>OX453006.1:10010000-12536080 GCA_949699075.1 Asteroscopus sphinx | reverse complement strand
TAATTCAAATTGATCTAAAATGCCTGCAACGCAATCTATCATAAAGCTTTAGGTAATCGGCTTGACAAAATCTATCCAATATATTTTCATTTGATATCAATATTAAAATAGATCGCTCATAAATATATATATTTCTTTATGCTCCCTTATTTTTCTGAATCAATTTCACAGGGTGAATTGCAGACATTTTTGGACGTCAACAATCGGAAAAACCAGGTACCTACCTCGGACGAATAAAAAAAGCAGGACGGAATCTCTCTAAGAAAAGATTAAAGCACTTAATTTTTTCCTAAACCCACTACAATTTCGATAGCATTTTAACACACAGATATATATTCTTATTTTATTGATACACGAGATTTGTTGCGTAATCGCGGCTTTTTGTCTTACTATGGCTATGGGTGTGAATGTGTGCATGCCAGCCCTTCCCTTATTGTTTAGCAAGATTCCGTCCGCCTTTTATTCGTCTATGGTACCTACGAAATTGTATGTAGATATTACGGGGCTGGGCTGCCGTGACAATATTTTGAGGCTCGGGTTGCGGATACGGGTTGCAAGTGGAATAAAACAACCGTAAAGTGTCCCCTTACAAACATTCCAAGAATCTCATTTAAAGTTCAGCATACTCCAAAAGTCGGAGTCGAGTGTATTATGTGCACGTTTACATACTAACTTTTGCTCTTCACATAATGCAAACAGCTTTAGTGCCTACATTAAGGCCTTACTGTCTTAGTATTGCACCCTATACACTTGGTTGGGGTGCATTAGGCGCTACTGCTAACATCGCTTTTTGTTCAGAGGTAGCAGAATGTGGGGAATTCGGTGACAGAAATTCTGGGATTCAGTAATCTGCACTTAGTGTTCTCACTTCTGCTTACTTTTTGTCAAAAACATAAAAAGTACGTGCCATCAGTAGAGACAGGTCCATTCAAATTGACCTTGCACTTTCTTCAAAAGGCTAGTTCAGGCATTGCTCTGCGTTGTACTAAGACAAATTTTTAATACAGGATAAATTTCTGGACTTTAAGACACTTTAATTGTTTCGACATTTCTTCTCAGTCATAGTCACATTGGAAATGCCGATTCTATCTAGTTTGTAAAATTGATTTTAACATCTAGTTTACAGGATAAATAACTTAATTTAATTGCATTTGTTGATATGTTCAGCAATGAAACTCATTCGTTTATATAATGCGACGATTCTTTAAATGTGAATGCGACTATCGACGATGATGTTAAAAAACAAGAAGAAAAAGTTAAGAACGTGGAAACGTACCTCATTTTCACAAAGAAAGAAGACCAAGAAGAAAGTAGATACTTACATGGACCAGCTGCCGTATTGCGTAACTCACTCGCGATCGCAATCAATAGGATTTCAATGTTCATTGCTCCGTGTGTTTTGACAATTCGTCTTATCGGCAACTATGTACCACGCAATGAATATTGTAATCATTTCAAAATGAAAGCTAATGTCAATGTCAATGCATTACACAGTTACCCCACAGTTCCACAGTTCATGGAAGAGGTAAAAGTAATAATATAGATAAGTGAAGTTGGTATTATATAGAGTAAAATTGAGATTACCACACCTACAAGAGTTTCCAGCGCTGAAATTATATGCAGCGACATGGATGACGAAAGAATTTTAAGTAATTCTAACATAAATGACATCACTATAATCTAAGTAACAAGTTACTAAATAGTGGGCGAAAAAAATATAATTAAAATATAATTGTGTACCCTAAAAATATACGAGAAGAACATTTTCAAATAACATTTCTTTTTATTAATTGTTGAGAATCAAAAGGTGTGTTATTTTCATAGCTCACTATTATTCTTTCATCAAACTGTATTTACCATCGTCCTTACATTTAACCTTCATGAATTTTAGAAATGTCTATTTTGTTAGACCACAATAAATTCTAGTCTAGACGGTATTCTGTCCACACATCAATCTATATTAGTCACCTCAGCCTGACATTGTGTTAAATGTATTAGGGATCTTGTATTTCAGATGAATTACTTATTATCACGACATTCATGACATTTCTTCGTGGTGTCGTAGATAGAGCAAACAATGTAGATCTTTTGAAACCCATAGGTATATTATTTTAGAATTTTTCATTTAAAATGAAAAATGACTAATATTATGATTGTGGCTATGCTCTTTTTAACATACATGTTGATCTGTATTTGTGCCATATTTAAGGAGATGACTATACCACTGATACTAAACACGAATCAATAAAAATAATAATACCAAAAAAAATAGTTATTTGAATACCTATTCATAAACAAACAAAGATGATGCGTGCGAAACCACCAAAATAATTTGTAGGTATTTCCAACCTTTGACAATGCCGCCGATGACTTATTTTCAGAGTCGTTGGGGATTGATTCTCAAGCCCTCGCTATGTTTCTAAGTGAAAATTTGGGAATAAAATTATCGTAGAAATTTTCAAGTACTTTTAGATGACTAAGCACATAATTTATCATTTGTTCTATAAATATGGCACGGTTACAGATCAATATCTTGTAAAATGGAAATACTACATACACAAAACCAAAGAAACTAACTAAGAAATACACTAAACCGACGAGCATGCATGACGAGGTTAATGAAAGTAGATGAAGCGAAAGAGGTGTGTCAGGATCGTAGTAGATGAAAATTTATGGTCTCTGCCTACCCCAAAGGGAAACAGGTGTGATAGCATATGTATGAAAACTTAACTAAAGAAACGAACTTAACTTCTTCCATGAGTGATTTTCGATAAAATAAAGATCATTCCAACCAACTGCGATCGCCAACCCGCCTGCCATGCGTGACGATTATGGTATATCCCCCCTTTTTGGGGAGGCCTATGTCCAGCAGTGGACGTCTTTCGGCTGAAATGTTGATGATGATGATGATGATGATGACGATGATGATGATGATGAAAGATCATTCCGATGATGGGGCAGTAAAGTTCTGCAGTGGCAACCGCGTACTGGAAGGCGCACCGTGGGTAGGCAAGGTGGACCGACGACCTGGTGAAGGTCGCGGGTATCCGTTGGATGCGGAAAGCGCAGGACCGGTCGTTGTGGCGATGCTTGGGGAGGCCTATGTCCAGCAGTGGACGTCTTTCGGCTGAAATGATGATGATGATGATGATGAATATTATTAGTTATTTGACGGTGAATTGAATGAAAATAACACCAAGGGCATTACATCCACCAAGCTAATTCTTAATATTGAGCTCGCGTGACCAAAGTACGAAGAAACGTGGAATTAATAATAACAAAGTTCACATTTAGGAAACAATGAATTACCCACTTTTGTTTATATAACTCTCTCTGTCAAATTATTTCATAATTATTATATGTCCTTGTACCATATTAAGTGTTTTGTTGAGTTATAATGTAAAGCACGGACAAATTATTGTTAAATTGTTCAATTCGTCATTTGGGTATAATTTTCTGTAATACATTTTATGGTTTACAATAAACTAGAGGTAAAAACCCTGTGCCTACATTTGAATGGTAATTGAAAATTTGCCAATTACAGGCAGGTTCGATCCCTTCCGTCAAACTTTTTTATTGCCTTAATTAAGACTGAGAGGTAATCTAAAATTACTTCGCAGTCTATTACCGGTAATAAAGCGAAGTTTATAAGGTTTTCCACAGTTTTATTGTAGAAATCTACTCGTGACTGCTTTTCATACACAAAAACGAATTGTTTTGTTGATCAATACCTCTCTTTTGAAGCATGCTGAGTTCAATCTCGTCGTCGTGGCTACGGCGTGCAATTGGCCAAATATCTTAAGAAATTAAAGGACTTATCCATTTTTTTGGTATTTTTTTTTGTTTAGGTTCATGCTTTGCGTTGTTGTTTTTTAGATGCTGCACGTTGCTATGTTGTTGTTGGGATTATAATATTTTTTCTTTCTTTCGTTTTCCTATTCAAAAACTCATTAAGGAAACAAAGTAGGTTCCGGGTAAAACGAGGTGAGTAGGGACAAAAGTGAGCAATGATTTTGACATTGAAATAAGACAGTTTGTTGCCCACAAATACTTTATAATGTTTACCAAATTATGTCAGAACATTTTTGAAGTCTTTGTGGGCAACCAATTATTTATTTCACTGTTAAAATCCTTGCCCACTTTGGCCCTATTCACCCCTGCATTCCTATTTACCCCGTTTCACGGTACTTTTTTTGTGTTTCGTATTAATGATACGTCCTAACAAAGGAATTACTTCAAATTAGTGTACGATACATAATAAAAATAATTAAGTTTATTACTTCCTTGGTTACAGTAGGTATAAGAATCGTAAATATACACCAGATTTATTTTAAACCAAAACCATTTGGTCAGTTAAACCGGCCCATAGTTTTCACCTAAGTCACAATATTTCACCCAAGGAATCCTTTATAACGTTATTTTCCACTTGTTACGTGGCTCCGGATGCCTTAACCCAATAATGTGCAAACACTGTCCCGCTGGCCGTTAAGACAGATTTATGTCCGTAACTTAGGGATTGTTTACACGGTGCGAGCTACAGGCTTGACAATAGACAGCTACTATCATAGTTTGCTTTAAGTCAGTAGCATGATTCGGTTCGGCCGGGTACACAATAATAAGTACACTCTGTTTTTTCTTCTTGTCTTATTTAGTAAACAATCCTGGTAAGTATTTTAATTTGAATAGC
The DNA here is from genome assembly GCA_949699075.1 of Asteroscopus sphinx. Taxonomy (NCBI): domain Eukaryota; kingdom Metazoa; phylum Arthropoda; class Insecta; order Lepidoptera; family Noctuidae; genus Asteroscopus; species Asteroscopus sphinx. The sequence continues at coordinate 12,531,393 of OX453006.1, read as the reverse complement.
TACTGATAAAATATAATAACTAGTTCAGCACATGTAATTAGGTAAAAAAAAAATGATTTAGTGTGTACAATTGTAAACATAATAACATAACATCACGCCTGTATTTCCCCGAAGGGGTACACCCACATTTCGCCAGTTATGTTATAAGTCCCATGTGAGAAGGGGCGAGCCTATTGCCATAAATCCAGACTCCTGGCTACTACTGACAATTTCCTAATGAAAAACCCAATAACACTTTGCCCGACCCGGGAATCGAACCCAGGATCCCACGCTCAGCAGTCGCGCTTGCGACCACTAGACCAACGAGGCAGTTGTAAGCAATGTCTTTTAATGATTATTAATGATGAATTGAATTAAAAATACATGCCAAGATTGTTTACTAAATAAGACAATTGAGAAAAAACAGACTTTTACTATTACGAAAATTGCGAGAAGCAACTGCTAGACAAGCTTTGTGATCTAGTGGGAAAAGTGAGTGGCGTGCGAAAAAGTTTTTATAGTAACCAGGATATGTGCTACTGATTGACTCACACATGGTAGCAACTTTTATAATGCGGTCACACGGTGCAAATAGCTGTACTGCCAACTCGCACGCTGGCTCGCACTGTATAATCAGGCCTTTAGGGACATTCGGAGTGAAGACAGCATTGCGACCAGTCAACTGGGTTATCATAACGTGTTTATGTCAGATAAGTGACTTATTAACTATGACAACTAGGGAACGGGACTGTGGCAATAATTTCGTTTAGAATTTAGTTTGCCTTGCCTACAATATAATATATATTTTAATGAACTTGTGTGTGCATTTCCTTATTAGGGTTTTGCACCTAAAGGGTGCCAATCGGACCCTATTACTCTGCCTTTGCCATTTTTACGTCCATCCGTCCGTCCGTCCGTCTGTTACAGGGCGTAATTGGTAGCCAGTTGAAGTTCTCACAGAATATTGTTACTATGGCTTCATCAACATCATCATCATTTTAGTCGAAAGACGTCCACTGCTGGACATAGGCCTCCCCCAAGTTTCGCTACAACGACCGGTCCTGCGCTTTTCGCATCCAGCGGATTCCCGTGACCTTCGCTAGGTTGTCAGTCCACCTTGTGGGGGCCCTACCCACGCTGCGCCTTCCAGTACGCGGTCACCACTCCAGAAATTTACGGCCCCATCGGCCATCCGTCCTGCGAGTAAAGTAACACCCCAATAAAAAACTAGAAACCAAACATTACTGACAATATTTCCGGACATACCTAATGATTTTCTAAACCTGATTAAGAAGTTGTTCTATTCTAAAGTTATTTCTTTATTAACCTCGAGATGAAAGCAACGAACGAAGTTCTAAATATTATTAAACATCAAATGAATTATTTAGCACTTTCAAATTATCTTTAGCCGAAGTAGAATATCATGGACAAAGACGGCATAATGCGAACGAGGTAGCTTAAAATAATAAAGGCATTCGGAATTTTGTGTTAAGGCGCTACTAAGAGCTAAGTGGCGCCCCCATCAGTAAAGAAAATATTACTAGCTGAGTACATCATTTATCGAAAATTATTTTTTAATAAATGAAGTAAAGGTACTGTAGTTTAATCAGAAACTATTAACTCTGTAAATTATAGTTCGCTGTAGTAGTACTCATCATCATCATTTTGGATGTAGGCCTCCTCCAAATTCCTCCACACCTGGCTGTCTTGAGCCCATGACATTTGGATTTCCAGGCCTGTGTGTTGTCAGATGCCGTCCATCCATGTTTGGGTGGCCGTCCCCGCGGTCTAGTGCGCTGTCGTGGTCGACACTCCAGCAGTCTCTGCGTCCATCGTTCCTTGTCCATTCGAGCAATGTGTCCCGCACATCTCCACTTACGCCTAGCTATTATGGACACTATGTCTTTGACTTTTGTCTTGGAGCGTATCCACTTATTCGTCTTACGGTCACGTAAGGTGACGCTGTAGTAGTAGATGCCTAAAATGCGAAAAGCGGCCACTTTTGGTACTTTTTCTATCTACAGCTACAGCGAACTATAATCTACAGAGTTAATAGTTTCTGATTAAACTACAGTACCTGTAGGTACTTCAATAGTTAAAAACGAATTTTCGATAAATGATGTACTCAGGCCTATGTCCAGCAGTGGATGTCTTTCGGCTGATTTCAGCCGAAAGACATTTGATGATGTATTCAGCGAGTAATGATTTTTTTACTGATGGGGGCGCCAGAGCTAAGGCTCTTAGTAACGCCTTAAGCTATTCTCTCGGTGCCAAATGTTTCCAACTCGACTTACGAGTTAAATTGCCGGGATTCGTCTTAATTCTTCAGCTATTACGACTCTCATGACGTGTACACGGCAGGTGCTTTCAAGATAATTTTGCAGTAAGTTTTGTTCATGATATCTTGTTGGCAAGTAATTAACCCGCTAAAATCTACTCACGAACTTATCTAATTTTTTACCGTGTAACACAGAAAGCTCATGAGTATGACAGACTCATACTGCTAGACAATAGGCAGGCATAGAATTACAGTACAAACATTAATGGCAACATGATACTCACATTTTACATATTAATTAGAAGTTTTTATTTTTGACCGAACATTCTTCTCAAAAGTAGAAAATATGCGCTTTAAACTAACGGATTTTACTTTTTAATTCGCTTTCAAGGTAATTCATGCCAGCAACCTGGAGTGAATGGGAGGAGCCTGCGCTTCACCCAGGCACTTACGCGTAATTTTATATTTTAGAAATTTTTGTGAAATATATAGAGTAACCGTATACGTTCCAGATTGTTAAGACTGTCTGATAATACTTAAAGACTATCCCTCTTACTACTCGATATTGTATAAGCCGTGTAAAACTACATAATATTAGTAGTCAAGAAAATGATAACTCTTAAAGTTTGATCAGTTAATTGTATTTCACAAATACACTTCTTATTAATACACGTCTTCACGTTTTGACTACTGTAGGACAACTACCTGATTAGCACACGTACTATTCCCCACTTAGTTTTTGAACCGGAACAAACAAATAAAGGAAGTTGACAGTAATTCCGGAAGTAGTACGTGTGCTAGTATAATATTTTTAGAAAATACGTTATTTATTAACACTATTTACTTTAAAAAAAAAAAAATGACATTTTAAGTATACAAAATTAATATCCGGAAAGGCAAACTATAGCAACATCATATCACAGACGATGACGGTAGTTTGATAAGCATGTAGCTATTATTTAGTGTATCGGCTCTAACAATAATGTGTAATGTTTTGTTAGTTTTGCTCATAATATATTGTTGGCGAGTATTAATTAACTCGCTAAAATCTACTCACGAACTTACCTCATTTTTTACCGTGTAACAGAGAAAGCTCTTAATAAAGGTAAGTAGGCGAAGCTTTTAACGCTTTTATCTATGACACAAGAAAGTAGGAAGTGAGCTACTTTGTGCTAATAATATATGAAAGCTTTACTCAGTTGTACTTTATGTCTAGTTTATAGCTTTGCAAACCCACTGTATAAAGCTGCTTAAATCCATTCCATGGCACTGTTGACGGGTTAATAAGATAAATTATGGTTATTACCGTAGTGACTTCTAATACCCCCTCAAGCGTCAGATTCCAAAAAATCTAAATGGCGCAAGCGTCCTTGAACTTGACTTATCCCCATTTTTTTTTACTAATTGCATTTCTTATAAGATTTTTCAATGTTCTCGTAAGAAACCTATACAAAAATATTATTGTTTCGTAATCTGGACAATATTTTCTACGTATTTTAATAACTTTCATGTAATTTGCAAGGAAATAAAAAATAGCAAATATGCAAAATAAATGTTTGCATAATGTCGCATTTTTTAATTTCGTCCACTTTAAACTTTAATTTAGAAGTGAAAATGGTGAAAAGATGTCAAAAACTGTACAATAATAGTATAATAATTGATTCTACTCACATATGCTGTAGTGGCAGTGGGCTGGCCATGTCTGTCGAAGGACCGATGGCCGCTGGAGCTGACGTATCCTTGAGTGGAGACTGTGAATCGGCAAACGCAGCGTAGGGCCCCCACCCGCCGGATGGACCGACGACCTGAAGAATGTGGCTGGGGGGACTGGATGCGGAAGGCAGAGGACCGAGTGTTGTGGTGCAACTTGGGAGAGGCCTATGTCCAGCAGTAGACTGCGATAGGCTGAGTTGATGATGATGACATACTAATGGTTATCTGTCGCTCGATAAAATGTGGGGAACAGCAGTTTTTTTTCGTGATTTTCTGGTTGACCCCGTAAAAGTTGTTCGATAGTATTCCCTAAATGAGCTCTTAAAATACGATCACACATTTCTGATACACGTTGTAAAGGTACTTCCGATGACCTTAACGAATCATAATAATAATTGTTTTAATATCCAAACTAGATTTTACAGAGCATAAAACTTGGAAGGAGCAATAAAAGAATTTTTCATCGTAAAAAACGAAGGGTAAGTACCGTCATTAATACAAACTTTGTATTTCCATGATTTGTACCTCTTGCTTTGTTGTATTGTAATTTTTACGGTCGGGGATGCCTGCGCTCGCGTGGCTACACTGCGTAATCGTATTTTATATCAACAATGGCCCTTATCTGTAAAAACGTATTTGAAATTCATGGGTCTGCGTCGTTGAAAAATTGTCTACAGTATTTTTATGTTTAAAGCTCTTGCGGTGATGATAAAAAGTCAGGCTTACTTGTTTAGACGCACGGAAAGTTGACGTTTAGGTAATATTTTATTTGTAATTTATAGGTCTTTTATGATGGTCAGAAATACTTCGTGGGTAATTTTGTACGATGTAGTTGAAATGTAGGCCGTGCCGCAAAGAGCACAATAAGCTGCCTAATAATACATATGGCAGTCATTACGGATGGTAAGAACCTGAAAGTCTGACAACTGAGTTAAACTCAGTAACTGGTTTCAACTCAGTATATCGCAGTCCACTGCTGGACGTAGGCCTTTTCCCCAAGTTGCGCTACAACACTAGGTCCTCTGCCTTCCGCATCCAGTCACCCCCAGCCACCTTCTTCAGGTCACTGGTCCACCTGGCGGGGGTGGGGGGGGGGCTACGCTGCGTTTGCCGATTCGCGGTCTCCACTCAAGAACTCGTCTGCTCCAGCGGCCATCGGTGCTTCGACAGACATGGCCAGCCCACTGCCACTTCAGCTTACTGATCCTACAAGCTATGTCGGTCACTTCGGTTCTTCTCCAAATAATCTCGTTACGGATTTTATCCTTCAAAGAAACTCCAAGCATAGTTCGCTCCATAGCTCGCTGAGCGACTTTGAATTTGTGGACTAGCCCAACTGTCAGTAACTGGGTTGCGAAGGTCTAATGACAGTCGTTTTGTGTAAAATACTGGTATTCAGCTGCATCTGACAAGACTGGAAGGCGACCCCAACATAATTGGAAAAACGTTATAATCATTTATATAACACAATTATTGAGTTCCTATTAGTTATTCAATAAGAATTAAATGCTCGTCATAATGTATATTTGCACACCATATGTAATGATAGGATGTAAATGAGCCATTTAAATTTAAGATCATACTTGTACACCTACATTCTGGCAAATAAACGAATTGAATTGAATTGAACGCTTAGTGAAAGAAGATTCTATTTGACGACGTCTGTGGTCTAGTGGTTCGAGCGTCGGACTGCTGATCACGAGGTCGTGGGTTCGATTCCCAGAGGACACAAATATTTGTGTAATGAACATAAGCGTTTGTGTTGGTCTGGGTGTTCTTTATGTATTTATTTATTTAATTCTTTATGCACAACAGGGTACAAATGTATTATGAGTATGTATTAAAAAAAAATGCATATAAGTATTATATCCATTGTCTAGTACCCATAACACAAGCTCTGCTTAGTTTGGGACTAGATGGTGCTGTGTAAAAATGTCACAATTTTTTTATTTAGCTACAAAAAGCATTAATGGTATGTAATTACATTGGGATCAATGAAGCCTTCAGTCAAGGTCCTGGTTTTGGTGTTGGACTCATGTTATGTAAATCAATTAATAAAGGACACGAATAGGTACGTTTACCTGAAGAAGAAAGTAGAAAAGTAGGGTTTTCGCAACGAAACTAACAAGGCTGAAGTTTTAAACGTTTTCTTTCTCGCCTTTTACGATATTGGTTTGGAGTGAAATATCGGCGTCCTTAACTTATTTATCTCTGGCAGCCAGGCCTTAAGACGTGCGTGCAATGCAAACTTCGCGAAGTATCTTTCGAATGTAAAATGAGCTAATTTAAAGAGGTTCACAGAACGTTTGCGATGATCAGGTGTAATTTAATAAGCTGGTATCTAGTTAGGTGATTCTTGGTATTGATCAAGTTCAGTTTCATCGTCTAAAATAAACTTCAAATTCAAGTTGTTTTTCAAATTCATATTATTTATACATGCTAGTTTTTAGGGTTCCGTACCCGAAGGGTTCCAAACGGGACCCTATTACTCTCGCTACGCTGTCCGTCCGTCCGTCCGTCCGTCCGTCCGTCTGTCTGTCACAGGGCTGTATCTTTTGAACGGTAATAGATAACAGGTTGAAATTTTCTCAGAAATTGTGTTGCTATGCGGTGTATCACGACAAATACTAAAAACAAAAAAAGTTAAAAACCAAAGGGGGTCCCCATACAAGAAACCTCAAAAAACATGCATTTTTTTCAACGTTTTTGTTCCATCTCTATCTTCAAAACGGTAATATATACCAGCGTCAAACTTGGTCAGATTATAGTGTCATATTATGTAGTTTAGCAACAAGTACTAAAAATAAGACAAACATAGACATATGTGGTGCTACCTGCGTAAGAAAGACGCGCAAAAATTCATATTTCGCGCACTATGCGTTGATGTCTTTTGATAAACTCTCGTAAATTAAATCAGTTTTTATGGGGTATCAGGTCGTTGAGAGGTACGGAACACTTACTGCACGAGTCCGACTCGCACTTGGCCGGTTTTTTTTTAAATGTACCTTGTACCTACCTATTAATTACGGGCACTTTTGAAACTTAATTCTAGTGCACGGTTCCAAATGGTAGGTCTTATTATATGGAGCAGAACCGGCGGGAAACAAAATTTTTTTTTTTTTTTTCATATAAACCTAATTACAGTCACTTTTGAAACTTCAGGCTCTAGTTGTACGGTTACAAATTGTGAAAAATTTCACGAATATCATCTAATATCCTGTTTTTAAAATAACGGTTCGATACAATAAATTAATTAAAATAATGTGAGCATAATTTAGTGTCACAAATAAACAAGATCTTAGATATTTTTATTGGTATACGTAGTTTATAATTTATTATCGCAAGTATGTTTATATTTAGTATGTATTTAATGTCACACACTGTGTCTACGTCTTTCTTTTATCCTTCTTTCCTGTCGCAGGTCTGCTGGAAGAAATTTCTTTTAGAGATAAGCAGTACCTTTGTGCTCAAGTGTTTGTTCTGTATGTTATCTATAATAAAATGTGTTGTGTGTACATAAATGAATAAGATCAAAAACGAGAATGTGCCTCTAAAAAGTAAAAAAATAATGCCTTCGAATTTTAGGTGCCTTAGAATGAAACTGAGGTGAGCAGAGAATGATACAAGCATCAGCCATCGCTTAGCTCAACCTTTGCATATTGAAGGAAACTTATACGACCCGTGGGGTAATTTTGTAATGCATTCACATTGACATCAGCTTTCATTTTGAAATAACAGCAATATTCATTGCGTGGTACGTAGTTGTCAATATGACGGAATGTCATAACACACAGAGCAATGAACATTAAAATCCAGATGATTGCGATCGCGAGTGAGTCCTCGACACAGGGAATCCAAGTGTGAGGTCTAGGGCTTCAACCAGTGTTTAAATATTTTTTGGCACAATAAAGAAATTTAAATTTTTATTTTTTATTGATTGGTCGATACTGTGTTAGTAACAATCTAACAGTAACACAAGAGGTCTATTAGCCCGGCTGGCTATCGCGCGCAGTATGATATCGGGGCTGCCACGCAGCCTGCGCAGTAGTGGAAAGACTTCTTACACCAGATCGATGGCATTGAATTCGTCTGTACGTTCTTCGGCAAACATCGCCGATGCAATAGAATAACGCAGCTGCTATGGTGCGAGTTTAGGTATTGTCATCATCAAATCAGCCTATTGCAGTCCACTGCTGGACATAGGCCTCTACCAAATTGCGCCACAAAATTCTGTCCTCTGCAATAGGTATTGTAATATGTTAAAATTATCATGATTTATTTATTTAATTCTTCATGCACAACTGGATACAAGGCGGTCTTAACGCCATAGGCGTTCTCTACCAGACAACCTTAGGGTAATGCAGAGACAACAATAAGGTATATGCACCAGTAAAGTAGTAAAATAAGGTTAGATAGAACTACGGACTTATAATTAACATGTAATAAAAATAAATAGATACATACGTCAATATAATAAAATATAAATATTATACATACATATATAACTATAAATTATAAATAGGTATATAACATCAAGATAATTCAAAGTCGAGCTGAATCTGCTAAATTGTTTTCACGGAAATATTTCCTTAACCTAATTTTAAAGGCGTGCCGACTGTTAGCCATCCTGATTTCAGGAGGAAGCTGAGGTGGAAAGGTCTCTCAATATCTTTATTCTGACAGAGATTCATCACATTCATTACAATGCTGCACTATTTGTATAAATAGCAATCCCATAAATTACCATTATCATAAATATTAATTTTTCGAAGGTAAAGTCGTGCTCACAAAACTCCGACGTGCAAACGCAACAATATCAAAAAGCGCAGTCTCGCCGAATAAATTAAGTGAAAAATTATGTAACGTGAATTTAACTTGGCGAAGTGAACTACAAATTCAAAAAGGAATTAATTAAGCCGATGTATTTAAAACTCTGCACACGAGAGTTATAAATTTTAGTGAGTGAGCCACGGCCTCGCTATGTATTTATGTATTCGCGAGAATTTACTGGAGCCACTTCAGTCCACACGTGAGCTTCGTATGTTAAATTAGCCTTCTTGGAAGAACTGAAGGTTTATCGGTGAATTTAACATAACATAACATCACGCCTGTATTTCCCCGAAGGGGTAGACAGAGATGTATAGTACACCCACATTTCACCAGTTATGTTAGTCCCATGTAATAGAGGGCGAGCCTATTGCCACTAACCGGGCACAAATTCAGACTCCGGGCTGCTACTGAGAATTTCATATTGAAAAAACCCAATAACACTTTGCCCGACCCAGGAATCGAACCCAGGACCCCACACTCAGCAGTCGCGCTTGCGACCATTAGACCAACAAGGCATATAAATTATATTCTTATATTGTACGGTTAATTTATATTGTTTGTATTGAGATTATGATTGTGAATTAGGCTTACTAATGATTTAAACTGTGGAAAGAAAAAAATACTCACAAGCAGGATTCGAACCTGCTACTCCTGGCTCAGTACGCCAGTGCTTTAGCTACTAAGTGTGTTCACGGTAGCTTAGTGGCTAAAGCACTGGCGTACTGAGCCAGGAGTCGCAGGTTCGAATCCTGCTTGTGAGCGATTGTTTCTTTCCACAATTTAAATCGTTAGATTTCGCATCGCATGCGTAAATGCGTTAAAAATAATAAAATCACTAGGCTAACTAATTTTTATTAGATTTCATTTATTTATTTTTCAGTTAGAAGAAGTGTTTAAATATTAATTTACTTATATTTACAAAAGTTACAAATTAACCACCCGTATTTTTTCTTCAAAGAAACATTAACAGTCTATTTTTACCCCTTTCGGGATAAATTTTCGTAAAACCCAAAAACACGTTATTTATTAATTGGTTTAAAGATCATTTATACCGAGTTTCAACTAAATCAAGCCACGCAATAAGATTTTCCCGTACAAAATGTATAACCCTATTTCACCCTCTTCTAAGTGTTATTTTGGAAAAAGAAAAGATAAATGTTTTATTATTTACTTTAAAGATTATTTTTCCCAAGTTTTAACTGAATCGATCCAGAAGATAAGGTTTTTCATACAAACTCTAACAGACTATTTCACCCCCTTAGGGTAAAAAAATCCGAAAATCCTTTCTTATTGGGCCGCTTACTTTAGAAAAGGAACCGATTGTCCAAATTTCATGTTGCTAACTTGAGTAGTTTCGGCTCTGCGTTGATGAATCAGTCAGTCAGGACATCTGTCTTTAAGTATCGATGCATAAATAAATAACGTAACAGCAAAAGGCCACTGATATGAAAATACGCCATAATTGTGACTGTCAGAACAGCATCAACGAAGCTTGGAGTAGCTCTGACGGATCTGAATTAATGTGATGTTACAACTATCACTATAATTCCTAAAATAAAATCATAAAAGAGTAACTTCTTATGTTACCCTTTATGTGCACCTACCGCATGTCTTGTTGTGGCAGTAAATCATTTTTCTTTCTTTCTTTCACCATTTTCTGAAATCTGAACGTTCCTCCAAATTTAGCTTTCTAAATAAAGTTATAAAGGAATACTCTTCAAAAACCAACGTTATTCAGATACTGTTGTGTCTTGCAGAACCAGTTACCACGAACAAAATAATGCACCATAGGTACTAAATAGTAAGGCATACTGTCCGGATTACATAAGCATTTGCACATTTTCATTCAAATTTATTCACTACAAGAATATGCCCATGGCTTCATCATCATCATCATCATCAGCCCATTACTGTCCCACTTCCCAAAATGAGAAGGATTCAGGCCTAACTCCACCACGCTGGCCTAGTGTGAGTTGGCGGACTACACACACCATCGAAAACTGTGTGGAGCATTCTCAAGTGTGCAGGTTTCCTCACGATGTTTTCCTTCACCGTTAAATATGGTTACAATCAAATTCTGATCCACACATGAATTTGAAAAGTCAGAGGGGACTCAGACCCCCTGCAAAGAAGGCAAGCGTTCAACCACTAGGCTAACACTGCGGGAAGCCGAAAAAAAGTATATATAATATATTGCAGGATATCCTCCACGTTTGATCGAAATCCCTACTATCAGGACCAAGCGTTTTGAGAACTCTTTCATAATGCGCACAGCTAAGTTATGGAATTCACTGCCGGCATCCGTATTTCCGGGCACTTACAACCCTAACGCCTTTAAAGCTGGAGTGAATCGGCACCTAATAGGTTTTCTCGCTCCATCGTCGACCACATCTTGAAAAAGCTGTCTAGATTGCGGTCAAGAGCCGATTTATATCTCATAATAAAAACTGCGTTATAAAAAGTAGACTATATGATCCAGTGTCATTGTAGGACAAACAAAGAAATAAACATCCATACTTTGGTATTTAAAATATTTAGTTGGATTCCTTTTGTCATCGTCCAATTGCCCACATAATTCGTAATAATACAGCATTACACAAAATTTTACTTTAACTGTTTTAAATTCAGGTAAATTGAAATGCATTGTCATGAAATATTGTCCATTCAAATACGGAGCTTATTAACTTCAGTTAAAATTATCTTATTTTGGGATTAAGCTATCAAGCGTTATTGCCGCGCTTATTTAAAAATCATTACCATGTATTTTAAAATGAGTCAAGACTAAGTAATTACGTGATTGCTGAAGTGGTCAGTGTCAATTTAAACCACAACCAGCTGCTTTTTCGGTAGAAAAGGATTTGTGACTAAACTTTGTTTCATATCATAAATCCATCGGGACACCGAACCAAACGGTGATGTTAGTTTAATGTAAAACCGATAAGTGGCTTTTTATTTGTTTGACATGGTAGGAATACATAATGAAATAGATGTTCCACCATTTTTCTTTGAAATTTTCAAGAATATTAATACAAACTAACTAGTGGATTGCCCTGAATAGATACCTCGCCAGAAACGCTTAAATTTGTAACGTGATACACGATATTTTGTAAAACTTTTCCAACTTATTTTTGTTGAATCCTTGAGTACAGCAAAGTTCAAACACTGGCCAGCAAGTGCTTGTGAGAAAATGCTTTTGCTTTTATGGGTATAACTTTTTTTTCACTGGTATTTGATACATTTTAGTATTTATTAAGTACAAGATTAAGGATATCGCTACATTCATCAAAAGTAACAACTTAATATACTTATTAATATTTACAATAATAGTTATATATTATTCTGTTGAAGAAAGTCTTTTTAACGATGCACTATTAGAACCTAAACAAAAATATTGACCTCTTTTTGCATATATGCTTCCTCTAATATCATTTTTTTTAAACTTTAAATCAATATCGGCTTTGGGCTAAAGTTTTACTTATTATGAAAATATAAAAAAAAAAAAAAAAAATATATATATAAAATGTTAATATATATCTTATTCTTTGTCGTGTTATAAAATGTTATATATGTGAGATTGTCAAGTAATTATCTTATTTGGCTTAGAAGTTATAAGGTTCTGACAGACGGACAGACGAAGAAAGTGCTAGTGCCGTGTTAACTCGGATACTAATTAACAGAAAAAGTCACAAGAATATTATTATATATTTTTACGATCATAAAATGTTATATATTTTTTTATATTACTATTTCGGAATTATACAATTTATTTACAATTTAATTTTTCTAATATTGCATTCTTTTCTGTTATAGAACTGCAATGTGTATGAGATGCTTACAATTTTTTAATAGGTGATTAACATGTAAAATGTAAGTATGATGTGGCCATTAATGTTTTTACAGTAATTCTATATATTCCTGCCTATCTGTTGTCTAGCAGTATGAGTCTGTCATGCTCACGTAAATGTCATGCTGATGGTGGCGTTAGTGTCGGGTCGTTAAGTTCCCTTCAATATGGTTGAGTTAAGCGATGGCTGATGCTCGCGTCATGCTCGTGAACGGGTGCCGTCTGTCGGGACAGTTTAGCTCCTACATACTATGGCAACTCTTTTTACATTTATTTCTAAAGGCAATATTTTCACCTTTAAACTCTTGTTTATTTTTGGCATTAACCTACATTATAGTCACATTATTTGAATAAATTTGATGTTATAAACAATAACCTATTTTAAGAAGAGTATATCCATGGAGTTTCTTGCCGGTTCTTCTCCATAGGACCCACAATTTGGAACCGTGCAACTAGAGCCTGACGTTTCAAAAGTGCCTGTAATTAGGTTTAATTTAAATAAAAAACATTTGATTTTGATTTTTGATTTTATGATGTTAAGGAGAATATCAATATTTGCATAGGTAATTAATTATTATTATCACAACACTTTCGGGATCACTTTTGGAGAAAGCCTACTCTCAACAAGAGCATGGTGGCATGGTATGTATAATATGTATATTTTATTATATGTATAATGTAAGCATAAGCAGTGATAGCCTAGCGGTTAAACGCTTACCTTCCATGCAGGAGGGTGTGAGTTCGATCCTGGCCCGCACCTCTGACTTTTCGAATTAATGTGCGGATTTATATTCGATTATCACTTGCTTTAACGGTGAAGGAAAACATCGTGAGGAAACCTGCACACCAGAGAGTGCTCCATACAGTTCTCAATGGTGTGTGTAGTCCGCCAACCCGCACTAGGCCAGCGTGGTGGACTAAGGCCTTAGCCTTCTCATACTGAGAAGAGGCCCGTGCCCAGCAGTGGGACAGTAATGGGCTGATTATGTATTATATGTATAATGTACATAGGTTATCTACATTTATCTATTTTTATTATATGTAATTATAAGTCCGTAGTACGAAACATATTTTACTACTTTACTGGTGCATCTACCTTATTCTTTGTCTCTGCATTACCCTAAGGTTGTCTGGTAGAGAACGCCTATGGCGTTAATACCGCCTTTGTACCCTGTTGTGCATAAAGAATTAAATAAATAAACAGCAACTCAAGTTCAACCACAGTCCCGATTTCTCAGCAACATAATTTTGTCATTAAAGTATATTGCACCTTACAAGTGAACGCTGCAAGATAAAATATTAGCGCAGTTTCGAAGCTCTTACGCATATTATTTATTCAAAGTAAGAATAGAGAATACTTGGAGCCACTGTCGTGGATATCGGAAATTTACAGATAAAAAATTTACTGAGAAAATTTGTGTCGCTAAGTGGAAATTGAAATTTTCAAACGGATGTTAATGTACACTGTAGGCGTGGAATATTTTAAAGCTGGAGTATTTTTCATTTAGAAATACCATTAATATTTTAATTTTATAAAACATTATTATTTTATTATTTTAACGCATTTAAGCATGCGAAGCGTTTCACGGTAGCTTAGTGGCTAAAGCACTGGCGTACTGAGCCAGGAGTCGCAGGTTCGAATCCTGCTCGTGAGCGATTTTTTCTTTCCACAATTTAAATCGTTTTATAAAACATATCAAATTGAATAATATGTTTCAGAGATATAAATGTGAACATATTAAACCTTTTGTAAGTGCTACAATCATCTATAATTTTTACAAATAATTTTATGGGCATATTTTTATAGCATAAAAAGTAAGTACTTATTGTTTCTGTAAAATAATCATATTTTTTCCATCTCTAGCAGAGATACCGGTTAGCAAAGAATCATTCTAGAATATTATTCAACACAAAATATCTGAAGCATCTGAATGACAAAAATTACTTTTCACAATAAAAATCTAAAATATATCTGTCGCGATTATTATAATGTGTAGTGATTCGCGATCACTACACAGTATAATAAAACAAAGTTTAACCGGATTAAATCGCGTATAAAAAAAAACACGAAAAAACGCTTGTCATTTTAGTCTTCCAGCGACCACGAACGCTGCAAAGCTTTTGAAACGTCAGGAAAACCAATTTAAATAACATAAAATTTGTTTTGTTATATTTATTTATTTATTTATTTATTTAATTCTTTATGCACAACAGGGTACAAAGGCGGTCTTAACGCCATAGGCGTTCTCTACCAGACAACCTTATAATTATATATATATATATATATTATAATCTATCAGAACATTTGAAAATCTCAAAACATTGCTTGAACTATGCTTATACAGATTTACCAATAATCTTTGTAAGTATAGTAACTACATGAGATGTAAGCCAAGTCTGTAGTACAGTCGGCTGCATGACAGTGGTAACACATGAATTAGAAAACCACCCTTACTTCTTACGAAATAAAGACGCTGTCAATGTCCAACTGCTACCAGTGACGTGCGGTCGACCGTACTACAGTATACATTTTCCTTATTTGTATTCATAAACGACTAAATAAATCAAAGCTTTCCCAAGTGAGCTAAAGAAAAGTAGCTTTCTTGGTGGTACTGACATGTTGAATTCTTCATACGATATTTTTTTCTCAGAATTTCCCCGAATTTTTGTTTTCAATTTGGTTGATTAGGTCAACTTTACATAAATGCAAGTAAGCAATGTCGTGTACAATAGGGATTTTACTTTCTTAAATAAGGTATACATAGTTATTTAAATAAATATACAAAGTGGATATGACAATACGACATTAAATAAAACCACGTACAGAGTATCACGTCCTCTGACCATTTATAAAAAATCAATCAAATCCAGTTAATAGCTTAGCCATAGGAAATTATTTTAATTTCATTAATTTTGAGCAGGAACTATAAACTAGTAATAACCGTGTTTTCATTTATTGTCGTATTGTCATATCCACGTTGTATTGTTTATTGCACCTTGAAGTTTACATAAATAAGATACAGGGTTATACCAACAAATAAAAATAAAAAACCGGCCAAGAGCATGTCGGGCCATGCTCAGTATTATAGGTTCCTTATAGTTAAGGAACCCTATAACCCTAGGACCTACTGGTCTAATTACAAACGAATCAAATCGAATATTAATCATTGCTATTTTTACTTTATTTTTATGGCAATAGGCTCGCCCCCTATTACATGGGACTTATAACATAACTGGCGAAATGTGAGTGTACTATACACCTCTGCCTACCCCTTCGGGGAAATACAGGCGTGATGTTATGTTATGTTATGCTATTTTAGTTTTTGCGCAGCGCTGTTACTTTGTGTTATCAATATAACACAAAGTTTCTTTTTGTGATTTTTTTAAATAGAAAGTAACTAAAGGAGCATTATTTGCTAAGATAATTTTTATCTAAGGTCAATGACCTATGAACTAGGACGTCTTAAGTATTTTTCAGTTTTCTCACTATAACTCAAAAATTTATAATCACATTATACTCAAAATAATTTAAAAGAGAGTTTTTATAAAAGTCTATCAACGTGGAAGATTACAAGTTTCTACGTTGCATAGTTTGGAAATGGCAGGGGGGGCACATTGTAAGCCACTTTGGTGGGCTATATTTCACAGATGGTACACCTGATAAAAAAGTGATGTATGAAACATTACCTTCATTTTAGTAGACCTATTCAATGATACACCACACTCGTGTTTCGTGTTTCAATTTTTTTTTCCCACCTCGGTGGTGCAGCGAAAAAAAAATTTTCATCACCATTTCACATGTATGGGCGCCACCCCTAAAATAAGTTATCAAGATTTTTTTATTCTTTTAAAATTGAGATCTGTACCTAAACCATTTTTTAACAAAATTTCATTTACTTATGTTTATAACTGTAGAAGTTATTAAGCTGTAAAGGATTAGGACAGACGTACAGACGGACGGACATGACGAAACTATAAGGGTTCCTTGTAGGACTACGGAACCCTAAAAAAGGCCAAAGGTAGTTATAGAAACACGACAAAGTGTATATCATGCATAAAAAAATCCAGTGGGAGGGTCAGAGCCAGTAACAACGATAATTCAACAAGAAGGTATAACTTTTTTCAGAAAATCAAAAAAATTATAATGCTTTAAAAATAATTTACTCCTAATACCATAACTGATAAAATTTATCTTTACTTTATTGTATACCCCGTTCATGCCCTCACAACCCAGGTCTAAGATATTAAATTTGTATTAAGTAATGTGTGCTGACGTCATACCACTTTCAGAATTCGCTTAGCAAGAACAATGATAAACAGGAAATACGAGGAGCTGAAATATAACCAAGGATAAAATGTCCTTTGTTTGAGATAGAGGATTTATTATAACGACTAAGAGTAAAGGCCACTCCACCATTAAAGGTAGTAATGAAATTCATTGAGGTAATAAAATAAATCAGGTAATTTATACGTGAAGGGACTCCATGGTTTCCGCTAGTTTAAAACTATTTTAAAGCATCCCTGGAGCTGCCTGGTAAATATACTGTAGATGTTTAAGAACAACAGAGACCAATGTACTGAGACGGCAATTCAAATGAGTTTAAGTGTCAACGTAGCCGACTGAACTCCGAAGGAATACTTTAAACAGGGTAACACACTTTTTGAACGAAAATAGTAGGAGGTTCTATGTTCGACTGTATGTATTTTTTTATGTATGTTCACCGATTTCACCGTAATCTGTGGACCGATTTTGTTTTCTTTTTATTTGAAAGGGTATGTTCTCGAGATGGTCCCATTTAAATTTGGTGAAGATCTGATGAAGATCTTAGAAGATAAAGAAGGGAACTCTTCAATGGATGGCAGCAAATGCCCGTGATTACAGCAATCGCTTGTCTACCTATTGTTTATGCCACTCAAAAAGGAATAATAAAAAAACATGAAAAAAAGTTATAACCGACTTAAAAAATAACAAATAATTTGTGTGAAACAGTCTAAACTGTTTCACACAAATTAAGAAGAAGAAGAAGAAAAGAAGAAAGAAAGAAGAAGAGTTCCTAAGAAGTCGGTGTAAATTTTTTCTTAAATCAAGTCGAATTTAAGGCACCTACTTCCTAAACTGTCTTAGATAAATGTATTTACATACATGTCTTAGATATCGCTATTAGCGATAAAACCGCCAATGTACCCTTAATTTACAAGTTATTCATAAGTTTTAATAATATTAATGGTGTAAAATAAAGGATATTCTATCTCTTCTATCTAGATATTTTTTTTATTCTTTTGTCAGTCGGTTTTTACTTTTTTTAAAGATATTTTTGTTACGAGTGTCACGAAATAGTAGAAAGATCCTTTTCGTTGTTTCTTCTCGTACAGTCGATAGAATTACAGTTGTATTACTTAAATTAGAAAACCGCCCGTACTGCTTACGAAATAAAAGTGCTGTCAATATCAAACTGTTACCATTAACCTGCGGTCGACCGTACCTATTTCAGCAAACAAATTTTTTTATAGTATGCTTCTGTGATCTAATAAAAATATGTTGCAAAAATCCATTTACCAAGATTTAATTGCTTAAATCTATATTATATATTGCTATAGGAAAAAATTGCAAACTGATTAGTAATTGGAATAATACACGACAATAATGTTCGAGATCATCATCATCATCATAATTTCAGTCGAAAGATGTCCACTGCTGGAAATAAGCGTCTCCCAAGCATCGCAACAACGACTGGTCCTGCGCTTTCCGCATCCAGCGGATTCCCACGACCTTCACCAAGTCGTCGATCCACATTGTGGGGGGCCTACCCACGCTGCGCCTTCCAGTACGCAGTCCCCACTCCAGAACTTTACGGCCCCATAGGCCATCCGTTCTAATGTTTGAGATATGTAATGCTAATCATAATAAACAGAACCCCTATTATTCAAAGCTTAAAACAATGAGCAGATAATGAGTGTAAAAATCGGGTTAATCTCTCTCACAGTGAAAATTACAATAAATAATTGTAATTGAGAGAAGGGCCACGTTTTCCAAGAAAGGTCTTTTATAAATGGCCAGCACTTAATTTACATTGTTTTTGAGCGTCCTTTGTATCTAAGCCTATAAAATGTACTAGCTAACGCCCGCAGTTTTGATCCCATGCTATGTTAGTAAAAAGTAGTCTATTTGATAATTCAGGACTTGGGCTATCCAAATTTGTTCAGCCGTTTAAGCCCTAAGTAACAATTTGACGTTGATTATGAATATTACGATAGCTTTGAGTGTCCTAATAGATTTACAAGGGGGAAAATACCAGTGTGTGTCATGATTTACGGTGCCGAGACGTGGACACTGACAGTTGGGCTAGTCCACAAATTCATATTCGCTCAGCAAGCTACGGAGCGGGCTATGCTTCGAGTTTCTTTGAAGGATACAATCCGTAACGAGCTTATCCGGAGACGAACCGAAGTGATCGACATAGCTTGTAGGATCAGTAAGCTGAAGTAGCAGTGTGCTGGCCATGTCTGTCGAAGGACCGATGGCCGCTAGAGTAGACGAGTCCTTGAGTGAAGACCGCGAATTGGCAAACGCAGCGTAGAGCGCCCCTTCGCAAGGTGGACCGACGACCTGAAGAACGTGGCTGGGGGGGACTGGATGCGGAAGGCACAGAACCGAGTGTTGTGGCGCAACTTGGAGAGGCCTATGTCCGGCACTGGACTGCGATAGGCTGAGTTGATGAATACTAGTTGTAACTCTTGTAAATATTTATACCATAGAAAGCTATAAAATAAGATGTAATCAACGCCAAATTGTTACTTGCGGCCACAGACATAGAAAAAAATATTTAATCATTTTATACTATGTCTATGCTTGGGGCGTGATTGAAGGACAAAAAAGCAAACAAACATCCCTACTGATATTTTCGCAATTATAATATTAGTAGGGCTGCTAGGGCTAATAACATATAAATAAGTGCTGAGTATTAATAAAAACCGAATATTTATTTTTGTTTGAGAGAAAATTGAGGAATTATCTTAGCAAGTCTAAAAACTGAATATAGAAAGGTAAATTATTTTAATCCTACTAATTTTAAAACCATACACATCTGCTTACTACTTTGGAAAATTCAATCACAACATATTTATTTAACAATAAATATTTAAATTCAATTCTTGTTGCTAAGTCACTAAAGTACAAATCTTGAGCAAGGGAAATCGATTCAGCACCAACTTATTACAAAGTTGTTGAACAATATCAAAGGTCACGGCGAAGTTTGCATGCCGGGGTCCAAACCCCGGGACGTTTTCGACGTGGGTTCCCAAAACATCGAAGCATTTCCCTCTCAACAACCCGAAAATTATTCTATATAAGAAAATATAAGTTTTACAAAAGATATTTCGAGCAAGATCGGATGTAGGGCGGCTCGAAATAAGGTCGCGACATGTAATTTTCGTGGGTGTCAATGTTATTTTCTAAGATAAGGTTTTATTTGGATTATGTATATATGAGTAAGAGCATAATACAGGTGTTGAATTACTTTGTATAATTATGGGTACTGATATTGCTGTGAGATTCTTAGCAATGCACTTACTTACAGGTGGCACAGGAATTTAATTGCTACCAAGTGAATTGAGCCCCATATAACGCTAATATAATAATATTATAAAGAGGGAAGATTTCTCATAAGAGGTAGGTAGTTTTAGAGTCACCCCTATAAATGAAAAACTCTCAGAATTAAGACTGAGATGGTACAGTAAAGTAACACGAAGACCAGATATAGCTTTTGAAGTAGTAGTAGTTCCTTTGTGAAAGAGCTCGTCCGGGGAAGTTCTACCATTGTACCTACTTCTCCGCCAAATAATGATGCTTGCATTGCTGTGTTTCGGTCTGAAGGGTATGGATGCCGGTGAAATTACAATCACATGAGACTTTCCATCTTCATGTCTCAGTTTGGAAAACCGACTTGCGGTACCATTTAGGCAACAGCCTAGGTGGTATTGCAGTTGTTAACCGCTAAAAAAGCAAAGGTAACCGCTTAACATCAGGTGGGCCTTTGGCTCGTTTCGCTATCCTATACTATATAAAATAAAATAAATGACCACGTCGTGAAAAAGTGCCTTTCCATGACTACAAAAAAGAAGGAGAGGAACACCTCAAACCACCTGCTAGACGAATATCCATAGGGATATGGAGAAGCTAGGCCTTAGAAAGGATGATGCCTACCAGCGGGAGAGATAGCGCCGCATGATTATAATAGAAAAGCTGACCCCGAGTAACAGGAAAAGGCGAGGACAAAGAAGAAGGTAAGGTGTTTTTAATGTCAGACACTGTGTCTACGTCTTTCTTTTATCCTTCTTTTCTGTCGCAGGTCTGCTGGAAGAAATTTATTTTAGAGATAAGCAGTACCTTTATGCTCAAGTGTTTGTTCTGTATGTTTTCTATAGTTAAATGTGTTGAGTGTACATAAATAAATAAATAAATTAGGTAAGGAGGGAAGATTTGTTTGTTTGTTTGTAATCAATAAACTCTGAACCTACTGATTTTTTTAAAATAATTCTATCACCATTAGAAAGCTACTATATCCAGAAGTAATAAACTATATTATATTTCAGTACACGGGTGCAGCCACGAGCACAGTGTAGTACGTAATATAGTCCATCCGTATCAGTTAAAGTGTAGTCCAATAAAGCAAATACAATAAAATTTTACAAGACAGTACAATAAAAAGTAAGAAGCTATAGAATTTTTTTTTAGTATACTTATTTATGCCTTCTCATACGAACATGTATATTTGTCTCCACCAAATCATAATTCCATAAATAATCTAGTTCAATGCAGATGTTGTACGAGTTTTTGTCGCGCGTCAGTCTTATACAAAGTTAAGGCATTAAAACGATTTATGAATGTTAACTTTCGAGCTGGAGGAGACATCGCTCACGCCCGTTCTTCTTAAGAAACGTTGTTCACCTAGAAGATGCATGGAGGTTCTTGTGTGCCTGTATTTTATAGATTAAATTTCTTAGGCATTTTGCTGCTTTAAAAGGGATTTTATGAGTTAGGATTTTAATTTTATTTATAAATATTTGCTTACAGTTAAAGCATTTATACACTACTAGCGGACCCGGCAGACGTCGTCCTGCCCGGGCACAGTGACACACCGACTGTGGCGCCACCTACCGGGTCCATTTGTGAATTCAAACCTTGCAGGGACCCACTAGAATATACAAAAAAAATATCATTAAAATCGTCCATGCCGTTTAGAAGAAGATCAGTAACATACCAATGTCTAATTATGTTTTCAAACCATACAGGAACCCATTATTCTTCTATCGGGTCGACATGAGCTACTTAATGATAATAGTTCATGCCGTAGGAAAAAGATTAGCCACTCAGCAAGTTGGTAGTGGCGCTGACTGCCCAGGGTGCGCCGGACGATCTATTAAATATACACACAAAATTAGGAACCCATTGAAATATACACACAAAATTTCATTCAAATCGGTCCAGCCGTTTAGGAGGAGTTAGGTGACAAACACACGTACAGAAGAATTATATATGTTAAGATATTCTAAAAAGAACAGGGGACTTCACTCCGACACCTTCGTCCTAAATATTGTCCCCGCCGGCGAGGACCGACGCGATGTCCACACAGATGCCGAGAGTCCAACTCTCGAGAAACCCAACACGATGCAGCAGCGGTTGCCGGCAGGACCGGTAGCGGGGTCCCCCAGCTGCAACCCTGAGCCGAGGCCCGAGCTCCCCCTGGGGACGCCCTCACGGTGTCGTAACCGGAGATAATCTTGCCACGCGAGACCGACCTTATGCTCTAGAGTAGTTCCTAGAAGTAGACTTAACCGCCAGTGTGTTAGGATTAGGTAGGTCTTCGCCCTCGCCGGCGAGGCTTGCCGCTTAACGGCGATTCGCGAAACGTGTCAGCCACCCGATATACCGAAAGCCACTTTCAAGAAAACCATTCCCGATGCAGCAACGGCTGCCAGAGGGACATAGCGGCGGGGTCCCCCCGCAAAGCCCCAGTAAGCCGAGGTCCGAACCTCCCTTGGGGGACGCCATATTATGCGGTTTTGCAACCGCGTTTTTAGTTTATAAGTAAGGTTTAGGGAAAATTTTCGGCGGATGGAGTCGCTAACTGGATTCTCCGCCGCGTACCTATTTTGGGTACCAATTCTGCGAGTGTCCATTAGACAAAAAAAAAGAACAGGGGACTTTGATAATGGGGGCAGTCCGTGGCGTACTACTGCATGTTTATAATCTAAAATAAATAAATAGCACAAAAATACTACACATATAAGTATCATAAATATATATAATATATATAAATAATCTTACAATTTAGAATAGAGATAGGATACATAGGCAATGTCTTAAAATACAATCTATTTGGAAAGGTAGTATTTTTTAACTTTTTTTTTTTAATGAAAATTGTGACTGATCTCGCCGTATAGACACAGGTAACTCATTCCACGGACGCACAGCCTGAGCAGTAAAAGATTTATCATAAAATTTTGTAGAATGCACTGACATCAGAATCCTCAAGTACTGATAAAACTAAAAATGTGCCTAACTGTGGTCTAACACAAACAAGCGTGTGACATAAAGACGTTCTAATTTAAACGAAGTAACATGCCCCTTTAACTTCTTATTCCCGTTAAAATTCCGCCGGCAACGCGCACGTACGTCGTAACGTCTCTACTTCCATAGATTTATGGGACCCTGGTATTTATTAACGCATCTTCTAATAGCCTTAAATAGTTACCATGGTTATTTCGATGTGTTTCATTAAATTATATGATTATATTTTTATGGGGGATGGAAAATTGTACAAAACAGAGATTAAAAAATGTTAAAAAATACTTTCCATTTTATAAAATATTTAGATTTGCTGAAAAACTGCTATTCCTATTCCTAATCGTTTAAACCGCCAACTTTCGTCCAACTTTCTAAAATTACGTCTGTATATACACATATACGGTTTACTGGATGGCATTAACAAATAATTGAGGTCCAATAGCGGGTCATTGAATTATTTAAAACATAGGTAAGAAGTGTTTTATTTAATTTAATTATACTGCAATCGCGCATGTAGATTGCATTTTCTACGACAGTGATTGTATAAACAACCAATAAAGACTTTTATTGTTTCATTCGCCTGTAAAAATATTGCCTATGGCTACTACAATGGATATTATTTCCGCAGAATGGGCGA
Organism: Asteroscopus sphinx; assembly: GCA_949699075.1. Classification (NCBI taxonomy): domain Eukaryota; kingdom Metazoa; phylum Arthropoda; class Insecta; order Lepidoptera; family Noctuidae; genus Asteroscopus; species Asteroscopus sphinx. The sequence goes on along the minus strand of OX453006.1, from coordinate 12,507,545 downwards.
GCACAGTTCGGTTCAAATGTTTTTTTTTTCACGTGAGTTACCTCCGCTGAATGAATTTGAGGCTTCAATATATCCGTAGACTGAACATTTTCATTGATTTTTGCACTGTAAAAGTATTCAATGGTGGCTTTATTGTAGTGCAGGTTGTGTTGTAAAAAGTTTGTTGATAGGCAAACGAACTTTTACAACGGATCTACCTTATACTGTGTACATACATTCACTAACGGAGGTACGATTAATGTTTGTTGGTCATAGTCAAGCATTCAGAATTGTAGACTTTTGTGAAAATGAAGTGCCTTAGTTTTATAGTATTTATTATGTTATGCTACAAAAAGCATTGATAGGTATGACGTTGCATAGGACCAATCAAAGACAAATGGTCTTGGTTTTAGGTTTGGACTTACGTTATGTAAATTATATAACAAAGGACACGAATAGAACGTACCTGTATTAACGAGTGCTTATGACAGCTACGTATAGACGATAACTATCTTCTCATTTATAATCTCTATTTAAAGACGAAATATTTCGTGTGTCCAAATCTACATAGCTCCATACAACTTTTACAGTTCATACACATAATACAAAATAATCAATTTAAGAAGTACTCTCTAGCCTGTTTAGGCATTTGGTTTAATTTGATCCCAACTACAAACGAGGATCACAACTGAAATGATGATAGTACGTACCAGAAGTAAATACGATGACGTCATTAATCTTTCTGTAATAGCCACCGAAATGCGGACGCAACCGTCATGGCACATTTGCTGAAAAACGTTAAAGTATGGAGATGCTGTAGAGTTACATGCGCCAACAAAATTGACATTAATTTTGTGGTTGGTACATTTTTTGATGCATGAAAGAACAACTTTTGTCTCTTTTTGTGAGTACTAAATAAAATAATATTTGGGGTAAATTATAATGATTACTGAGTCAGGAGTCGCTAGTTCGAAAATATTATACCGATTACTTTAATATCAAGGTTGTATATGAAGACTATCAGCTTTTGCCCGCGACTCTGCCTGCGTGGGCTTTCCTATTCTGTAGGGATTTAGATAAATCCGGCCTTGTTTCTTGTCTACACCTTAACTCTGTACAACATTTCAACTTCCAGTCAGACAGTGAGTGAGACAGACAGACTTTTCTTTTTACATGTTTATGATAATATTTTCCTTTCCAGTCAAAAAAATTGTTGGCACTCGCGCTCTTTGTCTTGTTTTGATATTTATACTCTGAGGAAGCTATTTTGCCAACTGTAGGCTGCAGACCACTAGCTGGACAATTTATCGTTAATACTGATCTTATTCCAAGTCTTATCCAGCTGGACTAACCAAATTTTCTATGAAGATCTAAAAGTGCCGGAAAATGTGTTTAGGTATTAAATTTTATTTAACGTTTTTTAGCAGCAATTTGAAACCAAATACTTTGTGTACCTAAACGTGTAATATATTTCAAGCTATTTATTTATTTTAGTATATAAACATGCAGTAGTACGCTACGGACGGGCAGTCCGTGATCTAGATCTTACGTATTCTTTGTCCATCTAACTAAAGGTTGTCTGGAAAATAACGCTTTTAGCGATAAGACCGCCAATGTACCCATAATTTATACATTGTTCCTGTTTACTACTATTTTCATGGTGTACAATAAAGCATATTCTATCTATTATCTATCTACCTAATAAAAAACAGTTCAGTCAAAAAGACATATCGTAAATGTGCTTGCTCTGATATTATGTAATTCAGTCGTAATTTGAAACACAATAATACTCTTACATACAAACAGAACTTATGGGAACAAACCTAAATAGAATCATTGTATCGACCTAAAAAGGCCCGTCGGAGTTTTCAAAAGTCAACGAGACCGTAAAAAACCCTTACAAATTTTTTCAAGGAATTGTTTAAAAAGTTTCGAAATTTCTGTTACATTTTTTAACATCAACATTTTTTACCCTTTCATAACATTGAAACGGCTATTCTGCGGACCGGTTTGAGGACCCATTTAGAGTAATTTTGGCATGCTTATACATATAAAACTCCAAAATATTTACAATTTTACTAAATTTAAAAAAGGCATTTGAATACTACTGACAAACAGATTTTTTTTAAACTTTCGCGAATTTCACTCGTATTTGAGTCTGCTCGTGACCACGGCCAATGCAACTTGACCGAAACGTCGAGGTTAGTCAAAATGTTTGTTATATTTTGATTTAATTGTGCGCGACAAGTCTCGTAAACTTAGTTCAATACTACTGACAAATATTATTATTATGGATTGATGTTTTTCTGAAATAAAATGATCATTATATTATTAAAAATATACTTAGAAACATCTATTTATTTTTAGATAAATGGACCCAATTTTATCACCTATCTTTTGTTTATTATTTATTACTATTCATGTTTTTGCAAAGTCAAAGCCAAAATCAAAAGTTTTATTTCGATTAAGCATTTACATGCACTTTCAAAACGTTAATTAATTAATTATGAATCTAGTTGCACGGTACCAAAAAGTTGGTCCTATGGAGTAGAGTAACCACACGTTGGCCCGAACGTTGGCGCCAACGCGATTCTCCAACGTGTGGATCGGGGAAATTGAGTTGGCCCGAACGTTGGGGCGAGCATTGGCAGTTTCCCGTCGCGTGTCGGTTTTATCAAAGGAATTATGCGCCAACGTTGGAGATGCACCCACACGTTGGAGGTTTGCTCAGTCTTGCCGCAGCACTCATGCAGTAAGGTGCATCGAATGAGCTTGTTCCTACGGTCACCTTGTCTTGAAAATGTCATCCGCGTGGATGGACGCAATAGCTACAGAATTTCTATAAAAAAAAATCTTTATGTTTATTAACAAATAATAATGATATTCTCTTGTTTGTCAAAACTTTTTCAAATACGACGTCCATTGTTTAACTACTGTGCTATTTTAATTGACAGTTCAGCTCTTAAAGAAGTCAATAATCTTAAAGTGCGCAGTACAACATCTATTTCAGACGTCTTTACATTGGCTCTGACGGAACTAAACTAACATTATCTCCAACGTGTGGACGCTAGGCATAATTACGGGCCAACGCTCGCCCCAACGTTGGGGCCAACGTGTGGAGCCCGAACATAGAAACTCTATGGACATACTATTTTCAAATAATAGGTGGAACAATGTTTGATTGTTACATAATTTGGGAAGATTTATGTGAGAACAATTTAGGTTAATAAATAATTAATGATTAATAATGATATTATGTTTAGGCTCGACCTTAACAGGAGGGAACCCAACGATACGATACTCTATGCCCAGGCTTTTCAAACTGTGGGTTGCAACCCCCAGGGGGGTCGCAGTCACTAAGAAATTACAAGTTTTATAGATCTTAGTGTACCTATGTTAATTAAAAAGCCCTACCACCGCCGCCGCGAAGAGCGTGGGGCTCGCGGGCATTTATTTTTACTAAAGGGAAAAAGAAAAGGGCGCTATGGAATATATTGAAAAACACTGGCCTACATTATGCTTACATTTACAGTGACTAATATTAACTGAATGGTCTTAAAATACAATATATTTTTAAAATAGTGTAAAAAATGGTACCTATATCAAAACAAGTCAATAAAACATTGTCTGTGATCAATAATGTGAGTGAAAATGACTCATGAAAATAACAACAGGCTACAAGGAAATATGTGCAGAAAGTATTTAACGCCAAACATTCTTGTCTTCTACATAGTGTTTAGTTTTACAGTAAGCATTTTTCAAAAGAACGGATTTTACATAACTTATGCTTTTCTTTCCAGTACAATCAGTGACAGTTTTCGGTAGCTTATTATAAAAGCGTATACAATTCTCTAAAACTAATTGTTGGTTATCGATAAATAAATCTATTATTTTGTGCTAATTTCCAGTGTTTATGGTGTAAAAATCGCTATTGATCTTGAACTTTTTCAGATTTTTACGAACGTATGTAATAATTTTCAAAGACCAAGTGACGGCAGCGTTAGTATGTTGATGTCTTTGAAAACAGGGTGCCCATGATATAGATTGCGTAGATAAAGGCATGACTATATTTAAATACTGATATAATTTCTTCCCAGAGACAGTGGGATGAGCCACTCTGTAAGTTAGTGCGGAATAATATAATTAATACGTCAACCAATACCGCTGAGCGTGCTCGTCTACTGGCTGTGGGTGAATGGGAAGCAGGCCTTTGGCTTCAGGCACTTCCGTCGTCCAACATAGGTACTATGTTGGATGACACCAGTTTCCGGCTCGCTACATGCCTACGCTTGGGCGCAACTTGTGTTGCTCCACACCGGTGCCATTGCGGTGAACTTGTCGACAGCCTAGGACACCATGGCCTGTCTTGTTGCAGGAGCGCGGGGTACTTAGCGCGACACGCTAGCATTAATGACATTATTCGTCGTGCTCTTGCCACCGCTGGTGTACCAGCTGTTTTAGAACCCAACGGCTTGGTACGAGACGATGGCAAGAGACCAGATGGCATGTCGTTATTGCCATGGAAGATGGGTAGGCCTCTGGTGTGGGACGCAACGTGCGTCGACACCCTTGCTCCTTCACATCTTTCTAGCTCAGCTGGTTGTGCTGGCGCTGCCGCTGCATCTGCGGAGGCCCTCAAGCGGCGCAAATATAGTAACCTATCAGGTAACTAGGACTTTGTGCCGTTTAGGGTCGAAACACTCGGGTCATGGGGCCCGAGTGCGCGCTCCCTTTTTAAGGAAATCTCCAAGAGGCTGGTCGACACTTCGCGTGACCAGGGGGCTGGCAAAATTCAAATTCAAATTCAAATTCAAATTATTTATTTACTAGAATATGGTATTATTACAGATGTAGGTGACTTATGATTAGTTTCAGCATATTCTGCCCCTTGGGGCGTGCAAATTGGACTTATACATAACAAAATTATTAAAATTATGAGCATGCATATTAATTATGTTTAACCTTTATTTTACAAACCTAGGTGGCTTGTTCTTTGGTCAAAGAATAAGCGTTGCCATTCAACGTGGCAACGCTGCCAGTCTTCTGGGCACTATGCCGGATGACAGCGGTGTGGAGGAATATTTTGACGCCTAGGCGCGCCTTTTTGTATCATTTTATTTTGTACGTTGTAAATATTGTAAAATTTTATTTTGTACTTTGTAAATATTTTCTAAAGAGTAGTTTTTAGAGTCTACATAATTATTGTAAAACTGATCGTGTTAACTAAAATAAAATTATTCCCAGTAAAAAAAAAAAATATATATATTTAATGTAAGTACTATAATTTTCGATCTTAAGTCCGAACAGTTTGAAACTAGGTGAAATGAAGCGATGACACTACAGATTCCCCCTCGTTCTCTGTGGCTGACAGCGTTCAAAGCCAGCTAACATAATAAGACCTCAATATTGAACGCATTGACAAATTACTAACTTAGCTCGTTAGTAGAGTAACTAAACTTGTATCTGAAATATCTAATGTTATTGAGTTGTGAACCCAAACTTGAATTATATAATTGTATAATTAGTACTGTTTCTTATTTAGAAGTACATAAAGCCTTTTAAGCTATTGCATAGCTTCTATCGCGGGCCTTGAGCGTGGAGACCGAATCCAGAAATTCCGTAACGAAAATAACCTAACACCCCCCAGTCCGACCGGCACAGCGGTGATACTTTTTAGTTTTGCCATCTATCGATGAATAGCAGAACTTTTAATGACTTTTTGAAATATCACGCTTGTCTCTTTAGTTCTGCAAATCGCCTCTAGGTGGCATTGGTTGTATCGGCGTTACTGCGCTTAAGCTATTGCATAGCTTCTATCGCGGGCCTTGAGCGTTGAGACCGAATCCAGAAATTCCGTAACGAAAATAACCTAACACCCCCCACTCCGACCGGCACAGCGGTGATACTTTTTAGTTTTGCCATCTATCGATGAATAGCAGAACTTTTAATGACTTTTTGAAATATCACGCTTGTCTCTTTAGTTCTGCAAATCGCCTCTAGGTGGCATTGGTTGTATCGGCGTTACTGCGCATGCGTAATCCCCCTCTTCGCCCCGCAATCTAGTGACTCATGCCTGCTTAGAGTTTCGGCGTTAGGGCACCTCCTCTTTGTATTTACATAAAAAATGATATGCAATAGCTTACCGCGGCAGTCTCCGAGTGCCACACGTCTTTTTTTTGTACCTGCTAGAGCCTGGAACAATAATATAGATGCTTGCCCTTTATATTTTTCAAATGTTATGGCAAAACGAGCTAAAGGTATGATGTGAAGCGCCTAGGCCCTAGGCTGTTGTCTAAATGTTATTTTAATTCGCTTCCGCCAACCTGGGATATAAAGGTGAGAAGTCTCATCATCATCAGCCCATTACTGTTTCACTGCTGGGCATGGGCCTCTTCTCAGAATGAGAAGGTTAAGGCCTTAGTCCACCACGCTGGCTTAGTGCGGGTTGGAAGACTACACACACCATCAAGTACTGTAAGGAGCTTTCTCAGGTGTGCAGGTTTCCTTCACCGTTAAAGCAAGTGATGATAAAATTTTGAACCACACTTGAATTCGAAAAGTCAGTGTTACGGGCCGGGTTTGGACTCAAAACCTCCTGCATGGAAGGCAAGCGCTCAACCACTAGGTTATCGCAGCTGATAAGATGCTGTGATGAGAAGTCTCATAAGATTGTAATTTCACCGGCACCGGTACCATTCGCACCAGAACACAAGAATGCAAGCATTACTATTTGGCAGTAGAAATTGTTATAGTGGTAGTACTTCCCTGAACCCTGTCTTTCACAAAAATCTCTACTACTATTAATGTCCTCCCGGTCAAATTTCGTTCATGGCGGCCCGGTCAAATTTCGTTCATGGCGGCTAATCTCAATGGAGACTAGCCTCATTATCATCATTTCAGCCGAAAGACGTCTACTGCTGGACATAGGCCTCCCCCAAGCATCGCAACAATGACACGTCTTGCGCTTTCCGCATCCAGCGGATTCCCGCGACCTTCACCATGTCGTCACTGCGCCTTCCAGTACGCGGTCGCCACTCCAGAACTTTCCGGCCCCATCGGCCATTCGTTCTGTGAGAAATTAACTAGCCATCTGCGCGGAACATAGTGCACAAGTGTGTGCTCAAACACAGGTGCACTCTCTATTCCCTCTCTCTCATATACCGATCCGATCGATGGGACGGCAATGAAACAAGACCGGACAGGAATCAGGCACAAGACCAACGGTTTCATGTGCTCTCCGAGGCATGGTACCGTCAACTTCCCAACTCCGGGATACTACTGAGAAATTTTCTTGGTAAAAAAATCCCAATAACACTTTTTGCCCGACCCGGAAATCGAACTCTGGTCCTCACGATCTGCGTTTGAACAGGTTACCTAGACCACCGAGGCAGTCAAAGCTACTACTGGTACGTGGTTATGTTGTGTAAGATGATGTTGTTGCTCATAATAATAGTCCTTCATTCCATTGTCATGAAATTAATTAATAGCTACTAAAATATTACTGGCGGATACTCTATAGATGCCTTAAGAACTGATTAATAAATAAATACCTATGAGGATTTTAGGTAAGTATTTCTAAAGAAAGTAATCTAGTTCTAAGAAAACTGTCTATCCTGTGGATGGACTTCTATGAAACTCTTAAAATAATTATAATTCTTGAAAATATAACATCGATGAAATACTAAAAGCTTTTAGTTCGAATAATTAACTTGATACTACGCAAAAATGAGGACCCTTTTGTATTATATTGGCTTTATATCTTAAATCATTATTAGGGATCCGTAGTCAACGAGGGACCCTTATAGATTCACTATGTCCGTCCGTCTGTCTGTCTCTATGTGCATCCGCGACTTAGCTCAGAGAATTTTATTAGTAGAAAGTTGTTATTTGGCATGGGATATTAATCACGCCGACGAAGAGGTAAAATAAAAACTCGTTTTTGGTGGTTGGTTGGTCTTTCCCCTGTTGGTTGGTTTTTCCCCTACACGTAAAGTGTGGATATTGTTTTTTCTCGTCTATTCCATGGGGTGGTGTGTGGTTGGTTAGATTGTTCAAAAATATTGCAGGTGTATCAAAGCCATTTTTCGATTCGGAATCCGTTTGTGATATATTAAGCTTTAAAGTACCTACTCATTTCAGTTAGAGTCAAGTGTGCCGACCCCCTGAAGGCTAAACGACTGATCCTGAACACTTGAAAACTATTCAATATATTAGAAAATATAACGAATTTAATAGGAAAACTAACACGAATGAGACGGCTTGTCTAGTTTACGAGTAAAATTCGACCAACTTAACCATGTAGTTGAGGTTGTATAAAGTCCATAGAAATTTATCCTAAATTAACTGCAAAATCGAGTTTGGGCTCAGATGTCTTGTAAGAATGATTATTGCCTGTACTGACTACAAATCCTACCCTGTGCGTGGTCACATACGCACTTGGTCGTTTTTTTTTACAATTATCCCCTTAATCTAGCTTCCTACATTAATTGCAAACACTGGAAAACTGCTTACCCCTTTGCAGGAAATAGGCGTGTATATGCCTTGCTTATATATACAAATATATTTTTGTACAAATTGCGGATATGTTTCTGCACCCGCGAGTCTAGAAGAATGAACACGCTTACTTTGAAGTCACGTTCTACTATAATGTGACGCGTAACACGTACGACCGTAACTGGTTTTGGGGAAGGCTCTGGTCCTAATAGTATGACTTGATAGGTTGTTAGATTATCGCCTACAGTTTTGTACCGAGGTAGTTCCTAGGTTATCTTTTTATACAGCTGTTATAGTTTTATGTCTTAGACATTTTTATTTCTAATGCAAACATTATAACACCATATCGTCGTTTTTATGACCACTGCTACGCAATATCATGTCATGATCATGTCATTTTCTGGCGAATTGGCATTGAAAATTAAACGTGGTGTTTTGTTTCTTTCGTTTTTGGATTCTCACCATATACATTTATATATGTAATAATAATAAAAAGATAATTAAAAAAAATTATGTTCAAATACTACAAAATTATAAATTGCATCTTCTTTTTACTGCTAACTATATTCCACGATCATTAATCTATTTAGGTGTTGTATAAGAAAACCTACATTCAGCACTCAAAGTCAACGGGCTTGTAATAAAATCTGTATTTTTAACCGACTTCAAAAAAAGAAGGAGGTTATGTATTCAGCAGGTTTTTTTTTTTCATTTTTTTTTCATGTATGTACACCGATTACTCCGAGATTTGTGGGCCGATTTACGTGGTTGTTTTTTTATTTGGTAGAGAAAGTCCGCGCGGTGGTCCCATATAAATGTTATTGACTTAGGTTGAGTAGTTTTTTAACTAGCTTCAATAAATCAGTTTATTTTAGCTTCGCCTATCTAGATGATCTGCTCATTGGTTTGTTTTTCTGAGATTTTTTGGCCCGTTATGCGTGTTTTTTTTTCACAATAGTGATTGGACGTTTGGAAGAACATGAGCGAGACCTTTACCCAGCAGTGGGATAGCAAAGGTTCATAAAAAATATATTCTCAAATTGGTTACATAAACATTTATGAATCAACCCTCAACTAAAAAGTATGAAATAAAAACTTTTTAACAAAAACCCGCGGAATACATAACCTCCTCCTTTTTTGAAGTCGGTTAAAAAATAAAACCAATCACATCGCTTGACCTGAGATTTGACAGCTGATTAGTTAATTTTTGCGTTGATCAGCCTTTCGGAAACTGGGGGAGAGACAGCACTATTGAAGAATGACGTCATTGTTCAAAACCTTCATAGAAACTTTACATCTCTCTGTAAAATATCCGTTTAGTACGACAAGGACAGAAAATGCCCCTTCCAAAAAGTTAAAAAGCGTGTACCTATCTTTTTCATTTTTGATGGATTTTATTATTATTTTCACAAATGTTGTCGTTTCTGTACCTTCTTTTAAATAACATAACATTTTTGGTATATTTTAACAGTAGTCTACTCCCGGATTCTTTAAACACGTCTCGTGACAGCTATGTGACTCCATAGAGCGTCAGACTACGCGAAAGCGAAAAGTCTCTCAAGTGATGGAGCAATCAGATCAGCTCCAATGTGAGCGGTCCCTTGCATGAGTACACAGCATGTGTGCTAATAGATAGACATGGCGAAACATCATAAGGCGAGCGAAATCTACCCCTGATATTACCACATGATGACCATCACGCGTCATCTCAAGAGCGTTATGAATTTATACGTATTTGTTTTAACAAAAAAATATCCCAAAGAAGCTTTTGATGCTATTTTTGTAGGCAAGAATCGCCAGTAGCTATATGTTTAGTAAATTATTTGAATAGAATAAGGGCACTCCGTACACATCATTCCGGATGATTGATAGGCTGCGCACACGCGAGAATCTGCTTTATATTCTATTTGTCTTGGAAACTTCGCTAACAACTCCCGGCTGATGTACAGAATAGTCTGGAAGTGGCTCAACATTTGAATACTTTTATTATGCTTATAAGGTACCGCTACGGAAAATACACGCTTAAACGTGGAGTTGCGGAAACCAGCCCGTTATACTATACTATACTAAGGTACCGCTAAGGAGTCAAATTCCTGACCTTCTGTATTTCCTGATAGGTATAATCTTGAAGACACGACTAAATAGAAAAGAAAGAAAAATGATTTATTGCCACAACAAGACGACATGCTGTAGGTGCACATAAAAATAATTTCATTAGGTACATTTTAGGAATTACAGTGTGTGTTATAAACAAAACAAAAGTAACTTTGAATAGGTTATTGCCGGGCAAACGCGTGTTCTGCTGACCGTACTATTACTATAACATCAGATGAGGTAGCAGTTAACGCAAGCCCATTATGATGAAAAAATAAATACGTAAGAAGTGTTAATTTTGTACTACGTTTTATATAACCCAGATTTACCTGTAAATTCTAATAATATCAAACACAAAACTAGCGTTTTAACCAACCTATTACTAAATTGTTTTCTTTTTTTTCTTGCCCTTTACCTTTAAAAAGTAAAAAAAAATACCGGGTGCACATGGTCTTATGAGCATAGGTCTCAATTGTTGAAAAAAATTATGAGTAATAAATCAATATTTTTCTAACGGCTCTCTCTCTCTCTCTCTCTCTCTAATTTTTCTCGTACCAAAGACCTTGAAAAGATACCAGACGGAATGTCGTAATTGCCGTGAAAATTGGGTAGGCTTCTGGTGTGGGACGCAACGTGCGTCGACCATTAGTTCTGCTGGCTGTGCTGGCGCTGCCGCTGCATCTGTGGAGGTCCTCAAGCGGCGCAAATATAGTGAACTATCAGGTAACTACGACTTTCAGCCGTTTCAAACGCTTGGGTCATGTGGCCTCAGTGCACGGTTCCTTTTGAAGAAAATCGCGTGACTTGAGGACCGGCTTGTTCTTTGGCCAGAAGATAAGCGTTGCCATTCAACTTAGCAACGCTGCTAGTCCTCTGGGCACTATGCCAGTTGACAGTGATGTGGAAGAATATTTTGACGCCTAAGCGCGCCTTTTTAGTTCTTTATTTTGTACTTGTTTTGTATGTGAATGTTGCAAAATCTGTACATTTATATATGTATATTATATAGACTTTTTAGGTTTATACAACGTGTTATTGAAATAACTGAACACAAATGCAACTACAATCACATCGTCGTACAATTTTCCACAGTCTACAAAACAAAGCTAATTTCAGAGGCCGCGACTGAAATTTACGGAAACACGAGCCACGTTGCCTTGTTCCTGAGATTGCGTCTGTTACGTCCAACTTTAAGCACTGTGAGACTGCGTATAGAACTGGCAAAGCTATCAAAGTTTCTAACACTGTCTAATACAATGCTATATGCAAACGCAGTGAAACTTTGTAGCGAGATATATTACGTTCGAATCGTGTGCACGAATTATAATGATGTGTGCCGATACCACGAAGCAAAGGCTCCGATCAAATATACTATAGATGCTGAGTCTTGTACAAAATCAAACTCAAAAAACGCCTCCGTGATATAATGTACTAGTAATTATTTTTTACGACAGCGACAAGTACGACACTCCATCCTTTGCATATTTGGAGTATAGTTTTTTTTTGTACATATTCTAGCATCGTGACACATCTCACCGCTGGCGCGGTCGTTAAACCACTGAGAGCACAAGTGTGCTTGTGACTTATTATTGCACAGTTTTTATGGGGCCGCACGGCCGTTTTTCGTGTGGCTATCATGTATCTATGATATTTTTGATCGTTGTGCAAAGGTAGCAATTTGTTCTGCAAAAAGTGAATAACATTAGTTAAGTTATTAGTTATTACATGAGTTAAGCTCGCCGATGTACATAAACTTTCCTACTGTAATCTAAATGTATATTTGTGTGTAGAATAAAGAATAAGAATTAAGAACATTTTGTTAAAATGATTCTCTTTTAATAAAAGTAGTAACAAATTTCCTAATAGAAGTATTCGTCTGGATAATTACTTTCACTCAACCTATTTCCATCGCCAAGCCAAATGCCAATGAAATTATAGTAAATAAAGTAAGGACTCTATGAACCGTTAGTTGGTCAAGAGAAGCGAGGTAGGCCACTCAGCACTTTTTCCGTCTGTATGTTTGTCTGTCAGAACCTTATAACTTCCAATTCAAACAATTCAATTACTAAATAATTACTTCAAAATCACACATAATACGTAAAATTTTAGGCCAAAGCCAAAAATGATACTTATTTTTTTTTGAGTGTGCCGTCGCATCTGCGCAAAGATGGGAATTTCTTTTCTACTGACGCATGTAGGATATCATTGAAAATAGCTTTATGAACAGAGTATTAAGCAAATATTAGAAATACTCTGTAGGTACCTAATAGATAAATAATTTGGTGGGCATGCAAATTCGCTGTTTTTAGACTTATTTTATCCCGGGATCTAGCAGAAAACGGTTCCACTTCAAAATTTGTTACTTATAAATGATTTGATTAATATCCTGTACAGTACGTGTAATATTAACTGTGCCGCTGTTAAGTGAGAAACAGGTGGCTGCGCAGTTGTCAATTTTGCAACCAGATCAGTAGAGCGCATGCGGGGTAATAGCGGCAAGACTTTGATAGGTTGTTCATCTGTGTGGCAAGATGGCGGGCGACCGCATGTTCTACAGAGTTGGGTAGGACACGCAAAATCAATGAGTTTGTATGAGTAACTCATTCTGCATAATGAGGTGGGACATTGTCACACTTCAAATGAGGTGGGACCATGTCATGTTGCATTTGATATACTGAAATACATTAAGACACTGTCACACTTCAAATGAGATGGGACAATGTCATGTTGCTGAGACATATTATTATAATACACTGAAATACATTGAGTTGAGCTTATATTGTCTAAGATAGGAGTGGGTAATATAGCTTTTGCCGAGTATCAAATCGAAACTATATATCGATATTTGATATCGGATTTTGAAACTATAATATTTTCTGAAACTATATAAGTATCGACAGATAAGCATAGTTTTGGTGATATCATATGTAGTTAGTATAGGTACGTCGTTTTCGATATAGATCCGATTCTTATATTGGTTGGCAAAAGTATTGCGTGCGTTGCGTTATAGAATACAATATCAACATTGTTAATTCCAAAGACTCCAATTTATTTTTTATTTAATCGGCCGTTTAATCAACAACACATTATAATTCCCTGGTTAAACAACAGTTTAACCAAAATTCCAGTAAATTTTTCGTGTAATCAGCTGTTTTTTTTTCAGATAATTAACATTAACGAACACTTGTATTAGGCCGGTCTTCATCAAAGTTAATTCTCTGGTCAAACAACCGTACACCCACTATTCCAGTATATTTTTCAAATAATAAATTAAAAATAATATTATTAATTTAAAAATTATAATAATTAAAACAAAAATAAAAGGATATGGCAATCACATACCAGGCCCCTCAGAAAGTATTGCGAAAAAAAGTTTTTATATATGGGAGACTGGCCAGTTATAATGTTTTTCGAAAATATGATTATTTATAAGTAAAAATAAGTAAGTTCCAATTTCAAAATTTCCCTCCACATTTTTTGCGAGTTAATTCAAAGTATTGTGTCTCACTGAAATATGGATCTGCGCCGGGAACATTTTAGAGCTATGATTTTATACGATTTCAAGTGTCGCCTGAAACCGGATGAATCGTACGATAGACTTCAAATGGCATTCATGGATGAAGGCCCTTCCAAGGCAACCGTGTATCGTTGGTATAACGAATTCAAGCGCGGTCGACCAACTTTGGGGGATGACGAAAGAAGCGGTCGCCCTTTGACGGCTGTTACCGAAGAAAACGTGCTAGCAGTGAAAAATTTAATCCAAGACAATAGGCGAATTACATATCAGGAGATTCAACACATATTGAAGATTGGATCGGGAAGCGTTCACGAGATTCTACACAGCCATCTTCGCGTGAGGAGGATAGTATCACGCTGGGTGCCGCACAACCTCACCGATGCTCAGAAGCAGGCCCGGGTGGAATGGTGCCGTGATATGCTTAACAAATTTGAAGCAGGCTCGTCTCGGCGTGTTTACGACATCGTTACAGGTGATGAGTCCTGGATTTATCAATACGACCCAGAAACCAAGCGCCAGTCGACTGTTTGGGTGTTTCAAAATGAGCCAACGCCTACCAAAGTGAAGCGATCTAGAAGCGGGGGTAAGATTTTGATCGCTAGCGTAATTATATATACATATCAGGAATCATATCAGTGCAGTAAGAGGTCCAATATAAACCACGTTATCTGAAACTGATTCAAAAAGTATTGTGTGGTGCCGCACGTAAAGAATTGCACCACCCTATATCTTCTCATGGGTGTCGTAAAAGGCGACTAAGGGATTCACCAGAGGATGGGCAGCAGCGTTCTCTGGGTATTTAACCAACTAACTGAGATCACCAACCCGCCTACCAAGCGTGGCGATTATGGCATATTGCCCTTTGGGGAAGGCCTATGTCCAGCAGTGGACGTCTTTCAGTTAAAATGATGATGATGAAGTGCTAAAAGTAAAATCTGTATGGTTATTGATGAACTATTGATTGTGGTTATTGAACTATTCCATTGTCTAGTACCCATTCTTTATTTTTGATGACGTCTGTGGTCTGGTGGTTTGAGGTTCGGACTGCTGATCTCGAGGTCGTGTGTTCGATTCCCACATGACACAAATATTTGTGTGATGAACATAAGTGTTTGTGTTGGTCTGTGTGTTTCTTGTGTATTATAAGAATGTATTTACAAAAAAAAAAAATGTATTATATCCATTGTCTAGTACCCATAGCATAAGCTCCACTTAGTTTGAGACTAGATGGCGATGAGTAAAATGTCCCAATAATATTTATTTTATTTATTTATTTATTAAATATTGATGTACGGTAACACCTCTAGCTATTATGCCAAAAAATACAAGATTGATGCTATTCTATGTTTTATTTTTCCAAAAGATAACAATCTTCCAAAAGACAGGTTGTAAATTTGATCAAGTTCGTGCCACTAAGCAAGATAAGTTAAATAAAGCCGCAACACTGAAGCACGTAGATTCAGAATGTGGAGGTTTTGAACTATTATTTATTCTGTGACACTGCTCTCTTTTTTAGAACAACTACACTTCATTTAATATGTTTCATTCGACATTTGTAGAAGTAGTGGGTTCACATACCAGGCCCCTCAGAAAGTATTGCGAAAAAAAGTTTTTATATATGGGAGACTGGCCAGTTATAATGTTTTTCGAAAATATGATTATTTATAAGTAAAAATAAGTAAGTTCCAATTTCAAAATTTCCCTCCACATTTTTTGCGAGTTAATTATTGTGTCTCACTGAAATATGGATCTGCGCCGGGAACATTTTAGAGCTATGATTTTATACGATTTCAAGTGTCGCCTGAAACCGGATGAATCGTACGATAGACTTCAAATGGCATTCATGGATGAAGGCCCTTCCAAGGCAACCGTGTATCGTTGGTATAACGAATTCAAGCGCGGTCGACCAAATTTGGGGGATGACGAAAGAAGCGGTCGCCCTTTGACGGCTGTTACCGAAGAAAACGTGCTAGCAGTGAAAAATTTAATCCAAGACAATAGGCGAATTACATATCAGGAGATTCAACACATATTGAAGATTGGATCGGGAAGCGTTCACGAGATTCTACACAGCCATCTTCGCGTGAGGAGGATAGTATCACGCTGGGTGCCGCACAACCTCACCGATGCTCAGAAGCAGGCCCGGGTGGAATGGTGCCGTGATATGCTTAACAAATTTGAAGCAGGCTCGTCTCGGCGTGTTTACGACATCGTTACAGGTGATGAGTCCTGGATTTATCAATACGACCCAGAAACCAAGCGCCAGTCGACTGTTTGGGTGTTTCAAAATGAGCCAACGCCTACCAAAGTGAAGCGATCTAGAAGCGGGGGTAAGATTTTGATCGCTAGCTTTTTTAATTTGACTGGCCACTTGGTATCAATTCCCTTACGGGATCAAAGAAGCATTAATGCCGAATGGTATACTACCAAATGTTTGCCAGAAGTTTTCTCTGTTATAAGCAACAAGCGACCAAACACAGGGCTCCGCGGGCTACTGCTCCACCACGACAATGCACCTGCGCACACCGCACTCAAAACGAGGGACTTCCTGGACAGCACGCCAGTCAAACTCCTGGGTCACCCTCCTTACAGCCCTGATCTAGCACCGTGTGACTTCTTTTTATTCCCAAAAATAAAAAATCAGCTCAAAGGGATACAATTTTCGTCGCCGGAAGATGCGCTGGCTGCGTTCGAGCAGGCTGTAAACGAGGTGTCTGCGGCGGACTGGAAAAAGTGTTTTGAAAACTGGTTTAGGCGCATGAATCTTTGTATAGAGGCTGGTGGAAAGTACTTTGAAAAGATTTGATAAAAATATATGTACGTATAGAACAATTTTTTTTAGTTTCGCAAAACTTTCTGAGTGTCCCACGTATTGGAAATCAAATTTAAATCAAACTAAACGAAAAAAACCACGTCAAAACTTTGGCTACGAAAACTGTCGAATATTCCAAATATTCAATGTTACGAACTTCATTTGTCCTATTTTCCCTCATATTGTCCTATTCATGCACGCGTCAGTGTCACAGTCGGTCTGAGTGAGTGAAGTTATGAAGCAACGACGTTCTTTCATGGTACATACTTCAAGTCGTCACATCTCGGTTCATTTGGTGTTTGTCCCAGTGTAGTGGTACAAAAATTATTTTTGAGGTGTTGCGACATTCTGTCGTTTTGTATGGGACATTTGAGGTGCCTCATGTATGAGTGACACAACTCTAATGTTCTAGCTATCTCAGTCGTTCATTAATGTTCAATGCATCCTTATGTCCTGCTCACACTTATTACGCAGCTGTACCTGCGGGGCTCTTCGCAAAGCTTGGTTGCAGAGCGGCACAGTTATATTACGCGTACTGTACTTATACAACAAATACTAAAACTAATTACAATCACATGAGACTTTTCATCTTCATGTCTCAGTTTGGCGAACCGACTTGCGGTACCATTTAGGTAACAGTCTAGGTGGTATTGCAGTTGTTATGGGCAAAGGTAACCGCTTAACATCAGGTGGGCCTTTAGCTCGTTTCGCCATCCTAAACTATAAAACAAAATTAAAAAAAAAAACTAATTAGTAGTAAGAAAAAAGATATATAAATAAAAATGAATGTTTCTGTGTTGTGCACTCCTTAACCTGATGAAACTTTGGTGAGTTGTATAGCGTACGCCCGCGAAGGTTCCAGGAAAAAAAAAAGATGGCATTGCAACGGCACAGCTTGGTAATCAATAAAAACAACAACATTTTCTCAGTCACTTTCTGGCCAGTCTTTGAACTCTGCTGTACATTCGCGAGTCAATATTCAACAAAACAAGATTTATGTTTAGAAAAGATACGAACAATACCAATTTCAGTGTTTCATGGTATAATTTTTTCATTTGTGAGAAATGTGTTCCAGCTTCGAGTATAATGGCCAAATTAGCTCACTTGTATCATAATGTACTATTACGTGGGACACTCAGAAAGTTTTGCGAAACTAAAAAAAATTGTTCTATACGTACATATATTTTTATCAAATCTTTTCAAAGTACTTTCCACCAGCCTCTATACAAAGATTCATGCGCCTAAACCAGTTTTCAAAACACTTTTTCCAGTCCGCCGCAGACACCTCGTTTACAGCCTGCTTGAACGCAGCCAGCGCATCTTCCGGCGACGAAAATTGTATCCCTTTGAGCTGATTTTTTATTTTTGGGAATAAAAAGAAGTCACACGGTGCTAGATCAGGGCTGTAAGGAGGGTGACCCAGGAGTTTGACTGGCATGCTGTCCAGGAAGTCCCTCGTTTTGAGTGCGGTGTGCGCAGGTGCATTGTCGTGGTGGAGCAGTAGCCCGCGGAGCCCTGTGTTTGGTCGCTTGTTGCTTATAACAGAGAAAACTTCTGGCAAACATTTGGTAGTATACCATTCGGCATTAATGCTTCTTTGATCCCGTAAGGGAATTGATACCAAGTGGCCAGTCAAATTAAAAAAGCTAGCGATCAAAATCTTACCCCCGCTTCTAGATCGCTTCACTTTGGTAGGCGTTGGCTCATTTTGAAACACCCAAACAGTCGACTGGCGCTTGGTTTCTGGGTCGTATTGATAAATTCAGGACTCATCACCTGTAACGATGTCGTAAACACGCCGAGACGAGCCTGCTTCAAATTTGTTAAGCATATCACGGCACCATTCCACCCGGGCCTGCTTCTGAGCATCGGTGAGGTTGTGCGGCACCCAGCGTGATACTATCCTCCTCACGCGAAGATGGCTGTGTAGAATCTCGTGAACGCTTCCCGATCCAATCTTCAATATGTGTTGAATCTCCTGATATGTAATTCGCCTATTGTCTTGGATTAAATTTTTCACTGCTAGCACGTTTTCTTCGGTAACAGCCGTCAAAGGGCGACCGCTTCTTTCGTCATCCCCCAAATTTGGTCGACCGCGCTTGAATTCGTTATACCAACGATACACGGTTGCCTTGGAAGGGCCTTCATCCATGAATGCCATTTGAAGTCTATCGTACGATTCATCCGGTTTCAGGCGACACTTGAAATCGTATAAAATCATAGCTCTAAAATGTTCCCGGCGCAGATCCATATTTCAGTGAGACACAATAATTAACTCGCAAAAAATGTGGAGGGAAATTTTGAAATTGGAACTTACTTATTTTTACTTATAAATAATCATATTTTCGAAAAACATTATAACTGGCCAGTCTCCCATATATAAAAACTTTTTTTCGCAATACTTTCTGAGGGGCCTGGTATGTGAACCCACTACTTCTACAAATGTCGAATGAAACATATTAAATGAAGTGTAGTTGTTCTAAAAAAGAGAGCAGTGTCACAGAATAAATAATAGTTCAAAACCTCCACATTCTGAATCTACGTGCTTCAGTGTTGCGGCTTTATTTAACTTATCTTGCTTAGTGGCACGAACTTGATCAAATTTACAACCTGTCTTTTGGAAGATTGTTATCTTTTGGAAAAATAAAACATAGAATAGCATCAATCTTGTATTTTTTGGCATAATAGCTAGAGGTGTTACCGTACATCAATATTTAATAAATAAATAAATAAAATAAATATTATTGGGACATTTTACTCATCGCCATCTAGTCTCAAACTAAGTGGAGCTTATGCTATGGGTACTAGACAATGGATATAATACATTTTTTTTTTTTGTAAATACATTCTTATAATACACAAGAAACACACAGACCAACACAAACACTTATGTTCATCACACAAATATTTGTGTCATGTGGGAATCGAACACACGACCTCGAGATCAGCAGTCCGAACCTCAAACCACCAGACCACAGACGTCATCAAAAATAAAGAATGGGTACTAGACAATGGAATAGTTCAATAACCACAATCAATAGTTCATCAATAACCATACAGATTTTACTTTTAGCACTTCATCATCATCATTTTAACTGAAAGACGTCCACTGCTGGACATAGGCCTTCCCCAAAGGGCAATATGCCATAATCGCCACGCTTGGTAGGCGGGTTGGTGATCTCAGTTAGTTGGTTAAATACCCAGAGAACGCTGCTGCCCATCCTCTGGTGAATCCCTTAGTCGCCTTTTACGACACCCATGAGAAGATATAGGGTGGTGCAATTCTTTACGTGCGGCACCACACAATACTTTTTGAATCAGTTTCAGATAACGTGGTTTATATTGGACCTCTTACTGCACTGATATGATTCCTGATATGTATATATAATTTGGTGGTCCAAAAGGTTCGAGTGAATAAGTTTTAGCTGGGCAAGCGTGAACCGTCTGAGGTGGCAGTCAAACCCAAGCCCATTACGAATAAAACATCCGGCTTAGATCATGTCAGGCTATACTTAGAAGAGTTACGTAGCCATAATTACAAACGAATCTAATGATAATAAAACAAAGTTTAACCGGATTACATAACCAGCCCATTACTGTCCCACTGCTGGGCACGGGCCTCTTCTCAGTATGAGAAGGCTAAGGCCTTAGTCCTCCACGCTGGCCTAGTGCGGGTTGGCGGACTGCACACACCATTGAGAACTGTATGGAGCACTCTCTGGTGTGCAGATCCTCACGATGTTTTCCTTCACCGTTGAAGCAAGTGATAATCAAACATAAATCCGCACATGAATTCGAAAAGTCAGAGGTGTGGGCCGGGATCGAACTCACACCCTCCTGCATGGAAGGCAAGCGTTCAACCGCTAGGCTAACAACCGGCGTTTAACCAGATTAAATCGCGTATATTATTTATTATTTTATTACAAAAAAAAAACCGGTTAAACTTTGTTTTATTATAATGTGCAGTGATCGCGAAAACCTAAGAAATTATTATGAATCTAATGATATTATTCTAAATTTTAATTTCTTTTAATTTAATTTAATTTAATTTTGTACGACATGTTTTTTATGATATGGGTTAAACCCGAAATAAATGAATTTTAATTTTTTAATTTTTAATGATGATGATGGTTAAATGGCTAAATGGGCTTGAACATTTTTTTTTATAATGGAACAACATTCGATGTACCCTATTTATTGCAAATAATTAATTTGAATAATAGAATACTCAAAATGATAATGGCGGTATGGTTTAATCAAATAGTAGGCTAAATCAAATAGAAGACTAAAGGAGTAGGTACTGTTGGATAAGATTTTTTAAGGTAAATTCTTTCAAGTAGGAGTAGGACGTCTTAAGTATTTTGCAGTTTTCTCTCAATTACTCGGAAATTTATAATCACATTATGCTCATAATAATTTTAGATATATTTTACTAAGGTTTATCAAAGTGGAAGATTATATGTTTATACGTTGTATATTTTAGTAATAGCAGGTCTGGGGACATTGCAAGCGCCACTTTGGTGGTCCGTCATATTTCGCAAAGGGTGCACCCTACCTACACCTCATAAAAAAGTGATGTATAAAATTAGATTACCTTCATTTAAAAGACGTATTCAGTGACACCTGACATGATGCGGTGCAGCGAAAAAAAATACTCTCTCCCCATTTGACATGAGTATGGACGCCACCCCTCAAATACATAATTAAGTTCCACACACACACAGTCCCACAGTCAAACCGATAAAACGGTTTCGTGGGGCAAAGTCATATTGTTGAACTTATACCTATATGAATAAATACATATATAAATAATATATAAGGTTTTCTAAATTCCTTCAAAATTTAAACCTATACCTAAACTATTGTTTCTGCAAAATTTCGTACATTTAAGTTTATAAATGTAAGCCTTAGGAATAGAATTAAGACAGACGGTCAAACGAGGTTCGGACGGACTGAACGATCTTATAACTTGTTGTACAACTACTGAACCCTGAAAAGGCATTAAAAAAATATTTACATAGATTTCCCAGAGGATGGGCAGCAGCGTTCTTTGAGTATTTAACCAACCAACTGTGATCGCCAACCCGCCTGCCAAGCGTGGCGATTATGGCATATCCCCCTTTTTTGGGGAGGCCGATGTCCAGCAGTGGACGTCTTTCGGCTGAAATGATGATGAATGATGATGAAGTTTTTATTAAATTACAATTATTTGTACTACAAGATGTTGATCTGTAACTGTGCCATATTTGTAGAGCAAAATATGATAAATAATGTGCTTAGTCATCTAAAAATACTTTAAAAATTCTACGATTGTGCAATACCGAAATTTTCACCTAGAAACATAGGGAGGGTTTGAGAATAAATCTCGAACGGCTCTGAAAATAAGTCATCAGCGGCATTGTCAAAGGGTGGAAATACCTGCAATTTTTTTTTGTGGTTTCGCACGGGCGGGATTTTTTTTGTTTACAAATAGGTATTTACTTAAAACATTTTTTTGGTATTAATTTTTTTATTGATTCGTGTTGTTCAGTATCAGCGGTATTGTCACCTCCATAAATATGGCACGAATACAGATCAACATGTTATATAATGTTACGAAATCCTTATCAACCATTAGCGATCGTGATTATTATCATAAAAATATTGTTGGATAGCAAGAAAATAAGTAATCGTTATAATTACACTGTCACATGAGATAGTAAAACATTTCATAATATTTGTATGTTACCGGCAATCTGTATAATTCAGTAATTCTATACAATACCGAGACAAATGTATAGAATACCTGAGGCAATGTATGAGATATTATGAGTATTATTGTCCATTAAATACTTTACCAAGGTAATGTATACAATTCTCAGGGGTTGTATAGAGTAGTGCCTGCTGGTCCACCGGCAAAGTGTAAAGTAAATAGTTTTTCATCTATATTTATCAATGTTTTTTAAGTACCTACCTACCCATAAAATGACGGACAAATAAATAACGATCAAAACATTGACCCTAAGAGAAAATGAAGTCGGTTAAAAAGCTTAGTTTGCTCCACCAGACGACTCGCATTGTCACCCCTTTACTTCCCTCGCACACTCGACCAGAGTTACGCTATGGCCTCATGCACTCATTACACTCATGAGCTCCTTCACGACTTTCTGGATCCACGAATTTAATAAAAACTTTTTAACAAAACCGGCGAAAAAATAAACAGAAAACCGAAAAATAATAAAATTTTCAGTCTTATTAGCTAATCTCCTAAACTAATTTAAGTAACTAATTTTGAGTCGGCCCCAAACAAACAAGCAAAGTGCGTGCAAGTCGCAAATGGTCGTGCGGAGAGCGCACTTTGGGAATGTTATTGTTTATCGCTGATGATTTTTTTTTTTTTTTTTTTTTTTTTTTTCGAATGGGCTCTCGCAGGTGGGACCGAAGTCCCATTTCTGCTTAACCGGGCTTAGTTGGCGGAGAGTCCCATGTGGGACTCCATTCGCCGAAAGTTTTTCCCTAACTTATAAACTAAATACGCGCGGTATCAATACCGCGCGCAAGCGGGCGCCCCCCGAGGGGGGGGCTCGAACCTCGCTGGGGCATTGCAGGGGGACCCCGCCGTTCCTATGTCCCCCTAGCAGCCGTTGCTGCATCGAATTGGTTTCCTCGAAAGTAGCGGACTTTCGGTTCCTATCGGGTGACGTGTTAAAACGCCGTGAAGCGGCAAGCCTCGCCGGCGAGGCTAAGACCTACCTAGAAAACCTAACCAGTGGCTACGCAATAGCCTGCTCCTAGGAACTACTCTAGAGCATAGGGCCGGTCTCGCGTGACGAGATTATCTCCGGTTGCTTACACCGTGAGGGCGTCCCCAGGGGGGAGCTCGGACCTCGACTCAGGGTGCAGCAGGGGGACCCCGCCACCGGTCCCCCCAGCAGCCGGTGCTGCGTCGGCATGTGTTTCTGTTTCTCGAGAGTCGGACTCTCGGATTCTGTGTGTGTGTCGCGTCGGTCCTCGCCGGCGGGGACGATATTTTGGACGACGGCGTCGGAGTGTGCTTGTACTTTTATCTGACTCCTGGAGGAGTGTAATAGCGTCATCGGGCTCAATAAGTGTGTGTCTGGGACGCCGGATTTTGCTAATAGCAGATGGCTGGTAGACTGTGGCCGCCACGACCAAGGGGTTGAGGTGCTTGGGAGCGGAATCGAAATAGCGTTTAGAGGCACGCTTGAAAAACTGCTTGATGGTCGGCAGTTTGAGGTCAAGGTGGAGGTCGACATTGCGTACGTACCAGGGGGCGTCTACGGCCCTTCGCATGAACCGGTTTTGGATGGTTTGGAGCATGTGAATTCTCACCGGCTTAACGTGTGCGAACACAACGCTAGCATAGGCGAGTATGGGGCGGATACAGGTGGTGTATATCCTTACTTTGAGAGGAGTGGGCAACTTACTGTGCGCATTGAGTAGGGGGTGGAGTCGTCCGAGGACGAAGGCGGCACGGTTTTTCACCCTGCGGATATGCGGACGGAAAGTCAGTCTACGGTCAAGGATCACTCCGAGATATTTGGCTTCTCGTTGCCATGGGATCTGTTTCCCGAACATTGAGACTGGTACGCTCAATTCTTTACGGTACTGTGACAGGGGTCTCTTATCGAAGAGGACCGCTGCACTTTTTTCGGGATTTACTTCGATTCTCCATTTCCGGAACCATTCACCTAGGGTGTTGGCCGCGGATTGGAGGGTACGAGAAATAGCGACATGGGTCATGCCGGAGTAATAGATTGCCGTGTCGTCGGCGAAAAGGGCCATACGGGCTGCACCGCATTTTGGAATATCGCTGGTGTACAGCGTGAACAGTAGGGGGGAGAGCACGGAGCCTTGAGGCACACCGGCGTGAATGGGATGGGGGGAGGAGAGAGCCCCTTCTATTCGATAGCAAAAGGTACGATTCGATAAGTAGTCTCGGATGATGAGCACGAGACGATGTGGCACATTCATAGTGTACAGCTTATATAATAAGCCGTTGTGCCACACTTTATCGAAAGCCTTTGCTACGTCGAAAAAGAGAGTACCGGTCATTTGACCGCGTACGAAGCCTGCACTGATGTGTTCTACAATGCGGTGCAGTTGATTAACGCAGCAGTGCTTTGTACGAAAGCCAAACTGCTCGTCGGGAAGGAGTTTATTTGAGTCGGCGAAATCTTTGAGTCGCTTATAAATAAGCTTCTCGTAGATTTTACCGAAGACATTGAGGAGACTAATCGGCCGGTAACTACTCGGCTCGGCTTTTGGTTTGCCCGGTTTGGAAATACCAATTACCGTAGCCTGTTTCCAAGCCTGGGGAAAGATGTTGTTTTTAAATGCCGCATTGAAGATGACGGTCATTAGAGCGATTAGGGTGGCAGGGAAACGTTTCAACACCTTATTGGTGATGCCGTCTGCGCCGGGGGCTTTTTTGGGCTTAAGATCCTTGACTATAGAGAGAACTTCGTCAGGGGTGATCGGTGGGAGCGGGTCATCAGGGTCATCTATTGGGGGGGGGGGAGGGCTGACCTACGCTCTACTTCTGAGTTAACCTTATCAAGGTGGGTTTGGCTTACGGGAAGCGTACTGAGAGTGCATTGAGACTCCAAACTGTCGGCTAAGCATTCGGCTTTTTCGTCGTCGTCAAAGGCCGGCCTTTGATTGGGTCGATTTAGGGGGGGCATAGTTGCCGTGGTCTCGCATTTAAGTCTGCGTTGAAGGGCCCAGAAGGCTACATGAGACGGTTGGATTGCGCTGACTTCCTTGTCCCAATGATCCTCCCGTACCTGAGCTACACGTTTCTTTACAGTATTCTGTAAGGAGCGCATATGGGCACGATTGGCTTCATTGGGAAAAGCGTCATAGGCACGGATGGCCGCGTTCCTCTCGGTCCTCAACTCATTTACATCGTCCGGCAGTTTCAGACGCTGGTCATCCAGCATCGGAACCTGCCGTGAGCATTCGCCCACTACGGACTGCACATGGTTGGTGAGCGAGGTGATCGCGGCCACCGTGTCCGCGACTGTCTCAATGGAGTCAGGGATTGAATCTAATTGGGGGGATGAGGTAGATTTGAGGCGGTCCTCTAATCTCTTCC
The DNA here is from genome assembly GCA_949699075.1 of Asteroscopus sphinx. Taxonomy (NCBI): domain Eukaryota; kingdom Metazoa; phylum Arthropoda; class Insecta; order Lepidoptera; family Noctuidae; genus Asteroscopus; species Asteroscopus sphinx. The sequence continues at coordinate 12,481,553 of OX453006.1, read as the reverse complement.
AATCGGTTATTGTTTTAGTTACGGGCGGAATACCGGGATCCGAGGGACCACCCCGGGGACCCAGTTGAATGATCACAGGGCGATGATCTGAGTCTAGTTCTTGGATTACCTCAATAGAGCGAATACCGAGGTTTACGCGCTTTAAGAGGGCTATATCTAGGATGTCGGGCCGATGCCCTACTGTGTCAGGATAGTGAGTGGGACGCATCGGGGCGATGACGTCGAAGGAAAGTTTGTCGCTAAGTGCTCCTAATTGAGTGCCAGCGGCGTTATTGGAGACACAGCTCCATGAGCGGTGTTTGGCGTTTAAGTCGCCTGCAATGATTACAGAATTACTAAGATCGAGTAGGGATTTGAGGTCGTCTTCGAGCAGACTCGCGGGTTTGTTTGCGGACCTATAAGCCGAGACTATGGTGATGGGCTGGTGCCCTGTCATGCCTAGGCGACAGATTGAAGCCTCCAGGCATGCTAGCTCTGGGGGATCAATGGGGATGCAATATAAAGAATTGCGGTAATAGATTAGCGTACCGCCTAGTGCGGTGTACGTTCTGTCGTTTCTAATCAGCCTATAATTGGCTATGTTGGGATTACGACAGTGGGGCTTGAGAAAGGACTCTTGAACGAGTAATATGTCAAGTTGGTGCTCACGCAAGAAGACAGCTACGTCATCGCGTTGACCACTAATGCCTCGGGCATTAAAGAAGCCTAAATTTAGGGAACGGGGTTTGAATCTTTTGGGTGGGGCCGTATTATACATTATAATTGGAATTAAGTATTCTATAGATGTCTTGGTACTTGGTAAGTACCTGAAGGCGCTGCTCGTGGATGCCTTGGGTAAAGGCCCAAAGTCTAGAGTAGGCGTCAATACGGGTTTCCCCTGACTGGGGTTCGAGGTATTCTCTCGGCAGAAGGCCGGGGTAGTTTACCGGAGGGGGGGTTCTCATGGGGGGGGGGCTTTAGCTGCTGGTGCAGTTTTGGGCCTGAGAGAAGGTGCGGGGATGGGTAAGTTCATCAGCGCGGGGGGCTCTGAGGCCGGGGGCGCGAGACGAGAGGTCGGAAGAGGTGGGTATTGGGGCTTTTGATAACCCTTAAACCAGGGGTTGGGCCCGAGTGGGCCGTGGAAATTAGGGGAGGGCCCGAGTGGGCCTCTAGGGTTTGGTGGTTGGTAATGGAAGGGGGCTGCGTAGGAGGGGGCTTCCCTCGCAACGCGGTCGGAGGCGCGTTTTGCCGTTTTGGCGTTGCGCATTTTGGGGGCTTTGGGGCATCCGCGATAGTTTGCTGGATGCCCGGCTTTGCGGCAAAGGACACAGCTAGGGGGCTCCGTGCACTGGTCCCTCTCCTTGGGACGCTCGCACTCGGTAGTCCCGTGATCGCCTAGGCACTTAACGCACCTGGGCTTTGCGTAGCAGTTACGCTGGGAGTGACCATACAGCTGGCAACGGTGGCATTGACCAGGCTGGTTCGACTTGTGGGGGCGCTCGACCGTGATGCCTGATAAATTGCATACGGTCTTTATATTATAGATGTTTTTGGCGTTTTCGCCAGGGTGGCAAATGACAAGGACCATGTTATAGGGTTCCCCGTGCTTACCACGGAACATACGGTGGGTTATTGCAACCGGGATCCCTTGACGATCGAGGTCGGCGTGCACTTCCGTGCAGCTGACTTCGGACGGAATCCCTCGGATCACAACTCTAAGGAGTCGGTCCTCTGGGAGTGCGTAGGTGTGAAAAGACACACCACGCTCGCGTAGCAACCTGGTAAGGTTGCGGTAATCAGTGGGGGTGGGGACAACTACTTTAATGCCCTGCTGTGTGGGGCGGGCACTAGTGAAATTTATCTTATTTTGATTGCACCAGTCGGATATCCTGGTCCAATATTCCTTATCCTGGATGAATAAGGGAGGCGGGATGGGCACCTTCTTCTGGGAAGGTGAGGTATGTTCCTGAGGGGAGGGGGGCCTGTTATCCTGCGAGGAGGAGTGAGAGGCGGGACGGGGGGTAGGGGCCGGGGCAGAGTTTGCCTCGGAAAGTTTTAGAGATTTTGAGGCGAGAGCCTCGGCCTTGTTAGTTTTCCGGCTGCGTTTTTTACCTTTGCCCACTACCGTGGTAAAGGCACCGGCCTCGTCTGAGTTGACCTCACTGTCCGAAGACATCTCTTGGTCTGATGGGATTGGGGAGCGATCAGGGTATTGAGTGGGGGCTGGGGTGGGGAGAGGTGAGGGGGTACGGTCCTTATGGTCCAGGCTGGCTGAACGCCTAGGCGGACCACGCGGAGACCTCGGCCTCTCCTCATCACTGTCGGAACGGGCGGGGCGCCTATTCCTCCTTAGGGGCGGGGGGGTATCGGGCGACTCTGGAGAGTCGGGGACGTCAGGTTGTTTGGCGGCAAAAGCGCTGCCAAACAAGTCGCCATAGTTGGCGATATGGCGATAAAGGTGGGGTCCTTGAAGAGGACGTTTTTTAGGATGCTGAGAAACTCGGCATCAGACACCATCATATAGATGGTGACTAAGCCAAGCCTAGCAACAACGAGAGGGGGAGAAAATTAGTGGCGTACTAACATGGGGGTTTGCTCCTCGGGTGGGTGTTCCCGGGAGTGTGTTCAAACCCTCCCCGTCGGGTATAGACGGGGAGGTTGTGTGCCTACTGGTGAGCCCTAAGCTTGCACTCCTGATTGCCAGTCTTAATGTGCAACCAGGTCCCTAAGTCTCTAGTGTGCAATGGGTGTAAACCCCTAGAGAATGCTAGATAGGACGAAACGGGGGTAAGCTAGGGAAGACTAGGAGATCCCCCAAGGCCTTCTGGCCCTAGCTTCTTCCAATTTTGCTTTGCCCTTAAGGAGCGCAGCTGGCGTGTCGGGTCAACGCCCCTCGGTTTGTTATCACCGTTAGGTATCCACCGAGAACCACAGTAAATAAGTGGGTTTTTTCCTGAAGGGACACTACGTTTTTGACGAAACTCTGTCTAAAGAGACAAAAGCGCGCCCGCTGTCTTGAAAAAGACAGCGAATGTGCTTATCGGGCTGCAGTCGGCGGGGCGACTGCGGAGGGCGCTACGGTGAGCCGTAGCGAAAAATATTCGAGCACTTAATTCGTCACGAGAGGACGGAGCAGGAGCAGCACGACCTCTCGGGGCGAGTGTCAGAGCGTGAATGTCGCTGAAGATTTCACGTTGTCTTTTTATGTCAACAAACGACGACGATGTTTGACGACGTCTGTGGTCTAGTGGTTCGAGGGTCGAACTGCTGATCACGAGGTCGTGGGTTCGATTCCCACAGGACACAAATATTTGTGTGTTTGTGTTGATCTGGGTGTTTCTTGTATTATAAGTATGTACTTACAAAAAAAAGTACCTACGTATGTATAATATCCATTGTCTAGTACCCATAGCACAAGCTCAGCTTGGTTTGGGACTAGATACTGCTGTGTAAAAATGTCCCAAAAATATTTGTTTATTTTTATTTATGTTAGGTATTTAATTTTATTATTTCATTAAAGTAATTTAATGATCTTCGTTGATCTTTTATTTGGCGCCGACTCAAAATAAGTTACTTATATTAGTTTAAGAGATTAGATTATAAGACTAAAAAGGTTTTTATTTTTAGCTTTTTAGTTTCTTTCTTCGTCAGTTTAATTTTTTGTTAAAAAGTTTTTGGTTTTTGTGGCTAAAATCTACTAATTACTATCTACTTAATTTTTGGTTACATTAAAAATATTTACTTACCTAGGAGTCTCCCCGAGCGACGACAATCGAGTTCGATCCCACCACGTTCGGCGTACCCTGGATACCTAGCTCTCGGTAACGCAGAGTCTAGGTGACGAATCCTTTCACCACGATGGTATAAACTATGGCCTACATGGAAGTCCCTAAATCAATTGCGGACCCAGGTAACATGAGCAAGTGGGGCTATATAGACCAAACAGCTACAGCCTGCATGTGTGGCATTGATCCTCAATCAATGTCACACTTGCTATGCTGCTCCTTGTGTCCAAGCACTTGCACATTGAGTGACCTTATCGATGCCACAGACAACGCACAAGACGTGGCAAATTTCTGGGCCAGCAGCGTGTGATTACTGTGCCACTATCAGTAAATTTTTTGTACCGTCGACACGAAGAAGAAGAAGACCTACCTTACTAACTTAAATTAACTAACTATTAACTGTTAGGTATATAATACAATACTATTTTAATTTTCCTCTATATTTTATGTTCTTTTTCTAAGTAAGGACTTCCTCGACAGTTTTCCGTCTCCGTTAACAGACCCTCGAAGACAGTCATAACCCAGCTAGGTCTAAAGTTATCATCAAAAAGAATTAAATGAGCCCATACACGAGGTAGCTGCTGTAAGCTATTGGGGAACACTTCAATAGCATACAGCAGCTACCTCCTTCGATTGTCTTCCCTCTCTATCATCAGATTAACTCCAGGTTTCCATAATGTTGTAGTGTCATCAGAACTACATATGTGTGCCAAGTTTCAAAAAAATCTGCTAACAGGTAAAAATTCAGTGTGTGAACAATCAATCATTCCTACCCTTAGGGGTGCATTTTGTTTTTAAAATTTAAATGGAACCAATTTCGAGGTATACCCTGTCCAATAAAAAAAGAATCATCAAAATCGAACTACTCCGTAAGAAGTTATGCGTGATCATATATAGACAATAAAAATATATGCGTGGACTTGAGAACCTCCTCCTTTTTTTTCGTTGATTAAAAAACACTAGGCGTAGGACAAAGTCTGACCTCATGCAGTCGGGATAAGCTGAGTCACCTCCTCCTCCCTTCCCTGCAGTTCTCGTCTTGTACACACATTACCGGCTGCAAATTCGGATTTGTATAGAATACCTAGGCAAAGTATAAAATTAATAATATTTCATACATTACCTAAACGTTTTAGGTATTCTCTACATTACCTAGGTATTATATAGAATACCGGATTATACAAATTGCCGGTAGCATATACAATCTATTGTAGATAAGAGTGCAAACTGGTTTATAAATAAACAAGTTAGCGTTAGTTACCTAATCAAATAATCAGTAGTTAAGTGGGACGTGTCGTATTAGTCGTGTGTGTAACAAATTTTAAAATGTGAGTAGTTCTGTGTTATCAAAAGATCATTTTATAGTGAATATTACTAATAAATCAAAGAATGGACCTTTTCTATCCATTTATGTTTTGACATCAGATGGCCAATTATTCTCGTAATTAAAAACATTCAAAATATAGTTCCAAACTAATATCAATGCTTTAAATCTCAATCTCCTGACAGTAGATGTTCAATTCCATTATTTTAAGTTATGGCTCCATCGTTATTCGATGATTTTGCCAATGTAAAGGTCGGAAAAGACACAGTGATCAGTTCTTAGTTTAAAATGTTGCTTATCATAAATTGACCGATGTTTGTAGAGATGATATGCATTAAGCTGAAAAAGGACAAAACAATAGATATTATTAGTTGTCAACAATACACAAAAATGTTAAAACACTTAACACAGAAGGAATTTAAGTAAATGCTAAAGAGAAAAGGACCAATAAGGATTGGATACGTAAAAATAAACTACACAAAAGTACCAAATATTGTTAACCCTGATGAATTTTTAAATAAAAGTAATCATTGGAGTGTGGACTAAGGTTAACAAAAAATCGGGCAAGTGCGAGTCGGACTCGTGCATTAAGGGTTCCGTACCTATCAACGACCTGATACCCCATAAAAATTGATTTAATTTACGAGAGTTTATCAAAACACATCAACCAACAGTTCGCGAAATATGAATTTTTTGCATGTCTTTCTTACGCAATTACCACCAAATATGTCTATGTTTGTCTTGAGGGGCTCGTAGCGGAGTAACAACTGCGCGGATTGTACGATCTGCAAGGTTAAGCTGCACTTGCCGTGGTCAGTCTGTGGATGGGTGACCGTTTCGTTACACATCGAGACCCCTCCGTGCCTCGGATAGCACGTTAAGCTGTCGGTCCCGGTTGTCATACGAATATCTATGGCAGTCGTTACGGGTAGTCAGAAGCCTGAAAGTCTGACAACTGGTCTAACCTCCGAATGTCAGTATTACCCAGTAACTGGGTTGCGGGGGTCTGATGGCAGTCGCTCCGTGTAAAATACTGATGTTCAGCCGCATCTGGCTGGACTGGAAGCCGACCCCAATGTAATTGGGAAATGGCTCTGAGGATGATGATGATTTCTATGTCTGTCTTATTTTTTAGTATTTGTTGCTAAACTACATAATATGCACTATAATCTGACCAAGTTTGACGCTGGTATATATTACCGTTTTGAAGATAGAGCAGGAACAAAAACGTTGAAAAAAATTCATGTTTTTTGAGGTTTCTTTTATGGGGACCCCCTTTGGTTTTAGACTTTTTTTTTTGTTTTTAGTATTTTTCATGATACACCTCATAGCAACACATATTCTGAGAAAAATTCAATCGGTTACCTATTATCGTTCAAAAAATACAGCCCTGTGACAGACAGACGGATGGACGGACCGGACGGTCGGACGCACGGACGGACGGACGTACGGACGGACGGACGGACGTACGGACGGATGGACGGACGGACGGACGGACAGCGTATCGAGAGTAGTCCTGTTTGGCACCCTTCGGGTACGCAACCCTAAAAAGGAATATTAATTGGGATGGGGATATCAGTAGGGAGTAGGTCGTAAAGGGGAATCGATAGCCTAGGACACGAAAAAAACAAGTGCTCCAGAGTACCCTCATCTAGACCGCATTCACGGAGTTAGTGATCCCTGACTCGAATTTAAGAAAACAGGTATACATACAAAGCCAAGCCATAATCGAATGATGACAGATGTTATTAATTTGTTAAAATAATTAATTTTCTTATTACTAAACCAGCACTTAGAAGGTATTGATGGCTGGATGGACCCAAAAAATTTGCCTAGATTTTTGCCAATAAGTATCCCAACTTTTTATCTTAAAAGATATAGCAAGACATCTTAGATCGCGAGGAAAGCAGGACTTGTACGTATCGCTACCACATTGGATAGTCGCCTTAGCAATTGAGTCGGTATTTTCGTTACCCACGATTCCAGAGTAGATGTTTCTGATTGCCGTTTATTGGTGACATTAATAACCTGAGTGTCACTATTTTAATTTTTCTTTAAATCTTAATATTAGTTAACACATGACAACTATAGTACTTTATTACATATATACAAAAAAAAAAAACCGGCCAAGAGCATGTCGGGCCATGCTCAGTATTATAGGGTTCCTTAAGTAGGTGTTACAAACAAATCAAATCGAATATTAATCACGGCTATTTTAGTTTTTGCAATAGACGGCAGCATTGGCGACTCAGAGAGTGATGTCAGTTGCCGCTAGATGGCGCTATACAGTGCCAAATGTAATACACGGCACTTGACGCCAGCATTGGCGACCCAGAGAGTGTTGTACGACGCCGCTAGATGGCGCCAAATTTAAGAAGTGTGTCGTCAACATAACACAAAGTTACTTTTTGTGATTTTTTCAAATAGAAAGTAGCTAAAGGAGCATTATTTGCTATGATCATTTTTCTCTAAGGTCAATGACCTTTGAACTAGGACGTTTTAAGTATTTTTCAGTTTTCTGTCTATAACTCAAAAAATTATAATCACATTATACTCAAAATAATTTTTAAAGAGAGTTTTCACAAAGGTCTATCAATGTGGAAGATTATAAGTTTCTACGTTGCATAGTTTAGAAATGGCAGGGGGGGGACACATTGCAAGCCACTTTGGCGGGCTATATTTCGCAGTTGGTACACCTGATAAAAAAGTGGTGTATGAAACATTACCTTCATTTTAGTAGACCTATTCAATGATACCCCACACGAGGGGGTGCAGCGAAAAAAAATATTTTTTCCCCATTTCACATGTATGGGTGCCACCCCTAAAGAACGTAAAAACTATTTTTTTATTCTTTTAAAATTGAGATCTATATGCAGACTATTTTTTAACAAAATTTCATTTACTTATGTTTATAACTGTAGAAGTTATTAAGCTGTAAAGGATTAGGACAGACGGACAGACGGACAGACGGATAGACGGACAGACGGACAGACGGACAGACGGACAGACGGACGGACATGACGAAACTATAAGGGTTCCTTGTAGGACTTCGGAACCCTAAAAATTGTTCTTGCCTTCGTAAAATTCAAGGATTTCAATCCACAATGATAGGATCATCATAAACACCTGATTGGTCGTGATCTTGGCAACAATGGTTTTTTTTGCACGGGAATTATAGTTATATATATAGTTTATGTAATTACAACCACAATAATAAAAATATTCCAGATGGGAATTAAACTGTACACATTGGATGCGAGCCCGCCAGTGCGCGCAGCCATGATGGCCTGCGACATATTCAACGTGCCCTTTGAGAAGATTGAAGTTAATCTTCTGGCGAAGGAAAACCATACACCCGAGTTTCTGAAAGTAAAGTATCTACATGATATAAATTTTGAAATAAAAGAATTTGATCATCATCATCATAACTTCAGCCAAAAGATGTCCACTGCTGGACATAGGCCTCACCCAAGCATCGCCACAACGACCGGTCCTGCGCTTTCCGCATCCAGCGGATACCCGCGACCTTCACCATGTCGTCGGTCCACATTGTGGGGGGCCTACCCACGCTGCGCCTTCCAGTACGGAGGGCCGATGGGGCAGTAAAGTTCTGGACCACTCCAGACTCACTCCATCGGCCATCGGCAATGTGTTCCGCCCACTGCCACTTAATTTTGGCAATTCTTCAGGCTATGTCGGTAACTTTCGTTCTCCTGCGAATCTACTAATTTCTGATTCGATCACGCAGGGACACAACGAGCATAGCCCTGTCCATTGCCCTTTGAGTGACTAAGAGCCTTCTTATCAGGCCCATTGTGAGCGACCACGTTTCAGTAACGTAACTAATTACTGGCAATACGCACTGGTCAAAGACTTTCATCTTGAGACACTACGGTATTTAGGACGAGAAGATATTGCGTAGCTTCCCGGACGCTGCCCAACCGAGTCGGATTCGACGACTGACCTCTTTCTCGAAGTTAGGTCCAACAATTAGCTGGACAGTTTGTCGTAGGTATACATAATCGTCGACAACTTCGAGTGTAGATTCTCTGATGTTTACGGGAATGGGAGATATAGGGGAATTAAAAAAAAAAAAAAAAAAATACTGATACCTATATCCCGAAAGTCAGCAAATTCAATCTGTAGTTTATTACTATTATTAGCCTGAAGCATACCACTGCAAGATTGATCTCCCTCCCATTTTTCCACTTATCTCTGTCTTTTGCCATTTGGGAACACTCCTCCAGAAAGAAGTTATGTTTGTACCGCCATCTCCTTCTTGGACTGCCGCGCTGTCGTTCGCTGCCATTTGAGTTCAAAAGTAAATATTATTTTGTAAAAATAAAAACATATATTATTTACATTTTCAGAAAAACCCACTGCACTCAATTCCTGTATTTGAAGATGGTGATTTTATCCTACATGACAGGTTGGTCACTTTCATCTATCATCTAGGTACAATTATTATTAAGTTTGATATTTGTATTAATCGTAATCCGTCATTTTATAGATACGTTTATAGAAAATTGAATCATTGATTTTCGTTTCGCATAACACCATTTGCAGAATTTTTAAATTCAGAGATTGGCAAATCGTTAAAATACCTTACATCGCTCATACATTTGCTGGAACAGTTTTTTCCTCGATAAACAATTCATCGAATTATTTTACATACTTTTATTAGTAGGTACCAGGCCCCTCAGAAAGTATTGCGAAAAAAAGTTTTTATATATGGGAGACTGGCCAGTTATAATGTTTTTCGAAAATATGATTATTTATAAGTAAAAATAAGTAAGTTCCAATTTCAAAATTTCCCTCCACATTTTTTGCGAGTTAATTCAAAGTATTGTGTCTCACTGAAATATGGATCTGCGCCGGGAACATTTTAGAGCTATGATTTTATACGATTTCAAGTGTCGCCTGAAACCGGATGAATCGTACGATAGACTTCAAATGGCATTCATGGATGAAGGCCCTTCCAAGGCAACCGTGTATCGTTGGTATAACGAATTCAAGCGCGGTCGACCAACTTTGGGGGATGACGAAAGAAGCGGTCGCCCTTTGACGGCTGTTACCGAAGAAAACGTGCTAGCAGTGAAAAATTTAATCCAAGACAATAGGCGAATTACATATCAGGAGATTCAACACATATTGAAGATTGGATCGGGAAGCGTTCACGAGATTCTACACAGCCATCTTCGCGTGAGGAGGATAGTATCACGCTGGGTGCCGCACAACCTCACCGATGCTCAGAAGCAGGCCCGGGTGGAATGGTGCCGTGATATGCTTAACAAATTTGAAGCAGGCTCGTCTCGGCGTGTTTACGACATCGTTACAGGTGATGAGTCCTGGATTTATCAATACGACCCAGAAACCAAGCGCCAGTCGACTGTTTGGGTGTTTCAAAATGAGCCAACGCCTACCAAAGTGAAGCGATCTAGAAGCGGGGGTAAGATTTTGATCGCTAGCTTTTTTAATTTGACTGGCCACTTGGTATCAATTCCCTTACGGGATCAAAGAAGCATTAATGCCGAATGGTATACTACCAAATGTTTGCCAGAAGTTTTCTCTGTTATAAGCAACAAGCGACCAAACACAGGGCTCCGCGGGCTACTGCTCCACCACGACAATGCACCTGCGCACACCGCACTCAAAACGAGGGACTTCCTGGACAGCACGCCAGTCAAACTCCTGGGTCACCCTCCTTACAGCCCTGATCTAGCACCGTGTGACTTCTTTTTATTCCCAAAAATAAAAAATCAGCTCAAAGGGATACAATTTTCGTCGCCGGAAGATGCGCTGGCTGCGTTCGAGCAGGCTGTAAACGAGGTGTCTGCGGCGGACTGGAAAAAATGTTTTGAAAACTGGTTTAGGCGCATGAATCTTTGTATAGAGGCTGGTGGAAAGTACTTTGAAAAGATTTGATAAAAATATATGTACGTATAGAACAATTTTTTTTAGTTTCGCAAAACTTTCTGAGTGTCCCACGTATGTGGTATATCGAGGTAACGTTTCATCTCATCAAGATGTCTTCCCATAATTTTCGTACCAAATTAGTTTCAGTTAGTTCTTATTTGTCTGTTCGTCAATTTTTGGTTTATTAGGAGCAAACTTACTACGAGGGGGTCCAGGGGCAAAACCCCCGTAATGGGGGCCTGGGGTTGAAGCCCCTACAAGTAGTTTTGGAGAGCGAAGCCCTCCGCAATAAGAAGTAAGACTGATGGCAAATAGTTGCTAGTTAGGTTAGGTTATGTTATAACCGTGACAGCACCATGCACGAGCCGAGCGAGCGAAGTGAGTGGTGCCTCGGCAGCGGCCGGCGAGTGCCATAAACAAATCGCCAAACACTTGTATCAAGAAATTTACACTTGGATTAAAATAAATGATATTCTATAAAATGTAAGTTCGGTGGAACGTTATTCTATGAACCGAAACATATTCCAATAGTTTTTTGATGAAACATTTTTCGATTATACTAAAAGTCATGAATTGAAAATTTAGTGTATCATATTTTATGTAAAACAATATTTGTGGAGTAGTTTTCTGCGAAATGAAATTCGATACAAAAGTTTCGGTAAAATGATAGCTAACCATATTTAATAATTACCCATTTCAAATCCATTCGGTAACAGTTATTTTTCTAATCACTACCCACTTACATATTTTTTTTTTCAGTCACGCTATCATGGCGTATCTGGCAGACACTTACGGAACAGATGACTCGTGGTATCCGAAGGATATAAAAAAGAGAGCATTTGTCAATCAAAAACTTTTCTTCGACACTGCTATTCTTTTCCCAAGATTACGAAACATAACAGTAAGCTACGATAATTATTGCTATTATTATTATTAATCGTTATTGCGACAATTAATATTATTAAGTATTATTTTATTTAAAACTAGCTCTTACCCTTAATGGGGATTTTTAGGGGTCATAAGGTTAGTTATTTTGTAATTTATTTAATGATTTTGCTCATACATCCATTTTATTGTTTTACTTAATACTAGACTTTGCCGGCGGCTTCGCCCGCGTACTGAAATTAAAATATAGCCCATGCTACTTTTGGATAAAGTAGCTATCTAATGGTGAAAGAATTATTAAAAACGGTTTAGTAGTTTCATAGTTTATCAATTAAAACAAACCAACAAATCTTTCCTCTTTACAATAATAGTATACAACGTGCTATTGAAATAACTGAAAAACTCTTAAGGGGTCATTGTACTCATCAGTATGAACAACTATTACTATGGGACCAACCCTGAAATCACGAAAAAAACAGCTGTTCCCTACATTTGTGCTCACACAAGTCAACAAAATGTAGGGAACGTGTAGGGAATAAATCATAACCATTACAAAGGACCTTTACAAATGCAGAAATGCATTCCTTACATTTTTTGTTGTATTTTTTTTTTGCTCTTATATCAGGAGATTGAGATTAGTTTGGAACTATATTTTGAACGAGGATTGGCCATTTGGTTATTTTTGTTGATTTATTTGTGACACTTAGGTCATCAATGTCACCAATAAACGGCAATCAGAAACATCTACTGTCAGGAGATTGAGATCTAAAGCATTGAAAATAGTTTGAAACTATATTTTGAACGTTTTTAACATAACATAACATTACCCCTGTATTTCCCCGAAGGGGTAGGCAGAGGGGTAATAGTACACCCACATTTCGAGTTATGTTATAGTCCCATGTAATAGGGGGCGAGCCTATTAATAATAATAATAATAATAAAATATTTTATTTTCAGAAAACAACATTCCATACCTAATCATTTTTGTTAGTAACAATGAAAAACTTAAACAATATGTTAGTAAACACAGATAACAAACATTAATAAATATTAATAAATGTCGAGTCATCGATTCGCACCTCTCACATGCAAATCGATGAAACGACTGAGGACGGCGGTGTCCATCCTTCCCGCTATCATCTTCAGGATTCCATTGCTACTCCCCCGCATCCTCTGCACAACAGACGCAATTTTCTTGCGTATGATGGCATGAAAATCATCCACATATGCATCCGCAAACATGCCTGCCTGCCTATTGCCATTGACCGGGCACAAATCCAGACTCCAGGCTGCTACTGAGAATTTCCTAATGAAAAAACCCAATAACACTTTACCCGCAGGTTGGTAGCTGGGCTGACTGCCCAAGGTGCGCCGGACGATCAATTAAATATCGTCACTCGTGGAGGCTCTTTTAATGCACCTTAGCCTTCTGGTCATAGTCAGATTTAAAAAGTATTTATAATTTTCTTTTCATTTATTTATTTGGAACAATAACAATATAAAACAATTTACAATATAAACGAAGATAGCTACAAAAGTATAAACTATGGCGCAGCTATCAACGCCAAATAGTAATAGTTTATTTTATTTAACACCACAGCATAATTACTAAATAATAAATATGAACAAACATAAACACACACTACACTGATTGTATTACTGGTGACTTTTTTACCGTCTGGAAAAAAATACAGGATGTGATCAGTTAGATACTGTAATAGAATAGATCTATAAACTTTTTCACCGCCACGGCATCGTAAAGGTTTTCGTGCCCTCAGCGCCACGACTTCTATAGAAGACAAAATATTGTATGGACGTTAGTACAAAGTTATAAAGTCGTGGCGCTGAGGGCACGAAATCGTTTGTCTTCTATAGGTGTCATTGGCGGTGAAAAGGTTAAAAAAATTGCTGTGATATACATTGAAGTCAATTTCAGTTCAAAAAATGTATGGAACTGCAGATTTTCTCCACTTATTTCTTGATAGACAAAAAAATTTTTAAAATTAAATAAATAAATATCTTTGGGACATTTTTACACAGCACTATCTAGTCCCAAACTAAGCAGAGCTTGTGCTCTGGGTATTATTATTATTTGAGGAAAGAGGTAGGGTCTTGAAACGCCCCTAAGCCACTGCGACCTAAAAGATCTATTGTGACGCCTCTTGCAGCATTACAGCACTTCCCCAAGCTGCAAGTCAATCATAAAGTCGACTATGACCTTGGGGGAGGAGGATTTGATCTCCTGCATTGAGATGACGTGGCCTCCAAGATGCTGGCTTCTGATGTGGTGCACTGCATCACATTCGCATAGGATATGGATGGGCGTCTCATCCTTTTCGCGACAAAACCTGCAAACTGTGGTATCACTGAGGCCCATCCTGTGAAGGTGTTTATTCAGCTTGCAGTGCCCAGTGAGGGTTCTTGTCAGGATTCTTATCTGATTTTTGTTCAACGAAAGCGCTTCTTTCGTAAACCTTTTTTTGAAGCCCACAAGTAGCGCTTTCGAGTGTTCTTGACCTGGGGATTTTTCCCAAAGGCTAATACTTTGGTGAGTTCCCCAGTTTTTAAGGTAGGCTGTAGTGGTGCATTTAGGAATGCCACAGATTGGCTCCGGGCCCACATTGGGGCTTTCAGCACCAGCTCTAGCTAGTTCATCAGCGGCTTCGTTGCCCCTAATGCCACAGTGTCCAGGTACCCATCCTAGTGCCACCGAGTTTGCCGCTCCTAGTGAGTTTAATAGCTGGACACACTCCTTTACAAGTTTGGAGTCAATTTCCTCTGAATTTAAGGCTTTTAAAGCAGCCTGGCTGTCAGAGAAGATGAAGATTCGCCTATTAATATAGGTCCTCTGCAGACTTAAACGGACACATCCAATAATGGCAAATAATTCCGCTTGAAACACAGTGGTGTGCTGGCCTAGGTTGGCGAATTTTTTTACCTTTGGCCGCCCACCGTGGAATCCGGCTCCTGCTAGACCCTCTTTTTTTGATCCGTCGGTGAACCAAACAACATCAGTGGACTGAGGCTGGCCTGGCGTTTCGTCCTTCCACTCAGTCCTCTGAGGTATGAATACCCTAAACAGCCTATCAAAGCTGTATTCTTTTAACATTGCATCAGTGGGCATGGCAATGATGTCTTTCTTCATAAGGTTCTCTTGCAGTGCCCTCATGGCAGTCGACTTCCATCTTGTCCTTCCCGCTATTCTGGCCCTTATCATTGCTGCCCTAGCGTCCATTTGCACCTGCACATGCAAAGGAACGAGATTAAGCAGAGCCTCAAGTGCAGCGGTCGGAGTCGATGCAATTGCTCCTGTTGTTATGAGACACGCGAGTCTCTGGAGGCTTGAGAGAGCATCCCTGCAGGTAGTCTGATGGGTTTTTCTTGGGTTTTCTTGATGGGTGCTCTGGGTACTAGACAATGGATATAATACTTATATACATTATTTTTTTGTAAATACATACTTATAATACATAAGCAACACCCAGACCAACACAAACACTTATGTTCATCACACAAATATTTATGTCCTGTGGGAATCGAACCCACGACCTCGTTATCAGCAGTCCGACACTCGAACCACTTGACCACAGAGGAGAAAAAGAGTCAAGAAACCTCGAAAAACATGCTGTTTTTTCAACTGCTTTTTCTGCTCTGTCTTCAAAACGGTAATACACACCATCGTCAAAATTGGTTTGATTAGAGTGCATACTATGTAGTTTAGTTACAAATACTAAAAATACAAACAGACATGTGTGGTGGTTCCTGCGTAAGAAAGAGATGCAAAAGGTTTAAATTTCGCGCACGGTGCTTTGATGTCTTTTGATGAACGCTCGTAAATTAAATCAGTTTCTATGGGGTATCAGGTCGATGAGTGGTACAGAACCCTTACTGCGTGAGTCCGACTCGCACTTGGCCGATATATTTTTCATAAATCAATTATATTACAGTAACTGATCAAAACTTGTGTTTTTTTAGATTGTGAAAAAGTTATCTCTAGATGTATAAACTTTTATATACTTCAAGCAGTAGGGAATGAAATCAAGTCTCTGTTTCAACCAAGTATTTGTAAATACTTGATTGCAAGCATCACTGTTTGGCGCAAAAATAGGTACCACAGAAATAAAATGGAAAAGTGGGCAGGGCGTGCGTGCCAATACTCTGCACCATAGTGCAGGGCATTTCAAAGCCTTTCTCAGTACGCCATTGACTTATTTCTGTAAATACTAACAAAAACCCCGCAAAAATGTCTTATTGTGCAGTTTCTAACTGCAGAAACAAAAGCTGTAAAGTACATTTGATTATAGTTTATTTAAAAAAATTTATGACGTCAATAAGTATGTATTTACAAAAAAAAAAGTATATAAGTATTATATCCATTGTCTAGTACCCATAGCACAAGCTCTGCTTAGTTTGGGACTAGATGGTGTTGTGTAAAAATGTCCCAATTTTTTTTTTTTATACGCAAGTGTTTATAGCTTTATTTTAGTTTAGTAGTACGCCACGGACTGCCCCCATTATCTAGATCTTACGTCTTCTTTGTCCATACAAAGGTTGTCTGGAAGATATCGCTTTTAGCGATAAGACCACCCATGTACCCATAATTTATACGTTGTTCCTGTTTACTACTATTTTCATGGTGTACAATAAAGTATATTCTATCTATCTATCTATCTACAGCCATTCTACTCTATCTATTTCTGTGATAGGTACGGTGGCAGTACTTCCCCGGGCGAGCTCATTCACAAGGAGCTAAAGGTCCTACCTACCTAATAGACTAGGTACTACTTAAACATGTCTGTTTCAGTACTACATGGTAGTGGAAGGACGAAAGACCGTAAGACAAGACCAGTTGGATGACATCGAAGAGGCTTATGGTTTCATGGAAGCATTCTTATCCCGAACAACTTACCTTGCTGGAGACAACGTCACAATTGCAGATTTGACAGCCATGAGTAACATGACATCTTTGGTATACTTACTACCATTAGACGAGAAGAAGTAAGTAATAGTAAAAAAATTACTAGGTATTTACTTCACTATTTATTTTAGTTTTTACCTCCTAACAACGTCATTTGCAGGTTTAAGGTTGCACAAGCCGGTTATTTTTCCATTAAACGTAAAAGGGTGATTACTTCACATTTGATGATGTATGGTCAACCATACGCCAGTGGTAACAGTTTGACATTGACAGCGTCTTTATTTTGTGTGTAGTAAGAGCTGTTTTCTAATTCAAGTGTTACCACTGTTAGACGTCGACTGTACGGTCGACCACAAGTCGGTGGTAACACTTTGACGTTGACAGCATCTTTATTTCATAAGCAGTAAGGGCGGTTTTCGAATTGAAGTGTTACCACTGTCATGCAGTCGACTGTACGTCCTAAACTAAGCATGATGTCGATTGGTATCATCATTATCTAGGCTTGTTGCTAAATAGAACAGTACAAAAAAATATTGATTTGGAATTATGAGCCTTGAGAAATCCATTTTTTTACACTAATTTTAACGCAACTATGGACGTCTCAAATGAAAACTTCAAAATAATTGTTCAATAGGCATAGTTCATTACATTAAAAAGTTAAAATACGTTAATAGCCTAGACATATTTAGTAGTTCTTTCACAAGAACCCTTTTCACAAAGGACTCATCATCCTCCTGCCCTTATCCCAATTTATTTGGGGTCGGCGCAGCATGTTTTTTTCTTCCATAAATCTCTATCAGCCGTCATCTCTGTGTTTACTTTCTTTCTATTCATATCATCTTTCACACAATCCATCCATATTTTCTTCGGTCTCCCTCTTTTCTTACTGTTAACAAAAAATTATCACGCTCGTTTTCGATAAGTCATTAAATTAAATTAAATTCAAATGTTATTAATTTCAAGTAAACCACACACACACACACTCACAGGCACTTTTGAAACGCCAGGCCACGGTTCCAAATTGTGGGTCATATGTAGAAGAACCGACAAGAATCTCCATGGATATATTCTTTTTTAAATAGGTGATTGTTTATTAAATTAAATTCATTCAAATAATGTGAGATAATGTAGGTTAATGACAGAAATAAACTAAAATGTTAATGCTGAGAATATCTATAAAAATAAACCTAAAAAGAGTTACTATAGTAGGATGTAGGAGCTGACCTGTCCCGACAGACGGCACCCATTCACGAGCGTGACGCGAGCATCAGCCATCGCTTCATCATAATTTCAGCCGAAAAACTTCCACTGCTGGACAAAGGTCTACCCCAAAGGGGTGTGATATGCCATAATTGCCACGCTTGGCAGGCGGGTTGGCGATCGCAGTTTGTTGTTTAAATACTCAGAGAACGCTGCTGCCCATCCTCTGGTGAATCCCTTAGTCGCTTTTTAAGACACCCTCCAAGCTCAAGCCATCGCTTAAACCATATTGGAGGGAACTTAACAACCCGATACAAACACTGACATTTAAGTGAGCATGACATTGTATTGACATCTCACCAAATATTCGTTTCTTACACGCGTGATTGGTTTAGCCATACTACCGGTGAGTTCGTTCAAGTGAAGTGGCATGCGCTCTCTTAATGATGTTTTTGATGGTTCGCGTTGTTACAACATCTTTGGGAAATAGATAGAAGATAGATAGAATATACTTTATTGTACACCATGAAAACAGTAGTAAACAGGAACAACGTAAAAATTATGGGTACATGGGCGGTCTTAAATAACATTCAAAATGCATATAATTTTTAATAGAATCTTCTAAACTTCTCAGATATCCGAAAACAACTACGTGGCTGAGAGACATGGAGAACAAGCCATATTGTAAGAAACATAACGAGCCTGGAGTTACTATCCTTGGAGAGATTATAATGAAGATCCGAGAATAAACGTCATCCTAACTTTATCCCTGCTATTTTGTTTTGTCTTAAAAACCCAAAGACATTTGTATACTGACGTAAAGTATAGTAACTTTATGTAAAAACCTGATGCAGCAAAATATAAAGCAGAGCAAAGAGTATAATCTATGGTATACAAGATAAACATATACCACCTTATTACAAAATCGGGTTTAGCAATAGGTTTAGCTTAAACCGGACTTAAAAGATGTTTTGATGTGTGGAGTTTGAAGTTAGACCAGGTTTAAAGAAGGGTCTAAGACTGGTCTAAACTTTTGTAATAAGGGGCATTTATTTAGTAAGTACTTTTGTTGCTCTCGGATACAAAGAAGATACAAAACTTCTTTGTTATATTTTTTTAAGTGGTATGAAATAAACGCTTTATTACTAATCATTTTGTCTTTGAATCGTTTGTATATTTTCATGAAAAACAAAACACTTTGACAAATACCTATAAAAAAGCAGCCCACCGTAAGTCGGGGCAGGGTTCAAGCTACCGCTGGTCAGGGTCTCAAACAGAAGAACAGTCGAACAATACGTGCCGTGTCCAGGCTTAACACCTTCTGTATCCATTTTTTGATTCAGCTGTGTTGCGAGAGATGTTGTTGTTGTTTTACGAGAGCCTCTTCAGATGTTTGTTGAAGTTTTTGTCTATTAAATCATTGACCGTAACTTCTATCGGCACAATGACTGCGAAGTCTTCATGTGCCAACTCAAGATATTTAAAATCTATATTCCTATCATAAGGGTTCACAAGATTCTCGTCATGCAGGACGGTAGTTTCAACAAGAATAATAATTTACGCCGCTCTGTCTATAACTAATAATATAATGAGTGTCCCAAAAGTACGTAGGTACAGGATTTGAACTTCGTATTATTTCTGAAATATTCAAGATGGCATGGCGTATTGAAATAAATCATACGTCATCTTGATATATGTAAAATTAATTATGGAGCGTTTCACGATAAAAGAACATAGAGAAATCGACGTTTTGCTGCAAGAGAGGTTTCCGAATTGCGTAATTTCACTTAGATGCGATGTCAATCTGCCACCGAAATCTTGGGATCTGACACCACTGGATTTCTTTCTTTGGGGCTACGTCAAAGATAAGGTCTACGCCAACAATCCACAAAGCATTAACGACTTGAAACACAATATTCGCCTAGTTGTTGGTGAAATAAGCCGTGAAATGAAATGAATGGTAAAGAAAAACATCGGCAAAAGAATCGGCATTTACCAAAATGCCTGTGGCGGTCATTTAGTAGATATTCTGTTCAAATAAAATTGTACAAGTCTCTTCTTTAAAATAAAATAAATATACGAAGAAATTCCAATCCGTTCGCATTTTATTGAAAAAACACATCCTATACCTACTTTTGAGACACCTTATAGTAGGCTTGGTCTATACCAAGAATGATGCATGCCCACGTGATTGCGACATATTTGAAACTCGGTTGAAACGAGAGAAGTTACTCCTCCTCTACTATATTTCCTCCATGGTCACCACTATGTCAGGCTTATTGTTGATAATCCTATAATGGTCCTATCAGTGATGATGATTATTATTATCGCTCTATTTCAAGGCAAAGTGAAGAAAGTATCAGTCCGAAAAAGCAATTAGCTGTTAAACTCCCTTTACACTATGCGATAAATTGCATGATTCCTGAAAAAACACGGTCGCGCATGTTCTGTCTGTCTAATTAGTGTGCGATTTGTCTTTCTGTCATTACATTATGTAATTTGTCGCATAAGTATATTCCAAACTTTTTGATCGCCACTACATAACAACTATGCCTCACTGACTTTATGACAAGGCTCAACCAACACCTAAATGATAACCATGTGTATTCCAAACTGTTTTATCGCCACTAAATAATAACTATGCCTCACTGACTTTATGACAAGGTTCAACAAATACCTGAATGAGAACCATGTATATTCCAAACTGTTTCATCACCTACTACATAACAACTACGCCTCACTGACTTTATGACAAGGCTCAACCAACACCTGAATGATAACCATGTATATTCCAAACTGTTTTATCGCCACTAAATAATAACTATGCCTCACTGACTTTATGACAAGGTTCAACAAATACCTGAATGAGAACCATGTATATTCCAAACTGTTTCATCACCTACTACATAACAACTACGCCTCACTGACTTTATGACCAGGCTCAACCAACACCTGAATGATAACCATGTATATTCCAAACTGTTTGATCACCACTTCACAACAATTATGCCTCACTGACTTTATGACAAGGCTCAACCAACACCTGAATAATAACCATGTGTATTCCAAACTGTTCTATCGCCACTAAATAAAAACTACGCCTCACTGACTTTATGACAAGGTTCAACAAATACCTGAATGATACCATGTAGGTATATTCCAAACCGTTTCATCGCCACTATTGCATCCAACGAGATTGGATTGAAGTGGGCCGAGTGCCAGTACCCGTAGATACACAACCTACATGATATTGTGAATAAATCGTAAGCTGCGCTCTGACCATGATATATGCCGGTACAAATTGGATTTATTTCCCGCTTTCCCTTCCCATTGGTACTGAACAGAAACTGTTATTGCACGTATGAACGATGAGGTGTCATGAATAAAATATTCTGTAGCGAACGCGTCACGCACCCGGAGCTTTCGATCGAGATTTCAATGTGATACACCAATCACATGACACCTCGTACAAATGATTTATTGTACGTGTACACATAAGTATAACCTGTTTTGGCACATACAATAATAGAATTACTGTGTCTGAGGTTCCCGAACAATTCCTCGTCGTATATAATATTGTATCCAGTATTAAACCAAAGTTATATGACGTATACATTAACTTTACATACAAACGGTAGTGTGTAAAATATTTTAAAAAACTACCTATAAAGGCTAAGACCTTAGTGGCGCTCCCCTCTGTAAAAAAATTATTACTCGCTAAGTACATAATTTATCTATAGATCGGTTGTACCAATTGAAGTAAAGATACTATCATCATCATCATCATCATCATTTCAGCCGAAAGACGTCCACTGCTGGACATAGGCCTCCCCCAAACATCGCCACAACGACCGGTCCTGTGCCTTCCGCATCCAGCGGATTCCCGCGACCTTCACCAGGTCGTCGGTCCACCTTAATAGTTTAATCAGAAACTATTGACTCTGTAAAATATAGTTCGCTGAGGTTATAGATAGAAAAAGTGCCAAAATTGGCAGTTTTTCGCATTTCTTCTATCTACACCTACAGCGAACTATAATTGACAGAGTTAATAATTTCTGATTACTACAGTACCTGTACTTCCGTATGTGTATGTTCCGTGTGGTGCCGAACGTAAAGAATTGCACTACCCTAAATCTTCTCATGGGTGACGTAAAAGGCGACTAAGGGATTCACCAGAGGATGGGCAGCAGCGTTCTCTGAGTATTTAACCTGCCAAACGTGACGATTATGGCATATCCAATCCAAACTGCTTGGAGAGGCCTATGTCCAGTGGTGGACGTCATTTGGCTAAAATGATGATGACGATGACCTGTACTTCAATTGTTAAAAACGAATTTTTGATAAATGATGTACTCAGCGAGCAATTATTATTTTAGTGAGGGGGCGCCACTTAGCTCTTAGTAGCGCCTTAATATTGAACCTAATTTTGCCTATTACCTGTTCCTATTTATTAATATACGCAATCGCTGCCAGTGTTTAAGAGGCTTCTTCTTCTTCTTCTATCGTGTCGACATGAGCTACATAATAATAACAGCTCATGCCGTGGGGAAAAGATTAGCCAGTCAGCAGGTTGGTAGCTGGGCTGACTGCCCAGGGTGCGCCGGATGATCAATTAAATATCGTCACTCGTGGAGGCTCTTTTAATGCATCCCATTCATTTCATCATTCATTAAATTTTTTTTTTTTTTTCATTCTTGTCTTTTAGGCTTGTGAAGGAGCATTATCTGTCGCTATGATCATGTTTCTTCTCCTGTTTGTGGTCGTTTTTAATTACTTTTTTGCATATTATTTATATGCAAAAAAGGATGCGGAAGGCAGAGGACCGAGCGTTGTGGCACAACTTGGGAGAGGCCTATGTCCAGCAGTGGACTGTGATAGGCTGAGTTGATTGATATTATTTATGTATTAGGATTTATAGAATATATTTTTGTTGTTATTTTAAAGTATTAGTATAGTATTTTATTATATTATTAAATTATGTATCTAATTTGCACATCTGACAACCCCATTTTCTGTCCAGACAAGAATGAATGTCCATCCTAAGGTTGCCTGGAAGAAATCGCTGATCGCGATAAGGCCGCCATTTGTACAATAGTTTAAATGCATATTCAATGTAATGTTTTTTATGGTGTACAATAAAGCATATATAAATAAATAATAATAAATAAATAATA
This sequence comes from Asteroscopus sphinx, assembly GCA_949699075.1. Classification (NCBI taxonomy): domain Eukaryota; kingdom Metazoa; phylum Arthropoda; class Insecta; order Lepidoptera; family Noctuidae; genus Asteroscopus; species Asteroscopus sphinx. Next base: position 12,458,372 of record OX453006.1, on the reverse strand, counting down.
TAAGAAATTAGTTGTATCAAATTTTTTGTAAAATTTAAATAAAATGTTATAATACAAATTCATTAAAACAATGACAAATTTTTATAGACCTTTTTAGGTCTATAAAAATTTAGTGGCACAATAATCTTATGTAAATTCAATGAATATATCAAGCGCAGTCAGGTAAATAGCTACTTTTACACAAGCCTAAATTCTGTGCACATACATTTTGACCGAATACCTCCTTCCTTACTTTAAGTAGGAAGGCAGAGAACCGAGTGCTGTGGTGCAATTTGGGAGAGGAAATCCAGCAGTGGACTGCGATAGGCTGAGTTGATGATGATGATGAAAGTACTTTACACAACAGAGTTTAGAGCTCTATACTCTATTTCTTCTTCTCTGTCCTCTTGGATATTGAAGTTTATAATTATCTCTTTTCTTTTCTTTTTTACTCTTCTCTCGGTTGCTATCTTTCACATAATAATTTGCGCCATTTGATAGACAAGTTTTCTGTTCTATGATTTTAACTTGACACGGTTCCTTAATGGCCGTCCTACTCAGCACCTCCACATTTTGTGACCAACTCAATACAGCCTAAGCAAAGAATTTAACAGTAAGACTTTTAATATTAATATTTACATTAGTCTAAATCAAGGGGCAAATGGTCGTTCAAATCAAATTACGATTTTTTTATGAGTGACTAGACAATCGATTCAGATAGCTTATTTCAAGATTCATATCATTACTGCCTTGCTAAGAATGAATCCGTAATGATTCTGTCCTCAGTAAAGCTATACCGTAATGAATTGTATTCGGTACTTCTGCATGCAAATGCCATTTGTTTGATTTATGCTTCAATGCAAAACGACTCATTCCTATTTCGCTTTGCGTTTTATTTGAATATTACCGTAATACCCATTTTTGTTGTTTTTCCATAGCTGATCAAATTACGCACACAAATCTATGCCGTGTCACAGCTTTATATGGTTTAATCTCCTTTGCAGACACAAATTCCCGCATCGGTGTATTGTCTTTTGGGACATATATTTCAATAACTCTGCTGTGGTATTGCGTATAAATCGTTCTTTTAGACATTTGACAATAATTTACGTCGATAATTTGCATCCGGACAAAATATACCTTTATTAACGTATAGTTGAGATATATTTTCTACGGGACCTCATTTATTTATATTTAATGAGTACATTAAGGCTTAATGACTTTCGGGGTAGGTAATATGAGATGAAATTATTCAGCTTTTTTGTACCGGTTGAATACTCTAATTACGAAATAAAACCACTCTGACCGCTATTGAATAAATGATGGTAGGCCGATGGATAATGGTATTTTTTGAACCCATTTTAGAATGACCTTATTTTTGTGAATGATTGTTAGATGACGTGGCTGGAGTGTTCGGTGGCGTACATTCCATTAGCCAGTGCTACGGCTGGCGATATTGTGTATAAATAATGCCCACTTTGACGCAACATAGGGAACACTGGGTCCAATAACTTTGACATGTTCCTGACAGTGTAGCCGACCCTTTTTGTAGGCACGTACCGTGGCTCAAAGGGCGTTGTTTCAGTATCCATTGGCAGAAATATTTCTAGAAATTCGTATAAAACTGAAAAGTTTTGTTTTTATATGCTTCTTATGCCATTCTTGACGTTGGCCTTACAAACCATCAGAGAGTCTATCGCATTACATTGCGATGGGGGAAGAAGATACTGCTCGCTACCCTATTGACATTACTTTTATGAGGGCTATAGAATCAGCTTTTCTTCTTTTCCAGAAACCTAAAACAAAAAATGATCATTTAAAGCACCTACTTAGTAATTTAAAACAATTTTCCTCAGACAATAGACGATACTAGCATGAACATCCAGTCAGATAATTTTTTTATGGCATGGTATGGCGAAACTAGCTAACGTCCCAATTGATGTTAAGCCGTTAAGGTTACCTTTGCCCATAACAACTGCTATACCACCTAGGTTGTTGTTGACTCAACCTTTTACTTTGCCTCTGGTCCTTCTACTCTATGTATAGTTACATATGAAAAAACCGCCCAAGAGCATGTCGGGCCATGCTCAGTATTATAGGGTTCCTAAGGTAGGTCTAATTACAAATGAATCAAATCGAATATTAATCATTGCTATTTTAGTTTTTGCAAACAGCGCCACCTAGCGCAGAATTTAAGAAGTGTGTCATATATTCATATGACACACTTCGTAAATTTAGCGCTAGGTGGCGCTGTTACTTTGTGTTATCAATATAACACAAAGTTTCTAATTGTGATTTTTTTAAATAGAAAGTAACTAAAGGAGCATTATTTGCTAAGATCATTTTTATCTAAGGTCAATGACCTATGAACTAGGACGTCTCAAGTATTTTTCAGTTTTCTCACTATAACTCAAAAAATTATAATCACATTATACTCGAAATAATTTTAAAACAGAGTTTTTATAAAGTCTATCAACGTGGAAGATTACAAGTTTCTACGTTGCATAGTTTGGAAATGGCAGGGGGGGGACACATTGTAAGCCACTTTGGTGGGCTATATTTCGCAGATGGTACACCTGATAAGAAAGTGATGTATGAAACATTTTTTCATTTTAGTAGACCTATTCAATGATACCCCACACGAGGGGGTGAAGCGAAAAAAAAATTTTCATTCCCACTTCACATGTATGGGCCACCCCTAAAAAACGTTACCAAGATTTTTTTTTTTTTTTTAAATTGAGATCTATATCTAAACCATTTTTTAACAAAATTTCATTTACTTATGTTTATAACTGTAGAAGTTATTAAGCTGTAAAGGATTAGGACAGACGGACAGACGGACAGACGGATAGACGGACAGACGGACAGACGGACGGACATGACGAAACTATAAGGGTTCCTTGTAGGACTACGGAACCCTAAAAAGAGTACCTATATCCATGGAGTTTCTTGCCGGTTCTTCTCCATAGGACCCACCATTTGGAACAGTGCAACTGGAATCGTATAAGGTCTATTTGAATAAAAAACAATTTAATACCTAGTCGTAAGAAAAATAGTAGTAGTATTTAGATTGATATACAACGCTAAATAGAGCTTTAATTTGCAAAAAAACGCAAGAAATTTAGAATTTCGCGGGCTACCCAGTAGCAATTCATTTTTGCGCTTCGTGTAAAATACTGATAGGTATTCAGCCTGGTCGCGGGAATCCGCTGGATGCGGAAAACGCCGGACCGGTCGTTGTGGCGATGCTTGGAGGAGGACTATGTCCAGCAGTGGACGTCTTTTGGCTGGAAAATGATTATTCAGCCGCAGTAATATTCAAGTCAGACTGGAAGCCGAGCTTTGTGAGACAGAAAAGACAATTTAGAAAATAATATACTTACCAACTTTTTTGGAAACATTACAATTACAATGTCACCGGAAAGATTTTAACGAGAAATTATTATATTATTTTTAACGCATTTAGGCATGCGAAGCGAAATCTAAAGATATAAATTGTGGTAAGAAAAAATCGTTTTTTTCTTGGAAATTATGACACTGTAGCAGACTACTTTAAGACATCTTATGCTAAATTAGAAAAGTTGCACATGTAAAATTTGCCTAAACGCAAAGCTAGGGTATAACCTGTTAAAACAAGGTAACTACCTATAGCCAAAGAGAGTTCTTAAACGCAAAACAACCTATTTCATGGTCTGAGTGATTGATGTAGCACGGAATTTCTCATTTCCTGTTTTCGTGTCATCATTAGACCAAGACTGAAGATTCTATTTTGGCTCCAGTGAAATATCTGCTTTAATATTAGGGTTACTTTTAGCCGATCAAATCAGTACTGCCTACTCTTGAAGATCGGAATTGGAATAATGTCATTCCAATCAATATTATACTGTAGCTACTGTTAAATGCAAAATAAGCACTGGTTGAATTTTCAGGTTAATCAATTAATTCTTATTAGAATTAAAGTTATGTATTGTGTACATTTCAATGGTTGTCTGGAAGAGATTGCCGTGGAGCGATAAGACCGCTAGTTGTACACTAACACAAAGTAGTTTTTTAAGTATTTCATGTAATGTCGTTGTGCAATAAAGAGGATTATTATTATTATTATTATATTTTAAATCGAAAATATCCATTTATCAGAAAATAAATCATAATAATAACGTGTTTGCCAACTTTTACATAAAGTTCAACAATTTTTATTAGAATAAATGAAATGAAGATTTGAATAAACTTTAAGAAAAAAGTTTAAAAAAAAAAGTGTGAAACAGATTAGGAAGTCGGTGCCAATTTGTTTCTTAAATCAAACCGAATCAAAAGCACCTACTTCCTAAACTGTTTCAAATAAGTTATTTTATTCATTTTGAAGTCGGTTTTTACTTTTCTTTTAGTTTATTTTTTTAGTACAAGATTAAACAAAAGTTACAATTTAATTAAGACAAAAAGACCTACATACACGCTCCATTTTATCGTTGTTCTGTATGAACAGTCATTCTCATCTTTTGAAATATTTGATACTATTATTTATAAAACTGGTTACAAACCCGGGCGCGTATTCAGAAACCATTGTGGTAGGTACCCAGACCGAAGTGATCTACACCACGAAATGCTTTATAAATTAATTTATCCCGAAACCATTGCGTGGTACAGAGCTCCGGCAGTTCTGTAAAGCACGTACACGCGGCGGTGCAGGTACACGCTTGCCCATACCATAGAATACACAATAATTGTCTATGCCCATATCTTACGTGTAAGTTGTACATACCTAAATTAGTTTTCAGATGCGAGTGAACATCGATGACAGCTACAGAAAGTGAAACCCATTCGTTGGCCCTATCTATATCCAACATAAATCACATGTCAATTACGTTGTTCTGTTTTCCTGCTTCCAGTCACGCTATATTGATGTATCTGGCAGACACTTACGGAATGGACGACTCATGGTATCCAAAAAATGTTAAAAAGAGGGCCCTTGTCAATCAAAAACTGTCCTTTGACACCGGTATTCTTTTTCCACGACTACTAAGCGTTGCTGTAATTAAAATAAGTTTATTGTTTCCACAACATCTGTCTAGGGTTTATAAAACTATTTATTTAATTGAAAAGGGAATTAATTAATTAACACATACCTATTTTAAGCCCGACGTTTGTCAGTCTGCTTATGACCACGACTCACGGTCACGGTTATGGTCAAAACGTCAGGCCTAAAATAAGTACCTTCTTCTTCTTCTTCTTCTTGCGTGTCAATGGTTCACACTTTTTTATATAATATTTGGCCACTTCTATGGCGATACTCGTGGCTTTATTTACGTCGGCTCTTGTACAGTTGACAGGGCACAAAGCGCACCGGCGCGGTCCATTGGAGTTCCCGGAGCTCCTTTATTTTGGCAGAGGATGGCCACCGTGTGGTTTTAGTCGGTAAGAGTCCGACATACCCCTCCGCCGTCCCCAGACGGAGGGTATCCATGAGGATTTCCACCCAAAAACAAAAAAAAAGGGCACAAGGGACAAGTAAGCAAATGGGCCATGGACTGAATGGGGGCCCACAATCGCATTCAGCTTTTGAGGAGTCTCGAATTCCCCATTTGCGTAAATTTTCTCTGCAGCGACCGACTTGAGTCCTATGTAAGTAAGTTCCTATGTGCGTAACACTGAGGTAATATGTACTAGGTACGTACTAGAGAAGACACTTCGAATAGAATGTTTGTAACACGTTTTAGAGCTCCTGCACTCTCACTCACTTAGCCGAGCTCGCGGTGCCGCGCGTGCCCCGCGGCCAGCATGTTGCGCGATATTTTTTGTTCGTAATGTCTACTCTAGTACGTAGTACATATTACCTCATTGGTGCGTAAGTTTAAAAGTAAATATTTATAAAACTATGTTGGGCTCGGCTTTTAGTCTAGCCAGCTCTACGATTCAAAACCACACGATTACCAGTTGTCAACGGGTTCGGTTTGTTATCTCGTTTCGTCTGATGATTCACGCAGATGCTCCCAATCGCGGCTCCCAAACACCATGGGTAGTAGTAGGTACTCTTTTGCTATTTAGTATTCCTTTTTGTGGCTTCAGTAACTATTTCTACGCGCTTTGTATTTTAGCATTTGGTATTAGTTGTTTGGTACCTGTTGAAATCTCTGCTACAAATATAAATTATTATAATCGCGACCTTCTCCTCAGGTATTCCAAAATAACTGCGTGGTTACGAGATATGGAGAAGAAGCCTTACAGTATAAAACACAACAAAACTGGAGTAGCCGCCCTTGGGCGGTTACAAGAATAATTATGGATCTAATGACTCTCTTCTTTGAGAACTTTCATCATCATCATCATTTTAGCCGTAAGACGTCCACTGCTGGACACAGGCCTCCCCCAAGCATATATTGGGGGGATATGCCATAATCGCCACGCTTGGCAGGCGGGTTGGCGATCGCAGTTGGTTGGTTAAATACTGAGTGAACGCTGCTGCCCATCCTCTGGTGAATCCCTTAGTCGCCTTTTACGACACCCATGAGAAAATATAGGTTGGTTGAGACCTTTATAAAGTTTTATTTGTAAGTTAATTAAACTAAATACATACTTAAATAAAATCTTCTTTATCCGAGCCTTTTTCCAAACTATGTTAGGCTTATGTTGAGGTCGATTTCCAGACAAACCAGATGTAGCTGAATGTCAGAATTTTACGCGGAATTCCAAATCCCGGATTTTCCTTTTGTAAAAAGGGGGTACAGAGTGTCAATATAAATTGACGCCCTATATGCAAAAAATTTGTCCAGGAACCGGGTCCAGCATAGTATACTCATCGAGACTAGCTGTTACCTGGCCGCCCCCCAGTCTTCGCCACCCAGGGTACCTACTCCCCCACCCCCTCCTTAGATCCGGTCTAGGAGCGCCTGCCATCAGACCCTCGCAACCTAGTTACTGGGTTTTTTACTAAATTTTTGTTAAATATAGGGTTGCTAAGACGCAAAAACTATATCAATCAATCAATCAACTCAGCCTATCGCAGTCCACTGCTGGACATAGGCCTCTCCGAGGTTGCGCCACAACGCTCGGTCCTCTGCCTTCCGCATCCAGTCCCCCCCAGCCACGTTCTTTAGGTCGTCGGCCCACCTGGCAGGGGGGCGCCCTACGTTGCGTTTGCCGATTCGCGGTCTCCACTCAAGGACTCGTCTGCTCCAACGGCCATCGGTCCTTCGACAGACATGGCGAGCCCACTGCCACTTTAGCTTACTGATCCTACAAGCTATGTCGGTCACTCCGGTTCTTCTCCGGATAATCTCGTTACGGATTTTATCCTTCAAAGAAACTCCAAGCATAGCTCGCTCCATAGCTCGCTGAGCGACTTTGAATTTGTGGACTAGCCCAACTGTCAGTGTCCACGTCTCAGCACCGTAAGTCATGACTGGCAGGACAACAGCAACAAAAACTATATAAGTCGAGTTATTTTATTAGACACAGGAGGCACACGGACTTATTTTTATTAAAGAGCCCTTTTTTGTAAGAGAGATGTGACCGATAAATAAAAGCTCCTTCAAACATGAATCTAACTACCGAGGTTTTGTCGACGGACGAACTTGTGAATAAGTAACCCAGACCTGTAGAAAGGCTATCATGAAAGAAAAGTTATCGTGATAATTAGTTCATCGGTCACCGGTCATCGGTCGGAGGTACTCAAAGCGATTACAAAACAGCGCGTCGAATGTCTTACAATAATAACAGTAATTCTAACTAAACTAAAATTACAGATCAATCTAAAAAGTTATTGGTCAATTTCTATAATACCTTATACCAATTTTTATATAATAAAAAACCAATACACTTATACCAATTACACAGTAACGCAGCCATTAAAAATAAAATATAAACCATATTTCAAACATAATGCAAATTTTAATTACACAAACACAATGCCGCCTGAAATTAGACTCTCCACCGTTTATTACAGAGTTTATTACACTTCCTACCGTACCTTACCTCGATGAATACCTACAAATTATCAGTTAAATGAACCAAACGCTCAGGTAATGAACTAATTAATCGTTGACGACTAAGTGGCTGGCAAAGGAACCGTGACTGTTCCAACGATCGGTTACGTATGATCAAGAAAACTAGGAAACGTGATGGAAATCGACGGGTTTATTTATGTTTCAATGGTTTGTTTGGAGGCTTAATCACTTAAGGTGGCCATTCACGATCGCATCTTTCGGCGTGGAACCAAACGATTAAAGTAGAATGGATGGACGCCAATTTTTTACCACACACGGTCATTCCAAATAATGTAGGCACAATGACGTCCAAAGACAACGTCTTCGACCGGAATGAATGAAAGTGAATGTGAGTTTTTTCATTCAAGGACAGTGTGGCACGACATAATGCCAAATGGCGCGATGCAGTAAATCATGGCGTGCCCAGAAAATCTGTAGGTTGTCACCGCGCTAAAGTATGACTTGAGGATTTGACGCTCACGATCTTTATTCGAGATTATACTGGATAAAAACCAGAGTGACGGACATAGCTTGTAAGAGCAGTAAGCTGAAGTGGCAATGGGCTGGCCATGTCTGTCGAAGGACCAATGGGCACTGGAGAAAACGAGTCCTTGAGTGAAGACTGCGAATTGGCAAACGTAGTGTAGGGTGCCTCACAGCCTGGTGGACCAACGACCTGATGAAAATAGCTGGGAGGGACTGGATGCGGAAGGCAGAGGACCGAGTGTTATGGCGCAATTTGGGAGAGGCCTATGTCCACCAGTGGACTACGATAGGTTGAGTTGATGATCTTTATTCAATCGTTTGGCTCCACGCCAATTAGCGCAATCGTGAGTACACAGCTTTACGGACACAAGACGGTCGCTGCAAGTATAATCGTGCCAGGTGGGGTTTAATCAATGCCACTAACACTGAGTGCGATAGCAGATCTTCTACACAAAGCATGACTCACCTAAAGTAGCACATCAGGTCAGGACAGCGAAGGATGTGATACCATTCCAAACACCGGGGGTATATAAGGTTGACTGCAGCTGTGGTAGCTCCTACATTGGACAGACAAAGCGTACTATCGCGGAGAGAGTGAAGGAGCACATCACAGCGGTAAGGCGCCGTCAAGTGGACAAATCTGCCATAGCCGAACATTTGCTCGATTCAGGACCAAACCATTGGATTGAGCTACACGAAAAATCCGAAAATCCTCTCCACTGATCGTCATTACTATCCCAGAATTGTACGAGAAGCGATTGAGATAAAGAAATATAAAAATTTCAATCGGGAAGATGGATATAGGTTGTCTTCCTCGTGGAATCCGGCAATCGACAAGTGTTCGCGTCGTGGTATGTCTACATGTATGTTGTATTTTTTTTATGAAATATTATGTTACATCGCGAGATTCAAAGTTGTGGTCGTAATAATTAGAAAATTAATTTTTGAGTTAAGTTCGCGGATGTACATAAGCTTTCCTACTATAACAATAATGTACAGTGTGTACAATAAAGTATAATAATAAAAACATGGGTACACAGTTATGAGGGCCACAAAAAAATATTTAATAGAGCAATAGATTTTTATATTGCTAATTTTCGGTAATGATTAGCATAACCAGCCCATTACTGCCCCACTGCTGGGCACGGGCCTCTTCTCAGTACGAGAAGGCTAAGGCCTTAATCCACCACGCTAGCCTAGTGTGGGTTGGCAGACTACACACACCATTGAGAACTATATGGAGCACTCTCAGGTGTGCAGGTTTCCTCAACATGTTTTCCTTCACCGTTAAAGCAAGTGATAATCGAATATAAATTCGCACATTAATTCGAAAAGTAAGAGGTGCGGGCCGGGATCGAACTCACACCCTCCTGCATGGAAGGCGAGCGTTCAACCACTAGGCTATCTCTCAGAATAGGCATACTAACACATACCGTTACACACACATTTAAATAATTATTAAGTACACTAAGTACCTGTCAGTAGAATGTTACGTGCGATCATTTAAGAACTCAGTGATGTCATAGTAACATTTTCCAACTAAATATTTTTTTAATTAGTTTTAAATAAATTTGTATTTAATAGCCTAATGGGCTCGGGTATTTTAATTTATATTTTAGGTCCCATGCAAAAGATACTTTTACCCATTAGTGCTGTATGAGACATTCATACACATAATTGATCATTGTCTCGTCGATTGCGATTAATTATGTCTTGGAGTAGTTTAAATAAATTGGAATTTGTTTTCACAAAAACTGCAACTTCAAATATATATAGTGAGGGCATAGATAAAAAATTATACTCTATGAAGTATGGTTTGGAACTTACAATCGTATCTAGTCCGAACATAGCCCTGATGCACCGTTTTTGCGATTTAAAAACGAGTTCTATATTCGTTGAGTTACCCCAAAACACTATATCAAATCTTAAAATAGATCCTACGATGCCATGAAAGGCTGTTAGGAGGGCATTTTTATTAAGGACTGGAGCTAGTTTAAATAATGCATATGCACAACAAACTAAGAACTAATTATTTTAGTGAGCTGTATGAGATTTCCAGTTCAGGTTTTTATCTATTATTAGTCCTAGAAATTTTGAAGTATCTGTTTCACAAATGTGTGATAATGAATATTTATATTAGGTGATAGAATATGTTGACTCAAAAACATGACTTTAGTTTTATCTAGGTTAATTTTTAGATTGTTGTAATTAAGGAAGATTAAATACAAGATATTTCGAACAGAAACCATTTGATTTTTTTTTATACGTCAGCGAGTTAATATTGCATTGTCATCCAGTTCTGAGTTATGTCGTCTCTAGATTATCGGAAAGGTAGTTTAAAATCGATTGCAAAATTTGTACCGAACACGAACAGACAAACAAGACTGGAAACGAGTTAATAAAAATGTAAAAAGAACATGGAAATTACTTTCAGTTTAAAATAACGAAATAATCTAAAGATCAAAATTAAAATTTTCACCTGTAGACTAACTAAATATAACTGTAGTTTTTTTTTTATAATATCTATAGGAGAATAAATAAAAAAGTGCACCGTTAATACCAGTTTTATGTCAACTATCCTTGCTCAAAAGTTCACGTTATAACCACGAACTTCAAAGTGGTGAACGCTTTGATGCTGTTTTGCATATTTAAATTCCGTTAGAAAATGAGAAACTCATAAGTTATGCTTTTCACTTGAAAAAAAAAACAATTTATACGAAGAACGGAATTGAATATAGCCAGAATTAGCTGTAAAGGCTAAAAGCACCCAAACTGAGTTAATTAAAAAATTCAACAAAAATGGATCAACACAAATTCCGTACAAAACAGGAAAAAAAAGGTAAAAACCGTCAGATTTTTTTTCATATCGCACTTTTTGTGAGTGGATTAGTGAACTAAATTCGGTTCCATTACTTTATATAATTCTGTGATAACTAAAAACAATTCACTTGACTGCCTTTTAATTAAAGACTACAGGTATGACTCGATTCAAAACCTAGTTTTAAGCACCTTTTAGAGAAATTAAAACCTAATAATGACTTATAATTTTATAACACTATGAAAATAGAACACGTAATTTTGTAAGCAAGTAGCAACTTGCTTACAAAATTACATGTTTTTTTTCTTTTGAGAAGTAATATAAATTAGTTCAGGGTTAATGGGAATTTTATTTTTAGGCCTATGTCCAGCAGTGGACTGCGATAGGCTGAGTTGATTGATAATGGGAATTTTAGCATGGGGCGAGCGAGCGCGATGCGTCGTGTTCGGTACCCACATCTTGTTGTAATGAATGTCGACGAACCAAGTGGTGTACAGAAAAACCTAAACTGGTTTATGTTCTACACTGTATCTGCCAATTTTTTTTTTTTTTTTGTGGAATTAAATAAATAAATAAGTAAAGGAGCATTAATTTTAGATTAAAATATTAACGTTAAAGCCTAGCCTATTGTGTGAGAAATATTTTGCCTACGTCTTTGTTATGACGTCACTGTCGCGACTAGTGTGACAAGGGTACTTGTCATGTCACAACTCACAATCCTCCTAGGTAGTGTCACTAAAAGCATTGCTTAGCCCACCCAATGTTAGGCACTAGGGTACAACAAAATTTTGGGGTTTTTGAAAATCTTTGTAATGGATTATGTAAGTAGCTATTTATCAAGTTGACATAATGAGTTATTATTATAATAGAATATGGTGGTATTAGAAACATAACCGTCATAGGTTTGATCTCAAAAAGGGTAAACAGAGGAACACAAAAACCGTCATAGGTTCACCACACGAACACAAGAAAGTTTCAGCATAAAATTATTAGTCCACCATTCAAAATAAGGAATAGGGGTTCTACTAGCATTTCACGAACGACAAACGAAGTACGAAGTTTCGTTCCTACTGATAACTACACTATAAATATAGGTATATAAAAAAGGCGACAAGATAGACAACGGTTCATAGTTACATGAAATTCTCCGGAGATCAGAGAAACAAACGTCAAAACACGATCATCGCATGCGATATGAAAACAATGGTTGACTGGAGTAACAAATTGTGCGATGAGAATATAGCAAATTGTGTGATGAATGGCACGATTAATCGAATATAGAATTAATCGTCAAACGCGAGTAGGCGGGGGCCTAGATGTCGCTAGAGCGCGATAGATGTCGCTAGAGTCTGGGGAGACTCTAGCGACATCTATTGCGCTACACACAAAAAATTACCTAACCGATTTTACGTTATTCCATATTATTTTGTAGGTACAGTAAAAATGGATCCAATCTATTTAACACGTTACTTCAACTGCTAAAAAACAATAAAGTTGTAACAGAATATTTTAATATGTGTTTGAAACTGTTCCAAGGTTGATGTTTAGATTAGAAGACAGTAAAGGACAACAGTTAACAGAGACAGTTAGTGGTAATGTTCAAACAGTTTATATAACTATTATGCTCTTTACTGTTTTTGCCTAATTATACGAACGTTCAATTAACAATTATTATTACTTCGAAATGCGTTTCGTTTACTGAAAAAAATCTAATTGTTCAAAAACAGTAGGAAGTTAGAGTTTATTTTTCAGTGCAAACAAACTAACACTGACGTAGTAAATGACGTCATAAAATCCAAAACAATCGTCATTCTTTTTTATCGTTAGGTAAAAGTAAAATACGGCAAAAAAACTATGAACCAAAACCATTTCTAAAGTGAACTTATAAGTAATTTCTGAAAATTGCAATATGAATAACTGAACGGTTAGCCCATTAACATAATCTGTTACCGTTATTATCATCCCCTAGGGTTATTAACACCAACAAGTGCCCATCTACATAATCGTAAAAGCCTGCCTGTTAAAAATCATAGTTCTTGATATAATTTCGCTTAGTAGGGACATTAAAAATATGGAAACACTAGCCAATTAAATTAAATTATATATTCTTTATTCGGGTATCTAGGACCTATAATGTGTTAGTACACACTTAGCAACTATTAGTAACAATTTAATAAAATAAACTAAAAGCTACGTTTTGTCTGGATTCTCTCCACGTGCATCGCTATAAAATTATTCAAGTACAGATAATCCAGACGGCCTGCTATCATAGCCATGACGCAGTTGGGGCTGGCTCACACTCTGCAGAGCAAAGATGCGTATCGTTTGCGAATAATGGTGTAAAAGCAGTCTACTCCTGCTACCGCAAACTTTCCTGATGCACTGCAGAATCGAGGCAGCCCCAACAATGCCCGGAAAGCGTTATTAAATTGAACCCACAGAGCGTTATATGATTTTGAGTATATTGTGGCGCTACCGCTGTACCCGCGGCTTTGCCCGATTATAATTCGGTGTATCACAGAAGATGTTATCGCGCATCCTCGAGAATTCTTTATATTCCCGCATTTAAAAGTAGCCTATGTCCTACTCCAGGTCTCAAGCTACGTTTATGCAGGGTGGTGAGCCAGTAAACCTCCTTGTGTGCCTGACGGTTGCTGGTCCTTCTTAATACGTCTGGAGGGAACAGCAGCTGCTGGGCCGGTGCACACGGGGCACGGACAACAACTCTTCTTTGGACCGGGGGACCACTTACCCATGGCGAATATTCTGGCACGGGAGGAACCAACCTAGGCCAGTAGAACGTGACTACACGTGTCTCTCTGACGTTAGCAGAGGACACAGTGGAGGATGAGGGATGAGGAAGAAAACATCGATACTAAATTACGGGAGGAAAGGGTCTGTGGGCCCCGGACTCGGGGTAGTTTGCTGCCTGGTGTGGCTGGGGTTGCTGGGGTTGCTAGCGTGACTCACGTGGCTGGCATGACTTACGTGGCTGGCGTGGCTCTACTTGACTGGATAAATTTAACTCAGAAGCTATGGTAATTTTCTGGATTATGAGAGCCGCGATACGTGCGAACAATATAAAGGCGTCGCAGCTTTGGCTTTCTTAATTCGAAACTTTTGAAAATACAGTCATTACTTATTACTATAACTTCGAAGTTTAATTTATAACCAATCAAGACCCCAAGCACACACCTGGATCTTGGCAGTGAAGACAGTACGTACGTTACGTTTTTAGATTAGTATAAAATCATTTTAATTGTTATCTGATCTATCATATCTAACGCGAGTTTTTGCCAACGTGTTATAGAAATAACTGAAAACCTCTTAAGGGGTCATTGTACTAACAGCAGGCAAAAATCAGCTGTTTCCTACATTTTTTCGATTTATGTGAACACGAATGTAGGGAACAGCTGTTTTTTTCGTGACTTCAGGGTTGGTCACATGAATTGAAATTACCCCTCAAGAGAATTTCAGTTATTTCAATAACACGTTATACTAAGTCTACAGCCTATGATTACAAAAATAAAGTTTCACGAGTCGTTTATCTGCGCAATTCATAACCTAACTTTGGAACAGTCAATTAGTTATTTTTCGGGTTTAATATTAATATTTTAAATAGCAACATCTGTAACTAAGTACGTCGTGTACTTCCAAGCGGCCTACCTATCAAACTGTGGAACAAAGCCGACTAAGTCTTGTATTATGCAAACAAGCATCATGTAAGGCGTGGATTTATGAGGCAAGTTCGTTGGGAAAATCGCGAGCGCCACCCAAGGGAGTAACCGTGCTCACTATGGCTCCATATATTCATATTTAGGGTTAGTAGGCTCTAGGCGACTGCCCTGGGGAATGTCGCACGCATGAATGACAATCATACGTAATTGAATTGATTAATCATTGTATGAGTTCATTCATATTTAATGATGTGGTGTTGTTCAGTGAAAACTTATGTTTATTATTTTATTATTTTTAACGCATTTACGTATGCGATGCGAAATCTTACGATTTAAATTGTGACGTTAGCGAAACCCAAAGACGTGCCAAGTGGATGAGAATTTCGATACCACGAGCAGTGTTCACGGTAGCTTAGTGGCTAAAGCACTGGCGTACTAAGCCAGGAGTCGCAGGTTCGAATCCTGCTCGTGAGCGATTTTTTCTTTCCACAATTTAAATCGTAACTTATGTTTAGTTTCATAATAGGTTTGTGGAACATTATCTGTATACAACAACAATCTGTAGTTGCTATGGTATTTCCAAAATTTTACACTTCAATAATTAACCTCGTTTATGGTCAATGTTGTTTTACTGCGTTTTGTTAACGAGTTACGCTGTTTTTAATGTCACTTATAAAAAGTAAAATGATTACAGCTGTATCATTAATTCGACGTGACAATAGGCATAAAACTTGTTCTTTGAATTTTTTTTTTTAATAAATGTTATTTGTTATATTTTTGGTGGCCGTTTTGCGCGGATGTGACGCATATCTTAGTTCTTACCACACTTCTTGGCTCTGTACCTGTATTTGTTCTGTGTTCTTGAATTTTTTGGTAATTTTGTGCGTCACTTTTGAAGCAAATAAATATTTTTTCTTTCTTTCTATAAGTTTACCCAATGTTGTTTTACACCCCAAAGTTAAACATAGTTAGTGAACCAATGGATCTCTTGAAAGTGCACCGCTTTATCCTAGAGTTTAATTGTAATGCAAGCAGCATTAGGGTTCCGTAGCCAAAGGGAGCCAAACGGGACTCCATTATTCTCGCTACGTTGTCCGTCCGTCCGTCCTTTCGTCCGTCCATCCGTCTGTCTGTCACAGGGCTGTATCTTTTGAACAGTAATAGGTAGCTCGTTGAAAGTTTCTTAGAATATATGTTGCTAACACGACACATACTAAAAAAAAAAAACAAAGTTGAAAACCAAAACTAAAACTTGAACGCTAGTTGAGTAATCTAAGAGTCGATTTATAATATCTTCATTCTGGTTGGTCAGAACATATCTCGAAAGACGAAGGAATGTAGCCGTAAGCCAATCAGCGCATTCGTCAGTGCATAAAGTTCATATCAGCCAATCAGCGCTCATTACGTGAACGATAATTCGCGACTAACCTAAGACAAGCCGGATTTTTGCAATGATCCTAAAAATAGCTCGGATGATAACGAAAAACTTTCATAGTTTCAAATTATCCGGTCCTTTGCAATCGTCCTAAGATTTTCGCAATGTTCCGATTTTTCCGATCATCCTACGATATATACTGAAGTAAAATTCCTAAAAGAATAAAAAACTAATAAAATTCCAACAGGCAGCCAAATTCACAAAATCAAAATTAAATAGTTGTATCAAACCATGATTAATTTTATTAATAAAAGCGAAATTACTAGATTTTCATTAAGTAAAATTTTACTAAAACTTGAAGCACAATAGTATTTAAATAAAATTTTCATATTTTCAGATGATAGATTCAGATGAACACTTGAAATTAATATATTATATCATAGACTTAAATCTAGTTCATAATAAGATTTAATATAAAGGTTGTCTGTAGGTTGTTCTAAAATTCCATTTTGAATTATCTAGATACAAAAAGTTTCTATAACTTTAGAATGCGTACCTCTATCGCAATCGAGTATTAAATTGATACTTTTCCAAAACATATTAGTACGTATAATTTGTATAAAATCGTGTTTTTAGATCGTGTTATCTAGTTTTGATTTATTTAAAACTTGTGTATACGTACCTACTAAAGAAACAATAGGTGTCTTTTTGATCGTTAAATAAAATTTATATGTATTTTTTGCAGGTGTCCACTCATCTACACTATACAACGTGTATCAGAAATGCGTGGTCATATTTGAAGAGCTTATTCAGGGGATGCTATCGAACAACTTTTACTATGGGACCAACCCTGAAATCGCGAAAGAAAAAACAGCTGATCCTTACATTTTATCAAGCGACATCGATGATTTAGTAGGGATCAGCTGATATTTTATCTCGCGATTTCAGGGGTGGTCCCATAGTAAATGTTGTTCTATGCTATGGCCTGAATGAGCTCTTAAAATATGACTACGCATTTCTGATACACGTTGTACAAATGATATCAGTTTGAACCACAGTTTAACAAAACTGTGGTTTGAACACTGCACAGTGATTGATTATAAAGTATTATCTATTATAACATAACATAACAGCACGCCTGTATTTCCCCGAAGGGGTAGGCAGAGGTGTAATAGTACACGCACATTTCGCCAGTTATGTTATAAGTCCCATGTAATAGGGGGCGAGCCTATTGCCATTGACCGGGCACAAATCTAGACTCCGGGCTGCTACTGAGAATTTCCTAATGAAAAAACCCAATAACACTTTGCCCGACCCGGGAATCGAACCCAGGACCCCACGCTCAGCAGTCGCGCTTGCAACCACTAGACCAACGAGGCAGTATTATCTATTATATCTATGTATAATCATACCTACTTTTACACCATAACTACCCATAATCGGTTCCCATTCTTCTAGTGCATCCAAAGGTTGTCTAGAAGAGTTTAGTGTTTATATTTACATTAAAGAATATATTAAATAAATAAAAAAAATTATTAACAAAAACAAAAAACCCGACTGCCTATGTACCTATGAACTATTACCTATGTAATTGACCAAAAACATACGTACTTAGCCTCCGACTGCGTGTTGATAAGTCTTTTTTTTATATCTTTTCTGTTATTTTTACACGCAGTCGGGTTTTTTGTTTTAGTTAATGAATTTTTTTCATTTTTTTTTAGTTTTGTCATGTTTTATTTATCATACCTACTATTAATGGTTTTTTTGAAAAGTCAAATTCATTTTTAACGTTGAATATTTTGTTGTTTTTTAGCATTTCTCATTCCAAATTCCATTTAAACATATAAGTTATATATATTTTCTTAAACCATTTATAAAACCCTTTATTTTGATACCCCACTCGATAGGTTTTGAGCAAAGAAAAGTTTTGAAGTCACATAAAATGGCTTCAAAAAGCGGCCATTTTGATTTTTATAATTTTAATATACCCAGTGTCACTCTCACAATTAAGACGAATCCAACGACACCTCTCAAGCTAAGATCCATCAAGCCGTTTAGGCTACAAAGCGTGCCAAAGAAATATACATACATACACTCGAAAAACATAACCCTCCTTCTGGCGCAGTCGGGTAATAATTAATATATAGCAGGATTAGTATGTATCTACGACAACCTTTTTACTACTTAATACAATGTTAGTTTTAACTGCAAAACTGAAAGTAGTTTTTTCAGAATCACTGTGGGAGAATTGATTGAGATCATTTTGAAACAATTCTTGATTGTATTTAATAAATAAATAAAAACAATTATATAATACATCACAGGACGTACATCAGAAGATCGTGAACAGCTGCCGAATTGCGTGATTCACTCGCGATCGCAATCAATAGGATTTCAATGTTCATTGCTACGTGTGTTTTGACAATTCGTCTTATCTGCAACTATTTACCACGCAATGAATATTGTTGTCATTTCAAAATGGAAGCTAATGTCAATGTCAATGCATTACACAATTACCCCACTGGTCCCTTAGGCCCAGGAACTTTAGCACGACGAGTGTCCATACATCAAGTAGGCCCTACATGGCTGTCTTCACTTTTTACCCTTCCTACGGGGGACGTTATACTAAAATGTTGAGATTAAAAAGAAAACATATGCGGTCAGGAACGAAGTTATCCTTAAAATTTATATTTTTTTGACAGATTAATTATAATGCTAAACGCAACAACAACAAGCATAGATGGCAAAAAATATCATTCTTCGGACTGAGATATCACAGGGCCCAGGCCCGGACATAATTTATGTTTTATTTTTATTTTAGAGTATACGATGGCGAAACGAGCTAAAGGCCCACCTGATGTTAAGCGGTTACCTTTGCCTATAACAACTGTAATACCACCTAGGCTGTTGCCTAAATGGTACCGCAAGTCGGTTCGCCAAACTGAGATATGAAGATGGAAAGTCTCATGTGATTGTAATTTCACCGGCACCCGTACCCTTCAGACCGAAACACAGCAATGCAAGCATGACTATTTGGCGGAGAAGTAGGTACGGTGGTAGTACTTCCCCGGACGAGTTCTTTCACAAAGGAGCTCTACTGCTACAAAACAATGTACATGTGTACAGTAAATAAAGGGAATAGTAATAACAAAACAAATAAACAACAAAAATTGTTTGCTTGTTTGTAATCGATACTCTGAAACTACTGAACCTATTTTAACAATTCTATTACCATTAGAAAGTTACTTTATCCAGAAATAGTATAGGCTAACGTCTAGTGATATTTAATTCCTCAACTAAAAAAAATGCGAGTTGAAAAAATTAAATTATTTTGCTTCATAAATTCACCAAATCATCAAAAAACAAGTTATGAATCGTGTCTTTGTCATCAAAGAAATGTCAGGCCTATGCCATTATTGTTCAATCTTGTGTTAATATTTAAAGGTAAAAGGTCGATGAAGAAGCTTTGCCCACGGAAGATATCTCAAGCGATATCGTAAACAGATCTGAAGATGACAAACAAAAGTATTTAAAGTCCTTTAAAGTCACCGGATATTAAAATAAGAAAAGCTGTTAAACGACGGGCAGATTCTTATCCCTGATAGTAAAATCAATATTTTACGAAGATGTTTAACTTTTTTTTTTTTTTAAATCTTGTCTAATCATCCTACTTCCTTTTTGTATTATAATTGTGAAAGTGTGCTTATTGGTTTGTTCTTTTGATAATAGTTTATGGGCAGAAGAGTGACAAAGGCTACTTTTTATACCAAAAAAATTTGGTCGTTTCCGCCCGGCAGATGTACAACATCTAAATTAAAAGCTGCGGCGGAGAGAAGGGCATGACGGCATAAGAAAGCGCCATGCCGTTTTCCGTCACGGCATACGAGTCGGTCTTACGCCACAGGCGCGCCTATAAATGACATATCAAAAAGGCACGGTTCCTATGGTATAAAGAACCACGGTAGCAAAGCCGCGGGTAAAAGCTTATTATCATAACATCATAATCATTTCAGCCGAAAGACGTCTACTGCTGGACATAGGCCTCCCCCAAGCATCGCCACAATGACCGATCCTGCGCTTTCCGCATCCAGCGGATTCCCGCGACCTTCAACAGGTCGTCTGTCCACCTTGTGGGTGGCGTACCCTACTGGACAGCGCAGCATGGGTGTTATCATGTAATTATCGGTTTAGATTGCGGTCAAGAGCAGATATATATCTCATAAAAAAAGTACATTGTGATTAAGATAAAATTCACCTGGGCACATCTACATTATTTGTTATAATGCACACAGTGGTTCTAGACAGCAGCAAACGACAACGACATCTCCAGAAGGAGATGGCGAGATGATGAATTGAGTCCTATCTAAAGGATTGGTCCCCAGATGGCAAAAGACAAAGACAAGTGGAAAAAGGGAAGGGAGGCCTTTGCCCTGCATTGGAACACTACAGGCCGATAATAAAGATAATAATGTCTAACAATAAAACTAGTTTCTGCATCTACCTAGGAATATAAAACTTTCCATATCGTCCAATCATTTTCATATAAACTTGGTCTGAAAATTTCGTAAGTAGCTTCCGCCATATTGGATTTGACGTGACGTCACGTACCTCAATATGACACTCCAGAATAATACGATTCTAACGACACCTCGTTTACTCAAATCGGTGAAAGCGTTATGCCGTTTGGTCCCTAGCTACTAATAGACCATGTCGGGACTGTCGTAAGAGATGACTACATACATACATACATCTGATCGATTTACAACCGCATATATTATTACTAGCCTATGCCCGCGACATCGCCCGCATGAATGTGGTTTATCGCGTATCTCTCGGGAATTGTTTATCTTCCCGGGATAAAAAGTATCCTATATGTTGATCCGGGGTATGTTCTATCATCATTCATCATTTCAGCCGAAAGACGTCCACGTATGTTCTATCTGCA
The DNA here is from genome assembly GCA_949699075.1 of Asteroscopus sphinx. NCBI lineage: Eukaryota > Metazoa > Arthropoda > Insecta > Lepidoptera > Noctuidae > Asteroscopus > Asteroscopus sphinx. The sequence continues at coordinate 12,437,113 of OX453006.1, read as the reverse complement.
TGCCAAATTTAATTAAAATCTATATAGTAGTTTTTGCATGAAAGAGTAACAAACATCCACACATCTATACATCCATACATCCTCACAAACTACAATATTAGTAGGAGTAGGAAGTAGGAGGTAGGATAAGATTTGAGAAAAAAGGTCAGGGCTTTGCAAACCCTTCTGTCACTGCGACCTAAAAGATCTATTATGACGCCTCTGCTAGTAGCCTAGATGATGAAACAAGCTAAAAGCCCACCTGATGTTAAGCAGTTACCTTTGCCCATAACAACTGCAATTCCACCTAGACCGTTGCCTAAATGGTACTGCAAGTTGGTTCGCCAAACTGGGACATGAACGTGGACAATCTCATGTGACTGCAATTTCACCGGCACCTGTACCCTTCACACTGGAACACAGCAATGCTAGCATCATTGTTTAGCGGCAGAAGTAGGTACGGCGGTAGTACTTCCCCGGACGAGCTTCTTCACAAGGAGCTCTACTACTACTAAAACTATACTACTCATGCATGTCCCATTTCTAGTCTTTAAAGAAACATCATAACAATATTATATATAACAATAATTCTCCCACTTTTACCAGAACATATTTCAAACCTAGAACACGTTTGAGTAAAATGTATTTCATAAATAATTTCTTTAGGTATGGCTTCCACTACCGGTCACAAAGATGATATGGGTGAATCTTGAGAATGGGTGTATTCAGTTGATTCCCTTGGCATATTTTATTTTAGTGAATTTCTTACAAGTAATAATAAAACATGAAATATAACTAAATTATAAACACATTAATCATTTCGGCACCAATTTTGGCCAAGCCGTTCCAAAGATATACCACAATTTACATTTTTATTAGGCAGGGGAATCAATAAAGACGACAGGGGAATCAAAACTTAAAAAACGTTGATTGAAATTTATGTTTATTATTAATTTATCATAGTAAATCAAGACCGTTATTAGATATTTTTAAGGCATACTCTAAGGAACACAAAAAAAAAATTACTACAACAACATAATTATGTATTTTCTTAGATATTTGTCTTTCTCTAGAGAAATTGTCTTAATTAAAAATCAGACTTTTTGCTCCATACATTGGCAATTTGGCACTTTTATTCGTAGCTACTTTTATGGTTGATATAAAAACACATGTTACAAAAAAAAACAATTGACTACAAAAAAACTTATCGAAAAAGCTACTACAGAGTGAAAAGGCATTTTAGTTTCGGAAGTCGGTGGCAAAAATAAACAAACAAAACCAAAGACACCGACTTTTTTTCTGTTATTGGGCGGCAAACAAGCAGACGGCCTACCAGATGGTTAGTGGTCACCACCGCCTATGGACATCTGCAATAACAGAGGCGTTGCAAGTGCATTGCAATCCTAGAGACAAAGGTGAAATGTCTCATGTGCCTGTAATTACACCAGCACACAAAAAAGCTACTTGGTCGCAGAAATAGGTATGGTCCTAGGGTAGTATTTTTGCGTACGAGTTTCTTCACAAAGAGCTCTGCTATACTTTAACTACGACGACTACAACTTCCGAAATTAAAATCATTTTTCGTTTTTTTTTATTTAGAATGCTCATCCATTCTGATCTCAATAAAATTTAAAATAGAGATAATACAGGACTTTGTGTATGATAATTATAGAAAAACCGGCCAAGTGTGAGTCGGACTCACGCAGTAAGGGTTCCGTACCACCCATCGACCTGATACCCATAGGAACTGATTTAATTTACGAGAGTTCATCAAAATACATCAACGCACCGTGCGCGAAATATGATTTTTTGAATCTCTTTCTTACGCAGGTACCACGTTTGCCCTATTTTTAGTATTCAATATATTCAAACCAAATTCAACGCTGGTATGTATTACCGTTTTGAAGATAGAGCAGGATCAAAAACGTTGAAAAAAATGCATGTTTTTCGAGGATTCTTGTATGGGTCCTCACATACAAGAATCCTTTGATTATTTATTTTTAGTATTCGTCATAGCAACACATATTCTGAGAAAATTTCAACCGGCTACCTATTACCGTTCAAAAGATACAGATGGACGGAAGGAAAGCGAGCGAGCGGAAGAGGAATAGCGAGAGTACCCTAGTCCCGTTTGGCACCCTTTGGGTACAGAACACTAAAAAGGCACATGATATTATTCATAATAACAGCCTCAGTAATTTTTAAGTCTACGCAAGCAATCCTCGCGAATATTTTTGTGTCGTAATAAATTATCTTCTTTTTATTACTTTATATGACTTTTTATTAATGATTAAAAAATAAAAAATAATATTACTATGTATTTGAAATAAACAGCACTAATTGAAGAAAACCTTTCTGTTTTTCAAGGTAAATTAGGAAAACGTTGATTACCCTGGCGCAAATACCAGGGGGATCAAGTCCAAGGGAATCAAAAAAAGTATATTTTTCGTCGATTTTGCTTAAAATAATATGATTATAATAATAACAATTAAATGACCAAATAATGGTCGCTTATGCGGTTCTATTTACTATACTAAACCATTTCTAAATGATCAATAAATAATTATAAATGTAGTCAGGGTAATCAACGACCTAGTGGAACAAAGTCAGGGGAATCAAATGTTTACCTTCGTAACTTTGAACTGGAGTGACGAGAGGTTCTACCTTCTTCCACGATGTTCGAAGCGCGACTAGCACTCGCATATCGACATGGACGCAAACTTCTACAACGTTCCACTAGTGATATACGTGTAGTTTTGTGACGCGCCAGTGGAATCAACGTTTAGCCCTGGACAAACCTTAGATATCTAATAACTTAAATTGAAACTACGATAAACACACATACTATTTTTTTTTTCAATCTACAACTAATCCTCTAGCGGTTAGATCACATCAATAACTTAGTCTCCTTTCATAAGTCGGTGTTTTGAAAATAGTTTTCACAAAAAAAGTAGCGCGGACGCGCCAGGGGTATCAATTTTTAGGGCTTTGGTTTTTTTTTTTTACTATATGTATCCAAATTAGGCACTATCACTATCGTGCCCCAGTTAGATCATAGATTAAAGTAACCTAAAAAAGATAGTGTGGGTCCAAGTTTTAACACTACGGGTAGTATTTCCCTCCGGACAGCGCAAAATGAGCCTCTCAAGATTCACCCATATACCATTTCTAGTCTTTAATGAAACATGAAATAATCCTCCCACTGTAACCAGAACATATTTCAAACCTAGAACACGTTTGAGTAACATCTATTTCATAAATAAATTATTTAGGTATGGCTTCCACTACCGTCAAAAAGATGATAATAATATACTATTACCAGTATTTTTTTCTATAGAAATACATAAATGTCAACTCGTAATTGTTCCCCCGTGTTGTTGTAGGGCCTGTCAAGTGAAACTTTCGCAATAATAAAAGTGGCGAGGTACTCACCAAGTTTTTTCCTGTTTCACAACTAGACTGGCAACATTTCAGATAACATTCAATTAGCTTTTTGTACAGAAGTTTTAAATGGTTGGAAGTTTTACAGACATACATTTGTTTTGTAATCAATCATGAAATACATAAAATAGGTAATAATTTAAGCATGACTTAATGTAAACAGTGTACTTTATAAGAAATATTATCTTTTACTAGCTTCCGTGTAAAGTTTATGCAACTTTATGCCCAAGAACCTCTTTTGCCATGATGCCCTCAATATAGTTTTATCTGATAGAATATGAGAATAGGAAATTATAGCCCATCGTACTAAAGCGCATAATTCCAAAAACGTGAAATATGGGCTTTGCTGAATAATGAGAACCGATTTTCAACAACATAAATGATACAAATTTACAGGAACGTAAACTTAAGTAATAAAGAAACTGTATTTTGTACACACGGCTACACATCAAGCTGTACACTTCCAGTATAAGCTGACCTCGCATTGTATAGGTTTTCCTTACAACGCGACGCGGTCAGCCTTTACTGGTTTTGTACAGCTTGATGTGTAGCCGTGTGTACAACGATTTTCATAATAAAAGTACTTTTAATAATTTTATGATAATTTATCAGACTCATTTATTTATTTAACTAGACTGCCTCGTTGGTCTAGTGGTCACAAGCGCGACTGCTGAGCGTGGGGTCCTGGGTTCGATTCCCGGGTCGGGCAAAGTGTTATTGGGTTTTTTCATTAGGAAATTCTCAGTAGCAGCCTGGAGTCTGGGTTTGTGCCCGGTTAATGGCAATAGGCTCGCCCCCTATTACATGGGACTATAACATAACTGGCGAAATGTGGGTGTACTATACACCTCTGCCTACCCCTTCGGGGAAATACAGGCGTGATTTTATGTTATGTTATCAGACTCAATTGCCACTTTAACTGTGACAATAAACTATTTTTCTTTCTTTCACTCTAGACTACAGTTTTTGATAAATATAAAAACTCTATCACACTCTCAAATCACACTTAAGGTACGCGTCCACCTATTGGTATCAAACGCATCGAACGGATCGCGTTGTATTAAAAAATGCGGATGACGTCATATGTCCATATAGAAAAGCCGATTGCTCATAGAAATTCGTCAGTTATCTGTACGCTGTGGATAGGCGGACGCACTACGCTATACGGTTTCGTTTAATGATATCCGTACGATGCGTACGATACTGATGGGTCGACGCGTGCCTTTACTGACCAGCTGTTGAATTGCATACTTACTTGTGTTCACAATCATGTTGATTTCTATGTTCATTGCTCCATATGTTTTAAGTTTCTGACAATCCATCTTATTGGCAACTATGCACCACGCAATGAATATACAACGTGTTATTGAAGTAACTGAAAATCTCTTAAGGGACATACTCAACGTTTGTACTCATCAGTATGAACAACTTTTACTATAGGACCAAATCTGAACTCGCGAAAAAATGTATGGAACATCTGTTTTTTATCGCGATTTCAGGGTTGGTCCCATAGTAAAAGTTGTTCATACCGATGAGTACAAAAACCCTTTAAGAGGTTTTCAGTTATTTCAATAACACGTTGTATAGCTGTAATGTCAAAATGAACACATTACACAATTACCCCACTGAACACTCACCTGAATCTGCACGAAGCAAAATGGAATAAGGTGATTTTTTGGATACAAAAGCACTTCATAACGACTTTTCAAACGATACAGAGAACCAACTTCAAATAAGATCCAAACTACGGCATCCCACAACCCTCTAATCCGTCCGTAATCTTCTAAGTTTTCCCACAGCCACAATGTAGTCTCGTTAAAATCAAGTAGATTGCGATACGACAGTGAGGGGACAGGATAAAATTGTTTTGGTACAGGGACAGCTGACAGCTTCGCAGCTGGCCGTTGACAACGGTCGTCCAGAGTGACACTGTAATCTATTACGCGGAACACCCGGCCCAGCGTTTGTTCCCACTGTTTAGTTAGACAACTAACCATTGGCTATTTCGGTAAAGTAAAAAAGTCATCGCTGTACGCGGACGACAAACTGACAAATGATGGATGAATTACCAACCTACGTTGTTGTCAAGTCAAGGGCCTTGCCAAAATTATGCGTTTTGGGGTTGACGCCAAATAATTGTTTTGGGGCTCCTGTAACAATTAAACTACTGCTGCGTAAGCAACAACTTGAATATCGATTATTGGTTTAGTCATAGACTTAGATGAAGTAGTTAGTTTAGTTTCAAAGAACTATAAACATGACGTAATTTCTAGTGACATTGGCCGTCGCCTAAGAGGATTCGAATATCCTGTTTCTCTCTCATTTTTTCCCCAGCGCTCTCAAGATGACAAGCAACTAATGCACTGGAAGTTTTTTTTCAAGTCAGCATGGAAAAAGCACTCTCATACATCTTCCGATTAAATATAACTTCTAACATACGTTGCTTTTGACAGGCGTAAGACTTGATACTAATGCTTTTGATGCACATTACTGCGTTCAGAACAATACCTTTTTGAAGAAGATAGATGCTTAGATGAGCAATAACTAAAAGCTTGGCCAAGACCTATTTCTTGGAATTCGTGTATGTAAATTACATTGCTTACGTATTGATTTCCGAAAATATGTAGTCCGTCAGAAAAGGTCTTCCGATCTCCATCTAAGTTATAGTCGTTTCCGCCCCATACCCTTGTTATGTCCACTTTTATGAGAAAATTTATTCTTACCCACTTTTTGTTCCGGAACGAACGTATCTACCGTTCCCTCGGCCGAATAAAAAAAGGCAGACGGAATATACCTAAGAAAAAATTGAAGCACTGAATTTTTTCCTCAACCCACCACTTCTAGGTTTTCGAAGCTTCTCGAATCTCGTCTATCCTTATCTTATATTAGCTCTATCTTGCTCACTGTCTTCCAGAAGGTTTTTCGTCTATCTTTGTCTGATATGTAGCTCTATCTCGCTCACTCTTCAACAATTTTATATGTGGGTGTCAAATAGCCATAAGGGGTCCTGAAAACGCCTGAAAACGGGTTTTCAGGAATTGTCGGCAACGGATTTGTTGGCTCCTGAAACGGCCTGAAAACATGTTTCAGGCGCCTGAAACAATGGCAACTTACTCAAAATTTCGATTCTTTGGTATGTGATAGAGCCTCCTCTGATATGGACTGAAAATGCATTTCAGCCTGCTGAAAACGTCTCTAAGTCCAGGAAAATCGAGGTTGAGTATTTCAGTCCACTCTGCTTAACCCTCCGTTGTAACATTATTTTATTTGTGACACTACAACAATGACTACCGTCACACGAGATTTGTTGTGTAATCGCGGTTTTAGTCCCATAGACTATTATTTGTTCTATGCTATGATGGGTTTGATTCGCAGGAGAACGAAAGAAACTGACATAGCCCGAAGAGTTGCCAAACTTAAGTGGCAGTGGGCGGGGCACATTGCTCGCAGAACGGATGGCCGATGGGTCAGTAAAGTTCTAGAGTGGCGACCGCGTACTGGAAGACGCAGCGTGAATAGGCCCACCACAAAGTGGACCGACGACCTGGTGATGGTCGCAGGAATCTGCTGGATGCGGAAAGCGCAGGTCCGGTCGTTGTGGCGATGCTTGAGGGAGGCCTATATCCAGCAATGGACGTTTTTCGGTTGAAATAATGATAATGATGGGTTTGAATGTGTGTGTGCCAGCCCGTACTTTTAAGCGACCCATCCTACTATAAGTGATTCACTTATTGTTTATCGAGATTCCTTCCGCCTTTTTTATTCGTCCATGATAGTTCAATAGCTGAAGTGTATTTCATGTTAGATATTTTAGAAGATAATTTTAAGTAATAGTAAGCTTACTATGGATATGTAAGCTATTTGCTGATCTTTATCAAATATAAGAATGAAAGAATATAAGAATGGTTAAAGGGAATGGATAACTTAATAACCCATGCGATCGAAACCAATCGACTGGCAACATTCCTATTATCGAGTCATTGTTAGACTTCAAAGAGTTTTTTTACTAAACGTGCTTTAAGTTGCATAGCTAACTACTATTAGTAGTGAAAAGAAAATTCATTTAAGCACATAGATACTGGTATTAGGCCCACACACTCTACCAAAGCGGAGAAGAGCGGAGATGTGTCAAAAAACCAATAGGATTGCGTTATTTTCACATATCACCAAGTCCAAGCTAGTTAGCTTCAACGAAATTCTATATCTAACGCAATCCTATTGGTGGTCTGCAACGCATCTCTTCTCCTATCTTCTTTGGTGGAGTCCAGGCCTTATAATATAAAAACAGAGGAGAGCTTCAATCAATGTACCCACTATTGTTAATCAAACGCAGATTGAGTTGAATTCTACTAGTTTTTGCAGAGATAAAGCACTGTTTAGGTATGAATAAACTGCCACTCTCTGTATTAAAAATTGTTATCTCCGATTGCTTAAGTTACTAGAGATACTAAACCTGCTTCTTTCTTCCTGCGAGCATTTACCAAGTTATGTTGGGGTCGGCTTCCAGTCTAACCAGATGCGGCTGAACACAGTATTTTACACGGAATGACTGCCATCAGACTTCCGCAACCCAGTTACTGGGTGTTATTGACATCCTAAGGTTTAGACCAATTATTAGCCTTTTGGGTTTCTGATCTGACCACCCGTAACGACTGCCATAAACATTTGTATGACAACCGGGACCGACAGCTTAACGTGCTATTGCAGGCACGGAGGGGTCTCATTGTGCAACGAAATGGTCGCCCATCCAAAGACTGACAGTGGCTAGCGTAGTTAACCTTGCAGATCTTACAATTCACGAAGTCAACTCTTAAACCGTCCAATAGAGATTCGAAACTTATCATTCAAAATATCATATTTCTGACTTAAGAGAACGAACGGTAGCTACTAAGATTAAAATACAACTTGTAACTGGATATATTTTAAATCGATATCCCAAACAATAGAAAAAGTTACCATACAAAGCTATTTGTCAATAGTCCTGAACTAGTGAACTCCTGAGACTGCTGCCTAGATAAGACCTTATCCTAAGAGCACGTAAAGGCGAAGTAGATTTAATACATTTATTTTTATATGTCCCAGTACAGATGGGACACTAACAGGCTTATCTTATCGACTCTGATCTGTCGTTCCGAGGATACTTCTCTGTAAAGGATGCGATCTCGGACCTCGGGAAACTGTTATTGTTTTGATCCGTAAAAGGAAAATTAAAGGAAAATAAAGTTTATATTGTAGTGTATAGAATAGATATAAAGTAAAATAATATTGAAAGGTATTTTTATGGGATACAAAGATCGCAAATTCTGGATACAGTTGGCTGCGACGCATTTGTAAATTTTCTTTGAAAAACTTTATTTCCATTGTAAGTAACGTCTAAACAATTGAGAATGATGCGATAATTAAACTGTACACCAGTTGAATATACAGATAAAGCACAGTTTTAATGGTTTATAAAAAAAAACGACTTCAAAAAGAATAGAATAATTTGTGTGAAACAGTTTAGGAAGTAGTGTGCCTTTGATTTGGTTTGATATAAGAAAAAATTTACACCGACTTCCTTAACTGTTTCACACAAATTATTTTATTCTTTTTGAAGTCAGTTTTAACCTTTTTTTCAAGTTTATTTTATTTTTCTATTTTGAGTGGCATTGAAAATAGAAAGAAAAGCGATTGCTGCAATCCCGGATGATTCGCTGTCATCCATTGAAAAGTTCCCTTCGTTATCTCCGAAGGTCTTCATCAGATCTTCACGAAATGATACTTTCTGAATACAAATGCTTGATTTATTGATGAAAATACCAAAATTTATATATCTATGCCTATAATATTTGAGGAATTCCCTCAATTCCACATGAAACCCATTATCAGAATTAAATTTTGATAAAAATGGGACCAATCTGGAAGTATATCCTTTTCCAAATCGGGTTCTGAGGTACCTAATAAACATTTTTTTTAAATACAGTCGAATTGAGAACCTCCTCCTTTTATTGAAGTCGGTTAAAAAGCAGCTTTAACTCATTGACGATTTGTTTCATACGTAAATAAATAAATATTTTTTATCCACAAAAAGTTTTCCATCAAATATCTGTAAAGTCCCTGACTTCTGAGCTAGGTACAAACCTGTATTACAGAAGAAACAACAATCCTCCTCCAATCAATCCCCAATCTCTCCTGTGTTACAATCCTTAGTTTTTATTTCGCAGGAGAACGAAGGTAACCAATATAGCCCGAAGAACTGCTAAACTTAAGTGGCAGTGGACGGGGGACATTGCTCGCAGAACGGATGGCCGATTGGGCTGAAAAGTTCTGGAGTGGTACCCTTGTACTGGAAGACTCAACATGGATAGGTCCCCCACAAGCGCTGTTTCCTCGTGGTCAAACTAAGGTAGACCGACGACCTGGTAGAGGACGCGGAAATCCGCTGGAAGCACAGGACCGGTGGTTGTGGTGATGCTTGGAGGATGCCTATGTCCAGCTATGGACGTTTTTAGGCTGACATGATGATGCTGAATCTTAGTTTTAATTGATTTACATGAAATCAATCTCACATAAATATAATATGTAACAACACCACTTCTAAGTTCATCATCAATATAAGATATCCTTGATACCATAAAAAGTAATACATATCAAGCAGTCACATTCAGTTTGTTCGTCCCGTGAGAATGAATTCGATATCGGCCCATTGTTTTCCTATAATGGATATTTTATGCAACGTTGTGGGGAGCCTTTTCGCCTCCAATGCCAGTAACTTGAGGTATCAACTGTTATGTCTTCAATAAAGACATGACACTCGGATAAAGGTCTATCATATTAGTTTCTGATCGAGTATTTTTGACAGTAAGGCATTATTATTATTGTATCGTCCCGATCTTCATTTGTCTTTCAATCTCACCCCTAAACGGTCAATATCACTGCGCAATTGCAAATATTGCACAATTATATTGGTACAGTATATATAGGTACAAAATTAAAACATGTTCTTACATCTTCTTGCGGGAAATAAGAATAGATAAATTATGTTTGCATGTCCATTTTATATTTTAATACAAAACATTGCAAACTGGTTTTTCATATAAAACTATTTCTTAGTTACCAAAAAAGTATTTAAAAGTAGGCTCTACTCATTATTCTGCATAACTTTAAACACGGGAACTACTCTGAAATCGTAAAAAAATCACCTGCAATATATTTTGATCGAGTTAGGTATCTAGTTCTGTATGACACAGCTGTTTTTTTACGATTTCAGTGTTGGTCCAACAATAAAAGTTGTTTAGAACGATGAGGAGAGCCTAGTTGAAATGAAAATAAATTAACAGTTTGAAAAACTGAAAAACACGCTTTTAGAGGTACTGTAGTCCATCATCAGATTAGCTCGATGGTACCAAATTATTGTATTGTCATCCGGATTACATAGTATAGTATAGTATAGTATAACGGGCTGGTTTCCGCAACTCCACGATCAAGCGTGTATTTTGCGTACGGGTGGGAACTTACTCGATCCACCCTAACTCCTCGAAAAAGGCCAGCAACGCCTTGGTGTTGCTGGTGATCTCTCTGAGGGTACCTGGGTTACCGAAGTACTTAGCCCTGTATGTGGCGACCTCAGGGCAGTCTAGAAGCACATGGGCTGCTGTCTCGTCTTCCACCATGCAGGCTCTGCACAGTGGGCTGTCCGTGACACCTATGACAACAACATCCGGATTACATATACTTGCAAAGTTTCAAATCGATACAAAAATTAGAATTAGGTTAAAATCGACTTTCAAGATTTTTTTTAATAGTTAGTTACAAGTGAAGCTAAAACGTGTTAATAAAAAATAGAGGTGTGTATCAACGATTTAGCAATAAAAAAAATATCATATTATATTTGGAATCCGTTGTTTTATATTTTAATTTCGAACCTATAATAGGTACCGAACTATATAATTATGTAATTTCGCACTACTTTTTCCTCCTAGCAAAGAACTTCTAGGGAACTTCTTCTGGGGTGCTGGCCAGAAAACCTCCACGTGAGCCTGATGGCTGCTTGTCCTTCTGGACACGTCTGGAGGGAACGGCAGTTGTTTGGCCGGTGCATCCTGGGCACTGGCAATAAAATCCTTTCGAGGGATTAACCTTCGGGGGATTTTATTGCCTGTGGCGAATATTCTGGCGCGGGAGAGGCCCGTTCTAGGCCAGTGGGGAGTTGCTCCACGTATCCCTCTGTTGCCAACAGAGGGCACAGTGGAGGAGCAGGGGCGGGCCCGGTGTGCACTCACCCTGGCACTGGGCAGGCAGCGGGGGGACTGTCTTTCCCTGCCCCCGTCGATCTCGTGACCCCAGGAGTGCCCGCTGAGTAGTGTTCTCGCGTCTCTTGGGACCGAGGGTCTTGGCTTCACCGCCCGGACCGCGAGGAAGAAAACCTCTATAAAAAACTACGGGAGGTAAGGCCTGCGATTAGCAGATTCGGGGTAGTCTGCTACCCGACCAGCAGCTGGTGTAGCTGGCACAGCTGGTGTAGTTGGCGCAGCTGGTAAAGGCCCATAAGGTGAGGTGGCGTGCAGTGTTCCGTGAACGCCGCCTAGGAGGGTGCGGCCAACGTTAGGCCGCACGGGGAGAAGGGGCTCGCCTGCATGTGGCGGGCCAGGACCTGTCGGGGGTGGTTGTGTGAATACTCACGGGTTCCCACACCCCCGGCTAAGGTAGTTGAAGGAACACCGTGGTGGTTTTAGTCGGTAAGAGTCCGACACTGGCTCCGCCTACCCCGGGCGGAGTGCGTCCATGAAGATATCCCCACGGCAAAAAGAAAAAAAAAAGGGAACTTCTTCTAATTTAATGAGAGAGTCAAAATAATTACAAAAGGGTATGCAGCATCCAAAGGATTTATCTAAACTGATTATTTGAGCCACGATGTGACAAAATGACTACTAAAGGTCCAACAACAATAAAATTTAATCAAAATGTAATTTATGAAGATTAGTGTAACACGCGTACAAAAGGATCGTATATTGGAAAGAGAACAATGCTTCTGATGTCGACGTTTTATTCCCGGGACATAGTTAATGGCTAGAAATGCTTTGTTAATCCATAAAATTAAAGGTCATTAATAGTTTTAAGAGAAGCTTTGGTGCATATAAACGATAGATATACTCATTAGGCACTCCAAACACTTAAATTTCAAAAGTTCAATTTCTGCGTTTGTACGTTGCGTAATGTGTTGCGATCATAAGCACGAAAGAACCCCCTATTCACTGTAGCATTGAGTTAATATGATATTTCCCTTTGAAGTGGTATCATCATGATCATCATCATTTCAGCCGAAAGACGTCCACTCCTGGACATAGGCTTCCCCCAAGCATCGCCACAACGACCGGTGCTGCGCTTTCGGCATCCAGTGGATTCCCGCGACCTTCACGAGGTCGTCGGTCCACTTTGTGAGGGGCCTACCTTAAAGTGGTATATATTACTTGAAATAATACAAGTAACAGTAATGTAAAGATTTAAATTGTGGAAAGAAAAAATCGCTCACGAGCAGGATTCGAACCTGCGACTCCTGGCTCAGTACGCCAGTGCTTTAGCCACTAAGCTACCATGAACACTGTTCGTGGTATCGAAATTATCCTCCACTATGGTACGTCTTTTGGTTACGTCAGCGATATCTTATTAAGAAACAGGGTTTCTTAACCGACTCGACTTTTTCGACTTACTCGACTTTTTTTTTCCACAATTTAAATCTTTAGATTTCCCTTTGCATGCGTAAAATGCGTTAAAAATAATAAAATAATTAACAGTAATGTGTTATAGAAGATCATCACAAAAATATAAAAGTACCTACTACAAGTATTTTTACAGACATATTTCACAGTAATATCCCACACTCATGCAGTGACGTAGCATTTATAGCACATTACACTACAGCTCTTTCAAACCAATTTGTATAGAAGTACTTATCTAGATTCTTTACTTCATTGTATCCGGTGGTGAATAGGCAAAGTGAGGCCATATGGCGAATAATAAGACGCAAATGGTACCATCGTACTGAAGGCACCGATTTCTAAAAATCAATCACTTATGTAGGTGGCACTGATTGAACGAAACAACAAAGCGCCCCGGTATACATAAATAAAATTATCAGATAATAGTTTGGCTCAAAATGAAAATAAACGTATTACATAATTATAATGATAACCCAGTCTTCCTTTATCATCTAATTTCGTAAATTCTGTTTCATAGACAGTTGTACATAGATATAGACTTTTTGGTCAAGACGTAATATTGGGGGCTGCACAGCAGTGTTCTGACGTACCTGCTGTTAGGCGGTTACTTTGCCCATTGCATAACAATTGCAATACCAGCTAGGTTGTATTACAAATCGTTTATCATCAAATTTCTTAAATTCTATTTCATAGACAGTTGTACATAGATATAGACTTTTTGGTCAATAATTAATATTGGGGGCTGCACAGCAGTGTTCTGACGTACCTGCTGTTACGCGGTTACTTTGCCCATTGCATAACAATTGCAATACCAGCTAGGTTGTATTACAAATCGCGTCCGAGACCTAAAAAATTGAAAATCTCATGTGATTGTAATTTCACCGGGACCCGTACCTACTTTCGCACTGGAACAGCAATGCAAGCATCACTGTTTGCCGGCAGAAATAGGTACGGTGGTAGTACTTCCCCGGACGAGCTCTTTCACAAAAGAGCTCTAGTACACACGGCTACACATCAAGCTGTAGATACCAGTAAAAGCTGACCTCGCGTTGTAAGGAAAACCTATACAATGCGAGGTCAGCTTATACTGGAAATTACAGCTTGATGTGTAGCCGTGTGTACTACTAGTGGTTCGCCCCGAACGGAGACCTTGCGATACACGTTTTGACAAACTAAATCGACACATTTCTCTAATTTTTTTTACAGTTGGAAGATTGGTGTTGTGCGTATCTTTTCCAAACATAAATCTTATTTTAGTGGAATATTGACCCTTGAATGTACAAAATAAAGTCTATATACTATAATAAAACTGTAAAGGTCGAGAAGTCTGTACATTGAGTATTTTTTCGCGAAAACCGGCTAGGGGGACTAGAAATAAGCTATAGAACACGAATCAATCGTTTAAAAAATTTATGTCTGTCTGTCTGTCTGTTTGTTACCGCATCACGTGAAAACGGCTGAACGGATCGTAATAAAACTTAGCATTTGTATTGGTATTACTCTAACTTAAAATATAGGGTATGTTTTATCTGAATCGGTTGAGTAGATCCAGCGATACAGCTTGACCCCTCTATTGTATTAAGTTGCATACAAAGTAGAGGTCATGATTGTTGGAGGGATGCAGGTTGCAGGTTCCTAAAAATACAACTGGATTCTATTAGTATTATAGAAAATATAGAATAACATAACATAGCCCATCACTGTCCCACTGCTGGGCATGGCCCTCTTCTTGGAATGAGAAGAGTTAAGGAACTGGATATTGTTAGTATAATAGATTATCATAACATATTCAGCTCATTACCTACTGCCCCACTGCTGGGCATGGACCTCTTCTCGGAACGAGAAGAGTTAAGAAACTAGAAAATATAGAATAACATAACGTAGTCAACCCATTACTGTCCCACTACTAGGTATGGCCCTCTTCTCAAAATGAGAAGAGTTAATGAACTGGATATTATTAGTAGTAGAATAACATTAATTTACCAGCCCATTACAGTCCCACTGCTGGACACGGGCCTCTTCTCAGCATAAGAAGAGATGTGGTTAGTGTTATAGAATAACATAATCAGCCCAATTACTTCCCACTGCTGGCCACGAGCGTCTTCTCAGAATGAGGGAGTTTAGGGCTAATTCCATGAAATTCCATCACCTTAGCCGGTTGGTTGTAAAAACAAAATATAGTATGGTCGGTAAATAGTGTAATCGTCTGTGTAGGCGCTTATATGTATATATTTGAAGATATTGTGTTCATAATTATGACACGATGTTATTTTCCGACATCCACGCGGACGGAGTCGCGGGCACAGCTAGTTATAAATATAATTCAAAGATTGGCAAGAAAGTGTTAGTGAGAAAATGTTTAGGGTTTTATTGCTTATAACTTTTATCTTACTGATAATTGACAAGTTTTAGTATTTGTTTTTTAAATACAGGTTGTTACTGAAATTATCCATAAGTAACAACTTTTGAAGTGGAGCCGTTTTTCAAGAGACCCCGGGCCAAAATGGGTCTAAAAGTAGTGACTTTGGATGCCCAAAAAATTGATAATCTAAGACCTAGAATATTTCTTAAAATAGTATTATACTCTGTTGAAAAATTGCTTTTCAACGATACCCCACATATATTAGTAGAACAAAAAAATGCCCCCCTCCTTGCATGTGTGGACGCCCCCCTCAAATAAATATATTCTGCATTGGCCTTGTTTTACGTATTATGTAAGATTTTGAAGTAATTATTTTACTTGGGTTAGAAGTTATAAGGGTCTGAAAGACAGACTAACAGACAGACAAGACGGACAAAGTGATGAACGACCTAGTGAAATCAGAGACTCGCTCGGTCAATTAAAATGAATGCAAAATAGTTTGTATTTATTATTTGGTATAAAAATAAGTCTAAGAAAATGTGAAAGGATTGACAACACGGCAATGTGCCAATGTATGGAGTAGGTAGTTACATTGTAGTACAGAAAATGTTTTGTTTTGATTTGCTCAATATTTGCACAACCTCCTTTTCCGAATTGGATTGATTGCTTAGGATATTGGGACCACTGTATTTTCGTATTCGGAATTCATAAAAAATACTTGTAGGTACAGGTAGGTACTTTATGATATCACACAACCTTCAATAACAACAATGAATGTCTTCTGAAACAGAGAAAAAACCGGCCATGTGCGAGTCGGACTTTCAAAGTAAGGGTTAAAAGTAAAAAAAAACAAGTTCTAGTTCAAGTCTAGTTATTGTAGATTAATTTAGAATAAGGTATGATGGGATTGGCATCGTCATTTCTTATGTACAAAAATCCCTTATATTAAATGGAGAATATAAAAAAGGATTCCGTGCCACAACATAGCACATAGTCTATGATTGCTTTATTTTTATTTGTTGGTAAATCATAGTATGTACTACAATTACACCAAAGTAACTATTACCGTTTTTACCATTGAAAACAATAATTTTTTCAAGGTTTCATGTACAGGGACTTTTTTTAGCATTTCCGTGATAGATTTCATAGTAACACATTCTGTTTTTCAATTTCAACTGGCTTCTATGGTTACGGGTAGGACGACCTCAGGCTCGGTGGAGCGATGATATTGGCAAGGTGGCTGGTAGCAATTGGATGCAAGTAGGCAAGGATTGATGTCAGTGGCGTGCAATTGGAGAGGTCTATGTCCAGCAGTGGACTAATATTTTTTGATGTTGATGATGATGATGATGATGATGATGATGACTACAGTTAAAACGATGACTGACAGACGGACGAAAGGACGGACAGACAGCGTAAGCAGACTAATTAGGGTCCCATTGGTACTCATTGAGTACCAAAGTATCGGTGGGTATATCATCAGGTATATGTACTAGGTCATAGGTACAGATATACTAGTTTATACCAAATCGTAACTTATTTTGCCATACCGCAACTTTTTTTTAATTACTGTTAGCTATGGTAAGATCTAGAATAATAGTTATTAAGATTCAAAGATTTATTGCATACTAACGGCCAAAATTAATATCCAATATATCCACGATTTACCCTACTAAAGATAGAAATTTGACTTATTTTGTATGGAGCTTCCAGTCAAATTCCTATCTCTAATAGGGCAAATCGTGGATAGATTGTATATTAATTGTGGCCGTAAGTGTTCATCATTGGTGTAACATTTTGTTTTGGTGCTTATAACTAAGTGGCCTTTTGCAAGGTTGGAACAATACATTGATTCGGTAGTACAATCTATATTATTATTATTATCTGTATTATTATTATTTATTATAAAGAATATAATAAATAATAATAATTATACAATCTAGTGGACAAGTTTTCATCTTACTTATTGCACAATGCCCTACAACAGAATTGAAGCAAATTAAGATCGTCCTTGTCACATCACGGTTCTCGTCATACGAGAATAGTTGCACAACATAATAAGCAGACAACAACAAGTTCGCATAACCTTCGTTAGTTACTTATTGATGGATTATTGGCTTCCAGGCTGTCTGGACTCAGTGGAGTTCCAGCGTCTATCTACAAAGCCAGAGCTAAGTTTTAGCGTCATCGACCGATCATTCTATGTTTATCACTGTTTTAGTTTCATGTTTGCTTCTTTTGCTGGAACAAACAAACGATTTACATACCCCTCAATATAACGCACCTAGATTTTACCTTTATACATCAATTCTCCGACTACTATGTGGCTAGTCTTTAATCATACTACAGGAGCATGTTCGTTTATACAGGCTGAGTTTTAGTCGTTCAGGAAATGAAACAAATAAGCTCTACCTAACATACATAGATATAGAGATATATCTTGATATCTATATCTCTATATTGATATGTAAACTCTCTAAAGTTTATGTTTTTATTTTCCAGAGCGACGAAAAAATCTGCAAAAAAAAAGAATCGCAATGTATTGTATAAATCATGCAGACACAACATGTTGCGTCTATATACAATAATGCTCCATTTTTAACCGACGAAAATAAGGAGGAGGTTCTCAATTCGACGCGTATACATATATTTTTTTTTTTTTTTTTTTTTTATGTTTGACCACGCATAACTTTTTACAGATTGGTCCGATTTTGATGATTCTTTTTTTAATGGATAGGGTATATCTCGAAGTTGGTGCCATTTAAATTTCAAAATCAAAATCTACCCCTAAGGGTAGTAAAACAGGGGATGAGTGTTTGTTCACCCACTGAATTCTTACCTGTTAACCGATTCTGTTGAAACTTGACACACATAAATATAGTTCTAGACACTACGACATAATGGAGACCTGGAGTTAGATTTTAACCACAAAAAAATTAAAAATTAAACTTTTTAACAAAAAATTGAACCGACGAAAAGTGAAACTGAAAAACGAAAAATAACTATTTATGAGTCGGCGCCAAACAACCAATCAACGAAGATCATTAAATTACTTTAAATAAATAATAAAAACAACGTCACATCAAATACAACGTGAAATTTTCAACGATAAACAATAACTTTCCAAAAATGCGTTCTCCGCTCGGCCACTTGCAACTTACACGCACTTTGCATGTTAAAAGTTCGTTTGGCGCAGACTCATAAATAGTTATTTTTCGCTTTTCAGTTTCACTTTTCTTCGGTTCAATTTTTTGTTAAAAAGTTTAATTATCTTGAAGCTTCTACATTATCGTTACGAATTTCAATGAAGATACAAGGCTGTAGAGCATTTAAATAGTTCAGCCATTAAGGCTACAGCAAACCGTCGAGACGTGCACACGTTTGCTCAGTTCTCATGCAAATGGGCATAAAATTTACCGACATAATTTGTGCACATCCACCATCCTTATCATAGCCCGACTCACAATTAAAACTTATTATGACAGAGGTAACGGACCCATATACCATTTTTACTGTTTCTAGTTTAAAAAGTCTTTATTAAGGCTCATAAATTGCCTCGCGACGTTTATTTAGCGGTTATTTCACGAAATTATTTTAAAATTCAAGCGGTAATTTCAGCGGGAAATGTAATATAATTCGTGATAAATTTTAATAATCGACCTGTTAAGGGTGTTTTAGCTTTTATTATGCCAGTAATAAAGCAAATTATGGCTTTACATAAATAATTAAATATCTCAGGTTTGTTCAAACGATTAATCGAAAATCGGAAAATAGTCAACTCTTGTTTTTCCAGGAAAATGTACCAAATGTACTTATATCCTTCAGTTTACATTCACATTATTATTATTTAGGTTTTACTGCTTCGTTGGTCTAGTGGTTGCAAACGCGACTGTTAAGCGTGAGGTCCTGG
The DNA here is from genome assembly GCA_949699075.1 of Asteroscopus sphinx. Taxonomy (NCBI): domain Eukaryota; kingdom Metazoa; phylum Arthropoda; class Insecta; order Lepidoptera; family Noctuidae; genus Asteroscopus; species Asteroscopus sphinx. The sequence continues at coordinate 12,417,723 of OX453006.1, read as the reverse complement.
GTTCAATTTCCGGGTCGGGCAAAAAGGTTATTGGGATTTTTCGTGACAAGAACATTTCTCAGTAGCAGCCCGGAGTTAGGAAGTTGGCGGAGCTTATACTGCCTCGGAGAGCACGTAGGGTCGTGTCAGATTGCCGTCCCATTAGATTACAAGAGTGAGAGAATAGAGAGTGAACCTGTGTTTGCGAGTTTGCGCACTTAGCACTATAATATGTCCCGCGCAGATATGGCACATATGGATGGCGGCTAGTCTTGGTTGAGATTGGTTGCCATGAGCGAAATTCAGCCGAGAGGACTTTATTATGTAGGTGATTTGTTTTAATCACTTTATGAAATTGACATCACAAATCACACATAATTTTTTGTCACTAAATATTACATATTGAATGTACAAAAACTATGAAAAAATTAAAATAAAGAAGTCTTTATTTTATTTCTTACAGGCCTTTCAGTTGTTTCTACGAGAAACGTGACACCGTGTATATTTTATGATATTTGTTATACTTATAAAAGTAAATGTCATGTACTTTATGTTATTATAATTAAGTATATTAATTATAAATACGAAACGTACCTAATTGTACACCATAACATAGCCACATTCGGTTCCCATCCTTCTAGTCCATCCAAAGGTTGTCTGCAATAGATTGCCTTGTGCGATAAGACCACCCATTGTACTTATATTAATCTTTCGGTAAATTACTGTCTTTGTTTTCGTTTGGTGTATGTACAATAATGAATATAATAAATAATGATAAACTTTACATGTTAAAGTTTTTGTTAAACATGCAGTAAATTACCTTATTTTACTCCAAAGCTGAAGTATTAATAGTGTTTTATAAGAATTATAAAGGCAGTATAATAACGGTGCCGGGGCAACGTCATATTGCTTCAACAGCAATTCATCAAACGAGCGGGGTACTATCGATCACGCCAACGCTGTTAATGCACCGACAAATTAATGATTCCTTCAAAACACTGCCATCGTATTATTATTGCCCTAATGAAATTCCACTATCGAAGGAAATTATCACGTAGGTAACGTACAAGCCATGCAATTGTGCAATTTACTTTTTAAGACGTAAACTTTAATTTAACTGAACAATTAGTCGTTAAACTTGCAATTAACCGTATTTCTGAACAATAAAAGTTCGAAACTGTTTGAGGTCTTGTTTTAATTACTTTAATGCTGTCTTTGAAAACAATTTCCAACAAAATTTTAGTGTACTAAGCATACTTGTATGATTCAAATTCAGTTTCACTTTAACTTTAAATTAATTATTGTAATTAGGTAGCTGAACTTAATCATATTTTATTTTTTTCATTAAAATAAAAATATACTTTAACTTTCTTGAATTTATCAACTTATAAATATTTGTGTTTTAATTAAAACTTCTGACACGTAGAAAGCTAAGATAAGTTTAAAATGATTTATTTATTGGCTTTCACACTTTAATTAAATCAAGCTTAAACAAACATTTTTAATGAACCTTATAAAAAAATACATCAACAGAATTTTACCTTTATTAATATTTACTCTGGCATGCGATAAGGCGAGTAATAAAATATAAAATATTCGTCTATAAATAATAGCCTTACTAACGATTTCTTTGTCCAACACTCGAAACATAATTTGATTTATTTTTTTCATTTCCGACTCTTCATTTATTTGATGGAAACAAAATTATGTTGTATAGAAATTGTAGCAAGTTAATGGAAGGCAGCATATGCCTACGGTGGTACGCCCCCTCGATTCATTCCATCGTATCAGATTCAAGCATGCGCTTTTTGAATGAACCGCTGCCTCGCTGCACTCACCTATTATAAAATCACGAAAACTTTGTACACGTAATGTGTTTTTATAGCAAGGGAATAATTTAACGTTTAAAATAATGAGGAGTGACACGATTATGAGGTTTTAAATCACTAGCATTCTTGGAAATGCCTCGTTTTTCAGTTTAACACGAAGGTGACCTAAAACCTTCAATCAAATATACTATAGATACACGGTCTTGTACAAAATCCAACCCAAAAAAGTCTCCGCGATAAATGTACTAGTAATTATGTTTACGACAGCGACAAGTACGACACTCCATACTTTGTTTGCACATTTGGAGTATGGATTTTATGTTTTTTTCCACACATTTTAGCATCGTGTGACACATCTCACCGCTGACTTGACACGTTTCACCGCTGGCTGGTGCGGTCGTGAAGTGATTCAGAGCGAAACTGTGCACGCGACTAATTATTGCAGTTTTGATAGGGCCGTTTTTCGAGCGATGATCGTGCATCTATGATATATTTGATCGTTGCCTAAAACTGACTAAATAATAAGTTAATTTCTCAGAAATAAGATAATGAAATTTTAATCATGACAGAATTTTATTTACATTAGAGAACTAGACTTTGCCCGCGGCTTCGTCCGTGTTTAATAAGGCTTATCGCCATGCCTCGGGAACTGTTTATATTCCCAGCATAAAAAATGGCCTATATTTTACTCCGAGTTATGATCTATCTGTGTGTCATCTGAATCCGTTAAATCGTTTCAACCTGATTAAGAAACATCCAAATATCTAAACATTCAAACATCTTCACATCCTTTCACATTTTTAATGTAAGTAGGATAGGTTCACAGATAGGTAATACATTGAAAAAGCTGTCACTTTTTTATTGTATTTTTACTTGTGTCCTGTGTCTTGTTTTTTTGTACTAAATAAACGTTTTATCTATCTTTCTATCTATCTATCTATCCCTGCTTTTTAGAAGAGGTTTTAAGGTTCAAAAATAGGTATTATAGGTATTAGGTAGGTGGTATATAACCAATATATTTTATCCTTCTAAAGTTATAGGCTGTTGCCATTAATCGGCTCCCCTCATCTTTTATAGGTTAGCTAGATATCCGCTATTTCCATTAGCTGCGTTCACGATGAAACGCTTCTGATTGCCAAAATGATTAGTGAGTTACGGCTGTACGTAGATCGTTTTGAAATTAATTGAAGAAGCGGTAAGCCAAACATTGAATTGTATATCGAATGACTTTATGTACCGTCTACCGAAAAATACAGGGTATGATCAGTTACTGTAATGTACCTAATAGATAGATCTATGAAAAAAATATATGATGTTTCATACATGTCATGTCTACGGAAATTGCCTTCAGTGTGCTTCCATACAGTCAGTCATAGAAATCTCAATAATAGGTAATAGAAATGTTACCTACTGTCTTTTACTACGGGAACGCATGTCGCCGGTTTTCCGCTACCAACACATAAATACGCAGTCACGCCCACCATGTTTCTAGCATTCAATGCAAAATAAATTAAGCCTAAATAAAATTCCGCTGCTAGAAATGCTGCAAAATACAATTTTTGTAACTCTGCGTCCAAAACAGCACTGTACGTCTACCGTGAGTTATTATCGAAAAATTACTCGCTAGCGTCCAACTCGCTAGCGTGTTAACGTGGTTCAAATAGATTTCGATAATGCTTGCACCATGAGTTTTACGGAGTCTAACGGAGGCGCTAGAGTCAGCTCTATCGTCTTTGAAATGTTATGTTGGTATAACGTAGTTAACTAGCTAACATCACTCATGTTTTGTTTCTTTCTCTCTCAGTACAAAGAAGAGAGAACGGCCCATATGCTGAAATTGTAGTGGTATCGCTATGCTAAATATGTTATAAGTATAACCTGTGAGTATAACAGTCAACACGAAATATTCCGACTGAAATTGAAAGGTCAGCGGTTTTTGTTTTTGTTTATGTTAGTGAAGTTCTATTTAGGGGTTGTTTAATTTTTATACCTTGAAATATTTCACTGTCGTGTCGTCTATTTAATTATTTGTAATTTTGTTGACGTTGTGTGATTGTGTGGCTCGCGGAATTTTTGATAAGTTTATTTATTAAATAGAAAACAATGAAGACACAGTGGGTATGTGAGTGGGTCACAATTTCAATTGTTGGCGGAGTTAATGGAAAAGTATGTTTCCAATAAATTATTTCAAACATAAAGTTACAAAATTTCCAAATAGTTGCCCCTAAACAAAGCAGGATAGATCAGGTTAGGATTAGATTAAAGCCACTTGAAACTTTGAATGTGTAAATTTAGCTAGGTTCAACTCATATACTCATTAAATAAGCTCTTTCAGACATTATTTTGACTTTAATATGCACAAAAACCTATTTAATTATTATGTAAACATATGTTTCACACCTTAAAATGCTAGTGAGCTACGTAACTACTATCACAAGCGTATTTTTTGATAGAGTCTGTCGAATAAGAGACTCATGGTGCCGTTTTGTATAGTAACAGCTGCAAAACGTTAGTGACTATCGAATAGATTACGTGAGGTTTCTTACCTATCGAAATCTATAGTACTCATGGTACGAATTTTAATTATGTTTGTGACCACTAGGGGCGCTGTACAATCTGCTATGATCAAGCAAACGGTTCGCGCACTGGTGTCCTAAAAGACATCAGTAGCCCTACCATGAGTTTACACGGTCAAAACTCGCTAGCGTCTCCGTAAATGATTTATATGAAAGATTGTACAGCGCCCCTAGCGGTCACAAACATAATTAAAATTCGTACCATGAGTACTATAGATTTCGATAGGTAAGAAACCTCACGTAATCTATTCGATAGTCACTAACGTTTTGCAGCTGTTACTATACAAAACGGCACCACTAGCATTTTAAGGTGTGAAACATATGTTTACATAATAATTAAATAGGTTTTTGTGCATATTAAAGTCAAAATAATGTCTGAAAGAGCTTATTTAATGAGTATATGAGTTGAGCCTAGCTAAATTTACACGTTCAAAGTTTCAAGTGGCTTTGTTTATCTACCTAATCTAATCCTAACCTGATCTATCCTGCTTTGTTTAGGGGCAACTATTTGGAAATTTTGTAACTTTATGTTTGAAATAATTTATTGGAAACATACCTTTCCATTAACTCCGCCAACAATTGAAATAGTGACCCACTCACACACCCACTGTGTCTTCATTGTTTTCTATTTAATAAATAAACTTATCAAAAATGCCGCGAGCCACACAATCACACAACGTCAACAAAATTACAAATGATTAAATAGACGACACGACAGTGAAATATTTCAAGGTATAAAAATTCAACAACCCCTAAATAGAACTTCACTAACATAAACACAAACCGCTGACCTTTCAATTTCAGTTGGAATATTAAAATTTCGTGTTGACTGTTATACTCACAGGTTATACTTATAACATATTTAGCATAGCGATACCACTGCAATTTGAGCATATGGGCCGTTCTCTCTTCTTTGTACTGAGAGAGAAAGAAATAAAACATGAGTAATGTTAGCTAGTTAACTACGTTATACCAACATAACATTTCAAAGATGATCGAGCTGACTCTAGCGCCTCCGTTAGACTCCGTAAAACTCATGGTGCAAGCATTATCGAAATCTATTTGAACCACGTTAACACGCTAGCGAGTTGGAAGCTAGCGAGTAATTTTTCGAAAATAACTCATGGTAGACGTACTGTACGTGGCGACAAGTTCACGCGCCTTTGCCACTTCTATTACCTTTAATTTAGATTTCTATGGGAACGGCAGATTTTTGTTTACTTATTTCATAGTATTTTTTTATATTAACGTTTCTAGACGTAAAAAAAAATCGCTATAAAATAAAAATTGTATGGATCTGAAAATATTTTTTTACATAATTTCATTAACGGAGATTCTCTGAATAAATAAATAAATAATTATTATTAATAACAAATGACGTTGCAGAAGAGAACAAAATAAACTTTGAACACAAATACACACACATATACAACATAAAATAAGTTTATAATTTTAAAAATTTTCTTTCTTTCTTTTTCTTACGCATTAAAGAAAGGTTTTCTTTGGTCAGCTTACTGAAGAATCTACATAGTAAAAAAAAAATTGGAAATCTTACATTACGCATCTTGAAAGAGATCTAAATCCAGCTATAAACTTCAATACGCTTGCTAAAAAATATCCTAAAGCATACATTTAAAAGCTTCCTTTAAATTCAATCCAAGCCTTCACGGTTTCTCAGACATCAATCATAAAGCAACCAGCCATGTAATAGCTGCATAGACACTGCACTTCACACAGAAAACACTAACAAGTCAGCACGAACCTTACCTTCACGTCAAAGTGAAGGACGAGTCGAGGAGTCACGTACTTAACGTACCCTTTACCAGGAGTGAACCATAAATGATTAGGTACGTTTCATGGGGAGCATTCTGCAAAACAAAGCGGTAAAGTTTTGGCAGGGCCATTTAGCTACAGTCCATTATTAGAAAACTTTAAAGATAAACGCCTGTACACGGTCATAAATATGGATTCCTCTGTAAATACATGGGAAAATCTCTGTCGTCATGTTTTGTTTAATAAGTTTTAAGCTATCTATTGAAGAGCGGAGTCTCCTAATACAGGCATTATTTGCTTAAAAGGAGGTTCCAATCATCAACTAATGTTACCTGTATCTTGTTGATGAAATAACCCTTTTTGTATTTGTATTTTGTAAAGAGCTTTGATTCTTTTTTGGTGTACATTCTCTATGAAGAAGTACAACTGATAACAATTATTGTAGTTTTTAATTATGCTTGATAATTGTGTATCCTTTCTTGGAGATCAATAAATACATTAATAAATAAATGGTCCAGCGAAAAAAAATCTAAGTTTTAACAATGTGAGACTTATAGATTCAATACTGAATGAGAACTCCAGCATCAGTATTTTTTTTTAATTCAAATAATATACACTTTGCTCAAATAATTTGAAATCTACATAAGTTACCAAATCGAACGTTCTCAAAAAATGCCAGGTTAAGAGCACCATGAAACAACGAGAATGCATTATAACCTTTAATATTATAATCACTAACATAACATCACATAACATCACGCCTGTATTTCCCTAAAGGGGTAGGCAGAGGTGTATAGTACAGCCACATTTCGCCAGTTATGTTGTAAGTCCCATGTAATAGGAGGCGAGCCTATTGCCATCAACCGGGCACAAGTCCAGACTCCGCGCTGCATCTGAGAATTTCCTACTGAGAAACCCAATAACACTTTGCCCGACCTGGGAATTGAACCCAGGACCCCACGCTCAGCAGTCGCACTTGCAACCACTAGACCAACGAGGCAGTCACTAGACCAACGAGGCAAAAAAATCACTATATTATGTATTATTTAATTTCTCTGGTGTGCAATAAAGAATAAGACGTAGATGAAGCGAAAGAGGTGTTTTCGGATCGTAGCAGGTGGAAATTTATAGTCTCTTCCTACCCCAATAGGAATCATGCATGTTAATTTTTTATACACAAATTGATAAGGAATGAATTATCACATTTAATTTAATGATCAATGAACTTTTAATCAGTACTTACTGGATTGTTACTCTGCCTTCCGCAATTTAAAACTAGTATAAAATCGTGAACCGCACCTATAAAAGAGGGGGAATGTGTCTGATAGAACATTAGAATAGTGACTTCGAGTGGTGATAATGTGGAAGTCACTGCCGTTAATAGCCATTTTGGCTATTTTACTTTCAATTGTGTCTTCGGGTACGACCAATGGATTGGTTTTCTATTTAGAATTTTATTTTCGCAACTAAGTTTCGATTGCAAAGCATAAGTTTAAAAAAAGTGTTTAAAATCTAAAAAAATTGAATTGATTGATTGATTACGAAGTTTATTTTATGTGGTACAATATTATCTTCCACAAAAATTTTGATTTTACATCTATAAGCATAAAATTAAGTTATTTGTCGAAATTCCATTCTTTAGTCGGTTATATCAGTAGTTTTAGTAGAGTTATTGATTTTAATAGTTGCAAGTTAAAAATAATATTTTAGACTTGTGGATAAACAGTAAAAGTGTCAAAAACATAAGCTCAAGCGTTTCATCATACAATAATGAATTATAATATTTTATTAATTACATATTGCTAACCCTGCCCATTTATTTACAGGCACTGTCAAAGACGACAAGACTATCATTACGACTAATTCAGCAGCGGCAAGTAGCGCTGCAGTTGCGGGCAGTGGAGGTAAGCTTAAAACCAATATTTTATTATATTTATTATTATCAAACAACAACAACATAACATCACGCCTGTATTTCTCCGAAGGGGTAGGCAGAGGTGTATAGTACACCCTCATTTCGCCAGTATTATCAAACAATATTTTATTATTATTATTTCTACGAAAAGTCCTTCCACATCACCAAATTATCTATCTATAGACTAAATCCGTATAAATAAATAGTCGTACTAATTAATTAATAATAAATAATAATAATAATTTATTCATTTATTCCTCTCACAATGGATTATATACACATTTATTATAGGTACAAGACTACATAGTTCACATTGTGAGAGCTGGTGCCTGTTGTGGGTTCGTAAAAACCTGTGTTACAGGTCACCAGGCCCCACTAAGTGGCTGCATACAATCTTGGCTCCCTGTGTTGATATTCGCTGAGCAAAAGATGAAACAATTTTTTTAATCTTCAGTAACCGAATCCTTACAAATCTGTACAGTATATATGGCAACACTGATTTACTTTTGACAAAATAGGGAATTGCAACATTTGCAATACTACACTTTGATTATGCTTACAAAACAAAAGTTTTATTTTTATCAGTTTTATTCGGGTAACTTAAGAGGGGCTCGTAGCAGAGCAAAGACTACGCGGATTTTACGATCTGCAAGGTTAAGCTGCACTTGCCGCGGTCAGTCTGTGGATGGGTGACCGTTTCTTTACACATCGAGACCCCTCCGTGCCTCGGAGAGCACTTTATGCTGTCGGTCCCAGTTGTAATACGAATACCTATGGCAGTCGTTACGCGGAGTCAGAAGCCTGAAAGTCTGACAACTGGTCTAACCTCCGAATGTCAGTAATACCTAGTAACTGGGTTGCGGGGGTCTGATAGCAGTCGCTCCGTGTAAAATACTGATGTTCAGCCGCATCTCGCTAGACTGGAAGCCGATGCCAATATAATTGGGAAAAAGGCGAGGAGGATGATGAATTGATGTTCCGGTTAACTTAAGATTCCTTATAATTAGAAAAAAAGAATAAACAAAAAACACGAATTACTGATGTGATAAACTTATGGCACCGTTTTTAGGGTTCCGTACCACAAAAGGAATAAACGGAACTTTATTGGATCACTTTTCTTATTGTAGCGATACCACCCATGGGCATTGTCCTTTACTTTAATAAATATCTACTGTTTTAAAGCATGCCAAATATGCTAATTCATTTAAATACGTAGATGAATAGAAAATGAGAGTCGTAAATAGATAGATACGAACATTGGTTAATTCTAATTACCTAATAAATGCGCTTAGACTAGATTATAAAAAAAAACCTTAAACTTTAACGGTATTCATGACCTTCGAACGCGTGTGAGTACAGGAAATTCGTTGAGTAGTAGAGAGTAACATTTTAATCAGTTATACAAGCATCTAAAAACGCGCAAAGATTTTAACCCTCTTGAAAAGTCTTACAACATAATATTTTATTGAGAAATCTAAATAAGGTAATAGAAGTGCTAAAGGCGTGTGAACTGGTCACCGCGTGTGGGTGTTTCACGAACCGATGGAAAAAGAGGTAAGGTCTTTGCAAGTCGCTTATGTCACTGCGACCTAAAAGATCTATTGTAATGCCTCTAATAGTAGACTACAGCACCTCTCCAAGCCGCAGGCCAACCATAAAGTCGACTATTGCCTTGGGGTTTGAGGATCTGATCTCATCAGCTGAGATTGTGTGGCCTCCAAGATGCTGACTTCTAATGTGGTGCACTGCATCACATTCGCATAGGATATGAATGGGCGTTTCATCCTTTTCGCGACAAAATCTGCAAACTGTGATATCTGTGAGGCCCATCCTGTGTAGATGTTGCTTAATCATCAGTGCTGTTTTAGACGCGGAGTCACTAAAATTGTATTTTGCACCTTAACTAACAGCGGATTTTTGAGGCTTTATTTATTTTGCATCGAATGCTAGAAACATGGTCGGCGTAATTGCGTATTTATGTGTGGTAGCAGCAAACCAGCGACACGCGTCCCGGTGTTAAAAGACAGTAGATAACATTTCTATTACGTTATTATTTAGATTTCTATGGTTGTAACTAATAAATCACTACGCTGAGCAAATAGATAGGTGTTCGTAAAATATTTCTAAAGGTGGTTTCCGACGGTGCGTGATTTTATGGACCACCTCGCACTAGATTAAAGTCCTGTCAAATAAGACTGAATTAAAATTTCCATACAAGTTTAATCGTGATCTCGGAACGTGTCGACTAAAAATACAAAGAAATGTAACACGTAAACTAATTTGACAGCACAAAAATTATTGCCAGCCCTTTCTTTTATCTACTATTAGTAAAAGAGAGCGATAGTTTAAAATATGTTTATTTCGTGAACAAGAGAATCGACATCATTACTTGATATTATCGACGTTGATCCTACAAAAATCGTACATCATTGTTTTTCATGCACAATGGTTTCATAATTCATGATTTTTATTTTCTTTCCAGGGAATGGTACAGTAGCAGCGGCAGGAGCAGTAGCATCTGCCAGCAGTACAACTATTATAAAAAGTCAAAGTCACCACCAACGCAGTATGTTTTTTTTTTTCACATAAAAAACACATAATCCGTCCATTATTGTACCGCTGCTGAGTATGGGCCTCTTCTTTGAATGAGAAGGTAAAGGCCACGGACGAATAAAAAAAAGATGGACGGAAACTCGCTACGAAAATTCTACTGAATTTTTACTTAGCACTTAATTTTTTTCTTATAACAACTTTAATTTCGACAGCATTTTAACACACCACAGGCACGTTTTTATTTTATGTGTGACACTACGACAACGACTTCCGTTACACAAGATTTGTTGCGTAATGGCGGCTGTTAGACTAACTATGGGTGTGAATGTGTGCGTAACAGTCCGTAATAAGTACTGGTGTACTTATTGTTTAGCGAGATTCCGTCCGCCTTTTTTATTTGTCCATGGTTAAGGCCTTATTTATTTTTACTTTATTTCTTTTTGTTTTTTTTTTACTTTTCCCGATACTTTTCGCCTTTATTGGCACAATTATCCAGACCCGGAACAAGCTTCTTCTTCAAATTGTAAACAAATTTTTTATTAAAATTGTATGTACTCATGTAACGTTTTATACATGAATGACTAAATTGCCTACTTGCTGATCTTCCTTCCTTGTGTCAAGGGTCGTTGGGTGCTATCCCCGATTCAGGATATAATATTTTTGACCTATACCTACGGCTGTCATCCGTCCGGGTTTCCCCGGATTTTTCCTAGTTTGGGGAGCATTCGGGGGAGGCCGGGTGGGGTTCTTAAGAAGTGACCGGTGAAACTAGGACATTTGCCGCGTTCGTAAACAAAATTTCAGTCTTTTTTTGTGTGTGTTTGGGGGAAAATCCTTGTTTCGCCCAAATGTCTGGGGTTTCAGAAGTCTTTTTCCAGCGTTGGCAATTTAGGTCATGGCAGCCCTACCTCTACCCAATATTCGTTTTGAGAAAAAAACAGACCAATTCTCGTAATTTAAAACGTTCTTAATATAGTTCCAAACTAATCTCAATGCTTTAAATCTCAATATCCTGACAGTAGATGTTTGTGATTGCCGTTTATTGGTGACATTAATGATCTAAGTGTTATATTTATACTAGCTTCTGCCCACTGCTTTGCACGCGCGCATTTCGGTTAATCACAGAAATACGCTATCGCGCATTCTCGAGGGGAACTGTTTATTTTCCCGTGATAAAAAGTTACCTATGTCCGTCTCCAGGTCCCAGGCTACCGCTTTGTAAAATTTCATTAGGATCGGTTCAGAGGTTTAGTCGTTAAATGGTAACAAATAGACAAATAGACAGACAGAGTTACTTTTGCATTTATAATATTACCACACTCCAAGCAGACGTACAATGCAAGCTGCCTTCAAAACTATCAAAATATGTCCTGAGCTAGCTTTAATATAACACATAGCATAACATCACGCCTGTATTTCCCCGAAGGGGTAGGCAGAGGTGTAATAGTACACCCACATTTTGCCAGTTATGTTATAGTCCCATGTAATAGGGGGCGAGCCTATTGCCATTCATTAGCTAGCTTTAAAAACTGTCAATGTCAATTTTCGTTGAACCCAAGAACATTATATATGTATGTATTACATACATTGTTGAACCACTGTATGGAACAGATAATAAAATTGTACCATGATATAAGTATGGATTATTTTATTAAGCTATTGCATAGCTTCTTTCGCGGGCCTTGAGCGTGGAGACCGAATCCAGAAATTCCGTAACGAAAATAACCTAACACCCCCCACTCCGACCGGCACAGCGGTGATACTTTTTAGTTTTGCCATCTATCGATGAATAGCAGAACTTTTAATGACTTTTTGAAATATCATGCTTGTCTCTTTAGTTCTGCAAATCGCCTCTAGGTGGCATTGGTTGTATCGGCGTTACTGCGCATGCGTAATCCCCCTCTTCGCCCCGCAATCTGGTGACTCATGCCTGCTTAGAGTGTCGGCGTTAAGGCACCTCCTCTTTGTATTTACATAAAAAATGCTATGCAATAGCTTTACCGCGGCAGTCTCCGAGTGCCACACGTCTTTTTTATTTTTTATTTTCCAATCTAGAAAAATGCGCTATAAATGAAAAATACGTTAAATGCCCCGAGAGACTGTGCCAGCCACAAGTATGTGAACACGTCGGAATACCTCAGTGTTCTTCACACGGAGAGAAGTATTTAGATGGAAAGGAACAGACAACACTACAGGAAGCTGGCACTGAAGAACCCTGCTCTGGAGTGCCGGCGTGTGTCTGTATCAAAAATTATGTGAGAAATGACGAGGGAATTTGTATGCCAGTTAGGAACTGCCGTAAGTAAAGATTTGTTACATACATACATATTATCACGCCTGTTTCCCATTGGGGTAGGCAGAGACTATGGATTTCCACCTGCTACGATCCTGACCACAGAAATCTAAATAATAAGGTACTTTACTTTACTCTTCAAAGCACCATCCATAATTATTACCATCATCTGTAACTCCTCCTCCGAAGATGCAAGGATAACTTGATCATCGGCATAGAGGAGACATTTGACAAGTAACCCATTCATTTCTAAACCATTTTCACTCTCTTTCAAATCTTTCAAACAACTGTCCATAAATAGATTGAACAGCCACGGCGACGCTACACATCCCTGTCTCACACCCTTATCGATGCTGAACCAGTCAGAGTAGGCGCCGTTAATCCTGACACAAGCGCTAGAATCCGCATAGAGAAATTTCAACGCTTGAATCAGGTTGCTATTCACCCCATAGATAGACAATACAGACCATAGTTCATTCCTCATCACTCTGTCGTAGGCCTTTTCCAAATCCACGAAAGCGCAATAGACTTTTTGACCTTTGGCCAAACATTTTTCAGCTATGCATCGCAAGGAAAAGATCTGATCCGTACACCCCATGCCCTTTCTAAATCCCGCTTGCACATCCCATATTTTTTCATCAGTTACTTTCATCACTCTTTCAATCAAAACTTTTGCATACAATTTGCCGACAACACTTAAAAGGCTAATGCCACGGTAATTCTTGCAGTCTTGCTGCAAAGATTTGTTATAAAGAGAAAATTATACATAGATAAAAATTATCCCGCCTGTTTCCCATTGGGGTAGGCAGAGACTTAGGATTTCCCCCTGCTACGATCCTGACCACAGAAATCTAAATAATAAGGTAATACTGGGTGTCAGGGAAACGCTCCCGAAACTGAAAGGCTATTAGAAGTTTTTAAACTTTCGCGAATTTCACTCATATTGAACTATGTTTACGGGACTTGTCGCGCACAATTAAATCAAAATATAACGAACATTTTGACTAACTATTTTGATTTAATTGTGCGCGACAAGTCCCGTAAACATAGTTCAATATGAAAGGCTATTATTATACTACCTAAACACAATCGAATACCAATAACCATTAACCTTATACTCACTGTATTAGTGATTTGGTATTTTGCAAACCCGCAATGTAAAGCGTACAAATAACTCGGGATCAATGCCGCGCGTATCTAACCATCTAAGCTACCTACGCTCGCTACGACACGGGTTGCGTATGCGAGCGGATGTCTGTCACTCCCGCCAGCTGATATTTTATTTGAATTAAATCGCGAACTGTAAAAAATTAAGTACATAAATGGGGTTTTTTTTCAAATCAGTTTTATTTAAATGCCCAAAACTGGTTATGTATGAAAAATGCAAAAAAAATATATGAATAAATCTAAAAAAAGAATCGCATTTTTCGTATCAGTAATCATCAGCTGAGCACTAGCGGTGGGCGATTATGAATGATTGGCAGAATCGAATTACTTTGTAATACTAATGTTGATAATCGATTATGAAATTAGTAACTAATTTATTTTCATAATCGAATGACGTTACTAATTTGTCCTACTAATGCTGTTGTGAAAACTTTTTACAACAGGATTAGTAGTACAAATTAGTACTTGAACTTTTTACTAATTAAGTAGGGAGACTCGAGTTTTTTGTACTACTAATTTGAACTAGGATTAATCCTGTTGTTAAAAGTTGCTTTTTTGGTGGAGTCATTTAATAGTAAGTTTACTTATTTTAATTTTTGTTATTGATAGATTTCTATTAAATCAACAAAACGAGTCAATGGCAACTAACCTCAGTTAAATTTTCATTTAATGAATCCGACCGACCATCGTGTTACGCTCGTTGCGTTGACTCGCGATCACGATTACTAACTAAATTAGTAACTACTAACTACTATAATCGAGATATCTCGAGACATCTTCATAATCGAATGATTTCATTAGTATATCTCATAATTGCCCACCGCTACTGAGCACTATCACCTATCTTCGTTTTCTGAAGCATTTCTGACACCAAGTAGAAATGGTATCTATTGTCTTTTACTACCGGAACGCGTGTCATTGGTATTCAATACATTTAATCCATACATACATATTATCACGCCTGTTATCCCATTGGGGTAGGCAGAGACTATGGATTTCCACCTGCTACGATCCTGACACACCTCTTTCGCTTCATCTACGTCCATTAACCCCGTCATGCATGCTCGTCGGTTTAGAGAACTCTTAACCCGGCATTTTTTGAGAACGTCCGCGATTTGATCGCGTTACATTTAATAAATACGCAATTACGCCCACAATGTTTCTAGCATTCAATGCAAAATAAATTTAGCCTAAAAAAATTTCGCTGTTAAGATATGCTGCAAAATACAACTTTAGTGACTCTGCGTCCAAAACAGCACTGATGATGAAGCAAAGGATTCACGCATTGGTGTCCTATGAGACACACGGTGTACAGGTGTTTGCATACAGATGCGGCGACAAGTTCATGTGTCATTGTGTGTGTGTGTGTTCATTACTTTAATTAATAAATAAATAAATAATATATTATATCGATTTCTATGATCCTGATACACCTCTTTCGCTTCATCTCCGTTCAGTAACTTCGTCATGCATACTCGTCGGTTTAGAGTACTCTTACCTGGCATTCTTTGAGAACGTCCGCAATTTGATTGCGATACGTTCACCAAAGTCATCCCCCTCCAACTCTGCCATGCACACTCGTTTCGTACACTTGTTTCGTCAATCTCCTCTCGTCCATCCTCTCTATATGTCCAAACCACCTTAGCATACTTTTCTCAATCTTTGTCACTATATCTTCTTTCACTCCACAACACTCCCTTATCACGCTATTCCTCACTTAATCTCCCAATGTTACACCACACATACTTCTCAGCTTCTCATAAAGAGAAAATTATTCTATTATCGCATTACACATTTACGCATGTAGAGTAAAATATAAACGTAGAAGTTACAGGTTGGAATCCTGCTCGGGAGTGATTTTTTATGACTAGTCTTTGCCCGCGGCTTCTTTCGCATATAATTCTTCCTACCTCGGAAAGACGTGAATATAGCGTATCCCTCGGGAACTGCTTATTTTCCCGGGATAAAAATATACATGTACGGCCTTACTAATAAACGTTGTATAGCAGTTGAATAGTTACACAATGATGTCTCACTTTCTGTCATCAGTAATTTGACTTTTGAAAGAAGAAGACAAAGCATTGTGTACCTATACAAACGCTATACAACATTTATTAGTAAGGGGGCTAGTCTATATGTTAATCCAGGTCATAACCTAGACCATAGTCTATCTGTGTACCAATTTTTATCTTGATTGATGGACAAACATTCATACTTTCGCATTCATCATCATCATCATTTCAGCCGAAAGACGTCCACTGCTGGACATAGGCCTCCCCCAAGTATCGCCACAACGACCGGTCCTGCGCCTTCCGCATCCAGCGGATTCCCGCGACCTACTCGCGATATACTTTCGCATTATTTTATAATATATGTAGGATTATACAATAGCCCCATGAGTTAGTAGATGTTCTCTATAGACCACTGATCTCACTTATTGGATGGTTTTGAATTATTTGACAAACTTATAAGGATGTATGTACTCATCAATTTGAACAACTATTACTATGAGAGCAAACCTGAAATCAGGAGTCCCATACATTTTGTCGATTTATCTAAACACAATTAAGAGGAAATGCCGCTAGTATTTTCTCCATAAAAACGCTCTCGACTGTTTTCTTTCTGGTTTATAATCACAGAGCAATGATTTTTTTAAATAAAATAAATATTAGCTTTTTCTATTCTGCTTGTTTCGTTTTTCATCATAAATTATGCCCTCAAAAAATCTTTAAATTGCCTGTTTTGACCGCTGTCTATAGAGGCCTAGTGTATAAATTTGACAACTACTAATGAAAAAGGCAAAACATAGCGGCAGAGTACACATTGTTCTTATTCAGTTTATGAAATATCTTTCAAATTGGTCCAGTTTCGGAGGAGAAGAAAATAGTGGAGAGCCAAACCTCGTATGACTTTTTTACTAAGGCTATTCAGTCGGAACTGTAGTTGTCCTTATCGCACTTACTTGAGGCAAAGTGACAGCGATATGTCTTCAAATATCTAATCTTCAAAAAACTCTCTGCCTACATTTCCTAGTACGAGACAGCTGATATTTTTTTCGCGATTTCAGGTTTGGTCCCATGGTCCCATAGTAAAAGTTGTACATAATTATGAGTACAATCACCCCTCAAAAGAACCTCAACTAAAACAAAATGGTTATTACAGCTTAAAAAATCTAAAAAAAGAATCGCATTTTTTTACATGGTTTCGTATCAGTAATTACCAAAACTATCACCTATCTTCGTTTTCGGAAGCGTTTCCCTGACACCCTGTATAGTAAATAGCCCCATGAAAGTTAGAAGATGTTCGCTATAGACCATTGACCTAACATATATTATGTAGCTGCAATGAGTCTCATGAGACGAATCCTTTTATTAACATATAAGTTAGGTACTTAGGAGTTGATGATGTCGTTCACTAGATTTCTTGTCCTTGCAATACTCCCAATCTGTAAAAGTGTCATTTATTCCGAATCAAAAATCAAATAACCACATATTGAACTATATTTACGGGACTTTTCGCGCTCAATGTAATTAAAACAATACAAATATTTTGACAAACCTCGACGATTCAGCCAAGTAATATTGGCCGTGGTCACGAGCAGACTGAAGTATGCGGGTGTCATCATCTTGAGCGGCGGATGTTTTCTCGACCTACCCGCGGTTTTTCATAACGTCCATAGCACAATATGCTGAATCACGATCACGACACACAATGCTGACAGTTTCGGCGGACATACTTGTAGACAAATCACGACGTGAACACTTCTCGATTACTAGATTCCACGAGGAGGACAACCTATATCCATCCACTTTTTTGTTTTGATTTCATTAATAAAATAAATAAATAAATAATAAAAAATTTGGGACACTTTTACACAGCACTATCTAGTCCCAAACTAAGCAGAGCTTGTGCTATGGGTACTAGACAATGGATATAATACTTATATACTTTTTTTTTTGTAAATACATACTTATAATACATAAGAAACACCCAGACCAACACAAACACTTATGTTCGTCATACAAATATTTGTCCTGTGGGAATCGAACCCACGACCTTGGGATCAGCAGTCCGACCCTCGAACCACTAGACCACAGACGTCGTCGTCATTTCATTGAGCGCGACAAGTTCCGTAAATATCGTTCAATAAGAGTGAAATTCGCGAAAAAATATAAAAATAACCACTTACTTGCAGCTTCTTGCGGCAACGACAAGAACGCGACATTTGGCTGTGGGATGAACTGCGGCCGTCGCTGCTCTAACTACAATCAAAAGTCAGTAGAATGTGCAGACAAATGTTATGTGAACAGCTGTGATTGTAAAGACGGTTATGTATTAGATGACTATACCGGCAAGTGCGTTCATCCTGAAGACTGTAGTAAGTAATTTTTTTTTACTGAATATCTAAAGCTGTTTTGAATTTGAAACAAAAAAGTTATTTATGCACATGTTACTGGAAAAACATAGAATATTCTGTCACATATGAATATAAAACAAACTAGCTGTTCCCCGTGGGTTTACCCGCCGTGTGTCGCATCGCCCACCCGCGCTATTTTCTTTTCGTTTAGCGTTCTTTCTGACTTTTTCTTCTTTTTGCTCGGCTCTTGAGGGCTGTAGCGTGATGTTAAATCACCTATACTATTCCTCATGACTCTGGCTATTATATACAAAAAGAGTTTTTCGAATCTGACTGTTATTTCCTGAGATTAGCACGTTTAAACAAACATAAAACTTGTTAACAAAAACTTGAACCCACGAAAACAGAAACTGAAAAGTGAAAAATAAAATGAAGCTTTTAGTCTTTTCCTAATGAAACTAATGTAAATAACTAATTATGAGTCGGCGCCAAACAAACAAGCAAAGTGCGTGCAAGTCGCAAATGGTCGAGCGGAGAACGCATTTTTGGAAAGTTATTGTTTATCGTTGAAAATTTCACGTTGTTTTTGATGTTATGTTGTTTTATTATTTATTTAAAGTAATTTAATGATCTTCGTTTATTGTTTGTTTGGCACCGACTCATAATTAGTTATTTACATTAGTTTAGTTAGGAAAAGACTAAAAGCTTCATTTAATTTTTCGCTTTTCAGTTTCTGTTTTCGTCGATTCAATTTTTTGTTAAAAAGTTTATTTTTAATTTTTTTTGTGGCTAAAATCTAACTCCAGGTCTCCATTATGCTGTAGTGTCTAGAACTACATTTATGTGTGCCAAGTTTCAACAGAATCAATTTACAGGTAAGAATTCAGTGGGTGAACAAGCACTCATCCCCTGTTTTCCTAACCTCAGGGGTGGATTTTGATTTTGAAATTTAAATGGGACCAACTTCGACATATACACTATCCATTAAAAAAAGAATCATCAAAATCGGACATCTCTGTAAAAAATTAAGCGTGGTCATAAATATAAAAAAATATACGCGTCGAATTGAAAACCTCCTCCTTTTTTTCGTCGGTTAAAAAAATCAAACGAAAAACTCTGCTTTATTATATTATTAGCATAGATAATGTAGATAAACGCAAGTTGAATATTTTTTTGTAAAAGGGTAGATCTGTTTCATATTGCAGTATATCTTTTTCACTGAATAAATTAAGCTTTTGTGAATTGAAGCTAAAATTTTAATGACAAAAAGTTACTTCTTCAGCTTAAATGTGAAGTTAGATCATTGATTTTAAAGTTGCAAACATTATAAATCTTCATAAACCTACCTAATAGCAGTATGATTGATACTCTCCTGCAGCTAAAATATTACAGCTGTACATGAAGTGTTAAAAGCAATTACTGAAGTAGATTGTGCACTTACACAAATTGCGCATTACGCATTAGTGTGCATTGACGGGCTATAAACAAACCACGCTCTCCGTCGAACCGCTTTTACGTTTAACAGCTTATTACCTAGTTGCGCGGAACGCATATTTTACACTGTATTGTAATGTTTTCATCAAATCTTTATGGTATTGAAAAATTAGTTATTAGAGTTAACAGAATGCACCTTCTTTTATTGTGTCGACATGAGCTACATAATGATAATAGCTCATGCCGTGGGCAAAAGATTATTTATTTATTTAATTCTTTATGCACAACAGGGTACAAAGGCGGTCTTAACGCCATAGGCGTTCTCTACCAGAGAACCTTAGGGTAATGCAGAGACAAAGAATAAGGTAGATGCATCAGTAAAGTAGTAAAATATTAGCCAGTCAGCAGGTTGGTAGTGGGGCTGACTGCCCAGGGTGCGTTGGACGATCAATTAAATATCATCACTCGTGGAGGCTCTTTTAATGCACCCAAAAATGCACCGGGAAGGTTAGAAGAAATTATGAATAAAAAAATGTCGTCAGTCGATTTTGCTACTAAATCTTTTATATTTTAACGCATGCGGAGCGAAAATCTAAAGATCGCTAAGCTTCGTTGAGCTCTGCTCATGGTATCGAATTTAACTTCCACTTTGTATCCGTCTTTGGGTGACGTCAGATACATCTTATTAAGAAACAGACCGTGTTCCTTAACCGATTCGACTAACTTTGCACTCAATGCAAAGTCGTATAAATGTGCCTACCCTTACTAATTAGGTATTTATTATTATTTAACGCAATAACGCATGCACAGCAAAAATCTAATATAAATTGTAAATGTAATTGTTATTATAAATTTTAAATGTAATAAATAATTAAATGAAATATTTATTACAATTGTTAAAAACCAAAACCTGTACTTCAATTGTTAAAAACGAATCATCGATAAAGGACGTAATCAGCAAGTAATATTTTTTTTTCTGATGGGGGCGCCACTTAGCTTTCTTATTAAGAAACACAGTCCGTTTCT
Source organism: Asteroscopus sphinx (assembly GCA_949699075.1). NCBI lineage: Eukaryota > Metazoa > Arthropoda > Insecta > Lepidoptera > Noctuidae > Asteroscopus > Asteroscopus sphinx. The sequence goes on along the minus strand of OX453006.1, from coordinate 12,396,821 downwards.
TAAGAACACAGACAGAAGTCACACAAAGACAGATACAAAGTGAAAGTTAAATTTTATTTGACACCACGATCAGAGTTTATGGTAGCTTAGCGGATAAAGCATTGGTGTTTGGAACCAGGAGTCACAGGTTCGAAGTCTGCTCGTGAGCGTTTTTCTCTACATAATTTACTAAATCTTCTGTGAAGAAGAAAAAGATACATTGATAAAACATAGATCTTACCAATATTATATACAGGAGAAAAGTACTTCCTTTTCCACTTTATCCAAACCGGACAGAAGCTGCATTTGAACATATCCTGGACTACTATTAAATCTTGGCAACATATTGAAATGCTGTTTTTCCTAGGAATCTTAATCAAAAACTTCTTTCTGCTCCTAAAAAATGGCATAATTAATAATCCGCACGAAACTAAATTTTAGCAATTACAATTTCTATGAACCACTGCATAATTTGTTGGCTAATTATGAAGTTTGGGAACTCGAGTACAACTTCTGAATATTACGGCGCATTAAGCAATTTTCCTAAAATAGTACCTTTTCTTGTTTGGAAGCGTAATTTTGAACGTTTGTGCTAACCGTGAGTAGTAAAAAAGTTTTCTTAGTTAAAAAAAAGTTAATGTACTACATTACATAATATATTTATTGCAAAATGTTCTTGATTGATTGAACAAATTAAGGCGTCTTAATCACCCTCCTCCTGCTACGACTACATTGAGCCTGCAGAAGAGCTCCCAGCAGGCCACCAACTACCATGGCCCATCTGGAAATCCTTGAATCGACTCCAAAGCCAGATGGGCCGCTGCAGGTCAAATTTAGTTAGATGAGGACACACAGACGAGTCACAATGTGACTGTGGAGTCAACCCACAGACGATGCCTCACCTCTTAATCTGCTCACTGTGCAATTCCACCTGCACAATCAAAGACCTATGCGAGGCTACTGATAGTGCTGTTGACGTGGCTTCATTTTGGTCCAAAATGATATAATTAAACTCGAATCATTGACACGAAGAAGAAGAAGTAGGCGTCTTAATTAGGACCTGTGGGGTAATTGTGTAATGCATTCACTTTGACATTAGCATTCATTTTGAAATGACAACAATATTCATTGCGTGGTACATAGTTGCCGATAAGACAAATTGTCAAAACAATGCAAGCAATGAAAATTGAAATCCTATTGATTGCGATCGCGAGTGAATTACGCAATTCGGCAGCTGATCATGTAAGTTACGTCAAATCGCAACGCAAAACAGTAAACGCGGCTCGCTCACTTGGGTTCCGTACAACCACCTACCTACCTACTACCTATTTACTTACTTTTTATGAATACGGTTATACAACGTGTTATTGAAATAACCGAAAACCTCTTAGGAGGTCATTGTACTCATTTGTATGAACAAGTTTTGCTTAAAATTAGAAATTCCTGAAAAGGACATTGATAAAAATAGCCTTAAACTGTTACAAAGATGAACAATATACGAAAATTACATGCGATTTTTTTCGTTTCATAATAATAATAATATTGTAATTAATGCGGACAGTACAAGAACATTTTTCATATTTTAAGGAGTATCAATACATTAATGACGTAACCGGATAAAATTGTATCATCCATGATATCTGTGTACGATCCATATTTTTATTTCGGTACTCTATAGTCTATGATTCAATATTATATACTCCTTTTCACACAAGAAATTCCAAAAAATTGGCATCGACTGACAACTTGACGACAATGTAGGTTGTTTGACATAACAAAAAAAGCAAAACAAGACATCGAAATAGCACAGATATCTGTGATTATATGTGTAAAAATAGTAAATATTTAAAAAATCTAAAATTATATTTAGTACTGTCCGTGTTTATGAATGTATTGCAATACATTGGCTTCATTGAGTTGTATATGGTGAGCATCTACTTTAATTTGTAACGCCTTAAGGCGGAGTCACTATAGATCTTTAGCAATGTCCTTTGCGTCCACATAAATCGACAAAATATAGGGAACAGCAGTTTTTTTTGCAATTTCAGGGTTGGTCCCATAGTAAAAGTTATTAATAGGTACTGATAAGTACAAAAACCCCTTCAGAGGTTTTGTAATTATTTCAATAACACTTTGTATGCAGTGCAATAAATAATGGCAAAAGGCTCGCGCCCTATTACATGGGACTGCTGGCGAAATTAAAGATTACTTTATTTAAACACACGATCAGTTAACGTTCGGTCAAAATAATGAAAGGGCACAGTCACGTTTGACAATAACCGTCAGAATATTAACCACGTCGATTGGCACTTACCTGGGTAGGTACCTAACCTAAAACGGAACAAACGAGATGGTACCCATGGTATAATAAGATGTTCTTATTATACCATGATGGTACCTACTTAAGATGTTAATATTTAGTCAACAATCGCTGCATATCGTTTAGATCAACGGATTAATGAGGTATTTTAATAAATTCCACAATATATTTAATTTCAAGTATGTTCTTAAATTTCATTGTAATTAAATTGTTAATTATTAAGCAAGCATATCGTTCTTAAGTGGAAATGAGGTAACGTAAACGAACGCTTATAAAAGGGTTTATGAAATTTTCAGCAATTTCAATTACCATACAAAGGAGGTAACTTCCACGTCTCTAGCCTATTCTGCCAATTTTAAGGAAAGGTTTGAACGATTTTATCAAACCATTTAAAGCTTTAGTCTATTTGTCAGCAAACCTATCTTCCTAATACACGAATACATAAAAAGAATATAAACGAATAATAAATGCATTATTTGTATTTTTAAACACAAAAACTCAGATAAATATAATAACAATAATAATTTCTTAGGTTTTCGCGATCACTACACATTATAATAAAACAAAGTTTAACCGGATTAAATCGCGTATATTATGCTGCAAAGCTTTCGAAAGGTCAGGAATACCAATTTAAATAATTTACGCGATTTAATTCGGTTAAACTTTGTTTTATTATAATAACAATAGATAAATAATAATAAAAAACCGGCCAAGTGTGAGTCGGACTCACGCAGTAAGGATTCCGTACCAACCATCGACCTGATACCTACCCCATAGAAACTGATTTAATTTACGAGAGTTTATCAAAATACATCAACGATCGTACGCGAAATGTGAATTTTTGCATCTCTTTCTTACGCAAGTATGAATTACCGTTTTGAAGATAACACGAACAAAAACGTTGAAAAAAATGCATGTTTTTCGAGGTTTCTTATATGGGGACCCCCTTTGGTTTTAGACTTTTTATTTTTAGTATTTGTCGTGATAGGCACCATAGTAACACATATTCTGTGAAAATTTCAACTGGTTATATAGATAACCAGTTGAAATTTTCACAAAATATGTGAACACGATAATAGTATCGTTACAAAGATACAGCCTTTAGACAGACAGACGGACGGACGGACAGCGTAGCGAGAGTAATAGGGTCCCGTTTGCACCCTTTGGGTACGGAACCCTAATGAAAGATAATTTCTCAGTGTGTGCATAAATTTAAGTAATAAATAAATAAACTGCTTTGTACTTTCTAAGAAATACACCATATTACAGTAAACCGTAAGAATATTTCTAGCAATGGGTGGCAGTCGCTTCGTGTAAAATACAGATGTTCAGCCGCATCTGGTTATACTGGAAGGCGAGCTCAATATAGTTAGGGAAAAGCCTCGAGAAAGAATGAGGTTTGTTCATCGAAACGTATTTTTAAGGCAATAAAGATCCACCTGAGGGTACCGAAGGAACTACCGGCAATGGTGAGGATGAAGATCAAGGTAAAGAAGATCCATGTGAAAATTGCGATGAAAAAGATTGTGATGTACAAGATATGAACGACAACAAGCAGGATGGCGGAGAAGCAAAATGTGGTACAAAGAGTGGAAATAAAAGTGAGTAATTTGGTCATTTTAGAAATCTAAATCACGATCATGTTGGATTTTTATTCGCAAGTGCAGCAGCTGAGTCTAATTTCTTTGGTTTGATTCCAAAGATCAATAAAATTAAGCATTTTCCGCGCAGAGTGAGACATCATTGGGTTAAAAAAAACCTATAATGGTAGTTATAAGAAAGATAAATAAATAAATAAATAAATAAAATTCGACGTGCACAACGAAACCCTATTGAGTATCGCCGATATGTTACGTCGTGCAATAATCTAAACTAACATGTATCAAAGGGTTGTAGGATAAGTAGATATACAAACCAACTATCTTTAAAAATTTACGCAGGTACAACACCAAAAGTAAAAGAAACGAGGAGACCAAAAAGAACTACCACCACCTCTAGTAAAGTATCTAGTCCAACTACGAAAAAATCTGTAGAAGCCACAACGCAAAATAATGAAAGCGAAAACGGTGAAGATAAAAGTGAGTTCTAGATTATTTTTTGTAAAGTTCGTTAAGTTTGTTCTACTAATAATAAGCAATAAAACAAATGTAACTGGTTTGCGACGCGTAAATTATTTAAAATTGGTTTTCCTGAAGTTTTAAAAGCTTTGCAGCATTCGTGGTCACAGGAAGACTGAGATGACAAACTTCTTTACATATAATTCTAAAAATTATTTCAATCTACCGTACAATTTTTAATTTATTAAAATCGTTTCGTTGAACGCAATAATCACTCACAATGTCATTATCTTTTACAGAGTAGCGTGCTGTTTGGGACATGATTATTTTTAGAACTGGGTTCCAAACAGGTGGTAGCTACCAACTATCTTCTTTGGTAAAATTAGGATTTTTTTATTTTCAATAGCCTCACGGACCATTCTAGGAACATATTTTTTTTTTTTTTTTTTTTTTTTTTTTTAAATTACAATACTTTTTTGTGTAGGTACTAGTGAATGTTTACAACAGAAGATAGAATAAATTAGTACCATAAAACATAATTATCACTTACGAGCGTAGCAAGTTGTATCAAGTCCGATTAGCACTATCCCCCGTACTAGTTAAAACTGTATTACGGAAAGAATAGGTCTTCTCCTTCTCGAACACACACATCGTCATAAATAAATAGTAAGTCTCATAATAATATGGTTGGAGGAGCGCGCACTCACACGGTGTAATATTTTAAACGTAGGTACATGGAGAAAACTAAAGTGGGTGGCGCACGCACGTCCAACCAGTTAGAACAGTATGTCACTAGATAAAAAGTACCGTACAAAACAAAACAAAAATTACATAGTATAAGCAAAAAATACTGATACTTAAGTAGTATTTTTTTTTTGTTATGGAGTAGTTAACTGAATTAGAATAATTTTGTATAAAAGTACAATGTGACTTGATTAGAATGCGGTATGTGTATTTGTGTAATGTCAAAATGAGATCTTAATGTATTTTGTTTGATTTTAGCAGATATATAAGTTTAGATACTAACATTTTTTTATTTTTATAAATTATGATTGTGAGTACGTGAATTGGTATGATTGAATAGGTACATGTGATAGGGTGTGTATAAGTGGATGAGTGCGTGTACGAATGTGGTATTAAGGTGTTCAAGCTTCCTAAGTATGTGTTTGCATATATTTCTGTTTCAAATTAATATTTATTAAGTATTAGACCATAGGTATCAATAGACTTTCTGTATCAGCGTAGGTTAATGTTTTTAAGTAGTTAGTAATCATTTTTTTACAATTATATTTAGTCATAGTCCTTAGATTTTTGTTTTTGTTACAAAGTTTATTATATAGGCTTGGACCAAGATAACAGAAAAATTTTTGCGCAAAGTTAGTAGAACATCTCGGAACAGAATAGACAATGTCAGTTCTACGTCTGCCCGTGAAATCCGGACTTTTTTTATGTTGATACAGAATTGCTTGTTGTATAAACATTTTTCTTACTGACAGTAATTGAGTGTCTTTATATAAAAGGTGTGTAGGATAGGTGAATTTTTTAAAAGTAATTACTTTAAGAATTGAACGCTGTGCTATTTCAACTTTTAACAAATGAGTTTTTGCGATACCACCCCATACATCCAAACAATAACTCAATACAGACTGGCATATTGCAGAGTACACATTTAACAGAATTTCACGTGAGCAAACATGTCTTAGTGATTTAAATATGTATATAAGTTTTCTAATCCGACTAGCTAGTTGCAGAGAGTGCTCCTTCCATTTAAGGTTTCGATCAATTGTTACCCCTAGGTACTTAATAGAGTTTGTGCTATTGATGCAATAGCAGTTACAGTTATTAGTATCATCACAGGAATGTGCTTTAAGAGTTAGTGCGTTTGGCATTGGTTGTGTCTTATTGGTTATGGAGAAAGTTATATAATTAGTTTTCTTTAAATTTAATGTGAGTAAATTATTGTCTAGCCATGTAGTAACCAGTGCCATACCTGCATTTGCTGACTTAATGACATCTTCCCAGGTACTAGAACTAAATAGTAATACTGTGTCGTCGGCAAAAGTTATGATTTTTCCCATATCCAAGTTAAGTTTACATAAGCCATTTATATAAATCAGAAATAGCGTGGGTATTGGGATATGGATTTACCTTCGCGAGGACCTATCGGTTTACCGCTGCAAAGCTTTTGAATTTTCAGGAAAGCAACCAATTTAAGTAAAATACGCGATGTAATCTCCGGTTAAATTTGTTTTATTATAATGTGTAGTGATCGTGAAAACCTAAGAAATTATAATTCCATTAGCATTTATCTAGAACTCACTTCAAATTTATGTTACGTATTTAATATTATTTTTTGCATTGTTATTTCAATAAGCCTATAGTGTCAGTTATGTTCCTGGTAGTGATAAATTTATGTTTCAGATATCACAACGTCCAAATCAACAGAAAATTCAGCAAGCTCAACCACATCAGAAGAAGAAACTAAAATACCAGAACTAACCACTACCGCGTTAGGTGAAGGTTCAGGTTCAACAACTGAAAAAACGGCAGATAAAACTACTAAGCCGAAAAAAAAACAGAAAAAGAAATCTCACACAACAACTTCTCAATCCAGTGAAGAAACATGGACTAAAGATTCAGAAATAACAACAGAAAAGTCAGAAATGGAATCAACAACTCATGAAAAACACAAAACCGAAGAACCAAAGACAACAAAATTGAGTGAAGAATCATGGCCAACGACCAAGGAATCCGAAATAACAATAGAAACGACCACTCACAAAAAGCATCATACAACAACCTCGGTAGAATTGGAACCATCGACTAAAGAATCTGAAATGATGACAGAAGTGTCAGAAATAGAATCGACAACTCATTCAAATAATGAAACCAAGGAACCTCAGACAACCGAATGGAGTGAAGCATCAAAACCATCTACTAAAGAAACAAAAATGACAACGAAAAAGTCAGAAACAGAATCGACAAATTATGCAAAGAATGAAACTGAGGAACCAAATAAAACCGAATGGAGTGAAGAATTGGAACACTCGACCAAAGAATCGGAAATAGCAACGGAAAAGTTAGAAACAGAATCGACAACTCATGCAAATAATGAAACCGAGGAACCTAAGACAACCAAATGGAGTGAAGAATCGAAATCATCGACTACAGAATCGGAAGTTACGACAGAAGATTCAGAAATAGAATTGACAACTAGTGAAGAAGACCAGACTGAGGAATCTTGGACAACCGAATGGAGTGAGGAATCGAAACCAACTACTCAAGAATCAAAAATGACAACAACAAAGTCAGAAATAGAATTGACAACTCATGCAAATAATGAAACCGAAGGACCTGAGACAACCGAATGGAGTGAAGAATTGGAATCATCGACTGAAGAATCAGAAGTTACGACAGAAGATTCAGGAATAAAATTGACAACTCCTGAAGAAGACCAAACTGAGCAACCAAAGACAAACAAATCGAATGAAGAACCGAAACCATCTACTATAGAATCAAAAATTACAACGAAACATTCAGAAACAGAATCAACAACTCATGCAACTGAAATTGAGGAACCGAAAATAACCAAATGGAGTGAAGAATCGGTATCATCGACTACAGAATCAGAAGAAACAACAGAAGATTCTGGAATAGAATCGACAACTCATGAAGAGGACAAAACCGAGGAACCCAAGACAACTAAATCCAATGAGGAACCGAAATCATCTACTAAAGAATCGGAAACGACTAGAAAAAATTCAGAAGTAGAAACGATCACACACAAAAAGAAAAAATCTAAAAAGCATCATACAACAACCACGCCCGAATGGGCTAAAGAATCGGAACCATCGACCAAAGAATCAGAAGTAACAACAGAAGATTCAGGAATAGAATCAACAACTCACGAAGATAACAAAACTGAGGAACCAAAGACAACTAAATCGAATAAAGAACCGGAACCATCGACAAAAGAATCGGAAACGACTACAAAAAATTCAGAAGTAGAAACGACCACACACAAAAAGAAAAAAACTAAAAAGCATCATACAATAACCACGCCCGAATGGGCTAAAGAATCGGAACCATCGACCAAAGAATCAAAAATGACAACAAAAGAGTCAGGATTGGAATCAACAACTCACGAAGAGAACAAAACTGAGGAACCAAAGACAACTAAATCGAAGGAAGAACCGGAACCATCTACTAAAGAATCGGAAATTACAACTAAAAAGTCGGAAACAGAATCTACAACTCATGCAAATAATGAAACTGAGGAACCTAAGACAACCAAATGGAGTAAAGAATGGGTATCATCGACTAAAGCATCAGAAGTTACAACAGAATATTCAGGAATAGAATCGACAACTCATGCAAATAATGAAACCGAGGAACCTGAGACAACCAAATGGAGTGAAGAATCTGATCCATCGACTAAAGAATCAGAAATAACGACAAAAGAGACAAGAACGGAATCGACAACAAATAATGAGAACAAAACTGAGGAACCAAAGACAACTAAATCGAATAAAGAACCGGAACCATCGACAAAAGAATCGGAAATTACTACAAAAAATTCAGAAGTAGAAACGAACACACACAAAAAGAAAAAAAATAAAAAGCATCTTACAACAACCACGCCCAAATGGGCTAAAGAATCGGAACCATCGACCAAAGAATCAGAAGTAACAACAGAAGAATCTGGAATAGAATCAACAACTCATGAAGAAGACAAAACCGAGGAACCAAATACAACTAAATCAAATGAGGAACCGAAATCATCTACTAAAGAATTTGAAACGACTACAAAAAATTCAGAAGTAGAAACGACCACACACAAAAAGAAAAAAACTAAAAAGCATCATACAACAACCACGCCCGAATGGGCTAAAGAATCGGAACCATCGACCAAAGAATCAGAAATGTCAACAGAGAAGTCAAAAATAGAAACGACCACTCACATAAAGAAGAAAACTAAAAAGCATCATACAACAACTACGACTGTAGAATCGACAACTCACGCAAATAATGATACCAAGGAACCTAAGACAACCAAATGGAGTGAAATATTGGAATCATCGACTGAAGAATCAGAAGCTACGACAGAAGATTCAGCAATAGAATCGACAACTTATAAAGAAGACCAAACCGAGGAACCAAAGACAACCGAATGGAGTGAAGAATCGAAACCATCTACTCAAGAATCGAAAATAACAACGATAAAGTCAGAAATAGAATCAACAACTCATGCAAATAATGAAACTGAGGAATCTGAGACAACCGAAAGGAGTAAAGAATCGGAATCATCGACTGAAGAATCAGAAGTTACAACAGAAGCTTCAGAAATGGAATCAACAACTTATGAAGAAGACCAAACAGAGGAACCAAAGACAACTAAATCAAAGGAAGAACCGGAACCATCTACCAAAGAATCGGAAATTACAACGAAAAAGTCAGAAACAGAATCTACAACTCATGCAAATAATGAAACTGAGGAACCTAAGACAACCAAATGGAGTAAAGAATGGGTATCATCGACTACAGTATCAGAAGTTACAACAGAATATCCAGGAATAGAATCGACAACTCATGCAAATAATGAAAACGAGGAACATGAGACAACCAAATGGAGTGAAGAATCGGATCCATCGAATAAAGAATCAGAAATAACGACAAAAGAGACAAGAACGGAATCGACAACAAATAATGAAACTGAGGAATCTACGATAAACAAGTGGAGTGAAGAATCGGAACCAACGACTAGAGAATCAAAAAGCACAACAGAAAAGTCAGAAATGGAATCTACTGTTCATCAAGATAATGAAACTAAGGATTCTATGACTACTGAATCTAGTAACGGATCGGAATTATCGACCAAGGAATCAGAAACGACAACAGAAGTAGAAATTACTACAGATAAGTCGGAAATGGAATTAACCACAACCAAAGAAAAGACAATTACCACTGAATCAACCAAGGAACCAGATTCCACAACTGAAAAATATGAAATCACATTTACTACTAAAACGACAAATACGAAGTCAACCACATCCAATGAAAAGAAAACCAAGAATCCAAAAGCCACCACGGTATCTAGTGGAGAAACTAAGTCAACCACAACACCTAAACCAAAAAGAACAAGAAGACCTACAATTACAACGACTAAATCAAATCAAAACTCAAAATCCACTACATTAAAACCAAATAAAACTAAGAGACCTAAATCTACCACAGAATCAGAAGCATCAAAGACAACGATTAAAGAAACAGAAACCATGACAACAAAGGACGAGTCAGAAACTACGACGGTGATGCCAGAAGAAACTGATGCTACGACAGCAACAAAGTCAGAAAATACGACTGATCCAACGCAAGAACAAAGCACCACAAAAGGTAATAAACAAAATTATCAGACCCGATAAAGTTACGTTTCGTTGCCAATACATAATTATACAACGAAATAAAATGGTGTTATATCTTTAACGCACATTGAGCTAAAATTAGAGTATAATGTATGAATGTCACGCAGCTAGTAGTTAAAATGACTTTGACAATACTTATCACTATGGTTAATTTAAGAGGCAATAATTTTCTTGCAACCTATATAAAAATACCACTAATAAAACAACATACTTTGTAAAATAATGTCCCAAGATACATTATAACTAGACGACGCGTGACGTCTGTGGTCTAGTGGTTCGAGTGTCGGACTGCTGATCACGAGGTCGTGGGTTCGATTCCCACAGGACATAAATATTTGTGTGATAAACATAAGTGTTTGTGTTGGTCTGGATGTTTCGTATGTATTACTAGCTGTGCCCGCGACTCCGTCCGCGTGGATGTCGGAAAATAACATCGTGTCATAATTATGAACACAATGTCTTCAAATATATACATATAAGCGCCTACACAGACGATTACACTATTTACCGACCATACTATATTTTGTTTTTACAACCAACCGGCTAAGGTGATGGAATTTCATGGAACTAAACCTAAACTCCCTCATTCTGAGAGGACGCTCGTGCCCAGCAGTGGGAAGTAATTGGGCTGATTATGTTATTCTATAACACTAACCACATCTCTTCTTATGCTGAGAAGAGGCCCGTGTCCAGCAGTGGGACTGTAATGGGCTGGTAATGTTATGTTATTTTAGAATACTAATAATATCCAGTTCACTAACTCCCCAGTAGCGGGCCAGTAATGGGTTGACTACGTTATGTTATTCTATATTTTCTAGTTTCTTAACTTTTTTTTAACGTTTTTTTTTTAAATCTAATACATCTAATACACTATCTATACATATTCTAATACATAATCTATTATACTAACAATATCCAGTTCCTTAACTCTTCTCATTCCAAGAAGAGGGCCATGCCCAGCAGCGGGACAGTGATAGGCTATGTTATGTTATTCTATATTTTCTATAATACTAATAGAATCCAGTTGTATTTTTAAGAACCTGCAATCTGCATCCAACCAACAATCATGACCTCTACTTTGTATGCAACTTAATACAATAGAGGGGTCAAGCTGTATCGCTGGATCTACTCAACCGATTCAGATAAAACATACCCTATATTTTAAGTTAGACTAATACCAATACAAATGCTAAGTTTTATTACGATCCGATCAGCCGTTTTCACGTGATGAGGTAACAAACAGACAGACAGACAGACAGACAGACAGACAGACAGACAGACAGACAGACAGACATAATTTTTTTAAACGATTGATTTGTGTTCTATAGCTTATTTCTAGTCCCCCTAGCCGGTTTTCGCGAAAAAAAACTCAATGTACAGACTTTTCGACCTTTACAGTTTTATTATAGTATAGATATGTATGTATTTACAAAAAAAAAGTATATAAGTACCTATTATATCCATTGTCTAGTACCCATATTACAAGCTCTGCTTAGTTTGGGACTAGATGGTGCTGTGTAAAATGTCCCAAAGTATTTATTTATTTATTAAACTCATCGACCCGATAGACGCCTCATAACAGGCGGTCGATGTCTGTCAAACACATCTATAAAATTTCACTAATGTAGGTCACCGCTATTCTCCACTTGAAAACTTCAAATCAGTGGGGTAATTGTGTAATGCATTTACATTGACATCAGCTTTCATTTTGAAATTACAGCAATATTCATTGCGTGGTACGTAGTTGTCAATATGACGGATTGTCAAAACACACAGAGCAATAAACATTGAAATCCAGATGATTGCGATCGCGAGTGAGTTACGCAATTCGGCTGCTGTTTCGAGTCGACCACCTATGTGAGTCAAATCTGCCACGTTAGTGATTAGCCAATAGCCGCCTTGGTATGGCCAATCGGATTTCAGTAGCCTCAGCTAGGTGACAGAATTTATTGTATGCATTATATTCAACATTAGGCGTCTATTGGGTTGTATAGTCGATGTTATAACTAAACTCTGGAAACAGGTATTCGCAGACTACGGCCCTTTAACGTGTTCGTTGTGTAGACCATGGCCTTCTATCTAGAAAATCCTCTCCCTTTGTCCAAATTCGAGTACCTACAGCACGTAGTAAGCGCTGATGCGTACGCGGTTTTAATAGGCAGAGCGTGTTAAATTTAGTTTTTTTAATTTTCGATAAACAACTTATTTATGTGTTTAAAATGCTTCTATAGGCTAGTAATGACCGTGTTTTGTCGTATTGTCGTCTCTACCGCGTTATATAGTTACACATTATATTTTTTTAAGAAGTGCGGATAATTTGTATAGTGGTTCATATCTGTTACTTATCGCGACCACACTATTAAAATTCACTTTAAAACAAAGTAAAAAATTTTACTTTGTATGGGGGACTCAGAAAATGTTCTAGTGCACGCAAAGGCAACTTGTTGTTTTGTTTTAAAGTGGATTTTAATAATGTGGTTGCAATAAGCGAAATATACTAAACCAATATGAAAATTATCCGCACTCCTTATGTAAGTCCAAATGTCCAAATGTAAGCTGTATAAGCATTTTCAAAACAATTTATGCTGCAAAACAACTTCTAAAAGTACTCACATAAGTCGCCAAGATAGTTATTGCACTGAAAAGGCTTAACTGCTTACTCCACTACAAACTATAATCCCTTAAGTACAAAGTCTTGTTAAAATCGATGCTGTGCCAATCTAGAAGACGTTGGAACATATCCAACTTTGTGTAAGACAACCACAATACATGCTTGAAAATATAAGCAACAAAACATTTGATTTAATAGAGAACGGATCGCTTTTAAAAGAACGTTCTTGAATTTTTACCACGATTTTATTAACTTGCTTTATGCCATGTTTGTCTGTTCGGTACAAATTTTGCAATCGATTTTAAACTAGCTTCTCGATGAGACTTAAAAATTTGAATATAGCTCAGGACTGGATGACAATGCAATATTAACTATCTTTAAAAATCTTTTTATCAAGTTATTCTAACCGTAAAGTATTCTAGTAGGTAAGAAGTATTTTCTGATTATCCGCTAGTTAATTGCGACTTGAAATATTTCCCACTGTCTAACAATAGTAGCAAAACTTCCTCAGTGCCAGAATGCGAGCTAGGAAGATGCATGTGTGAACGTTATAAATGTAGGCACCGACAAGGATAAATGTGTTGCATTGTACTAATATATTTGAACTAGTTAGTGCGATTTACTGCTGATCACGAGGTCGTGGGTTCGATTCCCACAGAACACAAATATCTGTGTGATGAACATAAGTGTTTGTGATGGTCTGGGTGTTTCTTGTGTACCTATTATAAGTACGTGGGACACTCAGAAAGTTTTGCGAAACTAAAAAAAAATGTTCTATACGTACATATATTTTTATCAAATCTTTTCAAAGTACTTTCCACCAGCCTCTATACAAAGATTCATGCGCCTAAACCAGTTTTCAAAACACTTTTTCCAGTCCGCCGCAGACACCTCGTTTACAGCCTGCTCGAACGCAGCCAGCGCATCTTCCGGCGACGAAAATTGTATCCCTTTGAGCTGATTTTTTATTTTTGGGAATAAAAAGAAGTCACACGGTGCTAGATCAGGGCTGTAAGGAGGGTGACCCAGGAGTTTGACTGGCGTGCTGTCCAGGAAGTCCCTCGTTTTGAGTGCGGTGTGCGCAGGTGCATTGTCGTGGTGGAGCAGTAGCCCGCGGAGCCCTGTGTTTGGTCGCTTGTTGCTTATAACAGAGAAAACTTCTGGCAAACATTTGGTAGTATACCATTCGGCATTAATGCTTCTTTGATCCCGTAAGGGAATTGATACCAAGTGGCCAGTCAAATTAAAAAAGCTAGCGATCAAAATCTTACCCCCGCTTCTAGATCGCTTCACTTTGGTAGGCGTTGGCTCATTTTGAAACACCCAAACAGTCGACTGGCGCTTGGTTTCTGGGTCGTATTGATAAATCCAGGACTCATCACCTGTAACGATGTCGTAAACACGCCGAGACGAGCCTGCTTCAAATTTGTTAAGCATATCACGGCACCATTCCACCCGGGCCTGCTTCTGAGCATCGGTGAGGTTGTGCGGCACCCAGCGTGATACTATCCTCCTCACGCGAAGATGGCTGTGTAGAATCTCGTGAACGCTTCCCGATCCAATCTTCAATATGTGTTGAATCTCCTGATATGTAATTCGCCTATTGTCTTGGATTAAATTTTTCACTGCTAGCACGTTTTCTTCGGTAACAGCCGTCAAAGGGCGACCGCTTCTTTCGTCATCCCCCAAAGTTGGTCGACCGCGCTTGAATTCGTTATACCAACGATACACGGTTGCCTTGGAAGGGCCTTCATCCATGAATGCCATTTGAAGTCTATCGTACGATTCATCCGGTTTCAGGCGACACTTGAAATCGTATAAAATCATAGCTCTAAAATGTTCCCGGCGCAGATCCATATTTCAGTGAGACACAATACTTTGAATTAACTCGCAAAAAATGTGGAGGGAAATTTTGAAATTGGAACTTACTTATTTTTACTTATAAATAATCATATTTTCGAAAAACATTATAACTGGCCAGTCTCCCATATATAAAAACTTTTTTTCGCAATACTTTCTGAGGGGCCTGGTATGTATTTACAAAAAAAAAGTATATAAGTATTATATACTTATTAGTAGTAATAGAGCGCCTTTGTGAAAGAGCTCGTCCGGGGAGCTACTACCACCGTATCTACTTCTCCGCCAAATAGTGATGCTTGCATTGCTGTTTCGATCTGAAGGGTACGGGTGCTGGTGAAATTACAATTACATGAGACTTTCCATCTTCATGTCTCAGTTTGGCGAACCGACATGCAGTACTATTAAAGCAACAGGCTAGGTGGTATCGAAGTTGCTATGGGCAAAGGTAACCGCTTAACATTAGGTGGGCCTTTAGCTCGTTTCGCCATCCTTTACTATAAAAAATACCATTGTCTTGTACCCATATTACAAGCTCTGCTTAGTTTGGGACTAGAACTTTGTGCTGTGTAAAATGACCCAAAATATTAATTTAATATACAATATTTATTTACTATTTATTTATTTCTAACCAAATAGGTACTCATAGTCTTTGAATTGTGCAATTCTAATTATTTATTAGGATAGGTCGGCAATCTGTTAGGTTAGCTTAGTCATTCATACTAAATAGTATATTTGTTTTTGACTCGTACAGTTATTAAATGAAATTAATAAAAATAAATGAATGCTTACAGATCCGAAGAACTGCAAAGGTAAACATGAATGGTATTACCCGTGTGCACCGTCATGCCCTCAGAGATCATGTACTGAGTATCTGAATGGTACCAAATGTCCCTTGAAAGTTGATGTGATCGAAAAATGTAAACCAGACTGCAGATGCCAACCTGGATACTTCAAGGATTCTGAAGGAAACTGCTTGACAATATGGGAATGCAGTAAGCTGTTTATTCTAAAATATTGGATGCTATGATTTTATGCAGTCAATTCTTTTTTATCATTTTTTTTTTCTATAGGAAGATCAGCATCAACAACCACTCCAAAACCTAAAGGTATGATTTTAAGACATCAATTAATAATATCTGGTTGTTTGGGTTCCACTAATGGTCGTGAAATGAAATGCGGACTGTACTAAATAGCTGGTAAATATATTGGTATAAGCAAAATTATTTGTGGTATATACTGGGCGGTGGTCACGAGCGAAGAAGCTGGCTGTAACTATGGCGTGCGCTTCGCCACCTGCGCTGCCCTCGCCCCGCTGCTTGCGTCTCCATCGTCCACGAGCGCGATGACTGCCGTGCCACTGCTGCGCCTCGCCGCCACCGCTTCAGATATCAGGGGTCGGGGTTCGATTCTCGACACTGGTTTTATTAAGAAATTATATAAAATAGTACTTCATCATCAACTCAGCCTATCGCCGTCCACTGCTGGACATAGGCCTCATCCAAATTGCGCCACAACACTCGGTCCTCTGCCTTCCACATCCAGTCCCCGTCAGCTACTTTCATCAGGTCGTCGGTCCACCTAGCTGGGGGCGCCCAACACTGCGTTTGCCGATTCGCGGTCTCCACTCGAGGACTCGTCTGCTCCAGCGGTCATCGGTCCTTCGACAGATATGGCCAGCCCACTGCCACTAAAACAGTACTTAATGTTCTTAACTAACAAATTTTTTTTTTTTGTGGCTCATTGTTATTATACAGACTAATAATAGATCAAGTATCTATATTTTTAAGGTTTATTATTTGCTTCAGAAACCACAACAATGATGTCTACGACTCCGGAGCCAAACTGTGAAGATGTAGCTCTAGAGTTATACAGAAGAGGAAGCTTGATTTACGCTGCGAAACTACTACTTGTAAGTCATTATTACTTTATGGTTTACTATATAATAGCTGACCTGGCAGACGTTGTTCTGTTATTTCCAGTAGAAAAGATATAATATCTTAATGCTTATTTCTTGTTCAGGAACTAGCAGAATCGAACCCTGGAAACAACGTGCTGTGCGGGGGGGCAGACATCCAGTTCCTAATGGCTTTAATGGCTCCCCTAGCTACTGGAAAAGCCCAGAAAGAGATTCTGAACAATTTGAACTTCAAAAGCACAGAACAGGTCAGGAATTATTACTAGCAACAGAAATTGTACTTTGAGATTACGTGTTTTCAATGACATTAGTATTCATAGGTAAGTAGGTATCTGATCTAGGTTTCATACAAAAGGGGACTAATCTACTGGGTGTCAGAAGACTCATCACAAAGCCAAATTCTATCTTTTTTTCCTTGTATCGATGGTACAATATTCATATACTGCTGGCCTAGAAATTAGTCACTTCAATTGCGTTGTCTATGGCTTTGTACAGGTCGCTCAATGTGCAGATTTAAACATTTATTTACATACAAATCAAGCATGCAAGATGTAAAAGTAAGCAAGATAATTTTATGAAAAAGTTTTTTATTCCACGTCTTTTATGCGAAGGCGAGTAAATAAAGTATTGTCATCCATTTCTGAGCTATGTTTAAAGTTTCAAGTCAAGGCTCATCGGGAAGTTAGTTTAAAATCGATAGTAAAATTTTAAAAAAAATTACAATCTTATTCTTAGTTTATACTAAACCTGAAAAGGGGTAATTGAATTCAACTTTTAGTATGGGACCAACCCTAAAACCCTAGTTTGGCGGAATGAATACCAAATATTTGTTTATATTATCATTATAAACAACTTTTACTATAGGTCCAAGACTGAAATCACGAAAAAATGTAGGGGGAATTAGTACAATGATCCCTTTTCAGGTTTAGTATAAACTAAGAACAAGGTTGTATAGACATTAAGGTTTGATTAATATATTCAACATGCAAACCAAACCAATACTCTCGACCTAGTTTGGCGGAATGAATACCAAATATTTGTTTATATTATCATTATAAACAACTTTTACTATGGGACCAAGACTGAAATCACAAAAAAATTAGGGGAATTAGTACAATGATCCCTTTTCAGGTTTAGTATAAGCTAAGAATAAGGTTGTATAAACATTAAGGTTTCATTAATATATTCAACATGCAAACCAAACCGATACTCTCGACCTAGTTTGGCGGAATGAATACCAAATATTTGTGGAATTAGTACAATGATCCCTTTCCAGGTTTAGTATAAACTAAGAATAAGGTTGTATAGACATTAAGGTTTGATTAATTTATTCAACATGCAAACCAAACCGATACTCTCGACCTAGTTTGGCGGAATTAACACTAAATATTTGTAACTCCATATTTTGCATAATAATATCATGGATTTCCACAAAGTAACGCCTGATTCCGTTCTTAAGTATAGTTATATACATATATATACTTCATGGATAATATTTTTTTGAAATACCAAATACCGATGAATAAAGTAATAACAAAATGTATAAATGATGCTGATACTGTTTCCCTCGTCCCTCAGATGTGCCGATGCAATGGAAAAACTGATCTTAGTTATTTATTAATGGCGGAATTCAAGGAAAATATTGTTCTCGAACAGGTTAGCAAAATATATTTGTTCACACGGTTTACTGATAACTTGATAAGATTGAAAGCAACATAGGACCCACAATTTGGAACCGTGCAACTAGAGCCTGATGTTTCAAAAGTGGCTTTATTTGAAACTTGACTTTGCCTGCGGCTTCGCCCGCGTACTGAAATAAAAGAAAGAAAGATTTTTTTATTTCAGTCTTGGTACAGGCGAGAGAAAAAAAACTAAAAATAACACATTATCAATAAACTTAAAATTGTAATAAAATATAGCCTATATATATATGTTACTTCTGGATAAAGAGGCTTTCTAACTGTGAAATAATTATTAAAATCGGTTCAGTAGTTTTAGAGGTTATCGATTACAAACAAACAATCAAAATTCTCTTCTATAATATTAGTATAGATAAAAAATATTTGAATTTATCATAATCTTTCTTTACCTGTAACATTGGCTGAATTTGATTGCTACAATTGTTTAACAGCCTCAGTGGTGTAGCGGCGTGTTCAACCGTAGATCGTAAGGTCCTGGGTTCGATTCTCGGGTCGGGCAAAAAAGTGTTGGGAAAAAAATTGGATTTATCTGTCAAGAAAATTTCTCAAATGCACCCCGGAGATAGGAAGTTGGCGGTGCTATACCCCCGTGCTTCGGAGAGCACGTAAGACCGTTGGTCTTGGGCCGGGGGTCTACTCGCAAAATCGATAATCTATTTATCATGAAATTTGTCGTGTCGAAAACTACTCTTAGCGACGTCGATTTAACTATATCTAGCACGGGTTCCCATTTGGCTAGTCTCTGTTAAGATTGGCCGCCGTGACTGAAATTCGGCCAAGAGGACATTATTATTACTAGATTGGCTTGTAACTGTAACATTGCAGCATAAAAGCCTATGTCCATTGTCCATACAGAGCAGGACCAAATATCACTACGCTCGCTCACTGAAATTTGGCGATTTGTCCTTCATATGTGTGACATTATGTCACATTGTAGGTACATGTCTGGGTTTGAAGCTACAACTTAACAGGCGAGTTTGTAGCCTCAACTACAATAGCTGCTGTATACCATAACAATTAAAATTATCTAAAAAAACAACAGCAATTGGCAGTGATATAATAGTGGTTGAACGCTTGCCTTCCATGCAGGAGGGTGTGAGTACGATCCCGGCCCGCACCTCTGACTTTTCAAATTCATGTGTGGTTTTATATTCGATTATCACTTGCTTTAACGGTGAAAGAAAACATCGTGAGGAAACCTGCACACCAGAGAGTGCTCCATACAGTTCTCAATGGTGTGTGTAGTCCGCCAACCCGCACTAGGCCAGCGTGGTGGTCTAAGGCCTAAGCCGTCCCGTACTGAGAAGAAGCCCATGCCCAGCATTGGGCCCATAATGGGCTGGTTATTTATGTATGTTTATGTAAAATAACAACTCTTTATCACAACTTTGAAGGCCCAAACATACCAAAAGCAGGTCAGTAGCAGCACGGGGCAACAGCAGCGCGGCAGACGTCACACTAAACGGGAGGCTGTTTTAAAGCGTGCGGCGGGCCCGCCATATAACTGCTTTCAGTATGACATGATGTGTCGGGTGTCAAACAATACAACTGCCTCGTAACCGCTTTTACGTCACACTGCCGCGCGGCCCTGTCCTGCTCCGGTGTGGCCAGTTAGTATGGTGGCTGTAGTGATAGAAAGCATCCAGGCCGCTCCTGCTCTGTTCATCTCAAGCGCCGCGCTGCCTGAATTGTCGCCGGCGGGTCCAGAGCAGGGTAGGAGTAGTGCAAATATTTGGTTTCATATCGTTCCTTGTATTACAACTTGCGTGGGCCCGCCTTCAACCTACGCTGCTACTGACCTGCTTTTGGTCTGTATGGGCCTTAATTCTCGTAGGATCTGAAGAGTAAGTTTAATCTAGTTTAACAAACTTTTTTACAGATCCTCTGCCTATTCCCAAAGATACAAGCAAGTCTCCTCGCTGAACACCAGAACATTGAATACAATTTCTTCTGTAAAATATATGGCGATGAAAATTGTAAATTCACTGAAGATTTCAGGCATGTTACACAAAAGTTCTTAGCTTCGGAACCAAAAAATCTTGATTTCAGTTCTCCAGAATCAGCACAAAATATTAGTGATGAGGTAGGAGTGTAATCCACATTAAAAAAAGATTAATGTTTACAATTTATGAATGCGAAAACTGAGCATACAATTTATTTGATACAGGTGGCGCAAAGAACAAATAATAGTTTCCTGAACTTCATAAAACCCGTAACACTGTCAAAATTATCTAGTTTGATACTTGTGGACGCACAACATTTTAGGGTTAGTACCAAAATCAATAGTTTTTAAAACAGTAACGGTGAAACAAACTTAAAAACATTGTAATTTCAGGGACAATGGCAGAAAATGTTTGATACTAAAGATACGACAGATATAGATTTCTACTGGAATGGAAGAATTGATAAAAAGTCCACTATGTATCAGAGAGGTACATTCTTGTACGTAGAAAGTTCACAGCTTGGTGCTAAGGTAAGGATATAACTTTTTTTTTAATTCTATATTTTGTTATGGCATATCCCCCCAAACTGCTTGGGGAAGCCTATGTCCAGCAGTGGACGTCTTTCGGCTGAAATGATGATGATATTTTGTCAACCAGAGTAAAGGCTTTTCTCTGTTTCCTTTTCCTATCATGTGTGAATTAAATTCTCATCAAAGTTTTGTTGTATCAAACCCGGAACATAATACGTGTTATTGAAATAACTCAAAACCTCTTAAAGGATCATTGTACCCATCAGCATGAACAACTTTTACTACGGGACCAACCCTGAAATCGCGAAAAAAATATCAGCTGTTCCCTACATTTTGTCGATTTATGTGAACACAAATGTAGGGAACAGCTGTTTTTACCCATAGTAAAAGTTGCCCATGCTGATGAGTACAATGACCCCTAAAGAGCTTTTCAGTTATTTCAATAACACGTTGTACCTATATGTACGTATTATTGGACGTAACTAAGTAATATCACACCTCGGCCACTCAATACAATATAAATGCTAGCACCACCTACATACACAAGATTACGTCTGTATACGAACGCGCACACACGTGTAGGTTAGAGATGCCGCCGCTCGTAATGCTGACTGGGTTCCAAGCGCTTCTCAGAGATGGTGTGCTTGTATAGCGACTGGCTATTGACATCAATTGCAATATTGCAGTCCAATTGCCGGCAAACCGCGGGTGGGTACGGGGTGCGGGTGAGGAATCTTAAAATGGCGGGGTGCGGTGAGTGGCCGTTCTGTACGATGGTACTATTAGGTATTCTGTAATATACAACGTGTATAAAAATGCGTAGTCATATTTGAATAGCTCATTCCGGGAATCAACTCAGCCTATCGCAGTCCACTGCTGGACATAGACCTCTCCCAAGTTGCGCCACAACGCAAATGCTATCGAACAACTTTTACAACGAGTTCAACCGTGAAATCGCGAAAAAAAACTGCTGTTTCATACATTTTGACGAGCAACATCGATGATTTTAAAGAGAAAAGCTGTTTTTTTTTTTGCGATTTTAGGTTTGGTCCCGCAGTAACTAAAAGTTTTTCTATGCTATACCCTGAACGAGTTCTCCAAATATGACTACGCATTTCGGGATGGCAGTAGATACGGGCTGCATGAATTTGGGGTTTCTAAGGGTTGGGTCATATAGGGATAGATATTTCCTATCCTATGAGACCCCTCTCCCTCCCGAGAAGAGGCGTAGTTTTTTATTTAAACGAGTTTTTAAATACGTAAAACGGAACGATTTTTCTTTTAAAGGTTAATAAATCGTGTTTTGTTTATGTCAAAATAGACTGGAACGTAACCATTTTTTTGGCGTAATGACAATAATTTGACAAAAAAATACTATTGTTTTATTTCATATCTCATGAAATTCCTTAAGAAAAATTGCAGAACCGAATTAGCCAACCCCGACTATGATAGGCTAGGATCATCAACTATTACAGAATCGAATCAGCCAACCGCGACTCCACGTGGTACTTGTCTGCCCTACACCTAGAGTGTTTTTTATAATACCGGAGGCGCGTAGGGAGAGATGCCTCCACCAGTTGTAACAAGGCGCAGGCACGCGTGCGAGCCGCAGCGGCTTAGGCTGGCTGGTGAAAACCGAAGCTGCGGAGAAGAGCATAGATGTCTGCGTTTTGTTACGCAATGTCGCTGAAGCTACTCTTCCCACAGCGCCAAAGACCTTGCAATACCAAAGTTGCTACCGAAAAGTGCAGATAGTAAAAGTACTTTAATTAATATTGGTAAAAAATTAAAAGGAGTTTTTCTTAAAAACTAAAACTTGCCGCGGGTGAGGAGTAGTGCCGTTAGGTAACCCCAAATTCGTGGGGCCCGTTTCTAATGCATAACTTGAAAGACACAATATTTTTCGTGTTTTAGATAGTAATGGTGACAATCACGTTGTAACTCTCACCGTTCCACTCGTGCAAATAAAGAATGGGATTAAAAATAACGGCACTTCTAATTTTCTATATTCCTCTCGCTCACACAATCCCGTACGTGTGAGCGAGAGGTAAATGCGAATGCCGCTGATTAATGTAGACCACATCATCATCATCATCATTTCAGCCGAAAGACGTCCACTGCTGGACATAGGCCTCCCCCAAGCATTGCCACAACGACCGATCCTGCGCCTTCCGCATCCAGCGGATTCCCGCGACCTTCACCTGGTCGTCGGTCCACCTTGTGGCGGGCCTACCCACCACACTACCGCCTAAAATAAGAACCAATAATATCCTAATTTAGTGTGTGAAGGGTATGCTAAGAGTTATAGCAATGGCTATTTTCGCTAAACTGAGTTTAAAATAATGTTTTTTTTTGTTTTTACTTTTATTTCTAGATATTGAAACTGAAATACAGAGACGAAAACGATGACTTTGCTCTATACATATTCCTACCCAATACTATAGGTAGCCCAAACAGTCTTATGAAAAAACTCTCAAACGCCAATGTCGTAGTACAAGCAATTAACAGTATGCGCCATGAGAATGTGGAAATATACTTGCCGAAATTCAACATTACTATAGCAAATAAATTAAAAATTCCCACGGAGAAGGTAAGAAAACTGTTTTTTTTACAACGTGTACCAGAAATGAAAGAAAAAGAAAAACTGTTTACTGCCTCAGATAACAACTTGCAACATGCACTGAGGTATGTGTAAAAAAATAAAACGTAAAGGTGGGCACAGATGGTGCTTCATTCGGACACCGTTTAAATGACTACATCGAAAGTAACTTCACTTGTTCTCAAACTAACATACGTTTTCAACATTAACGGACACATTTTTAAATGCGGCCACACCATTCGGACTGTTGGATGCATCGTCAGTGCATCGTCAGTCACCTTAACATTTTGAAGCATGTGAATGCATGCAGAAAACTAATTTATAAAAATTTCTTCCGTAAATGCGTCGTCACATTTCGAAAGCTTATTCAGGGCATAGCATAAAACAACTTTTAACATGGCGCGACAACCCTTAAATCGAGAAAAAATATCTTTGGGACATTTTATCTCTGTCTAGACAGTGTTCTGTGGTCCAGACAGTAATCAACTGAACTGTCAAGTTATCAAAAATAAATCAACATCATTCAAACACAGATCATCATCATCATCATTTCAGCCGAAAGACGTCCACTGCTGGACATAGGCCTCCCCCAAACATCGCCACAACGACCGGTCCTGTGCCTTCCGCATCCAGCGGATTCCCGCGACCTTCACCAGGTCGTCGGTCCACCTTGTGGGGGGCCTACCCACGCAAACACAGATATACTAAAACATATAGACGAAGTAATGCAAACAAACAATCATAGTGAAGCCAACAAAACCGTGCTCAGCTTACTGATCCTAGAAGCTATGTCGGTCACTCCGGTTCTTCTCCGGAAAATCGCGTTACGGATATTATCCTTCAAAGAAACTCCAAGCATAGCTCGCTTCATAGCTCGCCATGAGCGACTTTGAATTTTTGGACTAGGTCAACTGTCAGTGTCCACGTCTCGGCAGCGTGAGTGATGACAGGCCGGACGCACTAGTTGAAGACCTTCGTCTTCAATCTTTGAGGTATCAACAATCATAGTGAAGCAAACAAAAACCGTGCTTCTCCATTTACAAACCAGCGCTCACGAACACACATGTATCTCAAATCGTGCTCAGTACACATGTCGCGGCATCGTACAGTGAGCATCGCAAAATAAATATCCTTGATTAGGTGCATGGTGTGTCCGTGAACTACTAGTCTAGTATTATATTATCTGTGCCGTGAGCGCTGGTTTTTACACGGAGGTGCATGGTTTTGTTGGCTTAACTATAAATAATAAATAATATAAATTTGCTTTAGCTTTGTCTATATTTTTTACTATGTCTGTGCATTCAAATTATAAAATACATACGACGTCTTTGTCATGAAACTGGACTACTACTTATAATAACCCAAAAAAATACTTAATAATTTTTCACCAAACAGTTGTTAAAGACTTCTTACCTAACTACTTACTTACTTTTCGAATATTGATAACCAGCCCCCCTAGCCAAGTTGACAATCTACAATCGTCAACGCTATAGAAAACAATAAAAATGTATGGGAAAGATATATCTCAACGAATGACCTTTTTGTTGAAATATGTCATTCGCATACATTTTGATTGTTTTCTATAGCGTTGACGATTCTAGATTGTCAACTTGGCTAGGGGGGCAGTTCCCATTATTCTAGTCCATCCAAAGGTTATCTGGAAGAGATTGCCTTGTGCGATAAGACCGCCCATTGTACTCACATAATCTTTCTGTAAACTACTGTTTTTGTTTTCGTTTGGTGTATGTACAATAAAGAATATAATAAATAAATAATAAAATAATTTTCATCCACAGGCTAACGTGAAGGAAATGTTTAAAAACCAGACATCTGACCTCGAGGGTATTGCATCTTGTGACAAACCCTATGTAAGCGAAATACTACAGAAGGCCAGCATCCAAGTAAACGAGTACGGAATGGGACACACTAAAGTTATCGGTATGTTTTTACTATACTCAATGCCAACGTTCGTGGCAGTCGGGATCAGGGACCATTCTGGTTACCCATTGAAAAAACCCTTTCAATGGGTAACCAGAATGGTCCCTGATCGCAACAGGGTTTTTGTAAGCAGTTAATCAAAAACCTATATGACAGGGGTAATCCTTTTGATAGGCTTAAACCGTTCATAAGGGTTACACTTTCAACGATCTTTTTTTCATTTTCGTGCAGTTAGTAAGTATAAAACGATAACAGCGTAACATTCCGACTCGGAGCAATGTAATATGATCGCTCGATAATGGAAATAGGTTGCAAAATGACATACGGTGGTGCGTGGTGCTCCACCACCTACTTAGCAGAAGTTTATTGAATAACCGTATGCATATGATAACCCGAACGAAACCCTGATATAATGGTAACCCTAAAAGGGTTACCATTATTTCTGGGTTTCAAGCATAGAACTTATTCTATGCTTGAAACCCAGTAAAAGGGTTATCATTATATAAGGTCCTACATTATTAATCCGAAATATTTGAAGTGGTGAATCTACTCATCACAACAAACAACATTTACTATGGGATCAACCCTGAATCCCAATTTTATTTCTCGAAAACAAATATTACGAAAAAAAATTGTCGTAAGGAAGTCTCCACTTTTTTTGTCTCTGTTCTTTGAACTTTAGGCACCTCTCTAGGCTCTTTGGCTCTACCTATTCCGATCAGATAACAGTATTTTACATAATTATTTTTATTTGATAATGTTAATAGTATTATTAAAATGTGTCATTGGCTACGTTGTTTCAATAAAACAGGTTTATTCAAACGTACTATTAGGTATCTTGCTGAACTATTATTTCACCTTTCTGTTTCATTTTGTATTAATTGTATTGTTTTTTCAAAGAATTCCTTCAATTTTCAGATTTCTCCGGGGAAGAAAATATACGTTGGTCAAAATTCCAACGCTCATATCTGTTTAAGGCTGACCATCCTTTTATCTTTACACTAATGTACAAAAACGTGACTTTGCTCATCGGGGCGGTGGTACGCTAGTGATGTTCCAGTGAGGCAATAAATACCTATGACTAAAAAAGAGATCTTGAAAGGTTTATATTACTACACAACATGTAACAAAAACTCTGTGGTTCCAGTGAGCGTACACTACTCATTTGGAAAAACTCTTCAATAAAAAGAATCAAATTAAATATTAAATCATTATTAAAGTGATTACAACACTTTCAATTTACAAATAATAATGCTTTTTACATTAAATTAAATTATTTTAATTGATATAATCACTTTCAATTCACAATTAATAATGATTTAATTTAATTACTTTTAATAAAGAGTTTTTCCAAATGAGTTGTGTCCTTACGCATGAATATTGATTCCGATAACGTAGCTCACAGGAACAACAGGGATTTTGTTACATTTTGTAGGTACATACAATCGTATTGTAGGTATTTACTATCTTTTTTACTGGTTTTCCCAAGTTCATGGAAGTAGTACAGAGGTGTATTGAAAAAGGGATAGCACTGAAAACTGTAATGTGTAAATAATGTATGTAAGTTTTAAGTTTAGTTTTGTAACATCTCTTTGGAAGTTTCTGTTATGGTGTTACAATGCATTTCGAATAAATAAATATTCATATGTCGAAAACCCACACAATGAGACTAGGTAGGGATAAAAAAAATACTTTAACTTAAATATCACCTAGAGAAAAAAGTTACACGCAGTATTATTGTCTTAATACGATGATTAGCAGTATTGCTAACCATTTATATAAGTGAAAGGTTTAAATCGATTCTGAGTTTTGAATGTCCATTCTTCTTTCGTATGATATTGTGGTTGGCGTAACCAGTATTTAATGAACCTGCTATTTCGGAATATCTCTCGCTAAAATTTAGGCAGTTTGATGTAGGTTTGATGGAAAATCTTAGTTCTATGAAGCAAACTTACCAAAATGTTACTTAAATCCACAATGATGTTGAGAAGTTATTTGCTTTTAAGTAGAAGCTTATAAAAACAAAAAGTAAGACAGTAAACCAGTTGTTTAGAAAAAGTAATGAATGTAGACTGTTTGTTAAGAAGAAAATGTGGAATGAAATGAGCGTAGCCTGAAGGTAAGAACACTGAAAAAAAAACTAAATTATTCCTAAAACCTAGTTTAATGAAAGTATGTTAGATTTAGTTATCAGTATCATCAGTTGTCTTGTATAACAAACAGTAAAAGCCATAAAAAATGTGTTTGATATAAGAAAATATACTTTATTGATGTTATAACCGTTTGTTTTATTTGTTTTTACCATTGCCACTCGAAAAAGGGCATTTTATTCATCGATAACAGTGAATAAAACTCTCTTTTACTCACAAGTGATTAAAAACATTTTGAATTTGGAATAAGCATGAATTATGTACAAGAAATGAATAAAACGTGCTCAACGTACGTATTGGCTGGCTGATGAATGGAGCTATAAAATTTAAATTAAGAAAATATAAATACTATAGGTTGGCTGTTTGAACGAGGGACTTATTGAAGGAGGATGTTAAGTACTTGATTCTCGTTCCAAATATGTTTAAAAATTGTATCTTATAATTTGAAATATTTTTAATGTATTTCATCAATTTCTGTAGACACTTCCGCGCTCACAAATCAAAGTTTTATGCAGTGAGGTCGGTGGCTATTTCACCCTCTTCGCCTTTTACAAGACAGCAGACCCCTAAACAGAGCTTGCGCGAGTATTTTGACTACTATACCTACGCGTGATTTGTTGTAGAATATTTTTTCATCTTTTTTAGGGTTCCGAAGTCCTACAAGGAACCCTTATAGTTTCGTCATGTCCGTCTGTCCGTCTGTCCGTCTGTCCGTCTGTCCGTCTGTCCGTCTGTCCGTCTGTCCGTCTGTCCGTCTGTCCGTCTGTCCGTCTGTCCGTCTGTCCGTCTGTCCGTCTGTCCGTCTGTCCGTCTGTCCGTCTGTCCGTCTGTCCGTCTGTCCGTCTGTCCGTCTGTCCGTCTGTCCGTCTGTCCGTCTGTCCGTCTGTCCGTCTGTCCGTCTGTCCGTCTGTCCGTCTGTCCGACTGTCCGTCTGTCCGTCTGTCCGTCTGTCCGTCTGTCCGTCTGTCCGTCTGTCCGTCTGTCCGTCTGTCCGTCTGTCCGTCTGTCCGTCTGTCCGTCTGTCCGTCTGTCCGTCTGTCCGTCTGTCCGTCTGTCCGTCTGTCCGTCTGTCCGTCTGTCCGTCTGTCCGTCTGTCCGTCTGTCCGTCTGTCCGTCTGTCCGTCTGTCCGTCTGTCCGTCTGTCCGTCTGTCCGTCTGTCCGTCTGTCCGTCTGTCCTAATCCTTTACAGCTTAATAACTTCTACAGTTATAAACATAAATTAATGAAATTTTGTTAAAAAATAGTCTACATATAGATCTCAATTTTAAAAGAATAAAAAAATTGTTTTTACGTATTTTAGGGGTGGCGTCCATACATGTGAAATGTGGATGAAAAATATTTTTTCGCTGCACCCCCTCGTGTGGGGTATCATTGAATAGGTCTACTAAAATGAAGGTAATGTTTCATACACCACTTTTTATCAGGTGTACCATCTGCGAAATATAGCCCGCCAAAGTGGCTTGCAATGTGTCCCCCCCCTGCCATTTCTAAACTATGCAACGTAGAAAGTGCCTCATAATGTATTTTACATAAATAAGAACTAAAATTGTACACTTAGTTGCAAATAAATGCTTTAAACTTTGAACTTTGAAGTTATAATCTTCCACATTGATAGACCTTTGTGAAAACTCTCTTTTAAAATTATTTCGAGTATAATGTGATAATATTTTTTTGAGTTATAGAGAGAAAACTGAAAAATACTTAAAACGTCCTAGTTCAAAGGTCATTGACATAAGATAAAAATAATCTTTTATTACACACTTTTAGAACACACTTCTTCAATTTGGCTTCTTGAATTTATCGCTAGATGGCGCTACTAACAACACGCTCTGAGTCGCGAATGCTGCCAATTATTGCAAAAACTAAAATAGCCATGATTAATATTCGATTTGATTCGTTTGTAATTACACCTACTTAAGGAACCCTATAATACTGAGCATGGCCCGACATGCTCTTGGCCGGTTTTTTTTTCTTTATGTGTACGCACATTCTACCATATTCTTGAATATGTCTCTCATTCACCCGGTCATGCTATATACCACTATTTATTTTTTCGCAGTCTATGGTAAAAAGTAGAGTACACAACACATGAAAAAATAATTAATCTCGGTCCTTGTATCCCTCGCTCCGCTCAGGATTCTTCTTACAATCCTTCGCTGCTCGGGATCCAACTTGGTCCCTCGAATTAAATTCCTTTTTTTTCCACTTGTTGTATAATCTACTATTATTACCTGGTATAAAGAAGAATAAACGGTGAAATATAAGAAATATAACGGTACAAAGTTTTGTAACAATAAAACTTTGTTAGTATAATAATAATATGTCGTAGTATTCGGACAAATCGAATCTTTGCAAAAATCCTAGGACGATTGCAAAAGACCAGATATTTGGAATCTAAGAAAGATTTTCGTACTAGCTATTATCAGGATCATTGCAAAACTTCCAGTTTGTTTAGGACGATTGGAATCTTTCTATGCTAATTGGCTAATCTGAGAGTCGATTTATAACATCTTTATTCTGGCTGTCAGAACATAGCTCTAGACATAGAAAAGTAAAGAAGTGACATGGTAATAGACAATAATGTGTAAGTAATGTATTTTAATGTTACAATATTATCAACAACAAAAGACGAAGGAATGTGGGTAGAAGCCGTTAGCCAATCAGCGCATACGTTGCATAACGTTCATATCAATCAATCAGCGCTCATAACGTGAGCGGTTATTCGCGACTTACGTAAGATAAGCCGGCTTTTTGCCATGATCCTGAAAAAAGCTCAGATGATAACGAAAATCTTTATTAGATTCCAACAATCCAGTCCTTTCATAATGTATAACTACTCTAACCACTCTATCAGAAACAACAAAGTTTACTTTGCTTTACTTTACTTTGCAATCGTCCTAGGATTTTCTCAAAGATCTGATTTTTCCTTTTTTTATCCTACGATATAAAATAATATTATTATTAGTTTATACTAAACCTCTTAAGGGGTCATTGTACTCATCATTATGAATAGCTTTTACAATGGGTGCAACCCTAGAACAGCAAAAAAATATCAGCTTCTATCAACTGTCTCATAGTAGAAGATTAAAAGATTTAGTATAAACTAAGAATAAAGTAATGAATGCTAACTGCGCGTCACATCTTCCTTGCATGATTCAGAATTTAGTGACGTCATGTATTTCATATTTCTGATATCCAGTACGCTAGCAATAGTTCGCATATAGTGCGATGGATATCGCTACGTCACTCCCCTCCGAGATCAGAGTTTGGTCGTCTTGAGAGCTGCCAGTGTCAGCGAAGTTCTCTAGCACTGGCAAGGTTTTAGAGAAGGTCCCAATTAGTCGGAACCGCGGATGCCGCGTAGGACTCGAAAAGTTAGTACTGTGTGCAGTGATGCTGTATATGCCTGTGAGTTGAGGTGGTGCAGTGCTACGTAGTGGCTGGCTGATGTGTCTGGAGTCCAGTGTGCTGTGCCGTAGCTTCTTCTTCTTCTGCTGAAGTGGGCTGAGGGTGGTGACCAGGACTGCGTGTCCGCTGTAAGCGTGTGGTCAGGTACCCAATGAAACAAAGAATGGAAGCAAAGAAAGGTGGCAGCGTGCGTTGGCCTCACGTTCAAAGGTTATTCAAAATAATTACTAATTGACAAATACTAAAATGTTATCGCACAAATGTATGGACTTGGTAACAGAAACCAAATGTGACTACAAAGTTTCGCCACCTAATTTATTTTAACATTTTTAACCTTATTTACTTGCATAGAAGATTTAGGGGTAATGAATTGAGGTTTTTGTAATGAAGGTCAAGTTGCAATAAATACTTTACTTCTGGTACCAGATACATAGGAAACAATATAATATACTACTACTAAATACTATCTACCTAACTGATTGGCTACGGGGAGATGACTGCTGCGGCGCGCTAATAAAATTGAGCGCCTTGTACTAAATCTAAATCAATGCGTCAGCAGTGTCGCTACAGAAACCATTACTTACGCGTTTTCAATCACAGGTACAAAGTTAAAGAGTTTGCGTACTGCTTCTAATTTATTAAAATCGGAAAACAGTACTTAGACTTTTATTTTTTTCTGTGGAGAAGTCCTCACGGATGCACTCCGCCCAGGGACAGCGGAGCCAGAGTCGGACAAAACCACCACGGTGTTCCTCTAAGTACCTTTGGCCGGGGGCGTGGGAAGCCTCTGTATTTGCACAAAATTCGCAGGGTGTGAAATCGTGCCGCCTTCGTCTTCGGACGTCTCCACCCCCTACTCAATGCGCGCAGTAAACTGGCCACTCCCCTCAAAGTAAGGATATACACCACCTGTATCCGACCCATTCTCTCCTACGCTAGCGTTGTGTTCGCACACGTTAAGCCGGTGAGAATTCACATGCTCCAAAACCTCCAAAACCGTTTCGTGCGAAAGGCCGTAGGCGCTCCATGGTACATACGCAATGTCCAACTCTACCTAGACCTCAAACTGCCGACCATCAAGCATCGTGTCAAGTGTTCAAGCGTGTCTCTAAACGCTACTTCGATTCCGCTCCCAAGCATCCCAATCCCTTGGTTGTGGCGGCCACCGTATACCAGCCATCAGCCATCAGCAAAATTCGACGTCCCAGACACACACTCATCGAACCCGATGATGCTATAACCCTCCTCCAGGAGTCAAATAAAAATACAAGCACACTCCGACGCCGTCGTCCTAAATATCGTCCCCACCGGCGAGGACCGACGCGACACCCACACAGATACCGAGAGTCCGACTCTCGAGAAACAGAACACGATGCAGCAGCGACTGCTGGGGGGACCGGTGGCGGCGTCCCCCAGCTGCACTCTGAGTCGAGGTCCGAGCTCCCCCCTGGGGACGCCTTCACGGTGTTGCAACCGGAGATAATCTCGCCACGCGAGACCAGCCCTATGCTCTAGAGTAGTTCCTAGGAACTAGAGCAGGAGGCTCCTAGGAGTAGGCTTAATAGCCACTGGTTAGGATTAGGTAGGTCTTAGCCTCGCCGGTGAGGCTTGCCGATTAACGGCGATTCGCGATTAACGCGTCACACACACACCCGATATACCGAAAGTCCGCCACTTTCGAGAAATTCATTCCTGATGCAGCAACGGCTGCTAGGGGGACATAGGAACGGCGGGGTCCCCCTGCAATGCCCCAGTAAGCCGAGGTCCGAGCCCCCCCTTGGGGGACGCCCTTATGCGGTATTGCAACCGCGTTTTTAGTTTATAAGTTTAGGATTAGGGAAAACTTTCGGCGAATGGAATCCCACATGGGACTCTCCGCCACCAGCCCGGTTAAGCAGAAATGGTACCTCGGTACCAGCTGCGAGAGCCAATTCGAAAAAAATTAATAATCATAATGTACTATTAAATTAACTTCCCGATGAGCTAGAGACTTGAAACTTTAAACATAGCTCAGAACTGGATAACAATGCAATATTAACTCACTTTCGTTTTAAAAACATGGTAGTTATAAAATAAAAAAATTCATCAATTTATTTCGTTATCAGAACGACAAAGAATTCAGTGTGTATAATATAAATAAGTATGGAAAAGATCATCGGGCCCGGGAGACGAAAACATATCTGATTAATTATTACAACAGTAATATCACTAATATCTATTAGGTACTATCTATATAAAAAAACACGTGTATAAAAAGCCATGCTATTGTTACCAAAACTATGTATATATATCTTAATCGTGACCCATAAAATTACAATTGTACACGAATTTGAATAGCTTATCCTATCGTCTATAGCAGCTATACTCAACCTGCGGCCCGCGGGCCGCATGTGGCCCGCTGGGCCTTTGTTATTGGCCCATCTGAAGTAACAAATTTCTGAAGAAACAACGACTATCTCAGAGTTGGCTTCCGTTTTAAATTGTAATTACTCAGAGCTGTTTGATGAGTTCATCGATTTTAAAAACGATACCAATCTAGAAGTTCAGTTTAAAGAAAAAAGAGAAAACAGATATTATGAGGAATTTTGGAGTATTGTTCCCCAAAAATATAAAAGCGCTCAAAGATGTGCCCAAATCCTACTAACATTCTTTGGGTCTACATATGTGTGCGAATCGTCTTTTTCAAAAATGAAATACACAAAAAACGTTTACAGAAGCAAACTTACAGTTTCTCATCTGGATAATATTATACGGATAGCATGTAGCGACAAGCCATATTATGATAAAGTTTTGAAAAAGTGTTCACAGTATAAAAAATCGCATTAAAACATGAAAACATCTTTGTTAAAACTTCTTTTAATAATAATTAATGAAGTAACTACATCGTTAACTTGGAATTACGTTTTAATTAAGACCTAAATAATTTTTGCTTGCGGACCTCGACAACATGACTGAAACGTGTTTGTGGCCCCTATAAAAAAAAGGTTGAGTATGGCTGGTCTATAGTTACTACAGCTGCTAAATGAACTATACAATTACACGCGGTTCCAATTGCTAGTTTACATATATCGTAAAATAAATAATTAAAGAAAAATTGGTATTTGTTTTTAAAATTGTATCACTTCTGATATCCTTTTAAAACTGAATAAAAACAGTTTTTTCTCCCACATGCTCGGAAATTGGTTCATTATTCAAAAAAAAGAATACAACAGGCCGGTAATATCCAACAGAACAATAATAGAAATTGCTGGACACTTTTTATTTTTTAAATTATGCTACCGAGGTTTTTAAGTACACTCTTACATAAATTAGGTGTTTTTAGGTACAAAATATTTATAATGATAAATATTTTGTACCTAAAAACACCTAATTAAAATACAATAAAATACAGGCTTAGTGCGCATTTTTTTTTTCAAAACTTTGAAATTAGAACAAGAACCGCGCACGGGCGAATTGGCGTGATTGAAAATGAGATACTGGTGCCGATTCTCTTGTCACAAAATTCTCTAAACTAGACTAAAAATCACCTAAATTTAGTTTAGTCCTGTCAAACGAAGTTTTCTATTCTGAAATTCACTTTAAAACTAATTTTTGGTTTGACAGGACCAAAATTAGTTTAGTTATTCAACTTAGTAAAAATTGACATTTTGCTATTCTGTAATTGACGTTTTTCACCTAATATTAGAAATGTCAACCTAAATCTGACTATTTTTAGAAGGCATCAAAATACATGTCGACTATAATTAGTTATCAACAACTAAAATTGCAAAGCTTATTTTATTCATTTTTATAGTTTTTAGGTAGTTTAAAATAAAGAATGGATGCCTACTATGTGGTTGCAGCTGTTGTAGATTCAGCAGAAAGGTAAATTGTTCATAGAAACAAACAATGAAATTTATAATTTCGATAAGAAGAAGTACCTATATAATAAAGGATAAGAAGTCATTGACTTGTACCTGTGGACCAGTAATACCTACGAAATAAGCGTGGTATACCTACAATATCCGGGCCACCGTTATGGTGGCCATAGCTAGGGAAGTAAATAATCAAAACTAAAAAGTATCGATATCGATGCTCGTGTTTCGTACCAGAGATGTGTGCTGATTAAAATAATTTTCAAATAGTAATAAATAATGCAATTATATCAAATACTAAGTTCGGCTGTCCCTAGGACATAAAAAATCAAGCTTCTAGGTCAAGGCAATCATACGGCTATGTCACATTTTGATACTCGCAAACTCACATAAAAAACCTATAGGGTACTTCGCATTGACCTAGAATCATGAAATTTGGCCAATATATCGAAATATCTTTTTTTTTTCAATAATAATCGATAGATCGAAAATCTGATATTTAAAAAATATCAACAGCCCTAGTTTGTTTACTTGACAGCTCATGTACTATGGGCCACATTGCGGGGTAAGCGGGGTTGCCACGCGGCGTAGGTATTTTGACATCCCGTAAAGATGTTGCCAAACAGAGAATATACAAATAGCATGCGATCTCTTTCACCAAACGACATAACACGTTTGTTAACAAGAGACAAAGAATAGTTTCATAATTCAATAACGATTTAATAGATATTTGTATAAACTAGGTGGATATAGAAGAATGTGCCACTTCCATAGGTTTCTTAATTCAATGTTATATTCTAATTTATTCAACTTTTTTCAGAAATTTCGTGTCCTGGGTGCTAGAACTTTTTAACCACGTCTTTAAAAAGGGAAAATCCAGCTTTTTAAATTAAAGAAATAGTTTATTATTGTGATCTGAACTGTGATCAATAAATCTCTGCTTGAGGAACGATCTAAAATCAAAGCTCAACTCAAAACTAGTTTTAAACTGTGATCAACGCTTGAGTATCGTTCTGTAATACGGGCCGTAGATAATAATAACCTGATCACATTATTCCAATTTATATATTTTATTGAAAATATAAAACAAAAATGTACTTTATTTCGTGACATGATTTTTTCTTCATAATTTTAATGATAAACTAATAATTACAAATATAATTATTATTTAATTTCCTTGTTTTTGTGAACTTTCGGTCATTCCATTCACTCTTTAATAATTTTTTTAAGATGTACTGGTAACACCGCCAATTCAATTAGATGCGTCAAACTCAATTATTAGAGCTGTCAACAAGTTTTGTAAAATAAGAAAAAGATAAACACAGAATAAGTTTTATGATTTTCTAAACTAAAATTTGTAAATTTTAGTTATAGTTAGGTTTAGGTGGGTGTACAAGAGAATCGGCACCACTGTTGAATTAATTTGTGTTTTGTTTCCTCCAAAATAAGAGAAAAGTACTATACAAGTCTCGGCCGAAATAGCAATCAACGGCCTCGTTTAGTTAAAAAGGACTCGGCTTGCGCCTCGTCCTTTCAAAATCACTTGGGAAGTACGAGGCGAAGCCGAGTACTTCCAATATTACTCGGCCGTAAATTGCTTCATTTCAGGCCTCGACAGTAATGTACTATTGCATAGTTAGTTTTTCATTCCATTTTTGATACTCACCCCCAGTTTCTGGAAGGCTGATCAATTTGATCTATTGTCAAATCTCATGTCAGCACCTGTGATTGGCTGGCAAAAATATTAACAACCAATCACATCGCTTGACCTGAGATTTCACAACTGATTAGTAAATTTTTGCGTTGACCAGCCTTTCGGAAACTGGGGGTTATTGTTTTATTTTATTAAACTTCAAACAGTAGTTAATACAATAATTAATGATTCAACGTATTATTTAACCGCCATAGAAAATTAAACAGGTAAATGTATGTGTTATACCCATAATAAAAAACTGGACAAATGCGAGTCGGACTAGCGCGCTAAGCGTTCCGTACCTCACACATGTCTGTATTTAGGTACCATATTATTTTTAAGTATAGAGTATGCTCTACAATCAGACCAAGTTTGATGCTTTACTTATATCCGTTTTTAAGATAGAGCATGAACAAAAAACATTGAAAAACATATTTTCATTCGAGATTTGTATGAGGACACCTTTTCGGTTTTATTTGAGATCTTGAGTGTCTTTTAAAAAGGGATATTCAACCTAGCAAATTGAACTTGAAAAAGTGTGGTACGAACAAAACAGGATGTTTTTGATATGAAAAACACCATAGTTTACGATCTGTTCATTTCGTAACAAAATTTATAAGAGGATATTTTACATGCAAGGCAGTTAGTTATCAGGTTGATCTTTTCAAAAGTGGATATTTGTTACACACAATTTTTCTGCACACTTAAGGATGTTCTTACAATCATCTCATCATCATCATTCATAACATGCAGTTGTCCTCTTTTGAAAAGAAAATTCAATTTTTTTGCATTTACCGTTATAGAGGCTACACACTTTCTGTGAAAATTTCAGCTGGGTACCAATTTTTACGGTTAAGAAGATGCAGACAGACAAACGAACGGACGGACAGACGTCATAGGCAGAGTAATAGGGTCCCATTGGCACTCTTTGGGCGCGGAACCCTAAAAATATAAAACAGTGAAAAATCATTTTATCAAATATAGTCACTGAAACATTATTGTTTTATATCTGCTATATTGAAACAAGTGCACGAAGTCGTGTGTGGAGGTACCTATATAAGAGGTAAATAGCCTTGATAAAGGCTCCAGACGGTTTGTTGGTGATAATGTGGAAGCAAGTCGTGATGGTAGCCGTTGCGGCTGGTACGTTTTTTATAACACCCTCAGAAGGTACTGTTTGCTTTATGTTTCTTAAGATTTAACTGTAAACATAATCATGATTGTTGTACGGTTAGAGACCTAACACCTTTGAACTTGATAATGATGTGATTTCCTATGATCTGATTACGGTATGTGAGTACCGCGAACCGGGAGAGATGATAAAAACGATGTTTTCTGTTTGGCGAATTTATTATGTCCAGTACCCATAGCACAAGCTCTGCTTAGTTTGGGACTAGATGGTGCTGTGTAAGAATGTCCCAAAGATATTTATTTATTTATTGGTACTGAATTAAAATGGTTGTACAAGTAAACGCGTCGCACTGCATTCGGTGCTAGCGTCAGCATAAAACTTATACTATTGGTATTGTAAGGGTCTGCTCGTACAATTTTTATGCCTTTGTTTTACATATATTTTAAACTTGATTACCTACCTTTACAAAATAATGTTATTATTTTTTGAGTAAAAATAATCTAGTATGTTATACATTTTAAAATTAATGAACAAAAGTGTTAAAATGATATAATATGTCGTGAATAGTCGTGAGGCACATCAAAATTTCAAAATCATGAAATAGATTTTATCTAATCAGCCCAATTTGACGTCGTCTGTGGTTTAATGGTTTAAATGTCGGACTACTGATCACGAGGTCGTGGGTTCGATTCCCACAGGACACAAATATTTAAGTGATGAACATAAGTGTTTGTGTTAGCATGGGTGTTTCTTATAAGTATGTATTTACGAAACAAAAGGTACACAAGTATTATATCAGTCTATTGTCCAGTACCCATAGCACAAGCTCTGCTTAGTTTGGGACTAGATGGTGCTGTGTAAAAATTACCAAAACATTAAAACAAAAATAGAGAAATAAAGTGTAAGAACAAAATGTCATTCCTTCATTAAAATGTGTTCAATTATTAGGTTATTTTTAAAGGTTCCAAGAACCTGATAAGTTGTGATTGATTTCTTACAAAGAGGTTTAATTCAAATAATATTGATTGCTTGCAGGAACTAAATATTCAGATAAACGTAAGTAAATTAAAACGTACTAATACAATAATCATTATTTATTTATTTAATAACAGACATACTAACTACATATTCACAGAATGAATCATAGAAGCTACTATATTTAGAACATTGTCCTGTGTCAATATTATGTAACATACAAAATTACATTAACGACTGTTACAAAATTTGACGTTAGTATAATTTAAATTTTAAAAAGAGTAATAACAATATGGGACAATTATTAATTTACATAGCATTAATTAAACACGGGCACGTGGCGAAGTAGCAACCGCGCGGATTGTATCATCTGCGAGGTTAAGCTGCACTTGCCGCGGTCAGTCCGTGGATGGGTGACCATTTCGTTACACACCGAGACCCCTCCGCGCCTCGAAGAGTACGTTAATGTGTCGGTCCCGGTTGTCATACGAATATCTATGGCAGTCGTTACGGGTAGTCAGAAGCCTGAAAGTCTGACAACTGGTCTAACCTCCGAATGGCGGTATTGCCCAGTAACGGGGTTGCGGGGGTCTGATGGCAGTCGCTCCGTGTAAAATACTGATGTTCAGCCGCATCTGGCTAGACTGGAAGCCGACGCCAATATAATTGGGAAACGGCTCGGAGGACGATGAAAGTAAATAATAATCAGACCCAGTAAGTGAAACTATTACCACACTCTAAGGAACTCTAGCTCTGCTCCTTCCTTACGCTGTGCTATTACATTGAAGCTCTGCCTCCTGAACTAGGTTGTTAGCTGTATCTCAGGAGTCGGTTCTTTCTCTGGTTACAATTACACATGCTGAAAGTTTAGTGGCTTCTTTCCCGAAAAGGGGTCATTGTACTCATCATTCTGAACAACTTTTACTATGGGACTAACCCTGACATCGCGAAAAAAATATCAGGTGGTCCCTACATTTTATCGATTTTAATTAATACAACTGATTTTTTTTTCGCAATTTCTGTGTTGGTCCCATCATAGTATAAGTTGTTCATAATGATGAGTACAATGACCCCTTTTCGGGAAAGAAGCGATAAAAAATTTAGCATGTAGGTATAGCACAACAATGATATTTAAAACTAAATACCTATCATTGAGCACAACTCAATTACTTTTAATTCATGAATAAAATTTACATAGATAACTAAATACTATATGGACCGCTGTTACTAAAACAACTTGTTTTAAATATGAAAAATTAAATAAAGAAATAAGTTTCTATACTTAAAAATAAATTTAATAAGTTATTACAGCACCCCCCAGAAAATGTCCCAAACACGAAGTTTTCGATAGCTGTCCGAATCCATGCCCGCCTCTGAAATGTGGGGTCAACAAAGCTTTGATTCTATGTGCCCCTGCACCTACACCTGGTACTTCTGCTTGCAAAGCTGCCTGTATATGTGCTGACGGCTTTTTAAGAAACAAAGCTGGTGTCTGTATCCCTGAGAGAGAGTGTCGTAAGTACTGCATTATAATAGTACATTATGATACAAGTGAGCTAAGTTGGCCATTATACTCGAGGCTAGATTGTAACCCGAGCCGTAGGCGAGGGCGTAATGGAGCCAAGAGTGTAATGGCCAATGCTCATGCGTTTCATACAACGTTTTTCAACACAAGTGTGTTAAGTGTGTAAATGATCAGACGAAACCTGAAAAACTGTCATATAGAAGCATTTTCAAATTCTTCATTAGAAAGAAAAAAAAAAAAGAATAGTAGATTATACAACAAGTGAAAAAAAGGGAATTTAATTCGAGGGACCAAGTTGGATCCCGAGCAGCGAAGGATTCTAAGATTGAACCACGAGCAAAGCGAGTGGTTCAAAAATTGAATCCTGAGCGGAGCGAGGGATACAAGGACCGAGATAAAAAAAAAAATCACGAGTTGTGTACTCTACTTTTTACCATAGACTGCGAGAAAATAATTAGTTGTATATATGGCACGACCGGGTGAATGAGAGACATATTCAAGAATATGGTAGAATGTTCGTACAAATGAAGAAAAAAATATGAAAAAATATTCTACGAAAAATCACGCGTAGGTATAGTAGTCAAATACACGCGCAAGCTCTGTTTAGGGGTCTGTTGTCTTGTAAAACGCGAAGAGGGAGAAATAGCCACAGACCTCACTGCATAACATTTTGATTTGTAAGCGCGGACGTGTCTACAGAAATTGATTAAATACAATTAAAAATATTTAAAATCTTAAGACATTGTTTTTTTTTTTTTTTTTTTTTAATCATATTTAGAACGAGAATCAAGTACTAAACATCCTCCTTCAATAAGTCTCTCGTTCAACTTGTAGTATTTTTATTTTCTTAATTTAAATTTGATAGCTCCATTCAGCCAACTAGTACGTACGTTCAGCACGTTTTATTCATTTCTTAGTACAAAATTCGTGCTTGTTCCAAATTCAAAATGTTTTTACTCACTTGTGAGTAAAAGAGAGTTTTATTCACTGTTATCGATGAATAAAATGCCCTTTTTCGAGTGGCAATGGTAAAAAAAATATTTTTTGTCCCAGATAACGGCGAATAACTAAACAATTCAAAGCAGGTAGGTATAAAAAAAAAGTAGCACTAGACCTTGTAATCATAAATGTTCCCTATTACAGCCTACTATTGTTCCAAGAACGAGACGTTAGACAAATGTATCTCTCCATGCCCGCCACGGTACTGTGGTGTCAACATTACAACTATATCATGTGCTCGTCCAAAAGATTGTGTAAGTGGCTGCCGATGCCGTAATGGATTTCTAAGAAATTGTGATGGATACTGCGTGCATATGAAAGATTGCCGTAAGTGCTTCAGAATTGTATTCCTATGTCAACACAGACATAGTAAAAAATATAGACGAAGTGCTGCGAACAATCATAGTCATCAACTCAGCCTATCGCAGTCCACTGCTGGACATAGGCCTCTCCCAAGTTGTGCCACAAACACTCGGTCCTCTGCCTTCCGCATTCAGTCCCCCCCAGCCACGTTCTTCAGGTCGTCGCTTCACTTGGCGGGGGGCGTTCTACGCTGCGTTTGCCGATTCGCGGTCTCCACTCAAGGGCTCGTCTACTCCAGCAGCCATTGGACCTTCGACAGACATGGCCACTTGGCCAGCCCACTTCAGCTTACTGATCCTACAAGCTATGTCTGTCACTCCGGTTCTTCTCCGGATAATCCCATTACGGATTTTATCCTTCAAAGAAACTCGAAGCATAGCTCGCTCCATAGCTCGCCATGAACGACTTTTAATTTGTGGACTAGCCCAACTGTTAGTGTCCACGTTCCGGCACCGTAAGTCATGACAGGCCGGACGCACTGTGGATGAAGACCTGCGTCTTCAATCTTTGTGGGCAGTAGCCCGCCAGGCGCAGACCCAGCCTGGTCGGAGGATCCTCCCTTTGTGTTGGAGGAACATGATACCTCGTTCCTCTACAGTATCAACAATCATAGTGAAGCCAACAAAAACACATATACCTGTAGGCGTAGCATGACCAATTCTATGTCTATTCTTCCAAGAGTAGACAAAGCTCTTTCTAGACCAAGTGACAGATCTTTTTCCATAGCAACGAGAACGTAGCTAGTGCCGTACAAATTCTACCAAATCCTACCATATTATTACGTTTCGTTATCTAGAAAAAAGGTGAATCGAATAAGTTTTGAAACATTTGTACACACGGCTACTCATCAAGCTGTAAAAAACCAGTATAGGCTGACCTCGCGTTGTAAGGAAAACCTATTACAATGCGAGGTCAGCTTATACTGGAAATGTACAGCTTGATGTGTAGCCGTGTGTACGTAATTCAAAGCAACAACAATGCGCATTTTGTAGTCATGAATGTCAAGGTCGAAGGATTCGTTTTACAAAGTAAATTAATGTTTGTTAAATTTATTAAAACAATGTAATTAAGTACCTAGTTAGCTTTGTTGTAAATAATTTCAATATAATGTTTTTGGTTTTGTGGAAAAGCATGTTATTGATGTCAAAAAAGAAGTAAGTCATATTCCTATGTACCGATTATTAGCATTGTGATTAATTATTGTGATTGAGTGTTCTTCATACAGTCCCAAACCATATTTGAGGCCAAAATTAACTATTGGAAGATTTTGGTATGTACAGAGTAGAGTTAACACCTACCTACCTTCACCGGTACCTCCTTGCTTTGATACCTTAGTAATTTATTATACTTTCTGTTTTTACTGTTGAAACATCGTCTTTCTGCTCACCGTGTAAACAAAACTAATTTGTTTTTTTTACTGTTTTCAGAAAACTTACAGATAGAATACAATGCAATATTCGTTAACAATACAAGACTGGAGGCTATTTACTAATTTTCATGTATAAACAATAGAAAACTAAATCAATAAAAAGTTGGTAAAACTCAAGAACTACATGACAATAT
The DNA here is from genome assembly GCA_949699075.1 of Asteroscopus sphinx. Lineage (NCBI taxonomy): Eukaryota > Metazoa > Arthropoda > Insecta > Lepidoptera > Noctuidae > Asteroscopus > Asteroscopus sphinx. The sequence continues at coordinate 12,353,284 of OX453006.1, read as the reverse complement.
GATTGGAATATTATTAAAATATAGGAAGAAGTGAAGAAAAATTACACCAACAAATGCTTTAGCCGAGAAACAATAAAAAAATCTTCACCGGAAATGAGAAAAATCTTCACCGGAGAGTTACCGTCACTAATAGTTTTCTATGATTTGCAATAATAAACTTTGTTAGTTTTGGTAAATTATTATTTTATTTGTTCCATTGTAAACATTGGATTCATTTACAGCTTGTGAAGTACAGCAAAATGTATAGAGGTATTATTGGACTAGACCATTTTATGTCCACCCGTTCAAAGACCCATGATAAGGACTGAGTCAGGCTAACTGCCACAAATACTGCACCATCTCATTGCCAATTTGTAGTTCTTGAAAACTAGCTAGAAGATAGAGGGCTGCAATTAGATCACATAAAATGTGTTCTTGTCCGTATTAAAAACTATCTCACTAATATTATAAATGTAAAAATTTGGTGAAGATATTTGGATATTGAAAAATTTGTAACTCAACCACGCTGAAACGGCTGAACGGATTTGGATGAAATTTGGCACATAGACCATTACCCGGATTATAGTATTATATTATGTGTCCGGATTAATATATATGCTACAACATAACATATTGCTTTTAGTGATAAGACCGCCAATTGTTAGTACCGCCAAATGTTTGTTACAACTTTATTTTTGTTTTTATGGTGTGCAAACAATAAAGTATACCTACTCTATCTACTTTTTGTACCGAGAAAATAAACAGTTCCCGAGGGATGCACGATAAGGCTTTCTGTGATAAGCCGAAGAAGCCGCGGGCATTCAGCTAATTTTCTTACATGTAATCCTACTAATATTAAAATGCGAAAGTATGGATGTTTGTTTGTTTGTCCTTCAATCATGTTCAAACGGATTTGGATGAAGATTAGCACGTAGACCATAGGGTGTGCATTAACATAACGGAAACCTTTTTATCCCGGGAAGACACAGTTCCCGGGGGATGCACGATAGTCATTCGATATACTTATTACGAATTACACGCGGGCAAAGGCTAGTTTTTGATGATAAGTTAACTAAGGAGATAGCGACGATAGGAACCCGACATGTTATTATTGTTGTTCAAAGACTCCAATGAAACCAATTTAACAAGAATCTAGTCCTAATAAAACTAAAGAATAATTTTGTCTAGGTCTCATGAGATGTAGACTAATTTCTTCTATTTGAAGAGAAATATGTCTACCCCTAACTGTCAAAAGTAGAGAAAATATGTTCGTCATGCTCGACGTTGTAGATATGTGTCGATCGAAGTATAGAAACATTTCTTAGCTTCATTATTGACATCGGCATGCTACGGACGGAAGAAATCTTTCTACAATACGTCATTTTGTCTATTCTTCCGTCGACATAAGCTTTGTCTACAGCGGTCATGCTACGCCTGCTGAAGGATATTTGTTTTCGCGATACTTATTTCTCATCTCCGTCTACATTACTGGACGATGCCGCGACATGCGTACTGAGAGCGGTGAGCAAGGTTTGAGTTTCGGTGCATGTGTGTGCGTGAGCGCTGGTTTGTACACAGAGCACAGCACTTCGTCCATATCTATTACTACGTCTGTGTTGACAATTGATATTAAACGCAGCACGGTTTTGTTTTGAGTTATACCAAATTAAAAAACTATATGGAGAGTTAGTCTTCATTGTTGAAAAATTTCAAGGTATTCTTTATAAGGTATTTTTTAATATAAATAAGTTCAACCGGTTATAAAAAAAAAGTTGTAGGGTAGATTAATTTTTTTTGAGAAATATCTGTAAAGACGCTTGTCATCTTAGTCTTGGCGTTTTTTTTTTTTTTTTCTCCGTGGGGAAATCCTCATGGACGCACTCCGCCTGGGGTAGGCGGAGCCAGTGTCGGACTCTTACCGACTAAAACCACCGCGGTTTTCCTTCAACTACCTTAGCCGGGGGCGTGGGAACCCGTGAGTATTCACAAAACCACCCCCGACAGGGCCCGGCTCGCCACAAGCAGGCGAGCCCCTTCTCCCCGTGCGGCCTAACGAACACTGCCGGCCACCTCACCTCACGGGCCTTTACCAGCTACGCCAGCTGTGCCAACTACGCCAGCTACGCCAGCTGCTGGTCGGGCAGCAGACTACCCCGAGTCTGCTGCTCGCAGGCCCATCCTCCTGTAATTTTTATAGAGGTGTTCTTCCTTGCGGTCCGGGCGGTAAAGCCAAGACCCTCGGTTCCAAGAGGCGCGAGAACACTACTCAGCACGCACTCCTGGGATTACGAGACCGACGGGGACAGGGAAGGACAGTCCCCCCGCTACCTGCCCAGTGGCAGGGTCAGTGCACACCGGGCCCGCCCCTGCTCCTCCACAGTGCCCTCTGCTGGCATCAGAGGGACACGCGGAGCAACTTCCCATTGGCCCACATCGGGCCCATCCCGTGCCAAAATATTCGCCACAGGCAATAAGGTCCCCCGGTCCAAAGGAGACTTATTGCCCGTGCCCATGGTGCACCGGCCCAACAACTGCCGTTCCCTCTAGACGTGTCCAGAAGGACAAGCAGCTGTCAGTCACACGTGGAGGTTTTCTGGCCAGCACCCCACACGTGGAGGTTTTCTGGCCAGCACCCCTAGTCTTGTCGTCTTAGTCTTTATCTTTAGTCTTCTTATCTTAGTCTTCCTGCGAAAACGAACGCTGCAAAGCTTTCGAAACTTCAGGAAAACCAATTTAAATAATATACGCGATATAACCCGGTTAAACTTGTTTTATTATAATGTGTAGTGATCGCGAAAACCCAAGTTTTTTTTTTTTACATTAAATTATTAACCAAAAATGTATAAAACAGCGAAATGCACAAGACCAAACGAGGTTTACGACGTTTGTCCTAACCCTTGTCCGCCTTGTCTATGCGGTGTGGACCCGCGAACCATCAGATGTGCAGCACCACCAAGCCCTGGTGACCTTGAGTGTAAACCAGGGTGTCGATGTGCTGACGGATATGTGAAGAACCCTGCAGGCGAATGTGTGACGAGAGATCAGTGTTGTAAGTCTTTTTGTGTCATTTTTAAGAGTAATGTTGCAAGTAAAATTCATTCACAAAAAAACTTAACATATATTTAACACGATACTTTGTGACGAATAAATGATTTCATTTGATTCAAACATACTTAAGCGTTAGTTGCTGCCACTCTAAAGGGGAAATGGGCTGGACATATCTGCCGCATGTCAGACGACCACTGGGCCAAACTGACCACTCAATGGGTCTCTTTACATGGCAGACGTCAACGGGGCAGGCCCAGACGGAGATGGCGGGATTAGCTGTACTCCTTGCAAAAGCACTGGACTCTTCTAGCAATAGACAGGGAGAAGTGGAAGGAGAGTAGGAAGGTCTTATAATATTACAACGTCGATAGCATAGAACCATGTTCCACCTTATAAAAGGCAGGCAAATATTTAATTACAATGCATTCAAAGCTTGATTACTAATATGTCACATTCTTATTACCATTTACGTAATCATGTCAACTCAACCTTAATTTTATTAGATGCTTTTTATAAATTAATCCAATTTTATTTTATTATAATGATATAGATGTCAATAGTAATTATAAGCTAACATCAATTCCATTGTTTAAAAAAACTTATGCGGGACCCCCGTCAGGAACGAAGACATCCTTAAAATTCATATATTTTCACCGGTTCATTATAATGCAAACGTAACTATAGTACAAGCATAGATGGCAGGAAAAATCATGCGTCTTACTGAGATACCACAAGGCCCAGGTTCGATGTGTTAGGTAGGTATGTTTTATTTAATAATTTGCTGTAACTTGGACGTTACCCACCAGATGGAACTTAAAGGTGAGGTCAGCTGATAACAGTTACTCTATGTCCGTATATTCCTGTATATTCAATGTACTCTATTGGTATAATATGGACATGTGTAAGTATATATTTAAGGATATAATAATAAATTTCGTTTTTAATCTTTCAAAACGTTGGAAATTACTTTTTCTAGGAAAACCAATTTCTCAAGTTCTAGTTTGAAATTGAATTAAAATTTTAATTGACTTAAACGTAATTTCAAAAGCAATAAGCTAAAATTTATATTATCTATTCGGGTGTAAATTATTATATTTTATTGCTCACTATAACAGTTTGAGCACGTTCCATACTAGATAGTATTGTAATAAATTTTATAGCTTCACACGGTTCGGCTTCTAGCGCAGTATCGTGTTGTGGCGTGAATAGCGGTACACGTTGCTCCGACCGCATTAATAGTTAAGAAAGAAAGAGCATTATGAAAGAGTTCGTAGTTTGCACCGATGTGTACGATTGCATCATCATCCTCCGAGCCTTTTCCCAATTACATTGGGGTCGGCTTCCAGTCTAGCCAGATGCGGCTGAACATCAGTATTTTACACGGAGCGACTGCCATCAGACCCCCGCAACCCAGTTACTGGGTAATACTGACATTCGGAGGTTAGACCAGTTGTCAGACTTTCAGGCTTCTGACTACCCGTAACGACTGCCATAGATATTCGTATGACAACCGGGACCGACAGCTTAACGTGCTCTCCGAGGCACGGAGGGGTATCGATGTGTAACGAAACGGTCACCCATACCCATGTGTACGATTGCATAGATGGCTTAATTTATGATGACCTATATATTATAGATGCAAAACCTACTAAGATGCAAAATCTAAGGGCGTGTAGCACACACATATTCGGGCTAGCACATTTGTTTCAGCAGTATTTGTTGAACAACAAAGCCGACCCGAAGCAACTACTACATATGAACGCTTTCATCCGGCACGTGCCGATCGGCAAAGCCACCCACTCTCGGGTCATTTTGGGACGATCGGCAAAACCTGAGCGACATAAGTCGGCAGTTGATTTACGGCCAAAATTAATATCCTATCTATCCACGATTTACCCTACTGGAGATAGAAATTTGACATATTTTATATGGAGCTTATGTCAAATTCCTATCTCTAGTAGGGCAAATCGTGGATAGATTGGATATTAATTTTGGCCGTTATACCACCCGGCTGTTGCGATCGATGCTCACCCGAGTATAAGTAATGCCGAGCGGCCTTTTGCCCCAACATTCATTTACAGATTATATTCGATTTTGCCGCCCGACTGTGCCCATTAATGTCGGCCCGAACATTTATGTAGCACCCCCTAGTCTGTGTCGTAGTTAAGGCCACAAGCGCTCAGGGCAAGATTTGAATTTTGCTTCCCCAAAACTTACGCCCAGGGCAAGATTTAAAATTTGCGCCCCTAAAAACTTACTTTGTTTATGCTTTACTCTTCTTGTAAAGCATAAAGTAGTGTTTTAGTTTTGGGCAAGTGGCCTGCAGGCCGCGGGTCTGCGAGTGTGCCTCCTTGAGGTTTACGCCCCCGTCAGCCGCCCCAGCAGCCAGCCGCTGATCTAATTTTCCGTTTAGTCTTCATATTCCAATCAAAATGAACTTTAAATGTATTCAGTTTAAAATTACGCATACTATTTGAACACGATTTTCTGATAGCCGCCACGGTAAATGCAATTTCAAATGGTAATGTGTTATGTGAAAAATAATACGAATATTTACTAAACAAGTATAGGAACAAGCTAATAAAATAATACCATAATACGCATATTAATATAGATACAATCACGATTTCAAAAACACATTTAGTACGTCTTCTTATCAGGCCCATTGTGAGCGACCACGTTTCAGTACCGTAAGTAATTACTGGCAACACACACTGGTCAAAGACTTTCGTCTTGAGACACTGCGGCTCAAAGTCACTCAAAGGGCAATGGAGAGGGCTATGCTCGGAGTGTCTCTTCGTGATCGAATCAGAAATAAGGAGATTCGCAGGAGAACGAAAGTAACCGACATAGCCCGAAGTATTGCTAAACTTAAGTGGCAGTGGGCGGGGCACATTGCTCGCAGAACGGATGGCCGATGGGGCAGTAAAGTTCTGGAGTGGCGACCGCGTACTGGAAGGCGCAGCGTGGGTAGGCCCCCCACTAGGTAGACCGACGACCTGGTGAAGGTCGCGGGAATCCGCTGGATGCGGAAGGCACAGGACCGGTCGTTGTGGCGATGCTTGGGGGAGGCCTATGTCCAGCAGTGGACGTCTTTTGGCTGAAATGATGATGATGATGATGATTTAGTACGTAATTTTGATTGAATTATGATTACTTATACTATTTTCTATCTAATTAAGATAATTAACTCTTCTCTCCTTTTGTAAAGATATACAAGTTGCATGCTGTATTTACCTGTAATTGTTTGTGCATTATTTTTTAAACCAACATTATAACCGACACTACCCAGGTGTCATTGTAACAGCTGTTGATAGACTATAAATAAATAAATAAAGGAACCAAAAATAGTAAAAAAATGGAATCAGGCGTTACTATGCGGAAATCCATGATATAAAAATACGGAGTTAAAATTTTTAGCGTTGATTCCGATTATATTAATCACTTCTTCCGCATGTGCATATAATATGTATTTGTGGGCAGGAAGACGGTGCTGCATACTGCACCCAAGCTTGATGAACTAGTTTTGCGGAATGAACACTAAAATAATTATTAAATAATATTTTCACAGCACCGCTTTGTGGTAAAAATGAAATTCGCTCGCCCTGCAGCAATGGCGGTTGTGGACCTTGGACTTGCGCGGATGTAGGATTCCCTACGAGATGCGTTAAAATGGATCAAAAGTATTGCAAAGAAGGGTACATCTGTAAAGAAGGTTATGTGAGAGAAAACGGAGAGTGTATACCAGCAACTGATTGCCGTAAGTATCAGATTTATAGCAATAATGATTACTTGCCAGTGGAGAACCCATCATATTAGGCAATATGTCATAGGAGCGGTTAAAATCCAGTAGTTGATTGTTACCTAAAGAATATAAAAATATATTTACATGAAAATATGTGCGGTCAAACCCCTGCCCCGTCAGGAACAAAGTTATCCTTAAAATTGAAATTTTTTGAACGGTTCATTATAATGCTAAACGCAGCTTAAATATAAGCATAGATGGCAGGAAAGATCATGCGTCGTACTGAGATACCACAGTGCCCAGTTTCGATCCCCAGTAAAACATGACTTTTTGTGTTTTATTTAATAGTTAGTTGTAACTTTGACGTTACCCACCAGATGGCGCTTAATGATGAGATCATCGCTTAATGATCTGACATCTCTATGTCCGTATAATATTCAATGTACTCTATGGACATAACGCATCGACCATACAATACAGCCCAATAGACGCCTATTGTTGAATAGAATGCAAAAAACTAATTCAGTCAACTAGCCAAGGCGGGGTAGTAACTGCAGTCCGATTGGCCCTACCAAGACAGCTATTGACTAATCACTAACGCGGAAGTTTTGACTGCTCACATAAGTGCATGGTCTAAACTGTTTTGAAGTTTTTTCGTGGCAAATAGTGGCGACCTACATTATCTACATTTCATAGATGTGTTGACAGATATCGGTTGCCACTTATGAGGCGTCTATGGGGTGTAAGGTCGATGGTATGACGCAAGTCTTAGCTTGATGTGACGCTGCTTTTTCTCTCAAATCATACCTACCGCAAGGCCCCATAGGGAACTTCGTTCCATTATACATATATTTTTTTATTTAAATCTAGCTTCGTGTGGTGGAGACTCTAACGCGGTAGCGGGTTGTGACATAAACTGTGGTAGAATTTGTTTTGACTACAGCAAAAGACCTGTGAGTTGTATAGCTAAATGTAGTGATAATGCCTGCGATTGTAAAAAATAAAACGTATACGATGAAAATACAAAAAAATGCGTCAAGCCTGAAAAGTGCAGTAAGCTTATTTTTATGATTACTCTTTTTTTTTGACTGAGTAAAATATCATTTTTATGTATGTAAGACAGTAGTTAGGAGTTTATGGTGTTTTAAAAATATCGTTAGGAAATATATTGTGGATAGGGTAGCGCAGCCGAGCCTGCGTCTCGAGTTTCGGCAATTGAATTGAGTGCTTAGCCCACGTGAAGCGATTGAACCTGATTGAACATTATTTTATCCTCTAAATAAGTTGCTATCAAAAATGACAATATTGGTAACAGGTTGTTCCCAATTCTTGTATGATTGTTGAATGCAATACTTAATCATTTCAAAAGTTCTACTTTAAGTTCTAAAAATTCATTATTTACAGCTCCAGTTTGTGGGAAGAATGAAGTAGTCTCAGAATGCGTCAACAGTGGATGTCAAGCTAAGAACTGCTCGCAGTTAGGAAAACCAGTATCGTGTGTAAAAATAGACCCCAAATATTGTATGAAAGGTTGTCTCTGCAAAGAAGGATATTTACGAGCCGGGAATGGTACTTGTGTCCCAGAAAAAGATTGTGACCGTGAGTAATTTAATAATATTCTATTTGAATTTTATTGAGATATCTATTATTCGAACGTTGTTGACTGTATGGGTTTTAGGTCCATTGGCACGCCATTATTAAACATTTGCAATTAGCTTCATCGCTTCGATTATTTTCTTTGTCAGAAAAAATGCCTTTGATGAACACCGACATTTTTTATTATTGTGTATAAACAGAATGCATCAAATTTCATGAACATTTTAATCCATGTGCAACACAAACCTGCGAAAATATCGAGAAACAGTACGGTTGCCCCATCTATCCCGCGTACTGCAAAGGAGCCTGCCAATGTGATAAGGGATACTACAGAAACAAGATCGGAAAATGCATTTCTAAGAACGATTGCTGTTAGTGTAGCTTCCAATTTTAGGAACAGATCATCTTTAATTATTTTCTTTAGCTTCACTTCTCTTCTTATCTGCAATAATCAATCAACCTCATATTCAGCCTCCATAATCCCACTGCTAAGCCGCCGTTTTTCCATATCAAAAGTTTCTGATTGATTTGAAAGATTGGAACAATGAAATTCTTCATAGTTTATACATAAAAATGCACAGAATTAGGATTCCCTACAGCCTGTCTAGATATAGCCGAAAATTGTTTTTCGGAAGCACCGGGTTGCGTCTGTGCTTACGATTACTTGAGAGATGCTACCAGTATAGTGTAGCTACCACGATTAGGAACAGATCTTCTTTAATTATTTTATTTAGCTCCACTTCTCTTTCTATATGCAATATACAATCATCATCATATTCAGCCTCCATAATCCCCTTGCTCGGCATAGTCCTTCTTTACCTACCAAGTTAGTAATAATTTATTTTTAATTTTATATTTTAGTGAAGTGCAGAGGTCCTCACGAGTACCACTCATGTGGCAGTGCATGTGACAACGTGTGTGCTACATTATACAAACAGAACCAGACCAACTGTCCCATCAAAAATATCAAATGCAATCCCATGTGCTACTGTGAAAAAGGATACGCTAGAGATAAATATAATATATGCATTCCTATAGAAAAATGTCCAGGTATTTTTTTACCATAGAGTTATTCTTATCTCCACAAAATAAATCACCCATAAAACTTACAAACTCGATGAAATCGATGATCTTAGCTCTCTGGATTTTTCGTTATACTACCATGTAAATGAATTAATTAGCCCAGGTTTACTAATCTAGGTATACCAGCCAGGCAAAGCAAGTACACCACTTATGCTTTGCGCAAGTATTTATGGCTGAATCAGAGGTCAAGGGTGCAGGGTCTAAATATTTATGGCTGAGTTTCCAATCACCAGTTAACGTTTCTGAGAAACAAGTTTAACATTTTGTCAGTTGTTGTATAGAATTATATTCATACATATATCATCAAAGCCACTTCTGGTTAGACTGGAAGCCGACCCTAATATAATTGGGAAAAGGCTCGGAGGATGATGATATTATCAAAGCGTCACATTTATTCCTCAGGTAAAAGTTATTAAACTAGTGAAAAACCAGCCCTTATACGCAATTAATTCAAATATTGAAAAAAAAAACACTCGGAATTCACACGACTTAATTAATGGCGTGTCTGCTTTTAGTAACTATATGGCAGATGAACAAATGATTCCTCATTGGTTATGTATCAAGGTTGTTGAATGCAATACTTAATCATTTCAAAAGTTTTACTTTAAGTTCTACAAATTCATTATTTACAGCTCCAGTTTGTGGGAAGAATGAAGTGGTCTCAGAATGCGTCAACAGTGGATGTCAAGCTAAGAACTGCTCGCAGTTAGGAAAACCAGTATCGTGTGTAAAAATAGACCCCAAATATTGTATGAAAGGTTGTCTCTGCAAAGAAGGATATTTACGAGCCGGGAATGGTACTTGTGTCCCAGAAAAAGATTGTGACCGTGAGTAATTTAATAATATTCTATTTGAATTTTATTGAGATTTCTATTATTCGAACGTTGTTGACTGTATGGGTTTTAGGTCCATTGGCACGGCATTATTAAAAATTTGCAATTAGCTTCATCGCTTCGATTATTTTCTGTGTCAGAAAAAATGCCTTAGATGAACACCGACATTTTTTATTATTGTGTATAAACAGAATGCACCAAATTTCATGAACATTTTAATCCGTGTGCACCATCATGTCCAACACAAACCTGCGAAAATATCGGGAAACAGTACGATTGCCCCATCTCTCCCGCGTACTGCAAAGGAGTCTGCCCATGTGATAAGGGATACTACAGAAACAAGATCGGAGAATGCATTTCTAAGAACGATTGCTGTTAGTGTAGCTTCCAATTTTAGGAACAGATCATCTTTAATTTTTTTTTAGCTTGACTTCTCTTCTTATCTGCAATAATCAATCAACCTCATATTCAGCCTCCATAATCCCACTGCTAAGCCTCCGTTTTTGCATGTCAAAAGTTTCTGATTTATTTGAAAGATTGGAACAATGAAATTCTTCATTGTGTATACATAAAAATGCACAGAATTAGGATTCCCTACAGCCTGTCTAGATATAGCCGAAAATTGTTTTTCGGAACCACCGGGTTGCGTCTGTGCTTACGATTACTTGAGAGATGCTACCAGAATAGTGTAGCTACCACGATTAGGAACAGATCTTCTTTAATTATTTTATTTAGCTCCACTTCTCTTTCTATATGCAATATACAATCATCATCATATTCAGCATCCATAATCCCCTTGCTCGGCATAGTCCTTCTTTACCTACCAAGTTATTATAATTTATTTTTACTTTTTATATTTTAGTGAAGTGCAGAGGTCCTCACGAGTACCACTCATGTGGCAGTGCATGTGACAACGTGTGTGCTACATTATACAAACAGAACCAGACCAACTGTCCCATCAAAAATATCAAATGCAATCCCATGTGCTACTGTGAAAAAGGATACGCTAGAGATAAATATAATATATGCATTCCTATAGAAAAATGTCCAGGTATTTTTTTACCATAGAGTTATTCTTATCTCCACAAAATAAATCACCCACAAAACTTACAAACTCGATGAAATCGATGATCTTAGCTCTCTGGATTTTTCGTTGTACTACCATGTAAATGAATTAATTAGCCCAGATTTACTAATCTAGGTATACCAGCCAGGCAAAGCAAGTACACCACTTATGCTTTGCGCAAGTATTTATGGCTGAATCAGAGGTCAAGGGTGCAGGGTCTAAATATTTATGGCTGAGTTTCCAATCGCCAGTTAAAGTTTATCTGAGGAACAAGTTTAACATTTTATCAGTTGTTGTATAGAATTATATTCATTCATATATCATCAAAGCCACATCTTGCTAGACTGGAAGCCGACCCTAATATAATTGGGAAAAGGCTCTGAGGATGATGATATTATCAAAGCGTCACATTTTATTCCTCAGGTAAAAGTTACTAGACGAGTGAAAAGCCAGCACGCCCCTATACGCAAATAATTCAAATATTGAAAAAAAAAACACTCGGAAATCACACGACTTAATTAATGGCGTGTCTGCTTTTAGTAACTATATGGCAGATGAACAAATGATTCCTCATTGGTTATGTATCACTTAATAATACATCAGTGATGATACGAGTATGAACACTAGGTCACTCAATTAAACATCACTAAAAGATAAAATCAAGATAGAGTAGTCACCGAATTATGTGTAATTCAAGTGAAAATTATTTAGTGATCAGCTTGTATTTACACTGTTTCACTTAATGATGTATAACTCAAGTAGAGAGCATCATCAAGTGATATCGTTTAAATCCAACATAAGAAATGAGAAGATAATATTTTTACTACAATTTATTTATTTTAAATGTGTGTTTTGCTATATAATTATGTGAATAGGCGTGTAGCAAACACATAATATTTAGTCCAGCACATTTGATTCAGCAGTATTTGTTGAACAACAAAGTCGACTCGAAGCTACTACTGTATAATTATGTTCGGCTGTCATCCGGCTCATGCCGATCGGCAAATCCACCCACTCTCGTGTCATATTTTTTAGAAGTAGTAGAGCTCCTTTTTGAAAGAGCTCGTCCGGGGAAGACCACCATTGTACCTACTTCTCCGCCAAATAGTGATGCTTGCATGGCTGTGTTTCGGTCTGAAGGGTAGGGTGCCGGTGAAATTACAATCACATGAGACTTTTTATCTTCATGTCTCAGTTTAGCGAACTGACTTGGGGTACCATTGAGGCAACAGCCTAGGTGGTATTGCAGTTTTTATAGGCAAAGGTAACCACTTAACATCAGGTGGGCTATTAGCTCGTTTCGCCATCCTATACTATGAAAAAAATTCAAAAAACATTGGGTCGACCGGAAAAACCCGAGCGGCATATGTCTGCAGTGTATTTAAACTGCCCGGCTGTTGCGATCGATGCTCACCCGAGTAAAAGTAATGCTAAGCGGCCTTTTGCTCGAACATTCATTAACAGATTATATTTGATTTTGCCGCCCGGCTATGCCGATTAATGCCGTCCCGATTATATGTGTAGCACCCCTTAGTCTGTGTCGTAGTTAAGATCATAAGCGCCCATGGCAAGATTAAAATTTTGCACTCCCAAAACTTACGTCTAATACAGCGCCCCTAAAAACTTTAAATGTATTAAGAGAAAAGCATAAACTTGTGTTTTAATTTTGGGCAAGTTGTGTTCATGTGCTCAGCAGCCTGCAGGCTGCAGGTCTGTAAGTGCGCCCCCTTGAGGTTTACGCCCCCGACAGCCGTCCCCGCGGCCAGCCCTAGCTACGGCACTGATCTTAGTATCCGTTCAATCTTCATGTTCCAGTCAAAATGTAACTTAAAATGGTAATTAAGTAAGTAAGTGTTCATAGATTAATCGTTATGAGAAAAAACACGATTAACAAAACAAATATAGGTACTAGCAAAGTAAATTATACCGTAATACGCATATTAATAAAGATAAATCACGACTTTAAATCATAGTGTTTACATTATTTTGATTGAATTATGACTACTACCTTCTATCTGAGTAGTTCTTCTGTCCTTTTGTAAAGATAAACAAGTTGCATGCTGTGTTTACCTATAATACATTTAGTTGTGCAGTGTTTTTAAGAGCAACATGTAACAGCTGCTGGTAGACCATAAATAAATAAATATAAAGGAAACAATAATAATAAAATAATTATAGAATGGAATCAGGCGTTACTTAGCGGAAATTTATGACATAAAAAATATATAGTAATTTTTTTATTTTTTTATTTCGATTATAATAATCACACCTTCTGCATGTGCATACATGTATTTGTGGGCAGGAGGGCAGTACTGCATACTGCATCCAAGCTTGATGAACTAGTTTGGCGGAATGAACACTAAAATAATTGCTTAATAATATTTTCACAGCACCGCTTTGCGGTAAAAATGAAATTAGCTCACCCTGCAGCAATGGCGGTTGTGGACCTTGGACTTGCGCGGATGTAGGATTCCCTAAAGGATGCGTTAAAATAGATCAAAAGTATTGCAAAGAAGGATGCATCTGTAAAGAAGGTTATGTGAGAGAAAACGGAGAGTGTATACCAGCATCTGATTGCCGTAAGTAGCAGATTTATAGTAATTATGACATGAACGTTGAACCCATGATATATGGCAATATTTTAATGGAGCGGTTGAAATCCAGTAGCTGATTGTTACCAGTAAACTTACCAGTGAATTTATCTCACTCATTAACCTACATTATTCTCACACAATTTATTCCAAATCATGTAACAAACCATTGTACAGTCGGCCAATCTATTTGGTTTACACCCCACACAGACGGGTTACTGTCACTGTGTGCGTAAAGCTAATAAGTCGGTCGCGGTCGGTACGAATGCACACAAACGCTACACAAAACGAGTGGGCTCTGTTTTTTATTAGTGTGCGTATGACCAATGACTAATATATCAATATATAATAATCATAATTGAATAAGTTCCAATATTTCAACACAGTAAGTAATGATCCCATAGCCGGTCGCTGTATGCGCTTGGGATAGTTAATGATGCAGCTTCATGACAGGAGTTCAAATCCAGGCAGAGTTGTTTTGTTTTACGGTTTTCTTTTTTTGTCTTTTATGAAATCAATTTTGTGACAAATAAAATCACTCAAACAAAAAGTAGAAAGGTAATTAAATAAAACCAATAAACTAAATTTAAATATTTTCTTAAATAAACTAAGCGTCGGAATGCGTATATTTTATGATGCGAACGCCTATTTTTCCTTATCGCTTGGGTCATTAGTAAATAAGCTAACTCGTTTCGACTAATATGTTCCTTACAGTGGTTGGTTTAACGTTCAATTTGGTATGGGCTATAACATACAGCCAGCTAATAAATAACTACGTGTGATCAATAAAAAGATTTAATAATATAATATAATTTATTGAACAAGTAACAATAATGAAAACTTTTAAATATACCTAGGTATTCTATCGCTAATAATACCAAACGATTGGAACTTTGGATGAGTATATTGAATATTTTTTCCAGTTTATAAGACAAGGTTTTTTGTTGGATAAGTATGGACGTAAATATTTTATATATAAATTTAAGCAAAGTAAAATTGGTGGTGATGTGAATCAACATGTTAGATAGTAAGAAATTATGACAACTTCTAACTGCATAACAATAACATCACTTACACTTCAAAATTACTCTCAACTACAGACTTTCAATAATACTATTTCTTGTTTAATTAAAAGAATCACGGCAACATGTATATCAATAGTGAGTCGGCAAACCTTTGTTTTCTATTACTTCTCGTATCCTTCTGCTCATGCTGTTAACCATAATCGCACTTTTTAACCGACGAAAAAAAGGAGGAGGTTCTCAATTCGACGCGTATATTTGTTTTTTTTTTTTTTTTTTTTTTTTTTTTATGTATGACCACGCATAACTTTTTATAGAGTGGTCCGATTTTGATGATTCTTTTTTTAATGGATAGGGTATATCTCGAAGTTGGTCCCATTTAAATTTCAAAATCAAAATCCACCCCTAAGGGTAGTAAAACAGGGGATGAGTGTTTGTTCACCCACTGAATTCTTACCTGTTAACCGATTCTGTTGAAACTTGACACACATAAATATAGTTCTAGACACTACGACATAATGGAGACCTGGAGTTTGATTAAAACCACAAAAAATTGAAAAATAAAACTTTTTAACAAAAAATTAAACCGACGAAAACGGAAACTGAAAAGCGAAAAATAACTAATTATGAGTCGGCGCCAAACAACCAATCAACGAAGATCATTAAATTACTTTAAATAAATAATAAAAACAACGTCACATCAAATACAACGTGAAATTTTCAACGATAAACAATAACTTTCCAAAAATGCGTTCTCCGCTCGGCCACTTGCAACTTGCACGCACTTTACTTACTAAAAGTTCGTTTGGCGCCGACTCATAATTAGTTATTTTTCGCTTTTCAGTTTCCGTTTTCGTCGGTTCAATTTTTTGTTAAAAAGTTTTATTGCTATTTTATTCTCCACAATATTTTATGGGCATCCTTATCCGACTTAAAATATTTTTCATCACTACAAATAACCACACTATTCTCCTAATAAAAAATCATATATGACCTAGCAAACTAAAGTCGTTTTTGTCGGTGAGCAGTGGACAGCAAAATCTTCCGCGCTGACTTGCTACAGCGTAAACCAGCTGCATGCAGGTAATAACGCACTGTTTGCAAGGATACCATGGTGCTGTCGCAGTTATGCGGGTGGATAAAAACGGAGTCCCCTGTGCCTTGCCACGATGTCGTAGTGCCGAGATGAAAAATTCGCATTCGGTTTTGGCCCACGTCGACGATGGTCTACTTCTGCAGAATCCGCATACCGACACGGACCCATAACTCCACGGTTCTCCTCTATGGATAAAAAACAAAATAATATTTAAAATGATGAAGATAAAAAATGGTGGAAAAAGAATAATGAATTAATTACTTATATGGGATCATAATGTATGTTAAGTTAACATAGCTTCACATTGGTGGCATTAGATACCATTGATACCAATAATAAATATCTATCATCATTCATCATCATCATAACCATCATCATGATCATCATCACCATCATCGTTATCATCATCATCATCATGATCATCATCATGATCAGTAGCAGCCTATAGTCCACTGCTGAATATGCCCATGCCGATGCCGTAGTGAGACAAAAATGGGCTGGACCAAGATTATGATAGTAAAATATCTTTCATATATTTATGATATATTATTACAAATATGTATTGCACATATGTTACATTAATTTATTCATACAATCTATTTTTTCTCGTTTTATTTAGCATACAATATTGGCGTGTCTTTTTTATGCAATTCGTCAATAATAATTATTAAAAGACATTATGTTATCAATATCACACACTACAAAATATTTTTTAATCTAATTACATGTGCAAAACTAGTAATTATATTTTATCAGTAGTTATTTAAGTATTAGAGACATGCCAAGATTGTTTACAAAATAAGACAAGAGAGAAAAAACAGACTTTAGGTAAACATTGACAGGTTAGATGAGTTACTTTGAGTTGAAGTATAATTAAACGTAATGAAAATATGTCACACACATGTAGGTAATTGTTACTCACCGATATCAATAAGCGCCTTGCAATTTCACTCATGGAAACGTTTTGCTTATGCAAAACAACGATTTCAGTCTTTTTAAACTTTGTTAATGTTGCATGATTGGATCAAGTGCAAACACAAAGTTGGGAAGAGAAACAAAGAACGCACACGAATATGAGTAGCAATATAAATATACTCAGCAGTGCAAATACTCGTAGACTGATAGCTAAGAACACTCATTTTTAAGCTATTGCATAGCTTCTATCGCGGACCTTGATCGTGGAGACCGAATCCAGAAATTCCGTAACGAAAATAACCTAACACCCCCCACTCCGACCAGCACAGCGGTGATACTTCTTAGTTTGCCATCTATCGATGAATAGCAGAACTTTTAATGACTTTTTGAAATATCACGCTTGTCTCTTTAGTTCTGCAAATCGCCTCTAGCCAAAAAAAAACCAATGCCAGGTTGTATCGGAGTTACTGCGCATGCGTAATCCCCCTCTTCACCCCGCAATCTGGTGACTCATGCCTGCTTAGAGTTTCGGCGTTAGGGCACCTCCTCTTTGTATTTACATAAAAAATGCTATGCAATAGCTTTACCGCGGCAGTCTCCGAGTGCCACACGTCTTTTTTTTATAAAATAAAGTGGATGAAATAAAAAATTGTGGGTAACTACCCTATCCTAACCAGTCAAAATAAAGTAAATTGGCTGAGAATTCCGTGCTCATGTTTCAAACGTTTTAAATTACTCTGTTACTCATCTTTGAACGGGATTGAATAGTTAGAAATTCAACTAAGTAATGAATGTTAGCAAAATTATGAACACAAAACGAAAATTTTGTTGCACCCGTGATCTGAACTTACGACTACTTGTTCACTAAGCAGAGTCGTTAGCCACTGTGCCAAAGCTATTATGATGACTACGGGTGAAATATTGTAACAATGAGTTAATACATAAATTAATTATTACCATACATTGCTACATTGGTATATTATTGGTGTGACATACGCACACTAATAAAGCACAGAGCTCGCTCGTTTCATTTAACGTTTGTGTGCGTAACTATTCGTACTGACAAAGCTCATTAGTGTGAGATGTAAACCAAATAGCTTTCCAGACTGTACCATTTATTACTTGAAAAGAGTATATCCATGGATATGGTTTCTTGCCGGCACTTCTACATAGGACTAACTTTTTGGAACCGTGCAACTAAATTCTCTACGTTTTGAAAGTGCATGTAAATGCTTCTTCAAAATAAAACTTTAGTTTTTTTTAAAATTTGAATTACCTAAAAAATTTAAAAATAAATAACGATTTAAATTGTGGAAAGAAAAAATCGCTCACGACCAGGATTCGAACCTGCGACTCCTGGCTCTATACGCCAGTGCTTTAGCCACTAAGCTACCGTGAACACTGCTCGTGGTATCGAAATTCTCATCCACTTGGTACATCTTTGGGTGACGTCAGCGATATCTTATTTAGAAACAGTGTTTCTTAACCGACTCGACTAACTTTGCAGTTAATTCAAAGTCGTATAGATATGCCTACCCTTACTAATTATTTTATTATTTTTAACACATTAACGCATGCGAAGCGAAATGTAACGATTTAAAATGTGGAAAGAAAATGCATTTCGCATGCGTAAATGTGTTAAAACTAATAAATTAAGTAAAAAGAAATGTTATAATAAATGTATTTTCTTATTCAAACCTAGCTTCGTGTGGTGGAGACTGTAACGCGGTAGCAGGTTGTGGCATAAACTGTGGTAGACTTTGTTCTGACTACAACAAAGGACCTGTGAGTTGTATAGCTGTATGTGGTGATAATGCCTGCGA
Source organism: Asteroscopus sphinx (assembly GCA_949699075.1). Lineage (NCBI taxonomy): Eukaryota > Metazoa > Arthropoda > Insecta > Lepidoptera > Noctuidae > Asteroscopus > Asteroscopus sphinx. Next base: position 12,334,487 of record OX453006.1, on the reverse strand, counting down.
TTGTAAAAAAGAATATGTATACGATGAAAATACAAAAAAATGCGTCAAGCCTGAAAAGTGCAGTAAGCTTATTTTTATGATTACTCTTTTTTTTTGACTAAGTGAAATTTCATTTTCGTGTATATAAGACAGTGGTTAGGAGTTTATGGTGTTTTAAAAATATCGTTAGGAAATATATTGTTGATAGGGTAGCGCAAAAGAGCCTGCGTCTCGAGTTTCGGCAATTGAATTGAGTGCTTAGCCCACGTGAAGCGATTGAACATCATTGAACAGTATTTTATTTTCTAAATATGTTGCTATCAAAAATGACAATATTGGTAACAGGTTTTTCCCAATTCTTGTAAGGTTGTTGAATGCAATACTTATTCATTTCAAAAGTTTTATTTTATGTTCTACAAATTCATTATTTACAGCTCCAGTTTGTGGGAAGAATGAAGTAGTCTCAGAATGTGTCAACGGTGGATGTCAAGCTAAGAACTGCTCGCAGTTAGGAAAACCAGTATCGTGTGTAAAAATAGACCCCAAATATTGTATGAAAGGTTGTCTCTGCAAAGAAGGATATTTACGAGCCGGCAATGGTACTTGTGTCCCAGAAAAAGATTGTGACCGTGAGTAATTTAATAATATTCTATTAGATTTTTTTTGAGATTTCTACTATTCGAACGTTGTTTACTGTATGGGTTTTATGTCCTTTGGCACGGCATTATTAAACATTTACGATTAGCTTCATCGCTTCGATTATTTTCTTTGTCAGAAAAAATGCCTTTGATGAACACAGACATTTTGTATTACTGTGTATAAACAGAATGCAACAAATTTCATGAACATTTTAATCCGTGTGCACCATCATGTCCAACACAAACCTGCGAAAGTATCGGGAAACAGTACGATTGCCCCATCTCTCCCGCGTACTGCAAAGGAGCCTGCCAATGTGATAAGGGACACTACAGAAACAAGATCGGAGAATGCATTTCTAAGAACGATTGCTGTTAGTGTAGCTTCCAATTTTAGGAACAGATCATCTTTAATTATTTTCTTTAGCTTCACTTCTCTTCTTATCTGCAATAATCAATCAACCTCATATTCAGCCTCCATAATCCCACTGCTAAGCCTATATTTTTTGCATATCAAAAGATTCTGATTTATTTGAAAGATTACAACAATATACTCCTTCATTGTGTATACCTAAAAATGCACAGAATTAGGATTCCCTACAGCCTAGATATAGCCAAAAATCGTTTTCCAGATCCATCGGGTTGCGTCTGTGCTTACAATTTCTTGAAAGATAATACCAGTATAGTGTCACTACCACGATTAGGAACAGATCATATTTAATTATTTTCTTTAGCTTTACTTCACTATTTATATGCAATATTCAATCATCATCATATTCAACATTACATAACATCACGCCTGTATTTCCCCGAAGGGGTAGGCACAGGTGTAATAGTACACCCGTATTTCGCCAGTTATGTTATCATCATATTCGGCCTCCATTGTCCCACTGTTTGGTATAGGCTTCTTTCTTTACATACCAAATTATTCTGATTTATTTGTATTTTTCATATTTTAGTGAAGTGCAGAGGTCCTCACGAGTACCACTCATGTGGCAGTGCATGTGACAACGTGTGTGCTACATTATACAAACAGAACCAGACCAACTGTCCCATCAAAAATATCAAATGCAATCCCATGTGCTACTGTGAAAAAGGATACGCTAGAGATAAATATAATATATGCATTCCTATAGAAAAATGTCCAGGTATTTTTTTACCATAGAGTTGTTCTTATGTCCATAAAATAGATCACCCATAAAACTTAAAAACTCGATGAAATCGATGATTTTAGCTCTCTGGCTTTTACATCTGGCTAGACTGGAAGCCGACCCTAATATAATTGGGAAAAGGCTCGGAGGAAGTGACAAACCAGTCCTTATACGCAAATAATTCAAATTTTGAAAAAAAAAAAATACGGAAATCACACGACTTAATTAATGGCGTGTCTGCTTTTAGTAACTATATGGCAGATGAACAAATGATTCCTCATTGTTTATGTATCACTTAATAATACATCAGTGATGATACGAGTATGAACACTAGGTCACTCAATTAAACATCACTAAAAGATAAAATCAAGATAGACTAGTCACTGAATTATGTGTAATTCAAGTGAAAATTATTTAGTGATCAGCTTGTATTTACACTGTATCACTTAATGATGTATAACTCAAGTGGAGAGCATCATCAAGTGATATTGTGTAAATCCAACATAAGAAGCTGAAGAGCTCGTCCGGGGAAGACTACCATCGTACCTACTTCTCCGCCAAATAGTGATGCTTGCATGGCTGTGTTTCGGTCTGAAGGGTAGGGTGCCGGTGAAATTACAATCACATGAGACTTTCCATCTTCATGTCTCAGTTTAGCGAACTGACTTGGGGTACCATTTAGGCAACAGCCTAGGTGGTATTGCAGTTTTTATAGGCAAAGGTAACCACTTAACATCAGGTGGGCTATTAGCTCGTTTCGCCATCCTATACTATGAAAAAAAATTAAAAAAACATTGGGTCGACCGGAAATACCCGAGCGGCATAAGTCTGCAGTGTATTTAAACTGCCCGGCTGTTGCGATCGATGCTCACCCGAGTAAAAGTAATGCTGAGCGGCCTTTTGCTCGAACATTCATTAACAGATTATATTTGATTTTGCCGCCCGGCTATGCCGATTAATGCCGTCCCGATTATATGTGTAGCACCCCTTAGTCTGAGTCGTAGTTAAGATCATAAGCGCCCATGGCAAGATTAAAATTTTGCACTCCCAAAACTTACGCCCAATCCAGCGCCCCTAAAAACTTAAATTGTATTAAGAGAAAAGCATAAACTTGTGTTTTAATTTTGGGCAAGTTGTGTTCATGTGCTCAGCAGCCTGCAGTCTGCAGGTCTGTAAGTGCGCCCCCTTGAGGTTTACGCCCCCGACAGCCGTCCCCGCGGCCAGCCCTAGCTACGGCACTGATCTTAGTATCCGTTCAATCTTCATATTCCAGTCAAAATGTAACTTAAAATGGTAATTAAGTAAGTAAGTGTTCATAGATTAATCGTTATGAGAAAAATCACGATTAACAAAACAAATATAGGTACTAGCAAAGTAAATTATACCGTAATACGCATATTAATAAAGATAAATCACGACTTTAAAACATAGTGTTTACATTATTTTGATTGAATTATGACTACTACCTTCTATCTGAGTAGCTCTTCTGTCCTTTTGTAAAGATAAACAAGTTGCATGCTGTGTTTACCTATAATACATTTAGTTGTGCAGTATTTTTAAGAGCAACATGTAACAGCTGCTGGTAGACCATAAATAAATAAATATAAAGGAAACAATAATAATAAAATAATTATAGAATGGAATCAGGCGTTACTTAGCGGAAATTTATGACATTAAAAATATATAGTAATTATTTCATTTATTTATTTCGATTATAATAATCACACCTTCTGCATGTGATACATGTATTTGTGGGCAGGAGGGCAGTACTGCATACTGCATCCAAGCTTGATGAACTAGTTTGGCGGAATGAACACTAAAATAATTGCTTGATAATGTTTTCACAGCACCGCTTTGCGGTAAAAATGAAATTAGCTCACCCTGCAGCAATGGCGGTTGTGGACCTTGGACTTGCGCGGATGTAGGATTCCCTAAAGGATGCGTTAAAATAGATCAAAAGTATTGCAAAGAAGGATGCATCTGTAAAGAAGGTTATGTGAGAGAAAACGGAGAGTGTATACCAGCATCTGATTGCCGTAAGTAGCAGATTTATAGTAATAATGACTACCTACCCAGAATGGTGAACCCATGATATAAGGCAATATTTTAATGGAGCGGTTGAAATCCAGTAATTGAATGTTACCAGTAAACTTACCAGTGAATTTATCTCACTCATTAACCTACATTATTCTCACACAATTCTTTCCAAATCATGTAACAAACCATTGTACCATTTATTACTTGAAAAGAGTATATCCATGGAGTTTTTGGCTGGCTCTTCTCCATAGGACTAACTTTTTGGAACCGTGCAACTAAATTCTCTACGTTTTGAAAGTGCATGTAAATGCTAATTCAAAATATAATTTTTGTTTTTTTTTTTAATTTGAATTACATAATAAATGTAAAAAGAAATGTTATAATAAATATGTATTTTCTTATTTAAATCTAGCTTCGTGTGGTGGAGACTCTAACGTGGTAGCAGGTTGTGGCATAAACTGTGGTAGACTTTGTTCTGACTACAGCAAAGGACCTGTGAGTTGTGTAGCTGAATGTGGTGATAATGAATGCGATTGTAAAAAAGAATATGTATACGTTGAAAATACAAAAAAATGCGTCAAGCCTGAAAAGTGCAGTAACCTTATTTTTATAAATTTTATTTTCGTGTATATAAGACAGTGGTTAGGAGTTTATGGTGTTTTAAAAATATCGTTAGGAAATATATTGTGGATAGGGTAGCGCAACCGAGCCTGCGTGTCGAGTTTAGGCAATTGAGTTGAGTGCTTAGCCCACGTGAAGCGATTGAACCTGATTGAACAGTATTTTATTTTCTAAACATGTTGCTATCAAAAATGACAATATTGGTAACAGGTTGTTCCCAATTCTTGTAAGGTTGTTGAATGCAATACTTAATCATTTCAAAAGTTTTACTTTAAGTTCTACAAATTCATTATTTACAGCTCCAGTTTGTGGGAAGAATGAAGTAGTCTCAGAATGCATCAACGGTGGATGTCAAGCTAAGAACTGCTCGCAGTTAGGAAAACCAGTATCGTGTGTAAAAATAGACCCCAAATATTGTACAAAAGGTTGTCTCTGCAAAGAAGGATATTTACGAGCCGGGAATGGTACTTGTGTCCCAGAAAAAGATTGTGACCGTGAGTAATTTAATAATATTCTATTTGAATTTTATTGAGATTTCTATTATTCGAACGTTGTTGACTGTATGGGTTTTAGGTCCATTGGCAGGGCAATATTAAACAGTTGTAATTAGCTTCATCGCTTTGATTATTTTCTTTGTCAGAAAAAATGCCTTTGATGAACATTGTATTACTGTGTATAAACAGAATGCATCAAATTTCATGAACATTTTAATCCGTGTGCACCATCATGTCCAACACAAACCTGCGAAGATATCGGGAACAGTACGATTGCCCCATCTCTTCCGCGTACTGCAAAGGAGTCTACCAATGTGATAAGGGATACTACAGAAACAAGATCGGAGAATGCATTTCTAAGAACGGTTGCTGTTAGTTTAGATTCAAAATTTTAGGAACAGATCATCTTAATTTTTTTTTTAGCTTGACTTCTCTTCTTATCTGCAATAATCAATCAACCTCATATTCAGCCTCCAGAATCCCACTGCTAAGCCTCCTTTTTTGCATATCAAAAGTTTCTGATTTATTTGAAATATTGGAACAATGAACTTCTTCATTGTGTATACATAAAAATGCACAGAATTAGGATTCCCTACAGACTGTCTAGATATAGCCGAAAATTGTTTTTCGGAACCACCGGGTTGCGTCTGTGCTTACGATTACTTGTGAGATGCTACCAGTATAGTGTAGCTACCACGATTAGGAACTGATCTTCTTTCAAATCAAATCAAATCAAATCAATTTATTTGCGAAATATGGGTAAAATTACATTTGATGTTAAAAATAAAAATCTTTGATTATTTTATTTAGCTCCACTTCTCTTTTTATACGCAATATTCAATCATCATCATATTTAGCCTCAATAATCCCCTTGCTCGGCGTAGTCCTTCTTTACCTACCAAGTTATTATAATTTATTTTTACTTTTTATATTTTAGTGAAGTGCAGAGGTCCTCACGAGTACCACTCATGTGGCAGTGCATGTGACAACGTGTGTGCTACATTATACAAACAGAACCAGACCAACTGTCCCATCAAAAATATCAAATGCAATCCCATGTGCTACTGTGAAAAAGGATACGCTAGAGATAAATATAATATATGCATTCCTATAGAAAAATGTCCAGGTATTTTTTTACCATAGAGTTATTCTTATCTCCAAAAATAAATCACCCATAAAACTTACAAACCCGATGAAATTGATGATCTTAGCTCTCTGGATTTTTCGTTATACTAGCATGTAAATTAATTAATTAGCCCAGGTTTACTAATCTAGGTATACTAGCCAGGCTAAGCAAGTACACCACTTATGCTTTGCGCAAGTATTTATGGCTGAATCAGAGGTCAAGAGTGCAGGGTCTAAATATTTATGGCTGAGTTTCCAATCGCCAGTTAACGTTTATCTGAGGAACAAGTTTAACATTTTGTCAGTTGTTGTATAGAATTATATTCATTCATACATCATCAAAGCCACATCTTGCTAGACTGGAAGCCGACCCTAATATAATTGGGAAAAGGCTCGGAGGATGATGATATTATCAAAGCGTCACATTTTATTCCTCAGGTAAAAGTTATTAGACGAGTGAAAAGCCAGCCCGCCCTTATACGCAAATAATTCAAATATTGAAAAAAAAAACACTCGGAAATCACACGACTTAATTAATGGCGTGTCTGCTTTTAGTAACTATATGGCAGATGAACAAATGATTCCTCATTGGTTATGTATCACTTAATAATACATCAGTGATGATACGAGTATGAACACTAGGTCACTCAATTAAACATCACTAAAAGATAAAATCAAGATAGACTAGTCACCGAATTATGTGTAATTCAAGTGAAAATTATTTAGTGATCAGCTTGTATTTACACTGTTTCACTTAATGATGTATAACTCAAGTAGAGAGCATCATCAAATGATATCGTTTAAACCCAACATAAGAAATGAGAAGATAATATTTTTACTACACTTTATTTATTTTAAATGTGTGTTTTGCTATATAATTATGTGAATAGGCGTGTAGCAAACACATAATATTCAGTCCAGCACATTTGATTCAGCAGTATTTGTTGAACAACAAAGTCGACTCGAAGCTACTACTGTATAATTATGTTCGGCTGTCATCCGGCTCATGCCGATCGGCAAAGCCACCCACTCTCGGGTCACATTTTTTAGAAGTAGTAGAGCTCCTTTTTGAAAGAGCTCGTCCGGGGAAGACCACCATTGTACCTACTTCTCCGCCAAATAGTGATGCTTGCATGGCTGTGTTTCGGTCTGAAGGGTAGGGTGCCGGTGAAATTACAATCACATGAGACTTTCCATCTTCATGTCTCAGTTTAGCGAACTGACTTGGGGTACCATTGAGGCAAAAGCCTAGGTGGTATTGCAGTTTTTATAGGCAAAGGTAACCACTTAACATCAGGTGGGCTATTAGCTCGTTTCGCCATCCTATACTATGAAAAAAATTAAAAAAACATTGGGTCGACCGGAAAAACCCGAACGGCATAAGTCTGCAGTGTATTTAAACTGCCCGGCTGTTGCGATCGATGCTCACCCGAGTAAAAGTAATGCCGAGCGGCCTTTTGCTCGAACATTCATTTACAGATTATATTTGATTTTGCTGCCCGGCTATGCCGATTAATGCCGTCTCGAACATATGTGTAGCACCCCTTAGTCTGTATCGTAGTTAAGATCATAAGCGCCCATGGCAAGATTAAAAATGAGCACCCCCAAAACTTACGCCCAAGGCAAGATTTAAATCATGCGCCCCTAAAAACTTAAATTGTATTAAGAGAAAAACATAAACTTGTGTTTTAATTTTGGGCAAGAGGTGTTCATGTGCTCAGCGGCCTGCAGGCTGCAGGTCTGTAAGTGCGCCCCCTTGAGGTTTACGCCCCCGACAGCCGTCCCTGCGGCCAGCCCTAGCTACGGCACTGATCTTAGTATCCGTTCAATCTTCATGTTCCAGTCAGAATGTAACTTAAAATGGTAATTAAGTAAGTAAGTGTTCATAGATTAATCGTTATGAGAAAAAACACGATTAACAAAACAAATATAGGTACTAGCAAAGTAAATTATACCGTAATACGCATATTAATAAAGATAAATCACGACTTTAAAACATAGTGTTTACATTATTTTGATTGAATTATGACTACTACCTTCTATCTGAGTAGCTCTTCTGTCCTTTTGTAAAGATAAACGAGTTGCATGCTGTGTTTACCTATAATACATTTAGTTGTGCAGTATTTTTAAGACCAACATGTAACAGCTGCTGGTAGACCATAAATAAATAAATATAAAGGAAACAATAATAATAAAATAATTAAAGAATGGAATCAGGCGTTACTTAGCGGAAATTTATGACATTAAAAATATATAGAATTTTTTTCATTTTTTTATTTCGATTATAATAATCACACCTTCTGCATGTGCATACATGTATTTGTGGGCAGGAGGGCAGTACTGCATACTGCATCCAAGCTTGATGAACTAGTTTGGCGGAATGAACACTAAAATAATTGCTTAATAATATTTTCACAGCACCGCTTTGCGGTAAAAATGAAATTAGCTCACCCTGCAGCAATGGCGGTTGTGGACCTTGGACTTGCGCGGATGTAGGATTCCCTAAAGGATGCGTTAAAATAGATCAAAAGTATTGCAAAGAAGGATGCATCTGTAAAGAAGGTTATGTGAGAGAAAACGGAGAGTGTATACCAGCATCTGATTGCCGTAAGTAGCAAATTTATAGTAATAATGACTACCTACCCAGAATGGTGAACCCATGATATAAGGCAATATTTTAATGGAGCGGTTGAAATCCAGTAATTGATTGTTACCAGTAAACTTACCAGTGACTTTATCTCACTCATTAACCTACATTATTCTCACACAATTCTTTCCAAATCATGTAACAAACCATTGTACCATTTATTACTTGAAAAGAGTATATCCATGGAGTTTTTGCTGGCTCTTCTCCATAGGACTAACATTTTGGAACCGTGCAACTAAATTCTCTACGTTTTGAAAGTGCATGTAAATGCTAATTCAAAATATAATTTTTGTTTTTTTTTTTAATTTGAATTACATAATAAATGTAAAAAGAAATGTTATAATAAATATGTATTTTCTTATTTAAATCTAGCTTCGTGTGGTGGAGACTCTAACGCGGTAGCAGGTTGTGGCATAAACTGTTGTAGACTTTGTTCTGACTACAGCAAAGGACCTGTGAGTTGTGTAGCTGAATGTGGTGATAATGAATGCGATTGCAAAAAAGAATATGTATACGTTGAAAATACAAAAAAATGCGTCAAGCCTGAAAAGTGCAGTAACCTTATTTTTATAAATTTTATTTTCGTGTATATAAGACAGTGGTTAGGAGTTTATGGTGTTTTAAAAATATCGTTAGGAAATATATTGTGGATAGGGTAGCGCAACCGAGCCTGCGTGTCGAGTTTAGGCAATTGAGTTGAGTGCTTAGCCCACGTGAAGCGATTGAACCTGATTGAACAGTATTTTATTTTCTAAATATGTTGCTATCAAAAATGACAATATTGGTAACAGGCTGTTCCCAATTCTTGTAAGGTTGTTGAATGCAATACTTAATCATTTCAAAAGTTTTACTTTAAGTTCTACAAATTCATTATTTACAGCTCCAGTTTGTGGGAAGAATGAAGTAGTCTCAGAATGCATCAACGGTGGATGTCAAGCTAAGAACTGCTCGCAGTTAGGAAAACCAGTATCGTGTGTAAAAATAGACCCCAAATATTGTACAAAAGGTTGTCTCTGCAAAGAAGGATATTTACGAGCCGGCAATGGTACTTGTGTCCCAGAAAAAGATTGTGACCGTGAGTAATTTAAGAATATTCTATTTGAATTTTATTGAGATTTCTATTATTCGAACGTTGTTGACTGTATGGGTTTTAGGTCCATTGGCACGCCATTATTAAACATTTGCAATTAGCTTCATCGCTTTGATTATTTTCTTTGTCAGAAAAAATGCCTTTGATGAACACCGACATTTTTTATTATTGTGTATAAACAGAATGCATCAAATTTCATGAACATTTTAATCCGTGTGCCCCATCATGTCCAACACAAACCTGCGAAAATATCGGGAAACAGTACGATTGCCCCATCTCTCCCGCGTACTGCATAGGAGTCTGCCAATGGAATAAGGGATACTACAGAAACAAGATCGGAGAATGCATTTCTAAGAACGATTGCTGTTAGTGTAGCTTCCAATTTTAGGAACAGATCATCTTTAATTTTTTTTTTTAGCTTGACTTCTCTTCTTATCTGCAATAATCAATCAACCTCATATTCAGCCTCCATAATCCCACTGCTAAGCCTCCTTTTTTGTATAATCAAAATATCAAAAGTTTCTGATTTATTTGAAAGATTGGAAGAATGTACTTCTTCATTGTGTATACATAAAAATTTACAGAATTAGGATTCCCTACAGCCTGTCTAGATATAGCCGAAAATCGTTGTCCAGATCCATCGGGTTGCGTCTGTGCTTACAATTTCTTGAAAGATGCTACTAGTATAGTGTCGCTACCACGATTAGGAACAGCTGCCTAATTGCGTAACTCACTCGCGATCGCAATCATCTGGATTTCAATGTTCATTGCTCTGTGTGTTTTGACAATCCGTCATATTGACAACTATGTACCACGCAATGAATATTGCTGTAATTTCAAAATGAAAGCTGATGTCAATGTGAATGCATTACACAATTACCCCACTGATCATATTTAATTATTTTCTTTTTCTTTTCTTTTGCTTTTTGCTTTATAGAGAACTATTTATATGCAATATTCAATCATCATCATATTCAGCCTCCATTATTCCACTGTTTGGTATAGGCCTCTTTCTTTACATACCAAATTATTCTGATGTATTTGTTTTTTTTTTCATATTTTAGTGAAGTGCAGAGGTCCTCACGAGTACCACTCATGTGGCAGTGCATGTGACAACGTGTGTGCTACATTATACAAACAGAACCAGACCAACTGTCCCATCAAAAATATCAAATGCAATCCCATGTGCTACTGTGAAAAAGGATACGCTAGAGATAAATATAATATATGCATTCCTATAGAAAAATGTCCAGGTATTTTTTTACCATAGAGTTATTCTTATCTCCACAAAATAAATCACCCATAAAACTTACAAACTCGATGAAATCGATGATCTTAGCTCTCTGGATTTTTCGTTATACTAGCATGTAAATTAATTAATTAGCCCAGGTTTACTAATCTAGGTATACTAGCCAGGCTAAGCAAGTACACCACTTATGCTTTGAGCAAGTATTTATGGCTGAATCAGAGGTCAAAAGTGCAGGGTCTAAATATTTATGGCTGAGTTTCCAACCAGTCTGAGGAACAAGTTTAACATTTTGTCAGTTGTTGTATAGAATTATTTTCATTCATTTATTATCAAAGCTGCATCTGGCTAGACTGGAAGCTGACCCTAATATTATTGGAAAAAGGCTCGGAGGATGATGATATTATCAAAGCGTCACATTTATTCCCCAGGTAAAATTTATTAGACTAGTGAAAAACCAGCCCTTATACGCAAATAATTCAAATATTGAAAAGAAACACACTCAGTAATCACACGACATAATTAATGGCGTGTCTGCTTTTAGTAACTATATGGCAGATGAACAAATGATTCCTCATTGGTTATGTATCTCTTAATAATACATCGGTGATGATCAGTGGCGGCTGCTGGGTCAGAGAACCTATTGTAAATAAAACAATACAGTGCACCACCGCACTGTATTGTTTTATTTACAATACAAAATACAATAATGATACAATAAATATGATTTAAAATACAATAAAAATCTTTAATACCAGTTTCCTTCCAAATCGACTCTAAAAAACTAACGTAGTGATTATTTTCTCTGTGTAAAAAACGTACTACGAAAACAAAAGAAATCCACACAACCATTTTTTAGGGTTCCGTACCCGAAGGGTGACAAACGGGACCCCATTACTCTCGCTACGCTGTCCGTCCATCCGTCCTACGTCCGTCCGTCCGTCCGTCCGTCCGTCTGTCTGTCACAGGGCTGTATCTTTTGAACGGTAATAGATATCCGGTTGAAATTTTCTCAGAATATGGGTTGCTATGAGGTGTATCACGACAAATACTAAAAACAAAAAAAAGTCAAAAACCAAAGGGAGTCCCATACAAGAAACCTCAAAAAACATGCATTTTTTTCAACGTTTTTGTTTTTGCTCTATCTTCAAAACCGTAATATATACCAGCGTCAAACTTGGTCAGATTATAGTGCATATTATGTAGTTTAGCAACAAATACTAAAAATAAGACAAACATAGACATATGTGGTGGTACCTGCGTAAGAAAGACATGCAAAAATTCAGATTTCGCGTACTGTGCGTTGATGTCTTTTGATACACTCTCGTAAATTAAATCAGTTTTTGTGGGGTATCAGGTCGTTGAGAGGTACGGAACCCTTACTGCGCGAGTCCGACTCGCACTTGGCCGGTTTTTATTATTTAATTCACTTTTAAATTAAGAAAAGTTATTTTGAAAAGTTGCTTTTAATAAATACTACTACTATACCTAGTAGTCAACATTGAAGTCAATGCTAATTTTTACACCATTAAAAAGTCACAGTAACGTAAAAACACTAAATAATAACAAAACAAGGAGAAATTTAAACGAGCGCGGGAACAAGGAGAGGGCAACGCCCCTACCGCCCTTTGGCCGGCTCGCATTGGCTCGCATCGAGTGCATTTCGTCAACGATCGGTCAATCTCCGTAATATTCAGGCCGTGCGGCGCACGAATCTAGGCTAGTTACTTCATAGTAAATGTACTAATTATCTTCCGTCTCACGCGCCAGGTGATGTAGCTCGTATTTCATAGAAGTTGTATGAGCGCTCTGCGTGCGCTCCGCGAAGCGCACGGGGTGATTTTGTTCGAGCGAAAATAAGTCTTTACTTATTCAGTTTAGAGATTAAAATGATTTGTCGTTACTTCATAACCATAACTATTCGTAAGTATAAAGTAGGTGCGTAATATTGATGTTTTAGATATTTTGTGATTCTTTTTAAAGGTATTATGAATTTATGAACTGGTAGTGCAGCGCACGAGTGCACTTAAGGTATAGCCGCCACTGGTGATGATAAGAGTATGTAGCTATGCTAGGTCACTCAATTATACATAATTAAAAAGAAAATCAAGATAAACTAGTCACTGAATTATGTGTAACTCAAGTAAACATCACTTAGTGATCAGCTTGTATCACATTGTAAGTGATATCGTGTAAATCCACCATAAGAAATGAGAAGAAAATATCCATATTGAAGGTACATACTATAATAAATACACATCTTATAATTAACCTATCTACATTAATATATACAACATAAACATGTATAAAATACAGATTCAATTATATTAAAATATCATAAAAGTAGACTTAGGCGTCGAAGAATTCCTCCACACCACTGTCATGCGGAAGCGTGCCCAGAAGAGTGGCAGCGTTGCCACGTTGAATGGCAACGCTTATTCTTTGCCCAAAGAACAAGCCAGCCCTCTGGTCACGCAAAGGGTCGACCAGTCTCTTAGATATTTCCTTAAAAAGGAGCCTTGCGCTTCTACCCCAAACGGCTCAAAGCATAGCACCCAATGAGATTACTATATTTGCGCCGCTTGAGGGTCTCCGCAGCTGCAGCGGCAGCACAGCCACAGCCCGCTGAGCTAGGAAGATGGGATGGAGCATGTTTCACCAGGTATTCTCTTCCCACGATGACAGCGCGATGCCTCCAAGCTACGTCACGATCAGTGTTGCCATTGATTGATCTTCAATATATTTAAGGAGATTCTTGTTCATAATGAATATGAAATAAATTCCTAACTAGCCTTATTATTTGTTATCTTGTGTTGTTCATCTAAATAGTTATTGAAAGAAACTGTATAAAATGACTATTTCAAAAGTGATTCTTTATGGAAGCAAGTAAAAGAAAAAATGCATTTTGCTCGGGTAATTTATTTTCACAAAGTGGCAGCACATCAAACTGACAAGTGTCACGGTAAAAGCCCGCTATTGGTTCCACAGCCGATGACGTAGTTCGGAGGCAATCATGTGACCTAGCTGTCACGGGAAGAGAGTACCTGGTGAAACATCTTATTATGCCACGGGATGGAGCAAGGGTGTCGACACAGGTTGCGTCCCACACCAGAGGCCTACCCAACTTCCAAGGTAATAACGTCATACCGTCTGGTCTCTTACCATCGTCACGTGCCAAGCCATTAGGTTCTAGTACGGCTAGTACGCCGGCGGTGGCAAGAGCACGACGAATAATGTCGTTAATATTGGCGTGCCGTGATATGCGACCTGCACTCCTGCAGCAAGAAAGGCCATGGTGTCCGAGGCTGTCGATAGCTTCACCACAATGACACCGATGTGGAGCAACGCATGGAGCGCCTAACCGTAGGCAGGTAGCGAACCGAAAAGTTGTGTTATCCAACATAGTGCCTAAGTTGGGTGACAGGAGGGCCTGAAGCCACAGTCCCGCCTCCCACTCACCCACAGCCAGCAGACGGGCACGCTCGGGAGTATTGACTAACGTATTTAATAGATGATTCCGTGACAAACTGCAGAGTGGCCCGTTCCATGGTCTCTGGGAAGATAAGATGAGGGGCAAATCCGTATTGGGACAGGCCATTTTCCAAGCGTTCACAGCGTCGGTCAAACACGGTACCTCAAAATCATCCAGTGAGGATGCTAAAATTATCCTGGTTAATTTCTCAGTACTGTGGACCGAGGACAGGAACGCCGGTAAGCTAGTACTGGAAATTTTTCGGACGCGGAGACCACCCATACGAATGGGAAGTGTGGCTTGTAACCAGGCTCGGTCGTCTAGGGCCACATTTAAAAATGAAGTTAATGTGTTTCGTATAATTTTGTCTACTTTGTCCAAAAGTTGTGGATGCTTCCATAAGTGAGAAGAGCGTAGGATATACGTAAATTTAGGTCCAAAACAACAATTTCGAATAATATTATACGCCGAATGCCTTTCCGAAATATCATTAAAATTTTGTATTTTCTCTTCAATGAAAGTTTAGAAGATAATATATTTACTACAATTTATTTATTTTAAATGTGTGTTTTGCTATATAATTATGTGAATAGGCGTGTAGCACACACATAATATTCGGGCCAGCACATTTGATTCGGCAGTATTTGTTGAACAACAAGTCGACTCGAAGCAACTACTACATAATTATGTTCGGCTGGCTCATCGGCAAAGCCACCCACTCTCGGGTCACACTGAGTCGACCAGCGAAACCCGAGCGGCATAAGTCTGTAGTTGATTTATAGTTAATATCATAAGCGCCCATGGCAAGATTTAAATCTTGCGCCCCTAAAAACTTAATTTGTAAGCATAAACTTGGTTTTAATTTGGGCAAGTTCTTAATGTGCTCAGCGGCCTGCAGGCTGCAGGTCTGTAAGTGCGCCCTCTTGAGATTTCCGCCCCCAATAGCCGTCCCCGCGGCCAGCCCTAGCTACGGCGCTGATCTTATTATCCGTTCAATCTTCATGTTCCAGTCAAAATGGTAATTAAGTATAGGTACAAGCAAACTAAATTATACCGTACTACGCATATTAATAAATATAAATCACGACTTCAAAAACATAGTATTTACATTATTTTAATTGAATTATGATTACAACTAGGTACCTTCTATCTGAGTAGGATAATTAACTCTTCTGTCATTTTGTAAAGATAAACAAGTTACATGCTGTGTTTACCTATAACATATTTAGTTGTGCAGTATTTTTAAGACCAACATATAACAGCTGCTGGTAGACCATAAATAAATGAATATAAAGGAAAGAATAATAATAAAATAATTAAAGAATAGAATCTGGCGTTACTTAGCGGTAATTCATGCCAAAAAAATATGCAGTATTTTTAGTTTTGATTTCGATTATATTAATCACTCCTGCATACATTTGTGGGCAGGAGGGCAGTACTGCATACTGCATCCAAGCTTGATGAACTCGTTTGGCGGAATAAACACTAAAATAATTAATAAATAATATTTTCACAGCACCGGTATGCGGTAAAAATGAAATTCGCTCGCCCTGCAGCAATGGCGGTTGTGGACCTTGGACTTGCGCGGATGTAGGATACCCTACAGGATGCGTTAAAATGGATCAAAAGTATTGCAAAGAAGGGTGCATCTGTAAACAAGGTTATGTGAGAGAAAACGGAGAGTGTATACCAGCAACTGATTGCCGTAAGTATCAGATTTATAGTAATAATGTATACTTGCCCAGAATGGTGAACCAATGATATAAGGCAATATTTTAAAGGAGCGGTTGAAATCCAGTAGATGATTGTTACCAGTGAATTTTTCTAACTCATTAACCTACATTATTCTCACACAATTCTTTCAAAATCGTGTAAAAATCCATTATACTATTTATTACTTGAAAAGAGTATATCCATGGAGTTTCTTGCCGGCTCTTCTCCATAGGACCAACATTTTGGAACCGTGCAACTAGATTCTCAACGTTTTGAAAGTGCACGTAAATGCTTATTAAAAAAAACTTTTCTTTTTTTTAATTACCCAAAGAATATAAAAAGAAATGTTATAATAAATATATAGACTCAACCTATCGCAGTCCAATGCTGGACATAGGCCTCTTCCAAGTTGCGCCACAACACTCGGTACTCTGCCTTCCACATCCAGTCCCTCCTAGCCACATTCTTCAGGTCGTTTGTCCATCTGGCAGGAGGCGCCCTACGTTGCGTTTGCTGATTCTCGGTCTCCACTTAAGGACTCGTCTGCTCCAGCGGCCATAAAACCCCGATCCCTAAATTTAGGCTTTTTCAATGCCCGAGGCATTAGCGGTCAACGCGATGACATAGCAATATTCTTGCGTGACCACCACCAACTAGACATCTTACTCGTACAAGAGTCTTTTCTCAAACCTCATTGCCGTAATCCCAATATAGCCAATTATAGGCTGATCAGAAACGATAGATCGTACGCTGCACTAGGCGGAACGCTTATTCGCTCTATTGCATTCCGATAGATCCCCCAGAGCTAAAATGCTTGGAAACTTCAATCTGTCGCCTAGGCATGACAGGGCATCAGCCCATCACCATAGTCTCAGCTTATAGATCCCCCAACAGAACCGAGAGTCCGCTTGAGGACGACCTAAAATCCTTACTTGATCTCAGTAACTCGGTGATCATAGCAGGCGATCTAAACGCCAAACATCGTTCATGGTGCTGTGTCTCCAATACCCCCGCTGCTATTCAATTAGAAGCACTTAGCAACAAACTTCTCTTTGACGTCATCGCCCCGATGCGTCCCACTCACTACCCTGACGCAGTAGGGAACCGCCCTGATATCCTAGACATAGCCCTCTTGAAGCGCGTAAACCTCGGTATACGCTCTATCGAGGTAATCCAAGAATTAGACTCAGACCATCGCCCTGTAATCATTCAACTGGGTCCCCGGGGTGGTCCCCCGGATTCCGGTACCCCCCCGTAACCAAAACGATAACCGACTGGAGGAGACTAGAGGACCGCCTCAAATCTACCTCATCCCCCCTTTTAGATTCAATCCCCGATTCCATCGTAACAGTCGCGGATACGGTGGACGCGATCAACTCGCTCACCAACCATGTAGAGTCCGTAGTGGGCGAATGCTCACGGCAGGTTCCGATGCTGGACGACCAGCGTTTGAAACTGCCGGACGATGTTAGTGAGTTGAGGACCGAGAGGAACGCGGCCATCCGTGCCTATGACGCTTTTCTCAACGAAGCCAACCGTGCCCATATGCGCTCTTTACAGAATACTGTAAAGAGACGTGTTGCTAAGGTGCGGGAGGACCGTTGGGACAAGGAAGTCAGCGAAATCCAACCGTCTCATGTAGCCTTCTGGGCACTTCAACGCAAACTAAAATGCGATTCCATAGCAACCATGCCCCCCCTAAATCGACCCAATCAAAGGCCGGCCTTTGAAGATAGCGAAAAAGCCGAATGCTTAGCCGACAGTTTGGAGTCCCAATGCACTCCCAGTACGCTTCCCGTAAGCCAATCCCACCTAGAACAGGTAAATTCCGAAGTGGAGCGTAGGTCAGCCCTCCCCCCCCCCAGTAGATGACCCTGACGACCCGCTCCCACCAATCACCCCTGACGAAGTTCTCTCTATAGTCAAGGATCTAAAGCCTAAAAAAGCCCCAAGCGCAGACGGTATCACCAATAAGGTGTTAAAACGTTTCCCTGCCACCCTCATCGCTCTAATGACCGTCATCTTCAATGCGGCATTTAAAAACAACATCTTTCCCCAGGCTTGGAAACAAGCTACGGTAATAGGTATTCCCAAACCGGGCAAGCCAAGGTCTGAGCCGAGCAGTTACCGGCCGATCAGTCTCCTCAATGTCTTCGGAAAAATCTATGAGAAGCTTATTTATAAGCGTCTTAAAGATTTTGCCGACTCAAATAAACTCCTTCCCGACGAGCAGTTTGGCTTTCGTACAAAGCACTGCTGCGTTAATCAGCTGCACCGCATTGTTGAACACATCAGTGCAGGCTTCATGCGCGGTCAAATGACCGGTACTCTCTTTTTCGACGTGGCAAAGGCATTCGATAAAGTGTGGCACAATGACTTAGTTGTACACTATGAACGTGCCAAATCGTCTCGTGCTCATCATCCGAGACTACTTATCGAATTGTAGCTTTCGCTATCGCATCGAAGGTGCTCTCTCCTCCCCCCATCCTATACACCGTGTGCCGTGTGCCGCAAGGCTCCGTGCTCTCCCCCCTTCTGTTCACGCTGTACACCAGCGATATTCCAAAATGCGGTGCAGCCCGTATTGCCCTTTTCGCCGATGACACGGCAATCTATTACACCGGCATGACACATGCCGCTATTTCTCGTACCCTCCAATCCGCGGCCAACACCCTAGGTGATTGGTTCCGGAAATGGAGCATCGAAGTCAATCCCGAAAAAAGTGCAACAGTCCTCTTTGATAAGAGGCCCCTAACATAGTTCCGCATAAAAATGAACGTACCTGTCACAATGTTTGGCAAACAGATCCCATGGCAACGCGAAGCCAAATATCTGGGCGTGATCCTTGACCGTAGACTGACATTCAGACCACATATCCGCAGGGTGAAAAACCGTGCCGCCTTCGTCCTCGGACGTCTCCACCCCCTACTCAATGCGCGCAGTAAACTGCCCACTCCTCTCAAAGTAAGGATATACACCACCTGCATCCGACCCATTCTTTCCTACGCTAGCGTTGTGTTTGCACACGTTAAGCCGGTGAGAATTCACATGCTCCAAACCCTCCAAAACCGTTTCATGCGAAAGGCCGTAGGCGCTCCTTGGTACTTACGCAATGCCCAACTCCACCTAGACCTCAAACTGCCGACCATCAAGCAGTTTTTCAAGCGTGTCTCTAAACGCTACTTCGATTCCGCTCCCAAGCATCCCAATCCCATGGTCGTGGCGGCCACCGTTTACCAGCTATCTGCTATTAGCAAAATTCGAAGTCCCAGACACACACTCATCGAACCCGATGATGACATAACACTCCTCCAGGAGTCAGACAAAAATACAAGCACACTCCGACGCAGGCGTCCTAAATATCATCCCCGCCGGCGAGGACCGACGCGACAACCACACAGATACCGAGAGTCCGACTCTCGAGAAACAGAAACACAATACGACGCAGCAGCGGCTGCTGGGGGGACCGGTGGCGGGGTCCCCCTTTTTTTTTTTTTTTTTTTTGTTTTCGAGGAGTAAACCTTCAAAAGGCTACCAGCCTCGTGGGGTAGAGGCTGGGGTGTGTGGGATTTTTACCGCACTAAAACCTCCCCGGTGACCATCTTCAGCACAATAGTGAGGGAACTCCGGGAATGGGTATGCTACCGGTGCCCCCCCCTGTGCTACGCCTGTAAGGCACGTCCCAGGGAAGACTTTGTCTCCCTGAACACCTTCTCGATGCGAAAGCATAGGGCGACACAATACCACAGCGTGTCACCGTCATCCCTGAGATCACCCAGTGGACGCCTAAAGTGGCGGGGTCCCCCTACGGCACCCTGAGTCGAGGCAGTCGAGGTCCGAGCTCCCCCCTGGGGACGCCCTCACTGTGTCGCAACCGGAGATAATCTCGTCACGCGAGACCGACCTTATGCTCTAGAGTAGTTCCTAGGAGCAGGCTATTGCGTAGCCACTGATTAGGTTTAGGTAGGTCTTAGCCTCGCCGGCGAGGCTTGCCGATTACACACACACCCGATATACCGAAAGTCCGCCACTTTCAAGGAAAAAACTCATTCCTGATGCAGCAACGGCTGCTAGGGGGACATAGGAACGGCGGGGTCCCCCTGCAATGCCCCAGCGAGGTTCGAGCCCCCCCTTGGGGGACGCCCGCTTGCGGTTTTGAAACCGCGACTTTAGTTTTTAAGTATAGGATTAGGGAAAAACCTTCGGCGAATGGAGTCCCACATGGGACTCTTCGCCAACTAAGCCCGGTTAAGCAGATATGGTACTTCGGTACCTCCTGCGAGAATCCAATCGAAAAAAAAAAAAAATACCAGCGGCCATCAGTCCTTCGACAGACATGGCCAGCCCACTGCCACTTCGGCTTACTGATCCTAAAAAAATATAAATATGTAATAAATATTAAAATAAATAATAATATTAAACGTGTAAAAGAGCATTATCTTTCCTCATCCACATAGGTTGTACGTAATAATGTTATGTATTATGATTTCTATTTTGATATTATGTAAGTATACCTAGACTATGTTTATTATTTTTATACTACATTTATTTTACGTTTTAAATTAGTTTATGTACGTGGGACACTCAGAAAGTTTTGCGAAACTAAAAAAAATTGTTCTATACGTACATATATTTTTATCAAATCTTTTCAAAGTACTTTCCACCAGCCTCTATACAAAGATTCATGCGCCTAAACCAGTTTTCAAAACACTTTTTCCAGTCCGCCGCAGACACCTCGTTTACAGCCTGCTCGAACGCAGCCAGCGCATCTTCCGGCGACGAAAATTGTATCCCTTTGAGCTGATTTTTTATTTTTGGGAATAAAAAGAAGTCACACGGTGCTAGATCAGGGCTGTAAGGAGGGTGACCCAGGAGTTTGACTGGCGTGCTGTCCAGGAAGTCCCTCGTTTTGAGTGCGGTGTGCGCAGGTGCATTGTCGTGGTGGAGCAGTAGCCCGCGGAGCCCTGTGTTTGGTCGCTTGTTGCTTATAACAGAGAAAACTTCTGGCAAACATTTGGTAGTATACCATTCGGCATTAATGCTTCTTTGATCCCGTAAGGGAATTGATACCAAGTGGCCAGTCAAATTAAAAAAGCTAGCGATCAAAATCTTACCCCCGCTTCTAGATCGCTTCACTTTGGTAGGCGTTGGCTCATTTTGAAACACCCAAACAGTCGACTGGCGCTTGGTTTCTGGGTCGTATTGATAAATCCAGGACTCATCACCTGTAACGATGTCGTAAACACGCCGAGACGAGCCTGCTTCAAATTTGTTAAGCATATCACGGCACCATTCCACCCGGGCCTGCTTCTGAGCATCGGTGAGGTTGTGCGGCACCCAGCGTGATACTATCCTCCTCACGCGAAGATGGCTGTGTAGAATCTCGTGAACGCTTCCCGATCCAATCTTCAATATGTGTTGAATCTCCTGATATGTAATTCGCCTATTGTCTTGGATTAAATTTTTCACTGCTAGCACGTTTTCTTCGGTAACAGCCGTCAAAGGGCGACCGCTTCTTTCGTCATCCCCCAAAGTTGGTCGACCGCGCTTGAATTCGTTATACCAACGATACACGGTTGCCTTGGAAGGGCCTTCATCCATGAATGCCATTTGAAGTCTATCGTACGATTCATCCGGTTTCAGGCGACACTTGAAATCGTATAAAATCATAGCTCTAAAATGTTCCCGGCGCAGATCCATATTTCAGTGAGACACAATACTTTGAATTATCTCGCAAAAAATGTGGAGGGAAATTTTGAAATTGGAACATACTTATTTTTTTTTTTTTGACTGGCCACTTGGTATCAATTCCCTTACGGGATCAAAGAAGCATTAATGCCGAATGGTATACTACCAAATTTTTGCCAGAAGTTTTCTCTGTTATAAGCAACAAGCGACCAAACACAGGGCTCCGCGGGCTACTGCTCCACCACGACAATGCACCTGCGCACACCGCACTCAAAACGAGGGACTTCCTGGACAGCACGCCAGTCAAACTCCTGGGTCACCCTCCTTACAGCCCTGATCTAGCACCGTGTGACTTCTTTTTATTCCCAAAAATAAAAAATCAGCTCAAAGGGATACAATTTTCGTCGCCGGAAGATGCGCTGGCTGCGTTCGAGCAGGCTGTAAACGAGGTGTCTGCGGCGGACTGGAAAAAGTGTTTTGAAAACTGGTTTAGGCGCATGAATCTTTGTATAGAGGCTGGTGGAAAGTACTTTGAAAAGATTTGATAAAAATATATGTACGTATAGAACAATTTTTTTTAGTTTCGCAAAACTTTCTGAGTGTCCCACGTATATATATATGTAGGTATATTTATTAGTATTACTTGACACACTGTGTCTACATCTCTTTGCTTCAAATTTTCCTCTCGCAGGTCTGCTGGAAGAAATTTCTTATAGAAATAAGCAGTGCCTTTGTACTATTGATTTTTATGTACTTTATTATCATTTCTCTGTGTGTGCATAAATTTAATAAATAAAATAAAATAAATAAATTATAATAAATATGGTATTATCTTATTTAAATCTAGGTTCGTGTGGTGGAGACTCTAACGCGGTAGCAGGTTGTGGCATAAACTGTGGTAGACTTTGTTCTGACTACAGCAAAGGACCTGTGAGTTGTATAGCTGAATGTCGGGATAATGCCTGCGATTGTAAAAAAGAATATGTATACGATGAAAATACAAAAAAATGCGTCAAGCCTGAAAAGTGCAGTAAGCTTATTTTTATACATTTTATTTTCGTCTATATAAGACAGTGGTTAGGAGTTTATGGTGTTTTAAAAATATCGTTAGGAAATATATTGTGGATAGGGTAGCGCAACCGAGCCTGCGTGTCGAGTTTAGGCAATTGAGTTGAGTGTTTAGCCCACGTGAAGCGATTGAACCTGATTGAACAGTATTTAATTTTCTAAAGATGTTGCTATCAAAAATGACAATATTGGTAAAAGGTTGTTCCCAATTCTTGTTTGGTTGTTGAATGCAATACTTCATCATTTTAAAAGTTTAACTTTAAGTTCTACAAATTCATCATTTACAGCTCCAGTTTGTGGGAAGAATGAAGTAGTCTCAGAATGCGTCAACGGTGGATGTCAAGCTAAGAACTGCTCGCAGTTAGGAGAACTAGTTCCTTGTGTTAAGCCTCTCAAGTGTATGCCAGGATGCCTTTGTGCAGAGGGTTATCTAAGAGCACCTAATGGTACCTGCGTACCTAAGGATCAGTGTCCCCGTGAGTATAAATCTTCCAATATATCTTTCTTCAGCTTCGATTTGAAAAGGTACAGTGTTCCAGTACTCACCAATTGTCAATAGCAAGTGAACTGCTTAGATGATCTTGGATCATTACAAAGCTGAATTACACCTAAAATTTTAACTTGTTTTACAAATTAAATATCGACGCCAACGCTGGGATTTCACAGGTATCGTGAGTGCGATTTTGGACTCACATGCACAAGCGCTCCTTCTTAATCCCTTAGCCACTGAGCAAATCAACTTTGAAGCAAAAAAATTAAATTCTAATAAAAATGA
This sequence comes from Asteroscopus sphinx, assembly GCA_949699075.1. NCBI lineage: Eukaryota > Metazoa > Arthropoda > Insecta > Lepidoptera > Noctuidae > Asteroscopus > Asteroscopus sphinx. Next base: position 12,310,746 of record OX453006.1, on the reverse strand, counting down.
ATCGCGGTTTCTTTTTCAATGAATCAAATAGTAATTGCATCTTATTATCAATATAGAGAATATCTCTAACACTTAGTCTAAACATAGGATGTTGGTATTATCCAGTAACTGGCTCTGATGGCAGTCACTCCGTTTGAAGTTCAGCTGCATCTGTTTAGACTAGAAGCCGACCCAACATATTTGGAAATAGCTCGGAGAAAGAATAGGTTAATACAAAAATAAAAAACTACGACTTTTGTATTCTGAATGCCTGATAAAATTATCATATCTGTTTGGCAATAAGTAACAAAAATATTATAATTTTATTATTGTTCCTTAGAAAAATGCGGTATCAACGAAAGATTGGAAGAGTGTCCAGATAATCTCTGTGAGCCGCAGTCATGCAAAGACCTGGGCATCTCATTATCTTGTTCTGCTATGGCAGATGAAAATATACCCTGCCGAGGAAAACCAAAATGCGTCTGTGACTACAATTATGTGAGAGATGAAAACGGAATATGTATACCTAAGAAACAATGCCGTAAGTTAAATAATGATAGCTTCGTTTCAATAGTGCTATGATGGTTTTTCACTTATAATGTTTTAATACAAGATATTATTTCAACTGCTTGTAGCTTCGTGCGGTGGAGATCCGAATGCAGAATCTGGTTGTGGTCTTAACTGTGGTAGACTTTGCTCCAATTACGATAAAGGACCCGTTCCTTGTCCAAGGATATGTTATCCAAATGCTTGCAATTGCAAAAAAGATTTCGTATACGACGAAAATATTAAGAAATGCGTTCAACCTAAACAATGCAGTCAGTATCCCAGGAATAATTACAAAATATAATCAATAACATAAATCTGACAACAGCTTTTCCAATAATTGTAATTTCAACTATTTCCAGCTTCGGTATGTGGTAATGATGAAGTATACTCTGAATGTATCAACGGTGGATGTCAAACCAAAAATTGTTCGCAATTAGGAAAACCAGTACCGTGTGTAAAAATAGACCCCAAATATTGTACAAAAGGTTGTCTCTGCAAAGAAGGATATTTACGAGCCGGGAATGGTACTTGTGTCCCAGAAAAAGATTGTGACCGTGAGTAATTTAATAATATTTTATTTGAATTTTATTGAGATTTCCATTATTTGAACGTTCCTGACTGTATGGGTTTTTGGTCCTTTGGCAAGGCTTTATTTAGCATTTACAATAACATGTTTGGAAAATTATTTTTTAGCTTCATCGATTTGATTATTTCCTTTGTCAGAAAAAATGCCATTGATGAACACCGATTTTTACTATTATTGTGTATACCATGTTACCCAACAGAATGCAACAAACTTCATGAACATTATAATTCCTGTGCACCATCATGTCCACCACAAACCTGCGAAAGTATCGGGAAACAGTATGATTGCCCCATCTCTCCCGCGTACTGCAAAGGAGCCTGCCAATGTGATAAGGGATACTACAGAAACAAGGTCGGAGAATGCATTTCTAAGAACGATTGCTGTAAGTGTAGCTTCCACTTTTAGGAACAGATCATCTTTAATTCTTTTATTTAGCTTCACTTCTCTTCTTGTCTGCAATATTCAATCATCATCATATTCAGCCTCCATAATCCCACTGCTAAGCCTCTTTTTTAGGGTTCCGTATTCCGTTTCTATGGTGTATCGTGTTGATGAGTGGTACGAAACCTTTACTGTACGAGTTCGACTCCCACCTGGCCATATTTTTTTATATCAAATGATTCTGATTTATTTGAAAGATTGGAACAATATCCTCCTTAACATGACATTCACGTTATTGATTGAGTCCTAATTTCTGTCTTAAATTAAGGATTAATATACTTAATATTTGTACGCTTATCTGTAAACAGATTTTGTAAAGATCTTTGAAATAATAATACATCTTATGTACTTTACCCATAATCATAAGCAAATAAACGATTTCTATTCTATTCTTCATTGTGCATACCTAAAAAGTGCACAGACTTGGGATTTCCCATAGCCTGTCCTGATATAGCCGAAAATCGTTTTCCAGAACCGCTGGGTTGCGTCTTTGCTTACAATTACATAAAAGACGCTACCAGCATAGTGTAGCTACCACGATTAGGAACAGATCATCTTTAAATTTTTTTCTTTAGCTCCACTTCTTTTTTGTAACCGACGAAAAAAAAGGAGGTGGTTCTAAATTCGACGCGTATATTCATTCTTTTAACTTTTTACAGATTAGTCCGATTTTGATGATTCTTATTTAATTGCATATGGTATAATAATATCTTGAAGTTGGTCCCATTTAAATTTGAAAATCAAAATCCACCCCTATGGGTAGGAAAACAGGGTATGAGTGCTTGTTCATCCACTGAATTCTTACCTGTTAACCGATTCTGTTGAAACTTGGCACACATAAATGTAGTTCTAGACACTACGAGACCTGGAGTTAGATTTTAGCCACAAAAAAATTAAAAATCATTTTGTCAAAAAATTTAACCGACGAAAACAGAAACTGAAAAGCGAAGAATAAAATGAAGTTTTTAGTCTTAATAACTATTCTCCTAACTAAACTAATGTAAATAACTAATTATGTGTCGGCGCCACACAAACAATCAACGAAGATCATTAAATTACTTTAAAGACAATAAAAATAAAATAACATCAAATACAACGTAACTTTTTCAACGATAAAAAATAACTTTCCAAAAATGCGTTCTTCGCTCGACCACTTGCAACTGTTACACACTTTGCTTATTTGTTTGGCGCAAACTCATAATTAGTTATTTACATTAGTTTAGTTCCGTGTGGTGCCGGACATAAAGAATTGCACCCTTATCTCTTCTCATGGGTAAAAGCCGACTAAGGGATTCACCAGAGGATGGGCAGCAGCGTTTTTTGAGTATTTAACAAATCAACTGCGATCGCCAACCCGCCTGCCAAGTGTGGCGATTATGGCATGTCCCCCCTTAATTAGGGGAGGCCTATGTCCAGCAGTGGACGTATTTTGGCTGAAATGATGATGATGATGATTAGTTTAGTTAGGAAAATAGTTTGTAAGTCTAAAATGCTTCATTTTATATTTCGCTTTTTAGTTTCTGTTTTCGTCGGTTCAATTTTTTTATCTGCAATATTCAATCATCATCATATTCAACCTCCATAATCCCACTGCTTGGCATAGACCTCTATCTTTGCATACCCAGTACTAAATTTTTATTCTTTTTTTTTCTTTTTATACTTTAGTGAAGTGCAGAGGTCCTCACGAGTACTACACATGTGGCAGTGCATGTGACAACGTGTGTGCTACAATAAACAAACAGAACCAGACCAATTGTCCCATCAAAAATATCAAATGCAACCCCATGTGCTACTGTGAAAAAGGATACGCTAGGGATAAATATAATACATGCATACCTATAGAAAAATGTTCAGGTATTTTTGTACTATTATAGTGTTATTCTTATCTCTATAAAATAGATCTTCCATACATATAAAATGCTTTGTCCTGAATGACTGACTGACGGATCAACGCACAGCTTAAACCGCTGATCGAAGAGACCTGAAACTTGGATGGTGTGTTCTTTGTATGACGTAGGCAACCGATAAGAAAGGATTTTCCAAAATTCTACCTCTAAGGGGGTGAAAAAGGGGTGCAAAGTTTGTATGGGACAACGTGATTCAATCTTTTTCTTCTATTTAATTCCCAAATTTTGCATAAACCTTTTTTAACAGAATTGATGGAAGACGTGTTTCGTATTTTATTGAAATTCATCCCCTAACGGGGTTAAAAAGGGGTAGAAAGATATTTTTGCGGTGATTTGCTTCGAAGTTGATATCAGACTCCTTAGTGCTTTTGATTTAAATTACTCGAGAGCATGCCACATCCAACTGGCCGTAAAAGAAGCAGCTTTCCCTCAAGTCTATTCCCGCTACTTTAAGAGTTTGACCTTGAGCTTCAAACTCTTAAGGTAGCGGGAATAGACTTGAGGGAAAGCTGCTTCTCTCACCGCCAGTTGTATGTGGCATGCTCCAGAGTAAGCGCACAGAGTAGCCTGGTGATTCTAGCTCCTGAAGGAAAAAGAAATATTGTTTACAAAGAAATAATGCGGTAGGTGTGCAGTATTTCGATTTCGTTGTAAAAAGATAATACCCCCGTGTAACTTTCACCAGATCAAAGGCCAAGCTTCGTGTTCACAAAATATGACAAAATTTTATTTTATTTTCATGTTTATAAGTATAACCTTTAAATCCCTACACTATAATAAAGATTGTTATATTTTATAAGTATTCAAACATTTGAACATAATAATTTATATGTTATAACAAAATTAATAACTTAACATAACAACATAACATCACGCCTGTATTTCCCCGAAGGGGTAGGCAGAGCTGTATAGCACACCCACATTTCGCCAGTGAATTAATAACTTAAAAAACCAATTAATCATCCTATTAGAACCATTTTCGACTTCTACCCGGACGAAGTCGCGGGCAAAAGCTAGTCATCCATAAAACTTGAAATCCTATCTTAGCTCTCTGGATTCTTCGTTGTTTTGCTAGAAACTGTTAAAGTGTAAATTTCTTCTTCAGTGCCGACTTGTGGAGAAAATGAAAGATTAGAACAATGCCCTCCTTCATTGTGCATACCTCAAAAATGCAAAGACTTGGGATTCCCCGTAACCTGTCCAGATATAGCAGAAAATAGTTGCCCTGAACCACCGGGTTGCGTCTGTGTTGACAATTACTTGAGAGATGCTAGTGGAAAATGTATACCACGGGAAAAATGCCGTAAGTGCAAATACTATAGTGTTGGTGAATCCAATTTATAAAAAAGTTTTACCGAAAATGCTAACAAAGATAGCATTTTATTAATTAGTAAGCCCAAGTTTACTAATCTAGGTATACTAGCCAGGCTAAGGAAGTACCTATACCACTTGTGCTTTACGCAAATAATTATGGCGGGGTCAGAGGTCAAGAGTGCAGTGTCTAAATATGATATTATTATTATATTTTATACATAATTTATGGCTCAGTTTTCAATCGTCAGTTAACTTTTATCTGAGGAACATGTTTAACATTTTGTCAGTGTTGTTGTATAGAATATATTTCAAAGCATAGAAATATAACACATATGTCTATGTGTCAAAGCGTCACAAAATAAAATAAAGTCCTCGGGTAAAAGTTATTAGACTAGTGAAAAACCAGCCCTTAAACGCTTATAATTCAGATATTGAAAAAAAAAACACTCAGATACCACACGACTTAACTAATGGCATATCTGCTTTTAGTAACTATATGGCAGATGAACAAGGGATCACTAAATTATTTATCATTGGTTATTAATTCACTTATTAATACATCATTGGTGATATGAGTATGTTGGTACACTAGGTCACTCAATTATACATCATCATCATCATTTCAGCCGAAAAACGTCCACTACTGGACATAGGCCTCCCCCAAGAGGGGGGATATGCTATAATCGCCACGCTTGGCAGGCGGGTTGGTGATCGCAGTTTGTTGGTTAAATACTCAGAGAACGCTGCTGCCCATTCTTTGTTAGTCGCCTTTATGACACCCATGATAAAATATAGGGTGGATCAATAAACGATAAAATCAAGATAGACTAGTCACTGAATGATATGTAATTCAAGTGAACATCAATTAGTGATCAGCCTGTATTTATTTTATCACTCAAATAGAGAGCATCATTAAGTATATCATGTAAATCCAGCATAAGAAATGAGAAGATAATATTTTAACTACAAATTATTTATTTTGTATTTGGTGAATTTTCGTTGGTTTTGGAAACGCAGCGACAACACTTGTCGCTGTGGAAACGAAAAGGGGTTGTACTCATCATTTTGAACAACTTTGACTCTGGCTCCAACCCTGAAATCACGATAAAAAAAACAGCAGATCCTACATTTGGGTTTACATAAATCAACAAAATATAGGGATCAGCCCCTCTAGCTAAGTTGAGCAGCTGTTTTTTTTAAATGTACCTCTTTTCGTATGCAAAACTAACTAAAATTCACCTGATTCATGTACCACAATTATATTATAAGCCTGAAGTGTCCCACTGCAGGGCAAAGGCCTCCCTACTCTCCTTCCACTTCTCCCTGTCTATTGCTACAAGAGTCCAGTCCTTTTGGAAGGAGTCCAGCTTATATTTACCACAATTATTTCGTCAGTAATTTATTGATTATAAATAATTTTAACAGCTTCATGCGGTGGGGATCCTAACGCAGAACCTGGTTGTGGCATAAACTGCGGTAGACGTTGCTCTAACTACAAAAATAAAGATGTTAGTTGTGGATTAGGATGTATATTCAATGGCTGCGATTGTAAAAAAGAATTCGTATTTGATGACAATATAAAGAAATGTGTCCAACCAAAAGAATGCAGTAAGATATTTTATTATGAATTTTCATCAGATTACTTTAATAAACTTAGCTGTAATAAAATGTAATGTTTTGGCTTGGCACCTGTTTGCCAAAATAATGAAGTTTATGATAAATGTACGAACGGTGGATGTGGAAATAGGAATTATCTCAGATAGGACAAACTGATAACTGTATCGACGTTATTGAGTGCATTGGGGGCTGTATCTGCCAAGATACTTAATAGCAAAGAACGGCACTTGCATCCCGCAAAAAACAATATCCATGTAAGTTTTTAGGGTTCGTACCCAAAGGGTGCCAACGGGATCCTATTACTCTGCCTAAACCGTCTGTCCATCAGTCTGTCCGTCTGTCACAGGGCACTTGCGGTCCCGATACTAACGCCACCATCAGCATGACAAGTGACCATGACAGACTAATACTGCTAGACGACAAATAGGCAGAAATATATAGAATTACTGTAAAAACATTAATAGCCACATGATACTTACATTTTACATTTTAATCACCTATTAATTTTTTTAAGAAGTTCTGTGACATACGTTGCAGTTCTACGACAGAAAATAATGCAATACAAGAAAATAAGTATACATAAATTGTATAATTCAGAAATAGTAAACAGTTAATAAAGTAAATAAATAAATAAATATAGTAAAATAATTTCTTTATGGCACTAATAAAAGTGTTAATAAATTGTATAATGCCGAAATAATAAACAGTTAATAATAACTGAAAACAATGTCAAGATAAACATGATTTGGTAGCACAGACCAGTAGGCCTTACTGGTCTAAGTAAGGTAAGGTAAGGCTTACTGGTCTGTGGTTGGTAAAAAGGAATTAGTAGGTTCCTGCTGTATCTTCAAACCCGAAACATAGATTTAGTTTAATATTGGTAAAAAACTATTTATATCTAGGAGAGCTCCGTCACCGCGAGCATTCTCGTGTAAAGTAACAAATTCACCGGTATATTTTATTGATATGTTACGGAGAATTTGTTATATTACACGCAAATGGTCGCGGTGAAGGAGCGTCTTAATATTCAAGGCCCAAAAAGTATTGAACCTGTTCAGAACAATAGCCTTTATTTTGTAGACCGAAATGACATGCATTTAAAAAACTGTTTCTAGCTTCCTTATGTGGAAAAGATGAAGTATACTCTGAATGTACCAACGGTGGATGTCAACCTACAAATTGTTCTCAACTGGGTAAAACAGAACCGTGTGTAAAAACAGATAATAAAGATTGTGTAAAAGGCTGCCTTTGCAAAGAAGGATATCTACGAGAGAGAAATGGCACCTGCGTACCCGAAAACCAATGCAAACGTAAGTTTTAGCAGACTACTACTTCCCAACATAACTTTCGTTGGCTGGTTAACAAAATATACTTGCTGCTTGTTGTTCACGTTCACTCTATTAACATATCATACCACACCGTATCAAATATTGCAATTTCAAATTGATGAATCGTGTTTTTTGATAAGTACAACGTGTTGTTGAAATAACACAAAACTTCATAAGGGGTCTTTGTCCTCATCAGTATGAACAACATTTAATATGGGACCAACCCTGAAATTGGGAAAATAAAATCAGATGTTCCCCACATTTCATCATCATAAACTCAGCCTATCGCAGTCCACTGCTGGACATAGACCTCTCCCAAGTTGCGCCACAACACTCGGTCCTCTCGGTGATTGTTTACTATAAGTTGGAGGTGAGGTAAAACTTCGCTTTAGTTAAATATGTATTTCTTGTGTTCCATGGTATGCTAAGTAACCCACACATACTGTGATCATTGGGGCTGCTCGTTTCTAATACTAGGTTGCGGCAGTGGCAAGGAAGAGGTTGTTTGAGGTGCCCGGTAGCCTGTACAAACATTTTAAAATTTGCTCCGGTCGTTCGAGCAATACGAATACTTAACGCCATCTCGCAACGGCTTGATATTTTTATACTCTTTGCTGGAATTCGAAAGAGGGTCGCTTAATTATTTGTCTTCTATATAACTACATTTTTGAATTGGGTAAACAATTGTAATGACAATTTGTATGTTGTGAAATAAATAAATAAACATTGCTACACACAAAAGCCTTTGCATGAGAAGGATTCAGGCCTTAGTTCACCACGCTGGTCTCTGCGGGTTGGCGGACCAGACATAACATCAAAAACGCAAGCTCAGGTTTCCTCACAATGTTTTACCTTCACTGTTAAAGCAAGTGACAGTGAAATTCTGATCCATATATGAATTAAAAAAATAAGAAGTGCGGGCCGGGATGGAACTCAAATTAACTTCGAGGAGAATAGTTTGAAATATTATAATATTTTTAAATTAATAATTGTGTTTTTTACGCATCGTAATTCTATGATAATTGAGCTACATATTTTATGTTTCCTTACTTATTACTGAATATTGTGATTCTTTTAACTGTTTTTAATACAAACTCAAATTTCAGTAAAATGCACTGGTCCTCAAGAATATATGTATATGTTTATAATGCATCGTAATTCTATAATAATTGAGCAACATGTTCTAAGTTTTCCTTGCTTTATACTGAATGTTTTGATTTATTAAAACTATTTTTAATACAAACTCAACTTTCAGTAAAATGCACTGGTCCTCACGAGTACTACTCATGTGGCGGAGCATGTGACAACGTATGTGCTTCATTGAGTGAACAGAACCAGACCAGCTGTCCAATCGTGAACATCAAGTGCAATCCCATGTGCTACTGTGAAGAGGGATACGCCAGAAATGATAAGAATATTTGTATACCTATTGACCAATGTCCAGGTAAATATCAATACAATTCGAAACAGCTAAAACTTTTTTACTGATTGAAAACATTGAGTAAAAACTGGGCTAAGGTTACATTTCCTGAATCTGGATTGCTTTATTGAGTAACATTAACTTTTTACTCTTCAAAAGCAAAATGTAAAAAGAATGAAAGACTCGACCGTTGTCCAGATTACTTGTGCTCACCGCAAAAATGCTCTCAACTCGGTTTCCCGATAGATTGTCCCGTATTCGCCACTAGTGATGTAAGTTATTCTTGCCCAGGACCACGGCGTTGTGTCTATATCAAGAATTACGTAAGGGACGATACTAAAAAATGTGTACCCATAAATGAAGTCATATCTACTAATAATAATCCATAAAACTTCCTTCAGTATTAAAGCAAGTGATAATCAAATTTTGAACCGCATATGATATTTTAAAAATCAGAGATACAGGCCGGGTTCGAACTTCGGGGAAATTAGTTTGAAATATTATGATATTTTTAAAATGCTATATATATGTTTATAATGCATCGTAATTCTATAATAATTGAGAAACATGTTCTAAGTTTTCCTAACATTATACTGAATGTTTTGATTTCTTAAAACTATTTTTAATACAAACTCAACTTTCAGTAAAATGCACTGGTCCTCACGAGTACTACTCATGTGGCGGAGCATGTGACAACGTATGTGCTTCATTGAGTGAACAGAACCAGACCAGCTGTCCAATCGTGAACATCAAGTGCAATCCCATGTGCTACTGTGAAGAGGGATACGCCAGAAATGATAAGAATATTTGTATACCTATTGACCAATGTCCAGGTAAATATCAATACAATTCGAAATAGCTAAAACTTTCTTACTGATTGAAAACATTGAGTAAAAACTGGGCTTAGGTTATATTTTCTGAATCTGGATTGCTTTATTATGTAACATTAACTTTTTACTCTTCAAAAGCAAAATGTAGAAAGAATGAAAGACTCGACGGTTGTCCAGGTTACTTGTGCTCACCGCAAAAATGCTCTCAACTCAGTTTCCCGATAGATTGTCCCGTATTCACCACTAGTGATGTAATTTATTCTTGCCCAGGACCACCGCGTTGTGTCTATATCAAGAATTACGTAAGGGACTATACTAAAAAATGTGTACCTATAAATGAAGTCATATCTACTAATAATAATCCACAAAACTTTCTTCAGTATTAAAGCAAGTGATAATCAAATTTTGAACCGCATATGAATTTTTAAAAATCAGAGATACAGGCCGGGTTCGAACTTCAGGGAAAATAGTTTTTAATATTATGATATTTGTAAAATTCTTTAAATATGTTTATAATGCATCGTAATTATATAATAATTGAGCAACATGTTCTAAGTTTTCCTTGCTTTATACTGAATGTTTTGATTTATTAAAACTATTTTTAATACAAACTCAACTTTCAGTAAAATGCACTGGTCCTCACGAGTACTACTCATGTGGCGGAGCATGTGACAACGTATGTGCTTCATTGAGTGAACAGAACCAGACCAGCTGTCCAATCGTGAACATCAAGTGCAATCCCATGTGCTACTGTGAAGAGGGATACGCCAGAAATGATAAGAATATTTGTATACCTATTGACCAATGTCCAGGTAAATATCAATACAATTCGAAACAGCTAAAACTTTTTTACTGATTGAAAACATTGAGTAAAAACTGGGCTTAGGTTATATTTCCTGAATCTGGATTGCTTTATTAAGTAACATTAACTTTTTACTCTTCAAAAGCAAAATGTAGAAAGAATGAAAGACTCGACGGTTGTCCAGATTACTTGTGCTCACCGCAAAAATGCTCTCAACTCGGTTTCCCGATAGATTGTCCCGTATTCACCACTAGTGATGTAAGTTATTCTTGCCCAGGACCACCGCGTTGTGTCTATATCAAGAATTACGTAAGGGACGATACTAAAAAATGTGTACATATAAATGAAGTCATATCTACTAATAATAATCCACAAAACATCCTTCAGTATTAAAGCAAGTGATAATCAAATTTTGAACCGCATATGTATTTATAAAAATCAGAGATACAGGCCGGGTTCGAACATCAGGGAAAATAGTTTTAAATATTATGATATTTGTAAAATGCTATATATATGTTTATAATGCATCGTAATTCTATAATAATTGAGCAACATGTTCTAAGTTTTCCTTGCTTTATACTGAATGTTTTGATTTATTAAAACTATTTTTAATACAAACTCAACTTTCAGTAAAATGTTCTGGTCCTCACGAGTACTACTCATGTGGCGGAGCATGTGACAACGTATGTGCTTCATTGAGTGAACAGAACCAGACCAGCTGTCCAATCGTGAACATCAAGTGCAATCTCATGTGCTACTGTGAAGAGGGATACGCCAGAAATGATAAGAATATTTGTATACCTATTGACCAATGTCCAGGTAAATATCAATACAATTCGAAACAGCTTGTGAGTGCCTGCGCATCTCACATCATTCATAGTGTCAGGCACCGCCCGCGCAGAACATTCTCGACTGCGGCACTCGCGCGGCAAGCGCGACATATTTACGTTCATGCTATCTCGCTCATACCGGTCATCTGTTTCGCTCACACAGGAAATTAATCGTAGCTGCGTTTTGATTGGTCAATTCACATAGCTTTCGAGTCTTAACCCGCGCTACTTGTGGTAAATTTTTGTATATATTAGTAGGCAATATTTCAATGAATCACACATTCACGCTCTGACACTCGCCCCGAGAGGTCGTGCTGCTCCGCTCCGTCCTCTCGTGACGAATTAAGTGCTCGAATATTTTTCGCTACGGCTCACCGTAGCGCCCTCCGCAGTCGCCCCGCCGACTGCAGCCCGATAAGCACATTCGCTGTCTTTTTCAAGACAGCGGGCGCGCTTTTGTCTCTTTAGACAGAGTTTCGTCAAAAACGTAGTGTCCCTTCAGGAAAAAACCCACTTATTTACTGTGGTTCTCGGTGGATACCTAACGGTGATAACAAACCGAGGGGCGTTGACCCGACACGCCAGCTGCGCTCCTTAAGGGCAAAGCAAAATTGGAAGAAGCTAGGGCCAGAAGGCCTTGGGGGATCTCCTAGTCTTCCCTAGCTTACCCCCGTTTCGTCCTATCTAGCATTCTCTAGGGGTTTACACCCATTGCACACTAGAGACTTAGGGACCTGGTTGCACATTAAGACTGGCAATCAGGAGTGCAAGCTTAGGGCTCACCAGTAGGCACACAACCTCCCCGTCTATACCCGACGGGGAGGGTTTGAACACACTCCCGGGAACACCCACCCGAGGAGCAAACCCCCATGTTAGTACGCCACTAATTTTCTCCCCCTCTCGTTGTTGCTAGGCTTGGCTTAGTCACCATCTATATGATGGTGTCTGATGCCGAGTTTCTCAGCATCCTAAAAAACGTCCTCTTCAAGGACCCCACCTTTATCGCCAACTATGGCGACTTGTTTGGCAGCGCTTTTGCCGCCAAACAACCTGACGTCCCCGACTCTCCAGAGTCGCCCGATACCCCCCCGCCCCTAAGGAGGAATAGGCGCCCCGCCCGTTCCGACAGTGATGAGGAGAGGCCGAGGTCTCCGCGTGGTCCGCCTAGGCGTTCAGCCAGCCTGGACCATAAGGACCGTACCCCCTCACCTCTCCCCACCCCAGCCCCCACTCAATATCCTGATCGCTCCCCAATCCCATCAGACCAAGAGATGTCTTCGGACAGTGAGGTCAACTCAGACGAGGCCGGTGCCTTTACCACGGTAGTGGGCAAAGGTAAAAAACGCGGCCGAAAAACAAACAAGGCCGAGGCTCTCGCCTCAAAATCTTTAAAACTCTCCGAGGCAAACCCTGCCCCGGCCCCTACCCCCCGTCCCGCCTCTCACTCCTCCTCGCAGGATAACAGGCCCCCCTCCCCTCAGGAACATACCTCACCTTCCCAGAAGAAGGTGCCCATCCCGCCTCCCTTATTCATCCAGGATAAGGAATATTGGACCAGGATATCCGACTGGTGCAATCAAAATAAGATAAATTTCACTAGTGCCCGCCCCACACAGCAGGGCATTAAAGTAGTTGTCCCCACCCCCACTGATTACCGCAACCTTACCAGGTTGCTACGCGAGCGTGGTGTGTCTTTTCACACCTACGCACTCCCAGAGGACCGACTCCTTAGAGTTGTGATCCGAGGGATTCCGTCCGAAGTCAGCTGCACGGAAGTGCACGCCGACCTCGATCGTCAAGGGATCCCGGTTGCAATAACCCACCGTATGTTCCGTGGTAAGCACGGGGAACCCTATAACATGGTCCTTGTCATTTGCCACCCTGGCGAAAACGCCAAAAACATCTATAATATAAAGACCGTATGCAATTTATCAGGCATCACGGTCGAGCGCCCCCACAAGTCGAACCAGCCTGGTCAATGCCACCGTTGCCAGCTGTATGGTCACTCCCAGCGTAACTGCTACGCAAAGCCCAGGTGCGTTAAGTGCCTAGGCGATCACGGGACTACCGAGTGCGAGCGTCCCAAGGAGAGGGACCAGTGCACGGAGCCCCCTAGCTGTGTCCTTTGCCGCAAAGCCGGGCATCCAGCAAACTATCGCGGATGCCCCAAAGCCCCCAAAATGCGCAACGCCAAAATGGCAAAACGCGCCTCCGACCGCGTTGCGAGGGAAGCCCCCTCCTACGCAGCCCCCCTCCATTACCAACCACCCAACCCTAGAGGCCCACTCGGGCCCTCCCCTAATTTCCACGGCCCACTCGGGCCCAACCCCTGGTTTAAGGGTAATCAAAAGCCCCAATACCCACCTCTTCCGACCTCTCGTCTCGCGCCCCCGGCCTCAGAGCCCCCCGCGCTGATGAACTTACCCATCCCCGCACCTTCTCTCAGGCCCAAAACTGCACCAGCAGCTAAAGCCCCCCCCCCTATGAGAACCCCCCCTCCGGTAAACTACCCCGGCCTTCTGCCGAGAGAATACCTCGAACCCCAGTCAGGGGAAACCCGTATTGACGCCTACTCTAGACTCTGGGCCTTTACCCAAGGCATCCACGAGCAGCGCCTTCAGGTACTTACCAAGTACCAAGACATCTATAGAATACTTAATTCCAATTATAATGTATAATACGGCCCCACCCAAAAGATTCAAACCCCGTTCCCTAAATTTAGGCTTCTTTAATGCCCGAGGCATTAGTGGTCAACGCGATGACATAGCTGTCTTCTTGCGTGAGCACCAACTTGACATATTACTCGTTCAAGAGTCCTTTCTCAAGCCCCACTGTCGTAATCCCAACATAGCCAATTATAGGCTGATTAGAAACGACAGAACGTACACCGCACTAGGCGGAACGCTAATCTATTACCGCAATTCTTTATATTGCATCCCCATTGATCCCCCAGAGCTAGCATGCCTGGAGGCTTCAATCTGTCGCCTAGGCATGACAGGGCACCAGCCCATCACCATAGTCTCGGCCTATAGGTCCTCAAACAAACCCGCGAGTCTGCTCGAGGACGACCTAAAATCCTTACTCGATCTTAGTAATTCTGTAATTATAGCAGGCGATCTAAACGCCAAACATTGCTCATGGAGCTGTGTCTCCAATAACACCGCTGGTGTTCAATTAGAAGCACTTAGCGACAGACTTTCCTTTGACGTCATCGCCCCGATGCGTCCCACTCACTTTCCCGACACAGTAGGGCAACGGCCCGACATCCTAGATATAGCCCTGTTAAAGCGCGTAAACCTCGGTATTCGCTCTATCGAGGTAATTCAAGAATTAGACTCAGATCACCGACCTGTGATCATTCAACTGGGTCCCCGAGGTGGTCCCTCGGATCCCGGTACTCCACCCTTAACTAAAACAATAACCGATTGGAGGAGACTAGAGGACCGCCTCAAATCTACCTCATCCCCCCAACTAGATTCAATCCCTGACTCCATCGAGACAGTCGCGGATACGGTGGCCGCGATCACCTCGCTCACCAACCATGTGCAGTCCGTAGTGGGCGAATGCTCACGGCAGGTTCCGATGCTGGATGACCAGCGTCTGAAACTGCCGGACGATGTAAATGAGTTGAGGACCGAGAGGAACGCGGCCATCCGTGCCTATGACGCTTTTCCCAACGAAGCCAACCGTGCCCATATGCGCTCTTTGCAGAATACTGTAAAAAGACGTGTAGCTCAGGTACGGGAGGATCGCTGGGACAAGGAAGTCAGCGAAATCCAACCGTCTCATTTAGCCTTCTGGGCACTTCAACGCAAACTCAAATGCGAGACCACGGCAGCTATGCCCCCCCTAAATCGACCCAATCAAAGGCCGGCCTTTGATGATGACGAAAAAGCCGAATGCTTAGCCGACAGCTTGGAGTCTCAATGCACTCTCAGTACGCTTCCCGTAAGCCAAACCCACCTTGACAAGGTTAATTCAGAAGTAGAGCGTAGGTCAGCCCTCCCCCCCCCCCCAATAGATGACCCTGATGACCCGCTCCCACCGATCACCCCTGACGAAGTTCTCTCTATAGTCAAGGATCTTAAGCCCAAAAAAGCCCCCGGCGCAGACGGCATCACCAATAAGGTGTTGAAACGTTTCCCTGCCACCCTAATCGCTCTAATGACCGTCATCTTCAATGCGGCATTTAAAAACAACATCTTTCCCCAGGCTTGGAAACAGGCTACGGTAATCGGTATTTCAAAACCGGGCAAACCAAAAGCCGAGCCGAGTAGTTACCGGCCGATTAGTCTCCTCAATGTCTTCGGTAAAATCTACGAGAAGCTTATTTATAAGCGACTCAAAGATTTCGCCGACTCAAATAAACTCCTTCCCGACGAGCAGTTTGGCTTTCGTACAAAGCACTGCTGCGTTAATCAACTGCACCGCATTGTAGAACACATCAGTGCAGGCTTCGTACGCGGTCAAATGACCGGTACTCTCTTTTTCGACGTAGCAAAGGCTTTCGATAAAGTGTGGCACAACGGCTTATTATATAAGCTGTACACTATGAATGTGCCACATCGTCTCGTGCTCATCATCCGAGACTACTTATCGAATCGTACCTTTTGCTATCGCATAGAAGGGGCTCTCTCCTCCCCCCATCCCATTCACGCCGGTGTGCCACAAGGCTCCGTGCTCTCCCCCCTACTGTTCACGCTGTACACCAGCGATATTCCAAAATGCGGTGCAGCCCGTATTGCCCTTTTCGCCGACGACACGGCAATCTATTACTCCGGCAGGAGCCATGTCGCTATTTCTCGTACCCTCCAATCCGCGGCCAACACCCTAGGTGACTGGTTCCGGAAATGGAGAATCGAAGTCAATCCCGAAAAAAGTGCAGCGGTCCTCTTCGATAAGAGACCCCTGTCACAGTATCGTAAAGAATTAAGCGTACCAGTCTCAATGTTCGGAAAACAGATCCCATGGCAACGAGAAGCCAAATACCTTGGCGTGATCCTTGACCGTAGACTGACTTTCAGACCGCATATCCGCAAGGTGAAAAACCGTGCCGCCTTCGTCCTCGGACGTCTCCACCCCCTACTCAATGCGCACAGTAAGTTGCCCACTCCTCTCAAAGTAAGGATATACACCACCTGTATCCGCCCCATACTCGCCTATGCTAGCGTTGTGTTCGCACACGTTAAGCCGGTGAGAATTCACATACTCCAAACCCTCCAAAACCGTTTCATGCGAAGGGCCGTAGGCGCCCCCTGGTACGTACGCAATGTCGACCTCCACCTAGACCTCAAACTGCCGACCATCAAGCAGTTTTTCAAGCGTGTCTCAAAACGCTATTTCGATTCCGCTCCCAAGCACCCCAACCCCTTGGTCGTGGCGGCCACCGTCTACCAGCCATCTGCTATTAGCAAAACCCGACGTCCCAGACACACACTCATTGAGCCCGATGACGCTATTACACTCCTCCAGGAGTCAGATAAAAGTACAAGCACACTCCGACGCCGTCGTCCAAAATATCGTCCCCGCCGGCGAGGACCGACGCGACACACACACAGAATCCGAGAGTCCGACTCTCGAGAAACAGAAACACATGCCGACGCAGCACCGGCTGCTGGGGGGATCAGTGGCGGGGTCCCCCTGCTGCACCCTGAGTCGAGGTCCGAGCTCCCCCCTGGGGACGCCCTCACGGTGTAAGCAACCGGAGATAATCTCGTCACGCGAGACCGGCCCTATGCTCTAGAGTAGTTCCTAGGAGCAGGCTATTGCGTAGCCACTGGTTAGGTTTTCTAGGTAGGTCTTAGCCTCGCCGGCGAGGCTTGCCGCTTCACGGCGTTTAGCACGTCACCCGATAGGGACCGAAAGTCCGCTACTTTCGAGGTAACCAATTCGATGCAGCAACGGCTGCTAGGGGGACATAGGAACTGCGGGGTCCCCCTGCAATGCCCTAGCGAGGTTCGAGCCCCCCCCTTGGGGGGCGCCCGCCCGATTACGCGCGGTATTGATGCCGCGCGCATCTAGTTTGTAAGTATGTAGGGAAAAAACCTTCGGCGAATGGAGTCCCACATGGGACTCTCCGCCAACTAAGTCCGGTTAAGCAGAAATGGGACTTCGGTCCCACCTGCGAGAGCCCATTCGAAAAAAAAAAAAAAAGAAAAAAAAAAAAAAAAAAAAAAAAAAAAAAAAATGAATCACACATGTTTTCAGAACCACCTAATAGTTGTTTTACATACTGTTCCCACTGCTACATTTTGGTGACCCCGAGGAAGAAACGACTAGAACATGGAAGAAAAACCATGAATGACAAGACGCCTATTGAATGGACACCGACCGCTGAACTAGCATTTCAAAAATGCCGCCAAAGCATTTTGGAATCCACGAATCTGGCGCATCCTATCGCCGACGTCCCACTCAGCATCATGACCGACGCTTCAGATCACAGTATAGGCGCAGTACTACAACAGCGTGACAAAGAAGTTTGGAAACCACTCGCATTCTTCTCCAAGGCTATGAGTCCCACACAACGTCGATACAGCGTGTACGATCGCGAACTCCTAGCGATTTACATGGCTGTGAAACATTTCCGAAGACTCATCGAAGGCTGTGACGTCACCATATTTACGGATCACAAACCGCTATCATACGCATTTTCAAGACCTCCAAGTAGCAGTGACACACCTAGACGTGAAAGACAATTACACTTCATCAGTCAATTCTGCAATAACATCATATATATAAAAGGGGAAGAAAACTCAGTCGCCGACGCATTATCTCGAATAGAAGAAATAAATTGTCCATCAAACATCGATTACGATAAGTTGTCCCGAGATCAACAACAAGATGAAGAACTAAAACAGTTGAAATTGCAACCAAACTTAAAATTCGTAGACGTCACCCTGCCTGGCACACTGCGACCAATCACGTGCGAGTTCTCCACATCATCGCTCCGCCCATATTTACCGGCAACGCATCGTTACGTAGCATTCAAAGCGCAACACGATCTCTGCCACTCCGGAATCAGAGCTACCAGGAAGCAAGTAACATCAAAATTCTTTTGGCCATCCATGAACAAAGACGTAGCAACCTGGACTAAGAACTGTGTCAGCTGTCAACGTGCAAAAATACATCGTCATGTCGTCACGCCATTAAGAAGTTTTGCGCCGTCTCAACGCTTTGATCATATACACATCGATATAGTCGGCCCACTCAGACTATCATACGACTATCGATATTGCGTAACCATCATAGGCAGATTCACGAAATGGCCTGAAGCCGTCCCAGTACGTGAAATAACAGCAGAAACCATCGCCAAAGTATTATACGAAAACTGGATCGCAAGATTTGGTTGCCCGCTACGCATATCTACCGATCAAGGCAAACAGTTCGAGTCATCTTTGTTCAACGCTCTCATGAAAAGATTCGGCATCACCAGAATACGTACGACTGCATATCACCCGCAATCAAACGGACAAATTGAACGCTGGCATCGTACTCTCAAGACCGCTCTAATGGCTAGAGGTGCAACCTGTAACTGGAGCGACGAATTACCTACAGTTCTGCTGGGGCTCCGTACAGCGTTGCGTGAAGATAACAACTTGAGTCCGGCGCTAATGACGTATGGGTGTACACTACGCATGCCATCTGACTTCTTCGCACCGACTACAACAACAAACGTCACAGATGAAGACTTTGTACGCCGCCTCACAACAGCTATGACGTCATTAGTACCAACACGACAGGACGCTAGAACTACAGCTCACCCTTTTATCTACAAGGACTTGAAGACCTGCACACTAGGGCTTCGATTCCGAGATTCCGAGATCTCGAAATATCGGAATCTCACTACATTTTCTACGTATTTATAATATCGGTATTAGAGAGAAAAATATCGGAATTCCGATATTTCGGTATTTTCCAGAAAATGTATGAGAACATCAAAAAATCCGAGAGCTAGTTATTGTTTAAGCAAAGACTAGTTGTGTGCCTCGAACGGAGACCTTACAACAAACTTTTTAATTTGTAATGTATTTTCCATTCATAAATATTATATTTCTTGAATATTGATCCTTGGCAGAGTTAGAAGACTAGCTAGAAAGTGCTAGTGAGAAAATGCTTTTGCTTTTATTGCTGACAACGATTTTTTCACTTATCAATGACAATTTTCTGAGCCATGTCTACAAGCTGTTTTCGAGAGTCATTACGAACCGTCTTTCGCGTAGGTTTGACGACTTCCAGCCTCCCGAACAAGCTAGCTTCCGAAAAGGCTTTAGCACCGTAGACCACATACATACACTGCTGCAGGTTATACAGAAGACCGAAGAGTATAACGTCGTGCTTCTTTGTTTAGCGTTTGTGGACTACGAGAAAGCCTTCGATTCGACCGAGACTTTACTACAGTCTCTTCAACGGTGTCAGATTGACTATCGGTACATCATTGTATGAAAACGATTACAGTACCAAGCCTCAAAACCTATCCTTCTGCAGCGAAGTGTGAGACAGGGAGATGTGATCTCTCCGAAACTGTTCACTGCTGCATTGGAGGATGTCTTCAGGTTTCTGGACTGGAAACGGCTAGGCATTAACATAAACGGCAAGTATATCACTCACCAGTTTGCTGATAACATATAGTCATAGCTGCGATCATAGAGGACCTCAGTACAAAGCTCGATGACCTCAGTAGAGCTTCCGATAGAGTGGAAATATGGATAGGACAAAGGTTATGTCGAATTCCCAATTTCCCATTTCCGTAAATATCGGAAAATCTACACTCGAAGTTGTTGACGATTATGTACCTAGGACTTTGAATAATCAAAGACCTAGGACAAACTGTCCAGTTAGGTAGGTCCAACTTCGAGAAAGAGGTCAATCGTTGAATTCGACTCGGTTGGGCAGCGTTCGGGAGGCTACGCAATATCTTCTGGTCCAAATACTGCAGTGTCTCAAGAAGAAAGTCTTTGACCAGTGTGTGTTGCCAGTAATTACTGACGGTACTGATACGTGGTTACTCACAATGGGCCTGATAAGAAGGCTCAAAGTCATTCTAAGGGCAATGGAGAGGGCTATGCTCGGAGCGGAGCGTCCCTGCGTGACTGAATCAGAAATGAGGAGATTCGCAGGAAAACGAAAGTAACCGATAAAGTCCGAAGAATTGCCAAACTTAAGTGGCAGTGGGCGGGGCACATTGCTCACAGAACGGATAGCCGATGGGGCAGTAAAGTTCTGGAGTGGCGATCACGTTTTGGAAGGCGCAGTGTGGTAGGCCCCCCACAAGGTGCACTGACGACCTGGTGAAGGTCGCGGGAATCCGTTGGATGCGGAAAGCGCAGTTCCGGTCATTGTGGGGATGTTGGGGTGATGTCCAGCAGTGGACGTCTTTCGGCTGAAATGATGATGATGACAGGCCGTACATGTTTATGAGATCATAAAGCTAAGGGGTATTTTTTCAAAAGCAACACTTTTGGCATAGTCTCCACTTTTTACTCTACAAACAAGATAAGGTTATCATTTTAAATCAAGTTCTAGTAGTATTTAAAAAAATTGTGTCTCAATATCGGAATCTCGGAATTCCGATATTTTGAGGTCAATATCGGGTCCAATTCCGATATTGGAAAAAAGGCGATATTGAGAAGCCCTACTGCACACACGTCTTTGTGAGAAACGATACCGTACGAGCACCGCTGACACCTCCATACGACGGACCGTATCCAGTACTAGAAAGATACGAGAAGACTTTCAAAATACAGCTACCGCATAGAGTGACAGTTGTATCGCTGGACAGGCTTAAACCAGCGTACATCTGTACCCAATCGCACGACACTGCAAGCCCTTCAAGCACAGTTAGCGCGCCAATCTCCACTCCATCAAGCACTGCAAAACCTGCCCCTTCTCAACAGCCATACATCACCAGATCCGGCAGAATCAGCAAGCCAAATGTACGCTTCGCTAAGGGGGGGGTACTGTGAGTGCCTGCGCATCTCACATCATTCATAGTGTCAGGCACCGCCCGCGCAGAACATTCTCGACTGCGGCACTCGCGCGGCAAGCGCGACATATTTACGTTCATGCTATCTCGCTCATACCGGTCATCTGTTTCGCTCACACAGGAAATTAATCGTAGCTGCGTTTTGATTGGTCAATTCACATAGCTTTCGAGTCTTAACCCGCGCTACTTGTGGTAAATTTTTGTATATATTAGTAGGCAATATTTCAATGAATCACATTCATTCACGCTCTGACACTCGCCCCGAGAGGTCGTGCTGCTCCGCTCCGTCCTCTCGTGACGAATTAAGTGCTCGAATATTTTTCGCTACGGCTCACCGTAGCGCCCTCCGCAGTCGCCCCGCCGACTGCAGCCCGATAAGCACATTCGCTGTCTTTTTCAAGACAGCGGGCGCGCTTTTGTCTCTTCAAAAAACCTTCTTTTTCTTTTTTTTGTCTTTTTTAGTTTCGTCAAAAACGTAGTGTCCCTTCAGGAAAAAACCCACTTATTTACTGTGGTTCTCGGTGGATACCTAACGGTGACAACAAACCGAGGGGCGTTGACCCGACACGCCAGCTGCGCTCCTTAAGGGCAAAGCAAAATTGGAAGAAGCTAGGGCCAGAAGGCCTTGGGGGATCTCCTAGTCTTCCCTAGCTTACCCCCGTTTCGTCCTATCTAGCACTCTCTAGGGGTTTACACCCATTGCACACTAGAGACTTAGGGACCTGGTTGCACATTAAGACTGGCAATCAGGAGTGCAAGCTTAGGGCTCACCAGTAGGCACACAACCTCCCCGTCTATACCCGACGGGGAGGGTTTGAACACACTCCCGGGAACACCCACCCGAGGAGCAAACCCCCATGTTAGTACGCCACTAATTTTCTCCCCCTCTCATTGTTGCTAGGCTTGGCTTAGTCATCATCTATATGATGGTGTCTGATGCCGAGTTCCTCAGCATCTTAAAAAACGTCCTCTTCAAGGACCCCGTCTTTATCGCCAATCATGGCGACTTGTTTGGCAGCGCTTTTGCCGCCAAGCAACAAACACCACCCGATGTCCCCGACTCTCTAAAGTCGCCCGATTCCCCCCCACCCATAAGGATAAATTCCTTAAAAAGGGCTAGGCGCCTCGCCCTCGAAGCCCGCGCCCTCGAATCCCGCGCCCTCGAAGCCCGCGCCCTCGAATCCCGCGTCCTCGAATCCCGCGCCCTTGAATCCCGCGCCCGCGCCCGCGCCCGTCCCGACAGCGATGAGGAGAGACCGAGGTCTCCATGCGGTCCATCTAGGCGTTCAGCCAGCCTGGACCTCAAGGAACGAACCCCCTCACCTCTCCCCACCCCAGCCCCCACTCAAAACCCCGAGATCTCCCCGATCCCTTCAGACCAAGAGATGTCTTCGGACAGTGAGGTCAACTCCGACGAGGCCGATGCCTTTACCACAGTAGTGGGTAAAGGTAAAAAACGCGGCCGAAAAACAAATAAGGCCGAGGCTCTCGCCCCAAAATCATTAAAGCTTTCCGAGGCAAACACTGCCCCGGCCCCTACCCCCCGTCCCGCCTCTCACTCCTCCTCGCAGGACAACAGGCCCTCCTCCCCTCATGTCCATACCTCGTCTTCCCAGACGAAGGTACCCATCCCGCCTCCCTTATTCATCCAGGATAAGGCTTACTGGACGAGAATTTCTGACTGGTGCAACCAGTCCAAGATAAATTTCACCAGTGCCCGCCCCACACAGCAGGGCATTAAAGTAATTGTCCCCACCCCCACCGATTACCGCAACCTTACCAGGCTGCTACGCGAACGTAAGGTGTCCTTCCACACCTACGCCCTCCCGGAGGACCGACTCCTCAGAGTCGTAATCCGAGGAGTCCCTACGGAAGTCAAATGCGAAGAAGTATTTGACGACCTCAAAAACCAAGGCATCCCTATTAAAGAGACCCACCGAATGTTCCGTGGCAAACACGGAGACCCCTTTAACATGGTCCTCGCCATCTGCCACCCCAGCGAAAACGCTAAGGCAATATATAATATAAAGACCGTATGCCACCTATCAGGCATTACGATCGAGCGCCCCCACAAATCAAACCAGCCTGGACAATGTCACCGTTGCCAGTTGTATGGTCACTCCCAGCGTAACTGTTACGCTAAGCCCAGGTGCGTAAAGTGCCTAGGCGATCATGGGACAAGCGAGTGCGAGCGTCCCAAGGAGAGGGACCAGTGCACTGAGCCCCCTAGCTGTGTCCTTTGCGGCCAAGCCGGGCACCCAGCGAATTATCGCGGATGCCCCAAAGCCCCCAAAATGCGCAACGCCAAATCGGCTAAACGCGCTTCCGACCGCGTTGCGAGGGAAGCCCCCTCCTACGCAGCCCCCTTCCAATATCAACCACCAAACCCTAGAGGCCCACTCGGGCCCTCCCCAAATTTCCGCGGCCCACTCGGGCCCAACCCCTGGTTTAAGGGTAACCAAAAGCCCCAATACCCACCTCTTCCGCCCTCTCGTCTCGCGCCCCCGGCCTCAGAGCCCCCCGCGCTGATGAACATACCCATCCCCGCACCTTCTCTCAGGCCCAAAACTGCACCAGCAGCAAAAGCCCCCCCCCCATGAGAACCCCCCCTCCGGTAAACTACCCCGGCCTTCTGCCGAGAGAATACCTCGAACCCCAGTCAGGGGAATCCCGCATCGACGCCTACTCTAGACTTTGGGCCTTTACCCAAGGCATCCATGAGCAGCGTCTTCAGGTACTTACCAAGTACCAAGACATCTATAGAATACTTAATTCCAATTATAATGTATAATACGGCCCCACCCAAAAGATTCAAACCCCGTTCCCTAAATTTAGGCTTTTTCAATGCCCGAGGCATTAGTGGTCAACGCGATGACATAGCTGTCTTCTTGCGTGAGCACCAACTTGACATATTACTCGTTCAAGAGTCCTTTCTCAAGCCCCACTGTCGTAATCCCAACATAGCCAATTATAGGCTGATCAGAAACGACAGAACGTACACCGCACTAGGCGGAACGCTAATCTATTACCGCAATTCTTTATATTGCATCCCCATTGATCCCCCAGAGCTAGCATGCCTGGAGGCTTCAATCTGTCGCCTAGGCATGACAGGGCACCAGCCCATCACCATAGTCTCGGCCTATAGGTCCTCAAACAAACCCGCGAGTCTGCTCGAGGACGACCTAAAATCCTTACTCGATCTTAGTAATTCTGTAATTATAGCAGGCGATCTAAACGCCAAACATTGCTCATGGAGCTGTGTCTCCAATAACACCGCTGGTGTTCAATTAGAAGCACTTAGCGACAGACTTTCCTTCGACGTCATCGCCCCGATGCGTCCCACTCACTTTCCCGACACAGTAGGGCAACGGCCCGACATCCTAGATATAGCCCTCTTAAAGCGCGTAAACCTCGGTATTCGCTCTATCGAGGTAATTCAAGAATTAGACTCAGATCACCGACCTGTGATCATTCAACTGGGTCCCCGAGGTGGTCCCTCGGATCCCGGTACTCCACCCTTAACTAAAACAATAACCGATTGGAGGAGACTAGAGGACCGCCTCAAATCTACCTCATCCCCCCAACTAGATTCAATCCCTGACTCCATCGAGACAGTCGCGGATACGGTGGCCGCGATCACCTCGCTCACCAACCATGTGCAGTCCGTAGTGGGCGAATGCTCACGGCAGGTTCCGATGCTGGATGACCAGCGTCTGAAACTGCCGGACGATGTAAATGAGTTGAGGACCGAGAGGAACGCGGCCATCCGTGCCTATGACGCTTTTCCCAACGAAGCCAACCGTGCCCATATGCGCTCTTTGCAGAATACTGTAAAAAGACGTGTAGCTCAGGTACGGGAGGATCGCTGGGACAAGGAAGTCAGCGAAATCCAACCGTCTCATTTAGCCTTCTGGGCACTTCAACGCAAACTCAAATGCGAGACCACGGCAGCTATGCCCCCCCTAAATCGACCCAATCAAAGGCCGGCCTTTGATGATGACGAAAAAGCCGAATGCTTAGCCGACAGCTTGGAGTCTCAATGCACTCTCAGTACGCTTCCCGTAAGCCAAACCCACCTTGACAAGGTAAACTCAGAAGTAGAGCGTAGGTCAGCCCTCCCCCCCCCCCCAATAGATGACCCTGATGACCCGCTCCCACCGATCACCCCTGACGAAGTTCTCTCTATAGTCAAGGATCTTAAGCCCAAAAAAGCCCCCGGCGCAGACGGCATCACCAATAAGGTGTTGAAACGTTTCCCCGCCACCCTAATCGCTCTAATGACCGTCATCTTCAATGCGGCATTTAAAAACAACATCTTCCCCCAGGCTTGGAAACAAGCCACGGTAATCGGTATTTCCAAACCGGGCAAGCCAAAAGCCGAGCCGAGCAGTTACCGGCCGATTAGCCTCCTCAATGTCTTCGGTAAAATCTACGAGAAGCTTATTTATAAGCGACTCAAAGATTTCGCCGACTCAAATAAACTCCTTCCCGACGAGCAGTTTGGCTTTCGTACAAAGCACTGCTGCGTTAATCAACTGCACCGCATTGTAGAACACATCAGTGCAGGCTTCGTTCGCGGTCAAATGACCGGTACTCTCTTTTTCGACGTGGCAAAGGCTTTCGATAAAGTGTGGCACAACGGCTTATTATATAAGCTGTACACTATGAATGTGCCACATCGTCTCGTGCTCATCATCCGAGACTACTTATCGAATCGTACCTTTCGCTATCGCATAGAAGGGGCTCTCTCCTCCCCCCATCCCATTCACGCCGGTGTGCCACAAGGCTCCGTGCTCTCCCCCCTACTGTTCACGCTGTACACCAGCGATATTCCAAAATGCGGTGCAGCCCGTATTGCCCTTTTCGCCGACGACACGGCAATCTATTACTCCGGCAGGAGCCATGTCGCTATTTCTCGTACCCTCCAATCCGCGGCCAACACCCTAGGTGACTGGTTCCGGAAATGGAGAATCGAAGTCAATCCTGAAAAAAGTGCAGCGGTCCTATTCGATAAGAAACCCCTGTCACAGT
Organism: Asteroscopus sphinx; assembly: GCA_949699075.1. Classification (NCBI taxonomy): domain Eukaryota; kingdom Metazoa; phylum Arthropoda; class Insecta; order Lepidoptera; family Noctuidae; genus Asteroscopus; species Asteroscopus sphinx. The sequence goes on along the minus strand of OX453006.1, from coordinate 12,284,130 downwards.
ACCGCAAAGAATTGAACGTACCAGTTTCAATGTTCGGTAAACAGATCCCATGGCAAAGTAAAGCCAAATACCTTGGAGTGATCCTTGACCGTAGACTGACTTTCAGACCGCATATCCGCAAGGTGAAAAACCGTGCCGCCTTCGTCCTCGGACGTCTCCACCCCCTACTCAATGCGCACAGTAAGTTGCCCACTCCTCTCAAAGTAAGGATATACACCACCTGTATCCGCCCCATTCTCGCCTATGCTAGCGTTGTGTTCGCACACGTTAAGCCGGTGAGAATTCACTTACTTCAAACCCTCCAAAACCGTTTCATGCGAAGGGCCGTAGGCGCCCCCTGGTACGTACGCAACGCCGACCTCCACCTAGACCTCAAACTGCCGACCATCAAGCAGTTTTTCAAGCGTGTCACAAAACGCTATTTCGACTCCGCTCCCAAGCACCCCAATCCCTTGGTCGTGGCGGCCACCGTCTACCAGCCATCTGCTATTAGCAAAATCCGACGTCCCAGACACACACTCATTGAGCCCGATGACGCTATTACACTCCTCCAGGAGTCAAATAAAAGTACAAGCACACTCCGACGCCGTCGTCCAAAATATCGTCCCCGCCGGCGAGGACCGACGCGACACACACACAGAATCCGAGAGTCTGACTCTCGAGAAACAGAAACACATGCCGACGCAGCACCGGCTGCTGGGGGGACCGGTGGCGGGGTCCCCCTGCTGCACCCTGAGTCGAGGTCCGAGCTCCCCCCTGGGGACGCCCTCACGGTGTAAGCAACCGGAGATAATCTCGTCACGCGAGACCGGCCCTATGCTCTAGAGTAGTTCCTAGGAGCAGGCTATTGCGTAGCCACTGGTTAGGTTTTCTAGGTAGGTCTTAGCCTCGCCGGCGAGGCTTGCCGCTTCACGGCGTTTTAACGCGTCACCCGATAGGAACCGAAAGTCCGCTACTTTCGAGGAAACCAATTCGATGCAGCAACGGCTGCTAGGGGGACATAGGAACGGCGGGGTCCCCCTGCAATGCCCCAGCGAGGTTCGAGCCCCCCCCTCGGGGGGCGCCCGCTTGCGCGCGGTATTGATACCGCGCGTATTTAGTTTATAAGTTAGGGAAAAACTTTCGGCGAATGGAGTCCCACATGGGACTCTCCGCCAACTAAGCCCGGTTAAGCAGAAATGGGACTTCGGTCCCACCTGCGAGAGCCCATTCGAAAAAAAAAAAACAATGAATCACACATGTTTTCAGAACCACCTAATAGTTGTTTTACATACTGTTCCCACTGCTACAAGCTAAAACTTTTTTACTGATTGAAAACATTGAATAATAAGAAAAACCGGCCAAGAGCATGTCAGGCCATGCTCAGTATTATAGGGTTCCTTAAGTAGGTGTTAGGGCTTCTCAATATCGCCTTTTTTCCAATATCGGAATTGGACCCGATATTGACCTCAAAATATCGGAATTCCGAGATTCCGATATTGAGACACAATTTTTTTAAATACTACTAGAACTTGATTTAAAATGATAACCTTATCTTGTTTGTAGAGTAAAAAGTGGAGACTATGCCAAAAGTGTTGCTTTTGAAAAAATACCCCTTAGCTTTATGATCTCATAAACATGTACGGCCTGTCATCATCATCATTTCAGCCGAAAGACGTCCACTGCTGGACATCACCCCAACATCCCCACAATGACCGGAACTGCGCTTTCCGCATCCAACGGATTCCCGCGACCTTCACCAGGTCGTCAGTGCACCTTGTGGGGGGCCTACCACACTGCGCCTTCCAAAACGTGATCGCCACTCCAGAACTTTACTGCCCCATCGGCTATCCGTTCTGTGAGCAATGTGCCCCGCCCACTGCCACTTAAGTTTGGCAATTCTTCGGACTTTATCGGTTACTTTCGTTTTCCTGCGAATCTCCTCATTTCTGATTCAGTCACGCAGGGACGCTCCGCTCCGAGCATAGCCCTCTCCATTGCCCTTAGAATGACTTTGAGCCTTCTTATCAGGCCCATTGTGAGTAACCACGTATCAGTACCGTCAGTAATTACTGGCAACACACACTGGTCAAAGACTTTCTTCTTGAGACACTGCAGTATTTGGACCAGAAGATATTGCGTAGCCTCCCGAACGCTGCCCAACCGAGTCGAATTCAACGATTGACCTCTTTCTCGAAGTTGGACCTACCTAACTGGACAGTTTGTCCTAGGTCTTTGATTATTCAAAGTCCTAGGTACATAATCGTCAACAACTTCGAGTGTAGATTTTCCGATATTTACGGAAATGGGAAATTGGGAATTCGACATAACCTTTGTCCTATCCATATTTCCACTCTATCGGAAGCTCTACTGAGGTCATCGAGCTTTGTACTGAGGTCCTCTATGATCGCAGCTATGACTATATGTTATCAGCAAACTGGTGAGTGATATACTTGCCGTTTATGTTAATGCCTAGCCGTTTCCAGTCCAGAAACCTGAAGACATCCTCCAATGCAGCAGTGAACAGTTTCGGAGAGATCACATCTCCCTGTCTCACACTTCGCTGCAGAAGGATAGGTTTTGAGGCTTGGTACTGTAATCGTTTTCATACAATGATGTACCGATAGTCAATCTGACACCGTTGAAGAGACTGTAGTAAAGTCTCGGTCGAATCGAAGGCTTTCTCGTAGTCCACAAACGCTAAACAAAGAAGCACGACGTTATACTCTTCGGTCTTCTGTATAACCTGCAGCAGTGTATGTATGTGGTCTACGGTGCTAAAGCCTTTTCGGAAGCTAGCTTGTTCGGGAGGCTGGAAGTCGTCAAACCTACGCGAAAGACGGTTCGTAATGACTCTCGAAAACAGCTTGTAGACATGGCTCAGAAAATTGTCATTGATAAGTGAAAAAATCGTTGTCAGCAATAAAAGCAAAAGCATTTTCTCACTAGCACTTTCTAGCTAGTCTTCTAACTCTGCCAAGGATCAATATTCAAGAAATATAATATTTATGAATGGAAAATACATTACAAATTAAAAAGTTTGTTGTAAGGTCTCCGTTCGAGGCACACAACTAGTCTTTGCTTAAACAATAACTAGCTCTCGGATTTTTTGATGTTCTCATACATTTTCTGGAAAATACCGAAATATCGGAATTCCGATATTTTTCTCTCTAATACCGATATTATAAATACGTAGAAAATGTAGTGAGATTCCGATATTTCGAGATCTCGGAATCTCGGAATCGAAGCCCTAGTAGGTGTACAAACGAATCAAATCGAATATTAATCATGGCTATTTTAGTTTTTGCAATAATCGGCAGCATTCGTGACTCAGAGCGTATTGTTAGTAGTGCCATCTAGCGATAAATTCAAGAAGCCAAATTGAAGAAGTGTGTTCAACATAACACAAAGTTACTTTTTGTGATTTTTTCAAACAGAAAGTAGCTAAAGGAGCATTATTTGCTATGATCATTTTTCTCTAAGGTCAATGACCTTTGAACTAGGACGTTTTAAGTATTTTTCAGTTTTCTGTCTATAACTCAAAAAATTATAATCACATTATACTCAAAATAATTTTAAAAGAGAGTTTTCACAAAGGTCTATCAATGTGGAAGATTATAAGTTTCTACGTTGCATAGTTTAGAAATGGCAGGGGGGGGGACACATTGCAAGCCACTTTGGCGGGCTATATTTCGCAGATGGTACACCTGATAAAAAAGTGATGTATCAAACATTACCTTCATTTTAGTAGACCTATTCAATGATACCCAACACGAGGGGGTGCAGCGAAAAAAAATTTTTTTTTGCCATTTCACATGTATGGGCGCTACCCCTAAAGAACGTAAAAACTATTTTTTTATTCTTTTAAAATTGAGATCTATATGCAGACTATTTTTGAACAAAATTTCATTTACTTATGTTTATAACTGTAGAAGTTATTAAGCTGTAAAGGATTAGGACAGACGGACAGACGGACAGACGGACAGCTGACTCCCGAGTGTCATCACTGCGGAAGCTGCCTTGAGGACACGGCGCAGCACACACTGGCGGAATGCCCAGCTTGGGCCACGCAGCGCCGTGACCTTATCACTGCAGTAGGCGGCAGCGATCTCTCGCTTCCGGCCGTTGTTTTGGCTATGGTCGGGAGCGAGAACGCTTGGGAGGGCGTCGTCTCCTTTTGCGAGGAGGTGATGCTCGCTAAGGAGGCGGCGGAGAGGGTTCAAGAGGCAACGACCTCTCTCCCTACCCGCAGGAGACGGACCGGGCGTCGCAGGAGGGCGTACGCCGACCTCCAGCCACCCTAGGAGTGGGCCTGCGGGCGGCGGACTCGGGGTAGCCCGCCGCCCGATCAGTCAAGGCCCGTGACGGTGGCGCGTCGTGTTCCACGCGCGCCAGTCAAGAGAAGGGTGCGCCCGATGATGCCGCACGGGGAGAAGGGGCTCGCCTACTAGTGGCGAGCCAGGACCTGCCGGGGGTGGTTGGACGACTATAAGTTTCCCACGCCCCCGGCCAATGGTTGGAAGAGGAACACCGTGGTGGTTTTAGTCGGTAAGAGTCCGACACTGGCTCCGCCATCCCCGGGCGGAGTGCGTCCATGAGGATTTCCCCACGTAAAAAAAAAAAAAAAAAAAAAAGACGGACAGACGGACGGACATGACGAAACTATAAGGGTTCCTTGTAGGACTTCGGAACCCTAAAAACTGGGCTTAGGTTATATTTCCTGAATCTGGATTGCTTTATTGAGTAACATTAACTTTTTACTCTTCAAAAGCTAAATGTAAAAAGAATGAAAGACTCGACCGTTGTCCAGATTACTTGTGCTCACCGCAAAAATGCTCTCAACTCGGTTTCCCGATAGATTGTCCCGTATTCGCCACTAGTGATGTAAGTTATTCTTGCCCAGGACCACGGCGTTGTGTCTATATCAAGAATTACGTAAGGGACGATACTAAAAAATGTGTACCCATAAATGAAGTCATATCTACTAATAATAATCCATAAAACTTCCTTCAGTATTAAAGCAAGTGATAATCAAATTTTGAACCGCATATGAATTTTAATAAATCAGAGATACAGGCCGGGTTCGAACTTCAGGGAAAATAGTTTGAAATATTATGATATTTGTAAAATGCTATATATGTTTATGTTTATAATGCATCGTAATTCTATAATAATTGAGCAACATGTTCTAAGTTTTCCTTGCTTTATACTGAATGTTTTGATTTATTAAAACTATTTTTAATACAAACTCAACTTTCAGTAAAATGCACTGGTCCTCACGAGTACTACTCATGTGGCGGAGCATGTGACAACGTATGTGCTTCATTGAGTGAACAGAACCAGACCAGCTGTCCAATCGTGAACATCAAGTGCAATCCCATGTGCTACTGTGAAGAGGGATACGCCAGAAATGATAAGAATATTTGTATACCTATTGACCAATGTCCAGGTAAATATCAATACAATTCGAAACAGCTAAAACTTTTTTACTGATTGAAAACATTGAGTAAAAACTGGGCTTAGGTTATATTTCCTGAATCTGGATTGCTTTATTAAGTAACATTAACTTTTTACTCTTCAAAAGCAAAATGTAGAAAGAATGAAAGACTCGACGGTTGTCCAGATTACTTGTGCTCACCGCAAAAATGCTCTCAACTCGGTTTCCCGATAGATTGTCCCGTATTCACCACTAGTGATGTAAGTTATTCTTGCCCAGGACCACCGCGTTGTGTCTATATCAAGAATTACGTAAGGGACGATACTAAAAAATGTGTACCTATAAATGAAGTCATATCTACTAATAATAATCCATAAAACTTCCTTCAGTATTAAAGCAAGTGATAATCAAATTTTGAACCGCATATGATATTTTAAAAATCAGAGATACAGGCCGGGTTCGAACTTCGGGGAAAATAGTTTGAAATATTATGATATTTGTAAAATGCTATATATGTTTATGTTTATAATGCATCGTAATTCTATAATAATTGAGCAACATGTTCTAAGTTTTCCTTGCTTTATACTGAATGTTTTGATTTCTTAAAACTATTTTTAATACAAACTCAACTTTCAGTAAAATGCACTGGTCCTCACGAGTACTACTCATGTGGCGGAGCATGTGACAACGTATGTGCTTCATTGAGTGAACAGAACCAGACCAGCTGTCCAATCGTGAACATCAAGTGCAATCCCATGTGCTACTGTGAAGAGGGATACGCCAGAAATGATAAGAATATTTGTATACCTATTGACCAATGTCCAGGTAAATATCAATACAATTCGAAACAGCTAAAACTTTTTTACTGATTGAAAACATTGAGTAAAAACTGGGCTTAGGTTATATTTCCTGAATCTGGATTGCTTTATTAAGTAACATTAACTTTTTACTCTTCAAAAGCAAAATGTAGAAAGAATGAAAGACTCGACGGTTGTCCAGATTACTTGTGCTCACCGCAAAAATGCTCTCAACTCGGTTTCCCGATAGATTGTCCCGTATTCACCACTAGTGATGTAAGTTATTCTTGCCCAGGACCACCGCGTTGTGTCTATATCAAGAATTACGTAAGGGACGATACTAAAAAATGTGTACCTATAAATGAAGTCATATCTACTAATAATAATCCACAAAACTTTCTTCAGTATTAAAGCAAGTGATAATCAAATTTTGAACCGCATATGAATTTTTAAAAATCAGAGATACAGGCCGGGTTCGAACTTCAGGGAAAATAGTTTTTAATATTATGATATTTGTAAAATTCTTTAAATATGTTTATAATGCATCGTAATTATATAATAATTGAGCCACATGTTCAAAGTTTTCCTAACATTATACTGAATGTTTTGATTTCATAAAACTATTTTTAATACAAACTCAACTTTCAGTAAAATGCACTGGTCCTCACGAGTACTACTCATGTGGCGGAGCATGTGACAACGTATGTGCTTCATTGAGTGAACAGAACCAGACCAGCTGTCCAATCGTGAACATCAAGTGCAATCCCATGTGCTACTGTGAAGAGGGATACGCCAGAAATGATAAGAATATTTGTATACCTATTGACCAATGTCCAGGTAAATATCAATACAATTCGAAACAGCTAAAACTTTTTTACTGATTGAAAACATTGAGTAAAAACTGGGCTTAGGTTATATTTCCTGAATCTGGATTGCTTTATTAAGTAACATTAACTTTTTACTCTTCAAAAGCAAAATGTAGAAAGAATGAAAGAGTCGACGGCTGTCCAGATTACTTGTGCTCACCGCAAAAATGCTCTCAACTCGGTTTCCCGATAGATTGTCCCGTATTCACCACTAGTGATGTAAGTTATTCTTGCCCAGGACCACGGCGTTGTGTCTATATCAAGAATTACGTAAGGGACGATACTAAAAAATGTGTACATATAAATGAAGTCATATCTACTAATAATAATCCACAAAACATCCTTCAGTATTAAAGCAAGTGATAATCAAATTTTGAACCGCATATGTATTTATAAAAATCAGAATACAGGCCGGGTTCGAACATCAGGGAAAATAGTTTTAAATATTATGATATTTGTAAAATGCTATATATATGTTTATAATGCATCGTAATTCTATAATAATTGAGCAACATGTTCTAAGTTTTCCTTGCTTTATACTGAATGTTTTGATTTATTAAAACTATTTTTAATACAAACTCAACTTTCAGTAAAATGTTCTGGTCCTCACGAGTACTACTCATGTGGCGGAGCATGTGACAACGTATGTGCTTCATTGAGTGAACAGAACCAGACCAGCTGTCCAATCGTGAACATCAAGTGCAATCCCATGTGCTACTGTGAAGAGGGATACGCCAGAAATGATAAGAATATTTGTATACCTATTGACCAATGTCCAGGTAAATATCAATACAATTCGAAACAGCTAAAACTTTTTTACTGATTGAAAACATTGAATAATAAGAAAAACCGGCCAAGAGCATGTCGGGCCATGCTCAGTATTATAGGGTTCCTTAAGTAGGTGTACAAACGAATCAAATCGAATATTAATCATGGCTATTTTAGTTTTTGCAATAATCGGCAGCATTCGTGACTCAGAGCGTATTGTTAGTAGTGCCATCTAGCGATAAATTCAAGAAGCCAAATTGAAGAAGTGTGTTCAACATAACACAAAGTTATTTTTTGTGATTTTTTCAAATAGAAAGTAGCTAAAGGAGCATTATTTGCTATGATCATTTTTCTCTAAGGTCAATGACCTTTGAACTAGGACGTTTTAAGTATTTTTCAGTTTTCTGTCTATAACTCAAAAAATTATAATCACATTATACTCAAAATAATTTTAAAAGAGAGTTTTCACAAAGGTCTATCAATGTGGAAGATTATAAGTTTCTACGTTGCATAGTTTAGAAATGGCAGGGGGGGGGACACATTGCAAGCCACTTTGGCGGGCTATATTTCGCAGATGGTACACCTGATAAAAAAGTGATGTATCAAACATTACCTTCATTTTAGTAGACCTATTCAATGATACCCAACACGAGGGGGTGCAGCGAAAAAAATTTTTTTTTTGCCATTTCACATGTATGGGCGCTACCCCTAAAGAACGTAAAAACTATTTTTTTATTCTTTTAAAATTGAGATCTATATGCAGACTATTTTTGAACAAAATTTCATTTACTTATGTTTATAACTGTAGAAGTTATTAAGCTGTAAAGGATTAGGACAGACGGACAGACGGACAGACGGACAGACAGACAGACGGACGGACATGACGAAACTATAAGGGTTCCTTGTAGGACTTCGGAACCCTAAAAACTGGGCTTAGGTTATATTTCCTGAATCTGGATTGCTTTATTGAGTAACATTAACTTTTTACTCTTCAAAAGCTAAATGTAAAAAGAATGAAAGACTCGACCGTTGTCCAGATTACTTGTGCTCACCGCAAAAATGCTCTCAACTCGGTTTCCCGATAGATTGTCCCGTATTCGCCACTAGTGATGTAAGTTATTCTTGCCCAGGACCACGGCGTTGTGTCTATATCAAGAATTACGTAAGGGACGATACTAAAAAATGTGTACCCATAAATGAAGTCATATCTACTAATAATAATCCATAAAACTTCCTTCAGTATTAAAGCAAGTGATAATCAAATTTTGAACCGCATATGAATTTTAATAAATCAGAGATACAGGCCGGGTTCGAACTTCAGGGAAAATAGTTTGAAATATTATGATATTTGTAAAATGCTATATATGTTTATGTTTATAATGCATCGTAATTCTATAATAATTGAGCAACATGTTCTAAGTTTTCCTTGCTTTATACTGAATGTTTTGATTTATTAAAACTATTTTTAATACAAACTCAACTTTCAGTAAAATGCACTGGTCCTCACGAGTACTACTCATGTGGCGGAGCATGTGACAACGTATGTGCTTCATTGAGTGAACAGAACCAGACCAGCTGTCCAATCGTGAACATCAAGTGCAATCCCATGTGCTACTGTGAAGAGGGATACGCCAGAAATGATAAGAATATTTGTATACCTATTGACCAATGTCCAGGTAAATATCAATACAATTCGAAACAGCTAAAACTTTTTTACTGATTGAAAACATTGAGTAAAAACTGGGCTTAGGTTATATTTCCTGAATCTGGATTGCTTTATTAAGTAACATTAACTTTTTACTCTTCAAAAGCAAAATGTAGAAAGAATGAAAGACTCGACGGTTGTCCAGATTACTTGTGCTCACCGCAAAAATGCTCTCAACTCGGTTTCCCGATAGATTGTCCCGTATTCACCACTAGTGATGTAAGTTATTCTTGCCCAGGACCACCGCGTTGTGTCTATATCAAGAATTACGTAAGGGACGATACTAAAAAATGTGTACCTATAAATGAAGTCATATCTACTAATAATAATCCACAAAACTTTCTTCAGTATTAAAGCAAGTGATAATCAAATTTTGAACCGCATATGAATTTTTAAAAATCAGAGATACAGGCCGGGTTCGAACTTCAGGGAAAATAGTTTTTAATATTATGATATTTGTAAAATTCTTTAAATATGTTTATAATGCATCGTAATTATATAATAATTGAGCCACATGTTCAAAGTTTTCCTAACATTATACTGAATGTTTTGATTTCATAAAACTATTTTTAATACAAACTCAACTTTCAGTAAAATGCACTGGTCCTCACGAGTACTACTCATGTGGCGGAGCATGTGACAACGTATGTGCTTCATTGAGTGAACAGAACCAGACCAGCTGTCCAATCGTGAACATCAAGTGCAATCCCATGTGCTACTGTGAAGAGGGATACGCCAGAAATGATAAGAATATTTGTATACCTATTGACCAATGTCCAGGTAAATATCAATACAATTCGAAACAGCTAAAACTTTTTTACTGATTGAAAACATTGAGTAAAAACTGGGCTTAGGTTATATTTCCTGAATCTGGATTGCTTTATTAAGTAACATTAACTTTTTACTCTTCAAAAGCAAAATGTAGAAAGAATGAAAGAGTCGACGGTTGTCCAGATTACTTGTGCTCACCGCAAAAATGCTCTCAACTCGGTTTCCCGATAGATTGTCCCGTATTCACCACTAGTGATGTAAGTTATTCTTGCCCAGGACCACCGCGTTGTGTCTATATCAAGAATTACGTATGGGACGATACTAAAAAATGTGTACCTATAAATGAAGTCATATCTACTAATAATAATCCACAAAACTTCCTTCAGTATTAAAGCAAGTGATAATCAAATTTTGAACCGCATATGTATTTATAAAAATCAGAGATACAGGCCGGGTTCGAACATCAGGGAAAATAGTTTGAAATATTATGATATTTGTAAAATGCTATATATATGTTTATAATGCATCGTAATTCTATAATAATTGAGCAACATGTTCTAAGTTTTCCTTGCTTTATACTGAATGTTTTGATTTATTAAAACTATTTTTAATACAAACTCAACTTTCAGTAAAATGCACTGGTCCTCACGAGTACTACTCATGTGGCGGAGCATGTGACAACGTATGTGCTTCATTGAGTGAACAGAACCAGACCAGCTGTCCAATCGTGAACATCAAGTGCAATCCCATGTGCTACTGTGAAGAGGGATACGCCAGAAATGATAAGAATATTTGTATACCTATTGACCAATGTCCAGGTAAATATCAATACAATTCGAAACAGCTAAATCTTTTTTACTGATTGAAAACATTGATTAAAAACTGGGCTTAGGTTATATTTCCTGAATCTGGATTGCTTTATTAAGTAACATTAACTGTTTACTCTTCAAAAGCAAAATGTAGAAAGAAAGAAAGACTTGACGGTTGTCCAGATTACTTGTGCTCACCGCAAAAATGCTCTCAACTCGGTTTCCCGAGAGATTGTCCCGTATTCACCACTAGTGATGTAAGTTATTCTTGCCCAGGACCACCGCATTGTGTCTATATCAAGAATTACGTAAGGGACGATACTAAAAAATGTGTACCTATAAATGAAGTCATATCTACTAATAATAATCACCAAAACTTCCTTCAGTATTAAAGTAAGTGATAATCAAATTTTGAACCGCATATGAATTTTTAAAAATCAGAGATACAGGCCGGGTTCGAACTTCAGGGAAAATAGTTTTTAATATTATGATATTTGTAAAATTCTTTAAATATGTTTATAATGCATCGTAATTATATAATAATTGAGCCACATGTTCAGAGTTTTCCTAACATTATACTGAATGTTTTGATTTCATAAAACTATTTTTAATACAAACTCAACTTTCAGTAAAATGCACTGGTCCTCACGAGTACTACTCATGTGGCGGAGCATGTGACAACGTATGTGCTTCATTGAGTGAACAGAACCAGACCAACTGTCCAATCGTGAACATCAAGTGCAATCCCATGTGCTACTGTGAAGAGGGATACGCCAGAAATGATAAGAATATTTGTATACCTATTGACCAATGTCCAGGTAAATATCAATACAATTCGAAACAGCTAAAACTTTTTTACTGATTGAAAACATTGAGTAAAAACTGGGCTTAGGTTATATTTCCTGAATCTGGATTGCTTTATTAAGTAACATTAACTTTTTACTCTTGAAAAGCAAAATGTAGAAAGAATGAAAGAGTCGACGGTTGTCCAGATTACTTGTGCTCACCGCAAAAATGCTCTCAACTCGGTTTCCCGATAGATTGTCCCGTATTCACCACTAGTGATGTAAGTTATTCTTGCCCAGGACCACGGCGTTGTGTCTATATCAAGAATTACGTATGGGTCGATACTAAAAAATGTGTACCTATAAATGAAGTCATATCTACTAATAATAATCCACAAAACTTCCTTCAGTATTAAAGCAAGTGATAATCAAATTTTGAACCGCATATGTATTTATAAAAATCAGAGATACAGGCCGGGTTCGAACATCAGGGAAAATAGTTTTAAATATTATGATATTTGTAAAATGCTATATATATGTTTATAATGCATCGTAATTCTATAATAATTGAGCAACATGTTCTAAGTTTTCCTTGCTTTATACTGAATGTTTTGATTTATTAAAACTATTTTTAATACAAACTTAACTTTCAGTAAAATGTTCTGGTCCTCACGAGTACTACTCATGTGGCGGAGCATGTGACAACGTATGTGCTTCATTGAGTGAACAGAACCAGACCAGCTGTCCAATCGTGAACATCAAGTGCAATCCCATGTGCTACTGTGAAGAGGGATACGCCAGAAATGATAAGAATATTTGTATACCTATTGACCAATGTCCAGGTAAATATCAATACAATTCGAAACAGCTAAAACTTTTTTACTGATTGAAAACATTGAATAATAAGAAAAACCGGCCAAGAGCATGTCGGGCCATGCTCAGTATTATTGGGTTCCTTAAGTAGGTGTACAAACGAATCAAATCGAATATTAATCATGGCTATTTTAGTTTTTGCAATAATCGGCAGCATTCGTGACTCAGAGCGTATTGTTAGTAGTGCCATCTAGCGATAAATTCAAGAAGCCAAATTGAAGAAGTGTGTTCAACATAACACAAAGTTATTTTTTGTGATTTTTTCAAATAGAAAGTAGCTAAAGGAGCATTATTTGCTATGATCATTTTTCTCTAAGGTCAATGACCTTTGAACTAGGACGTTTTAAGTATTTTTCAGTTTTCTGTCTATAACTCAAAAAATTATAATCACATTATACTCAAAATAATTTTAAAAGAGAGTTTTCACAAAGGTCTATCAATGTGGAAGATTATAAGTTTCTACGTTGCATAGTTTAGAAATGGCAGGGGGGGGACACATTGCAAGCCACTTTGGCGGGCTATATTTCGCAGATGGTACACCTGATAAAAAAGTGATGTATCAAACATTACCTTCATTTTAGTAGACCTATTCAATGATACCCAACACGAGGGGGTGCAGCGAAAAAAATTTTTTTTTTGCCATTTCACATGTATGGGCGCTACCCCTAAAGAACGTAAAAACTATTTTTTTATTCTTTTAAAATTGAGCTCTATATGCAGACTATTTTTGAACAAAATTTCATTTACTTATGTTTATAACTGTAGAAGTTATTAAGCTGTAAAGGATTAGGACAGACGGACAGACGGACAGACGGACAGACGGACAGACGGACAGACAGACAGACGGACGGACATGACGAAACTATAAGGGTTCCTTGTAGGACTTCGGAACCCTAAAAACTGGGCTTAGGTTATATTTCCTGAATCTGGATTGCTTTATTGAGTAACATTAACTTTTTACTCTTCAAAAGCTAAATGTAAAAAGAATGAAAGACTCGACCGTTGTCCAGATTACTTGTGCTCACCGCAAAAATGCTCTCAACTCGGTTTCCCGATAGATTGTCCCGTATTCGCCACTAGTGATGTAAGTTATTCTTGCCCAGGACCACGGCGTTGTGTCTATATCAAGAATTACGTAAGGGACGATACTAAAAAATGTGTACCCATAAATGAAGTCATATCTACTAATAATAATCCATAAAACTTCCTTCAGTATTAAAGCAAGTGATAATCAAATTTTGAACCGCATATGAATTTTAATAAATCAGAGATACAGGCCGGGTTCGAACTTCAGGGAAAATAGTTTGAAATATTATGATATTTGTAAAATGCTATATATGTTTATGTTTATAATGCATCGTAATTCTATAATAATTGAGCAACATGTTCTAAGTTTTCCTTGCTTTATACTGAATGTTTTGATTTATTAAAACTATTTTTAATACAAACTCAACTTTCAGTAAAATGCACTGGTCCTCACGAGTACTACTCATGTGGCGGAGCATGTGACAACGTATGTGCTTCATTGAGTGAACAGAACCAGACCAGCTGTCCAATCGTGAACATCAAGTGCAAGCCCATGTGCTACTGTGAAGAGGGATACGCCAGAAATGATAAGAATATTTGTATACCTATTGACCAATGTCCAGGTAAATATCAATACAATTCGAAACAGCTAAAACTTTTTTACTGATTGAAAACATTGAGTAAAAACTGGGCTTAGGTTATATTTCCTGAATCTGGATTGCTTTATTAAGTAACATTAACTTTTTACTCTTTAAAAGCAAAATGTAGAAAGAATGAAAGACTCGACGGTTGTCCAGATTACTTGTGCTCACCGCAAAAATGCTCTCAACTCGGTTTCCCGATAGATTGTCCCGTATTCACCACTAGTGATGTAAGTTATTCTTGCCCAGGACCACCGCGTTGTGTCTATATCAAGAATTACGTAAGGGACGATACTAAAAAATGTGTACCTATAAATGAAGTCATATCTACTAATAATAATCCACAAAACTTTCTTCAGTATTAAAGCAAGTGATAATCAAATTTTGAACCGCATATGAATTTTTAAAAATCAGAGATACAGGCCGGGTTCGAACTTCAGGGAAAATAGTTTTTAATATTATGATATTTGTAAAATTCTTTAAATATGTTTATAATGCATCGTAATTATATAATAATTGAGCCACATGTTCAAAGTTTTCCTAACATTATACTGAATGTTTTGATTTCATAAAACTATTTTTAATACAAACTCAACTTTCAGTAAAATGCACTGGTCCTCACGAGTACTACTCATGTGGCGGAGCATGTGACAACGTATGTGCTTCATTGAGTGAACAGAACCAGACCAGCTGTCCAATCGTGAACATCAAGTGCAATCCCATGTGCTACTGTGAAGAGGGATACGCCAGAAATGATAAGAATATTTGTATACCTATTGACCAATGTCCAGGTAAATATCAATACAATTCGAAACAGCTAAAACTTTTTTACTGATTGAAAACATTGAGTAAAAACTGGGCTTAGGTTATATTTCCTGAATCTGGATTGCTTTATTAAGTAACATTAACTTTTTACTCTTCAAAAGCAAAATGTAGAAAGAATGAAAGACTCGACGGTTGTCCAGATTACTTGTGCTCACCGCAAAAATGCTCTCAACTCGGTTTCCCGATAGATTGTCCCGTATTCACCACTAGTGATGTAAGTTATTCTTGCCCAGGACCACCGCGTTGTGTCTATATCAAGAATTACGTAAGGGACGATACTAAAAAATGTGTACCTATAAATGAAGTCATATCTACTAATAATAATCCACAAAACTTTCTTCAGTATTAAAGCAAGTGATAATCAAATTTTGAACCGCATATGAATTTTTAAAAATCAGAGTTACAGGCCGGGTTCGAACTTCAGGGAAATAGTTTTTAATATTATGATATTTGTAAAATTCTTTAAATATGTTTATAATGCATCGTAATTATATAATAATTGAGCCACATGTTCAAAGTTTTCCTAACATTATACTGAATGTTTTGATTTCATAAAACTATTTTTAATACAAACTCAACTTTCAGTAAAATGCACTGGTCCTCACGAGTACTACTCATGTGGCGGAGCATGTGACAACGTATGTGCTTCATTGAGTGAACAGAACCAGACCAGCTGTCCAATCGTGAACATCAAGTGCAATCCCATGTGCTACTGTGAAGAGGGATACGCCAGAAATGATAAGAATATTTGTATACCTATTGACCAATGTCCAGGTAAATATCAATACAATTCGATACAGCTAAAACTTTTTTACTGATTGAAAACATTGAGTAAAAACTGGGCTTAGGTTATATTTCCTGAATCTGGATTGCTTTATTAAGTAACATTAACTTTTTACTCTTCAAAAGCAAAATGTAGAAAGAATGAAAGAGTCGACGGTTGTCCAGATTACTTGTGCTCACCGCAAAAATGCTCTCAACTCGGTTTCCCGATAGATTGTCCCGTATTCACCACTAGTGATGTAAGCTATTCTTGCCCAGGACCACGGCGTTGTGTCTATATCAAGAATTACGTAAGGGACGATACTAAAAAATGTGTACATATAAATGAAGTCATATCTACTAATAATAATCCACAAAACATCCTTCAGTATTAAAGCAAGTGATAATCAAATTTTGAACCGCAAATGTATTTATAAAAATCAGAGATACAGGCCGGGTTCGAACATCAGGGAAAATAGTTTTAAATATTATGATATTTGTAAAATGCTATATATATGTTTATAATGCATCGTAATTCTATAATAATTGAGCAACATGTTCTAAGTTTTCCTTGCTTTATACTGAATGTTTTGATTTATTAAAACTATTTTTAATACAAACTTAACTTTCAGTAAAATGTTCTGGTCCTCACGAGTACTACTCATGTGGCGGAGCATGTGACAACGTATGTGCTTCATTGAGTGAACAGAACCAGACCAGCTGTCCAATCGTGAACATCAAGTGCAATCCCATGTGCTACTGTGAAGAGGGATACGCCAGAAATGATAAGAATATTTGTATACCTATTGACCAATGTCCAGGTAAATATCAATACAATTCGAAACAGCTAAAACTTTTTTACTGATTGAAAACATTGAATAATAAGAAAAACCGGCCAAGAGCATGTCGGGCCATGCTCAGTATTATAGGGTTCCTTAAGTAGGTGTACAAACGAATCAAATCGAATATTAATCATGGCTATTTTAGTTTTTGCAATAATCGGCAGCATTCGTGACTCAGAGCGTATTGTTAGTAGTGCCATCTAGCGATAAATTCAAGAAGCCAAATTGAAGAAGTGTGTTCAACATAACACAAAGTTACTTTTTGTGATTTTTTCAAATAGAAAGTAGCTAAAGGAGCATTATTTGCTATGATCATTTTTCTCTAAGGTCAATGACCTTTGAACTAGGACGTTTTAAGTATTTTTCAGTTTTCTGTCTATAACTCAAAAAATTATAATCACATTATACTCAAAATAATTTTTAAAGAGAGTTTTCACAAAGGTCTATCAATATCGAAGATTATAAGTTTCTACGTTGCATAGTTTAGAAATGGCAGGGGGGGGGACACATTGCAAGCCACTTTGGCGGGCTATATTTCGCAGATGGTACACCTGATAAAAAAGTGATGTATCAAACATTACCTTCATTTTAGTAGACCTATTCAATGATACCCAACACGAGGGGGTGCAGCGAAAAAAATTTTTTTTTTGCCATTTCACATGTATGGGCGCTACCCCTAAAGAACGTAAAAACTATTTTTTTATTCTTTTAAAATTGAGATCTATATGCAGACTATTTTTGAACAAAATTTCATTTACTTATATTTATAACTGTAGAAGTTATTAAGCTGTAAAGGATTAGGACAGACGGACAGACGGACAGACGGACAGACGGACAGACGGACGGACATGACGAAACTATAAGGGTTCCTTGTAGGACTTCGGAACCCTAAAAACAGGGCTTAGGTTATATTTCCTGAATCTGGATTGCTTTATTGAGTAACATTAACTTTTTACTCTTCAAAAGCTAAATGTAAAAAGAATGAAAGACTCGACCGTTGTCCAGATTACTTGTGCTCACCGCAAAAATGCTCTCAACTCGGTTTCCCGATAGATTGTCCCGTATTCGCCACTAGTGATGTAAGTTATTCTTGCCCAGGACCACGGCGTTGTGTCTATATCAAGAATTACGTAAGGGACGATACTAAAAAATGTGTACCCATAAATGAAGTCATATCTACTAATAATAATCCATAAAACTTCCTTCAGTATTAAAGCAAGTGATAATCAAATTTTGAACCGCATATGAATTTTAATAAATCAGAGATACAGGCCGGGTTCGAACTTCAGGGAAAATAGTTTGAAATATTATGATATTTGTAAAATGCTATATATGTTTATGTTTATAATGCATCGTAATTCTATAATAATTGAGCAACATGTTCTAAGTTTTCCTTGCTTTATACTGAATGTTTTGATTTATTAAAACTATTTTTAATACAAACTCAACTTTCAGTAAAATGCACTGGTCCTCACGAGTACTACTCATGTGGCGGAGCATGTGACAACGTATGTGCTTCATTGAGTGAACAGAACCAGACCAACTGTCCAATCGTGAACATCAAGTGCAATCCCATGTGCTACTGTGAAGAGGGATACGCCAGAAATGATAAGAATATTTGTATACCTATTGACCAATGTCCAGGTAAATATCAATACAATTCGAAACAGCTAAAACTTTTTTACTGATTGAAAACATTGAGTAAAAACTGGGCTTAGGTTATATTTCCTGAATCTGGATTGCTTTATTAAGTAACATTAACTTTTTACTCTTGAAAAGCAAAATGTAGAAAGAATGAAAGAGTCGACGGTTGTCCAGATTACTTGTGCTCACCGCAAAAATGCTCTCAACTCGGTTTCCCGATAGATTGTCCCGTATTCACCACTAGTGATGTAAGTTATTCTTGCCCAGGACCACGGCGTTGTGTCTATATCAAGAATTACGTATGGGTCGATACTAAAAAATGTGTACCTATAAATGAAGTCAAATCTACTAATAATAATCCACAAAACTTCCTTCAGTATTAAAGCAAGTGATAATCAAATTTTGAACCGCATATGTATTTATAAAAATCAGAGATACAGGCCGGGTTCGAACATCAGGGAAAATAGTTTTAAATATTATGATATTTGTAAAATGCTATATATATGTTTATAATGCATCGTAATTCTATAATAATTGAGCAACATGTTCTAAGTTTTCCTTGCTTTATACTGAATGTTTTGATTTATTAAAACTATTTTTAATACAAACTTAACTTTCAGTAAAATGTTCTGGTCCTCACGAGTACTACTCATGTGGCGGAGCATGTGACAACGTATGTGCTTCATTGAGTGAACAGAACCAGACCAGCTGTCCAATCGTGAACATCAAGTGCAATCCCATGTGCTACTGTGAAGAGGGATACGCCAGAAATGATAAGAATATTTGTATACCTATTGACCAATGTCCAGGTAAATATCAATACAATTCGAAACAGCTAAAACTTTTTTACTGATTGAAAACATTGAATAATAAGAAAAACCGGCCAAGAGCATGTCGGGCCATGCTCAGTATTATTGGGTTCCTTAAGTAGGTGTACAAACGAATCAAATCGAATATTAATCATGGCTATTTTAGTTTTTGCAATAATCGGCAGCATTCGTGACTCAGAGCGTATTGTTAGTAGTGCCATCTAGCGATAAATTCAAGAAGCCAAATTGAAGAAGTGTGTTCAACATAACACAAAGTTATTTTTTGTGATTTTTTCAAATAGAAAGTAGCTAAAGGAGCATTATTTGCTATGATCATTTTTCTCTAAGGTCAATGACCTTTGAACTAGGACGTTTTAAGTATTTTTCAGTTTTCTGTCTATAACTCAAAAAATTATAATCACATTATACTCAAAATAATTTTAAAAGAGAGTTTTCACAAAGGTCTATCAATGTGGAAGATTATAAGTTTCTACGTTGCATAGTTTAGAAATGGCAGGGGGGGGACACATTGCAAGCCACTTTGGCGGGCTATATTTCGCAGATGGTACACCTGATAAAAAAGTGATGTATCAAACATTACCTTCATTTTAGTAGACCTATTCAATGATACCCAACACGAGGGGGTGCAGCGAAAAAAATTTTTTTTTTGCCATTTCACATGTATGGGCGCTACCCCTAAAGAACGTAAAAACTATTTTTTTATTCTTTTAAAATTGAGATCTATATTCAGACTATTTTTGAACAAAATTTCATTTACTTATGTTTATAACTGTAGAAGTTATTAAGCTGTAAAGGATTAGGACAGACGGACAGACGGACAGACGGACAGACGGACAGACGGACAGACAGACAGACGGACGGACATGACGAAACTATAAGGGTTCCTTGTAGGACTTCGGAACCCTAAAAACTGGGCTTAGGTTATATTTCCTGAATCTGGATTGCTTTATTGAGTAACATTAACTTTTTACTCTTCAAAAGCTAAATGTAAAAAGAATGAAAGACTCGACCGTTGTCCAGATTACTTGTGCTCACCGCAAAAATGCTCTCAACTCGGTTTCCCGATAGATTGTCCCGTATTCGCCACTAGTGATGTAAGTTATTCTTGCCCAGGACCACGGCGTTGTGTCTATATCAAGAATTACGTAAGGGACGATACTAAAAAATGTGTACCCATAAATGAAGTCATATCTACTAATAATAATCCATAAAACTTCCTTCAGTATTAAAGCAAGTGATAATCAAATTTTGAACCGCATATGAATTTTAATAAATCAGAGATACAGGCCGGGTTCGAACTTCAGGGAAAATAGTTTGAAATATTATGATATTTGTAAAATGCTATATATGTTTATGTTTATAATGCATCGTAATTCTATAATAATTGAGCAACATGTTCTAAGTTTTCCTTGCTTTATACTGAATGTTTTGATTTATTAAAACTATTTTTAATACAAACTCAACTTTCAGTAAAATGCACTGGTCCTCACGAGTACTACTCATGTGGCGGAGCATGTGACAACGTATGTGCTTCATTGAGTGAACAGAACCAGACCAGCTGTCCAATCGTGAACATCAAGTGCAAGCCCATGTGCTACTGTGAAGAGGGATACGCCAGAAATGATAAGAATATTTGTATACCTATTGACCAATGTCCAGGTAAATATCAATACAATTCGAAACAGCTAAAACTTTTTTACTGATTGAAAACATTGAGTAAAAACTGGGCTTAGGTTATATTTCCTGAATCTGGATTGCTTTATTAAGTAACATTAACTTTTTACTCTTCAAAAGCAAAATGTAGAAAGAATGAAAGACTCGACGGTTGTCCAGATTACTTGTGCTCACCGCAAAAATGCTCTCAACTCGGTTTCCCGATAGATTGTCCCGTATTCACCACTAGTGATGTAAGTTATTCTTGCCCAGGACCACCGCGTTGTGTCTATATCAAGAATTACGTAAGGGACGATACTAAAAAATGTGTACCTATAAATGAAGTCATATCTACTAATAATAATCCACAAAACTTTCTTCAGTATTAAAGCAAGTGATAATCAAATTTTGAACCGCATATGAATTTTTAAAAATCAGAGATACAGGCCGGGTTCGAACTTCAGGGAAAATAGTTTTTAATATTATGATATTTGTAAAATTCTTTAAATATGTTTATAATGCATCGTAATTATATAATAATTGAGCCACATGTTCAAAGTTTTCCTAACATTATACTGAATGTTTTGATTTCATAAAACTATTTTTAATACAAACTCAACTTTCAGTAAAATGCACTGGTCCTCACGAGTACTACTCATGTGGCGGAGCATGTGACAACGTATGTGCTTCATTGAGTGAACAGAACCAGACCAGCTGTCCAATCGTGAACATCAAGTGCAATCCCATGTGCTACTGTGAAGAGGGATACGCCAGAAATGATAAGAATATTTGTATACCTATTGACCAATGTCCAGGTAAATATCAATACAATTCGAAACAGCTAAAACTTTTTTACTGATTGAAAACATTGAGTAAAAACTGGGCTTAGGTTATATTTCCTGAATCTGGATTGCTTTATTAAGTAACATTAACTTTTTACTCTTCAAAAGCAAAATGTAGAAAGAATGAAAGACTCGACGGTTGTCCAGATTACTTGTGCTCACCGCAAAAATGCTCTCAACTCGGTTTCCCGATAGATTGTCCCGTATTCACCACTAGTGATGTAAGTTATTCTTGCCCAGGACCACCGCGTTGTGTCTATATCAAGAATTACGTAAGGGACGATACTAAAAAATGTGTACCTATAAATGAAGTCATATCTACTAATAATAATCCACAAAACTTTCTTCAGTATTAAAGCAAGTGATAATCAAATTTTGAACCGCATATGAATTTTTAAAAATCAGAGTTACAGGCCGGGTTCGAACTTCAGGGAAATAGTTTTTAATATTATGATATTTGTAAAATTCTTTAAATATGTTTATAATGCATCGTAATTATATAATAATTGAGCCACATGTTCAAAGTTTTCCTAACATTATACTGAATGTTTTGATTTCATAAAACTATTTTTAATACAAACTCAACTTTCAGTAAAATGCACTGGTCCTCACGAGTACTACTCATGTGGCGGAGCATGTGACAACGTATGTGCTTCATTGAGTGAACAGAACCAGACCAGCTGTCCAATCGTGAACATCAAGTGCAATCCCATGTGCTACTGTGAAGAGGGATACGCCAGAAATGATAAGAATATTTGTATACCTATTGACCAATGTCCAGGTAAATATCAATACAATTCGATACAGCTAAAACTTTTTTACTGATTGAAAACATTGAGTAAAAACTGGGCTTAGGTTATATTTCCTGAATCTGGATTGCTTTATTAAGTAACATTAACTTTTTACTCTTCAAAAGCAAAATGTAGAAAGAATGAAAGAGTCGACGGTTGTCCAGATTACTTGTGCTCACCGCAAAAATGCTCTCAACTCGGTTTCCCGATAGATTGTCCCGTATTCACCACTAGTGATGTAAGTTATTCTTGCCCAGGACCACGGCGTTGTGTCTATATCAAGAATTACGTAAGGGACGATACTAAAAAATGTGTACATATAAATGAAGTCATATCTACTAATAATAATCCACAAAACATCCTTCAGTATTAAAGCAAGTGATAATCAAATTTTGAACCGCAAATGTATTTATAAAAATCAGAGATACAGGCCGGGTTCGAACATCAGGGAAAATAGTTTTAAATATTATGATATTTGTAAAATTCTATATATATGTTTATAATGCATCGTAATTCTATAATAATTGAGCAACATGTTCTAAGTTTTCCTTGCTTTATACTGAATGTTTTGATTTATTAAAACTATTTTTAATACAAACTTAACTTTCAGTAAAATGTTCTGGTCCTCACGAGTACTACTCATGTGGCGGAGCATGTGACAACGTATGTGCTTCATTGAGTGAACAGAACCAGACCAGCTGTCCAATCGTGAACATCAAGTGCAATCCCATGTGCTACTGTGAAGAGGGATACGCCAGAAATGATAAGAATATTTGTATACCTATTGACCAATGTCCAGGTAAATATCAATACAATTCGAAACAGCTAAAACTTTTTTACTGATTGAAAACATTGAATAATAAGAAAAACCGGCCAAGAGCATGTCGGGCCATGCTCAGTATTATAGGGTTCCTTAAGTAGGTGTACAAACGAATCAAATCGAATATTAATCATGGCTATTTTAGTTTTTGCAATAATCGGCAGCATTCGTGACTCAGAGCGTATTGTTAGTAGTGCCATCTAGCGATAAATTCAAGAAGCCAAATTGAAGAAGTGTGTTCAACATAACACAAAGTTACTTTTTGTGATTTTTTCAAATAGAAAGTAGCTAAAGGAGCATTATTTGCTATGATCATTTTTCTCTAAGGTCAATGACCTTTGAACTAGGACGTTTTAAGTATTTTTCAGTTTTCTGTCTATAACTCAAAAAATTATAATCACATTATACTCAAAATAATTTTTAAAGAGAGTTTTCACAAAGGTCTATCAATATCGAAGATTATAAGTTTCTACGTTGCATAGTTTAGAAATGGCAGGGGGGGGGACACATTGCAAGCCACTTTGGCGGGCTATATTTCGCAGATGGTACACCTGATAAAAAAGTGATGTATCAAACATTACCTTCATTTTAGTAGACCTATTCAATGATACCCAACACGAGGGGGTGCAGCGAAAAAAATTTTTTTTTTGCCATTTCACATGTATGGGCGCTACCCCTAAAGAACGTAAAAACTATTTTTTTATTCTTTTAAAATTGAGATCTATATGCAGACTATTTTTGAACAAAATTTCATTTACTTATATTTATAACTGTAGAAGTTATTAAGCTGTAAAGGATTAGGACAGACGGACAGACGGACAGACGGACAGACGGACAGACGGACGGACATGACGAAACTATAAGGGTTCCTTGTAGGACTTCGGAACCCTAAAAACAGGGCTTAGGTTATATTTCCTGAATCTGGATTGCTTTATTGAGTAACATTAACTTTTTACTCTTCAAAAGCTAAATGTAAAAAGAATGAAAGACTCGACCGTTGTCCAGATTACTTGTGCTCACCGCAAAAATGCTCTCAACTCGGTTTCCCGATAGATTGTCCCGTATTCGCCACTAGTGATGTAAGTTATTCTTGCCCAGGACCACGGCGTTGTGTCTATATCAAGAATTACGTAAGGGACGATACTAAAAAATGTGTACCCATAAATGAAGTCATATCTACTAATAATAATCCATAAAACTTCCTTCAGTATTAAAGCAAGTGATAATCAAATTTTGAACCGCATATGAATTTTAATAAATCAGAGATACAGGCCGGGTTCGAACTTCAGGGAAAATAGTTTGAAATATTATGATATTTGTAAAATGCTATATATGTTTATGTTTATAATGCATCGTAATTCTATAATAATTGAGCAACATGTTCTAAGTTTTCCTTGCTTTATACTGAATGTTTTGATTTATTAAAACTATTTTTAATACAAACTCAACTTTCAGTAAAATGCACTGGTCCTCACGAGTACTACTCATGTGGCGGAGCATGTGACAACGTATGTGCTTCATTGAGTGAACAGAACCAGACCAGCTGTCCAATCGTGAACATCAAGTGCAATCCCATGTGCTACTGTGAAGAGGGATACGCCAGAAATGATAAGAATATTTGTATACCTATTGACCAATGTCCAGGTAAATATCAATACAATTCGAAACAGCTAAAACTTTTTTACTGATTGAAGACATTGAGTAAAAACTGGGCTTAGGTTATATTTCCTGAATCTGGATTGCTTTATTAAGTAACATTAACTTTTTACTCTTCAAAAGCAAAATGTAGAAAGAATGAAAGACTCGACGGTTGTCCAGATTACTTGTGCTCACCGCAAAAATGCTCTCAACTCGGTTTCCCGATAGATTGTCCCGTATTCACCACTAGTGATGTAAGTTATTCTTGCCCAGGACCACCGCGTTGTGTCTATATCAAGAATTACGTAAGGGACGATACTAAAAAATGTGTACCTATAAATGAAGTCATATCTACTAATAATAATCCACAAAACTTTCTTCAGTATTAAAGCAAGTGATAATCAAATTTTGAACCGCATATGAATTTTTAAAAATCAGAGATACAGGCCGGGTTCGAACTTCAGGGAAAATAGTTTTTAATATTATGATATTTGTAAAATTCTTTAAATATGTTTATAATGCATCGTAATTATATAATAATTGAGCCACATGTTCAAAGTTTTCCTAACATTATACTGAATGTTTTGATTTATTAAAACTATTTTTAATACAAACTCAACTTTCAGTAAAATGCACTGGTCCTCACGAGTACTACTCATGTGGCGGAGCATGTGACAACGTATGTGCTTCATTGAGTGAACAGAACCAGACCAGCTGTCCAATCGTGAACATCAAGTGCAATCCCATGTGCTACTGTGAAGAGGGATACGCCAGAAATGATAAGAATATTTGTATACCTATTGACCAATGTCCAGGTAAATATCAATACAATTCGAAACAGCTAAAACTTTTTTACTGATTGAAAACATTGAGTAAAAACTGGGCTTAGGTTATATTTCCTGAATCTGGATTGCTTTATTAAGTAACATTAACTTTTTACTCTTCAAAAGCAAAATGTAGAAAGAATGAAAGAGTCGACGGTTGTCCAGATTACTTGTGCTCACCGCAAAAATGCTCTCAACTCGGTTTCCCGATAGATTGTCCCGTATTCACCACTAGTGATGTAAGTTATTCGTACCCAGGACCACCGCGTTGTGTCTATATCAAGAATTACGTAAGGGACGATACAAAAAAATGTGTACCTATAAATGAAGTCATATCTACTAATAATAATCCACAAAACTTCCTTCAGTATTAAAGCAAGTGATAATCAAATTTTGAACTGCATATATGTTTTTAAAAATCAGAGATACAGGTCGGGTTCGAACTTCAAGGAAAATAGGTTGAAATATTATGATATTTGTAAAATGCTATATATATGTTTATAATGCATCGTAATTCTATAATAATTGAGCAACATGTTCTAAGTTTTCCTTGCTATATACTGAATGTTTTGATTTATTAAAACTATTTTTAATACAAACTCAACTTTCAGTAAAATGCACTGGTCCTCACGAGTACTACTCATGTGGCGGAGCATGTGACAACGTATGTGCTTCATTGAGTGAACAGAACCAGACCAGCTGTCCAATCGTGAACATCAAGTGCAAGCCCATGTGCTACTGTGAAGAGGGATACGCCAGAAATGATAAGAATATTTGTATACCTATTGATCAATGTCCAGGTAAATATCAATACAATTTGAAACAGCTAAACCTTTTTTACTGATTGAAAACATTGAGTGTAAAAACTGGGCCTAGGTTATATTTCCTGAATCTGGATTGCTTTATTAAGTAACATTAACTTTTTAGTCTTCAAAAGCAAAATGTAGAAAGAATGAAAGACTCGACGGTTGTCCAGATTACTTGTGCTCACCGCAAAAATGCTCTCAACTCGGTTTCCCGATAGATTGTCCCATATTCACCACTAGTGATGTAAGTTATTCTTGCCCAGGACCACCGCGTTGTGTCTATATCAAGAATTACGTAAGGAACGATACTAAAAATGTGTACCTAAAAATGAAGTCATATCTACTAATAATAATCCACAAAACTTCCTTCAGTATTAAAGCAAGTGATAATCAAATTTTGAACCGCATACGAATTTTTTAAAATCAGAGATACAGGCCGGGTTCGAACTTCAGGGAAAATAGTTTGATATATTATGATATTTGTAAAATGCTATATATATGTTTATAATGCATCGTAATTCTATAATAATTGAGCAACATGTTCAAAGTTTTCCTAACATTATACTGAATGTTTTGATTTCATAAAACTATTTTTAATACAAACTCAACTTTCAGTAAAATGCACTGGTCCTCACGAGTACTACTCATGTGGCGGAGCATGTGACAACGTATGTGCTTCATTGAGTGAACAGAACCAGACCAGCTGTCCAATCGTGAACATCAAGTGCAATCCCATGTGCTACTGTGAAGAGAGATACGCCAGAAATGATAAGAATATTTGTATACCTATTGACCAATGTCCAGGTAAATATCAATACAATTCGAAACAGCTAAAACTTTTTTACTGATTGAAAACATTGAGTAAAAACTGGGCTTAGCTTATATTTCCTGAATCTGGATTGCTTTATTAAGTAACATTAACTTTTTACGTTTCAAAAGCAAAATGTAGAAAGAATGAAAAAGTCGACGGTTGTCCAGATTACTTGTGCTCACCGCAAAAATGCTCTCAACTCGGTTTCCCGATAGATTGTCCCGTATTCACCACTAGTGATGTAAGTTATTCTTGCCCAGGACAACGGCGTTGTGTCTATATCAAGAATTACGTATGTGACGATACTAAAAAATGTGTACCTATAAATTAAGTCATATCTACTAATAATAATCCACAAAACTTCCTTCAGTATTATAGCAAGTGATAATCAAATTTTGAACCGCATATGTATTTATAAAAATCAGAGATACAGGCCGGGTTCGAACATCAGGGAAAATAGTTTTAAATATTATGATATTTGTAAAATGCTATATATATGTTTATAATGCATCGTAATTCTATAATAATTGAGCGACATGTTCTAAGTTTTCCTTGCTTTATACTGAATGTTTTGATTTATTAAAACTATTTTTAATACAAACTCAACTTTCAGTAAAATGCACTGGTCCTCACGAGTACTACTCATGTGGCGGAGCATGTGACAACGTATGTGCTTCATTGAGTGAACAGAACCAGACCAGCTGTCCAATCGTGAACATCAAGTGCAATCCCATGTGCTACTGTGAAGAGGGATACGCCAGAAATGATAAGAATATTTGTATACCTATTGACCAATGTCCAGGTAAATATCAATACAATTCGAAACAGCTAAAACTTTTTTACTGATTGAAAACATTGAGTGTAAAAACTGGGCATAGGTTATATTTCCTGAATCTGGATTGCTTTATTAAGTAACATTAACTTTTTTCTCTTCAAAAGCAAAATGTAGAAAGAATGAAAGACTCTACGGTTGTCCAGATTACTTGTGCTCACCGCAAAAATGCTCTCAACTCGGTTTCCCGATAGATTGTCCCGTATTCACCACAAGTGATGTAAGTTATTCGTACCCAGGACCACCGCGTTGTGTCTATATCAAGAATTACGTAAGGAACGATACTAAAAAATGTGTACCTATAAATGAAGTCATATCTACTAATAATAATCCACAAAACTTCCTTCATTATTAAAGCAAGTGATAATCAAATTTTGAACCGCATATGAATTTTAATAAAGAGATACAGGCCGGGTTCGAACTTCAGGGAAAATAGTTTGAAATATTATGATATTTGTAAAATGCTATATATGTATATGTTTATAATGCATCGTAATTCTATAATAATTGAGCAACATGTTCTAAGTTTTCCTAACATTATATTGAATATTTTGATTTCTTAAAACTATTTTTAATACAAACTCAACTTTCAGTAAAATGCACTGGTCCTCACGAGTACTACTCGTGTGGCGGAGCATGTGACAACGTATGTGCTTCATTGAGTGAACAGAACCAGACCAGCTGTCCAATCGTGAACATCAAGTGCAATCCCATGTGCTACTGTGATGAGGGATACGCCAGAAATGATAAGAATATTTGTATACCTATTGACCAATGTCCAGGTAAATATCAATACAATTCGAAACAGCTAAAACTTTTTTACTGATTGAAAACATTGAGTAAGAACTGGGCCTAGGTTATATTTCCTGAATCTGGATTGCTTTATTAAGTAACATTAACTTTTTACTCTTCAAAAGCAAAATGTAGAAAGAAAGAAAGACTCTACGGTTGTCCAGATTACTTGTGCTCACCGCAAAAATGCTCTCAACTCGGTTTCCCGATAGATTGTCCCATATTCACGACTAGTGATGTAAGTTATTCTTGCCCAGGACCACGGCGTTGTGTCTATATCAAGAATTACGTAAGGGACGATACTGAAAAATGTGTACCTATAAATGAAGTCATATCTACTAATAATAATCCACAAAACTTTCTTCAGTATTAAAGCAAGTGATAATCAAATTTTGAACCGCATATGAATTTTAATAAAGAGATACAGGCCGGGTTCGAACTTCAGGGAAAATAGTTTGAAATATTATGATATTTGTAAAATGCTATATATGTATATGTTTATAATGCATCATAATTCTATAATAATTGAGCAACATGTTCTAAGTTTTCCTAACATTATACTGAATGTTTTGATTTCTTAAAACTATTTTTAATACAAACTCAACTTTCAGTAAAATGCACTGGTCCTCACGAGTACTACTCATGTGGCGGAGCATGTGACAACGTATGTGCTTCATTGAGTGAACAGAACCAGACCAGCTGTCCAATCGTGAACATCAAGTGCAATCCCATGTGCTACTGTGAAGAGAGATACGCCAGAAATGATAAGAATATTTGTATACCTATTGACCAATGTCCAGGTAAATATTGTTACGAGCTGGGGGTTCGTATATAGATAGAAAGCCGATTAAATGCGTAGAGAACACTTTATTACTGAACAATTACACTGAATCGCTTATTAACACACAAAGTTACTAGTTAAATCGCTCCGAATATCGCTTCAATGTTATCGCTTGTATCGCTTGATCCAAACTGAACTCCAACTGAACTCCACTGGCGCTCAGCTGCGCCGTTTATATAGGCCGCGAGTCGTGGTACTGGAAAGTCCTCGAACGTCATCTATCCTTGTCATAAGATAACTCTTTCTCACTTGCACATTCTCGAAATAGAAAGTTCTCGAACCTCGTCGAACCTCATCTATCCTCTATCTCACTCACTCACTTCTAGAATGGAATGTTCTCGAAGCTTGTCGAATCTCGTCTATCCTTGTCTTGTATTAGCTCTATCCTGCTCACTCTCTTCCAGAAGGTTCTTCGTCTATCCTTGTCTGATATTTAGCTCTATCTCGCTCACTCATCAACAATTTTACATGTGGGTTTCAAATGGCCATAAGGGGTCCTGAAAACGCCTGAAAATGGGTTTTCAGGAAATGTCGGCATCGGATTTGTTGGCTCCTGAAACGGCCTGAAATCATGTTTCAGGCGCCTGAAAACAACGGCAACTTACTCAAAATTTCGATTCTTTGGTATGTGATAGAGCCTCCTCTGATACGGACTGAAAATGCATTACAGCCTGCTGAAAACGTCTCTAAGTCCAGGAAAATCGAGGTTGAAGTATTTCAGTCCACTCTGCTTAACCCTCCGTCGTAACAATATCAATACAATTCGAAACAGCTAAAACTTTTTTACTGATTATAAAACATTGAGTAAAAACTGGGCTTAGGTTATATTTCCTGAATCTGGATTGCTTTATTAAGTAACATTAACTTTTTACTTTTCAAAAGCAAAATTTAGAAAGAATGAAAGACTCGACGGTTGTCCAGATTACTTGTGCTCACCGCAAAAATGCTCTCAACTCGGTTTCCCGATAGATTGTCCCGTATTCACCACTAGTGATGTAAGTTATTCTTGCCCAGGACCACCGCGTTGTGTCTATATCAAGAATTACGTAAGGGACGATACTAAAAAATGTGTACCTATAAATGAAGTCATATCTACTAATAATAATCCATAAAACTTCCTTCAGTATTAAAGCAAGTGATAATCAAATTTTGAACCGCATATGAATTTTTAAAAATCAGAGATACAGGCCGGGTTCGAACTTCAGGGAAAATAGTTTGAAATATTATGATATTTGTAAAATGCTATATATGTTTATGTTTATAATGCATTGTAATTCTATAATAATTGAGCAACATGTTCTATGTTTTCCTTGCTTTATACTGAATGTTTTGATTTCTTAAAACTATTTTTAATACAAACTCAACTTTCAGTAAAATGCACTGGTCCTCACGAGTACTACTCATGTGGCGGAGCATGTGACAACGTATGTGCTTCATTGAGTGAACAGAACCAGACCAGCTGTCCAATCGTGAACATCAAGTGCAATCCCATGTGCTACTGTGAAGAGGGATACGCCAGAAATGATAAGAATATTTGTATACCTATTGACCAATGTCCAGGTAAATATCAATACAATTCGAAACAGCTTAAACTTTTTTACTGATTGAAAACATTGAGCAAAAACTGGGCTTAGGTTATATTTCCTGAATCTGGATTGCTTTATTAAGTAACATTAACTTTTTTCTCTTCAAAAGCAAAATGTAGAAAGAATGACCGCTCGGCTGTTTATTTTTTTTTATTTTTGCGACAATTACGCCCCCCCCCCAATTACGCCACATGACGTCATTTGCCGTGCCGAGACAGACCCTACCAAAAACTTAATTTACGACCGACTCAAGTGTCGTTCAAACAAATCTTTGATTGTTTTAATTAGCCAAGAAGATAAGGAATTTAAGCTAGTGTGTTTGTATAATGAATCTCATTCAAGTGATATATAATCGTTGAAAGTTGAAGAACAAGCAATATTTCGGTTTTTTTTTGATTTTTTTTTGTTTTTTTTTTAAATTAAATTTTTTTTTTATGAAATAATATCGATAACACATAGTTTTTTATCGTATTTCTAAATTAGATAGTTAAAATAAACATGGAACGTTAAAAAGAGAGTAATTTGGAATACTTGTATGCTTAAAATACAATGAAAAATTTTATGTACGGCACATTGGTCACTGCACCAAAATCCCACAGACGTTTTCAAATTTCAAACGACGAATTTACGAAAAAAATGTTCCGTGAACTTGTCAATATATTTTTTTTTACGTTGGCAATTTATCGCTCTAAGGCTAGGAACATACTTATAATACTTTATCACACTGTAGTACGAGAGAATCGATAAAATCGACTAAGTGTCGCCGCGTAACTAAAGTTACATGAAGCATAGTTCGCGATTTCGTTTTCGTAACTATTGGAACATGGGGCAACTACGCCGATGAAAGACTCTACGGTTGTCCAGATTACTTGTGCTCACCGCAAAAATGCTCTCAACTCGGTTTCCCGATAGATTGTCCCATATTCACCACTAGTGATGTAAGTTATTCTTGCCCAGGACCACCGCGTTGTGTCTATATCAAGAATTACGTAAGGAACGATACTAAAAATGTGTACCTAAAAATGAAGTCATATCTACTAATAATAATCCACAAAACTTCCTTCAGTATTAAAGCAAGTGATAATCAAATTTTGAACCGCATACGAATTTTTTTAAATCAGAGATACAGGCCGGGTTCGAACTTCAGGGAAAATAGTTTGATATATTATGATATTTGTAAAATGCTATATATATGTTTATAATGCATCGTAATTCTATAATAATTGAGCAAAATGTTCTAAGTTTTCCTTGCTTTATACTGAATGTTTTGATTTATTAAAACTATTTTTAATACAAACTCAACTTTCAGTAAAATGCACTGGTCCTCACGAGTACTACTCATGTGGCGGAGCATGTGACAACGTATGTGCTTCATTGAGTGAACAGAACCAGACCAGCTGTCCAATCGTGAACATCAAGTGCAATCCCATGTGCTACTGTGAAGAGGGATACGCCAGAAATGATAAGAATATTTGTATACCTATTGACCAATGTCCAGGTAAATATCAATACAATTCGAAACAGCTAAATCTTTTTTACTGATTGAAAACATTGAGTAAAAACTGGGCTTAGGTTATATTTCCTGAATCTGGATTGCTTTATTAAGTAACATTAACTTTTTACTCTTCAAAAGCAAAATGTAGAAAAAATGAAAGAGTCGACGGTTGTCCAGATTACTTGTGCTCACCGCAAAAATGCTCTCAACTCGGTTTCCCGATAGATTGTCCCGTATTCACCACTAGTGATGTAAGTTATTCTTGCCCAGGACCACGGCGTTGTGTCTATATCAAGAATTACGTATGGGACGATACAAAAAAATGTGTACCTATAAATGAAGTCATATCTACTAATAATAATCCACAAAACTTCCTTCAGTATTAAAGCAAGTGATAATCAAACTTTGAACCGCATATGTATTTATAAAAATCAGAGATACAGGCCGGGTTCGAACATCAGGGAAAATAGTTTTAAATATTATGATATTTGTAAAATGCTATATATATGTTTATAATGCATCGTAATTCTATAATAATTGAGCAACATGTTCTAAGTTTTCCTTGCTTTATACTTAATGTTTTGATTTATTAAAACTATTTTTAATACAAACTCAACTTTCAGTAAAATGCACTGGTCCTCACGAGTACTACTCATGTGGCGGAGCATGTGACAACGTATGTGCTTCATTGAGTGAACAGAACCAGACCAGCTGTCCAATCGTGAACATCAAGTGCAATCCCATGTGCTACTGTGAAGAGGGATACGCCAGAAATGATAAGAATATTTGTATACCTATTGACCAATGTCCAGGTAAATATCAATACAATTCGAAACAGCTAAAACTTTTTTACTGATTGAAAACATTGAGTAAAAACTGGGCTTAGGTTATATTTCCTGAATCTGGATTGCTTTATTAAGTAACATTAACTTTTTACTCTTCAAAAGCAAAATGTAGAAAGAATGAAAGACTCAACGGTTGTCCAGATTACTTGTGCTCACCGCAAAAATGCTCTCAACTCGGTTTCCCGATAGATTGTCCCGTATTCACCACTAGTGATGTAAGTTATTCTTGCCCAGGACCACGGCGTTGTGTCTATATCAAGAATTACGTATGGGACGATACTAAAAAATGTGTACCTATAAATGAAGTCATATCTACTAATAATAATCCACAAAACTTCCTTCAGTATCAAAGCAAGTGATAATCAAATTTTGAACTGCATATATGTTTAAAAAAATCAGAGATACAGGTCGGGTTCGAACTTCAAGGAAAATAGTTTGAAATATTATGATATTTGTAAAATGCTATATATATGTTTATAATGCATCGTAATTCTATAATAATTGCTAAACATGTTCTAAGTTTTCCTAACATTATACTGAATGTTTTGATTTCTTAAAACTATTTTTAATACAAACTCAACTTTCAGTAAAATGCACTGGTTCTCACGAGTACTACTCATGTGGCGGAGCATGTGACAACGTATGTGCTTCATTGAGTGAACAGAACCAGACCAGCTGTCCAATCGTGAACATCAAGTGCAATCCCATGTGCTACTGTGAAGAGGGATACGCCAGAAATGATAAGAATATTTGTATACCTATTGACCAATGTCCAGGTAAATATCAATACAATTCGAAACAGCTAAAACTTTTTTACTGATTGAAAACATTGAGTGTAAAAACTGGGCATAGGTTATATTTCCTGAATCTGGATTGCTTTATTAAGTAACATTAACTTTTTTCTCTTCAAAAGCAAAATGTAGAAAGAATGAAAGACTCTACGGTTGTCCAGATTACTTGTGCTCACCGCAAAAATGCTCTCAACTCGGTTTCCCGATAGATTGTCCCGTATTCACCACAAGTGATGTAAGTTATTCGTACCCAGGACCACCGCGTTGTGTCTATAACAAGAATTACGTAAGGAACGATACTAAAAAATGTGTACCTATAAATGAAGTCATATCTACTAATAATAATCCACAAAACTTCCTTCATTATTAAAGCAAGTGATAATCAAATTTTGAACGGCATATGAATTTTAATAAAGAGATACAGGCCGGGTTCGAACTTCAGGGAAAATAGTTTGAAATATTATGATATTTGTAAAATGCTATATATGTATACCAGGCCCCTCAGAAAGTATTGCGAAAAAAAGTTTTTATATATGGGAGACTGGCCAGTTATAACGTTTTTCGAAAATATGATTATTTATAAGTAAAAATAAGTAAGTTCCAATTTCAAAATTTCCCTCCACATTTTTTGCGAGTTAATTCAAAGTATTGTGTCTCACTGAAATATGGATCTGCGCCGGGAACATTTTAGAGCTATGATTTTATACGATTTCAAGTGTCGCCTGAAACCGGATGAATCGTACGATAGACTTCAAATGGCATTCATGGATGAAGGCCCTTCCAAGGCAACCGTGTATCGTTGGTATAACGAATTCAAGCGCGGTCGACCAACTTTGGGGGATGACGAAAGAAGCGGTCGCCCTTTGACGGCTGTTACCGAAGAAAACGTGCTAGCAGTGAAAAATTTAATCCAAGACAATAGGCGAATTACATATCAGGAGATTCAACACATATTGAAGATTGGATCGGGAAGCGTTCACGAGATTCTACACAGCCATCTTCGCGTGAGGAGGATAGTATCACGCTGGGTGCCGCACAACCTCACCGATGCTCAGAAGCAGGCCCGGGTGGAATGGTGCCATGATATGCTTAACAAATTTGAAGCAGGCTCGTCTCGGCGTGTTTACGACATCGTTACAGGTGATGAGTCCTGGATTTATCAATACGACCCAGAAACCAAGCGCCAGTCGACTGTTTGGGTGTTTCAAAATGAGCCAACGCCTACCAAAGTGAAGCGATCTAGAAGCGGGGGTAAGATTTTGATCGCTAGCTTTTTTAATTTGACTGGCCACTTGGTATCAATTCCCTTACGGGATCAAAGAAGCATTAATGCCGAATGGTATACTACCAAATGTTTGCCAGAAGTTTTCTCTGTTATAAGCAACAAGCGACCAAACACAGGGCTCCGCGGGCTACTGCTCCACCACGACAATGCACCTGCGCACACCGCACTCAAAACGAGGGACTTCCTGGACAGCACGCCAGTCAAACTCCTGGGTCACCCTCCTTACAGCCCTGATCTAGCACCGTGTGACTTCTTTTTATTCCCAAAAATAAAAAATCAGCTCAAAGGGATACAATTTTCGTCGCCGGAAGATGCGCTGGCTGCGTTCGAGCAGGCTGTAAACGAGGTGTCTGCGGCGGACTGGAAAAAGTGTTTTGAAAACTGGTTTAGGCGCATGAATCTTTGTATAGAGGCTGGTGGAAAGTACTTTGAAAAGATTTGATAAAAATATATGTACGTATAGAACAATTTTTTTTAGTTTCGCAAAACTTTCTGAGTGTCCCACGTATGTTTATAATGCATCGTAATTCTATAATAATTGAGCAACATGTTCTTAGTTTTCCTAACATTATATTGAATATTTTGATTTCTTAAAACTATTTTTAATACAAACTCAACTTTCAGTAAAATGCACTGGTCCTCACGAGTACTACTCGTGTGGCGGAGCATGTGACAACGTATGTGCTTCATTGAGTGAACAGAACCAGACCAGCTGTCCAATCGTGAACATCAAGTGCAATCCCATGTGCTACTGTGAAGAGGGATACGCCAGAAATGATAAGAATATTTGTATACCTATTGACCAATGTCCAGGTAAATATCAATACAATTCGAAACAGCTAAACCTTTTTTACTGATTGAAAACATTGAGTGTAAAAACTGGGCCTAGGTTATATTTCCTGAATCTGGATTGCTTTATTAAGTAACATTAACTTTTTACTCTTCAAAAGCAAAATGTAGAAAAAATGAAAGACTCGACGGTTAACCAGATTACTTGTGCTCACCGCAAAAATGCTCTCAACTCGGTTTCCCGATAGATTGTCCCGTATTCACCACTAGTGATGTAAGTTATTCGTGCCCAGGACCACCGCGTTGTGTCTATATCAAGAATTACGTAAGGGTCGATACTAAAAAATGTGTACCTATAAATGAAGTCATATCTACTAATAATAATCCACAAAACTTCCTTCAGTATTAAAGCAAGTGATAATCAAATTTTGAACTGCATATAAGTTTTTAAAAATTAGAGATACAGGTCGGGTTCGAACTTCAGGGAAAATAGTTGATATATTATGATATTTGTAAAATGCTATATATATGTTTATAATGCATCGTAATTCTATAATAATTGAGAAACATGTTCTTAGTTTTCCTAACATTATACTGAATGTTTTGATTTCTTAAAACTATTTTTAATACAAACTCAACTTTCAGTAAAATGCACTGGTCCTCACGAGTACTACTCATGTGGCGGAGCATGTGACAACGTATGTGCTTCAATGAGTGAACAGAACCAGACCAGCTGTCCAATCGTGAACATCAAGTGCAATCCCATGTGCTACTGTCAAGAGGGATACGCCAGAAATGATAAGAATATTTGTATACCTATTGACCAATGTCCAGGTAAATATCAATACAATTCGAAACAGCTAAAACTTTTTTACTGATTGAAAACATTGAGTAAAAACTGGGCCTAGGTTATATTTCCTGAATCTGGATTGCTTTATTAAGTAACATTAACTTTTTACTCTTCAAAAGCAAAATTTAGAAAGAATGAAAGACTCTACGGTTGTCCAGATTACTTGTGCTCACCGCAAAAATGCTCTCAACTCGGTTTCCCGATAGATTGTCCCATATTCACCACTAGTGATGTAAGTTATTCTTGCCCAGGACCACCGCGTTGTCAATATCAAGAATTACGTAAGGAACGATACTAAAAAATGTGTACCTATAAATGAAGTCATATCTTCTAATAATAATCCACAAAACTTCCTTCAGTATTAAAGCAAGTGATAATCAAATTTTGAACCGCATATGAATTTTAATAAAGAGATACAGGCCGCGTTCGAACTTCAGGGAAAATAGTTTGAAATATTATGATATTTGTAAAATGCTTTATATATGTTTATAATGCATCGTAATTCTATAATAATTGAGAAACATGTTCTAAGTTTTCCTAACATTATACTGAATGTTTTGATTTCTTAAAACTATTTTTAATACAAACTCAACTTTCAGTAAAATGCACTGGTCCTCACGAGTACTACTCATGTGGCGGAGCATGTGACAACGTATGTGCTTCAATGAGTGAACAGAACCAGACCAGCTGTCCAATCGTGAACATCAAGTGCAATCCCATGTGCTACTGTCAAGAGGGATACGCCAGAAATGATAAGAATATTTGTATACCTATTGACCAATGTCCAGGTAAATATCAATACAATTCGAAACAGCTAAAACTTTTTTACTGATTGAAAACATTGAGTAAAAACTGGGCCTAGGTTATATTTCCTGAATCTGGATTGCTTTATTAAGTAACATTAACTTTTTACTCTTCAAAAGCAAAATTTAGAAAGAATGAAAGACTCTACGGTTGTCCAGATTACTTGTGCTCACCGCAAAAATGCTCTCAACTCGGTTTCCCGATAGATTGTCCCATATTCACCACTAGTGATGTAAGTTATTCTTGCCCAGGACCACCGCGTTGTCAATATCAAGAATTACGTAAGGAACGATACTAAAAAATGTGTACCTATAAATGAAGTCATATCTTCTAATAATAATCCACAAAACTTCCTTCAGTATTAAAGCAAGTGATAATCAAATTTTGAACCGCATATGAATTTTAATAAAGAGATACAGGCCGCGTTCGAACTTCAGGGAAAATAGTTTGAAATATTATGATATTTGTAAAATGCTTTATATATGTTTATAATGCATCGTAATTCTATAATAATTGAGAAACATGTTCTAAGTTTTCCTAACATTATACTGAATGTTTTGATTTCTTAAAACTATTTTTAATACAAACTCAACTTTCAGTAAAATGCACTGGTCCTCACGAGTACTACTCATGTGGCGGAGCATGTGACAACGTATGTGCTTCATTGAGTGAACAGAACCAGACCAGCTGTCCAATCGTGAACATCAAGTGCAATCCCATGTGCTACTGTGAAGAGGGATACGCCAGAAATGATAAGAATATTTGTATACCTATTGACCAATGTCCAGGTAAATATCAATACAATTCGAAACAGCTAAAACTTTTTTACTGATTGAAAACATTTAGTAAAAACTAGGCTTAGGTTATATTTCCTGAATCTGGATTGCTTTATTAAGTAACATTAACTTTTTACTCTTCAAAAGCAAAATGTAGAAAGAATGAAAGACTCGACGGTTGTCCAGATTACTTGTGCTCACCGCGAAAATGCTCTCAACTCGGTTTCCCGATAGATTGTCCCTTATTCACCACTAGTGATGTAAGTTATTCGTGCCCAGGACCACCGCGTTGTGTCTATATCAAGAATTACGTAAGGGACGATACTCAAAAATGTGTACCTATAAATGAAGTCATATCTACTAATAATAATCCACAAAACTTCCTTCAGTATTAAAGCAAGTGATAATCAAATTTTGAACCGCATATGAATTTTAATAAAGAGATACAGGCCGCGTTCGAACTTCAGGGAAAATAGTTTGAAATATTATGATATTTGTAAAATGCTATATATATGTTTATAATGCATCGTAATTCTATAATAATTGCTAAACATGTTCTAAGTTTTCCTAACATTATACTGAATGTTTTGATTTCTTAAAACTATTTTTAATACAAACTCAACTTTCAGTAAAATGCACTGGTCCTCACGAGTACTACTCATGTGGCGGAGCATGTGACAACGTATGTGCTTCATTGAGTGAACAGAACCAGACCAGCTGTCCAATCGTGAACATCAAGTGCAATCCCATGTGCTACTGTGAAGAGGGATACGCCAGAAATGATAAGAATATTTGTATACCTATTGACCAATGTCCAGGTAAATATCAATACAATTCGAAACAGCTAAAACTTTTTTACTGATTGAAAACATTGAGTGTAAAAACTGGGCATAGGTTATATTTCCTGAATCTGGATTGCTTTATTAAGTAACATTAACTTTTTTCTCTTCAAAAGCAAAATGTAGAAAGAATGAAAGACTCTACGGTTGTCCAGATTACTTGTGCTCACCGCAAAAATGCTCTCAACTCGGTTTCCCGATAGATTGTCCCGTATTCACCACAAGTGATGTAAGTTATTCGTACCCAGGACCACCGCGTTGTGTCTATAACAAGAATTACGTAAGGAACGATACTAAAAAATGTGTACCTATAAATGAAGTCATATCTACTAATAATAATCCACAAAACTTCCTTCATTATTAAAGCAAGTGATAATCAAATTTTGAACGGCATATGAATTTTAATAAAGAGATACAGGCCGGGTTCGAACTTCAGGGAAAATAGTTTGAAATATTATGATATTTGTAAAATGCTATATATGTATATGTTTATAATGCATCGTAATTCTATAATAATTGAGCAACATGTTCTTAGTTTTCCTAACATTATATTGAATATTTTGATTTCTTAAAACTATTTTTAATACAAACTCAACTTTCAGTAAAATGCACTGGTCCTCACGAGTACTACTCGTGTGGCGGAGCATGTGACAACGTATGTGCTTCATTGAGTGAACAGAACCAGACCAGCTGTCCAATCGTGAACATCAAGTGCAATCCCATGTGCTACTGTGAAGAGGGATACGCCAGAAATGATAAGAATATTTGTATACCTATTGACCAATGTCCAGGTAAATATCAATACAATTCGAAACAGCTAAACCTTTTTTACTGATTGAAAACATTGAGTGTAAAAACTGGGCCTAGGTTATATTTCCTGAATCTGGATTGCTTTATTAAGTAACATTAACTTTTTACTCTTCAAAAGCAAAATGTAGAAAAAATGAAAGACTCGACGGTTAACCAGATTACTTGTGCTCACCGCAAAAATGCTCTCAACTCGGTTTCCCGATAGATTGTCCCGTATTCACCACTAGTGATGTAAGTTATTCGTGCCCAGGACCACCGCGTTGTGTCTATATCAAGAATTACGTAAGGGTCGATACTAAAAAATGTGTACCTATAAATGAAGTCATATCTACTAATAATAATCCACAAAACTTCCTTCAGTATTAAAGCAAGTGATAATCAAATTTTGAACTTCATATGAATTTTTAAAAATCAGAGATACAGGCCGGGTTCGAACTTCAGGGAAAATAGTTTGAAATATTATGATATTTGTAAAATGCTTTATATATGTTTATAATGCATCGTAATTCTATAATAATTGAGAAACATGTTCTATGTTTTCCTAACATTATACTGTATGTTTTGATTTCTTAAAACTATTTTTAATACAAACTCAACTTTCAGTAAAATGCACTGGTCCTCACGAGTACTACTCATGTGGCGGAGCATGTGACAACGTATGTGCTTCATTGAGTGAACAGAACCAGACCAGCTGTCCAATCGTGAACATCAAGTGCAATCCCATGTGCTACTGTGAAGAGGGATACGCCAGAAATGATAAGAATATTTGTATACCTATTGACCAATGTCCAGGTAAATATCAATACAATTCGAAACAGCTAAAACTTTTTTACTGATTGAAAACTTTGAGTGTAAAACTGGGCTTAGGTTATATTTCCTGAATCTGGATTGCTTTATTGAGTAACATTAACTTTTTTCTCTTCAAAAGCAAAATGTAGAAAGAATGAAAGACTCTACGGTTGTCCAGATTACTTGTGCTCACCGCAAAAATGCTCTCAACTCGGTTTCCCGATAGATTGTCCCGTATTCACCACTAGTGATGTAAGTTATTCGTACCCAGGACCACCGCGTTGTGTCTATATCAAGAATTACGTAAGGGACGATACTAAAAAATGTGTACCTATAAATGAAGTCATATCTACTAATAATAATCCACAAAAGTTCCTTCAGTATTAAAGCAAGTGATAATCAAATTTTGAACTGCATATAAGTTTTTAAAAATTAGAGATACAGGTCGGGTTCGAACTTCAGGGAAAATAGTTGATATATTATGATATTTGTAAAATGCTATATATATGTTTATAATGCATCGTAATTCTATAATAATTGAGAAACATGTTCTTAGTTTTCCTAACATTATACTGAATGTTTTGATTTCTTAAAACTATTTTTAATACAAACTCAACTTTCAGTAAAATGCACTGGTCCTCACGAGTACTACTCATGTGGCGGAGCATGTGACAACGTATGTGCTTCAATGAGTGAACAGAACCAGACCAGCTGTCCAATCGTGAACATCAAGTGCAATCCCATGTGCTACTGTCAAGAGGGATACGCCAGAAATGATAAGAATATTTGTATACCTATTGACCAATGTCCAGGTAAATATCAATACAATTCGAAACAGCTAAAACTTTTTTACTGATTGAAAACATTGAGTAAAAACTGGGCCTAGGTTATATTTCCTGAATCTGGATTGCTTTATTAAGTAACATTAACTTTTTACTCTTCAAAAGCAAAATTTAGAAAGAATGAAAGACTCTACGGTTGTCCAGATTACTTGTGCTCACCGCAAAAATGCTCTCAACTCGGTTTCCCGATAGATTGTCCCATATTCACCACTAGTGATGTAAGTTATTCTTGCCCAGGACCACCGCGTTGTCAATATCAAGAATTACGTAAGGAACGATACTAAAAAATGTGTACCTATAAATGAAGTCATATCTTCTAATAATAATCCACAAAACTTCCTTCAGTATTAAAGCAAGTGATAATCAAATTTTGAACCGCATATGAATTTTAATAAAGAGATACAGGCCGCGTTCGAACTTCAGGGAAAAATAGTTTGAAATATTATGATATTTGTAAAATGCTTTATATATGTTTATAATGCATCGTAATTCTATAATAATTGAGAAACATGTTCTAAGTTTTCCTAACATTATACTGAATGTTTTGATTTCTTAAAACTATTTTTAATACAAACTCAACTTTCAGTAAAATGCACTGGTCCTCACGAGTACTACTCATGTGGCGGAGCATGTGACAACGTATGTGCTTCATTGAGTGAACAGAACCAGACCAGCTGTCCAATCGTGAACATCAAGTGCAATCCCATGTGCTACTGTGAAGAGGGATACGCCAGAAATGATAAGAATATTTGTATACCTATTGACCAATGTCCAGGTAAATATCAATACAATTCGAAACAGCTAAAACTTTTTTACTGATTGAAAACATTTAGTAAAAACTAGGCTTAGGTTATATTTCCTGAATCTGGATTGCTTTATTAAGTAACATTAACTTTTTACTCTTCAAAAGCAAAATGTAGAAAGAATGAAAGACTCGACGGTTGTCCAGATTACTTGTGCTCACCGCGAAAATGCTCTCAACTCGGTTTCCCGATAGATTGTCCCTTATTCACCACTAGTGATGTAAGTTATTCGTGCCCAGGACCACCGCGTTGTGTCTATATCAAGAATTACGTAAGGGACGATACTCAAAAATGTGTACCTATAAATGAAGTCATATCTACTAATAATAATCCAAAAAACTTCCTTTAGTATTAAAGCAAGTGATAATCAAATTTTGAACCGCATATGAATTTTAATAAATCAGAGATACAGGCCGGGTTCGAACTTCAGGGAAAATAGTTTGAAATATTATGATATTTGTAAAATGCTATATATATGTTGTTAATGCATTGTAATTCTATAATAATTGAGCAACATGTTCTATGTTTTCCTTACTAAAAACTCAACTTTCAGTAAAATGCACTGGTCCTCACGAGTACTACTCATGTGGCGGAGCATGTGACAACGTATGTGCTACATTGAGTGAACAGAACCAGACCAGCTGTCCCATCATCAACATCAAGTGCAACCCCATGTGCTACTGTGAAGAGGGATACGCCAGAAACGATAAGAATATTTGTATACCTCTTGACAAATGTCCAGGTAAATGTGTCTACTTAGATAAAATGTTCTGCGGAAATTATTATAAATGAAATAATTTAAAAATAATCTACATCAACGATAAATTAAATTATCTGAAAAAACTTTACAGGCGTGATCTAATGATCAAGATAAAATATGATTTTCTAAACTCATAATTTCTACTACAGCCAGCTGACCACCGAGTTAACGGTTGCGCGATTCTCGAACATTTTTTTTTACGTATTTAAAAACAATTTTATTAATAAGGTAGAGGTACCTCTACCGGCTCTACCGTATTAGTACACTTACTTATACGGTACGTGGTACCTATCTGGATATTTCTTAAAAAATATTATGTAAACCTATAAAGTCACCCCTGTGTCTGTGTCCTGTGATTTTTATCCCTTGATCAGAGATGACTTTAATAAAATGATGAGTTTAAAAAATCTAACTTTTGCTTGGTCTGTTATAATTAATACCTTCTGTGAAGTTTCGCCAGCTAATTTGTTTAA
This sequence comes from Asteroscopus sphinx, assembly GCA_949699075.1. Classification (NCBI taxonomy): domain Eukaryota; kingdom Metazoa; phylum Arthropoda; class Insecta; order Lepidoptera; family Noctuidae; genus Asteroscopus; species Asteroscopus sphinx. The sequence goes on along the minus strand of OX453006.1, from coordinate 12,239,583 downwards.
ACCTGATATATTTCTTTTCAATAGTACCAAAATGTGGAGTTAAGGAAAGATGGGAACAATGTCCGGATTCCTTATGCACACCGCAAACTTGCTCACAACTAGGCTTCCCGATACCTTGTTCTGCATTGTCCAGTGACGCTAGTTCAACGTGCTCGGGACCTCCAGGTTGTGTCTGTGATAATGATGGCGTAAGAAATGATAAAGGAAAATGTGTACCAAAAACTGAATGTCGTAAGTAAATATCAATTAAATTATGAAAATATGCATAACAATTTATGGTAGGCAGCTCCCTATGAATTCTGAAACTCGAAATTTTCTCAAGATTCTTTTCTAGAAAATGACGAGTAATAAAGTAAGTAAGTCCTTACTTGGGAGTGAGGCCTTCCTCACTCCTGAGAAGAATAAGCGGCAGTCTCAACAGTATCCTGAAAGCGATAGCGGTAGATACTTCCATCGCTATATTAACGGCCAAAATTAATATCCAATCCATCCACGATTTACCCTACTAGAGATAGAAATTTGACATATTTTGCATGAAGCTTATGTCAAATTCCTATCTCTAGTAGGGCAAATCGTGGATAGATTGGATATTAATTTTGGGTTTAAGACAATTCCTAAAACTGATCCTGATACCTAGATTGTTGTTTTTGTGTCTAGTTGTTGGGTGACTTTTGCTAAAACAACAAAAAATGTTTTGTCACATTGTTATGTCACTAACATTTAATTTTAGGGACTTATAGTACAGTCGACCGCATGACAGTGGTAACACTTGAATTTGAAAACCGCTCTTACTGCTTACGAAATAAAGGCGCTGTCAATGTCAAATTGTTACCACTGACGTGCGGTCGACCGTACTAATTTAGTAATTTCGGTTCAAGTCGGTTACTAACAAAATATGAATCTTCTAGTTGTCCGAAATACAATGATCTTATTTATTTAATAATATAGGTGTCCCATCGCAATGTTTCATGGAGGACTACTTTAAATATTCATCATTCATCATCATTTCAGCCTTAAGACGTCCTCTGCTGGACATAGGCCTCCCCCAAGCAAATGTTGGGGGGATATGCCATAATCGCCACGCTTGGCAGGCGGGTTGGCGATCGCAGTTGATTGGTTAAATACTCAGAGAACGCTGCTGCCCATCCTCTGGTGAATCCCTTAGTCGCCTTTTACGACACCCATGAGAAGAGATAAGGGTGGTGCAATTCTTTGCGTCCGGCACCACACGCACGAAACGGACTTTAAATATTAAAAATACGAAATTTTACTTGAAAATGACTACATTTTATTTTTTAAAGCAAATATGTAGTATTGGGGACTTGGGATAAATTGGGATACGGGATAAGTTCGTCCAAATGGATTTTCCACAGAAGGTGTCGTCACAATGTTAAGACGCGCACTAATGTGAGGTGTAGAATGATCTGATGTGACACGCTATTACCGTCAGCAATTAAAAATATCACCATACTCTGCGTCAAATCCATTTGCACGAACTTACGCCGTATCCCGACTTACACCAAAGCACTTTACTGCCTTCATGGACTTTCCAAAAGTATTTTCCATAGGTCGGGGACCGCAAAATATGAACGGAAAAATATATTTCTGTATTTTTATGCTAAGTACCAATAATTAATAAGGTAAATAATTAGAATCAAAGTCTCTCCAACAAACATTGTGTCTTCGATATATGGACACAACTTATTGTATGTGTTACTGTTAATTCTTAATTCATGGTCTTTCTTGAAACAAGATGCTATTTTTGTTGGTGAGATTTAATACTCTTTATTGACTCTATCAATTTATTACATCAACTGAAATCAAGGGACATCTTGTGTACTGTGCAACAGAACACAGAATGCACAGCAACTATTAGGGCAAAACAAGTTGTGCTCCTGAATTCGAACGATATTACAAGATAGTCCATGTTAAGCAAATAGGTAAATTCAGGGCCATGGCATGAAGATATAGAACCCCGTAGTATTACAAAAAAAAAAACACTTTTTAGTTCAATTAATTGATTTCACAGCTTCGTGCGGTAATGATCCCAATGCGCAATCTGGTTGCGGAACAAACTGCGGTAAACGTTGCTCCGACAGAAACCAAACAATAAGAGCTTGTCCTTTCATATGTCTTTACAATGGTTGCGATTGTAAAGAGGGATTCGACTACGATGACAATTTAAATAAATGTGTCCGACCTAAAGACTGCAGTAAGTATTTTTTAAATGAACTTTTTATGTTTAAATATTTAAATACTAATATATTTGTACATTACAGCACCGACTTGTGGAAATTATGAAGTATACGATACCTGCGCCAATGGTGGATGTCAGAAGAGGAACTGCACACAAGTAGATGAACCTTCGCTCTGTATAGACCCCATCAAATGTGAAGGAGGATGTGTTTGCCAAAATGGATATTTACGAGCTAAAAACGGTTCCTGTATACCAGCAAATCAATGTCCCAGTAATTTATTTCATTATTATTTTTGTTTGCGTTTGAATGCTAACTCACATTCTTCTTCTATCTATCTATCTATATGTATTTTCTTGTGCTATATAATGATAATAGCTCATACCGTGGGACAAATATTAGCCAGTCAGCAGGTTTGGAGCGGGGCTGACTGCCTAGTGTGCGTCGAACGATGAATTAAATATCGTCACTCGTGGTGGCTCTCTTAATGCACTGCATAACCCTCATTTGCTGTTAAGTGATTGTGTGATCCTCGACAGTGCACCAGGATCGAGCATGCTCACTCACCAAAAACTTATTCACTCGTGCCTTGAAGATCACCTGACGAATTCCCCTTTTTATGGCAGTACTCACAATTAAATGTAGTAGCAAATTACTTCGTGCGTAAGGGTGGAATATCATCTTTATAAGGGTGGCGCATTGCCGTACGTGGTAGTCTGATGATGAAATTGGCTTAGGGGAATTATTTATCTGCATTAAATTTGTTGTTTGAGTTAGAATTAAAATACTTTGGATATTTGCTAATTCTGAGAGCAACATATTTTATTTATACAATTATAATTTTGTCATTTAATTAATAACAACAATTCAACAACTATTGTTTTCAGGAAAATGTAGGCAACCACATGAAATTTATGACTCCTGCCCTCCTATTTGTCCACCACAAACTTGTGAGAGCATAGGCAAGAAATATTCCTGTCCAGCTATGATAGATGGTAGCAAATGCAACGGTACTTGTCGCTGCGAGCCAGATTACTTTAGAAACAAGATTGGACAATGCATACCAAAGAAGGATTGCTGTGAGTACTAAACACATTAAAAATCATTAAAGTATCTTGGACTAAATTTTAGTTAACAACAGTTCTTTATAAATAACGGTAAGTAAAATTCTAGTAAAATGCACGGGTCCGAACGAGTACTTCTCATGTGGCGGAGCATGTGACAACGTGTGTGCTACATTGAGTGTACAGAACCAGACCAGCTGTCCCATCATGAACATCAAGTGCAACCCTATGTGCTACTGTGAAGAGGGATACGCCAGAAATGATAAGAATATTTGTATACCTATTGACCAATGTCCAGGTAAATATCAATTAAATTCTAAGTAGCTATAAGTTTTTTACTGATTGTAAATATTAAGTAAAAAGTGGGCTAAGGAAATATTTCCTGAATCGGGATTGCTTTATTAAGTTACATTAAGTTTTGACTATACAAAACCAAAGTGTAGAGAGAATGAAAAACTCGACGGATGTCCAGATTGCATGTGCTCACCGCGAAAATTCTCGCAACTCGGTTTCCCGATAGACTGTCCCGTATTCTCATAAATCATATCTACTAATATTATTCTACAAATCTTAAAAACAATTGAGTTTTCCTAAGATTGAATTCATGAACATCAAGAAACTGAAAATTCTTGTATTTTTACAGCGTCATGTGGAGGCGATCCTAACGCAGAATCAGGATGTGGCAAAAACTGCGGTAGATTATGCTCTAACTACAAAATGAAGGACGTTTTCTGTACATTAGAATGTCAGCTCAATGGCTGTGATTGTAAAAAGGAATTCGTATATGATAGCAATATAAAGAAATGTGTCCGACCTGAAGATTGCAGTACGTATTTTAGTACTAAAGAACAATAATAGTCTTTAAAAACATAAATTTTCAATAAAATTATTAATTTAATTTAGCACCCGTTTGCGGTGGAGATGAAGTGTACGACGGATGCGCCAATAGTGGTTGTCAGAAGATGAACTGCTCACAAGTAGGAGAACCTACGCTCTGTAAGGACCCCGTTAAGTGTATTGGAGGATGTGTATGTCAAAACGGATATTTAAGAATGAAAAACGGCACTTGCGTACCTGAAGAACAATGCCCACGTAAGTGTTGTTATGATAATAACTAAAAGTTCTTACTGACTGATAACAGTAATATATGCTCGCACTGACTGAAAAAAACATGTTTTTTTTACTTATTTTTTATATAGTATAGGATGGCAAAATGAGCTAAAGGCCCACCTGATGTTAAATGATTACCTTTGCCCATAACAACTGCAATACCACCTAGGCTGTTGCCTAAATGGTACCGCAAGTCGGTTCGCCAAACTGAGGCATGAAGATGGAAAGTCTCATGTGATTGTAATTTCACCAGCACCCGACCCACAGACCGAAACACAGCAATGCAAGCATAACTGTTTGGCGGAGAAATAGATACTGTGGTAGAACTTCCCCGAACGAGCTCTTTCACAAAGGAGCTCTACTTCTACTAGAAGTAGCCTTAACAACTGTGTTGATTACCATTACAGACATTCCTATATCGTAGAAGTAAGAAACCACCAATTGTTATCCATCAATTATGATGTAAAGTACATAAATATGTAATACTTACTAGCAGTTTATGCTTTCTTGCTGATAAAATAACATATGCGTATAAGTATATGGTAATGATTTGTGCGCTCCCGGCAAATACTCTTAATTAAATTTTTTATCGGATTTGTAACGTAGGTTCTGCAACACACGCACTTAAGAGCCGTATTACAAAAAACGCAAGAAAACTGCGTTTTAAGCTTCTTTTTAGCGTCGTAGATCTCAGTAGAGGTGTTTATTTTAAATGTTGTTAGATAAATACATTGCCAGTGGTCGAATATGATAGTTTTATTCATGCTATAGTAACAAATTTTTGTAGAATTTTCATTTATTGCGTCGACTACTTATCGACCTTCTACCTTATGTCGACCTTCTTTCCACGCCGTCACTTTAGTTAAACGCTAAGAAGCGAAATTTTAACATCCTGGATCTCAGTTATCTGTTACTATAAACTGTTTTAAAATAGACCATAATATTCTAAATATGTTTCCATTGATACAACATTTACAACTTAAAAAAAAACTCGAGGCGCGAGAACACTACTCAGCAGGCACTCCTGGGATGACGAGATTGACGGGGTCAGGGAAGGACAGTCCCCCCGATGCCTACCCAGTGGCAGGGTGAGTGCACATTGAGCCCGCTCCTGCTCCTCCACAGTGCCCTCTGCTTGCATCAGAGGGACACGCGGAGTCACACCAGGCAATGAGATCCCCCGAAGGATAATAATGTCCCTCGAAAGGATGTTTATTGTCCGTACCCAGAATGCACCGGCCTAACAATTGCCGTTCCCTCCTGACGTGTCCAGAAGGACTAGCAGCCGTCAAGCACACGTGGAGGTTTTCTGGCCAGCACCCCAGTACCATACAATCTGAGCTCAGTATTGCGATATCTAATTCAATAATGAATATTTCTATAAATCTTTATATCGAATAGAATGAGAACCCCAAAAATCCACTACCTACTCGTTGCTGTTTTCATCAAAAAAGTGTCAGAGGACTCTTAATACGTTTAATTTCATCGTAGTTCGTTTTTTTTTTGTTTCAGTAAATTGTACTGGACCCAATGAACATTTCGCTTGCGGCGGTGCATGCGACAATGTGTGTGCTACAATAGAAAAACAGAATCAAACAAATTGTCCCATCATTAATAAGAAATGCAATCCAAAATGCTATTGTGATAAAGGGTACGCTCGGAATGACTACAATATTTGTATACCTATCGAAGAATGTGAAGGTATTACAGTAAATAATCCTACTCCTACTAATATTATAAACGTGAAAGTTTGTGAGGATGTATGGATGTTTGTTACTCTTTCACGCAAAAATTACTGTATGGATTTCAATTAAATTTGGCATATAGATAGAACATAAATAAATAAATAAATAATCCGGATTAACATATAGGCTACTATTAATCCGGGGAAGATGAATAGTTCCCAAGGGATGCACGATAAACGATACCCACGTTGGCGAAGCCGCGGGCATAGGCTAGTAAATTTATAAAGACGATCACCCAATGCCTCCTGTAACGGCCAAAATTAATATCCAATCTATCCACGATTTGCCCTACTAGAGATAGGATTTTGACATAAGCTCCATACAAAATATGTCAAATTAATAATATATATTTATTGACAAAAAGTTATACAGCATTTTTTTACATATTAATTGGCTATGTTTTGGTAGTACAAAAAATATGAAGCATCTGTAGCCAAACTAGCTAGCAAAGCCTGTATTTCGGCTATCAGCGCTCGAATCCCCTCGAATTATACATCATTATCGTAGCCATTGAAATTAATATTATCCTGTAAGTTTCATTTAACCGTAAATCTTATTTTTGATATTATCAGGTGCATGCATGACCTCTCTTTGTGTACGATGAAAGTGTATGTGAGTGAAGTGTGGGGTGAGTATGAGCGTGTAAGTATAAGTTGTAGTAAAACAGTGTTGAGCATTTGGAATGAATTTGTGAATGTGCTATCTGTGAATGATTTTTATGCATCCAACAAGTTTATCATCTTAATCACTGTGCTATATACAGTAAAAGTTCAGTCTCGTCATAGTTCAGTGTTTGTAATTTCTATCTCTAGTAGGGTATCTCGTAGATAGATTGGATATTAATTTTGGCCGTAAGTGAAGGAGTACACCCGGTAGAATCCTGTATCTGTCAGTTGTGATTTTTTGTGTATATCTTTTGTTGGACGTCCTCAATAATATAAATAAATAAATCATAAAATTTTTCTGATTGAACTATTAAACCGAAAAAAAAACTTTTATTTCCTCTTTTTTTTTACTAAAGCACGTCAATAGCTACTAAACAAAATAACGAAAATCGATTGACAAACGGAGGAGAAAATGGTACTGAACCGTTTTTTCTTTGCCTATTGATATACCTACAGATTACCCGTACGCAAAATACACTCTTACGGCCAAAATTAATATCCAATCTATCCACGATTTGCCCTACTAGAGATAGGAATTTGACATAAGCTCCATACAAAATATGTCAAATTTATATCTCTAGTAGGCCTAATCGTGGATAGATTGGAGATTAATTTTGGCCGTTAGACGTGGAGTTGCGGAAACCAGCCCGTTATACTATACTACCTATATATATAGATGACTCGTATATTACGCAAAATAAATTAATATTGATCGTTGTTATATTTTATAGTACCATGCCATGGGGATCCAAACGCGGTACCCGGATGTGGCAACTACTGCGGCCGAAGTTGTTCCGACTACGATAAAAAAATGTTAGCCTGTCCAGATTTCTGCATATTGAATTCTTGCAGTTGCAAAGAAAATTACGTTTACGATTATAATTTGAAAAAATGCGTTCTGCCTAAAGATTGCAGTAAGTAATAGAAACATAAGTGTCATGAAAAGTTTCCTAATGTCAAAATCAAATCCCATAAATATTCTGACGTGGGGCGAAGTTTGATAAAAAAAGAACTTTTCCAGCCTATATTGAAAATATTGGACGGGACGTGGAAAGCGAAAAACCAAGTATTGTGGCGCAGCTTGGGAGAGGCTATGTCCAGCAGTGGACTGGATAGTGGAATGGATAGGCTGCGTTGATGATGAATGTTGAAAACCAAACCCAAAACCAATGACCAATGACGTTACAAAAAACTACTACTCAATTTAATTTATTTTAACCATTCAAATACAGATGGTATTGCTATTAATAGTTGCATGTATCTGTTTTTTTCATTTCCTTATTTTTGATGCCAAAAGTATAAAACACTTTTTAATTCTATTTTTTTTAATAGTATAGGATGGCGAAACGAGCTAAAGGCCCACCTGGTGTTAAGCGGTTACCTTTGCCCATAACAACTGCAATACCACCTAGGCTGTTGCCTTAATGATACCGCAAGTCGGTTCGCCAAACTGAGACATGAAGGTGGAAAGTCTCATGTGATTGTAATTTCACCGGCACCCGTACCTGAAGGGTCCGAAACACAGCAATGCAAGCATCACTATTTGGCGGAGAAATAGGCACGGTGGTAGTACTTCCCTGGACGAGCTCTTTCACAAAGGAGCTCTACTACTACTAAAAAAATCAATTCAATTCATATTTTTCAGATAAATTACAATAAAATAATAAATCATCCATAGTTACATTACATACGATAGTTAACACAATAATAAAATTTCATGCAATTATACAATAAAGACTTTAATATCTTTCAGCACCAATTTGTGGTCAAGACGAAGTCTACAACAGTTGTATCAATGGTGGATGTCAGAAGAAAAACTGTTCAGATTTAAAAAAACCTGATGTTTGTGTACAACCGAAAAAGTGTATAGACGGTTGTCTTTGCAATGAAGGATTCTTGAGAGCTGATAACGGAACTTGTGTGCCGATCAACCAATGTCCCAGTAAGATTGTTTTTTTTTCATTTTTTTTTACACATCACCATCTAGTTCTAAACTAAGCAGAGCTTGTACTAAGGATACTAAACAATGGATATAATACTAAGATAACTTTTTTTTTTGTAAATACATAGTTATAATACATAAGAAACACCCAGACCAACACAAACACTCATGCTCATACATAAATATTTGTGTCGAACTCGTGATCAGCAGTCCAACACTCGAACAACTAGACCACAGAGGTCGTCATTTATTCTCTATATTTGATGGCTAAAGACCCAATGTTTATACACAAGAAGAAAATTGATTCTTCCTTTCACAGTGGAGTCGGGCTGACTGGTGGCATAAAATAGAGGCTGATATTTTTTTCCGTTTGTTTTGATTTTTATATTTTGGTCAAAGTTTTTTTTAAAGTACTGATACAATATAGGCTGATAATAATAATAATAATTGATATTTGTTTTTTTCTTTCTTTTTGAATTAAATTAATTCTCTCATTAAAATGGAACATCCGGTATTACCATCAAAACACGACTTGCTGATATAATGAAATATTACTAAAAGACTAGTACTGTATTTTGCTTATGAACAATAAAGAATTTCGTAGAATACCGTCTTGTTCGTAATTTATGTGTATAAACATAGACAAAGTGCTGCGAACAATCATAGTGAAGCAAAAACAAACTATGCTCGTTTGTGTATAACCACCGCTAGCGCTCACGCACACTGCACCTGCACCTGTAAGCATCGCGAAAGAAAATATCCTTCAGGTGCAGCTTAGTGAATGTGTGTGCGTGAGCGCTGGTTGTACATGAAGGAGCATAGTTTTTTTGGCTTCACTAGATTGTTCGCAACACTTCGTCTATTTTTTACTATGTCTGTGGTATAAACTGACAAAAAAATGTCAGTATCGAAATATTTATTAATTCCGTTTAAAAGAAACAGCCAAGACGTTTATCGACATACATCTTAATTTTAAAAGAATAAAAAAATAGTTTTTCTGCATTTTTTTATCTTGGGTGGCACCCAGACATGTGAATTGGGGATGAAAAAATAAATTTCGCTTCACCCCCGCACGTGGGGTATCATTGAATGTCTATTAAAATGATAGTAGCGTTTCATGCATCACTTTTTTCTTCCGTTTTCTTTTCATTTCTTTTGCGAAATATAGCCCGCTTAAATGCATTACAACGTGTCTATCCACCCCTCTCCCTGCCATTTCTAAACTATGCAACGTAGAACCTTATAATCATTTACTTTGATAGACCTTAGTAAAAACTCTCTTTTAAAATTATTTCTATCATAATGTGATTATAAATTTTCGAATAATAGCGAGAAAACTGCAAAACACTTAAGACGTCCTAATTCAAAGGTCATCGACCTTAGAGAAAAATTATCTGGGCCAACAATGCTCCTTTAGTTGCCTTTTATTTGATTAAATCACAAAAAGTACTTATATATTGTGTTATGTTGGCATGACACACCTCTGAAATTGCGCTGTATAACATAACACGCTACCGCACGCTCTGAGTCACCAATGCTGCCTTCTATTGCAAAAACGGAAAAACCAAAATAGCCATAATTAATATTCTATTTGATTCGTTTGTACCACACCTACCTACGGAACCCTATACCTAAACATGGCGCGACATGCTCTTGGCCGGTTTTTTAGTAATCGCCACGCTTGGCAGGCGGGTTGGCAATCACAGTTGGTTGGTTAAATACACAGAGAACGCTGCTGCCCATCCTCTGGTGAATCCATGAGAAGATATAGGGTGGTACAATTATTTATGTCCGGCAGCAAACGGAACAAAATTTTAAAAAATAAAAATTATTTTTTCGGTATTTTTTTCTATGGACTATGAACTGTAGATATTCGGATTTGTCTTACGATACTGACACTTTTATTCTAAGACGCATTTTGTGGAGGAGCTCGTGGCTAAGTAATAACCGCGTGTATTGCAAGATCTACATATATATTTATATATATTTTATTATATGTATAATGTACATATGTATTTATCTATTTTTTATTATATGTAATTATAAGTCCGTAGTACGAAACATATTTTACTACTTTACTGGTGCATCTACCCTATTCTTTGTCTCTGCATTACCCTAAGGTTGTCTGGTAGAGAACGCCTATGGCGTTAAGACCGCCTTTGTACCCTGTTGTGCATAAAGAATTAAATAAATAAATAAATCTGTGAGGTAAGCTGCGCTAACCGCTGTCAGTCCTCGGATGGGTGACCGTTTCATTACACATCGTTCATTCGTTTTATTACAAGTACTAGTTGGAAAAACGTTTTAACGTTGAAAAATACTGTTATAGTGAAATGCACGGGGCCCCATGAGTTCTTCTCATGTGGTGGAGCATGTGACAACGTATGCCTCACTTTGAACGAACAGAACCAGACCAGCTGTCCCATCGTCAACATCCAGTGTAACAGCATGTGCTACTGTGAAGAGGGATACGCCAGGAATGCTAGCAATATTTGTATACCCATTAAAGAGTGTCCGCGTAAGTATTTGTTAATTATTTGTTTATGTCATAGGATAATCGGAAAAATCGAATCTTTGCAAAAATCCTAGGATTATTGCAAAAGACCGGATAATACCGGATAAATACCGTTATTATCCAGACGAGTATTAATAGTGCAATTTCACTTGAAATTAATAAGCAATGTAATAAATCATACAATAGGATACATGACACAACTACACTAATAAAAAATGAATCAAAAATACATAAAGGACAATATTCTTAAAAACAGATAAATTTTATGTATTTACTGTATGTATTAGTATTTTATTATTATTTATCTGTGTGTGCATAAATTTAATAAATAAATAAATTCAATTTTAAAATTAAAAGTTTTAACCAAAATTGGTATATTTTTAAATGTCATAATTGGTTTTCCAACTGATGCAATAATATAGAAATCAGTAATGGCAAATAACAAGAAATTTAATGGAAAGTGTATTATCAGTAACAACAATACCTATTGAAAAAAAAAACATCGCTCACTCTCTCTCATAAAACGATCGTCGTCCATTGTTTGTTTATTTATTATCTTTATTACAATCTGGAACAAAATGCATACATATCAATGTATTGACTCGATAATATACTCTATAATGAATATGCCAATTAGACCAATATCGCGTGTTGCTATACCATACTCTACCTACATGATTTATTGCAAAACTTATTGTATCGCTTGTAAACGATGTACACTTTGTACACAGGTAACGAGGGCTTATTTCTGTATAACTCAGAAAGCGATAAGTTATTTTAGAAGCAATTATTTATGATATACAGGAAGTCCCATCGCAATGCCACATAAAGGGAAAGTAGGTCCTTTATATATTGAAAATAAGAAATTTTACTTTATTATTACTCTTCAATTTATTTTTTAAACAAGTAATGTTGCATTCAAGAGTTTTTCAAAAGAGTCTGCCCTCAGCCACGATTTAGGCCTTCATCATCATCATCCTCCGAGCCTTTTCCCAATTACATTGGGGTTGGTTTCCAATCTAGCCAGATGCGGCTGAACATCAGTATTTTACACGGAGCGACTGCCATCAGACCCCCGCAACCCAGTTACTGGGTAATATAGGACATTCGGAGGTTAGACCAGTTGTCAGACTTTCAGGCTTCTGACTACCCGTAACGACTGCCATAGATATTCGTATGACAACCGGGAACGACAGCTTAACGTGCTCTCCGAGGCACGGAGGGGTCTCGATTTGTAACGAAACGGTCACCCATCCACAGACTGACCGCGGCAAGTGCAGCTTAACCTTGCAGATCGTACAATCCGCGCAGTCGTTGCTTCGCTACGAGTCCCTCAAAAATTAGGCCTTCAAAAATACAAAAGTATTCATCTTGTATTTATTATGCCACCAATCAATGGTCGACAATAAGGATTAAACCACTCCAACGAACATCGTACATCTCCTAGATTGAAAGAAGACGAATCAATCTAACATAGCTAAGGTACTTACATATCAATAAAATTATACCAAGGCAGTATGTTTTGCTAAAAAATAACTAGGTACCTTAATTTATTTATTGATTGTCCATATTTCATGAACTTTCTTTCATTTAGTCACTATGTTTGTTGGATAGATTTTATTCTTATTATTGACCCTCTCGAGATGTATCAACAGACGCCATAAAATAAAGGATGGTACTTCTTCGCGACTCGTGTTAGTTGGATTCGGCTCACGAATGATGTTTTTTTAATAATCTTTTTTTTTAATAGAATGAAGTCTCCTTTGATATCTGGGTTCCCTACTTTTATGGTCGAGCCAAAACTTGAAATAATTATTAGTCATTAATTAGTTTACTTCAGTGAATTTGTCTCAGTCACTAACCTATATTATTCTCACACAATTCTTTCCAATTAATCATAATTATAACAAATCACAATCGAATTCAAATCGAATCGAAATCGAAACAATCGATTCGCAGGAGAACGAAAGTAACCGACATAGCCCGAAGAATTGCCAAACTTAAGTGGCAGTGGGCGGGGCACATTGCTCGCAGAACAGATGGCCGATGGGGAAGTAAAGTTCTGGAGTGACGACCGCGTACTGGAAAGCGCAGCGTGGGTAGGCCCCCCACAAGGTGGACCGACGACCTAGTGAAGGTCGCGGGAATCCGCTGGATGCGGAAGGCACAGGACCAGTTGTTGTGGCGATGCTTGGGGGAGGCTTATGTCCAGCAGTGGACGACTTTCGGCTGAAATGATGATGATGATGATGATAACAAATCATTGTACTATTATTATTTGAAAAGAGTATATCCATGAGTTTCTTGTCGGCTCTACTCTATAGGACCAATTTTTTGGGACGATGTAACTAGATTCATAATTAACGTTTTGAAAGTACATGTAAATGCTTATTCGAAATAAAATAAAATGAGTTTGACTTTGAATACGTTTTAATATTATAAATATTTATTTATAGTACTTTCCTTCCATAAAGCATGGCGATGGGACACCCTGATTATGGGACAAAATAACTTAATCCTTTGACACACCAAACACGTGGCGCGGGCGGGGCGTTAGTGTATGTATAATTGTATAGCCTGAGTGCACGCTCAAATCAAGTGTGCGGCCGGCGGGGCGTGCAACACATCCAATCGTATGAAAGTGTCCTGAGTTGGTCCTGAGTGACACCAGAGCGGCGCGGCTGGGAGAGCGGGCTAGTTTGCGACGAGGAGCGTGCGCTATAATGTCGTTTGAACAAATAATTATAGATATTCAGAATAAGCCTACAATATGGTTTTCTCCCACTTGCTCGGAAATTAGTTCATTATTTAAAAAACAGAATAAATCAATCGGCTCTTTTCCGTACGCAACGAAATAACAGGCCAGTAATATCCATTGCTGGACAGTTTTTATTTTTTTAAATTATGCTAGCAAGGTTTTTATGTAGGTACACACATAAATTAGATACAAAATAGTTAATGCACCTTTTTTTTTTTAAACTGTGAAAATAGAACAAAAACCGCAAAAATTAGATACTGTTGTTGAATTAATTTGTGTATTCTGCTTCCTCGCAAATGAGAGAAAATTAACGGCCTTGTTTAGTTAAAATGGACTCAGCTAACGCCTCGTCCTTTTAAAATCACTTCGGAAGTACTCGACTTCGCCTCGTACTATCAATATTACTCGGTCGTCAATTGCTTCATTTCAGGCCTCAACAGTAATGTACTATTTTATTAACTTTTTTATCATCAGAATCATATTATGATTAAGTGTGTAATTAAACTTTAAATATTAACTCTATTTTCCCAAAAATATTCATAGAATTGTTGACGTATGTTTCACGTTAACGCTGAGCGTGCACTGAGGCCACTTGATAAACGCTCTTCTCGCCTTTCACCCGCTTTTTCTGACGCTTTTCCACTCGGACCGTACACTGAGTGTTGTCCCGACGCCACCGACGTTCCCGCCTCGCTCGACAACCCGCATTTGTTGTACCAAGAACATGATATGACGAACCCCGATGTTGCCCTTCACAAACATTAAACACCAATTTATTAACAATTACTTTTCTCCAAAAACTTAGCATCCCGATGTGGTCCGAACGAGATATATGAAAAGAATCCGTCAACGGTCTGCGATCCTCTTTACTGTTCGGAGCTTGGCTTCCCAATAGACTGTTCGCCAGTTGACGACGCGGATTGTAATGATATACTACCCTGCATCTGCAAACCAGGCTTTGTGTGGAATGAAAATGATGATTGCATACCTAAGTCTGAATGCAGTAAGTGACTTGTGTATTTAATATAATTTCAATTTTTCTCCCTATTAGATAAAGCTTGTTAGACAATAATTTTTCTATACATAAGCAGCCCATTATTATCCCTCTGCTGGGCACGGGCCTTTTCAAATGAGAAGGCTAAGACTTTAGTCCACCACGCTGGCCTAGTGTGGGTTGGCAGACTACACACACCATCGAGAACTGTATGGAGCACTCTCAAATGTGCAGGTTTTCTCACGATGTTTTCTTCACCGCAGCAAGTGATAATCAAATTCTGATCCGCACATGTATTCGTAAGGTCAGAGGTGCGGGCTGGGTTTGAAGCCTTCTGCATTCAAGGCAAGCATTCAACCGCTAGGCTAGCATTGCACCAAATTTTTCTATGATCTGTGAGAATTAACTCGCTTAATTATATAATATCTTATATATCTTATTATTTATTGTATACACATATATATATTTATATTACAGTAGGAAAGTATATTTACATCGGCGAGCTTAACTCAGAAATGAGTTTTCTAACAGCAAACCTTAGAGCGATAGAGAGATGTTGAATTTAGAGGACAGAAACAAGTGTAAGATTTTTGAATAAGAAAATGAGTTAAGAACGTTAATAATATGCCTTCTCATATGTGCCACATGATAAGAAAATACATCATGTAGCTGGACTCTGATAATACCACACTGCCCGCAATATCTCCTAACAATTTACTACTTTTTAGAGCAAATCTTTCTTTCTATTTTTCTCCGAGCCTTTTCCCAATCATGTTGCGGTCATCTTCCTGTCTAACCGAATACAGCTGAACATCAGTATATTATACGGAGCGACTGCCATCAGACCCCCCCACAACCCAGTTACTGAGTATTAACGACATCCTAAGATTAGACCAGTTGTGAGACTTTCGGGCTTCAAACTATCTGTAGCGACTTTTTTAGATCAAGTAACCTCATTGATTCTAATGCCCGCTCTACATTCACGGGTTCGAACCTGCAAAACCGATGTAATTGTGCTCTGAGCTCTTAGCACAATCATGTAAATATGTATTTGGTTTGATAACGCAAGCAGTGGCGGTATTAGGGTGTGGCAAGCAGGGTGTTTTTTTTTATCCTTTAAAACTCGTTATTTTTTTTTTTTTTTTTTTTTATTCTTAACGGGCTTGCGTTTGACCGCCACCTCACCTGATGTTAAGCGATGGTGCGGTCGACGATGGTACACGCTTGCCCAGCAAAAACCTATTATTATTATTATTTATTTATAACTTTGATATTTCTCGTCAATCATCAGAAATACCTACTTTCAATTCACATATTTCACACAAAGGACATGATCCTCGTAAACATTTGCCACCTGGAGCTTCGCTGAACGCAATGTACAGCATCTTCGCGTGTTCACAGCCATGCATGTGGAGCGGGCATAATACAGTGTGCTTGTTCCAAAATTATTCAAAAGAATACGTTTTATTAATCTTTATGTTCTTCTAAACTCTAAAGAAGAACATTTTGTGACTATCTATTAATGCCTAAGGTAAAAATAACACTCTTTTCACACAGAGTCATGCGGCGGTGATCAGAATGCAGTATCAGGATGTGGTGACACCTGCGGGAAATGTTGTTCTGACTACGGGAAAAATGTTACGTGCACGGTCAAGTGCTATCGCAACGGATGCGATTGTAGGGAGGGCTTCGTTTATGACGACATTACTAAGAAATGTGTCTACCATGAAGATTGCAGTAAGTAATTTAGAAAGAGAGGCATTTAATATAGGTATAGGCCCTTACTTTGAATTTTAGTTATTACAATAATTGAAATGTGCAAATAAAATAATATTATGCTCAATTTGTTCGTTTTTTTTTCTTTAATTAATGTTGGCGATTTTACCTATACAGTTCTATGAGCAAATGAAAGATTATATTGATTATTTAAAGCATTAATAGACGATCAGATTTGGTTTGGTCCGAAACAATTGATTTCGTCTTCTATCGAACCAAATTCATTAATTATGTCGGCAAACTACTCTCTACGCGACTGCTTTGATACACGGACTGACTCCGTGGTCTGGACCGAACCAAATCTGGGCCCCAATTCACGTAATTTTATGACGCGACGCTGCAGTTCGTTTCTGACAGTGATCGCCGTAGATAAGAGAATACGAAAAACATTGTTTTGATGGAAACTTAACTGCAACTGCCCTGCAACTGAACTTCTTTAGTTACGTGAATTAGATTTCTGTTCGTCTATTACGGCGTTTGTTTGTTCAAACGTGATGATTTTTATCCTACTAATATTATAAATGCAAAAGTTGTAGTTGTTTGTTTGTATGTTTATTTGTTTGTCCTTCAATCACACTGAAATGGCTGACCGGACTTAGTTATAGAAGCTCAATATGCTTGGTTTGAAGTTTGTGTATTTTAAATGATGCGTGAAAATATAATCTTTTTCTCTGTTTCTTTCTCAAACAACTATTTATTGTTTGCGAAATGAATATAATGACATTTTTTTTTAGAAAGATATGGATTTGTAAAAAACTTTTTTGCGAAATGAATATTTTTGAAACGTTGTTCTAACTTCACAGGACGTGACATTCGTGAAAAATAATTTGCGAAACATTACCGACCCGTTTCGCAATAAACTTTCCGCCAACAAACGCTTCGCAAACATGTATTCATAAATGTATCATTTCGCAAACCTACTTCCTACAACAATTTGTTTGGAAAAGTATTAATTTAGCAAAATTACTGGGTGTAAGGGAAACGCTTCTGAAAACGAAGAAAGATGATAGTGCTGGTGATAACTGACACGAAACCAGTATTTTTTTTGCATTTTTCATAAATAACCAGCTTTGGGCAGTTAAATAAAACTGATTTGCAAAAAAACCCCATTTATTAACATATTTTTTTAAAGTTCGCAATGTAATTCAAATAAAATATCACGGACTGCGTATGCGAGCGGATGTCGTTCACTAGGGGTGAACGACATCCGCTCGCTTACTCATCCGAATCACATCTACCGCAAGCGAGCCTTACAGTAGTCGCATATGGTGTGTAACATCTGACATCCCACACCCATGTCTGCAAACCATGAAATCATTAGAAATTAATTAGAATTATAAATATTTATGAAATTATCCGTGTATTATTATATATTTTTCAATAAAAAATCAATTTCCCACACAATACCGACAAAGGCCAGATGAGGTTTATTTTGGTTATGAATACAAGCTAGAAAGCGAGGTATATTATACTTCCTAATTTTATTAGAAAGATTTAAATCAAAAAACATGTTGAAAACCGACTGACAGAATGTCAACTGACAGGTAGGTCAATGACATCAGTGCAGCACGAGAACATGGCGAAGGCGGTACGGTGCGACACTAGCGTTTTGTCTTTGCTTTACTATGGAAATAAAACTGCCACAGGCTTGCACAGCTGATGGCTGGTAGTACCAACCTGTCGGGAAATGGGCTTTGACTGTAATTCCATTCTCAAAAGAAATGGGTTGGTACCATCTGACGGCCAACTCTAGCACCGCGCGCGCTCATTGGTCAAATCAAATAGCTCGCGCTTCTCCGGCTTCCTGTAACACACTTCCATCCCTTTTCACGAAATCACTCCCACAGATTGCAGGAAAGCGAGAGGAAAGATGTTATACATCAAAAAAACAGAAGGTGTTACAACTTCCCTAAAGTAAAGTATGTGCAACAGGATTTAATAATGATTTACCGAGGAATACAAATACAAAAGTTATGTTACGTTGAATAATGGTGCTCCAACTAGAATAAGGATGGTCAATGGCAGGCTACAGAAATCTTCTCCGGATATTACTATGGTTACGAATGATATTGCACTGAAATTTGTTTGGAAAGTAACCAATGAAAGCCTCGGAAGTGATCATCTGATCATCAAGTTTTCTACACATACTACTCCTTGCTCAACAACCTATAATCGCCGGAACTTTGGAAAAGCTAACTGGAAAGAATACTCCAGCTCCCTTCACGACATATTTTCTAATATGTCTTTAGCAAATGATCCTCAAGAAGCGTATAACCAGTTTGTGAACACGATTAGCTCTGCTGCGGATAGTCATATTCCCATTGTAAAAGTCTGTCAGGATCCCTTACGTCTTCAGAAATTTACCCCAAAACCATATTGGACTGTAGAGATTTCTCGTGCAGTAGCAGAGCGAAGACTTGCTTTAGCTATGTTAAGAGGAAATCCTACACCTGAAAACTTGACTGTTCTTCAGATAAAAATCTCAATAGCACAGAGAATTATTCGAAAAGCCAAAAAGAACAACTGGCGAGAATTCTGTAATAAGGTGAACGGGATGACTTCGGCAGCTGAAATGTGGCGCCGTATGAAGTGGCTTAAAGGGTATCGTGCTCCGAGGACATACATCAATGAAGATACAGCCAATAAACTCCTACATAGCCTATCTCCAGACTATGTCTCTCCAAGAGATCCGGTTTTTGCATCGGAGAACCGGACTCTTGTTAGTGACATTTCACTTCAGGAATTGAACCGTGCTATTAAAAACAAAGACACAGCTCCGGGTGATGATGACATTTCTTTCTCCATGATGAAACATTTACCTATATCCGGTAAACTAATTTTAATTAAAATATTTAGTAAGTTTCTTTTTGAAGGTTTTGCTCCAGATCAGTGGAGAAGAACTAAAATTGTCCCCATACCAAAATCTGGCAGTGATGTACAACCTGCCTCAGATGTACGACCAATAGCTCTTATGTCCTGTCCATGTAAGATTTTTCATACATTATTGAAGCACAGGTTAGAATGGTTTTTAGAGAACAAAGGATGTTTTTCAGAAAACACTGTGGGCTTTAGAAAAGCTCGTTCATGTATGGATAGCCTTGTTCAACTAGTTTCACAAATTCAACTGGGATTTTGTAACAATATGATAACTTTGGGATGTTTTGTAGACATAACGAGTGCATATAACAACGTAGATGTTATGGTGTTGTTAAACACTTTGGATAATCTTGGGGTCGGATCGAATATTTGTTATTATTTATGGGACTTTTTGAGGTCTAGAGAACTCAGTGTAAAGTATTCAGATACTTCCAGCATAACAAGAACAACTGGACGTGGTCTGGCACAAGGAGACCCTTTATCCCCATTATTATTCAACGTGGTTACAATGTATATTTGTCAAGACATTGTTAATGTTTGCATCTCTCAATATGCTGATGACTTTGTGTTGTATGGGTCGAACAAATCAATTGCAGAAGGATGTTTAAATTTACAGCCAGCCTTAGACAGGTTTTGTGTATTAGTTGAGGGTCTTGGTTTGGATGTGTCGGAAAAAAAGACCAAAGTTTGTTTGTTTAAAAAGGGATTTAATAGACAGGATGTAAACATTAATCTCAAGGGTACTCTGGTAGAATTAGTTGATTGTGTTAAGTATTTGGGTATATGGTTTGATAGGTCCCTAAGATGGGGCAAACACATTAACGAGATAACTCATAAGACTTTAAAATTTATGAATGTCCTGAAAGTACTGGCTGGGTCAGGCTGGGGGGTGCATCCTAAACACTTGAGGAGATTGTACATTGCTGTTATAAGAAGTCGGTTAGACTATGGGAGCTTCCTTTATGATTCAAGTGTTAAGAGTCATCTGTACAAACTCGACAAGGTGCAAAACCAATGTATGCGTGTCATTGGGGGGTTTATAAAGAGCACTCCAATCCACGTTATGCAGAACGAGTTATGTTTGCATCCTCTTGATCTTCGTAGACATTATTTAGGAGGTAAGTTCTGGTTAAGAAGTAGCGCTTTGCAAGGCAATGTAAACATAGAATTAATAAATAAATTGTCTGATCAATGTAACAGACCGGGATATTGGTCTCGGAAAAAAACCCCATTATTAACTAAGGTTTGTGAATCATTAAAGTCTCAGCCTGTCCATTCTTCCAAAAATATTGAAATGTTTAGTTTAGAAACTTGGGTCCAAAATATTAATCTAGATAACAGTGTATTTTGCTTCATAGATGGCGTTACAGGGGCTAAACGAAGTTTAGGCGCTACATATCTCAAAGACAAATGCTATGAATTGATTAGTAACAAATACTCAGATTTTTATAAAATATACACTGACGGCTCTAAAGAGAAGGTTGACATGGGAGCTGCGGTGTTTGACCCACAATCAGGAACTAAGATTAAATTTAAAATTGAGAGTAATGTTTCAATCATGTATGCGGAGTTAGTTGCTTTGTCTGAGGCGCTTTCTTACATAAGTAGTGTAAATTATGACAAGTTTGTTATCTTGATGGACTCTAGGAGTGCACTTCAACATGTGGCTCGGTGCACCTCGAATTTTCGAGGAGTACCGATAGCTTACACTATATTGGAGACTCTCAGGAAACTTGAAACTTGTAATAAACAAGTAATGTTGCAGTGGATTCCATCTCACGTGGGGCTGGGAGGTAACGAGGAGGCGGATCGTTTAGCGAGAGACGCGGTTTCGAACGGTATACCTTACTCTATTGTGCCATTTTATACGGATGTGCTACCTTTATTAAAAGAAAGTATATTTAAGCTTTGGTCTGAATATTTAGAAAGGATCTCAGTGAATAAAGGAATCTGGTATAGGACTATACGATCAGAGCCTTTTCGTTGCCCTTGGTTTCAGTTATGTAATTTAGACAGGAACATGTTAGTAATTGCTTTTAGAATTCGATCCGGTCATGTTCCACTAAACAAATTTGCATTTATGATGAAAAAAGTGACGTCTCCAAACTGTTCTGAGTGTGGTATAATCGAGGATGTTCACCATGTTTTAGTGGAATGTGTGCGGAATGAAGCTGTAAGAAGTTTAATATACAGGAATAATACATTTAGTGAGGTTGGCGGCTGTAACGTGGTCCTGTCTCAACCAAATTCTGATGATGCCAAAGATCTTTATAAATTAGTTAGATTTGGCTGCAAAGCGCGGGCATCAGAGTGAGTCTATTAAGTAATTTATTTTTGTTTACACTGTTATGTTATGTGACTGAATAATAATAAAACTGTTCTTAGTAAACGGTTTTATTATTGTCCATTCACAGTTGTTATTTATAAAACTGTGCAATTTAATTTTGATCTGTATGTAGTATTTAAGCTGTATAACTAGGACGACATGGTCGCTTTTCTTTTGTGTACCAAGTTCCTTTAATAAAAGATTAAAAAAAAAAAAAAAATTACCGAGGAATGTTATCGGCGAGTTTAAAAACTTACTACGCGAAGGAAGCCGCTTCACCATTGCTAGATAATTATCTATTTATATTTATATATTAACAAACAAACATACATACATATTATCACGCCTGTTTCCCATTGCGGTAGGCAGAGACTATGGATTTTCACCTGCTACGATCCTCTTTCTTTGTGTTATAACATTTATTTTTATACACATTATTGCTTGAGATTTTGTTTAGAGTTGTTGAGTTATTCGTATTGTGAACATCGAAAAGAAATTATAAAATTAAATCCAGCAAGTTTTTATTTTTCAAACAAGTAAAATGTCTAGGTCATCATTTTTAGTGGTTGGTCTAATTATACTCATTCATGCAGCGATTTCCAGTGCCAGTAAATGTAAATTTAATTTTATACACATTCTCCTATCATATTAAAAGATGCAATCCCTAATGCTATCGTGATAAAGGGGACGCTCGGAATGACAATAATAGTACATTACTGCCACGGCCGGCAACAGGAGCATTGATGGACGAATGTGAAAATGTGGGCCGAAGCGAAGCCGAGGCACACATACGTCAGTCCATCAATGCCTGGTTGCCGCTGCCAAGGCTTGTTAGTACTTTTATCAAAAAATGCGCGGAAATTCAAACGTAAGTAGTACCAATGTAAATTCTAGAATCAATGACGAACAACATTTATTTTTCACGAGTCAATATGTATTTTTTTTTTTTTTTTTACTTTAAACCGCTCTATTCGCAAGCCAGTTCGAAATTTAAATAAAATCTGTAATAAGTAACCTCCTTGGTTGCTATTTTTCATTAAAAAGTTCGTTCCATTTTTAAATAACACGACTGATATGAGTTTTCATAGTAATTTATTCGGCCGCTAAACAGGACAGATATGGATTTTCATACACATTGCCGGCCACCCCTCGCATGTCTTTGACCAGTAGGTATAAAAGAACATTTTATATTCTAACAATTTTATGTTTTTATCATAAAAACCGCGGCTAGCGTAGCTTATCTTAGCACAATCCATGTAGTTATCAACAACCCCTAATATTACAAGTTTAACTAGTTGTATTTAAACTAATATTAATTTACTTTAGTAAACCCAAAGTGTGGTCACATCACATATCATTATTCTTACGTGTATCAATATTGATTTATTAGCTTCAACCAACACGACGACATCTAACAGCCCAGAAGCACGGGCAAGACTCGACAAAGCAGGCGTAGTTTTAGCTGGGGATTTTCTATACGTAAGTAACATACCATATACCAATAGGTCAGGACAACGGCTTCATGTCCATCATTCACCGCTATATTAAGAACCGCTTTCTTAGGAAGCCTAAGCAGAACAGCAGTAACTTTTAAATTAATACGAATGTAGTAAAATGTTAAGTGATAATATCTACTTCTTCACTCGTGTTGGCATTAGCTGTGCTGCTTCGTGGACAATGAACGTGACAGTTGTTATGGAGGCTCTTTGATTGCACCCACTGAAATTTAATTAGCTAATAGAAGTGGCAAAGGCATTTGCCACTTCTCACTCTTCTTCACTTAAAGGAACTTGCTGCCGCGTACAGGTGTCACGTAAGACACCAGTGCGCGAACCTTTTGCTTTATCATCAGTGCTGTTTTGGACGCAGTTACTAAAATTGAACTTTGCAGCATATCTAAAAGCGGTTTATTTTTTAGACTTAATTTATTTTGCATTGAATATTTATAGGTAGCGGCAAACCGGGCGACACGCATTCCGGTATTAAAAGATATAGATAACATTTCTATTACCTTATTTTTAAGATTTCTATGATTGCACCACTAATGTGTCATATGATTCCTTCTGATATTATCTTTTGTAATGATAAAGTAATTTTAACTTGGTCTTAGAAAAAAATTACATTGTATTTTTTCTTAGCAACTGGTTTCAAATAAACCAGATGAAAACTGCGTAGCATCAGCTACATCTGTATTGATTCCTTTGGCACAACTCGCGCTATGGGCATCCGGGTCGGTTTTGGAACAGCTACTCCACGTGCTCAATCTTAAGAGTAAAGACGAGGTACGTTGCATGATAAAAAAATCTTTGCTAGATCCTTGATTGCTATATATATAATTACATTTAACCACAGAAATAGATAGATAGAATGGAAAAGTCGGCGGGACGCGCGTGCCAATACTCTGCATCAGAGTGCAAGGCATTTCAACACCGTTCTCAGTACGCCTTATGACTTGTTTCTGGAAATACTGTAACAAAAACCCGCAAAAATGCCTTATTGCGCTGTTTCTAACTGCAGAAACAAAAGCTGTAAAGTAAATTTGATTAAAGTTAATTTTTAAAAATTAATGACGCCAACAGGTTCGTCCGAAAGTTGCCACGCAAGAATCGCAAGTAAAATTGTGATTACATCGATTCTATCTATCTATTTCTGCGCATTAAATAAAAATTTTCACTTGATTTGTTATTTCTTAATTAACCCAACGAACCCTGAATTGAAAGTATTTAATTCTAAATTCATCTTACAGATAAAAAGTGTTTTCCCCAAACTGACTGAGGACTTTAAAAATCAAGAAAATGTTGAACTTGAAGTAGCTACTAAGTATTACGCAGACTACAAGTACCCACTTACCAAGAAGTTCATAGTTGACTCCGAGAGATATTTTGCTGCCGAGGGAGAGAACGTTGACTTCCTTGAAAATGAAGCAGCTGCCAAAACTATAAATGACTGGGTACGTGAAAAAATGTGGTGTTATTCTTTCATTGCCACTTATTGTGTCTATAGGTGAAAAGGGCTCGTGCTCAATAAAAAAAACCGGCCAAGTGCGAGTCGGTCTCGCGCAGTAAGGGTTCCGGACCACCCATCGACCTGAAACCCTTGAGAAACTGCTTTAATTCATGAGAGTACATCAAAAGACATCAACGCAACGTGCGCGAAATATGAATAATTGATCGATTCTATCTACCTACTATAAACTTTGCTATGTTTCCATGGTTTAATACCATCATGAGAATTTATTTATTTATTTTTATTTATTTATTTGTACTTAAAATAATACAGAGCACGAGAAATGACAGCAGGTTGTACAATCAAATCTTGAGATTTAATGACAGATTTCCGGCCCCTAAACTAGGTATGCATATAGTTGCCGGCACGAGTCGTGAGCACAGATTCCACTGCGTTAATGGTCGAATCTCTGTTCACAGTACAACAAATCAGAAACAGGCACTTGCATTGGCTTAATTACATGATAATGCATAATTGAATATATTTAGAAAACGGAATACTAGAATACAGTGACGACAGAGACTACTACGCTGGTACAATTTGTGCTCACGTCTCGTGCCGGGTACTATACCTGTATCAACCGACGGACCGGCTGCCAAATTGCGTAACTTACTCGCGATCGCAATCAATAGGATTTCAATGTTCATTGCGCCGTGTTTTTTGACAATTCGTCTTATCAGCAACTATGTACCACGCAATGAACATTGTTGTCATTTCAAAATGAAAGCTAATGTCAAAGTGAATGCATTACACAATTACCCCACTGTATTACTTGAATGTGTTTAAAATTTAATTAAAATAATTTCTTGCTTCACCAGGTGTACAACAAAACTCGTGGTAAAATTAACGATCTTATAGAAGCAAGCGCGCTAAATAAAGAAACAAGAATGGTTTTGGTCAACGCTGTTTATTTTATGGTACGATTATTTTATAATTTTCTTAATTATTACTTTTGCCACTGCCTCGTTGGTCTGACTGCCTCGTTGGTCTAGTGGTCGCAAGCGTGAGTGCTGAACGTGGGATCCTGGGTTCGATTCCCGGGTCGAGCAAAGTGTTATCGGGTTTTTTCATTAGGAAATTCTCAGTAGCAGCTCAGAGTCTGGATTTGTGCCCGGTTAATGGCAATAGGCTCGCCCCCTATTACATGGGACTGATAACATAACTGGCGAAATGTGGGTGTACTATATACCTCAGCCTACCCCTTCGGGGTAATACACGCGTGATGTTATGTTATGTATTGTGTTATATTACTTTTGCCAATCTTGCGTTTTTAGCTGCAGGTTATATTCGAACATTTCACTAAAACTAAAAGACATATTCTTTTTTAAGGGTACTTGGCGTAACCAGTTTGATCCTATTGATACAAAAATCAAAGATTTCCATAAAAGCAACGGACAAACAGTTTCCCTTAAAATGATGTATCAATCCAGCTCTTTTAAATACTATGAAAATGACAAATACCAGGTTTGTGATATTCATACATTTGATTTAATCTATTTTTTTAAGGTAAGTAATAAATTTAATAATTTTTTGTTATTCGAAAAAAGTGAAACGATAAGTAGAGGACTGATCTCAATTCTGAATGAAAACTTCTGATCTTAAAGAAATGTTTCTCTTGAAATGATGTATCATTTCAGTACTTTAAATACTATAAAAAATTACCAACACCAGGGGGTCTACTCGCGTTTTACGAACGACAAACGAAGTACGAACTTTCGTTCCGACTGATACCTACATAATAAAGATAGGCACATAAAAAAGGCACAATTAAGATAGACTACGGTTCACAGTCTTGTACAATTTACCGGAGATGAGAAAAACAAACGTCAAAACACGATCATCGCATTCGATAAGGGAAC
Source organism: Asteroscopus sphinx (assembly GCA_949699075.1). Classification (NCBI taxonomy): domain Eukaryota; kingdom Metazoa; phylum Arthropoda; class Insecta; order Lepidoptera; family Noctuidae; genus Asteroscopus; species Asteroscopus sphinx. The sequence continues at coordinate 12,212,751 of OX453006.1, read as the reverse complement.
GATGGTTGACCGGAGTAGCAAATTGTGCGATGAATCTTACGATTTATCGAATATCGTCGAACGGGAGTAGACCCCCTATTTTGTAATATTCGTATATAAGAGCTAATATAAGTTTTAAAGGTAAGTAAAAAATAACAGAGTTCTAAAGTAAAGAGAAAGGATAATTTCGATACCACGAGCATTGTTCACGGTAGCTTAGTGGCTAAAGCACTGGCGTGCTGAGCCAGGAGTCGCAGGTTCGAATCCTGCTCGTGAGCGAGTTTCTCTTTCCACAATTTAAATCTTTAAGTTAGTTATTAGTTAGTTATATCATATATATATTTAAATCTTTAAAGAGTTCTCATTCGATCCATTTACTTCAAAAAGCTCTGAGGTGCGCAATTTGCTAAACCTTGACATCTTTATAATGAAAATAAATAATAAATAATATTCAAGTACCATAAGTAACATTTTTCAACTCCAATCAAATGTGATAATTGTGCTTGCTAGTGATCGTTAAAATATGAGTTAATTTATACTATTACAAGCCGTGGAAACCTGTAATTGGCTTGATGTAACTTTTGCTAGTTGTGTATTAATTTATTAGCTGTTGGTTTTCCTAGTTATAAATAAATAAATAAACCTTCTTTTTCATTCAAGGCCCTTCAAATGTTTTACGAAGGCAACACATTCAGTTTTCTTGTGATTCTCTCAAGAAACGCTACTGGTTTGCCGGACACAGTTAACAGTTTCAGAAACCCTGATGAATACTATAATGTGATGAACAATCTTAAATATGAAACAGTTCAAGTATCCTTACCAAAAATGTTAATAAACACAAATATGGACATGGGAGAAATGCTCAAAAAGGTATGAACTTTTTTTATTTTTTTCTTGGGAACAAATTAATAATAGTTTGTAACAATGCAGATTTTCATTAAAAAGGTACATTATCATACTCATCATCCTCCTCTACTTTTCCCAATTATATTGGGGTTGGCTTCCAGTCTAACCAGATGCGGCTGAACATCACTATTTTACACAGAGCGACTGCCATCAGACCCCCGCAACTTAGTGACTTGGTAATACCGACATTCGGAGGTTAGACCAGTTGTCAGACTTAAGATCATTTTAAAGTATTATTAAGTTGGCGAAACGAGCTAAAGGCCCACCTGAAGTTAAGCGGTTACAAGCCCATAACAACCGCAATACCACCTAGGCTGTTGCCTAAATGGTACCGCAAGTTGGTTCGTCAAACCAAGACATGAAGATGGAAAATCTCATGTGGTTGTTATTTCACCAGCACTCGTACCCTTCACACCGGAACACAGCAATGCAAAAATCACTGTTTGGCCGAGAAGTAAGTACGATGGTAGTACTTCCCCGGACGAACTCTTTCACCCAGGAGCATAGGTCATCAGCATAGGTTATCAGGTCAGCATAGGAGCATCTTTCACAAAGGTGCATGTGCATACTTTCTTTCTTTTAATAGTAATTTCCTATAAAGTCTAACATATTACTTATAAACTTTCAGGCGAATGTCACAGCTATGTTTGATCAAGGCAATAATGGTTTTGATGGAGTACTAGAAAATAACGAGCCTCTGATTATATCTGCTGCCATACAAAAAGCTTACATAGAAGTCAATGAAGAAGGAACTGAAGCAGCGGCAGCCACTGGTATGTATCAAGAGAAAAAAATTAGTTACATCATATTTTTTTAATAAACATTTTGATTAAAAGGAAGATGGGACAAGGTATAGATAAGACAAGTATATGTGGAAGGGGTGCTGGCCATAAAACCTTCATGTGTGTCTGACGGCTGCTTGTCCTTCTGGACACGTCTGGAGGGAACGGCAGTTGTTAGGCCGGTGCATCCTGGGTACGGGCAATGAAATCCTTTTGAGGGACCTTTATAGCCTTCGGGGGATCTTATTGCCCGTGGCAAATATTCTGGCACAAGAGGGGCCCGTTCTGGGAAAGTTGGGCGTTGCTCCACGTGTCCCTCTGATGCCAGCAGAGGACACAGTGGAGGAGCAGGGGCGGGCCTGGTGTGCACTCACCCAGCCACTGGGCAGGCACTGTCAAAAAAAAAGTATCTTGAAATCCACCGAATAATTATGTTTTCAACGAGAACCGTCCGTTCCTTTTTTACATTTAATAGAAGAAAATGGTATTATTCTGTGGAAACTTTGTTAAATGAGCTGAAATGCAATTCTCATAATCCACGTATAAAGTTCTCTAAGCCTAAATATATTTATATTTCTTAACATATTATATTAGTTGCCTACTTACGCCTGTAGAATACATAAACATAACCAGCCCATTACTGTCCCGCTGCTGGGCACGGGCCTCTTTTCAGTATGAGAAGGCTAAGGCCTTAGTCCACCACGCTGGCCTAGTGCGGGTAAAATAGTTTAGTACAATGTGTAAATAATAAACTCGTTACAATTAATGTGTACGTATTCTGTCATATCCACAATTTTTAAATCAACAAAGGTTTTACCAAACTTTTACAGGATGGCTGATTGAACTTGATTTTCGTTCCAAATGTTATGTAAAATACCTTATATTTTCAAATATTTTTACAATTGATTTGGTCAGTTATACTATGGACACTGTTCTGCACTTACAAATCAAAGTCGCATGCGGTGAAGTGATTAGCACGGCCATGGAACTACGAAATAAGAGCACGGCAGTGTGCATTGGTCGCCATTTCCACTCTCTCCGCTTTGTATACTTTTGTCATTCGGAGATCCCTGGTCATTCAGAGCGTGCGCGAGCAGTTTGACTTCTGGGCCCTAATTCACGTAATTTCATGACGCGCCGACGGTGCCAATCAAGTTGCAGTGACGCTGCAGTTCGTAGCTGAGAGCGGTCGCCGTAAATAAAAGAATACGAAAAGCATTGTTTTGATCGAAACTTAACTGCAACAGCGCTGCAACTACAGTTCTTTAGTTATGTGAATTGGCCTACTGTACGCGTGGTACATCGAAGATAAAAAAAAAATGTGTACCTACGAACAATCTTCCACACTCTTTACAGAGTAGTGCAGTACTGTCTTCTTCAATCTTCTTTTGTTTTTTCAGCCATTATGGTCGGGACTACTGCAGCAATATATCCTCCTCCAAAAATCTATTCATTTGAAGCAACTCATTCGTTCTTATTCTATATAGTATTTGGAGAAGTACCTTTGTTCTGCGGATCATTCGTAGGGGCTGAGTAAAAGGTGATATTAAACTTAAAAAAGCGTTATATTACTGTAAAATACTGCCATAATATTTCATTATATTATTTTGTTTGCATCTATGGTGGTTGGTTAAATGGTGATGGACACTACATTTTCCGAAGCACTGATAAAAATTTAACACTTTTCTTGAAAATTTTCCGTAGCAGTTATAATTTATTTTACTATTACCATCTTCTAGAACAGGGTTTCCCAAACTTATTTTAGCTCTAACTCCCTTGGGAGTATGCCATTCTTTGCGAACCCCTTCTTTAAACCTAAAGGGCATAATTTAGAAATACAACAATTACTTAAGTCTACACAGGTTACATTTGTAATGGTAAGTATTGATAGCATTATATTGCAATCAACTCAGCCTATCGTAGTCCACTGCTGGACATAGGCCTCTCCCAAGTTTTGCCACTAAACTCGGTCCTCTGCCTTCCGCATCCAGTCCCCCCCAGCCACGTTCTTCAGGTCGTATTATATTGCAATACGCAATTGAAATTCACCCTCACGGACACATAAAGAAATGATAGGTTAAGATCATCTATCTACTACTATTATAAAATTGTTAAATGTCAGTTGTCTGTTTGTTTGTTTGTTTGTTTGTTTGTTCCAGCATCACTATAAAACTACTAGACCGATTTTGTTGAAAGGGTTTGTGACTAAAAACTTATGATTTGACTTAAAAACTGGTATGTATTTTACCTCGCTACGATGACGGGAACCGGTGATTTTTAATTATATTTTTCTACAACATTTTGCATACATTAAGGTGAAGAAGGCGCTCATATCCAGCTGTCATTCGCACGCATGCGCTCTAGCGCGCGCCTTCATAGAGAAAATACGGCTGCTAAAGATATTGCATTAAAAACTTTTTGGTCGGGCCGAATTGTACAGAGTAGAAAAAAAAATCCTGTCGTATGTGGGTGGTGCCATCTTGGAAATGCAGTCTTTTGAGCCAACCGAAAATCAGAATCTTTCGACTTACAGACAAGGACCGGAAGCTACCTCTAAATTGCGATTTCTCTAATTTTTTGTATGAAAAGGAATAAAATTTAGAAGTACCTAAACGTTGTTATATTGTATCCATCTTAATATACTAATAAGCATAAAGTTATCTTGGTGTAACTAAAAAAATACTATTTTCAGTCTACAATTTTTAATTACCTTCTTCTTCAAGTATATTATCTTATCTTCTTAACTATTATAATGTTAACTATTATAAAATTGTTAACGTCTGTTTGTTTGTTTGTTTGTTCCAGCATCACGCTAAAACTACTGAACCGATTTTGATGTATTTTTTTTGTTTGAAAGCTGATGATCTGACTTAAAAACTGGTATGGGTTTTGAGAAAGAAAGAAAGTAAGAAAAAAAGAAAAAAAAAAAATCGTGGGTTGCGTACTCACCCGACAGATCGAAGCTTCTATGCATTTGCACGAGCGGATAGTAATGTACGATGGAGTGGAGTGGAGTGGAGTGGACAGGGGATGGGACTGGGGATGGGACTGGGGACGGGACAGGGGACGGGACTGGGGACGGGACAGTGGACGGGACAGGGAACGGAACATGGGACGGGACATGGGACGGGACATGAGACGGGACATGGGACAGGACATAGCATGTGACATGGGACATGCGACGGGACGATAGTGATAGAGTGAGATAGTGGGACAGTGGAACAGTAGGACAGTGGCAGTGGGACGGTGGGACAGTGGGGCAGTGGGGTAGTGGGGCAGCGGGGCAGTGGGCCAGTGGGGCAGTGGGATAGTGGGGCAGTGGGGCAGCGGGGCAGTGGGGCAGTGTGGTAGCGGGGCAGCGGGGCAGCTGGGCAGCGGGGCAGCGGGGCAGAGGGTTACCGGGGCAGCGGGGCGGCGGGGCGGCGGGGCAGCGGGGCAGTGGGGCAGCGGGGCAATGGGGCAGCGGGGCAGTTGGTTACCGGGGCAGCGGGGCGGCGTGGCAGCGGGGCAGTGAGGCAGCGGGGCAGTGGGTTACCGGGGCAGCGGGGCAGTGGGGCCGTGGGATATTGGGGCAGTGGGGCAGCGGGGCAGCGGGGTTGCGGGGCAGTGGGGTAGTGGGGCAGCGGGATAGTGGGGCAACGGGGCAGTCGGTCAGTGGGGTAGCGGAGCAGCGGGGCAGTGGGGCAGCTGGGCAGCGGGGCAGCGGGGCAGTGGGGTAGTGGGGCAGCGGGACAGTGGGGTAGCGGGCCAGTGGGGCAGTGGGGGACAGTGGGGCAGTGGTATAGTGGGGCGGTAGGGTAGTGGGGCAGCGGGGCCGTGGGGCAGCGGGGCAGCGGGGTTGTGGGGCAGCGGGGCAGTGGGGCAGTGGTGTAGCGCGGCAGTGGGGCAGAGGGGCAGCGGGGCAGTGGGGCATCGGGGCTGTGGGGCAGCGGGGCAGTGGGGCAGCGGGGCTGCTGGGCGGCGAGGCAGTGGGGCAGCGGGGCAGCGTGTTTAAATAAAAACACTCACACTTGGTTGGATTTGTTCTCTTTTGTCCTTATTTCCCATTATATGATGATAAACTTGAATTTCACCAAAGATTTATGAATTCATGAAATGGGACGGGACATGAGACGGGACATGGGACAGGACATAGCATGTGACATGGGATATGCGACGGGACGATAGTGATAGAGTGAGATAGTGGGACAGTGGGACAGTGGAACAGTAGGACAGTGGCAGTGGGACGGTGGGACAGTGGGGCAGTGGGGTAGTGGGGCAGCGGGGCAGTGGACCAGTGGGGCAGTGGGATAGTGGGGCAGTGGGGCAGCGGGGCAGTGGGGCAGTGTGGTAGCGGGGCAGCGGGGCAGCTGGGAAGCGGGGCAGCGGGGCAGAGGGTTACCGGGGCAGCGGGGCGGCGGGGCGGCGGGGCAGCGGGGCAGTGGGGCAGCGGGGCAGTTGGTTACCGGGGCAGCGGGGCGGCGTGGCAGCGGGGCAGTGAGGCAGCGGGGCAGTGGGTTACCGGGGCAGCGGGGCAGTGGGGCCGTGGGATATTGGGGCAGTGGGGCAGCGGGGCAGCGGGGTAGCGGGGCAGTGGGGTAGTGGGGCAGCGGGATAGTGGGGCAACGGGGAAGTCGGTCAGTGGGGTAGCGGAGCAGCGGGGCAGAGGGGCAGCTGGGCAGCGGGGCAGTGGGACAGTGGGGTAGCGGGCCAGTGGGGCAGTGGGGGACAGTGGGGCAGTGGTATAGTGGGGCGGTAGGGTAGTGGGGCAGCGGGGCCGTGGGGCAGCGGGGCAGCGGGGTTGTGGGGCAGCGGGGCAGTGGGGCAGTGGTGTAGCGCGGCAGTGGGGCAGAGGGGCAGCGGGGCAGTGGGGCATCGGGGCTGTGGGGCAGCGGGGCAGTGGGGTAGCGGGGCTGCTGGGCGGCGAGGCAGTGGGGCAGCGGGGCAGCGTGTTTAAATAAAAACACTCACACTTGGTTGGATTTGTTCTCTTTTGTCCTTATTTCCCATTATATGATGATAAACTTGAATTTCACCAAAGATTTATGAATTCAGAGATGATCGATCTTACACGTTTTATAATTATCATTTTCGGCGACATCACTCCTATATTTTGTTGAAGGTACGTACAGACCAAAAGCAGATCAGCCCCCCTAGCCATGTTGACAATCTGCAATCGTCAACGCTATTAGAAAACAATCAAAATGTATGTATAAATGACAAATCTCAACGAAAAAGTCATTCGTTGAGATATGTCATTCCCATACATTTTAATAGGGTGTTTGACAGGTATTGCCAAAAATTATGAAAATTGTACACAACGTAGATTTTAGGTTGAAGATTAACTTTTACTAAGTTAGGTTAATTTAAATATATTCTAAATATTTTATTTTTCTGTTTGAAATTTTGATTTTTTAATCTGTTGATCACGTGATACAAAACGTCTTGAGACTTGGCCTCCATTTTGGGTGACGTCATAGTCCTGTACGACGTAGGGCGAGCGAAATGTTGCCATGATCGTAACAATAAAATATACCAGTTTTTGAACGAGTAGGTATATTATTAATAATTATATTCATGTTAATTGTTAATTTAGGTTCATTTTTATTTTATTGAGCCAGGTTATGTACTTTATAACTTACTAACAATTAAACTAATCAGCATTTGTAGGTAATTTGAACGTAATTTAAAAGCTTTTGTTTTGTATGTGCGTGATTCAAACTCAAACTACAAAACGTTTTAATCATGTCTCATGTGACAAAAAAAAACCGCGTTCCGATTTTTTACTTATTGTCAAATTCGTACCTTTTTGGTAAGCGTGTAGTACTTTTATGGGAATTCCGGCAACACTGACCGGAACACTGGCCGGAACTAGAACAGTGACGTAGGTTGACGATAATGTCACGTGACTTAGCGTTTTAGTGCGAAATTGAAAATGAGAATTTAAAATCTTGATTATTTAATTTTACAAGCATATTTTAGTAATTATTTGTTAATGAATGCTTTAATTGGATGTTTCGCCATCGTTCTACGTACATTTTCAAAAATTGTCAAACACCCTAGATTGTAGACAACTTGGCTAGGGGGGCTGGCCTATTCCCCAAAGTCATAGTCGACTTCATGATATGAGCTACATAATGTTAATAGCTCTTTCCGTGGGCAAAAGATTAGTCAGTCAGCAGGTTGGTAGGGGGGCACACTGGGCAGTCAGTCCAGGGTGCGCCGGACGATCAATTAAATATCGTCATTCGTGGAGGCTCTTTTAATGCACCCCAGCGTATAGCGTCTCTATTGCGTTGGCGATTGTAGATTTTCAACTTGGCTAGGGGGACAGTAATAACGCAGGTTGAAGGCGGGCCCGCGCAAGTTTTAATACAAGGAAGAATATGAAACAAGACACACCAAATATTTGCGTAGGCAATAAGGCATAGGTAGGGTAATTTTTAGTATTTACAGAGATAATAATTTTCGTTAATAAATACAAGAGCGGTTAGGTTGGGGTAGATGTATTCACTGGTCAAATGATCAGTTGTCAACTTTAATTGCTGAATAAACGCTTTATAATTACTACCAACTCCACACGTGGATCCTCACGCTCTTCTTCGAGTCGCCCTTCCTATATACTGGAGGACAGTACTGGAATCTGCAATAATAATCACCCTCTTCAGCTTTGTTGAAGCAACCAATATCTTGGCATCTTCTGCACATTTTAGAACAAAGCAATCCCACCTTAGGAGTAAATATAATTATTCAGCTCAATTCAGCTTTTGTCCATAGAAAACACAATTTTTGTATGGAGATCGTAGGCCGTGCCGCTGAACAGATGGCATACAAAAATTGTGTTTTCTATGGATAAAAGCTGAATCGAGCTGAATAAATGTAATCACTACCACATCTCCTTCCGTAAGTCTGATCTGTATTATTTCAGGACTCCTGCAATAATACAGATCAATTATACATGAACAAAAATCTAAACCAATTTTCTTCCAAATCTGCGTAATTTAGGTTAGGTCAAAAGTCCAATAAATGAACCACATTTATTTAAAGTCACAAAAATGCACAAATTTGAAGAATGAAAACCATTATATCACGAAGATCTTTCCTTTATTCCAGCTGTGATAGTAGCTGGTTTAGCACCATCTGCTCACATCCCTGAGGTTAAAGTTTTTAATGCGAATCGGCCTTATCTGTTTCACATTTTATGTAAAAGGACACCAATGTTTAGTGGAGTTTTAACAGGTGGAAATTAGAATAATCTGCATGACTACTAAAATATCGTAAATATTGAGTGATTTTTATTTTAAAATAACTATTTTTAAAGAACTTTTTATGGGTACTTAATTTATGTCATGATATAGTACTTGAATCTCAGAAAAGTCGTACGGATCCATTTTCTATAGACATAATTTGGGTTTTCTTTATCCTTAAAGACACAGTTTGAGCCTTTTTAATCTTAATATTTATTACTTTTCGTCGGGGACTTTCAAAATCCACAATAATTATACTACCCATTATTTTTTTAACCTCATAAGTTTATTTTTTCTTTATTTGTATAAATACGCTGTTTGGCGAAATACCTAAGCTTCTTTGCTAAGCGTTATATTTATTGCTTATGTGTTCCTTATAACATCGTTGCTGTGAGTGTGTCATATTTGTATATATTTTTTACCGTAGTATTTTTAGTGTTCCATAGGTAACCAAAGGGTGGCTCCCTTATTACTACGCCAATTACACAGGACCTTATTACTAAGCCTACGCCGTCTTTTCGTCCTTGCGTCCATCTGTCTGTCACGGGGTATCTTTGTATCAAATAGCCAGTTGAAATTATCACAGAATATAGACAATTCGTATTATCTGTCCCATGAGTTTTAAATGGGGACAGACATTAAAAGTTTTATCAGGCCCTGAAATATTTTTTATTATAGTTTCAGTCCCCGAAAAGGGGCAGATGGGAATTTTCGTGTCATCTGTCCCTGAACTTATAAATGGGGACATATGGGCATTACATATTATGGGTTCTACCATAGCTGCTTAGTCCTTAATTTATAACAGAGTCTGCCGAGGTCATGTATAGTATAGCATTCCAAGTATTCTACAGGGCAGTTTATATTTTAAAACGCTTAGCTTACCCACAACAGACCTCAGTTTGTTGCAAAGTCTTTATGCGGTCGCCAACAGAACCGGCTATCAATTATTAGGCCAACATACATATGGTTTTCAACTACTTCTAATATTGGACATTGACAAGTATCAGCTGGTCTATGCAGGCAAGAGTGTTCGTGAGCTTTCATCACCGGTGTAGTGGTGCATTTGTTGTGGGATGAACGTATATGAACGATTTCTCCAGTATAAGCTGACCTCTCATTGTACGGAAAGCCTTACAATGTGTGCCTACACACGTAGGCGATTCCGACTCGCACTTAACTGGTATTTTTTAGCGCTCCTTGTGTTGCTCCACATCGGTGCCACTGCGGCGAATCTGTCGACGGCCTCGGACACCATGGCCTGTCCTGTTGCAGGAGCGCAGGGCGCATAGCAAGGCACGCCAGCATTAATGACATTATTCGTCATGCTCTTGCCACCGCCGGTATGCCAGCTGTATTAGAACCTAACGGCTTGGTACGAGACGATGGGAAGAGACCAGACGGCATGTCGTTATTGCCGTGGAAGATGGGTAGGCCTCTGATGTGGGACGCAACGTGCGTCGACACCCTTACTCCATCACACCTTCCTAACTCGGCTGGCTGTGCTGGTGCTGCCGCCGCGTCTACGGAGGCCTTCAAGCGGCGCAAATATAGTAACCTATCAGGTAACTATGACTTTGAGCCGTTTGGGGTCAAAACGCTCGGGACATGGGGTCCGAGTGCGCGCATGCTTTTCAAGGAAATCGCAAAGAGGCTGGTCGACACTTCGCGTGACCAGAGGGCTGGTTTGTTCTTTGGCAAGTTTGTTCAAAGTGGCAACGTTGCCACGTTCTGGGCACTTTTCCAGATGACAGCGATGTGGAGGAATACTTTGACGCCTAAGCACGCCTTTTTATATAATTTTATTTTGTACTTGTATTTTATATTTGTGTTGTAAATATTGTACATTTGTGGATAGGTTATTTAACTATAGTAAATACTATATTGTAGAAATAAATAAAAGTATTTTTTTCTAAAATTAATCGTGTATTTTCTTCTTTCAGATTTGTTTGAGGAAATATCAAAAGTTCTTTTTTGGAATAAAAATAGTCAATTAAAAATATTTTCATTTGATTTAATCATAATAAAATGAATTATAGTCTTATATTTTGTAGTTCTTTTTTTAACCAATTTTATCACTTCATTGTTGATTGTAGGTAGGTACCTCTACCTACTTATTTAAGAAAACAGTATACAAAACAATGTCGTACTCCGGTCTTAACAGTTAACACTTATCTGAAGCCCGAGAAAAAAAACAACACCAAGCAATTTAAATACAAATTAACAAAAGTAATTAGAACTCTTTACAACAGGCTGAAACGACCTAAACCCAGTCACTAAAGTAACCCAATGTTTGTATCCAGTGAGAACAAAATACAGTACCTACATTATGACGGATCCCAACGATAGACCTCTTGAGGGACTAGTTTCCAATTAACAGGTATTATTGGAACTCCCTCGGGGATGAGAATATCGACAGGACGGGATCAAATGAAATTACGAGTTAGATCTCACTTATCCAGGCGAAATCCTGGATAATCTTCTAAGGGAAACGTTGTTATGGTCCTGGTTAAAATTAAATTATTGTTTCGCGCTACTACAGAACTGTTTGTTAGTAGTTTAGTCCCGTTTGATTCTTCAGTTTCCAATTTAAATTGTGAATTTGATAATACTTTGAGGAATGGATATAATCGGGTCATATATACATAATTATGTAAAATTAGGTAAAATTGTTGTGAGACTTGTAGATGGAAGTCTCACAATCGTGAGAGCACGATAGTTAGAAAACTGATAATTCATGATATTTTTTGCCGTTTTTCTAGCTTCCTCAGACTCCTAGAAAACCCCCAAATTAGCTTTTTGTAACTTTTTTTCTTCGGGTGTAAAGGGATAGTGCTTCCGAATCGGAACCAGATGCTATTCACCACTTATTTTTTTTTACATTCGCAGTGAAATTAATAAAGAGGTATTAGATAGTAAAGACCTACATATTTACAAGACTATGATAAAGTCAGTTGCACAAGCACAAACATGTATACACTCGACGAAATTAAAACGTTAATTTAAAAGAAAGTAGATATTGAAATCTTTCAACATTGTACATTAAGCATCTGCTAATTACATTTGAAAACCGGCTGCCGAATTGCGTAACTCACTCGCGATCGCAATCATCTGGATTTCAATGTTCATTGCTCTGTGTGTTTTGACAATCCGTCATATTGACAACTACGTACTACGCAAAGAATATTGCTGCAATTTCAAAATGAAAGCTGATGTCAATGTGAATGCATTACACAATTATTCCACGGGTTTGGGAAATATCAAGATTAAATCAACAAGTTTTTCTTAAAATTGCGTTTTAATTTCTTTAAATGGTCATCATTGTGCAGCTGATTGTACGCATAGTTATTATTCTGAAAAAAAAATTGTTCAGGACGACTAGTTGCCTAAAAACAATTATTACGAGTAGTTATTGTTCTGAGTTCGTTACACATGTCACAAATTCTAGAGGTCAATGACTCATGACAATGTTATGTACAAAGAACTATGTAATTACACTATTTATTGTCATTGTTACGATCACAATGAAAACATCTTTTTTTGGAGTACTATTCTCATAGATTAGCATATATTATTAGTAGACCTGCAGCAAAAGCGAGTAATACATCACTCAGGCCTGAACTGGCCCGAACTGTGGTTCCCTTGAGACTTGTATATTGATGATTTAATTAAGCAGTTGCCCTCAAACTTGTGTATTGGGATGCTCCGGTTCGCGACCGACAGAGAATCCTGTCCGTTACATCGGAATTTGTAATTAAGAAACAACGTCTGGGAACAAAATCTGTTTACGAAGTCAGTCGAAGTATTTTATCTTGTTCGTCGCGGTTTAGTGGAACCATCCACATGAGGGATGTGGGAAAGTAAAATAGTTCACGTTCTTCTCTGTTCGCTGTTGAATGATTTCTTATTGAATGAAGTTTACTTGAGCGCGTAAGTATTAATACCGTACACAAAGCCTCAAAGGCTAAACACAATATTGAATTCGTAGGAAGCGTGAGCCTGTGTCATGTGGTGAAGCAATAGTCTAGCAATATGGTGTTAGATAGTAACAGTATATTAATATTATTGTTAGTATTCGGTACGTAGTCAGTACCTCCGTAACGCAAAACTGTCATTTAAACTTTGATCAATAAGTGGGTGATCCTGTTGTTTTACCAGATGTCAAACTTTGAGAACCCCGACTGTCCGTGATAAGGTCCGTGAAGATCTTAAATATCCGTTGTTGCGACTTTAATAAGATATTCACAGGACAACCGAGCCGGGCCTTCTGAAGCGATCAATGAACGATCACCCAACACGGCAACCGTGAAATAATGAGCAAACTTATAATACCTATGTGTCAGAACATTTCTAAATTTTGAATGGAATGATGTAAGAATTACGTCTTCTTTAAAATAGAAAGACTCATTCTTGATTAATATCTTGCCCCAACTTCGTCTATGAAATATCTGAAATCATACTTTCAACAGGTAAAGCGAAACGAGTCGATAAGTAAGACCAGTAAATTAGCTTCAGATAACATCGAAGTTCGTCGTAAATTTAGCTCAACTCCGTCGATTGTAAAGACCGCTGGCTCTCTAGCAAATTGATCTTATCGGGAGGCTACCCGATGTTCATAGTTAGTGGTCCATAGTTCATTGTGAATTTCGCAAGCGGCGCTAAACTCTGACGGTCAACTAATTTACCGGGAGACCAATCTTTACCTTAATAGTTATGGTATAGTTGTAGCTTGAAAGTTCTTCAGTGCACAGCGACCGCTAGGTAAACTTGGGGGGAACCAGAATTTGTATTGAAATAATTTGGTACTTCGTCTTTTTAAACTATGTCTTCAATTATTTATAATTACTTATTTTTGTCTATATTGATTTTACAGTTGCAGTCTATATATAAAGACTGCAACTTTAAATTAATATAGACATTTGATGTGAAATTTTGTTCAGAAAAATGAAAAGCTGACATTGCCGTAAGGACATACAACTGACATTATCATAAGTACCTATTACTAATAAATGTACCCACTTAGTTTACAAGAACCAGTATGAAAGTGTCCACGAGCTACAAGCAGAACTAAGACGTATTATTCTAAATATACACCACAACAAGATCAAAAAATCGACAGGGAGCGAAATAATCAACAGAATGTGACTTTGTATTCAACAGGATTTTGAGCATTTGATAAATTGATTAATTTTGTATTAAAAATGTTAATGGTTAATGGTCTTCCTTTTATTTGTGACACTATGTTATTTAGCAAAAAATAATCCTTATGATGAAACCTTTCGATCGGTATGATAAAGCTACAGGATGATTATTTTTCTCATGTAATGGGTTTGATTTCCGGTTCAACCATGTAATTATTTAAATATCTATGAATGCAGTTTAAATTGTTTTTTAAATTAAATAATGTCTTCTTGCAGTAAATGTTCCATCTACAATATTCAAGGTACTTTCCCTCTATGTGGCATATCCGTGGGACGCCCTGTATACCTAATAGATATAGCTATGTTTGCTGTGGTTCCAAAAAATATAAATAAATATAATTTTCAAATTAATCTAAATATATAAAACAAAGTCGGGTTAGTTACACCATTTATAACTCAAGAACGGCTGGACCAATAGAACATAACCCGGATTAACATATAGGCTACTTTTTATCCCGGGAAGATGAATAGATCCCGCGGGATGCGTGAAAAATTACATTCACGCGGGCGAAGTCGCGGGGATAGGCTAGTTAATAATATTATTTATAATTTTAACGCATTAACGCATGTGGTTAAGAGTTCTCTAAACCGACGAGCATGCATGACGAGGTTAATGGACGTAGATGAAGCGAAAGAGGTGTGTCAGGATCGTAGCAGGTTGGAAATCCATAGTCTCTGCCTACCCCAATGGGAAACAGGCGTGATAATATGTATGTATGTATGTAACGCATGTGGGGCGAAATCTAAATTGTGCAATTGTGGAAAGAAAAATTCCCTCACGAGCACGAGAGTTTACGGTAGCTTATCGTTAAAGCACGGAGTCCCTAGCATGAGTTTTTGCGATATCGTGTAGCTAATGTGATTGTGCAGTGATCGACAAATTTTATATGGGAACTTTACCAGCGCCACGTGTGCATATTTGGAACTACACAAGTCTTTGACAATAACTACCCGATAACGATAACTATACGATATTTCAAATATTCTGGTGTATTGAACCAGGAATCGCAAGGGTTCGAATCCTGCTTGTGATCGTATTTTTCTTTCCACAATTTATATCATGAATTAAAAATATTTCCAGAGAAGATCGCCTTCCACTGCATCGCTCCAGCGATATCTAAGGCAACCGACCAGGCGTCGCCTTTTTGGTCGAATAATACTTGGAGTTTCCTTGAAGGATAAACTCCATAACGAGATTCGGAGAAGAACCAGAGTGACTGATATAGTCGAAGGACCGATGGCCGTTGAAGCAGAAGAGTCATTGAGTGTAGATAGCGAATCGACAAACGTAGCGTAGGGTGCCCCTCAGCCAGGTGGACCGATGGCCTGATTAAAAAGTAGCTGGGTGGGACTGGATGCGGAAGGCAGAGGACTGAGTGTTGTGGCGCAACTTGGGAGAGGCCTATGTCCAGCAGTCGACTGTGATAGGCTGAGCTGATGATGTTGATGATATTCCAGATGAGCAATTTATTAATATTACTAGCTATCGCCCGTGGCTTCGTGGAATGTCGATAAAAAGTATTCTATGTGTTAATCCAGGCCATCTTATCTGCATGTGTTTTCATCTAAATCCGTTCAGCTGTTTCAGCATGATTAAAGTACAAACAAATACTCATACTTTCACATTTATAACAATTATATCAGCAGGTTTAGTAGGATTGCCTTAAATTTTAATGAGAATTCCCTAAATTGATTATAAAGAAGAATAAGAAGAGAGAGAGTAAAAATTTATCAATTCTAATGGTCTTAACACCGACATAAATTAAGATTAACTATTTATCTAATGCCTCTGAACTATATTGTTTTTGTTATGTGACAATGCAACGCAATGTATGGTGCAAACCCATAATCTATTAAATGTTTATTGGTGTAGTATGTAGATAACAAATGTGTACCACACCATATAATAATACCCTGGGTAATTTTGTGGCATTCTCCTTTTCTAGTTTATTTGTTGAAAATATATACAATATCTTAATTAACGAAAGTCGTTCCCGTTAACCTTTAAAGTACCGTCCGCACATACCTACTAAAAATAATATTTCCACCAAAAATGAAAAATAAATTTTATTTTTAAATGCAAAATAATAAACGTAAAAATAATTTTGTATGATATTTAAAACTATAAATTAATTTTTATTTTAGGTTGGATTATTATTTTTAGAATGTATGGACGCTACATTATTACGGGTAAGCGGGAACACGATCGTTAATTAACATATTGTTTAACACAAATTAAATTAAGTGTTTTATGTGTTGAAATATTTTTGACTGTCATTCGTTGAAAATCAGCGCTGTGTTGTGGCCACAGACCAGTAAGCCTCAGTAAGCCTCTAACGCCGATTAGCCGGACACCCCCGGTCACCACGCATATGCAGTAGCACTGCATATCACACGCCCCGCCGCCAATCAGGACGTCAGTCCATCAGCGAGCGGCACCAATTATACGGAATCATACCGATGAACTTTTAAGCCGACCAATCATAACGCGCCGTCCGCCCCCCGGTCCCCGCTAACATTTTACGACTGCGTTCTCATGCAAACTTTATTTATGCGGCGTCTTGAAGCTTACGAAGCTTACTGGTCTGTGGCCTCAGTAGAAGCTTACTGGTCTGTGGTTGTGGCCATAGACATTATTAGTTGTGGCTCACGTTACGTTATTAATCTGAGGTTACAACACAGTATCATGCTAATTGTCAACCTCTTTGCCGCGGCTACGACATACAAAGCTACTTTTCTTATGATGTTAAAAATATGTGTCACTATAAATCCTAAAATGTAATAAGTTATTTTTTATGTTCACCTACCACGTCTCTTGATGTAGCAATAAATCATTTTTCTTTCTTTCTTTTTGTTGCGACTAGGTATATTTTTACGTCGATCGACTTAATTGTTTTTAAAATGTTCAGCTATTGCTAAAACTGAAAATGTCTTAGTATACAACTTAGTGAAGAAACTTTACTTTTATGTTTCTCGTCTACATCATTAGCAACTAGAAAATTATTGCGCTAATGTAACTTGACGCTCATTTCTTTAAAGTTTGAAATGTAAGAAAGAAGAAAAGTATACTCATAGGTATATTTATTAAGTTTCTTTCTTACAGATCTTTTGATTGTACTCTGGCATTTTTATAAAAAAAGCACTGAGGCATCTCATGAATTCCTTTGAAAAGTAAATTAACATTTCCCTGTGGCCATAACCGTTTCTTTTACTGCTCTCTCGCGCTTACCGCTTTATTTTGAGTCAGATAAAAAAATTGTTAATCAGAATAAAGTTTCCCTTGCACTGCACTTATTCTCTACGGACTAGTTTTATAGTTCATCGCCGAGTTTGTCAAAAAATTATTTAACATCAAAATGTGTGGGAAGAAAATTATTATGATTGTGATAAAACATTTATGAATTCGCGGCATCGCATTTTATGAATAAGTATGAAGGGATGTATCTGTGTTTTTCTATAATCTAAGGTCGTAAAGCTATGCGGTTTTCCCACAGAAATAGATAGAATGGAAAAGTGAGCAGGGCGCGCATGCCAACACTGCACCATAGCGCAGTGCATTTCAAAGCCTTTCTCAGTACGCCTTATGACTTGATTCTGTAAATACTTTAACAAAAACCCGCGCCTTATTGCGCTGTTTCTAACTGCAGAAACAAAAGCTGTAAAGTACTTTTGATTAAAGTTATTTTTTTTAAATTAATGACGTCAATATTATGTAAGGCGTAGTTTGTTCCAAAGTTCATCATCATTCATCATTTCAGCCGAAAGACGTCCACTGCTGGACATAGGCCTCCCCCAAACATCGCCACAACGACCGGTCCTGTGCCTTCCGCATCCAGCGGATTCCCGCGACCTTCACCAGGTCGTCGGTCCACCTTGTGGGGGGCCTACCCACGCTGCGCCTTCCAGTACGCGGTCGCCACTCCAGAACTTTACTGCCCCATCGGCCATCCGTTCTGCGAGCAATGTGCCCCGCCCACTGCCACTTAAGTTTGGCAATTCTTCGGGCTATGTCGGTTACTTTCGTTCTCCTGCGAATCTCCTCATTTCTGATTCGATCACGCAGGGACACTCCGAGCATAGCCCTTTCTAGTTCCAAAGTTACCACGCATGAATCGCAAGTAAAATTGTGATTACAATCATTCTATCTCTATCTATTTCTGTGGGTCTTCCGCTGTGTGGAGCACTCTTTACATGCTGCCTCCGACAGCTTTCTTGATCACGTCTGACCATCTTGCCAGTGCTCTGCCTTGAGCGCGATTTCCTTCTATTTGTCCCAGTAATAAAAAAAATTGTGTGATAAAAATTTGTTTAAGTACGGTGTACAAAAAAACCAGCACCATTATTATCTATACTAATATTATAAAAAGGAAAGTTTTGATTGTTTGTTTGTTTGTTTGCATTGAATAGGCTCCGAAACTAATAGACCGATTTGAAAAATTCTTTCACCGTTGGAAAGCTACACTATCTCCGAGTGACATAGGCTATATTATATTTTCAAAAAAATTAGGGATCCTTACTAAAACTCCAATAATGTAACCCAAGGTGTAAAAAAATACCTATAAAATTCCTTTCATCGCGTGCGCTGCTAAAACTATTGATGATAGAATAAGATAATGTACTAAAACTTTGCAAAACCCGTCATTATCTACAAAAAATGTCGCGACAGCATATGTCTAACTGTTATAGTTATGTCACAATAAGTGTTCTTTTATTTAAAAAAAACAATTGAAATGCCGCCGCTAGAAAAGGCTCTTTATTTGTACCTTGGTATTAATCCTTATCAAAATAAATTACTTTATACTGAAGACTGCTTCAATACCTTTATATAACTTTTTGAATTATTCAATTCGGACATTCCATTCGAAAGATATCACGAGTTCAAAAATGTAAGTATTAGAAAAAAGTCGCGTGGTGGCTGCTCACTCCGCTCGGCTAACTATTGCAGGTCGGGCAGCAGACTACCCTGAGTCTACTGCTCGCAGGCCCCATCCTCCCGTAATTTTTATAGAATTAGTTTTCTTCCTCGCGGTCCGGGTGGTGAAGCCATGACCTTCGGTCCCAAGAGGCGCGGGAACACTTCTCAGCGGGCACTCCTGGGGTTACGAGATCGACGGGGGCAGGGAAGGACAGTCCCCCCACTGCCTGCCCAGTGGCAGGGTGAGTGCATACTGGGCCCACCCCTGCTCCTCCACTGTGCCCTCTGCTGACATCAGAGGGACATGTGGAGCAACTCCCCATTGGCCCCCATGAGGCCCCTCCCGTACCAGAACATTCGCAGGCAATAAGATCCCCCGAAAGTTAATCCTTCGAAAGGATTCCATTGCCAGTACCGAGGATGCACTGGCCTAACAACTGCCGTTCCCTCCAGACGTGTCCAGAGGGCCAAGGAGTTGTCAGACACACGTGTAGGTTTTCTGGCCAGCCCCTACAGGGAAGCTCTAACTTAATTTTAATGGCTTTTGTTTGTAGTTATGATCTTTTTACAAACAGTAGAAATAAAAATGAAATAATCGAATATTAAAAAATAATGACAAAAAAAAATTAAAATCTAAACTTTCTATATAATGTACTCTTTCTTATTAACCCGACGCAAAAAGAAGGGTGTCTGTGTGTGAGTGTATATTATATGCGTAAAATTTATAATTTTTGAATTTTTTCCTAAATACCCGTGCGAAGCCGGAACGGGCTGCTAGTATGTAGTAAAATATTAAATTAGCCCGCAAACCGTTCACTGCTAATCATAGGAGGCCTCCTCGTTCACTAAAAAGAAATATCCTGAGGAAATACTGGCATAGTCACAACATTGGACAAATGGGTTGAGTTGATCATCCTGTGATCCACACATATAATTGGGAAAGTCTGTTTCCTACCTTTTCACGACTAAAACTCTGAACTGATCGTAATTAAATTTAGCAATGAGGTAGCCTTGGACCAGAGAAGGAAATAAGCTACTTTTTATAGCGACGAGTTAAACAGTTCTCAAGGAATTTGCGATTACGTCGCTGTGATAAAACGAGTCACACCCGTGAGAAGCAGCGGGCAGAAACTAGTTATTTAATAAAGTGCAACATATTGTTATTATTATTGCATTAAAAATGATGCGCTACCAATCTCTGCATCTGCTTTCATCATCACCATCAACTCAGCCTATCGCAGGCCTCTCCCAATTTGCGCAACAACACTCGGTCCTCTGCCTTCCGCATTCAGTCCCCTCCAGCCACGTTCTTCAGGTCGTCAGTCCACCTTGCGGGGAGGCGCCCTACGCTGCGTTTGCCGATTCGCGGTCTCCACTCAAGGACTAGTCTGCTCCAGCGGCCATCGGTCCTTCGACAGACAATGGCCAACCCACTGCCACTTCAGCTTACTGATCCCATAGGCTATGTCGGTCACTCCGGTTCTTGTCCGGATAATCTCGTTTCGGATTTGCATCTGCTTTATCAACTATTTATTCTTAACCATGATCAATATAGTTACTCATCTATGCCATTATTAAGTAAGCATTAAGCAATACATAATAATTATCACCACTGTCTAAAGTAACATCTTTTACTGATCAACCGGAAAACAATTTTCAACAGCTTGTTGATTTTTTGTTAATCATTTTAATTAACTTACCAAAAAAAACTAAAGGTTATCAGGAACCTTCACACCTTTTAATGAACCTACTTGAACCGTTCCTGATACTCATTTTCGAGCAGATAACTTTAGTGTCTCGTAGAGTATTCTTACCTACTTATGTCAAAGCAAGTGCTTCTATGAATGGGAGTTTTTGGCAGCTCAAAATTGCAACTGAATATTTTATGGCCGCAGATACCATCAACAAAAGCAGACGCTTTCCGGGCACCGAGGACTGTTTTAGATAAAATAACAATGACATTTAGAAATGGTGTTTTTAAACATTTTAGTACCGTAACGGTTTATTTAAAATTCTTGTACACAATTATAATAAAACAAGTTTAACCGGATTATATCGCGTATATTATTTAAATTGGTTTTCCTGACGTTTACATTATTCTTGTACACAAATTTCACAAGAAAATCAACGAATGATCAGAACCAGTGGACTTCACTGGTTGGACTTTACTGGTTCTGATCATTCGTTGATTGAAGTAAATTTGGATCTCATTGCATCTTATGCAAACTACACTTTTAAGAATCTATAGGTACGGTCGATCGCACGTCAATAGTAATAGTTTGACGTTGACAGCGCCTTTATTTCGTAAGCAGTAAGGGCAGTTTTCTAATTCAAGTGTTACCACTGTCATGCAATCGACTGTACTATTATCCTGATAGAACAATATGTCGGCACCCGGTCTTGGGTCATCATCATCATCATCATCAACTCAGCCTATCGCAGTCCACTGCTGGACATAGGCCTCTCCCAAGTTGCGCCACAACGCTCAACGGTCATGGGTACGGACGTTAAATGACTAGTAAGCGTCATACTGACGTATGAAGAGCTTAAGTGTTACTTGCGTATATTAGCGAGTGTTAGCGAGTATTCATCGCACCGAAGTTATAAAACCAGCTGTCACTCACTTTGCTGCTAGTTATTGAAGAAGTCGGACGTCCTATAACCTGACCTGACAGCTTGTCCTTATAGTTTGTGATCGAGAGTCCATGTGGCTTTAATTTAAATCATCAACTTTGCCCCTGATAATATTATGCAGACATTTATAATTGTAGGCAATGATATTTAAAAGTATAGATATGTCATACCCTAACAAAACCAGGGTATGACATATCTATACTTTCGACCTAAAGAACATGGCTGGGGGGGACTGGATGCGGAAGGCAGAGGACCGAGCGTTGTGGCGCAACTGGGGAGAGGCCTATGTCCAGCAGTGGACCGCGATAGGCTGAGTTGTTAAGAAAACCAACGAAAAATAAGGTCCGTACGCAGCGGTAGCACAATACACATAAACTAATGCAAAGTAAATAAGTTAGTTACTTTAAGTTAATTTCGCGTCATAATTAGTACACTTTCTGTACACACATGACGGCGGCATTTTTGTATTTTTGTTGTCATACGTCACGCTTGATGCGTTGCTTGACGGAGACCTACGATGAAATAGCCTACTTACAAGACTAGTAGCAAAACGTCCCAATTAGAACGTTTTAGAGTCTTCAGATTGCGCGCGCATCAACATATCTTTAATTTTTTAGGGTTCCGAAGTCCTACAAGGAACCCTTATAGTTTCGTCATGTCCGTCCGTCTGTCCGTCTGTCCGTCTGTCCGTCTGTCCGTCTGTCCGTCTGTCCGTTGTCCGTCTGTCCGTCTGTCCGTCTGTCCTAATCCTTTACAGCTTAATAACTTCTACAGTTATAAACATAAGTAAATGAAATTTTGTAAAAAAATAGTATACATATAGATCTCAATTTTAAAAGAATAAAAAAATAGTTTTTACGTATTTTAGGGGTGGCGTCCATACATGTGAAATGGGGATGTAAAATTTTTTTTTTCGCTGCACCCCCTCGTGTGGGCTATCATTGAATAGGTCTACTAAAATGAAGGTAATGTTTCATACACCACTTTTTTATCAGGTGTACCATCTGCGAAATATAGCCCGCCAAAGTGGCTTGCAATGTGCCCCCTGCCATTTCTAAACTATGCAATGTAGAAACTTATAATCTTCCACATTGATAAACCTGTGTGAAAACTCTCTTTTAAAATTATTTCGAGTATAATGTGATTATAATTTTTTGAGTTATAGAGAGAAAACTGAAAAATACTTAAAACGTCCTAGTTCAAAGGTCATTGACCTTAGAAAAAAATTATCATAGCAAATAATGCTCCTTTAGCTACTTTCTATTTGAAAAAATCACAAAAAGTAACTTTGAAATGACACGCTTCTTCAATTTGGCTTCTTGAATTTATCGCTAGATGGCGCTACTAACACACTGAGTCGCGAATGCTGCCGATTATTGCAAAAACTAAAATAGCCATAATTAATATTCGATTTGATTCGTTTGTAATTACACCTACTTAAGGAACCCTATAATACTGAGCATGGCCCGACATGCTCTTGGCCGGTTTTTTTATAATATCATCGATTGTAGGTAATGCTTGATTCTATTACGTGTCTGCCGATTTTTTTTTAATTCTCATTAAGTAAACACTCAGGTCATGTCTCTATAATTCCAACCCAGCCAGCGCGTTGGTCAAACGTAACCGCATCTCCATTAGGTCGTGGTTGCCGTACTAGGCAAGTCACTTCGACACAACATTAGATAATTTTATCGTTATGTATTTTGTTGGTCGCTGAGACCATTGCAATGGCGGCATGCACCTATTATACTACAGTATTATAAATATTAGTGTTGCAATACCATTAAATTGAATGTTCAAACTCTACATTAGAATCAATTCTGTTGATTAAACTCAACTTGGATACAAATTGATTTTATTTGTAGATTAAAAAGAAAGAGATCGGATAAAATAAGAGCCGTCAAATTAAGATGATCTAAAATTTTCCACAGATATAAACGACACCTCTCAAGACATGCTGATTAAACATGTCATGCAAACTAGTTTAACCACGGTTCTATTTGTATCTTAATTTATTATTCTTATTCTTATTCTTATTCTTTATTGTACACACAGATATACATTTATATTACAGTACTATTATTATTATTATTTAGTAGTATTATTATTTATTTATTAAACAATTTATGCACACAGAGAAAGTTACAGAGAAAAATTGATAGCGGCAGCAAAATTCATGCCGTTTGCCGTCACGGCATACGGTCATAACCACAAGCCGAGCCAATAGATGTTTCACATCAAAATAACATAACATAACATCACACCTGGATTTCCCCGAAGGGGTAGGCATAGGTGTAATAGTACACCCACATTTCGCGAGTTATGTTATAGTCCCATGTAATAGGGGGCGAGCCTATTGCCACTGACCGGGCACAAAACCAGACTCCGGGCTGCTACTGAGAACCGACATACATAACCGACTAAAGAATGGAATTTCGACAATTAAGTCATAAGTCATTTATTCATTTGTGTAACATAGGTACAAAAAATAATATAAAGTTCTTAAATACAATAAAGAGTCCGCTATGTAAGAAAATACAAGTACAAAGATACTGTTTATTTATAAAGAAAGCTCTTCCATTCCAGTAGACCTGCGAGAACCTGCCTGAATCTGACCTGCTTCTCTTCTTAGTTTCGTCAGCTAATAAAGAAAGCATTATTTTATGTTATGTTTAGTTAGTGTCCAACATAATCCAGGTTCCGTGTGGTGCCAGACGTAAAGAATAGCACCACCCTATCTCAAGGTGACCAAGGGATACACCAAAGGATGGGCAGCAGCGTTCTCTGAATATTTAACCAACCAACAGCGATCGCCATCCCGCCTGCCAAGCGTGGCGATTATGGCATATAAGGCCCTCCCACTTGGGGGGAGGCCTATGTCCAGCAGTGGACGTCTTTCGGCTGAAATGACGATGATGATGATAATCCAGGTCTATTTCTATCCTTAAATTGTTTACCAACATACCTACAACGACAATACAATACACCACTAACAACGTCGAAAGCGCTTCTATAAGACTACTAGCTGAATAAGTTAAAATTACGGCCGACATACGAATAAACCGCAGCTGATCCGATGATAGCTTGCGAATCTTCACGGTTCTAAAGTCACGTAGCTCTTGTATAATATCTGGAAATTCAGTGGGACCATCTAAATTGGAACGAGGCGGATAATAAACGGACCGGATACAGCGAAGTGAGACGATTTATGAAACTAGACTTAGTATTAAAGTTCCTACTGTACGTACGTGCCGAGTCGAAAGTTAAAATTATAATGAAACTACGCCAGATGTGCGATTGGTTAATCGTCCTTTGTTAGGATAAGTATAATTAGAGTATTTGCCGTTTGTGTAGATTAGTCACAGACATGGTAAAAAATATAGACGAAGTTCTGCGAACAATTAGGTGCTTCATATTACTTGTTTGACATAACATGACGCCTGTAACCGTAACGTCAGGAAAATCAATTTAAATAATATACGCGATATAATCCGGTTAAACTTTGACGACCTCTATGGTCTAGTGGTTCGAGTGTCGGACTGCTGATCACGAGGTCGTGGGTTCGATTCCCACAGGACACAGATATTTGTGTGATGAACATGAGTGTTTGTGTTGGTCTGGTTGTTTCTTATGTATTATAAGTATGTATTTACAAAAAAAAGTATATAAGTATTATATCCATTGTCTAGTACCCATACCACAAGCTCTGCTTAGTTTGGGAATAGATGGTGATGTGTAAAAATGTCCCAAAAATATTTATTTATTTTATTATAATGACGCCTGTATTTCCCCGAACGGGTAGGCAGAGATGTATAGTAAAATAAATAAAAATAAATAAATACATATTTTGGGACATTTTACACAGCACCGGTGGACTAAGGCCTTAGCCTTCTCGTACTGAGAAGAGGCCCGTGCCCAGCAGTGGGACAGTAATTGGCTGGTTATGTAAACAAGGTTTGCCCCAGTCGCCCCCTATTACATGGGATGGTAATAATAATAACATAATTGGCGAAATGTGGGTGTTTGATGACGTCTGTGAGTGTGGTTCGATGTCGGACTGCTGATCACGAGGTCGTGGGTCCCACAGGACACAAATGTTTGTGTGATCAACATAAGTGTTTGTGTTGGTCTGGGTGTTTTTTATGTATTTACAAATGAAAGAACCTATATTTATTTATAAAATAAAGTGTATAAGTATTATATCCAACGTCAATTACCCATAGTACAAGCTCTGCTTAGTTTGAGACTAGATGGTGTTGTGTAAAATTTCTCAAAATATTTATACACCTCTGCGTACCCCTTCGGGGAAATACAGGCGTCATGTTATGTTATGTTATGTCAAACAAGTAATATGAAGCACCTCGTACAAAAATTATAAGAAACACGAAAAACCTCAATTTTATTTTTATAATTATTGCTTCTCGGCAAAACCAAAAAGGTGCCATAAGTCTTTTTTTTATTATCAAACCTTACTTATAAGAACTTGTGATTGAGGAAAATAATATTAAAATTTGGCAGATCCTTCAAAAAAAAAAACTCATTTTGTTATCCAATAAGATAACATTTCCTTTCTGTACACTGCAGCAAATCACGAGGCTCAATAAGAAATCAAACAAAAGGAAACAGTAATAAAGCATATAATTACACTAACTAATTAATACAACTAAACAGGCCTTCCGTCGTCATCGCCACATGGGGTTGAATCCAGTCTGTTCTGTATAACACTTCCAGTAAGGGTTGCCCGCAGCTAAGCAGTCTGAAACACCCTGCTCTCCAAATGAGGCTGTACCACCGAGATTCGTTGAGCCGATGACTGGAAAAAGTAAAAACACATCAAGATACAAGATGATATAAAAGGGCAATGCCCTCTTATTTAAGGCGCTTTAAGGCTGGGTCAAACCAATTGCAGTGCATCACAGAGCAGCGCGTCGCGTTGCAGCAGGTGACGTTGTAATGTATGAAATCGTATGGGAGATGACACATCAAGCGCCGCTGCGCGTAGTCGTGCGACTTGTGCGCTTTGTGTGTCATCTCCCATACGATTTCTTAAATTACAACGTCAGTTGCAACGCAACACGCTGCGCTGTGATGCGCTGCAGACTGCAGTTGGTTTGACACAACCTTTAGTCTTCTTATCAAAAGTTCATGCATATCCAAGTGTTTTCGAAGGAGGATAAAATGCTCTTTCCGTGTAACTAATTGTTTTTTATGGATAACAGCAATTCGAACAAATTTTTCAGATTTTGAGGTTATAGGATTCGAAAAAATAACTTATTCAAGTTGCATTTAAAAGGCATGACTTATCAACGATGAAGTGCCAATACCTCCTAACTGATTAAAATGTTACAAAGAAAAACCAACTTGCTCCTCATTTTAAGTTTAAAAAAAAGTTAAAAGTTAATTGTAACAAAAATTACAGCTAGGAGGTATTGTCACATCATTGTTATGCTGATTATTTCATAATTATACGTATTATTTATTTAACGACACAGCGAACTACACTGCAATAAATTGGAATCAATTTGTACGGTCAACCGCATATCAAGTAACTTAACCATTACAAGCGGAACTGGCTTAGCATGTAAATTTCATATAAGACAGGCTCTGCTTATACTGGTTATTTTTATCATCGATATGCGTTTGTCTATACAACTAGTATGTTCCAATTATTATTCATACCTAGGACATTAGTCAGGAAAGAATTTAAAATATTTCTATACGTCACTTCAATAGGACTTCAAGGCAAGTCGGTCTAACCCACACGCTTACTTTGTACAAAAGCTACATATTTCCTTAATATCAGACCTGTTTCCACTGACTTGTTTAAAGTAATTTAGATATCATTTATGAAGTGTTTTAGCATCTAGTTTCAAGTCAATTGGCACTTCATTTTAATCATAGCAACAGACTTTTAGTCCCCTTAAGAGCAGACGGAGGAGTATCTCCTTAAGCCCACTGATCGTCTGGCTTTCGTTCCAGAAAATCTTAATTTTAATGTCTCGAAACCTAAAACTACGCCTACAAGCTCTTGACAAAACAGGTATTAACTCTAATACCTCCTACGCTATTGCCCACTTCAACTATTTATCAGCTTTCGACTATCTTATCTACTTAGTATAATCGTTTTAAAATTGTAACTGTCTTTTGCTTACCATCCGAGGTCGTGCAAGGTAGGTGCGATAAAACTATCATTATTTTCATCATGATCTTCAGTATCTGAATATATAACTTTGTATTAGACACTGTTTTCTGAGATAAGGTTGTTACCTAATTCAGGAGACAGAGCTTCTTTGTGTTAAAACATATTTGGTTGCTAATAAATGTTATTTTATTAATGATACATATCTCTCAATATCCCAACACGGGGTAGGGTAGCCCTAGGCTTGTATTTCAATCAGTTAAACCCTGTGTTCATCGCCTCGCATATTATAAACAATTCTTTTGAGTAAATCATCATCTTCCTCTCCCACTACTACAAGTTCTCGACTAACTTCAATAAACATATAGTCTCATAAGTGACTAATAATACAGCTACTTCACTAACCCCCAAAGTGCCCGAACAAGTCATATCAATCGCGGAAACTCAAAACTTTGAGCAACGCCAACACCAGGCAATAGTTTATTTGATTTGATACATTATTAATGTTACATGCTCCGTCCACACTCCTTCCTCCTTCACAAAGTCAATATTTACTCCAAACAAGTTATATGTAAGTTTATTCATAAATGGGAAATTTATTGACTATAGGGAAATAAATTTGCGAACAAATATTAGACGGTGATTTGGGAGCAAAGATGAATGCGGAATCAGTTGAATCGCAATTGCTTATCTTCGAAACCAATATGTAATATTTGATTTAGAGATCTTTATGCTCGCATCTTTGTAACCAAGCAACGAGAAAAAAGTATGATTATTATTTTCGGGTATATTAGACTACCTATAAATAAACTTAATAGGTACTTCAGCTGTCTTCAAAAATGCTAATTAAATTAAATTCTACGTAAATTTCAAGTCTCATAAATAATAATAAAATATAATTTAAGACTGATAAAGTTCCATTAACTGCCATGGAAAAACGTTTCGGCACGAGAAATTAAATTAAAATTATGTATATTACTTACACTGATCGTTGCTTCGTTTAACTCTTCCCTGTAAGTAATGAGATATCCTGTAATTAATAAAAAAGACTCACTAAACTAAATAATAATTATTATCAACTATTCAGCAAATTTTCCTAGCAGGTATCCACGGAAAGTTTAAGAAAAACTTCGAATTTAACTATAGCATACCTTATTTGCATTTTAATTTGTTTGCGAAAAACTTGCAACAAAAAAGAAAGCTAAAGTTCCTACTATTTAGTAAGGAAGAAAAGTTAGAATGCATTTCTCAACTTGCTGGAGCAAGGAAAATGTAAAGTGGAACATTGCATTATTATGATTCAATTCAAACCAACGCCTTTACAAATTGTTTTTCTACAGTTTAACTTTTCAATCTAAGACGATTTTTTTTTATAAAAGTTCATTCAACTCAATCTATTACTTATAAATGAATTTACTAATAAAACATTGAATACGTAAATACCATTTTTTTTTTTTGTAATATTTGTGCGATGTGTTTGTGTTGGTCTAGTTGTTTCTTATGTATTATAAGTATGTATTTACAAAAAAAAAAGTATATAAGTATTATATCCATTGTCTAGTACACAAGCTCTGCTTAGTATGCAGACTAGATGGTGATGTGTAAAATGTCCCATAAACATTTATTTTAATTTTTTTCCTTAATTAAACTCAAAAATATCTACTCCGAGATTTTTAAGTAGGACTTAATAATATCACTCGAAATTACTATATCTCTACACTTTAGTTTCCAAATATCCTCACACTTCTTCTACCTTCTTCACATAAAGCAGAAATCAGACTTACTGCACACACGGCCCCTGCAGTCGCAACAATAAGTAGAACGAGCCGGAATCTCATGTCGATTTGCATCAAACAGCTTCACGGAACAGAGAAACAAACTGTCTTGTCGCACGTTTAATGTTGCCTCACTTAATAAAGGCTTCCGAGGCACTGGCAGACGGTTTGCTAACGAGACTACCTTGGGATGTGGGGTTTGTGATGGACGGAAGCGATTTGAAATCTAGTTCGCACTGGAAAATATTTAGTTGAAGAAATGATTGCTTGGAATATAAAATGTGTTCTTTTTGGTGTTCATCGAAAGTGAAAGTTGAAGTAAGCACGATACAGAGAATAAACAAAAAATAAAATGAAAATAAAGCGTCAATAACGTAAACGTAAAATGAAGCTGAGCCAACCAGGAAGTCTAAAGACTAATTAGAAAGTTATGACGGAGAAGATACTAAAACAGGGTAGGTATATTTCTGCCAGCTTTCCACCAGCTGTGATAGCCTAGCAGTTGAGCGCTTGCCTTCCCATGCAGGAGGATCTGAGTTTGAACCCGGCCCGCACCACTGGCTTTTTGAATTCATGTGTGGATCAGAACTTGTATCACTTGCTTTAACGGTGAAGGAAAACATCATAAGGAAACCTGCACAACTGAAAGTGTTCCATATAGTTCTCAATGGTGTGTATATTCCGCCAACCCGCACTAAGCCAGCTCGGTCAACTAAGGCCTTAACCTTCTCATTCCGAAAAAAGGCCAGCGCCAAGCTGTAGGACAGTAATGGGCTGATGATGATGATATTTCTGACGGGGGTGAGAGGAGAATGCTGAGTATATCCCACGCCCCAGGCCAAAGATAATAAGAGGCACACCGCGGTGATTGAGTCTGAGACTGGCTCCGTCTTGTTCCGGACAAAGTATTTTCAGTGCGTCCATCAGGATTTCTCCAAGTAAAAAAGGCATGTTTTCATTAAAACTAATCGTTCTTTTAATTCAAACGTTTTTCCTTCCGCCTTAAAGAAACGTAAATGTCTATGACTTGCACCATAAATCTAAACCAGTTCGTGGTATGATTAGAAACACAATAGTATTAGCATTCGTATTTATTGCAACCCTGCATGAGACAATTAAGACTAGTTGCTTGCGGAGGAACAAGTGCTGTAGTAAACATCATCATCATCATCATCATCATTTCAGCCGAAAGACGTCCACTGCTGGACATAGGCCTCCCCCAAGCATCGCCTCAACGACCGGTCCTGCGTCTTCCGCATCCAGTGGATTCCCGCGACCTTCCCCAGGTCAGTAGGTAGTAAACATACTAATTACTATTAACATAAGAGACGTATGGAAGAATAAAAAATGCTGCGCTGACCTAAAAAATGGGATAGTGGCAGGAAAATTACCCTAATAATAATTTCATGAAAAACATTTTTTTAAATCACGTATTTTTAAATAAAGAAAGTAATTATTGCATTGTCACCCAGTCCTTAAAGTCTCTAGCTCATCGAAAAGTTAGTTTAAAATCTATTGCAATTTGTGCCGACCAGACAGACATGACAGAAAGCAAGTTAATAAAACCGGCCAAGAGCATGTCGGGCCATGCTCAGTATTATAGGGTTCCTTAAGTAGGTGTACAAACGAATCAAATCGAATATTAATCATGGCTATTTTAGTTTTTGCAATAATCGGCAGCATTCGCGACTCAGAGCGTGTTGTTAGTAGCGCCATCTAGCGATAAATTCAAGAAGCCAAATTGAAGAAGTGTGTTCTAAAAGTTTGTAATAAAAGATTATTTTTATCTTATGTCAATGACCTTTGAACTAGGACGTCTTAAGTATTTTTCAGTTTTCTCTCTATAACTCAAAAAATTATAATCACATTATACTGGAAATAATTTTAAAAGAGAGTTTTTACAAAGGTCTATCAATGTGGAAGATTATAAGTTTCTAAGTTGCATAGTTTAGAAATGGCAGGGGGGGGGACACATTGCAAGCCACTTTGGCGGGCTATATTTCGCAGATGGTACACCTGATAAAAAAGTGATGTATGAAACATTACCTTCATTTTAGTAGACCTATTCAATGATACCCCACACGAGGGGGTGCAGCGAAAAAAATTGTTTTTTTCCCATTTCACATGTATGGGCGCCACCCCTAAAGAACGTAAAAACTATTTTTTTATTCTTTTAAAATTGAGATCTATATGCAGACTATTTTTGAACAAAATTTCATTTACTTATGTTTATAACTGTAGAAGTTATTAAGCTGTAAAGGATTAGGACAGACGGACAGACGGACAGACGGACAGACGGACAGACGGACAGACGGACGGACATGACGAAACTATAAGGGTTCCTTGTAGGACTTCGGAACCCTAAAAACGTGGTAAATAAGGTGAAAAAGTTTTTACTTTTAACCGACTTCAAAAAAAGGAGAAGGTTATGTATTCGGCGGGTTTTTTTTTTCATGTATGTTCACCGATTACTCCGAGATTTCTGGGCCGATTTACCTGGTTTTATTTTATTTGGTAGAAGAAGCCCGCGTAGCGGTCCCATATAAATTTTATTGGCTTTGGTTGAGTAGTTTTTTAATCAACTTCAATAAATCAGTTTATTTTAGCTTCGCCTACCTAGATGATCTGCTACTAGTTTCGTTTTTCTGAGAATTCTTGGCTGATTTGCGTGTTTTTTCTAAGATAGTGATTGGACGTTTGGAAAAACATGAGCGAGACCTTTGCCCAGCAGGGGGACAGCATAGGTTGACAAAAAATATATTCTCAAATTGGTTCTACAAACATTTATGAATCAACCCTCACAATTATCAACTAAAAGGTATGAAATAAAAACTTTTTAACAAAAAAAAACTGACTTCAAAAACCTTAACTAAAAAGTAAAAAATAATCCTTGTATGTACCTATTTCAAAATCTTTTCATAAACTAACATTTTGAAGGCGGCGCGGCGAGGCGCGTGATTTTCATGTACGCTCAGTTATACTGTTTTTTACTATACCTACATAGACATGCGCTCGACTGTACATTATATTTACATTACGCAAAGTGTCAATACAAATACAAGGATTATTTTTTACTTTTTAGTTAAGGTTTTTGAAGTTTTTTAGTTATGTCCTGTGGTAAGGTACTTTACATACAATTATATATTGTATTTAATATACAACCTTATTCTTAGTTTATATACTAAATTGGACTCATCATTATGAACAACTTTAACTATGGGACCAACTCAGAAATTGCGAAATAAAAATCAGCTGATCCATATACATTTGTGTTCACATAAATTGACAAAATATAGGAAACAGCAGATTTTTTTCGTGATTTCAATGTTGGTCCTTTAGTAAAAGTTGTTCATAATGATGAGTACAATGACTCCTTAGGTTTAGTATAAACTAAGAATAAGGTTGTATAAGCTGTAACATTGCTGCTGAGGACCTTTTTCGGGATGAATGTATTTATAATAACAAACAACTTTTACTATGGAAGTATTTAGTTGAGCGACATCGATGACTTTGTATTGAACAGCTGTTTGTTTCGTGATTTCAGGGTTGCTCTCATAGCAAAAGTTGTTTGTTATGAACAGTACATTCGCCCCTTAAAAGTACCTCAGCTAATAATGTCACACCTTAATTAACTCTTGTTTTGTTTTCAAAAGTACCTTTTTTTAGGATTCTGTACCCAAAGGGTAAACTCTCACTACGCTGTCTGTCCGTCCGTCCATCCGTCTGTCTGTCACAGAGCTGTATCTTTTGAACGGTAAAAGGTAGCCGGTTGAAATTTTCACAGAATATGTGTTGCTATGACCCCTATCACGACAAATACCAAAAATAAAAACCAGCCAGGAGCATGTCGGGCCATGCTCAGTATTATAGGGTTCCTTAAGTAGGTCTAATTACAAACGAATCAAATCGACTATTAATCATTGCTATTTTAGTTTTGGCAAACAGCGCCACCTAGCGCTAAATTTAAGAAGCTAAATTTAGGATGTCTGTTATATCAATATAAAACACAGTTTCATTTTGTGATTTTTTAAATAGAAATTACCTAACTAAAGGAGCATTATTTGCTAAGATCATTTTCCTCTAAGGTCAATGACCTATGAACTAGGACGTCTTAAGTATTTTTCAGTTTTCTCACTATAACTCAAAAATTTATAATCACATTATACTCGAAATAATTTTAAAAGAGAGTTTTTATAAAGGTCTATCAATGTGGAAGACTATAAGTTTCTACGTTGCATAGTTTAGAAATGGCAGGGGGGGGACACATTGCAAGCCACTTTGGCGAACTGTATTTCGCAGATGGTATACCTGATAAAAAAGTTATGTATGAAACATTACCTTCATTTTAGGAGACCTATTCAATGATATCCCACAGGAGGGGGTGGAGCGAAAAAAAAAATCATCCCATTTCACATGTATGGGAGCCACCCCTAAAATACGTTATCAAGATTTTTGTATTCTTTTAAAATAGAGATCTATATCTAAACTATTTTTAACAAAATTTCATTTACTTATGTTTATAACTGTAGAAGTTATTAAGCTGAAAAGGATTAGGACAGACGGACAGACAGACCGACATGACGAAACTATAAGGGTTCCTTGTAGGACTACGGAACCCTAAAAAGACTAAAACCAAAAGGTGGGGGGGGGGGCATTTTAATTAATAAAAAAATTACGGTAGATTAAAATATATGTTTTTTTTCTCAATATATGTAAAGATGCTTGTCATCTTGGTCTTCCTGCGACCACGAACGCTGCATAGCTTTCGAAACGTCAGGAAACCAATCTAAATACTATACGCAATATAATCCGGTTAAACTTATTGGTTATTGGTTGTCTGGATTTGTGCCCGGTCAATGGCAATAAGTTCGCCCCCTATTACATGGGACTATAACATAACTGACGAAATGTGGGTGTATTATTACACCTCTGCCTACCCCTTCGGGGAAATACATGCGTGATGTTATGTTATGTTATGTTAAACTTGTTTTATTATAATTTGTAAATAAATATTAAACAGTTAATCATAACTGAGAACAATGTCAAAATAACATGAGTTGGTAGAAAAATTACCAACAGTAAGTTGATACAGACTGATACAAAAAATAAAATGTGTCATAGTTACACAATGTCAAAGGCAATAATAAAAATAAAGATACATGTCAAAAGTAAAAAATATAAAAATAATTACACATGATTCAATAGTAGTAGGTCTAGTAGGTATAGGTACTCCTTTGCCATTTTGTATTCCTTTTTCTGGCTTCATTCGCTAGTTGTACTCTGTTTACCTTATTCTTTTGGTCTGAGCCTATACAATACAAGGTCAGCTTATACTGGTAATGTATAGCTTGATGTATAACCGTGTGTACAGAATGATTATTTAACTATTGTGTCTGCTGTCTGGACCATAAGTCTGGACACACTACACAGTAAACGTGTTATAATAGATTACGAATAAGGAAAAGAAAAAGTATACAATAATAAAATTATACAGATGCAAAACTCTTTCTACAAGGAATACTTTGTGAAAATGCAGATTATTATATCACCTTGAACTTTGCATATCAATAAATTTTAAAATACGGAAAGAATATTTTGACTCTGGTATAGTTGGCAGTAAGACACAAATTATTACATCAAAGAATAATATATTTAAACACGGAAATATATAGGTATCACCAGTTAGTAACGGCGACGATTATAATTAAATCCAGTGCAGCGTAGCGTAATGAATTCGACAATATCACAATATCATAAACTGGTTGTATCATCCTTGAATCTCGAAAAGTAACGGAAAGACAAAATCCTGGCGAAGTTTTTTTAAAGCTAATTTAATAGTAAATGAATACTTTAGGTACTCACTGCTGGTGGCTTTGTCCACATAAAACGAGGTTAAAAAATTATAATATTAGACATACTAGGAAATTACACTTAAAACAGCATTGTCAGTCACACAGCCAGAGCTACTTAAAACTACTTTACAAGTAAAAAAACATATACTTGCGAGGCTTTTATAGGTAGGTACCACTTTTTGAAGGCTTAGATGGGCCTATGCCAACATCTATATATGATCATATTGATCATATCTCCGACCTCCTTTGATATTTAGTGGTCTTATTGCCATTTCATCATAGGCCACATAATTATTAACTAGGTATTGGTCCGTACTTTCGGATTTTGGTTTCAAAAGCTTGAATGCTTCATCTGCAAAGCCAGGAGATCCATCGATGCTGCGATGCCAGTTGTAATAAATACACGTAGGTAAACAATTTTTTTTTTTTGGGAAGAATAAAAACGACGTCTCTCAAAGACGGATTCAAAGTGGAAGTTCACGGTAGCTTAGCGGATAAAGCACTGGTGTACTGAGCCAGAAGTCAAAGGTTCGAATCCTGATCATATTGGCACCCAAGATAGGTGCCCTAACTGCTTAACCGGGCGGGTGGTGGAGAATCCCGTTAGACTCCATCCGCCGAAAATTTCCCTAAACCTAACTTATAAACTAAAATCACGGTTGCAAAACCGCCTATGGGTGTCCCCCATGGGAGGGCTCGGACCTAGGCTTACTGGGGCATTGCGGGGGGACCCCGCCGCTATGTCCCCCCTGGCAGCCGTTGCTGCATCGGGAATGGTTTTCTCGAAAGTGGCGGACTTGCGGTATATCGGGTGGGTGACGCGTTTCACAAATCGCCGTTAAGCGGCACGCCTCGCCGGCAAGGGCCAAGACCTACCTAATCTTAACACAGTGGCGTTGTCCGTGAGCAAATTTTCTTTCCACAATTTATACGTAAGTTTTAGTCTAAACAATGCTTAGGTAATTAAATAATTAACAGCGTTTCAGCGTTAGCTACACAATATGTCCAAGCATTTAGACAAGTATTAAAACCATAAAACCTTTCTTATTTTCATCAACTCAGCCTATCGCAGTCCACTGCTGGACATAGGCCTCTCCCAAGTTGCGCCACAACGCTCGGTCCTCTGCCCTCCGCATCCAGTCCCCCCCAGCCACGTTCTTCAGGTCGTCGGTCCACCTGACAGGGGGGCGCCCTACGCTGCGTTTGCCGATTCGCGGTCTCCACTCAAGGACTCGTCTGCTTCAACGGCCATCGGTCCTTCGACAGACATGGCCAGCCCACTGCCACTTCAGCTTATTGATCCTACAAGCTATGTCGGTCACTCTGGTTCTTCTCCGGATAATCTCGTTACGGATTTTATCCTTCAAAGAAACTCCAAGCATACCTCGCTCCAAAGCTCGCTGAGCGACTTTGAATTTGTGGACTAGCCCAACTCTTCTTATTTTAGCTGTCAAAAAAGTTTAAAGTAGATGTGTTCCTTATTTTAAACCGGATTTATTTATTTATTATTAAGTTATTTATTTGGCTCTTCAACAATGAGAACACTGTACATGAAAAAATTAACACATTTCAAACTTAATCTAAGTGCCCCATTACTTACAGAAGAGCAGCGCATGATATGAATACTAAAATACAGATTTGAAATATGGTTCTTTATTTTGGAGTCAAGAACCTTAAATAATATTATTGTTATTTACTAACCAGTATGACAAGTTTTTGAACAAGATTCAAACATTAGGTAGAACCATAACATTGATTAGTAATGTTACATATCAATGAATCACAAATGAATGCACCAATTTTATTGTTTGTTCTAAATTAGTTGCAATACTTAATACAGTGAGTTTAAATAGGTACATTAAATGTACAGACACATTAAAATGACGAAGATAAAAGAACTAAGAACATAACAAAAGATAAAATTCATTCAACAGACTTTGCATAAATTCATCAAAACTCTAGCCTTATGCGAGAAACCACATAACACACGAAGCAGGCTTAAAAATACCAAAAACTGGCAACCAAACACAATATTAAACCAACAAACAAACAAACAGTAAAACTTATCTCATAACTGTTCACGAGTTAAGGCCGGTGTAAAGACATCATTTACTGGGACAAAATAAGGATCATCGCAACAGAACCGTCGTAAAACAATTTGTAAGGTCGTATAAACTTATCCAATCTAGTCTGACTGGTGGACGAGGCGTAATACATTATGTGGTACGCTCTTGAAATTTATTGACTGCTTACTAGTTCATTAGTTGTACTTTAAGTAAATACGTAAATAGTTCAGGGGCTCGTGATAAGGATAAGGGGCTCGTGGCTAAGTAGCAAGCGTGTGGATTGTACGATCTGCAAGGTTAAGCTGCACTAGCCGCGGTCAGTCTGTGGATGGGTGACCGTTTCGTTACACATCGAGACCCCTTCGTGCCTCGGAGAGCACGTAAAGCCGTCGGTCCTGCGCCTGATCTCTCTCCGGTCGTGTCGAATTGCCGTCCCATCGGATTATGAGAGTGAGGGAACAGAGAGTGCACCTGTGTTTGCGCACACACTTGTGCACTATAATATGTCCCGCGCAGATGGCTACTCTCCATTGAGATTGGCCGCCGTGACCGAAATTCGGCCGGGAGGACATTATTATTAAATAGTTCACGAATGGGTAGCTTGGAATTAGTAGCAGCGGACTATATTTGGAAGTATTTAAAATTTTGGTGAATTTGATTTAAAAAAACCGGCCAAGTGCGAGTCGGACTCGCGAAGTAAGGGTTCCGTACCACCCATCGACCTGATACCCCATAGAAACTGATTTAATTTACGAGAATTTATCAAAAGACATCAACGGACGTACGCGAAATGTGAATTTTTGCATCTCTTTCTTACGTAGGTACCACCACATATTTATATGTTTGCACTGTTTTTAGTATTTGTTGCTAAACTACATAGTACGCACTATAATCAAACAAAGTTTAACGCTGGTATGTATTACCGTTTTAAAGATAGAGCAGGAACAAAAACATTGAAAAAAATGCATGTTTTCGAGGTTTCTTGTTTCTTTGGTTTTAGATTTTTATTTTATTTTTTGTATTTTCCGTGATAGGCATCATAGTACCTAACACATATTCTGTGAAAATTTCAACTGGTTATCTATTACCGTTACACAGATACAGCCCTGTGACAGACAGACGGACGGTACGACGGACAGCGTAGCGAGAGTAATAGGGTCCCGTTAGCACCCTTTGGGTACGGAACCCTAAAAAGGATGAATGAAGCAAGAATTTGTTTGAATATTTATTTTTAGCAGTAGTAGAGCTTGTGAAAAAACTCGTCCGGAGAAGTACTACCACCGCTGCGCCCACATGAGACTTTCCATCTTTAAGTCACAGTTTGGCAAACGCAATTTGCAGTACAATTGAGGCAACAGCCTAGGTGGTATTGCAGTTGTTATGACAATGTGCAAAGGTAACAGCTAAACATCACGTGCACCTTTTGCCCGTTTTGCCATCCTACACTATAAAAAAATTACTTGCAGATAAAATGACCGCAATCAGCTTCCAAAACGACCTTTTCTCTTACTAATAGGATACCTGACACTGATCGTTGAAGGTCTGAAAACTGCAGACAGCAGGATATCCTTTCAAGATAAAAATTAATTATATGTAATCAAACCAAAAAAAAATTTTTGACTTGCAAATCTCGCAAAAAATCTTGACAAAAAAACTGCTGCTCCATACGTTTATGTTCATATAACTGGACAAAATGTAGACAATAGCCGTTTTTTTTCACAATTCTGAATTGGTCGAATAGTAAAAGTTGTACATATTGATGAGTAAAATGACCCCTTAAGAGGTTTTCAATCATTTAAATTGCATTAATGCACGTTGTATAGGTATACGTAGGTATGCTATCATAGGGTACAGTCAACAACACTGCAACTTGATCGGCGCGTCAAGAAATTACGTGAATTAGGGTTCTGTTACATCTGCAAATTCATGTCTTGTACTTAGTCATAAGATGGCCAACGGACTACATATTAAATGAATTGTGAGAAAGTAAGGTAGGTTATGAGAAGTTTTGAACCAACGTTGAAGGAAGAATTTTACATTACACGTCAATGGTAACAGCTTGACCTTGAAGGCACCTTTATTTTGTAAGCAGTTAGAATGGTTTTCGCGAGGGTTTTCGTAATTTAAGTTTTATGTGACAGCAACCCGACTTACGTGTTGTCGAAGAAAAAATAATGATGATGTTTTGGTTGTTTTTAAGGTTCCGTAGTCCTACAAGGAACCCTTATAGTTTCGTCATGTCCGTCCGTCTGTCCGTCTGTCCTTTTGTCCGTCTGTCCGTCTGTCTTAATCCTTTACAGCTTAATAACTTCTACAGTTATAAACATAAGTAAATGAAATTTTGTCAAAAAATGGTTTAGATATAGATCTCAATTTTAAAAGAATAAAAAAATCTTGATAACGTATTTTAGGGGTGGTGCCCATACATGTGAAATGGGGCTGAAATTTTTTTTTTCGCTGCACTTCCTCTTGTGGGGTATCATTAAATAGGTCTACTAAAATGAAGGTAATGTTTCATACATCACTTTTTTATCAGGTGTACCATCTGCGATATATAGCCCACCAAAGTGGCTTACAATGTGTCCCCCCCCCTGCCATTTCCAAACTATGCAACGTAGAAACTTTTAATCTTCCACGTTGATAGACTTTTATAAAAAAACTCTTTTAAAATTATTTCGAGTATAATGTGATTATAAATTTTTGAGTTATAGTGAGAAAACTGAAAAATACTTAAGACGTCCTAGTTCATAGGTCATTGACCTTAGATAAAAATGATCTTAGCAAATAATGCTCCTTTAGTTACTTTCTATTTAAAAAAATCACAAAAAGAAACTTTGTGTTATATTGATAACAAAAAAGTAACAGCGCCACCTAGCGCTAAATTTAAGAAGTGTGTCATATCAATATCTGACATACTTCTAAAATTTAGCGCTAGGTGGCGCTGTTTGCAAAAACTAAAATAGCAATGATTAATATTCGATTTGATTCGTTTGTAATTAGGTCCTAGGGTTATAATACTGAGCATGGCCCGACATGCTCTTGGCCGGTTTTTTTTAAGTACACTTTCAAAATATTAGAAAGTGTTAACTAATTAATAGCTAACTAGTTAAAGTTCCTTTATGTTATATCCCGGGAGTGTTTAACTAGTTAGACTAATTATAATTGAAGAGTTAGATGAAATCAGAGGATACAAATTACCTACTTCGGTTCGCTTAATTCCTAAAACTTAGATCGTTAATTTGAATGGAACACTTAAGCTTTTAGGCATT
Organism: Asteroscopus sphinx; assembly: GCA_949699075.1. Lineage (NCBI taxonomy): Eukaryota > Metazoa > Arthropoda > Insecta > Lepidoptera > Noctuidae > Asteroscopus > Asteroscopus sphinx. The sequence goes on along the minus strand of OX453006.1, from coordinate 12,172,010 downwards.
CATTTCAGTTTTAATTTATTTCAGTTTCCCTCGTTCTAGTTCTAATATACTTATCAAACTTTCAACTTGGTTGTTCAACTACTGTCGATAGCGCTCAGCACAAGAGTTTTTCTTCTCGAACAAAATCATTTACAATGAGAATGCAAAAGTATGGAAGTATGTGAAAATATTCACCCTATAGTCTTTATATATTTTTCAAATGGCAATGTTTGTCAAGAAAAATTGTCATTTGTTTGAGACTCTTAATAATAGACGTCATCAAGATATAATTCAAATAAAACAGCATAAGACTGCACTATATGCGAAAAATTGTATGGGAATGGCTCCTACGATCTATAATATTATACTTATACAATTTTGTGAAGATGGCGATGCTTGGGGAGGCCTATGTCCAACAGTGGACGTCTTTCAGCTGAAAAGATGATGATAATGATGAAGTAAAATATTGTGGCGAGAAAATAAACATTTATCTTATCTTATAATAAACTTCCTAAAAATATAAGAACGTCAGATGTACTTAAATTTATAAAAAAGCTCGCAGACTTTTTGGTAAATAAGGCATATTACTCCATAAACCACTTCTTAACGGATATTGTAATAAACGACAAAATAAAATAAAATTAATAATAAATGTCCGATTTCTTTGTTGTGCTGTTTCGAGTTTTGATACAATTTTTTTTTAATGTAATTTTTATTGTATTGTAATTTGTAATATTCTACCAACCTATGACATTTTTATTTTATGATATTTGTATACCATGAGGCTGTTGACATATTGTACTGTATTTTATTTTATTAACATCTATTTATTACCTGTGTATCACAAATAAATGATTTGAATTTGAGTGTTTGTCCCAGTTTGTCCTTCAATCACACTGAAACGGCGAATGGATTTGAACAAAATTTGACATACATATAGACCATGACCATAGGTTAATTTTTATAGACATACCACGGGAGCAAAGCCGTTAGCTAATCAACTTACAAGTGTTCGTTACTTTGAAACATAAAGAGTTTTTTGTTTTACCTATCTAAAACAGCAATCAAGTATTGCAGGATCGCTTTTTGTCGATCCGTTGTCACAGTAACATGAGATGTTCACACCACATAATATTCTGTCTGTTCAGTTTTACTGAATCAGACCAAGCGAGGCCCATCACACCATCCTATGATCCTACTAATACATCTACCATTCAGCCCAATAGACGTCTAATGTTGAATATAAATAATATAATGCGTAAAATAAATTCTGTCAACCAGCTGAGGCTGAGGGCTACTAGCTGAGGTGTACTAATTATTAAAAAATTATAAATTCAACATCTAGTATGTCGTAATCATAAGCTTACATTACTCATATTAACATGATGTCTGCGCATATCTAAGAATTTTATTTTAATATGCAATTAAATATTTCATTTATTTTTATTTTAGTTAAGCAGGTTACTTGATCACGTACGCAAAACTAGCGGTCTATTTTCATAAATGAAGAAACCACAGGTGCACCGCATCGTATGAATCAGAAATTATACAATATGTATATTTTTTTCTTAGCAGCAGTCATCATCATCATCATTTCAGCCGAAAGACGTCCACTGCTGGACATGGGCCCCCAAGCATCGCCACAACAACCGATCCAGCGCTTTCCTCATCGAGCGGATTCCCGCTACCTTCACCAGGTCATCGGTCCACCTTGTGGAGGGCCTACCTAGCAGCAGCAGCAGCTTCGCAGCAGTGACTTATTTGTAATACAAGACAAACGGAACAAATCCTACGACAAAATTTCTCAGATAAAATATCAAAAGTGTACTGAAAAGCTTAATAATTCGACAGTCATGGATAACAAAGGCTCCGCATCAAAGAAACGGCATTAGCATAATTTTTGAGCCCGCCTGATTGGGGCCCATTGTTACCTATGAACCAGTCCACTGCCTAATCAAAACATTTTCACAGACCCCTTTGCAGACATGCTATAGACTCATTTATAGGAGTACATACAAGTAATTTATATGGAATTCCAATTGGAAAGGTTAAAAGCGTTATTAAGCAGCAAATAGATTTAGAAAAATGCTCCATTGAGACCTTTTCCAATAAAGGCTTTGGTATTTTATGCTCATTTACACTAAACCCAATAAAATGGTTGACCTACTAAGCAGTGAATCCATTAGTCCATATATTTCGAGCTAGTGGTACCACGAGTACTGTGGTTGGGGTGGTACAAAGTCGGTGGGACCGCGAGTCATAACATCGGTGATCGAACCTCACTCGTCACACTTACCGTACAATTTTATTAATTAAAATCATTTCGATGCACGCAGTAATCACTCACAATGTCATTGTCTTTTGTCATTGTAAAAAAAAACATTTGTAAAATTCTGATTCCTCATAAAGCGAACATTTTCACTATCAATGCTATGTCGATACGAATTCAATTTCAAGTTTCCTAAAATTGTAGTTTCCTAAAGGAAGAGCATATCGAATGCGAAAATCTTTGCACTGAAAATTGACACTTCAAACTTTAAAGTCTAAGGTGTTCATCGAAGACCGAAATGGTGCAATGGCGAAGTCTGCCTTGTATGAAAGGCGTCGCATGTTTAATTCCCACATTTCATTTATTTTATTACTAGCTTCTGCCCGCTGCTTCGCACCTGTGTAACTAGTTCGGCTTATCTCAGAAAGACGTTATCGCGCATCCCTCGGGAGTTTTTTTTCTTCCCGGAATGAAAAGTAGCCTACGTCCTTCGCAAGGTCACAAGCTACCGCTTTGCCAAATTTCATTACGATCGGTTTAGAGCTTTAGTCGTGAAAAGGTAACAAACAAACAGACAGGCAGACAGAGTTAATTTCGCATTTATTACATTAGCTTGAATTTTATGATTTACAGCTAGTACAGTGGGCCGCGCTACCAACCTGCTGACTGGCTAATCTTTACACCACGACATGAGCTATTATCATTATGTAGCTCATGTCGACACGGCAGAAGAAGAAGCTAGTACAGTGTAAAATCAAAGCAAATAATATGTAAATGCATAAATAGCCTTTTACAATTTTCCACTAATAACTTTTTGCAACTCTAATTGTTTTTCTGCATGTCAGATTTATTTCGTATTTTATTTTTATTTTACATTTTAGTAGTAGTATAGGTCCTTTGTGAAAGAGCTCGTCCGGGGAAGTACTACCAGCGTACCTACTTCTCCGCCAAATAGTGATGTGAAGCTTGCATTGCTGTGTTTCGGTCTGAAGGGTCCGTACCCTTCACGACCCCGTGGTCGTTAGTATATATTCTATGGTACGGGTGCCAGTGAAATTACAATCACATGAGACTTTCCATCTTCATGTCTCAGTTTGGCGAACTGACTTGCGGTACCATTTAGGCAACAGCCTAGGTGGTGTTGCAGTTATGGGCAAAGGTAACTGTTTAACATCAGGTGAGCCTTTAGCTCGTTTCCCCATCCTATGCTATAAAAAAGCATTATTGTATGTAATTCAGCAAAAAAAAAAGAGCAGGTAATCCAACTTCAGGGAAACGTTTTTACACAAACTAAACTTTCTAAAATACTGCTTCGTCACGTACAAATCATCACCAGCAAACATCCTCGCTAGCATCTTAATCCCTCATAAGTTCAAACTATCACTTGTTGGCCAAAGACACTTAGTATCATTAATCATAAGTTCGCGAACTTTCCACGTATAAAGTTGCAGCTCTTAAGCCAAAGGAAGGCATTAATGTTGTAGTGCTCTTTGCGTAACAAGTTACCTGCTACCCATAAATATATTAGCACGCCGCTACGACGTACAAGTTTAATGAAAGCGACACGTGCCTAAGTGACGTACGCACAAACTGAGGCGTATAGTTGTCCTGATGCACTGGGCTGGACTTAAGAAATGTGAAATGTTAGGTAATAAAATATGATAATTTCTTAAGTTTTCGCGATCACTACACATAGGTAATCAAACAAATTTAAGCGGATTACATCGCGTATATTATTTAAATTGGTTTTCCTGACGTTTCGAAAGCATTGTGGTCGCCAGAAGACTAAGATCACAAGCGTCTTTACAGATATTTCTAAAATTTTTAGAAATATCTGTATATTTGTATAATAATATACTTGTATATTTTAATCTACCGTACAATTTTTAATTAATTAAAATCTTTTCGATGCACGCAGTAATCACTCACAATCAATGATTTATCACTGCTCACAATGTCATTATCTTTTAAAGTATAGTGTACTGTTTGGGACTAAATTATTTTTAGAAATGGTAGCTGCCAACTATCTCCTCTATTAAAATTAGGAAGTTCTTTTTAATTTCAATACCCTCACGGAACGTTCTAAGAAAATCCTAAGAAATTATTATTTGAAATATGAAAGATTAGGTTGAAATATGAACAAAAACAGCCAGAAAAATATGAAGGTTAGAAGGATGAGGAGAAAACTTTTATTTGACTTAATAAGGATGTTGATGGAGAGCAGCGGTGGTTGTTTGCAAGCTGAAAAAGGAGATGTTAATGTTACCGAAGATTAGGTTACTTACGCCCACAAATTACTCATATCAGGTTTTTTTGGGTTATCAACTTTATTAACTTTTACGCGGTGTAAAACTGTTGAAAATTTATTGTTACTCTCGAGTGTCAGCAAGTTTAATATAATCTAATGAATTTCGATTTGAAGAATAGAATCAATTAATACTATCAATAAATATGTATTTGTATTTTATGTTTGTGTTGTAAATATTGTATATTTACAACACAAACATAAAATACAAATACAAAATAAAATTATATTCGATTTATTTGGTTCTAAACACCGATAAATTCGTCATTATTTATTTATGACCCTTGAATATTAATCTGAGCCCTTGAACTTAAAAACCCAAATAACCGATAATAGTTAGTAATACTTATTTGCAATCTTAAGACTACTTATTTCCGAGCCATTCTTTCTATTACACGATAAGAAGTTGGCGAAAACACAGACTTTTAGATAGATAGATAGATAGAAAGAATATTCTTTATTGTACACCAATAACATTATTAAACTTAGGACTAACATGTAAAATAAGGGTAGGGCTTTTCATAATCATAATAAGCGAGATCACACACCTGCCAATAAACATAATGATGTAATCTGGAAAAAATCGAAAAATCGTAAAGTGGCAAAAGAGGAATGCATTAAAAGGCATGAAGTCCTAATTTAAAATCAACTTACTTCAAGGATGATCACTAAACTTGATTTTGCATAAAGTTTTATGTCAAAAAACGAGCGATTATTAAGTTTGATACCATAGAAATATAACACATGTCTATGTTTGATACTTTGTTTAAGTTCCGTGTGTATCTATGGACTTCTTCGTCTTAGCAGCAGGATCAACGGAAAAAGCTCCGTCTATCTCATTATTTTGCTCTGAGAATAAACAGTATTACATAATTACGTTTTTTAAGTATAAATAAGTAAAACAATGTAGGTAACAATTTAAAGACTTAATTACGTAACGTGATCGTTATTACGGAACCAAATCACCAAGCTCGATATTAACGCCCCAAAAAGGAATATTTGTGTTAAACATAAAAGAACTTTCGCGTGTCGCCTGCCTATAAAATTTTGTAATTAATAACCACGACGCCAGTCGTTTATGGTAATATAGGCAATTTTTCTTTACACTAATGCGCGTCTTTGAGTTCAATGTGCTTGAAACAGCACTTTGCAATTTCAGTAGCCCTGAGATGTTATCTCTATCAATTATGGCCCATAAAACGTAATGACTTCATCGTAAATCTTAGCGTACACGACAGAATTTTACTTGGTGTTGAATAAATGAGGCCAAATTGCTCGGAGGTATTAATGACTATTGTCCCGAGTGACTCGTTGATCGGTGGTGCGTGAGCACTCGAAAGGACACCCCTGCCTTTGTCAAGAAATTGTTGTGACCCTCTTAAATTCATAAATGAAGCATCCGCCGCGCCCCATCAGATATCGCGGAATAAAGCTAACCAATTATAAACAAAGTCTTATCGCTGAACCGAGTTTACAAGCCTGATGCTCGAACAAAGAACATGTTAGAAATTTAAACTTGCCTACTGATGTATGGATTTAAGCTAGCAGCTTAATTAACTCGGCTATTTGCCAAGAGACGATGTTTGTACGTGGTTGCTAGACATTATCCGACGGGTGACGATGATCAGTTTGTCGCCTCTGCCATCTTTAAGAACTCTCAGCATAGATTTTATGCTGAAAACTTTTCATATTCCTTATCAAACCGTTCCGTGACTTATGCAAGTACCCCGCTTCGCAATACCTAGTTTATTTATGAATCAGCAGAATAAAAATGTAATAAAGACGTCTTTATTAGAATTTTATATTTTCAATTGTAAGGTTACCTGACTTTGAGGGTCCTATTTTGAATAAATAGCTCATTGAAACAGTGATAAGGCCTAAAGGGTAGAAGGGAAATTGAAAAATGAGAATTCGTTTAGATATTCGAACCTAGTTTTTTTACAATTTAATGTAACTTGTACTTCAGGATTATTTATTGATGTTGCTAAATATGGATTTTCTTACAGATCTGTCGGCATACTGAGTAATCATATTTTAGAAAGGGTTCACACCAAACGTATAGTGATCCGCTGACTATAAGCGTGGCCAAGGGGGGCAACAGCCCCTCTGACTCGAACCTGGAAGATTTAAATAAAATATTAGTTGAAAAATTCACAAAAAAATCCAAGAAGATTATGTTTTAATTGAGATTTTTTTTCTTGTAACAATCAATTAAAACTTTACAAATTATTTTTATTTTACCTACATATCATATTCTTCTTCTCTCATCTTGCTCTATCCCCCCCCCGGCCCATTGTCTGGCGATGCCTTTACGCTGACTACGCTGTAGTAGTAAAAATATAAAAAAATCTGCAAACTATGCAAAGCTACGACATCGTGTGAGTTGGCTTATTGTGAGTGAGCGTTAGTTTGGTGTGGACCTTCCCTTAGTTATGAAGATAGGTACCTACTTGAGTAATTGATGTTATACAACGTGTATCAGAAATGCGTGGTCATATCTGAGGAGCATCCCCTGAATAACAGGGGATGCTATCGAACAACTTTTACTATGGGACCAACACTGAAATCGCGAAAAAAAAAACAGCTGATCCTTACATTTTGTCGTGCGTCATCGATGATTTAGTAGGGAACAACTGATATTTATTTCACGATTTCAGGGTTGTTCCATACTAAAAGTTGTTTTATGCTATGTCCTGAATAAGCTCTTAAATATGACCACGCATTTCTGATACACGTTGTATAAAATACTTTATTTTCACGACACATAGGTATGTTCTCCAGTGGGGTAATTGTGTAATGCATTCACATTGACATCAGCTTTCATTTTGAAATTACAGCAATATTCATTGCATGGTACGTAGTTGTCAATATGTCGGATTGTCAAAACACACAGAGCAATGAACATTGAAATGCAAATGAATGCGATCGCGAGTGAGTTACGCAATTAGGCAGCTGTTTCTCAATACCTTTCCTATTTTACTATATTTACCTTTCCTATTTTACCATACATTTTATTCATATTTTTCACACGTACTCGTAGTATTCGATACAGCCGCCGCGTGGACTTTCAGTCACTTCAAGTGTCAATTACAGACCATTGAAATGGAGTTTTCCTATCAATAAACATAGTTTATTTATAGAAAAGCTATCGGCGATTTTTAAGTTTTGATCAAAACAACGCTTTTCATATTCTCTTATCTACGGCAGTTTTTGTTAGATACGAACTGCAGTGTCACTGCAACATGATCGGCGCGGCATGAAATTACGTGAATTAGGGCCCAGGTGACTGTTAGCAAAAGAAAATGCCAAAGGAAATTTACTTTTTATTAGGTTATTTTTATCTCCGCCCATGTACATGTGTTCTATATAAGTCATATATGTTGCTATCTTCTTTTGTGTACAATAAAGAGTATTTGTATTGTATTGTATTGTATTGTATTAGGTACTATTCTTCTTCTTCGTGTCGACATGAGCTACATAATGATAATAGCTCATGTCTTGGGGAAAATATTAGCCAGTCAGCAGGTTGGTAGCGGGGCTACCAAAAAACAAAATGGTACTATTAAAAAGCAATACCTAAATAAGCTGTCTGTCTGTAGAACCGCTAGACGATTTTTTACTGAAGGCCTTACAGTCCTTTAGATAATTTTAGAGTAGGTATAAGTAGGTACAGTTATACTGCGCACCACCACTCTCTTTATTTGCTTACATTGTCCATCCTAACGTTGTCTGGAAGAAATCGCCTAGCTACAGCGATAAGTCCGCCCATTGTACATATATTATATGTAAATTATGTATATTGCGTATTTTTTGTGTACAATAAAGAGTATTATTTTGAAAACGATCACTAAATTCGTTTCCTGACACCAAGGAAAATTAAACACGGTTTCACCATCTAGCCGGGCCACTTAAGTAAGCACTTAAAATGTCGTCGAGATGAATGGCTCAACTCCAAAGTTCGCTTTAACTTCTGACAGTGGAAAATCTGTAGTTTTTTGATCTAGGAAGCTAATGGAGTCCTTAATTAAAACGCTTTGAAATAACCTTATATAGGCTGTTAATTTAACCTAAATCACATGATTTTAAATTATACAAATATTTCCGCATCGAGCGGATTCCCACGACCTTCACCAGGTCGTCGGTCCATTTTGTGGGGGGCCTACCCACACTGCGCGTAGTTCCAGTATGCGGTCGCTACTCGAAAGCTTTACGGCCCCATCGGCCATTTGAGGGGATGTGGAAAGCGCAGGACCGGTCATTGTGGCAATGCTTGGTGGAGGTCTATGTCCAGCAGTGGACGTCTTTCGGCTGAAATGACGATGATGATGATACAAGTATTTAAGTTCCCAATTAATTATGACAACCATATTATAGTTATTTTATGTGACGTTTTTTTTAACATGGATTCAGATAACACGCTTGTACCTTCTGTACGTACGTGTTGTCCGCTCTTCTCATTTATGTTGTGGCTTCGGTGCTGCTGAAACCGCCAGTCCCTCAGGTCACAAATAATTATTATGATAGTTCCTAGCCCATTTCTTAAGCCCTTTGCAACAGCATTTTCCACATATGTACAAAATGTACAGCTTGATGTGTAACCATGCGTACAAGCACAAAAGTATTAACACCTCAGCCACTATACAGTACAGTTCCACCCATAGAAATCTAAATAATAAGATAATAGAAGTGGTCAAGGCACGTGAACTTGTCGCCGCGTACAAGTGTCTCGTAAAACAAGTGTCAAGTGTCTCGTGTTTTCTGTTACAGCGCACGAACCATTTGCTTGATCATCAGCAAATCATTTTGGGCGCAGAGTCACTAAAATTGTATTTTGCAGTATATCCATCCAACAGCGAATTTTAAGGCTTATTTTATTTTGCATTGAATGCTAGAGACATGGTGAGGCTGGTGAGCGTAATAATTGTGTATTTATGTGTTGGTAGCGGCGAACTGGCGACACGCGTTCCGGTATTAAAAGACAGTAGATATTAATAACATTTCTATTATCTTATTATTTCGATTTCTATGGTTCCACCTTTTTCTCTTTGGCATCAAACTGATATTGATTAGTTCTTTGCTGTGCAATCATCACATTTTCTTCTTCTTTTTAATCATTACCATATAAGATTCTGGAGCCCGTTTGTGGCCTTACTTTTTAAATTATTTCCGATCGATCGGCATTGGACTGATGTCAATTCGTACTTTTGAATTCAGAATTTGCAATAAATTGATTTGAAATTGATTGTTTTTAGAATTAATTAAACCTCATTAGAATTAAAATTGTGTATTGTGAATATTTTTAATCAAAAATACTCATTAATTCTTGTGACTTTTTGACATTGGTATTGGATTGATATTGGAATTATTTTCAAGAGTAACCCCACTGGGCTCAGGTAAAGGAAACGCGGGTAAATACAACCTTGCACGTAGCAAACTCCGCTCAGCCACGGTCATTTCCCGGAGTTCAGTCAAACTGTGAACACATGTGTAACATTATAATAAAACAAGTTTAACCGGATTACATCGCGTATATTATTTAAATTAAATTATTTAAAGCAGTAATGTTATAATGTGTATAGTGATCGCGAAAACCTAAGAAATTATTACATGTGTAACAATTATAAAATCTGTTTTATTTGTAAATAGACAATTGTGGTAAAGTTCTCAGTGACTTTTATTTGTTCTTCATAAACCCCAAAAGTGTCATTAGTTAATTAAAGCAATGAAAACAATACAATCTGTTCATACCAAGTCTGGCGTCGGCAACTTTTTTAACTTTCTTAAAAATAATTCCAATTAAATAGTATTCGAAATAAGTGAAATAACCCTGTATTTTGGTGTCAAACTTTTTCGTTGTTGAAAAAATTGATTATCTTCGATTTTCTTGGTTAAAATAAGAATACTTAGGTTATCTTCAATCTTCAAACACCTACTATGAGCAGTAGAAAAAATTATTTTAAGTTAAAATTAGCTAAGCTTTTACCGCTTTTTATATATTAATAATAAGTAACGAAATTAGCAGCGCCTCGGAAGAAATCGGTTGTATAGGTATTTCTAAATAATATTTAGATTTCTATGGCAGCAACTAAATAGGGTGTTTGACAATTTTTGAAAATGTACGTAAAACGATGGCGAAACATCCAATTAAAGCATTCATTAACAAATAATTACTAAACTATGCTTGTAAAATTAAATAATCAAGATTTTAAATTCTCATTTTTAATTTCGCACTAAAACGCTAAGTCACGTGACATTATCGTCAACCTACGTCACTGTTCTAGTTCCGGTCAAAAAGTAAAAAATCGGAACGCGGTTTTTTTTTGTCACATGAGACATGACTAAAACGTTTTGTAGTTTGTGTTTGAATCACGCACATACAAAACAAAAGCTTTTAAATTACGTTCAAATTACCTACAAATGCTGATTAGTTTAATTGTTAGTAAGTTATAAAGTACATAACCTGGCTCAATAAAATAAAAATGAACCTAAATTAACAATTAACATGAATATAATTATTAATAATATACCTACTCGATCAAAAACTGGTAGATTTTATTTTTACGATCATGGCAACGTTTAGCTCGCCCTACGTCGTACAGGACTATGACGTCACCCAAAATGGAGGCCAAGTCTCAAGACGTTTTGTATCACGTGATCAACAGATTCAAAATTCAAAATTTCAAACAGAAAAATAAAATATTTAGAATATATTTAAATTAACATAACTTATTAAAAGTTAATCTTCAACCTAAAATCTACGTTGTGTACGATTTTCATAATTTTTGGCAATACCTGTCAAACACCCTGTGAGAACTATTGACAAATTACATATTTATGGTACATTTTTTAAGGAGTATGGATAATTTACATAGTGGTTCAATATCTGTTCAATCTCGTAACCATATTATAAAAAATATATATTAAAATTTGTCTTTTTTTTAGGGTTCCGTACCCGAAGGGTGCCAAACGGGACCCTATTACTCTCGCTACGCTGTCCGTTCGTCCGCCCGTCCGTCTGTCTGTCACAGAGCTGTATCTTTTGAACGGTAATAGATAACCGGTTGAAATTTTCTCAGAATATGTGTTGCTATGAGGTGTATCACGACAAATACTAAAAACAAAAAAGTCTAAAACCAAAAGGAGTCCCCATACAGGAAACCTCAAAAAACACTCAACGTTTTTGTTCCTGCTCTATCTCAAAACAGTACTATATACCAGCGTCAAACTTGGTCAGATTATAGTGCATATTATGTAGTTTAGCAACAAATACTAAAAATAGGACAAACATAGACATAGTGGTGGTACCTGCGTAAGAAAGAGATGCAAAAAATCATATTTCGCGCACTGTGCGTTGATATCTTGCGATGAACTCTCGTAAATTAAATCAGTTTCTATGGGGTATCAGGTCGATGGGTGGTACGGAACCCTGACTACGCGAGTCCGACTCGCACTTAGCCGGTTTTTATAGTATAGGATGGCGAAACGAGCTACAGGCCCTCCTAATGTTAATCGGTTACCTTTGCCCATAACAACTGCAATACCACCTAGGCTGTTGCCTAAATGGTACCGCAAGTCGGTTCGCTAAACTGAGTCATGAAGATAGAAAGTCTCATGTGATTGTAATTTCACCGGCACCCGTACCCTTCAGACCAAAACACAGCAATGCAAGCATCACCATTTGGCGGAGAATTAGGCACGGTGGTAGTACTTCCCTGGACGAGCTCTTTCACAAAGGAGCTCTACTACCTACTACTAAAACGTCTAGGTACTACGTCTTTGTATGGCGTCCGCTATGGATGCGGAAAACGCAGGACCCGTCGTTGTGGCGATACTTGGGGGAGGCCTATGTCCAGTAGGGGACGTTTTTCGGCGGAAATAATGATGATGATGACGTCCGCTACAAATTTATAAAAAAAAATTAATACTCTGGATGCGATAAGAAACAGATACTGCAATTATTCACACACCCTAAAAATTGAAGCTGTATAAGAAGCACTTCAAATAACAATGCTTTTGAAAACAGACTACTATTTGACTCCTTAAAAATTCTAGTTCAACTGTACACCCACGTAGGGTTGCCAACAATACTGTTAAAAAAAGTTAATTAACAAAACCAAAAAACCCGACTGCGTGTAAAAATAATTGAAAAGATGTAAACAAGACTTGTGTAGGCAAATCCATGTGAAAGTATCAAATCAACACGCAGTCGGAGGCTACGTATGTTTTGGTCAAAGTAGTTCATAGCCTAAGTAGCCTCCGCCTGCCTGTTGATTTGATACTTTCACATGGACTTACCTACACAAGTCTTGTTTACATCTTTTCAATTATTTTTACACGCAGTCGGGTTTTTTGGTTTTGTTAATTAACTTTTTTTAACAGTATTGTTGGCAACCCTACGTGGGTGTACAGTTGAACTAGAATTTTTAAGGAGTCAAATAGTAGTCTGTTTTCAAAAGCATTGTTATTTGAAGTGCTTCTTATACAGCTTCAATTTTTAGGGTGTGTGAATAATTGCAGTATCTGTTTCTTATCGCATCCAGAGTATTAATTTTTTTTTATAAATTTGTAGCGGACGTCATCATCATCATTATTTCCGCCGAAAAACGTCCCCTACTGGACATAGGCCTCCCCCAAGTATCGCCACAACGACGGGTCCTGCGTTTTCCGCATCCATAGCGGACGCCATACAAAGACGTAGTACCTAGACGTTTTAGTAGTAGGTAGTAGAGCTCCTTTGTGAAAGAGCTCGTCCAGGGAAGTACTACCACCGTGCCTAATTCTCCGCCAAATGGTGATGCTTGCATTGCTGTGTTTTGGTCTGAAGGGTACGGGTGCCGGTGAAATTACAATCACATGAGACTTTCTATCTTCATGACTCAGTTTAGCGAACCGACTTGCGGTACCATTTAGGCAACAGCCTAGGTGGTATTGCAGTTGTTATGGGCAAAGGTAACCGATTAACATTAGGAGGGCCTGTAGCTCGTTTCGCCATCCTATACTATAAAAACCGGCTAAGTGCGAGTCGGACTCGCGTAGTCAGGGTTCCGTACCACCCATCGACCTGATACCCCATAGAAACTGATTTAATTTACGAGAGTTCATCGAAAGATATCAACGCACAGTGCGCGAAATATGATTTTTTGCATCTCTTTCTTACGCAGGTACCACCACTATGTCTATGTTTGTCCTATTTTTAGTATTTGTTGCTAAACTACATAATATGCACTATAATCTGACCAAGTTTGACGCTGGTATATAGTACTGTTTTGAGATAGAGCAGGAACAAAAACGTTGAGTGTTTTTTGAGGTTTCCTGTATGGGGACTCCTTTTGGTTTTAGACTTTTTTGTTTTTAGTATTTGTCGTGATACACCTCATAGCAACACATATTCTGAGAAAATTTCAACCGGTTATCTATTACCGTTCAAAAGATACAGCTCTGTGACAGACAGACGGACGGGCGGACGAACGGACAGCGTAGCGAGAGTAATAGGGTCCCGTTTGGCACCCTTCGGGTACGGAACCCTAAAAAAAAGACAAATTTTAATATATATTTTTTATAATATGGTTACGAGATTGAACAGATATTGAACCACTATGTAAATTATCCATACTCCTTAAAAAATGTACCATAAATATGTAATTTGTCAATAGTTCTCACAGGGTGTTTGACAGGTATTGCCAAAAATTATGAAAATCGTACACAACGTAGATTTTAGGTTGAAGATTAACTTTTAATAAGTTATGTTAATTTAAATATATTCTAAATATTTTATTTTTCTGTTTGAAATTTTGAATTTTGAATCTGTTGATCACGTGATACAAAACGTCTTGAGACTTGGCCTCCATTTTGGGTGACGTCATAGTCCTGTACGACGTAGGGCGAGCTAAACGTTGCCATGATCGTAAAAATAAAATCTACCAGTTTTTGATCGAGTAGGTATATTATTAATAATTATATTCATGTTAATTGTTAATTTAGGTTCATTTTTATTTTATTGAGCCAGGTTATGTACTTTATAACTTACTAACAATTAAACTAATCAGCATTTGTAGGTAATTTGAACGTAATTTAAAAGCTTTTGTTTTGTATGTGCGTGATTCAAACACAAACTACAAAACGTTTTAGTCATGTCTCATGTGACAAAAAAAAACCGCGTTCCGATTTTTTACTTTTTGACCGGAACTAGAACAGTGACGTAGGTTGACGATAATGTCACGTGACTTAGCGTTTTAGTGCGAAATTAAAAATGAGAATTTAAAATCTTGATTATTTAATTTTACAAGCATAGTTTAGTAATTATTTGTTAATGAATGCTTTAATTGGATGTTTCGCCATCGTTTTACGTACATTTTCAAAAATTGTCAAACACCCTATTTAGTTGCTGCCATAGAAATCTAAATATTATTTAGAAATACCTATACAACCGATTTCTTCCGAGGCGCTGCTAATTTCGTTACTTATTATTAATATATAAAAAGCGGTAAAAGCTTAGCTAATTTTAACTTAAAATAATTTTTTCTACTGCTCATAGTAGGTGTTTGAAGATTGAAGATAACCTAAGTATTCTTATTTTAACCAAGAAAATCGAAGATAATCAATTTTTTCAACAACGAAAAAGTTTGACACCAAAATACAGGGTTATTTCACTTATTTCGAATACTATTTAATTGGAATTATTTTTAAGAAAGTTAAAAAAGTTGCCGACGCCAGACTTGGTATGAACAGATTGTATTGTTTTCATTGCTTTAATTAACTAATGACACTTTTGGGGTTTATGAAGAACAAATAAAAGTCACTGAGAACTTTACCACAATTGTCTATTTACAAATAAAACAGATTTTATAATTGTTACACATGTAATAATTTCTTAGGTTTTCGCGATCACTATACACATTATAACATTACTGCTTTAAATAATTTAATTTAAATAATATACGCGATGTAATCCGGTTAAACTTGTTTTATTATAATGTTACACATGTGTTCACAGTTTGACTGAACTCCGGGAAATGACCGTGGCTGAGCGGAGTTTGCTACGTGCAAGGTTGTATTTACCCGCGTTTCCTTTACCTGAGCCCAGTGGGGTTACTCTTGAAAATAATTCCAATATCAATCCAATACCAATGTCAAAAAGTCACAAGAATTAATGAGTATTTTTGCCCATAACAACTGCAATACCACCTAGGCTGTTGCCTAAATGGTACCGCAAGTCGGTTCGCTAAACTGAGTCATGAAGATAGAAAGTCTCATGTGATTGTAATTTCACCGGCACCCGTACCCTTCAGACCAAAACACAGCAATGCAAGCATCACCATTTGGCGGAGAATTAGGCACGGTGGTAGTACTTCCCTGGACGAGCTCTTTCACAAAGGAGCTCTACTACCTACTACTAAAACGTCTAGGTACTACGTCTTTGTATGGCGTCCGCTATGGATGCGGAAAACGCAGGACCCGTCGTTGTGGCGATACTTGGGGGAGGCCTATGTCCAGTAGGGGACGTTTTTCGGCGGAAATAATGATGATGATGACGTCCGCTACAAATTTATAAAAAAAAATTAATACTCTGGATGCGATAAGAAACAGATACTGCAATTATTCACACACCCTAAAAATTGAAGCTGTATAAGAAGCACTTCAAATAACAATGCTTTTGAAAACAGACTACTATTTGACTCCTTAAAAATTCTAGTTCAACTGTACACCCACGTAGGGTTGCCAACAATACTGTTAAAAAAAGTTAATTAACAAAACCAAAAAACCCGACTGCGTGTAAAAATAATTGAAAAGATGTAAACAAGACTTGTGTAGGCAAATCCATGTGAAAGTATCAAATCAACACGCAGTCGGAGGCTACGTATGTTTTGGTCAAAGTAGTTCATAGCCTAAGTAGCCTCCGCCTGCCTGTTGATTTGATACTTTCACATGGACTTACCTACACAAGTCTTGTTTACATCTTTTCAATTATTTTTACACGCAGTCGGGTTTTTTGGTTTTGTTAATTAACTTTTTTATTTTAAACTTTTTAGTTTTGTCATGTTTTATCGCGCTGATTCATTTTTAACGTTAAATATTTTGTTATTTTTTAGCATTTCTCATTCCAAATTACATTTAACCATGTAAGTTGTATATATTTTTGTAAAGCATTTATTAAACCCTTTATTTTGATACCACACTCGATAAGTTTCGAAGGAAAAAAAATTTTTGAAGCCATTTTGATTTTTGTAATTTTAATATACCCAGTGTCACTCTCACGGTTAAGACGAATCTAACGACACCTCTCAAGCTAAAATCTATCAAGCCGTTTAGGCTACAGAGCGTGCCAAAGAAATATACATACATACATACATACACTCGAAAAACATAACCCTCCTTCTGGCGCAGTCGGGTAAAAACAGTATGACCTACTTGTAAGTACTTTATTTCAATCCATAATAATAATATTGTTTACTGTTCAATAAAAAAAATATGTAAAATACTATTTTCATTATCACTGGTAACCAGAGCCAGTGCCAAATAGTGTTTATTTACCAAAATTTTATTACTACTGCTTATTTACCATCGTAATACACCTACCTACTTTATTTCTTGTACAAAAAGTTGGCAATCCTACAACCGTGTGTGAAAAGCTCCTTTCCTTTTCCATTGTTCGCAGAGCAATGATTCCACTACAAATCCAAAATAACAGATGTAGTAGTAAAATTAATTACTCGAGAAATGCTTCGAAAGGATTCCTCACGCCTCCTACAAGTTCTTTGTTTGAATTCGCGTCCTGAATATTAAATGGTACAACGACTAATGTTGAAATTAAGGCTAAAGCACATGAACGTTTAGGTACACTTAATTATCTTTTCTCAGATCGATAATGTGTTTTATGTTGTTACTGTATAAGCCCCAATATTGGTAAATCTTAGATTTTGAATGTAAATCTTAGGATTTACCAAAATAAGATGGTAAATGTAAGGTTAAAGTTTTGCGATGGCTTAAACTTTCAATCAGCGTAGAGACAGTAAAAAAATCTATTGCTTATCTCCGGGAGGCTCTCGGGCGCTGAATTAAATTTTCTATATTAATCTTTAGACACTACCATATATTTTTGGTACAGACACAAAAGTATAATTTAACCTAGAACAAAGTCTTCATGCGCACCTGAATCATAAAGAAGTATTTAATTACCCCACGCCAACACAACAATTACAAAAATTAACATAAACGTATTACCGTAATCATAAAGCCCAGCCCAGCCAACATTTTTCAAACTACCGTTTTTACACAGAATTTAAGAAAATATACTCCAATTGCTTCCGCAGGTAATTACTATGAAAATTGCTTTCAGTGCCGTGCTAACGTCTTTATAAGCTCTTTGATTATATTAGATGACACTTTTATTCAAGCTTTAAAATGGCCAAATATTTTCGACCTTTAAGGGGAATGTAGCAGCCAAATGGCGCCCCCATCAGTAAAAAAATGATTACTCGCTGAATTCATCGTTTATCGAAAATTTGCTTTAAGCAATTGAAGTACAGATACTGTAGTTTAATCAGAAACTCTGTAAAAGTAAAATATAGTTCGCTGTAGTTGTAGATATGATAGAAATGCCTTAAGTGGCCGTTTTTCTCACTTTTTCTATCTACAACTACAGCTAAGTATAATTTACAGAGTTAATAGTTTCTGATTAAACTGCAGTACCTGTACTTCAATCGTAAAAAACTAATTTTCGATAAATGATGTATTCAGCGAGTAATATTTTTTTTACTGAAGGGGGCGCCACTTGGCTGCTACATTCCCCTTAAGGAAACTGCGTGGGAAGGAAGTCAAGAATAATTATGCTTATGTAAAGTTAGGAGAAATTGTGAGCCTTACTTAAAAATAGGCTGTTTTCCTTGTCGTAGGTGTCTTAAGAAGCAATTTTGAGATTATATTTCGTGGGAAAATATCTACAGGTATTCAGTTTCATTTGAACAGAGAGAAAAAACTTTAAAAAACGGCCAAGTGCGAGTCGGACTTATGCACTAAGGATCAGGGTCCATATTTTTTTTAGTGTTTGCCATGATAGATGCCATAACAACACAAATATTCTGTGAAAACAGCTGACCACCTATTATGGTTAAAACAACCCATACAACCCATAGACACCTCATAACAGGCGACAGATGTCTGTCACACATCTATGAAATTTTACTAATATAGGTCACTACTATTCGCCACTTGAAATCTTCAAATCAGTTTAGACCATTTATATGAGCCGTCAAAACTGCCGCGTTAGTGATTATCCAATAGCCGCCTTGGTAGGATCAATCAGATTGCAGTACCCCGCCTCAGGTAGTGGCAGAATTTATTGTACGCATTATATTCAACGTTAGGCATCTATTGGGCTGTATGGTCGATGGGTTAAAAAGATACAGCCATGTGATAAACAGACAGATAGACGCTCGAACAGACAAATGGCTTATGCTTGGGAACGTTGCTTGGTAGCGTTCGGTTAGCACACTTCGGAGAGTATACTTCTGACAACACGCTTAGAACCGCTGAGCAAATGGCTGCTGCCTTTAGCTGGGTTTGACTCTACCTCCTTTGGCTTCCCTTGAAGCACCTACTGGACTAGATGGAAGAAATATAGTATGGGGTAATAAGAAATAGCCTCGAAGAGCGTCGATACTTACATGTTTAAAAGGTATGTTCGACATACCCTGGACAGTCGGCTACGCTGCCACCTTACTAACTGGCTATCATTTTGAACATCTTCTATATACACAAATATGATCATGATGTAACTCACGGCATAAAACGATGTGTAAGGTCTATGTGTAGCCTCAAAACAACAGATAGCTGTTTTCCCTATTTTATATCTTTAAAAATCTTAACACTTCCATCACTGTATATACTGGAAACAGCTTTGTTTGTGAAAATTAATCCGCATCTGTTTCAGAAATTGTCTACAATACGCAATAGAAAGACTCCAATACGCACCCAATATGTAAATAAACTATGTCACATCATATGTAAAACATTACTGATGCAAAAAAGCTTTTTTGGTATTGCCCCGTTAATTTATAATAAAATACCTAATGTTATTAAAAATATGAACATGTTAAAATTTAAAAGGGCATTAAATAATTTGCTACTACAGAAATGTTACTATACGATTCATGAGTTTCTTAATGATAATTCATTGTTTGACTAATTATTATCAATTTAATTTTAATTTCAAAATAAGCAACTTATTAGTATACAATTTTGATTATATCACTTAAATTCTATTTTATTTTAAGCATGATGTTCACATTGTACACAATTATATTTGTATGTCTTTGAGGCAAAACATAGCGCACTCAATCTAATTAAGACCTTATAATATAATGTAAACCTACCTATGTTTGACAAATAAACTATTTTGATTTGATTTGATTTGGCATATTGTTATCCTTTTCTTATCCCGGACCTGGTGTTCTAAGATACAGGCTTCGGCTTAGTTTAGATCTCACAGATCATCTATCTTGTTTAAGTTTGTGATACTGATAATTGTTATCTTTGCTGTTGTATGATCTGTGAAAGAAAATAAATAAATAAATTGAAATTAAAATGAACAGTATGTTCGTTCCCATATTTGTGACGCTAACTGGTGCATCTGTAAATTCATGTCTTGTAGGTACTTAGTCCTAAGATGGCCAATTATTTGATATAATTATCAAATAATTTCTTAGGTTTTCGCGATCACTACACATTATAATAAAACAAGTTTAACCGGATTACATCGCATATAATTATTTAAATTTGTTTTACTGACGTTTCGAATGCTTTGCAGCATTCATGGTCGCAGGAAAACTAAGATGACAAGCGTCTTTACAGATATTTCTAAATATAAACTTAATCTACCGTCAGGAAAACCAATTTAAATAAAATACGCGATGTAATCCGGTTAAACTTGTTTTATTATAATGACTATTATATGAATTGTCAGAATGTAAGCTATATGAAGTTTTGAACCAATATTGAAGTATGAATTCTAGAGCATCATTTACAGTTTGCTTAACAGATATAGAGTATATTCGATGTCCGTGTCTGACAAGCCCAGGGTTAACTCCTAGATCACGTTTTATAAGCCATTTCCAAACTTA
Source organism: Asteroscopus sphinx (assembly GCA_949699075.1). Classification (NCBI taxonomy): domain Eukaryota; kingdom Metazoa; phylum Arthropoda; class Insecta; order Lepidoptera; family Noctuidae; genus Asteroscopus; species Asteroscopus sphinx. The sequence goes on along the minus strand of OX453006.1, from coordinate 12,151,339 downwards.
CCTACAGCTGCTAAAAAGACTATGTACATTAGGTTATCCCTGAAATTCTCAACACACTGAGGCAGTACGTATCTCTAGCATACATCAAGCAGAAGCACTACCGTATATGTTTCTTTACTTAGGCACCGCAGACCACTTATCACTTAATTTACAAGTTAAAGGCCGCCGCCCACGTGCACAAAGGAAAAATGGGTTATATAAAAGCACTGCGTACCTATTACGTTTTGAAGGCTTTCAGCCATTACGCCGCCTTCATGTAAAATAATATGTTTATGGGTTAAATTGTAGGAGATCGTTTCAGTCGACCTTATTTTTGCCTGAATAAGTACGATATTAAGGCTCCTGTTTTAAAACCTGAGTTTCAGAGTAAAAGGGGACATATATGGACTTATAGACCTGCCGGTCTGCCACCATTTTTAATGGTGTCTCCACATTAGAGTTCCCTGCGTCATTAATAATAGCAACTTGAACCAGATCTGATAGCTAAAGCAGTACTATTGCCGCCAGGTTCAGTTTCATACTCAAAATAATGATGAAGTAGATATTATTTTGCTACCACATTTATTATTCCTTCAGCCAAAAATAATAACGCAAGGCTTAAAAAAACAATTTTCAGAAGTGATTCTCTAATTTTATAGAGACTAAATTCAGACCACAATTTATTATACCTAACTTTTACATAAGATGCAACATAGTAATGTTGGATTACAGCTTACTAGCTGAGGTCTTTTAGGGGGTGAATCTAATCATAAATAAATAATGAACAACTTTTACTACGGGAGCACCCCTGAGTCGTGATTTTTTTTATGTGTATTTTGTCAAGTCAGGGGGTTGCAATTGTCCACCTTGCACCCCCTCCCGGTGCCCATGTTTATTCTCCATATTTGACAACTAATTGCTGAGCTTCTCGAACACATCTTTGACGCCTAATGGCATTTTCTTCCTTTATCCTAGTTTAGTATTACAGCTTTAGATAAAGCCAGAACCCAAAACTCCAAAAAATATCCAGATAATTTTATAGAAACATAGAAACCAAAGTAACCTACTCATTAAACTATATATGCTGAAAATGTTGTCGTTTTGAAAACGAAATACATATAATTATGTTCCATATCGATTATAGAATGACGACATTAAGCTGCCAGTCCCAGTTGTCTGAAAGTCTGACAGCTGGTCTAACCTCTGAATGTCGGTATTACCCAGTAGCTAGGTTGCAGGGGTCTGATGGCGACTGCCATCAAGCGACTGCTCTGTGTAAAATACTGATGTTCAGCCACATATGGTTAGGCTGGAAGCCGACCCCAATATGATTGGAAAAGGAGAGGAGGATGATGGATGATCGATTATAGAATCGATTATTACCATCGATTTGAAAAGATAATGAACAATAGTTTTTTCCCGAAAATCAGAATTATTACCATTCAACTTGAAGAAATGTACACTTCTTCGAGTTGAAAAGTAATATTTTTAGTGATACCTTTCAATTTTCTTAAATAAACATAAATTATACATATTACTTAAAAAAGTGAAGATTGCTTTGAGCTAAATGATAATTCAGATTTTTGGGAAAAAATGCAATTTTTTCAAATTAACAGTACCAATCGATTCGATATAGAGTTTATATTTTTCGTTTCCAAAACGACTAAATTTTCTGCGTGAATAATCAGTAATACGTTTTGCCGTCAGTTAATATCTCTCCCCAAAACACACCTAATTTTATTACTTAAGACAAGACCTATCAAGTCTAATAGAATAATGTAAGTACATGATATACCTGTTGCGCCAATATGGCTGGCAAAGTTCTGCCTTTGAGTTAAAAGCCAAAGCTTATGTAAGTTGTTACATAATACAACGGGAACAGGTGTCGCCAAACTGTTGTTAGAAACCAACAGAGCCAGAATTAATTTGAGCTCCTTGTATCCTTAATCTGTTAATTGTAATTTGTAACTATCTTTGACAGCGATTAAATTAGGGTAAGGTTAATTTTCACAATTATATCTGAACCAGGTTTTTTATGGTAATATAAACCCACCTGATGTTAAGCGACTACCTTTTACCCATAAAAACTGCAATACCGCCATGTGGTGTTACTTGTCACATTCGCCAAACTGAGACATGAAGATGCAAAGTCTCATCAACAACTCAGCCTATCTCAGTCCACTGCTGGACATAGGCCTCTCCTAAATTGCACCACAAGACTTGGTCCTCTGCCTCAAAGTCTCATGTGATAGTAACTTTACCGGCACTTATAGCCTTCGCACCGAAACAGGAGTGCAAATATTATGTACTTGTCGGCAAAAATAAATAAATATTTTTGAGACATTTTTACATAACAGCACCATCTTGTCCAAAACTAAGCAGAGCTTGTGCTATGGGTAATTACAATAGATATAGTTCTAAATACATATTTTTTTGTAAATACATACTATACATAAGAAACACCCAGACCAACATAGACACTCATCCATCACATAAATATTTGTGTCCTGTGGGAATCGAACCTACTACCCCGTGATCAGCTGTCCAACACTCGAATCACTAGACCACAGACGTCGTCAAATTGGTACGGATATGTTGATAAATATTATTTTATTTTATCGTATGGTAAAACTATGGAGTTGTCAGCCCACAATAGACACTAGTCCTTTTGAACTCTTGCCGCCTAAAATCAGGGGTTGTTATTCATTTACTCAGAGGTCACGTAGGGTATTTTAAAAACGTGTCTCCTACTCAAGCGAATAACAATATAGTTTATAAGTACTAAAGCTCGCTGCCAAGGTCAGCCACCGCTCTCAGGATGTCAAGAGTCTATAAATTGGTAAGACATACAGATTATGGTCCTTCAAGGTCGATAATAAGCTATGAAGAGGCCAAAATTCAGGTCTATTTTGCTTATAATGTAATGATGGTAAAAGCACAAGCCATGAAACCATGGAGAGCCTACTTCACCAACGCAATGTTTTTATTTTAACATTTAGGCTGGTGGTTTCAGAGCAGTGCGGATTTACTGCAGACCGTCCGTGCGGAGCTCCGGAGCGGAGGCACACGTTCGGCATTAGAACATCGTTTTACACTGATGCGGGATGCTCCGTATGGAACACGCTACGTGCGGAGTCCGTACAAGCCAATCAGTGAACACTCGCTTCAAAGCTTTGCGGGATTTTCGCACGCGGACGACCTGCCGGCGGACGGTTTGCAGCCGGATTCACGTTGCTCTAAAATGTTTATTTAGCAATAATAACCCATATAATAACCCACGATATTATATTAGACTATACACATCACTAAAATATAACAAGAAAATTATAACAATAACAGATTGTACCATAATTATATTATATATTTTAAAAGATAATTCATGGTATTTCTTGCCGGCTCCACTTCAGAGAATCTACCATTTGGAATCGTGCCAACTACACTCTCGACCTTTCATTAGAGCATGTATTGTGGTTATTTGAAATAAAAAAAATTAATTTTAATTTGAAATAATGACCAAGTACGTCTCAACATAAAGAAACTCTTTCTCCTGAACTTGGTCTTGACAAAACTAAAACATGCTTTCACTTTGAGGTGAATCTTTCAGCTTTCAAACCTTAAGCCTTAAACACCTAACTACGTTTAGCAAAAGAATGGCTAAATACTTATTACCAAGATATAATAAAGTTGTAACATTCCACAGAACTTGATGCATTAATAACTACCAAAATCATCCAAAATATCCTCACAAGACAAGCCGACCTAGTTGCCAACAACTTTCCGTATAGCCCCTAGGAATACCGAACTCCTTAACTATGCATATAAATCCATACATCCAAACTAGTTACAAAGGAACTTTATCACAATAGTTACTAGGGTCATTCAATTTCCTTCAGTTGACAATGCTATACGAAGGGTACAAATAACCCTAAGTAAACTCTCTTCTTTTAACCCCTTAAGTTTTGTAATACTGTCTAAGTTTTTGATGTGTAACATCTTTCCTCTCGCTTTCCTACAACCTGTGGGAGTGATTTCGTGAAAAGTGACGGAAGTGTGTAATAGGAAGCTCGAAAAGCGCGCGCTATTTTATTTGACCAATGAGCGCGCGTGGTGCTAGAGTTGGCTGTCAGATGGTAATATATGTGTAAACTATAATATATTAATAATAGTACATTACTGTCGAAGCCTGAAATGAAGCAATTTATGGCTGAGTAATATTGGAAGTACGAGGCGAAGCCAAGTACTTCCCAAGTGATTTTGAAAGGACGAGGCGCAAGCCGAGTCCTTTTTAATTGCTATTTCGGCCGAGACTTGTATAGTACTTTTCTCTCATTTGCGAGGAAACACAACACAAATTAATTCAACAGTATCTCATTTTCATTCACACCGATTCGCCCGCGCGTAGTTTTTGTTCTATTTTCAAAGTTTAAAAAAAAATGCGCATTCAGCCTGTATAATGATAAATATTTTGTACCTAAAAACACCTAATTTATGTGTGTACTTAAAAACCTCGGTAGCATAATTTAAAAAATAAAAAGTGTCCAGCAATTTCTATTATTGTCCTGTTGGATATTACCGACCTGTTATTTCGTTGCGTACGGAAAAGAACCGATTGTTGTATTCTTTTTTTTGAATAATGAACCAATTTCCGAGCAAGTGGGAGAAATAGTACATTACTGAAGAGGGCTGAAATGAAGCAATTGACAGCCGAGTAATATTGTCCGAAATGATTTTTAAAGGACGAGGTGCAAACCGAGTCCTTTATAACTAAACGAGGCCGTTAATTGCCATTTCGGCCAAGACTTGTATCGTACTTTTCTCCCATTTGCGAGGAAACAATACACAAATTAATTCAACAGTATCATTTTAATTCACGCCAAATCGTCGGAGCGCGGTTCTTGTTCTATTTTCAAAGTTTAAAAAAAAATGCGCATTCAGCCTTTATAATAATAAATATTTTGTACCTAAAAACACCTAATTTATGTAAGTGTGTACATAAAAACCTCACCATAACATAACATCACGCCTGTATTACCACGAATGGGTAGGCAGAGGTGTAATAGTACACCCACATATCGCCAGTTATGTTATAGTCCCATGTAAGAGGGGGCGAGCCTATTGCCATTAACCGGGCACAAATCCAGACTCCGTGCTGCTACTGAGAATTTCCTAATGAAAAAACCTCGGTAGCATAATTTAAGAAGTAGTAGTTGTCGTGTTGGATTTAATGGCCTGTTATTTTCGTTGCGTACGGAAAAGACGTTGTATTCTTTTTTTTTGAATAATGAACCAATTTCCGAGCAAATGGAAGAAAATGTATTTATAAAACAAAATTTAACCGGATTAAATCGCGTATATTATTTAAATTGGTTTTCCTGACGTTTCGAAAGCTTTGCAGCATTTGTGATCGCGAAAACCTAAGAAATTATAATGTATTTACTGTTGATAATAAGTGTCTGAAAAAAGTGCAGGTCATAAAAAATGCAAGTGAGTAATAATGAATTATTCGAACTAAATATTTCAGTATTTTGCTTTTCTAAATTTTGAGGTTGATTTCTGTCGCTGCTCAATTGATATTTTTAATTTTGATTTAAAAAAACAAATAAATTAAGTACACGGATAATTTCTTTGATATAAATAGTTTCTTAAAGATACTAGACACGCCTGTTTCCCATTGGGGTAGGCAGAGATTTCCACCTGCTACGATCCTGACACACCTCTTTCGCTTCATGTACGTCCATTAACCTCGTCATGCATGCTCGTCGGTTAAAGATTAAAGATTGCTTAAAGATTTATAATTGTAATTTAATTCTAATGATTTCGTTAGTTGCAAAGATGGGTGTGGGATGGCAGATGTTACACATTATATGCGACGGCTGTAAGGCTCGCTCGTTTTTTTTTCTTTTGCTTTCGCTATGCACGAAGATTTTCTCTTAGATGTATATCCACCAACGTATTTTTTGTACGTTTTCTGTAAAAATAACTCTGACTTGCGTTTTCTTAGTACTGTTTTGACATCGTGATTCTGGAATATGATAAATATTTCAATGGAACTCATGATTTTATGTATTCATGCTAATTTACGTATGTGAATAAAGACAATGACATTATACTCCAGTTATATCATCAGAAGATAATACGGAAGAGCCTCACTGGTTTAGTGGGGAAGTCTGGGATTCGATTCCTAAAATGTGTTAACCGAGTAACACTTTTCTTTGCTAGAAGATCTTAGTCTCACCTGTTTTGAAAAAAGTGAGAATTCTACATTTAATTTAATATCTTTACATACACCTCTAGTTATCAATTCAGAAAATACATTCGCAATATTTTACAGGAAAAAAAGAAAATGTACCTACTCATTATAACAAACAACTGCCGAGCAACATCGATAACTTTGTATAGAACAGCTGTTTTTTCACGATTTTAGTGTTGCTGCCTTACTAAAAGTTGTGCGTTATGGTGAGTATATTCACTCTTTAAAAAAATCTCAGCTACATGCATGCACCACCATGCATGTTACACCTATTTAAAGAGAGAAGTTCCATCCTATTTTAAAATGCCTAGAATTTAAAATCCCCGGTCCGAATTATTTGCAAAGAGATTGGTTATGGACCGTATGCAATGATATTTAAAAGTACAGATATGCTACTGAGCTCGCAATCTGAAGACTCCAAAACGTTCTAATTAGGCCGTTTTTCTATTAATCCGCGTCAAGTAGGGCGCCAAGCGTGACCGGTGACAAAAAAGAAATGCCATCGTATGTGTACAAACAGTTATAGTTATAATTCCAATTATGACACGAAAGTAACTGAAATAATCAACTTACTTACTTTTTACTAGTTTATGTGTATTGTGCTGCCGCTGCGTACTGAACACTTTTTTCGTTGGTTTTGTAAGGGTATGACATATCTATACTTTTAAATACCATTGACCGTATGTGTAAAATTTAGTAACCTTTGAAGATGCCATACGATTGATTAGATTTCAATGTTAATCTAGAATACTTTAATAAGTTGTAATCATTTCTTTGAAATCTTTTCTTCTGAACTTTAATTAATTATAATTATTTAGCATAATTAACTTACTAATTAAATGAGCCCGAGAGGGTATAACAGCTTTGCCAGTAAATATTTCTTAGCTATTCCAATGTTAAGAAATACAATGAAAGGGAGAGTTTTCTTTACCAAAATAACGTTCTCTTTGAAGATTCTCGTAATCACATTAACGGGAATGTATTTCACGTACCAAGTACTTTTACTTTCAAAAGAACCTTGATTTAATATTCGATGGTTTCGGATTTCTCTTTATTTAAATGCTCGATCGTTACTGGAAAACAATTTTCGTTGAAACGAGATTTTACAATCGTGACTTTTTTAAGACTGTAACATCATTTTTGTGTAATATTTTAGACTTTATGTATAGTCAAGTGCATTTCAATAGTTACATAACCAGTACAAGCAGACTTTGCCTTGTATGATACTTAGTACCTACTTACATACTTAGTCAGTTTCACGTAAGGTTTAATTACCATTGATTAGCGGTTGACTGTACCAACTAGTAATATATAACTTCCTTCAGTCATGTTTCTCAATGCTGGGTCGTAACCTCCCCCAGGGAGCACATTTTTGTGAATGATATTCTTCCATCTGTTGCGATCACGTATGACTTGAACAGCGTCGTGAACCGAGATGGAAAGAGAAACGTGTAGGACTGGCAGGAAATGCCAGTGACTATGAGTTTTTAAGCTATTGCATAGCTTCTATCGCGGGCCTTGAGCGTGGAGACCGAATCCAGAAATTCCGTAACGAAAATAACCTAACACCCCCCACTCCGACCCGCACAGCGGTGATACTTTTTAGTTTTGCCGTCTATCGATGAATAGCAGAACTTTTAATGACTTTTTGAAATATCACGCCTGTCTCTTTAGTTCTGCAAATCGCCTCTAGGTGGCATTGGTTGTATCGGCGTTACTGCGCATGCGTAATCCCCCTCTTCGCCCCGCAATCTGGTGACTCATGCCTGCTTAGAGTTTCGGCGTTAGGGCACATCCTCTTTGTATTTAAATAAAAAATGCTATGCAATAGCTTTACCGCGGCAGTCTCCGAGTGCCACACGTCTTTTTTTTAAGATTGTCACCTAATAGTACTTAAAATATTCCATATTCCTTTGGCTATGTTAGTACCACAGATTTACCGCCAGTAAATTTCAAATCTGTAGTTAGTACTTCCATTATCAAAGTTATATTCACGATGAAAAAAGATTTGTAGATTATAACCGCCTGTAACTTTGTCACTGTCGCTGTCACACAATTAGACAGACACACACAACAACACAATAGTTTCCTTAAGTTTATCTACTAACTTACCTATGTAAATCCAAACAGACACTCCTTAATATTCGATACACACCCGCCCAATGTTGTTCCGAAGCCTGTACCAAATAATTGGATCAACTACAATTTTATTAACTACTAAATTGTATAACTAGTTGGTAAACACATCGGCTAACACGGGTTAACTAAGTGGATTATACGTATAAATGTCGCAGATATATTGGCAAAACAGGGTTATATTATAAACAGCTCTAATAAAATTAGATGCAAGTTATTGTCAATCAAACTAACAATTTTGTTTACGTCATAGCCGCTGGTATATATACTGTTTTTTTAATGTTTAATGTTTTTAGACGTTGACGGGTGAAGTTGCTCAGCGGACTATGGAAAGGGCACGAGCACACTCGGGTTTTCTCTGAAGAATCGAATCCGTAACAAAGTAATATGACACAGAACCAAAGTTGTTGACGTAGCCTACAGGATAAGCAAGCTGAAGTGGCAGTGGGCCGGCTAAAGCCGAAGAACCGATAACTGCTAGGGTATAGACTGTGCGTTCTTGAGATGCTCTCAGGTTAGGTAGAGGGACAACATTCGCAAGGTGGCTGGTAGAAGCTGGATGTGGGGGTTGGTCGCCTCAAGGTATGCCAGTCTCGTCAAGTTGGTCTAATTTGAAGGTCATTCCGATGTACTCAATCCGTCTTCGGAGCGGTAAATCACACAGATAATACAAAAATGAGTGGCTGAGGATCGATGTCATTGGCGTGCTTTTGGAGAGCCCTATGTCCAGCAGTTGAGTTCTATAGGCTGATGATGATGATGAGACGTAGGTGAATGGATTATATGAAAGATGAAATGGTTAGAAAAGGATGTATTTACTTAAATGACTAAAGATAAGTAGATGTACGGAAGAAAAATACATGCTGCGCTGACTTCGAATTAATTGTAATGGACAGAAGGATAATGATTACGGTGGTGGTTTTGTTTTAGTTAGACAATAGGTCTGTACACACGGCTACACATCAAGCTGTACATTTCCAGTAAAAGTTGACCTCGCATTGTATAGGCTTTCCGTTCAATGCGAGATCAGCTTATACTGGAAATGTACAGCTTGATGTGTAGCCGTGCGTACTACTGCATCGACGATAAAAAAATGCGGAAGAAAACTTCATTGGCCTCATCAAAAAGATAGCCAATTTATTGCCTTATCCCTCATCCCTACTTAATGACAGTAAAACTACCGTTATCTTAATAATTACGAATAAATAAAATTGATCGTCAAAGTACATTTTGGGAATTGAACCCTGAAAACTCCACGCTTAGCAGTCGCGCTTGCGATCACTAGACCAACGATGCAGTCAAATCGAGTCGAGGCTTATGACGAATACACCTAGTCACAGTACATATATGTATATCAATGCCTAGTCATGACTAATGTTTTATAACAAAACGGTTTTGACAAGATAGCTGCGACATATGCAATGGCAATATAAATCAAGTCAATCATATGCTAAGACACGGCTTAGCTCTTAATAATTAGCATATTAATGAATTTACTCAGTGCATATTATCACATTAACGTAACAATGTTTGATTGTTGACCGTTGTTATGCTTTGTTTACATGCAGAAAGCATAAGATTGATGAAGATGTCTTTACACTACTTATGCTGTCCTGCAGGCGTAGCATGACCACTGCAGACAAGAGATTACGAAAAAGAGATCTACGGAAAAGTTGAATATTGTAACTATAATACCTATAACTAAAAATGATATTTTAATGTGTAACATCTTTCCTCTAGCTTTTCTGCAATCTGTGGGAGTGATTTCGTGGAAATGGATGGAAGTGTGTATAGTTCCCGGCACGAGACGTGAGCACAAATTGTACCTGCTTGGTAGTCTCTGTCGTCGCCGTATTCTAGTATTCCGTTTTCTACGTATACTCAATTATGCATTATCATATTATTAAGCCAATGCAAGTGCCCGTTTCTGGTCTGTTTTGCTGTGAACAGAAATTCGACCACTTAAGCAGTGGAATCTGTGCTCACGACTCGTGCCGGCAACTATAACAGGAATCCGTGGAAGCGCGCGCTATTTGATTTGACCACAGAAAAAAACACATTGACCAATGAGCGCGCGCGGTCCTAGAATTGGTCGTCAGATGGTAATGTATGTGTAAACTATATAAATGTATTTACTGTTGATAATAAGTGTCTGAAAAAAGTGCAGATCATTGATAAACACTTGATAAAAAATGCAAGTGAGTAATAATGAATAATTATTTGAATAAATATTTCAGTAGGAATAGTAGCAATTTTAGAACTGTCAAATTAGTCGGAATTTAGATTTCCATACAAGTTTAGTCGTGATACGTGCCCACAAAAATACAAAGAAATGTAACACGTATACTAAATTGACAGTTCTAAAATTGTTGCCATCCCTTTCTTGTATTTACTATTAGTAAAAGAGAGCGTTAGTTTAAAATAAGTTTAGTTCGTGAACAAGAGAATCGACACCAATATCATGTAGGTACAACGTTATGTCTCTGCTTGGTTTAGGACTAGATGGGGCTGTGTAAAATGTGCCAAATATTTTATATTTTTTTAATATAGGTACCTAAATACCTAGTTGTAGCCGAGCGATGAGCTCCTGAACAATCTTTTCGAAGCTTCTTACAATCCAATGCAACGAGTAGCATTGCATAATTTTAGAAAGGTGAAAAACGATGTAAAAGAAACCTCCAGCCTCGTACTTTCCAAAAGGAGCTCATCATACCTACCCAAAGTAAAAGTACCTTTTATTTTAGAAGAGTCCGTAGCTTAGTAGGCAACAAGTAGCGCCATCTGTTACCGCTTTCATGTAAATAATGACTACGTTTTCACGAAGTTTATCAAAAAAGATTGAAACGACGATAAAAATAATTGTGTACTGAAAATGTAAGTATTAAAAACACGAACCTTTGACATCTCATTTTTCGTAAAAAGATTAATGTGTTTTGTGTTCGTACGGGTTGTTAGAATTAACTGACATGTTCTAGATACTAGGGTCCGGACAATTTAATTGCCTATCTTTCGCCTACCCGTCCGCGTCGGACCTCGCCGGGTATCGGCAAACTTTAGTGTTTTACTATCAATCAACACGTCAACGACCCACGCAAAACTTGTTCAAGTTACGATTTTCCTATTATTCGATTTTCTCGACTGACCGCCTGTTAAGTTGAAGATATCCATCATGTGTAAGTAGTTTCATAACTTACCGATAACTTCATAGGTACTTTTAGTATAAGTTAGGTAGGTATGTTACCTTTGTTGCTACAAATTATAATGAGAACCTAATCAAAATGTCTGCGGAGCGGAGTAGTTAGTCAATATTTTTATTAAATTAATTATCAATTCTTAGTGAACTTTATTTGCAAACTAGCTTATACCCGCGGCTTCGCCCGCGTAGATGTCCTTTACCGTGTATCCCTCGAGAACAGTTCATCTTCCTGGGATAAAAAGTAGCTTATATCTTATCCCGGCTATGTTCTATCTCTATGCCAAATTTCATGCAAATCCGATCAGCCCTTACAGCGTGATTGAGTAACAAACATCGAAATATCCAAACATCTTCACAGACTATTAAAAAGTGGTCTCCTTAGTGGCTAAAGCACTGGCGTACTGAGCCAGGAGTCGCAGGTTCGAATCCTACTCGCGAGCGATTTTTTCTTTTCACAATTTAAATCTTTATCTTCACAGACTTTCACATTTATAATAGGGTGAAAACTAGCTGTTTTTCATAACAAAATAAGTTCTTACCTACCTATAGCGTCCCTAATATTAAACACAATCGATATGGTGTAATAGGTCCTTAATTATTTAGGGACTTGAAAAGGGTGCTGGTACCAATACTTCTGTGAGATCGAAAAATGTAATTAATTCAACAGAGCGTGTAGTAATGTGTTTTTCAAACAGCCAGTGGTGTAATTAAGATTGTAGTATGTTTTTAACTTCAAATGAATGTATTTGAAATTGAAAAAGAAAAATAAATAACGAATTGTAAATGATCGAGCATTGAACTGTAAAGACATTAAGGTTGGTAGGTACTACTTTTTTGTACAAAAGATGCAAAAACGGGTAATTGAATGGAAGTAGGTAAGTACTTTTTAACCGACGAAAAAAAGGAGGAGGTTCTCAATTCGCCGCGTATATTTTTTGTTTTTTTTTTTTTTTTATGTATGACCACGCATAACTTTTTACAGAGTGGTCCGATTTTGATGATTCTTTTTTTAATGGATAGGGTATATCTTGAAGTTGGTCCCATTTAAATTTCAAAATCAAAATCCACCCCTAAGGGTAGTAAAACAGGGGATGAGTTTTTGTTCACCCACTGAATTCTTACCTGTTAACCGATTCTGTTGAAGCTTGACACACATAAATATAGTTCTATACACTACGACATAATGGAGACCTGGAGTTAGATTTTAACCACAAAAAAATGAAAAATAAAACTTTTTAACAAAAAATTGAACCGACGAAAAGTGAAACTGAAAAGCGAAAAATAACTAATTATGAGTCGGCGCCAAACAACCAATCAACGAAGATCATTAAATTACTTTAAATAAATAATAAAAACAACGTCACATCAAATACAACGTGAAATTTTCAACGATAAACAATAACTTTCCAAAAATGCGTTCTCCGCTCGGCCACTTGCAACTTACACGCACTTTGCTTGTTAAAAGTTCGTTTGGCGCCGACTCATAATTAGTTATTTTTCGCTTTTCAGTTTCACTTTTCGTCGGTTCAATTTTTTGTTAAAAAGTTTTATTAATTCACAAATCTTTTAGTTTGTTTCCAGACATAATTTTACCGTGTCCACTTGTCCAAATATTACACAATCATCATGATTATAATTTTCTTAAAATTTCACTATCTGTTCCGTGTTGTACCTACCGGACGTAAAGAATTGCACCACCCTATAATTATCTTCTCATGGGTGTCGTAAAAGGCGACTAAGGGATTCACCAGAGGATGGGCAGCAGCGTCCTCTCAGTATTTAACCAACCAACTGCGATCGCCAACCCGCCTGCCAAGCGTCGCATTTATGGCATATCCCCCCAAACTGCTTGGGGGAGGCCTACGTCCAGCAGTGGACGTCTTTCGGCTGAAATGATGATGATGATGGTGACACTATCTATAGGTACTTTTATTATCGAGTTGGTTTATTCAGACTTACCAAGAAACCGAGTAGGTAGGTATATTGTTATATTTGGTAAATATGTATTTTTTCTCCCACTTGCTCGGAAATTGGTTCATTATTCAAGAAAAAGACTACAACAATCGGCTCTTTTCCGTACGCAACGAAATAACAGGCCGGTAATATCCAACAGGACAATAATAGAAATTGCCGGACACTTTTTATTTTTTCAATTATGCTACCGAGGTTTTTAAGTACACACTTACATAAATTAGGTATTTTTAGATACAAAATATTTATCATTAAGTATACAGGCTGAATGCGCATTTTTTTTTTCAAAACTTTGAAAATAGAACAAGAACCGCGCGCGGGCGAATTGGCGTGAATGAAAATGAGATACTGTTGAATTATTTTTGTGTATTGTTTCCTCGTAAAAGAGAGAAAATTACTATACAAGTCTCGGCCGAAATAGCAATTAACGGCCTCGTTAAGTTAAAAAGGACTCGGCTTGCGCCTCGTCCTTTCAAAATCACTTAGGAAGTACTCGGCTTCGCCTCGTACTTCCAATATTACTCGGCCGTAAATTGCTTCATTTCAGGCCTCGACAGTAATGTACTATATTATTTCAGGTACTAAATCGATACTACCAAACTTTGTAAATTGAAGTTACATAATTTTAGTTACCTCATAGCAAGATTCAACTTATATTTACATCGTTAATGGTTATTTGCTCACTAATCTCGAGATACTAATTAGTATAATGTATACTGGCAAACAACGATTAATTAGTCTTACATAAATATTCTTTATTATAAACTCAACAAACAAATATAATTTTAAGAACAATAGCATTAACTAAACAACGAAGTTGATGTTAAAACTAAATATGAAACTTAATCAAAAACTCAATTAATTTTAAACAAAGAACGACAAAATGAGCCAGAAAGTATAGAACGTCTTAAAACAATAGGCAAACAAAAAGCTTTATATATGCATTTGTGCCAACAACTGGCGGATCACAATATTCAATATCAACGTGAATTTCAATAGAGTGTCCTCCACGAGAAAATTGGAGGGAAATCTGAATATTCCTCGGCAATTTAGAAAAAAATATGTTAATCTATTCCCAGAGAGACGGTGACTATTTTCATAAATTGATTGCTATAGGAGCCAATATCAAAAGAATTGTAATATTGAATTATTGAGAGCAGAGCTTTATAATGAGTAACAAGCCGACCACTTCGAAATGGAAGAAATTAACGAGGGAAACTCAACGGTTGCAATGTAAAATAAAAAGATTTGTTTTATTGTGCGCTATGACTGAAGACAGGTAATCTATGTTTTTTCTTACTTGTCTTATTTAGTAAACAATCTTGGCACGTCTTTTTAATGCTTTTTGTCAATAATAATTATGAAATGACATCATGTTAACAATTCCACACACTAATCAACTTTTTTTACCTAATTACATGTGCAGAACCAGTATATAATTATATTTTATCAGTAGTTATTTGAAAAAAGAGACGTGCCAAGATTGTTTACTAAATAAAACAAGAGAGAAGAAACGGAATATCCGTGATATAGTATCATAAGATTTTCTCAAAAAAATACTATAAAATAAATAATTTAAACCAGTTTTTAGGGTTCCGTAACGAAAAGGTGCCAAACGGGACCCTATTACTCTCGCTACGCTTTCCGTCCGTCCGTGTGTCTGTCACAGGGTTGTATATTTTGTAGCCGGTTGAAATTCTCTCAGAATATGTGTTGCTATGACTCCTATCATGAAAAATACTAAAAATAAAAAACCGGCCAAGAGCATGTCGGGCCATGCTCAGTATTATAGGGTTCCTTAAGTAGGTCTAATTAGAAACGAATCGAATCGAATATAATCATTGCTATTTTAGTTTTAGCAAACAGAATTAAGAAGCTAAAAAGGAGTGTGTCATATCATTATATCACAAAGTTTCTTTTTGTGATTTTGTTTAAATAGAAAGTAACTAAAGGAGCATTATTTGCTTAGATCATTTTTCTCTAAGGTCAATGACCTATGAACTAGGACGTCTTAAGTATTTTTCAGTTTTCTCACTATAACTCAAAAATTTATGATCACATTATACTCGAAATAATTTTAAAACAGAGTTTTTATAAAGGTCTATCAATGTGGAAGATCGTTTAGAGAAGAAGGAAGAGTTTCTACGTTGCATAGTTTAGAAATGGCAGGGGGGGGGACACATTGCAAGCCGCTTTGGCGAACTGTATTTCGCAGATGGTACACCTGATAAAAAAGTGATGTATGAAACATTACCTTCATTTTAGTAGACCTATTCAATGATACCCCACAAGAGGGGGTGCAGCGAAAAAAAATATTTCATCACCATTTCACATGTATGGGCGCCACCTAAAATACGTTATCAAGATTTTTTTATTCTTTTAAAATTGAGATGTATGTCTAAACCATTCTTAACAAAATTTCATTTACTTATGTTTATAACTGTAGAAGTTATTAAGCTGTTAAGGATTAGGACAGACGGACAGACGGACAGACGGACGGACATGACGAAACTATAAGGGTTCCTTGTAGGACTACGGAACCCTAAAAAGACTCATACCAAAGAAGGTCCCCATACTGCATTTTTTTCAACGTTTATGTTCCTGCTCTATCTTCAAAACGGTAATACATACCAGCGTCTTACTTGGTCTGATTATAGTGCATACTATGTTGTTTAGCAACAAATAATAAAAATGGGGTAGATAAACATAGACATATGTGGTGGTACCTGTGTAAGAAAGAGATGAAAAAATTTAAATTTTGCTCACTCGTAAATTAAATCAGATTCTACGGGGTATCAGGTCGATGGAAGGTACGGAACCTTTACTGTGTGAGTCAGGCTCGCATTTACCCGGTTTTTTATTCTGTTTCAGATACAACGCAACCTGTAAAAGTCCCTTTGAACGTAATAGCCGTAAATGTCGATGCTCGATTTAACAAGAATCCCGGGCTCATAGCCTCCAAATGTATGTGCATATCGTAACTCACAAAAAAAAATCATTCTCCAAAAGAAATAACAAACTCTTGTCTAGACTCAATTGAATAATAATGTCGTCGGCCGGCTCAATTCACACGAAATAAAAAAAATTGGTAAAACACACGAAATTTTACTTTCGGCACGTTTAAAAAATGTAAAAAGAAAAAAGAGCTGAATAAAATATTTTTTCAGTCTTATTTCTTTGGCTTTATAGGTCTGCCATTTGGTATGTGTCCGCCGTTGGGCACAGACTTAGGTCTTTTTATGCTAATTTTCCTGTCCTCATTTGGAAAACCTGATAAAACATTTGACTTCCTGATTGATAGTCTATTTCTTCTGGAATTTCTTCTTATTGTATCCTCTTCCATTGTCTTCATATTTATGTTACTATAAATTTGTGGAAAGTGTCTTGGATTATATATTGTTTAATTTGAGTATCTAAACTTCTTTTAAGCTTGTGTTTGACCGCCACCTCACCTACCTCACCGCCTAGTACGAGTTTGACGCTTTAGAATACTTTCATAGTTTTCGTTGACTTTGTTCCTCCTGTCTGATCTGTCGAAAGTCGTCGAATTCGAGGAGTATCGGTAAGTGTCAAACTTGTGCTAGCCCCCAGATGTTAGGCGATGGTGCGGTTGACGATGGTAGATGCCTGCCCAGCAAAAACTTGTTCACTCGAGCCTTGGAAACCACCAGATTATACTTATCGCGAAGCATTAATAAATATCTTTGGGACATTTTTACACAGCACCATCAAGTCTCAAACTAAGCAGAGCTTGTGCTATGGGTACTAGACAATGGATATAATACTTATAATATACTTTTTTTTTTGTAAATACATACTTATAATACATAAGAAACACCCAGCCAAACACAAACACTTATATGTTCATCACACAAATATTTGTGTCCTGTGGGAATCGAACCCACGACCTCGTGATCAGCAGTCCGACACTCGAACCACTAGACCACAGAGGTCGTCGTATTATTATTTTAATCTGCGAATCTTTTATTATAATCAGTTAACATTATTACAAGAGACAGAAAGCAATGGAAACTAGGGAGCTATAGGGGGCTATAGGGAGGGCTTATTATTATATATTATTAACATTATTATAATCAGTTGTTAATCTTGACGTGTATCCATTTAGTTGCCAATAAATTACTATGACTAAGACATAGGCTGGGCAAGGAATTCCATTGCACTCTTTAGCGGTACGTACGATAAAGCTACTAGAAAATCGTTTGTTCTGTTTATTTCCCTTCTTCTTGCGTGTCAAAGGTTCACATTTCATGTAGTATTTGGCCACTTCTATGACGTTGCTCGTCGGCTCTTGTACCTATAGGTGACAGGGCACAAGGGACAAGTAGATAAGCAAATGGGCCATGGACTGAATGGGGCCCCGCAATCACATTCAGTATTGGAGAAGTCTCGCATTCACCATCATTGACTATTTTGAAATAAAGTAAATGTGTATCATAATATTCGGTTTCTTATTACCCTTGATAGAAGGCAAATGCGCATGACTAAATAAACAGTTCCTTCCATACCAGCAACAAACAAAAACGCATTAAAACAATCCATTAAAATGCAACTAACAAACCACATTTCCCATTCATTCTGAAGCCAGCTCTCAAAATACAACCACAAATGGCAGTCACATTGACACAAAGACCACAGACGCCTTTAAACGACTCTATTTATAACACAAAGGTAAACAAAACGGTTACCTTTAGTTGCTAAATGAAAACGGACGCTAGTACGCTAGACGCTAGTAGTAGTAGTGCGGTCGCAAACGCAGGCAACCTAGCATTTTCATTCGCTGGCCACTGAACCGGAAGGACCAAATAGCTTTCAACCACGTTTTCAAAATAGGACTTTTCATTTTAGCACGTGTGATTCACGGTCCTTTTGGGTCGGTTTAAGCAGTTGGAATCGTCGTTTTGGTGTGCATTATTTTCAACACAGCTGTGTTGGAATGGTATTCAGGGCAGGATAGTATAGGGTTGTCCGTCGTACGAAAGTACATGTCACTAATCAACATTTCAGTGAATAAAAGCACTATATGATGACATCCTTATCCTATAACCATTAAAAACCTGTGTCTGTTTATTCCAGCATCACGCAAAAACTACTGGAGCAATTTTGATGAAGCATATAAATATTAGCATATTACTTGAGTATCATTTTCTTTTACAAGTGTTTTATTTTTTGATTAAAATAAAAAAAATTGCTTCTCGCCGAAAGTAATGTTTTGTTACATCAACATCTCTGCACTTAGCTTTTTGGACACTATCAAAATGGAGAAAAAACAACATTTATTTTGTCTTATAACCTTCATAATTACGTCTGCGCCAAATGCATTAACTTTTTTCTTGAAAAATTTCATTAATAACGAAAAAAAGGGAGAAACAAACATTTGGTATTATGTTAATTAAAACATTTTTAATTACTTCTTTTTAATAACGGGCGGTATTATTAAAAAATCTTGGTTCAATACTGACAATATTGCATTTACACCAGAGAATCCATGCCAAAATGGAATAAATTAAAAAGCTTACGTAAATTCGTTAATTATGAGTGCGTTGTACCGAATGGCGGTCGGAAACAATAGCGCGGTATGTTATGGGCTTACTAAAATGACAGACACCTGTATAATGTTTGCTTGTTATTAATTTATTGCATCAATAATGCCTAATTTTTTGTTTGTGTTTTGTATAGTGTCTGTAACGTTCATATCTGTGATGAGTGCCTCGGTGGTCTAGCGTGTGTTGAACCGCAGATTGTGAAGTCCTAGGTTCGATTCCCGGGTCGGGCCAAAAGTGTTATTAGGTTTTGCATCTGATCTCTATCGAGTCGTGTCACATTGCCGTCCCATCGGATTATGAGAGTGAGGTCAGTGAGGGAATAGAGAGTGAACCTGTTTTTACGCACACACTGATTGGCCGCCGTGACCGAAATTCAGCCGAGAGGACATTATTATCTGTGATGTGGCAAATTCCGATGAGACCGTCCCTGGTCTCTCTACGAGATGTCGGATTCGCTTGATATCAAACCTCAGCTAAGATTAGCTACTCCACGACGATTTTTTTTTTAACTTAGAATGAAGTTCACGATCTTTTCCGTGGAGTCAAAATAACCCTAGAAAAGGTCAGTAAGACATGCTGATTTCAAAATAAGAATTTATAACTTCATTTTATAAAATACTAGCGGAACCGGCAGACGTCGTCCTGCCCGGAAAAGCAGCGCCACCTACCTGGTCCAATTGTGAATCTAAACCATTCTCAAATCCAATGGAACACACACAAAAAAAAACATCCAAATCAGTCCAGCCGTTTAGGAGGAGTTCAGTCACACACAGAACAATTATACATATAAAGATTGCACATAACTTTGTGCATAGCTATTCAGCGATTTAGTGGCTTCAACATACAACAAATATTCGCAAAATGCAACGAGGCAGAAGAGTTACAATCATATCGCATTGGTGAATTCAATCGACGTTCCATCCGAAAAAAAAGACAGAAACACGATAACAGTCGTTTTTGACGGAGTCCGATGTATAAATACGAAATTGACACAGCAAAATAACACGACTACCATCCAAATTTAGCACCCGAGATGCGTCTAACCTGAGACATACACGTCACGACAATATGTTCAAATCTGCACACAGGCTACACTCATGGCATGAAAATCACAGACTCGAACAAGTCAAAAAATGTTTACGACGCCAACTCATCGGAATGTGAAAGAAAACATTTTTCCCCACTTTCCTCCGTTAGCGGCACTCCTTAGCGGAGATTCCTTAAAAGCCGGAAAATTTGTCCAATTTGCTATTTGGCCCGTCTTTGATATTTTGATTCAAAAGACATTGTATGTACAGTTCGCGACAGGAGCACAAAGCTGATTTCAACAGACATATCGTGCTTTCTATTGTTTACGAAAACATTTTTGTAATGCAACGTGTTTGTTCAAAGTTTTATGAATATTTTAATTGATGCGAGTATGCGTGGAGTGGTAAGAGAAATGAGAACACTTATTGACAGGAGAATTACTGCCCCGATGCACCCAAACTGGACTGAATTATTTCTAGGTTATCGCACGAAAGCACGGCGTAGCTGACCGATCAAGTTAAGCTTAGCTTCTTAAATCGTTGAGTTACACTCAGAGTTATTATACTGAACGTCAGTATGGAAATGTCTTTGGTTACACTATATTTTTGACAATTGCTTGACATTGACTGCCACGATGACATTGACGTTTATATTGATGCGTTCCAGTTTGAGTGCAAATAAAGGTAAGTATTACTTATATATTTCTACTATTGTACAAAACTAATTTATTTATTTAATTTTAAGTATTCTGTTTTCAGGTGCACTGAAAAAAAAACTTGATAACATTAATAAAAAAAATGTTTGCAGCTATCAAGGAACTTGTTTATATACGAGCACATAAAGTAATATGATTATGGCAATAAAGTTATGTTGATTGTGCAACAGACAAGTTGTCTTAATAAAATCAAACAAAGTAATTGTCAATGCAATCAAGTTTGGTTATCATGCCAACGACTTCTGTTGATTGATGTTATAACGAACTTGGTAATGGTTATCAAGTATTTTAGTAGTTTCAGTAATATCTACGCTTAATTTTATAAGGTGATTGTATTCTGCAATCAAAGGACCTGATTACTGGAATCGGTAACTTGATTCATTTGATTCGGTTCGATACTAGAATCAAATATTTATTGTGTAGAAATAGGGTTCTAGGCCCTAACAGAGGAATCATCCCTTTGATATCGTCATCGGTAAGCGCAGAAAGCGCCTGCAGATTAATTTCATATTCTGCAAAACAATCGTCGATTAATTGATGTGAAACATAGACATAGTAAAAAATATAGACTAAGTGCTACGAACAACCAGAGTGAAGCCAACAAAAACCATGCTCCTTCATGTACAACCAGTGCTCACGTACACACCATGCACCTGAAGGATATTTGTTTCCGCGATGCTTACTGGAAGATGCCGCGACATGTGAACTGAGAGGGGTGAGCACGGTTTAAGGTGCATGTGTGAGCATGTACAACATGAAGGAGCACGGTTTTTGTTGGCTTCACTATGGTTGTTCGCAGCACTTAGTCTATATTTTTACTATGTCTGTGATGTGAAACAACATATTATCATCTTTGTTATACGGTCAGTTTAGGTACTTACTGATAAAATTGGCACGTAATTTGGGCAGCCTCCAAGCCTGGAGAATTTCACACACTTCTTCCATCACAAACAGGAGTATAAAACCACTACGACGGCTACTGAGATTCACTCACAGCACGATTCACTGAGTTTATTGGATACTTGGGGTGTTAATAATGATCAGTGGGTTTTGCTATTAGGTGTAACCGTGCAATAACTTGAAATTAACCAATTAACTAAATAATTTACTCCGCGTAACAAAAGCGTGCCATGCTTAGGCTCACGAACGAACGGAATGAACAAGTCTAGACCTGAAACACTGACGACTCCGACCGACAACAAAGGGCGTGTTTACATTGATCATCTGACTTGATTAAATCTGTGATGTGCCATGTTTAGACTATCTTAATCATGCTATCTTTATTCCTTGTATGAAGTGAATGATAGAGAAGAGTTGATCATTTTAACTTTATTGTGACAACAAACCGTGATTAATAAATTTTTATAAGTTTTTGATTGCTTCATTCATTTTTTTTTCTATCAAGCAAAATGTCATGCTTGATTGGCCCGATTTTTTTCAGTGTGCAGTCGTCCCGAGGCACGTCGTCTACAAATATCTTTATTATCTTTATATGTATGTATAATCTATGTTCCTTAATTAAATCATACGTAGGTATATAACGTATGTGCGTAAGCATATGCTTCGTTTCAAATTCCGGTCTCGCACGGCGACGGTAGTAGTCCAATGAATTTTGGTGTAGGCAAAGTGGAGACGCATCGCCGAAATCCTTCGGGGGTTACTTAGAGACTTTGTCATGTAAATCAGCCACTCCAACCCCTGGGGGAGGCATTCAGACTGAAATATTGTAAATATTTTAGTTGTGAATAGATACGACTACTTTGATCTTGACAGCGTAATTTCTTCTTCAATTTGTTTTTAGCCTTTTTAAATATTTTACATGGAGCTAAGGATTCAATTGTACTGCGATCTCATCAATATGCTAGGTGCCTTGTCAGTGTATTAGAATTATTTTATCTGTTTTATTACATTTTAATCATGTCAATAACATGATTAATTTTATTTTTCTAGATCCTTTTTAAAAACTATTAGAAACGCTTTATAAGAAAATAAACTGTGCTTGTCTAGTATAGAAGAAATCTTTTCATGTTTTCACATTGCAAGCGATATCATTATTCTATGACAACAGATGACAACAAATATGAAATATTTCTGAGGGTTCTATTGATTTTTTCGAATGGTGGAATATTCTGCTTTCTATAAGAATATCACTTCACTGGGGGACAGATTTGATCTTTGAGATGCAAATCAGACCGTTGAGAATTCATAGCTCAAATGGGGTGGGTGAAGGTAGCTGAGACACAACCTCATATTTATTTATACTACTATTTTGTAGATGACGCCTTAATGGCACTCCTGCTAAAATCATATTTTTATCGGAGCTCACGTCGCATATATACGTATATGTAGTTTTAAATGCTATCCCGTAAGGGATGAAGAGTGCAGATAAATATTAATCGTATTTTTTATATCTGCCGTGTTTACTGTTCCATACTGAAATTGGCAAAACGGAAACCATCCTACCGGAAACAATCCTCATTGTTTTTTGCTTTTTACAGAGTATGTAAAGTGTGTCAGTACGCAGATTCTTAAGTTTCTGTCGGGTAAAAAAGAAAATAATAAGCCATGACCGAATAGGAAAGGTACCGCAATGCTCACTTGTCTTGTCCCTTGTTACTACTCTACACAAGATACGATTTAAATGAAGCCATGAACACGTACACACATAGGTACCATATTTAAGGTCTTACTTTAAGAATGGAAAAAAAAAATTGAGGTACCTAAATCCATAGATTACAAAGATGATTTTTTTATATATGTTAATAGCATCTTTGTAACCTATAGATTTAAGTTTTCCATTATTAAAGTAAGACCTTAAAGAGCTCAAAAAAAATTCCATCTTCATGTGTTTTTGTTTTTTTGAGCCTCCACGAGTGACGATATTTAATTGATCGTCCGGCACACCCTGGGCAGTCAGCCTCGCTATCAACCTGCTGACTGGCTAATCTTTTGCCCACGGCATGAGCTATTATCATTATGTAGCTCATGTCAACACGATAGAAGAAGAAGATGTGATTAACTAATTTCGTTTTAAAATTGTTACTTCGAAGGTTTTTGCAGTAAACCCTCGAATTTTCAACCAAAATTTGTTCAGCCGTTTCAAAATGATTGAAGGATAAACAAACACTCATACTTTCACGTTTATAATATTTGTAGGATTAATAGGATTTCCGAGCTCCAGAAAATTATAACCAAATGTACCTACATTAGAGATGTTTTGCGTCTATTGCACCTCTATTCTATGTTCCTCGAGGTGTCTTCAATTAAATTGTCGCGCGTGTACCCTTCCTTAACAAAAATTTCGGGTTCCTCACCAAATACACCTAGACAAACGGAACTGTTTGGTGCCTATTATTAAATAAACAAAGGCCTTTTCCGTAATTTACATTTCCGTAGCCAATTTCATTAGACCACGAGTTATTCGCTCGAGGGAACAGCGCCGGTGTACCTACATTCTCTATCCGGCTCATCCGGCTCTACCTTGATTCAACCAATTACAACTCGGTTAATGACATATTTAAGTATATTTATAGTACATAATTGGCTGTTTTTATGTGTTTTACTTGAAAACGTATAATTCAGGCTGTAGTTAGTGTGTTTGGGGTGAAGTTATTATGATATTGTATAATCTGTATCGATTTTAGTAAGCGTTCTTAAAGTTAGATTTTATTGATCGATTTTTACCCGTCTTATTAAAGGGTAACTTAAGTAAATTGTTAACACTACAGCAATTCTTTAGATTCAAATTGCAATATTATTGTATAAAAAAGCAATTCTATCAACACGCAGCGATGCGAGTTTTTATTGAGCGTTTACAGTACTACAAAGACAAGCTTAGTTCTTATTATCATTTAGAATCGCATATAGCTGAAAAGGGATATTAAATCGCTGATGAATGATAAGTAAGTTTAGGCCAAACGGAGCAAACACATGCGTGGCCTACAAATCAATAAACATGATCGTAGCTGAGACTGATTAGAATTTGCGCCAAAACTCACCTTCAATTGGTCCCATTTCCATTTTAAATAGTAATAATAAATCTTTTTTGATAAATACTCTAAATCTTCTCCAGCTTTAGATGTACTAAAAGGAGTCATATTTCAAGAGGACACAGGAAAAAAATCTTCTCAAACTTCCTTTTGACTCCTTCGACTCTATCTTAGAAATGTTTGGTCTACATTTTTTGATACATGCCTTTGACTATAACCAGATTATTACCTGTATTCGTGTTTCCTCAATCAAGACCGTGTTCATAATTTAAAAAAGTTATCTAAGTACTTATCATAATAAAACCAATTTAACCGGATCACATCGCGTATATCTCGTATATTATTGACTAGCCCGCGGCTTCGCCCGCGTAGATATAATTCGGCTTATCACGGAAAGACGTTATCGCAAATCCTTCGGGAACTGTTTATCTTCCCGGGATAAAAAGTAGCCTATAATATATTAATTCGAGTTATGGTCGATCTGTGTGCTATTAAGTTTCATTCAAATCTGTTTAGTGGTTTACGCATGATTGAGTATGTCTTATTGAGTACGCATATTTTGTATGCCTTCTAGCGGGACATAGTGAGGGCCTAATGTATTGCTAACATCTATATTGTATACCCTGTGTTCACAAAATAGAAACATTTTGATTGAGTAACAAACATCCAAACATCTGAACAAAATTTCACTTCACTTTTCACTTTTTTTATATTAGTTAGTAGAATGTGTTTTGTCTTATGTTTTGAACACTGCAGCATTCATGGTCGGAGGCACAGAGAAGATAATCATAGTCGGAGGATGACTATGACACTAAAAACTTGTTTTAATATGTTTTTTTCACTAGCCATGAGGCTAATAAGTAATTAAATTTTAACCTAATTGCTATGTAAAAATGTTCTAAGAATGCGCCCAATAACTTTTCTTAGTTTCAATTAAGATGAAGACACTTTGTTCATATGTTCTTTATAAGCGGCACTTATCACTACATGTTGTCTGTCACTACACTATTCACTACACTAATTCAAATGGCTTTGTCCGTTTTAGTCTTCGCACTACTTCCGTGTTATCGAGGAGCTGGATTGCGTCGACATTTACGTGGTGGTGAAGTCTAAATTGATGAGCTTCTGCGTTTATTACTGTGTCTACGACGTCCACATGAAGGTTCCGGTGGTCGACATTTCTGATGTACCAGGGTGCATTGGCCATGTTCCTGAGAATTTTATTTTGAAAACGTTGGATGATTGCTCTATTGCTGTGACTGGTACGTACAACCCCACAGCTGAATACCATAAGTCCATATGATATAATGTGAAATCATTTTGATATTGATAAAACTGTAGAATATTACAATCAAATTAGAACTAACGAGGTTAATGTATCTGACTCCGACTTAATATAGACCCATCCATCTAATATCAAAATATTCCAAATATTGGCTTACTATAAGGATATCACAGCAACAATACACCCAATCACCACAAACCATTGTATCCATAACACAATATACACAGAACAACCACTCGAATGACATATGAGCTTGAGCGTTTTGCCATCAACAGTTTCAAATATTTGACGTCACGGTGAGATGTAGCCGTCCTAAGCAAACAGGAGGAGACCCTCCGACTAAGATCGATGGTATCACGACAGACATGACACGTCTTTGCATTCTGAATAATAAACACGCTTTATGCCAATAATGTTACATACATTCTGTGTACACGCTAAGGAATTTTGAAAAAATATGGCAGGGAGATAGCAAAAATAAATGGTAATGGTATAAAGTATGCCTAAAAATATACTACAATATCTGGTATTACATACAATAAAACAGAACCTAATACATTGAACAAAGAATAAAAAGGGAATTTCCACCTACTTTAAGAAAAACTGATTACTTTGAGATGAGTTTAAGCCAAGGCTCAATTCTTCAACGTCGAATGAAATGTATCAAAGAAGCTAATAATTTATTAAACATGATTAAACACACGACCCGCACGAACAACAAGATTATGAAAAAGAAGAAACAGAATAATTTCATGAAAACGATTATTTTAATGCTATTGCATTGTCATCCGATTCTGAGCTATGTTTAAAGTTTCAAGTCTCTTGCTCATCGGGAAGTTAGTTTAAAATCGATTTCATTTACACCGAACAGACTGACAAGACTGAAAGCGAGTTAATAATAAAAACGTCAGAATAAAAACAACACAAAATAGGTACGATCTACAAACACATGTGACTTAGTGACACTCTATAAACACTCGATCTTAAACACCCGCTACCGTTCTAACGCTTTTAAGTCCAAACTCTTCAAACCCATAAAAGTTAAATTGAAAATCAAGAACAAAAATAGTATTGGAAATGCAAAGTGCAAAGCGCAAAGCAATTTTCAAAGAATAGGTCCCGGTA
This sequence comes from Asteroscopus sphinx, assembly GCA_949699075.1. NCBI lineage: Eukaryota > Metazoa > Arthropoda > Insecta > Lepidoptera > Noctuidae > Asteroscopus > Asteroscopus sphinx. Next base: position 12,124,100 of record OX453006.1, on the reverse strand, counting down.
TTTGAAACAAGGAGTACTTTACTTACCTAAGCGGTTCATACGTACGTAGCAGACTTACCAATTCTGGAGCTCAGCTATCAGAACGATATTGAGCGCCAATTGTCAGTCAGTCAGGAGGATATTCTGAACACTCGCTATAAATGTTGGATTTTTCTAGATTCAACCTATGTACGTGACACACGTGCAGTATTAGGCGTACCAGATTTTTTGGGGGTTAGTTAACATTTTAGTTTTTTTTTTATAGGAATGGGTATCTACAAACTTTTAGAGTGAAATTTAAGCTGTAACTCAAAAGTTTACATTTTACAGAAACATAATTGAAAAAAGAATCTTTACACAGCAAAAATCTTAATATAAAATTTTTAATCACACATTTTTATTTTACCTGTCTTTTAAATTATTTTGTGTTCTCGTGTGCATTCTAAATAAAGATTATTTTTCTTTCAACACGTGATTACTTTAATTAGTAGGTATCTAACAATTGAGGTATGAATGTATTTCAAGTAGGTGAGTACAAATATCTTTAAATGTTAAGAAAGCAAAACTCCCTAAAACAAAACACTTTTCAAAATAAAAATAAGAACGAGGAAAAGTATTTTTGACGAGGAAAATGATTCTCTTTAAAGATTATGCTTGTCTGATAACCTCAAAAGGTGGCTGACGAGAGCAAAGTAGGTACAACCATTATTCATAACTAGTTTTTTTTATATGAAATGAAAATGTAGGTACTGCAAAATATTAATTACTGTTACCTATACCATAGTACTGCAAAATCGTTTCAAATTATTAGAATTCAAGTAGTAGTACCTACAGAGTTCTAATAGAATCCTGAGATTATGTCACAGCTATATCTGATACGAAAATATCTTGTTCTTCTTATTACTATTACGATCCTGGTTTTACAGTCTCTTATTTCCGTACTGCAGGACCAATCCATGCTAAGTAGATACCTATCTTTTTTATACCTAATAGGCTTGCATTTGACCGCAATTCGTGGTCCTTTTGGCCTAATAGTGCTCCAAGCATTAGATATTTATTCAACATGCTTCAATCTCATAGATATTCATGAAACTAGAACAGAAAAATCGCAGAGGTTTCCAATTTATTTAATAAATAATTCAGTTAGAAATAAATTTTACATAAGGTACGTCAACCTTTATAATTTACAATCGATATTTTTTTTTTAAGTAGGTATCCGTTCGAATGAATAAAAGCCATATTCAAATACCTACAATGCGTTCTGTTATTCCAATTTTCACATAAAATAATCGATACCTTATAAAATATCGGACCTAAAATATTTTTCTAAAAAATAATACAGCGATTGTAATGGATTTATTCGCAGTATTCTGTAGTGAATTTTTCGTAAAGTTAAATATTTATGAGGTGTATTTATTCGGCGTGGTTTCGACGCGAGTCCAACGGTCGATTGAATCTCAAAGCGTTGAGCACAATGTGAAAATTTCCTATTATAACATCCGTATTGATAAATTTATCAGCGCAAATGCGTCATGGAGGATATTCTGTAGACACGAATGGTTTTGATTTTGTGCCAGACATTCTAATGTACGTGTTCACACGTTCCGTTTATTTTCAGCCTCGCCACCAGCAACATCAACATTTTGTAGGAGATAAGAAGCTGTGTGTTGTAATGCAATTTAGTTTTAAAAGCTAAAATAAACAAAAACTCTCCACAACCAGAGTCAAAGTACAATATCACAACCATAATATATTTCATCCTGTCACGTCTAAAACAGATAAGGCTGTACTTTTACTAAATTACGCAGACAAGCACTAACATTTCCCCGCTCGGGACGCAACTGCGAAAAGCAGATGATAAAACGACCGAAAAGTCTTTTTATTTTCACACGCTACACGTGTTCAGTTGTGCCTACATTGCCTTCATCGTACACCTTTTTGATCGTAATGCGAACGGGAAATAATCGTGCAGTCATCCACGGCGAGCTGCCGCTGACACCCGCAAGGCTTTATTATTATTTTTGAAGGGAGTGTAGAAGGGCCAGTAAATAGCTCAGCCTGCAAACACGGTGAACAAGCATTCATTAAACACTTCTGCACAATTAACGTGAAACGGTGCGGCGTTGAAAACAGTGTTCGTTTTATTTAACGCAACCTTCCGACAAACAGTGGACCTCTGCTATCCAAATACGAAACGAAGGCAAAAAGGATTTTCGTGCATGAGCACCGCGTTTAAAACTATTTTTTTAAATTACAGAACTACAAAACCTTTTATAAAAGCGACTCTATCCACGCTCAGAATGTATCTGGATAAATATTTTTAGACATAATATTTCTGCACTAGACTGCAGGTTCTCATAGTGAATTTACGGAGTTTCCGTGCGCTACTATCTGGCGATGGCTCATCACTATTTATTTCGGTGGAAGAAACTATTATATCTTGTCTTGGATAGGATACGAGTAACGGTCAATTCGTAACAGTTTTAAACCCAAATCCAAGCAAAATAACGAAGTAGGTAAAATTCCCTGCGGCTGTATTTGCAGCGTAGCACCGACGCTCGATATTTATTATTCATTCATAAGGAGCACTGCGATATTTACTCTCCCATTACTGTGGCCTCGGAGTCGCGTTTCTTGCATTAAAAATTTAACACGAGTCCGTCTAGAAACAGCACACGAATAAAATGTTCAGTAAATAATATTAAATAAACATGAAGTTACAGAAACAATACTGTCTGCAATGTAATTGACTGATATTGTTTGCCGAATTTGGTGATACTAGCTCGAAACTTTATCTATACTTCTATGCTGATATTATAAAGAGGAAAGATTTATTTGTTTGTAATCGATAAACTCTGGAACTACTGAGCCGATTTTAATCATTCTTTCACCATTAGAAAGCTATTTTATCTAAAAGTAGCATAGGCTATATTTTATTTCAGTATGCGGGCGATGCCGCGGGAAAAGTCTAGTGAATTTATAAAATTAATTTTTTGAGTCGAATCAAAATTTCTGTACCGAAAAAAATCCTAATCCAAAACCGAATTCCGCGAGCCTCGGTCGGCTGAACACTAGATAAATAACCACACAATGATAAAAACGGGACAAATGTCTCTGCACAAAGCTCAGTGCGCGCACTCCGCCAAAAAAATGAAAACAATTAGCGCTACAACGCAGCCTGCGCCGGCGGGCCAGCAAAAAACTAGCAACCGTAGATAATTTACTTTCAATCGCTGCAAGAGTCCGGGAACGCGTCAGATACCGCAGATATTACACGTAGCTTTACTCGGCAAAATATCGGCGAAAAATATCCATTTTTGTTGGCGCACCAAAGTCATGCAGTTGCTAGCAAAAATTTCCGTGACGTATTTTTTTTTATTGCTATCAGTTTAGAGACTTCATCCAATTTTAAAATGTATGCCCCTGCTCAATGTTTCTGGTGTAAGCACATGATACCCTGAAAATCTGAAATTCGATAAAGCTAACCTACCTAAGCTTTTATCTAGTTAAAAAATATGGGGCAGTTCATCTACATTTTCATTGGAATAGTAAAAAGGAGGAGGAAAGGAGGGTGTTTCAAAAGGAGGTCATTATGAAGACGGATTTCAATTCTTTGCAATACACGGGTCCCTGCCTTGCTATAAGCCAGTTGACCCATGAAGCACTAATAATAGCGGACGGACAATAGGCGTAGCAAGCAAAACCGCGCGGTTTCGTTAAATCAGCGGAGTGAAAGGAATACTTGAGTTGGATAGGCGCCCAACATCGTCAAGATTGCAGCAATTTATCCAGACTTGCGACGTCTGGAATAGGACTTCGCGCTTTCATAATAATTCGTGATATTGGAGAACGATGAACAAATTTTGGCTCGCGTCCTTAACTTTTAAATTAAATATATTATAGATTTTTTTTTAATTTCTCCTTACTTTCGACAAAAGTACCTCGCTCTGGAAACTATATTTCTGAAAAATTTACTACCTCATACTCTTTTCTGCAACGAATCTAGCAATAAAATATATCTTTATTTAAAATTTTACTGCTCTAGCTTTTCTTCGTTCAATTCACTAAAATCTAGAGTTTTATCTATGACTACCCTTCGAAAAATACTGGTACGAGTGTACGAGTAGTGGCTAAATTTTTACAGGCTTATTTAGGTATGTTGTCGTAGTAAGATAAGTTTATTTTAAATTTTTGACAAAAAAATGTACTTTTAACAGATATCTAATCTCACTGATATTGATTTTTTGCTTATAATTTAAGTAGCCAGCCACAGACAATGTATGTGTAGCTAGCATAAAACATAAGTAGGAAGAGGTGATTTGTGATTACAATTCTCCCTAAAAAGAAGTTCAGTAGGTGAAAATTAAAGACTCTAAATACCTAGTTTAGAGTCCAAACTAAAATTGCAGACGTAGGTCATACGGCTGCCAAGTTAAAATGGAACTGGGCTGGCCACATCTGCCGCATGCCGGAGGGGCTATGGGCGAAACTCACAACAGAGTGGATCCCAGACAGCCGGAAACGAAAACGCGGTAGACCCAGAAGGAGATGGCGGGATGAGCTGGACTCCTACTTAAAGGATTGGCCACAAATTGCCATAGACCGCGAAAAGTGGAAGAAAGGAAGGGAGGCCTTTGCCCTGCAGTGGGACAAAACAGGCTCGTCAAAAAAAAAAAAAAACCTAGTTTCATTTATCCATCATCCAGCGATCCAGCCGGTTGAATGCTACGAGGACATAATTCATTAATATGTTGTTGCTGCGCAGTGGAGTAAAATCATCGACCTAATTCATAATCAGCGAAAATAGCAAGCAATTGCCAAAATCCCAACCTACAAACGAGGCAAATACATCAAACACTAACAAACTTAGCAAGCGGGATATAAAATCAGTATTATATGGATTTATACGCGGCTAACTAACACGTATAATGCGGACCACGGTCCGGCCAGCCACTCTAATGGCCTTCCATTACGATGCTTGCCACCTGCGCTAATGGCTCAGAAATATTTAATTGATGAAAGCTGTACAGATTTCCCGATTCACATTTTTCATCCATTTCGTAGTGTTTCCTGTCCGCTTTGTGGATAGCCTCATTACTGGATATGTTTTGCTCTTCCACGAGAGATGTTTAAAGTGAATTGCCCTCATCTTTCATCTGTCTTGTTATGTGCTTGCTAATTAGATAGCTTTTGTTATAAATCCTTTAGCGGGTAGTGGCTGTTACTTTTATAGAACTGTATTATACTTAAGTAATTCTAATATACATGCTGAAATTTTAATCGCTTAATTCCCAAAAAGGGGTCATTTTACTCATCATTATGAACACCTTTTACTGTGGGACCAATCCTGAAATCGCGAAAAAAATATCATTTGTGTTCACTTAAATCGATAAAATGTAGTGACCACCTAATATTTTTTTCGCGATTTCAGGGTGTGTCCCATAGTAAAAGTTGTTCATAATGAGGAGTACAATGACCCCTTTTCGGGAACTAAGCTATTAAAATTTCAGCATGTATAATGTATATGTCAATATATTTTGCATTAGTTGTTTTCTCCTACTTATCGTTCCTTTATTTCAACGATAAAAAGTCATTTACATAACAAGTTATTCTTGTCTAAAAACAACACATTTCTGAACTTAAAGTTTCTTGTTAATAGAAAAGACTTTTTATGCAATTATTGTAACTGTAAACTTTGTTTCTTGCACCTAAAATACAAAATAACACAATCTACTTTTGATAAAATTTTCACCACAATAAGCCATGTCAAAATTCTATGCCACGTTCAATTAAAATCATAATTGTGAAATTGTTCACATACGATAAAACCAATGTAAAGCTGCGGTTTGAAATCAAATCCGGTATTTACGGGAACAATGAGCTAAAACAAATTCTCATCGGCAGCGTTGTGTTTGTGCTATCTGCATCTGAAACCAAATTCTATACGTACAGGCAAATGAATTCATTTGCTCAACAGACAACAATGGATTTGAGTACAAACATCCATCTCGATTTACGGCCAAAATTAATATACAATCTATCTACGATTTACCCTACTAGAGATAGAAATTTGACATATTTTGTATGGAGCTTATGTAAAATTCCTATCTCTAGTAGGGCAAATCGTGGATAGATTGGATATTAAATTTGGCCGTTAGACATCAATAATAGCAATTTGATCATTTACCTATATTTTGGCGAGATATTGAGTATTGACATGATACCTGCCTAAATGGTCTTCACTCATGAGTATTGTATAAAGGAACACCATAGATAAATAGAACAAGGGAGATTTACATTTACAGCCAAAATTAATATTCAATCTATACATGATTTACCCTACTAAGGATAGACATTTCACATATTTTGTATGGAGCTTATGTCAAATTCGTATCTCTAGTGAGGCAAATCGTGGATAGATTGGATATTAATTTTAACCGTTACCAAGTAGGTACAAACAACGATTGACGCTTCAATATGCGCAAAATGATCACATCACTCGACGGAACGCCCGGGCCGTGACTGAAACTGTGCGCCTAAGGGCCTCTACATTAAGCCATGTAGAGGCCCTTAGGAAATTTAGAAAAACGTTAATGAAAACATCAGAAAGTACTTTTGTTTTGTCACTAAGCTTTTGTGACTCTATTGGTTGTGACTCTACAATGACCCCTTTAGAGCGAACCCAAGAAGCGATTAAAATTTCAGCATGTATAATTATTATATCCATAACATTGTCTAGTACCCATAGTACAAGCTCTGCTTGGTTTGGGACTAGATGGTGGTGTGTAAAATATCCCAAATATTTATTTATTTAAACACACTTTTCACTTCACGAGGTGTTGGTGAGCGGTGACACTGCGTACTGTCGTCGTCTCATCCGCCATCAGGGCCTCGTCTCCAGCCTTTATTAGGTAGCGGGAGTGGAACCCCAAGGCTCGCAAGACTTTCAACTCTGGCTTGCCTTGGCCAGCCGGACAGAGGGGGGCTGCCAGAGTTATATGATAGGGTGTCGAAGTGTCTTATGGCGTATATATAACGGGGATACCCACTCTACACACACACACACACACAAAAACTCTGTCTACTACTCTCTTTTACACTCTTGACGCCGAAACCTGGGCCACACTTCTCTACACCCAAAGCCACTCGCACCATTATTTGCTCCCTTTTGTATGTATCTGTACTGGCCAGGCTATTTAGAGGGTCCAGCCAGCGAGTTGTTGTCGAGTCACCGTATGCCATATATTTCAATGTTTTAAGTTGAGAGGCAGACGCCGTTTTCTTCCTGTTTAAGAAGTTAAAACCAGTCCATCAAACTTCTATATCCATCGCCAAAATTATTTTAGTTCTCATATTTCGCAATAGTCCTGCAACCTCTCGAGACGGAATATGGCTGTACTACTATAGTGCTAGTACTATAGCTGTGGACTGTCTTCGATTCGTACCCCATCCCATCTTAGATTAAAGTCGTCATAGGGGCAACCGCTAGCCGGACCTCTGGCAAGCATTTCAAAGGTCCGGACTTCTTCCTGACGGAATAGAAACCGTGAAAAACGCACAAATAATAAGTATAATTATTTTAGTTTCTGATTAAATACGTCCTCATGAGAAGAGCTCTAAAAGGACAGTATTTTGCAGGGAAGGGGGAAATTGGGGAACTGCAAATTGTGCAACGTGCAATTTCTTCAACCTATTTCAAAAACCGTATAACAACAGCCATTCTATTGTCGCGTATTTCGCGAATTATTAGCGGTTAATTATCATCGAACGAGACGCCATTGCCACAATAATTGTGGTGTGTTCCCGCTTTGTATTTGTGTAGTGGCGGGAAATCATTGGTGGGCGCCATTTTCCTAAATTGTGCAGAAGCATTTAATTACCTATGTTCCTGATACAATTAATGAGTAACGAATACTATTAGGATGTGATCGATTGTTATACTTGTCTTACTTACAAAATAAATTACCAATCAACTTGGCACCAGTTAGATGTTTTTATTATTCACCCACTATTGATACAAAAGTGTTCGAAAAAAATTTATAAACATTTAATTTTAAAGCTAAGGTTGCCACAACCGTACTATATGTTTAATATAATATTTTACTATATTTCGGTCCGACGTATTAATTAGGTACTGTTGAAGAAATATATAGTACGCAATAATACTATATTTCATTCGAAGGTACAATGTGCTTCTGATTTTCCTGCTGGTAGATAATTTTTAGGTTTCGTGTAGCTAAATTCCCGGGTCTGGCAAAAACTTTTATTGGGATTTTTCTATCAAGACAATTTCTCAGTAGCAGCCCGGAGTCAGGAAGTTGGCAGTGCTATACCCCCGCGCCTCGTAGAGCACGTAAAGCCGTCGGGCCTTCCCCTGATCTCTTTTCGATCTTGTCGGATTGGCGTCCCTTCGAATCAAGAGAGTGAGGGAATATAGAGTGCACCTGTGTTTGCTCACACACTTGTGCACTATAGAGAGAGATAGAGAGTCTCCACTGAGATTGGCCGCCGTGACCGCAATTCGGTCAGGAGGACATTAATCACAAAAAGTGGTAGGTAACTAAGTGTTATGTTGGCATGACACATCTACAACACAGAGAGGTCATTTATAGATGGCGCGGTATAACAACACACCACCACGCTCTAAGTCGCCAATGCTACCATCTATTGCAAAAACAGAAAAACTAAAATAGCCATGATAAATATTATATTTTATTCGTTTGTAATTACATGACCTACATACGGAACCTTATACCTACTAAGCATGGCCCGACATGCTCTTGGCCGGTTTTTTTTATTATAAGTAGATACCTACACCTCCATTCTCTTAAGTACCTATTCAAACACGAACACGACTAACCAAGTACCTAGTACAGTCGACAGCATGACAGTGGTAACACTTCAATTCAAAAATCGCCCTTACTGCTTACGAAATAAAGATGCTGCTAACGTCAAAGTGTTACCACCGACGTGAGGTTGACCTATTCCATTTAATCCACTGACATAGACATAGTAAAAAATTTAGGCGAAGTGCTGCGAACAATCATAGTGAAGCCAAAAAAACCGTGCTCCTTCGTGTACAACCAGCGCTCGCGCACACACCATGCACCTGGAGGATATTTGCTTTCGCGATTCTTACTGGACAATGCCGCTACATGTGGACCTACTGAGAGGTGTAAGCGCTGGTTGAAGGTACACGACCCCCACGTGTGTCTGACGGCTGCTTGCCCCTCTGGACACGTCTGGAGGGAACGGCAGTTGTTAGGCCGGTGCATCCTGGGTACGGGCAATAGAATCCTTTCGAGGGATTAACCTTCGGGGGATCTTATTGCCTGTAGCGAATATTCTGGTACGGGAGTGGCCCCATGTGGGCCAACGGGGAGTTGCTCCACGTGTCCCTCTGATGTCAGCAGAGGGCACAGTGGAGGAGTAGGGGCGGGCCCGGTGTGCACTCACCCACTGGGCAGGCAGCGGGGGGATTGTCCTTCCCTGCCCTCGTCGATCTCGTAACCCCAGGAGTGCCTGCTGAGTAGTGTTCTCGCACCTCTTGGGACCGAGGGTCTTGGCTTCACCGCCTGGACCACGAGGAAGAAAACCTCTATAAAAAATTACGGGAGGATGGGGCCTGCGAGCAGCAGACTCGGGGCAGTCTGCTGCCCGACCAGCAAACTCAGGGTAGTCTGCTGCCTGACCAGCAGCTAGCGTAGCTAGTGTAGTTGGCGCAGCTGGCGTAGCTGGTAAAGGCCCTTGAGGTGAGGTGGCGTGCAGTGTTCCGTGTGCGCTGCCTAGGCGGGTGCGGCCAACGTTAGGAGGACGCACGGGGAGAAGGGCGCCTGCTTGTGGCGAGCCGGGACCTGTTGGGGGTGGTTGTGTGAATACTCACGGGTTCCCACGCCCCCAGCTAAGGTAGTTGAAGGAACACCGTGGTGGTTTTAGTCGGTAATAGTCCGACACTGGCTCCGCCTACCCCGGGTGGAGTGCGTCCATTAGGATTTGCCCACGGCAAAAAAAAAGGTACACGAAGGAGCACGTTGTCCGCAGCACTTTGTCTATAATTATAGCATTAACAGATTCCGGGTGCTTAATTTGAATTGCCGCCGTGTGGCGGCAACAAACAGATACTATACATTAAACGTGACTACATTTGCAGTAGGTCCTGTAGGTAACTACGTAAGTACCTACCGACCTAACCGCAGTCATTACACCCCAACCATCTTGTAGCTCAATTTACATTTAAAAAACCCCTTTTTACTACAAGCTCAGGTCAAAGCAAGTATCAGAAATGCAAAGTGCATTTGTAAGATACCTAGCCAGTTGTTAAATAGAACCCTGAATTTGCATGAGATAATCCCGCTGTGCCGCCCACTGCAGTACGGTAAGTACCCATACCCACCTAGGTATACATAGGTATGTTTAGTAAGCCTCACTGGTCTCAAAAGCTTCATTTTGTAGCATTACAGTGAATACGTGACAAAAATCCGTAGCTAACAATTTATGAATTAGCTCAAAAGTACAGTACCTACGACACAAAAAATAATTAATTAACTAAACCAAAAAACCCGACTGCGTGTAAAAATTACTGAAAAGGTGAAAACAAGACTTGTGTAGGTAAGTACATGTGAAAGTATCAAATCAACACGCAGTCGGAGGCTACCTATGTTTTTGATCATGAATTACCTACATAGATCATAGGTAGCTTCCGCTCCGGAGGCTTATCACTTTCCCGGAGTCCCCCTTATTGTGCTGTAGACGGCCACTGGGGGGGTTTTAGTGGGTAAAAATCCCACACACCCCGGCCTCCATCCCCCATGAGGCCGGCAGCCTTTTGAAGGTTTCCTCCTCGAAGCAACAAAAAAAAAAGGTAGCCTCCGCTTGGCCTCCGACAAATCCCGACCCGCCACAAACAGGCGAGCCCCTTCTCCCCGTGCGGCCTAACATCAGCCGCACCCTCCCCGGCAGCTCACACGGAACGCTGCACCTCACGGGCCCCACCATAACGCAGCTAACACACCAATATCACGGCCACGCCAGCCACCCTAACCCCAGCCAGCCTCACCGGCCTCGGAGGCCACGCCAGCCTGGAAAGCCTTTCCAGCCACGCCAACTATGGCAGCCACGCCAGCTACGCCAGACTATGATACTACGCCAGACTATATTATCTGAAACGCCACTACGCCACATTCGATTACTCCGTAGGATTATTGTTAAGACGTAGTGTTCTCTTAGTAGTTTGTGTTGTTAAGTGAAAACTATAACGTGAAAACCAAACAGTTATTTAAAGCGAACTCATTATTTAAAACTGCTAGTTCGTAAACTGGTTATCCTGGCAGTGCACTCTGCCGAAAAAATGATCATTCACAGATAGAAAACACGGTGTCAAGTCGTCTCGCTTTTAGAGTCGAATTTTGGGCATCGAGTTGGATGTATCATTTTTATTTTGCTATGACTTGTGGTTGTGACAGAATTTGTAAAATGAGATTGTCCAATTCTTCATCGCCCGTTTAGTCTGCGATCGACCGTCACCATCGCATTATAAAACGTGTAGAAGTTAGACTACGAAGCATACGAAAGCGACCTGTATTACATTTCATGAGTGAGTCTTCTTCAAATACAATATTTTACAAGAAAAAGTAAAATTTATAATTTCAGCCTGGGTAGCTTGTGGATTATTCGACATGACTAATCGACTCCGCGCGTTGGCACCCCCGGTGGGTGTCAACGCGCGGAGTCGATTAGTGTGTGTGTGTAACGCAAAAGTGTGCTTGGAGCGTACAGGCAAGTGAGACAATATCGCTAGAGTTCTCTTGAAAACGAACAATCGTGCACTACGCGATACGCACACTGCCATTGTTGTGGCATCGCATTTAATATATAGGTAATTGTCTATGTTTTTCTATTATGTAAGGGTATAGTTAGTTAATCAAATTGAAATAATGGGTCGAGAAGTTGAAACACGAACCCAAAGTCCAATAATAATTTCGCTAATATTATCACCCTATCAACAACATACATAATTATTTGTATTAAAGCTTAAGCCCGAAACAAACTATTGGATGCACTAAGTCGTGACTGACAGGTACGACGTTATACATTATTGCGACAGACGCTGGGCGATTAAAGGAAACATCCGAAGAGCTAGATATTCGTCGAAAATCCGAGTGCTAAAAATCACGTCCGTCCGCGACTTATTGCTGCTAGTTTGCACACATAGGTGTACAATTATTGACCAGATATAGCATCAGTCGCTACCGTGGGTCACGAGTCACCATGGGCGCCGGCAGGGGGGAGCCAGGGGGTGCACTTGCACCCCTTGGGAATCTCGGGATCAACAGGAATTATTGAAATAAAAAGCCGTCTGTTGGAAATCATTTTTTTATTCACAGTAATTAGTAGGCAGTAATTACACAATTCTCATTTGAAAAGCAACTGCAGCTATTTATTAAAAATCATATACGGCAAAGATTGTAAGAAAACTAAAATCTGCACCACCTGGAAATTATTTCTGCCGGCGCCCATGCGAGTCACGACTGTAATTCGCGTCCGATAACTTGTTTCTAGCTTCACCTGTGAGAATATATATAACTTACAGCCGGAATATCATTCATTTCCATAACCTTTTACGGAACATCTTTGTACCATTTTAGTAACCACAACGATAAAAATTACGATGAAAAAATACTGAAAACATGATTCAGACCAACGAAACGACGTTTTTGTATTCTTACTAGATTTCCCCCCGGCTTCGCTCCCGTGGTTCTCAGTTTATCGGATGAAATAAACGAATACATTTCATGTCGGGGCTGATATTTTTTGTGGTTCACCCCGATGAGGGGGTTCTTGTAGTGAAACTCAGCTTCCTAATGACTGATATAATGTTCTTTTTTGATATTTTAACATATAAGGTAGTCTACGTGGACTCAATATAAGCGTCAGTCGCGGTGTGTGTCACAAAGCGCGGCGCGCGATGGCTCGTTCCCCGCACCCCGCGTCCCTCTTCATACCCCGGCAATAAGTATGCAGCCGTTGGCGTGACCATTTCATTTCATTTCGTTTCATTAACTCGTGACTGTCAGTCACGACTTAGGTCGCGTGCGATAGTTTGTTTCCAGCTTTAAAACATTTGAATTTGACACCATCACTATTTTGATGTTGCCATAACATTTCAATAAAACATACCTTTATGGTTACGAACTTTTTTGAATAAATTACATAAATTCATAGAAATATAAATATATTCATCATGGTCATCACCATTTCAGCCGAAAGACGTCCACTGCTGGACATGGGCCTCCCCCAAGAATCACCACAACGACCGTTCCTGCGCTTTCCGTATCCAGCGGCTTCCCGCGACCTTGATCAGGTCGTCGGTCCACCTTGTCCTTTATAAATACATTATGTGTAATTTGTTTTTGTCGTAGGATAACCGGACAAATCGAATCTTTACGAAAATCCTAGGACCGGATATTGGAATCTAAGAAAGGTTATCATAATCGTACCTACGACCAATTATCAGGATCATTACAAAAATCCCAGTTTTTTTAGGATGATTGGAGACATAAACTCTGATTGGCTAATTTAAAAGTCGACTTACAACATCTTTATTTTGGTTGGTCAGAATATGGTTTTTCATAAAGGTCTACAGTAAAGACATGAAAAAGTAAAGAAGCGTCAAGGTAATAGAGGTATGTATTATTAAATAAAGTATATTAATAATAACTTCTTAGGTTTTCGCGATCACTACACATTATAATAAAACAAAGTTTAACCGGATTAAATCGCGTATATTATTTAAATTGGTTTCCAAACAGCACGCAACAAATAAAAAAGATAATGATATTGTGAGTGATTACTGCGTACATCGAAACGATTTTAATTAATAAATATTGTACGGTAGATTAAAATATATTTTTTTTAGAAATATCTGTAAAGACGATTGTCATCTTAGTCTACCTGCGACGTAGACAGAGAAAAACTAGTTTAGTTTTCTCCGTCTACGACCTGCGACCACGAAATGCTGCAACGCTTTCGAAACGTCAAGGAAACCAATTTAAATAATATACGCGATTTAATCCGGTTAAACTTTGTTTTATTATAAGTATATTAATGTTAAAATATTATCACAAAAAAGGTAAGTACGGTCGACCGCACGTCGGTGGTAACACTTTGACATTAGCAGCATCTTTATTTCGTAAGCAGTAGGGGCGATTTTCGAATTGACGTGTTACCACTGTCATGCAGTCGACTGTACATGGTCAACAAAACACTGAAACAATATCAGACAACAACAAAATACGAAGGAATGTAGCCGTTAGCCAATCAGGGCATCCGTCAGTGCATACAGTTCATATCAGCCAATCAGGACTCGTAACGTAAGTAGTTTTCCGCGACTTACCTAAGATAAGCCGGATTTTCGCAATGATCCTGAAAATAGCTTGGATTATTGCGATATTTTTTCTTAGTTTCCAATAATGTTTCATTCCGATCGTCCTATTATTATTATTATTTACACAAATATACGATTTTTCGGATAAACCCACGACATATATATTCAGATTAACTCATGTAAAAGAAAAGAAAGAAAGAAAAATGATTTATTGTCACAACAAGACATTATAACAGTAGACATGTAGTCTATCTAGTACGATATAATATTTCATACTAAAGTGTACCAAAAAACTCTGCCCTGGCAACATTACATTAGAAAGGGATACCTTGACTCCTCGAATGCCATCTCTGTCAGCTCGTAGTCCCTCTTGCTTAAGATCTGTTTTTGTTTGCATTATTTTGTTAAGTGTACTATCTTCTTCAACCGGCGGTAAATGTCATGTCACTGATCCTGGCTGAAACACGATTGTCTGCGTCAAGTGTCTGTGTCAATGTCAAATAGTGATGTGAACGTTTAATTCCTGGTAATTATAATTATATTTATACTCGATACCTAGCTTTATTTCAACTAGGATACAGCACTGATTTTCAGCACTCTGTGATATCATAAGTATAATAAATAACTACGTAGTAGCGAAGCTGCGCTTCAATGTCAATATAATAGCCTACCGCTCAGAGCTGCTTTAAGCAGTCCCCTAGGCACTCTCTTTTTCTTCTCGGGCGAACGAGGGAACTTGTGGGGTGAGACGAGCTGTTGGTGGCTTTGCGCAACTTCAAAGGAGATTAGCTTCTATATACTGACGTAAGTATTATTTATTATTCTTATGGTAATATAGATTTATCAGCAATAGTGCTGCTCGTCTATAATCAATAAAATAAATAGATAAATTTGTTTATGAACCTAACAAAATTGTAGTGTAAGAAAAAAAACTAGCAAGTCTTACAGTAGTAGCATAAGATGCTGATATCCCACACCCATCTCTGCAACTCACGAAATCATTAGAAGTACCATTAGAAACCCGTAAATGTCGCTCGAATGCCCGGACGATCGCTCCGAGTAACTGGAGTAACTGAATAACCAAAGTACACTCCGGGGGCGTCGTCCACCGTCGTCGTCGGGCGTTCTCCACGGAATATCATTTGAATGAAAATCGCTATTCGAATGAAAATCTACGTTTAATTAAAATCGTCAAACGATGCAAAGTCGCAGGCCGTCCGCTGGGTGTGCTTCAGAAAAAAATCGAATATTGATAATCGACGTGGGACGCGACGGTGCACCGATTCGATTTATTCGTTCTTTGCGGTGCCGTTGTGGCGAAATTACTAATATAATATTAGTAATACACGTGCGTTGCACTATCGCCCTCACGCATGAGTCTACGCGCGCGCCAATCGCTTGATAAAAATCGACCAATATTCGATTAATTCTGATTGTCTTTCGAATGCATTTGAATAAACCGGACATTCGAATGATTCGATTAATTGTAGTCATCATAAATGTTATAATCGCCCAACTCTATTATTAGGCTTCCGCTTCTGTCACTGTCATCGCTGGTCGCTGATTATTTTAGCGAATGAAGTTTTCATTATTTTATTTCTTTATAGTACAGTCTAATTTGTACAGATTTGTGAATTGTATTATTTTGTAAAGTGAGTGTGTTGTAAAATAGCTGTACAAGTAATATCACAATGTCTCATCAAACAGGAATCCAAGGTATAATGAAATACAGTTATCTTTACTATTTCTATATTACACGTAATGTGATAATAATCCCGGCAAAAAGTATTTTCTTTCCGTGTTAACATATTGCATGTGTTATTATTCAATGAAATCTCGATATATAAATAGAAATTACGATATTTCTGGCTTAGAACCAGATCACCCACGTCAAATTCCATGTTTGTAATGGAATAAAAGTACCTATGGCATTCTTATATGTTATTATCTATCAACATTGTAGACTACTTATTTACTTCACAAAAACATGAGACAATGCAGCATACAACTGAAGTTGTTACCAAACGTAATAGATAATAAATAAATACTGACTATAACACAGAGTTTATGAAATATTAATTCCATCAAAAAAAGTAATTGATTAGGTATCTTCCTAATATTATCAAAACCCCAAAAAAACTGTTTCTTATTTATACCAATAGATACAAATTTTTTAATTGTAAAGTAAAGGTTGTTTCAGAATGCTAGCTTCTATTTAATTTGTATTGTGTTACACTGTTTACTATTTTTCAATGACTAATGTGTTAGTTACAGTTTTAGTAATGTTGTAGTGGTGTTGATTCTCTTGTTCATAAACTAAACTTATATAAACTATCACTCTCTTTTACTAATAGTAGATATAAGAAAGGGATGGCAACAATTTTTGTCAAGCTTTTATCAATCAATAATGTCACCCTTTTCAACTACTCAATGTAGTCCTGAATGAATTTGTTTCATTGAATTGAAACTAAATTGTTTAATTGTATTTTTACCCGACAGCGCCAGAAGGAGGGTTATGTTTTCCCTTAAATTGTTGACACCTTATGTGTGTTTTTATGTTTTTGTGATAACCAGTGATCGGAATAGGTAAAGCTTATGTGCCTAAAGTTCAAAGACAGAAAAAGTGGAGACTTCCTTACAACTTTTTTTTTAATAACATTCATTTTTGGTATTTCTCTTGTCTGACTTAAATTAAATTAACATTTAGAGTTAGGTTAGGTTAGCCCCAATCAGCAGACAAAGTTGATATTAAAATCATACTGGAGCAGAAAATAAATCAAGCAGTATAGTTCAAAAAGATTTTTTATTTTCAGCCAATGCAGAGTTAAAAAAATATTTGGGCAAATGCAGGGATGGAAAAATTCGAGTCTTGAAAATCAGCATAGAAAATGGTAGGTCATATGGTATAAAAAAGTATTTTAATCTTTCCTCAAGACACTATTTATGAAGCACCTGCCATTTGCAAGACCTTTTTCAAAATATACTAATGTACTTATTATTAGATAACACTAACAGGTGATGATAATAATTTTTATTATTAATTTTTTTTTTTATTTAATTTTTTTTTTTGTCCTCCCAGCCGAATCTTGGTCACGGCCGCTAATCTCAATAGAGACAAGCCATCTGGGCGGGACATTAGTGCACTAGTGTGTGCAAACACAGGTGCATTCTATATTCCCTCACTCTTATAACCCGATGGAATGGCAATCCGACACTACTGGAAATACACTAGGCACAGGACCAACAGTTTGCTTTCTGAAATAACACAACCACTTAACATAAACAAGTACCTAGGTCAAATTGACCATTTTCTAGTAGAAAAATAAGACATCTACTGGACTGTTCTAAGACCTAATTTTCTGTGGTGCATCCTACAGGAGTAGCATGACTACTACTACTGTAAACAAGGGTTTTATCTATGAAGAATAGACAAAATGACAGTTTTAGTTCTTTACAATGTAATATTGTCTACTTTTCTGTACTTAGACCACAGACCAGACGCCGATTAGCCGTACACCCCTGGTCACCACGCATATGCAGTAGCACTGCATATTATTCACCCCGCCGCCAATCAGGACGTCAGTCCGTCAGCGAGCGGCACCAACGGAATCACACCGCCGAACTTTTGAGCCGACCAACCATAACGTGCCGTCTGCCCCCCGGTCCCCGCCAACATTTTACGACTGTGTTCTCATGCAAAACTTTGTTTATGCAGCGTCTTGAGGCTTACTGGTCGATGACTTAGACAAATCTCTTGTCTCAGTGGTATGCTACGCCTGACGGTTCAAATTAGCTGGAAGCATACTCCAACATAGTTGGGAATAAGCTAGGCTGGCACACCACATTAAGGATATCCCATACTCAAAGGATGTCACAGGCTTACATTCAGAGACAATCTAAGCATGAATTCATGCTTCATGAGTTCACTCTTAGATTCTTCTCTGAATATAAGCCTCGGTCTATGGTGGCCTTTCATCATTCATCATCATCATTTCAGCCGAAAGATTTCCACTGCTGGACATAGGCCTCCCCCAAGCTTGTTGGGGGGATATGCCATAATCGCCACGCTTGGCAGTTGGGTTGGCGATCGCAGTTGGTTGGTTAAATACTCAGAGAACACTGCTGCCCATCCTCTGTTGAATCCCTTAGTCGCCTTTTACGACACCCATGAGAAGAGATAGGGTGGTGCGATTCTTTATGTCCAGCACCACACAGAATGGTGGCCTTTACTGCTATTCTATTCACTGTAGCAGAAATTCAATATAATATCAGAGCCAACTAATGGCCAAAATTAATATCCAATCTATCCACGATTTACCCTACTACAGATAGAAATTTGACATATTTTGTATGAAGGTTATGTCAAATTCCTATCTCTAGTAGGGCAAATCGTGGATAGATTGGATATTAATTTTGGCCGTAAAACTACTACTAGTAAAACTAAAGAAATTGTACCTGGGATTATATAAATTAAAAAAAAAAAATACTTTTACCAACTTGAAGTTACATTGTAAACATAACTTTTCATTATATTTCAGAGCAGCTGGTTTTATCCAAGTATTACCCAACGAAACACTCATGGGAGCAAGACTTTGACAAATATGTACCTTCATTGATTGTTGAGGATCTGCCTTGTTATATTTTATATAGGTTAGTAATTTATGTATGGAGAATGTAATAACCACAAATGATAAAGACAACGAAAACTAAACTTAATTTTTTACGTATTTACATATTTAGGTGGTGTAGGTAATAATTAAATATCAGTGTAATTAACAGTTAAAATTTAATGCAAATATTTTCTTAACTTTTGTAATAATTGATTAATTCAGGGGTGATGTGATTCCCCCTTTTGATTTATTCTTGAATGTTGCACACACAGCACATGTTGAATTGTTTACCCATTCAGCATAGTCATGCACATAAGCACATATAAAAAATTTACCTTTTTAACAGACTTCAAAAAAAGGAGGAGGTTATACAATATGTTGATCTGCATTCGTGCCATATTTAGGAAGGTGACTGTACCACTGATATTGAATACGAATCAATAAAAATATCAATACCATTTTTTGTTTTTGGATTTAAATACCTATTTGTAAACAAACAAATTCCCTCCGTGTGAAACCACCAAAACGATTTGCAGGTATTTCCACCCTTTGACAATGCCGCCGATGACTTATTTTCGGAGTCGTTCGGGATTTATTCTTAAACCCTCGCTATGTTTCAGAGTGAAAATTTGGGTATTAATATTATATATATTATATTATAATATTCGTAGAATTTTCAAAGTTTTTTTAGATGACTAACCACATTATTTATCATTTATTCTAGAAATATGGCACAATTACACATCAACATCTTGTATTTTTTTCTTTTCTATTTTCCCAAGTAAGAAACACACCTACAAATGATGATAAAGATGAAGAATTTAATTTGGTTTTTAGGTTTGACTCTACAAATTCGGTAGGCCATGAGTGGCTACTCCTCAGCTGGTCTCCAGACAATGCCCCAGTCAGACACAAGATGTTGTATGCTTCTACTAAGGCAACACTCAAACAGGAATTTGGTTCTGCACATATTAAAGATGAGATGCATGCCACAGTGAAGGTGGGTAACCTATTTCTTCCACACAAAACGTTTAAGTCGGACCCGTCAAGCTAAAAGCCGACATGAAGAAAAAAAAAACATGAAATTTTGGAATTTTAAGTCATTCTTGCTTGTCAGATTGTCGCTGTGGTTACTTTAAATTAGTAGCATGACTAATGTTCACAAATATTTCACAAACCATTTCTTTACACATGAAATGTTGTCCTCATAAAAACAACAGCATCAACAAAAGATTTGTTTTGTTCAAGATATTTCCGCTTATACAGCAAACTTGTTGACCTACATTCATTGTCAATACAGTATTTAAATATAAATGTAACGAAAATCTGAATCATCAGAATTTGTTCTGATAATTAAATAACGTTTTTGAATCTCAACAGTAAACAAAACATGGTGCTAGTGGCTAAATTTTTATCTATTACTTCCAAAGCTATGATTAGCAATGTTGCTTTAATAACGTCTTAAATTTATTCTTTATGAAATAAGTTAATCATTTATGATACAAATTTTTCAATAATTAGCATAATTTAAACAATAATTGGAATAGTAGTCCATTTAAATCGGCTGGCGTATTTTTTTTACACCACCATCTAATCCCAAACTAAGCAGAGCTTGTAATATGGGTACTAGACAATGGATATAATACTTATACATGATGAAATTTTAATCGCTTCTTTCCCGAAAAGGGGTCATTGTACTCATCATTATGAACAACTTTTACTATGGGACCAACCCTAAAATCACGAAGAAAATATCAGGTGGTCCCTACATTTTATCGATTTAAGTGAACATAAAATAAATGTAGGGAGCAACTGTTTTTTTTTCGCGACTTCAGGGTTGATCCCATAGTAAAAGTTGTTCATAATTATGACTACAATGACCCCTTTTCAGGAAAGAAGCGATTAAAATTTCAGCATGTATGTATACTAAATTTTTAATAATATATAACCGCTTAAAGGACACAAGGTCGCTGGCGGAGGAACGGTACTTGGAAAAATCTAAATAACTTTAAAATGTTCTTTCCACAATTTATATCTACATGTTAAAATTATAGAGTAACAATAGATTATCTACTATTGTAAGTTCTTATTCTAATGCTACCTTGTAGGCCACAATAATTTACACCACTAACCCAGCCATGAGAAGCAATAGAACTGTAGACCCTATGCAGTGTCAGCATTCCAATCAACTATCGCACTCCATTGGTGGAGATAAGTCTCTCCCAAGTTGCGCTACAACATTCGGTCCACCACCTTCCGCATCCAGTACAGTGTTCAGTCGAGGAATGAAAAGGTTCGTCACATTAAGGTCTATTTTTTCTTGTTCTGGCAGATAACAATAATGACAGTTGTACGTACACCCACCTAATCATCTCTTGTTCGGAGTTTGAAAAGGTAACATGTAATCGCGACACGTTTAAAGGAATCAATTATAAAATTGACGAACCTTTTCGTCCCTTGACTGTACACCCCTGCTACCTTCTTCAGTTGAAAAACTGGACGAAGTTTAGGTTAAGCGAGAGTTTTATCAGGCAGAATATAGAATAATGTATCAATACAGAAGAATAATACAATTTTTTTTTCACAATCTGCAAACAAAACGATCTAATTACACAAAATTTAATTTTACAGGAGAAGCAAATTACAAAATAACATACTTAACAGTTTGCTTGAAATCATAAACTTCTGACACGATTTTTGCACACTTTTAGGTCATCATTCATCATTTCAGCCGAAAGACGTCCACTGCTAGACTCAGGTCTCCCCCATTAAGGGGGAGATATGCCATAATCGCCACGCTTGGCAGGCGGGTTGGCGATCGCAGTTGGTTGAATACTCAGAGAACGCTGCTACCCATCCTCTGGTGAAACCCTTAGTCGCCTTTTACGACACTCATGAGAAGATATAGGGTGGTGCAATTCTTTACGTCCGGCACCACACGGAACCACTTTTAGGTATTAATTCAATATAAGATTAATTGGAACGATTACGATACTTCGCGGTGATAAATTTTGTCGACAAAATCCCTTGAAGGAATCCTGCTAGATTACACGTACCTATCGCTGTAATCGAACATTTTAGCCTTAGTGGTGGTGGCCGGAACGATTTCTGACTGTACATGAACAGTTGTTGTATAAAAAAAACTGTTTTCCCATAAGTGTACATACTAGGAGGGATCAAAAAGTAGTGAGAACGACATACTCCTTGGTAAGAAAAAAAAATACTGGCAGGCATAGCTCAGATACATATTTGTAATATTAATAAAGGAAAAAATCTTCGATTCTCTTTTGTTTTTTTCTGAATGTAGTCATTTGTTTGCTTCGTATCGGAACGTGTTCTCGAAAATGGAGAAAAACGAAGTGCGAGCCGTTATTAAATAACTCTGTTTAAAAAAGTTAACGACGCAAGAGATTCATTGCGATTTGGAGGCAACATTAGGAGACTCTGCTCCGCCGTATTCCACTGTCGTAAGGTGGGCTTCTCAATTTCGAGTAGGGAAAACGAGCACGGAAGACGAACATCGTTGCGGCCGTCCATCGACGTCAGTCACCCAAGAAAATGTTGCGAAAGTCGAGAAAATTGTATTGAGCGATCGAAGAGTTACCATCCGATACTTAATTCAAGAAACGGGCATTTCATATAGAAGTATTCAATCTATATTGAAACAATCTTTGAATATGCGAAAAGTCTCCGCAAGATGGGTGCCGAGAATGTTAACCGACAGTCAGAAACAAAATCGACTTGACATTTCGAAGATATTGTTGGACAAGTTTCAAGAAGATTCTGTTTTTTTTTTGTCTCGTTTCGTAACAATGGACGAAACATGGGTCCATCATTTTGATCCCGAGACAAAACAGCAATCTTCGCAATGGAAACGGCCATCATCACCGACCCCGAAGAAGTTTCGTGTCGTGGCATCGGCTGGCAAGGTCTCAATATTTTGGGACATAGAAGGGATATTGTTGATTGATTACCTGGAGCGTGGAACCACTATTACAGGCCAATATTATGCAGCTTTAATTCCCAAGTTGAGGAATGCCATCAAAGAGAAAAGGAGAGAGAAACTTCGAAGGGGCGTGCTGTTTCATCACGACAACGCACCCGCGCACAGGTCGGCAGTTGCGATGGCTGCCATTCAGCAAGCTGGCTTCGAATTGGTTGACCACCCCCCTTATTCACCAGATCTGGCAGCTAGCAATTTTTATCTGTTCCCCAAATTGAAAAAATACTTAAGGGGAAACAGGTACGAAGACGATAACGAGGTGATGGATGCCGTGGAGAGCTTTTTGCAGGACCAAGACAAAACTTTTTTTGTGAAAGGTATTGAAGCCTTGGAAAAGCGCTGGACTCGGTGTATAGAGAGACTCGGAAACTATGTAGAAAAATAAATTATTAAGTTATCAATAGTCATTATATTCTATCTCATTCTCACTACTTTTTGATCCCCCCTCCCTCCTCGTATAATAACGTTTTGTTCGCCAGCTCAGCTACTCATGTAATCTTTTCATCAAGTTATAACGCTATTTTTAACTTGTATCTATAGGATGAAGTATGTCTAAAAGGCTACAAGGCTCATTTGAGCGGTGTGAGCGCGCCAGCCCCGCTGACCGACCGTGAGGAGGCCTTGAAGGAGTTACAGGAGAGTGAACACGACACGAACTATGGAACTGATGCGAGGCAAGCTATTTATAGATTGAGTATTATGTTTAGGTGTCATATGGTCTAGTGAAGATAGCATATTGAATAATCTTTAGGAGTGCATGTATTTATGACGTTATTTTCATCATTCATTCATCATTTCAGCCGTAAAACGTCCACTGCTGGACACAGGCCTCCCCCAAGCATATATTGGGGGGATATGGCATAATCGCCACGCCTGGCAGGCGGGTTGGCGATCGCAGTTGGTTGGTTAAATACACAGAGAACGCTGCTGCCCATCCTCTGGTGAATCCCTTAGTCGCCTTTTACGACACCCATGAGAAGATATAGGGTAATGTAATTCTTTACGTCCGGCACCACACGTTATTTTATCCATGCTATAATAATATGTTCCAAGGCCAGGAGTATTCTCTTCCCGCGATGGCCCAAGGCTACGTCACGATCAGTGTTGCCATTGATTGACATCAATACGATTAAGGAGATTTTTGCTCATAATTAATATAAAATAAATTCCTAAATAGTCTATTTGTTATCTCGTATTATTTATCTAATTAGTTATTAAAGGATACTGTATAAAATTACTAGTTCAAAAGTGCTTCTTTATAGATGCAAGTATGTGAAAAAATGCATTTTACTCAAGTAATTTATTTACACAATGCAACTGCAGTACATCAAACTGACAAGTGTCACGCAAACAGCTCGCTATTGGCTCCACAGCCGATGACGTAATCTTGGGCCAATCATGGTATAATAACACCAGGTAGTCTCTTCCCGTGACAGCTAGGTCACGTGATTGCCTCCGTACTACGTCATCGGCCGTGGAGCCAATAGCGGGCTGTTAGCGTGACACTTGTCAGTTTGATGTGCTGCCACTTCGTGAAAATAAATTACCCGAGCAAAATGCATTTTTTCATTTACTTTCTTCGATAAAGAATAGTGATTTTTTTTTTTTTGATTGAAAAGTGTTTTAACTAGTAATTTAATATAGTTTCCTTTATTAACTAATTAGATGAATAACACGAGATAACAAATAGTTAGGCTAGTTAGGAACTTATTTTATATTCATTATGAACAAAAATCTCCTTAAGTATATTGAAGATATCAATCAATGGCAGCACTGATCGTGACGTAGCTTGGAGGCATCGCGCTGTCATTGCGGGAAGAAAATACCTGGTGAAACATCTTATTATACCATGGGGCCAATCACCTGTCAGCTGTCACGTGAAGAGAATACCTTGCGAAGCATATTATACCAACATTTTATCAATCTAGTTCCGATCTTTGAATATTCTTTTTAGGGTAGCCAAATGTTAAAACCAAATGCTTAAAACTTTTTATTATGTCCGTCTTAGACTGATTGATATTATAACTATTCTTCACTCTATAAAAAACTAAAGAGTGATGCCTATTATAAAGATTGTGGTTTTATTTAAAAAGACTTGTGTAACTTTTGCTTATTGATCCTGCTAATATAAATTATTTATATATGTATACGTAATTATTTGATTTGTAATTTTTTTGTTAAAAGTATTACATCGTTCCCTATATTATTGTAGTTTATATAGAAATTGCCTGCCTCGTTGGTCTAGTGGTTTGCTAAACGTGGGGTCCTGGGTTCGATTCCCGGGTCGGGAAAAGTAGTATTGCATATTTTCATTAAAACATTCTCGGTAGCAGCACGGAGTCTGGATTTGTGCCCGGTTAATGGCAATGGGCTCACCCCCTATTACATGGGACTGATAACATAACTGGCGAAATGTGGGTGTACTATACACCTCTGCCTACTCCTTCGGGGAAATACAGGCGTGATGTTATGTTATGTAGAAATTGTAAATTTTTACACCATATCCATATGATGATCCATATGAGATATACAGATGGGAGGGACCAGCTGAAAATCAGTGCAGTGCATACCTACATGCACAGCAAATACTGAGCTGGATCCCTTGCCACACATATTATGTTGTATACATGTTGTGTTCTCATTAATTTGTCCTGTTACCTTTCCATGTAATATGTATATTTTGTGTATGTGTGGCAAAATAAATGGTTTATATGCATAGCTTTCATTTTCTGTTTGTAATTTTCAGACAGTCCACAATGGGTGGTGTTTCATTCCCTATCACAGAAGATGCCAAACAAGGAATTAATGATCTCAAACGAGGTTCCTATAACTACTTGCAATTTAAAATAGGTGAGTTCATATTAGATTCAGTGAGTACTAGCTTATGCACGCAACTACGCCCGCGTATTGTTCGGCTTATCACAGAAATACGTAATTGCGCATCCCTCGGAAACTATTTATCTATTTTTTTTGACGACACCTGTGGTCTAGTGGTTCGAGTGTCGGACTGCTGATCACGAGGTCGTGGGTTCGATTCCCACAGGACACAAATATTTGTGTGATGACGATGAGTGTTTGTGTTGGTCTGGTTGGTTCTTATGTATTATAAGTATGTATTTACAAATAAAAAAGTATATAAGTATTATATCCATTGTCTAGTACCCATACCACAAGCTCTGCTTAGTTTGGGACTAGATGGTGATGTGTAAAATGTCCCAAAAATATTTATATTTTTTTTATTATTTATCTGGAATAAAAAGAAACAAGTTACTAATATTATAAACACGAAAATCCGGTAGCTGACTACTCTTAAAAAATACCAAAAATTTCATGTTATTTAAAAGAAGGTACAGAAACGAAAACATTGTTGAAAAAATAATAAAATCCATGAAAAAATGGAAAAGATACACGCTTTTACAGTTTTCGGGCATTTTATATCCTTGTCGTGCTAAACCGACATTGTACAGAGAGATGTCAAGTTTCTATGAAGGTTTTGAACAATGACGTCATACTTTGATAGTGTTGTCTCTGTCTGTCTAGTGTTTAAATCGCTTGTTACTTGGATATTTTATTTAAAAAATTATTGGTTTTTTCATTGTTGCTGATTTTTCTTGAAAAAGTTTCGAGATTTATAATAAAAATTAATAAAAAAAAAATTAGTCTCCTTCCCAAACAAACAAAAAAACTAAATTTGTTTGTTTTTCCTTCAATCACGCTGAAATGGCTGAACGGATATGGATGAAACTTGGTGCACATAACCATAACCTGGATATATATTATAAGCTACTTTATAACCCGGAAAAGATACAGTTCCCGAAGGACGTGCGATGTCATCTTTCTAGTTATTGTACAATACGTGTAAAATAACTCTGCCCCTGTGAAAACAGCAACAAGTGGCTGCTCAGTAGTCAATTTTACAACCAAATCAGTATTGCATGCGCGGTAATGGCAACAAGACTACTACTACTGCTAGAGAAAAGTATTATTCGGTTAGCACATTTTAGGAATCGAATCCCAAACTTCACCACGGAACCAGTTTTTTTTAATAGTATGGGTTGGCGAAACGAGCCAAGGGCCCACCTGATGTTAACATCAGGTGGGCCCTTGGCTCGTTTCTTAGCGGTTACCTTTGCCTATAACAACTGCAATACCACCTAGGCTGTTGCCTAACTGGTACCGCAAGTCAGTTCGCCAAACTGAGACATGAAGATGGAAAGTCTCATGTGATTGTAATTTCACCGGCACCCGTACCCTTCAGACCGAAACACAGCAATGCAAGCATCACTGTTTGGCGGAGAAGTAGGTACGGTGGTAGTACTTCCCCGGACGAGCTCTTTCACAAAGGAGCTCTACTACTACTTTAAGTTAGTTCATCTGAGCGGCAAGATGGCGGGTAGTGCATGTTCTCGCTGTCTCAGTCGTTCATTAATGTTCAATGTTCATGTCCTGCTCACTTTTATTACTGTACCTGCGCGGCCCTTCGCAAAGCCTGGTTTCAGAAGGGCACAGTTATATTACGCGTCTTGTACTTTTTCTTTTCACACCGCTGCAATTTTCCCAGGAACCAAGACTCCCTTGACCTTTTTTGTCTCATCAATAAATATTCAAAATTTCTATTCCAGATTTAGAACAAGAAAATATTCATCTCTCCAAAGCAGCCAACATATCTCTGACAGAGTTACCGCAGCAGGTCCCGGGCGATCAGGCTAGATACCACCTGTATATATTCAAGCACACGCACGAAAGTGACTATATGGAGAGTATAGGTGGGTACAGGATATCGACCATACACCCAATAGACGCCTCATCTGCCGTGCAGGCACTAAAACGCAGTAACTGACTTTTTGACGTTATTGAGTTACATTTTGAACCTTATAGAGCACGTCATAAGGTTCAATATGTAACTCAAAAACATCAAAAGTCAGTAACAGCGTTTTCGGCCCTGCACGGCAGTCATATCATGACCAGAACTACCAGATCAAATTTACAAAATTACCGAACATTGCCTGGCGAACGGATTTACTGAGGGTGAACAAACTTAGTGAAAATTTTAGCAAACTTTAAAATTTATATGTATTATTGCTAGTTACAGCTATCAGCAAACTTTTGTTTCCTCTAGTTTTTTGGTGAAAGTCATTGCATGCTACAAACTTCAAATTACAGCGAATGCATATTTCTGCTTTCGCTTTGTCGACATTTAGTTTTTTTTGAGCTTCAGACCATAAATTATATTCATATGATAACTTCTTAGGTTTTCGCGATCACTACACATTATAATAAAACAAAGTTTAACCGGATTAAATCGCGTATATTGTTTAAATTGGTTTCCCTGACGTTTCGAAAGCTTTGCAGCATTATATTCATATGGCTGAAAACTCTTACCACGTCGATACGAACGTATTGAAAAATACCGAACCACTCATACTTCGGTATTTTTGTCATACTGAACACCGAACACTCAAAACCAAACAGTTCAGTAAAAACCGAACACCTGGCAAACCTGCTCATAACAAGCGACCGATGTCTGTCAACACATCAATCTAATAGATCTGATGTAGGTCGCCACTTGAAAAGTTCAAATCAGTTTCGACCACTTCTTTAAGCCGTCAAAACTTCCGCCTTAGTGATTAGCCAACAGCCGCCTTGGTAGGGCCAATCGGATTGCAGTAGGCGCCTCAGCTAATTGACAGAATTTATTGTATGCATTATATTTAAAACATCCCCATCTCCATTTTCCCCTATTACATGGGACTTATAACATAACTGGCGAAATGTGGGTGTACTATACACCTCTGCCTACCCCTTCGGGGAAATACAGGCGTGATGTTATGTTATGTTATTATATTTAACTCTAGGCGTCTATTGGGATGTATGGTCATTTTTCTTCATAATTATTTTATTATTATTAACGCATATTTACTCATGCGAAGCGAACTCTCAAGATATAAATTGTAAAAAGAAAAAATCGCTCACGAGCAGGATTCGAACCTGCGACTCCTAGCTCAGTACGCCAGTGCTTTAGCCACTAAGCTACCGTGGACACTGCTCGTAGTATCGAATTTAACTTCCACTTAATACGTCTTTAAGGAACACTGTTTCTTAATAAGATGTAGCTGACGTCACCCAAATAGATTGTAAACACATATTTGCAAATAAAGTGATTTGATGTTATCGCACATCTGGAATCGTACATCTTCTCTGGATACAAGTAGTCTAGTATAAATCTATCTATCTATCTTTGTGGTATCGAATTTAACTTCCACTTACTACGTCTTTAAGGAACAGTTTCTTAATAAGATGTCGGTGACGTCACCTAAATAGCTTGTGTACACATATTTGCAAATAAAGTGATTTGATTTGATGTTATCGCACATCTGGAATCGTACATCTTCCCTGGATACATTTAACCTACATGCTAAACCAGGTTATGTACACACGGCTACACATCAAGCTGTACATATCCAGTATAAGCTGACCTCGCATTGTATAGGTTTTCCTTACAACGCGAGGTCAGCCTTTACTGGTTTTGTACAGCTTGATGTGTAGCCGTGTGTACTATATTTGTGCCGATATTCATCCTATTCTATTCAACAGTTTGAAGAACTGACAAACAAACAATATTTTGCAATTATAATTTTGGTAGGATAGTAGGATGCTGAATAATTAAAACTTTATCTTGTATCTACAGTATTCATCTATTCAATGCCCGGATACAACTGCAGTATAAAGGAAAGAATGATGTATTCCAGTTGTAAAGGACAATTCTTAGAAATCATTGAGCAAATGGGCCTTGAAATGGCTAAACGGGTGAGTTTGTTATACTTATTTATTTAATTATTTCAGGCATCAAGACACATAGAAAATAAAATAAAAAATAAAAATAAATATCTTTTGGACATTTTTACACAGCACCATCTAGTCCCAAACTAAGCAGAGCTTGTGCTATGGGTACTAGACAATGGATATAATACTTATATACTTTTTTTTAAGTAAATACATACTTATAATACATAAGCAACACCCAGACCAACACAAACACTTATGTTCATCACACAAATATTTGTGTCCTGTGAGAATCGAACTCACGACCTCGTTATCAGCAGTCCGACACTCGAGCCACTAGACCACAGAGGTCGTCAAAAACAAAAAAAAACAAATAAAAAAAGTCAAATACATAAAACAATACATGTTATTGAAATAACTGAAAACCTCTTAAGGGGTCATTGTACTCTGAGTGCTGTACTCATCAGTATGAACAACTTTTACTATGGGACCAACACTGAAATCGCGAAAAAAATATCTGCGGATCCCTACATTTTGTCGATTCATGTGGACAAAAATGTAGGCGATAGCTGTTTTTTTTTCGCTATTTTGATGTGTGTGTGTTTTTTTAGATGTCCTGTGCCTGAATGACAATTTTCATCTAAACCCGTTCAGCCCTTACAGCGTGATTGAGTAATAAACATCTAAACATCCAAATATCCAAACATCTACACAAACTTTCACATTTATGATTATTATTTTTGAGGAAAGAGGTAGGGGTCTTGAACGCCCCTAAGCCACTGCGACCTAATAAGATCTATTGTGACGCCTCTTGCAGCATTACAGCACTTCCCCAAGCTGCAAGTCAATCATAAAGTCGACTATGACCTTGGAGGAGGAGGATTTGATCTCCTGCATTGAGATGACGTGGCCTCCAAGATGCTGGCTTCTGATGTGGTGCACTGCATCACATTCGCATAGGATATGGATGGGCGTCTCATCCTTTTCGCGACAAAACATGCAAACTGTGGTATCACTGAGGCCCATCCTGTGAAGGTGTTTGTTCAGCTTGCAGTGCCCAGTAAGGGTTCTTGTCAGGATTCTTATCTGATTCTTGTTCAACGAAAGCGCTTCTTTCGTAAACCTTTTTTGAAGCCCACAAGTAGCGCTTTCGAGTGTTCTTGGCCTGGGGATTTTCCCAAAGACTAATACTTTGGTCAGTTCCCCAGTTTTTAAGGTAGGCTGTAGTGGTGCATTTAGGAATGCCACAGATTGGCTCCGGGCCCACATTGGGGCTTTCAGCACCAGCTCTAGCCAGTTCATCAGCGGTTTCGTTGCCCCTAATGCCACAGTGTCCAGGTACCCATCCTAGTGCCACTGAGTTTGCTGCTCCTAGTGAGTTTAATAGCTGGACACACTCCTTTACAAGTTTGTTTCCTTGCTCCTTTACATTTATGATATTAGTAGAATAAAACACGGGCTGACACAATACTGACTGAGATATTTGCCTTACAGTTGGAAATCGACGACGGCAAGGAACTGACTGAAGAGTTTCTTTACGACGAGATTCATCCCAAGAGGAATCTGCATCGTCCCGCCTTCGCCAAGCCCAAGGGCCCGCCAAACAGAGGGGCCAAACGAATCACCAAGTCTCAGAGTACTCAGTAACTGTGTACAGTAGATGTTACAATCACGTGGCTATTAGAGGTCATAGAGAAA
This sequence comes from Asteroscopus sphinx, assembly GCA_949699075.1. NCBI lineage: Eukaryota > Metazoa > Arthropoda > Insecta > Lepidoptera > Noctuidae > Asteroscopus > Asteroscopus sphinx. The sequence goes on along the minus strand of OX453006.1, from coordinate 12,092,644 downwards.
TGAATTTAGGCTTTTTTAACGTCCAAGAAAATTAAGAAAAAAATCGTTCTTCAGAAGTGCCTATTGGGCATTTTCCAATGCTCATTGCACAAAATGTACAGTCACAACACAACACGCGAAAGTTGAGCCTCTTGCTTATCAAGTTAAGAAACTTGACCGTGTTATACAAATCGGGCAACTTTTTCATGTACGAGTATACCCAACTTTGTCCGATTTGGCAACACGGCCGAATTAAGAATGTTAGCAAGTGGCTCAACACTCCCGTGTTGTGACTGTACATTTGATGAGATTTGTATTATACAATTATACATTGACAATATGAATTCTTATACAGGAACAGTTATTATTTATTTATTAGTGAATGTATTAAAGAAAATGCATATACAAGTTATGAATTAAAAAAATCATTTTTTATCGGCACATTGTGAACGAAAAGGCCACGTGATTTAAACGCTCCTTACTTCGGAGTTGTAAGTACATGCCACTAAAATATAACATGTAACTTGCTTAGTTACCTATGTATAGAAGATAATACAGTATAGTAAAATAAATATAAAGACTGGTAGGTCGATGTGCAATAAAATCATACAAAATTATAACAGTAATTGATGAAAATGTTAAAAACATCGAATAGGTATATTGAATACATACATTTATAACCAAAATCAATTTCTTGTTAATGGTGTCGATTCTCTTGTACACGAACTAAACTTATTTTAAACTATCTCTCTCTTTTACTAATAGTAGATACAAGAAAGGGATGGCTATAATTTTACTGCTGTCAAATTAGTCTGAATTAAAATTTCCATACAGTTTAGTCGAGATCTCGGAACGTGCCAGCTAAAATACAATGACATGTAACACGTAAAATAATTTGACAGCAATAAAATTGTTGCCGTCCCTTTCTTGTATCTACTATTAGTAAAAGAGAGCGATAGTTTAAAATAAGTTTACAGTTCGTGAACAAGAGAAACGACACCAATGAAGTTTATTTTTAATCAAAAGTATAAAATATTGTATACTCTAAAAAAATCATAGTAATGTCTTAGTAGAAATTAAATTATACTGACATTAAAGTATTATTATCGTAAAATTAAATGAATTAGTCGACAATGAAATTACAGAGATTATAAATAATTATCATGATTCTAAAATGGTTTAACAAAAAAATTGTGATGATTTTAATAAAATTCTTGAAAGCTGCAAATGAAATTCAATAATAGTTTTCAAGGGCTGTATTTCTATAGAGCAACCATAGACTTTTAGCCATAGGGCCTGCATCCTCAATCTATGATCCCATGTTAGTCTAGAGGTCGAGTAGCAGATAACCAGGGGGGTCTAATCGCAAAATCGACATAGACATAATCGAAACGACACGATATAGTTAACCTACCATAGTAAAATCACAGTCTAGCCACTCCAAACAGTCGTTCAACGCGAGAGTCAAGCGTCCCAAGCTGCCTTCAAACCTGTCAAACAATGTCCCGAGTTGCCTTTAAAATCTGTCAAATGTAAATTTTCGTTGAAGCACTGTACGAAACAGATATATGATAACACTGTGATAAAATGTTCGGATGCTTTGTCGTTTATCGAATTCGTAGACAATTATTGTGTTTTTTGTACGAAGTAGACAATGTTCGGAGTGAACGAGTCAATAAAGATTTAATTAGTATGAAGTATTGTTCGCTGCTTCGTATAAATAAACAATAGTAACATCAGGGCCCTGACACTCGCTCAAGTTCGCGTTATATGCCTGCCGGCTAGCGTACTCTTAAAAATACAAGTATCAGTGAGGCGTCCTCAACTCTTGGTACGCGTACAGAAGGTATATTTCTGCTTGCAGCTAACGCCTAGGATTATTAAAGTGTCAGTGGGGCGTACTCAACTCTCGGTACGCGTACAGAAGGTATATTTCTGCTTGCAGCTTACGCCTAGGATTATTAAAAGTGTCATTGGGGCGTCTTCAACTCTCGGTACGCGTACAGAAGGTGTATTTCTGCTTGCAGCTAACGCCTAGGATTATTAAAGTGTCAGTGGGGCGTCCTCAACTCTCGGTACGCGTACAGAAGGTGTATTTCTGCTTGCAGCTAACGCCTAGGATTATTAAAGTGTCAGTGGGGCGTCCTCAACTCTCGGTACGCGTACAGAAGGTGTATTTCTGCTTGCAGCTAACGCCTAGGATTATTAAAGTGTCAGTGGGGCGTACTCAACTCTCGGTACGCGTACAGAAGGTATATTTCTGCTTGCAGCTTACGCCTAGGATTATTAAAAGTGTCAGTGAGGCGTCCTCAACTCTCGGTACGCGTACAGAAGGTGTATTTCTGCTTGCAGCTAACGCCTAGGATTATTAAAGTGTCAGTGGAGTGTCCTCAACTCTCGGTACGCGTACAGAAGGTGTATTTCTGCTTGCAGCTGACGCCTAGGATTATTAGTGTCAGTGGGGCGTCCTCAACTCTCGTTACGCGTACAGAATGCGTATTTGTGCTTGCAGCTGACGCCTAGGATTATTAGTCAGTGCGGCGTCTTCAACTCTCGGTACGCGTACAGAAGGTGTATTTCTGCTTGCAGCTAACGCCTAGGATTACTAAAGTGTCAGTGCCCCGTCCTCAACTCTCGGTACGCGCACAGAAGGTATATTTCTGCTTGCAGCTAACTCCTAGGATTATTGAAGTGTCAGTGGGGCGTACTCAACTCTCGGTACGCGTACAGAAGGTATATTTCTGCTTGCAGCTTACACCTAGGATTATTAAGTGTCAGTAGGGCGTCCTCAACTCTCGGTACGCGTACAGAAGGTGTATTTCCGCTTGCAGCTAACGCCTGGAATTATTATTACCATGTAAGCTTATTAGCTTTATTAAGCGTAGGTATTTTGTATGGGAGTGATGTATCTTTTACGTAGTAACTATTATCTAATCTGTGGCAAAATCAACGTTAGTTGGAGTAGGTTTCGACGATTTCACGATAATTATGTCGATTATTGGTTTTCCGCATCGATCAATTAGCTGAGGTACGGGGTAGCGGGGTACTGCAATCCAACTGGCCCTACCAAGGCGGCTATTGGTTATTCACTAACGCGGAAGTTTTGGATCTAAGTGGTCGAAGTCGAAGTTTTCAAGTGCCGTTTATTTGCCACTCAAGTCAGATTCAGATGTGTTGACATACATCGGTGACCTGTTATGAGGCTCCTATTGGCTGTACGATCGATGGTTTTGCGAGTAGACCTCCCCCCCCCCCCAGTAGTCAGTAGTTGACGTAACTAAAGGTATTATTGTTTACACATAGACCAGTAAGCCTAGAGATGCCGGTTAGCCGCGATCTCCAAGCGTATGCGGTAGCATTGCATAAGAGCCGCCCCGCCCCGCCGCCAATTGATACGTTAATGCGTTAGCGAGCGGCACCAACCACACCACCAAATTTTTGAACTGACCAATCATAACGCGCCGTCCGCCCCCTGTCCCCCGCCAACATTTTACGATTATGTTTTGTAAAACTTTGTTTATGCGGCGTCTTTAGGCTTACTGGACTGTGTTGTTTACATAGGGCTGAGCGAAAAGCAATCTGTACTAGTTGTAAGTATTACAAACAGTCATTAGATATACTGTCTAAATACTTATTGTATGTATATTTTTGCATAGGAATTACTATTCGATTGTATTATTCTTAAAATTTTGCAATGACTTACTTTTAAATCGATTTTTGAAATATGAAAGCATATGTAGCTCAAACTATTTGTTACTTATCTTGCCATTTTAAAAGTTTGTAACCTTTATTATAAATACTAAGCGTTCTTTAGTATCTCGTTTCAATAATTATAAGTCTTAGCATTTTTTACCTTTCGTATTATATTAAAAGTAAGCGAAAATAATTTGTTTTTATTCAAAAATTGATGCACAAATACAATACATGTAATGTTTTGTAAATACATATTTCCTTATATTTTTATAAATCGGTTTGACCACATAATATGAACTGTGCAATTTCTGTAACAATAAAATGCTTTTAATATATTATTGAATTTTAATTTTGTTGATGTGCCTGTTACTAACTTCTCGGCTCGGACACATACCCCCAGTTTCCGAAAGGCTGGTCAACGCAAAAATTTACTAATCAGCTGTCAAATCTTAGGTCAAGCATTGTGATTGGTTGTTAACATTTTTACCGGCCAATCACAGGAGCTGACATGAGATTCGACAACAGATCAAATTGATCAGCCTTCCACAAACTGGGGGATAGCCTATAGCTCTTAAAGGATGATTACAGGATGATTTTGAATTAATGCGCATCCCTTTAAGGGATAATGATAATGATTTTTATTTCTCTCTTCACAAAGGTACATCATATTTTTATAGCTATTACAGAGTGTTGTTCCATTGTGAGAAGAGTCCGTACTAGAGAAACCCTGTGTGATCACCAGGAAAATTTGCTGAAGAACCGATTGACCGTTAGGGTAGACGTGTTCTTAAGTGGAGACTGCGAATCTGCATCAGGCTAGATAGAGTGACTATCTTCACAAGGGTGCATAACCTTGTTAATACCTACTTGTACTCATCAATTTGAACAACTATGAGACCAATACTGAAATCGTGAAAGAAATTGCTGTTCCCTACATTTGTGTTCACATTTATCGACAAAGTATAGGGACAGGCAGATTTTGTTATTTGCTAATGATTTCAAAATTTTCCTGTATATTTATACCTGCCTGCATTACTATACAACCTATCACACGATACCGCATACGTTCCTTTCATAATGAACCGACCCGGTCGCCGTAAACTGTGAAAAGTCCTACGGCCGTTGCATTTCCCGATGACGTTTCGAGTGACTTTTATGCTACTGGCATAAGGTTCAAATCAAATTATCGTGAAATACAGCAAATATACAGTAGTATTATTATAATATTCAGTAATATCGCCCAACGAAGCGCGGAGCGTTGTATGGTATTATATCTCCCCCGCCTGGGGGAGTCAACAGCACTAGCAGAAGTAGCAGAATATCCTTCTCTCCCCCAAGGGAGACATTGGGGGAGCCAAGTCCTCGAAGCCGAAACATGGGGTTCAAACGAAAACTTTAGTGATAAACAAGGTTCTCCCTTGCGAAGATAGTCACTCCATCTAGCTTGACGCTACGTTTGCCGATTCGCAGTTCCACTCAAGAACACAACGTCAACCCCAACGGTCATTGGTACTTCAGCGGCCGGCCCATCGCCATTTCAGCTTGCTTTCAACTTTGGTTCTGTCGAGTAGGACCCCGTTTCGTTCGTGCTAGTTCGTTTGGGCTGCAATGTCAATGTCGACGTTCAAGAGACACTGCTTTTATGCGGCTTTCATACATACACAACATCACGCCTGTATTGCCTCAAAGTGGTAGGCAGGGGCGTACATAACAGTACACCTACATTTCGCTAGTTATGTTAAAAGTCCCTTGTAATAGACCAAAAAAAACGAATAAAATCCGTAACGGGATTATCCGGAGAACCAGAGTGAACGACATTGCTCGTAGGATCAGTAAGCTGAATTGGCAGTGGGCTGACCATGTCTGTTGAAGGACCGATGGCCGTTGGAGCAGGCGAGTCCTTGAATCATCATTACAGCCGAAAGACGTCCACTACTGGACATAGGCCTCCCCCAATTAAGGGGGGGATATGCTATAATCACCACGCTTGGCAGGCGGGTTGGCGATCGCAGTTGGTTGGTTAAATACTCAGAGAACGCTGCTGCCCATCCTCTGGTGAATCCCTTAGTCGCCTTTTACGACACCCATGAGAAGAGATAAGGGTGGTGCTATTCTTTAAGTCCAGCACCACACGGACTACACGAGTCCTTGAATAGAGACCGCGAATGGGAAACGCAACGTAGGATGGTCCCTGCCAGGTGGACCATATTGTAGTCTTCGGGTGCTAGTTCGGTGCGACTCAAGGCTGCTACTGAGAATTAACTAATGAAAAAACCCAATAACACTGCCCAATCCGTATATCGCTTAGCGGTCGCGCTTGCGACCACTACACCAACGGGTCAGTCGTGTCTCAGTCAGTGTGGCCTCCCTTTTATGGAAAGATCCGCAGTGAACTAAAATACCTCCAGTAGGTATTTTAGTTCACTTTATTTAATTTTGTAATGGGAAATAAAAAGCTAAAATATTAATATTCCTTTTATTTTCTATATCTAAGTAATTTATTTATGTACACATAACATACACAACAACATACACAACGATGTTCTTCATCTTGCCTTGGGCCCACAGATATTGTACTGTACCTTACGCCAACTAACGTAGTTATATTCTGTTTTTTCTCTCTTGTCTTATTTAGTAAACAATCTTGGCACATCTCTTTATTCAAATAACAACTTATAAAATATAATTACTAGTTCTGCACATGTAATTAGGTTACAAAATGTTATTTAGTGTGTGAAATTGTTAACATAATGTCATTTAATAATTACTATTGACGAATTGCATTAAAAAGACATGCTAAGATTGTTTACTAAATAAGACAAGTAAGAAAAAACAGAGATTAGACTCAGAATGAATATTAAAATTAAAATCAATTATTTGAACTGTACAGTAAAAAATAATAATAAATATTTTAAGTTCTAACAAAATTCTTTTTCTTAAATTCACAGCACAGCCTTAATAAACAGGACTTCCAATAAACCAGTCAATTATATGCGATAACTAGAACAGTTACAACACGCCTAAAAATGGCCCTTCTAATGGACCAGTCAATAGAGTGCCGATTCCGAGTTTGACACTTACCGGTATGGTATGTATACTAGCGGCACACTATGATGGCGTTTTTGGCGTTTGCCCGCTCATGAAGATGTGTTAATATTGATAGCTACGTATGAAGGAACAATTGCTGTACTTCATTGTCAATAGTGACGTTCTGGAGTGGCGACCGCGTACTGGAAGGCGCAGCGTGGGTAGGCCCCCCACAAGGTGGACCGACGACCTGGTGAAGGTCGCGGGAATCCGCTGGATGCGGAAGGCGCAGGACCGGTCGTTATGGCGATGCTTGGGGGAGGCTTATGTCCAGCAGTGGACGTCTTCCTGTTTTTATTCGCAATTTCAGGTTTGGTCCTATATTAAAAGTTGTTCGATAGCTTCCCCTGAATAAGCTCTTCAAATATGACCACGCATTTCTGATACACGTAGGTTAATCGAAAAAAATCGGATCTTTGCGAAAATCTTAGGACGATTACAAAGGACCGGATAAATGGAAATGAAATCTATGAAAGTTTTTCGTTATCATCCGAGCAATTTTTAGGATCATAGCAAAAATCCGGTTTATCTTAGGTTAGTCGCGAATAACCGCTCACGTAATGAGCGCTGATTTGCTGATATGAACGTTATGCACTGACGGATGCGCTGATTGGCTTACGGCTACATTCCTTCGTCTTTCGAGCCATGTTCTGACCAACCAGAATGAAGATGTTATAAATCGACTCTTGGATTAGCCAATCAGCGTTCAAGTTTACAATCGAAGTTTTTAAACTTTCGCGAATTTCACTTATATTGGACTATGTTTACGGGACTTGTCGCGCACAATTAAATCAAAATATAACAAACATTTTGACTAACCTCGACGTTTCGGTCAAGTTGCATTGGCCGTGGTCACGAAAATGGAATGGATTGTCGTGGTGAATGTTTGTTATATTTTGATTTAATTGTGCGCGACAAGTCCCGTAAACATAGTTCAATATGAGTTTACAATCGTCCTAAACAAACTGAGATTTTTCCAAGAATCCTGATAATAGCTCGTCTGATAACGAAAATCTTTCTGAGATTCCAATTATCCGGTCTTTTGCAATCATCCTAGGATTTTCGCAAAGATTCGATTTTTCCCATTATCCTACGACACATACATAGACATAATAGTAGTCTGTCCACAGAAATAGATAGAGATAGAATGGTTGTAATCACAATTTTACTTGCGATTCATGCGTATCAACTTTCGAACAAACTACGCCTTACATTTTTTTTACATTTTACATTAATTAATAAAAAAAAATTACATTAAAAACTTTAATCAAATGTACTTTACAGCTTTTGTTACTGCAGTTAGAAACAGCACAATAAGGCATTGCTGCGGGTTTTTGTTACAGTATTTACAGAAACAAGTCATAGGCGTATTGAGAAAGGCTTTGAAATGCCCTGCACTATGGTGCAGAGTGTTGGCACGCGCGTCCTGGCCACTTTTCCATTCTATCTAATTTGTGCGTTTGCCCATTTTGCGCCATAACACCATCTTCACTTTACATTCCGGTTTAAAATGCGTCTCATTTTATCAAGACTACTGCACTTATACTTATTTAATTAATTTCTTCTATAGTTATTTCCCCCTCTTCTCGAACTAACAATTTATGGTGTTCTGTGAGGTCGTCGTTCTTAATTGTTGCTGCTTTTTCTAATGCTTGATTAAATTGGTCCTCTCTGTAAAATAAAAGTAAACAATTAAATAAATTTATAATTATTACAAAATAGTACATTATGATACAAGTGAGCTAAGTTGACTATTATACTCGAGGCTAGATTGCAGCCCGAGCCGAAAGCGAGGGCGTAATGGAGACAAATATTGAATTTGTGAAAAATTTTTTTCGCGGTGACACAGCTGGCGCGTGAGCTATGCGCGCGCAGGTGGTCGAAGGAAACCGCCAAACAGCCAAATATAAAAATATTATAAATTGTTTTTTTTTATTTATAACACAAATTAATATTAATTTGTTGACAAAAATTAATAATTTGATTAAATAAAATGTTTATATATCATATTTTAATTAATACAGTTGATTTATTCCCAAAAATGTTTAATTTAGTTCAGGCATAAAAACTCTTTGCTGCGATTTAAAAATAAACTGTAAAGTAAAAATCACTAGTGCGATAATATAATGAAAAAAGCACGCGTGCGTTATAAGCCACATTATGAACCTTTTTAGGTTCAAGGTATTTTTAAATCGCAGCAAAGAGTTTTTAAGGCTAAACAAAATTAAAAAAAATTGGGAATAAATCAACTAAATTAATTAAAACATGATAAATAAACATTTCTTCATCAAATTATTTATTTTTGTCAACAAATTAACATTAATTTGAGTTATAAATAAAAAAAAACTATTTATTATTATTTTTATATTAGGCTGTTTGGCGGTTTCCTTCGACCACCTGCGCGCGCATAGCTGTATGTCACCGACGTCACCGTGCGATTATAGTAATCCGCGCGCCATTTTTCACAAATTCAATATTTGTCTAAAATGTGTGTATGTTTTTTTCTCGCAAGTGTGTTGAAAAACGTCGTATGACACGCGTGAGCATTGACTATTATACTCTCGGCTCCATTACGCCCTCGCTTTCGGCTCGGGCTGCAATCCAGCCTCGAGTATAATAGTCAACTTCAAAGGGGTCAGAGGTTTTCAGTTATTTCAATAACACGTTGTATTTGCTGTGATTTGGGTCGCCGTTAAGGAGGACTATATGGTTGATTTTTTATTAATTAGAAATTCTTTAAGCGATGATTGTACTCATCAATTTGAACAACTTTTATTACAGGACCACCTCTGAAATTGTGAAAAAAACAGCTGTTCCCTAAATTTTGTTGTCTATGTGAACACAATCAACAAATCACTACCCATAAAGCATAACTTATTAATTCAAAATCACCCTGTATAAGTTAAATATTGAAGTCATAGTTACAAATAGATAATGTTAGAATACATACCTAGCTTCTTTTAATTTATATAAAGCTTTCCTAATATCCTCCATAGAAAAACCAGTGATTTTCAATACTCCTAAAATTGCTAGTCCAGCACCAGTGCTTAATACGGTTCCTGAAAAATCACGATTTTTTTTTGTTAAGATCACAGAAATAGATAGAACGGCCATGTGGGCAGGGCGCGCGTGGCAGCACCATGCAACATAGTGCAGGATATTTCAAAGCCTTTCTCAGCACGCCTTATGACTTGTTTCTATAAATACTGTAACAAGACCCGCTAAAATGCCTTATTGTACTATTCCTAACTGCAGAAACAAAAGCTGTAAAGTACCAAATGTACTTTTACAGATACAATTAATTTTAAAAAAAAATTACGTCAAAATGTATGGCGTAGTTTGTTCGAAAAGTTGCCATGCATGATTCGCAAGTAAAATTGTGATTACAACCATTCTATCTATTTCTGTGGTTAAGATGTACAGCCAGAAGCAATAATAGTCTATAAACTGATTTAAAACCGCCAATTATTGACCCAAGAAATTAGAGTAAGTATATGACACGAAGAGATGGGTGTTATCATGGTATAATAACACCAGGTAGTCTCTTCCCGTGACAGCTAGGTCACGTGGTTGCCTCCGTACTACGTCATCGGCCGTGGAGCCAATAGCGGGCTGTTAGCGTGATACTTGTCAGTTTGATGTGCTGCCACTTCGTGAAAATAAATTACCCGAGCAAAATGCATTTTTTCATTTACTTTCTTCTATAAAGAATCACTTTTTAACTAGTAATTTAATATAGTTTCCTTTATTAACTAATTAGATGAATAACACGAGATAACAAATAGTTAGGCTAGTTAGGAATTTATTTTATATTCATTATGAACAAAAATCTCCTTAAGTATATTGAAGATCAATGGAGCACTGATCGTGACGTAGCTTGGAGGCATCGCGCTGTCATTGCGGGAAGAGAATACCTGGTGAAACATCTTATTATACCATGGGTGTCATATATTTACTCTAATTTCAGACAAACATTAAAAATCATTTGTACAGAAAGCACCAAGGTTATTCGCCATTCTAAAATTACAGGAAAGAGAGAGTTAAAGCATCACAAAAAGGCAGGTATAGGTAAGGTATTCAAAGCGGGCAATGAAACCAAAAATTACCAAAAACAGATTATGTCCCAGAATACTGTAGCTAATATTTTGGTGTAGTCCTTCTCCAAAAAAAAAACTTGTATCCATCCTTGACAGGCAGGAAAACTTCACTGTTAGGCGAGAGTATTACACAAACTACAACTGTCCATTTACTAACCCAATGCACAGTTAAACTACCATTATCATCATCATTGCAGCCGAAAGACGTCCACTGCTGGACTATGCCATAATCGCCACGCTTGGCAGGCGGGTTGGCGATCGCAGTTGGTTGGAATGCTGCTGCCCATCCTCTAGTGAATCCCTTAGTCGCCTATTTCTTACCAAATAATATAAACTTAATAAGAATGATATTTCATACCTAGACCAGCTCCAACTAGTACAGCAGCCAGTCCTTGGTCGATCTTGTATAACGCGCCCGTGAGTGCTCCGGCTGATATGTACTCAATTAACGAAGTGTCTCCTCGGTAAACTGACACTGTTGTTGCTGCTAAACTAAAGGAAAAAGGCCTCTTTTAATAATACAATAGAAGCAGATATAGATGTTATACCTAGAGATGTTATGGATATGATATTTCGGATCTGGATATGGATCATCATCATCCTCAGAGCCTTTTCCCAATTATATTGGGGTCGGCTTCCAGTCTAGCCAGATGCGGCTGAACATCAGTATTTTACGCGGAGCGACTGCCATCAGACCCCCGCAACCCTGTTACTGGGTAATACTGACATTCGGAGGTTAGACCAGTTGTCAGACTTTCAGGCTTCTGACTACCCGTAACGACTGCCATAGATATTCTTATGACAACCGGGACCGACAGCTTAACGTGCTCTCCGAGGCACGGAGGGGTCTCGATGTGTAACGAAACGGTCACCCATCCACAGACTGACCGCGGCAAGTGCAGCTTAACCTTGCAGATCGTACAATCCGCGCAGTCGTTGCATCGCTACGAGCCCCTCCGGATCTGGATATGGATATAGGAATAAAATTATATCGGTTTCAGATATGGTTACGGATATGTAATTATTTCGGATTATCCGTTAGTTTCGGATAGTTTCGGTTACGAATATTAGATTGAAGTAAAATATAAACAAATAGTATGTAATAATTTGGTTTTATTTATAGGTTATGAAAGAGGTTATCAAATGCTGCAAAATTCACGTGGCGCGCGGGCGGTGAAACAAAAACCTGACGAAACATGTCGTTTTATTTAGACTCCGCCCTTATACGAAACTATCCGAAACTTGTGAAACGGATACGGTTACGGATATATTTTTAATTCTGATATCCGATAGTTTCGGTTACGGTTAGGGAGCTCTATAACATCCCTGGATAACTGCTCGATTTGTAATCAAATCAGGTGAGGTGGAGGCAAGCTTGCCAGATTCTCCGTAATGTATGGGTTACACCGTTTTTCAGCCTATAACAATGTAGGATAGGAACTCGTTATTAGCAAAATAAAATATGAGGTAAACTAAACCGTGAAAGCGAAACTACAAGTTAAATGTAATTTTAACTATTAAGCTAAAATGTAAATGTTTTTATACATTTGCTTCATATAATAAAGATCATTTGAGCTGTTTTTTCAAACAATAAAAAAAAAAAAAAAAAAAAAAAAAAAAACAATAATAATTTATAATATTGTACGGTAGATTAAAATATTTTTTTAGAAATATTTGTAAAGACTCTTGTCATCTTAGTCTACCTGCGACCACGAAATGCTGCAAAGCTTTCGAAACGTCAGGGAAACCAATTTAAATAATATACGCGATTTAATCCGGTTAAACTTTGTTTTATTATAATAAATATAATACAAAAATTTACATTTTTTTGCTTATCAATGCTGTTTTAATTTTCTCCCGTAAAAAAACCTAAAATCCATGTTTGGATGCTGGTAACCCTTAAATCAAGATATGGCAGATGGCAACCATAGGTGGAGGTCAAACGCAAGCCCATTAATAATTAAATTACAATAAATCTTATCATTCATCCACCATCCCTTGAGGGTTCAATCCTTCTCATTCTGAGAAGAGGCCTGGTAGTGGGAAAGTAATGTAATTACGTAAGTATGTAATAAATAACTTATTATAAAATATCTTTGTATTCAGTCATTGTATGTAGTACACAAACCCTAGTCAGGCCAGTGTGATGGACTTAAAACCTTCTTATTCTAACACAGACATAGTAAAAAATATAGACTAAGTGCTGCGAACAACCATAGTGAAGTCAACAAAAACCGTGCTCCTTCATGTACAACCAGTGCGGACACACACATGCACCTTAAACCGTGCTCACCCCTCTCAGTTCACATGTCGCAGCATCTTCTAGTAAGCATCGCGAAAACAAATATCCTTCAGGTGCATGGTGTGTACGTGAGCACTGGTTGTACTTGAAGGAGCACGGTTTTTGTTGGCTTCACTATGGTTGTTCGCAGCACTTAGTCTATATTTTTTACTATGTTTGTGTATTCTAAAGACAATTGAAGATTGATTCTGTCGGATTCTATAGTAAAAGCCCCAGTTACCGACAGAGTCCCATTGTTCGACAAAAAAACTAACTTTAAAAAAATAAGAGCAAAATTATAATTTGGTATATGGTTAAATTTATCTAATAAATGTTAAACTGTTACATAGTGCATCACAAGTACAGTCTAACATAGCAAATAGTATCCAGGGTAGAGAGATATAAATGAAGTTTTCTCAGAAGATTATGATGTTTTCGAGTAAAATATAATTTTAATAACAGACAAAGTTCATACAAAACCCTCATCAAACCATTCTATAATAATTTCCTGAGAAATCTTCATCTGTATCTGGCGACCCTGTATACTAAATGCTTTGTTAGACTGTACGTAAAAAATCATCACGAAACCAAATATGTGTTTAAAAAAATACTTGTTTTTGTCCTTTAGTGTCAATAATTGGGAATGTTACATTACTCAAAGATTTAAAAAAAAAACAATAGAATAAAATAAATGATTGATGACACTCCAGGTGCATCAAGCGCCATACAATATGAGTTGTTGTTATTATGAAAATATTTATTTAATGTTTTGACACACCTCTTGTGTCATCCGCCACATTATGGCAATATTTCATGGACCACCTGGCATGTTATCTGCATTGAATCAGTTAATGGTAAGGTAATAACTAATGTTATATCTTATTTAGGTACCTAAATACTCCAGTGAAGAAGCTCAATCTCCAGCCCCACTTGTAAGCTCCCTTTGCAAAGGCCACCGTCACATAATCTTGTAATTTTTTCTGAAAACATGAAACATATTATTAAAATTCACTTTTGTTAGAACAGCAAGCATAAAGCCATTTACTTATCAACACAAAGGAAAACCTCTCTACATAGGACTCTTCCAAATTGATAACATTCGCCGATTACTTGTTATATTTTTAGAGGTATATTTTTTTAGAAATAAAATTGAATGAATAGACAGCAAACAGATTCTAATTGTGAGATTGTTATGGGTGAAACTTGAAAGTCACCTTTCTATGTAGAAACTGAGATAGAAAAAGTAGATTCATAAATAATAATTAAAATTATAGTTATTAGACATATATTTTGACATTTATTTATAATATTGTTAGACATTGGATTATATGCACTAAACAAAAGGAATTATATTCACAAAATATGCACTATAAAAATGTCAATTTTCATTTTATTTATGTTAAAACAAACAATTTAATGATATGTAGTGTTTTATGTAAGAAATTAATATTAAAATAACATATAACTCTGGTGACAATATAATCACATATTTTTTAGATTTTAGAGCAAATTTCCTGCCTTGTTGGTCTAGTGGTTGCAAGCGCGACTGCTGAGCGTGGGGTCCTGGGTTTGATTCCCGGTCGGGCAAAGTGTTATTGGGTTTTTTCATTAGGAAATTCTCAGTTGCAGCCCGGAGTCTGGATTTGTGCCCGGTCAATGGCAATAGGCTCACCCCTTATTACATGGGACTATAACATAACTGGCGAAATTTGGGTGTACTATTACACCTCTGCCTACCCCTTCGGGGAGATACAGGCGTGATGTTATGTTAGAGCAAATTTCTTAAGTTTCTCCTAATATTGCAGGTTAAAAATGGCCACTCTATGTCAGCTGATCACTAGAAAAATTTAAATATGGCACTATTTCTGGAGATCTCTTGAGGCAGGGTTTGACCTGAGCTATTGACATACCATGCACTAATTTTCGTAATTGTTTAAATACTCGGATTTTTATGTGTAGAACAGCAGTTAATTTACTATGGACCCTTTCCGATAATAAATTAGAAAGGGCTTCAGTCTTTTCAATCATATTTTTCTAGCATTCTATGGACTTGAACAGTGGAAGGTTTTTGGTTTCCAACATGCCTGGGTACTGAAATAACCACAATTGGCAAGAAAGTACTAAAATATGCAATAATGTAATAAATATTGAGTTATATTGAAATTGCATATAATCCTATGTATAGTTATAAGCATTACCTTGGCCTCAGCTGTAGATTTAAATATAGTTGCTTGGTTATTTTCTATAAAATTCAAATAAGCCACTCTGGAACTGACAAATCCTCCCATACAAGCGCCTATAAAGGCTCCACATAATGCTGACTGCAGAACTGTGTTTAGTTCTACTGACAATTCTTCATATTCACTGAAATTATGTAAAATATACATTTTATATTATAATTTTACTTGCAATAAGAGGTTAGGACCTTAACTCATTAGAAGTAAACCATCAATGCCAACTCCAGGACATTATTTTTAATTTTAATATGTTTAAAGTGAAGGAGTATACCTAGCTTTGATGAATATTTATGGTGTTAACTTCTAAAAATCATTAGTTTTGCAGGAGTTGCAGGACTAGTACTTAGAATTTCTGGCGTTTTCTGACTTACGTTCTAGAATACATTGTTTTAACTCTGTCCCAACCAGTTTGTGGTGGTAGAGGATTGGGCCGGCTGAGTAAATCCTGGTCATATTGGCCCGTATCAACTTTACCAAATATCGGAATCGCAAAAGTTGGTGTCAATCTAACGACTGTCCGGAACATTGTGGTGGACTGATATTAACTTTTAGACCACTAACATTGTATATCACAATTGAAAAGTGTAGTTTTAGCTGTCTGATAATACTTATTATATTATTCGTTTTAGGTTTAATAATAGGCTTGCGAATTGCAATTCCTAAAATTTGCAAACCAAAAGAAGAAAAGAACATTTTTTTTTTTTTTTTTTTTTTTTAAATTATTATGGCCTGGTTGCTAAGACCTTTAAGCCAAATCATTTATTTGTTATATGTGTGAGTAGTTTTATGGCCTGGTTGCTTAGACCCTCCAGCCAAGTCTTTAGTTTACTCACCCTAGTAAAGTGATGGAAACTTTACCAGGTTTTTGAGCGGATGATGAGAAAATACGAAAGTCACGTTTTTCAACTTTGTACCATTTACCCACACTTGTACACGTTAACGAGCACTTAACATTTAATAATCCACCATTATTACACATTAACACTCGAAGAAACACAAATTTAGGAAAATAATACAAAATCCACAACACGATCTTTCCGAATTTTCCCGCCAACCAAGAAAAGAACATCTGACATTTGAGTGTTGCCAGCGCGCTCTTGCTCTTGTCAAAACGTAACTGACAGTAATAAAAAGTGTCACTTTTATAAAATGTTATGCAGTAGCACACGGCATGAGGTATCTAAGTTAACACACATGTTCGAGTATAGTATTACTACTCAATAAATTATGAAGAATAGAACATTTAGATACTTTGAAAATATGAGACACTCACGAAGTAAACAAACAAACGGCCAACTGCAAGAGGGAGCACAAAATTTTTGTGGCGTTTTCTTAAACATCATACTCATAAAAAGAAGTGAAGTGTGCGTTTTCATGCGCATCTAAAAAGAAGTTTTCAGCATTGTCTTTTAATATATACAGGGTGGAAACTTTCAGCGGGGCAGTAAGGGGAAGTACCTTATCCGTTGCAGCTACGCGAAAATGGTCTTAGGAGACTATTCATATTTTTTTATAGAATTTTGATCCCCATTCAAAGTTTAAAAAAAAAACTGTTAGCAAGAAAATAGCCATTTTACACAAAGACATTTTTGATCATGCCAATCGATCCTGTTTCTAATACTAATCAAAAACTTCTATGGACCAACCATAATTGGAGTACTCGAAAAGTCACAAATTGCAAAAAACTTATCCCGTACATTTTGTATGAAAATTTTACGCAAAAGCTTTTTTAGTGACGGCTGAGATCTTTTTGTTGACTGAATAAAAAGATAAGTTTAAAAACAATTCAAATTTCGAACTCGTTATTATTAAATAAAAAAACCGGCCAAGAGCATGTCGGGCCATGCTCAGTATTATAGGGTTCCTTAAGTAGGTGTAATTACAAACGAATCAAATCGAATATTAATCATGGCTATTTTAGTTTTTCAGTACCGTAAGTAATTACTGGCAACACACACTGGTCAAAGACTTTCGTCTTGAGACACTGCGGTATTTTGGACGAGAAGATATTGCGTAGCTTCAGCAGCATTCGCGACTCAGAGCGTGTTGTTAGTAGCGCCATCTAGCGATAAATTCAAGAAGCCAAATTTAAGAAGTGTGTCATGTCAAAGTTACTTTTTGTGATTTTTTCAAATAGAAAGTAGCTAAAGAAGCATTATTTGCTATGATCATTTTTTTCTAAGATCAATGACCTTTGAACTAGGACGGTTTAAGTATTTTTCAGTTTTCTCTCTATAACTCAAAAAATTATAATCACATTATACTCGAAATAATTTTAAAAGAGAGTTTTCACAAAGGTCTATTAATGCGGAAGATTATAACTTTCTACGTTGCATAGTTTAGAAATGGCAGGGGGGGGACACATTGCAAGCCACTTTGGCGGGCTATATTTCGCAGATGGTAAACCTGATAAAAAAGTGATGTATGAAACATTACCTTCATTTTAGTAGGCCTATTCAATGATACCCCAAACGAGGGGGTGCAGCGAAAAAATATTTTTCATCCCCATTTCACATGTATGGACGCCACCCCTAAAATACGAAAAAACAATTTTTTTATTCTTTTTAAATTGAGATCTGTATGTAGACTACTTTTTAACAAAATTTCATTTACTTATGTTTATAACTGTAGAAGTTATTAAGCTGTAAAGGATTAGGACAGACGGACAGACGGACAGACGGATGGACATGACGAAACTATAAGGGTTCCTTGTAGGACTTCGGAATCCTAAAAACAATCATGACAGTTTGTTGCGTCAGAAAAGCCCTGAGTGTGTTATGGATTTTACATTAAGTGCATAATTGGACAGCTATTGTTTAGAGAAAAATGAACTCCAATTTAGAACGTTTAGACTTGCTAGATATTACGTAAATAATAAAAATACATCGGCTGCGTTAGAATGGTATAGGATCAAATATCCAAATCGTCATGTGCCAACCAGAAAGGTTATTTATTACAAATCTTTTAAGAAATCTTGCACAAGGTTCTTGGCTCTTTCAAGAAAAAATCTGTACGCTACCCATTTATACTAGATGAAAATTTGATCATTTCTGTTCTTACACTTGTCGAAGCTTATCCCGAAATATATTCAAGAGCAGTCGCTGAAGAAGTAGGTGTCTCACATCGTTTTGTGCTAAAGATATGGAAGAAGTATGGTTGTAAATGTTACCGACAGGGGCGACTAGTTCAAGCCTTACATTCAGGGGATACCGCTCGAAGACTTACTTTATGCAGGTGGTTAAGAGGAAAAATATGCAGAGATTACCATTTCTAAATTTTATATTATGGTCTGATGAAATAAATTTTTCTAATAATGGAATGTACAACCGGCGAAATCACCATTATTGGTGTAGAGAAAATCCTATCAGGTTTCGCGAAACACATAATCAATTTTTCTTTTAATTGTTGGTGTGGTATAATGTGGAACCGAGTGGTGATGGTGGAATTTTATGAAGGCACCTTGAATTCCAACATTTATAACAACAGAATATTAGAGAATCTTGGAAACCTCGTCGATGATTTACCACTGTCGGAATCAAGAAGAATGTTTTTTCATCAAGATGGCACTCCACCTCACAACAGCCGCAGTACACGTTCGACTTTGAACCGACAGTTTGGTGATCAATGGATAGGAACACATGGTCCTATTTCTTGGCCAGCGCGTAGTCCAGATCTGACGCCTCTAGATTTATTTTTGACCTACCTGAAAACTGAGGTTAACAAAAAGCAATACGATAGTGTTCAAGAACTTAAAGACTCACTAACCACAATTTTGTATGGAATTCATACAAATAAATTGTCAGCAGCCACTAGGTCGGTACAGAAACGAATCAATTTATGTATTCGTCAAAATGTCGGTCATTTCGAGCACTTGATATCGTAGGGCAAGAAACAGCAATATTTTAAATAAGAATAACATCATCAAGTTATGATAGTTAATAAAAAAGAAAATTAATACGCCTTGTTTTTGATATGTGTAAAATTTTACGTGATCATTTGTCTTTTATTTTATTTTTTGTATTTCAGTTAAATAAATTCTTTACAAAATGTAAGGGAAAAGTTTTTTGCAATTTGTGACTTTTTGAGTACTCCAACGATGGTTGGTCCCATAGAAGTTTTTGATCAGTATTAGAAACAGGATCGATTGGCATCCAAAAATGTTTTTGTGTAAAATGGCTATTTTCTTGCTCACAGTATTTTTTTTTTTAACTGTAATTTGGGGATCAATTTTCCATAAAAAAATATGGATAGTCTCCTAAGACCATTTTCGCGTAGCTGCAACGGATAAGGTACTTCCCCTTACTGCCCCGCTGAAAGTTTCCATCCTGTATACCTACATATTTTCCAAAGTTGCTGTGGGATAATTCAAAACATTTACGCTAGAAGAAGGTTGATTTCAACACTTTTACAAGTCACTAGATGCCTCAAGCTCGCGTTTCCTAGTAAAGTTGTAGGTTGATCACTCAAGAAGAAATTCCGAAACACAGATAATATAATACTACCTTAGTTTTGCTGTTAAATAATTATAATTTTGTGTAATACCGAGTATTAATAAGTGCGAGAAAGAGATAAAAACGCACGCATAAATTCATAATAAATAAAAATATGCAATTTCTTTGGTTCTGCTTTTGCTATAATTCCAACATTGTAAAAATCCATTTCGAAATATTACCTAAAAGTTACCTTTTGAGTCATGTAAGATGGAAGTAACCTAACGGAGATAAAAGTAACTGAAAAGGTTTCATATGTAATCTTCTGGCAGCACTGCATTTGGTATTTTCCCGTATTGACATTTGACATTGTCATTTTGACATTGCATTTCGCTGGCCCCGCGGTGCGTTCAGTTATGTCGCTCACCGACGGCGGACGACGTACAATCGGTACAATCGACTACATGACAGTGGTAACACTTAAGTTCGAAAATCGCCCTTACTGCTTACGAAATAAAGATGCTGTCAGTGTCAAAGTGTTACCACCGACGTGCGGTCGTCGCCACGTCAGAGCGTTCTTTGATCATTCGTTTTGACGATCGCCTAAGCATAGCTTCACACACAACGTGCCGGTTTAATTCACCCAACATCGGGCCGAAGCCCGGAACGTAGCTTTGACACGTAACCGATTTCTGGTCAATTTTATGGCCGATTTTTCGTTAATATTTTACTTTTATAGGTACGTGTCTAGACTCTGGAGTCGTGTAGGTACATGTCTCATAAAATGGGGCCACAATGGGTACGTGTGAAGCTACGCGGTTAAACTAAACGAACAAAGTACCTACGCTCCATGCGCCGTTGGGCAACATAACTGAAGGGACCCACGCCCCCCACCCCCGGGCATCTTTATATCAAAAACTTGAAACTCCAGAAAAAAATAAAATAGCCATTTTCGTTATGATATTATTTATAATATTTACCTACCTATATCAATACCTACGCAATAGGTATCTTCTCGTCCAAAATACGCAGTGTCTCAAGACCACTCAAGACGAACTTCTTTGACCAGTGTGTGTTGCCAGTAATTACCTAGGTACTTACGGCACTGAAACGTGGTCTCTCATAATGGGCCTGATAAGAAGGCTCAAAGTCAATTAAAGGGCAATGGAGAGGCTATGCTTAGAGTCTCCCTACGTGATCGAATAAGAAGGTAACCGACATCGACATAGCCCGAAGAATTGACAAACTTAAGTGGCACTGGGTGGGTATTATTGCTCGCAGAACGGTTGGCCGATTGTGCCGTAAAGTTCTGAAGTGGCAACCGCATACTGGAAGGTGCAGCGTGGGTAGGCTCCCCACAAGGTGGACCGACGAGGCCTATATCCAGCAGTGGACGTCTTTCTAATGAAATGATCATTGATGATGATGATGATGATGATGATAATGATTATAATTTCACCGGAAAATTGTAGTTAAACACCATCAGTTTATAACAAATACTTAAGTGTTGTGTACAAATATTTAGGGTAGGTACCTATTTTCCTCTAAACTTACGCTAAGCCCGCACAGCGATTTTTATTCACGCTGTTTTTATTCGCGCACTGAGATGTTTTTTTCACCACGATTTTTAATTGCCAGTGCGGGAGCATCTGCGTATGATTCCATGTCCATGTGTTACAGATTTTGCGCGGGCTTGGCCTTAGGGTATTTCTTGACCCCTAAGGTTATTTTTGGGGTAAGTACCTATAGATTTTTTAACGACATTGGGTATTTACAGGAATAGTTATTTGTTATACAAGAGTGCAAAGTTGCTTTTTAACCGCGTGCTCAATTTTGATGAACGAGCAAGCTAAGGATTCTAAAATTAACTAGATTCCTGAGCGTCAGCGAGGGAATCAAAAGAGCACAAGGTGAAAAATCTTTGCACTCGAGTGCAACACGTAACTTTTCATCCCACCTCAGCGAGGAAATGACTAAATGCAAAAAAATACATTTACAATCACAAGATACTTTTATTTCAGTTTAGTTATTAACTACTATATTATGATAGGTAAGTATTACAGAATAATCTTTAAATTATAACACTTCATCAATTAAGCCTATCGCAGTTCACTGCTGGACATAGGCCTCTCCCAAGTTGCGCCACAACACTCGGTCCTCTGCCTTCCGCATCCAGTAGTCCCCAGCCACGTTTTTCAGGTCGTCGGTCCACCTGGGCGCCCTACGCTGCGTTTGCCGATTCGTGGTCTCCACTCAAGGACTCGTCTGCTCCAGCGGCCATCGGTCCTTCGACAGACATGGCCAGCCCACTGTCACTTCAGCTTACTGATCCTACAAGCTATGTCGGTCATTCCGGTTGTTCTCCGAATAATCTCGTTCCGGATTTTATCCTTCAAAGAAACTCCAAGCATAGCTAGCTCCATAGCTCGCTGAGCGACTTTAAATTTGTGGACTAGCCCAAATAAACTTCCTCGTCGCTAGAACCTGTGCTAGAACCACTCATTTTAGGTTTTTCACTTGTTTTCAAGTTTCTTGTTTTTAACCTAAGGTTTTAACAATATGACGTGAAAAGAAACTGGCACGCGCAAAGCAAATAAAAAAAAAGTAGGTACACCAAGAAGGTTCCGAGTCTGAGTTTTTAACAAATTAAAAAATGTTTTATGATAAATTCGGCACCATGGAGGGAGAAGTAAATAGGTTTAATGATGTTTTGAATTCACAAACATAGTGCACACGATGTTCTAAATTGAATTTACCTACTTTATCCTCTAGTGGATAAAAACGGCTTTTGCACTTGATATCGAAGAGCAAAAATACTCTTTCCGAGATGGGGGGATGAAAAACATGTTGCATCAAAGATATTGAAGGTTAAAACATCAGAGCAACAGAATACCTACTAGAGAGAGGACAAACCGCCGCGTAACGGCTGACCGATGTACCTTTGCACAAAACGCTCAGTAGGTACCTACCTACCTACACTGCCGCCAGTCCACCGCCAGAACTTGCAATACGCACACTACTCAGGACAAAACTTCGTTTATTTTCTAAATGCCTATTGTCACATAGGTAGCATTGATTTTATTAATTTCCACACCGATGGGACCACTTTTCAGACTAGACTTTTTTGACTTTTTTTAGGTACTATTAATTTCTAATAAAACAACAAATTCTATAAAATCTTTCGACTTGTAGGTACCTACCTACCTACTCCTGAAAACACATTTGTGAGTTTCATTCATAAACATTGCGGCTTTCTTATGTTACGTTACTAGAAAGCACAGTGTTCACGCCGCAATGAATAATGTATGAAACGATACAGTCGACAGCAGATTTCCAGCAGTTGCCGCCGAAGTTGCTGCCTTGCTGGGCGCCCGCAGCCGCGTTATCACAGCTACTGCCAAACTTGCATACCCACCATACTCAAGCAGCCCATTATTGTCTCACTGCGGGGCACACCGGCACGGGCCTCTTCATCGAATGTTCGGTTTCCTATCCCGATTGACGGTACCTACTTTATTTATCTAGGTATCTAATAAAACCACATTCATCCAATCTTACCTCCGCTAATCAGGCCCAGAGCTAGTCTTCAGGCGCGCTTCCAGCCCAAGATTTTGGGGGGGGTCAACTTGGCTTACGTACAGTTTCAAGGTCCAAATTTACCAATTTTTCATTTATTTATTCAAAGACAAGTTAAGTTTGGAGTTCGTTTATAATGTAATGAATAGTTACTTACAAAATGAACGACAACAAAGAGGAAAGGAACGTAGGGTACCTACAAACGCGAGCGAAGCGAGCGAGAATTTTTCATATTTATGCGAAAAGTTGACTTCAATTTAAGTGTATTTTTTTTTTGCAGCTGCGGACTATGTACGTTAATGAAGAAGCGCGAGCGAAGCGAGCGTGAATTTTTTTTTTCACCCCCGAATCTTCAATCGCTTGCGCCTTTGATATAGTGTCCGATCGCAACGGCAGGGTCATGTAAAGTAGCGCAAACCGTTCCACAAAATGAACTACCGCCGTCGTATGTGATATTATTTGTCATTAAACTGGAAATATCATTCATACTTTATTTTGAGCAAAATAATACCTATGCTGTAAATTGAACTTCAGTACATAAACAAAACTCTAAAATAATGTTAGGTATTTTTTGACCTACATACGAGTAGATGTCGTGTTTGAGTGAGTAGGTAGTGTCACGTCGTGGCCGGTGTTGGGTAGCTCAGGCAGGAGACTCGCAGGGTCGAAGGTTCGGTGGCTTGGCACATGGTGACACAAGGAAGAAGGAACTTGGAGAACAGGAACTAATGGTACAGGAACTACAGGAACTAGTGGTACAGGAACTGCAGGAACTAGTGGTACAGGAACGACAGGAACAGAACTCGGAGGTATGGAACTCCTCTGAGGTATGGAGGGCACAGAGGGCCAGTAGTACGGAGGGTCGGAGGCGTGGTAGGTCAACTCCGACCATAAAATGATTGAGCTGCTGCTACACCAGTGCAGCGAGCTCTGGCTGGATTCAGGATTCAGGTAGGTAGGTAGGTAGATTGGTAGGTCGGCACAAACAATAAAAACACAAGCAGGAACGTTTTGTGTATACTGTATCTCACTTAACTGGTAAACTGATACATTGACTATTGTTAATAAAATAATATAACGATTATAAGATACAGTTACAGACACATGAGTGTCTTTCAGCGTACAATATAGAACTGGATAAGTAAAATAATATAAAAAAAACTGTAATGGTCGGACACGTCCATGCCCGGCCAAGGCTGCGATATAAGTCTGTTGTTTTTGATAAAAATAGAAAATTATAGAAGAATTTAAAATTTTGAATTTGGATACGTAAAGTTTTAATAAAGTGGCCAGGAAATCCAAATAAGGTGGTGAGCAGCGTAACGAGTTTAGCCTCGTTACAGTAGTACTTACTTAGTTTTGATTTCATTGTTTACTTTTGGACGTTTAAGCAGGAAGTTAATAATTTATTTAATTTATTTTTGTAAATTGTCTATTTTTAGGAGATTTGTCAATATGACGAGTACGATTTTGGGGGGGGGGGGGTCATGACCCCCACGACCCCCTCCCTAGAACCGCTACTGCTAGTCTTATAGGTAGGTACATTGCGGCCCTGCGATCTTCGCTTTGTCGTCAATCCATGCTTGTCAATCTTTGCTTTATCCATCTGCTTGAGTGGTCTACTTGATGATCGTCGTCCTTCCCATTGCCATCATTCAGATAAAGCTTTATAGTCCACCTTCCACCACTCCACCTTGCCATTAAAAAGAAATGCGGGTGGTCTTTTCGTTGCGCTAGGTACCCTTTAGGTACTGCTTAAGGTCAGCGCAAACTGTCGCGGACATGGCGGCGAAGTGGCTTATTTATTTTTTAGCAATTGAAATTCAACCTTATGAGCTTCAACATAAGACTGAAATTTAAAAGCGTCACGAAGAAGAAGAAGAGCGGTCGAGAGGCCACAGCGGCACAGCCACGAGCATCCATAAGAGCCGGTCAATAAGTCGGTTTGCCTTCATTATCATCATCAGCTCATTACTTTTCTACTGCTGGGCACGGGCGTCTTCACAGAATGAGAAGACTTCAGGCCTTAGTCTATCACGTTGGATTAGTGCGGGTTGGTGGACTACACACACCATCAAGAACCTTATGTAGCACTCTAAAGTGTACAGGTTTTCGCATGATGTTTTCCTTCACCGTCGGTGTGCGCTGACTCTTATTTTTCGATAGTCACAGTAAACAGCATACAGTACGGAAACTACGTGCTAACGCTCCGGATTGAATCACTCAATCAATCAATCAAATTATTTATTTACACACACACAGACACACTCCTCAACAAGAACCTAAAAAGACGTCGCAGTGCTGTCATATGTCAGTGCAAACAACCCGCTTAGGGGCCTTGTTGACGCGTGCGTCTACGTCGTTTCGAGCGTATGTACGTACAGTCACGATCCTTCCCGGTGATAAACTTTTGTCGACAATCCCTTAAACGAATCCTGCTACATTACACGTACCTACAGCTGCCGTCGAACACAGAGCGCAAGCGATTTTAGCCTTAGTGGTGGTTCACCGGAAAGTTTGCTGATAGTACCTAGTTTCCGTACTAAAGTACGTGTTATGTTTACTGTGATAAAGTAGTGTTACGCCTTGATCACAGGCAATGCAGGTATGATGTAGGGTTGTCAATAAGGCCACTGATAATGTGATGCACCATTTGTGTTGTATAAGTAGGCACAGTTTTATTGGTATTGAAGTAACTTGGTGGGATACGGGGTTAAATGAAAATAAACACTCCATTTTCAACTATATTTTATTATAAAATCACAAAGAATAAATCTAGAATTCAATAGGGTAGTCACTTAGATTTTAATATTGTTGTATATATTTATAATTCATATAACTGTTTTACATAACGTAGTTTAGTGAGCTTCCGGCCCCTCAGACGGACCGGACGCGTTCCATAAAATAAATTTTCACAAATAATTCATCAAAATATGTTTTATCTTGAAATATAGCTTGTTAAAGCTTGCCATTTTGATTTTAAACGTGTATTTATTAGAGATAAAACGTTAAGTTGAAAGGAAAAATATTATTATATCCCTGTTATTTTTCCCAATGATTGGTCTTTGGCATATTGAATTAAGACTAATTAATATTGACATGTTTCAAATTGTTTCAGCAAGTCTTACTAAGATAGTGAACAAAACTAGATGTGCTTCCCAAGAAACTGATGAGATAAACGTTACTCGAACGATTGTTTACATCTATTTAACTATTTTAACTTTACACACAACCCTTTAATTTGCACACCTTTATTTAATTCTTTTAATGAAACAACCAAAACATTATTAAATCAAGAGAAAACCAAGGAAGGTAGTTACAGTAAGTAATACTTCCTAGAAGGGTTCATCAATAAGTTAGGTAGGTATACAATTAACTAGAGCGACTACTGAAATTAAGATAGGATATTTAACTAGTAAATCTTAAAGTAATGATTATGTTAATCTTTACTATAGATCCTATTAATTTAATTTGTAATTATTAACATAGTCGTGTATAATATTTACATCCTCAGATTAATTTAACACGAGTGTATCTGCCACTTTCCCGCACAAAATGCTCTCGAAATAATTATTTTAAAATATATTAAATACGTTCCCATTAGTTGTTGCTTGTCAATCAGTGTTGTTGACCGATACCACAGTGGAAATATGTCTAATATATCCAATGTGTCGGTACATTATTAAGTAAGTGGCAGGCACACAATAATTTCGCTAATTCAACGTTTCAATACGGAATGGTTCAGTTCTTTCCACACAGCAGGAATAAGGGACGTGGCACGGACACAAAATAACCGCCTCGGACGATCAAATGCCACGGGCAGCGTTATAATTTTAATTCACATTATACCCTGTGCGAAATACAATATTCCACTCAATAATATTATATAAAACATAATTATCATTGGCAATATTTTAAGTCCCTTACTCCCTTTACAATTCAACTAAACAACGTGTTTTTATTTCGCCTAAATATTTTTTTCTCGAGTCAGAAGACTCCGTTGAAAAAAGGTGTAGAGAATTTTTATTCACAAGTTATATATATAAATATATCGAAGCGTAATAGATACTTTAAAATGTAGTCAAGTGTAGATTTCACCAGGATAGTAATAATTAAGTTCTATAAGTACGAATATGTCTAGAATACCAATTGTGTACTAATGTACATCATTTCATTATATTGATCCCCATTAACATTTAAAGTTTTATTTACAAATAGTTTCTTGAAACTTCTTCCGGTGTTATAATAACGGGATGAAATTATAAGCACAGACACTGAAGAAAAACAAACTCAATGAAGGCTATTGGAAGTGTAAACAAACGCTGTCTCTGGCGTAACTCCGCACCGCTGTCGTATCGTAGACAATTGGTATGAAAATTGAAATAAAAAGGGATTCAGGTAGAAAGGGAAAGGATTGAAAATAAAGAACAAAAAGTATCAATGATAATAATAGTTTAATTATGAAATTAAAAATAAAGAGTGAAATTAACCACACAAAAGGCTTAAAATTAAATTAAGAAATAGACGACGCCACGTGAACTTACAATGAAACATCAGCGGTCGTCGCCGAGGTGAAAGGAAGTCAGACCACATCTAAGCTGAATACCGAGAAGCATGACAGTAAAGTTATAATATAATGCGCCTTAGCCAAGTTTCTATTTATTGATATGTTGGCCTTTATTCATATCATTATGAAATACTAAATACAGCTAATATAATATGTAGTAGAGATATATATAAAGCGCAATAAAATATAAGCATACTCAGTATGATATGCGGAGATATGTTTGTGGAACGCAAGAGACATATATATGAAGTAAGAGTATAGCACGACGCGACGGAGACAACGCGCGGGCAACAGTCCCGTCGCGCGATGGATTAACACATTCGAAAACAACTTTCACATCATTTTTCAACGCATAACTTTAACTAACAAATTGAATTCACTTACAATGAATAAAATTGCATATATTGCGCTTAATAAAACTCTCAAATATAATTTAACTGTAACATTTTCATCAACTTTTCAATAAATGTTAAGATTACCTCAATTACCTTTTACCTAAAATAATCTGTATTGACTTTAAATTTGGCATCTCATCCTAAACACTGATCTATTTATTATTTCTTTATTAATATTACCATTACAATCTAAATATTTAAAATACTTCTCTAAACACATATATTTCTATAATTATCTATTAGTCAATACCAATGTTATTGAGAAAATTTTAGGCCTGGAAACGCTACACACATAGTTATAGTAATCATGACATGTGTTTTGAGCACAAGCGTCTGAGTAACCGTTGATATCTATACAAGAGCACAGATAATATAATACTATAGAGCAAAGAATTGAGTGAATGTAAAGGAAACCGCGGCATGTGTGTAGCGTTCGACGCTGAGTACAGTGGGTATGTAATCTCCTCTTTGTGATCCTTGTTTTAATTTAAATACATAATAATATAATTATTATTAAAATTACAAATGCGATTACCGCCGCTCTGACGTCACTCGACCACCACTCCTTACCCATTTCACAACACAGACACAGAATCCTGCGCCGTATAGAAAAACATTTTCAAAAACGTGCAAAATATCACCACACCCTGGTCACCTAACATTATCTAAACCAAATAACTACTTTTACGTTCTTATTATAGGTAGGTACTGATTAATACAATTGTATGATTAAATTTTTCTATTAAACCTTACATCGTAATGACCATCTAATATTTTTCAGTTTAATCATCTTACTAAGCTCTATCTTTATTTTTTATGTATGTTACGTGATATATATATTATACAATTTATAATAGTGTAAATATGTGATTTTTATAACTTCACAAATGTTTTCTAAAATAAAAGTTTATTTTTTTATTAACTTTTTCGACTATTTTCGCGATGATGGATATGTTCAAAGTAATGGAATTGATAAGACTCGGCAGCTCTGGGTACATTGTACATACTTCCCCAGCCCGTACGTAGCAGTGCTGCCAGGTCCGCTCAAGAGTTGCGCTCCAGATCAGTCCGAGAAAAGCACTAGATTGCGCCAGATTCCGTTTTTAGGTTTTTTCAGCATATTTTAAACCTCAACTATACGTCCGCCGTTGCCCTAGGGTAAGGTTTTCTGGCAAATATGTCTTAAAATCGTTCTGAAAATACTAGTTTGTATCAATTTCTTACGTTTCGATAACGGGTTAGGAGCCAAAAAGAAAAAAAACGCGCCCTAACTACTTAGTTAGCGCAAATTTAGAGTACTTACTTACTCTAAATTTGCGCCAGATCTAGCGCGCAACTCGCTAAAATGGCAGCACTGGTACGTAGCGGTGTCTGCGCAGCTCTTTGCGTGATCCGTTACTCAATCTATGTACACCTCGTACGAACCGTAACGTTTCATTAATCCTACAATATACATTCCCTCTTTCTATCCTAATTGAATGCCGACCGTGGCATCGTGGAGATATGTAATGCATTGATTGATATTAGTGACTTACAATATTAATTAACATGCCAGCCGGCTCTTCCCGCGGATGGCATCGTATCTCTAACTCGTCATAATTCAGGTATCTGGTTCACGCATGCTTTGCCTAATCACATAAACTGGACGTGTAACTGAACACTTGAACTGGTCCTAACAGTAGCGTGGCTCTCGCGGGCATCCCTCTACCAACAAATTCGTTACCTTAAACAATCTTTTTACAAAAGCTTTCCTACCAGACTTTAAATATTTGAGACAAATTCATAAGATTTTGATAACGTAATCACTTAATTCACAAACTTAATCTCTTTTGCATTGGACTAGACATATTTATTTAATTAATTTAAGAAGGCAAAGATGTGTGAAATCCAATCGAGAGCTTAGCAAAGTCCGTGAGAAGTTTAACACATTGAAGTCGGAGTGTGTATGTACAAAACGAAGTATCTAGAAGGGACAGCTCATTAACTAAAATACTGTTTGATGAAGTTATTGTGACCTAGTGTAAATACTGTTGATTAAATATGTCGTAGAGCAAAATCAGATCTGGCTAATACTTTATAGACCGTCGCCGCAACTCCACTGCAGTGTGGCAATTTCAAAGCAATAGTGAAAATTATTCTAAAAAATATGTGATCGCGAAACTCGGCCACACCGCCCAGCGCTCCGCACCACAAATAAATAATCATCTAAAATTAACCACTTAGTGAAACGTATGCACGAGCATTTATAATATGTTGTAGCTACCATTAATATAAATTAACATCAAAATAAATGCATCATGTCACTATTATGTCACTGAACATAACGTTTAAATAGTGATATACAACTAGATGCTTAGCGATAATAAGAGTTGTGATTACACTAACTAATCGTCGATAACTATAAAATGAAGTAAAGAACAGACAATATTCTAACAACGAAACGAGAATGGAAGCAAGTCCGCAGACACACCGGCCACCGGTGACAGAACTGTACGTCTAAAATATAATAATATTATTAAAATTATTACTAACAACTAATATTGCACACACATACACATTTCTAAACATAACATTCCATTATTAAAATAAGAAAAAAATGTGTATGCGTACAAAACTATATTTACTTACAAAGAAATGCAATAATAGTAAATTGTGCATATTAAAATAGACGAATAAAATATATCTATAAAATACAATTTGATAGTAATAACTGCAAATTATATGTGACCAAGAGATAATTCAACAATGTGCTAATAATGTGATGGATTTAAAATTTAAGGTGGTATATAACAGGCTGCCGTACTAGACCACAAACAAGCGAGGCAATGTTTGACATTGCGACCCATAGGTACATACGCCAACAGACTGCCCAGTGCAAACGTAACTAGCGCAATCTAATTGCAAAACATACTGTCCAGATAATTCATTATAACGAAATTAAAATTCATTGTAATCACCGGGAAATATTACGAGTTTACAAAAATAAAATAATTGATATACTTATTCAAAATATGGAATGAATATCACACAAAATATAATTCCTCTCTAAGTTAGTACGTTCCGTTTAAGAATCTTACCGAAAATACAGTAGTTAAGCAGCGTTTGACTGTGATGACAGTATATTAGATTAGATGTACAGTGGCCCTAGCACGAACCATTTTGACGTATCGAAACGTAAATGTAAGTGAACTTTGTATCTGAAATACCTACTCGTTTAAGACATAATATCCCTTTAACTTGAAGATTTAAGTTACAACTCTCTATGACAAAAAGTGCACATTATGTGATTATGCATAAAATTTAATCAAAATGTAATAGAACTGTTGTATTTTTGATTCAAAAAAACGCTTAAATTAACGTTTCGATACGTAAAAATTGTTCGTGCTAGGGCTACAGTAAAACAGTAAACGTACGTATTTTTAAGAAAATAGAATAGCACTTATTCTCTAGTGATCCGTGTAAGCGTAATACAGATATATTTTAATTTCAGTCGAGGGAAATTCTCGATTTGTGTGAGAGGTACGATGTTGTCAGTCGCGTCGTGTCTCGCGCCGTCGCCGAGTGTGTGGGGGGCCTTATATTAGAGTGTAATACATTGACCATACATCCTGTAGACGCCTTATAACAGGCGACCGATGTCTACAACACATTTGATCTATGAAATTTCACTAATATTCGCCACTTGAAATCTTCAAATCATTTTCGACCACTTACATGAGCCGTCAATACTGCCGCGTTAGTGATTAGCCAATAGCCGCCTTGGTAGGGCCAATTGGATTGCAGTGGCCCCTCCTCAGCTAGTGGCAGAATTTATTGTACGCATTACATTCAACATTAGGCGTCTATTGGGTTGTATGGTCGATGGTATATTAATATAAATGCTGATATTATCTTGTGTGGTAAGGCCGGCTGCAGACGGTGGCGGCGCGGTTCGACCGCTGTGTGATATTCGCGCCGCGGCATTAGATGCTGGACTTGGAGAAGGACACCCGCAGGTGGTTGGACTCGGACAGCTGATAGTTGTGCATCTTGATGAGTGCCGCCACCGCGTCGTCGATCGACGGCAGTTGCACCAACGCCATTTTGCGGTCCTTGCTGTAATTGAGACATTAAAATGTTTGGTTAATATAAAATAGTAACATCAGAGTTTCTAAAGCGCACGAATCTGAACATTTTTGACACGTCATGACTCAAATTCAAATATTATATCTAGTTACAGTAATTTATTAAACTTTAGGGCTTTAATAGCACGGTTAGAAATAGTGGGTCCTATGGAGAAGAACCGGCAAGAAACTCCATGGATATCAACTCAGCCTATCGCAGTCCACTGCTGGACATAGGCCTCTCCCAAGTTGCGCCAAAACGCTCGGTCCTCTGCCTTCCGCATCTAGTCCCCCCAGCCACGTTTTTCAGGTCGTCGGTCCACCTGGCAGGGGGGTGCCCTACGCTGCGTTTGCCGATTCGCGGTCTCCACTCAAGGACTCGTCTGCTCCAGCGGCCATCGGTCCTTCGACAGACATGGCCAGCCCACTGCCACTTCAGCTTACTGATCCTACAAGCTATGTCGGTCACTCCGGTTCTTCTCCGAATAATCTCGTTTCGGATTTTATCCTTCAAAGAAACTCCAAGCATAGCTCGCTCCATAGCTCGCTGAGCGACTTTAAATTTGTGGACTAGCCCAACTGTCAGTGTCCACGTCTCGGCACCGTAAGTCATGACTGGCAGGACGCACTGGTTGAAGACCTTTGTCTTCAAACTTTGCGGTATAAGCGACGAGGAGACTCATGGATATAATATTTTTAAAATACAACGAATAATGTGAGAATAATGTAGGACAAAAATATCAAAAAAATTAGAATGTTGCCTTTAAGGCTTATATTCAGAGACGAATCTAAGCGTGAACTCTTGCTTCCAACTGTCAAAATTCCACTGCATTTAAGAAGCATGAGTTGACGCTTAGATTCCTCTCTGAATATACGCCCAAGAGTCTTAGCATGGATTTTCAAGTCTGTGCATATCTATACTAATATTATAAAGAGGTAAGATTTGTATTTTTGTGTGTATGTTTGACTATACTAATATAATACAGAGGAAAGATTTGTATTTTTGTGTGTATGTTTGTAATGAATAAACTCAAAAACTACTGTGCCGATTTAAAAAATTTCACCATTAGAAAGCTACATTCACCCTGAGTAACTTAGGCTATATTTTTATGTCCACCCGTGCGAAGCCGGGACGGGCCGCTAGTCTTTAATATAAGTAATCAAATCTGATTAGCAGAAAATCAGTTACTACTTACGGGAAGAACTTGAAAGCCTTAATCGTGAATCCTCGTTTGGTGAACGCTTCCTTGATATCGTCCTCTGACACCGTAGCTCTGTGGACAAACAAAAATCTAATATATCAAATGTTTTAAATTATTTTCACTTTTCGTATATTATTAGGAGACATAGGTATGACACTTTTTTCACTCTTAAGTAGGTACTTAAGAGTGAAAAAAGTGTTATCGGGTTTTTTCATTAGGAAATTCTCAGTAGCAGCCTGGAGTCTGGATTTGTGCCCGGTTAATGGCAATAGGCTCGCCCCCTATTACATGGGACTATAACATAACTGGCGAAATGTGGGTGTACAGTGTACACCTCTGCCTACCCCTTCGGGGAAATACAGGCGTGATGTTACATACTTAGAGGTTTCCTAATAATATTCATTTTAATTTCAAGAGTTCTGAATATCAAAGATAACTTACGGAATGTTGGACAGGTGGAGAGTCGCGCTGGGTGGGTATATGTTCTGATAGTTTTTGCTGCCAGGCTTCTTGAATCTGTGCAACGGGCTCTGGGAGTAGTCCCTGGAAAAGACATAAAGAACATGTTAATCTAGCATTGTTTCAAATTCAAAGATAATTTTCGTAGCGCTTCCTGTGCTACGCGTTGCTACATGACTCCTGCCTACGTGGCAGCACAAATCAACGCACGTAGCCACGTATCTACACCCGTAGCCACGTATCTACGCCCGTAGCCACTTTCCTATGCCCGTAGCCACGAATATTCACCCGTAGCCACGTATCGACGTCCGTAGCCAGGTATCTACGCCCGTAGCTAGGTATCTACGCCTGTAGCCGCGTATCTAAGCGCGTAGATACAGGACTGAAATCGCTACGTGTGAAAGCAATGTAGCGCTTCAAGTTAGCGGTAACACAAACCAGATATCAAAAGACTGTTCCTGTGTGTGGTGTTATAATTTGAGGTAGATAAACTTTTTGCTGTCATATAGGTAGTATTTATAGTATTATATTTATATATTATATCTATTATAAGATAATTTTAGCAACGGAGTTCTACGGACTGGCAATAAAAAAGTACTTGATGAACATTACATTTGTTTATTACGAATATTGGCTTGACAGATCTTAATAGTAAATAGTTATTTGATATACAAGAGTGCAAAGTTGCTTTTTAACCGCGTGCTCAATTTTGATGACCGAGCAAGCGAAGTTAAAACATAGAATCCTGAGCTGGGCCGGCTGATGATATACCCGTTACAGTACACACCGAACTTTATTGGGGCTGTGAAGTAAGCGCTCCGAACTCCGACTGACGGGTGTGATCCGCGATCTTTAATTTTGCTACTACGCAGCTATAGGTACGCCGCGTGTTCGCAGCCGCCATAAAGATTGGTGCGTACTCTAACCTGTGTTATAGTACATTACTGCAGCGGCCGGCAACAGAAGCATTGATGGACGAACGTAATGTTGTGGAAATGTGGGCCGAGGCAAAGCTGAGTCAAACATACATCAATGCCTGGTTGCGGCCAAGGCTTTTATAGTACTTTTCTCCAATAATGCGCGGAAATTCAAACTAATTCCCATAATTGCTAATTCTAGAATTAATCTACATATATCATTAATCTGTGGAATTAATGACGAACAACGCGTCAATATGTTAATTTGTTTCTTTTTGCTTTATACAGCTCTATTTGCAAGCCAGTTCGAAATTTAAATAAAATCTTTGATAAGTAACCTCCCTCGTTGCTATTTTTCAGAGTAAAAGTTTGTTCCATTTTTTTGAATTACACGACACATAAATGAGATTAATAATAGTTTTCATAATAATTTACTTGCCCGCTAAACAGGACAGATTCTATATGGATTTTAAAACTAACATTACTGGCCGCTGTTCGCATATATTTGACCAGTACAGCATTTCCGAATTATCTCGAAGAAAGTTATCAAAATAATGTTCGAATTTCCAAGCATGTTTGAAAAAAATACTTTTTATATTCAACCTCATAATGTTGCAGTGGAAACAAGCTCTCTTGAAACTCCAAAAATAAAATAAGTATGTGTTGTTTACCTGGTGAGTCCAGCATCAGGCTGTCCCTCTTTGGGTAGTTGCACGGTCTGGTGCTTGCTCAGCATCACGCGCATCGCCTTCCCAAACACGCGGAGCTTGTCCATGTGGGTCATAGCTGTATCAACACGTCAATATTATGTGAAAGAAGAAATAGCTTATGGTTAGAGAACCACAATTTGAGAGCAAATCCCTCTAATATTATTATTATAAATGCGAAAGTAACTCCTACTGTCCGTTTGTATCTCATCACGACTAAATCACTAAACCAATCGTAATGAAATTTGGCAAAAAGGTAAATTGGGACCTGGTAAAGGATTTATGATTTAGGAGGGCTACTTTTTATCCCGAAAAATGAAGAGGTTCCTGTGGAATACGCTATAAACGACATCCACGCGTACGAGCTCAAATTAAGAAAGTAAAGTAAAGAAAGAAAAGGCAAAACGAAAGGAGACTAAGGGATTAAGGAACCAGAAGATGGGCAGCAGTGTTCTCTGGGTATTTAACCAACCAACTGCGATCGCCAACCCGCCTGCCAAGCCTGGCGATTATGCCATGTATTCTTGGGGGAGGTCAATGTCCAGCAGTGGACGTCTTTCAGCTGAAATGATGATGAAAGAAAGAAAAGATCTTCTGGTCCTTTCGGTGTTAATACTGAAGCCTAGTCTTCAATTCCAGTTCGGATTAAAGATTAGTATGGCCTACAGGTAGTGATTCCGTGAATGAGTCTGTTGCATGTGAAATATCTGTATAGGAAATATAATAGCTAGGAAATCCTAACGTAGGGTAAAATTTAAAAAAGTAAGTAAAGTAAGGAGTGAAAACCTCCTTTTTTTAGATCTTGGAAAATCTGACGTCTCCGTTGCTCGATCTATGTAAAACAAAAAACTTCATAGGTTTTCGCGATTACTACACATTATAATAAAAACCACGTTTAGTTTTGTTTATATACGCGATCATGGGGTTAAACTTGTTTTGTTATAAAAGTACCTAGTAGTTTTTTTTCTGTTCTGTAAAATTACCTACGCGCCGTGCAAACACGAGGTTTTCACTCCTGGGTGACGTTATAGTTCCCTCAACTGCTTAGAATACTACTGATATGCTTTCTTCTTGTAAGTATAAGGTAGCAAGATATCGATTTAGGGATATTTAACTTTTGGAGATTTGGGAGACGATAGATTTTGTCCAAAAATCTTCTGCTGTCGCATTATCTAGTTTTGACCTAATGGATTCCTAATTTTCAATTTTATGACACTACAAAGGGAACACTTATGAAGGGTAGGTACGGTTGCCAATGAAATTATAATCACACAATCTCATGAGACTTTCCATCTTCTTGTATTCGTTTGGCGAACGCCACTTGTGGTATCATTTAGGCAACAGCCTAGGTGGTATAGCAATTTTTATGGGCAAAGGTACACATGGTACACATGGCGCATAGGTAAGGTATCAGTAGGTGGGCCTTTAGCGCGTTTCACTATCCTATACTAGAAAAAAACACTCAAATCAAATTACTTGTTTATCATTACATTACTTATATTAAAAATAAAAATAAATGTCTACTAGGTATTATTCTGATGAAATTTTGTGTAATTTAAATACCATTATGTTCGCGTTTCTATATACATGTATAAAACACAGTTAGGGTCATTCTTTTAATGTCACAAAGTGGGAAAGCCTGGTGATCTGTGATACAGGTTTTACCTAAATCAGACACCAGTCTCTATTCTATGTGGATTTTTGACTGTACTGCATTGTGATGACGAGAAAAATTTAATAATAAATAAAAAAATAAAAAATGAAAATGTTTTTCAGTTCTTAATACTGAATTTATAAAAAAGCACCTAAAAATTATTCTGAGCTAACTTGCAAGAAAAATATACCAAGTCCCTCATAACTACTCATAAGGTATAAGAAAATGTTAATGAATAAGACTATAAGTAGCAAGTAAACAACGACACTTCATGTTACAAGAAAAACAAACTACAGCAAGGAGAACCATAAGTACACTCATAATCCTAAATAAATACACCCCTTGTATAGCAGAATCAACCTTATATTGAACGGAATAGAGTGTATAATTGATTACTTACCTAGATGGGCCTGGTGGGGCTCGGCCATCTGAATGAGGGCTGAATCTTTCTTGTTGTAGAGAATCTTCACCCGTTGCACATCCCCGTAGACGCCTATACGCAAACAAAACTCTTAAAAAACAAGCATTGAGACGATTCTGTTACAGTTACTTTATGGAGGTGTATCTCAGTTTCGTTTGGAGTGTGTTTTGTATTCTTATATCATTTTTATTAACATCTATTAAGCTGAATAGTATTTATTTGAGTTGATAGAAACACAGTCTAAAAAAAATGTGTTTGTGTACTCTCAATGTTGTCTAGGTATACCTATAACTAATCTAAGTTACTACACTTAACACG
The DNA here is from genome assembly GCA_949699075.1 of Asteroscopus sphinx. Classification (NCBI taxonomy): domain Eukaryota; kingdom Metazoa; phylum Arthropoda; class Insecta; order Lepidoptera; family Noctuidae; genus Asteroscopus; species Asteroscopus sphinx. The sequence continues at coordinate 12,054,521 of OX453006.1, read as the reverse complement.
GTTCTTTTAAATACACAGCATATTTTAGTACAACGGCTTGTAATATATAATGTCGTGAAACGGGACAGTTGGAAAATACAAGAAGAAACAACTCCAAGCTCTAAATTGGTCACGTTAAGCTTTCGATTAATGCTTTAGCGGTTAACAGCGCCGTGTACTGGCGCGCTGTGTCAAGCAAATTAAACAAACAATTATCCACTTCTACAATATTGCCAACAATTTCTTGAACTCTCATTTGTTCATAGTTAACGCAACTCTTATTCATAAAAAGCGTCAACAGCGATTACCATGTTTGTGGTGTCACTGTTACTGTATAAACTAAAACTAATATATTTAAAAAAAACAAAGATAAAAATTAAATAATAATTGTGACGTCATCGTCACACAGAGATGCGTATTTCGCTGTAACGTATCTAGTATGAAATTGACAGCTTAAAAAGAAAATAAAAATAAAAACTGAAATAAAGACAACACTGGGTAAAGACGTTCTAACTAACTTAGCTACGACTAGGGTGTCTGAAACACAAATTGTCATACGAGTTAATAAAGCGTTTAGAATTTAGATTCGATAGTGTTATCAAGCAAAGCTTCGACAAGTCGTCGGATGCGGTTATCAGTTCAGAAGTCGAGAATGTTAGCTGACAATTTGTCTTTCAGGCGACAGGGCTCAGGAGCAATATTAATGTTTTAATATAAAATACGGAATGTTGTGCACACGTACCGAAAAGGGTAAAGAGAGCGTCAGGCGTGACCATCTAAAACAATAGGAAAGAGAAAGAGACAGTATTATAAATAGTCGTAAAAGATATCTGACATCATATCTATAAATAAATTAGCAACTTATCTTTAAGGAGTTTAAGTAGAATATATAAATATAACAACCTGTAACGCCGTTCGTGTGGTTAATGCATTAGTTTGTTTGATTTTAAAGTGAACCCACAATTAAAATGGTGTCTGACACAGGCGTTACTGGCTATTGTGTTAGCGTAATGAATAAATTTGCCAATAAACATTAAACTACGAGTCGAAACAATGTAGGAATTTTGTCTAAACTGTATAAAACTTCAGTCGGGAGTGATTCTCGAAATTTATTAAGAATATTTGAATTGAGAAGTTTTTAATTCTGTTTTTGAATTTAACAGGTAGAAAAAGGCGGTTACGAGAAACAGAAATATAAATCCGCCTGCCAGTATTGAGGTGGGTTATGTCGGTTGTGTGAAGTGTGTACCAACCTCTTCGTTGAGATTGGAAACGAGCAGCACGGTGGCGAGCGGCAGTGGCGGAGCAGCCAGCGCACGAAGCGCCGGCGATGCGGGCGTCAGCGTGAGCGCGCCGAACGCGGGCAGTCCCACGCCACCCACGCCCACGCCGTACGGCGACGCCAGCCCAGAGCCCAGCCCCAGGAACTGAGGAGCCAGCACACCGCCACCTAGTTGGATAGTACCGGTTTTATACGCTGTTGTTTGTGTGGTGGTTAAAAAAGAAAAAAGTGAGAAATATCAAGAAATTATATTTAACTAGATAATAATTATAATATTTCGTTAATAACATATAGTTTTTATTTACCTAAGAAAGCTCAAAAATTAGTAAAATTACATAACTGACGTAAAAAAATAGCTACAGCCTACAGTGTTCTAAATCTTAATGAATTTAAATAATATATAACGTAATTTAGGTGCCTACTATAACATAATAAACAAATCACAGAAGCTACACAACCAAAGCAGAATATTCGCAATGGCGAAATGATCCACACATATTACAACCCTCTACGGTGCAATACGGATTTATGACGAGTTATTAGTCACCGCGGGAATATTTAGCATTGAAATATGAATAATAAACAAGAAAAGAGCTAACGTGGAATAGCAAATGTAATTTGGAAGCGTTATTGAAGATTTATTTCACAATGTAACTTTATACGTATATTGATGCAAAAAAAAAACACATATACAGCCAAGAATACAAAATCACTGTAATTTGCAACATAAAGAAAGAAAGGCAAAAGCACCTTTATACAAAAACATCAAAAACAGTGAAAATGAATAAAATATAGGGACCTATCAAGCTACTAAGGGAACAAGCATATTTCTCAGGCATTCAAGATTAATGCTATTACTAGGGCCATAGAAAACGTTCAGAGAGTTGTAGCGTAATGAGCATACCTGAGCTTGGAGATTTAAAATGAAAAGACTTTTTGAGATAAGAAAACGAGTAAACTAGGTACTTGTAAAAGGTGCAAGAGCGATTGAAGTCAAGTCCAATAGCCAAGTGTAAATGGGGCAGACGTAGATTACCAGGAGCGCTTAAAACAAACTTGGCGTTTTAGATGATTAATTGCTTGAAAAATATAGTTTGGAACAATCATCTGCCCCATTGGGTGTGTGGGTATCGTTGGATGCAGGATACAAGAGACTACAATACATGTGAAAGAGTTGGAGCGCGGTGAAAAAGCTTCCAGGTGCGCAGAGTAGTGAGGACTAACTCATCCTGGATGCGAGGGCCAGGGCGAGGCGTGCCCGCAGTGGCATCAACTCACTGGTCAACAGCTGGTGCGCGTCGCCATCGCCCGACGGCAGCGTCGGGTTCGTGTAGTCCCGAGACTTGTCGTTGTTATACTTCACGTTCAGACACGTCATCTTCGAGTAGTCGATGCGCAGTGTGCAGCAACCGTTGTAAATATTCTGCCCATCTAAAGCCTACAAAAATAAAAAAAGTCATGATTATTGAAAAAACTTTTCTCGTTTGACACGAAAACAGAACGAATTATAAATCTCATCAAAAACATATTACGAGTCGAAAAGTTTCACTTCTTTTGAGGGTCGTTTATTTGAGTGATAATAAGGATGTGATGATTTTAGTAATAAAATGAATCGCATTCAATTTAAACTTTTTAATATGGAAAAAGGAAAGATATCGGAAAAGTTGGTTCCTCTCTTTTTTATTCCGCAAATTTTTATTTTGCATCGGAAGTAGAAGGCCAGCAAAGCAAAATACCTTTTAACACGAGGTAAAAAAGTGGATCGATACACTACCCATAACAAAGAAGAAAAACTCGCATTATGGCCGTGTCAAAATTGTTACGTAGCGAGAGCAACAGCTATTTGTTTGGCCGCGACGCCTGCGGGAGGCTGATAACACCACATCGCGATAGAAAAGAGAATTAATTAAAATGCAACAGCACTCAACCCATTCCTGCGAACATAAAGCTCGTCGGCGCGGGCGGCGTGTACATAATATTTTTATAATGAAACCAGAATGCAACACGTTTTATTTTCACTAATGAAACTAATGCTATAAAAGAACCGTACAGTCATATTTATGATCGCGTACTCAGTGCAATCGTCTGGCATAGTTATTATTTATTGTTACAAATGGCATAGAATTATGCAAAGAGCACTCAACGTTTTCTGTTTATTATTTGACTCAAGTTAACAGAATTGAGTCGAAAAAGTATAATCGTTGTTGTGAGAGGTATTGTAATACTCTTTATTTAGCTCTTGAGCGTATTTTTCAATTGTAACCGTAGCTTTCGTCTCTCGAGACGAATGTTAAATGAAACTTAACAATTTTCCAAATTAATAAAACAGTTTCGTTGTATTAAGTGTTTATAAAGAATCCAGGCAGTTTCAGTAGGACTTTAAGAGGTTTTTATAATACAAATTTAAGTATAGTTGTATCGTGAGACGATTTATCAAAATTATTATGTTATTTGTAGAACGACTTTTTTATTTTAAAAAAATGGCGAGTGGCAAATTGTTATTGCGAAACGTTACTAAAATATGTAAGAAGCCTGCAGAGAGAAAGTTTTATCAGAGGATAAAAATTAAAAGCCTGAATTATTTAATTCTGTGGAGTAAATTGGAGTTCCTTTGTAAACCGTCATCTGTCAAATGAATTATGACATTTTTACGACGGACTCCATTAGCTGAATAAAAATGTTTTGGGCTCTTAATGCCTTAGTAACATAAATGATTGTGCTAGTAGCCATCGTTAATTATTGCCGGAGCCATTGTCTTTCTCTCTTATATTTAGGGCAGAAGGTCGCTAGTTATAAAAAATATGAAGGGCTGAAAGAGAAAGAAATCAAGTAGATACTTTTAATAAGTACGGCTAATAACAACACTTTTACAGTCCCATAAAAATTTCAGGGGAGTCGTCGAAGAAGCGAAAGTTCGATGTTGGAACGTGGGATATTGGCTGTAGATTTAATAAATTTCTGTTCTATATGCAAATGCGACCCCCTGATGTGTAGACGTGAATAGATTGGCTCGTTTAAAGCTCAACTTATATGGACATGCGAAAGGCACGTAAGAAAGCGTGGAAGAAGATAGCTTCGATACGTAATTAGTTTTGTAGAGCCTCGCGGGCCCGAATTCGATTTTGAATGCCAAATGTACCGCCGCGTAAGAGAACGTAACGAGTAATTAATTTACAATTCTAATATACATCCATTTAATACATAGACATCGTCGAGTGAAATTTTAAAAGTCAAATGAGAACATAATCTGTGATTCCAATATTGTTTCATTTTCAGCAATTTGCATTCATTACCAAAAATTTCGGGATAATGTCATAATAAAAACAAACATCGCAATTTACCTGAGTTGTAACATCACAAAGAGAATAAATATTTTGTTTGTTAGGGATTACTGAAAAACGATTAAACTGATTGATATGAAAGCTTCACTAACGAATACCCTAAAGCACTCATTTTAGTTCTATTGAAATTGTAATTTTGTCAAATTTGCGGGTTCCATTTTTCAATAGGTTACTTCCCAAGTTTTGATTATATTAATGTGAAGTCTTGTTATTTTATACTATTCTGATTTTCCCAGAGAAAACCTGAATAGTCTATATATCTACAGGTCCTAAGTGGTTTTAAGAAGACAATTGAAGTAGTCGTAGGTTTCATGTGTTTGGGGTGCTGGCCAGAAAACCTCCACGTGTGCCTGACGGCTGCTTGTCCTTCTGGACACGTCTGGAGGGATCGGCAGTTGTTTGGCCGGTGCATCCTGGGCACGGGCAATAAAATCCTGCCGAGGGATTAACCTTCGGGGGATTTTATTGCCTGTGGCGAATATTCTGGCACGGGAGGGGCCCGTTCTGGGCCAGTAGGGAGTTGCTTCACGTGTCCCTCTGATATCAGCAGAGGGCACAGTGGAGGAGCAGGGGCGGGCCCGGTGTGCACTCACCCTGCCACTGGGCAGGCAGCGGGGGGCTGTCTTTCCCTGCCCCCGTCGATCTCGTAACCCCAGGAGTGCCCGCTGAGTAGTGTTCTCGCGCCTCTTGGGACCGAGGGTCTTGGCTTCACCGCCCGGACCGCGAGGAAGAAAACCTCTATAAAAAATTACGGGAGGTAGGGCCTGCGAGCAGCAGACTCGGGGTAGTCTGCTGCCCGACCAGCAGCCGGCGTAGCTGGCACAGCCGGCGTAGTTGGTGCGGCTGGTAAAGGCCCATGAGGTGAAGTGGCGTGCAGTGTTCCGTGTGCGCCACCTAGGAGGGTGCGGCCGACGTTAGGCCGCACGGGGAGAAGGGGCTCGCCTGCTTGTGGCGGGCCAGGACCTGTCGGGGGTGGTTGTGTGAATACTCACGGGTTCCCACGCCCCCGGCTAAGGTAGTTGAAGGAACACCGTGGTGGTTTTAGTCGGTAAGAGTCCGACACTGGTTCCGCCTACCCCGGGCGGAGTGCGTCCATGAGGATTTCCCCACGGCAAAAAAAAAAAAAAAAAAAAATAGGTTTCATGTGTTTCATGAGTGAATTGAAAAACCATTATGATCGAATAAACCATGCCGAACAACTTGACAATCCGATCATCTATCTATACACTAACGGCCAAAATTAATATCCAATCTATCTACGATTTACCCTACTAGAGATAGAAATTTGACATATTTTGTATAGAGCTTATGTCAAATTCCTATCGCTAGTAGGGAAAATCGTGGATAGATTGGATATTAATTTTGGCCGTAAAATCAATTGCCGCACGTATAACAGCCAAAATTAATATCCAATCTATCCACGATTTGCCCTACTAGAGATAGGAATTTGACGTAAGCTCCATACAAAATATGTCAAATTTCTATCTGTAGTAGGGTAAATCGTGCATAGATTGGTTATAAATGGCCGTAAAAGATAATCACTTGAGAATGGCTCGACAGATTTGGCTGTTAGCTGTTGTGTTCATAATTATCAGGTCAAGGTTTGTATGAAAGAAACTTTTTGTAAAATAATTGCACCCGTGCGAATCCGGGACAGGTCGCTAGTTTAATATAACAGCTCGATCAAAGTTTTCTTCATGTAAAATTTTGCCTGTATGAAGTACAGTCTAACAAAGCAATTAGTATACAGGGTCGCCAGAAACAGATGCAGATGTCTCAGGAAATTATTATAGAGTGGTTTGATTAGGGCCTTATATAAATACAGTTTAATTTAGTCCGTTATTAAAATGATATTTCACTTAAAAACATGCATAATCTTCTGAGAAAACTTAATTTATATCTGGCGACCCTGGATACTAATTATTGCTTTGTTAAACTGTACCTAGATAGACACATAACATTTAATAAACGTTAGTCACAGAGATAAGTAAAAATAAACTGTTATATTCACAATTACCTAGACCTCTAATGAAGGTATCTCTGCTGAACGTTTGTCGTGGATTTGCCAAAGAAAGAATGAGAGAAAAAAGAATAAGAGGGCAAGGAGGATTTTGAATTGCAGATTAATTTCTTACTTTTTATAAGCTTTTTCGGAGGCACTTTTGAATTTAACTCGGTCGTTACTTTAAGAAGTCTTATTTTAATCTAAAAATCTCAATGTTACTTAGAAAAGATTGTGTATATTTTACGAGAGATCTGTAAAAATATACCGTTTTTGAATATCATTGTTTTATAAAACATTTTCTTGTTTTAGCAAATGTAGAAGGAATCTTAGGCATCATTTTACAGATTTCACGGCAATTTATTTCGAGATCTTTCTGGTAAATTGTAAGACTAATCTCATCCGAATGTAGATCAACTCCCTCCAAGACTTATATTTCACTAGCTTCTACCCACGGCTTCGGTTCTGTGGTTCTTTATCACACAGTAACCATGCATTTTTCCGGGATAAAAAGTAGCCTATGTCTCCGACACATACACTATCTCTATTCAAAAATCAAGCCGATCCGTTTCTCAAAGGACAAACCAACAAACGCACTTTCACATTTTTAATACCAGTAGGTAAAGTTTTATTACAACAAGGAGTAATCGCGATCTTAAGATATTATTATGGAGGTATCTAGTTATGAGACTGATTTAAATGTGATTATGTAGGTACCTGCTTATGAAAATTAAGTCTAATCTAATTTATTATATTTTAAGAATGTTATTGTAAATGCCTGTTTGTTTCTTGGGAAATAAAGGTTATATTTTAATACCAGTAGGATTCTAGTTATAAGATCCATTGGCGAACACAGTTATTCCGTAACATTAACACCTGACCGTTGTAAAAATTCAGTATTCAAACTACGAAGAAAAAGGTGTTACTCAGTTTATAACACCCGGTAGATCTACTCCTCTCTCAGTATCAATATTCTCGAGAATTTTATTTTAATCTTCTGAAATGGTTATTTGCGCTCGCGGAGGGAGTCGTAATTGAGGTAAAAAAATATTAGGAAGAGTGACAAGGTGATAAAACGACAAACGTCACGCCCGATTTTATATTGGAATCTTTTACTGCGTAATAGGGTGAACGAATTTCCGTTCAGTCGATTTATTGGATTCGACAAACACTGATAATAAATTAGAATTTTTCACTTATATTTTGTGAGGCCCAAAGCTAAGTTTGAGCGGGCGGGAAGGGTTCGTCGCGGCTACGGGCGGCGTCGGCGTCAACGTAAGACGTAACAAGTGTCCTCCGTATCTCTTAATCACGTCCCCGGTAATTGTTTTATCTTTAGCTCGTTAGAACTCGTTTAAGCAAAGCCTTCTTAGTGAAGGATTAAATGCGGTCCGCCTTAATCCACCCCCCCGTTGCTAATTCTGGCGGTTTTTCCACGGAGACCAGATAAACGTTTTTGTTGGGGTCCCGGGCTCGCCGCGTTTAATATTTATAAGAGCCCACATAGCTCAGAGTGCTTCTGTTGCCGGTGCAAGGATTACGCTAGCGCCGAAATGCATTTGGTTTTTGTCAACAGATGACGTCAGAGAAATTGTAATGAAAACTTTTCGGGCGCAACGGTTTTTTGTCAACTGACAGGCTTTGAATTGTGTTAAATTTGTGTTGATTGTGAAATAAGTAGTGTAAAGAGTTAACGTTTCAATTTAGAATAGTTCGGTTGATTCACTAAACAATGTTGTATTGGACGGGTAAACATTCGCTCGATTAGCCACGGATAAAGGATCACTTATCGGGTCGGGCGGCCCCGGTGGTGCACTAAAAACGTATACCAAGAGCAAGCTTTTAACTATTAATAAAAATAAACCAACAAACAAAACGACTGCAAAATTGCTCATTTTAATCACTTCGCTCTTGCTATTGGAAAAGCATTTAAAAATTTAAATCGGCACAAAATGAGATTGCACTGTGCACTGTGACGAATGGCACTTTGAGTAATTTCTCTTTGGTTTGTTTGTTATAAAAAATTAAAACAGTTATAATTCCGTCCCGAAAAACGCATCCAATATCAACTGTGAACTGTTATGATTTTGGCAGCTCACTGAAACACAATGACATTTCTACTAGTAAAACAGCCTATAACATAACATTACATCACGCCTGTATTTCCCCGAAGGGGTAGGCAGAGGTGTATAGTACACCCACATTTCGCCAGTTATGTTATAGTCCCATGTAATAGGGGGCGAGCCTATTGCCATTGACCGGGCACAAATCCAGACTCCGGGCTGCTACTGAGAATTTCCTAATGAAAAAACCCAATAACACTTTGCCCGAACCCAGGACCCCACGCTCAGCAGTCGCGCTTGCAACCACTAGACCAACGAGGCAGTAGGTAGAAAACAGCCTATGGCCGTAAGAATCGACCTACGTGAATTTACTGCAAAATGTATTATGAAAAGCGGAGTCTAGTAAAAGGGGAAATAATAAATTAAGTTTAGATAGTGGCTCTAACCTAATTACGGTACGTAGGTACACATTTGGGGACGCGTCACCGAACAAACCGCGTTGGCTCCATTAGACAATGTAATTAATACTCGCGGTTACCCCTAATTGTGGTTGACTGATAGTGACGAACGAAAATCGAGTGACGATAGCTCAACAACCACTCCCACTTAACACTCCGTTCCAGTTTGCTTTGGAAACGAAACTAAATTGGTGCTAAATGTATGTACATTGTGACATCATGAATAATGAACTCCACCACTTTTGCCGCGGGGGTAAGGCTTGAATCGGTTTTGTCCATGAACAATATATTGTTCATGAAACATAATGGCGTTGTTTTACCTATGTTGAATAGAATGAGCGTGTAATACAGCCTACAGGCGGGTATATTGTATACCGCTCGCCCGGTGGAGTAAACCAAGCGAGTAACGAAAGTTTAAAACTTGTCGTGTTGGACGGTTGATTGTCAGCCGCCTCTTGATTACGGTAAGCAAACCAGCCACAGAACACTAACAAAACAACTGGTAAACAATGTTTGACACGTAACTAGGTGATGCAGAGTGCAGCTCAAGCGTTGTTGACACAGACTGTAGAAACCCAAACAGGGGTGTGTGATGGTACGTGCAATTTTAAACGGGACTCGGACCTCGGTGCAGGTGCACGACGAATTGTTTGTTAGCCGCCGTGAAATTTCTATGAAGTTTGACCGTCACTAGCACAGCGCAAACGAGACTTAGGTAGTTTCCAACTTAGATACAATGTATTTTGTGATGTCAATAGCAATATTTCAAATAAAGCAAAGTTCTGCGAGGAAACAGATGAAATTTCCTTTGATAGAGCATTGATCTCTTTCAATGGATAGTTTTGCTGCACTGGATTCGTGACGCCATCCGTTCGGCGCAAGTATTACAGACTCGCTCAGGGCGAAGATATAACATTTTTGACGGTTACATTGTTTGAACACGTCCCAGTGTTGACACAAAGACACCGGTTAGACGTTGCCGCAGTGCAAAGTGCAATTTTTAAATGTAAACAAAGCCCGCACCTTGAGTCCATAAACGGTATCTAGGATTTCGCCTTATTGAACCTTGGAGACGCAGTCTTGTCAAGTTTACCTCGTTATGAAAATACGAGCGGCTGTTACTGACACGTATTACTTTTTTATGACAATAATTCATGCAAATAGACTGCGCTGTATAAATTTGACAATTATTTATGATATTGGAAACGATTTTATTTTATTTATTCGTTCTACGTTATGGGTCAATCGAATCGAAATTCGAGTATTCGGTCAGTAATGGAAATATATGGATGTACCATGATGTAATCTGGGTGTGCATATATTAGGGTGCGTGATGAAAAATCGTGCGCGATATAAACAATAGCTGGGGACGTACGTCGGACTGTTAATATGGATTGTCTGTGACAGCGTCGCTACGTTATGGATGAGGCGGGAGAAGCAGGCCGCAGGGCCGCGTGAATCACATTGTTATCAATCATAACTTACTGATGGAGCGGCCAAGGTTCTGATTAACGACCCACGGTACAACTACCACACTAATGACTGTCTCAGTAGTGCTCGAACAGGATTAGATTCTGCATAGCATACTGGCGTTTGTGGGTATTGAACTTTAGAAAATGTGTGATACATAGAAATTTTAATTATTAGGTAATAGAAGTGGGAAAGGCGCATGAACTTGTCGCCGCGTGTAGTTGTCTCGTAGGACACCAGGGGCCTTACTCCCGACTGGATCGAGTTCTGTATCAATCGAATTTGAATTAGAGTTAGTGTCAATTCGTACTGCATTCTTCTAGGAATTGACATTAGCTCGATTTAGTTCAGAGCTCGAACCAGTCGGGAGTAAGGCCCCAGTGCGCGAATCATTTGCTTGATCACCAGTGCTGTTTTTGACGCAGAGTCAGTAAAATAATATTTTGTAGCATATCTAAGAGCTTTTTGTTTAGGGTTCATTTATTTTGCATTGAATGTTAAAAACATAGTGGGCGTAATTGCGTATTTATGTCTTGGTAGCGGACAACCGGTTACACACGTTCCGGTATTAAAATACAGGAGATAACATTTCTATTACCTTATTATTTAGATTTCTATGGTATGATATTAGGGGGGTCGTGTGTCCTTTTTTAAAAATCCAGTAACTGCCACCTGACACTTATTTCAGTGCAAGGTATGTTGATAAAAATTATCTATGTGTTAATCCAACATATGGTCTATCTGTGTACCTACCTACCAAATTTTATCCAAACCCATTCAGCCATTTAAGAGTGATTGAAGGACAACATTATATAAACAGCCATACTTTCGCATTTATGATGTCAGTAGGAAGTAGGAAAAACCCTTAAATTTTTCATGATATGGGTTTGTAAGAAATTTGTGCATATACAATGTGGATATGACAATACGACATTAAATAAAACCACGTACACACAAAACATCCTCTACCGTTTACAAAAAAACTATCAGCCACAGGAAATTATTTTAATGTGATTAATTTTGAATGTAGGACCATTTGTCAAGGCAAAGATCATTAGATCAAAGACCTATGCGAGTCCATATGATTTTTAATTCTCTTTCTCAATTATTACAGATGATTACAAATGGTACTACTTATTATTTCAATGTCTTAATATTTATTTTGTTAAAAAATTTAGTTTTTTCATTTTCGATAAACAATTAATGCATGTGTTGAAAATGCTTGTATAGACTAGTGATAACCATGTTTTCATTTATTGTCGTTTTGTCATATCCACGTTGTATAAATATTTTTATTAAAATTTGTCAGTTTGTCACATCTCCTGCGAGCACAAAATTTCACAAACTTAACCGTACATTTGCTCGGTTGCGCAAAGCGCTGTACAGTAAATGTACAGCTATACAGCTTGTATATACATTTACATGTAAGTACATGTAGTCGAGCGCATTAAGAGCGTACATTTCGTGTCTGGGCGCATAAGCCGCCTTCTGAAAAGATTTGATGGCGAGGTTAGAGATTTATGTCAAGGATCATAGAGCCGGGATCGGGGGATTTCAGAGCTCCTAACATCCGACTGTACCCTTTGTGGCTGGAGCACTATCCGGCTTCACTTCACTTTGTACCTCTTACTTGTGCTGCCACTTACCTCGCGGGACGTTTTAATTCCATTTCGAGAAAAAACCGAGTCCGAAACGAGTGCCTACATGAGGAGGGGGGGCTAACGGTTAACGTTTGGTTTGAAAAGGTGGTGGGTAACTGAATCTGTCTAGTCATGTGTTTAAGGATCTAATCTGAGCAACGAAGGGTCTTAGGACAAAAGGATTTCGCTAACGCTGTCTAAGAAATTTAGTTTCTAAAAAAGTTATAACTTTTTTCTATTCAATAAATCTAAATCTGGTTTCGCTTCTATTATTGAATAGCTTAACTTTTACACAGCCTATTACATATCCTACTATCTTAATATATATTATTATTCTGATCGTGTGTTTGTCACCTAACTCCTCCTAAACGGCTGGACCGATTTGGATGAAATTTTGTGTGTATATTTAAATGGGTTCTAGGATGGTTTGAAAATACAATTGGACCCGGTAGGTGGCGCTGCTATCAGTATGTCACTGACCTTCTAAACGACAGAGACGTTTTTAATTATACGTGGCGCTGCTTTTCGGGGCAGGACGACGTCTGCCGGGTCCGCTAGTAATATAATAAATTTGAAAATTTGTTGAGATATTTGGATGATTGTTACTCAATCATGGATATTATAGGTACTCATACCAAAAACAACACACAAACACAAAGCAATCGTTCTTAATTTTTCTCATGTATCTGGTCTGCTCGGCGACCGTATGTCACTGCAGGGATCCAGCAGAATACCAGCGTCAGGTATAATACCTGGCACATGATGAGCTGGACACCCATTTGGTACAATACTGAGACACATATCACACTTTATATTGTATTTTTACTCAAGAATGTCCTGTGTCTTGTTTTTGTACTAAATAAAAGTTTTATCTATCTATCTATCTAATCACGCGTAAACCGTTGAACAGATTTGGATATAAAGAGGTAGAGGACATATGCTACTAGACATTTTTATCCCGGGAAGATAAAAAGTTCTCGAGGAATGCGCGATAAACAACATCTAGGCGGGCGAAGCCACGGGTGACTTTTAATACGAAAATAATAGTTAATACAATGTCAATACAAATAACAATTAAATATTGAACACATCACTACAAACCTATCTGGAAAACAGAAAAAGAATTATGCCCCGATACAATAAACAATGATTAACAAGAATATGCCAATTGCATGTAGCATTGCAATAAACAGGAGGGCAATAAAAATAGATGTAGTAGCCGACATTGTATGCTCGTTAGGTCGCGCTGGAGTTACGGAGTTACGATCTTAGATCCGTTAACGAGAGCAGACTTACGGCCGTCGCGACCGCCGGAACTGGAGTACCAACTAAACCAATGTTATTGCGCTGACAGTGGGATTAAAGTGCGCTCTCCTCATTTCAATTACATGTTAAAATGCAATTCAAATTGCAAGTATTGGTCTTTTAATTTTATTGATCGCTTGTGTGGTTATTGGATATTGAGTTGTGTTCAGAAGGGTACTTAGTGGGTATCGATTGTCATCATCCTCCTCGTCTTTTCCCAATTTCTATTTTGGGATCCGCTTTCAGTCAAACCAGATGCGGCTGAACATCAGTATTTTACACGGAACGACTGCCATCAGACCCCCGCAACCCAGTTACTAGGCAATACCGACATTCGGAGGTTAGACCAATTTTGTCAGTCTTTCGGGCTTCTGACTACACGTAATGACTGCCATAGATACGTGGGACACTCAGAAAGTTTTGCGAAACTAAAAAAAATTGTTCTATACGTACATATATTTTTATCAAATCTTTTCAAAGTACTTTCCACCAGCCTCTATACAAAGATTCATGCGCCTAAACCAGTTTTCAAAACACTTTTTCCAGTCCGCCGCAGACACCTCGTTTACAGCCTGCTCGAACGCAGCCAGCGCATCTTCCGGCGACGAAAATTGTATCCCTTTGAGCTGATTTTTTATTTTTGCGAATAAAAAGAAGTCACACGGTGCTAGATCAGGGCTGTAAGGAGGGTGACCCAGGAGTTTGACTGGCGTGCTGTCCAGGAAGTCCCTCGTTTTGAGTGCGGTGTGCGCAGGTGCATTGTCGTGGTGGAGCAGTAGCCCGCGGAGCCCTGTGTTTGGTCGCTTGTTGCTTATAACAGAGAAAACTTCTGGCAAACATTTGGTAGTATACCATTCGGCATTAATGCTTCTTTGATCCCGTAAGGGAATTGATACCAAGTGGCCAGTCAAATTAAAAAAGCTAGCGATCAAAATCTTACCCCCGCTTCTAGATCGCTTCACTTTGGTAGGCGTTGGCTCATTTTGAAACACCCAAACAGTCGACTGGCGCTTGGTTTCTGGGTCGTATTGATAAATCCAGGACTCATCACCTGTAACGATGTCGTAAACACGCCGAGACGAGCCTGCTTCAAATTTGTTAAGCATATCACGGCACCATTCCACCCGGGCCTGCTTCTGAGCATCGGTGAGGTTGTGCGGCACCCAGCGTGATACTATCCTCCTCACGCGAAGATGGCTGTGTAGAATCTCGTGAACGCTTCCCGATCCAATCTTCAATATGTGTTGAATCTCCTGATATGTAATTCGCCTATTGTCTTGGATTAAATTTTTCACTGCTAGCACGTTTTCTTCGGTAACAGCCGTCAAAGGGCGACCGCTTCTTTCGTCATCCCCCAAAGTTGGTCGACCGCGCTTGAATTCGTTATACCAACGATACACGGTTGCCTTGGAAGGGCCTTCATCCATGAATGCCATTTGAAGTCTATCGTACGATTCATCCGGTTTCAGGCGACACTTGAAATCGTATAAAATCATAGCTCTAAAATGTTCCCGGCGCAGATCCATATTTCAGTGAGACACAATACTTTGAATTAACTCGCAAAAAATGTGGAGGGAAATTTTGAAATTGGAACTTACTTATTTTTACTTATAAATAATCATATTTTCGAAAAACATTATAACTGGCCAGTCTCCCATATATAAAAACTTTTTTTCGCAATACTTTCTGAGGGGCCTGGTATTCGTATGGCAACCGGGACCGACTGCTAAACGTGCTCTCCGAGTCACGGAGGGGTCTCGAGGCTCAATGTGCAACGAAATGGTCACCCATCCACAGACTGACCACGGCAAGTGTAGCTTAACCTCGCAGATCGTACAGTCCGTGCGGTTGCTACTTAGCCACGAGCTGCTCGGGTATGGATTGTAGTTGTCTCAATTTACTTCTTAAGAATAACTAAATAACTATAAATATACGTAATGTGCATGTACAATTGTTATATTTACGATGACGCGACGCGCGACGCAATGAATACAGACGTAAGTAACTGTACATAAAACAATACAAAACCTTCGGTGCATGCAATAACATAAAAGTACAATGTTATCCCTAAAAGAGTAAAATCAATTTTATTCATAAAAACCAAATGGAAGTATGAGTAAATCCGCGTTTATTACAGCTAAAAATAAAGCCGCATTTGATCCGGCTGCACTACTCGGCTGGCAACACCGTCCTATGCTCGACTCCAATCACGACACAGTTGATGGGACTTAGCGTTGCTAAGTTTTCACCACTCTGCTCTGCCGGTGATATCTCAGTTTCACGAGGGGTTTCCCCGCTTCCAACTTTAATTTGTAACGTTAAGTCACAAGCTGAGCGCGGTGCACACTCTTTACTATATATATACCTGCGCCTTTCAAATGCAACGCGCTGTCAGTTAACAGCTTGTACCAATCGTATTAAGCTCCACAGGAATTGGGCGTAAAGAGCGACTAATTAGGACGGATAGTCGACTCGCTATTGTAGAATTCATTAGCGAATTGTATCTACGCCGCGAGGTATTACAGACAAACTCGACAAATTAATAGAGTAACGAGCACGTCAAAATTATCTTTTGTGCCATTATTATATCTCAATTGTTTCAAACATGTTCGTGTAACTTCTGAATATAACAAAAGAAACTTTCGTATGAATCGCTGTGTTCAAATGATAAAAATCAAAAAGCGAAACTCTCGGTCGCCATCGGTCGGAAACAAAGTTACGTTCAGCGATTCATAACCGTATGGCAGCGAAAAAAAACAAAAACTCGATAATTATACTCGTAAAGCGAGTTTGCGGAAGCCGCAAAACGAAATTTAATTTGCCCTGAACGCTGCATCAGAAATAAAGTTAAAACAGTCGCTGCAGTAGGCGGCAGTACGCCCAACTTCTAACGCAAATGAATAGCGAATGGGAAAAGTTGAGCCGAGAAAAATGATGTCCCACTCGGCGAGTAGGGCACCGACTATTGTCGTCGGCTGCCATGTTGTTTCTCGATATTATTATTGTTATTAAATGCACATAAACGTTCTGTTGTTGTTAAAGCTTTGTTGTAGGTAAGCTACGGACAAGCGTACACCGAAGTTTAATGTTTTGAGGGCGTCCACACTCCAAATAAAGTGAATAGATTTATGACAACTTTTTTCGTTTGTTCAAAGTTGTTTTTATTTAGATTTATGTAAAACCAACTGTTTTGTAACTGCTGTTTTTATTGTTTATTTACGTGCTATATTTCACACCTAAAGACTTTTTATGTCATAGTTTCGTAGAAGTTCAAGTGAAGTAAGCAGTCACTTCATTTCGAGATAGTTTGAGAGCGAGTCATTAAAGCGAATGAAACGTGCGGCAATAGGAACTTTGTTTTATGGCTTTACTTTACAAATAGTTAAATAAAAATAAAGAAGTATTTTACTTACTGTTTTTGCCGTTTGCGCCGATACCGTGTCTGGATACTGAATGAGGGCTTGGAATGAATCTGTAAACAAAATAGACTTCGGATTAGGACTAATGAGAAATGGAGTGTTGAGAAAGAAACTCTGCAAAGCTTGTTGATCTTTATTGGAAGAAAACAAAATCAAGGTTTACTCGATGTTTTAGATCGCTAATTAAAATGTACGGTACGAGTTCGCAGTATTCTAGAAATGGTAATTGTTTATATTATCTTGCGTTTTGTCAAAGTTTAACATGATCTCACATTCTATAGCAATAAACATAATAAATATTATATTATGATTACAAGTTTTTTGGGTTCATTATGTAATGAAGATAGATAAGTAGCTAACTTTTAAGTTAGAAGTACATTATTATGTCCTATTTCTATGTTTATGTATGCTCAACATGCTCTTTCATACCAAATTATCTTTTCTATTTACAGCAGATATTATTAATTGCTTATTCAGGAAAATATTATGAAGCTTCCTGCGATACAGGCCTAGCCTAGTGCAGGAAGTCTATTAAATTATCTGTAACAGGTGCTCTACCATAGCAATAAGTACAGTTTGTAATACTAGCTTTATGCAATTTGTAACTTGTAAACCATTTAGAAAATAAATATTATTCTTCTATTCTTATTCTTCTGATTTACGAAAAAATACGGCACACCATAAGTCGTTATAAGCTGGTTTTATAAAATATAACAATTTTCGTAGTCGTAAAACAATTTTCTCTAGAGTACTCGAGTGTTGGATGTCTCACGGAATTCCTGACAGGCAATATCTTGTTCACAAGAACGTTCAAACAAGGTGAAATTGGCGCCCAACGTGGGGCGCCCGCGATCCTCGAACTCGTCACAGGTGCACCGCAGCTATTTTATCATGTACAACACTTTAGCGAATATTCCACTAAACAAGTTTCATGCCTATTTTACTTTCGTCATAAACTCGAAAAGTACGAATTTATTGCGTCTGTCGTGTTGTCTTACTCGCCTACACCGGTGAAACTTTGATGTGGTCGCGTGTAAACGAGCTTTATTTGAAGAACATTGTAAATATAACCTAGTAACAGGATCACAAGTTGCACGAAATTCTCAGAGGGAAATCAATGATCAAAAAACTCATTAATCACCAAAACAAGTGTGTAAACAATGTAGAAACTGTGGGAGCACATTCAACTGGAATGGTCCCACAAGTAATATAGTTGGTGGAGTATATTTACTGCGAGGATAAGCGTTAAACCCCCTAATTTAAGGCATGAGCCGGGCGATCATTGCCGTCCGTTGGGTGAGGACATAAATTCACATTTTTAGGAAACATCGTTCGGGTAGGCAGCACCTGCGGTGGCCACATTACGTCCCATTAGACGCTGCGACACCGACTCTCGTTCAGTTAAGGCACTGTTGAGGCTATTATACCATTACGTTGGGGTTGCTTTTGTTGTTAATAATATTTTTAAGGCGAATCAGTATCTGCTAGATAATTAAATTGTGAAATGTTAGTATGATCATCTTGTAGGAACATTAAATTTAAAGAGAATTACTGTGTAACATAAGACTTTGTTTGGCTATTGACTAGTATAGTTTAGGTTAAGTATGTAACTCCGGCTATACTGGATGACCCGGAAAACATATGTTAAGCCGGTACCCCCATATTATGTTGTGCATGATTAATCATTAGATGAAATCCCCAACAATGTTCATTAGAGTTTTTTAATACTTTCTACATCATTTCAGCCGAAAGACGTCCACTACTGGATATAGGCCTCCCCCAATAAAGGGGAGGATATGCCATATTCGACAAACTATATTATAATTTGTATTTTGTTAGAGAAAAACAAAATAAAGTAAAAGTTGAGATACGACGATGGCGACATTCCAGAATACCTAATAGTGTACAAAATAATACAGGGTGCTTTTCGCGTCATCCAGTATAGTTAGGCTACCCCATGTCCTCCTGTGGCTGTCATTTATGGTACTTAAAATATCGCATCATGCTTGCAGCACAGCCGTCTACATAGCAAACATGTCATTTAGGGAATACCCTTACAAAAGTAAGAGATATTAGATTGTATAAAATATAAAGGTATACACCACGATCAACATATAAAACTTCCATCAACATAATTTGTTATTGTACCTCTCCTGTACCTTAACAATTTGCCTACACCTGTAAAATATAGAATGTAGAACCACTCAAGGTAGGAAACGCCGGCGTAAATTAAAAGTAACGTTGTGTCTCCTTCATACATAGTTAAATGCTCTTTAAGGCCCCATATTTTCTTTGGGCCAGCCATTTGGGACCGTTAAAATGGAATGCATAAAAGGCTTACCGCAAATTGGAGTTTTTATGTAATTACATCGTGAATAAGTAAAAACTTTTTATAGGGACAATGAAGATGGCTACTTGAATGTAATAGTTACTTTACTTCGTATGCACCGAGTTCATGAAAACAAAGAAAATTTTTGCATAGGTATATTTAGTTTTCTGAAAAAAAAAACCACTTTATATATCTGTGAATATTTTATAATAAGGACTGAGTCTAAAAGCCGATCTTGCTACTAGACTATGATTATGTTATAACAAAACAAAGTTTAACCGGATTAAATAGCGTATATTATTTAAATTGGTTTTCCTGACGTTTCGAAAGCTTAGGATTATGTTATTGTGGTCTTCCTAAGAAGACGGAAACGGTTATAGTTATGAACCTTACAGCGCACACGCTGTAAGTTGGCTCAACTGGGACTGTTTACATCAAAATGAGTAAGGCGGACTTTTTCAAGTATTTTTTTTAAATTTCACGTTTCTGATAAGCCTTATCTATCCGTTCAGTTCAAGTTCAGACTAACTTGCTATTTTTTCATTATAAATAAAATTATTTAACATACAACCTTATTCTTCGTTTTTAAACCTCTACGAGATATTTAATTGATCGTCCGGCGCACCCTGGGCAGTCAGCCCCGCTACCAACCTGCTGACTGGCTAATCTTTTCGCCACGGCATGAGCTATTATCATTACGTAGCTCATGTCGACACGAAAGAAAAGAAAGAACTAAACCTCTTAAGGAGTCATTGTATTCATCATTAAGAACAACTTTTACTATGGGACAAACCCTGAAATCGCGAAAAAAAATATCCGTTGATCCCTACATTTGTGTTCACATAAATCGATAAAATGTAGGGATCAGCTGTTTTTTTTTCGTGATGTCATGGTTGGTCTTATAGTACAAGGTGTTCATAATGATGTGTACAATGACCCCTTAAGAGGTTTAGTATAAACTAAGAATAAGGTTGTATAAAATGATTGCGTAGTTGTGCGGTATTTTGCTGAAACCAAAAAATAAACGCTTATTTAATAATTATATCCGTTTGACTAGTACCTTTAAAAAATTTGGGCTACTCAATCTTTTATTTATCCATGAACAAAACATAACGTAAACAAAGGAGTACACCCCATGTTGCTTCGGATTTTACTTACTTATTCCAAACATTTTTTTATTCGTTATCTACGAATTCTACGATACGTTGAAACACGGCCTCGGCCATGTTGCAAACTCGCCTGAAGGAAGGTTCTTGGGTGTGTTATCGACATATTTTGTTCTATATTACGTTACGTATGTTGTTATAGCTAAGTACATATTTTTATTAGTTAATTAGGCTTAATTAGCTGAGTAATACATTAGAATGTATTTCTTACATGAACCTTGCTTTTGATCTCTAATGAGTAAAATAATGTAGTTTGGTAGAAATATAGGTTTGTTAATAACAGTGGGTGTGGACCTCATTCCCGGGACGTGCCAAAGGCGTATTACTAGAGGGGCACTAGCGCGGTCCAATGGAGTTCCCGGAGCTTTTTTTTGGTGCTGAGCATGGCCACCGTGTGGTTTTAGTCGGTAGGAGTCCGACATACCCGTCCGCCGTCCCCAGACGGAAGATATCCATGAAGATTTCTAACCAAAAAAAAGAAATGTCTGGACCTCAGTATAGATCTCTATTCTTTACAATGAAACTTCTGAAACTATAAGCGCGTGAGAAAGCTAAACTGTACTAAATATTCATCACATATTTATTCTAATAAATTTTCCAATCTTACAATTAATAAATATTAATTAAAATTTAACCCGTTCACAAGCTGCTGTTAACACAAAAAGTTTTATGCACTTTAGGCAATAATCAAAATGGAAGTTTCCCAAAATAATTGTCCCCTTTGCTCTGTTTTATTTATCCAAGCTGAAATATTCAAGCGCTAATTCAATAACGTTGCTTGCGGCTCCGATTGCGCGCAAGAAATTCAAATCTCAATCAATCCGTAGCGTACGCGCCGCTTCATTATGATTCATTAAAAATTCAACTCGAATGCGCAATTGCTTTATGGAATATTTAAACGTCAATGTCTGTGTAAAAACAAGATGGGAGTTGTGGTGAAATTAAAATTTTGTAATCCACGTTTCGCTGTGTAGCAAAGAGGTTGCTTCCGCTATGTTAATATTAAGCGGCGGGGCAGGGCGGTGCGCCGGCCGACCGATTACAGTATAATTTGATATCTTAAATCTCGACGTCTCCCCTGAAATGAGCGAGCTCTGTCAAGCCTGAATGCGTCCTCGTTCGCAATTTACGCGCCTTTTCAACTAACCTTCGCCTCCGAAACTCTGATACTACTTGCAATTGCTAAATACTCACACAGCAACATCGTTAGCATTGGTGCACTTAGGTACACTTCGAGAGTTCCGTTTCTACAAATTCCTTAAAATTGCTCATCGCAGCCAAATCAGTTGCGCGTTGGTATTCACTGGGGTATGTAAATAAGCTCGCTGGCTGTGTTACAGTGAAAACCAAGACACCGCAAAGATGATATCTGAAGACGAATCAAATCCTTAATTAAGGGAATCTAACGACGACATAGACACGACACCTACCGCAAACAGGGCACGCATAATAATTGTAGCGGTCTGCTACACCTTAATAAAGCCAATCGGGGTAGGTTGCGGGGCAAGGGCTCGGGCCGGGGGGAGGTGTAGGATTACGGCGACTCCGCGCGCTCTTCATTGAGATTTGTTTCGGGATTAGGAAAGCGTTTGATGGTAACCTCCCGTCAGCCTGTGGCCGACGCGTCAACAGAGCGGAACCGCTATTATAAACGATCTCTATACCGCATTCAATATTAACGCGATATAAACATAACAGAATATTCATAAGACAAACTTCGATGAAACTCATGAAAGTAATGCGCATGAAACAACATGAATCAGAATTCGGTAACAACTTCTATACGATTAATGTTATAAGAAAATCGTGGGTTTGCCAAACGAAGACGGTGAATGTGTAAATATACTCGTAAATAAATGTGGAATATTAAATTTCCGATGTTGGTAAACTCACGTGTGCTCACGGTGATAAGGATGGCTGACAACCCCTTCAATTTTAATCTATTCAAACGATGACTTATACGAATAATTCAGGATATTCTATAGAGTATCTTAAACGGGAAGAAAAGTTATGTCACTTGATATTGTTACGCTGCGTTGGAGGAACTTAAAAACGATTATGTAAGCGTTTTAGAAAAAAAGCACGAATATCATCGTCATAAATATGAAGAAAGCGCTTTATGTAAATCGTGTTACAGGTAAAGTATATGTAAGTACATAAGTTTAGGCAGGTGCGTGACATACAGAGGGTATTGAAAGCGAAAATGAGAGCGATATAGCGATGTGGTTTATTTGCTCCCCCACGAGACAGGATAATTGAAATAAGGATTTATACGTTTCGGATATGCAACCTACTTCGGTTTGTGTCTAGGTATTTGAAACGATTTAATAGATTCTAGGGCTTCGCACACACGACACGTACCGTTTTATACGTTCTTTACATTTAATTTATAAAATTAAATGTAAAGTTTACTGTGCCTTAGAATCTTTCAATTTTTTTTAAGGAATAATATTTTTATTCTATTACGGTTGTTTTTTTTCGTTTGAATTTGATTTCAAACTAAGGAATACCAAAGATCAACTTATTTTTTACTCCGAAATTTATCCTACTTCCTATCCTACTAATATTATAAACGTGAAAGTTTGTGAGGATGTATAAATAAAATAAAATAAATAAATATTTTTCGGTCATTTTTACACAGCACCATCTAGTCCCAAACTAAGCAGAGCTTGTACTATGGGTACTAGACAATGGATATAATACTTATATACTATTTTTTTTTGTAAATACATACTTATAATACATAAGAAACACCCAGACAAACACAAACACTTATGTTCATCACACAAATATTTGTGTCAAATGGGAATCGAACCCACGACCTCGTGATTAGCAGTCCGATACTCGAGCCACTAGACCACAGACGTCGTCGTCGTCGTATGGATGTTTGTTACTCTTTCACGCAAAAACTACTGTATGGATTTTAATCAAATTTGGTATACAGATAGAACATAACCCGGATTAATATAAAGGCTACTTTTTATCCCGGGAAGATGAACAGTTCCTGAGGGATACGCGATAAACGACATTCATGCGGGTGAAGCTGCGGGCACAGGCTAGTTTAGAAATAAATCAGACGAAGAGATAGATAGAATATACTTTATTGTACACCATGAAAATAGTAGTAAACAGGAACAACGTATAAATTATGGGTACATGGGCGGTCTTATCTAAAAGCGATATCTTCCAGACAACCTTTGGATGGACAAAGAAGACGTAAGATCTAGATAATGAATCGAATATTATAAATGCGAAAGTTTGTGTATGTTTGTTACTTCATCGCGCTGTAACGGCTGAACGGATTTGGATTAAATTTGGCACACAGATAGACCATGATCTGGATCGACATATAGGATTTTTATCTCGGGAAGTAAACAGTTTCCGAGGGATGCACGATAAACGATACCCACGCGGGCGAAGCCACGGGTGCCCTGTAGTAAGATATACACTATACACGCTGAAATTTTTATCGCTTATTTCCCGAAAAGGGGTCATTGTACTCATAATTATGAACAACTTTTACTATGGGACCAACCCAGAAGTCGCGAAATTTTATTAATTTAAGTGAACACAAATGTACCAAAGGGACCAACAGAATTTTTTTTTTGCGATTTAATGGTTGGTCCCATAGTAAAAGTTGTTCATAATCTTCTTCTTCTATCGTGTCGACATGAGCTACATAATGATAACAGCTCACGCCGTGGGGAAAAGATTAGCCAGTCAGCAGGTTGGTAGCGGGGCTGACTGCCCAGGGTGCGCCGGACGATCAATTAAATATCGTCACTCGTGGAGGCTCTTTTAATGCACCCCATGTTCATAATGATGAGTACAATGACCCCTTTTCGGGAATTAAGCGACTCAAATTTCAGCATGTATTTTCCCAAAGGCTATTTCCTGATGCTGTTTACAATGTTACTGCAGTACACATAACAGTTAAACGTTCAGTCAGGTGCCGTTATGAATATTCAAGAGCCGAGCAGAATAGGTGCCGGGAAATTGTTCAGAGACAAAAGCTTTTACAATTGGACAATGATGAATGTGGTAAAAAAGCAAACAGCCGTTAGGAAAGGACGTTCGGAAATTGGAAACGCTGCATTAGGAGAAGTGATGTCATGATACCGACAAGTTATGAGGGCTGGAACTGCTTATACAGGATGTTACGAGTATGTGATCACGATACGTGTATTGAGATTTTGTGCGGGAACAAAACCGATTAACTGTAACGGCAGATTGCTGTGATTTGAGTTTGATAGCTTTTTTATGGGAATGTTGTTTACCTTACACGTATTGAATACAGGGTGCTTTAATGTTTGAACGTTTAGATAAGTTGGTACCTGCCTGAAATTTTCAGAGAGACTCAATAGGAAAATAAATATATAAGTAAATACCAAAAATGTCTAATAATGTCCTCGCGGCCGAATTTCGGTCACGGTGGCCAATCTCAACGGAGGTTAGCCATCTGTGCGGGACATATTATAGTGCACAAGTGTGCGCGTAAACACAGGTGCACTCTCTATTCCCTCACTCTCATAATCCGATGAGACGGCAATCCGATACGACCGGAGAGAGATCAGACGCAGGACCGACGGCATTACGTGCTCTCCGAGGCATGAAGGGGTCTTGATGTGTAACGAACGGTCACTCATCTACAGAATGGCCGCGGCTAGCGCAGGTTAACCAAGCAGATCGCAAGATCCACGCAGTTGTTACCAAGCCACGAGCCCTTTACAAAAAAATATTGTATTAATTAGAGATGCGCCGAATATTCGTTTGGTATTCGGTATTCGGCGTATTCGGCATCTTTTCCACTATTTGTATTCGGCCGAAATATTCGTTTTTGTTGCCGAATATATTCGGTTCAAGCATTTCTATTTTCTTTGTTAGATAGAACTAAAAGACAAAACTTCTTATGTAAGATTTATGTTATATTATAAGTCAAAGAAAACATATTTATTTCTTAACCAGTAGTTAAGTTAAATAGTTAGCCTATACTCAAATGAAAAATAAATAATAACAGAAATAAATGTTGATTTTAATGTTGAATAGTCAACATTTATTTTAAACCTCAAAACAATATTTATTTTTAAACATCAAACCAACATTTTCTTTTTTTAACAATATAATGGTAAACCGAATAATTCGGCCGAATATCCGGTTCGGTAAAGGTCAAACCGAATAATATTCGGTATTCGGTTATTCGGTGAAACCACTATTCGGCGCATATCTAGTATTAATACTGAAATTAATGTTAGTAATGCTTCATCAAATCAGCTTATCGCAGTCCACTGCTGGACATAGGCCTCTCCCAAGTTGCGTCACAAAACTCGGTCCTCTGCCGTTCGCATCCAGTCCCACCCAGCCACGTTCTTCAGGTCGTCGGTCCACCTGGCGGGGGGACGCTCTATGCTGCGTTTGCCGATTCGCGGTCTCCACTCAGGGCTCGTTTGCTCCAGCGATCATCGGCCCTTCGGCCCACTGTCACTTCAGCTTACTGATCCTACAAGCTATGTCAGTCACTCCGGTTCTTCTCCAGATAATCTCGTTACGGATTTTATCCTTCAAAGAAACTCCAAGCATAGCTCGCTCCACAGTTCGCTGAGTGACTTTGAATTTGTGGACTAGCCCAACTGTCAGTGTCCACGTCTCGGTACCGTAAGTCATGACAGGCAGGACGCACTGGTTGAAGACCTTCGTCTTCAAACTTGGCGGTATAGGTGACGAGAAGACTCGGCGAAGTTTGCCAAATGCTGCCCAGCCCAACCGGATCCTTCTGTAGGCTTCCTTCTAGAAGTTGTGTCTACCAAGCAATAATGCTTTAATAAGTTGGTAATGCTTAAGTTGGTATAAAACAAGGGGAATCGGATTAAAATTGCAAATATCTACACAAAAGTTGAGATGTCGCTATTCCAGCGACAAGGCACTAACTTTTTAGTTTTTTTTTTCATTCAGTGTCGTCTAAGAAAAAGGAATATTCTGTGGACATTTTACGTGTAACTATAGTAAACAGTTTATTCAGAAGGTTTTATGTAACGGTAATTAATGTCATACAAGGACAAAAAAACGTCCTTCTCAAAAGAAAAGTGTACTGAACGTGATATCTAATAATAAAATAATAAAATAAAATAAAAAAATAAAAATAAAAATATTTTATTGTCAGGCATCGAGGCCCATAGCGTGTTAGTGTTACAAATTATTTAAAAACTATGTTAGTAGAACACACACATTACACAAAAACAAACATGACAGTCACAGGAAGCTTCGTCAAGCTCCATGTAGAACATGAAGCTTGACAAACCTTCCCATCGTAGGCCCATCCAGTCTCTCTGCAAATACCTTCAGGATGCTGTTCGTGCTTCCCCTCACTCTGCGTATTACTGAGGCAACTTTTTGACTAATGTTTATTATATTAAAAAAATATGGTTATAATATTCAAAATTAAATGTTAATCATTGACGGTAAAACGGCGTCCGAATCGACTTAATTAATGGACGGGGCCGATAAAAATTAATTACTCAAATTCTTTTTTATGATTTCATTGCCCTATGAGTATTCATCTATCATTAATTTCAGTAATCGGCTCTCTAGAGGTATTTTATAAATGAAGCTCGTAAAATACAACCTTCATCAAAGAGATTATTAAAGCTTATGTGCATACAATTACTTTAATTACAAGTTTCGGAGCAAATTTGAGAAATTTATAATTTCTGATCTTTCTTGACTTTATTATAAATTATATTGAACTATGTTTACGGTACTTGTCGCGCACAATTAAATCAAAATATAACGAACATTTTGACTAACCTCGACGTTTCGATCAAGTTGCATTGGCCGTGGTCACGAGCAGACTGCAGACTGCTCAGTCAGACTGGTCAGTCTGGTAACTATTAAGTAATCTGTGGTACTGCCTTGTGATGGTTCGTGATGGTCGACCAGTCTGTACAGGCGGCGTAGCACTTTATTTTTAACCTAGTGACTACTTGACACAATTACATATATCGCTTGATTGGGAATTGGGATACATAAAGTATTACGACAATTAGCGATGAAAAATAATTGGAGCAGGAAAATAAACAAATTAAATATTAAATCATTATTAAGTGATCATAACTTTCAATTTACAATTAATAATGATTTAATATTTAATTTGATAATTTTCATTGATATAATCACTGAGTGAGTGAGTTTTGAGTGAAGTTTTGAGTGATATAATCACTTTAAATTTACAATTAATAATGATTTAATATTTAATTTGACTATTTTTATTGAAGAGTTTTTCCAAATGAGTTGTGTCCTTACGTCTTGAATACCGATTCTGATAACGTACCTCACAGGAACAACAGGGATTTTGTTACATACTGTATTATATTTCTATTTTTCTTTATGTTAATAAGTTTATGCAACGAACTCGTGGCCAATATGGTCTAACATTAGCTACGAAAATCTCGTAGTAACTCTACGTCATTTATTATAACTTTTTCTTACTACTTTACACTAATGATTCGTTTTCGGGCTTATATTTTCTAGAAGCATCAAAATTTTTATCCCGAAAGACCAATATCTGGGTAAAACTTCATATATTTAATCAAGTATATTACTTGAAGTAATTACTTGAAAAAGTCATCAAGATATTGGTATAAAATATAATTTTAGCGTACAATTTTCACGCTCGGCTAAATGTTCCGCGGGCGATGCCCAGCGGGGTTTTTAAATAAAGTTGATTTGAGGTTGCCAACTAGGTACTGTGTAATTAGCCAAGAGTGAACTGTAATGTCGGCACTCGCTACCGCGGCACGCTGCCCGCGGCTCAGGGGAGCTTATCAAATATGTACCTACCTACCTGCCTCCTGTGTGCCGGATTTATTTAGGATATGCATGAGGGTACGATTTAAATTTTAAACGGATTGCGCCCTTGGATTTCAGCCCTGTGTTATGTTTGGTGAATCTATCACTATAACACGGCCGTCCGAAATTAATTTTAAAGCTCGCCTCGTTTCGATTCAATAATAGTTGTTTTAGCCGCTGTAATCCTGGGTTGCCATATACAAAAACGATTGTGACAAAAAGCTTATTAACCAATATATTTGAAGCAAATTACAGAGCGGTTGCATAATTAATTAGGTGGATTTTGTGCAAAATTGTATTAAAACAAACGGAAGCCTCCTGAAGTGTGTGAGGTTGGGAGGTATTGTTTGAGGGTGCGTGAGGCGGTGATGTTTCCTCCTCCCTTTTCCTCCTTTTTCCTCGGCGCTGCTCACACGCGGTGGCCTTACCGCGTACCTGGGGCTCATCCATCAAAATTGCGTTCGTCGCTGAAGATGTAACTGTCTTCCGCAAACATTACGAATATGCATATGCATAATTTTATTCGGTGAATTCATCACTGCCTACGTTCGTCAGTAATATAAACGTATACCTATGTTACAAAGGTACCAATGTACTTACTATTTTTAGTGAATGTGACAATCTTGAGCACCTTTCCGTACCGTTGGAAGATAGAGTATAGCACGTCGAGCACGATGGGGTATAACATATGTTCTATGATCACGCGCAGGACTGTGTTGGGACCACCCTGTGAACAAAACTAATCAATTATCATACAATGCTTTAATAAACTCAATTTTTGAAATCTTGAAATGGTTTCATAGGGACAAGTGAAACATATCGTTATTCATCGGCCAAAATCACAATGTTTTCTAAAAGGGAAAACTATTTTGTAAACCAGATCTTGGAATCAAACCAATAATCTCACGATCAACATCCACTTGCCAAACTAAACCAATGATATGTGAATAAAAACTATAAGAGTATTTTTATACATAACCAAGCAATTGATTATAAACACACTAAAGCACGTGTATAACCCAAGAGATAACCACAAAGTAATATTATATAAGTAGACTCATCTTAAATTACTTATTTATATGGAATTGTTTGGTTTAATTAATTCAATAATAAAAGCAGGTTTCGCTATCTATTACAACGTTATTATTAAGAAGAATATAATAACCTTCTTCCCGGAAAATTGTTTGTACAACGTCAATTAGTGCTTATGAGAAAATCGTATCAATAATTAAACTCCCCACAGACACTTTGACTGTGAAGCAAAGATACACGTTTGTAAAGGTAAGGACACTTTAAAGAGCGAAGCGATAATGCCCAGTAATATCTTAGTTAATTATTTGTTGAAATCCGTTGGGAATATCTGTGAGACGTTACTAGAACATTGCATTAGACATGCAAATGTGAATAAAACACATTTTTGATTTCGTGTTTTGTTCAGTTAATATTAACAAAATGATTTTCAGGCTTCTGCAGCGAGGTGTGAGACAGGGAGATGTGATCTCTCCGAAACTGTTCACTGCTGCATTGGAGGATGTCTTCAAGGTACTGGACTGGAAGGGGCTAGGCATTAACATAAACGGCGAGTACATCACTCACCTTCGGTTTGCCGACGACATAGTAGTCATGGCTGAGACCATGGAGGACCTCGGTACAATGCTCGATGACCTCAGTAGAGCTTCCGATAGAGTGGGTCTTAAAATGAATATGGACAAGACAAAGGTCATATAGCACCCATTCCCGTAAGCATCGGAGAATCTACACTCGAAGTTGTTGACGATTATGTATACCTAGGACAAACTGTCCAGCTAGGTAAGTCCAACTTCGAGAAAGAGGTCAATCGTCGAATCCGACTCGGTTGGGCAGCGTTCGGGAAGCTACGCAATATCTTCTCGTCCAAAATACCGCAGTGTCTCAAGACGAAAGTCTTTGACCAGTGTGTGTTGCCAGTAATTACTTACGGTACTGAAACGTGGTCGCTCACAATGGGCCTGATAAGAAGGCTCAAAGTCACTCAAAGGGCAATGGAGAGGGCTATGCTCGGAGTGTCCCTGCGTGATCGAATCAGAAATGAGGAGATTCGCAGGAGAACGAAAGTGACCGACATAGCCCGAAGAATTGCCAAACTTAAGTGGCAGTGGGCGGGGCACATTGCTCGCAGAACGGATGGCCGATGGGGCAGTAAAGTTCTGGAGTGGCGACCGCGTACTGGAAGGCGCAGCGTGGGTAGGCCCCCCACAAGGTGGACCGACGACCTGGTGAAGGTCGCGGGAATCCGCTGGATGCGTAAGGCACAGGACCGGTCGTTGTGGCGATACTTGGGGGAGGCCTATGTCCAGCAGTGGACGTCTTTCGGCTGAAATGATGATGATGATGATGATTTTCAGGCAAGTTGCAAAATTCTAACTATATTGCATTTGATACCATATTTCAAAATCTGTTAGTAAAAGACTTTTAAACCAATGGATGCCAAGCTGCTTGGTAGACGTTTTGCATTAGTTATCGACGCAATATTCAGTCTTAAAAATTACACTGTTCACACTGCTGACCATATTAGGACTCTTCTTTTGCATACCATCCAGCTTGGTTCTGTGTCAGTCACATCCAGGTATTAGTTGAAAAGTAATTAGGTTAAAGTGTCGAACAAGAAAAAAGCAGCGAATGAACCATAAGAAACAAGTGATTAATTTTTTCAGCTCCTAGAATCCTTAAGTAAACCTGTTTCTTCAGCCTATATGGCCCTTAAACTCACTTCAATTGTTCAAATTTTTAAAAGTTACTAAAAATACATGGTAGAAACACGGACTACATTCATTCAATGTTAAAACAGTAGGGATGGCAGCACTTGGTTTCGGGGCGAAAAATACTATTTAAACGATCACTAAGAATCGCAATGTAATATCACTAAGTCCGAACCCGATGCAAGTATATTGACCGATGCAACTGCATGATCCGTACCCTCCGGGCGACAATCTGTCGATCGTCTTAGAGCAGACAATCTATCTGCTTGCACTACGTGGTACAGTCTTGGACCCCTAGAGAATACCCAAACCTAATTCGTGGAGCGAGTTTAATATTTAAAGGTCTTTGTAATCGGCTCTATTTCAACAGTTCAAGTAATTATATTGGAATTCCACTGTAACGTATTATTTAGGTTATATGTTAGTGTGTATTGAGAAAGGTAAGATGATTAATGGATGAAGGTGAAATTAATTATGGATAGTTTTAAACACTATTAATGGAGATAATTATTTTGTGTACACTTGGGTATTAGATAATTTATTAAATTTTGCCTACATTCAGGCTTTAGGAAAGGCTTTAGGTAACATGAGCTGGAATATTTTGAGGAGTAGTTTCAAAACAATTTTGACAGAGCGTCAAAATTATTTTGCGCGGGATCGTGTAAGCGCTGATAGTTTCTTTTTAGGAGAACTCTAGGCCTTCTTTTGTAAGGCTTCAAACAACTTATCGGATAATTATATTTTATAACAGATTAAGAGAAATACCTGTATTTCTGTGCCTCCATTCGCGGGCTGTAAAGCTGCGCCCGCGCCGGCAACGAGTGCTGCACCGGCGCTGTTGGAGATGGCCTGCGCTGCTTGTAGCGCTGCCTGCGCCGATGCCGACTGCAAAAATATTACCTATAAATAATAGGTAAGTGTACGCCGAAGGTATATGTCGTGTTTTAACTTAGTTATAATTAAATATTCTAGTACTTAACTAAGGTGTCGCAGAAGCGGACTAAAGGATTATATCATGAGGCTAAATAAAGGTATCTGCGTATTCATATTTTTATACTGCGATCGAACCTGGCCCGCACCTCTGACTTTTCAAATTCATGTGTGGATTGGTATTTGATTATCATTTGCTTTAACGGTGAAGGAAAAGATCGAAAGGAAACCTGCACATTCTGAGAATTCTCCATACAGTTCTCGATGGTGTGTTTAGTGTGCCAACCCACACTAGGCCAGCGTGGTGGACTAAGTCCTTAACCTTTTTATTTGGAGAAGAGGCCCGTGCCAGCAGTGGAATAATAATAGAATGGTTATGTTATGTACTGCGATTATTTATCATGCTGCCTCCTTAGGCTTACATTCAGAGATGAATCTAAGCGTAAACTCATGCTTCCAACTGTTAAAATTCAGTGCTATTTGACAGTTGAGGGCATGAGTTCACGCTTAGATTCTTCTCTGAATGTAAGCCTTAGTGTCTTAGTCTTAGAAAACCAAGAGGTAGGTTATTTTCCTACTCACAAGTGTATTCTGAACACAAAATAAAAACAAAATTTCATAAAAAACGTGACTTTATACCACATAATTGGACTGTACCGGAACATACATAGCGCCACACTTGACTCACAACCTTTCTTTTCTACTTTCCAACAAACAAAGGAAGTCGAATCGAATATCCAAATGTCAAGTGCGCCTCACATATCTACACAAAACGTGTTAATTCTCAGGACGACCTTCAGGACGTAAAAACACTCATTGTCACGTAGAAAAAAGTATGTACAAACAACAGCCCTCGGCTCTCATAATTTCGCGAACAATGAAACGTAATACAGGAAAGGAGAGGAGAGTTATCTGGCGCACGCGTGAGCCACCTTCGAGTGTCCAAGACCAACAGATAACATTGACCACATCAAACAAAGGGGGGTCATAAACTTATTTTGTATCGTCCGCGAACAATTCGGTACTTTGTTGCGTCGTTATATAGGGGCGGACGGCATTGTGGACGGCGACATTTGTGAGCGCTTAGCGAGTTAGATAACATTCATAAATTGGTCACATAAATGATGGTTATTTTTTTTAGGATTTCAGGCTGTGAACGATGCCAGAATTATGTAGTTCCTGTACTAATTTGCTAGTATATTCAACTAATTTATCTATACTTCTAAAGACAGAATTCCTGACTGACTAATTCATCAACGCAAAGCCGAAACTACTCAAGTTACAAACATGAAATTTAGACGGTAGGTTCCTTTGGTAACGTCAGCACCCGTTAAGAAAGGATTTTCGGAGATTTTAATGCTAAGGGGGTGAAATAGGTCGTTAGGGTTTGTATGGAAAATCTTTTCTTCTGGATCGATTCACTCAAAACTTGGGAAAAAAAATCTTTAACTAAAGTAAATAATGAAAAACTTAGCTTTTCTTTTTACAAAATTACTCCTTAAAGAGGGTGCATTAAAGTTATTAATTTTGTATGGGAGATTATTATTGCGTGGCTGGATTGAGTCGAAACTCGGTATAAATAATCTTAAAAGCAATTTGAATTTTATGAAAATTGAACTCAACGGGGTAAAAAGGGGGGTTACAGTTTGTATGAAAAATCTTTCTGGAGTCACGCTTGACACAAATACCCTTCAAATTAAATAACAATACAGAAATACGTATTTTTCTTTACACAAAGCTACGACGGGGAAAATTATACGGGGCAAGTTAAAACTTTTTAGACGGGCAAAGCAGCAACAGCACTGCTAGTGATGTTATAATTGTCAAATATAGCTATGTAAGTACCTATGAATTAAAATCTATCCTAGTTCCCCAAACAAGCGTAAAAAATTTCAATTGCAGGCTACTGCCAAAAAAAGCAATATCCACGTGGAAAACCGTCAACACGATCTACGCTGGGTTCAAATAAAAAACGTAATGACACGGGAGTGAAATACAGCGTGTTGTTTACACGTTACGATCGCATGCAAGGGCGCGGCACACTTTGATCCTATATTTTCACATGGCTTTGTGCGGCGACGGGCTGACAAGCGGGCAGGCCAGACACAAAAATAAGGCTTTAACCGTGTCATGGTAAGCCTGCCGCCGACGGCAAAGGCTCCGGTACAAATTCACGTTGACTTGTTCCCCCTCACTCCTCTTTTTCTCCCCTACTATTCTTTGATATGTCCATGTTGGCACTATTAGCCGAAATGTGTATTTTCCTACAAGACATAGAAGGCGTATAAAAGTTCTATAGAGTACCTACTACATAAAATATAACAAAGTATACGAGAGCATTTTCTATTATAACCAGGGGCGGGGTCTAAACAAAGTTAAAAGGTTTTTGGGTAAAACCAACCTGTGGCCTAATCTTTTGTTTGTTATTTAATTTTAAAGCAGCCTAACTTTCGAAATAAAACATAAAACGTACAGGCAAAAAAAGAATTTCAGGAATGTGATTCCATCAAAAATATTTCGTGTCAACGGGGCCCGGTATGTCGAACTTCAGAGAGATATTTAAAAGGTCTGAAGACGCGTAATCTTTCACAGCGACCACTGGCAGACGGTCGCCCGGTCGTCGACGAGACTCGACAAAATAACTCCATCCGCACTACGAGAGTTCTATTCAACCGCCACAAAAACCTTTTGCGTCGCATGATTGATCAAAGCTTTGCGCTCAATGCACGTTCTTTAAAATGCAGTTGCTCGATGTCATTCTCTGAAGACTGGAGCGTTCAGAAGACAATTTTGCTAATACGATTAAATTCGGATATCATACGCAGTGATGTATTAATGTATAAAACGTGTCTTTTCATGTGAATCACAATAACAAAGCCTAGTCGCAACAGCCTCGTTATAAGTTTTAATAGTGTGCTACAAAGAGATCCCGATAGTCACATTATCTTGTATGTACTTAAGCGTAGAAATATGACTCACACTGGTATTTTGTTAGAAATGTGAAGTGGATTATATATATAAAAGTGAACAGTGCAGTTGTGTTCTAGTTTTATGCACGATAACTTTGATCTCTCTGTCGTGAACTAAATTTTGGGCCATATCTGTTGACATTGTCATCTTTTATTAACAATTCGGTTAGAAAAGATGTCTTTAAAAAAAGTTGAGAGCTGACAGTTGAAATAAAGATTGAATTTAAAAAATAAAATACCGACTTCAGAATTTATTAAAATGTCTCATAATTTAATTCAAATAAATTATAATATCTAGATTCGGTTAAGAATTAAGAACAAAGCCTCTGACAAAATCCAGTCAAACTCTAAACTAACACCTGTTTTCAATAATAGAGCTGTCACAAAAGATATTTAATTTTTTTATCAGATAATCGCTGAGATTCACCTGCAGAAAGAAATCTCGGAATTACAGGCTTAAAAGGTACATGAAAAAAGCTCGGGAAATAAAGTCGTCGATAATGGTAACGAGTTCGACAGAGTCACATCATTATGAGGTATCGAACAGATGACGCTACGTCAAATAATATTCCTGCTTCCTAGTCACCAAAATAAGGATTCTTTTTGAAGATAGATCAAATTTTATTCGGTATTTTTTTATGGAAACTGCGGATTATATTCATATAAAGGGATGACCAATGATATTTAAATGTACAGATATGTTACTTGCACTCGCAATCTAAAGACTCGAAAACGTCCTAATTAGTTCGTTTTTTATTAATCCGCGACAAGTAAAGCACAGAACGTAATCAGTGACAAAAAAAATATGTGTGTACAGAAAGTGTTCCAATTACGACGCGAAAGTAACTTGAAGTAACCAACATACTTACTTTGTACTACTTTATGTGTAAATATCATTGTCCCTAACATAGATAATAAACTGTATGTTTTGGCACATAATAATATCACCGACAAGTCTATCAGCCGGTAACTTAGACTACCAAGCTTTGTAGCGACTTTTGTCGTAATTTCAAACAATGTAAGAACCGAATTAAATAATTGCTTTAAAACCTAATCTACGCAACTTCTTTGAGAATAAATAGGTATTTTCAAATTTAGTTTGATTAACACCAAATATCAAACACTAAATAACCATACCTACAACAAATTTCGTAGCAGCCTCTGTGATAATTCGCTTAAGATACAGATCAATATTTACTCGGCACTACACAGAAACAGGGATTACCGCAAACAGATAATAGACACCTACTTGTATCCGTTTTGAGTTTAATCATCACATTAATTAGCCACGTATTGACACAAACGCCTGTTTGCGATGCCGACAATTAGATCAAACAACCTGCAACTATTTAATAAACAATGTATCGCGATTATTATTAATAATAATATAATGTACATATTTGTGGAGAACAAACTGGATAAATAACTAGTTGTAGTCTCGGCTAAGGCCCTACTAAGAGATCTGTGGCACCCCATCAGTAAAAAAAAAATTACTCGCTGAATACATCATTTATTTATCCAAAATTCGTTTTTAACAACTGAAGTATTGTAGTTAAATCAGAAACAATTAACTGTAACTTATAGTTAGCTGTAGTAGTAATAGAAAAGGTGCCAAAAGTAGCAATTTTTCGCATATTTTCTATGTACTTCTACAGCAAACTATAATTTACAGAGTTAATAGTTTCTGATTAAACTACAGTAGCTGTACTTCAATACGTAAAAACTATTTTTCGATCAATTATGTACTCAGCGAGTAATTATTTTTTTACTGATGGGGGCGCCACTTAGGTCTTAGTAGGGCCTTAAAATAGCTAAATGTGCTAACTAAATAATAATAATAATGTAATTTTAGCTAACAAGTAAATTTTACATAGCAGAATCTATCGGTCTAGACATAGACTGAAGGAATCTTGGGTTCCAAAATTGTGTCGTCGAACAAGCTTTTACCGCAAAAAGGGTAAATTATATTATTAGTGTTAAATTATTATTGTGTTGTTAGACAATCCAGTGGGTAAATATTCCTTGTAGTCCAAAGCTAACCCTTGCGCATGTTATCGAGTGCCATCCCCTTAATTATGGCAACACAAATTTAGGCAAGAATAATTTCTCAATAATATTATCAGGCATCAAAATGGTTGAGGGTTTGTTTTTGATAGGTTTCGTGGATAAACGAAACTAATTAAGCGTTTTAATTAATCCTTCCATTGGGTGTTTTGTTACCGAAAATATTGATTTCCTTTCTCATTGCCGAAGAGGCTCCGGTAAGAAATGTTCACTCACAAATGTTCGGCATTTATCTCCTTTTTTACCTAACATTATCCCGAAAGCCTTATTATTGAGGGTGGTAAGATTCGGCGAGCGTTGCCAGTTGATTCTTATAGTGACGAATTGCGACATAGGTAGTCGGATCCCAGCTTTATTTTCGCTACAAGTAATACGAAATGCTCTAACTTGAGTAGTGTTTAGGAACAAACTAGAGGATAGAACTAGCAACTAACGTTTTGATGCGGTTAACTGAGCAGATTCAGCGGCATAACCTGTCTGTAGACACAAATAAGTTCCTAAAGGGTTAGTTACCAGTTTGACCAGAGTTACTTTAGTTTACCTTGGGTGATCTATTTCATGTTTATTTGATAACAACCGCTTATTAAAGAGCGGCTGTATAAAGGATGGTGCTGTGAATGTCTGTGTTCGTAATTATAAGTTTACCGGTGAAGCAATAAAATAAACTAAAGCAATCAACAAGACGCGGCGGCACTAAAGGGTTGAGCATAATTTTTAGTGCTTGAAGATGTTAAGGAGAACGTTAATTTTATATAGCTGATGGAGTGACATTCTATTAAATATGGAGAATTATTTTATCCTGATTGAATTTTATCTTGACGTTGATACAGTTTCTTTTTAACCTCTAACTTTCAATTAACATCAGTTTTAACCTTTGACAAAAAAAAAACTGAAATGAATTTTAAGATGTGTTTTTAGAGATTATACAACGGGTTATTTAAATAACTCAAAACCTCAGACACCCCAACGAATTTTTTTATTATGATAAATTGTTATAAAATATAATAAATTATGATAATATGGCAAGTAATAATTTATTTTTACAAATTATTGTAGAAGATAATGGTACTTATTTGAATAGACGCGCTCCGTTTGCCCAACCACGTAACCCAGCGGCTATGCCTGATAATAAAAATAAAACCTTTTTATTTAATAACATTCGTGAGTAATTCATAATTAATAATATGACGCGTTTTGTTTATATGCATTGGTCTTGCGCTCAGTGTAGTATGACGAAACTTTAGGAATGAAACAAAAAAAACTTTTTTGGTAAAAATATATTAAAAAGTTACCTATGTAAACCATTCTACTCTCGATTCTGAAAAAACTAGTTTCATGTTTTGAGTTTTTTCAACAACACAGTGCAGAGAATTTAGTTAGGACTGTACAACGTGTAATTGAAATAATTGAAAACCTCTTAAGGGTTCATTATACTCATCAGTATGAACAATACAATATGAAAACACAGTAAAAGTTATTCATACTGATGAGTACACACGGCTACACATCAAGCTGTACTTTCCAGTATAAGCTGACCTCGCATTGTATAGGTTTTCCTAACAACGCGAGGTCAGCCTTTACTGGTTTTTTACAGCTTGATGTGTAGCCGTGTGTACACTGACCCCTTATGAGGTTTTCAGTTATTTTAATAACACGTTGTAGATACGAAAAGGTGTAAAAACAAGTTGAATATTGAACAGTGTATTTTAGCTAGGTATCTTCTCATCCTAACAATTTAAAATCATGGATCCTCCATCTCATATGAACAATGTAATCTTGACATTTCGCACTGACTTTCGTCCATTTACAACCGTTTACCTCTGAAAGAAACGAGGCAACTTTTTGCCAAATTATTCGGCAGTCACAACACGCACGGTATCACGGATTCCAGGTAAATGTGTAGACAACAGTAATAGTTTAGTACAAAATTTAGTAACTCAATCAAATGGGAACAACGTCGGTGACTATGTCCCATAGCATGCGGGTTTATTCAATACCGTTATCTAAATCGCGGGGTCTTGATGCCCCCAACAAAGATTAAATTAACAGGTCGAATGCAGGCCACAGCCGGGGGTTTGTTTCGGAATTGTAACATTGGCTTTAATGCCCGATCGCGTACCGCACGATAATCCCGCTGTTGTGTAATAGGGCTAATTGAACTGTCGTTACATTATTACGTATTGAGTGGCCGCGTTTTGTGCCTATCGAGCCAGTGAGCGTAATCCTAATTAGTTACTGTTATATACAATGTTAACGTGTAAGCTTTGGTTTTGTTAGACTTTCATTCGATGAAAATAAAGTTGGTCGTGTCTTTGGCTATTACTAGATTTATAAGTAAGGTAAGGCCCACCCTAAGTAATTAGATGTGGATGAATATTCGCATAATCAGCCGTGTCTAATATGGCTAACAGCTGAGTTGAATCCTATGTAACGTAATGTAGTAAAGAAAACCGACAATTGCGAGTCGGACTCACGCAGTAAGAGTTCCGAGCCACCCATCGATACTTGTATGGGGACCCCTTTGATTTTTTATTTTTTTAGTATTTGTCGTAATAGGCACCATAATAGTATCACAAATTCTGTGAAAATTTCAACTGGTTATAAATCACCGTTACAAGGATACAGCCCTGTGACAGACAGACGGATGGACGGACAGCGTACCGTGAGTAATAGGGTCCCGTTGGCACCCTTTGGGTACGGAAACCTAAACAAGCGTCTCTATTCAGCCTACTTAAATTTAGTTGGTGCTTATAGACTTTTCCAAAAACGGAGGTAATACCCATAGTCACGTTGCGGTGCGGTACTAGCAGATTTATAAAGAACCAGTGATGGTCTAATAAATAAATCTAAATCCATTAGGTATTCAGTTATCTGTTGGTCTTTAGAGGCTCATTGAATAACGGTCTTTGTCCGTACGCAAAATACACGCTTGATCGTGGAGTTGCGGAAACCAGCCCGTTATACTATACTACTATACTAACGGTCAAGATGGTGAAGTATAGAAGTTGAGGTACTTACTGCATTGCTATGAGTCTGATCGGTCTTGAGCTCCTTGTGGTTGGAGAACTGGACGTAAACGGCCCTGCCGCGGAGTTGTGCCACGCAACCGCCGAAATACGCCACCATCGCCACTGCCGATATCTCCTCCGCCATTTCGAGGAATGCCTGCAAAAACAGTTAAAGATAGGTCAGTTAGGATTTCATTGTCAATTTAAGACCCACAATTCTGCAGACGAACATAAATTGCGTCTATTCCAAACAAAACCACGGTACTGTATCTCTACGTTAAGTATCGGACAAGACAGAATAATAGTTTCTGAACTCTTTTGTTGGGTCGTTAAATTGTACAAATTCCCCACTCAGCTCGTAGAGATAAATCAATTGTTTAACAACAGCGGTAGTGTAATGCGGCGCACCCCAACTAGGTTTGTGTTTGCCGGGCCTATGGAGTCCAATTAATCGGATCCGATCCCCCCGACCATACATAAACCTGGTCGGCATTGGCACACACTGACTGATCCCTCCACATAGGCTACATCATTCTCTAAACGCGTTATGATTTCAATGGACGTTTCACAGGTAAAATCCATCTATTCAACGTCATTTTCAAAACCGCAGTATCCTGCTTTTGGCATCGGACAATACGAAACACACCGCTCTTTGTGTGTATTTCGCCGCAAATTAAATAGGATACTTGCCCGGGGCTAATTAAAAATATTCCTATACACGACGATGAAAAGCGGCCGGGGTCAGCGGGAAATTCAGACAGATATAATATAAACTAAAACGTTCGCGTACAATATTTTAGGAGTATGTATCTGCATATTTATTGAATAAGCAATCGTCTATAAATGATATTCAAATCATATTTGTTCAACAATAATGATGTTCAATACTGGGGGCTCGTGGCTAAGTAATAACCACGTGGATTGTAAGATCAGCGAGGTTAAGCTGCACCAACCGCAGTCAGACTTTGAATTGGTGACCATTTCGTTGCAAATCAAGACCCCTCCGTGCCTCAGAGCGCACGTTATAGCTGTAGGTCCAGGTTGCTATATGAATATCTATGGCTGACTGCCTCGTTAGTCTAGTGATAGCAACTGCGACTGCTAAGCGAGAGATCATGGATTCGATTCCCGGGTCGGGCAAAAAGTGTTATTGGGGTTTTTCTGTCAACGAAATTTCTCTAGCAGCCCGGACTCAGCAAGTTGGCGGTACTACACCTCCATGCCTCGAAGGGAACGTAAAACCGGCGGTCCTGCGCCTGATCTCTGCTATCCCATCGAATTATGAAAGTGAGGTAAAAGAGAGTGCACCTGTGTTTGCACACACACTTGTGCGAAATGGGTTTCCGTGTGTCAGGTAACCCCTAAACGGCACCCTGAAGCTATCGAGCAACCAACTTGGTAACTTACCGATGCCTAAAAAGTAAAAACCAAGTGATTTTGAAAAAATAAACATATTACCAGATAGTATTTACAACGTGTTATTGAAACGAACTGAAAACCTCTTAAGGGGTCATTGTACTCACCAGAGTGAACAACTTTTACTATGGGACCAAAGCGTAAATCGCGAAAAAAAACACATTTTCCCTACATTTTGTCGATTTATATGAACACAAATGTAAGGAACCGCTATTATTTTCGCGATTTCAGGGTTGGTCCCATAGTAAAAGTTGTTCATAATGATGAGTAGACTCACCACTTCAAATATTTTGGATTGATAATGTAGGACCTATATATAAGTTTAACTTTTAATTCACACTGATTAGTACAATGACCCCTTAAGAAGTTTTTAGTTATTTCAATAACACGTTGTATAATATTGTAATTGGGTAGTCTGAAGTCTGGCGTTTATTCTGTTACATTTCATTAAGTATAGATGTTCAAATTAGCCAAAGTATTATTTATTCAAATTGAATTTTTGAAGTAAACAAACATTTCGAGTGTTTTAATCGGATATAAAGAAGTTATTTTCTTTTCCAATTATTGAATAACAATATGAGACAAATACTTGACTTAAAAATAAAACTATCAGAAATTCTCTCGATCCTGAGACCAATGAACAAGAAAATCAAATCAAACATGAATTCTATTCAAAAAATTTATACTAAAAAGTGTTTAAAATCAAAATCGATGCAGCACAAATTAATAGAAGCGTAGCTGTCACGCGAGCGACGATCGTAAAATAGTGTCAACGGCTCTTTCGCTTTAATCACCGAGAGTGGGGGCGATTGTCCGCACCCACTCACATCGATGTTTGCCCACCTCTCGACAGATGGCGCCTTTGTAACCGGACTCTCACAGGTTCGGTAACCATCGACTACCAACGATACTTTTCATCATCCACTACTAGTGCGTCAAAGGACTAGCCTCGACCACGTTTGGTCCTTTATATTGATTAGTTTCATACAGACGTGTTAACGTTACAAAAATATATACAAGAAGATTGAAGAATTTAAATCTGTAAAAAAATTAATTAAGCAAGTTAATGTTTTCGAGCATCATCCTCCTCGCCTTTCCAACTATGTTAGGGTCGGCCTTCCAGTCTAACCAGATACAGCTGAACGTTACGTAACGGACTGCCCATTGTGCAGAGCCTGCATGGTGGAAGACGAGACAGCAGCCCATGTGCTTCTAGACTGCCCTGAGGTCGCTACACATAGGGCCAAGTACTTCGGGAACCCAGGTAACCTCAGAGAGATCACCAGCAACACCAAGGCGTTGCTGGCCTTTTTCGAGGAGTTGGGTTGGATCGAGTAAGTTCCCATACCGTACGCAAAATACACGCTTGGACGTGGAGTTGCGGTGTAGTGTGTGACGCGCCTTCCCCCATATAAATGCAACCTAACATGTAATTGTTGCAGTATATTATACTAATTGCACCTAAACAGTCTTCTTTGATTCGCATCCGAACGCCCGTCCTTACATGGCGACCCTGCCAGTGCTGCCTTGTGGGCAGCGGAAACCAGCCCGTTATACTATACTATACTACACTACAGCTGAACGTCAGTATTTTACACGCAGCGTCTGCCATCAGACCCCCGCAACCCAGTTACTGGGTAATATCGATATTCGGAGGTTAGACCAGTTTTCAGACTTTCGTGCTTCTGACTACCCGTAACAACTGCCATAGATATTCATATGGCAACCGGGACCGACAGCTCAACGTGCTTATTTAGCCACGAGCCCCTCAAAATCAAAAAATGTTCCCGAGCGCTTACTTCAAAAGCTGCAATATTTAAATCGTACATAGTATTGAAACTTGTAATTTTTCTCCAATACTTTGCACCTCGAGTATAGCTAGAAAAGGACACGGAATATTTCATGAAAGGCAAGTAAACAGCCTGTGACCGTTCATAAAAAGGGATGCAACTTGTTTCTTGTGGTGGAAGAGAGATTGTTTTCCTTCACGCCATGTTATATACAGGGTGGATGTCATACGAGCTATTTATTAGACGGGATAACATTGTCGCGGCTGCCTCCTGCGTTCCCGTAATAGGATTTTCATTTTATTATTTTATTTCTCGGTTGTAAACTAACTCATTTTTAATTTGTCAGCGGGAAATCGTAAATTTCTCATTGCACGTGCTCGGTGGGTGTTTCGACGTAAAATACGCAGTAAAACCGGCTGGATGTCGCCTTATAACCTGCTCGTACTTCGCGTTTGTGTGATGATGTCAACATACTTTTTGATGGATAACTATATCTACCTCGGCAACTTGTTTCTGGACTTTAAACTCCCGTGTTTATTGCACTCTTTAGTTAACAAAACCTTTTATTTTATAAAAAAAAAAAGACGTGTGGCACTCGGAGACTGCCGCGGTAAAGCTATTGCATAGCATTTTTTATGTAAATACAAAGAGGAGGTGCCCTAACGCAAAAACTCTAAGCAGGCATGAGTCACCAGATTGCGGGGCGAAGAGGGGGATTACGCATGCGCAGTAACGCCGATACAACCAATGCCACCTAGAAGCGATTTGCAGAACTAAAGAGACAAGCGTGATATTTCAAAAAGTCATTAAAAGTTCTGCTATTAATCGATAGATGGCAAAACTAAAAAGTATCACTGCTGTGCCGGTCGGAGTAGGTGGTGTTAGATTATTTTCGTTACGGAATTTCTGGATTCGGTCTCCACGCTCAAGGCCCGCGATAGAAGCTATGCAATAGCTTAAGCGCAGTAACGCCGATACAACCAATGCCACCTAGAGGCGATTTGCAGAATTAAAGAGACAAGCGTGATATTTCAAAAAGTCATGAAAAGTTCTGCTATTCATCGATAGATGGCAAAACTAAAAAGTATCACCGCTGTGCCGGTCGGAGTGGGGAGTGTTAGGTTATTTTCGTTACGGAATTTCTGGATTCGGTCTCCACGCTCAAGGCCCGCGATAGAAGCTATGCAATAGCTTAAAAATTAAGTTGCTCAACCAGAAATGAGTACAGAAATTGAATAAAATACGATCATAAAATATTACTTGAGAAGGTCAATCACGGTAAACGTATCTCAATCTACACTCATTTATGAGCCCTTCTCGACCCAAATTGAAATTTATATTAGATGTCATCGCCTTTAATTTCCGCAATGTACAATTTTAGATGCAATCTCTCCCTTGGGTTTCAATTCGTAAAGTGTACTTTTAAAAATAAGCTGGTAAAAATGAGGAAGGGGTCTTCAATGTAAGAGTGAATATTTGTTCTAAATTCGCCGTTCATTTTGACCCCGCAATAGATAAACGTCACTCGTTTGACGGGGGTTAGTAGGGATGTCGATCATACTAAAATTGCTTTCCATCGACGGCGTAACATTTTGTTTTAAAATATACAAAGCGTCATTCCTTGTGCGTCTTCAATATTTGGGTTTGGTTTTTGTTGTTTGGTAAACAAATATTACAAATTTTCAGCGTAATAACTAGGTATTCAATGAGTTTTCTAATAAATATAAAAAAAGTTTGCCAGACTGCCTCGTT
Source organism: Asteroscopus sphinx (assembly GCA_949699075.1). Classification (NCBI taxonomy): domain Eukaryota; kingdom Metazoa; phylum Arthropoda; class Insecta; order Lepidoptera; family Noctuidae; genus Asteroscopus; species Asteroscopus sphinx. The sequence continues at coordinate 12,009,558 of OX453006.1, read as the reverse complement.
GGTCTAGTGGTTGCAAGAGCGACTGCTGAGCGTGGGTTCGATTCCCGGGTCGGGCAAAGTGTTATCGAGTTTTTTCATTAGGAAATTCTCAGTAGCAGCCTGGAGTCTGGATTTGTGCCCGGTCAATGGCAATAGGCTCACCCCTATTACATGGGACTACAACATAACTGGCGAAATGTGGGTGTACTATTACACCTCTGCCTACCCCTTCGGGGAAATACAGGCGTGATGTTATGTTATAAAAAAAGTTTTGGAGTTGCGTCTAATGTTCACTAGAATCATAACCACATTATTGTAGTTACGCAAGGATATAATATTCACAAGGTTTACAATAATACTCGTTAGTGCTGCATCCGACAAATCTTCCTCATCGCTTGTTCTACAGTTACAACAAAACTTGGCTGGATGTAGGCTGTCACAATGGTTAGCGGCCTATTTGCGGACAAGCCGTGCCTGCCACTTGTTGTGCTTCCGGCGTAGGCGAGCGCCATTGTAACTAGAGTAGCATGGTCGACTTCATTTGCTAAATGAGGCCCGATCGGTTACATGGCCTATGTTTGAGTCTGCTTTTGCGGCTTGTGAGAGGTGGTCTTAAGTTGATGTAAATAAGGTATGAAGTTATAATATTCCTTTATAAAGTGCCGATTGTATTTCGTAGGAATAGGCTGATCTATCTTCGTGTGAGTGTCGAAAGAGGCGACTAAGATTAAGTTACATGCAGAAAAGTAAGCAGCTTCCAACGTTAATTTGAAAATATCATATTACGTAAATCTAGTTCTCCTAATTACCTTATAATTGTGTCAGACAGCCCTTTGTAACAACAAAAGTTCTTACGTTTCAAATTCAGTAAGTGACTTAATTAAAAGGATTATTGTTACAAAGCAATTTACCAAAACAAATGTCGTTCCTTACCTGGTTTTTGCCTTTAAGCACGAGTACATTAGTGACCCTCCCGAAGGGCAGGCCGAGCTGTATGATCTCAGCCTCTGTTGTCTCGTTGGGTATGTTCCGTATGTGGATGACCCGCGACGGTTTCCCAACATTCTGTTCGAGTTTCACCTGTTAAACAACAAAGAAATTTTAATTAAAACTTAATAAATATGCAAAGTAGTAAACTGCTAACTGACTTTTAATCTTCCAAGATGAAGACAAGAACGATCCATAAAATATTACTGAAAGAACTTAATGAAGAGAAATGTTCCGTAAAGAAAAAACAACTATAAGATTTCTTTTACATAGCATGGTGTTCGCTGGACGCGACGAACCGAAATCAAATGAAGTTCGATTCGGGCGGAGTAAGGCGAATGTAAAAGGCACGCAGCGTATAAAATGACCGTTCTAATATACATAAATAAAGCTAGCATTGTTCGCGAGGAAGAGCCGGTTGGATAATTGAAAAGTCGATGTAGTATAATTGTCGAGGCTTATCGGGCCAACCCCGATGTGGGCGCCATTGTTCCCGAGAGAGCCTTTTGATTACGGCGGCGGGCTCGAACCAAGTCCCGAATATATTGTAGCTTTGTATGACACTTCACTTTTCATTGAAGTGAAAAGAGCAACCTTTACAGCGTAATTTATGATTGAAAAAAAAATCATAAAAATGGAATAAAATGTCTATTTCAGGCGAACAACTTTAAACTGTTATAAAACAAGGTTATCCTTATCAGCCACAATTATAATCATGTTTTCGTGAAAATCTTAGCAGATATTTCAGTCGGAACATCGAATAAGATTTGGGGAGTTGCGGGGTATCTAAGCGTCTCCCTTTTTATGTTCTTTGGCGGGCGGCGAAGCGTGGAGGTGTAACAAATGAGTCTAATGCCTATTAGTTCGACCTTGTTAAGTTCAGACAAAGTGAGCAGCTGGTCTGACAAAAGTGCAGGAAAAGTCGAAACTCTTGGTGAACTGTTTCATTGTGGCTTTTAGTGGCTAGACTCCGTATATTTTTGATACGATACGATTGACTTTTTAATTACCCGCACTCGATTACAAAGTACGAGTGAGATTGGAAGATTATTTAGATATCATTGCGCTTAAAAAAAAGGGATAAAAGTTCATAAACTTATTATCATTACTGATTCGATTTCCAGATCTGAGATAAAGTTAATTGAATCATGCTAACAGTTATACAAGCCGTTAAACTCAATAAATATTGTTGCGTCCTTTTACCAAAAAAAAATCAACAATTGTACAACAAAATAATATTAAATACTGATTCCTAACAACAAACCGCTAACTAAAAGAAAAAAAGGATAAACAGATATGATATTTTTTGAACAATCCGAATTTCGTTAGAATCGACATCAAAAGAGCCAAATCCCCGTAAATAAACAAATAAAAAATATTTTTCCAAAGTGACTTGCAAAGGGAGGAATAAATCGTCGCACACGCTCGCCCACCTCGAAGGTAAAATTCGGTATTTTCTCTTCTCACGAAAGAAAACAACTGGTACGTAAAACGTAAAGAAGGACATTACTTTCGCTGGGTCAGAAAATCTGCGAGGAACGATTTCCACATCAGGCACTTTAAATCATCCGCTTCGTCTCACATTTCATCCATAAATATTAAATCTTGGCTTGGTTCTTTGGATAGAAAAAAAAGCTATCGTATGACATTTTTCCTGTGAGGATTTCCCGGAATCGGTCAATTTTCCCGGTGATCGCGCCGGCCGTGTTTATTGAAACACTATTTCTCAGTTGGCCGCGTCTACGGCGCCATATCATTAAATATAACAACGTCCACACTCGCGTTGACGTCTACTCTGACCTAAACACCAATTTAATCGTATCTATGCTTATTAAAATCATTAATTAATTAATTTATAGTTTTTATTTTTTTTAAACAGCATTTCATACCATAGACAATTACAATACGTAAACACATTTAATCTACCACAGAGAATTTCATTCAATATTGTATTGTATATTGTATATTTATATATATTTATGAGCAGCGTTGTCAACTTATTTTTTTTTTATGTTTAGAAGTCCTTTATTTGTGTGCATCAAATTAAACGCAGAAATAACATATATTTCTTTTTTGACCCAAACTTTGTATATTAGTGCAACTTATGTTCAATATGAATTCATATAATTTAAGCCTGGTATTGACTAATGTAACCGTGCGATCTAAAGTAATGTCGTATATTGTTAAAATTGTCAGAGTTTGATTCTACGACTACACCGCGCCGATTAGAAGTATTTTAAAAGCTGTTTGCGGTAATGTTATGGAGCAATTTTGCTTCCGCAACTTAACATTATCATGTTTTTACAAAAAGAATTACGGCACTTGTCTGTGCTGTATTTAAGAATTCTCAGTGGTTGTTTAATTATAGAAAGCATTTTTCCTCAAAGGAAAACTCCGTGAACAGTTTAATTTAACCCATCTTTTTCCATCTAAATGCTCTTTGTTTTCTATTTTCATTGCAAACATTTTATGCTAATGGCAATAATTGTTATTTTCATTTTATTGTGTTATTTTAACTGAGTTTTTGTTGAGTTTATTGAGTTTGGGATGCAGTAAAGGAGCCTCCACGAGTGACGATATGTAATTGATCACGACACGATAGAAGAAGACTGAGTTTTGATGCGGAAAATATAGTTAAAATGATATAGGTACGTGTAGCAGACACTTCGGGATTTGAATTACGTACGTTCTTGCGTGACATTTACGACGATGATGGCTGATAGAACCTAATCGATTTCAAACACTCAACTCAAGCGTCGGAATTTGTAATCGTGTAAGGCCCTTGTAACCAAACACTAATATTGGCACCTTCAAGTAAACGTTACACGAGTCAAATGTACCCGAATACACTAAGTATTCTGCTTACGGCGCGCTGACAAACGCCCCTGCGTCGTCGGTCGCACCGTCACTAAGGAAACGACATTCTGTAATCCGCTTGTGGCGTACAGGTCATGCTCGGGCCATGAAGACCGGGTTACCCCGTTTGAGAGCTACGCCTTACTTTTAAACATCTGTTAGGGATCATGTTATTACTGTTTAAGGTTTAGTCTTAAGAAACATTTCTACTTTAGTTCGTAAAGCAGTAGGTTTGGTAGGGGTGGCTCTTTTTAAGCTCGTGCTGATATTTTCAATATTCGTCGCTTCGTATTGCTTCGTAGCTCGGCAAGTGATACGGAAAATGGTCAACAAAGAGGTGCGTTTCTAATTATTGGGTGTATTTTTGTTAGCCAATCACGTTGTTAAGACTGACTGGATTTCAATAAGACAATTAATGTCAGAATTCATAAAAACGATTTTCTTTTCGGAAAATTAAGAATTTTCGCGGGATATTTTTCTAAGAATTTTGTAACTTACAAACATCACTTTTTGTTAAGTATGACACGTTTATTTTAAACAGATTAATTGTAAGTTCCAAGACAGAATACAGACAATGACCGAGCGAATAACATAAGCAGCGCAGCGGTACAGGTAGCCCATTACTCCACGACCTAATCAATTTCATAATGCAGGAAAACTTTTCGTATATTTATTTTATCTGTAAAAAAATATGCGAATTCTAACTTCAAACCCAGAACAAAGAGACTCCAACGTATACTAACGTAAGAGGATTCGCAAAACTTTTAGCTGTATCGTAAATTGTGTGATAAATTAATAGAAAGTGTTAAGTGCCTTTTAGTTCTCAATAAAGTGAAGATACTCGAGTGAATTGGTAGAAAATATAATAAAAATTGTGTCAGAAAATATCGCGTCGCTCCTTGGTCTAACAGTTTAAATATTCTAAAAATATAATTATGATTTTTGAGTTAGAATGTTTTCAAGACGATTTTTTTGTCTCGACAAAAAAAGGTTTCACATTGTAGGAGGTTCTTCTCAGTTTTTATGCTTTGCTCGTTGGTCTAGTGGACACAAGCGGGACTATTAACCGTGGGTCCCGGGTCCAATTCCGGGGTCAGGCAGTCTTATTGGGTTTTTTCGATAGAAAATTCTCAGTAGCAGCCCGGAGTCTGGATTCATGCCCGGTTAGTGGCAATAGGCTCACCCCTGGACTTATAACTGGCGAAATGTGGATGTAGTATGACATTCCTATCCACCCCTTCGGATAAATACAGGCGTGATGTTATGTATGTATGTTAATTGGTTACACCTACTTATCTGAGTCTCATCATCAACATTTCATCCGAAAGACGTCCACTGCTGGTCATAGGCCTCCCCCAAGTATCGCCACAACGACCGGTCCTGCGCTTTCCGCACCTAGCGGATTCCCGCGTCCTTCACTAGGTTGTCGGTCCACCTTGTGGGGCCTACCCACGCTGCGCCTTCCAGTACGCGGTCGCCACTCCAGAACTTTACTGCCCCATCGCCCATCCGTTCTGCGAGCAATGTGCCCACTGCCACTTAAGTCTATCTGAGTAAATATACTCTAAAAATAAAACTCTCTGTCTATTATAAATTATTATGCTTTCGATTTGAGGATTCAGTTGAAATATGTTAACCTGAATAAACGAAATTTATACCTACCTTCTATCCATAGTTACATCCTTAATTTTTCAATAATGAGCCAATGATGTATTTTTAGTTTAATCGAATCAAAAAAATATTATTAAATTCTCCAGTTTCTTATAAAACTATGTAGAACATGCATAGGTCCGCATATTAATCAATTTGATATTCCACGTGGAAGAAGTCACTGATATAGCTTGTTTAAGAACCAAGTATTACCTGCTAGACCTCAAATAATTATATGTCTACATACTCAAATTAATTATTAAGTAAAGAAATCATGTATATCGTTGAGAAATCTTTTCAAGTGAGTATCGGAACCCTTGAACTAATAACAATTGCGATTTAGTAGGGCGTTCGGTAGTAACTAGATGAAAGTTTGCGAGTACCACAAGTACGAGGCACAAGTTTCCATATTACAGCGATATTTTATATTAAATAAGCTAGCTGTGCCCGCAAGCTTCGCCCGCTTACTGAAATAAAACCTATGTTACTTCTGGATAAAGTAGCTTTGTAATGGTGAAGAATGATTAAAATCGGTTCAATAGTTTCAGAGTTTGTTGAATACAAACAAACAAATCTTTCCTCTTTATAATATTAGTATAGATTTAATGGGTATTCGCTGTACCCACTGCATGCATGCGGTTAGTCTATTATAATAGTTCTAATTCTGACCAAAATTGTATCGAAACCATTTTAGCAGCTAAGCCAGGAAAACACACACGTGCTTGTAGTCTGCACAGTTCATCGACCATACAGCCCAATAGACTCCTAATGTTGAAAAATAGTACATTACTGTCGAGGCCTGAAATGAAGCAATTTACGGCCGAGTAATATTGGAAGTACGAGGCGAAGCTGAGTACTTCCCAAGTGATTTTGAAAGGACGAGGCGCAAGCCGAGTGCTTTTTACCTAAACGAGACCGTTAATTGCTATTTCGGCCGAGACTTGTATAGTACTTTTCTCTCATTTGCGAGGAAACACAACACAAATTAATTTAGCAGTATCTCATTTTCATTCACACCAATTCGCCCGCGCGCGGTTCTTGTTCAATTTTCAAAGTTTTGAAAAAAAAATGCGCATTCAGCCTGTATAATGATAAATATTTTGTACCTAAAAACACCTAATTTATGTGAGTGTGTACTTAAAAACCTCGGTAGCATAATTTTAAAAATGAAAAGTGTCCAGCAATTTCTATTATTGTCCTGTTGGACATTACCGGCCTGTTATTTCGTTGCGTACGGAAAAGAGCCGATTGTTGTATTCTTTTTTTTGAATAATGAACCAATTTCCGAGCAAGTGGGAGAAAATCTATTGCTGTACAATAAATTCTGTCAACTAGCTGAGGCTACTGCAATCCGATTGAACCTACCAAGGCGGCTATTGGCTAATCGTGCGCGTAACGCGGCAGTTTTGTCGGCTCACATAAGTGGTCGAAACTGATTTTAAGTTTTCAAGTGGCGACCTACATTAGTAAAATTTCATAGATGTGTTGACAAACATTGGTCGCCTGTTATGAGGAGTCTTTGGGATGTATGGTCAATGGCACTGTTGCATAACGAATACAATGGATAGCAGCTACCATCTTTGCCTGCTAACTGTCATGTATGTGTCTTCCCGGTTTTACCATGCTAATGAATAACATTAGAAGTGGGCGTTTAAACGAAAAGCGCTTAAAAAAGTCTAATTAAAAAAAAAGCGTATAAGCACGCTTTGTGATTAAAGCAGATTTCGTTTAGACTTTTTCGTAAACCAAACTTATGCTTTCAATAGTACGATTGAAATGGAACCTTATTTCTATGAAAATAAGACCCAATTTCAAAGTTGACGGGTGGTTTAATAACCGGTAGAATTAAATTTAATTCGTTTACGTAAAATTTGCTTAGAGAAAGCACTTTTTGTTTTGTTGATTTTTTTTGTATCGTTTAAACGTTTTGATTGATTTGCTTTCGTTTTGGCGCTTATTTTATCTTTTGTTGTCAACGAGTGAATGCGTTTTTGAATGTTCTCCTCGGTAATTACGCGACGAGTGTTGTTTGTTTGTATAGTTTTTAGTGAACTTTGTAAATAGTTTAATTGTAAATAAAATATTGTAATGTAGACGAAGAAAAGTTAATTTTTTTAGAAGTGAAAAACAAAAAGCGTCAAAAGCGTAAAAAAATTCGTTGGCAGAAAAAAGCACAACGTTTAAGCACGCTTACGATTTTAAGCTGTTTTTCCCAACTTTAAATAACATACACAAAAAATTGGCATCCAAACTTTGAAATATATATGAGTAAAATTAAATAGGCTTCTCAAGGCACTGCCCAGATAACGGTTGCCAAGAAAATCACATTTTTAGGTGTATTTCCCAGATCAGGTATTTGAACCTTGAAAAGTTTTGCGTACAGATCTAATACCTGATGGTGATGACGCCATTTACCAGAAGTAGAAAAAAATTAAAACTTTGATGCTTTGCAATCTACTCGGTTTCTATGTGAATCAAATTATTATTTCATTGTTTATTCATGTCAACAGAACAAATGAACAAAATATAAATAAAACCAAGAGATTTTTTTTTTTAAATTAACCTCATTACAAGCACTTTTGAAACGTCAGGCTCTAGTTTCACGGTTCCAAATTGTGGGTCCTATGGAGAAAAACCGGCACTAAATTATTGGATATATTCTTTTTAACATAGGTAATTGTTCAATACATCAAATTCATTGAAATAATGTGAGTATAATGTAGGTTAATGTCAGAAATAAAAAAAAAGGTTAAAAGTGAGAATATTACCTTTAGAAATAAACTTAAAAGAGTTGCCATAGTATGTAAGAGCTGACCTGTCCCGACAGACGGCACCCGTTCACGGGCATGACGCGAGCATCAGCCATCGCTTAACTCAACCATATTGAAGGGAACTTAATATTGATATTGTTATCTGATCCTACAAATCGAAGTTTTAATAAAACAATGCTTCGTAATTGATTCTTATGCCTTGCACCGCACTTGGAGTTGCATCCGCCGTTAAAATTTCAAGAGCATTACACCAGAAATCGTCGGGAGTCGATCCGTTGAAACTTTTAATTGGCAGTCCAGTTGAATATTGTATTTCATTGCAATGATATTATTTGATACAAATTGAGAGTCACTTCCAAGAGTTATGATACTTCGGCCATCAAATAAACAGAAGCACGCCATTTATATTAATATATTATTAAGTCTTGTTAATACTATTGATGTTATAAAAGCTTTATTAATTGGTAATGTGTAGAATATATTTGTAAATTCTGCGTAATATAATTAGCATGGAATTAAATTGTGCTTGTTATTGGTGAATTTAACATACCACATAACTTATTTTCTTCTATGGTTTCTGTGTACAATGGAAACGCAGTATTTACTGCTTTTTGAAATTATCTGTTTTACTAGTTCTTGAAATTGCTCAACTACATACACTATTATTTTAATATTTGTATTTATTAGTACATTTTATGATATATATTTCTTATACTTGTTTAAGTTAATGCCATGTACTTAATATTATTATATAATAATATTAATTATGAAACGTACCTATTTTTAAACCGTAACTATCCACGATCGGTTCCCATTCTTCTAGTCCATCCAAAGGTTGTCTGCAAGAGATTGCCTAGTGCAACAAGACCGCCCACTGTACTTATATAAACTTTCTGTAAACTACTGTCTTTGTTTTCGTTTGGTGTATGTACAATACAGAATATAATAAATAAATATTTATTTTTAACGTATAATATTTTAAATAAATCGCAATTAATAAGAGCTTACATTATATTTTCACTATGCCGCCGACATATAATTTTTAAAATAACTGATTTGTAAAAGTGAAGTATTAAAATAACATCCATTTGCAGCATAAATAAATTCATTTCATTTCTATAGTGATTTAATAATACATTGCAATTTATCAAAATAACGTGAGTGAAACCGTTAATATTAATAATTATTTATCAAAATATTCAGTTTCACAGTCTCTTCAGTTTTGTTGTACTGACTTCTGCTTCAAAATATCTTGATTAAAATTAAGAGACGATCATATAATCATGCCATTCTTCTTCTTCTATCGTGTCAGCATGAGCTACATAATGATAATAGCTGCCGTGGGGAAATTATTAGCCAGTCAGCAGGTTGGTAGCACGGCTGACTGCCCTGAGTGCGCCGGACGATAAATTAAATATCGTCACTCGTGGAGGCTCTTTTAATTCATCATGCCATTTAGAATATTTTATTCGTATCTCGTGTATTAATATAAACTTAATGCTTTTCTTCCAAAACTTAAAAAATAAATAAGAAAAGAAAGAAAGAAAAATGGTTTACTGTCCCAGTTAACGGCGCGCAACATTTAAATAACAGTGCAACAGAAACCCAAACAGGTAACTAACAGGTATACAAAGAAAGTCAAACAAAAAACATAAAATATAAGGAAAGTACAGTCGACCGCATGACAGAAATGAAGACTACAACAGCTTCTTATCTCTTGCGAAAAGTTGTAAAAATCAGGTGCAGGAAATTGGTTACCCGATAGGTGGAGACGACAGGCGAATCGATAACCTTAGTGTTCTTTACCGGTTCGAACATCCACTGTGATACTCCAACCTTACGAGATACCTCATAAAATTCCAAGGTACGTCCACATGTAAAAAATGCCGTAAACATTATGGAGACACGAAACTTTGAAACTGTGGAACCAACGTAAAGTTTAACTATCGTCTGCTTTTAATATGAAGGTATAAGTTTTTGTAAGGAGTGACCGCTGAATCCAATTTTGTTATTGTTAATGGTGTACAATAAAGAATATTCTATCTAAACAGTCATTCTTCAGGCGCAATAATTGTCGACCACCAATTAACAGAATATCCTTTCAAAATTCCATTTGACTTTTCCTGACACCAATAACAATCGGTCAGTCGGTAAAAAAGTCAACAAATTTTTGTGGAACCATTTATTTTATGGTTCATTTTGTAATACAGATAATTTATAATGATGGTATATTTTAATAGGAAATATTTGCCTTTTTTATTCTATCTGAATATTGTAATCGTAAATCCTACTAATATTAAAAATTCAAAAGTATGATGTTTGTTATCACGCTAAAACGGCTGAACGGATTTAAATGAAAGATTAATACTTTTTATCGACATACCAGCTAGTATTTATTTTATTTAAACACGAACTTTATCAGACACATAAAACCTCAATACTTTTCAAAGAGAATTCAAGAAGGAAGCTGGTTGAACATCCACGCTTTACTTAGCTAGGTGCTAATTCATCCATGCATAAGAATGGGACAACTTTGTGCCGGTAAACTTTTAATAGTGGCCCTCGCTGGGCCGAATCGCTTTGCAACTTCCAGCCATTTGCTTTAAAAACATTATTCATTGAAATAAATATTGTTATCCGCTAATTCTTTATTAGGTATTAGGTTTAATGGTAATTTCTTCTAAGTAGATAGTGTAGTTGAGATAGTTGATCTTTATGCAAAATTTGTGTAAAAAAGTAGAGTCTATATTCAGAAGTAGATAAAGTCATGTTATGAATTATATTATTATAGCTTTCACGCATGTGTATGAGAATGTTATTGTTAGACTTTAGACAAATTTCAACCGGCTACCTATTACCGTTCAAAAGATACAGCCCTGTGACAGACAGACGGACGGACGGACAGACGGACAGCGTAGCGAGAGTAATAAGGTCCTATTTGGCACCCTTTGGGTACGGAGCCCTAAAAACTAACACCTTCTTAACGGTGCAAGCTTCTCAGTAGAAAAACCAAACCTCGCTTTTAGAAAACCGTTATAAGGCCAATAATGTAAGTACGGTTGTGAAGCTTGGACACGGATGCTCAACGAGAGGATAAGCTCTTGGTCACAGAAAGGAAAGTACTCCCTAACATCCTGGGGCCGACAAAAACACAGAAGTGTACGCTGAGATTCCGGAAGAATGCCAAAAGCGAAGTACTGATGGGCGAACATAAAATTATTGGCGTGATCAATTCACGTTTTCGATGGCTAGGCCACGACGAACGCATGGGGGAGGATCCAGGAGCCAAGAGACCGTTGAGTCGCCATAGATATTACTGGGGAAATGCTGTGGAGGCTGATCTGCGTGAGCTTCAAGTTACCAACTGGCCAGATATCAGGCGAGATCGTGTAAAGTGGAGAGTTTTCGTTTCGGAGGCCAATACCCACTTTGGGTCGCTAAGCCAGAGGTTTAAGTATAGATAAACTATGTGATTTCATAGGAAGGTAATTATCACAATTTTATTTTAATGTATGAGTCCATATTTTTCTGACTGGCGTTGTAGTACGGCGGGAAGGTAGTAAAAACTAGTCGACGAATGCAATAAACGCTACTATGTGCAGAAGAAAAATTAATGTGCTAGACGATAAATATATACCTATATCTACTACGTTTTTCCTACATTACAGCAGAAACTTTATAGCCTATAAACTAGCTCATTATATTGCAAATATGTCAACTTAAATTAATATTTTGTCCCAAAGCAAACAAAGTAAATAAATGTCCATCTAACGAATGTATTTCAAAGGTCGATTATACCAAGGAAACTGAACAACAGAACTTTTCCTAAGAAACAAGGGTCTCGGACGAAAAAAAAAACTACTGAATTTATTGAAATTCCTATTTAAAAACCTTGTTCATCGCCAAGGATTTTCTAAGGTTTTGTAAGACAAAAATCTTGGAAAAAGTATGTATATTTGTAATAATTATTCAACAATAAAACACAAAATAAATACGACAAAATAACATTACATACATACATATTATCACGCTTGTTCCCCATTGGGGTAGGCAGAGACTATGGATTTCCACCTGCTACGAATCCTGACACACCTCTCTCGCTTCATCTACGTTCCAGAATAACATTTTCCACTAAAATTATGAAAATGGGGAGCCTTAAAATGTGATAACAATAACATACTGTCAAGGTATGCAGTAAACATTTCCCTACATGTGTAACTGTGTCTTAAATCACACGTACGGTCGACCGCATGTCGGTGGTAACACTTTGACATTAGCAGCATCTTTATTTCGTAAGCAGAAAGGGTGGTTTTCGAACTGAAGTGTTACCACTGTCATGCAGTCGACCGTACCATAAGTTTTTGTTTGAACAGACGCTTCGTTCGTGTTCGTGGTAGGAAACCGTAAAATAAGATAGCCAAATGGTTTTAGTACCCCCTAAAACTAGCAGTAAAATAGTAAGTGCCCGGCAATGAATATCTTTATGACATCATTTGATTGATTACTGAATTTTCTGGGAACGAAATCGATAGACACGAGTGGCTTGTGTTATCTTAAAGCACTTGTGTATGAACTCGATTTGTTTTACTAAGATACATACAGAAGAAAAAATAAGAAGTGCGGAAAATTTGCAAAGTTTGTATTAAAATTTACTTTAAAACAAAATAAAAAAACCAGCCAAGTGCAAATCGGACGCGCGCAGTAAAGGTTCCGTACCACCCGCATTGACTTGGTAACCCATAGAAACTAATTAAATTTATGAGAGTTCATCAAAAGACTTAGTGGCTAAAGCACTGGCTTACTGAGCTAGGAGTCGCAGGTTCGAATCCTGCACGTGAGCGATTTTTTCTTTCCACAATTTAAATCGTTAGATTTCGCTTCGCATGCGTAAACGCGTTAAAAATAATAAAATAATCATCAAAAGACGTCAACGCACCGTGTGCAATCAACGGTGAAATATGAATATTTGCATCTATTTCTTATGCACGTACCATCGCATCGCACGGCTGTGTTTGCCCTATTTTCAGTATTTGTTGTTACAACATATATATATACACTACAATAACACCAAATTTGAAGTTTTGAAGATAGAGCAACAACAAAACGTTGAAATTTTTTATGTTTTTAGAGGTTTCTTGTATGGAGAACCCGTTTGGTTTTAGACTTTTTTATCGTATGTATTTGTCGTTGTAAGGATTATAGTAACATATATTGTGTGAAAATTTCAACCGGCTACCTATTACCATTCAAAGATACAGTCCTGTGACAGACAGACGGACGGATGGACAGACGGCGTCAGCGTAGCGAGATTAATAGGGTCTCGTTTGGCACCTTTTGGGTACGGACCCCTAAAAATCGACTGTGTATAGGCAATCCACTTGACAAGCATCTTCTTGAACATAAAAATAAATAATAGTGGGGATAATAAGCAGGATACAGGATACACTTATTAGTTGTTTCAACTGCCTGCCTGTTTATTTATAATAAACATAATTTAAAATAATAATAAAAAAAAAATAAAAAAAAAAATTTGACTGCCTCGTTGGTCTAGTGGTCGCAAGCGCGAATGCTGAGCGTGGGGTCCTATGTTCGATTCCCGGGTCGGGCAGTGTTATTGGGTTTTTTCATTAGGAAATTCTCAGTAGCAGCCCGGAGTATGGATTTGTGCCCGGTTAATAAATAAATTAACTTTATTGTTTAGTCCAATTTTACAAATTAGTGTAGCCCTGGCTTCTAAACTAGGGTGACCTGTATGTCCGAAGCCAGTTCCTGTCCTGTATACAATGTATAAGTCAAATGAACGTTAAACAAAAATAAAATAAAAGAATCATTAAAGTTATTAAAATAGGTAACCACTATAAAATAGTTAAACTGTTTAGAAAAGAAGAAAGAAATGCAATGTTAGATTAGTTGAATGTGTGTGTACGGGGGGTGTGTGAAAGAGCATGTGGGGGTGTGTCTGTGTGAGAGTATGCGTGTATGAGAGTATGTGAGAGTGTATTTTTACGAAATATGAGGCACATCAACGATTCGTTAAAATAATAATAAAAAAATAATAAAAAAAAAATTTTGACTGCCTCGTTGGTCTAGTGGTCGCAAGCGCGAATGCTGAGCGTGGGGTCCTATGTTCGATTCCCGGGTCGGGCAGTGTTATTGGGTTTTTTCATTAGGAAATTCTCAGTAGCAGCCCGGAGTAAGGATTTGTGCCCGGTTAATGGCAATAGGCTCGCCCCCTATTACATGGGACTATAACATAACTGGCGAAATGTAGGTGTACTATTATATACACCTCTGCCTACCCCTTCGGGGAAATACAGGCGTGATGTTATGTTTTTATAATTTAAAAAAAAAGAATTATAATAAGGTGGTTGTGATAAGAAACAGATATTGAACCAATATGCAAATTATCCACACTCCTTAAAAAATATCTTGTGTATGAATTACTTAGAAAGTGTAGTACCTACCTACGTATAAACAAAGTTTGTTTACGCGGTTTCATTAGTAAGCAATATTGATGGTAATTATTCTATTAGCAACTCTGTACTAACGAAGTCAATAATCAATAAGCGCGGCCGCATTATTTGCTTACGCGCTTAGCACTAACAATGCGCAAATATCTTTCAGCTAAGTCTATTTAAGGTACTTTATTTACCTAAAAAGTTATTTTCGGCTTCAGACCGTCATTCGAATTTTAAAACAGAAAGCTATTTATAATTTAGCTGGCTAATTAACCGTTTTCTACCGCGTGGGGAAGTTTAAAAGAAAATAACAATTAGGTACTCCAATGAATAAGAAAAATGGGACAGAATGGATCGTAAATTCTTTTCCAAATAAGATCAGCAGTCAACCTGTGCAAGCGAAGTCGTAACTCCGTGAGACAAGCTCGTAAATGCTTAAGTAGTGGTAAACGCAGTCCCCGGACAGCATCTTCTGATTTGATTGATCTTCACAAGGCAGACCCTCTGCGTTTTTACAGGAAACGTCAAGAAAATGAGGAAAAAAAACGGGGTACATAATTAATTACTTGATTTGGACATTAATGACCCGGTCAAAGAGGACGAGGGTTGATTAGTTTGTTTTCTACAGATGTGCCCTCTGACATTGGTATTATTTCAAAGAGAGTACTTGGCCGAGCACATATGTATTTTTAATAAAGTTAAAGCCAACTTTTAAAATAGTTACAAGAATCCATTAACTAATGGTCACAGGCATCTACAATCACGCTTCAAATTCAAATTTAAAACCCAAAAATTATGTTAAATTTTTTTTTCATTACAACACAACTCATAAAACATTCTATATAAAACAGACTCTCAGAGTTTTCCTTCAATATTTTCACAGCATGAAGTGTTTGCAGTACAACACAAAGAGAGAACATAAAAAAATACTTTTAAAAACGAGTCGCCATTCCGCCGATAGGCACCAAATGAATATTCAGGGTAACAAAGGAGAAGGGGTGTCGCAAAAAGGCACTGCCTAAATTTTCATGAAAGAAAAAAAGAGGGGCAATCGCAAAACCATAAAATAGCAAATAAATAAGCAACGTTGGGACACGTCCCTATTTAATTATGAATTAAGGCCGAGCAGTAACGAGATCACAATGTAATTAAGATTACTGCGGCGAGGTTTTTTCAGGGCGCCTCTAACAAGTGAGAGTAAATGGTCGGCAAAACGCCGCGGAACTAAAATGGCTACCTTGTTTTGCTTGAGATAGGGAATCATTTAATGAATCTTGTTTGGGATTAGGTGATAACGAAGTAAGAAAGAAAGAAAGAAATAAAGAAAGAAAGAATCATTTATTTGCGTAGAAAATAAATGATTGATTTAGATTTTTGTTTTTTTTTATTTTGTTTTTTTTTTGTAATGGACCTTCGACGTATTGTTGCTACAAGAAATACTTGTCTAATAGTTTAATGATCACAATCAGTTACTTTAAAATACCAGTGATTTTAAAACAAATTAAGACAACGTAAATAAGATAAATAAATATTTGGGACATTTTTACACAGCACCATCTAGTCCCAAACTCAGTGGAGCTTGCACTATGGGTACTAGGCAATGGATATAATAATTATAATTATTTTTTTGAGGACCGAGTGTTGTGGCTCAACTTGGGAGAGGCCTATGTCCAGCAGTGGACTGCGATAGGCTGAGTTGATAATATATTTTTTGTAAATACATACTTATAATATATAAGAAACACCCAGACCAACACAAACACACGGTTATAACATAAATATTTGTGACCTGTAGGAATCGAACCTACGACTTCGTGATCAGCAGTCCGACGCTCAAACCACTAGACCACAGACTTACACACATAGTCACACAGTCAGTCTTTCTATAATTAAAATGACATTTATTTTATGGTTTTTGCGTTTTATAATAATAATTTATCACTATCGAAATTATGGAAATAAATTGCATTTCACTATAATACGATAGAGTACAGACTAACACTTAAAATATTGATATGTGTGCTTCTTGACATTAGTTTTGATATAAACAAAGTTACACATTTTCATTTATAGCACAATATCATAAAATACTCAATTTAAATAATAGACCCAATAAAAGAGAAAATAATTACAGATACTTCAGAACCATTCAGAACGACTACACGTACACATCAGAAACATATCTACAAGAATCATTAAAAAGGTTTTACGTATAATTCCTATTGAAATATATCTATTTATGAAAAAAAAAACATTTCTCTTGTACGCAACAGCCAGTATGATATTTTATTTTCGCAGTGACATAATGACCGGTGACAGCGGGGGAAATAAACTGCCTGCGGGAAGAATAAGAAAATGGTTTCTTTTCAACGAGACGGTTCGCTTCTATTTAATTTGCGTAAATGATACCTACGGCGATGTTAAATATAAGGTTTGGCAATGAGAACACACTATTAGCTATTTATTAAAAAAATAAACAGGCGTCATACCAAAGATCATAAATAAAAACCGGCAAAGTATGTGTCGGACTCACGCAGTAAGGGTGCCGTACCATCCATCGACCTGATACCCCATACAAAATGGTTTAATTTACGAGAGTTAATCAAAAGACATCAACGATCGTTCGCGAAATGTCAATTTTTGCATCTCATTCTTACGTAGGTACCACCACATATCTCTATGTTTGCCCTGTTTTTTGTATCTTTTACTAAACTACATATTATGCACTATAATCAGACCAAGATTGACGCTGGTATGTATTACCGTTTTGATGATAGAGCAGGAACAAAAACATAAAAAAAATGCATGTTTTTCGAGGTTTCTTGTCCCCCTTTGGTTTTAGACTTTTATATTTTTAGTATTTGTCGTGATATACACCATAGTAACACATATTCTGTGAAAATTTCAACTGATTATCTATTACAGTTACAAATATACCGCCCTGTGACAGACAGACAGACGGACGGACGGACGGACAGCGTAGCGAGAGTAATAGGGTCCCGTTAGCACCCTTTGGGTACGGAACCCTAAAAAGTGGTTTGTTTAAAATATATCCAAAAAAAATTTTGGTTACAAGTAGGTACTTTGTTTTGATCTATTTTACATGTATTTTTATTTATATAACAGTTTATTACTGAGTACGGAGAGCTTCACAAAATATCCAGGAGCGGTAATATTTTGAGTTTAAACCTTTTTCTGGTCAGGCTTTTGACAAGTCTTTCACTTTCTAATGAATTAATTGTTACTTATTAAGCGACATGAGCCAACAATATTGTCAGTTTTATATGATTTTCACGCTTACGCAAAACCACAGCGTAATTAAAAGAGCAGAGCTAGAGTTTCTTAGACTGTGGCAAAACAATATAGGCGATACATCTGATGCTGCTGATGATATTAGAACTTGTATTGATTGCTTATAGTATTTTGTATGAAAGGTTAGACTTCAATTATAATAAATTGTCGCTTTTTTAACCTTATAGATGTCGTAGGATAATCGGAAAAATCGTATCTTTGAGAAAATCCTAGGACAATTGCAAATAACCGGATAATTGGAATCTAATATGTATAATTTCTTAATGAGCAAGAACTATTATAGTGTTACAGAATATTTCGAAGATAAGATACCTAGGTTTATAAAATAAAGGTTAAACATAATTAATATGCATGCTCATAATTTTAATAATTTTGTTATGTATAAGACCAATTTGCACGCCCCAAGGGGCAGAATATGCTGAAACTAATCATAAGTCACCTACATCTGTAATAATACCATATTCTAGTAAATAAATAATTTGAATTTGAATTTAAGAAAAGTTTTCGCAATCATTCGAGCTATTTTCAGGATTATTGCAAAAATCCAGCTTATGTTAGGTTAGTTGCAAAAAACCACTCACTTTATGAACACTGATTGGCTGATATGAGCGTTATGCACTGAAGGATGCGCTGATTGGCTAACGCCTATATTCCTTCGTCGTTTGTTGTTGTCTGATAATGCTTCGGTATTTTGTTGACTGTAGACAGTGTAGACCTTTATGAAGAGCCATCTTGTGACCAACCAGAATACTTTATGTTATAAATCGACTCTTAGATGAGCCAATCAGCGTTCAAGTTTCCAATCGTCCTAAACAAATTGATCTCGCAATGATCTTGATAATAGCTCGCACGATTACGAATATCATTCTAAGATTCCAATTACGCGGATCTTTGCAATCGTCCTAGGATTATCGCAAAGATTATATTGACACCTATCACTCTAACATTATCTTTAAATGTGTTATATGTACTAAATAAAAATCTTTAAGACCACATCCACCAGTCTACCTAAAGACACCGTAATTCAGTCTAACTAGGGACACTAAAAAGTAGTTGTGGTTAGATTTTTTAAAAAAACCCATCTGACCACGTCCACCAGTCTACCTACGGATCTAAACAAGGACACTGAACAGTGGCCGTGATCAGGATAAATCTAACAAAGTGATCTGACAACAGATACCTAACGGATTATCCCTCGACATAGACATTACACACGACTTCACCGGAGAGTCCGGAGACGTCAGAGAAAGTTGAGAAAATCAAGCCTTTTTAAATTGAATTGCAGCTTTAAAGCAAGCAATAGAACTAATTAGCACTCAGCGACTTTAAGTCCAACAATTTTATAATAACTTCTTTAAGCAGTGCGTAGTTTTTAGTACTTCTCATACATTTAAAGGTGCATTTTATGATGCATTTAAAGAGCCTCCACGAGTGACGATATTTAATTGATCGTCCGGCGCATCCTGGGCGTCAGCCCCGCTACCAACCTGCTGACTTGGCAATCTTTTCACCACGATATGAGCTATTACAGTTATGTAGCTCATGTCGACACGACAGAAGAAGTACTTCTTAGCAAAAAATGCAGAAGAGTATATTTCATAATTTGCCGTCAGAATATAACACGTTATTTCGTTTTAATGGATGATGCAATTCATTTCGTGGTTGTAACACACGGCCAGCACTGGTCTCAACAAACAAAGAACTGTTTGAACAGCACCAAACAAAGTGTGCATGCAAAACTCGCCCCGTATTTATGTAAATACACGATGAAACAACTGTGCAGTGGGAAAAACCCAAAACTGCGACCTTGTTTATTTTTATAACAGTTTTCTTCTATGTTGATTGTTTTCTACCTTTTGCCACGTGCGCGTTTTGGACTGAGATTTTTTTTTTCACATTCCATCATTTCCTTCATTAATGCTGTGTATATACTCTTTTTATCATTGCGCTTTTAGGGGCATGTAGCAGCCAAGTGGCGCCCCCATCAGTAAAATAATTAATACTAACTGCCAAAAATTGCTGTTTTTTTGCACTTTTTCTATCTACAACTACAGCGAACTATTATTTACAGAGTTAATAGTTTCTGATTAAACTACAGTACCTGTACTGTAATAGTTAAAAACAAATTTTCGATAAATGATGTATGGTCTGCAGACTTTGTCCGACAGAGGACTACTATAGGTTGATAATACCTCTTAAACGATGATATATTTTAATCTTACTTTGTAATTGTGCTAAATAAGGTTCAAGTAAAAAAAAAGTTTTTTAATGTAAGTTTTTTACCCCTATAACAAGGATGGCCAAGACGTCACCCGTGTAGTCGTTTTTGGTACCCCGCAAAAGAAAACAAAATACTTTAATATAAAAAAATGAAAAATTGGCATTATATCATACAAACAGTTTTTGTGTTTATTTAAAAATCGTTGATTGGTAGACCGCTAGGGATAGTTTGGGTTAAAATGTAGACCGCACACTTTCAAAGTCTGGCCACCCCTTACCTATAGTAGGTATTATTTCATAAATTTAAAAAAAATGTGGGTAGCAAAATAACTGCCGTAGTTTGTGAAAACATTTGCAGCAGCAAACAGTTTCCCTTTAAAAAAAAATCGAGGAATTTTACCTCTCATCTGCGAATTATCCCCAATGGATGTAGAATAGAGAATGTTAAAAATAACAAATACAATAACAAGCCGATAGAATATCACATCTCGTTGCAAACGCAATAAATTATCTAGCGAAGGAGTGAAACGAGAAAATGTTCAAAGAAATAGGATAATGGAAGTTCTTTTCGTGTACTTCAAATTGGTTTTATGAATATTGAACAAAGGACTTTACTTTTATTTCGCATTCGTATACCTACAATTAATATTTAATTCTGAATAACGTTGTTTTATTTTACGTTGCTATGATTTTTTTTCGTTTCGCACAAAACCTTAATTATAAATTCATTATTTTCTTTTTAATAATCCACGTAAAATTAAATTAAATTTAAAGGGCGATACACACACCGGTCACATAAGGGTTAACCAGTTAACCTTATCGATTTAATTTCTATACGTAAAAATTCATCCAGGTATCGACAACTCAGGGGCTTAGATTAATAAAAATTTGGCCCCCAAACCCTCAGGGTAGCTCTTTATGGCACGTTGGCTTTTTACGAGGGACCTTTTATTTTAATACTTATTACGGTTTCGCGATCCCGCCGTTTTATCGCGATTAATCGTTTTTCAGTTAATTACACATTTCAGCAGAAGAAGTGCCGTTAAAATGGTAAGTAAAAGAAATGGCTGTAGCTACTTATTTTTGAGTATTGTGCGTATATTATGAGGAAAATATTTATAATGAATGAATTTGATACCTATACAGAAGATTAATGTTTATTTCCTCTAAACTTACTCTACTCTAAGTATACCATAATCCTACTTTTCAAGTTTATAACCTAATGCGTTGGCCATGAGCCTCTTCGGAGACTGGAATAGGTAGCAATGCTGATGTTCTAAACAAAGTACAGTTATACAACGTGTTATTGAAATAACGGAAAACTTCTTAAGGGTCCTTGTACTCATTAGTATGAACAGCTTTTACTATGGGGCTAACGCAGAAATCGCAAAAAATATCAGCAGATCCCTACATTTTGTCGATTCATGTGAACAAAAATGTAGGGGACAGCTAATTTATTTTTCGCGATTTCAGGGTTGGTCCCTTAGTAAAACTTGTTCATACTGATGAGTACAATGGCCCCTTAAGAGGTTTTCAGTTATTTCAATAACACTTAGGTACCTATATTTTCCGCCTGTTCTAAAGATTAGACACTAGACATTGGACAAGACTCAAAATCGTAGTTATGGTTTTGTATATTATTATAAGGCCTCCTCTTTTTCTACCTGCTCTGTAATCAGGTAAAATTTTAATGAAATTAGTTTTATTTAAAGTCAATGATATTTAAAAGTATAGATATGTCATACCCGAAAAAAACAAACGAAAAAATTGTTCCGTACGCAGCGGCAGCACGATACACATAAACTAGTACAAAGTAAGTAAGTTGGATACTGCAAGTTACTTCTGTACACACACGCCGGGCAAATTAGTTTTTATTGTCACCGGTCACGCTCGGCTCCTTACTTGACGTGGATTAATAGAAAAACTACCTAATTAGGACGTTTTCGTGTCTTCAGATTGTGAGCGCAGTAACATATCTGTACTTTTAAATATCATTGTTTACAGTCTTCATAACATTCATAACTCACACCTATATTTCATAGATTAGGCTAGTAGTACCCTACTAGCGTTACTAATTGTTCAATTTATGATTGCCAGATACTTACATAAGCCTACTGTATTTTTGCCTATTTGTTAAAATTTATGTATTTGGAACTATGAAGAGTGGTGCCCTGACGCTGCTTGAGGAAGCGTGATCCAAAGCCGCCAGTAATCACGTTTTTGTTGGGATTTTTAAAAATTGGTTTCAGTAGTTGTTCAACAATAAACAAATAATAGGTATATGGACTACACTGTATCTGCCAAATGAATGTATTTTTTTCGTGGAAAATAAATAAATTAATAAACGACTATTACCTTTTTCGCAGCGGAGTCCTGGTTGTTATTGTCGGCGTGGTGCGGAGCGGCGGGCGCCATGACGGTGACGCCACTCTGCGAAAGAAGCTCGTCGGAGCCTCTCTGTGGACAAAACAGAACAACATTAAATAAATGATTCTAATTTACAAATAAATCTAAAAGTGCAACAAACATCAAACTATAAAATACTTTTGCGAGGACACTGACATCACAAACAATGCTGTCCAAGTGGCCAAGTTCTAGTCAACCAAAATTTACGAAGAAGAAAACCACATTAACGCAATTGGGATGAACTCTAAGCTATACATTTTTCGAGGAAAGAAGTTTATTTTATAGTATTGGATGGCGAAACGAGCTAAACGCCCACCTGATGTTAAGCGGTTACCTTTGCCCATAAAAACCGCAATACTACCTAGGCTGTTGCCTAAACGGTACCGCAAGTCGGTTCGCCAAACTGAGACATGAAGATGGAAAGTATCATGTGATTGTAATTTCACCGGCACCCGTACCCTTCAGACCGAAACACAGCAATGCAAGCATCACCATTTGGCGGAGAAGTAGGTACAGTGGTAGTACTTCCCCGGACGAGCTCTTTCACAAAGGAGCTCTACTACTACTAAAGTACCTAACATGTCGGTACCGTCACCCTGGGACGGATTCAATGGGGATATGAAATTAGACACTGCGAGCACGTGAGCACAGATCACAAAAGCTTGGTTGGGTACAGCGACAGGTGTAGTGAGAGTAGTGACCCAGAGGTGGCAGTTTCGAATGCATGTAACGAAAATTTGTAAATTTAGGATTTAGAAAACTGTAGCATTAACTAATTGAATAAAGAAATGAATAGAGAGAACTATTTGATACATACATACATACATATTATCACGCCTGTTTCCCATTGGGGTAGGCAGAGACTATAGATTTCCACCTGCTACGATCCTGACATACCTCTTTCGCTTCATCTACGTCTATTCATGCATGCTCGTCGGTTTAGAGAACTCTTAACCTGTCATTTTTGAGAACATCCGCGATTTGATCGCGATACGTTCGTCGAGGTCGTCCCCTTCCAACTCTTCCATCCACACTCGCTTCGTATACTTGTTTCGTCAATCTCCTCTCGTCCATCCTCTCTATATGTCCAAACCATCTTAACATACCTTTCTCAATCTTTGTCACTACATCTTCTTGCACTCCACAACGCTCCCTTATCACGTTATTCCTTACTTTATCTCTCAAAGTTACACCACACATACTTCTCAAAGCTCTCATTTCTACTGCATTTATTCTGCTTTCATGTTTCTTCTGCAATACCCAACTTTGACTACCATACATAAGTGTAGGCACTAACACTACCCCATGAACAGCCAGCCGTGCCTTTTCCGATACTTTGCGGCTGTTCATGAAGGTGTGTAGTGCCCCATTCACAACTAACTATTTGATGATGTTGAAAATTACAGAAGAAAGTTTTCAAGAGAGTCATTTGAAAATCAATGTGTATGAACTATATCCCGCACTGGTACAGTCGGTTAAAAATATAAACCTTTTACTCAGTAAAATCGAGAAGACAATATCTTGGATAGGTACATACCTATTACTTTGAAACTTGTTACCCGGTAACTGGACTGGAATTCGATACCACGTTAAATCTGTTGTATACATTTTAAATATAGGATGGACTGGACGATTCAAATTATGAAATCAAATACTTATTTAGAATCTATGGATGATCAATGACAAGAAACGTATGTTGTGTACTGAAAATCAGTTATTTTACATAATTTTGCTGCAGTTTAGCAGGAAATTTGGTTCTTATTATTTGTCAGTTGCAAAACGTTCAAATTTCCATTATTGCATTTTACGTATTGCTGTACCGATTCTTACTATTGAACATTATACCTACTTATGTTTATGCGTAATTTTTAACTTAAACACATTTTTTTTACTATGCTGTAGTTTAAGCAAGAAAAAGATAAAATTCTAAAACTAAACTGTCCTAAACTTTATATAAGTTAGTGGTAGAAGCCAATACTGTAAATACTACTCGTTCTGAATTTCTTTAATGAAACTGTGAATGTGTGTAGCCTGAATATTCTTATTTTTTTACTGTCTACATTTAACCGAAGTGAGAACGTATCAATACCGGAGCGATACAACAATATGAACCAAGCCGTATATAAAATGCCAAGAAATAAGGCCCCGTTACTGCCAAAATATTGACAGGTGACTTTGCATGCGAGAAGACGTCATCTCCCCCGACACAAAGGGAAAAAACGTAACAAAATAAAACAAAAACACAATTCCGGGACACGCGAACGCACACGTCAACCCGCCCTTCCCCGGGATCAATCTCAATTTAAGACGGCGAAATGACAGACCTCAGCAGTTAAACGCACCGGGCTAAGGTATAAATCACGCTACGTAATAAAGAAAACGTACAAATGACGCAACACCGCGGATTTTGTATCGCGAAGCTCACACCTGGCGTGCGTCGCCTGGATATCACTCACACAAGACACTTAATAAAGCCGAACACATCAGTTGTTCGTAACGCGAAAAATGACAGACGGCCGACACGCACCGGCCTATGTTACCATGCATATTCGATCATGAAAATGTAAATTAGGAAAGTAATCTGTTATTAGGAACATCAACATCATACGTAATCCCTTCAAGCTTCAAGCTTTTTATTTTCAACGAGTAAAATATTCGTGGAACTTCAAATAATACTTTAAGGGAATAAAAAATATTGAAACAAAGTATGCAGATTCTGTTTGAACAACACTACAATAAAACGAAAACCTTTTAGCTCTTAGTTTCGCATTTGTGATGATTGTGACCCTTTATTTGCATGTCGCATAATATTATAAAAAACAGATAAAGGTAACAGCGGGAATCTCATTTTTCAGCATAAAGCTTTCATTATAGAAAAAGGAACGTTTTCTCTAAAATAAAACCAACATTCGCGAGTCCTATTCCTTGGAGTAATTTCGTAGAGCGCGTGTAATAATTGCCCGAAATTAAATAACATTTTTCACAACAACGAAAAAACAGCACGGATGAAAATTTTGCGGAAGAAAGGCGGATTGTGTTGGGAAAGAGGGCAGTTATCGTTTCCTTAGCAATTTCTCAACTTAATGGAGAATGATGTTGAATGACGCCTTCATGATGAAGACAATGGTGACATCGGGTATAAATACAGGGACTAACATTTGTTCCGAGTCCAGCAGCAGCAGGTAAAATATATGCACAGGGAAGGCAGAGATGCTGCCATTCTGTTTAAACAATTGTTTAATTTGTTAACAAGAACATTGGGTTGAACGTCTAATGTTACAAATCTTAGAATGTTTTATTGAATTTCATAAGAAATACTATTTTCTAAATTCACACAAGTCATCATCTTAAATGGACGTATCTATTAATAATAAAAATGTAATATGTCCAGATATAATACGTGCGTAGGTATGTACGAATGGGACCGACGACGCAAAATCAATTCCCTAGATTGGTTCTTCAGAAGATGGTATTTGGTTTTACTCTCGAAAGAAAACTGTGGATCTTTTCGCGATGAGAAACATACTCAAACGTTCCTCCAATATGTCATTTGAATGAACGTGATACGAGGGGCCCACATATCAAAATATAGGGAATAAAATATACATGAAAGGTTTACTTATAACAGACGAACGAGCTCGGGCCCTTTTACAGATAGTAAGGACGCGGAATGATATGTTTACGTGGTCAAAGAAGAGTATCGAAGTCCATTGTCGGAAATCAATACGGATAATGTATTAGTGATATTAAAATGTGCCGAAAACGTTAGGAAACGGTAGGACACAAAGATTTTGTTGTTATTTATGGAATCTACAAACCTATTCGGCAGAATGTTTTGATAAATACTTTTAATGCTTTTGGAACTACTTGATGGACTGTTTCAAATACATGAATCTGAAGAAAAAACAATCTGAAATATCCGTTCACAAGCGTTACTTACTGATAAACCACGAGCCTCCACGAGTGACGATATTTAATTGATCGTCCGGCGCACCCTGGGCGGTCAGCCCCGCTACCAACCTGCTGACTGACTAATCTTTTGCCCACGGCATGAGCTGTTATCATTATGTAATATGTATGCTCATGTCGACACGATAGAAGAAGACTGATAAAATAAAAATGTAGCAGAAGAATATTCAATAGAATATTCTCGGATATGGAAAGAAAATATTGAATATTGTTATTTGACTTCTTGGGTGAGTTTAGAAGGGTTAATTATTAGTGTAAGTTGCTTGTGTTCTTTGCAGACTATTACAATTATAGTCAGCATGACATTCATAACGCATGTCGAAGTCTTTTCTTACAGGAAAAATCTCAGCAAAACATAAACATTATCCTTCTATCTTATCCCTGTAGGAAGTCAAGATTCACTTTCACTAAAGAATTCGTGTGAGATAATTTGTTGTATTGGTAAATAACTCAATTATCCGTCGGCCTGAAGTGCTTTGTGATAATTTATATTACACACAAAACACAAATGTTGATATGAATAATTACATCGGCAATAAAAACTTGTGTAGTGTGTGAAACGATAACATCAGATATAACAAATAATACCATTTGTTCCTAAAACTGGCAGCGCGCGATTTTTATGAACGTTATAAACACGGCCGACAGCGCACTATCGTGTCATATGAAATATTTATGTGCCACTAACACTCTACAGAGATCATTAATCGATAAATACAATATTTGGGACGAGTAATGTTCGATTCAATAAATCGTGAGCGACTACGTTTAAGTATTTATCACGGAAGGTATGCCGACTAAAGTGTAACATAAAATCGAAAGAAAATGTAGAAAGGGTTCATTTCTGATGTCTGGAAAAGTATACGGTCGATACAATTTCATCAAGATTTGGCGGTGATGGACTTATGTATGCCAAATAATAAAAATATTATTATCCACATTGCACCATATCGGGAATAGGGTAAGCTTATATAATAAAACACATGTGTCATGAGTACCTTGTTTCTGTGGCCGAATAAAATAGGGAACCAAGAGAAAACGAACATTTACGACGCGAATGAAAAATCGCTTCGGCATTTATGACGTCATTGTTCCTGAGAATGAATCTAATATGAAAAAAATAAAAGGGTCTAGCGCGGAAAGGCTGTAACGAGTCTAATAATTTTTATTGCGATTTCACGAGCTTACAGTCTGATTTAACTCGACGTGTGTAAATTATGATTTAATTTAATAACCAGCGTTGAAAACGAGCGTAAAATGTTTTTATGTGAGATAATATACCTTTCATTAAGAGTCATGCGTTACTCGCACAATTTTATATTCATGTTTTATGGGCGCAAGCAACTCGGCGGAATTGAATCGTTAACAAAAACATACATGGATTTGCGTAACAGCTTGCTACAAATGTTGCCAACAAGAAGTCAATATATACACCAATATTATATTATATAGTTTAGATAATTAATTATACCGTTTATGTTAATTTCCATAATTCGTTTAAAGCTCTTAACAGAACAATTTTTCACCTTCGTGCCCAGAGAGTGTTAATTAACTTATTTCGCCTTGATTAAAAGAAGGGGTTTGCTGAAGTTATAAGGAAAATTTATCAAAAATAAATATAGTCTACGTGGAAATTTTAGTAAAACAGCACGATACTTAATAGTTACTATGTATAAGAGGATTAATTTGAGAATAACTAATGCACCTATATGGAACTTGTTCAAAGTGAAAATATTAAATGAAGCAAAATTCTGCAGTGGAAATAATTTTCTGGGAAGTAACGTAAGCTTTGCACTATACATATAGGCAAGGCAAGCTATTATGACCATAACCCCTGTAGTGTAGACAGGTGCTACGCTGACAAGTCTGTGTGTAAATCAGACGATGCACACTAAGCACCTCGCTCCTGGTTCGATCCCATCATTGCTAGTCGCACCGTGTGCGCCGCACATTCGTCTAATGCTTAATATCATCCCGCCCGACCGCCTTCGACTAAGATGTCGAAATTAACGATCTTGATAATATTTGTCGGCTCAGCGCTGCCAAGCTCCACTCGTAATTAATTGCACCAATTTGTTCTGCGCTTATAACGGACATTTGTCAAGCGCCCACCCGCGCCGGATGATTTTCCCACTAACTTCATAATCGATATTCGGAAATATCGATTATCGCCCAAACTCTTTGCCCCAACTCGGATATTAAGACGTTCCGCAGTCATTAATAAGCCGTAACGATGTTTTCTCCGATTCCGACCAACAATATAAATTCCAGTAATAATTTATTACGTTTGCACTTGCCGATATAGTTGAGATGTGTGTATGTATTAAAAATGCAAAGCGTGACTGCGATAAATTAGGCAGATACGAGATGAGGTTAAAGCTAACAATTTTCATCACAACTAGGAGGCAAACCTCTTAGCCCCAGAACAATATAAGGAGACATTACTCGCTGTCACAACTCTACTTTATAGGGAAAGTAGGAGCTGCAAGTTTGTGTGAACAAAGTTGTAGGGGCCTGGTTACTTTAGTAACGAATAGAGACGTCAGGAGCTAACCGCCACTCGAGCGCAACTCGCGTGCCATTTTAACTCGGGCCGAACTATGTCGGGCTAACGCCGGGATCGATGCATCAAACTGTATACAGTTAATAGTTAAACGTTAATTAATATATTGTTGAGAGTTATAACTCTTACCAACATATTAATTAACGTTTATTTAGTATTCGCGTGTATTACGATCCGCTTTTAAATTGCACCTGTTAAAGTTGTAAGATAGATCGGATCATTACGCTCACTAAACTTGAGCTTAATGGCCGCTCAATTTACGATACTGTTAGAGCAAAACTAATCTGGTCTGAGGAAAAGTTGTGCGATAAAAGTTAACAGATACAGAGCGAGAGAAACAAAGGGCAACGTTTAGAGGCGACGTTCATTTGCATACGAGACGATACGAATACAGTGCAGTGGGCGCATTGCTGTGTTTTATGGCTTTCACTATTTTATAAACAACTGAAATAAAACCTTGAATAGATGTCCAGAAGAACAAATTTACGTAGCAACATTTATCATTAAAAGTAATACAGAGTTTACGAAAAGCCCAGTTGACATTTCTTATAATTTCTATCTGCTTCTCCCTAATTAGAAAAAATTATAAAGAGCTCACTTTATTATGGTCCAATAAGATTGAGTTACTCCTGCGGATCCAATAAAGCCTAATGTCACTATAAGAAACGTGTTAATGGTTGTTATTTATCGTGTAAGGCTAGCGAGCGGAAGAATAATCACAGATACACTCTGCGTCCTGACGCGGATGTTACAACCAAACCACTTATTACGGAGTGAGATTTATATTAGGGTTCCGTTTATAGAGAATGTAATAAAAAAGGGCTTATTAGGAATTGATACCATGAGCGGACACGGCGCGTGAGTCTAATCACTGGTAGCTTGGACCCTGTTCCGGATGCTGCTGAGCTTAACTTTTTTTAATACATGAAATACTTGAAAAAAAATCACAGTAGCTAATAATAGGTAAGTGCTTGGCCAGACGCAAATAATTAGTTGTGGCTAAAATTTATCTTAATCATACAGTTTGAGCCAGTTTCTTTAGTTTTTACTGCTCATATTCATAATAAGTACTTAGAAGGAGTTGTAAGCCGGCAACCGGCTTAGTGGATGCTGTGACGAGACAGGTCCGGCCGGCTCCTAATGAGAAACCATCAAACTCCAACGGCACATTTGTCTTGTTAATGCTAATATTCAATTCTCCAGGCGACGCCCGCGCCGCTAACTAGGCTTTTAGTTGGACGTGTACGGGTAGTCTAATGTGGATACCGACATGTTACTACTCCCTGATGCAGTCTGGGAGGAAATTACATGTTCATTTGGCTAAGTAGACACTTACGCAGATTTTTTGCTTGCAATGACATTATGTACAGGTTGTCTCATTGCTATGTTCTACATAAAAAAATACTGTAACTATTAAAAATAGTAACTAAATACCTAAAGAAGACTTAATTTCAGTTTTACAAGCAATTAATACTACATTCAAGGATTTTTCAAGTGTCTTGCCTGAGCCAGGATCAAACCAGCAATAACGGAATATTTCATTCTGTATTTTTATACTTCCAAATAGGGTTAATAATGAGAATCAAATCTCTCTCACAAACATTGTCTTAGATTGAAGGAAAACCATTAAATCTATTACAACAAGGCACTAAATTTTAATTAAAAAACAGCATTATTTATTTTCTGTTAGTTCTTACTGCATGGACTTTCTTTAAGTTGTTGTTTGGTTTTCTATTCTATATTGACCCTATCGATAGTTATCAACAGAAGCTATACAATAGAGGATAGTACTTTTTCGCGATTGTGTTAGTTCTTCCCTGCTCGGGAAAGAGATTTTTAATAATCTGTGAACGTGTTTCCCTTCATGAAGCATTGAGTTGGCGGGAAAATTCGGAAAGATCGTGTTGTGGATTTTGTATTATTTTCCAAAATTTGTGTTTCTTTGAGTGTTAATTATTTAATAATTTCTTAGGTTTTCGCGATCACACTACACATTATAATAAAATAAAATTATTTATTAATTAATTTTCCACAAAAAAAAATACATACATTTGCCAGATAGGTACAGTGTAGAACATAAACTAGTTTAGGTTTTTCTGTACACCGCTTGGTCCGTCGACATTCTTTACAGCAAGATGTGGGTGGGTGAACACGACGCATCGCGCTCGCTCGCCCCATGCAAAAATTCCCATATACCTACCCTCAACTAATTTATATTACTTCTCAATAGCAAATTGCTTACAAAAATACAGCATGTTTTTTTTTTCTTAAACAATGGTGGATTATTAAATGCTCGTTAACGTGTACAAGTGTGGGTAAATGGTACAAAGTTGAAAAACGTGACTTTCGTATTTTCTCATCATCCCTACACAATCCTAGTGATATTTCCGTCACTTTACTGGGGTTAGTAAACTAAAGACTTGGCTAAAATGTCTAAGCAACCAGGCCACAAAACTGCTCAAAAATAATCATGAGGCATTGCAATGAGAAACCTCTATATAAATTAAATTAGATAAAGTTTTAGTATAACTTTACCTCACTTAAAATTTCAGCGGAAATATGTTTCAGAAGATAAAATCACGAATATAATTTCAAAGTTGACGTCTCTACAAAGGACTATAAATGGGTTCGCTTGTAACGTATTAGCACGTTTTATATGGTAGACAATCGATATCACTTGACTAAGGAAAAACAAATAGATTCTTTATGGCAATGTACGAAGGTAACAATTCACCGCTCAATAGGCCGTACGGAATCTAAAGCGATCGTAATTTTGTCTTGCGATATTCCGCCTTTTCATATTTTCCTTTTACCTTCCAAATGTTATATCGTGCCCAATACAAGGCAACGATTTCGTTTGTTATTTCAAGCCCTCTCACGCTTCTCCGATTTAGTATATCGACACGTAAAGCATCAGTTAAACAAAATATGGAATCCCTTGACTTTTCAGTTGTGATTGATTTTCTTGGGTAAGTGAACTTCTCGCACGAATAAGTTCGCTTTTTAAATAAAATGTAACATTGCATAGAATCATATTTCAGATTTTACAATTTCGTTATTATTATTTACGATTATCTTCTTATATCAAAGTTATACCGACTTGTATTTGAGTGTCAAAGCAAAAATAGGATTAAAAAGTGGCAGCATAATATGCTGAGATAGCCCTTTTTGGCCTTGAGTGGGTTATGTTAATAATAATGATAATTTATTGATGATAATTTGTGTAATAATAATAAAATTAATATTTTTGGAATAATTTAATAACAATAATAATGACAATAAAAAATATTTAAAATGTATTTAATAAGGTGAATAACGAAATAAAGGAAAAAAAAAATATTATGTAAAAAGTAATAATTTTTAAATGAACAAATTAATATAATTAACTTGAATAATGACTTTTATGTGACTTGTAATAATAATTATTATTATGAAATCTGGTTCTAATCAGGTAGGTAGGTGTATAATTTTTTTAATTAAGAATATCTGTTATTATTGTACGCACGGCTACACATCAAGCTGTAAATTTCCAGTATAAGCTGATCTCGCATTGTACGTAAAGCCTATGCAATGCGAGGTCATTATAAACTGGAAATGTACAGCTTGATGTGTAGCCGTGTGTACCTATAATTATAATAACCAGTACAAGTCGGAATAAAAACATCTTTTTTATCTGTGTACATACGTTATCTACAAAAAATAATTAGTAAAATTACATTTAAAAAATCGTGACAGTTCTTCTATCTAACAAAAGTACAACAACGTATATCGGTGAGTCAAATTTTCGATAGTATCTAACAATCGCACTCAGGAGCTACGATAGAATGCAAAACGTGACACCCTTTAGTCATCTCGTAAAGCTGCGTCAAAGAGGACCGTTTCACAGCGTATGCTGATACCGTGTCTTTGAAGAAACGCATCCAGCACTAGATTATGTATGCCATCTTTAAAACAACTCCAAGGAAATATGTTTCGTTCAACTATTGAGGGAATACCGCCAAGTGAAAACTTTTTGACTTTGCAACCACTTTTTGTTTCTTCTTTTTTTTCTTGAGTGGGGTTAAAATACTTTTGGGCTTTTCATGCGTTGAATGTTTACAAAGAGCAGTCAATATTTGAAGGTCAATATTGTTAGTCCATCCATTAATTTGTACTGTCATTTCTACTCACGAAAACTAGAAACCTATTGTGCTTTCACAATCGATCATGTGATGTTTGAATACGAAAAAGTGTCCTAATAGTTTAATCGTGTAACTACATTATTTACGTCAAAATTAAAGAAATACGTAACATTCAAAACAGAAAATAAAATGTCCAAAAAGAATACGTCACACATGACAAACAATTTAACTTCACGTCAAAACTATTTATGGTATGCAGGCGTATATTCGCGGATGTCGTTTCAAAGGCAATGGTGTGTTTACATTTGTCTCTAGGAGAGCGGCGGGTAGCCTCAGATATTTAACCGCCGGCGGCGCTTCGCAAAGATAAATAAAAACGGCTGAGATTTAAATACTTTTTCGTTCCTATTCTTCACCTCCTCTCTTTGAAGTGAGTCCTTTATATTTATTAGCGTCGAAAAGCAATATTTAATTATCATTAGATCGTTATGAAGTTATATAAGCTGGTCTTGGCGTGATGATATTTTTTCTTTTGCTTTCAGAATTTGGTCCTTAGGTACAATCGATCGCACGTCAGCAACACTTGCAATATTGAAAAAAAAATCCTAAAAATAATCAAGTCCCAAACAGCACGCAACACTGTAAAAGATAATGATATTGTGAGTGATTACTGCGTGCATCGAAACGATTTTAATTAATAATATTGTACGGTAGATTAAAATATTTTTTTAGAAATATTTGTAAAGACGCTTGTCATCTTAGTCTACCTGCGACCACGAAATGCTACAAAGCTTTCGAAACGTCAGGGAAACCAATTTAAATAATATACGCGATTTAATCCGGTTAAACTTTGTTTTATTATAATGTGTAGTGATCGCGAAAACCTAAGAAGTTATTACCGCTCTTACTGCTTACGAAATAAGATTCTGAAGTGCGCAGAATCTTATTTCGTATGCTTGTTGTATGGATCATGATGAATTCTCATCTCGTCATTGACTCAATCGTTCTAAAAGTAAGTTTAAGAGGAAATGCGGGCAAAGAGACTTTTGAAAATTAAGTATTTGAAGAAACTATCGCTGTCGCATTGCAAGCGCTCGACCTCAAATAAGTGTGATAAGGACAACCGCAGCTCCGACTGCCAGCCTGCCTGACAGCCTTACTAAAACATTATAATTAGAGGTTTGGCTCTCGACTATTTTCTGCTCAGAAACTGGACCAATTTAAAAGATATTTCATAAACTGCATAAAAATAATACGTACTGTGTCGCTATGTTTTTCCTTTTTCATTAATAGTAGTCAAATTTATACACTTGGCCTCTGTAGACGGCAGTCTAAATAGACAGTTTTGTGAATTTTTGAGGGCTTCTAGAAATAATTTATCAACAAAAACGAAACATAGGGCCACACAAAAAGTTTATATTTATTTAACTGTCAAAAATCAGAAAATGGTTATAAACCAGAAGAAAACAGTCGATAGTTTGTATGGAGGAAAGAACACCCACATTTCCTCTTAACTTCAACCGTGACTGTCGATCAAAGAGCTCTGGCTGGTAAGAGTCAATTTCAAGAACTGAGACTGGCATGCCGTTTTGAACTTCCTACTGTCAGATATTCATATAATATCACATAGTAAGCCCGTTACTGTTCCACTGCTGGGCACGTCGTCTAACTGTGAGTTTGCACTGACGAAAGATTCACATAAAAACATGTTGAAAAGTCAGTTTTCTGTCAATGTATCGAATCGCGTTCGCATTATCACACAACTTGTTGAAACGAAACTTGTTTGACATTTCATAGTCTATTGACATGTTTCACAATAAATTTCGATACACTTCAAAGTATCTGCTTTTGGCCATACATGTTTACCGACCTCATTGGAAAACACAAAAAACGAGATTTATACAAGTTGCGAGACATGATTAAGCATCAGTGCGAACGTCAGCCGTGACAAATCTATAGACACACATGTCAATGTATAAGTTCTTAGTCAGTGCAAACACAGCCAACAACAAATCTAGAAATCTGTCAAAGAATTTACCCAGTTTTCTGCAGTGCGAACGTAGCAATCAACAAAACAAGTTGTGATATTAGTTTCATATGACAAGTTTCGAGACATACATAACCATACATAACATAACCAGCCCATTACTGTCCCACTGCTGGGCACGGGCCTCTTCTCAGTACGAGAAGGATAAGTTTCGAGACATTACATGTTAAATGTTTTTTGGTGAAAAACCCACAGTTAGTCTTCTAAGAATGAAAAGGGTTTTGGTTTTCGTCCACCACGCTGTCCAAATAGGTACAGTTATTATTATGAATTAAATTCAACAAATGCATGTTAAAATTATGAAGTAAAAATAATAAAGCTCAAACAAACATATTCTGTTTGCGAATTAATTAATTAGTAAGTACATAATACCGTGTATTTAGAGTGAGGCTGCAAACATTGGCCGGTGCAGCTATTGATTAGGCCCCGGAGGTGGTAATACGAGGAACATTGCAGTTCGGAACTTCGGTATAGACACCGATACCAAGTTACAGAGCATACAGGACTAACTAAATGTTAATGTTATTGTTATACATAGATGTACAACTAAAGTTATGTTGTTGTGTGTGTTTTGTCAGGTTAATTACGGAGGCTGATAGGAAGTCAGGATTCATGGATCAACTAAAATATAGCTTAAACTAACATTAAATAAGTTCTAAGTTTGCTTGTAGAATGATTTCTAGTACTGAGCCCAAAATCCTCATTTATTGTACACAAGTTTCCAATCAATCAATTAAGATTTACTACATACGTTAATAACAATTAAATGCTGTTCGTTGGTAAGCGCATCACTTGAGAACGTCTGAACGGATTTTTTTTTTAATGTTCGTAATGATATGAATAAGAGTTATACGGAAAGAATTTTTTTTAAAGTTTGAAGGAAAATTGGAAAATTCGGGAAAAACTTACAAGTCCATTTTTCCATGGAATTTTTGTATGAACTCGTGACCATAACTCATGATTTGAACGATGGATTGGCGTAATTCTTTTTTTGTTTTTTGTTATAGTCCTGGAAAGGTTTTCAGCAGACAAAAAAATCAAAAGATTTGAACAAATGGGAAAAATCATAATTTTTCATATTTGGTTGATTTTTTTTTATTTGGTTCGTTATACTGCCGTGATGAAATAACATAATTGAATGTTTTCAATTGAGTTATCCACATTGTGGGTAGGCCCCCCATAAGGTGGACCGACGACCTCGTGAAGGTCACGGGAATCCGCTGGATGCGGAAAGCGCAGGATTGGTCGTTGTGGCAATGCTTGTAGGAGGCCTATGTCCAGTAGTGGACGTCTTACGGCTGAAATGATGATGATAATTATGTTGATGTTTTCAAGGACAAATCCGGGGAAATCCGGACGTACTGCAGCCCTATATAGGATACGTCTTTTATCACCATTAGAGCGCGTCATTATATGACACCATTGGAGCGAAACCGCGGGCGTCAGTAAGTTACATATAAAAAACGTAGTTCATTGAACTTTTTGGCATGATATTCAGCTGCTCAGTACCCATATAATATTTTGCGTTAAAAGAGCAATATGTGCATTACATACGGTTCGCTGTTTTATTGTAATGTTAGTTTTACATTCATAATTTTACTAAGTTCCCCTTCATAAACTTTTAAAGCATTTCACGTCTGTGGTTTAGTGGTTCGAGGGCCGGACTGCTGATTACGAGGTCGTGCGTTCGATTCCCACAGGACACAAAAATTTGTGTGATGAACATAAGTGTTTGTGTTGGACGCAAATAAATATTGTTTCTTTCTTTCTCTATTTTATTTCTATGGAACTAACACTGAAATCGTGAAAAAAAAATCAGATGTTCCCTACATTTTGTCGATATACCTATGTGAACACAAATGTAGGGAACAGTTGATTTTTTCTCAATTACAGGTTTGGTCCCATGGTAAAAATTTTTCAAATCGATGAGTACAATCAACCCTTAAAGGATTGCTAATGAATTTAAATTCAACCAGTATATGCATAAGAAAGAATCCAAATATGAATCAACTCAGCCTATCGCAGTCCACTGCTGGACATAGGCCATGAATACCGAAAAAATATTATTAAATAAGCGTCGCGTGACCAGAAGGCTGGTTTGTTCTTGGCCAAAGGTAGGCACGCCTTTTTATATTATTTTATTTTGTACCTACTTGTATTTTATATTTGTGTTGTAAATATTGTACATTTGCAGATAGATTATTTAAATAACGTAATATTACCACAAAATTGAGGAATAAAGATGTTTTTCCTATTAAATAAGAAGAAGCAGAACGAGGACCAATAAATTGAATGATTAAAGGGATTTTTATTTGAACCACCGAGCCTGTTAACAACCTAAAAGCAATGAAACGTGAAAACTGCATTGTTGAACAGTAAAGCTCGGTTAAGTTCGGTGAGAACATTCCATAATCCAATAAAAACAAGTAATTTCCGTACAAAGGCTTGCACAAAGCAATTGGCCGGATAAAGCAAGTGTTGTTAGCCAAGCGCCAAAAAGCGTTGTGCATCAAAATATCTGACGTCAAAACACAGTCCACAGCTCTTGACGTGTTAATGGACTTAGCTGTACTACAAGTTTGAAAGCCTTGTAGCGTTACAACAACCATGTTACGAGTTTTGAGCGCTTATCAACAACACACCGCAATGTTCAAGAGATTAAGGAAATAGGTTTCCCGTAAAAAAATCCAAGGCACCCAAGTTGTGAGTTAGCTTAGTTAAATGTGAATGTATTTTTAAGATGCCAGATAATTTAAAGGAAGTACTTGAGCATACGATAAAAGAAAGTCGTACGAAAAATGACGAAAATGCAAGTTGTTGTTGTTGTTGATGAAGGACCAACAGGTCCTAAACAGTTGTGCACTAAGTTTACCCTCAGCCTCTTTTCTACACTCACTCTATCGCTCAAAGGTTTACTGGTAGAAAACTCATTTTTGAGTTAAGCTCGCCTTTGTACATGTAATTTCTATTTGTAAGTTAATACTGTATTTTTCTGGTGTACAATAAAGAATAAGAATTGATATATATGTTAAGAGATTCACCATTCGCTAAAACTTTGGCTGTTACAAATCTCCGTTCCTTTTACCGCGTTTAATAAAATTAAGAAAAAATCATTCGGGATTCGAGTTTAAAAGTGAGTCCAGATTTGTGAGTAGCTAATGTTCTTAAATCGGAACAGACGGGTAACGAGCCAGGACAAATATTTTGCCACTTCGGAACGTTACCTGACCGGGAAGTGGCCGCGGTGAAGCCAGCCGCGGGGAGACAAAGTAAATATGTCCCCGTTTCCCGGGTCGTCCCCACATTTTATCGGGGAGCGATCGGCGCTCGGGTCGGGAAATGAATTTAAAACGTGTTTGCGGGTAATCTGTTATCGGTCCCTTGTCTCTGGCTGGAATATAGACGTCCAGCCCGCTCCTATATCTCGATTGTGATTTTGTGCCGCCAGTAAACATGACCGTTTATAGTTGTGATCGTTGTGGCCCATTACACATTGTTCTCTGGTAATATCGTTATCAGCTACCCTTACAGAGATAACATTATACCGGGTAATTCATCCTCCGAGCCTTTTCCCAATTATATTGGGGTCGGCTTCCAGTCTAGCCAGATGCGGCTGAACATCAGCATTTTACACGGAGCGACTGCCATCAGACCCCCGCAACCCAGTTACTGGGTAATACTGACATTCGGAGGTTAGACCAGTTGTCAGACTTTCAGGCTTCTGACTACCCGTAACGACTGCCATAGATATTCGTATGACAACCGGGACCGACAGCTTAACGTGCTCTCCGAGGCACGGAGGGGTCTCGATGTGTAACGAAACGGTCACCCATCCACAGACTGACCGCGGCAAGTGCAGCTTAACCTTGCAGATCGTACAATCCGCGCAGTAGTTGCATCGCTACGAGCCCCTCATACCGGGTAATTATTACAGTGAAATAATATAATAGAACCTATTGCTATTTCAATTTCATAACATAATACGAATGTCCAGTGAGGGATCTAATTCAATAAGAGCCACAGCCGTTTTCGCTAATTAAAAGTGATCTGGTAGGTACTCCTTGGCAAACATAAAGATACAACCTCATTATCCTGCTTATTGAGTTATAGCCTTCAGCTAAAGAGCAGAGGCATCGTTATTTCTTATTAAATCGCACAAAGAAAAAACATCGCTAATCTGAGGAAATTTCGAATAAAGATCACAATAAAATGTTAAACATTAAGTAGTGAATGTTAGGTGGCAGCGGAGTCTAATACGAGCAACACTGGGTTAATTATTTCGTCACAAGAGCCCTCGTAAGCCACTGTAACAGCGCTTCAGCCGAGCTCGGGGGGGGGCATAAAAGCTACATAATACGCGGCGACGTAAAACTCTTATTATTTTAGTATCTGCGAAACGGTCGCGGAAAACATATCGTAAAATAAAACCTGTCGCACTGTACGAAGATGCAAGCTTCTCCATCGAAGGCGCGGTACAGCCAATGTGCTCGCTCTAAATCCAGGTGGATTCTGTGTGGACACCGGTTAGGATCGAACACAGCGAGCTAGGTGGATTTCTATGGTAAATACAGACTTTATGGTAGCCGAGGGATAAGTTTCCATTTTAAATTGAAGAGAAGCTCTGAAATGTTTCCTTGTCTCCCGACGGGGCTGAGCGCGCGAAGCTGAATAAAAATTCACGTCAGGTAAGCACACGGAAATATTTACACAACTGAAGAATTTACTGGGAGTTGCAAGTGGTTATATAAATAAATGCTCATCTTTATCGTTACTCTTTCATATCGATTGACGTCAGCTGGGGCGGAAGTCATGAAAATATAATGTTGTAGTAAGTGATGGCATAAACGCACGTGCGCACTGTGGGTCCGTTACACAAAAAGATCGTACAATGCTCAGCGTGTCCAATATAACAACGCCTTCAGGATAATGTCGGGGATTCGCGGAAGCACGCGTGCCAGATTTCTAAGCACTAATGCGGACACGAATAGCGTCCTTGAAGCGGCGAGTGCACGCTAGCTCCAACCGCCTTGTTGCGCTTGTGGCAGGAAGAATGGAAAGTCCTATAATGTGGCACTGGATGACGACTCACCGAGCATCATCTGACTATGTACAGTGATATAATTATTATGTTCTATGTGTGTGTGTAGTCAAAAAATTTCAATGTGTTGTGTATGACTGTGTAGTATCTATATATTGTTTGTAGTGTATTTTAAGATATGTGTAGTTGTAGTTTTTTGTGTAATTTGTGTTTATGTTTTCTTGAGTTTTAATAACCTCTATGGGAAAATTGTCTGAGAAGAAAGATTATATTATTAATTTGGGTACTTCTTCTTCTTCTATCGTGTCGACATGAGCTACATAATAATAACAGCTCATGCCGTGGGGAAAAGATTAGCCAGTCAGCAGGTTGGTAGCGGGGCTGACTGCCCAGGGTGCGCCGGACGATCAATTAAACATCGTCACTCGTGGAGGCTCTTTTAATGCACAACATTTGGGTACTGTAGTAGCCGAATCAAAAATTTTGTGAAAAATGTCGACATGAAATTATTCAACTTTTTTTTGGCGAAAATGCGACTAAGTCCCGGAAACGCCCATTTACATAGCCGATGTCGGCGCGATGGTGCGTGGCGACTTCAAATGGGAATTATAATACCAAATTGAATACAAAACTTTCCTTTCAGTGCCGAGTAATGGAGGAGTCTATGCACCGGAACAATCGAAAAGACAAATAGAATGAGAGAGGAGACGAGACACTCGCTCTGTAGAAATAATAAGTGCCTGACGTCTTTTTGGACGTTCCTGCCGCGCTTTTTTTGTAGCGATAAATTTTTACGCTTTGATCTTTCCAATTCAAATAGGCTTTTTTTCTCGTAGAATCAGAAGTTATAGGAATATTTTAAAAGCTTTAAGTGAGGCGACGGAGCGGATTTTCTTTTCCACCGGCTATATCGTTCTGATTGAAATGCAAATGAAACGGTGTCCGTTCTAAACGTATTTATTTTATCATACCTCTTTGGTTAATCTGCCAAATGATGGTGATAATCTAGTGCCTAAGCACCACACTGAGAAAAACCTCTTTGCAGTGGAATAATACATTAAAATACATGTTAAATCAAACATAACCCTTGATCAGTGAAATTCTGCTAAATGAATTTCCATAATTTTTTGTATCCTTTCATAACGTCAAGAAACTATTAAATGAAAAATTTATATATCTCAGCATTAGTAGTAAAATTTATGAAATTTTAATCTTCTCTCTGCAGTCGAGCAATGACAGGGATTGTTTGCTGAAGAATCTGAAGCGGTTCATTATTCCGTTCCGAGTTATTTGGCGCCCAACGAGGGGCTACGCGCGCTCGACGGCGAACATCTGACGAATCACTCGCAGATTTGAATCTGTATCCGCGCAACGTTTCAGTTATTTATACGCTCCATGTGTGGGTGTGTGCGTTATAAGCGTCTAACCACGTTTTGTAGTTGTAACTTCAAATCTGAACAAGTTACACAACGAAACAAGCTGCAACAAAAACATTTGCCTATGCCGACGTTAGTGAATTGTTCTCCCGCTCGTGACTGGGTAATTTCCATACATTTCAAGTTCCATCGCCTGCGGGACGTTCGTTCTTTTGTTGATAAATGTTTGACGGGAACTCCGGGGACGCCATTAAAAGTTTTTTCGTGAATAATTCCAGTTTACATACGCAAATGTTTACTCGTGAGTTTACCCCCGCGCTCACCTATTCGGTGATTTCTTTTCATAGAGGCGTTTGTTCGAGGAGTGGTGAATTTCTTCTGAGCGGAGTCGTTGAATATGTAATTGGAAAAGTTTTTGTGTTTTCTTTGTCATAACCCTTAGTTCTGACGTAATTTACCGGGGATCAGGGGCAAACACCGCGCCTTTAATATAATACAATTCACACGCAAGTGCTAACATTTTCGCTTGATTGAAAACTGCAAACTGACTGCTATTAATATAGGAGTCAGTTTGCGGGTAAAGTTTATTGGAAAGTTTTTGTAGGAACAAAGTGACCGATAAAGACACGTAGACCTTAAAGTTGTCGGCGACGTGGTCGGGTGAAGTGGTAAGTTCTGAGCCATAACTCAGTGGGACGAAGTTGGACGATCAGATTGTGTGGAAGACAAAAACAGCCTGACGTCACGGAAGCTAGATTGCGTGGATAAACGCGCTTGCTTGCTTGCTATATAATTATCAAATCTTTTTATTTGTACGGTCGACCGCACGTCGGTGGTAACACTTTGACATTGACAGCATCTTTATTTCGTGAGCAGTAAGGGCGGTTTTCGAACTGAAGTGTTACCACTGTCATGCAGTCGACTGTACGTCTAGCGTAGTAGGAATTTTAAGGCAAGTTAATCCGCATAGTGCTTACACCTTATTATTAATTTATATATGCTTTATTGTACACCATAAAAAACCATTACATTGAATATGCATTTAAACTATTGTATAAATGGCGGCCTTATCGCGATCAGCGATTTCTTCCAGGCAACCTTAGGATGGACAAGAATGAACTGGACATAAAATGGGGAATCAAGAATATTTCATCATTATAATCTTCTTCTAAATACTTTTTCTTATATTCAAAAGCCGCGCCGCAAAAAACAAATATACAAAATTAATTAGACTTAGCTAAACTTGTTTCGTTCTTGGAGTTGTTTTATTTTAAAGCCAAAACAATCTGGAATTTTCACGAAAAAAAAAACATAACTAAAAATGCGTGCAAACGCAATCGACAACGATTTATCGTATAGGAAATGGAACTGTCGCCGATTAACTGTGCAAACGAGATAATATGCAACGATATATCATACACACGTTCGATAAAACTGCGCAACCGGACTGCACAGATAAATCGCTACGATATATCGTTGCCGTGTGTAGCCGCCATTAGTGATTAACTTACAGCTCGTAAGCAATGAACTGTGATGGATATTAGACTTCAATTTCAAGTAGTGCTGTATCATTACTCAATTTCATAACTCTACTCATCATAAGGATTATAAAACGACGATTACAACTTCAAAACAATATAACTAATCTCCATACTTTCTAAGAACAACTAAGTTATTGAGCAGAGATATTCCCCGATTAATTAACACTACTAATTCTCAGAACTCTTGAACCAAGACACTACTTAGGTAATCCTTTACCGGGATACCGTTAACTAACTGCAAATTAAGATTACACGTCGTGATAAGGCGACGTGTCGGGTTCAAACGGGATCTCCAATAAGTGGGTGTAACAGACCGCACTTGTAAGCAAGTACCGCTGGATATTTATAGCCCAGCGTTGGGGAACATATTTTGTTGCGGCTTGCTTAGAAATCAACGGTACATTTTGTGGGTGTAGAGGTTTGAGTGGATTTTATATTGTTATTTCTGTAGTATTAACTGTGCGAATAAGATTGATTTTCGTTTATCTATTGTTTGGATAAGTACCTAAGTACCTACCTACTTACCTTTATGTTCTCAAGTAGCTTATCTACTTAATAAAATTCTTAAAACTGACTGACAGACAAGGAAGTCCAAGGAAGCCGGTGGGTCTAGCAGGATGAAATTTGGCACAGGTGTTCCTTAGATAACGTTAGTGAGCACTAAGAATTTTTGAAAATTCATTCCCTAAAGGAGT
Organism: Asteroscopus sphinx; assembly: GCA_949699075.1. Lineage (NCBI taxonomy): Eukaryota > Metazoa > Arthropoda > Insecta > Lepidoptera > Noctuidae > Asteroscopus > Asteroscopus sphinx. Next base: position 11,965,569 of record OX453006.1, on the reverse strand, counting down.
ATTTAGATAAGGGTGGAAAGTTTGAATGAATATCCGTCATTTTTGAAAATTCGTATTCGGCTTTTTGGTTGAAATTATGGAAATAAAAATTTCAATCAAAAAAAATTCAATACATTTTCAATTTTCAATTTCAATTTTAATTTTCATTTTCGGATGGCCGATGGGGCGGTAAAGTTCTGGAGTGGCGACCGCGTACTGGAAGGCGCAGCGTGGGTAGGCACACAAGGTGGACCGACGACCTGGTGAAGGTCGCGGGAATCCGCTGGATGCGGAAGGCACAGGACCGGTCGTTGTGGCGATGCTTGGGGGAGGCCTATATCCAGCAGTGGACGTCTTTCGGCTGAAGTGATGAATGATGATGATGATGATTCATTACATCATACTATTTAAAAGAATATACTTCCAGATTTATAAAAATATAAATATATATATAGATTATTATAAAAATCCAGTTCCGATGATGGGATGCATGTAGAATTGAGGGAGCTCCTCAAATATTATAGGCATACATATAGCGATATTGTTATGGCAATGGAGAGGGATTCCCTCTCCATTGCCCTTTGAGTGACTTTGAGCCTTCTTATCAGGCCCATTGTGAGCGACCACGTTTCAGTACCGTAAGTAATTACTGACAACACACACTGGTCAAAGACTTTCGTCTTGAGACACTGCGGTATTTTGGATGAGAAGATATTGCGTAGCTTCCCGAACGCTGCCCAACCGAGTCGGATTCGACGATTGACCTCTTTCTCAATGTTGGACTTACCTAGCGGGACAGTTTGTCCTAGGTATACATAATCGTCAACAACTTCGTGTGTAGATTCTCCGATGTTTACGGGAATGGGTGCTATATTGGAATTCGACATAACCTTTGTCTTGTCCATATTCATTTTAAGACCCACTCTATCAGAAGCTCTACTGAGGTCATCGAGCATTGTACCGAGGCCCTCCATGGTCTCAGCCGTGACTACTATGTTGTCGGCAAACCGAAGGTGAGTGATGTACTCGCCGTTTATGTTAATGCCTAGCCCCTTCCAGTCCAGAACCTTGAAGACATCCTCCAATGCAGCAGTGAACCGTTTCGGAGAGATCACATCTCCCTGTCTCACACCTCGCTGCAGAAGGATTGGTTTCGAGGCTTGGTCCTGTAATCGGACTGACATAGTGGCGTTTTCATACAAAGACTTTAACACTTCGATGTACCGATAGTCAATCTGGCACCGTTGAAGAGACTGTAGTACCGCCCAAGTCTCGATCGAATCGAAGGCTTTCTCGTAGTCCACAAACGCTAAACAAAGAGGCAAGTTATACTCTTCGGTCTTCTGTATAACCTGCTGCAGCGTATGTATGTGGTCTACGGTGCTAAAGCCTTTTCGGAAACCGGCTTGTTCGGGAGGCTGGAAGTCGTCAAACCTGCGCGAAAGACGGTTCGTAATGACTCTCGAAAACAGCTTGTAGACATGGCTCAGAAGTGAGATGGGCCTATAATTCTTCAGTAGAGCATTATCGCCCTTTTTGAAGAAGAGTACCACCACACCTCTGCTCCATGCCTGTGGCGTTCTTCCCTCGAGATGTAATGAATAGTACCTTTCAATTAATACCTATTATCCTGCAACTTTTACTAGGTATTGTATCAACCCTGCCGCTACATCTGGCAGGGGACCTTCGGGATCGTGGACGCTAAGAGTTGGGGGACTCGAGGCGTCTATTAAGCGACCCTGGGGAGGACAACAGTACGTGGTAGTCGCGAGCTGCTGTGGGGAAAACAATATTGTTTTCCCGGGACGCGCCAAAGGCGTAGCACTAGAGGAGCACCGGCGCGGTCTAATGGAGTTCACGGAGCTCCTCTATTTTGTGCAGAGGATGGCCACCGTGTGGTTTTAGTCGGTAAGAGTCCGACATACCCCTCCGCCGTCCCCAGACGGAGGGTATCCATGTTACACCCGAAAAAAAAAAAAAAGGTATTGTATCAAAGCGAATATTCGTGTTATCACAACAACTGTGTTCGTCAACAATATTTGCAATACATGCATTTCTTAAATTTTGGCGCGATTTCACAAACATTCTCCGAAACCTGAAAGTGGGGCCCTAGGATTATAAGTACCTACACATACCTACACGTATTGTATTAAACGTATATAAATAATTTGAAGGATCAGTGGGGACTGGTTGTGATTATTTCGCGCTTACGAAATTAATAAGGTAAATTTCACCGGTGAGTGAGAGGCGTTATTGCGTTACCCTAGAACCGCTTGTTTGATGTGAATCAGAGATTGTAACAATAATAATATTGTTATGTTTGTTTTAACCTGTATGAAAGTTATTAAAAATAAGTTGGTTGGTAATAACAATGATGGAAATCCATCACAAACAACTCATGGCAGATATTTTATCTTCTAAAAATTTGATACAAACAAATAGGAGTAAAATAAAGATAGATTTAGTGCCGTTTAGCTGAATCCAGCAATACAGGGACTGTTGTTGACATCTGACTGAAACGGTGGTAGGCAGTGAATATGTCAGTTAAAGACCGACTCTACGACAGACCCCAGCCAAGTGCCAATCAGCGTGTTTATGTATTTTGTTCGCAAATGCTTCCCACGTGGCACTGGACCACGTGGGTCAGTTTACAACACCATCCACACCGTGTGCTGTGCAAGGACATGGTTCAATGTGCTGAGGACCTTATTCTCTAGGTGCAAAGATAATAAATAGATAGGTAGATAGAATATGCTTTATTGTACACCATGAAAATAGTAGTAAACAGGAACAACGTATAAATTATGGGTACATTGGCGGTCTTATCGCTAAAAGCGATATCTTCCAGACAACCTTTGGATGGACAAATAATTCGTAATATCTAGATCTAGAGAAGATACCTTGAAGACTGAAGACTTCATTTCATATCCACATCTAACTTAAATAGACAAAGAAAGAATATATATCAAGAGAAATAACTCTTTACCGACATTTTATTTTCCCCCTATAAAAGCTAAATCCACAATATTGTGAGGCGGTGAACTATCAAACTATACTACCACATAATTTATTATGAAATATTCAAACACACAAACATGGTGGTGTTGTGGGAAAAGCTAAGTATGAGCCAAGATTCATGCAAGTTAATAGATATGAAGTTTTTATGAGCCATAACGTCACCTCTGGAAGTGAAATAAAAAGGTTTATATCACTTTTTTATGCGGCTGCCGAGGAATATATTTTTTCTTAATTTGGACTACTGCACTGTTAAAATGTTGGATATTTTATGTTTATGAAAATTGTAGAGAAATTAATCCTTCAAGATATTTTTTAAATGGATATGATGGAGTGACATATTTAAAAATGTCACTTCGTCTGCATCTGAAGAAAATGAGATAAGTGGTTGATATATAGTTTTATATTTCATTTTTTTTCTAAATTTTTAGCAGACTATTTTCACCAAGCATAAGATACTTTTACTGTATCAATTCATCTATGCTATACACAATAAAATCAGATTTACAAAGACTAATTGCGTATAAAACGCCAATAAACGTCATAAGCACGTAATACTCGTAGACAGAGTAACAGCGTCACTTCAAAAGGCGACATCGAGGTAAATCGAGGGTGTCCAAGTCTCGTACGACAAATTATGTGCCCGCGAACAGATAGCGATATTGTCGCCCCAAAAACACTTTTCTCTTGTTTTTCCCCGAAATGGGGAAGGAAGAACGGTAGTTCGGCAAGACAGCTTGATCCGGTGTACGGCCGTTTTAGGGGCAGCAACAAGTATCTTATTTACACATGGGAATACAAACTTTGTACCCGAGAATAAAGAGTTTAATTTATTTTGTGCACATGCCAGGGTAGAAAGAATTCATACGTGCCGTATAAGGAGGAATGTGAAAGTGATGGAGCGTCACACGAACGAGTTATACTCTGAATCAAGTACTTAGTTTTATTGCGTTTGGGTTCACTGGTGTCTGGTTAATGTAGGAAAAGTATTCTTTTACTACTATTCTTCTTGTTCTGTCCAAACAAGGGGCGACACGTACCTACATCTTTCCCCCTGCGGACATTGATAAAATTAATCAACGTTCCGAAATAAGCTCTTGGTGTAAATAAATCTGAGCAGAAGCTTATATACGAGTATGTTATGTAAGCATTAACATTAAAAGCTAAGGCACCTTCAAACGACAACGTCCCAAAAGAAAATACTTTAGAAAGAAAGGAAAAAACGGGAAAAACCAATTGTGCATCTCCGCTTCATTGTGAGGAGTCCAAAAGAAGCCCGATATAAACGAAGGACGGGGACGACTCGTTAAAAGAGATACTTATGAAAAGAGGAGGTTCGTGGAAAAAATCGAAAAGCTGAGGTAAACAATAGAGACGCGGTTGGAGGCGCCGGGACAAGTTTTCAATTAACAGAATGAGACTCAAGTTGACAACTCGACAACTCGATAGCACACTACACTAACAGTATAGTCTAACAAAGCAATTAGTATACAGGGTAGAGATATATGAATGAAGTTTTCTCAGAAGATTATGGATGTTTTCGAGTGAAATCTCATTTTAATAACGGACAAAAGTAAACTGTATTTATACAAAACCCTAATCAAACCATTCTATAACAACTTCCTGAGAAATCTTCATCTATATATGGCGACCCTGTATACTAATTGCTTTGTTAAACTGTACCTCTCACGCTATAGTGTATACAGCTGTAACTAAGTGTTCTAGCAAAATGTTGCATTGAAGCAAAAGGGGCGATGAACTGCACAATACGTAATATGTAATAGGTGTTTATGCGAAAGAGAGTTGGCGGAGGTTTCGGAACGGCCCGCAAAATGAGTGGGTTAAATGGAGCGTGGACGCGACGAGGCCCGTTGCACTTGTTGCAATTTCACTCCACTCCACAACTTAATTATGCCGAGTGTGCCTTTAAATTTGCTATAGACGAATGACGTTAATTTCACTCGAGAAGGTTACCGTCCATTACTCTAATTGCGAGCCGCATTTCATCTAAGCATCTCACAACTTCGGCCCGCACCTAAGAATCCTTCAACAAACTCGAGAAAATTCACAGAAACCAACTACCAAAGAGTATGGAAGTAAACGAGGACGCTTCGCTAATATTCCTAATTAAGCTTTTAATGTAATTGAATGAGTGGAGACACATTGCGATTGGAAGGAAGGAGTGAGAGAGCGGCGCGCACCCCTTCGCTCGCGACCAAAAATACTTTTAGATAAATTACTTAGAGCGAACTCAGTGCGCATACAAATCGGCCAGCGATTCTCCATATTTCACCTTGCCGAACACTCGCTCGATTTACACACTTCTGTAATAGGCGGGGGAGGGTAAACGCCGCGATGGACGAGTGCCGATGCAGAGATCTCAACTCGGTGAAAATTAAGCCATTTCCGTTTAGGAGCGTCGTGTTCTAACTTTATTACTAATCGAGTCACGTCACGAAAAGAATTTCCGATATACAATTAAAGGTGAAACGGGTGTCGAGGATCTCGAGTCAGAGGTGGGCCGATATTGTCCGCGTCTGTCGCGAGGAGGCAAATAACCGGAGAGCAGGGCACCTGTGCTCGTTAATGCGCCGCCCCGTCTGGCCGAATGGCCGAGGAATCAATTAGGCCGTTGCCGAATTGCGTAACGGCTCCAGTTACGAGCATTACGAGTGGGTCCGCAGCTGCTTTTTGCTCATCCAACCTCTTGTTATTGCACAATCGACATTCGACGCCTCAGATTAAGATATTACGTATTCATCGAACCTTTTCATTAGTTTTATTGAAGGAGTTAAGTAAACAGTGGGGTAATTGTGTAATGCATTCACATTGACATTAGCTTTCATTTTGAAATTACAGCAATATTCATTGCGTGGTACGTAGTTGTCAATATGACGGATTGTCAAAACACACAAAGCAATGAACATTGAAATCCAGATGATTGCGATCGCGATTGAGTTACGCAATTCGGCAGCAGACTCGATAGTCTAGATTAGTTTCTAGCTTACCTACATAAACTTCTCCGTGTGGAGCCGGGCACAAAGAATAGCAACACCTAATCTCTTCTCATGGGTTTCGTAAAAGGCGACTAAGGGGTTCACCAGAGGATGGCAGTGGATGAGCGTTCTCCGAGTATTTATTCAACCAACTGCGATCGCCAAGCGTGGCGATTGTGGCATATCCCCCTTTTGGAGGAGGCCTATGTCCAGCAGTGGATGTCTTACAGCTGAAATGATGATGATACATAAAATTCAGCCGTTTTGTTTAACATCGTAGACTACAGTGCGGACAATAAAAAGAAATGTATCCGCCCCGATAAATAGCAAGTGCGACATGATATAGTTTTAAACGAGTTACAGTTGTCATGCGTGTATTTAACGACGACCGCATGTGTGCGCTGCTGGCGGCTCGGTAATGGATTACCTTAAACGCAACTGTATCATCGGGCTAGCCGCAGCGAGAATGATTCCAACAAAAAATTACATTTAATCCGCTTGTGAATATCGAGATTTAAGCTAATATTAATTTGTTTTTTAAAAGTTTGTAACAATGTTTATGAAACTTTGATTAGTGGTGGGCTTTATTAAATTCTCATTACTGTGAGCTAAGTTTTTAAATAAATTATTTTAATTAAGAAAGAAGTTAAGAGAGAACAATCGATAGAGGGCAAACCGCAGCAATCATACGCGGCAAAAAGCAAGCTCAAAATTAATCAATGTCTATAAAAACAGATGAAGGCTAAGCACCCTATCGACACGGACCGATGCTGGAGTATTAAAAAAATCCAAATTAATTAGGGCGAATAAATTTAAATCGTCAAGGGAACGAGCTCGTAATTTTCGCCATGTCCGCTGTAGATTGCGGCGTGTGAGGGCAGTCGTATGTGAATTATTTAGAGGCGGTCGCGCGGCCGACTGGCCCGCAATTAATGAAGTGGTCCGAGTCGTTTGTCAATGCGGTGGTCTGTGGCGGTCGGCGGACCCTCACCTACACCAATCTGTTACCTAAAATGTGTCAGATGCAGTAAGCCTAAAGAATATTTGTGATTCATTATATCAAATCAATTATTGCTGGAAAAAACTGGAAATAAAAGGCTTTTTTATTTTTTATTTATTTATATCAAATCAATCGTAAACTCCAATTGCGAGTCATACTGGTTAACTTAAATTGCGTTAAGTCCTGATTTAATTGCTTCCCAAAGAAATTGGTAATTTGACTTGTTTATTTTGCTAGCATGGAACATGAAAGTTTGAATGGCTTGGACGTTACTTACCCGTGTTTATCAAATTAATGCTTTCCTGTCATAAATGCGTACAGGTATCCAACGTGTAATTATTCTTGCCACAAAGCTACCCATAATAGTTTTATTATTCGGATTACATGGCATTATCTCACGTCTATTAAGCATAATTTTACTAATAACTATTCAACGGCTTAACATCACTGTGGCGATATTCTAAAAGGTGATTATAAATCTAGTGAAGAGGTCGGAAGCGGGCCGCCGAGGTCGCCGTTAATTTTAATGGTGAGATTTATTTGTCCCCGATTACGAGGAGTTTGATCAAATTCCGAGGCAGCGTGTAAGCGCCCTCGCAATGACATTAGACGGCGATGCCACGACCCGTGCCGCACCGCGCCCCTGTAATCGTACCGTTTAAATATAATTGCAATAAGTTAATAAAATCCCACAGCGCTTTTAATTAATTTGTGGCGACACAGGCGCCCAATTAAATGGGGATTTCGAAAATTTCATAAAGCGCCGTTGTGTGGTAAACGCTATTTTTACGGGCACTTTGTTTTTGTGCGGTTTGTTTGTGAATGCGTGGCTCGTCAATTTTGAGTGAAAAAGTAAATAATGTAATGGCTTTCATTAAGTGATTGGGTGAATGTGAGCTCTTCAAATAATCGCTGTCCAAAACCAATCACCTATTCATTAATTTCACGTAACACAATATTTTATTCGAAATACCGTACGTAGAAAATCTGAGTTAACGAATAGGTTTTAATGGAACCCATTTAGAATCATGAAGTATGAAATTCCGAAATTCGTGTTCTCGGTTGAATTAATAGACCAGAAAAAGTCGTGTAGTCTGTTGTCAAAACGTAGCGTCTCAATTCGTTGTCCGTATTGTTAATATGCATTAGGGTGGATGACGCCGGCTTCGGCTCCTCATTACGCGATGCGCCATCAAAGACGTCCACGATACGGACCGTGAAGTGTCCCGGATACAAGCCGCTCAATTATGTTAATGGATTTGCAGCATTCTCTACAACAGGCCTGCCTTCACTTCAGCTGATTGATATGCAGTTTCCACTATGTCACATAATTATGTACATGTGTCTATTAGGTACATTACATATAGCCATCTATTATTTCAGTTACAAACGAAACGGTCACCCATCCACAGACTGACCGCGACAAGTGCAGCTTAAGTTCGCCGGTTGTACAATACTTGCGGTTATTACTACAATCTTTGCATAACCACAAGGATTGTACAATCTGTGAGGTTAAGCTGCACTTGCCGCGGTCAGTCTGTGGATGGGTGACCGTTTCGTTACACATCGAGATCCTTCCGTGCCTCGGAGAGCACGTTAAGCTGTCGGTCCCGGTTGTCATACGAATATCTGTGGCAGTCGTTATGGGTAGTCAGAGCCTGAAAGTCTGACAACTGGTCTTACCTCCGAATGTCAGTATTGCCTGGGCATTAACCCAGTTACTGGTAACTGGGTTGTGGGGGTCTGATGGCAGTCTCTCCGTATAAAATACTGATGTTCAGCCGCATCTGGTTAGACTGGAAGCCAACCCTACTATAATTGGGAAAAGGCGAGGAGGATGATGATGATGATATTGATTAATGCCGCACGTAATTATGAGGATAAAAATAACAGCGGTTAAAACAACACATAAGCCTATATTTGCTGTACACTGATACTCATTTCATACAAAATCAATAGGTTACCCTAATAGAACAAATACATTTTATTTCTCGACGTGTCTAGGCGCAGGGAATGATTGATAGTGCTTTGAGCACACAACGCTTATTGAACGGCAACAGAGGGGACCACCGAAATAATGACAGTTTGTATCGAAGCGACAGGGGAGTGTTTAACAAAAATATATTAACCTACACTAAAATGGTAATTAAAAGCAAAATTTTAAAAGCAATTGGAAACTAATTGAGGTCACGTCGACAGACTTGGTGAGCAAGTAAAATGATATGACACAAATAAAAATAAAAATTGTGTCTGAACAGTGACTTCGCGAAAAGGTAACTCGGCGAGGCAAGGGTGAGTTTGTAGGGTGACGCGTTTTACATAACAGTTATAAGAGAAGTCGCACACCTGCGAGTCTAACCGTAAGATTGGCTACAAAACGCCGACTCACCGGGCCGGTATACGCTTAAATTACGCGTAAAGCCGAACACAAAGGCTATGCGTATTCAAATTCCATTAATCTCCCACCCGGGGGAAGGTGGGGTAAAATGAACCGGCGCGGACAAAAACAATGCCGCCGGCAAATAACCGGCTCAGCATTGTTCCGGCAATTAGAAAGCTTTCCCATGTACCGGTCGTGTATAAAAACAGTGTAACATCAGCACGAATCGCTGCCTATTGCTCGTTACCGTTGATGTTTATTACGGTTATTAGGACTAAGTCGTGTGGTTCCATAATAATGTTTCTGGTATAAGTTGCTTTAAATTAATCATGTACCATGTACCTACATAGGTGGCTAATCACGTGTTATTTGAAACCAGAAACTGTATTATAATCTGATCGTTAATAGCATCGTTAACTTTGATTGCAGCCCAAATGTGTCGAAGTCGTTTTAAGCATGATTGGACCAACGCTATCGTACGACGATATAATCTGGGAAAAGCCGGATCAAAGGTGGATATCAGCGAATTAAAACCGACTGTCGAGTGTTCGGTAGCGAATGCGACAAATGACACCACGTTACCAATTGATTCCCAAATAATCCCTGACCGGTCATTCGGGCCAATGTCAATTCTTTAGAAATAAATAACTTCAAACCACACGCTTCTCTTTTAATGATGAAGGATTTTTGTAAGAACAACATATATATAATGAGTACACAACACTACACAATCATGCTTAATGAATTTATGAAATAGATGATGTATTGCAAGTAATACAATAATGTGTGAAGGTTCACTACATACATAGGATATAATATAGAAACTCACGAATGTATAATCCGCGATACCGATAACAGGGCAGCTTACCTGCAAGAAAAACAATATTATACATATTTTACATTCCATTGAACCCTAAACTGCAACTTGACACAAGCTGCTCCGCCTAATGGGAACAATGTGGCTGCCGCAATCACAAGGAGCATGGCCGCGCTATTGTTTTTACCGCTGTTATTGCGGAGTGCCGAGTAGCAATAAGCGAGCGTCGTTTGCTCAGAGGCACTATTGTACCCGGTTATTAGGACAGGTCCTACGCGGCCCGCGGCGGCTGTGGGTTAAGATCGGCTCAACCAACTCAACCCGACTTTCTTGCTGTGTAGGTGGCATACTTAAGCCATCTGACGTCAGGTTGCGTCGGGTTACATCGGGTTCCTTCGAGTTACCTCGGCAACGTTATAACATATCTGAAGGATTATGTACACGAGTTTACAGTGTTACAGTACCTTGATTAAATGCTTGTGTATTTAATTATACGAGTGTTCCAGCGAAACAAGCGTCAATTTGTCCCGGCTGCACAAAGCAGAACTAATAATTAATTTGAATGACCGAGATTTAAGCGTGCTCATAATACTCAGCTCACATTTCCACCATACACAACAAATTCCTAATGTCATCTCGTTAAAGCTGCCATATGTATGACGTCACTGTTATTCAACAATACAACTCACAGTTACAGCAAGTGAAGCGTGTGCTACACGGTGAGCAACCAGCCTCCCCACCAAAGTGACCTTGGTGGGAGGTTGGTCGCTAACAGCCGTCGTCAAAAAAAATTTGGTGGCAAACCACTGTCTACATGGTTGGAAACCAGCAAGGTCACCTTGGTGGGGAGGCTGGTTTGTCACCGTGTACCAGACGCTTTACAGTAACATTTTCATCATACGAGTATCAGATTGCGAAAGTCTGTTACAGAACGTAATGCTTTCCTAAACCACTATGGCATAAAAAGTCCCATAAGCCTACATCACCATCATCTTTGACAGGCATGTTAATAAGTCACCATTATTACTATTGATTAATAAAGAGTCTGTACTATCCCACCATATTTTGTCTATTTATGTGAACGTAAAAGAAGGGATCAGCTGATTATTTTTTCGCTATTGCAGGGTTGGTCCCATAGTGGCCCCTGTCATACCATACAGGTTGTCCTAGTTCTGGGTCCAGGGCTAGACTGCTGTTATGTTCTTTTGAAGTCGATATAGTCAATAAACAAATAAATAAAGGCGATATACTATCATTACGTTATTAACATTAAAATAAAAGTTGTTTATAATGATGAGTACAATGGCCCCTTAAGAGGTTTAGTATAAACTAAGAATAAGGTTGAATAGACTTTAAAACGGTGGGTATGTATATTCACTTTAAAATATCACACATAAAAAAAAACCCGCTTAATACATGACCTCCTCCTTTTTTTGAAGTCGGTTAAAAAGATTATTCCATAGAGGTAAACTCACTAAGCACAGCTAGTAACGATGTAAACTTTCCTTTACAGTACGCCAAGTAAACGTATGTACTTCTAACTAACAAATTCCAGGATTGGAGAATGTTTTAATGACGCCCTTATCGAGCCGAACATTCCAGAGAAATTATAATTCCAAGACGCTCTTAAAGCGATACCAATTTCAATAATTACGTGTCCTTGACATAATCAAAATTAAGACTTTGAGTGTCTGTGATTCCTATTTTAGGTTGGGATTGTACTTAATATACATAGTTAAGGAGATTATCCGGAGAAGAACCAGCGTGACCGACATAGCTTGTAAGATCGGCACGCTAAACTGGCAGTGGGCTGGCCATGTCTGTTGAAGGACCGGTGGCCGTTTAAGCAGACGAGTCCTTGAGTGGAGACCACGAATTGGCAAACGCAGCGTAGAGCGCCCCCCCGCCAGATGGACCGACGACCTGAAGAAGGTAGTTGGGTGGACTGGATGCGGAAGGCGAGGACCGAGTGTTGTGGTGCAACTTGGGAGAGGTCTATGTCCAGCAATGGACTGCGATAGGTTAAGTAGATACATACCAGTTTCTTCGGGTGCTTCTTATTGATAATAGTTTTGGCAATGACAAATTTTGCTAAGAATAACTGTTTGAACTATGGCTTCAGGAGTTTTTAAGGCAATGATTTGAAGCACTCCTTTAAATAGAGCTTTCAGGACTGTCACATCTTAACAAAATAATTATGTCACTTTTCATATAGTATCAGAAATTAAAAGAAAATTATTTCTTGATGTCATGAAACTTGCATGAATAAAATTCGTCCCGCCAAATGAGCCCAAAAGCAGCAACCGATCAAACAAACCCGAACCGCCGATTCGCAAACGAACGTGTCATGCCAAAGAACCAATAAGGCAATAATACCTTTATTTGGGTAAAATGATACGTCTAATTCTCTGTACAAATAATAGGCACAGCGGATATACGAGCAAACAGTTTGTGGGCAAACATACGTCGCGGTTGTCATAGCGTATAGCTACATTGTACGGGTAAAGTGCGGCCCGGCCGTTTAGCGGTTTGCCACCGAACATTAGCTGTCGACACCGTTTCCAACAATATTGTGATTATTTTAAATATTAAACGCTTTAGCCGCATCTGAGTAACGGAAAATAATATTGTGGGAGTTTTAGTGATATTACTTTGCCACAATGTTGTGGAGTTTCAGGTTGGCTTTATTAAAAACAAACTGGACAGGTTATTTTACGAAATGCTAGGTTATTTTACTAAATTCTGTATTTTTTTGGATTTGAATTTTTAATGCTTTAAGGTAATGTAACAACACGAACCTTAAAGCATTAAAAATTACGCTCGAGTTTGAACAATACACCGGTGAATAAGTCGAGGCAACAGTGCGCAGACATGAGACAGAATGTTACAACTTCGAACATTACAGCAGTGGGTATTATGCGTTAAGCCGAGCATTACAGTGCACAAACTAGGAATGTTCTTATGTCGCAGTTTGAATGTTCGCAGTTTGTAACAAGCGATACTCAGTGTATATTCGTCGAAGGGTCGGCACTCGAAGTTGTAACGGAATACGTCTACCTAGGGCAGGCAATTCAGCTTGGTAGACACAACTTCGAGAAAGAAGCCAACAGAAGGATCCGTCTGGGCTGGGCAGCATTTGGCAAACTTCGCCGAGTCTTCTCGTCGCCTATACCAAAGTTTGAAGACAAATGTCTTCAACCAGTGCGTCCTGCCAGTCATGACTTACGGTGCCGAGATGTGGACACTGACAGTTGGGCTAGTCCACAAATTCAAAGTCGCTCAGCGAGCTATGGAGCGAGCTATGCTTGGAGTTTCTTTGAAGGATAAAATCCGTAACGAGATTATCCGGAGAAGAACCGGAGTGACCGACATAGCTTGTAGGAACAGTAACCAGAAGTGGCAGTGGGCTGGCCATGTCTGTCGAAGGACCGATGGACGTTGGAGCAGACGAGTCCTTGAGTGGAGACCGCGAATCTGCAAACGCAGCGTAGGGCGCCCCCCTGCCAGATGGACCGACGACCTAAAGAACGTGGCTGGGGGGGACTGGATGCGGAAGGCAGAGGACCGAGCGTTGTGGCGCAACTTGGGAGAGGCCTATGTCCAGCAGTGGACTGCGATAGGCTGAGTTGATTGATTGATTGATTGATGCTCAGTGTCGAGCAGTTACAAAAGTGAATGCTCCTCGGTCAGTATGTTGAGCTGCGTGCTATTGTAATGTAACTAACGATCAACTTCGAATTTTGAATTGTTACATTACACGCGAATTGTCTCGGCGAGTAGGCGTCCTTTATAGAATATATGATTTAAAAATAATTACAAAAATAACCTTCTTCTTTTTGAAGTCGGTAATAAAAGTTACTTTTGCCCAAGAATTACATACAATTACTACTTTTGCGTGTGTTCCGTGTGGTGTCGGACGTAAAGAATTGCACCATCCTATATCTTCTCATGGGAGTTGTAAAAGGCGACGAAGGGATTCACCAGAGGTTGGGCAGCAGCGTTCTCCGAGTATTTAACCAACCAACTGCGATCGCCAACCAACTGCGATCGCCAACCGGCCTGCCAAGCGTGGCGATTATGGCATATCCCCCCAAGCTACTTGGAGGAGGTCAATGTCTAGCAGTGGACGTTTTTTGGCTGAAAGTATGACTACTTTTGCCATGACAACACCATAAAATTATTACTTTGAAGGCATCCGGGTTTTAGGAGAAGGCGTTCTACGAGCTACGGCCCCTAATAAAGGGCTCGTAGAACAAGAGAAGGCATACCAAGAAACATGTTTCCGTAGTTAAACTGAGATAAGTAGATAGATAGTATTGTGAACAAACCACAAATTACATCATTTTCTTTATATTTCCAGTTCAAATTGAGTGGAATTCAAATAAGATCACTGGCTTAAAATAATTGTAATTATGGTACCCCAATGAAATTTCTCACTAAACAAGCTCAATATGAACTCCATTATCACTGCTATTATCTCCCATTCGAGAGTTTTCCTTGTTATTTTCTCGTTGCCTACACAATTCATTAGAAAAACGGCGAGAGGGCTCCATTGCGACAGACTCCGTTGTGGGCACCGCAGTGGTTTTGTCAAAACAAGCTCAGGTTCGAGCGTAAAACGTTAGTCTTTTCACGTAAAAAACTCAACTCATTTATCAAATCACCGTTGTCTACATTACGGCGTCGGGGGCGTATTGTGAGTAGGCTAAAAAGCCCGTCTATACAAAACGGTGCGACGCGATGCTACGTCTCTACGTCTAATCACGCACAAAAATGAACCTTAAATTAACAAAATTCTTAAGCTTTTTATGTCAGATTCGCACAACGCAAGGCACGGGGTCCGATCACAAGTAATTTAAAGCCTAAATTAAACGAGTTAAATTATACAAATAAAATTAATGAAAGTGCAAAAGCGTAGCGATTTTCCAAACAAACGTTATTTTAGAAACTCTGAATAATTAAGAATTATTAAAATTCGCTATGAAGTCCACAGTAACCTCTAATTTATCGCGTACTTATATTTAGGGGCTTATCCAGGCGTGCGCGGATTTCTACTTCATCTAAAACGATTTTCCGGCCCGTTGATAAGGTCCAATTTTTCTTATAAGAACTGACTGGAACTAACTGGTCTTGGGCTCATTCCTAAATATTTCATTCTTAATATGGTTGTTTTCTGATTTATGAATTTGTCAATATCGTAGCCAGTTAGCATTACGGTACCTATATGTAATCATGTGAAATTTAGATACTGTTTTTATGTTTCAAACTATGATACCACTTCATTTGTTTTATTTGGGCTGTGTCAGTAATAAAAAGTTATTCTTTTAGAGACAGGAACGATAGGAAGTTAATAAACCGGCCAAGAGCATGTCGGGCCATGCTCAGTATTATAGGGTTCCTTAAGTAGGTGTAATTACAAACGAATCAAATCAAATACCTATTAATCATGGCTATTTTAGTTTTTGCAATAATCGGCAGCATTCGCGACTCAGTGTGTTAGTAGCGCCATCTAGCGATAAATTCAAGAAGCCAAATTTAAGAAGTTATGTCATTTCAAAGTTACTTTTTGTGATTTTTTCAAATATAAAGTAGCTAAAGGAGCATTATTTGCTATGATAATTTTTCTCTAAGGTCAATGACCTTTGAACTAGGACGTTTTAAGTATTTTTCAGTTTTCTCTCTATAACTCAAAAAATTATAATCACATTATACTCGAAATAATTTTAAAAGACAGTTTTCACAAAGGTCTATCAATGTGGAAGATTATAAGTTTCTACATTGCATAGTTTAGAAATGGCAGGGGGGGGGGGACACATTGCAAGCCACTTTGGCGGGCTATATTTCGCAGATGGTACATCTGATAAAAAAGTGGTGTATGAAACATTACCTTCATTTTAGTAGACCTATTCAATGATATCCCACACGAAGGGGTGCAGCGAAAAAAAATTATTCATCCCCATTTCACATGTATGGACGCCACCCCTAAAATACGTAAAAACGATTTTTTATTCTTTTAAAATTGAGATCTATATGTAGACTATTTTTTAACAAAATTTCATTTACTTATGTTTATAACTGTAGAAGTTATTAAGCTGTAAAGGATTAGGACAGACGGACAGACGGACGGACATGACGAAACTATAAGGGTTCCTTGTAGGACTTCGGAACCCTAAAAAACGTGATAAAAAGACTAAGTACAAACAAGTATCGTCCACACAATTCAGCCCATATGACACTATAAATACTGAATCGCGCAAGCAGAGTGTGACACGCAGCATAAACAAGCGCCCAACATAAACCGCTAGGCAGTAGCCCGCCAGGCGTAGACCCAGCTTGGTTGGAGGATCCTCCCTTTGCGGTGGTGGCACATGATACCTCGTTCCTCCATATCGGTGACCCGCCTACACAAACACCCAATCTGATAGATACTTAAAGATATTTTTTATTCGGCGTGCATTACATTTTCACCGCCTTTTAGTAAAGCGGATTGCCGTGAGGCAAAAACGACGAACGAAAACTCTTTCATTTGTTTAAGAGTGGCTTTACCTCCTTTAAGTGCTCTAGCATATAGGGACAGGCTTGAATACGCGAGAGTGTTGCAGCGGGAAAGGCTCACTTAAAAATTGCCTGAGTAATTTCTATGACGAACACGTACGTGCCAGACTCAAGTGCATTCCACATCGGAATTGGGCGCCGAGACCGAGACTCCGAGTTTGTGCCCCGCTCACAGCCGCCGCAGATATACTCCGAGCGGGAGATTACTTAAGCCAATTTTGTCTTAGTGCTCACGCCATTACCTGCGCGAGTACATGGACACACACACACACTTTAGGTACGTGATTAACAGCTAAGTGAAATTTATTTTATCGGGCTTCCTGCGAGCGAGGTGTATTCCATTGTCTAATGGAACATTCGTTTTGCTTACTCTCAAAGAGATGGAAAGAAGAACGCTGTAGTAGATTTTTTGATTAAATGGATTTATTCGACGATATATAGACGTGGTGGATAAATACGTAATACAAAGTTACGCAGTAAGATAGTTGAGTGAAAATGTTATTCTTGGTTTCTGTTGTAATTAAATATATGACATGTATGAACCCATATTTTAAGTAATTCTTAAGCTGGAACTTAAAAAAAAATTTACCTCGCGGTAACGGAGTTTTCACGTCGGAAACTCATATAAAAGACATTTCGGCGGAGCTCGTTGCCTATCGGCGGTATTATTCAAATTAATTTAGCGCGGTGAGGCAAAAAGTGCGCGCGTTGGGAGTGCCACCCCCATATTCATAGAGCTGCCCTAAATTAGCATCACAATGAAGTGTTAGGAGCGCGCCTCGCGAGCGGCAAGTGCTTAATGCGGCCTGCGTCTTCTCACACGATTATATCACATACTAATGAATTAAGTATTAAACTTTTCAGCCGCAAATTTGTTTGTGCTTCTGCGAAATTAACTAAGACTAATAATTACTGGAAGAAATTCGCGCAAGTGTGCATAGTTACGACAAAGTCAGCCGGGAATGAGTATCGCAGAACGAAAGGGTATAAATATGTAGGTTTATTCATAGGGGTGTATAATGTTAAGTGTCCCAAGTAGCGCGCCAGCTGAACGGCGCGGTATATTGTTTTTGGACCACCCTTTTACGCTTTCACGCCTATAAATAAATCAAAATATTCAGGAAGGGCTCGACTTTAAGGCGGCTTAGCGGAATCGTAAAATTCAACAGCGTTCGTACCGCCCCGGGGTTTATCTTTCGCCAACGTTTGGCGTGGTTTTGCTTGAACCGTAAAAGAGTATCACAGTGTATGAATAGAAAGCAACCCTCCCTTTTACCGAGGACATATGGAGTGGAGCACTTTACAAGTTTAATGCTGAGAGCAGATTATCTGTTCATAGGAAATATGAACCTGGAACCTGCCTTGCTTAGTGGTGAGCTACGTGAATAATTACTGACACCCCGTTACTTACAACTCCGTACCCACACACGCATACCGTAAACTCACGAGGTTACTAAAAACTTCTAACTTATTTAAACCCGTCGTATTATTTCGTATACTGTTTGAGAGTACTTGCTGCAAGTACATACATACATACATACAGGTTACTTGATAAAATATCAGACAAACTCGTGAAAAAAAACAGCTGTTCCATCATCATCATTTTAGCCGAAAGACGTCCACTGCTGGACATACTTAGACCTCCACCAAAAGGGGGGACATGCCATAAACGCCACGCTTGGCAGGCGGGTTGGCGATCGCAGTTCAGTTTTATAAATAAGTGGAGACCGAACTCAATCAAATATACTGGATAATTATCCCTATTTGCTATTTTTTTCAATGTTGCCATGTTGTGTGGTTTTGTGTTATGGTCTATGGAATTTCCAATCTTGCGTATTTATAAAAAATTACACATTTTATCTCGTATTGTATTTAATCTTACTTATTTATGTTTTTATCGTTATTTACCAACATCACGCCTCACTGATCTACGTTATTGCATTGTGAATTTGTGTCGACGCCGGCTATCGCTGAAAACCAGCGCTGTGTCTTTGCTCCGTGCATGAGGCACAGCAATATGCTGAGCGGTGGCCGTTTTGCGCGGATGTGACGCATATCTTACCACACTTCTTGGCTCTGTACCTGTATTTGTTCTGTGTTCTTGAATTTTTTGGTAATTTTGTGCGTGACTTTTGATGCAAATAAATATTTTTTCTTTCTTTTCTTTCTTTCTATTAGCTGTTCCCTAAATTTCGTCGATTTATGTGAACACAAATGTAGGGAACCGCAGATTTTGTTTCACTATATCAGTGTTGATCCCATAGTAAAAGTTGCTCAAATTGATGAGTACAATCATTCCTTAAAGAATTGCTAACGAATTCAAAATCATTCTGTATGGAACAGCAGATTTTTTTCACGTTGTCACGTTTTATTACAGAGTTGGTCCCATGGTAAAAGTTGTGCAGAATTATGAGCAGACCTTAAAGTGTTTTTGGTAGTTCTTCAATCACCCTGTACATTGCTTAATCCATCTGCGAGAAGCATTATCGTAACTGTTTAATATCCAATTCCAAACTACAAAATGAATAATGTTGTCTGAATAGTTCTAACTGAACAATTCAAACAGCAATATCATTTAACAAATTAAACATCGATTAGGGTTTATCACTTTTAATTATCCTTGTTGTTATATTGACTATGAAAAATATTCATCCATAATCTCGACGTCTAAGCGTATGCAAGGAATCCGAAATTTATCCACAAAATACAAGCGGCTTTTGTTATTCGCAAGTACGGAACGTTTTGGTCATTAATAACAATTTATTTAGCACAATAACGTAATTTTGGTCCACGGTCCACGAATAACCTTTGAGAAGACGTGGATTTGATATTAAACGGCGAATCGTTTTCTAAATTGATTAGATAGTTTATGATAAATTGTACAAGTTTAGGGATGCGTCCGCGGTTATATTAAACCGGGATAAACCATAAATGTTTGGACATGTTGTTTAATTTAAATGAATAGGTTTCATTCGATTAATTTAAATGGCCCGTTTGTAAGCTTTTTTTGGCAAAACCTATTGTGTTCGTCAATTTTCAATTTACATATTTTAGAACTTGATAATTAAGATAGTTTTTATTGTAAATTGAATGCTGTTTTTTTCAGGATGTTTTATTCTTCATTCTAATTCAAATTCAAAATAATTAGATAAGATAACAATCCATGGAATACTAACCCGCATTACAGGCACTTATCAGAAAATAAGCAGCAAGCCAGCGTTTTTTGTAAAATACTTTGTTACCTACTGTGCACACAGAGGGAACTTTACTTGGACAAAGTTGAGGTTTCTAAAGTTTTCCATTCACAGCGACGGCAGCCGGCCATTGTGGCTAATTCAAGGCTATAATTAAATTTGTTTACATAATATTCTGTTACGAGACGAAAACTTTCTGGTAATACACCCTCGGGGGTAACAAGTCAAATTATATTTTACATAGTTTCATAAATACCAACATTAAGAGATTTTCGTGGTTTAATGTTTTAGGAGTTCGTAATAAGGGGTGCTACACACATTCGATTCGGCATTATTTGTTGAACAACAAAGCTAACCCGACGCAACTACTACATATGTTCGGCTTTCAAACGGCTCGTTCTGATCGGCAAAGCCACCACCCGGCACTGTCGGGTCACTTTCGGTCGATCGGCAAAACCCGAGCGTTAAGTCGGCAGACTTGTGCTACTGCCGTGGACCTTAACCGATGCTGCTGGCTGTGCCAATCAATGCTCACCCGAGTAGGGTTAAGCCGAGCGGCCTTTTCCCCGAACATTCATCTACAATATATGCGCCCGGCTGTACCGATTAATGCCGGTTCGAATATGTGTGTAGTACCCCTAACTCACTAAATACAGGTAATGAGATTTTAAAACAACTTTCAAGTTAATTCATTCTCCAACAAGGGTAAAATATCTGTTAATGAAAGGCAGTGACATAAAAAGTTATCTTAAAGATTTAACGTTTTAATAAATTCGTTTTTAAATTGAAATATTTTCCTTGATATCCTTTCCATTCCTTACCTAGAATTTTATAAAAGAACATCCCGTTAACCCGAAAACAGGAAAAAATCTGCTTAAATTACTTTACATAAACAAAAGTGGATTTCAAAGGGCATAAATCAACATTAAGACTGTAGAGTCCAGAGTTTCATTTGTGAAAGCAATTTTTTTTAGAAAAATAATGAAATTACCCTTGGAACTAAAGTGACCCGCCCGAGGAAAAACAACAATATTCTCGGCCCTCACTACAAAGAGGCCAACATTTGTATTATCATTCCATTAAACAAAAGTCACCGGAGTTTCAAATGAAAACACAGAACTCATTATTCCCGGGGCAGAGAAATGATTTCAAATGTTAACAAGATTCCCCATAATAGAGTTGTTCACGGAGAGATTTAAGAAAAACAAGTATGAGCTACGGGCCCGCGTTCCTTGTGTTGTGATTCTGAAGAATTGTGTTAATAATAATGTCTTCCCACAATATACGCCACAATCGAGGCGGTACACGCTTGTATGACAAACGGAACCCACTCGCCGTATTGTTTTATAATCTCCGCTTTCTATTTATGCAATGTATTCGAGTACCTAATTTGCGTCGAAGAGATTATCTTGAAGGACCAGTCGCATGTTTTCGGGGATTATTTATAAATGTTACGTTTTACGAGTGATGAGGAAATGTTTCTTATTTTGAATATTAGATTAGATACTGTGCTCAAGGTAAAGATACCGGGCAATTTTCTTGAATACAAGTAAACAGGGTGAGGTATGCCAAATCCAGCATCCACGCTTTTCCGTCCCCTCGCGGAATTCCTATATTATATAATACATTGGGGAGGATCATTTTGCTCGTTTATTGCCGGATATATCTGTGAATGCTCGTTTGTCAAATGCACAGTCATTTATTCAATGGTTTATTTTATGACTTCGTACCTCTATCACCCGAAATAAACAAAGAGTTAGTGTGCATCCCTCGAGGGATAACTATAAGATAAATGTGCTTTTGAGCTCGAGAAATGTTTTACTAAAATACTTTTCTTATTCTGGTCCCGGAAATATATGAGAAATGGTAAAAGACCATATCATTTTGTATTTTGGGCCTGGGATTGACAAATTATGCAGATCACTTTTATGATTACCTAGATGTGTCCGGCAAGCGTTGCAATGGTTTTTTTTTGCGCTAGGAATCTTTGCGGGCGTTCGTAGAATAACTCACCATAAAGTTAGTATAGTTAGTTTCATATAGTTTCATCACAATTGGATGAATGAATTAGGAACGCATAGAGGACAAACACACAAACATTAATTTTTACATATATAGAAGAAGAAGACAAGATCCTAATTCGTGGTGTTGTTTTTACATTTAATTCAATGTGGATTGTACGGTACTTTTGCAATCGGAGAGCTTCTGCGGTAAACTTAATAAACGTGAATCCACGCGAGTTAAGCAGCGGAAAACCTAGTTTATAATTCAAATAAGAGCAACATATTCACAAAATAATGCCAGTATAAAAATAAATTATCACCCGACCACGGGGCAAACGTATAAAAGGAAAAACTTTTTAATTTTAGCAACCACAAAAAAAGAGTCAATGTAATTAAAATTCGGGGTTACAGGTTAGGTGCGTATTCTTAAAATACTAGGTACCTATTCTGGCGAAATTATGGAAGGGCTGGATTCACGAAACTGATTCAATTTCAATGTAATACGTTCCCGAGCGGTATTTGGAAACTGATCTGTAACTAGTGTGTAGCCTTTATCTAGCTATTCCCTATATGCTGCCATTCATTGACAATACGACACGGAGTAACGCCTCCCATAAAATATCGTAGATATGACAGTAGTTCGGTATTTCTAATTAAACCCGGTATTCGTTTTGAGATTTAATTAGTGATACAATTGAGTAGACAAAAGCTTGCCATGGTTGTGTTTTACAGCTATGGCTTTAAATAATCAGTTATTTCAAGAAAATATCAACAATAAGTTGTCTGGCATTGTTTACTGAACTGAGCCTAGGTATATGGCACAGCCGTGAGGCATACAATGTTAGTAATATAGGATTAAGTTGTATCTCAGTGTGAAAAATTTATATTATTGTTATTGTGTGCCTCTGACTGTGGTCAATATTTTCATTTCTTTCTTTCTTTAAATATTCAGATACAAAAAACGAACATGATTTTTCTGATAATGTATCTGGAAATTAATTTGTGTTTTCCCTCAGTTTGATAAGCTTTCAGAAGTTCCTGTCATTTGCTTACAGTGCACGTTTGTGGTGGACAGACGTACACGCTAAATATGATATGTCCCAACATATTTGTAGTTTCAGGTGCAACAGAGAACCGGCCCGTCCCACCAATCAAACAGTACAGAAAACTACCGGCCAAAGGCTTCGTACCTCGTAATAAACCCGATATTCGGACTACGGACTCGTTGCAACCGACATAAATTAAATACCTACGACGCTACGTGGCAAAATTCTTTTCAAAGGGTCAGGTTTGACGTTTACCGGGAAATTGTATGCACGTCCATATATAGGTATTGTTTTTGGATACTACACGGATTGCATTTCCGATAGCAACAAAAAGCGATGGCAGGTACATAATGCTTGTTCAGAAATTGAGGTGAACACAATAAGCGGGTATTATACCTGGCAAATAAGCTGACGTGTTATCGGTAAATACGGAATTGATCCTTGAGGACTTTTACTTTACTTTTAAAACTTGAAAGTTTCAATGTGATAGTAAAAATAAACAGTGGTTTGTAAAAAAATTACACGTATATCACACATTAAGCGGTGGTTACTATACGATTGTAAAGTTTCCGGTGTCATAAAACCACCGCGTTGTAAAGTGAAACCTTCATATTTATCATCGGTAAATACGGTTTACGTAGAATTACTACTCGCGTAGCGCGTAATGTATGAAACTATCCTTCTATGTGAAGGATAGTTTCATACATTACGCGCTAGCAATACTTATGCAAAAAAAACATTATATGTGCTAGCGCGCGCTGATACGTTTACACACGCACACCACTATAAAATGGGGCTGCCAGAAAAAAGTAGTTTTCCCCAAAAATTTATTTTGGACGGTTCCTGAAATTCTTCCCTACGGATGAGACTTCTTATTTATAAACTATTTTTCAGCAATAATTGGGTCAGTAGGACTTCTTTAAACAAGAACACGTAATAAACGCTATGATTAAAAAAATATGATACAGTTCACATAATAACTTCTTAGGTTTTGCCGATCACAAAAAAAAAAAAAAAAAAAAAGAAATGCTGCAAAGCTTTCGAAACGTCAGGGAAACCAATTTAAATAATATACGCGATTTAATCCGGTTAAACTTTGTTTTATTATAATGATACAGTTCGTTTAGAGTTCAACTTTGAAAAAACACATTTTAGGTATATAAATGTTTTAACTTACTAACGTACAGGCGAACGCACGTCAGTGGTAGCAGTTTGACCTTGATGGCATCTTTATTGCGTAAGCAGTAAGGGCGTTTTTCGAAATTCAAGTGTTACCATTGAAATGCGGTCGACTGTACGTACATATACGTGTGCGTATTACATACGTAAATATCAGTTACTACTTTATAAATTCATCAATCGGAGCAATTAAGACAGTTAAAATGGGAAAATCATTTCTTTAATATCTTGCAACACTGAGCTTTTACTAAGTACGAAATGAAACGATTGATTTTATTTGCTTAAAAGGTCAAAATACAAAAAAATATCAAAGCTTGATTGTGAAAAGTGGTGTTAATACACTTTTTATGTATTTCCGATGTGTTGTGACACCATTTAATCGCACAAATCGTCACATTTAATTATTTTCCGGGAGATGCGTTCGGACCGCGTTAATCTTGAACACTACGGAGCGGCCGGGCGT
Organism: Asteroscopus sphinx; assembly: GCA_949699075.1. Taxonomy (NCBI): domain Eukaryota; kingdom Metazoa; phylum Arthropoda; class Insecta; order Lepidoptera; family Noctuidae; genus Asteroscopus; species Asteroscopus sphinx. The sequence continues at coordinate 11,940,942 of OX453006.1, read as the reverse complement.
AGTGTGCCCACCTGGGCGCCCTATTTGTTGCATCAAATTGTGCACGCGGATTAGGTATCTTTTGTGTTATTAATCTAAGACGGTTTGATTCATTGAGGACTTTTACATTACTTTTCAAACTTGAAAGTTTCAATGTGATAATAAAAATAACCAGTGATTTGTAAAAACATTACACGTATATCACACATGAAGTGGTGGTTACGATACGATTGTAAAGTTTCCTGTGTCATAAAACCACCGCGTTGTAAAGTGAAACCTTCATATTTATTTCTGTTATTCGTTAAAAGCCTCGTAAAGTTAATAAAGGGTTTTTTGTAACAAGCAAGCAGCACGTTCGAGATAAGCCCCCGGTCTCGAGTTGGAATCTTTTAAAACGTCGTTAAAACCAACCCCCGGTCGGCACAGACAAAAGCCCAACAACCTAATTGTTGACGAAAAATATTCTCGATGCAAATTCGCACTCTTTACAGCCCATTCGGAATTTGTACTGGACCCGAAAGAAGTTAACGTAATTAGCCCCCTTTGTTGGGGTGTATTCAGATTTTGCGAAGTCGTGATGTAATCGCGGGCAACTTTGTTTCTAACCCTACTCTGGAATGCAATATTATTGTATGGAACCCCGCAAGGTAATATTTCAGTGAAGGATAATACACGTAAAACAAGAGATGATACGAAGCAATTATGTTGAAATAATATTGGTAATTTGTTTTTATTTCCATATTCTGAATAAAATACAGTGAACCCTTGAGCTGCTACGATAGTGTTAATGAAATTAAAATCGCTACAGAATCATGGAATCACTGTAATAATAATATCAGTTGTTCCTCGCAGAGATTGGCTTGTTATTAGTATTTAATTAAATTCTTCAGCTATGTAGCGAAGCGGTGACTCCGTCTGCCTTGCAGGGAGACCTTTAATTTGGATTCCTGCGTAATGGGACGTAATAATACCTCCCTTGGGTCAAAAGATACGTTCTAGAGACAATTAATGCCTAGAAAATGCATTTACTACGATACGGGTATTATCACTATTCACAAACACACAAATACGAGTATGCGCATATAACGGGCGAAGATTTAAACGAAAGTGGTTCATGTTTTTTTTACTTTTTATGTAAAACGTTGTGAGCTAACCAAAACTTGAATAAACAGCTTTATATGAAAAACCATTTCCTCGTTTTGAGTTTGATGATGCGGGTTTTAAACTTGCATACAAAGTGGACAACGCAAACAGGTTTTATATGAACCATTCCTATTTTATAATGTTACTAGCCTATGCCCGTGACTTTGCCCGCGTGGATGTTGTTTAAAGCGCGTCCCTCGGGAACTGTTCGTCCTGGGATAAAAAGAAGCCAATATGTTAACCCGGCTTATGTTCTATCTGTATGCCATTTCATCCAAATCCGTTCAGCTTGTACAGCGTAATTGAGTAATAAACATCCAATCATCTTCACAAACTTTCACATTTATAATATTAGTAGGATTAAATAAAACGTTCCGTGTGGTGCCGGACGTAAAGAATTGCATACATCTTCTCATGGGTGTCGTAAAAGGCGACTAAGGGATTCAACAGAGGATGGGCAGCAGCGTTCTCTGAGTGTTTAACCAACCAACTGCGATCGCCAACTCGCCTGCCAAGCGTGGCGTTTATGGCATATAGCCCCCTTTCGGGGGAGGCCTATGTTCGGCTAAAATGATGATGAAATAAAGCTTTGAATTCTAAGTATGTAGGTAGCAGCAAAAATGTGATTTAACATTCATAGTCTCTCAAACAGTAATAATATCTAAGAGCTAGTGAATATTGGGATCTGTTGCTCACTGGTGTCCACATATTGACTCGTTCACATCAACAGTGTTTACATTGTAAACCGTGGACCGTGGACTCTTGCCGCGCGCTTGTCATTTCCTACACAAAATTTGATGACTAGCTATCAAGGTCTTTCCCCTATTCGGGCGATGCTTTTGACTTCACCTACTTTCAACAATTTCGATATCTTTTCCAATCTCATAGAATTATATTTACAATAAAGTACTCGTGTAACATGCTATCCTTAATTGGTACCTACGGGTATCTGGAGTGCTCATTGGGCACACTTCTCCCCGAAGACAAAGGTTCGTGGAGTCCTTGCAATCGGATCCGGCGCGCCGACGCCCTCTCGGTAATTTTCTCGTTAACGGAATGAATAAAACATTTCATTCCTTACCTTTCTTTTGTAATTGTTAATGGTTGATGGGTTTTGGCAATTTATGTTCGGTTTCTTTCAGAAACCCTATTTTGCTGCGTCATTTGTTATTCGATATCCATTCAGGATTTGCGTGACGGCTTTAATTGTACGTCGAGAGATAATCGATTCATAACACAAACGTTGCTGTCTGGTAGTCCAGACGACATTGTTGTTTTATCGTTTCCGCGGCAACATTAAGTACGGCAGTGTGATACATATTTCGATAGCTTTTATAACGACTGCAAAATAATAAAACAGGATCCATCGCCGCGATAGACAATTTGTGAAGGAAAATACATCACGATAAAAAATGTAACTCTAACGAGAACCTCAAAATGGCTCGTAAGCAATGAAACAGCGCAATTTCATGAGAAAGCCGGCCCACAAATAAACCAAAGCGGAGCACATTCCCGCCTCCATAAAACGCAGACTGAAATAAACGTAACAGACTCAGTTCTTTAAAAAATCCGGGCGACGACAACCACAAAGCTCAGCAAAAATCTCTAGTGTGAGTTGAAATTCCAGCGTCGGAATTTTCATAACTGGCGCGTGGCGTCGTCGGGTGTTGAAGCGTTCCAGGTGAAAGATACCGAATTTATAACCCAAGGCGGTCTTGACGCCGATCGTGATCCGGCTCCCGGCCCCGCGCCCGCGCCGCGCCGGCGGGGCATCCTAGCGCCGTACTTTATTAGGTACCGAACCTGCTCGCCTCTCGCCAAATATGTGTGCGGCCCTCCGATGACAATAAACACCCCGTATGAACGCTGCCCACACGAAAGGCTTTATTTCGCCAGGTGTCATGTTCATGTATGCGCGTAAAATGTAAACGGGTCCATTCTCTGTTATTGACATTCAAGAAAAAATTGTACTTTCAATGTAAGGATACATTATTTTCAGTGCAAATAAGGGACCTGAACTTATTTTAATATTTTACATGTTGAATGATAAAATTAAAGTACCGACCTATTGAAATAATTATCTATCCAAAATTGAGAAACAATTCTGTATGTTGCTGTAAACTATCCGAAATTAATGCATTATTTACCAATTTCGTAAACATTGTAATTAGTTGAATTATGTTTCTGAACCCTTACACTCAGATGCAGCTTCATAGCTTTTAAAACGGTAGTGTAATAAATTAAATTATGTTTTAACAAGATCATCTCGCGGCGCCAAGTGCAGGATATTGTGGGCCACACCCCGCGAAGATTACGTGAGTTTTTCATATAAAGCCATTCAGCCAATTTCCTCATATCCTACACAGGAGCATAATAAGGGAGGCTTTTGTGAAGGAAAGAGGTTCGCGCACCTACAATGCGTAGACACCACGTGCCCACGTGTACACCGCGAGAGAGTGGTACGACGTATCCTCCGCTCTCGCTCTTTTCGGATAACTTCTGATATTTAGGGTGCTGGCGTTGTGAACAAATAGGTACTTTTACAACGTCAACGTCTGCTCTATAGGAGATTTAGTTTCGTATTCAATTTTCACTAAATCACATGCTTAGGAAAGGTTTACCTTTTATGTACCTGTTTCAAAATTTGTTCGCGATGGAATATGATGCCATTGGTGTGTATTAACGAACTATGTTTTATTTAAATTTATTTGAAGTCGAATATCTTTATCTTAAGATTATTCGGCTTATTTCACTTATTTTGTATCAATATAAAGAATTTAGTGCATATAATGCTTGAACTTAAATGACCAGCCTTTCTTCTGTCAAAACCTTAGTTTTCCAACTCAAAGTTATGGGCTACGTCTTACAAGATAAAACTAGGAGCTAAGTTTAGGGTTCACTGTCAAACTTCATTAGACTAATATATGTTTGAAGTAATGACCGCATAGACTTAGAACTTAGCTTGCAAGTAACCCTTGTTTATCTACCTCTTTCTTAAAAACAAATTTAGATTTTCTACTAAGTAATATTTTCAGGTTTAATATAACTTCTTAAAAAGAACTTACATGAGGAATTAAACCTTAAAACATTTCTATTCGCAGTCACAGTGCGGGTAATACAAAATATTTTTGGCTCAACCAAGAACAGCTGTGCTATTCTGTAAAAATTCACTAGCAAGCACACTTCTGAATCCGTAGTGAAAAGTAGATAACATAACATAACATAACGTCATTTCCCCGAAGGGGTAGGCAGAGGTATATAGTAAACACACATTTCGGCAGTTATGTTGTAAGTCCAATATAATAGGGGGCGGGCACATATCCAGGCTCCTACTGAGAATTTCCTACAGAAAAAACCCAATTACACTTTGCCCGACCCGGGAATCGAACCCAGGACCCCACGCTCAGCAGTCGCGCTTGCGAACACTAGACCGACGAGGCAGTCAAAAGTAGACAAACAATACGAAAAGTGAGCTCGACAGTGAGTTCTTTAGTTTTTACAGAATAGCTACGCGTATATAGGTAATTGTGCTCATCGATTTGAATAACTTTTACGATGGGACCGACTCTGAAATCGCGGAAAAAAAACAGATGTTCCCTACATTTTATCGTTTTATGTGAACAGAAATGTAGGCAACAGTTGCTTTTTATTCGCAATTTCAGAGTTTGTCCCATAGAAAATAGTTCAAATTGATAAGTACAATCATCCCTTAAATAATTGGTAATGACTTCAAAATCATCTAGTATACGAGTTGGCAGAGATTTATATTTAGAACCTCATTCTAAAGAAAATAAAAAATCTTAAAACAACATATCAATCAAACCTTTAACTTCCACAGCTGAACCCCGGTTTCCCAATAATCATTACAATGAACAGTCTTTGCCAAAATCGGTATGCAAGATAGATGGATAGGCCACCGCAGTTTGTAACAGCGGACATGCCTGAGGTTGCTATCCATCCCTTGAAGTCTTGACATACTTAGCTCCCTTAGCTCCTACAACAGCCATGAGCTTACTCTTGATAGGCAACCACATAAATTTTACTTTATACTAATTGTCTTAGCTTAGAAGATACTCCATTACCATGTCCCGTAACTCCAAATATGAACAAATTACCTGAAACAAGTGAACACACAGATATAAGCCTCGTACAGACAAACAACATGTAACATTAAGTGAACGCAACTATAGTAGGCAAGGCTTCGAACAGCTGATGTTGACAGCGGTGACTGCGGTTACCCCGGGTCGTGCACGGTACGCCATCCAACACCGTATACAGTATTTGACGCTTCATTTCGTGTTAAATTTTTGGTTTAAATATATGGATGGCTGAGAATTTCTACTTTAATTAATATAATTAGGTAATTAGTTACATGAAAATAGTTTTTTGATAATTAGAAAATAATTCTATTTTTCTACCATTTATTGTAGACCTTCGCATAAAACTGCTACGACAAAACACTAAACCCAAAACGATATTACTTCTTCAAAACTTTCTTATCCATAAGGACTAATAAAAACATAAAGAAAACATCACAAGATAAAATTCATCCCCACAGATAAAATATCAACTAAATATTCACTAGACTATCTAATAAAATATCGAACATATTTCAATATACGTCTCTAAGAGAACGGCCCTATCGAAATTTATTTGTGTAGTAACACCCCGACGGCCGCTGCGGAGTCCGAAAACGCCATTGGTATCGTAATAAATCGTAACCGACGTGCCGTTGGAACACAGTTACTGGTACGCTGTTTTTACTGGCAATAGTTTTCCGTTAATCTACCATAACCAATGCTAGTGTTGGATAGACTGACGCTTACCGTGCAAGGGTTAGAGCGAAATGTGATGTAAACGCGTTTTCAATCAATTATTATTTGGGTTGAACAATTTACTTACAAGCAATGGGTGCGAAAGCGTCAATTCTAAATCTAGATGTGATGGCTGTCTATGAAACCCGCTTTATCACTTGAAACTTCAGCTGTGACGGAGAGCATCGCAAAAATTTCACGCATTAATAATAAACTAAGCGTGTGGGAGCGACGATAGGTAGCGCCACGTGTTACTTTGAATATAAAGTACTGTAACCTAGATACATATTTGTTTACTCCGCTAAGACCGCAAGCGTGATAATGCGCGTACAGCACACTTTTTGACACACGCATGTATGCAATTATTATGAGAAAAAGGAACAGTTAGCATTAAAGCAACTTTACGACAGCTATAAATAATAATCTAGCTTCATTTTTATAGCCGACTTATAAATCAGTATAAGATCAGGACAAATTCAATTAAGAAATATTTACTGTCTGTAGTTCGAATAGGTCCCATGTCGATCGCACTGTGAATAGATTACGTTTGAGTCGCGCAACTTTTCTCCGATACAACGGCACTTCTACTAGTTTACGAACGGTGTAAAACATGGCCACCGCACTTTTACGAGTGTCGCTTAACATATAGTGCCGTAAAACTGAGAAACTACCAAAAACTACACATACAGACATACACAATGGTCATTTCGCAGTTCGTTAGCTAATTGGATCGTAATGTATCGTTATGCTACAGCAATCAAATTAATGATATTTCTTTCGATGTCATGTCTACCGTTGAATGTCTGCTATGTGCTATATCATTAAGTTCACACGCGATATAATAGATACATGTTACAATTCTGATATGCTAAACGTTCCGTTTCACAAACATTGAACATAAATTACACATTGCGTTCATTTTGATGTTCATTCGGCGGGTTATTTTTATTTAATTCTAGGCAGGTGCGCTTCGGCCGTGTTTCAGCCAATATTTTTGCACGATTACCATGCTGATGAAAAGCCAACATCAGAACATGTTACATGTTTCCACACATGTTTCGTACCTACATAGTTTTAATTCTACGTTACATTACACTTTTGACGAGAAAACGTTTCGTTTCTAACACAAACATTAACAGTGTTCAAAGTTCGAAGTCTTAAATTAACTCGCGTAAATATTACTTTAGTTAACACAATTTGTGATGAGAAATTTTGGTGGGAATGTAAACGGAATTTTATATTAAAATACAATAACAATAAACAGATAAAACCGATTACGTTCTCCGTTGGAACCAATAAGGAGAGATCCCGATCGTGGCTTTTCCCAATAAATATATCGAGATGAGACCAAGATAAACATATCGGAGCGAGCGGGCGGTAGGTTTAAAATATGCAGCCTTCCGCGCTTCGTGAAATTCGTGTAAACAAGTGTAGCGGCCGACTGCGGATAAATCTTCGGGTATTATTGTATTCATATTCTGCGGGAAAGAAGGCTTCGTCGATACTTTTTTACGTATCGGTTAAGCTGCTCACGAAAATTGAAATAATTTGTTAGCTTCATAGATATAATTCGTCTGAAACATTCCTCCTTTCTGAAATAATTATGATTTAAATTTTATACCACTACTACTAATAATATTGGAATATGAAATACTTTCCTAAGTCTCATACTTTTTCGTGGAAATATTTTCAATTGTAATCGGAGATTTGGTTTACTGTTAAGTTTAAATATGCGACATTTGCGAAATAAATTGCAGATAAGGTACATTATAAGTATGTCGTAAATAGCCATAATTGCTATTTATAAGGCTAATAAACAGTTAAGTAGGTAATTTTATGTAGCCAAGGGTATATATTAAACGGTTAACCCTCATCATTAGGTGGCAAGTTACGGCAGCGGCGCACAAAAGTAACGGAACTGTTGTCGGAAACATATTAATGGTTCGTTCGGACCGACACAAAGAAGTTTGACAAGACGGCGCACAGGTGATCACTGACATGTTTGTGTGCTGACCCTTGGCGCAGACCGCTGGGCTATATGCGTCTTATCTCATAATATTAGTACGCGTTAAGTACACGATTCACATATGAACGAACACAGCCCTAACGATTTGTAACTAATACTGAATTCAAATACTTCGTTTTGAAATTAAAATTAAGGAAAATTAGAAAGAGGTAAATTAATATTAATTAGCAATGACATTATAGAACGCCAAAGAGGATACGACAAAAAAATAGAAAAGGAGAAAAGGATTAAGAGGAAGCAAATGCACCTACTAGACATAATGTAATGAATATTTCATTACTATTACAACTTTGTCAACTTCAAATAGTACAGGTAATATTGCTCAAAGTGCAATATTATAAAGCATTGTTATGTTTCTAACTCTGCTTTCCACGTGAGGCATCAAAAGCGCGATGTTACAACAATCTTTGGTAAATCTCATACAACAAAGAATGCATTGTACTACTACAGAATTGTATTATGTAGCGCTCAGAAAATATGATAACTGCATTCCAATTTCGGAATTCAATAGTCGTGAACACCGAGCTATGTATTTGGAAAATCTCATAAAGATTCGATATTCGGAACATTTTAGTTGAACATAACGAATTTATGAAATTGACTGATAGTTTGTCGGTAGTTAACGATCAATATGGTGAATAAAAAACATATGTCGCGATAAATTCATATGCAAATAGCTGAGCGAATGCGCATCCAGCGAAAGTTAAACGGTGAGGATGATAAAAGTTGTGCAAATGTGTTCATTTGGGCGAAAAAAATGATCAGTGTGCAATGCGACGACGGACGTGACGGGAGCGTGCACGGCGAATAGGAATGCGAATACATACGCACTCTGTTAGCACGGCTGGGTTGTAGGGTTGCTGTATGCAAGTTTTAATTAAGATCTTTACTTCTTTTTAACCGACTTCAAAAAATGGAGGAGATTCTCAATTCGATTGTATTTTTTTCACAGTGGAGTATCCGATATTCCAGAGATTTAAAGCCGGGTCGCACACACGCAACTTCAGGTTCAAGGCTTCTTCAGTTTGAAGGCATCGTTCAAACAAGCGGTCGCGTTGAAGGATAAGGGGATCGCAATCTGTGCAAAGTGACAAGTGTAAACATTCTTTGTCACGATAGTAATGTAAAACTTAAATAACGAATACAATAAAAAAAAAACCGGCCAAGAGCATGTCGGGCCATGCTCAGTATTATAGGGTTCCTTAAGTAGGTGTAATCAAATCGAATATTAATCATGGCTATTTTAGTTTTTGCAATAATCGGCAGCATTCGCGACTCAGAGCGTGTTGTTAGTAGCGCCATCTAGCGATAAATTCAAGAAGCCAAATTTAAGAAGTGTCAAAGTAACTTTTTGTGATTTTAACAAATAGAAAGTAGCTAAAGGAGCATTATTTGCTATGATAATTTTTCTCTAAGGTCAATGACCTTTGAACTAGGACGTTTTAAGTATTTTTCAGTTTTCTCTCTATAACTCAAAAAATTATAATCACATTATACTCGAAATAATTTTAAAAGAGAGTTTTCACAAAGGTCTATCAATATGGAAGATTATAAGTTTCTACGTTGCATAGTTTAGAAATGGCAGGGGGGGGGGACACATTGCAAGCCACTTTGGCGGGCTATATTTCGCAGATGGTACACCTGATAAAAAAGTGGTGTATGAAACATTACCTTCATTTTAGTAGACCTATTCAATGATATCCCACACGAGGGGGTGCAGCGAAAAAAAATTATTCATCCCCATTCCACATGTATGGGCGCCACCCCTAAAATACGTAAAAACTATTTTTTTATTGTTTTTAAATTGAGATCTAATATGTAGACTATTTTTTAACAAAATTTCATTTACTTATGTTTATAACTGTAGAAGTTATTAAGCTGTAAAGGATTAGGACAGACGGACAGACGGACAGACGGACGGACATGACGAAACTATAAGGGTTCCTTGTAGGACTTCGGAACCCTAAAAACGAAACCAATTCCTAAAAATATATATAGTGTAATTTTATCTAATGCTTATTAATAATAAAAATGCCATGCTGTGTGTTCTATAGGTACAATGCAATTTGTATGCCTTTCAAGGTTAAACATAGTGTGACTTAATATTCTAATTTTCCACCAAGTTTTTTAACTTTTACCTATGTTTTACAAATAAATCATTTTGTTTTTGATTTCGATTTTGAATATTATGGTAAGGGATTTTTTGGCCCTCGATATTTGGTCGTAGTTGGTTAATGATACAGTTTATGAGTTAACAGTCAGTGACATATTGTTTGGAGGCGCTCCCTCACCTGGAGCATTTGCCTGTAATGTAACAGTTCAGCCGCACAACAGCCCCCCAAAGAAAAAGTCATTCATTGAGATATGTCATTCCCATACATTTTAATTTTTTTCTACAGCGTTGACGATTGTAGATTGTCAACTTGGCTAGGGGGGCTGATTCAAGTATTACATCAGTGAGTGAGGAGAACCAAGCATTACAGTGCACAACTTGTAATGATACAATTTGTTACATTACACTCACCGGGAGCATTCGCCTATAATGTAACGGTGGGAGCACCCGTGATACAATCATGTTACTAATTGTATTCGTCGACGATAGGTATATATATAGGCGAACGGTTGTCAGTCAGGGAGGCAGTATTGTAACTTAATGCTCAAAATCGAATCTTGGATTGTTATATTACATACGAATGCTCGTCGGTCAGTGAGGCAGTATTGTAACGTAATGCTCAAAATCGAATCTTGGAATGTTACATTACATGCGAATGCTCGTTGGTCAGTGAGGCCGTATTGTAACGTAATGCTCAAAATCGCATCTTGGATTGTTACATTACATGCGAATGCTCGTCGGTCAGTGAGGCAGTATTGTAACGTAATGCTCAAAATCGAATCTTGGATTGTTACATTACATGCGAATGCTCGTCAGTCAGTCAGTGAGGCAGTATTGTAACTTAATGCTCAAAATCGATTCTTGGATTGTTTCATTACATGCGAATGCTCGTCAGTCAATGAGGCAGTATTGTAACATAATGCTCAAAATCGAATCTTGGATTACAGGAACATTACAGGCGAATTGCTCCGGTGAGGGGGCGTCTTAAAATTTCGAATTCCTTCGCTAAGGCACAAGAAAACCAATTCAATCACCTTTAATCATAGATGCAATTGACGTTAAATATACGTTATCTTGAAATAGTTCTTAATAGCGTTCATATTTTTTACGGATCTTTCTTTGCCAACCCTATGCACGTGCGATAGCGAAGCGAAACCCATCGCAGCGGACAAGCGGAAGTCAACCCAGCAAGTAATATATTTTTAATTGATGCATACACCGACCGATGTGTTGAGTAAACATTTACGGCCTTATTCGAACGATGACGGGGCCACCTTTGTTGGTCCATTTTAACTAAAAACATTAATTGGTGCAAAAGTGTGCAATTCGCATGTTTAAACTTTCAGTCGATGTAAATATTAACACAGTAATTATGAGGGCGTTGATTGTATGTGTCGATTTTAATTTTGAGTGCACTCTTTGATGCTCTTATCGAGTTTCATTACACTTTAATGGTATGTGAGAGTTATTCAATATTAGTGTAAGCTTATAGTGATTTCTTTTTATTAGCATTGGGATACAATGAATAAAAAATATGTGCAGAAGCGTTACCAATGAATTTTTTTTGGAAGAAAATAACGACAACCTATTTCACAACATTTCTAATGCAGACAATTTACTTGGCGTATTTTTCTACAAATATTCCTTATAGAAGTTTTTAAACTTTCGCGAATTTAATTGAAACTTTCAGCTTCAAAAACAAAACAAAAAAAAAACTAAACTTTAATTGTGTGCGACAAGTCCCGTAAACATAGTTCAATATTCCTTATATTCCGCAAATAAATTAAATTAAATTAAATTATTTATTCATTCAAAAACCTTTTGTAGAACACTGAGTTATTATGGTACACATAGAAATAGTTAAAAATACAAAACAAACTAAATTTTATTAAAAATAAAGCATATTTTGTATTGGCCAAGTAACGCGAATGTTTTGACAAATACGTCTAGTGAAGTCATCATACCTTTTAAGTTATTTTTTAAGCATATATTTGTAAGCAAGCATTATCATGGTATAAAAATACGTAAAAATGGAGGAAAGTCGTCTTAGAAGAAAATACATTCCTACTGCTCTGAATAACATTTACTCTGTAAGTAGGCTTTTTTTTTTTTTAATTTTCGTCCTAGGAACGTCCAGAGCACTGAATACCAATTACTGGTACCTATACTAGCGTAACTCGTGAACACATGGAATGTGAAGCCTAGCTCTCGGGTAGCGACCGATTTGCGTACCACGCCACTATGTGAATCAATGGAGAGCAGGTATGCGGTACGGGAACGTCCAATCACTGTTTGTGGAATAGATAACGTTTGTTTTAAAACATCACTATGCCAAACTAGATAGTGTGGGGTAAATTATTGGTATTTGGTTCAAGACACGTACATAGCATACCTAGATACATAACATTACATTCCATATAAGCGAGGGTTACTAAAAAAAACCGGCCAAGTGCGAGTCGGACTCGCGCAGTAAGGGTTTCGTGCCACCCATCGACCTGGTACCCCAAGAAACTGATTTAATTTACGAGAGTTCATCAACAGACATCAACGCACCGTGCGCGAAATATGAATTCTTGCATCTCTTTCTTACGCAGTTACCTCCACATGTCTATGTTTGCCCTATTTTTAATATTTGTTGCTAAACTACATAGTATGCACTAGACCAAGTTTGACGCTGGTATGTATTATCGTTTTGAAGATAGAGCAGGAACAAAAACGTTGAACAAAATGCATGTTTTTCGAGGTTTCTTGTACGGAGACCCCCTTTGATTTTAGAATTTTTTTATTTTTAGTATTTTTCACCATAGTAACACATATTCTGTGAACATTTCAAGTGGTTATCTATTACCGTTACAAAGTTACAGCCCTGTGACAGACAGACGGACGGACGGACGGACAGCATAGCGAGAGTAATAGGGTCCCGTTTGGCACCCTTTGGGTACGGAACCCTAATAAAAATGCTTTAAATAAATTAATATTGTACCTATGTCAAACATTGTACAAAATGACAACCCAGTGATGTCAGAAAATTTTCTTTGTGTACAGATATAAAAGATTTTCATATGAATGGTAGAATATACAAGTTAAAATTACAACCAAATTGCTTTTAACAATTTTGCAAATCTCTTAAAATAGAAAACCAAGCGTCAGTAAATATACTCTAGAAATTTTCCCCTTAGATATTTGGGTACAACATAGAATTGTTGGTTAACAACAAATATCCGAATTCAATACGGGCTAACCCGTTGAAAAATAAATTTGTGCCCCAGCGGATGTGTGCGCTTGCTGGCAAGTCTTGTAGCCCTTTGGGACGTGAATTGCCTGCTTGCACGTTGCACAATAACAGTTTCCTTACCCTTGTGGTGTTTGAGACATTTTGGGTGAGATGTCCCTATATTATTGGAATTTGTCGACGTAGGATTAATTTATGATACTAAGAAAATTTGTTTCATTGATGTGTTCACACACACATTCACACAAGTAAACCGGCCGGGCGGCCGCGGCACGCGGCTGCGATCATCACCTCACTTCATCGTATGCATTATTGTCGCGAACACCTTGTTAAAACTTATAACCAACGCCTATTACATTATTTCTCAAAAGTCCACAGTTTATTTTATTTAATCTGCTGGCCTATCTATGGTCCTTCGATTCCGTCTAAGTTATTTACAAGTCGGTTAAAATCACGCGTCGCGCACGTGAAGTCAAAACAGTACAACGTGCCCCGGAATTCAGTTAGCGGTCAAGCAGCGGTCATCGCAGCAGCGAGTGCAACCACGCAGCATCGACTAGCATCTGGGAGCAGCACAATCAATCAGCATCAGCACTATCAGCAGTCGCAATAACGGATAAACAAGGGTTTGGTATCAGCAGTTGTGAGTTCGACCAGTTATTTTAAATCCAATAACTTCATCAATTCAACTCATATTCATATTTTCATTAATTCAGCCTACCCAGATATACCTAATTTATTTTCGTTTTTGCGATCCATCATAAATTTCAATAATCATTCCAAGAAATTAATTGCATCAGCATTAATTTCACAATCACAAGATCAACTTTTTTCCGTTCATACAATTTCCAATCAACACATTCCCATCAATCTATGATTGTATTCTTACATTCATTAATTAGGTATCATTAGTTTTATTTCGCCTCGGAATACTTCGCCTTTCTCTGTGCGCCCCGATTCGATCGCGATCACGCCCGTAGCTTATAAACCGACCGGTAAACGCGTGTCGACGCGCGGCGCCTACCTTCCTAATTTTTTTATAATCGTTTTAATTTTTAATCAACAATAATAAGGATAATAATAATACAGTTTACCAATTAGCAGCCAACATGCCTGACGAAGACAATTCGCAGCTCAGTACTTACAAAAAAAGACGGGCTGGTCATAAAGGGAAGGTCACTATTTTCAAAAATTACCTTGAATTATTAAAATCCAGGAAACTTAAAACATTGCCAGATTTAGATATTTTGCAGCTAAAAAATCGTTTAGAAACCTATAAGTCACTCGCAAATGATTTTGAAGAAAATCAGACTCTTATCGACGAAATTATTGGCATTTCAGATGAACAGCTGAGGGAACGGGAGCAATTTGAAATGGAATACCAGAATCAACTTGCGCTCGGCATGCAGCTGATACGAGACAATGAAACGACTGGCGTCGATGGGTCTGTACAAACTCTGAATGCAGGTGACCTAGGAACCAAGGCCTTTATTAAGCTTCCAACTATTGACCTACCACGCTTCTCAGGTGAATATCATAATTGGCTAGAATACAGAGATACATTCGAGTCACTCATTCATAAAAACAAAAACTTAGATAATGTACAAAAATTTCACTATTTGCGTGCTTCTTTGCAAGGAGATGCCTCACAGATAATCAAGTCATTGGAAATGTCATCAGACAATTACCGGGTGGCTTGGGAGCTTATCACTGACAGGTACAATAATACGCGTCAGCTGGTAAACAACCATGTCCACGCACTATTCAACATTAACGTTATACAAAACGACACCGCAGCCACACTTCGACATTTACTTGACACACTTAACAAAAACCTCAGAGCACTTGAAAATTTAGGTGAAACTACTCAATATTGGGACACATTAGTGATTTATCTCGTAACAACCAAATTTGACATGGAAACACTCAGGTATTGGGAAGAATACAAAAATAAACTAGATAAAATGCCCATCCTACAAGATTTAAAAACTTATCTCAGAGATCGTGCTGATCTTTTGCAGAATCTTGAGGAAAGCAAGCAAAGTAATCGTAAAACTGATTTTAAGCCATCAAAATCAGAAGTACAAACACGAACAAGTACGTTTCACTTTCCTAATTGTGCATGTTGCAGAGGTCAACACTATTTGTTTTCATGTCCAGTTTTTAGACAAATGACAGTAGAAAAAAGAATAGAAAAAGTTTCCAAATTAAATGTTTGCTCCAACTGTTTATATCCAGGACATGACATCATGTCTTGTCGTGGCAGTACCTGTAAGTATTGTTCTCAAAAACACAACACAATGTTACATATAGAACAGCCTAAAGGATCGCACACCACACTTACTAGCACACAACATACATCAGTTTTACTATCAACAACTCAAGTGAATGTGATTGGCAAAGATGGTGTAGTACACAGAGCGAGAGCCTTATTAGATAACGGCAGTACATCTTGCTATATAACAGAGAATCTATCTAAAAAGCTTGATCTCATATTAGAACCCATTCACGGAACAGTTTCAGGCATCAATCAACAACATACAAACATATTTCATCGCACAAACATACAAATACGATCATTACATAACTCATACTCAATCAATTTATCATGTTTAGTAGTTGAACAAATTGCGAGTTCGATTCCTAGGATGCACATTAATACAGAATACATAAAATTACCTAAACATTTAAATCTTGCTGATCCTCAATTTCATGAACCAGCACCAATCGATCTATTGCTTGGTGCTGAAATTTTTTGGCAGATAATTGGCAGCGGTCGAATTCAGCTAGGAAAACATCAGCCTACGTTACAGGAAACTGAATTCGGGTGGCTGGTTTCAGGTTATACTCCAGACACAGACGAAATCACAGACAACTCTTGTCATTTCATACATAATAATAATAACTCAGATCAGTTATCACGTTTTTGGGAATTAGATAGTCTATCTGCTTCTCAGGCCAATGACCCATGCGACTCAGATGCGTGTGAGGTCATTTTCAATCAAACAACCTCAAGACAAAGTGATGGCAGATTTGTTGTCACAATACCATTCAAAAAGTCCCCAGAGTGCTTAGGCGATTCGTACTATCAAGCCAAAAAACGGTTTCTTTCCATAGAAAATCGTATGAACGCCGATCCTACATACAAAAAACAGTACTCTAATTTTATTACAGAGTATATAAACCTTGGTCACATGACTCTAAACAAATATAATCATTCTCATTCAACTATTCACTCAAACTCAAATATTCACTCACACTCAAATATTCGCTCAAACTCAAATACTCACACATACTCAAATACACAACCAAATATTCAATACAACAACAACTTACACCCATGCACATTGTACCGTACGCCTACATATTACCTCCCACACCACTTAATAACACGCGAGTCAAGCACATCTACGAAGTACAGATCAGTGTTTGATGGCTCCGCAAAAACATCAAACAAATTATCACTTAATGACATACAGTTGGTGGGTCCTGTCGTACAAGACGATCTCATTTCAATATTAATACGTTTCCGACAGTATCAGTACATTATATCAGCTGACATAGAAAAAATGTTCAGGCAAATCATGGTTGTTGAAGACCAGAGACCCTTACAGCAAATAATTTGGCGACAGGATCCTACGGAACCCCTACAAACATACACACTCAACACAGTGACCTACGGTACTGCGTCAGCGCCGTACCTAGCCACACGATGCATAAAACAGGTTGGCTTAGATTGTCTTAATAACATGAATCACGCACAAGACAACACTTCGGACAGTTACGATCGAAAAACAGTTTCAGACGTCATATTACATGACTTTTATTGCGATGATCTTTTGTCAGGATCAAATGACGAATCAAGTCTGTTAGAAATTGCAAAAGGAGTATATACAGAACTTAAAAAATATCAATTTCCATTAAGAAAATGGTTGTCTAATTGTCCTACAGTTTTAGAAAAATTAGGGTTTTATAATTCTGATAATACTTCAATCAATCTAAGCTCAAACGATCCATCAAAAACGTTAGGTATTTATTGGAATATCCATAATGATACCATATCATACACAGTTCATACAAAAATAATTACACAACAAAAAATCACAAAACGCACTATTTTATCCGCGATAGGGCACATTTTCGATCCACTGGGCCTCATAAGCCCTTGTATACTCGAAGCAAAATTAATAATGCAACAAATGTGGACAAATAATATTATGTGGGACAGCGAAATACCGGTTTTAATGCAAACTCAATGGGCAAAGTTCGTCCAATCGTTATCTGTCATTAATCAGTTAGCTATTCCTCGGCGCGCGTTCTATGATTCATCGCGTAACAACGAGCTGCATGTTTTTTGCGACGCTTCCCAACATGCCTACGGTGCGTGCGTATATATACGTAGCTATAACGCAGACGGCAGCGTTAATGTACAGCTACTAATGGCCAAGGGAAGAGTGGCGCCTTTAAAAACATTAACGATACCGCGACTTGAATTATGCGCTGGTCTCATCGGGATTAATTTATGTAATAAAGTTTTGAATTCACTTCGCAACAAAACTAAAATTGAATGCTACTTTTGGAGCGATTCAGTAATTGTTCTATCATGGATAAATTCACCTACACATAAGTTGCAGTCTTTCGTTAATCATAAAGTCACAGACATTCTAAAACACAGTCACCCTCAATCATGGTACTACGTACCTACCAAACAAAACCCAGCAGACATTATAACAAAATGTACAAATGCACAACAATTAATTCATTCATCATTATGGTTCATAGGACCGGATTTTCTAAGGAATGATGATAAAAACAGCTGGCCAGAACAACCAGGGCATCTCAGCGTTTCTGACCTTCCAGAAGTCCGGACCCAATCACATTTCACACAAACAGACACTCATTCTTTTATTTATAACTTTTCTAATTTTAATAAACTTACACGCGTCATGGCTTACGTACTTCGATTCATTCATCGCTGTAGACACAAAAACAATAATTCTGACTTAAACAAACACAAAATTAAGCCATTGTCCACTAATGAATTAAATTTAGCAAGGTATCAGTTAGCAAAAATAGTACAAAAAGATTCATTTTCAGAAGAGTATGAAATATTATCAAAACATAAAAAACTACCTGCTAAACACAAACTTAATTCACTTAACCTTTTTTTTTGTGACAATCAGCTTATTCGTGTGGGTGGAAGGTTAGCAAACTCACCATACAGTTATGATAGAAAATTCCCAATTCTATTGCATCCTGATCACCATATTACCAAAATCATGTTTACAACTTTTCATCTGACACTTTTGCACGCTGGGCCTCAACTATTACTCGCTCACGTCCGTCAACTGTATTGGCCAGTTTCAGGCCGCAATTTGGCCAGAAAAACCACACAATCATGCCTCACATGCAAGCGGTTTCAAGGAAAAATAGTGACACCAATAATGGGACAGTTACCTAAACAGAGACTGCACGCAAACTTTGTATTCAGTGACGTAGGAGTAGACTATGCAGGGCCCATTATGATTAACAACCGCAGGGGGCGTGGTAGTGTTTTAATCAAATCATACATTTGCATATTTGTTTGTTTTGTAGTAAAGGCTGTGCATTTAGAGTTGGTCACAGATCTGACGACAGAATCTTACATAGCAGCACTTAACCGATTCATTTCTCGTAGAGGCAAACCCAATAATGTGTATTCAGATAACGGGAAAAACCTAGTAGGTGCTGCTCGTGTAATCACAAGTTTTCTTAAAAAATGCAGTGACTCAATTTACAGTCGCGCTGCAGAGCAAGGCATATCTTTTCATTTTATCCCCCCATACACACCTCACTTCGGAGGATTATGGGAAAGTACCGTTAAGTCAGTTAAATTTCACCTAAAAAGAGTTTTAGGCTTAGCACACCTCACATATGAGGAAATGTATACGCTACTTGTCCAAATAGAGGGCATTCTCAACTCGAGGCCTCTAACGCCTCTTTCATCCGATCCGTCTGATTTTTCAGCTCTCACACCATTTCATTTTTTAATTGGTCGAACCCTAACTGTTTTACCTCACCCGCAGATGTCCGACTGCGACCCGGCACGGCTACTGAGACATCAGAGAGTCGAATTGCTGCGTCAGCACTTTTGGAGAAGATTTAATACGGAATATATTTCCCAGTTACACCAAAGGACGCGATGGCAACGTTCAAGTGGCGCGCTCACAGAGGGCTCCCTGGTCATCGTAAAAGACGAAGCTCTGCCTGCGGCACAATGGCCCCTGGGACGTATTCTGAAGTTGTATCCTGGACCCGACGGAGAAGCTCGAGTAGCGGACATCAGAGTACAGTCAGGAACAATCAGAAGAGCATTTCACAAAATATGCCCGCTTATAGATGAACTATAAAACGTCCGTCTATGCAATCAATATCTACACATAAACAAGGATAGAACATCTTCATCATCATCCACCACTGCTGGCCCGGGAATATGTTCACACACACATTCACACAAGTAAACCGGCCGGGCGGCCGCGGCACGCGGCTGCGATCATCACCTCACTTCATCGTATGCATTATTGTCGCGAACACCTTGTTAAAACTTATAACCAACGCCTATTACATTATTTCTCAAAAGTCCACAGTTTATTTTATTTAATCTGCTGGCCTATCTAGATGAGTAGGTAATAATAAGCACTTATACTTAGTTCTACAATTAACAACTAAAGAATCGCAAGTGAGAAATAACAAGATTAGTTTTTAAACTGACACGGTCACTAACATAATAATAATAATAATAAAATTGTAAGTATTGTATTTGGATGGCGAAACGAGCTGCCCACCTGATGTTAAGAGGTTACTCTTGCCCATAACAACTGCAATAGAACTCGAACCACTAGACCACAGACGACACTGTGGTCTAGTGGTTCGAGTGTCGGACTGCTGTTCACGAGGTCGTGGGTTCGATTCCCACAGGATACAAATATTTGTGTGATGAACGTAAGTGTTTGTGTTGGTCTGGGTGTTCCTTATGTATTATAAGTATGTATTTACAAACAAAAAAGTATATAAGTATTATATCCATTGTCTAGTACCCATAGTATAAGCTCTGCTTAGTTTGGGACTAAATGGTGCTGTGTAAAAATGTCCCAAAATATTCATTTATTTAATACCACTTAAGTGAATGACACGGGATTTTTACCATGTAATCCTTTTATGTATGAGTTCCCGATATTTCAGCAGTTTCAAACGCCATGGTCACGAGTAAGCAAGTACCATAACGGGTATGTTTATCTGTGACCATGGCTTTTGTAACAGTGCCAAAATATCGGGAACTCTTACAAAAGGATTTACATGGAAAATATCCCGTGACATAATAATAATAATACTTCGTGGCGTGCATTGCATATAGGCAATCAGGTAGTACCCAGTGCCTTCCTCATTAAAATTCAATAGTGGTGTA
The DNA here is from genome assembly GCA_949699075.1 of Asteroscopus sphinx. Lineage (NCBI taxonomy): Eukaryota > Metazoa > Arthropoda > Insecta > Lepidoptera > Noctuidae > Asteroscopus > Asteroscopus sphinx. Next base: position 11,920,191 of record OX453006.1, on the reverse strand, counting down.
GTTTATTATCTTTTCTTCAAAGTACGATGATTATTCATCTTTTAATAGACCTCATCATCATCATCATTTCAGCCGAAAGACGTCCACTACTGGACATAGGCCTCCCCCAATTAAGGGGGGACATGCCATAATCGCCACGCTTGGCAGGCGGGTTGGCGATCGCAGTTGGTTGGTTAAATACTCAGAGAACGCTGCTGCCCATCCTCTGGTGAATCCCTTAGTCGCCTTTTACGACACCCATGAGAAGAGATAAGGGTGGTGCTATTCTTTAAGTCCGGCACCACACGGACTAGACCTATTTAGCATATTTAGCCTATTTAGCACGGACTATTTAGCATTAATAGACCTATTAATGCTAAATTAATCATCTTAATATAATAACTTAATACAATAACTTAATATAATAAATAACTTACACCACAATTAAATTCAAATGACGTAGGCTAATGCATGCCACTGATAATACTAGTGGTCACCCGCGTGGTTGTCATTTATCGTGCATTCCACGGGAACTGTTTATCTTCCCGGGATAAAAAACCTATATGTTAATCCAGGACATGGTCTATCTATGTGCCCAATTTCATATAAATCCGTTCAGGCGTTACAGCGTGAAGTATCAAACAAACATACATATACACTCACAAATTTTTGCGTTTATACATGGACGAATAAAAAAGGCGGACGGAATCTCGCTAAACAAAAAGTGATGCACACATAGTAAGACGGCTCGCTTAAAACTACGGTCTGGCGCACACATTCACACCCTTAGTAAGACAAAAACCCGCGAATACACAACAAATCTCGTGTGACGGTAGTCATTGTCATAGTGACAAATAATATAACAATAAATACCTGGTGTGTTAAAATTCTGTCGAAATTATAGTGGGTTTAGGAAAAAACAAGTGCTTTCAATCTTTCATTTGCTTTTGCAATCTTTTTTTAGCGAGATTCCGTCCGCCATTTTTTATTCGTCCGAGCATTTATAATATTAGTGTGATAAGAATTACAAGATCAACGATCAAAGCCATTCATAAATCCCGCTAACATAAAGCCATCAACGGTGTCGCGAAACTTCTTACGTTATTGAAATTTACTTTTTAAAACAATGTTAAAGTGCTGCACGCTCGTATTTACGCTGCAACCGGCGGATGGCTAGTGGGCAAAGTTTTTACGATGGCCCGTCCCCGGGAATATTGTTGGTGCATTAACGTTTAATGCCCTCCGCAGTTTCACTAAAATTTAAAATTGGTTCGCGAAATAGTTGCAACGTTTAGACTGGATTGCGAAACCGGACTAATTTTCGGGATGAGTTTCGAGTAATATGTTTTCAATTACTTTTCTGTGATAAAAGTAAATTAGATTTTACTTTTTATAGCTTTATAAGCAAGCAACTAAAAGGCAGAATACAAAATCGCGTCGTAGTTCGGGTACACGTTAAGCAAGTTTGTATGGAGAGGACAGCAGGTAGGTACGTCAGAACGGTATCAATTTCCGGCTTTCCACTGCCATTTGATTTATGTTTGCTACCTCTTTTTTTCGACGAAACTACAGTTTGTTCCTGAGTAGAAATGCAGTTGGGAATCTGTCACAGTAGAAACAAAAGTAGTTTTTCCATCATGTTTACTGGAAAAACTTAATTAATAAAAGTCCCTACTTATTCATTTTCATCAGATATAAGCTGTCAGTTGTCAACAATGATAATAAAATGTGAAAATGGTTCACATAGGTGCAAAAAAATCTTAGTTCTATACGAAAGACTAAATTTACCTTTTAGTAACATACGTAATTTCCTAATTGAGGAGTTTCAGTAAGACTAGTTGTGTGTGTGTGGTTTTATATAAAAAAAAATAACTCAATTAAAATCCCTGTTAACCTTCTCGAAATAATTAATTACGCTTAGTACAAACGCCAAAGGCACCAACTAGATAATATTACAAAATACTGTAACACTTACTAACGTAACATTATATTAATACTTGCTTGACCGCGGCTTCGCCCACGTATAATTCGGCTTATCACAGAAATACTTAAAACGCATCCCTTGGGAACTGTTTATTTTCACGAGATAAAAAGTCTACATTAATTTTAATTCGGATTATGGTCTATCTGTATGTCAAATTTCATCCAATTCCATTCAGCCGTTTCAGAGTGATTGAGTAAAACACATCCAAATATCCAAACATCTTCATAAACTTTCACATTTATAATATCAAGTAAGGATTACGTCTAATAAATAGATCACTATTGTACTAGTATTTTCGAGCTCATTCATTATTATACTGAACCCGCTCGAACCAAAAAGCTATTCTATTCAACAATTATTATAATGAAATTAGCAACCATTTTCAAAAGATTTTCCTGCTACAAAATAGGTTTTACATTAAAAAAAATATGAAAAGGGAAAAAGAAACATTGTTATCGAGAATCGAATCAGGAATCGTTTAATAGACGAGTTAGGCGCATTATTAAATTACACTGCCATTTTGGCTTGATGTTGCAAGTACGTACCAAAGTAATCAATCTAAATGAAACGATCGGCTGTAATCAGGTCGGAAGCACTTAATTAAAATCATGTGAAGCATAAAATCCTACAGCTACCTAAACAATCAACAACATGCATTTACCGATAGATGGCAGGATAACAAATACTATACGGCCAGTGATGATAACAGTGATTCAGGGCTTTTATTAGCGGTAATCATCACATTTGCCCCACTTGAAGACTAAATACGAGGAATACGTTACTCTCGGCCTAAAGGCGCGTCTCCACGCAGTGACTTTGACAGATCTGTGAAACACGCCGACTGCAGCGCCACCTACCGGGTTCATTTGTGAATTCAAACCTTGCATGAACCCATTGAAAAATACACACAAAATTTCATCCAAATCGGTCCAGCCACCTAACTCCTGATAAACAGGAGGAGGAGTTAGGTGAAAAACACACATACAGAAGAATTATATATCATCATTTCAGCCGAAAGACGTCCACTACTGGACATAGGGGGGGATATGCCATAATCGCCACGCTTGGGAGGCGGGTTGGCTTGAATTATATATATTAAGATTTAATAAGAACTTCAATTTAATCATAACATACCAAAAATAACCCCAATTTAAAAACTATCATCTAAAAGTGATAGTGGTGTAACATGCCAACCAAAACAACAACAAACCACAATGACTAGACGAAACCTCGCACATACAGTATTCGACAAAAGTGCTACCAACCTTAATATTGTTAGGAAACAGTAACCTCTCAGGTGCTGGCAGGCTATATAACCATTCAATGATTAATACTCGCGCGATGACACGACGAAGAACGAAAACCATAAGTTTCCTACCTATAGTAAACGTGTATGTATGAAGCGCTTGTGCTGGTAACTATACCGATATGATTACGTCACTATCTGGTAACTTATGAGTATGTTGTTTATAAGAAGAAAGTTGTATTTATTTTATTGATATTAATTATGCCACTGCAGCTTTGTTGTCATACTTATCTTGTGGATATCGTGGATATATGTGGTGGACCAAGGCGTTAACCTTTTCATTCGGAGAAGGCCCGGGCCCAGCAGTGGGACAATAATCGGTTCTTATGTATGTATAATCCGACGACCACGACACACCGATCCTGATCCGACGACCTGGTGAAGGTCGCGGGAATCCGCTGGATGCGGAAGGCACAGGACCGGTCGTTGTGGCGATGCTTGGGGGAGGCCTATGTTCAGCAGTGGACGTCTTTCGGCTGAAATGATGATGATGATGATGTATGTATAGCCAAATACGCTAATGTTTTAACGACTAACACTTTGAAAGTCACTGAAGTTCAAAACCTATTTTTTTGTGCGATGACATGTACCTACATTTTTAAGTAAGATTAATATAGTAAAACTTCTAAGCAATTCAAGACTTGTATACAAAATACATCCACGATCATAATCTAAACTCAAAATCGTTAAATTATCCAATAGAACCTAGAATATAAAATAAAATAATTAATATTTCTTGTTCTATTCACCTGAACATCATGCATGTAGTCACGTTCATCATATGAGTACCGCAAACGGGATAAAATTTCACGAAGACTAAACACCATTTTGATTTAAACTTCACTATAATGAATTTAGAAGAAACATAAGAAACACGCGAAAACTAAGAAGAAAAATTTATGAAACAACTTATTAAACACATGACAGAAGACAGAATGGTATGATAATTACGTTAACTCAAACTTTTTATATTAATACCCTCCACAATTAATTATTTCGCATTTAATTAAAACATATTTGGCAGCTTTGTGAATATTTACTTTTAAAGACGCTTATATTTTTTTCTTAAAGTTCAGATATGGTTTTTGTTATTCTGCCTGTGTTTTGTGCCTGTTCTTATTTTAAATTTCGAGTACGTGTTGTAGAAAAAGAACAGCTGGATGATAATAGCTTTAATTTTGACATTACAGCAATATTCATAGCGTGGTCACAGACATAGTAAAAAATATAGACTAAGTGCCGCGAACAACCATAGTGATGCCAACAAAAACCGTGCTCCATCATACATGTACAACCAGTGCTCACGTACACAGCATGCACCTGAAGGATATTTGTTTTCGCTATGCTTACTGGACGATGCCGCAACATTTAACTGAGAGGGGTGAGCACAGTTTAAGGTGCATGTGTGTGCGTGAGCGCTGGTTTGTACATGGAGGAGCACGGTTTTATTGGCTTCACTATGATTGTTCCCAGCACTTCGTCTATATTTTTTACTATGTCTGTGTGCGTGGTGCATAGTTGCCAACAAATACATATAGTAGTCTATGGTTGCCATTATGAAGATTGTCAAAACATGTAGCAATGAACATTGAAATCAACATGTCTACGATTGCGTGTGTGCGTGTGTGTTACTCAATTCAGCAGCAGGTCGATATTCAAATAGTATTTATTTTTATCCTACATCTTTATTATATCCTTCTTGGTGATGATATTAAAAAAAAAAATATAATACATGTATTATAAAGAAAATAATTAATATAGAAAAGATTCATAAAGAATTTTAATTTTAATTCTAGACTGATTATTTCTAGAGGAAATAAGGAAGCATTTTTAAATGCAACCTTCATAAATCTTATTAACATTTTTTTTTTACTATTATAAATCCTGGAATCGGTTTGAATAGGAGTTAATTTCATTAGATTTACATTCTTAGGATAACCTCGGTAGTTCTCCTGAATTTTAATACTGTTAAAAGCTATTTAGCCAGAAATTCATCTTAATTTGTGATTTAGCTGAACAAGCAGGAGGTAATATTATTAAGTAGTAGGAGGTAATATTAATAGATTCGCAGGAGAACGAAAGTGACCGACATAGCCTGAAGAATTGCCAAACTTAAGTGGCAGTGGGCGGGGCACATTGCTCGCAGAACAGATGGCCGATGGGGCAGTAAAGTTCTGGAGTGGCGACCGCGTACTGGAAGGCGCAGCGTGGGTAGGCCCCCACAAGGTGGACCGACGACCTGGTGAAGGTCGCGAGAATCCACTGGATGCGGAAGGCGCAGGACCGGTCGCTGTGGCGATACTTGGGGGAGGCCTATGTCCAGCAGTGGACGTCTTTCGGCTGAAATGATGATGATGATGAATATTATTAAAGGTCACTATCGTGAATAGCTCTCAACTATTATTGCGTAGATACGTCATGTACATAAACAACGTGTTATTGAAATAACTTAAAACCTCTTGAGGGGTCATTGTACTCATCACTATGAACATCTTTTACCGTGGGACCAAGCCTGAAATCGCCAAAAACATATCAGTTGTTCCATACATTTGTGTTCGCATAAATCGACAAAATGTAAGGAACAGTTGATATTTTATTCGCGATTTCAGGGTTGGTCTCATAGTAAAAGTTGTTCATACTGATGAGTACAGTAAATAAATAATTATTTTTGGTAAATTTTTACACATCACCATCTAGTCCCAAACTAAGCAGAGCTTGTACTATGGGTACTAGACAATGGATACTTAGATAGATACTTTTTATTTTTTTGTAAATACATACTTATAATACACAAGAAACACCCAGACCAACACAAACACTCATGTTCATCACACAAATATTTGTGTTCTGTGGGAATCGAACCCACGACCTCGTAATCAGCAGTCCGACACTCGAACCACTAGACCACAAAGGTCGTGACCCCCTCAAGCGGTTTTAAGTTTCATTTCGACCACTGGGCGACGACTAGTGCTACTTCCTACTGTATGCATGTTTGTTACTCTTTCACGTAAAAACTACTGTATTGATTTTAACAATATTTGGCATACAAATAGAACATAACCAGGATTAAAATACTGGGTGTAAGAGGAACGGTTCCGAAAACGAAGATAGGTGTTGGTGATTACTGATATGAAACCACGAAAAAAAATGCAATTCTTTTTTTAGATATTTTCATATTTTTTTTTGCATTTTTCATACATAACCAGCTTTGGGAAGTTAAATAAAACTCATACATAAAGAAAAATGCAAAAAAAATTTAAAAAATCTAAAGAAGAATCGCGTTTTTTTTCGTAGTTTCGTATAAGTAATCACCAGCACTATCACCTATCTTCGTTTTCGGAAGCGTTTCCCTGACACCCTGTATAGGCTACTTTTTATTCCGGGAAGATAAACATTTCCCGCGCGATAAACGACAACCACGCGGGTGAAGCTGCGGGCACAGGCTAACACAACAACATAACATAACATCACGCCTGTATTTCCCCGAAGGGGTAGGCAGAGGTGTATAGTACACCCACATTTCGCCAGTTATGTTATAGTCCCATGTAATAGGGGGCGAGCCTATTGCCATTAACCGGGCACAAAACACACAGCACACACACACACACCCACACACACACACACACACACACACACACACCCACAGCACACACTAGCACAGGCACAGACACACACACCACACACACCACACACACACAAGCACCGCTAGTGGCACAGGCACTAGTGTTATAATTATTTGACAATATCAAATGATCGATGATCAGATTACATCTTAGGTCCTACAATATACACTACAGCTATTATGTAAAATTTTGTAAGCTCACTTATAATATCCAACAATTTGAATATCTAATAGTAGTTGGATTTTGGCATAGAATATACTGGGTGTCAGGGAAACGCTCCCAAAACACAATCGAATACCAATAACCATTAGCCTTATACTCATTGTTTTAGTTATTTGGTATTTTGCAAACCCGCAATGTAAAGCGTACAAAACTCGGGATCAATGCCGGGCGTACTTAACCTACCTATGCTCGCTACGACACGGACAGCGTATGCTAGAGGTTATCGTTCACCCCTAGCGCCAGCAGATATTTTATTTGAATTACATTGCGTACTTTAAAAAATTTAGTAAATACATGGGGTTTTTGTGCAAATCAGTTTTATTTAACTGCCCAAAGCTGGTTATGTATGAAAAATGCAAAAAAAATATGATAAAATCTAAAAAAAGAATCGCATTTTTTTGTGGTTTCGTATACGTAATCACCAGCACTATCACTTATATTCGTTTTCGGAAGCGTTTCCCTGACACCCAGTATACTAACGACAAGAAGCGAAACTTAAGCATGTGTGCTCGTAAAATTGCTCGCGGCTATGTGTGCGGGTCGGGGCGAACGCGGGGGCCGTGTGCGGTGCGAGGCGTGTGGAACGGGCAGTCTCTCGGCTGCCCCAGCCAAGGCCTATTGCATTCACGCGCTCGCTCAAGGTCACCGGCGAGCGAGCTCACACTTACACGTAGTGTCACCGCTGTGATTTTGGTAAAGATTCGTTATTCGTTTAATTCTTACGCCGCTGTTATCAAGTTGTTTGCTATTTGTGATTCAATTAACGAATGATTGAATTAATCTTCATCAACCCACGATGAGCATGGCAAAGGTATTACAGTATCCAGCCACATAGTTTTCACCTGTCTTATTTTTAACTAAGAACTCATTATGCTGGATTCTGGATCTAATGAAACTCATTAATTAGTCTGCGATATCTCTTCCGACCATGTAATGAAATTACAAAACACCGGCAGCCTATGAAAAATGCATCTTCTGAGCATATTGCATCATAACTGAAATTTACTCCTAAAGGTTGTTCACACGTGATGTTAATGTTGAGATTTACAGATTTCTGACGTGCATGCTAGCGATTGTCACTAAGTAAACAATAGTCACCCATCCAATTCATGAACGCGATCATGTTGCTTAACCTCGTAGATTTAGACAGCAAGTGTTTCAAAAAATTCCTAATGAAATAACAAAACACTTGCAACAATACCTATAATAAAAACCGGCCAAGAGCATGTCGAGCCATGCTCAGTATTATAGGGTTCCTTAAGTAGGTGTTAAAAACAAATCAAATCGAATTTTAATCATGGCTATTTTAGTTTTTGCAATAGACAGCAGCATTGGCGATTCAGAGTGTTGTTAGTAGCCTCTAGATGGCGCGCGCTATACAGCGCCAAATGCAATAGACGGCAGCATTGGCGACTCAGAGAGTTATTAATACTAGATTGTATTACTAGATGGCGCCAAATTTAAGAAGTTTGTCATGTCATCAACATAACACAAAGTTACTTTTTGTGATTTTTTCAAATAGAAAGTAGCTTAAGGAGCATTATTTACTATGATCATTTTTCTCTAAGGTCAATGACCTTTGAACTAGGACGTTTTAAGTATTTTTCGGTTTTCTCTCTACAACTCAAAAATTTATTATCACAATATGCTCGAAATAATTTTAAAAGAGAGTTTTTACAAAGGTCTATCAATGTGGAAGATTATAAGTTTCTACGTTGCATAGTTTAAAAATGGCAGGGGGGGGGGACACATTGCAAGCCACTTTGGCAGGCTATATTTCGCAGATGGTACATCTGATAAAAAAGTGGTGTATGAAACATTACCATCATTTTAGTAGACCTATTCAATGATACCCCACACGAGGGGGTGCAGCGAAAAAAATTTTTCATCCCCATTTCACATGTATGGGCGCCACCCCTAAAATACGTAATCATGATTTTTTTATTCTTTTAAAATTGAGATCTATATCTATACTATTTTTTAACAAAATTTCATTTACTTATGTTTATAACTGTAGAAGTTATTAAGCTGTAAAGGATTAGGACAGACGGACAGACGGACGGACATGACGAAACTATAAGGGTTCCTTGTAGGACTACGGAACCCTAAAAATGCACCGTCCGTGAATATGAGATCAAACTCGTATTTACTCCCTAAAGCCGTTTCCACATGGCGGGGCGGGTGCTCACATATAATAATCGCAGCGGAAACGCTGTCGCACGCGCGGCCCGTTGGAGCGGAGGTGTCAAACGACAAATTTCACGGCGCGACTGTCCTCAGATCTCCCGCTTTGCCACGCGCTGGTGTTGCTGACGTGTCGCTCCCTTAGGCAGCGTGGGATAATAATATTTCTTTAATCAATCCTATGCCGAGATTTATATAAAGTTTTTTTTATATTCGGCCTTTTTAACCATTTTGGTTTTTAACGAGTCTAGACAAAAAACTTTTTTGTTTTGCCTTCTTCTTTTATTATACGCGTCGACGTGATCTACAATAGATAATGATTAGCCCATGCCACCGTGGGAAAAAGATCAGCCAGTCAGCAGGTTGGTAGCAGGGCTGACTGCCCATGGTGCGCCGGACGATCAATTGAATATCTTCACTCGGATGTTCTTTTAATGCACCCCTTTTTTGTTTTGCCTAAAAGTGTTTACGTAGAAGTCGATCCACATGTTCTTCATTTACGAAGCTCTGACCTCAAACTGGCCTGGCTCCTACCATATCAGACTAATATAGACCTTATACCGTCAGCGTAGCTATTATAATATGAATGCTATCCCTAACAATAAATTAAATTCAAACCTTGTCAACCCTGAACTTGTAACACTTTTCAAATTTAGAATAACATTCCGCATCAACGTACCCACATCACTGAGGTATTCGAAACAGTTGTCAATTACAATTATAGTCCAACGTAACATTGTTCCGGGAGGAAAGCACTGGGATAAGATTGGAATTGCAGACGCATCTGTCCACTAATGAACATTGGCACGTGCATAGGTACTGCAGACAAGCACGTGACACCTCACGATTCTGGAAGCCTGGTACGTACCTCGATAGCTCGTGTAAAAATGTATGAACGGTGCTATTGTGGCTTAGGTGTAGACTGAAATTAAAAAGTTTGTGAATCTCCACTGCACGTCATCATCATCATTGTCATCATCATCAGTCTATATTAGTCCACTACTGGACATAGGCACAGCGGTGACACTCCGTGTAAGTGTGAGCTCGCTCGCCGGTGACATTGAGCGAGCGCGTGTAATGCAATAGGCCTTGGCTGAGGCAGCCGAGAGACTGCCCGTTCCACACGCCGCGCACCGCGCACGGACCCCGCGCTCGCCACGACCAGCACACATAGCCGCGAGCAATTTTGCGAGCACACATGCTTAAGTGTCGCTTCTTGTCGTTAGTACATATTCTATGACATAGGCATCTCCAATAGCACGCTACTGACATCGATCCTCAATCACTCTCATCTTGTCGCTACCAGACAACTATGCACTTAATTATGAATATTAGTTTTTTAATTTCAAAAACCCTGTTGTTCCTGTGAGGTACGTTATCAGAATCGATATTCATACGTAAGGACACAACTCATTTGGAAAAACTCTTGTATTTACAAAAAAAAAGTATATAAGTATTATATCCATTGTCTAGTACCCATAGTACAAGCTCTGCTTAGTTTGGGACTAAATACTAAATCATTATTAAAAGTGATTATCACTTTTAATAATGATTTAATATTTAATTTGATTATTTTTATTGATATAATTACTGAGACACATCACACTTTATTAATGTATTTTTACTTGTATGTCCTGTGGCTTGTTTTTGTACTAAATAAACGTTTTATCTATCTATCTATATAATTTAATTATTTTTATTGATGAGTTTTTCCAAATGAGTTGTGTCAAAATGTATGAATATCGATTCTGATAACGTAGCTCAGAGGAACAACAGGGTTTTTGTTACAAGTGGTATATCGATCAAAATATGACCTTTTCAAAAAGCCAAATTGCATTCTATGATTATTTGAAATTAGAAGTAAATATAGGAAAGGTACTCCTTTTTTCGCTTTTAATGGATAAGGATGCAAAGACTTCAAATAAAAAGTAACAGGAGCCTAACAACCTTTTTACTAAAACGGCGAACAATAATAATACATCCATACATAGAGGTCCATTTACCGAACTATACCAAATAGCTACGTATTAGGAAGCTCATTCAATTCCCAAAATGTAGTAAATGTTGTGAACTTTACGGTAAAGGCCTCAATGTACCGATATTAGCGAAAGAATTACTATAAAGATCGAAAACACCAGTCGTAAAACTTCTTACAGCGGAAATTTGTACCTATAGCCTTAAAATAAATTCTTTACGGAACCTTGTAACAAGTTAGCTAAGGTTTAAATAGTTTTAGAGTCCAAATTGAGTGGTTTTACAGTTTTGTTGCAGTATTTTAAAGTTAAAGAATTCCAGCAACGAATTCTAGTACAACAGGATTTAAATGAACACTGAATTTCAGCTAGCTACTCTTAGACGTAGAAGTTTTAAACAAAAGCTACTTATAGACATTATTGTTTATTGAAAATATAATAGAGAATTTATAAAATTCAGTATGCATACATTACATATTTAAATAACTGTGAAAGATGGTGAAACAACTCCTCACAAAAGATATGCAAGTAGACATTCTAGTAGATTTCCTTTCAGATGCTCAGACCAAAAAAATAAGATAGACGGAGCGCGTAGAACTAGCGATTAAAGCAAAAAAAAACAGCCAAGTGCGAGTCGAACTCGCGCAGTAAGGGTTCCGTTCCTCTTTCTTACGCAGGTACCACTACATATGTAAATGTTTACCCTATTTTTATTATTTGTTGCTAAACTACATAGTATGCACTATTATCAGACTAAGTTTGACGCTGGTATGTATGACCGTTTTGATAGATAGACCAGGAACAAAAACGTTGAAAAAAATGCATGTTTTTCGAGGTTTCTTGTATGGGCCTTTGGTTTTAGATTTTTTATTTTTAGTATTTGTCGTGACATCATAGCAACACATATCTTGAGAAAATTTCAACCGGCTATCTATTACCGTTCAAAAGATACAGCCCTGTGACAGACTGACGGACGGACGGACGGCGTAGCGAGAGTAATAGGGTCCCGTTTGGCACCCTTCGGGGAACGGAACCCTAAAAAGAATACAAAATGGTAAAGGAGTACCTACCTACTATTCTGCCCACAGTGATCGTGAGCCGCGGTCGGGAGTGTCAATCTTGTTCTTTACTCCTTTGCCATTTTGTATTCATTTTTCTGGCTACATTCGCTAGTTCTACGCGCTCCGTCTATATTATTATTTTGATCTGAGTTCAGATGTTGAATATTTATTTATACGTTAGAAATGGATAGTCTATTAACCAACACAAACACATCACTGTTACTGCAATATCATTAAGCGAAGGAGGCTGTTGCTTAGCTTACGACACGTAAATTGACTTAAGTATTCATGGCCTGATGAATAAGTGATAGGAATGAGCCGGGATGCGATCGAATCAGGCCCGATTTCAATGACCGGAATAAGTTTCTCAGAGGTTTCACTTCGGCTGAGGTCCGCCTGTTACCTAACTCGCCCGATGTACACACAGGTAGCGTACCTCTACGCCAAGGAAACGAGAATGATAAACGTACCGGAACTTGCCAGTACCTTCTCAATTCAACAGAAAAATTGTGTTACGAAGAACAAGGAATAGTCACAAAGAATAAAAAAAATAGTAACACACGTAAAAAGCCACTTTCACGATGTAATGCTCTCTCATATTTCATACATAAATTTTGCACATGCGTCGGGGAAAAACACAAAGCACGCAAAAGCTTCTTTAAATATTCCTTTCCTTCATAATCAAAGTGCTGCGTTTGTAAGATAAGAATTCCCTACGCGCCGAGACGTTGACTGTGTGTGAGAGAATCGTTACACAAACGAATTATTTCACTCAGCTATTTGTCAAAAATACTTCGAGAAATATTTAGGCTAAAATACAATTTCATAATTGTTATATGTTTACCCGTATATTAGTAGTCTTGCTAATTTATTTTACAACTTAATTAATGTCTTTGGACAAAGACGTTATATAATAATCGTTAATTAATTATAGAATAAATATTTAACCACTATCAAAGACATCTAATAAAACTAAGTTGAAAGCGTTTGTAGAAGTTCGAAAAGTAAAAGAGAGAAACCTACGGAGAAAGTTTCACTCATTTTTCTACGACGTATACAAAAAACTCAATTTCTTTTATACGTGTAAGAGCTTACGAGAGACGCGTGGAAAAGTTACTTAAAATCGTATATAAACAAAAATACCGTTCCCGCAGATTATTTAAAGCAACCCGTGAAATTTCAATGAATATCCTTAAAACGCGGACATTAAACCAAAAAAGTTTTTGTATTTGCTTAGCTCTTCACAGCTGATATAACTGGATTGCAAAAGTTCTAAGGATGAGCATAAAAATGCTCCAGTTGGGGGAAAGAAAAGGAAATCAGTATTAAGAGTGTCGCAATAACTGAGAGTGTGTTTTTGTTACGGTAAAGTTCTTGAGTAACTAGGTAACGTCGGCATAATGGTCGCAGAGTAACGTTTTATGACTGACGTCAGCGCATAACTACCTAACATCTTGCATAAAAGTAGGTATACTTGTTTTTTTTATTCAAAAGTAATGTCATGTTTATATACTACTTTGTTTGATGTCAAATTGCTCGCTTCTAATCAAATGTAGTACTTGTGTATAAAAAAGGTAGTGTTCGATTTTTTGTTATGGTACGAGATCGCTCATTACAAAATGCGAACATTCGTGCGTGTAACAATGATTTATTTGTTTTGGCGTTAGTTATGTGGTGCGCACTATATTGCTCGGTTTAACGTACTCTCTGCTGTAATGTTCGAAGTTGTAACATTGCACTGTTGGTCTCGGCTTAACGTACTCACTGCTGTAATGGTTTGAAGTTGTACCAATCCAATTCTGCGCATTGTTATGCTAGGTTTAACGTACTCTTTGCTGTAATGTTCGATGTTGTAACATTCTAAGTCTGGCACTGTAATGCTCGCCTTGACCTATTCACCGGTGTAATACTCAAACTCGCGCTGTTACTTTAGATGCGGTTGGTCGCGGTGAGTTCGCACCTTTAGAAATAATAAGCTTTTATTACTGATAAACTTATCAAAATACTTACAAAATGAAATACAAAAAAAAAAAAATTAGATACACTTCCTCAAAACATTCAAGTGTAAGTACTGGCGTGTATATGAAATTCACAGTCTGTTGCGAACCTTTATAAATTACTTCGAAGCATGTTCATTAAAAGCTCCTCTTTCATCTGAACGTCTCAAGACGACAAAAAATACTAAAGAAATATTATTTCGTTTCACCATTTTCTCCAAAGTTGCCAATTCATGATAGGACTACAGTTAGCTAGATGGATATTATCTATTCATCGGAAGACCCGAGCCCTCCCGACTACAAAACGGGATCACTTGCGAACGAAAATGTATTGAAATCACAATGTAACCTGAGGCTTTTGTCCATTGAAAACATTTTTTATGCATTAAAAATATCTTAGAAATGTTTATTTAACAATAGCGTTTAAGAGAAATTACTTATTCATGGCACGTCTGAATTTTCCTTGCTTTTGTTAACGGTAGGAATCGATTCGTTTGCCTCCGTGTAATTTGATAGCTGATGCAACTGAAATTGTATGTTTTTGAAGCTGTTGTACCAGCCAAGTTTAAGTAATACTTAGTTTTGCAATCTCCGAAGTTCTCGTTATGATCTGCTGATGCTTATCAAATACAGTTTAAATTTAACAATACGATTTTATTAGGAATAAGAATTTGATATTCAGAATTTAAATCAAGTTCGGTCATCCGTAGTGATTTTATGTTTAAAGTGCCAATTTAATCGATCCTATGGAATAAAATAATGAACTGACGGGACCCGCGTCCATAAAACACGATTTTATCATACCGTTGGGAGGGACACGTTTTCGAATATCGTAATAAAAAAGTCACAGATGTCAAATTTATGACGTTGGACCATTGTAAAGAGATTAAAAGATTTACTACGGATGAGGGTGGCGGCTACGGATGCTACGCAGCTACGGCGCTACGCTGTAAGTTCTACGAGAAAATAATTTTACAAGTTTAATAATGCTGTAATCCTTTTGTATTGGTTAAATTGACGTCTATACTACGAGGACCATTTATAAAGATGAAAAGTTTGTTTATTTATTTCGCTGTCCTAGTTCACAAGAGGACTACCTATTTAATTGGAACAATTTTTAGTCCCGGGCTTCGTATATGTACAGCCACTAAATATTCAACTAATGAACATATAATTTTAAACTTTATCATATTCCGTATTTCGCATAGTAAATATGAAAGTTTAACTCACCCAAAAGCTTTACAAATCAAGAAAATTGTGTACATACCTGAAACAAAAATAAAAATCATGAAGACACTAATATACATTTTAAATCTAAAATCCAACCACCAAACATTAATTGTTCTAAGACATCAAATCTAAGTGCAGCAATAATAATTAAGAAGCGATCACAAAACATTAAAACATCAGCGAATTCATTGTAACGTTGGCCCAGGCGCAACGCTAATGTTTACGTCAAACTCACAGAATTATGAAAAAGATATTTCCCCTGGGGAGAGCGATGCCTTATAAATGTCCGTAACTTGGTGAATAAATCACGGTAAGCGCTAACGCCGCCAAATAAATAATTTTCTTTATTCATCAAAATTAAAAGGAGCAGTTGACAAAGCGACCCTTAATTAAAATCCGATTTTGTACCCGACTATGGGCCCGATCATCAAGTTACCGCTTCTCAGTTTATTTACCCGGGTTGTGCGAAACAAATATCATTATTGAAGTTACCCAGTTTTCTTCTCCCTTTCTGAATACAATTATATTTCTTTTTACTTACCCCATTGAACTTATGAACTGAATCTGCCAATTTCGAAGGATTATTGATGTGTTCTCACGTTATTATGAATATATTGTAGATTGATTCAAGTTTAGATAAAATATAGGAGAGTTGTAAAATGAGAATAAAGTTTTTTGGAACTATGAATCATTTATACAAGGAGTATTTTTCATGACGATGTGCACGCGCGCTTTAATATTTTTTTTATTCACAGCGTGTCTCAGAAAGATACTAGTTCATTCATTTAAAAGAAAATGTGAATTATAGTTTAAATAAATGAAAACCAGTCAAGTGTGAGTCAGACTCACGCAGTAAGGGTTCCTTACCACCCATCGATGTGATACCCCATAGAAACTGTGTCAAACCCTCGGTTCCTTGAAGGTTTGGTCTGGGGGTTGAGTTATATAAAAATATTTGAATTCACTCGGGAATACGGATTATTGCGGATCAGTGATGCCAACTTGCCAACACCTAACCCGAGTCTATTTATACATAAATGCAGTGATTACACCATGAAATTAAAGAAAACCGGCCAAGAGCATGTCGGGCCATGCTCAGTATTATAGGGTTCCTTATACTTAAGGAACCCTATAACCCTGGGACCTACTGGTCTAATTACAAACAAATCAAATCGAAAATTAATCATTGCTATTTTAGTTTTTGCAAACAGCGCCACCTAGCGCTAAATTTTAGAAGTGACTCATAATATTGCTATGACACACTTCTTAAATTTAGCGCTAGGTGGCGCTGTTACTTTGTGTTATCAATATAACACAAAGTTTCTTTTTGTGATTTTTTTAAATAGAAAGTAACTAAAGGAGCATTATTTGCTACGATCATTTTTCTCTAAGGTCAATGACCTATGAACTAGGACGTTTTAAGCATTTTTCAGTTTTCTCACTATAACTCAAAAATTTATACTCACATTATACTCGAAATAATTTTAAAAGAGAGTTTTTATAAAAGTCTATCAACCTGGAAGATTACAAGTTTCTACGTTGCATAGTTTGGAAATGGCAGGGGGGGGACACATTGTAAGCCACTTTGGTGGGCTATATTTCGCAGATGTTACACCTGATAAAAAAGTGATGTATGAAACATTACCTTCATTTTAGTAAACCTATTCAATGATACCCCACACTATGGGGTGCAGCGAAAAAAATATTTTCATCCCCATTTCACATGTATGGGCGCCACCCCTAAAATACGTTATCAAGATTTTTTTATTCTTTTAAAATTGAGATCTATATCTAAACCATTTTTTAACAAAATTTCATTTACTTATGATTATAACTGTAGAAGTTATTAAGCTGTAAAGGATTAGGACAGACGGACAGACGGACGGACATGACGAAACTATAAGGGTTCCTTGTAGGACTACGGAACCCTAAAAATGAAATACTTCATTCTAAAGAGCCTAACCTAACGGCGGAGAATCTTAACACCGCGATGTAAAAATCTATTGGAATTGCACAACGCCATCTAGTGACAAATCGAGAAAAAAATTTTTTAATGATTGATGTGTTAAGATTGTGTTTGGTCCCAATACCGCCGCTAGGTGGCTAAACAAACTGATTTAATTTACTAGAGTTTATCAAAAGACATCAACGAACGTACGCGAAATGTGAAATTTTGCATCTCTTTCTTACGTAAGTACCACCACAATGTCTATGTTTGTCTTGTTTTTGGTATTTGTTGTTAAACTACATAGTATGCACTATAATCAGACCAAGTTTGACGCTGGTACGTATTACCGTTTTGAAGATAGAACAGGAAGAAAAACGTTGAAAAATATCCATGTTTTTCGAGGTTTCTTGTATGGGGACCCCCTTTGGTTTTTTTATTTTTTTATTTTTAGTATTTGTCGTGATACACACCATAGTAACACATATTTCGTAAAAATTATGGTTTTAATAATGGTTATCTATTACCATTACAAAGATACAGCCCTGTGACAGACAGACGGACGGACGGACGGACGGACAGCATAGCGGAGTAATAGGATCCCGTTTGCACCCTTTGGGTACGGAACCCTAAAAATTGGCTCATGTTTTTTCCAAAATTCTAAATGTATCACGTAGCAAAATTTCAGCTTGATTTATGAAGTGGTTTTTGGCCATGATGACTAGAAATATGATAAACGGTCGCAAAATTATTGAATAACTAGCGGCCCGTCCCGGCTTCGCACGGGTATTTAACAAATATTTCAAAATTATAAATTATAATGAGAGGCCTATGTCCAGCAGTGGACTGCGATAGGCTGAGTTGATTGATAAATTATAACACATACACACTCACACACAGCACCCTTCTTTTTGCGTCGGGTTACTAAAAAAGAGTACATTATAAAGTTGGCCCATGTGTAGTATTGCGGGGGTGCTGGCCAGAAAACCTTTACGTGTGTCTGACGGCTGCTTGTCCCTCTGGACACGTCTGGAGAGAACGGCAGTTGTTAGGCCGATGCATCCTAGGTACGGGCAATAGAATCCTTTCGAGGGATTAACCTTTGGGGGATCTTATTGCCTGTGGCGGATATTCTGGTACGGGAGGCCCCATGAGGGCAAATGGGGAGTTGTTCCACGTGTCCCTCTAATCCCAGCAGAGGGCACAGTGGAGGAGCAGAGGCGGGCCCGGTGTGCACTCACCCTGCCACTCGGCAGGCAGCGGGGGGACTGTCCTTCCCTGCCCCCGTCGATCTCGTAACCCCGGGAGTGCCTGCTGAGTAGTGTTCTCGCGCCTCTTGGGACCGAGGGTCTTGGCTTCACCGCCCGGACCGCGAGGAAGAAATCCTGTATAAAAAAAAAATGGGAGGATGGGGCCTGCGAGCATTAGACACAGGGTAGTCTGCTGCCCGACCAGCAGCAGGCGTAGCTGACGTAGCTGGCACAGCTGGCGTAGATGGCACAGTTGGCGTAGCTGACGCAGCTGGCATAGCTGGCGTTGTTGGCGCAGCTTGCGTAGCTGGTAAAGGCCCGTGAGGTGAGGTGGCGTGCAGTATTCCCAACGTTAGGCGGTCGGGGGTGGTTGTTTGAATACTCACGGGTTCCCACGCCCCCGGCTAAGGTAGTTGAAGGAACACCGTGGTGGTTTTAGTCGGTAAGAGTCCGACACTGGCTTTGCCTACCCCGGACGGAGTGCTTCCATGAGGATTTCCCCATGGCAAAAAAATATGTGTAGTATTGCGGGACTTCGTGGTATAGAAGTGTCTGCGAATTAACTCCCGTCCCGTACTCCAGTGACGCCTACATCGCATAGTTAGCCGAGCGGAGTGAACGGCGACCACGCGACTTTTTTCTACTACTTACATTTTTGAACTCGTGATATCTTTCGAATGGAATGTCTGAATTGAATAATTCAAAAATTTATTTAAATGTATTGAACCAGTCTTGAATATAAAGTAATTTATTTTGATATGGATTAATACCAAGGTACAAATAAAGAGCCTTTTCTAGCGGCGGCATTTCAATTAAATTTTTTAAATTAAAGAAATCTTATAGTTAGACATATGCTGTCGCGACAGTTTTTGTAGATAATGATGTGTTCTGCAAAGTCGTAGTACATTATTTTGTTCTATCATCAATAGTTTTAGCAGCGCACGCGATGTAAGGAATTTTTTAGGTATTTTGTTACACCTTGGGTTACATAATTGGAGTTTTAGTAAGGATCCCTAATTTTTTTGAAAATATTATATAGCCTATGTCACTCGGAGATAGTGTAGCTTCCCAACGGTGCAAGAATTTTTCAAATCGGTTTAGTAGTTTCGGAGCCTATTCAATGCAAACAAACAAACAAACAATCAAATCTTTCCTCTTTATAATATTATATATATAGTATAGATAGTATAGACAAAAGAACAATCTTATTTTCTAAACGGTATAGAAATTCCCCACACTAATGCTGCAGACTGAAAGATAGACATGTTATCTTACCAGGGTTTTTCTTTGGACCACTGGCAACGGGACATCCTGTATATTTTGTCAAAGAATGTGCAATACATTATAAAAAAAGAAGATAACAAAAATAGGTCTTAATTTATAATAAAACAAGTTTAACCGGATTACATCGCGTTTATTATTTAAATTGGTTTTCCTGACGTTTCGAAAGCCTTGCAGCATTCGTGGTCGCAGGAAGACTAAGATGAATAGAATAGAATAGAATATATATATTTGCTTAAAAACATGGTATACAAAGGTCTTATAGTTCATGACAGGCGTCTTTACAAATATTTCAAAAAATAAATTTAGTCTACCGTCAAATTTTCAATATATTAAAATAGTATCGATGTAAATAGTAGTCATTCACAGTGGTATTATGTTTTACAGTGTAGCGTGCTGAGGCCCAAAGCCTTGATTGTTCAAATTTTACGGTAGATTACAATAATATTTTGAAATGTACAGACAAAGACTCCTGTCATTTTAGTCTTCCTGCGACCACGAATGCTACAAAGCTTTCAGAACGTCAGGAAAACCAATTTAAATAATATACGCGATGTAATTCAGTTAAACTTGTTTCATTATAATGTGTAGTGATCGCGAAAACCTAAGAAATTATTGTAGACTAGCTGTGCCCGCGACTCCGTCCGCGTGGATGTCGGAAAATAACATCGTGTCATAATTATGAACACAATATCTTCAAATATATACATATAAGCGCCTACACAGACGATTACACTATTTACCGACCATACTATATTTTGTTTTTACAACCAACCGGCTAAGTTGATGGAATTTCATGGAATTAGCCCTAATCTCCCTCATTCTGAGAAGACGCTCGTGCCCAGCAGTGGGAAGTAATTGGGCTGATTATGTTATTCTATAACACTAACCACATCTCTTCTTATGCTGAGAAGAGGCCCGTGTCCAGCAGTGGGACTGTAATGGGCTGGTAATGTTGTGTTATTCTAGAATACTAATAATATCCAGTTCATTAACTCTTCTCATTTTGAGAAGAGGGCCATACCCAGTAGTGGGACAGTAATGGGTTGACTACGTTATGTTATTCTATATTTTCTAGTTTCTTAACTCTTCTCGTTCCGAGAAGAGGTCCGTGCCCAGCAGTGGGGCAGTAGGTAATGAGCTAATTATGTTATGATAATCTATTACACTAACAATATCCAGTTCCTTAACTCTTCTCATTACAAGAAGAGGGCCATGCCCAGCAGCGGGACAGTGATGGGCTATGTTATGTTATTCTATATTTTCTATAATACTAATAGAATCCAGTTGTATTTTTAGGAACCTGCAACCTGCATACAACCAACAATCATGACCTCTACTTTGTATGCAACTTAATACAATAGAGGGGTCAAGCTGTATCGCTGGATCTACTCAACCGATTTAGATAAAACATACCCTATATTTTAAGTTAGACTAATACCAATACAAATGCTAAGTTTCATTACGATCCGTTCAGCCGTTTTCACGTGATGAGGTAACAAACAGACAGACAGACAGACAGACAGACAGACAGACAGACATAAATTTTTTAAACGATTGATTCGTGTTCTATAGCTTATTTCTAGTCCCCCTAGCCGGTTTTCGCGAAAAAAAACTCAATGTACAGACTTTTCGACCTTTACAGTTTTATTATAGTATAGATGTTACTTTCTAGTTTGGCATTTCGAATGCAACACAGCACCCATAAACGAAGCCTTACTCGTAAATAAATAAAAAAATCCTATTTTCTGATTCCAAACCAACCCTAGAACTGTAGGTAACTTGCTAGAGGTGCATTAGCTGGCGCTTTAGAAGCCGACGAGGAGATTACTTAATGGTTTAAACCAGACGTGGACTGGTACGGAAAACGATGAAAAAAACTACAACAACCAGGTACCCAAGGTTTTGTTTTGTGTCGGAAAATACTAAAACTAAAGTACAACAATGGGATTAGTACAGCAGCAAGAGAAACGTTATTGTTTTTATTGCGAGTATAGAAGTTAACTGTATCTGAAATCGATTGGAACATTGATTGTTTTAAATATTGTATGATGCAACAATATTTAAAACAATCAATGTTCCAATTGATTTCAGATACTGCCTTATTGATTCATCCGAATGGAACACGCAACAAGATTTTTTATAGATACGGAACTGAACTATCTTTTTTAGTTTTTTGGGACATTTTACACAGCACCATGTAGTCCCAAACTAAGCGATACTTGTATTATGGGTAATAGACAATGGATATAATACTTATATGCTTTTTTTTTGTAAATACATACTTATAATACATAAGAAACAACCAGACCAACACCACTTCTATTCACACATAAATATTTGTGTCCTGTGGGAATCGAATCACGAGGTCGTGATCAGCAGTCCGACACTCGAACCACTAGACCACAGACGTAGTCAAAGCGAATGTTATCTAGATTTCTATTGTTACTATCGCCATGGCACACAATAAAATAAAATAAAGTCCCCGTACAAGAAACCTCGCAAAATTCATTATTCATGGTTTTTTGTTCCTCCTCTGTCTTAAAAACGGTAATACATACAAGCGTCAAAATTTGATTGTAGGGCATCCTACTAATTAATATTAATCCTACTAATATTATAAAAGTAAAAGTTTGTGAATATGATTGGATATTTGTGACTCAATCACGCTGTAAGGGCTGAACGGTTTTGGCATACAGATAGAACATAACCTGGATTAACATCTAGGATACTTTTTACCCCGGGAAGATTAACAGTTCCCGAGTACAATGACCCCTTTTCGGGAAAGAAGCGATTACAATTTCAGCATGTATAATAAAATTAAGGATAAACAACATTTTCATTATTACGTAGCTAATAAAATAAATTAAAACAGAATTTAATCCTTCAAACATTTTAATTAATATTTATTAATTGTAAACCCCAATTCAAAATTAATCCTATATCACAATTAATTTTCTAAATACAGGTAGTATTAATATAACCCTATATGGAAGCAGCAATAATCTAACCGTAGTAGGTATATGTTTAGCAGTAAAAGATTTATTTGTAAACAGGTGTTCCGTACAAGTGCACATCGAGTTTTCAATTACACAAAGTGATGGCCACAGTAGCAGGCGTACCGCGAAAAACGCCGCCGCCGCGGTCAGGCAACCTGACCGATTGCACACCGCTCACTCGAGACCATTTCAATCCCGGCAAAATCTACACAAACAACCACAAAATAAGGTTAGTTTTTCAACGCTCGCACCGCTGCATCTACGAAAATCGTGGAACAACTCGTTTTCGAAAGGTTGAAGGAAAACTCGATCGCTTTTCCAGGGGGAAGCTCTCAGTGGTTTATTGCGTTATTACCTGGACGTGTCTGCCACGTCGGGACAGCCGCAATTTGGGGAGAAAAGAACGATATGTTGCGAGGAAAGGGATTTTATAGAGCTCCAGAGCAACGGCTCCGTAGAAAAGACCAAGCGCCCGTCTCACTCCACGCCTAGCGTAATTTTCTTTGATCGAAAACTCTACAGGACACTACTTCAGTTTTTATTTTCATCCAATTCAATATCGTTGAACGGTTTGTAAGACACGCTTTGGAGCGTTTTCCAGTATTTTGTTTGTTCCTTTTAGTTTATATTTCGCTTGATTCTTTTATATTACTGGCCACATTTTGTGAGGTGACGATTTTGTACCTAAGGTATATTTTAAAGCACTACACACAAACGATTTAGGTACAAGAGACATCAAAACCAGACCAAAAGAACAAGATAGACGGAGCTCGCAGAACTAGTAACTGAAGCCATTCCACCCAGTGCAGCAGTGTTCGCGAGCCACGATCCGTGCGTCTTATCCTCAAACCAAAACAATAAGATTGACGCTCCCAATTGCAGCTCGTAAACACTGCAGGCGGAATAGTAGGTACTCCTTTGCTATTTAGTATTCCTTTTTCTGGCTTCAGTTACTAGTTCTACGTGCTCCATCTATCTTATTATTTTGGTCTGGGACAGCAAAATAACTCTTATTTTTAACCAAAAAATATAATAAGCATACAATACGTCACAAATATAAAACTCGTATTGCACATCGTTCACAACAGTCCCATAAGCCATCTACACCGAATTCGATTCAATAAAAACGTTAGATGTGACCAAAGATTTGCTCCAATAACCGAGCGACAAAAACTGTAACTTCATCTTAGGGCCAATGAAATAGGAGTGGATGTCCATAAAATAAAATAATAACCGGTCAATAAAATCTTTCGGGTTTGGGGCAAATCTGTCAAATACGTCTGGCGGACTCTGAAGGGGGGATAAGGAAGACGTCGGAGGGTGAAACGGGCGCCAAGTGGTCGGAACTTGATCTGCCGTAGGTTGATGGCAGTTGCCATCAATCGACAGGTAATTGGGGCCATGTCAACCGAGTAAACGATGCCGCCAATGTTAAGATTTCTTTTTTGTATTGCGAAAGAATAAGGATACAATCTTAAGTGTTGTACATCAATCTATGCGGTTATTATAATCCTACCCTACTAATACCTATGCTAATACTACAAATACGAAAGTATGAATGTTTGTTTGTTTGTTTATCTTTCAGTCACGCTGAAACTGTTAAACGCATTTCGATATGATACAGATATACCATGTCCAGGCTCAATACCCGAAACTGCGAATTTGTAACGCAGAAAACTGCAACGTGAATTCTACGATACGATGCGATGCGATATTGTATGGAGCTTATTTCAAATTCCTATCTCTAGTAGGGCAAATCGTGGATAGATCGGATATTAATTTTGGCCGTTACTGTTCAAAAATATTTATCATAAAGATTTAAATTGTGGAAAGAAAAAATCGCTCACGAGCAGGATTTGATTGAAAATTTGATTTGATTGGATTTGAATTTTTTTTTTTTTTTTTTGTCACGATTTTTTCATTCCACAATTTAAATCTTTAGAATTCGCTTCGCATGCGTACAATGCGTTAAAATAATAAAATAATATTTATCATAATTTTTTGTTTTGATGCCATTTCCTTTGATTTGTCACATAATGTTTCTTTACTGGATTTATTTCTTATCAGCAAACTTATCAATTAGTACAATAACATAAAACGGTGTTTTTTTTGGATTAACAAAAAATTGAACCGACGAAAACAGAAACTGAAAAGCGAAAAATAACTAATTATGAGTCGGCGCCAAACAAACTTTTTACAAGCAACGTGCATGCAAGTTGCAAGTGGCCCAGCGGAGAACGAATTTTTGGAAAGTTATTGTTTATCGTTGAAAATTTCACGTTGTATTTGATGTTACGTTGTTTTTATTATTTATTTAAAGTAATTTAATGATCTTCGTTGATTGTTTGTTTGGCGCCGACTCATAATTAGTTATTTTTCGCTTTTCAGTTTCTGTTTTCGTCGGTTCAATTTTTTGTTAAAAAGTTTTATTTGAAATTTTTTTGCGGTTTAATCTAACTCCAAGTGTCTATTATGTCGTAGTGTCTAGAACTATATTTGTGTACCAAGTTTCAACAGAATCGGTAAAACGGTAAGTAACAGGTAAGAATTCAGTGGGTGAACAAGCACTCATCCCCTGTTTTCCCACCCTTAGGGGTGGATTTTGATTTTGAAATTTAAATGGGACCAATTTCGAGATATACCCTATCCATTAAAAAAAGAGTCATCAAAATCGGGCCACTCTGTAAAAAGTTATGCATGGTCATACATAAAAAAAAAGAAAAAAAAATATATATACGCGTCGAATTGAGAAACTCCTCCTTTTTTTCGTCGGTTAAAAAATAGGGTTCGATTCCGAGATAAACTAGTTGATTTTTAAGAAATCAAAAAATGCATTTTTTCTTTTATCCAAAATATTTATAGCTCACGTTTTCTTTGTCAACTTTTTTCTATTCCTAATAGTTTAGTATTTGGCCATCAAATCCTCTTTCAACTCATCCTGTATAAACCGATATAGCTCAGTTCAGACTGAATTTTACGGTACCTACCTCGTTTGTTATGTTATTTTAATAATTTTTTTATTTGATCAATGGCCCCCATCAAGAAAGACACAAGTTTTGGTCATTGGCCTTTGTGAAGGACTTTTCACTAATTTGAAGTCTTAGCAAAAATAACGTTAAAAATTCATTGGAAACTAAGAATATTTCAAAGTGTAACAAATAACAATTACCTACGTGTTAAATAGAAAGAAAGAAAGAAGAAAGAAAAATAGTTTATTGTCACAGTTAACGACGCGCAACATTTAAAACACAGTGATAAACACAAGCAGGCAACTTATAGGTGGGGTTACATAGAAAGTAAAACAAAAAAAAACACATAGATAAAAAAATTAAGAAAGGACAGTCGATACAAAATTTCTATTGACATTAATTTATCGCTAACCCATCAACGGGCATAAATGCGGCGGCGGCTGCAAAACAATAGAAAATCTATTGTATCTCATTAACCGTTTTTTGATGGACTAATGTGAGAATTTTTATTGTGTTATTTAAAAAAGAGTCAAATAACAAATTAATAAACTGACCCGGAAGATGCCCCGTCACTTATTGTAGCAAGGTACAGTCAACCGCATGTCAGTGTTAAAACTTGAATTACAAAAACCGCCCTTACTGCTTACTAAATAAAGGCACTGTCAAGGGGACCGACTGTACAATTTTTACGAGTTACTGATACTTGGCCAACTTTCTGCTTAACGTTCTTATACCTAAAGTAGTTCCATCCAAAGTTTCCGAACACATGAATGAATAAAGAAACATCGTAAAATACAGAAAAAGGTAAAAGAAAAGGTGAAATAGCGCGACAGATGAGGTAACCGGAGTTTGCGATGAGCAAGAACAACACTACAATAATATGACGAAGTGAAGTTGCTAAAGTCGAAAAGAACTGTCTTACCTTCACTAAATTATGTACGACCCAAAGGTTTATTGATAGAGAATACTATTTACCTTCCGTGTCGTGAAATAAAGACGTCTGCAGCTCATTATTTATAGACACAGAACGGATTTAAAAAAGGTCGCCGTAAACATTCAAGGTCCTGATTCACACGTATTAAGATCGACAATCTGTAATCGGCTGTGTCATTAGGAGCACAACAAAACAGAAATCATACATTAAGTTCTATAAGTGTAACTTTAAATATATGTTTGGTCCAAGGTCCATGAATAACGGAAAACTATAATACTTGGTATAATATTATGTAGCGATATACAGTCGCGCATCGTGGGGCCCGTAAAGCTTGGCTCCTGTAGTGGGCAATCGGTAAATGTGAGCGTTTGGGGAGGAAGCACGTGACCGGAGTGGTCTATGAAACGCTAAGCATCTGTATCACATTTATCGCGTTTAAATAAGTTTGGTTTTCCTTTTTGTTCAAAGAAAGATAAGAAATACGTATGTCGGAACCGGTCATGAGTACGGATGTTAAACGACTCGTAAGCGTCATACTGACGTACCTATATGCAAAGCCTACGTGCGGGTATTCATCGCACCGAAGTTATAAAACCAGCTGTCACTCGACTGAACGATCACTCATCACTTTGCCCCGAGCTGTTAAAGAATTCGGACGTCCTATAACCTAACAAAGCTTGTGCTTGAGATATGTGAAATTATTGCAGCAGTGACTTAAAACTCCCTAACCACCAACCTAAATTAAAAGTAAAAGTGGTCAAGAGACGATGTGGCTTTTATTTAACAACATCAATTTTTCCTCTGAATAGCAGACATTGGTTATAACTGCAACGTTAAAGTAACTGCTATCCGATTCTATACAATTTCTGCGATAAGTATTTTTAGCCTCAAAATTAAGATACGGCGATAATCTTTTCATCCGATATAGGCCGTAGCACACCATATCAACTCAACACTGACTCGAGTCAAACTAAGCTTTGAAACATAGTGTCATGTACAGTCAATTTTAGCTTGCTGACAGTAAATTTCAATGAGCTGACGGCTCGATGACGCTGACTCGAAAGGCCTTAAATCATAGTTCAAAAGTTACTTACAAGACTTATTGTCATCAAATATGCCTAAGTACACTCGACCAAACGGAATCATGACCCACCATAAGCTTAATTTTCTACAAACATACAAAAATACAATTAGGTCGAATTTCGCTTAAAGATATTTTGGCAACAAACTTGTTATCAATTTTATTGGTAAAGAAATTGGTAAACTAACTGTCACTGTGACAGTTAGTTTACCAATTTCTTTTAATTTGATTAATATTCTTCTGGAGTTGAAAGAGTTAGTAAAGGTTTTTGAAAAAAAAAAAATGGTTTACTTCTTTTATATAACAAAGCTGAAAATTGCATAGACCTCTGCCCGGTATTAACGCAGTTTCCTTAATATTCAAAATGTCCTAAGTGCAGCACGATGCTAATAAGAAAATTTTACTGTTTTGACAATTTCATACGAATTAACGGCTGAGTGGGTCATGATTCCGATTTGTTGACTGTACATTCTTGAAATAAACTACTCAGCCTTAACTTGAAATGTATTGTATGTTACCGAAAAACTAGGCTTATCGATTATCAACATACCTGAAGCAAGTGAGCTAAAAATAAACCGGCTAGGGCTATAGGAATCAATGTGTGCGTTCCCAGTCTCCATAACAATTGAGGCGGGAAATTGCCGACTTGGTCCGATCCGCGCAATAACCTCTGACTTCTCATTATGCAGATTGCCCCTCGCCTCACATGTGCACGTACACTAAACATCTTACAGTCCACGTGTTGCGATCATCTACATTTTTACAACGCGCATGTACGAGACGTGCAACTTTTAAATCTTTAGCGTTGATGAATAATGTTCGTGTCATTTTCTCTTTGGTTTGGTGGTATGATAAATTATGATATACCTACTTTATTGCGACAAGTGTATTTCAATAATCAATAGAATTAAATGGTTTATCGAGATCGTTGAAATAAGTATTATTTTTCGTATGAAAATGAGGATTTATTACCTGTGTCTTATAACATATCTAACTGGCGAAATGTGAGTGTACTAACACCTCTACCTACCCCTCCGGGGCAATACAGGCGTGATGTCATCTATGTATGTATGTAAAACGACAAATGCTTTTGGTTAAAAACTAAAAAGAAGTCATCAATTTGTCGTTTTATTTCACCAATTACTTTTCTAATGAAAATACAATTATGGCAAAACAACTGCAGCCACTGCTGCCAGCAGCGATCCAGTAGGAGATTCGAATTCAACCGTGGAAATTTCGAACTATACAGCAATATTTATTGCGACTAAGGGATTCACCAGAGGATGGGCAGCAGCGTTCTCTGAGTATTTAAACAACCAACTGCGATCGCCAACCCGCCTGCCAAGCGTGGCGATTATGGCATATCCCCCCCTTTGGGGGAGGCCTTTATCCAGTAGTGGACGTTTTTCGGCTGAGATGATGATGATGATGATTTATTGCGTGGTACATAGTTGCCGATAAGATGGATTGTCTAAACTTATGGAACAATGAACATAGAAATCAAGATGATTGCGATCGCGAGTAAGTTACACAATTCGGCAGCAGGTCAAAACGGGGTGCATCAAAGGGTGTGTGCATAAAGAAGCGGAATTCCGGTTCAGAAAATCGGTACGGATCCTCAGAACCGATCGGTGCGTTACACATAAGAAACACGTTAAAACTTGTCGGTACCGGCCACTTAATACGGCTTTAAAAATCGCCTGAATGTACGGACATATTTAGGTACCTTTTTCTTTATGTAGTGCAACATACATAACATGCAACGACCCGTACTGATTTATTTGTACCGGGAACCCGCTTCTTTATGCACGCACACAAAGACTCCACGTCCCACGTGTGTCGAAACTCGAGTACGTCTAACGGCCAAAATTAATATCCAATCTATCTACGATTTGCCCTACTAGAGATAGTAATTTGACATAAGCTCCATACAAAATATGTCAAATTTCTATCTCTAGTAGGGCAAATCGTGGATAGATTGGATATTAATTTTGGCCGTAAGAGACCTTGGGAGTCTTGTCGACTGGTTAATCCAGCTCCAGCCACATACATAGTAAAAAAAATAGACGAAGTGCAGCGAACAATCATAGTGAAGCTAACAAAACCGTGCTTCTCCGTGTACAAACCAGCGCTCACGCACACACCTGCCCTCAAACCGTGCTCTCCGCTCTCAGTAAGCATGTCGCGGCATTGTCCAGTAAGCATCACGAAAACAAATAAAATATCCTACAGGTGCATGGTGCGTGCGTGAGCGCTGGTTTGTACACGGAGGAGTACGGTTTTGCTGGCTTCACTATGATTGTTCGCAACACTTCGGCTGTATTTTTAGGGTTCCGTACCCGAAGGGTGACAAACGGGACCCTATTACTCTCGCTACGCTGTCCGTCCGTCCGTCCGTCCGTCCGTCCGTCCGTCTGTCTGTCACAGGGCTGTATCTTTTGAACAGTAATAGGTAACCGGTTGAAATTTTCTCAGAATATGTGTTACTATGAGGTGTATCACGACAAATACTAGAAACAAAAAAAAGTCTAAAACCAAAGGGGGTCCCCATATAAACCTCAAAAAAAATGCATTTTTTTTCAACGTTTTTGTTCCTGCTCTATCTTCATCTTGGGTGATTTCAACATAAATATCCTTTCTGTATCCACAAAAAGCACACAATTCTTAAGTACATTAAAAAAATTCAATTTAAAATTATTATTAAACGAACCCACAAGGATAACTGCACATTCGGCTACGTGTATCGACAATATAATTACAAACCACAAAAAATGTAAAACAGAGATTCTAGATCTAGGGATTTCCGATCACACTGCTCAACTTATCAGAGTACCCTGTAGTTTAAGTTTCAAAGAGGAATTTTGGTTCGTAACTAGAAGGAATATAAAAGAAAATAAAGAAATCTTTTTAAAATATATATCCAAAATTCAATTTCATGAAGTTTACCAGGAAACTAATGCAAACTCAGCTTACAACATATTTATAGAATTGTTTACCTTAATTTTCAATTTGTGTTTTCCTATTAAGAAAATAAAAATAAGCCATAAAAAACCAAAAACATGGAAAACTAAAGGTATAGTTACATCAAGTAAGAACAAAAGGATTTTGTACCTACAGACTAAGAAATCAAATAATAAAAATGGTAATATATACAAAAAATATTCCACAATTATGAAACGTGTTATAAAGGATTCAAAAAAGCTGTCGAATATAAAATACATCACTAATAGTAATAACACAACAAAAGCTACATGGGCATTAATAAAGGAACAAACACAAGCCACAAACTCATTAAAACCTACTATTGAATATATTATTCACAATGATAACATGATAAGTTCACCTATAGACATAGTAAATACGTTCAACAACTTATATATCACACAAAACTATAATTCGTCTAAAGAGAAACAACACAAGTTAATGACAGAAAAAAACCCTAATTCTATTTTTCTTTTTCCCGTTGATAGATGTGAAATAATAAATATCGTAAAAAATCTAAAAAGTAAATCAAGTTGTGGGTTTGATAACATACCAGTAAATGTTGTAAAAGCTACTATAACTTATACTGTAGATGCTCTTGTTCATATTATAAATCTTATGCTGGAAACTGGTGTATTCCCGCATAACCTAAAAATAGCCATAATTAAACCATTGTTCAAAAAAGGGACTAAACATGATATAAACAATTATAGGCCTATAGCCCTACTACCAAGCTTTTCCAAAATTTTCGAGAAGGTTATCCATAATAGAGTAACTCAATTTCTGGATAATTTTAATATTTTAAATACTAATCAATTTGGATTCCAAAAGAAAAAAACCACATCACTGGCAATTTTTAAACTCTTTCAAGACATATGGGCAAACATGAACAAAAAAAAGAGATGTACTGCTCTATTTCTTGATATGTCGAAAGCGTTCGACTGTGTGCAATATGACATACTTATGAATCAATTGGACAACATCGGTATTAGAGGTGTAGGCCAAACACTAATTGAATCTTACCTGAAAGATAGGGTGCAAGCCACAGTCATTGAAACTTATAATAAAACCACAAAAACGATAGTTTCTATTCAATCCAATTTTCAAAAGCTATTATTAGGTGTTCCACAAGGAAGCATACTGGGCCCACTGTTGTTTTTAATTTACGTGAATAACCTTCCCGACATAATTAATCATTTATGCGTTATGTACGCTGATGACGCAACAATTTTTATATCTAACGATAATTTAAATTCAGCTGAATACAGAACTGAGATAAATGACACTTTAAAAACGGTATCTAGCTGGCTAAAATCTATTAATCTAAAAGTAAATCTTTCAAAAACAAAGCTTATGCAATTCAGAAATTATAAAAATAATCCTTTACCACTAAATATATACGAATCTAGCACAAATATCGAAGAGGTTGATCAAATTAACTTTCTCGGCGTTACAATAGATCAGCACTTAAACTGGAAAGGTCATATAGAAAAAATTAATAAAAAAATTTCAAGCTACTGTTACGCTCTATCGATACTTGTTGAAACAACGTCAGAATGTACAGCAAAATCTGCATATTTTGGCTATGTGTACCCTCTTTTAACTTACGGAGTCATATACTGGGGCAATTCTTGCATGATACAGTCTACATTTATTCTTCAAAAAAAATGTCTTCGTATTATTTATAACATGCAAAACATCGAATCGCTGAGATCTGTTTTTCAAGAAAAGGGTTTCCTCACCTTAACTGGTATTTACATATTGGAGCTGTGTTTATTTGTCAAAAATAATATTCATTTCTTTAATCAAACGTGTAACTCTAAACCAAATGTACGTAGTCAATATAAATATGATTTAAATTTGCCAAATATAAATAATATAATCTATTACAAAAGTACATATATCACAGCTATACGAGTATTTAACCATTTACCTGTAGACATAAAAAAACTAGATAGTAAGTCATTTAAGAGAGCTTTAAAAAAATGGTTAATTCAAAAAGTATTTTATACTATAAATGAATATTTTGGTATAAACTGATAGTATTAAGTTAAATATTTAAATAAGTTATTGTAGTGTCAGACTTCATAGTTTGTACCTACTATTGCTACACCCGATTGGGTAGGCTGTTGATACCAAACTTTGATAAATACCTACATTTATGTACACAGTTTGAGCAATAAATGTCTTTGTCTTTGTCTTTGTCTTTGTCTTCAAAACGGTAATATATACCAGCGTCAAACTTGGTCAGATTGTAGTGCATATTATTTA
Organism: Asteroscopus sphinx; assembly: GCA_949699075.1. Lineage (NCBI taxonomy): Eukaryota > Metazoa > Arthropoda > Insecta > Lepidoptera > Noctuidae > Asteroscopus > Asteroscopus sphinx. Next base: position 11,886,920 of record OX453006.1, on the reverse strand, counting down.
GTTTAGCAACAAATACTAAAAATAAGATAGACATATGTGGTGGTACCTGCGTAAGAAAGACTTGCAAAAGTGCATATTTCGCGCACTGTGCGTTGATGTCTTTTTGTAAACTCTCGTAAATTAAATCAGTTTTTATTGGGTATCAGGTCGTTGAGAGGTACGGAACCCTTACTGCGCGAGTCCGACTCGTACTTGGCCGGTTTTATTTACTATATCTCTGGCTCCAGCCTACATTTTCGTTTCTGTAAATATCAACAGGACATAACCTCCACCATAGACGTATAATTCTATGACCTCCAGCTTCAATTCATCTCATCTCCCATATGCCATCTAAATATTTAACGTTAAGTAACTTTTGTAATAAGTGTATCATCGCCGACATAATCTGCATAATTGGAAGTCGTCGTAGGATATTGCGTCCACGTGAGGCGGCGCGCAATTTTCTGCGTCATTTCCTTTGAATCGTCCACTCGGATGGGCGATTCGATGCGCATGCCTATCCAAGGCTTAACTTTAACGCCTAATTGATACTAACTGTAGTTACAATGTTACAGGATGTTGAAGGAGGTTGTGTTGCATGAGATAGATTTAAAATTAAAGTATTTTTTCGGTGTAATTTTTTTACTTGAGTATTACTTTTAGACTTTAGTCTAGGAGTCTACGTGAATATGAATCAAAAATGGCTACTGGGAAGTCTTATGGCCAAAATCAATAACCGATAAATATAAATAAAAATAATTAATATTTACTTTATAAAATTTGTTATAAAAATATTTATGTAGTAAATTTTCATTCATAAATCACTTTTGATACTTTGAACTGTGTTAACATATTTTTGTTGCTGATTGTAAGTACCTGAATGGTAGGGATTACAGACCAAACTGTGGGTCGATAATTGAGTGATATAATGTTTGTATGCTTAGTTTAACAATATTTGTATGGGAAATCGAGTCTGCCGGAGTGCGCACTTCCGTATGTTCCCGTACGGATTAAGAGCCCGACAAAACTATCGACTGATTAAAAGTCTGCAGTATGCGGGGGGACTTATTTTTTCAAACTCAAGACATCAGTTTTTGGAGTCTAACACATGAACGAAAAAAAATCAATGAAGTCATAAAATTAAAACCGTCTCTTTACTTGCCCATATTGTCCATCCTAAGGTTGTCTGGAAGAAATCGCCTTGAGCGATAAGACCGCCCATCGTACATGTCTTCTATAGAAGTCATAGATGTTGCTATTTTCTTTTGTGTATACATACATACATAATCAGCCCATTACCGTCCCACTGTTGGGCACGGGCCTCTTCTCAGTGTGAGAAGGTGGCCTTAGTTCACCACGCTGGCCTAGTGCGGGTCTTTTGTGTATAATAAAGAGTATTTGTATTGTATTGTAAAATATTTTATCATCAGATCCACACATTTGACGACGTCTGTGGTCTAGTGGTTTGAGTGTCGGACTGCTGATTACGAGGTTGTGGGTTCGATTCCCACAGGACATAAATATTTGTGTTTTGAACATAAGTGTTTGTGTTGGTCTGGGTGTTTCTTATGTATACCCATAGCACAAGCTCTGTTTAGTTTGGGACTAGATCGTGCCGTGTAAAAAATGTCCCAAAAATATTTATTTTATATTTATTTATTTGTTACCATAACGCAAACAATTGATAACCTGAACGTGTAAAGGGTAGCAGATCAAAATGTGTTTGTTTAATTAAACACGAGTTCAAGCAAACGTCAGTTAGATTGTTTGGCAGATAGGCATCTGTACCCTTTGATTACATTTCACTTGTCCACCATTTACTTCCTCCCATTGACGTTGAATTACTCTAATGAATATTATTATCTTAACATTTAATCTGTTTGTGTTGTAAGGATGAATAGATTCGATTATTAATGTCGATGTGAACAGTTATAATGAATACATAATATTATCGATTATTAATTTAATGGTCATCATCATCAATTTAAAAATGTACAAAGGGTTCCTTGTCATCTCGAGTACAGATGACATTTTACTTAATAATATAGTTATTCTTATACTTACTTACTTAGGTACTTCGCGATATCTAAAAATAAATCGAGACACTTGGAAGCCGATGAAAAAAATTATGGCCCACGTATTACGTTGAATCTAAAAATAAATGAAGGTAGGTACTTTTCAGCCTATATCAGCCAAATATGTTAGACTAAATTCTACTCCAAAGTAAAAGTAATTGGACTCTTAACAATAAACTGAAGCACGTCATCGTTTCACAGTCGTCACGTCACGATCACAAATCCTCAAATAAAGGATGGTTTTGAATTAATTAGCAATTATAACAAAACAAGTTTAACCGGATAACATCGCGTATATTATTAAAATTGGTTTTCCTGACGTTGCGATTCGATTCAATTTAACTAAATAAAAATTGTACCGTAGATTTAAATTATTTTTTGAAATATCTTATTCCTTATCCTATTCTAAAGACGCCAACTAAAACTGATTTTATCTCAGTCTTCCTGCGACCGCGTACACTGCAAAGCTTTCGAAACGTCAGGAAAACCAATTTTAATAATATACGCGATGTAACTTGTTTTATTATAGATAGATAGATAGATAGAATATACTTTATTATACACCATGCAAATAGTAGTAAACAGGAACAACGTATAAATTATAATGGGTAGTGATCGCTAAAACCTAAGAAATTAATCAGCAAACTCATCAAATTGGATAACTCGCTATTTCCTACATTTGTGTTCACATAAATCGACAAAATTTCGGGAGCAACAGATTTTTTTTCGCGATTGTAGGATTGATCCGTACTATTATTGATCGAAGATTGATCCCTTAGTAAAAGTACTTCAAAACATTTTAAGTTATTCAACAAGTCTGCGAATTTTCTTCTTTAAACCATTGGTTCCTTCAGGTAAATAATGAAAGTGCATACCAGAATTATTGTTAAGGTTTTTAGAACATCTACTTACAAAACTATACATTATTCTCAAAAAAAGCATTTATGCAATAAGCTTTTTAGAGACAAGAATTGGCTCTGGTTGAAAAATATAGAATTTTGTCTTAATGATCAGCTTTTGAACGTTCCCTTCCTATTTCTCAGTAAAATTAAAGAATTCGCAAAACCTGGTAATCGAAAAAGTACACCCTAACCCATAAAAAGGCACGCCTCTAAAAATGTCCCACTTAGCGTTCTTCACCTAGACCCAGTAACTTGAAAATGATTACGTTCCACCGCGCACCGTCACGATCGATGCGTCCCGCTCATCCCGGCATCACGCGATTTGTCGTGCGAGACCACGTTTTTTCATCGGATGAAAGCCCCTATTTATAACTCAGCGAATATTTTCAACGGACCGCTGGCTTAGCTGTTTTTGCTCAGCGTGCACTTGAGATGCATTTATATCAAGTTAATTGAAGATAGTGAGTGCTGCAATTCATTTTTTTGTCTCTTATCCGTAATTAAAATGTGCATTCAAATAGTGCTACGTCTGTTAATTGAGTTTTTAGAATTTGAAGTAGTAGATGTTATTGTAATTATGTTAGCAAGAGCCCTAATTGCTTTCTAAAAGTATTCTCGGCAATTTCACACTTGAATAAGATATTTGAAAGAAAAAAAAAAGAAAAATTGTTTATTGTCACAGTTAACGACGCGCAACATATATATTTGGGACAGCACTATCTAGTCCCAAGCTATACACGCTGAAATTTAAGACCCCCTTTCGGGAAATAAGCGATTCTAGTTTCAGCGTGTATAAGCAGAGCTTTTACTATGGGTACTAGACATTAAATAATAATAATAATATTAAATATCTTTGGAACATTTTTACACAGCACCATCTAGTCCTAAACTAAGCAGAGCTTGTGCTATGGGTACTAGACAATGGATATAATACTTATATACTTTTTTTTTGTAAATACACACTTATAATACATAAGCAACAACCAGACCAACACAAACACTTATGTTCATCACACAAATATTTGTGTCCTATGGAAATCGAACCCATGACCTCGTTATCAGCTGTCCGACACTCGAACCACTAGACCACAGAGGTCGTCAATGGATATAATACTTATATACTTTTTTTATAAATACTTATAATAATACATAAGAAACACCTAGAACAACAAAAACACTTATGTTCATCACATAAATATTTGGGACCTGTGAGAATCGAACTCAAAACCTCGTGATCAGCAGTCCGACACTCGAACCACTGGACCACAGACGTCGTCACAAAAATACAATTAAACGATTTTAATTAATAATATTGTACGGTAGATTAAAATAATTTTTTAGAAATATTTGTAAAGACGCTTGTCATCTTAGTCTACCTGCGACCACGAAATGCTGCAAAGCTTTCGAAACGTCAGGGAAACCAATTTAAATAATATACGCGATTTAATCCGGTTAAACTTTATTTAATGTTTTATTATATTTTTTATTATAATGTGTAGTGATCGCGAAAACCTAAGAAGTTATTACAAAAATACAATTCTTCTATTTCAATCCAATTTCACTTGAAACCAGATAACGTCATAACACGTAATACAACATAACAAGTTACATCAAATAAATGTTACCACTGAGGAAATGAACATTTGAAAAGCAGGTGTCCAAGGATTACCAGGAGATGGGGTCACGTGCGCGCGACTGAAATGCGATGACAATGCAATCGTGTGCATTGCTAACATATTGCACATTCTCCATAATCCACACTAATGGACCTAGGAACAATGAGGTCTGGGATTAGGCCGTGGTAATAGGCTGGTGGTAAAAATGTTTTTCACCTCTGGTTTTTTTCGTAGGCAATGCTTTTGAATTCTAGTGTAATTTAGGGTTTTGAAAACCAAGGTATTTTTACCGACTTCATTTTAAGAAAAATCGTTTAGAAAAACAGTTTGAAGATAAGACAGTGGTTGTTAGTAGCTTTTTTATAAAATATTAAATATTTTCTTCAGTATTTTATATTTTATGGTATCAAAGCAATGCGTATTTTATAAACATTCACTAAAAGGACCATCAGAGATATACAAAAAAAATTAGGACAAGAAACAAAAAAACTTAAACTCGGCACTTTTTCCAACAAAAATCACTTCACGCTAGAGATATTCCTACAATTTTTAAATGAAGTTTGTTTATGAACTTGCAACTTTTTCAATCCTAATGCACAAACTTATTTAGAGCAAAATTAAAGTGTTTACGCTATAACATTAACCGGATCCGTTGAAAGTTTATCTTAATTAATCTTTTAAGCTATTTAGTCAAAGAGAAGTAAATTCCGTTGGCCGCTTTATTGAATTCTAAGTCCGGAAAGTTGGCTTAAATAAGAAAGCATCGATACCCGACGTCTGAGCTCCGTGGACCCCGTGGTAGTCCTTAAACGATTTCCTAACTTAATATAAAGTCACAAGATTGTCTAGAGGGAACTCTACTCGGCTTAAGATTTTTCCCAAATAGGAAAATAATCGTTATGCTTCTGTTTTATTTAGTGAATATACAAGTTATACAACGTGTTATTGAAATAACTGAAAACCTCTTAAGGGGACATTGTACTCATCAGTATGAACAACTTTTACTATAGAACCAACCCTGAAATCGCGATAAAAAATCTGCTGATTTTTACATTTTGTCGATTTATGTGAACCCAAATGTAAGGATCAGCTGATTTTTTTCACGATTTCAGGGTTGATCCCTTAGTAAGTTGTTCATAGTGATGAGTATAATGACCCCTTAAGAGGTTTTCAGTTATTTGAATAACACGTATAAGAAATGCTTGGGCAAATTTGAAGAGCTCATTCAGGGCATAGAATAAAACAAATTTACCACGAGGTCAACCCTGAAATTGCGAAAAATAAATCAGCTGTTCCATTCACTTTGTCGAGCGTCATTGATGATTTTGTAGGAAACAGCTGTTTTTTTTTGCGATTTCTGCGTTGGTCCTATAGTAAAATTTATTCTATGCTATGCACTAAATGAGTTGTTCTAATATGACCACGCATTTTTGATACCGACGACCTGAAGGAGGCTGGGGGGGACTGGATGCGGAAGGCAGACGACCGAGTGTTGTGGCGCAACTTGGGAGAGGCCTATGTCCAGCAGTGGACAGCGATAGGCTGAGTTGATGATTTCTGATACACGATGTATTTTTAATTATTTGAAGCAGTAATAAGCAGTAACCAACAGATCGTAACAGTCCTTTGACTTTGAAATAAATAAAAATATTCGCCTCTCAAAACGACTGTACAGTATTATTTACTTAATTAATCGCCACGCACATAAAAACTCCTTTTAAGTCTCAGTCAGACTAATCCAACTTTGTTTACTTTTTGTCAGAGCTAGATATCTAATTTAGATGCAAATGTTCCTAAGTTTCGACGCATGCTATACTCGGTTTTATGCGAGCACATTAGGGCCGAGATTGCTACTGAAAATTTTATATTCGGATGAAAATCGCCTGTTATTCATTCGAGTGTTCGCACGGCGAATTAGTCCCGTAAATTACCATTGTAAATAGTCGTCGGAGGTAATAGCGAATATTGAATTATAGATGAAGTATTGGAAGTGGGAGATGAATACAGTTTTTTTTTCTGTGTTGAAAACCCTGAGGGAAATTCCCGGCAGCGTTGCGGCTGCGAAGCCTTCAATTTATGCAGGGGGCCGCATTGGCGTCTATCCGGATGACAATCTTGACATACGGGAGGCGGATGAACAATGCATTTTTGTTAGAGCACTAGCATTACGTAGGTACACTAGAATTTGCATTTTTGCGGACCATTTATGTATCGTTGGTTATAAGTGGCTATTTATAAAGCCGACATATACACGAACAAAGCACCGGGAACTAAAGCGATTAGGCATCTCAGTTAAAATGGAAATTCAAACTAGGAGCTCGAGACCCTTAAGATTTCACAAAACATTATTACAACTGCAAAAGGCAACCCAAGGCGTAAACTTTAACATTTATCCCAAATTCGCGACAACAACCAAAAATTATTACACAATCAAATCAACAAAACAGAGAATTTAAGTAGAACTGGATAGGGTGGCGCAAATGGAAAATATGCCTTGTGTTTGCGTTATAAACTCGACCAATCACGTTGGCGCTGGCACAATGTGGGACTAAACGGCACGCCAACAAAAGAGCCGTAAAGAATGGGCCGCCGACACACTCACGCTAATAAAATAGTTCGGAGCAACAGGTCGTTGCGGCCCGTTCGCTTGCCAATACAATAGTACGACTGTACCAACTATGAGTGTGTGTCTGTGATTCCCTGTACCTCTTGCGAGTGTAAAGCACTGCTGGATAGATGATGTATCATATTGAGTTTGTTGTGTGGCGTTTTCTTTACTGATAGCGGTTTGAGATTTTGCTGAATTTATTTTTGTAGAGGCAAGGATTTGTCAAAATGACTACTTATGCCTTATCTTTAGACTGGTTTTAGAGTAATGCGTATTTATTGGCGGTCCATCCGCGCGGAGCTCCGGAGAGGTCAGACACACGCATTGCGTTAAAACATCGTTTTGCAGTGACGCGGATTGCTTCGGAATATGCTCCACGTGGATTCCGTCCGGCCCACAGTTCTTACGGACCGTACGCACTGTTCTGAACTCAGCCTTAAATGCCTTAAATCCAAATAATAATATTGAGGTGAGATTTTTATGTCACCGTATTGAGATCACGTGGTTCTTAAATATTTTCCTTATCATGAATATTCTTGCTATATCAGTTTCGTGTACCGAAAACAGGTAAGCCGTATTTCACTACAGCTGTAGTATTTTACAAAAAATTATATATAATAGAAGATACTTCGCTTTCTTCTTTTTTATACTGTAGAAAGAGGACTTGCCAGTCAGCAGGTGCAGTCAGGTTATTGCTCCGTTGTTGCGTGAAAAAAGGACAAACTAACCAACATTGATAATATTAGGTATAATCATAACTAAAACTAACATTCCAACAGAACAACAATGTAAAATCAAACTTTCTAAACCAATTTTTGAGTGGTGATTCTCACGAAATTTTTGTAGTGAGAAATTGTGTATCAATAGATTCACTGCATTAAATTATACAACCTACAAAGTCGAGATAGGGGACTGATAGGGGTTCTGACCCAGTATGGTTTTCTATTTCATGTCACGTTATAATTTAGCAGACAAATGAGAATATTATTAATATGAAGCCCATCACTATCTCTTAGGCTTTAGTACGCCACGCGATCAAGAGCTCTTCAGTAGCAAGCGGCATTGTTTTATCGGACGCACTCTACGGCCTTTGAGATACGTTATATTTTGATTAAAAGCAATTGAGAGCTGTTCTAGAGGAGTTATTGATGCTTTAAATTATTTTGAATAGATACAGTGTATATTGGTAAATTAAAGTGTAAAGCATGATTAGTCTGAGAAAGATTGAACAATTTTTGGCATAATGGATTAAAATAATTAAAATCACTATATTCTTTACAGGCACCTAAAAAGCAACTTAGAATTTTGCAAAACAGCAATATTAAATATTCAAAGACGCTTGACAGGTAAATAGATTTTTGAACAGACTACATTAATATTAATGATCACTATGATAATTGAGACCTAGCTACTGAATTGAAATTCGCAAATCCTTTAATACCAAGTACAAATATCTAACTTAGATACCACAACTTAGAACTTACCGATGCAAGAAATATTCAAAGGGCGAGAGTACACGAAACTACAGAACACACAAAGCAATCTTAGTAAATTGTACCTGTACGTTAACTAAGGCTGTTTACAGGACTCCCCACGGCAAGAAAGACGGTCACTGAGCTCCCTAATACCCGGGTCGCGTGTACCTTGCGGTCTCACCACAGGATTTACAAGTTTTCTTCTATTGGTCCAAATGCTTATTTCTGTTAAGGTCCGCTACGACTTACATAACTTTCACCACCGTGTTTTCACAAAGTTAGCTTTCGCCAACCCTTTGATATTTTGTCGATTTGTGGTTTTCCTTCTTGTGCCAACTACCACAAGGAAATTCGCTTGTTGAATAAACTTATCCTTACAATCCATTGTTGGCCCGAACCCCTTTCGAACTATCTGATAACTATGTATGGGATCAATAAAAAACATTTTTACGTGTTTTTTTAGGTCGATTGGACATTGCGTTGTCGAGCTTGGAGGCATTATTAATTTACATACGAAGAAAGACGGCTGATATAGAACAAGTTTAATACAAGATGAAAATACATGCTTTAATTTGTGGCCAAACAAAAGCGGCCGCTGTTTAACGTTCAGCCGCAGCCGACAAAGAACAATCTATTAAACAAAACAGCGAGTACATTGAGTGGGAAGGCGGCAGTAAGTGAGGAGTGACAAAACTTGAGCCGGCGACTAATTAGCAATACAAACATGAATCAGAGGCTATTAGTTGTAATTGAATTGTCGCCGGCGGCAAAGTTGTCGCCGCCGCGAATTTAAATATCGCGCTTTACGAGGTTTTGGTACTTTTGCCTGTTGGATTAATTATTACGTAACTTAAAATAGCAACTAGTGCAGCTATTTTTGCAGTCGATTTAAAAGTTTATGGTTTTTGAAACATAATTGTAGGTATTTTAACTAGACGTTTTCAGTGCGAATATTAGATGTGAGATTTCATGTAACGTTATGTTATAGGAAATCACAGTATTAGTTATTATAAAATTAATTAAAATTGTAAATTAAATGAGACTGAATTCAATTATTCTTACTTTACTATAAAATATGAGATCGTTCTAGGACTAGCCAAAAAATAAATACCAAACTCATACAATGTAACAATGACGTTTGCCATGTTTAAATAATATCCTTTATACGAATAATTGTAAGTGCGCGCAGTTACAAAGTTTATAAAACGAGTATTTCCCAAACGCAAACATGTCATTCAATTCGAACATTGAATTTCAATACGGTCATTGTTTTCGGATCGGCTAATAAATATTCATAGCAAACAAATGAAGCAAAATTACCGCACCAACTTTGCCCGATTGGGAGCCCTTTAGGCCGCGAGCCTGCGACAATTTTTCACAGGAATTTTATAAAATACTCCTGTCGTTGCGCCGCTGCTCGAAGAAAATTATCTCCCCCATTGACTAAAATTTTTCACGGCAAGTTTGACTTCAATCCATTACATTTTTCCCCAGTTTTATCTTGAAACCGTCACGACAAAGTTGGATTGTGTTAATTGGGGCTGGACACTTTTTGTTAGAACATTTTGTGTACTAGAAGTGTTTTTAAATGAAAATTTTGGTCACTGAATGTGACGGAAAAGTTGGCGGTTGTTGTGTTTTGGAGTATTTTAATTCGCTTTTATTTTAGCTCTGATCATTAATAAAAATAATAATAAACAAATTTTTATGTGTATGTGCACATTGCTCGCAGAACAGATGGTCGATGGGGCAGTAAAGTTCTGGAGTGGCGACCGCATACTGGAAGGCGCAGCGTGTGTAGGCCCCCCACAAGGTGGACCGAGGACCTGGTGAAGGTCGCGGGTATCCGCTGAATGCGGAAAGCGCAGGACCGGTCGTTGTGGCGATGCTTGGGGGAGGCCTATGTCCAGCAGTGGACGTCTTTCGGCTGAAATTATGATGATGATATTTTCATTTATTGCTTATTAATATAAAAAAATATTTTTTCAATTAACACAAAATCAAGATTCTAATATCAAAGTTCCTACAGTATTATTCACTAAATTTCATTAAACGACGGAGCTCTGACCTAAATGCTGGCAATTTCCACTATCAAATCACAATACACTTTGAAACTCTGTAATAGGACACTTAATAAGTTTAAGCAAAGGGGAACACTAATTATGTTACCCGCACTGGCCTATCTGTGCGCGTGCTAATTACTTAACATACGTCATACGTGGTACGTTTCAATGACGTCACATATCTCAACCATCTTGTCTTTAATACTCTCGTATGGTTAAGTATAAATTAGAACTCGAGTTTCATTTCCCTGTACGTGTGCCTGTACCAACATCTAAACTTTACTTATGGACCTCGCAAACTCGTACGATATGAATTTTTAAACAAGTTAAACAAAAGGCCGCTTTTAACCATAATTGATTTGGTTCATGCATGAATTATTAGATTTTTTGTTATTATTCCTTATGTTGAATCTCAGGGGAATGTAAGAAGGTAACTATAGATGGGAACTATGTAATACTAGCTACTAGCTGTGTATGTTAGCTATGCCCGCGGGTTTACCCGCATGTAAACCGCGGTTTATCAAAGAAAACGTTATAGCACATTTGTCGGGAACTGTTTTGTTTTCCCGGTGTAAAAAGTAGCCTTTATGTTAGTCCGGGTTATGGTCTATCTATGTGCCAAATTTCATCCAAATCCGTTCAGCTATTTAGGGTGATTAAAGGACAAACAAGAATAAACAAACAGACAAGCATCCGTAATTTCGCATTAATAATAATTATAAATACAAGTAGGATGAATAAACCTGGTTTTCTTAAATAGAAAGGCCGGATGACATTTGCACTATGCAAATCCAGGCGCTCACCGTACTATAGATGGAGGACCGGCCTGCACTTGCAAATAAACGCTCGAACACTTCGTAGCAATTCGCACCCTGGAAATGCGCCGGGAAAACACCAACTCAAAAATGTTGGCGCAGGTTTGAACTCCGTAATGTTAGGTACATTTCGGTAATTATCATCCAAATTACCCAATCAAAGATGACCCTAGAGAAATACAGCTTATTAGACAATACTGAAAAGGCGCCGAACCTCCTTTACCCAGAAAATAACCTCTAGACTTAATTCCACTTGTTATATACTATACTACGATAGCAGAATGACCTTGATATTATAATACCATGCCCAGACAACATTACAAGCAATTATTATCTGGCCCTTTGTTTGCAAAATTTCGCGTGAAATTTTCATAATCTGAACGTGAAGGTTGAGTTTCAGTAAATTTTTTCGTAATTTGTATTATATTTTGTGAAGTGATGCGATGTATTGGATTATTTCAGTCAATTAGTGTTAAATCAGTTAAATATTGAGAACTGAGAGAAAAAGTCAATTTAAGTATACTCTAATTTTTTTTTTACAAAGAAGCCTCTTGCTGTATTTTATTCCTGCCTACGCAAATACCTACTTGATTATTATCAAAAGCTTTTAAAAATAGTGTTTTAATACAAAACAGTGTATTTTTTTCACACGATCTAAAGATCATCAAAAAGACGATTAAAATCGTTAGATGTTTTTTTTTATAGAAATGTGGATTTTGGTAATCTTTAAATCTAACCTTTGTTAAAGAGTAAAAATCAAAATAACAAAATCAAAACCAATACAAAACAGGTACAAAACTGTGATATATCTACTCAATTTAACAGTTGAACCAAAGAGACCCACATTTAAAAGTCAGTCAGCAATTTTTCAAACACATAATTGAGCCGATATACCTACCAGGGAGGCAGAATCAAGAGGCAGTTTGTATGAGCTCTCAATTCCTTGACTCAGCTAAGAAGGGATTAGGTTGCTTGTCGCACGCATTCAGATTCCCGAGCAGACATTGCCAAGTGAAATTTAGGGATTAAATCCTCTTTGGAACCAAATGACGCGTTGCTGGGTTTGATTTACCGAGATTTTTTGGCTATCTATAATATCTATATGGATGGAATAAATTGTGTGATTTGAAGAGTGGTTTAATGGTACCGGAATAAATTTATTTTCAGATTATAATTACTATCGAATTAGTACAGCTTAATTCGAATTCATTGAGTGGAGTAAATTATTTATTTATTTATTTAATCCTTTACGCACAACTGGACACAAAGGCGGTCTTAACGCCACAGGCGTTAATTATTAAATGAATTTAATAATAATAATTACGTTACGTTACGTTATTTTAATAAATATTAAATTAATTTAGATTTATATCAAAACATGACACCTTTTATCTTGAATATAAACTGGTTTATCAAACTGTAAAAAAAGCATTAATATTATAACATGTTACGATTACACCTTTAAATATTGTTCGCTAAAGAGCCTATAATATAAGTAATATAACCCGGCTGTCTTGAACATTCATTTTCACGTAGATTGACTGTGTCAAAAACTTTTTCTATCACAGAAATCGCTGATAGCTATTGAAAATCCTCGAGAATAAGGAGAAAAAACGAAATTTTCGCCTCCATCTCCTAAAACTATAAAGGTCCCATTTCCTAAATCATGAAGGAAACTTTGACCGATTGCCGTAAACTGATATAATATTTATCCTTAGATTGCTTTTTCCTCAAAAAAGAATGGCAACACATTGTTTGTTGTGGACAAACATTATTCCGGAATCGGATCGGTTCCAATAAGGTATTTCGAGAAAACGTTTGCGGCCCAAATGTAATTTAGTTTGTAGGTACGCTACACTTATGAATTCCTAAACTATGTTTGTATTAAATTTGCTGAAAATTCTGATTACGTTCTTACTACTAAAGTTGATTTGAATTATTTTTTCCAAATTTTACTTTGATGTGAGTAGTCACTGAAATGGTATACCTATTATACCATACAAGTTTCCAAATTATAAGTCAGAGAGCGACAACCTTGTAGTTAATAAATATATTAATTTACTAAAAGCTCTCATTCATTCCAAGCTATGAGCTACTACAAAACTAATGTACACATTTTCTAGAAATAGGTACTCGTATGTCTAAACTTAATAGCGAACTTAAGTTAGTAAGGGGCATGTTTTCTACAAATATAAATGTGGTGCGGGGAAGGTTGTCTGAGAGGTTGGTCCTTCGAGTCAGACTTTATCTGATCTAGCCCCTGGATTAATTAACTTAAATGCAACAAGTCCGAGTTTGCGCAGCTCTCGAGATAGACTGTCGCGTGTTTTATTATGGAAGCTGCTGAATGAAGTAAGTAGAGTCACCCAGGATTATATTACGTTTCGTTATAGCGTCGCGACAGGAGATTTGTATGCAAACTTTGCTAATAATTGCTTTTTGATGTCATAAAATGAGGATAGTTTTAAGTGCAATGAAATTTACAAATTCATTTGAATTTTCATTTTTAATTGATTGTGAGTAAATGTTGAGGATGTCTGCTTTGAAGTCTAGGGTTGTCAATATCAAATAAAGTAAGGGTCTAATTGGAATACCTACTCTAAAAATTGCTTTTGTAAAATTATACCAGGCCCCTCAGAAAGTATTGCGAAAAAAAGTTTTTATATATGGGAGACTGGCCAGTTATAATGTTTTTCGAAAATATGATTATTTATAAGTAAAAATAAGTAAGTTCCAATTTCAAAATTTCCCTCCACATTTTTTGCGAGTTAATTCAAAGTATTGTGTCTCACTGAAATATGGATCTGCGCCGGGAACATTTTAGAGCTATGATTTTATACGATTTCAAGTGTCGCCTGAAACCGGATGAATCGTACGATAGACTTCAAATGGCATTCATGGATGAAGGCCCTTCCAAGGCAACCGTGTATTGTTGGTATAACGAATTCAAGCGCGGTCGACCAACTTTGGGGGATGACGAAAGAAGCGGTCGCCCTTTGACGGCTGTTACCGAAGAAAACGTGCTAGCAGTGAAAAATTTAATCCAAGACAATAGGCGAATTACATATCAGGAGATTCAACACATATTGAAGATTGGATCGGGAAGCGTTCACGAGATTCTACACAGCCATCTTCGCGTGAGGAGGATAGTATCACGCTGGGTGCCGCACAACCTCACCGATGCTCAGAAGCAGGCCCGGGTGGAATGGTGCCGTGATATGCTTAACAAATTTGAAGCAGGCTCGTCTCGGCGTGTTTACGACATCGTTACAGGTGATGAGTCCTGGATTTATCAATACGACCCAGAAACCAAGCGCCAGTCGACTGTTTGGGTGTTTCAAAATGAGCCAACGCCTACCAAAGTGAAGCGATCTAGAAGCGGGGGTAAGATTTTGATCGCTAGCTTTTTTAATTTGACTGGCCACTTGGTATCAATTCCCTTACGGGATCAAAGAAGCATTAATGCCAAATGGTATACTACCAAATGTTTGCCAGAAGTTTTCTCTATTATAAGCAACAAGCGACCAAACACAGGGCTCCGCGGGCTACTGCTCCACCACGACAATGCACCTGCGCACACCGCACTCAAAACGAGGGACTTCCTGGACAGCACGCCAGTCAAACTCCTGGTTCACCCTCCTTACAGCCCTGATCTAGCACCGTGTGACTTCTTTTTATTCCCAAAAATAAAAAATCAGCTCAAAGGGATACAATTTTCGTCGCCGGAAGATGCGCTGGCTGCGTTCGAGCAGGCTGTAAACGAGGTGTCTGCGGCGGACTGGAAAAAGTGTTTTGAAAACTGGTTTAGGCGCATGAATCTTTGTATAGAGGCTGGTGGAAAGTACTTTGAAAAGATTTGATAAAAATATATGTACGTATAGAACAATTTTTTTTAGTTTCGCAAAACTTTCTGAGTGTCCCACGTATATTATGTAAGTTCTGCAGATTCGTAGTCTGTGGGTTAATTGACTTAATACGTAACAAGTCTCCGTTTGCTTTGCTGTAGAACAGTGCCGTCGTGTGTTTTAATTCGGAATTAAATAGTCCTGACTGAGATATAAGACTAGTTTATATAGCTTTTTAAATAAAACAGCTAATTATAAGTTCAAATGTATTGTAAATTAGCTTACAAAGATTTTGCAATATGATTATTCTGAAAAAAAAATATGCATATTAAAATATTTGTATGAATAAAAGTTACCATTGTTCTTATTATAGGGTTACAATACTCATATCATGGAAACTATAATGTCTAACAGTAATTATTTCCACAATAAATACAATAATATACAAAGAGCTACAATTTATAGGGAAGAGAAATCGGCGCTGTTGTATCGGATCCGTGGCAGGGACCGACGACGTTATTGGAACTTTGGGTTGAACCAAAACGGTACATTCAAATTTATGTCGTATAATATTGTAATAAGAGTGGGGTCCACTGCAAATATAAAGTTGTTAAGTTATACGGAAGCGGCCTAATGACGACATGGACTACAATAGCACGTGTGGCCCTTGTTATTGGTATCTGACCTGACCGCTACGAGCGATTTGTCTAAATGAGATCCGGACCTCTTCTCCGATGCTTTGTTATTTTTTTTCGTACGTTACTCCTCGCCCGTGACGTATATTCGGTTGGAAATGCTCGTTTTCCTTGATTTTTATAGATTTAGTCAGTTGATGTCTCAAATTTTTTATTATGGTTTTGAAAAGACGGCATTTGCAGATATATTTTTACAGGAAAATGGTTGAGTTATAAACCAAATAGTTTTTACCTTTTGAGTTATAGGTACGCATGATTCTCGTTTGTTTCCCTTAATGGGCGGAAAGTGTAGCCTAAGCAATGTACCAAAGTTACTTAAAATAATTTACACGATTTATAGCGAAAGTAAATGATGACGCTGCTCTAAAATTAGGTGATATATTAAATAACCTTTACCTAACATTAAACTATAATGAAATAACGCTGTTAAATAGAGAAGTTTAAGGAACGAATGCCTTTGGGCCTAGATTTTGTAATAAAATGCATCAAGGCAATTTGAACTCACAGTAGATAGTGTTAGGGGTTATAACAGCTTCACAGTTAAGAGTTATAGGTACCTGAGTCCACCGCAACTACCGTAATCCCGTATACCGGCGATTAATCTTCGTTCCGGCTCTCACGAGGTGGTTTGTTGTGGGTAAATTTGTGGGGATGGCTACGATTTGCTGGCCATGGGCCCCGTGGGCCGAGTTCGTCATATATTAATCCTTTGTTGGTTAATCGCTTCTTTTATCGATGCCAGATTAGAGGCACGCAGCGATGTAAAAGGCTGAATTGATTACCAATGGACGCAAAACGGAACAATTATAAGCGTGAAATTCTACGAATACAAACACACAAACATAAAATACCACCTTTATTTCCCCGAAGATGAAGGCAGAGGTGTATATAATAGTACATCCACATTTCGCCAGTTATGTTATCAGTCCCATGTAACACGAGGCAAGCCTATTCCCCGGTTAGGGCACAAATCCATACTCCGGGCTGCTAATAAGAATGTCTTAATGAAAAAAGCCCAATAACACATTGTCCGACCCGGGAATCGACCCCAGGACCCCGTGCTCAGTAGTCGCACTTCGACCACTAGACCAACGAGACTTGGGCGATATAATAATCTTTTTTATTTCAATACAAAAATTGTTACATCTCGCATACTACATTTGTTACTGCTTGCGCACTACGCAAGGGATTAAGTAGATACGTCTAATCGCAGCGGGTGTGCAGAAAGACTACCCACTCCCATGCTAGGAGTCAACCTGTGTTACGAGTAGTAGGAGGCTGCCCATCCACCCACTGACAACTAGCGATTATACCTATCATAACAGTTATACTATGATCGATAAGCGACAAACCACTTTTAAAAAAAAAGACCAACGAGACACGAATATCTACGACACTTCTAGGATATTTTGTTCGAAGGTTGACTGATATAAGTAGGAGGGTACAAAAACACATATAATTTCAAAGCTCATTTATCAAAAGCACAGTCATGTCCAAATCAGTATTAACGTCCAAAAATACGACAATTACACGAGTGTGTGATTTGAATATTTGAACACCGTTCTTGGAAGGTAAAAACACATTAGGTGAGCATTGTTTTTTAGTAATTCGTGGTGTATCGTAGGCAAAGCGCGGAGGGCGGGCATGGTGTCACGTGACGACGCCCCGCCCGCCTAATGTTTCACTCGCGTTACTGTGACAACTTCTACCTTTTACCAAATTGTATTTTCGTGTTCGGCCGAGTTTTCCTTATAAATACTGTCATTAAGACAGCGACACGGTGACAGGTGCTAATGTTTGTGGAAGTATCGAACCCATTTGTAAATAATGTAAACAATACACCTTATGACTTATGACATTTAATGACACCTCGTGAGATTGAAATCGATTTTTATTTAACTGCAAAATTCAATATGCTTCCGTAATGTTGCCGGAATCCGGTAGTTGACTACTGTTAAAAATTAGCAAAAATGTTATGTTACATAAAAGAAGGTATAGAAAGTACAACATTGTAGAAAGAATAAACAAAATAATCCATGAAAAAATGAAAGAGAACGCTTTTTAAGTTTTTGGAAGGATCTTATGTCCTTGTCGTGCGAAACGGACATTGTTCAGAGAGATGTCAAGTTACTATGAAGGTTATGTACAATGACGTCATTCTTTAATAGTGCTGTCTCTGTCTAGTGAACAAATTTAAATCGCTAATAACTTGGAAATTTTATTAAACATTTTATTGTTTTTTTCACTCTTGCTTATTTTTCTTGAAAAAGTTTAGATTTTTCTAATAACAACGAATAAGAAAGAATTGTCACAATCCCTATTGACGAAAATTGCAATGATACGACCAAAAAACTTATAATATAACTAGCTGACGCTTTCGGATTCGCTCCCGTGCCGTGGTTTGATGATAAAATAGTACATTACTGTCGAGGCCTGAAATGAAGTAATTGACGGCCGAGTACTTCCGAAGAGATTTTAACAGGACGAGGCGCCAGCCGAGTCCTTTTTAACTAAAGAGTCCGTTAATTGCTATTTCGGCCGAGACTTGTATAGTACTCTTTTCTCATTTGCGAGGAAACAATACACAAATTAATTCAACAGTATAATTTTCATTCACGCCAATTCGTCCGCGCGCGGTTCTTGTTCTATTTTTAATCTTTTGAAAAAAAAATGCGCATTCAGCCTTTATAATGATAAAATGTCATGTACCTAAAAACACCAAATTTATGAAAGTATGTACTTATAGAACCTCGCTACCATAATTTAAAAAAAACTGTCCAGCTATTTCAATTATTGTCGTGTTGGAAATTGCTAGCGTGTTATTTTGTTGCGTACGGAAAAGAGCGGATTGATGTATTCTATTTTAAAATAATGAAGCTATTTCCGAGCAAGTAAGAGAAAATTATCTTATGTCTTAATTCAGGATATGGTCTATCTGTGTACCAAATTTCATTAAAATCCGTTCAATAGTTTCATCGTGTTCGGATGACAAACTAAAAATCAAATAAATCCTACTAATATATAAATACGAAAGTATGGATGTTTGTTTGTCCACACTGAAACGGTTGAACGGATTTGGGTGCAATTTGGTACAGATAGACCATAACCCGTATTAAAATAAGTATAGGCTACTTTCTGTTAAATAAAAGACGGCCATCATTAGAAAAAGATGTGCCACCCTGATGTCACATCTCCGCGGCAGTAACAACACTATCCTCGGTGTGTTCTCAGATCAGTCGATTCCTCGATGATGCGGAGATGGGTGCAGCTCCACACTGTGTTTTAAATAAAATTGTGTACATGATTTTAAACTTAATAACACTAGATATTAAGTGAATTGTTACTAACACTAACTACTATGGACTCTGTCTGAAATAAACTGTTTTTTATCCCGGGATATACAGTTCCCGAGGGATACATATAACGTCTTTATGTGGTAAACCCAATTATACGCGGACAAAGCCGCGGACATAGGCTAGTAAACAAATAAATAAACAAACAAACAACCATACTTTTGAATTTATTATATTAGTAGGATTTAATTCTCTACAATCAAATCTAATTCGTGTTACAATATACACGAATGTTAAGTCCCTTAAGTAGATTGATAAATTCTCAAGTAAATTATATAGCTCTTTCCCATATGCTGGGAGTATTAAACGGATAAAGTATAAGCCCACGAATGATGTTAGATACGACTATAACGACAAGAACTTCCACGAATAAATTAGTAAGAGGGGAATTGTGGAGCGGGCAAAACGCTTGTTATCTCCATTCGCGATTTTACAGCTCCCAGGGAACAAAATCTTTGGAGTAATTATTCGAATTTAGAGTTTGAGGGGACGCCGAACAAAAAAGGAACGACATTTTTACACAAAAATGTTCGAGCAGAATTTATGAGCCTACATGTATGATAGCGACAAGTGTCAATGTTAAAATTCAGTGAGAAAAATATAACTCAGTGTTAATTTTTATCAGCGTGGGCGCCGCTGAAAGCTGTCATTCAGCCTGTCCGATATCGCACCCTTACGGGTGCGATATCGGACAGGCTGAATGACAGCTAATATACATAGCTCGTGGCGGTAACTTTAAAATGGGCCCTAAAAGACGAGAGGAAGGTAGCGCCCGCAGCGTCATTATGAGGCCCCACGTCATTTGTTTATTAAACATCCTGCGAGGTGGAACAGAATAATGGCAAGGTAGACTTTGTCACGGCCGCTTTACCCTGAAATTAAATCGTAATGATGATGCGAACCTCACTCGCCGCCGTTTTCGGCTCCCCCAACCCACAGTTATTAAGTCCCGTGTCGTCTTGAGGTCAAAATGAATAGGTTTTTTAAAAGCCCACCCGGTTTGACAACTGTCATAGTTATGAAAGGAATCGCGTTGAGTGGTCTACCGAGGTTACATAGAAAATGAAAAAATGCGACGGTTTTTCATACTTTGTAGCCGACACCATTTTGTAACGAAGTGGAAATGTATGTATGGCCTTAATTTGCTAATATAGCCTGCTATTTATGAACAAAAATCTGGGATGTTCTAAGAAGTTGGCACCTAATATAAATAAATCAGAAAATACAAATTTTTGTTGATTTTTATCATCGATTTTTTTATGGTTCTGTACCAAAAAGGTGCCAACGGGACCCTAGCCTATAACCAAGCCTACGCCGTCTGTTCGTCCGTCCGTCCGTCTGTCTGTCACAGGGCTATATCTGCTTAACCGTTATAGGCAGGCAGTTTAAATTATCTCAAAATACAATATGCGTTACAATGGCCTCTATCATGGCAAATAATAAAATATGATACGCAACTCTTAGTACGCGAGTCTATTTTTTAGATATAGGTAATTCATGCAGACTTACATGAATTCACGGGAATGTGAAAGACTAATTAAAAACTCAACAAGTAACAACGAATACCTTAATTTAAGAAGACTATGAAATAGGAAATTGAAATTATCAGCAGTCCGTTAAGATTTATTTCGGCTTCTACGGAAGAATTTTAATTAAAAAGTTGTTAGAAATATTCGCAAAGAATATGTAATCTGTTGTTAGATGAATTATTTCATAATTGGCCGTTAATTGTGCCCAAATTAGAGACTTGGGAAAAGTTTTTACGACTTTTAAATAAATATAATATGTCTATTATAGAATTAGGGAAAATTGCTTTTTTTATATCAACTAGGTCAACGTATATCAGAAATGCGCGACATTTGGAGAGCTCAATCAGGGTATGGTATCGAACTACTGTTACTACGGAGTCAGCCCTGAAACCGCGAAAAATAAATCAGCCCTGAAGAACCTTTCCTCCTAATTTGTAATTGCATCATATTTACCTATACCTATGTAATTTTTAACCGACGAAAAAAAGGAGGAGGTTCTCAATTCGACGCGTATATAATTTTTTTTTTTTTTTTTATGTATGACCACACATAACTTTTTACAGAGTAGCCCGATTTTGATGATTCTTTTTTTCAATGGATAGAGTATATCTCGAAGTTGGTCCCATTTAAATTTCAAAATCAAAATCTACCCCTAAGGGTGGGAAAACAGGGGATGAGTGCTTGTTCACCCACTGAATTCTTACCTGTTAACCGATTCTGTTGAAACTTGGCACACAAATATAGTTCTAGACACTACGACATAATAGAGACCTGGAGTTAGATTAAACCACATAAAACTTTTTAACAAAAAATTGAACCGACGAAAACAGAAACTGAAAAGCGAAAAATAACTAATTATGAGTCGGCGCCAAACAAACAATCAACGAAGATCTTTAAATTACTTTAAATAAATAATAAAAACAACGTGACATCAAATACAACTTGAAATTTTCAACGATAAACAATAACTTTCCAAAAATTCGTTCTCCGCTCGGCCACTTGCAACTTGCATGCACATTGCTTGTTAAACGTTTCTTTGGCGCCGACTCATAATTAGTTATTTTTCGCTTTCAGTTTCTGTTTTCGTCTGTTCAATTTGTTGTTAAAAAGTTTTATTATGTATTTATTTAAGTATCTATTACTTTATTAGAACTGATTTAAGTTTCTTATCTTTTTACACACTGTTGTCTACATTTCTTACTTATTTCTCCTCTCGCAGGTCTGCTGGTGGAAATTTCTTTGAAATAAGCAGTACCTTTGTACTAAATAATTTTAATGCTGTCTCCTTTCATATGTTATTGTGTGTACATAAATTATAAATAAATAAACATTTCGGTCGAGTGGTACTTTTCTATGAAACAGTTGATTTTCTTTTCACGATTTCAGGGTTGTCGCCATATTAAAAGTTGGTCTATGCTGTGCCCTGAATGAGCTCTCCATATATGAGCACGCATTTCTGATACACGTGTTTGTAGTTCTAATGATGTTCAATATGAACTTTATTAGGAATTTTATTAAGGGTCCTCGGGTAAAGCTAGATAATCATATATGATAGAATTCTTTTGGTCATAAGGAAGCAACTCTTCTTCTTTCTCCGAGCATGTTCCCAATCCCAATTATGTTGGGGTCGGCTTCCAGTCTAACCAGATGCAGCTGAACATTAGTATTTTACATGGAGCGACTGCCATCAGACCCCCGCAATCCAGTTACCGGGTAATACCGACATCCTATGGTTAGATCAGTTGTGAGACTTTTGGGCTTCTGACTACCTTACCTGTAATGACTGCCATAGATATTCGCACTCGTATAACAACAAGCTCCCCGATTCAGAACTTCTTAGTTACTTAGTTCTCCTATCTACGGCGATCGCTGTCAGAATCAAACTGCAGCGTCACTGCAACTTGATCGGCGCGGCATGAAATTACGTGAATTAGGGTCCAGGTTCTCTGTCTAAAACATTATCAAGCGAACCCCGTATTTCAATTAACAGCCGTGATTAAATTTTTACGCGACTTAAAAATACTTTCCCTGTAACAGTGTAACCTACTTCAGGAAATTTAGTACCTACTGTCTACTTCCAACAATTTTATTAGCATTAAAGTTAAAAACCTTACTATGAACTCAAAGTTAAATGAATTTGTATTTTAATGGATACATTATGTTCGAAAGTACCTATTTGAAGGGAAACTTATATTTTAGTTGGCAGCGTTACTTAATGTTACTAGGGCATTATGAGTTAATGACATAAATATAATAATCCGTGCGGGTCTTTATTAACGCGGTAAAGATAGACTATTACTACGATAATAAACCGCAGGCCTATCTGCGGCGGCGGTTTTCATGATACGGGAAAATAAAACCAATATAGAATTACAGGTTTCCGGTAAATAGGAAATTCATGCGAAAATGTTTTACCTATTTACTGTGAAGTGAAAGGAAATAAATAAAGTAATTGGAAATGATTCGTTTTTAAAGTGTTATTGTTCTAAAAATAGATATTGGTGTTGATTTTTTTGTTCACAAACATAACTTATTTGAATAATCACTCTTTTACTAATATGTGATACAAGAAAGGGATGGCAATAATTTCAGTGCGGTCAAATTAGTCGGAATCTAAATTTACAAATTTAGTCTGATGATCTCGGAACGTGGCGATTAATAATACAAAGAAGTGAGTGTAACACCTAAACTAATTTTACTATTATAAAATTCTTGCTCTCTTACTTTTATTTACTATTAGAAAAAACTTTTTAACAAAAAATAAAACCGACTTCAAAAACCTTAACTAAAAAGTAAAAAATAATCGTTATATGTATTTTAAAATCTTAACATAAACAACATTTTTAAGGCGGCGCGTGGTTGACCCTTTGCGTCATGTAATGTACAGTCGAGCGCAATATCTATAGTAAGAAGTCGGTTAAAAATAGTTTATGTGAACGTACATGAAAATCACGCGCCGCCTTCAAAATGTTGTTTATGTTAAGATTTTAAAATACATATAACGATTATTTTTTACTTTTTAGTTAAGGTTTTTGAAGTCGGTTTTATTTTTTGTTAAAAAGTTTTTATTTCATACTTTTTAGTTGAGGGTTGATTCATAAATATTTATATAACCAATTTGAGAATATATTTTTTATCAACCTTTGCTATCCCACTGCTGGGCAAAGGTCTCGCTCATGTTCTTCCAAACGTTCAATCACTATCGTGAAAAAAAAAACACGCATATCGGCCAAGAATTCTCAGAAAAACGAACCTATGAGCAGATCATCTAGATAGGCGAAGCTTAAATAAACTGATTTATTGAAGCTAGTTAAAAAACTTTATATGCGACCACCGCGCGGACTTTCTCTACCAAATAAAAAAACAACCACGTAAATCGGCCCACAAATCTCGGAGAAATCGGTGTACGTACATACAAGAAAAAAAAAAAAAAAAAAAAAAAAAAAAACCCACGGAATACATAACCTCCTCCTTTTTTTTGAGTCGGTTAAAAGATGTGAATAGTTTAACAAGAGAATCAACACCATTGGCTTTTAAGCTCAAAATTACTGCCAAATTTCAGATTTACTCGGCTAGCATGTATATTTTAACCACTTACCTTATGGATTATGTTAGGGAGTTTAAAAAAAAATTTCAACCATAAATTCTTTGTTCAACCTACGAATTTAAAGAGTACGATCCACCCGCAAACATAACAACATCACTAAACCGTACTCTCGCGAAAAGAAAAATGGAATTACGTGCACTCGTCCGCGCCAATTATACTCGCGATGCATGCAAAACGGCTCGAATCAGATTCTGTAGTACCGACCTGTGTCAGCAAGTTGAAGTACAAACATAAATCTACAACAACCCCCTCTAGGGAATAAGTGTGGAGTAATTTGCGAGCACACGAGCTTGCTTCGTCGCGAACATTAACTATTAAATTCGTTGCATATTAAACTACAACCTTAGCGCTGTAATCCAGACCCACCTACACGTTACCTCGCGAGGCTCTTCAATGCTTCTTAAGTAACTTATGAGTTTTAGAACTTTATCTGAATCGATATTGAGATCTGGGGCCTTGGGGCCTTACTTCCGACTGGATCGAGTGCTACATACAGCACTCAAAAAATTTTCAAATTCGATTGATGTTGGTGTCAAATCGTACTGCATTTTTCTAGGAATTGACATTGACGACGTCTGTGGTCTAGTGGTTCGAGTTTCGGACTGCTGACCACGAGGTCGTGTGTTCGATCCCCGCAGGACACAAATATTTATGTGATGAGTGTTTGTGTTGGTCTGGGTATTTCTTGGCAACCCACGAGTGCCATACGCTCGAAACAAAATGAAAACATAGCGCAATTACAATTATAATGAAGGTTAAAAATATATACGTACATAAAAAATGAATTTATAAGTAAGCATATAAATATAAAATTATACTGGTGTGTGCGTGAGCTGGTTTGTACACGGAGGAGCACGGTTTTATTGGCTTCACTATGATAGTTCGCAGCACTTCGTGTGACTATCATATGGTAGGATAAATAAGGTTAATTTTTTTTTTTTTATGAAACATTAAATTGAATACGAGAAACAAATGAGATGAACCACCGACGTCAAGGGTGCAAATCTCAGGTGATTTGAAAGTCCCCAAAGAAAAGAGAAGTTATGTCGAAAAATACCCTCTTTGTTTCCGACAGGCAACAGGCCCACTCTGTTCTGGTCGAGAGTACGGAACCCCACTTGACACGCTTCATTTTTACCTTTTCTTTAAATTGAAACTGGAGCGAGAGGGTGCTCTTTCTATGCGCCGTGTATCAGCCTTCATTATGAATTAACAAGATTTTTCAGAACATTATTTTATATTTTTAAACTCCCCTCCATTACAAGGCGGCTTTGAAATTGCTTTAAACTGCGAGCCTTTAAGTGATTAATGTTAGAATTGTTGAAACTTACTAAAAAGGATTCCTCAACACTTGCCACATGATCGTTGACCGAAAAATCGATATTAATATTAGGGTTGCCAACCATTCTATAGGATATATATATAATATAGTATTTTACTATATTTCGGCCCGGCGCACTATACATGCTGAAATTGAATCGCTTAATTCCCGAAAAGGGGTCATTGTACTCATCATTATGAACAACTTTTACTATGGGACCAACCCTGAAATCGCGAAAAAAAAACAGTTGGTCCCTAAATTTTATAGATTTAAGTGAACACAAATGTAGGGACAACAGATTTAGATTTCCCCGCGATTTCAGGGTTGGTCCCATTATAGTAAAAGTTGTTCATAATGATGAGTACAATGACCCCTTTTCGGGAAAGAAGCGATTAAAATTCCAGCATGTATACTGTTGGAAGAATGATATAGTACGCAAAAATACTATATTTCGCTGGAAGGTACAATACAATGTGTTCTGATTTTCCTGCAGGTAGATAGTTTTTAGGTTTTAGTCACTTCATGCAGCTTCAGGTGCCTTTGAGAACCTTAAGTGCATTTATTACCCTGTCCTACTACCTATTTGGCGAACCGACTTACGGTACCATTTAGTTATTTAGTTACCATTTCATTTATTTTACCATTTTTTTATTTTTTTTATTTTACCAGCCTAGGTGATATTGAAGTTGTTATGGTCAAAGGTAACCGCTTAACATCAGGTGGCCATGTAGCTCGTTTCACCATCCTATACTATAAAAAAAAACCTATATTAGTTTTAATTGTTATGAATCGTACAACACCACTCAGCAAAGTTTATAATTGCAACTTACTTTATAAGCCTTAACTAAACTACAAACTAAGCCACAACAGCCTTAACTAAGTTACATTTTGAGTAATTACGTAAAGAGAAAAAATAATACCTAAAACTCTTTTAAAATGGTCATCGTGTTTTCGCAAGAAACTTGAAAAAGTTTTTTTTTTTTCAATTTTCTTTCAAATTTACTATATTTTTCATGTCTTGGCCTGAAAAATACAATGTTTTCCCGAAAAACAGTTGGCAATCCTAATTAAAACTTACTCAAAACTAGTATCGAATATCGAACTTGGTTTACAAAAACTATTCACAAAATTGATGATATTATGTAAGATACACGAGGTAACTTGTTCCGCGTTGGTATTGTAATCAAAACCGTTGTAATAGCAGTACTTGAGCATATATGATGATATTTCCCATAAAATTTCCCATGTTGGTGGATATTCTACGCGCACGGAGAACAACTCTTCCCACCGGGTGCGCTGCACTGCGGCCGTGGCAATGCACTTTCGCTGACCCCTTGGTTCCTCCCACGGCGCGCATCTCTTTCACTCTCTCAACTTTCTTCGTGGGTTTTCTCACTCGCACGCGGTTGCGCCTGCGCTTCCCGGGTACCGAGGTAATAACATTCTACGACGCGGTACGCCGCCGTGTGGAACGGGTTCTGTCGATGACTTCGACGATTATTTGTATGAAAGACAATGGTCAGCGTGTATGCGTTGAAGAGGCTGCCTTTAGATTCAGTGCTACACACATATATATATATATAATATTGTAGATATGTTAGTATTCGTTAACAGCACAGCGTTGTAATTTTAGATAATTAAAATCATGTACAGTGCGTGTATAATTGCTGGAAAAAGTATATTGATTTTTTTAAACCATTGTCAGAAATCTAAAATTGTGTACTGCTGTTTATTCAAAGGAAGTAAAACATTCTGTGACTACAACAGATTTGTAGTTAAACCTTGTTAAATCTCAACAATATAACATATAAGCAAAGCAGTTTCAGAATATACGAGCAATTGAGCAGTCGTGGATTCAGTCGCCGTAAGTGGAATAACTTTCTTGGTTACGAGAGCGTCTCGACTGTCTTTGTTAACACCCTATACAGTTACGCTTATCTAGTTGCATTCCAGGTGAATGATCTTCGCACACGATATTCTTCAAGTTTAACTCTCGAGACGACAAACCTTGCATACGTCAGGCTGCATAATATTATACAGGTATTTACTGCACAGCAGCATCAGAAGTTGCATTTAATTTTTCTATTTTTCTAAATTTCAAGCTACGTCTGTGGAACTGTAACAGTATCACAAACGTGACTCAAGTTACGGATTACGTGGGAGAGCACTGGAATGGTCTGTATAGTTTGTGAGAGACATGTTAAGTATGCAATTGGGCGTCACAGATATTTCGACTTTATCTATCACAAATTTAGGACGACATTCGTTAGTATCACACTCAGGGGGACGTCGTTCTAGGCTTGCGAGCATATCGTCTAACGTGGCTCCAAACGTTCCAACGGGGACGTGACAGCCGCCGTATTATGACACGTAGGGCCCAGGATTTGGGTGCACATTCGATCGCATGAGCACTTGCCGTACGAGGGAATGCGTCTGGCAACATTCCATCGCACAATGAGTAATTTAAAAATTCAAAAACTCGTCGAGGCTGGCGTGCGCGAGGTGAGGCGATCCAACGAGTGCCGCTCTGCAATTGAGACTGTTATCTGCCTGCATGCTGCTACACAACACAACGTACATACATACGAGGGCATAATCCGCGCCGCTGAATAACACGGTTACCTAAATATAAGCTCAGCTATCGAAACGTACACTGAAATCGAATAGAAACGTATCGAAATAATTGTAACTACAAATAAAACCGGGCGATTCATTACAATATAACTTCATCTCTTATTCCGGTATCATTCGAATAGGAGCAGATCAGAGCAGCGCACCGGAAGGGTTTCTTGAATCTAATATCGGAAGAACGTAAAAAAGGAATGGGATAGTTGTACGTGAAACGCGATCTCATTGCTAATTGGTAAACATACGGCGAACAAATTGCGCGCGATCGCCCGAAGCTAGCTCTACTATTTTTAAATGAAATTCTTTCCACTCATATATTCCCAAGTACAATTACATCGAAGTTCAGTTACGTTGGTTTTTGGAATTCCCAAACAGGTTGTAGAATTTGATTGCGATTTAATTATTCAGTATTCATTCGATGCATGGACATGTCGATTTGCAGAAAGTGTTGTCATATTTCAATCATATCTACTCGTATATCTGTTTGTGTTATTTGATACTGACGTAGAAGAAAACAACGTAGCTGATTGAGAAGCTTCAAATAAAAAATTACTGACAGGAAACTATCATTATAAATGGTGAAAATTACATTGTTTTTTAATTATTACATAAACTCGCTTATCGCGTTAAATAAAAATAATAAGCGATGTTGAAACTTAAAAACTATATATTATATAATCACAGTTATTAGTAATTATAAACTCGAGGTCTACGAATGAATCTTGAGACTCAACCAGCTCGAAAATGGTTCATCGTTAGCTAGATAAACCCAGACTTAATATTGTTTACAGCAGAGTTTAAAATAGCTTGATTGCGGCAGTTTAATTTCCTGAGTATGAATGTTTAAGTAGGAACTTGAACCTTAGTGGGTGGTTTTTAAGTTTCAATTTAGCGGAACGATGAAGATGGAGGGATGGCTGCAGGGAATATTGGACACTGAATCAGTATGCGAGAGTTTAAATTCATTGGAGTTACATTTGAAGTTTTTCACCGACGGGTGCAATGGAAACATGTTAGAGTGAGGTGGTAAAAACTCGGCCGTAATTAGTCTTTGGATCCGAACCGTGAACAGATGGGGGGAGGGCGGAGTGCCCGCGGAAGGCCGATGCGTCCGACGCTGACTGCTGAATTACGTTTTTGGATGGATGAAATATTTTTGCTACGATTTGGGTTTTACTTTGATTGGTAAAGGCACGCGTCCACCTATCGACGCGATCTGACGACTCGCATGGTATTCAAAAACGCGGATGACGTCATCGGCATCCGAATGTCAATATAGAAAATCCGATTGCGCATAGAAATTCGTACGCTGTGAATAGGTGGACGCACTATAGTGTAGTACGGTACGGATTCGTTTAATGCGATCCGTACGATGCGTACGATACCGATATGTCGGCGCCAAATCGTATTCTACTTCATCTTTGTTATATACCTACAAATTGTTACGCACGATATGCATTTCTCGTTGTGGTGTAATCCCATTAAATTATAATTAAATTATATTGTGAAGCACATCGGAATGAAAATAATTTATAACTTCCACTGTTTTACATTCCTCAAAGGAGCAATTTACTTAAAATACTGATTACTTCATAAAATTAAATATAAACATCATTATATTATTAGCTTAAGGTACGATTACCTATATTATTTTGAGCCTCAGCTGGGCGCATTGCAGCGAGATAATCCGCACGAATCACTTCTATACATTTTATGAACCTACAGTCATGTACAGCGAATCGTAATAAAAAACCAACGATGCGCTGCGGCTACACAACCGCTAATGTACGCTCACCTTTACGTAAGCCTCGTTTTATTTATAGTTATTAAGCTCAGTCAATACAGAAAGAAAGCATAAACTTTTTACTAATATTAATCTTTTTTTACTGCCCACTTCTTTTTCATAAGCAACAAACGTAATAATATATTTTTACAACGTTACTTCGAATGATTCTCCAGCAATAATTTATGCTACGTAGGTTTTAGGAAGTGCCGGTAAGTATATCATATTCTAAAGAAACTATAATACTTGTTAACATTATATTGAGGCTATTCCGGGAAAAGAAGTAGTCAGAAATTGGATTAAAAAGTAAAAAAATATATATTTACGCAAGTGTAGGAGTCCGCTGAAAAAACGCGGATAACTTTTAGCGAAGTACGACTCTCGCTTTGATACTTCTACAAGTATGAAAAAGTCTTGTTGATTAGCTCTTGGAGTTTTTATTTCGACGTATCTTTTACTTTTTTCGTCTTATTACGATTTTGAACAACTTTCGTGGTTCTTCAAGTTTTTCGTAAAAAATAATATTAGAGAAACAAATTTGCTAACAAATAGACGATTCATTTGGACATTTTATTTATAAAATTTCTAGAAGAAGAGGAAAAATGTTGATCATGGCCATGGTTAGCTGATATACGTGCAATTGTTACACATTGCACGTCTTAAATACTACTATTAAAATAGTTGAACCAATTGCAGATCGCGATAAGGCCGTCAATTGTACGACTTTAATACAACTATATTATGTTTCTATTTTGGTCAACAATAAAGAATGTAAAATAGAATTACTTTCAACACCTAGCTACTTAAAATAAGCATGCTGGATTCTGATTGAATTAGATGTACGGTATTTTAACTTTTCCCGATTGTATGTGAGATTGTACATCAGTTTTGTGAATTACAAAAAAAAATTCACTTTTTGGCAAGCTCAAAATAGCGCAAATAGTCAGTGCGGCCTCTGAAGAAGACCCATAAGAATATTCTAATTTCGAGCCTCCACCTTCGACCGATCGTATAACCGTATAACTACTTCCCAAGCTAAATACAGTTCTACACCAAAACATTGCCAACAAAAGCGTGTTCACATAAAGTGTTCATCCTATATTGAATGATAGAAAGGGCGTGATTTGAGCAGGGCCAGCGTGGACACGAATACTTTTGAAATGGACTCACCGTATCGGACGCTGTGTAGCGCCCGCTGCTGCACTCAAGTAGTGAAGATTCACTCACCTGAAAACAAAAGAGAAATATCGTTAGTGCTAGTTCGTATAATGGTCCGGACATACCAAGCCAACGAACGTTCACTGGTCTTCGCTATACCGTCCACACTAGACCAACGAACGGGTTTGTCTGTAAAATTTCATATTATATATTTTTAATATATAAAAATCTCGTGGCACGGTGTTTGTGGACGCACTCCTCCGAAACGGCTCGACCGATGTTTATGAAATTTTTGATGTATATTTTTTAGGTATGAGAATAGGTCGTAAATTTAATTTAATTTATTTTTAATTGTCCCTATCCAGAAATAATTTATATGGCAGAACAACTTTTTCCGGGTCATCTAGTATTATATATTTTTTGAACGAAGTTCCTTATGGGGACCTGTGGTGTGATTCGGGAGAAAATGTAGCGTCACGTAACGCTTAGATTTGCGTTATACCCATAGAGGTACATTGAATATACGGACATAGAGTTATAAGCAGACCTTACCTTTAAGCGCCATCTGGTGGGTACCATCAAAGTTACAGCCAACTAACAGCCAAGCGGTGTACAGAAAAACCTAAACTGGTTTATGTTCTACACTGTATCTGCCAAATGTATGTATTTTTTTGTGGAAATAAATAAAATAAATAAATAAATAACTATTAAACAAAACATACAAAAATACATGTTTTACTGGGAATCGAACCTAGTTGCAAAATATAGCATTAAAATGAACCGGATAAAAAAATATGAATTTTAAGGATAACTTCGTTCCTGACGGAGGGGGGGGGGGTGTCTCCTGACCACACACGTTTTTTTAATCCAATTACCAACAAAACATCTAGAATATTGTTTTAACGTTCGGTTTGTCAAACTCATTAGAAACGCTCGTTGTTTGGTTACAAGTGAATTACTTATTTATTTCACCATTCTTTTTGTCTATATGCACCTTAAATCAATTCTTGGTACATTTTGCGCGCAAAACTATCACGCCGATTTGATGGCATTCTATAGGGTACTATGGGTTAAATCGCACGATCCCGAGCAATTTCTTTGTGAGTATTAGGTATGCTCTTTTTCAGTGAGGTTACACGTGAACTTCAAACAGTATTTTTTACATTATTTAAGTTTGGCAATTCCGTTTTGTGTGGTTTTATTTGTATGTTATTCTATTTTTATACGTGTTATTTTTCTCGTGATTTCGTCGAATTCAAGTACAATACACCTACGTAAACGTATTAAAATCTGTTTTTTTTTTTGTATTATACTCAATAGCCCGTAAAAAAATGAGAGAACAATATTTTTGGTATACCTACCCTGTAAAAACACTTTTTCAGATGGACTCAACAAAAAAAAGTTTTTGCTTTCCTGAAATATTTTGTTAATTTACGACAAACAATTGCAAACTAAAAGCTGTTCAGTCTTTTGTACTGTTTCCCTGTGTCTTCAGATTCAGTGAACTGATTCTAATCGGATGTTTTTCCTGTATTTTGCTTGTTTTTGCTAAGGGCTTGTCTGTAGGCGTCCCGGATTTTATTAGCAATGAACATTCAATTACGGGATTGTTTTTTATTTATTTAATGGTTTATAAAAAATTGTGTGGTGTGGAGGATTTATTTGTTTGTATTATTTATTTAAATAAAATAATACGTTTCGAGACAGTATTATTTCCCATAAAACCGAACAACCTTTTACCGAGCTTTATATCGCAACCCAGGCTGCTACGAGAATTCTGTCACAGAAAAATTGGAACAACACTATTCCGCCCGTCCTTAAAATCAAACTCACGTCCACACGACATAGGCCTCCCACAAACATCGCCACAAAACAAAGCACACAATAAAATAAATAAATCACTTGATCAAACCCAGAGCAAAGGAATTCCAATCAGCACCGATATCACCCAAAATAGTGAATATTTTCAATAATCAGCCACAATAAAAATTACCGACCCATATGTTACGAATCCGGTTACGTTTTGTTACGATTCATAGCCTCATAAAGGTAGTGCCTACAATCCCTGCTTAGCTTCATTATAAGAGCGGATTGCAAAACGTTTCCATTGTAGACTACGGGCCTGAAGTTACCTGATGGAAGACTTTCATTAACCCGATCTGGATTTAAAAAACGGGACCCCACTTTCGGCTGTCACGCTCTTGCGTTTGCAGCCATTAAACCAATAAAGACTACAGAAGACGACTAGACAAAGGAACCCCAATTAACACAGCATCCACCAAAATAGAGACAATTTTCAATTATTAACCGTAACATTAAATTACCAAACAATTTATTAAAAGCATTGTTTATAAAGCCGGTTGCGTTCGTAACGTTCTGTTCCGATTCATAGCCTCATAGGGGTGGCGTCCACAATCCCCGCTTAACTTCATTATGAGAGCGAATTGCTAAACGTTCCCATTGTTGACCACGGACCCGGGTTTAAGGGTGGTTAGTCATGCAAATAGACGTCAACTAGAAACAAGCTCTTGGGGATTCGGCGAATGCGTTCCTATGTTTCGGTTTCGGCGTACGTCTGCGAGACGGACGTGAAATTGAATCAGTTTGGGATTTAGGCGAGTGTTTTATTTAGTAAGGTTTAGTTCAGAAATGTTAGAGTTGAGCTTCGATGTGGAGTTGACTTACTTTTTCATGCTTACTTTTCTTTTTTGCTTTTTAATTTTCTTCATCAGATAACAAGATCAGACAAAAAATAAGCTAGAGGTTAAGATTAAGCATGTTCATAGAGGTGTCAACTAAAAATCTGCGCTGGATGTTCCACGCTCAGCATATAGTTGGTTACCCCTTCGGCATGTGCATGCCTGACACTGGTTTTGCGTTCCCCGGGCGAGTGCATCCATGAGGATTTCTCCACGGCTCGTTCGACTCTTCAGTGACTGTACATGTTTATTTGTGATTCATTTTTATTTTGTCATTTTATTGTTAATTTTGTGCTGTCGCTGTCCGTTCCAAAATAAAATAATTTGAAGTATTTTCCTTTTTTCTTTCCCTTGTTAAATAAATCCAACATTTTCCTTAAGTAATTTTGTGATTAAAATTGCATTTCTGCTCACACATTCGTTATAACTGCTTAAACAATTCAATTGAACGATATTTCACATAAATTTATTAGCTATAAACAGTAAGGTAAACATCTGTTCACCTACAGTAACATATTACCGACCGTTTTCCATTTGCCGTTCAATTTCGGAGTACGTATTAGTTTGTCATTAAACTAACCCAAATCTGAATAGCTATTGTACCGAAAACTGAAAGTCGATCAAACGAGGGACCAGTTTAAAGGCCAAAATGATTTTCTGCTAATAAACGTTTAGCACACAAAGGACGGTAATGGAGAATGGATTATGGATCTCTGTTATTAATGCTGCTCCAATGTAGCCGAGCATAGAAGCTCGATAGTACGAATAATAGTGACGCGACAAACGACCAGCGCCGGGATTGTTTCGCTTCACTATTGAATAGTTCCATTATTGACGTATTAACTGCTACGGTAATACACTTTGATAGAACAATCGCGATTAGATCCCGAAACGAGGCACGATAGAATGAAACAATCGAACAAATATGCGCTAATAAGAATGCAGTGAATAAAGGATTATTTCTAAATCCCTTAATAATGGAAACGGGAAAACAAAGGGAAACCCATGTTTTTTTTTTTTTTTTTTTCGAATGGGCTCTCGCAGGTGGGACCGAAGTCCCATTTCTGCTTAACCGGACTTAGTTGGCGGAGAGTCCCATGTGGGACTCCATTCGCCGAAGGTTTTTTCCCTACATACTTACAAACTAGATGCGCGCGGCATCAATACCGCGCGTAATCGGGCGGGCGCCCCCCAAGGGGGGGGCTCGAACCTCGCTAGGGCATTGCAGGGGGACCCCGCAGTTCCTATGTCCCCCTAGCAGCCGTTGCTGCATCGAATTGGTTACCTCGAAAGTAGCGGACTTTCGGTTCCTATCGGGTGACGTGTTAAAACGCCGTGAAGCGGCAAGCCTCGCCGGCGAGGCTAAGACCTACCTAGAAAACCTAACCAGTGGCTACGCAATAGCCTGCTCCTAGGAACTACTCTAGAGCATAGGGCCGGTCTCGCGTGACGAGATTATCTCCGGTTGCTTACACCGTGAGGGCGTCCCCAGGGGGGAGCTCGGACCTCGACTCAGGGTGCAGCAGGGGGACCCCGCCACTGATCCCCCCAGCAGCCGGTGCTGCGTCGGCATGTGTTTCTGTTTCTCGAGAGTCGGACTCTCGGATTCTGTGTGTGTGTCGCGTCGGTCCTCGCCGGCGGGGACGATATTTTGGGCGACGGCGTCGGAGTGTGCTTGTGCTTTTATCTGACTCCTGGAGGAGTGTAATAGCGTCATCGGGCTCAATGAGTGTGTGTCTGGGACGTCGGGTTTTGCTAATAGCAGATGGCTGGTAGACGGTGGCCGCCACGACCAAGGGGTTGGGGTGCTTGGGAGCGGAATCGAAATAGCGTTTTGAGACACGCTTGAAAAACTGCTTGATGGTCGGCAGTTTGAGGTCAAGGTGGAGGTCGACGTTGCGTACGTACCAGGGGGCGCCTACGGCCCTTCGCATGAAACGGTTTTGGAGGGTTTGGAGCATGTGAATTCTCACCGGCTTAACGTGTGCGAACACAACGCTAGCATAGGCGAGTATGGGGCGGATACAGGTGGTGTATATCCTTACTTTGAGAGGAGTGGGCAACTTACTGTGCGCATTGAGTAGGGGGTGGAGACGTCCGAGGACGAAGGCGGCACGGTTTTTCACCTTGCGGATATGCGATCTGAAAGTCAGTCTACGGTCAAGGATCACGCCAAGGTATTTGGCTTCTCGTTGCCATGGGATCTGTTTTCCGAACATTGAGACTGGTACGTTTAATTCTTTACGATACTGTGACAGGGGTCTCTTATCGAAGAGGACCGCTGCACTTTTTTCGGGATTTACTTCGATTCTCCATTTCCGGAACCATTCACCTAGGGTGTTGGCCGCGGATTGGAGGGTACGAGAAATGGCGACATGGGTCATGCCGGTGTAATAGATTGCCGTGTCGTCGGCGAAGAGGGCCATACGGGCTGCACCGCATTTTGGAATATCGCTGGTGTACAGCGTGAACAGTAGGGGGGAGAGCACGGAGCCTTGTGGCACACCGGCGTGAATGGGATGGGGGGAGGAGAGAGCCCCTTCTATGCGATAGCGAAAGGTACGATTCGATAAGTAGTCTCGGATGATGAGCACGAGACGATGTGGCACATTCATAGTGTACAGCTTATATAATAAGCCGTTGTGCCACACTTTATCGAAAGCCTTTGCTACGTCGAAAAAGAGAGTGCCGGTCATTTGACCGCGTACGAAGCCTGCACTGATGTGTTCTACAATGCGGTGCAGTTGATTAACGCAGCAGTGCTTTGTACGAAAGCCAAACTGCTCGTCGGGAAGGAGTTTATTTGAGTCGGCGAAATCTTTGAGTCGCTTATAAATAAGCTTCTCGTAGATTTTACCGAAGACATTGAGGAGACTAATCGGCCGGTAACTACTCGGCTCGGCTTTTGGTTTGCCCGGTTTGGAAATACCGATTACCGTAGCCTGTTTCCAAGCCTGGGGAAAGATGTTGTTTTTAAATGCCGCATTGAAGATGACGGTCATTAGAGCGATTAGGGTGGCAGGGAAACGTTTCAACACCTTATTGGTGATGCCGTCTGCGCCGGGGGCTTTTTTGGGCTTAAGATCCTTGACTATAGAAAGAACTTCGTCAGGGGTGATCGGTGGGAGCGGGTCATCAGGGTCATCTAATGGGGGGGGGGGGAGGGCTGACCTACGCTCTACTTCTGAATTAACCTTATCAAGGTGGGTTTGGCTTACGGGAAGCGTACTGAGAGTGCATTGGGACTCCAAGCTGTCGGCTAAGCATTCGGCTTTTTCGTCATCATCAAAGGCCGGCCTTTGATTGGGTCGATTTAGGGGGGGCATAGCTGCCGTGGACTCGCATTTGAGTTTGCGTTGAAGTGCCCAGAAGGCTGAATGAGACGGTTTGATTTCACTGACTTCCTTGTCCCAGCGATCCTCCCGTACCTGAGCTACACGTCTTTTCACAGTATTCTGCAAAGAGCGCATATGGGCACGGTTGGCTTCGTTGGGAAAAGCGTCATAGGCACGGATGGCCGCGTTCCTCTCGGTCCTCAACTCATTAACATCGTCCGGCAGTTTCAAACGCTGGTCATCCAGCATCGGAACCTGCCGTGAGCATTCGCCCACTACGGACTGCACATGGTTGGTGAGCGAGGTGATCGCGGCCACCGTATCCGCGACTGTCTCAATGGAGTCAGGGATTGAATCTAGTTGGGGGGATGAGGTAGACTTGAGGCGGTCCTCTAGTCTCCTCCAATCGGTTATCGTTTTAGTTAAGGGTGGAGTACCGGGATCCGAGGGACCACCTCGGGGACCCAGTTGAATGATGACAGGTCGGTGATCTGAGACTAATTCTTGAATTACCTCGATAGAGCGAATACCGAGGTTTACGCGCTTTAAGAGGGCTATATCTAGGATGTCGGGCCGTTGCCCTACTGTATCGGGAAAGTGAGTGGGACGCATCGGGGCGATGACGTCAAAGGAAAGTTTGTCGCTAAGTGCTTCTAATTGAACACCAGCGGTGTTATTGGAGACACAGCTCCAAGAGCGATGTTTGGCGTTTAGATCGCCTGCTATAATTACAGAGTTACTAAGATCGAGTAAGGATTTGAGGTCGTCCTCGAGCAGACTCGCGGGTTTATTAGCGGATCTATAGGCCGAGACTATGGTGATGGGCTGGTGCCCTGTCATGCCTAGGCGACAGATTGAAGTCTCCAAGCATTCTAGCTCTGGGGGATCAATGGGGATGCAATATAAAGAATTGCGGTAATAGATTAGCGTTCCGCCTAGTTTGTTGTGTGCTCTGTCGTTTCTTATCAGCCTATAGTTGGCTATATTGGGATTACGACAATGGGGTTTGAGGAAAGACTCTTGAATGAGTAAAATATCGATTTGGTGCTCACGCAAGAAGACGGCTACGTCGTCGCGTTGACCACTAATGCCTCGGGCATTAAAAAAGCCTAAATTTAGGGAACGGGGTTTGAATCTTTTGGGTGGGGCCGTATTATACATTATAATTGGAATTAAGTATTCTATAGATGTCTTGGTACTTGGTAAGTACCTGAAGGCGCTGCTCATGGATGCCTTGGGTAAAGGCCCAAAGTCTAGAGTAGGCGTCAAGGCGGGATTCCCCTGATTGGGGTTCGAGGTATTCTCTCGGCAGAAGGCCGGGGGAGTTTACCGGAGGGGGGGTTCTCATGGGGGGGGGGGCTTTAGCTGCTGGTGCAGTTTTGGGCCTGAGAGAAGGTGCGGGGATGGGTATGTTCATCAGCGCAGGGGGCTCTGAGGCCGGGGGCGCGAGACGAGAGGGCGGAAGAGGTGGGAAATGGGGCTTTTGGTTACCCTTGAACCAGGGGTTGGGCCCGAGTGGGCCGCGGAAATTAGGGGAGGGCCCGAGTGGGCCTCTAGGGTTTGGTGGTTGGTACTGGTAGGGGGCTGCGTAGGAGGGGGCTTCCCTCGCAACGCGGTCGGAGGCGCGTTTCGCCGATTTGGCGTTGCGCATTTTGGGGGCTTTGGGGCATCCGCGATAATTCGCTGGGTGCCCGGCTTGGCCACAAAGGACACAGCTAGGGGGCTCAGTGCACTGGTCCCTCTCCTTGGGACGCTCGCACTCGCTTGTCCCATGATCGCCTAGGCACTTTACGCACCTGGGCTTAGCGTAACAGTTACGCTGGGAGTGACCATACAACTGGCAACGGTGGCATTGACCAGGCTGGTTTGACTTGTGGGGGCGCTCGACCGTAATGCCTGATAGGTGGCATACGGTCTTTATATTATATATTGCCTTTGCGTTTTCGCTGGGGTGGCAGATGGCGAGGACCATGTTAAAGGGGTCACCGTGTTTGCCACGGAACATTCGGTGGGTCTCTTTAATAGGGATGCCTTGGGTTTTGAGGTCGTCAAATACTTCTTCGCATTTGACTTCCGTAGGGACTCCTCGGATTACGACTCTGAGGAGTCGGTCCTCCGGGAGGGCGTAGGTGTGGAAAGACACCTTACGTTCGCGTAGCAGCCTGGTAAGGTTGCGGTAATCGGTGGGGGTGGGGACAATTACTTTAATACCCTGCTGAGTGGGGCGGGCACTGGTGAAATTTATTTTGGACTGGTTGCACCAGTCAGAAATTCTCGTCCAGTAAGCCTTATCCTGGATGAATAAGGGAGGCGGGATGGGTACCTTCGTCTGGGAAGACGAGGTATGGACATGAGGGGAGGAGGGCCTGTTATCCTGCGAGGAGGAGTGAGAGGCGGGACGGGGGGTAGGGGCCGGGGCAGTGTTAGCCTCGGAGAGCTTTAAGGACTTAGGGGCGAGAGCCTCGGCCTTATTGGTTTTACGGCCGCGTTTTTTACCTTTACCCACTACTGTGGTAAAGGCATCGGCCTCGTCGGAGTTGACCTCACTGTCCGAAGACATCTCTTGGTCTGAAGGGATCGGGGAGATCTCGGGGTTTTGAGTGGGGGCTGGGGTGGGGAGAGGTGAGGGGGTACGTTCCTTTAGGTCCAGGCTGGCTGAACGCCTAGATGGACCGCATGGAGACCTCGGTCTCTCCTCATCGCTTTCGGGACGGGCGCGTTCGCGGGCGCGGGCTTCGAGGGCGCGGGCTTCGAGGGCGCGGGCTTCGAGGGCGAGGCGCCTAGCCCTTTTTAAGGAATTTATCCTTATGGGTGGGGGGGAATCGGGCGACTTTTGAGAGTCGGGGACATTAGGTGGAGTTTGTTGCTTGGCGGCAAAAGCGCTGCCAAACAAGCCGCCATAGTTGGCGATAAAGGTGGGGTCCTTGAAGAGGACGTTTTTTAGGATGCTGAGAAACTCGGCATCAGACACCATCATATAGATGGTGACTAAGCCAAGCCTAGCAACAATG
Source organism: Asteroscopus sphinx (assembly GCA_949699075.1). NCBI lineage: Eukaryota > Metazoa > Arthropoda > Insecta > Lepidoptera > Noctuidae > Asteroscopus > Asteroscopus sphinx. The sequence goes on along the minus strand of OX453006.1, from coordinate 11,846,423 downwards.
AGAGAGAAATTAGTGGCGTACTAATCATGGGGGTTTGCTCCTCGGGTGGGTGTTCCCGGGAGTGTGTTCAAACCCTCCCCGTCGGGTATAGACGGGGAGGTTGTGTGCCTACTGGTGAGCCCTAAGCTTGCTCTCCTGTTTGCCAGTCTTAATGTGCAAACAGGTCCCTAAGTCTCTAGTGTGCAATGGGTGTAAACCCCTAGAGAGTGCTAGATAGGACGAAACGGGGTTAAAGCTAGGGAAGACTAGGAGATCCCCCAAGGCCTTCTGGTCCTAGCTCCTTCCAATTTTTGCTTTGCCCTGAAGGAGCGCAGCTGGCGTGTCGGGTCAACGCCCCTCAGTTCGTTAGCACCGTTAGGTATCCACTGAGGACCACAGTAAATAAGTGGGTTTTTTCCTGAAGGGACACTACGTTTTTGACGAAACTCTGTCTAAAGAGACAAAAGCGCGCCCGCTGTCTTGAGAAAGACAGCGAATGTGCTTATAGGGCTGCAGTCGGCGGGGCGACTGCGGAGGGCGCTACGGTGAGCCGTAGCGAAAAATATTCGAGCACGTAATTCGGCACGACAGGACGGAGCAGGAGCAGCACGACCTCTCGGGGCGAGTGTCAGAGCGAGAATGAAACCCATGTTTTGAATGCTACCGTTTTATTGAAATTCAAACAATGGGAGGAAAAAATAGAAAAATGTGTCTGGACATAGACTCCCTGTCTGACATTCCTTGATTCTGTTTTATGCATTCTTGTTACGTTGATTGATAATTGGAAATATAGATTTTGCACCTATTTCCAATCATGTTAATAGTTTTGTTCAAAATCAATGCTCATGTTATACTACTCTGAATTCATCAATGGAATTTAATACTGTTCGTTGAAACATTTGAGTCGAAAACGGTTTATATTTACATAATAATGTTACCATTTAATGTTTTCATTGTTACATACTACAATAAGTGCTATTGATGACCTATTAGATAATGCTTGTTTTTTATATTACAACAGTGACTTATTTATTTCTAATAAATTTCATACACTGACTAAAGCAGAATCCTGTGGGGTAATCAATGATTGGTAACTATCACTAAGGGGGTAATCGTGTAAAATGACAATTGTTTTCATTATGAAAATACAGCAATATTAATTCCGGTTCATATTTTATTTTATTTATTTGCGAAAACAAACAATTGTACAGTATATTATATTACTTAAGATGGTAAGGTTTAACAACTAGGTTAACGTACAATCCACGACGTTTCCACAAATTACCTTTTGCAAAATTGTGTACAATATTAACAATAACATTAATATCAATGTATTTAATAATAATATTAATAAATGTATTTATTTTTATTTTTATAAAAAATATCATCATCATCATTACAGCCGAAAGACGTCCACTACTGGACATAGGCCTCCCCCAATTAAGGGGGGGATATGCCATAATCAAAATATGTCATAAAAAATATAAAAAAAATTATTTAATAAGTTGATAACTGAATAAAGGAGATATTATAGAGAGATATATACGGATTCTCACAACATACGTACTAATAAACATTGAAGATGATTGCGATCGCGAGTGAGTTAAACAATTCAGCAGGTTTTCGGATTGTGTTAACATAACATAATCAGCCCATTACTGTCCCACTGCTGGGCACGGGCCTCTTCTCAGTATGAGAAGGTTAAGGCCTTAGTCCACCACGCTGGCCTAGTGCGGGTTGGTGGACTACACACACCATCGAGAACTGTATGGAGTACTCTCAGGTGTGCAGGTTTCCTCACGATGTTTTCCTTCACCGTTAAAGCAATTGATAATCAAATTCTGATCCGCACATGAATCCGAAAAGTCTGAGGTGCGGGCCGGGATCGAACTCAACGAATTGTGTTATTTCCAAAAATATCATAATTGATATCATGTGAAAAAAAGAAAAGAAAGAAAAATACTGTATTTAACACAAGACAGTGACAGCTCAACGATAACCATAAAATTACAAAACTAAGACACAAATAAACTTGAAGTTAAGTAATGGACATGCCCATACCAAAACGGTCACCAATTCAGCACGTGCTGGGCGTAGAACATCTAGCGCTGATTTTCAGTTGGCACCACTGAAGTGACACGTGTTTAAGTATTATTTTTCCGAGAACAGAAACATCCCCAAGAAGTCAATGAGGTAAGCCCGTATTGATAATGGAATTGAGGTCAAGTGTTGGCAGTTATGCGCTACGTTGGGCGTGAGGTGGTATTGACAACGATAGATATTGAATGAATACGTACACCTTGGCACAAATATTATATTATATTAGGCATGAATTGCCTAGTCAAATGTATAATAAAAGAAAAGTAATACAGATAATACGTTAGGTTTTGGCGGTACAAGTGAAGGCAAGTGACATCAGCTACGTGCTACACCAAGCGTGAGCTAAGCTAAACAAACGTTTTTAGGGTTCCGTAGCCAAATGGCAAAAAACGGAACCCTTATGGATTCGTTATGTCGGTCTGTCTGTCCGTCCGTATGTCACAAACACGTTTTTCCGAAACTATAAGAACTATACTGTTGAATCTTGGTAAGTAGATGTATTCTGTGAATCGCATTAAGATTTTCACACAAAAATAGAAAAAAAAAACAATAAATTTTCGGGATTCCCTATACTTAGAATTGAAACTCAAAAAAAATGTTTTTATCAAATCCATACGTGTGGGGATCTATTGACAGGTCTTCAAAAATGATATTGAGGTTTCTAATTATTTATTTTTTTAAACTGAATAGTTTGCGCGCGAGAGGCACTTCCAAAGTGGTAAAATGTGTGGGGACACAACCCCCTGTAACTTCAAAAATAAGAAAATGATAAAACTAAAAAAAAATATGATGTACATTACCATGTAAACTTCCACCGAAAATTGGTTTGAACGAAATCTAGTATTTTTTTTTAAATAAAAAAAAACATTATAATTAAAACATCGATCAAAGTTACAACGAACTACAAGAACTTTTATATTATGTTACTTGCTGCTACGGAACCCTTCATGGGCGAGTCCGACTCGCACTTGGCCGCTTTTTTATTAATTTCGTCTTCTTTTGCGTTTTCTTTTCCTAGCACCACAACAATGAATAAATAAATAATCTTTGGGACATTTTTACACAGCACCATCTAGTCCCAAACTAAGCAGAGCTTGTGGTATGGGTACTAGACAATGGATATAATACTTATATACTTTTTTTTTTTGTAAATACGTACTTATAATACATAAGCAACACACCCAGACTAACACAAACACTTATGTTCATCACACAAATATTTGTGTCCTGTGGGAATCGAACCCACGACCTCGTGACACTCGAACCACTAGACCACAGAGGTCGTAAAATTGTTTACTTATTACAATAATAATTGTTAATCCTATAATATAATGAGTCTTGTACTATTACTATAACAATTGTTAAACCGTGAATCCATAGTGAGAGAAATAAACAAATAAATTATTATGATATTCATATTCATAGTGTAATGATGCTGACTTGATTTGGAAACAAAATTGGAAGTGAATGGTAACAAGCCATGTTTCGGCGGTATAGGTGATGTAAGTGAGAGCAAGAGTCGTGTGACGCGCTACGCCAAGCGTAAGCGAAGCTCAATGAATCACGTATTCCGTAGTTCCCAAACATAGGGTCATATTGAGACTGATATTGTTTGTTTATTTTAGTTTTGTGTGTACATTGAATATAATTTGCGTGAACCTTAAGGTTAATGTTACCTACTCAAGTGCATTAAAATAGTACCGAGTTGCAGTTTCAGGAAAATAATACTTATTATCTTGCGAGCTGCTACTTAAGTTTCGAGACCCGACAACCACGACCACTTTGTCAAGAGTGAACGACTTATGCGAGTGGCGGATCCAGTCAATCCAAGTCAATAAAACTTAAAACCCTCGACACAACCCATTCACTCTCATTCAATTTACACATTCATACACTAATTCGCCACAGACGCTAAACGGTACTACAACATATACCAAAATTTCATATATTTTGAAAGAGTGAAATTTATCCTAATTTCTCTTTCCTGCTCCATTATCAGACCCTGATCACCATCTATTTATTACTTATTTATTGAAATCATTTCAATGAGCCCAAACACTATACCGCTGCTGTAAGTTGGTAAGGAGTTGGGTATCTTGCAGATTCCAAGTGATTCTGCAGAATCAGGTCAAGGTTACCATGTTGTTGTAACATCATTGATCATTGACCAAATTTTGAATTAATCAGACCTAAGTAAGTTGATCAGATCCATTCATCAACTAGAAAAGAGCTGGTCTTCAAATGGCTGAACAGATTTTCTTGAATCACAGCACAGCTAAAACACTCTCGATGAAGTCACCATTCAAACAAAAACAATTTTTTTTAAAACGAAAGTAAATTTTCATCTATTATTTCAATTGGTTGCTTCTTATTATTTTATTTCAACGCATTAACGCAAGCGGGGCGAAATATAAATATATAAATTGTGAAATGAAAAAATCGCTCATGTGCAGTAATCGAACCCGGTTGCTTCTTTACTAAAATTTTTGTAGCTAAGCCAACAACTTCAACTCCAGCATCAACTTAACGCATCACAAATCACTCTGCCTTTAACAAAGTAAAACCACAAAGAGGCTAATAAAGTAACAAAAGCATCAAACACCGTATTATAACAACAGCATCGCATAAAAGCTGCGATAGCGTCTTTTCCAATCAAAAAGTTCTTAACACAAGACAACTGAGCAGAAACACTTTTGAGCTCCAAAACATTGCACCGAAAATTACACAAAGTACGTCAGTCAGTCATATAACTACAGTGGAATACCCTCCATTTTAGAGTCGCGAACTGATGCTCGGGGCTGATCACAAGTTAATGCAGCTGAAGTTGTTGCACCGCCATGTCTTAAACTTAACCGTGCCTTAACTAATTACACCGACCGACCCATGTTTGCTTTGTAAAAGCAACATGAAGTTTCAGAATTTCGTTATAGGTGCTAAGTTTGAAGGTAATGCTTGAAATTATTATTTTAGAAGTATAATTTTCAATTTTTTTTCATAATCTTGTGGTGTGATGCTCAGAACTTGTCACTCTAGGTATCTGTTTCTGCATCATGACTCGTGTTACTCCCATGTGGGTTGCACGTGGGAGATTCTTTGTTAACCTAATCCAAATGGTGCAGTTTATATTTATATGCAACTAGCTTTTGCCACTTTTGCCAGCGACTGCGTCCGCGCGCGTCCTCTTTATTCCCTATCAAGTGGGAATAAAAAAAAACTAGCTTTATAGGTCAAAGGGTTTGGGCTGGGCGCATAGACTGGGCGTTAATGAGTGAGTCAGGACTTTTCTTTGTATTTGTATTGATTTGAAGCTATGTCTATACCTCTCATCATCATCATTTAAGCCGAAAGACGTTAGCTGTTGGACATAGGCCTCCCCCAAGCATCGCCACAATTACCGGCCCTGCCTTTCCGCATCCAGCGGGTCCGCTTGAGGTATATATATAGTATTTGTAACTTATCTGGTCAACTACTAAGTCCGCGCTAAACATTTACTATAATCTTAATAGATTAGGATAATTAAGATACTTAAGCAAGATAATTATAATTAATCATGATAATAATATAAATAATTTAACATTTTACGGAAATTCTATGAATTTGTACAACAATATTGCTAAGATTTTAAATACAAACACAACACTAAGTCCGCTTAACTTAGCTAACTCGCATGATACGAGCGCGAGCAAAAGTTCTGATACGCTGTGTTTTTACAAAACTCCCAGGTGAACATACAATGTTAATATTTACCACAGTTTAATTTCATCAAAACTAACTTTGTCGTTCTCGAATACAACGCTAACTTTACGTAGCGAAATGCTAAAATAATTCCAATAAATGCTCAAACAAACACGACGTGAAGCAAAACAGCTGAATAGCAAAACCGTGAAATAGTCTCAGAGTCACCTTGTATTCGGTTCATTACCCAGTCGACGTCGACTTACGTCATGCAATGTTCAAAACTTAATAAACTTTAAACAATACCCGGGAAGATGTGTTGTCAGAACTTCCAAAACTTGAAGTGAAACAGGCAACCGACGGAGCTACGCCCCTATTAAGATACACAATGTGTCTAATGTTTAATAACATACCTTCGCAATATGCGTAAATGTACTCGAGTAACTCACACAGAAACTGTAGGCCTAAGCTTTTATGACAAATACTTTGACCGGGAAAAGTCTTATTTAGAGGTATGTCCCCGAATAGTTTTCCAACAAAGAGAAGCTTTCAATTTCATTAAACACAACAAAAAGATCAGATGGAAGTAATCACAGAACTGCTACGAATTAGTTTTCACATTTTCAAAGGAGGTATTCCAACCAAGGTTAGACAAATGTTGGAGGTGGATCAGAGACGAGGCCCCTCAGTGAGGTTGGCGACAATCCTCCTCTCCTTTGATCACGGAATACTTGGTGACTTCTGTCCCTAATTTAAAAAACTTGGCTTTGTTCGTGCGAGTTGTTTGACCACTTCTTTCGTTGTTTCAATGGGAGTAGGCACCCATTTGGAACGGTAAATTAGGAAACATTTTGATTGGCGGGTCACACGACACCGATAAACTTTTGGGTCTTCGGCTCAAACCTTTTAAAGAAATTACATGTTTCGCGCTTCTTCCATCTGCTTCAAACGGTTTTATTCTTTCATAATTCGTTCTAAAGTAATATGAGTACAAAATATATTTAAGCCCCTTAATTTCTCTATAAGACTGCACTGCATTATTTTCTCCCTATATAATGTGAAACATTTTTTAAATTGGGCCATAAAGCGAAGCCTTACCGAGCCAGCCTGGCCAGGTAGCAGGAAATTTAATAAAGTAACGTCTATTTTATCATGAATTATTCTGGAAAGTATGTTTTGAAATTTTTCAAATTAATTCGCAATGTCCCAGGAAGGAATGCGAAATACCAACACCCGAAGCTATGCTGTAGGTAATTTAAACACGGACATACACTAGTAAGGAAATGAATCCCGAAATAACTAAGTAAGGAACGTAACATTACAACACGCTGGCCAGTTCGGCGTAACCCACACGTGTTCAACGCAACGTGTATGACGACTAGTAAATAAACAAACAGGAAATATTACATTTTCTAAAATTGCTTCCTAGTCGGTTTTCTTTGATTTTTTTATTTTATGAACAGCATAGGTACCACAGTAGTATAGTTTTATAACTTATGTGTTGTTAAATGCTTTTTTTGATGGTCGCTATAAAAAGAATGTCCAAGCTGAACGAGATTAAAAACAAATACATGATTCTTACATGAATAAATGCATTAAGGCTGTGTACATGGTAGTTTTATTGGTCTCTGAGTATTCAACTTTATTAATCTTTTGTATGGCTGTGCAGTTTCGAGTCTGTACCGTAATCTCATCCATTCAAAGCACGTCGACTGTTTATTAACATATCGACCATAAAACGGACAGGCGCGAATCTGTGTCGATTTTTTCCGACTTTCCGGTGCAGACGGCTATTCATCGAGCCTTTTTTGCTATCGCTTCACTGCCAGCCTATTTTTCTGAAAAAAAAAAAAACAGATCGGTGGTGTTTTTACAGGGAAATAGACGTGGGTACAAACATACATGCTTTTCGAGGGAGGGCTCCTTTTAGTAGAATTCTAAAGGCAGGTAATGAACGTTATTTCATATTTTTTTATGCAGTTTAGAGCAAATGCGATATGAACTTTCAGATTCACTACGATTTCTGTGGTTGTCTTAAAATGGCTCATTATTGTTTATTTTTGACGTCTGTGGTCTAGTGGTTCGAGTGTCGGACTGTTGATCACGAGGTCGTAGGTTCGATTCCCACAGCACAGGACACAAATATTTATGTGATGAATATAAGTGTTTGTGTTGGTCTGGAGCTTTCTTATGTATTATATGTATGTATTTACGAAAAAAAAAGTATATAAGTATTATGTCCATTGTCTAGTACCCATAGCACAAGCTCTGCTTAGTTTGGGACTAGATGGTGCTGTGTAAATTGTCTTGAAAATATTAATTATTATTTTAAGGATGGATTTTAATTTTGGAACAAATATTTTAATTATTGTATCTTTATTATTTGTACCCCAAAATTAAATAACGACATAAATAGCTCAGGTGAAAATCACTTTGAATCAGAATGTTTTTATACAATGTCCATAAATAAATAACAACACAGAATAAATAAACGCAAAAGAGTTAAAATATGACAACGAATCGATAGGAATGAATAACATCGCCATACGATTTCAATGTTTGTATTCGCGTTTGTTTGTTTAGCATACAGAGGAATGAGACGGCAGCCGCCGGATCCCCGAGTATCCACGCAGTCTAAGTCTCGCAAACACAAGAAAATGAAAATAAATAAAAGTCTCACTTACAACGTTTTGCGACACAGAAAAATGAATCTGTCTAAACGCAAAAGGGGACAAAAGATTAATTGAAAATCGATATAGGGACATACCTTAGCGAATCTATCAAAATACATTCAGTTCACTTTCAAACGATAAGGTCGGACTGAATTATACTGTCAGTCATGATTAATGCGGACTTATGACATGCTTTATTGACTTTTCCGCCATAAAGCTGACGATGCAAATAAAATAAAATCCCGTATCATTCAAAGAAAATACCTGCGCTTAACTAATTAAACGAAAAGGTGATGATTTATAACCGTCAATTAACCTAACGGCTTTGTTTGAATATTATGGATATTTTTTTTCAAATGATGGCATTGTAAAGCTATTTTCTTGAAGGATAGCATGTATGAGAAACTTAAGAGATGAAAATAGCGCGATAAACTATAATATGATACTGAAGTAATTGCCGTGTGCACTGTAAAGCTAAGTATAATAATATTGCTCCTGAGATAGTTATCTAAAGTAAAGGAATTGTATATACGATTATTAAGTCTATAAAATTAATTTTAGTGCCCCGTATTCTGCTACTAAGGTAAGTTAACATTAAATTTATTCTAGTATCAATGTTTGAATTCCTTAATATACAAATCGATAACAAACAAATAAAGGGCGCACGTAGGGTATCAATTAGCTCAATTTCACCCTTTTTTATACAAATTCAGAACCATTAATAGCACTGGTTTATTTGAAAACCATTAGCGGCCCGAATGGATACGGTTTGAATCATCGATAAAATGAATGGCTGTCTTTCACAAAAGCCTCGCGATACGGGTCGGATGTGAAATGAAATTATTAAATTAACTTTCTAAAAGAAAATATATTATATTCGTACACGATAAAAATGCCAGAAATATTCAGGGAAAAAACAGAACATTTTAATTCGTGTCACTGATCCCAATGAATAGGAAGGATTTATTAACAGCCCCGGATTTTTTTAATTACGTCTAATCCGATACAAAACCGCGCAGAAGAACACAATCAACGTTGGGTGCGCAACACTAAATCAAAACAAACTTCAGGCTGGATCCCTTTTACAAACTTTCTAAATAACGGCGAACAATCTTTTTCATTAAAAATCTCCATGAGCTCGATTATTAGGGAAGTAAAACGCCTCCGGTGGGCCGGACCGGAGTTTGGGAATATTCGCAAGATTTTGGCGAGGTCAAACTTGGGAATGTTAACAGATAATTACGGGTAAGTTTTAGCTAGCACGAGACATTTAACAGATGCTTTATTCGGGAGCGCGCGGCCGCGAGCGCACGATGAATGCTAATGAGCGGGCCACGCGCCCGAATACGGCCCCTACGCGGCGCACAATAAGCCTTGGATTGGCGTGGTTAACGGCCCGATCCGAGCTTCCCGAGCCGCCCGTTAACACATTTGGACTCGTGTCTAAGGTTAATTAGATTAGTATCCAACAATGCTACGCAGATGTTATATAAAAACAGATTTTGGTACGTCACGGGGTTTATTTAGGAATGAAAATTAATGATGAACTTCGTACTCGAACTGTTAATTTTATTAGCAGGGTTTTCACTTTATCGACAACGCCTGCTACATTGTACTTTTTTATTGATTTTTATGTTATGTTAGTATGAAAAAACGACCTAAAGGCTCACCTGATGTTAAGCGGACCTTTGCCCATAACAACTGCAATACAACCTAGGTTTTGTCTAAATGGTATTTGCAAATAGCGTTCACCAAACTGAGACCTTAAAGATGGAAAGTCTCATGTGATTGTATATTTCATCGGCACCCGTACCCTTCACACCGAAACACAGTAATACAAACTCACTGTTTGGCGGCTGAAGTAGGGACGGTAGTAATACTTCCCTGGACGAACTCTAATCATGAACGGTGTGTTACTTTAGTATTTTTGACTTTAAACTATGACAATACAGCATCTTGCTCGGCGTTAGCTCTAAGACACCAGCAATTTACATGAGTTGTGACAGTCATACATCCTTCCGTGCATTACGGGCCAATTAATTTAACACGGAAACGGATATATGAGCAAGGCGCAAATGGTTTCATCACACATATAATTTACTGTCAGCATAGTTCTTGTGTGGTTGTGTGTTTGTTTGTGTGCGTAAGAGAAAGGCGTTGACGTAATTTTGTAGTCGGATGCCGTTACGGATTAACATTTTACAGGACATTGATTTTATAAGTAGCGCGTTAAAATTATCTCGGGGATAATTCTTCGTCGAGGAAAATTCTTACGGAATTCGATGAGAAATTTTAACTGCATCGGATTTTGTTAAATCTGGGTAAGGCTCTCTTAGCATGGTTTAAATTAGGATATTATTTGAACGGGTTTGAAGTTATGCCATCGATGTATTGAAGGCAGCCTTTAATGATGGGCAAGTATTTTTGATTTCGCGAAAACGCACACAATTCATGATTTAATTTGGTTTAATTATTATTATTCATGATTGTTGAAATAACCGCGTGAGTTCGGCTCGCATCTCTGACTTTTCAAATTCATATGTGGATCACAATTTGATTAAGTATCGCTTGCTTTAACGGTGAAAGAAAATATCGTGTGGAAACTTGTGCACCTGAGAGTGCTCTATACATTTCTCGAAGGTGTGTGTAGTGCACCAACCCGCATTAGGCCAGCGTGGTGGACTAAGGCCTTAACCTTCTCGTTTTGAGAAGAGGCCCGTGCCTAGCAGTGGGACAATAATGGGCTGCTTATTGAGATTTAAACCAATTTTTAGTTTTCTTGGATGAAAAGTATGTTATGTCTACGTCAGTATCCAGAAAACATATCAAATCCCAAATAAATTCCGAAATTTTTGAGTACCAAACATCCTAACGTTGCATTTAAAATTTCAGTTGTAAAAAATAACTCTGTTGCTCGTGCTGCCTTAGCAAAGATATAATTTCATTAAATCCAACCCCAGTTTCCTTACCCAACACCCTAAACAAAGCACAATATCTGGCAACACCTCAAGGTAAGCGCAATCTGTGTAAAAGCTAATTAATGCCGCGCAGGAAACGGAAGGGCAACGGGTCGCGTCATTAGATGCATTATGCAACGTGAGACGCATGCGCACAGAATCTCAATGTTGTGTGCGACCTGTGATGTCATGTGCGAAATGTGGTGGCGGTGCCTTTGTTGTTTTCTTTTGAGAAATAAATTTATATAAGTACAGTTGCAAGAAAGAAATGCAGCGAATAAAATTTGAGAATTGTGTTTTTCGGCGAATCAACATTTAAGTTGAAGACTTACTCAGAACACAGAACATAACAAATTGTTACTGTTAATATTTGTAAAAAACCCAAAGGCGAACCAAAACTTAAGTTACAGGGGAATTAAGATGTTATTGATATTTACATGGTATGTAGAGATGTGGCGTAAAGCGTTATTTTGGCGATAACACCAACTTATTTCTTATAATCATTACATCAATATATCACGCGACGGAAAGAATAACGTTCTCGATTTTTCACTCAAGTAGTTAGTACTATTAGGTATTCTGTGCTCAAGTTAGCAGGGAATTACACACAGATATGATACGTAGAGTTGTGGCGAAACCCAAAATTTGTCGTAAACCGTTATTTTGGCGATTAGCCCATCTTATTTCTTATAATCGTTCCATCAATATATCACTCGACGGAAAAAATAACATTCTCGAATTTTCCACTCCTAATTTCTTCATCATCGTCATCATCATTTCAGCCGAAAGACGTCCACTGCTGGACATAGGCCTCCCCCAAGTATCGCCACAACGACCGGTCCTGCGCCTTCCGCATCCAGCGGATTCCCGCGACCCTAATTCCTAAAATAAAATAAAATAATAATAATAAAATATAATATAATTCCTAATTTCTTACATAACGTTTTATCAAAAAATCATGCTTTAACACATATCTACGTATCGTACATTATCTGCAACTTACCTACACAAACTATTCATAGAGTATACGTGGAGTAATTTAGCAGTATTTAAATAGTCGCTTTCAAAAATAAATTTCTCACCAGATACGAGTGCAGTGATTTACTATGATAGCTATCGGTGAGTGAGAGAAAACAGGTGAACGTATGAACGCACGAGCTTTATATTGTACTTTAACAAGTGCTAAGAACATTTTAGTGTTAAAATTAAATTTCGTACCTATACCTACGCGTCGGTTTTTTCTTCGTATATTTCGAATCTAATGTTGGAAAGATTATTTTTTGTAAGAATAGCAACGGATGTGGTTGTACGTTTCGTACATATATTTCGTTTTTTTAAGAAGTTATATCTTCCGTGTTTGTCTGGGAACTGAAATAAATGGTGTCTATATCCCGCAGTTGTTGGAATCAGTTGAGGAAAATCGGTGTAATAAATCTCGCAAGTGGTTTACTTAGAATATGTCATTTTATGCTGCTATATTTAGCTCCAACGAAGCAAGCATAACGCTCAAAAGCCTGATTCTACAGCATAAATCTCATTATTAAACCAAAAACAGTTTAAAATAATAACCTCATACCTTCCAGAAAAGCGACAGACGCCACAAAACTTTAATAAGTTGATACGAAAAAATAAATAAGAAACCTGCGGCAGTCACACGAGTCAATGGAAATATTTACAACATTAGACTCCAGTGGCTTACTAAGAGTCCGTCACTTTATTTAGCTAAATATAGTTCCAAAACCAAATAACCAACTTAACCTTGAAAACATCCATAAGTAATAACTTAACACCTAGCAGCATTGACGAAAACGAGTTGATACGAATGAGAAAGAAAACTAGAAACTTGTATCTAGGAACCGCGTAAATCGCAGGAGTCACTTATTTTGTTAAACGTAGTACAAACCGAGACCTTAAAAATACAACTCCAAAAGTTATTTAAAGTAATAACCTAATAGGTATAACACCATGTAGAAGCGAGTGATACGTAAAGCAAAAAGAAGCAACATAGAAACTCGTACGACCCGCTTAAGTCGCACGAGTCAACGGAAATGGGTAACTTAATGGTGCATCACTGGACTCATTAAGCCCTACATTATTGCTGAATGGTGCTCCGTAGCACACACATTTCGTATTCTATGCTCTTTGGTGCTAAGGCTTGATTCAGACACTTCGACTAACGTAAATGATATTTTATTCTTACTTTTGTGTTTGGCTGTCGCACTGGGTGTAGAAATCTTGAAATGGATTATTTAACTCTATTAAGTAGTATTTTTTATGATAAACCATGAAGAAGACGGATGATAGAAGATTGCATGTAGCAGAGATACTGACTGTTGAGATGGATGTGTGGAGTGAGAAGAATATATAAAGTAAGAAATAAATATATTAGAGGGATTTTCAAAGAGGCGCTAGTGATAAAACGTTGAAAGGAAGTCGTTTGGGTTGGTATGGGCATGTGATGAGAAGAGAGGAAACGCATGACGCTAAGAGAGTGATGAATATGAATATTCATGGATGGAGAGGGAGACCAAAAAAAAGATGGATGGATTGTGTCAAGAACGATATGGATGAAAAGGAAGTTACTGATGAGATGACGGCTGATAGAGGAAATGGAAGAGGCAGACGTATTGCACCGACCTCAATTAATTTGGGACCTAGGAAGATGATGATGAAATAGTATTTTTTTATATTATTCCATCTTTGGACTTGTTCTAGCAGCAACATTCTACTAATTCAAATCAAATGTGTATGGCCTCACAGTTATTTCATAGCAAGGCATTAAGGATGGGTTCTTACTTGCGCTTGAGACTGAAATAAATAAATTTGAAAACAAACTTGCGCAAACATCAATGCACTTTCTGCAAGCGCAACTTTAGTACCCACACCTATGTGTGAAGTCAGCAGTAAAGTTTACTGCGCAATGTGCTTATAAAAGACCAAACAAAAAACGCATTGGAGACAATGTGAGTCAACAAATCTACTTACCTAAATTAACCCTTCGTGAACCGCGGGCGTGACTTTATTAGGTAATCTTTATCTTTTCACCTTTTTTCCTTTTCTAAAAGAATTAGTGTCGCTTGAAGTAACCAACATTAAGAGCTTGTTATTTCCACTACTACGATTATTTATTTACAAATTGCGCCCCCTTAAAAGCGTCCGGAATAAACGGAAACCATGTTAAAATGAGAGAAAGGGGGGAATTATCCTACTAAGTTATTCAGCTAATGTCCCTATGATTAATGACCACGGTAATTGTGGAAAACACTTCGTATGATTAAAGTAGCCGATACTTGTCGATAAATCTTTATCTTAATCTTTTGTTATTTGTGAAATAGGGCCTGGAATTTTTAAAGAATTTGACGAAAATATTACTGTAATTCTATGAGAAAAATGTTAAGCTTTTTTTGGGTTTCCGGTGAAAATATCTGTTTTCCACTAACGAAAGAACATTATTAATTGTGGTTTTATTTTTTATTTACTAGCGGCAATGGCAGGTATAGGTATTTATAATCCACTTTATTTATAAACAAAGCCGCACTATCTTTTTTGTGTATTTTACTATTCGTTTATGGAATCCAAGATTTTTTACATCAAAATTATTTTTTTACTTTGATATTATGTCTTGGAAAAAGAGTAGCAAGAAAGGCGCAACTGAATATAAACAATATCCCTAAATACAGGATATCATAAAATGTCTGGACTTTATAAGAGACTGGGCCCTGAGTATGTTTCAGCATTTTTTCTCAAAGGTATTCAGATAGGAATTATCGACGCCAAACACGAGTTTAAAAAAAGAAAACGACTTGTTAAAGTGATTTTAAGACATAATTTCATAAAAAAAAAATTTTTTATTTTTATTGAGTGACCTTATCAATGCCACAGACAACGCACAAGACGTGGCAAATTTCTGGGCCAGCAGCGTGGGATTACTGTGCCACTATCAGTAAATTTTTGTACCGTCGACACGAAGAAGAAGACATAATTTGTAGAATAAACTATTTCATTTCATAAATATTGTCGTAAGTAAGTAAGTATTACATACGACTTTTTTAATAAAGATATAAATTGGTAAAAAAAAACCCTCACTCACGAGCAGGTTTTAAACCTGCGACTTCTGGTTTAGCGTGAACTCTGATCGTGGTATCGAATTTAACTACCACATTTAAACTGTCATGAGGTGACAGCGGTAAATTTTTCTATCTACAATTCTCAAGATTCCGCCCTACTTGCATTAATGCTTTAAAATAGTGGAATAGAAAGAAAAAAAGAAAAAAAGTTTATTGTCACAGTTAACGACGCGCAACATTTAAACAACAGTGATAAATACAAGCAGGTAACTAATAAGTGGGGTTACATAGACAGTAAAACAAAAAAACACATAGGAAAAAAATTAAGAAAGGACAGTCGATATAAAATATAAGAAAAGTATAGTTGACCGCATGACAGTGAAATGAATACTTTATTCTATAAAAGTTGATTTTCCTCTCTTTACCACAAAAATAAAATACAATGCGCCTACATTTTTAAGATTCAATCCCACACCTATTCACGCACGGCTTGACTGCAGAATGCAATTTACAATAAATTATGTAGATATTAATAATCTGTAGGTTAAGGGTTGGAAATAATGGTGGGCCATTAATCGTTCGATAAATTGCTATGGAGACATACTATAGTCAGATTACGTGCTTCAATATCCGGAACAAGCCGACGCGACGGTCGGTACGAGGGTATTCTACAAACGTACGTTTTTTAAATGCAGTTCGAAACGGGAATGCGTAGATAAAATGAACGTTGATGTGTTTTGTTTACGTTTTCGGTGAGCTCCAAAACGGATGTTGGATTTTTGAAATTTTGTTTTCGAACATTGATTCTTACAGACTACAGAGCAACAATATTTAGCATCGTATTTTTTAACTGTTTTTATTTTTAAGATTTAATAATGATATTGTAGCAAACTAATGTAATACGTATTCTGTTTAAGTCGCAGTCTACCTCAAATCGCGATCCCTCTCCACGACCGCGATTCCGCGCTAAATTTCTTCCAAACAGGAAGTCTAAAACGTGTAGAAAAATTCGAGTGTTTCCATTCAATTGGTTGGTGATCGCTCGACCGTCGGGTATAGATACGTGAAAAAATTTGAAACACATTTCGTGCGGTTATGAACATTTCCTCCTACCTAACAGACACGCATCCCAATAAGGAAATAGACGCGATTTACGAATGTGACTGCAAAATAAATAAATTGTATCGTTTGTAGAATGGTTTCTTTCCTTATGAAGCCAATACGATTTGGAATTATCTGTAGACGTATTGTGCGCGTCTTAAAGCGTTAGTAGGCACTTAGTATTGATTTGGTTTGTTTCGAATACTTCTGTAATTCGGGAAGGATTTTTACTTTCTTGCTCAAGTGCTTCCCCGATATTCGCAGCAGTTGGTTAAAGAAATCCGCTAACGGACAGGAGGTACCCTAGGAGGTAGTGTACCCTTATTTTACATGTTAGTCCTAAGTTTAATAATGTTATTGGTGTACAATAAAGAATATTCTATCTATCTATCTATCTATCTACTTCCGTTTGACCATATTCGATTAATCACAATTTGCTACTTCGGTCGATTATCGTTCCCTTATCGCATACGATGATCGTATTTTGACGTTTGTTTCTCTGATCTCCAGTCAATTTCATACGAATACGAACTCGTCGTCGTCGATCTTTATTCCTGCTCTATCATCAAAACGGTAATACATACCAGCGTCAATCTTGGTCTGATTATAGTGTATACTATGTAGTTTAGCAACAAATACGAAAAACAGGGCAAAAATAGACATATGTGGTGAGTACATTCTACGTAAGAATGAGATGCAAAAATCCACATTTCGCGTACGCCCGTTGATGTCTTTTGATAAACTCTCGTAAATTAAATCGGTTTCTATGGGGTATCAGGTCGATTGGTGGTACGGAACCCTTACTGCGTGAGTCCGACTCACACTTGGCCGGTTTTTTATGTGGCTATCTTTATTGCGTAGGTAGCAATCACAACGAAAGTTCGTACTTCGTTCGTGAAACGCGAGTAGACCCCCAGGTTAGACTCTCCTTAGTTTACTTACATTATTCACATATCATTATTTCACACTATTACAATAAATACTTATTTCGCTTTTTATTTACGCGTCTTATAATCTTATTTCTGTGTTTCTTAAGACAAATAAAAAAAGAAATAGTTTTTTAGAAATATCTGTAAAGACGCTTGTCATCTTACTGCCAAAATTAATATCCAATCTATCCACGATTTACCCTACTAGAGATAGAAATTTGACATATTTTGTATGAAGCTTTTGGCATATTTTGGCCGTTAGTCTACCTGCGACCACGAAATGCTGCAAAGCTTTCGAAACGTCAGGAAAACCAATTTAAATAATATACGCGATATAATCCGGTTTAACTTTGTTTTATTACAAATCAAAAAAGGAAAACACACGTAGTACTCTCGGACGAATAAAAAAGGCGGACGGAATCTCGCTAAACAAAGACTGAAGCACTTAATTTTTTCCTAAACCCACTATAATTTCGAAAGCATTTTAACGCACCAGATTTAAACTGTTATTTTATTTGTGACACTACCAACAATGACTACTGTAACACTATATTTATTGCGTAATCGCGGTTTTTTGGCATACTATGGATATGAATGTGTGCGTGCCGGCCCGTACTTTCAAGCGAGCCGGACGATACTATGGATGCTTCAGTAATTGTTTAGCGAGATTCCTTCCGTCTTTTTTATTCGTCCGAGCTAGAACTACACACTTCCAAACTATAGAAAAACGTGTTATGAACTTTTCAAATATCGTATTTAAGAGCTTATCTCTTATGAAATAAATACAAATAAAAGTGGGATCGTGAGCATACTGGTTTGTTGTTTTCAAAGGAAATATTTGTCGAGGCGAGACAGGCTCCTTTCATCTGCAAACACAGCTCAATCATTAAACAGCTACCTTCATACTTGCCCGTTTAAATAATCGGAACTGAAGATGCCAACGTTAGATTTTATTCCAAGTATTTGAAAATACTATACCCGGCGATCTCTATCTGTAGTTTTAAATTAATTTCATATCATGATTTTCAGATATTACAGTACCAACCATCAAAGTTTTTAAGAGATAAAATTGAAACAAATATTTTAGATACAGAGAAATCTTAATAAACCTTGTCACAAAATCTGTAAAACATATTAAAATTAAAGCAATAAGGTGCCAAGTTTCACTAGAAAAACACATAGAAATATCAAGTCTCATTCCACGATCTATAAGAGCTAATAACACGTATCCCGTAATACCGTTCCGTCCAACTTCGCAATACAAATATTGGAGAAATCCGAATATCTATTTGACGTTCCCTCCTCAGGCGCTAACAGATTAACGCCAATATTATCCATCGAACGCGACCGAACTGCAGACTTCGGTCGAGTCAAACCTTAATACTTAATCCTTACTAAACACTATTACAAAGACCACGTAAATTTATTCAGTGTGGATCGCTAATAAAACGGATAAACTTCCATTGTCATGCACAAAGACGTAAGTGATCGAACACTGCAAGCTGTTAACAACCCTATCAATACCAAAATAGGTGTTATATTTGATAATGGTAGGCGCAAATCTGCGGTGTCGGTGCAAACTGAGATACGTAGTTGATTGACAGAAGTCACGCTGTACATTGTATTAGAGAGATTGGAGCAAACTTAAACTGTCAGGCTCGTTACCAAGTTGAATGGGTCGGAGGCTTAGCACAGAGATCGCAAACTGGTGCGTCTTTGATCTTCATAACAGCTAATTAATTGGGTAAGGAAAGCTTAACCGAATGTATTGACGGGCCTAAGCTTCTAAGAAACGCTGTTTAAACAACTTAAGGGACCGAGATTGTTTAATGATAACCTTTCAGTGCGAATTTTCTGGGCAACGGGTCAGTAAAGGAAGTCGGCGTTCATAAAATTTATGTTTTAAATTGTATCTGGAAAGCGAAATGGTGATTCTTTTAAATTTTTATTATTCGTATTCTCGTTTCCAATTATTTTTAATATAACTGGAGCGATGGGAGGCAGATAAAAGGCATTTATAATTTGAATAACTACTAAAAGAGATTTTTAATGGTTGAAATCTTACTTCGTTCTATTGGATGTTGTTTGTCTTGCTAATGTTTATTTTTTTCTGATAATGACTATTGATCAATGATGTACCTATTCAACGGGTACAATTCTAGTATCCATCACCATAATGAACTATTTTGTCCCAGATTTATGACTTAGTTTGAACGTAGATATGAAATTGAGTTCGATAAAAGTGTCTCAGCAGTTTGGCTTTGCCAAAAAAATGTAATGGATTCTCTGAAAAAAATAGTACCTAATTCTTCAAAACCATCTAAAAAGGAATTCTCGAAAACATGATTTGGTAGTTCGACCATCCTTTATTTGTAATAATAAAGAGCATTACATATTTTTAGGGTTCCGTACCCAAAGGGTGCAAACGGGACCCTATTACTCTCGCTACGCCGTCCGTCCGTCCGTCTGTCTGTCACAGGGCTGTATCTTTGTAAAGGTAATAGAAAACCAATTGAAATTTTCACAGAATATGTGTTACGATTTAAATTGTGGAAAGAAAAAATCGCTCACGAGCAGGATTCGAACCTGCGACTCCTGGCTCAGTACGCCAGTGCTTTAGCCACTAAGCTACCGTGAACAATGCTCGTGGTATCGAAATTCTCATCCACTTTGAATATGTGTTACTATGTCATCTATCACAACAAATACTAAAAATAAAAAAGTCTAAAACCAAAGGGGGTCCCCATACAAGAAACCTCGAAAAACATGCATATTTTTCAACGTTTTTGTTCCTGTTCTATCTTCAAAACGGTAATACATACCAGCGTCAAACTTGGTCCGATTATAGTGCATACTATGTAGTTTAGCAACAAATACTAAAAACAGGACAATCATATACATATGTGGTGGTACCTACGTAAGAATGAGATGCAAAAATTCACATTTCGCGTACGTCGTTGATGTCTTTTGATAAATTCTCGTAAATTAAATCAGTTTCTATGGGATATCAGGTCGATGGGTGGTACGGAACCCTTACTGCGTGAGTCAGACTCACACTTAGCCGTTTTTTTTAAAACAGGTTGATAAAAACAAGAGGTTATAACCAAAAAAAATGGATTGAATCTTGTACAACTACGACGGAGGCGAACAATATTTTCGAGATAAATTTTAATTGTTTGATCGCAATTCGAGTATTTCGTAGAAAAGTCCAATACCGAGCGTGTAATTAATTAAAATGAACTAAGCTTCATAAATCAAATTCCATTGTCAACATCAATGATATTAATAAATGAAAAATACAAAACGAAAACAAACCGTTTTTTTGCATTTTCACAATTGGAACAAAAAGCGATCATAGACTCAGCGTATTGAATATAGTGATGTGCGCAGTATTACCATAAACCTGGTATCTACACAAATTATTTGGTACGCAGTGCACACAGGGCGTTATTACAGACAGGTGTTCGGCTCGGAATGCGCTCGTAAAACCAACTCTATATGGATTTATTATTTAAAGTGCTCTACACCTATTGTTGTTGGCACCGCGTGTTTATATTGAGGTAGGTCGCAAATACGCAGTTTTATTTACTTTTGTTTTATACCAAGGCCATAGCTACAATTATCTTATTAAAACAATGATAAAATATCAAGAATGTAAATTCTTGTTCATGATAAATTAAATCAACAATTAAAGATAGCATACTGAACCAGGAATTGTGACGTCACTTGAAGAGTTCTATTTCAAGCAGTGAATCTCGATGGGGCAACGAAAAATAAAGCAATAGTACATTAATAGTTTAGGAAATATATGAACTATAATAACCATAGAGGAAATGAATATAATAGAGGGGAATTGTGGGCGGGATAGGCGCGCCGCGGTTTTGAGCAGACGCGCCAATGTAACCAAAATCCGCGACATTGCGTCCAGGCTGTGACAGAGTACGTTGCTGTGCGAAAAAATAATAATTATGCCGTCTTGCGCCATTATATCATGCCGAAAAAGAAGCGAGGTGTGTAGTTTAACTAAAGGAGGGATTTCTTTTCATCGGTAAGTCTAAAAACCTTTAATTAGTTGTGATATTTGCAAATATTTTCATAATATTATGTGATTCATGACAAAAACAATGCTATCGCAAACTGATAAAAAAATATACATTGCTTATAAAACATGGATATCAACTTTCACTACGTGAGTAACCGCGTAATGTATTGCGTTTCATTCGATGTCGCCTTCAATTTATTTGCCTGACTGTCACCAAAATCCCTGTGTATCGATAGTGTAGTAAGTAACATATTGAATGCATTATCGATATAATTAATTCGGTGTATACATTCTGTTTTAAAATAAATATTCCTCATTTTTATTATTTTAAATGCATAATAATTTTATTTTTAGGTAGATTTTTTTTTAAATTGTTTATTCGCAATTTCGAGTTTTGATATTTATCAATTATCATAATTATCATAAACATAAACCACATTAAAAAAAGTAAAAACCGACTTAAAAAAGAATAAAAAAATAAAATTTGTGTGAAACAGTTTAGGGAGTAAGTGCCTTTGATTCGGATAGATTTAAGAAAAAATTGAAAAAAAAAAAAATGGTTTTTTTTTTAGTTTATTATTTTGAGTGGAATTAACAATAGAAAGACAAGCGATTGCTATAATCCCCGATAATTTGCTGTCATCCATTGAAGAGTTCCCTCTTTATCTCCTATGACCTTCATCAGATCTTCATCAAATGATTTTTTCTGAATGCAAATGCTTGACTTGTTGATGAACATACCAAAATCGCTATGTTTATGCCTATAATATTTGAGAAGTTACCTCAATTTCACATGGATCCCATCATCAAAACTGGATTTTGATGAAAATGGAACCAATCTGGAAGTATATCCTTTCAAATAAATAAATAATTTTCGAAATCGGTTTATAAATGACGGAGTACTGAGGTAAAAAACATACAAAAAAAAACATACAATTGAATTGAGAACCTCCTCCTTTTTTGAAGTCGGTTAAAAATCGAGTTTTAGGCTCGGTTTCCACCATAACGCAGAGACGAGATGTGACGAGATGTGTCGCAAGCCACCAATAAGACTGCGTTAGATATAGAATAGCTGGTTGACTGGGAGAGAAGGCCAAAGGCATTAAGTCCACCTATGTACATGTATTGTATGAAGTTTAAATAAATAAATAATGTTGAAGCTAGGCGGTGAAATATGAAAATAACGCAATCCTATTGGTTGTTTAACACATATCCTCTCCTCTTCGTTTTGGTGGTTAAATACCTTTGTTATGTATGGAGTTTGGATTACATCCGGTTTTAACAAGTCCTTAAGAGGAATGTAGCAGCCAAGTGTTGCCTCCGTCAGTAAAAAAAAAAATCACTCGCTGAATACATAATTTATCGAAAATTCGTTTTTAAAAGTTGAAGTACAGTTCAATCAGAAACTATTAACTCTGTAAAATATATTTCGCTGTAGTTGTAGATAGAAAAAATGCCAAAAGTGGCCGTTTTTCGCATTTTTTCTATGTACAATTACAGCGAAGTATAATTTACAGAGTTAATAGTTTCTGATTAAACTACAGTACCTGTACCTACTTGTATTCAGCGAGTGTAATAATTTGGTTACTGATTGGGGCGCCACTTGGCTGCTATATTCCCCTTAAACGTGGTCTAAACTTTCGTAATAAGGGGCATATTATTTTATTTTTAGTTTTCAATACAATACAATACAAAAAAACAAAAAGTTTACAAAAAACTAACAAATTTTGACGACTTTAGTATGTTGGGCAGTAATTATTTTATAAGTTACGATTTAAAAAGAAAACCAATCCGTAAATATGCAGAATTGTATATCTTATTTACGCAAAACACCAAACCAGGTCTTATAACAAATTTAAAGTAGGTTAAAAATCGAAAAACTACTTTTTATTTTTCGCCATACCTCGCGCTGCTTGTTTTAAAACGTGTCAGACGTTATTTTCAATAATTAAGTATATCATGAAACAGTAACTTTCCAATTCCTTATGTAGGACAAATTATTTTTATTCCAAGACCATATGCGAAAATCGTTGAAAATATCGATAATATTCATAAAATTAGTTTTTTGTACATGGACATCACTAACGACCTGTTCGAATGTAGTGGTGCGTTCGCACATGGTCGACGTTTATGTGTGACAGACGTGACAGCTAATAGTAGGGCCGCGTTCAGTGTAGTATTTCTTGCACGCGTATGCGTTTAGATATCTAGATACAAGCTAGATACAGTGCTTATGTAGTAGTGAGACGGATAGTGGGAGAGTTAGGCGACACGGGTTTCCGAAGAAACTGTGTACTATACCAATTCCATTCTTATTCAAGTATTCCGTGATAATAACCCACGCAAGTAACAAAAGTCAACAAAACAAAATGAATGTGGCTATCGTGGGCGACCGGTCAATGTGTCAATCTTTGAACTTAACGCGTTACTTCACTTAAACTTGGGATCATGAATAGAATAGAATAGAATGTTTTTATTTGCAAGGAATAGGTACATTGTAGTTGGTACGTTCAATCATAGTGCGCTTATTCCGCTATATGCTGTATTTATATCATAGCATAGCATAGGACTAGTCCGTGTGGTGCCGTACTTAAAGAATAGCACCACCCTTATCTCTTCTCATGGGTGTCGTAAAAGGCGACTAAGGGATTCACCAGAGGATGGGCAGCAGCGTTCTCTGAGTATTTAACCAACCAACTGCGATCGCCAACCCGCCTGCCAAGCGTGGCGATTATGGCATATCCCCCCCTTAATTGGGGGAGGCCTACGTCCAGTAGTGGACGTCTTTCGGCTGAAATGATAATATCATAGCATGCAAATGTTTATAATTATAATTTTTATGCTAAATGTCAGAAATTTTAAACTGTACGATCTTTAATGTTTCCTGTGGTTATCAGTCGAAACTTTTTGACTCTCCATCACAAAATGAAAATTTTAATCAAAGTATTTATATTTACTACTCGTGCAGATAAGGAATGTGATTGAAAATGGCGGCAATTTATTGTTGTGTGTGCCTCTCGCTCACACAATACCGTTCGTGTAAGCGACAGGCAAATACAAATGCCGCCATTTTCAATCCCAGTCTTTATCTGCGCGAGTAGTAGGTAGATAACTTTCAGTGGTCGCCGATACGGTAAAGTTTAATAATCACAAAACATCGACCATATTATCACAATCACAAACATTAACTCAAACGCAAAGCTTACACAAATTAATTAAAATAATCGTTTGTGCGTGAAATTTAATAGGTAATTAACGTTTCTAAATGTAACCGTGTAATGTCGACCAGGGTCCGTTAAGCCCCGTGCGGTCTATTACCTAACCAAACAATTGGAAGCAGCCGATAGCCAAGTTGCAAGCATGCGAATATCCCGCAAAGAACTTACGATTAGTGTTAGGGTTAAGTACTTATCTTAACTTGATTACCATTAACTTCGATTAAGGTTGGTTTATGAGTGTGGTAATAAACGATATTTGAGGACATTTTTATTAGAGGTCTGTGGTATAAATCTCATTAGCGTTATTGAAATTATGAGTTAAATATCACGTAAAACTGATTTACTTTATCATCACATCACCATAACACTTTCTCATGGTAGAAACTACGAAGTCCACTCGCTCCTTTTGCTTTCTCCCATTTTTTTCTTTTACAAAAATAGCCAGCTACTATTTAATCAAACTTTTTTGTAGTTTTTCATCGAGAAAGCACATATTAACTTAAGAATTAAGTTGTAAATCACAAGAAGTACAACCCCACCTGTGCTGTGCTTATTTTGTGGTACAGGTCGTGAGGATTTAAGTTTGTTGTACGCGCTCGTGTGTGTTTAAACAAAGCTTACTTACTCAACACAGTATCTCTTGTACCTGCAACTTGTATACCGATGTATGTACTCGCTACTTAATTCTTAGCGTTAGCAACACTCGGGTCTAAGTGAAAATTATTTGTGTCACGTAGTAGTGTTGGTTTTATAGAGTTATAGAGTGTTTACATCGTGAACAAGCGTGTTGGAACGTCCAACCATTTTAGTGTTAGTTGGAATTTAGTTTTGTGCTTAGTTTATTTACTTTGACTGAAAAATACAGGTACGTAGTAGTATAGGTATGTTTTATGCAACTTGTTAAAACCCATTTTATCCTAGCATAAGAACTTGAAAAAATAATGGTTAAAACCGGTTAATTTACAGCATAAATCACTTGGCATCGTTATTATGACGACCTCTGTGGTCTAGTGGTTCGAGTGTCGGACTGCTCATCACGAGGTCGTGGGTTCTATTCCCACAGGATACAAATATTTGTGTGATGAACATGAGTGTTTGTGTTGGTACTACTTTTGTATTATAAGTATGTATTTACAAAAAAAAAGTATATAAGTATTATATCTATTGTCTAGTACCCATAGCACAAGCTCTGCTTAGTTTGGGACTAGATGATGCTGTTAAAAAATGTCTCAAAGATATATTTATTATTTATTTATTTATATATTTATTAGGGTTCCGTACCCAAAGGGTGCCAAACGGGACCCTATTACTCTCGCTACGCTATCCATCCGTCCGTCCGTCCGTCCGTCTGTCACAGGGCTGTATCTTTTGAACGGTAATAGGAAGCCGGTTGAAATTTTCTCAGAATATGTGTTGCTATGACCGCTATCACGACAAATACTAAAAATAAAAAAGTCTAAAACCAATGAGGGTCCCCATATAAGGAACCTCGAAAAAAAATGTTTTTTTTTCAACGTTTTGGTTTTTGCTCTATCTTCAAAAAGGTAATACACACCAGCGTCAAACTTGGTTTGATTATAGTGCATAAGTGCATATTATGTTGTTTAGCAACAAATACTAAAAATAGGGCAAACAGACATATGTGGTGGTACCTGCGTAAGAAAGAGATACAAAAATTCTAATTTCGCGCACGGTTCGTTGATGTTTTTTGATGAACTCTCGTGAATTAAATCAGATTCTATGGGGTATCAAGTCGATGGGTGGTACGGAACCCCTACTGTGCGAGTCTGACTCTCACTTGGCCGGTATTATTATTTTCTACACTCGCCTCGCAAAATCACCAAAATAAAAGTACAGCTATCAATTAGCAAACCAACACGCTCCACGTAAAGGCTGTATCTACCCAACTGAAACATTAATCAATTGATAACAGGCGTATCGAACAAACTGTTACACGAAATAAAATCAATAGTTTTTATGTATTCGGTCACCCTTTATCACTGTACTTTATCATGTCTGCTACACTTTCCGTCCTTGATTCTTGATAACGTTAGTACTGATTATTAAATAAACCAACCAAAATATTCTAAAAAGCTTAATTTATTTGTCAAACATCTGGCTGCACTGAGAGGGTTAATCTTAAGGGTCGTTATTCAAAACACGCGATTGATCTCGAGGGATAATTCTATTCATGATTTTAGTTTGAAAAATAACTGGTTTTTTAAAAGTATTGCAGTAATGGGTTTGTTTTTAAACATAAATATTTTTGTTATTTTGTAGTATATTTTGAGTTTATTATTGGATTTCTTACTGTTATTTCTAAAACTATAATCCTAGAATAGATAATTTTATTGGAAACACCACAGTTTTATGATTCACAAAATTTATACCAAAGTCACATCCCTACACATTTTTAAGTAGAAGGTAAACATTTGGAAAACAGCAATTTTACAAAAAAGTTTTAATAGCCGCCGTTAATGTAGAAACAAATTTAAATATACGTTTACGTGGGACACTCAGAAAGTTTTGCGAAACTAAAAAAAATTGTTCTATACGTACATATATTTTTATCAAATCTTTTCAAAGTACTTTCCACCAGCCTCTATACAAAGATTCATGCGCCTAAACCAGTTTTCAAAACACTTTTTCCAGTCCGCCGCAGACACCTCGTTTACAGCCTGCTCGAACGCAGCCAGCGCATCTTCCGGCGACGAAAATTGTATCCCTTTGAGCAGATTTTTTATTTTTGGGAATAAAAAGAAGTCACACGGTGCTAGATCAGGGCTGTAAGGAGGGTGACCCAGGAGTTTGACTGGCGTGCTGTCCAGGAAGTCCCTCGTTTTGAGTGCGGTGTGCGCAGGTGCATTGTCGTGGTGGAGCAGTAGCCCGCGGAGCCCTGTGTTTGGTCGCTTGTTGCTTATAACAGAGAAAACTTCTGGCAAACATTTGGTAGTATACCATTCGGCATTAATGCTTCTTTGATCCCGTAAGGGAATTGATACCAAGTGGCCAGTCAAATTAAAAAAGCTAGCGATCAAAATCTTACCCCCGCTTCTAGATCGCTTCACTTTGGTAGGCGTTGGCTCATTTTGAAACACCCAAACAGTCGACTGGCGCTTGGTTTCTGGGTCGTATTGATAAATCCAGGACTCATCACCTGTAACGATGTCGTAAACACGCCGAGACGAGCCTGCTTCAAATTTGTTAAGCATATCACGGCACCATTCCACCCGGGCCTGCTTCTGAGCATCGGTGAGGTTGTGCGGCACCCAGCGTGATACTATCCTCCTCACGCGAAGATGGCTGTGTAGAATCTCGTGAACGCTTCCCGATCCAATCTTCAATATGTGTTGAATCTCCTGATATGTAATTCGCCTATTGTCTTGGATTAAATTTTTCACTGCTAGCACGTTTTCTTCGGTAACAGCCGTCAAAGGGCGACCGCTTCTTTCGTCATCCCCCAAAGTTGGTCGACCGCGCTTGAATTCGTTATACCAACGATACACGGTTGCCTTGGAAGGGCCTTCATCCATGAATGCCATTTGAAGTCTATCGTACGATTCATCCGGTTTCAGGCGACACTTGAAATCGTATAAAATCATAGCTCTAAAATGTTCCCGGCGCAGATCCATATTTCAGTGAGACACTACTTTGAATTAACTCGCAAAAAATGTGGAGGGAAATTTTGAAATTGGAACTTACTTATTTTTACTTATAAATAATCATATTTTCGAAAAACATTATAACTGGCCAGTCTCCCATATATAAAAACTTTTTTTCGCAATACTTTCTGAGGGGCCTGGTATTTCCACTGTTTAGACGCGCATAGCTGACCTTAAAAGCTTGCAGGAAAATTTTGCCACTGTGGGGATTCTTAATGTATTTTTACTGACTAGGTATATACTCAACAATATTCAACGTTAAAAATTAATTATATTTATGTGACTTTTCAAAAAAAAAACATTTACAGCGTGATAAAACATGACAAAACTAAAGTTAATTTACAAAACCAAAAAACCCGACTGCGTGTAAAAATAACTGAAAAGATGTTTTTTTGAAGTCGGATAAAGGATAAAACTAATAAAAACTGCAATTTATATAAAACCCATATTTATATTAAACCATTGAAATTGTCATGAAAACTGTAACTGGCAATCGTAAAAAACTATCAATAGAAAAAGTATTGTCGGTAATCAACACCTGTGACAATTAATGGCGAGTTCAGACCGCGCCACTTTCATTACTCGCCTGGATATACTGGCCTGATAAACTCGTGTATGAATTGGTATTCGTTTGTTTGTGCACATGTTTCAATTTCAATTTCAATTTCAATGTTTTTTATTTCAAATAAACCTAATTACAGGCACTTTTGAAAGGTCAGGCTCTAGTTGCACGGTTCCAAATTGTGGGTCCTATGGAGAAGAACCGGCAAGAAACTCCATGGATAAACTCTTTTTAAAATAGGTTATTGTTTATTACATCAAATTTATTCAAATAATGTGAGTATAATGTAGGTTAATGTCAGAAATAAACAAGAGTTTAAAAGTGAGTATATTGCCTTTAGAAATAAACGTAAGAAGAGTTGCCATAGTATGTAGAAGCTGACCTGTCCCGACAGACGGCACCCGTTCACGAGCATGACGCGAGCATCAGCCATCGCTTAACTCAACCATATTGAAGGGAACTTAACGACCCGACACTAACGCCACCATCAGCATGACATTTAAGTGAGCATGACAGACTCATACTGCTAGACAACAAATAGGCAGGAATATATAGAATTACTGTAAAAAACATTAATGGCCACATGATACTTACATTTTACATTTTAATCACCTATTAAAAATTGTAAGCAGTTCATATACGTTGCAGTTCTATGTCAGAAATGCAATATTAGAAAAAAAGTGTAAATAAATTGTATAATTCCGAAACAGTAAAGTTAATAAAGTGTAAATAAATTTAATAATAAACAGTTAATAATAACTGAAAAAATATCAAAATAACATGACTTGGTAGAAAAATTACCAACAGATCGATACAAAAAATAAAATGTGTCAAAAAAAAAAACAAAATGTCAAAGGAAATAATAAAAATAGATCCAATGTCAAAAGTAAAAGATAGAAAATAAAACTAATGGTCCAATAGGAATAAAATTAACAATTATAAATGATCCAATAGGAAATAATTACATGTCAAATGCCAAGAGATATCAAATACCTAGTTGAGGAGAACCAGTGGGTCGCAGTGTGCAGGTGGGAATCGTATTCCAGACATTTTTAT
The DNA here is from genome assembly GCA_949699075.1 of Asteroscopus sphinx. Taxonomy (NCBI): domain Eukaryota; kingdom Metazoa; phylum Arthropoda; class Insecta; order Lepidoptera; family Noctuidae; genus Asteroscopus; species Asteroscopus sphinx. The sequence goes on along the minus strand of OX453006.1, from coordinate 11,816,403 downwards.
CAGCAATGTATTGGTTTATATCATAATAAGCTCTTGACATTAACACACGTTTTGTTACTAACTTGAATTTTATCAATGGTAGTTCAGTAATACAAGTTGGAAGTTTATTATAGAACCTAATACTGTTTCCCATAAACGACTTAGTACTAGTTTTTATAAGTCTAAAACCGGGTACAACAAGCTCATGCTTATATCGTGTATTGAAGCTGTGGGTATCACTTCTTTTATTGTAATTTAAGATATTTTTACGCACATACAAAATATTTTGATAAATATACAAGGACGGTAAGGTAAGAATATTTATCTCTTTGAATAACTCACGCAAAGACTCACGGCAACCTAGATTATAAATAGCTCGGACTGCTCTTTTTTGTAATATGAAAATAGTCTCTACATCAGCAGATGAACCCCACAGTAAGATGCCATAAGACATAATACTGTGGAAGTATGCAAAATATACTAATCTAGCCGTAGCCACATCAGTCATCTGCCTTATTTTTCTAATGGCAAAAGCAGCAGAACTCAGTTTGCCAGCAAGTGCCTCTATATGAGGTCCCCATTGCAGTTTAGAGTCTACTGAGATACCCAGGAAGACAGTTGAGGGAACCAGATCCAAAACTTTTCCATCTAGTCTTACATTAGTAACAATATGGTGTACATTAGGTGTCGAAAATTTTATACATTTGGTTTTTCCTGCATTAAGAAGAAGATTGTTAGCAGAGAACCAATTGGAAAGAATATTAAGAGTATTATTGGGTTCCACAAGGTCACTATCTTTCCTATTCACTTTAAATATAAGTGAAGTGTCGTCAGCAAATAAGACTATGTTAGTCTTTGTATCTTTTATTATATATGGGAGGTCATTAATATATACAAGAAACAGAAATGGGCCTAAAATTGATCCCTGAGGTACACCCATTTTAACAAGTGAGCCTACAGAAGTGACATTACCTATAGCTACCTTTTGTTCCCGATTCGACAAATATGAACTTACGAGATCAATAGATCTACCTCGGATTCCGTAGTGTTTTAATTTCAGAATGAGCGTTCGGTGATCCACGCAGTCGAACGCCTTAGAAAGATCACAGAACACTCCTACCGCATCCTGAGCCTGCTCCCAAGCCTCCAATACTGTTTTGATTAGGGTGGATCCAGCAGCAGTTTAGTGATGGGGTGGCGCGGCCGCTTTATGGACTTGCGTTGTGTGAAATTTATTTTATTTGCGCGGTGATAAGGGTAGTATTGTTTTTGATTTGGTGGTTCTTTTATTTATGTTCCTTTTGCAACGAATTCAAAATATTTTTGGAAATTGTTTTCGATACAAGAAAAGATGTTAGGTTGAAAAAAAGGGGCAAAGCTAATTGAAAATCAGTATTTGTTTATTCCTCACACCATAATGCCATAAAACTGAACAAAAATCTTATCTAAAATCATCCATATAACATAAGTAGGTGTAACTGATTTAATTATACAGGCATCATTATACATTAGAAGGCGGTCACTAGAGGGAAATTATCTTAAATATTGATGAATGTCTTTCCTTACACCGTTTACTTTTTCGGAATTATACAATTTATTTACCTACACTTTTATTTTCCAATATTGCATTCTTTTCAACATATGTCACAGAACTGCTTGAATTTTTTTATAGGTGATTAAAATGTAATTAATGTAAGTATCATGTGGCTATTGATGTTTTAATAGTAATACTATATATTCCTGCCTATTTATTGGCTAGCATTATGAGTCTGTCATGCTCACTTAAATGTCATGCTGATGGTGGCGTTAGTATCGAGTCGTTAAGTTCCCTTCAAGATGAATGAGTTAAGCGATGGCTGATGCTCGCGTCATGCTCGTGAACGGATGCCGTCTGTCGGGACAGTTCAGCTCCTACATACTATGGCAACTCTTTTTAGGTTTACTTCTAAAGGCAATATTCTCATTTTTAAACTCTTGTTTATTTCTGACATTAACCTACATTATACTCACGCTATTTGAATGAAATTTAGTTAGTAAACAATAACCTATCTTAAAAGGGGTATATCCATGGAGTTTCTTGCCGGTTTTTCTCCACAGGACCCACAATTTGGATCCGTGCTACTAGAGCCTGACGTTTCAAAAGTGCCTGTAATTAGGTTTATTTGAATTAAAAAACATTTGAATTTGAATGTAAATATAATGTTTCCTTTAAGTAAAATTAGCTGTCATCAATATTTAAGGTATTTTCCGTCCAGTAACCGCCTTTCATTCCGCCCAGTACATCTACCCAAAGGTCTAATGATATTAGCACCTTTACTACACTATTATCTGTAATGACAGGTACGATCTGAAGTCAACACGAGTCACAATCGATTAGACATCGAGCAATTAGATCACTAAGTTTAGTTCCCTTGCGGGCCCGCAGTAACAATGTGAATTGTAATTGAAGATCGAGGAACGTGCACACAGAAGGACTATTTGCGTTCATTATGTCATAAAGAGATGGTGCTCATGCTTTTAGCGTGAACACATTTTAGTAGTAAAACTTAGTTGGAAAACGCTTTCAAGGAATATGAAATGTAAAATTGAGGGTGGATTTAATATAAGTCCCGTTTATTTAACAAGAGGATTAAAAAGAATACGTAGAATTGTCGATAAAACACGCCACTGGCACTGATGCCACACACCATATTGCTGTCAAATAAAAATCTCGAATAAGAATGCGAAGATTTCGAAAGCTCCATAAATAAATCATCGTTCACCCCAAAACTCTCGCAGAAGCCAGTTTTGTTGTCAATAAATCCATCCTCACTCACTCGTAACATACTCTAAAGTTAACAGATAAAAACTAAGTTTGTTCAGTCCCAACTCCCGGGTTCGATTACGTAAGACGCGCAAACTTCCTCTATTACCCCCTACTTAAGGGTACAAATTTAAGCGCTCCCTATTTAAACACTGTTGCCAAATACCTACGTGTGTAATTTACGCCAAGTGCGGTTTACAACCGGCGAACATTTTGGGAGCCAGATTCGGACGAGAGAGAAAGAGAGACGAATAAATCTCTGACGAGACGAACGATTTATAAGCAACCGGTGATTTGTAAGAATCCTACAGGGAATCGAATTTGATTATGCGGGAAAACAGGCTTGAAATTTTCCAATTCTAGTGTTCGGTAATGATACGTTCGGCTTCGTCTGTAATTCATAAAACCTGATTAGAAGTAATACGCAATTGAACCTTTCTGAACAAAGATAAAATGAAATGAAAATTTAAATGAAATGATTTTCGAAGGTCTATTTAAGGCTTTGACGATAATTAAAAGATTGTTATCTAAATCTAAATATTTTTAACAAATTCAGGTGAAAACAAGTAAACATATCATTACTTTTTCACAAGGCTTTCATAAATAACCAGAAGTCCCATTTTTCACCACCAAAAAGTACGATCCCACACAGCTGGGCCGGCTAAGTCCCGCAACACTGTCATCATTTAAGCCGCACATTAGTGAAACTTGCGTCGTTTTAACCAACACCTGGGGTCCGCGACACACTACTCGATATTTTACTACCAAAATAAACTGCCCGGCAAAATGTAAATTTCGAGTTTGGGCTGCGTCGGCAATATTTCAATTTGGAATTCAGTGCGCTGTTTTGCATGTGTTGTGTGTAAGAATGTAATGTGGGGATTGAGTGCTTTTAATTCAGTGTAAGGTTTTTTTACGTCATATTTTGTTTATTTTTTCAACCTTCCACTGATTTAAATCTTTAATTCTGTGTTGTTCTACGTGAGCCATTGATTTAGAGGCTCATTTAAAAAAGAAATGATTGAGTTTTTATGGTGCTTCAGCAGTAGTCTTGACAATTCATCAAAAATTTGATTAAATTAAACTAAGCAAATTTTTTTCTTCTTAATTTCGTGAATATCAGCCCAGCTAACATATTTTTTGCGTAATTTCATTGGGTTTTTTACAATCAATAGTCCACATTTAATACCATATTCTTACTTCCATATGTTAAATGTGTCTGTTGAATGTACTGAGAAGATGAAGGAGCATCAAGCGAACCCTTAGAGGTGAAGGAGATAACGCGACAAATGCGGTCAACGGAGCCGGTAATTTCAATTCCAACTATGTATTTCTCATAAAATATAGACGCGTACCTACCCGATCCGGGCGAATACAGCGTCAGATGTGCGTTTCAAAAAAGCGTGCGTCGCTACTAGAACATCGCTGGAACCATGGTATAATAACACCAGGTAGTCTCTTCCCGTGCACTGAAAAAAATCGGGTCAATCAAGCATGACATTTTGCTTGATAGAAAAAATTATGAATGAAGCAATCAAAAACTTATAAAAATATATTAATCACGGTTTGTTGTCACAATAAAGTTAAAATGATCAACTCTTCTCTGTCATTCACTTCATACAAGGAATAAAGATAGCATGATTAAGATAGTGTAAACATGGCACATCACAGATTTAATCAAGTCAGATGATCAATGTAAACACGCCCTTTGTTGTCGGTCGGGGTAGTCAGTGTTTCAGGTCTAGACTTGTTCATTCCGTTCGTTCGTGAGCCTAAGCATGGCACGCTTTTGTTACGCGGAGTAAATTATTTAGATTTCAAGTTATTGCACGGTTACACCCAAAAGCAAAACCCACTGATCGTTATTAACACACCAAGGTATCCTATGAACTCAGTGAATCGTGCTGTGAGTGAATCTCAGTAGCCGTCGTAGTGGTTTTATACTCCTGTTTGTGATGGAAGAAGTGTGCGTAATTCTCCAGGCTTGGAGGCTGCCCGAATTACGTGCCAATTTTATCAGTAAGTACCTAAAGTACCCTTTTAGCAACGATGATAATATGTTGTTTTTCACACCAATTAATCGACGATTGTTTTGCAGAATATGAAAGTGCTTTCAGCGCTTACCGATGTCGATATCAAAGAGATGATTCCTCTGTTAAGGCCTAGAACCCTATTTCTACGCAGCTGGAAAATGTGGAAGTCGGATTTAGACGATAATATAAGACTTGAGCAGTATCAAGATATCTTTATAGTAGGTGTAAGTGTGTAGGTAGAAAAAATATTGATCTCTGTTTAGAAAGAAATAAAAACTTTTTATAATAACTTCTGTCATTATTATTTTTGAGAAATAGTCAGTGCTAGGTAAAAGCAATTTAGACATCTTAATTTATAATTCGTATCTAATGCTGATTAATCTAATTATACCACGTGTTATTGAAATAACTGAAAACCTCTAAAGGGTTCATTGTACTCATCAGTATGAACAACTTTTACTATGGGACCAAACGAGAAATAGCGAAAAAAAAAGGAGTTGATCTCTACATTTAGCCGATTCTTGTGAACACAAATGTAGGTAACATTTTTTATTTCGCGATTTCAGTGTTAGTCCCATAGTAAAAGTTGTTCAAACTGATGAGTACAATGAACCCTTTAGAGGTTTTCAGTTATTTCAATAACACGATTTATAAGAATAAATATCTTTCCTAATAGTCTCAATAAAAGTACTTTATAGCTTTAAACAAGATAACTGAATAACTTTACAATATTCATTATTACAAACAACTAAAATACTTGATAACCATTACCAAGTTCGTTAATAACACCAATTAACAGAAGTCATTGGCATGATAACCAAACTTGATTGTATTGACAATTACTTTGTTTGATTTTATCAAGACAACTTGTCTGTTACTTAATCAAGATAACTTTATTGCCATAATCATATTACTTTATGTGCTCGTATATAAACAAGTTCCTTGATTGCTGCAAACATTTTTTTTATTAATGTTATCAAGTTTTTTTTTCAGTGTGACAGCTAGGTCACGTGATTGCCTCCGTACTACGTCATCGGCCGTGGAGCCAATAGCGGGCTGTTAGCGTGACACTTGTCAGTTTGATGTGCTGCCACTTTGTGAAAATAAATTACCCGAGCAAAATGCATTTTTTCATTTACTTTCTTCTATAAAGAATCACTTTTTAACTAGTAATTTAATATAGCTTCCTTTATTAACTAATTAGATGAATAACACGAGATAACAAATAGTTAGGCTAGTTAGGAATTTATTTTATATTCATTATGTACAAAAATCTCCTTAAGTATATTGAAGATATCAATCAATGGCAGCACTGATCGTGACGTAGCTTGGAGGCATCGCGCTGTCATTGCGGGAAGAGAATACCTGGTGAAACATCTTATTATACCATGGTTGGAACGGTCCATAGATTTAAACGAAGCAAAACAAATCGCGCGTCAAAAGCTTTTAAGTCAAATTTAGCTCGAGTCAAAGACAACATAGGTAGTGACGCTTGTTAACCAAATCGGTAGCTATCGATTCGCGCTCTACCCGAGACCTAAAGGAGTCCCTAAAAGCCTCTCTGTTTGTACAAGCCAGTTCGCAGCTCCCGTATAATCACAGCGATTCAAGACTCCCATTCAAATGCAATGACACTAAGTCTAGATGTTGAACTACAATATTAATGAACTAGTTTACTCCAACTAAGACATTGAAAAATAGCTGTTTAACGTCCCTCCGAAGTAAGAGCACTTATCTACTAAGGTATGATAACCCAGATAGTCATTAAGGTGTTCAACTTAGACCAGTCTATTTATCAGACATCAGGAATGTTACACCCCTGCGAAAACTACTTTAAATTAAAAGAGCCGTGACATCATTAGTCTCATTAGTCGAAAAACAAAAAAAACACAGTAAGCAAAATAAAACAAATCTGCTACTTACGCAGTTGTAAATGAATGAAATCTACGTGAACTTTCTCTAACAACACCCACGTACCTGGAAACAAAATACATTTGTTTATCAATACTGACGAACAAACTGTGACTTTTAATGCATGTATTCTTTGAAATTCTAAAGTAAACTTGATGTATAGATATCAGAAACATGATGAAAATTATCAGCGTAGACCACTATGCAATTTCAATACAAAAAAGTTTAGAAAACCGAATTTAATTAATGTTATTCGAAAACCGAAACATTCCAAATTCAAACGTTAGCTACGTTTGGAAACAAACCAATAGCAGGGCGCTGGCGAACCACGAGCGCGCCAGTTAATCGCCGCCAACTAGTGGGTAATCCTTTCGAGTGGTGTGCATATAACGAGTGCATTCCAACCCGTGCCGCGTTCCGAACGCACGGCATACAGTGAAATTGCGGCACTCGCCGACTCAAAGCGATGACGGGGCCGTATCATTGCATGATGCGCATCAGTAGGCAGTGTGTGCGTGTGACTGACGTATACTGATTCGCCTGTTTGCAAACACTAGCTTCTTTCTAGAACATTTTCGTAATGACACTGATAAATGATAATGTGGCGAGCGTATTACAGTGTTCAACGTAAAAATTGGCCCTACCATTAGCTCTTACGACCTGTGATTTACAGGCCATCGATAATCCACCACGACTTTCATCCAAGTTCTATAGCCAATGTTAACTATGCAACCAAGTCAAATTTACGCAAGTTCCTTGAACGAAATGGCGGGTGCAATTCACAACTTTCACAAACTACAGCGGCGTTTTAAAGTGAGTCGCTTTGTTAGTTTGTGCCCTTTTCTTAGACTCGGAGTTAACTTCGCGCTTGAAAAAGCTTGGACGTTAAGAATAGTAAATAAATGCAGCATCAGTGAGATATACTGAATGGGAGGCAGCGAGGTGCGCCGGCGCCGCGTCCATTGCCCTCGCGCAGCCCCGCACCCCTCCCCACGCGGTGGTACAAACGCGACTGACTGCATTCCGCCGCGCTTCCTGACCAGGGCAAGTGCAGCGGCATTACGCTGCAAGTACATACCATGCCCCCCGCGCACCGCGGAGCCGCACTCCCGCACACTCCCGCCTAGGTTACCAACAAGAATCGAACACAAAGGAACTCCAAAGCACCCGACGTTTTGTATACGCAATCACGTAATTCGATAAAGATGTCTGATCAATGGCATCGTCTTTTGATGTATAGTAGCAAAGAGCCTTTGCCCCTTTTAAAATAATCATAAAATCTAATATTATGAAGAAAAATAAAAGGACTCCTCCCCGCCCGTTACTTGCCTTCGCCGAGTAAGCCCTTTGTAATCTAATGCATTAAGATTATTAGGTTGTTCTGACATCATCTTATTTCTTTAAAATTTACCGGTCTTTTATGTACAGCGACTTTCTTGTGCTAACATTTACTTTATGTTCGGTATATTTTAGAAAAGAAGAAGAAAGAAAGAAAAATGATTTATTGCCACAACAAGACGACATGCGGTAGGTACACATAAAAAATAATTAAACTTAAACTTAATTATATGGTGCATGTCGTAGCTGCGGCAATGAGGTTGACACTCAGCATGATGCTGTGTTGTAACGTGAGTCACAACACAGCGCTGATTTTGTATCATCGTTCGTGAATATCTATTTCGTTTTGAGAATTTGTTATATTTTATGACAGTATCGCGATACAATTTGTGGAGTTCTAACTAAGAGTGAAATTAAAACCAAAAGGGGACTTGAAACGTAGATTTCAATCGTGCATTCAAAACGGTCATACGTAGCGCGTTCGATATAAGATACTCCGGCCCGGCCAGTTGGATACAAAGCAAAAAGTATGGAAACACTCGGTAATAGTCCGCCTGCTGAAAGCGTTTTCCATGAGGCTTTTAAGCGCTTATCTTGGGAATGATAGCCGCGGCCGGACGCTGAAAGGCTGTGACGGCAATTTGCTTACATTAGGACATGCCCCGTTTCACCATTGGGCTACGCGATGAAAGCCAAGAATTTTTATGCTGCAATTCGTATTTCAATTTTTTTTATTAATACATTTCTCATGCATTTACAGTGTGGACTATTGATTCGGAGCGCAGTTAGCTATGAAGTTGAAACTGATTCAGTTACAGTTTGGAATGTTACAGTATTGTAGCAGTTTGTGCAGCTCAGCCTGGTATTAAATTGTTTTTAGAAACAATCGTCGAACATAGTTCAGACTCTTTTCGTAACTATGTGTGAATTTTATTTTTAACATCGTAACTGTAGCGCAAACTGGCAGTAAATTAGAGCGAGTGAAATAAAAAGAGTATATGAGCAAACGTCCTATTTCTTAACAAGCGGTTTGTGGAGTAAAGTCGTTAATTTGTACAAAGTGTTTTGTAATTAACGCTTTCAATACAAAGTCACAGTTTCTTATGATTATTTTCTGAATCACAGATTCATTTAATCTCGGAGGAGCCCCAGCGTCAAAGATTACATCATTAGTTCATCTTTGCTGTATTAATATAGAAAAGTTTATAAAGTAATGTTAGTTAGTGTAGTACACAAGGAGTGCGGTGTCCGTAAGGCGCATGTTTGTTTTCCGCGGCTATTTCTGGACGGCCCGCCATTGTTTTAAGAGTTATGGCCGCTCACGAGAAGGTTAAACAACAAAACTATCGCTTCACATGAGAAAATGAAAGTAAAAATATTGTACAAAACCAATATTTTATGTTTTGGACGATTTATATAAAATTGTTCGGAAAATTTCTCAGTATTTCGCGCCATGCATTCCACGCTACGCTCGGTAGTATTCATTACACGTAAATGTTACGAATAAGTGTTTGACCGCAATTTCGTGAGCTGTTTAGATTTAAAATTACATTTAGATATGATAATGAAAGGAAAATAGCTGGTGCGTCAGATTTTATATACTTGGTTTGTTCTGGCGCTTGTACACAGTGGACTACGTTGGCCGTAAATCAACATTCATCCCTTTGATTTTATAGAAAAAATGTTCTTTAGAATATCTATTTATCCACCGATGGATGCTTTATTTCCGTCAGCTTGATGCTCATACGCATTACATTACATTGTATTATGTCGCATTGCTACGTTTTGGTACTTAGTTTATTCACTTTAACCTCTGGCTTTGAACAAAACAGACCTATTCCCAGAGTAAACTATCAGAAAACTAACGTTGGAGAGGAATTTCTCTTTGAACAGATTAATTATGTTATTATGAATATACGTTTCATCTTTCATCCAGTATCCACAAGAGTGGAATATGAACAAAAAATGTTCAACGAAACAAACTTTGTCTCAAATGAAAATATTTCAATAAAGTCGCAAATGTTATAGGTAGTGAATTTTTTGGGACATTATCCCAAAAAATTCAGACAAACATTCAGCAAAAAATGTGTCTAGCTTTAATAAAAATATGTAAAATAATGGAGAGAAAATGGTATATTTATAAACAGTCAAATTCCCAGGAGTCCCAAAAGTTTAAATTAAAATATCGTTAGAGACGTTCTTAATACATACTAATTTATAATCTTTTTAAAAACGTGAATTTGTAGTACTTTTTAATCACAAGACCGATACCGTTCATCACTATAAAACAAATCACAGCCACAACGATCCAATAACTACTTTCACCGCAAAATAAAACGGAAAAACAAACTCAAAATAACCGAAATATTGCTAGCAATGCATACGCAAATTTTGCTCGGCTACGCTCCTTGCGATTCAATAGCCCCCGATAGTTTCCATATCTGGATCGTTATTGCTCCACCGTAAACCAATATTGTCGTTAATGGTTGAACATTTGAATGTTTACACAGGTTTTTCTTCATATTGTACAAGGAATTTCTCGAAAATCGATAGGTTATGAGATTTTGTTCTCAGATTAGAGTTACGATTAGAATAACCTTTCTAATTTTATCCTAGTGATGATAAATATTACACGGTAGTGCTTAATATGATTGCGACACAGAATATATTTGTCGAATATATTTTGCCAAAGTTGTCACAATGTATCTACTTGAGACTATATATCAAAATACAACGTAAAATAGAGCTACAATTTGCAATAAAAACCATCTTAAGATGGAATTTCTTGAGCTATAAGCAAGATTTGCTTTCACGCAATCTAGACCAATTTCCAGACACTTTCAGTGCTTCTTCCACTTTAAGTCCATCTTCATCAAACACACTGGTTTTCAATATTTTTTATACCAATAGCTACAATCAGACTCAAAAAAATGCGAAAGTAACTCTGTTTAACTATCCCTCAGTTTCTGGAAGGCTGATCAATTTGATCTGTCGTCAAATCTAATGTCAGCGCCTGTGATTGGTCGGCAAAAATACTAACAACCAATGACATCGCTTGACCTGAGATTTGACAGTCGATTAGTAAATTTTTGTGTTGATCAGCCTTTCGGAAACTGGGGGTAAGTCTCTAAACCAATCGTAAAGAAATTTGACAAATAGGTAGTCTTGGACCTGGAGGACGACATAGGTTACTTTTTATCCCGGGAAGTTAAACAGTTTTTGAAATCGCGATAAAAACTACCACGGGCGAAGCCGTGGAAGACACTCGCGATCGCAATCATCTGGATGTCAATGTTCATTGCTCTGTGTGTTTGGACAATCCGTGTTAACGGCAACTTTGTACCATGCAATGAATATTGCTTTAATTTCAAAATGAAAGCTAATGTCAAAGTGAATGCATTACACAATTGCCCCACTGTACATCTTAAAACAAAAGAATTGCATTGAAAGACCATACAATAATGTACAATAAGAAAAACTGCTTCAAGTTCCAATAGATACATAAACAGGTCCTTAATTCACAAATGTATAAAACTCCGAACTATTGTTTTAGCAGCAACGAGTGTTAAAGAACTTTTGACTCCCTCCGGAGGGAAACTTTCAATCCTTTATTATATGTTTAAGAAATAGAGTTCATAGAGTATTGCCCTCAGGAATTCACTCCAACATATCCTAATGGAGAAGTCATAGTTATTTCAAAGTATAATGTATAAAATATGGTTGATAAAAAATAGCTAGAAACATGTTATTAGCTTCGTTTTTCAACTTACGAGTACTTTCTCCATTTTCAATTAGGAACTTTTGAGGAAAGACAAAATATTTAAATGTATATGTCAATGTTTTATTCAATGTAGAATTGACTATTTCTGAAAATTGTTTTGAAACGTGTTTTTAAATATTATTTTGAAGAAAAAATACATAACACGTGATATTCGCGTTATTTCTATTATTTATTGCATTAAAATGATCTGCTGGCTATGTTATATTGATGTTTCGAAGTAAAAATGGTTTCTACTTGACTATCTTTTTAGATTGAGGGTACGTTCCCGTATTGAAGTGACCCTAATAAATTATAAGCGCATTACAAATGAATGTTTCTGTTTGACGCAATCAACCTCCAAGGTTTCAAACTCAATTCTTTACTTTGACCAGAATTACCCCTTTTTGCTTACAATTTTTGATTTAGGTCCATCAGTTTTTTAATCACTGTAACGATTTCAGGGACCTTAAAGCATTTCTAGAGATTATTTTCTATATTGAAAGGACATTTAAAAGAGGCTGTGAAGTGAAGTTGACAAATTATAAGCGCATTACAAAAGAATTTGTCTGTTTGGCGCAATCAACTTCCAAGGCTTCGAGCCTAATTCTTCAGAATTACCTCTTTCGGGTTACAATTTTTGATTTAGGTCCATTTTTTTTATCACTGTAATAATTACAGGGGTCTTACAACATTTCTAGAGATTCTTATACACTGAAAGGGCGTTCAAAGAGACTATTTTATATTATTTAACTAGCAGGACAATAATGGCATCAGAATTATTTAGGTAGTAAACAAAAGGAAGAGTTAATAAGCTTATGTACAGTCTTTTCATTATGCTGGCCTCCCATTTATTTTCATTACCTGCATCATAAAGGGAAATATATTTTCAGTTCCTCTTTTCTTGTGTAGTGACGTTTTTTAAAGACATAATAATGGTTCTAGCTTCGGTCTTTTGTTACAGTATCAGAAATAATTGTTAAATGAAAAAGCTTTTTGTCTTGGAAAAGTAAGTAATCCCTACTTATTAAATTGTAAGTGTCAAGTAACTTTATTTTAGTAACGTAAATTGTTTTATTGTAAAAGGAGTTTGTATTTACAAAAAAAAAAAGTATATAAGTATAATATCCATTGTCTAGTACCCATAGCACAAGTTCTGCTTAGTTTGGGACAAGATGGTGCTGTGTAAAAATGTCCCAAAATATTTATTTATATTTATTTATTTATTTACATGTATTTTTCATTTGAGAGTATATACCAAATGACTTGGCAGTTTACATGAATCCTACGAACGGGTCACCAATCCACCTGCAGTAAAAACTGAAATTTATTTAGCAGTTATTAAATTAATAACGGCACGTTAAATGTTAAACAGCGAACTAAAACGTTCCGAAAACGTTTTTCTATGGAAAGATACGTGATATTTTGTCACATCACAATGTCCGTTGGTTCGCTGCAACTTGTAAGATTTCTAGTTCGCGGCTTCAGTTCAGTCCCCGGAGACATTATATACAAATCCAAGAGACGTGTGGCAACGAAACTAAAAGAATTCCGTCTCAGCATGGCGCCGAGTAAGCTTTACACTAGATATTTACGTACCGACGGTACGTAATGCCGCGTACGATTTTGACATATTGCTTTGCAAACAAAGTGTAAGCTTCAAAGCTTTGTTGCCGACTGTATACCGTCATAAAGAGCGTAACAAAACATGAACGCGATTGTATCAGGGAGTTCTCACGGCAAAAACAAACAAATTATAACTATTAACGCGGCGGGTTGAATATTGCCCGATATTAATATTTCCAGCGAGGAGGAGGGTTTTATTCAGCAAAATTGCAGTTAGAAAGATCCTATTAATGAACGTCCCGGACTCCTTTGTCCGGCGCCGGGGCATTTCCTGCACAATCGCCTGACACCAAGTAATTAGGAAGAAAAATTCGTTACCCTGTCGTCTAGTACAGTGTTTCAGTTTTGCGGTAAAATATTTTTTTTAAGTCGACGCGATTTTCGAGATGTAGTTTTAATGTTATGTAATGCATTTTTTATAAACCTAGTTAAGAGACAATTTTTGTGATAAGGGTTTAAGTAGTGAGTAAATTATGTAGCAATATAAAAATATGGTAATTTACATTCGACCTAAAGTTCACATTCCATGACCACTTGCTGCTAACGGTACAAAAGATCAGGTTTCGTTCTGTGGAATTAACAATGCACATGTCATTAAAATCATATATAATGCATTACTTCGAAGCAAACTCGAGTCCAGCGCATGCGTCTGGACTCCTCATAACATTACCTACGCGCTCATGTTGGAGAAAAGGTTCAAAAGCTTTCATGATGTGTCTTTTTAAACACGTACACGGTTATTGTCACAGAAATAGATAGAATGGTCATGTGGGCAGGGAGCGCGTAGCAGTACCATGCACCATAGTGCAGGTTATTTCAAAGCCTTTCTCAGCACGCCTTACGACTTGTTCCTATAAATACTGTAACAAAAACCCACAAAAATGCCTTATTGTGCTGTTTCTAACTGCAGAAACAAAAGCTGTAAAGTACATTTATTTATTTATTTTTAAATAATGACGTCAAAATGTAAGGCGTAGTTTGTTCGGAAAGTTGCCACGCATGAATCGCAAGAAAAATTGTGATTACAACCATTCTATTTCTGTGGTTATTGTCTAAACCACCACCAAACTAAGTTTCTTCTTGCTCGGTTACAACTTGCTTGAGGTAGGGAGAGCATATGACCAACTTACAACCTCGCAGGTTCATTGATGTACCAAATCTGCATAATAAGTTGGCTCGATTCTTTTCCCCAGAGAATTACCGCTGCAACAGGAAACAAGCTTTTTGCTGTTCCTTCATGTCGCACTGTAGTGCGAGCTAGCTCGCCAATGTTACGTACTTTCGTTTGCACTCAATGAACTCTTGGATTAATGATCCGAGTTGTGATCTTATTGTGGACGATTGGAAGAAAAAACATTTTGTATGTCAGAAGCATTATGCGAGGAATTATTTATTTATTTATTATATTCTTTATTTTACATACACCAAACGAAAACAAAGACAGTAGTATACAGATATATTATGTAAGTACAATGGGCGGTCTTATCACACAAGGCAAACTCTTCCAGACAACTTTTGGATGGACTAGAAGAATAGGAACCGATCGTGGGTAGTGACGAATTAATAAAATATGTGGCTCTAACTGTTGTATTTCTTAATATTGTGCCTTATCTATGTCTTCTATGTTTCATTATTTTAATTGGTATTAATAAATAAATAAATCAATGACAGTTTTTCAGTTCCAGAACAGTAACATTGAAAACAGACTACAACGATTTCAAAGAATATTACAACAATTATCATTCAAAGCGAAATCGTATAACTCGTTGTTTAGTGCTTAATTAGTATTATCCACGCTATTAACATGTATTATGATAATTGTATCGAATATTACCAGCAATTGTTTTACTAAAAAGGCCAATTTCAATATCTTTTGGTTAAAAATAATGTTAGCTGAGAGAGAAATCTAACATTATTTTTATGGAGCTTTTATCGAACTTCTGTCTCTACACTTGCCAAGATCTAATAGGCCCGATTTGACACATGTCAAAATAATAATAGTGCTTGGCTTTTCCACAGAAATACGTCAAAATAAAGTCAAAAAGTTTTCGGAGAAAAATCGGGCTATACACGGCATTTTGACTAGTGATAAATCGAGGGTAGGCAGGTGTACTAGACCAAATAGACAATGGGTAGGTTGTCGAAAAAAGTTTCTGAAACCATATGCAATATGAATGTGTAGCTAGTAATGACAAAGGACTGTCTACAAATAGTTCGGAGACTAGTTTTTTAGCGTAGACACTTGAGTCTATGGCCGTTCCGGTTTGTAAGTCGGCACGATGACCTTATATTATTTATGGATTAGTCCAAATTGTAAGCGGTAGCGATTTACGTACTTAGAATGTTTTAAATTGAGACAATTTTTTTTCTTCATATTATTATAAAATTAAGTAAAACAGTATTTTTAAAATCTAATAAAGAGTCCTGACTGACTGATTCATCAACGCAGAGCCGACACTACTCAGGTTAGAAACGTGAAATTTGGCCAGTAGGTTCCTTTTTTTTCACGAATTTGCGAAAATCCTTTCTTAGTGAGAGCTATCACTAAGAAAGGATTTTCGCAAATTCTTACCCTAAGGGGGTGAAATAGGGTGTTTGTATGAAAAATCTTTTCTCTTGGATAGATCCACTTAAAATTTGGGAAAACTAATATTTAAAGAAAACAAGAAACATTTATGTTTTCTAAAGATATAAATTGTGGAAAGAAAAAATCGCTCACGAGCAGGATTCGAACCTACGACTCCTGGCTCAGTACGCCAGTGCTTTAGCCACTAAGCTACCGTGAACACTGTAGTGTGTAGTGTAATAATAATAATAATTTATAACTTTAGAATTCGCTTCGCATGCGTAAAATGCGTTAAAATAATAAAATAATTTATGTTTTCATTTTCCAAAATTACTCCTAAAAGTGGGTGCAATAGGGTTATGAATGTTGTATGGGAGAATATTACTGTGTGGCTGGATTCAGTTGAAACTCTGTTTAAATAATCTTTAAAGCAATGAATGAAATAGGTGTTTGTAAATTTTTTGAAAATTAGACCCAACGGACGTAAAGAGATGTGTTAAAGTTTCTATGAAAAATCTTCCTGGTCACACTTGACACAAATACTCTTCAAAGCACATGATAATTAAGAAAAACGTATTTTTATTCCAAAACTACGACGTTATACATTATACGGTACATTTTAAGACTTTTTACGCGAACAAAGCCGCAAGAGCACTGCTAGTTATTAAATAAACACCTACTCTAATAAGAACAAAATTCTTTAAAAAATCGATAAATTTATTCACAGTAAAATATTTTTGAAACCTTTTATTTACACAACTGATCATTTATATTTTAGAGTGTACATATCTATTCAAACACAGATGCATAACAGTTCACTGTATCTAAATGTTTAAACATATTTAGGAACATTAACCAATTAGTCGCATGGTTCAATAGTGAATACACATGAATGGTACCCTAATTATACCTACACATAATTCAAGTGAAATACTATATTCCACACTCGTCTACGTTTACATTTTATATGAAAGACAGATATTACACTTTTATAAGAGCTAGGGTGTTTAGAATCCAGCTACGCGATTCAGAACCACACGATAACCGACCGACCGTCGACCGGTTCGGTTTGTTATCTCGTTTCGTCTTATGATTCAAGCAACGAGAGAAAAAGAGATAACAATCCGAATCGATCGACAACTGGTTATCGTGTGGTTCTGAATCGGGGGGCTGATCATGAAAAAAAATTGATGGTGCAGACAAAAAATCCTATATTAACAGCATTCTTAGTGCGGAAATTATATGTGCCAAATAGTTTTTAATATTAAGGTGAATGTAGTAGCCAAGTGGCGCCCCCATCGGTAAAAAATGTATTAATCGCTGAATACATCATTTATCGAAAATATGTTTAATTAGAAACTATCAACTCTGTCAATTACTGTTCGCTGTAGTTGTAGATACAAAAAGTTCCAAAACTGGCCGTTTTTCGCATATTTTGTATTTACAACTACAGAGAAGTATAATTTACAGAGTTAATAGTTTCAAATCAAACTACATTACTACTAGTACTTCAATTGTTAAAAAATATTTTCGATAAATGATGTATTCAGCGAGTAATATTATTTTTACTGATGGGGGCGCCACTTGGCTACTACATTCACCTTAAGTATATTTAATTACTGACAACCTGTCATATTATTGTGAAAATATCACTATATATCACTGTTACATTAAATGCTGTTTGTTATAGGTAATAATAGAAAACCTTGGAATTCATTTAATGCAAATATAATATTTGTAAAATAAGCTACTCATAATTCAAAAAGCTTATGGGATTCGTCCCATGAGCTTTTTAAATTATTCTTACTATTTCTCCAAAAGTCGTCAGAATTATTACCTCCCTTTTTGGGAGCGGCCTACGTCTGCCTGAACTACGATAGGCTGAATTGCTAGTAAGTCCGAAAAATTATTGGAGTTGTGCCAACCCGTAGCAATTCAACCGACGAATTCAAAATTGGAACTAGAGGACTTATTGACCATTCGAGTTTCAAGTCCGTAATCGCTGATACAAATATTTTTTCTGACGATTTTTAAAATTGGAAGCTGGAGGTTTATTACTGTAGATTTATATTTTATAATCGCTATTCGCTTTTGATATAAACTATGTGTAATTATTATACAAATTTCCTCAACACTCATGGTGACGCAACAGGGCCCCTCGGAGTGTACGGGTGTTTTTATGTGTACCCATAAAATGACCAGTCCGTGGCCCCAAAGAGAGATTTTATTTACTGTTAAAGACATGCTTCGTAAACTCTGATTAGGTAAAATGGTGAATGAAGAAACTTTTCCCATATTTGATTGGTAGAATTTAATAATTTGTGCAGTTTCAGCTTATAAATCTTTGGGATAACGTTAGGTTTGTGATGAAAAAGATTCTGTTGGGCTAAATCATAAAAAAGTTATTCCCGTGTATGTTAACAAAATATTTATTAGCGTAAAAATAAACCTTCGGAAAAGAGTTAATTTGACTAATTGGGCAGTGTAAAATATTGCAAGTGACCAAAGTAATTTCCTCGTAGGTTTAATTGGTGCCGAGCGACGTGGAAAATTCACTGTGAACACAGAAGTGCCTCGAAAAGTGTAAAACTAGTTTCATCGTTTTTAAAAAGTGTTTATGAGAAGGCTTAACGAACGCGCCGGCACGCACGCGCCGGGAAAGAATAACAAACACACCGCCCTTGCTGTAAATAGTTCTGGGCTATTGTTTAATGGGTCTGGCTTACTTTATACTAATTTCATTTGAGGAAAATATTCAACTGGAAATTGTGGAATTAGGTGAACTGCAATAATTCGATTTGGTGAGAGAGTTTTCTCAAGCTAGAGCTTTTTCATTGTTTCTAAAAGCTTAGCTTTTTCAGTGTTTTTAAAGCTCTTACCAAAACATTGAAAACTGTATTCATATACATGTTATCGTTGTATCAGACTTGTCTATTTCTACTTCTGTTGCACAGACAGTAAAAAATATAGACGAAGTGCTGCGAACAATCATAGTGAAGCCAACAAAACCCTGCTCCTCCGTATACAAACCAACGCTCACGCAAACACATGCACACCAAACCGCTCTCACCGCTCTCAGTACACATTTCGCGGCATCGTCCAGTAGGTAAGCATCGTGAAAATAAATATCCTTCAGGTGCATGTATGTGCGTAAGCGCCGGTTTGTACATGGAGGAGCACGGTTTTTGTTGGCTTCATTATGATTGTTCGCAGCACTTTTTACTGTGTGTTCTGTTGTTATACTTTCATCATTGTCGTGAAAATGTTTGCAACATTGTAAAATCCACAAAAAACCGCCATTACCGAAACAAATATTTTTATTAATATAATTTTTTTACGCCAAAAGCTGTGTTTTTAACGCCACAGGGCCGCCATAGTCTGTATTATTACGCCTATTCCAACTTTATGCATGATATAAACACGCCAAACGAGCCTAATGTGGAAATTTCATTATGACCATGATAATTCCGTCGGCGACCTGCACGAAGGTTTTAATAGGTTTAAAAGAAAAGCACGTCACGAATCGCCGGAGATATTTTACTACACGACATTATTGCATTTTTGCTCACGAAACTCCTGAAATTCATTAATTAATTTCAAAGCCATTATCGCTGCTGTTTGTTGAGACCCTTCCGTGACTCGGAGAGCACGTTAAGCTGTCGGTCCCGGTTGTCATACGAATATCTATGGCAATTGTTATGGGTAGTTAGGAGCCTGAAATTCTGACAACTGGTCTAACCTCCGAATGTCAGTATTGCCCAGTAACTGCGTTGCGGAGGTCTGATGGCAGTCGCTCCGTGTAAAATATTGATGTATGAATTGATGTATGTATGTATTCAGCCGCATCTGGCTAGAATGGAAGCCGAACCCAGTATAATTGGGAAAAGGCTCGGAGGATGATATCGCTGCTGTTTCGGATCGTCGTTCGGAGCATGCGAACTGCTAATTTGTTATCGTAAAACATCAGGAGAAAATCATACGAGCTAATAAATATTGCGGGTGAAACTCGAACACACAGTCACACAACATTATTTGATCACAGCGCATCACGTGACAGAATCCGTTCCTTGCATCACTAATTGATTGTTGAATTGGAATTAATCCGCTTATTAGATGTATGAATGCAATTACTTAGGTGCATAGTTGTGTAGCGAATACCGTTTCGCGCGGTCGCACAGTGCGAGCGACTTTCAAACGAAATTGTGGAGAAACTGCGGCAGAACCACGCGATGCGAGTACTTTTAGCATGATTTATCATTTAATTGATTACAAATATTTATCATCTGTGGTCACCAATCTTTCTGAAAATCGTAGTTGTTATGATAACATTACTTATGACCGTTCATTGAAGCGGTTA
The DNA here is from genome assembly GCA_949699075.1 of Asteroscopus sphinx. Taxonomy (NCBI): domain Eukaryota; kingdom Metazoa; phylum Arthropoda; class Insecta; order Lepidoptera; family Noctuidae; genus Asteroscopus; species Asteroscopus sphinx. The sequence continues at coordinate 11,796,033 of OX453006.1, read as the reverse complement.
TTTGTAGACAGTTTGTGACAGTTTGTGATGTATAGAGTTATAATAACGATACGAAGGTTTCTTCGAGTGCTCTACGAATTTCACACATTAAATATACCTAAATATTTTGAAAATAATTTCTATATGGGCTTATACAGCATGACAACGGACGAACGAACGAAGGAATGATGAACATGCGTGAACGAGGAACACATTCAAGAATATGGTAAAACGTGTGTACACATATTGAAAACAATATTTAAAAAAAAAAAACAAATCACGCGTATAAGAGTTAAAAATGTCCAGGCAAGCTCTGACTGTCTAGGGGTACGCTGTCTAGCACAAATGGCGGAGAGGGTAGAAATAGCAACCGATAGATAATACCGTGCTAGTTGCATCATCTCACTGCATGCAACTTGGATTTGTAAGCGCGAAAAACTGTCCACAGTAATTTATGAAATCGATTGGGAAAATATTTTGAAAAATTAAGGTAAATATTTTTCGAGTTTCAGCGTCAGCCACTAGCTGCCTGGCATTTATGCTGAACTGGACCTATTTCGTACAGTTGCTAGACTCGCTAGGAACACAGCACTAATTATTTATTTTTTCTGTTCAACTCAATTGGCTCGTGGCTATGTAGCAACCGCGCGGTTTGTATGATCTGAGAGATGAAGCTACAGTTGCTGCAGTCAGTCCATGTATGGGTGACCATTTGGTTGCACATCGAGACCCCTCCGCGCCTCGGAGAGCACGTTAAGCTGTCGGTCCTGGTTGCCATACGGATATCTATGACAGTCTTTACTGATAGTCAGAAGCCCGAATGTCTGACAACTGGTCTAACCTCTGTCTGTATTACCTAGTAACTGGGTTGTGGGGGTCTGATGGCAGTCGCTCCGTGTCAAATACTGATGTTTAGCCGCATCTGGTTAGACTGGAAGCCATCCTCAACATAGTTGGGAAAAGGCTTGGAGGATGGTGACTAAATTATGTCGGTGTTATTGTGTGTTGTATACCAAATAAATGTTTCATTCTTTCTTTCACATATTTGGAACGAGAATCAAGTATCTACTGAACATTCTCCTTTAATATGTCCCTTGTTCAGCCAGCCGCTCTGTGTATATAAGGCTCTGTGCGCAAGAGTGGCGTATCATATCCAGACCTAAGTAAAAATCTCTTGTATCTGGAAAAGATACGCTACTCCTGCGCTCATAGCCTCATATATGCAGTTATTATTCATATATAATTGATTGCCACGTTTCAATCAGTTAAACTCTACAATGATGTCTTTAGGTTTATTTTCAAATATTATGGAGGAGATTTCACATCGAGACTTAAATATGTGTATAGCTGTATACCAGACAGACGGTTCTCATTGCTTTCTCCAACATCATGTTATTTTCTAAGATAACGATATCCATAAACACAATCACGGAACGTTAAGGAGAAGGAAGTAAGAACTTCATTTAAATATTTCATATATATTAACTATTATTATGAATGAGTATTTTATTCTCTGGTAAAGCTGAATTTATTAGTAATCTATCGTCAAATGTATTGAATGTTAACTAAAGTAACGAACGATTACCTTCCCACACAAATTGTAAGAGTTTGAGCTGGCTTAGAAAAACAGGTTCCAGAGGTTTATCTGCTTGGCTGTGGAAAGTCTATCTCAAGGAAACATTTTGACAAAAAAATATTATTCACACCCCGTTAGGTTTTACACTTCTCTTTGAAACAAAAATTCAGGCAACTGGATCTAGGTATGGCGTATCCCGTTATATCTAGACGCCAGATTTCCTTGAAGAAATTTAGCATGGTAATGGTACCTGATTCTTTGGAAACATTCGCGAGCAGTTACTTATATGGTCACCACTCTGAATATTTACGGACGTGATGAAAATTTAAACGATTATATTTAAATGAATATTAGTATCGATTTGACCACCCATATTCCGTAATTAAAAGGACATTGATCAATTTATATGTAACTTTGGGCCAAAGAATATTCTCGAGTTGTAACTGAATAAAACCTAGGTTAATTTCAAGTAAGTATAAAGTTATGACGTAGATACTTTAATAACTTTAATATCTAGCAGGGTTTTAAAAATATTGTATTTCAAAAATGATTGCATCGAAACAGTATCAACATGATCTAACGAGTCTCAGTGAAAAATGATATCGTAATCCTCTATTAGTATGGTTCTAAGCGGTTTTCTTAAGTCACTAGCAAATAAGTTAGAAGGCGTACGTGAGCCGTAGTAGCATAATTTATGACATTTAGTTCTAAAACTCGACTTCGGTAATCCCTGCTTATGTTAAAAATCAAAACTATTGGCAAAAAATAATTTTTATTACTATGTCAAATATCAACAGTTGCATTAAATTTTGCATCTGGGCCATTTTGTTCAGTCTCCTTTGACTCAAACAGCTTGAGGTCAAACACTTGGAAATTATAGTGTGCAATTATAATACCTTAATTTGAAAATGTTTTTAACAAGTATTGTGCAGCGAAGATTTTATTATGTAATTAAATCTGGTATTTTCATAAGCTTGTGGTTTTTAACTTTACAAAAAAAGATTGAACCTTCTTGATACTGACTGAAGGGTTGAACATAATTTAAATCAAAGAAAATTCGAGAGCTAGTCGTCTGGAGCGAGCGAATCAGATTTGCGAGCAAGTATTAAAATAACATAAACACACCTTTGACGGGTGGTCTTAATGAGAAAAGTTTAATACGACTTCCATTTAAGTCAAACTTCTGTCATCAGCGTTTACTTTCCTAGGCAGGGCGCGGCCAGCGGCGGTTCCTCGGCTACCTCGGAAACGAGATAAGAAATCTCAATCGAAACGTAAACAAAACTTGATTTTGTTATTGACTGTAGACGACCGCTCTGTTCGATTTCCGCCTTTCCTAACTTCTGTTGGGATTGCATTTGAAATTGTGTTAAAAGTTTACATTGACGAAGTTCTTTGCTGGCACGAGTTAAAACATTGTTTTGGCTTAGAATAACAAACTCGGATCAGCTGAAGGAAAAACGATTTCAAGATTTCCTGCTGTTCGTACAAATTAAAAGATTACTAATCTTTTGAAGCATAATCCGACAAAAATAACTATGTAATAAATTGTTCTTCACCTACACCTAAAAGTATATTCAACTTGTGTTATACTGGCAGCGTTGAAGAGTTTATAACGTTAGTTGTTCAACTCAAACATAGCACTCGAAGTGTGAAATAAAACAATTATTAAAGTTTAAAGACTCTGAGAAAAACCCAGCTAGGTGGACTAACGACCTGAAGAAAGTAGCTGGGACCGAAAAGACCGAGTGTTGTGGCGCAGCTTGGGAGAGAATCTTGGAAGACCGCGATAGGCTGAGTTGATGATGAGAAATACAGTATGAAGTGCCAGTGCCAGAAAAACAGTTGAAGAAACTAGATCAATTAATTTCAATATTCCCAAAGGATCAATATACCCCAAGTTAAATTCACAGCGGAGACGTTAATATGCTTAACTTATGCGTGCAAACTTTAACTTCTCTATAGTTACGATAGAAGTTAAGTTGTAGTTAGGCTGCCTATATGAAAGTGTCGCTGTTCGACAATGTTACGCCATAAATATAATTGTTATTTATTTGTCGTGTGAAGTTTTGATCGGTGCGACACTCGTGCCGCATTCATGGCATGGAGGGCGCGATTGTATCGCTATACATTAGTCGGCGGCCCGAGAGAGTTATTATCAGATCCGTTTGTTCGCAACTTTGCAGCGTTGTGCTCTCTACTCGTAGAAACTTATCGGTCGAGTGCTCACGGCGGTGGCAGATAAGCGGGAAACGGTGCGAGCGTGGACTTACCATGTTAGAGAGCAGCAGCCGTTGGTGTTTAGCGACTTGAGGATCTAGGGCTTGGAGCGGAAGGGCAAGGGGCAACGGGAGAGGCAGTGGCAACGGGAGTGGGTGCGGGTGCGGTGCCGGCTGCAGGATCAGCGGCGGGCAGCAGGCGCACGGCGTCACGTAGGACACGCACCCGAGCTGCGGCGGGAACAGCGTGCCGGCGGCCTCCTCGAGGCCTCGCACACGTCTCTCACGACCGCATCCGCGGCCGATCTCCAACCGTCCGACGGCAACACGCGCCGCCGACTTCCCGACACGACCGAGGTGCCCGACCACAGACTTGACCGAAGCGCGCCCGCTTCGAAATTATTTTCAACTTAACGCGGGAACTCTACAAGTTCTCGAGCGTGTCGCGAAGTGCGTTGGAAAGTGTCGAAACTAGAGTTGTTTTAGTTGGAAAAGGGCCGGGTCGCCGCGAGGGAGCGGGAAACTGAGCGTTCGGGAGAAGCGAGAAACGTCGCACAGGGCTCGCGAGAGTGTGGAGAGAGTGGCGTCGTGCACGGAGCACAAGTCGCCAGGCCGGCGTGTGGCGGTGGACTGAGCGGCGAGGCAGGTGCGCGGCGTGGCGCGGCGGGCGCTGGGGGCGGGCCCACCTGATTCACCTGGGCGCCTGCGCCGCGCGAGCTCAGCCTCCGCGGTACTCACACTACACCGACAGTACCGACACATCAACTCTACTCTTACAACACTAACATTGCACTATCAACTGTCATTATGCTGCAACTTTTGATCGTAACATTTCATTGATCAGCTTTTTCCAGTTTTTCAGTTTTGTTAGGTCATCAACAAAGTTGATATGAAAAGGAACTTTCATAATATTTCATTATGTTTTAGAAAGTTTAATTACATTTAATATAATTTGGGAAAATAATGTAGGTGAAAAGTTCATTTAGGATTTTATGCAAATTAGATTTTCGCTGAAAAAAAGAAAACAGCAAAAGCTTCAGGCATCTGTCGCATAAACCATAATAGTAGGACTTTCCCAATACCGTATAAAGAAACTGAGCGTAATAAAATAAATTGGCGACTCGACGACTCGCAAATAAGAGGCATTATCTTGCGGAAATCTCTAGCGGGATAACTGGGATAAATCGCATTGATCTCGGAGGTCCGGCTTTCGTTAGAGGACATCTGAAGAGGCGCGGTGTAAGCCCGTTGTACACGCTTAGAGGGATTAGCCACCTTTTAACGTCGAACACTATTTACTTTTAGGATCTTTTCTTCGAGACAGATTACGTTCTCGTTAGTAGCCAATGAGTAAACACTGCGGACTTGGACGCACACATGCTGTTGGCACGCGGAATGAGTGTGTTCACAGAATCTTGTTCAAACATGTGATTATTCGATGAGATGTAATAAACATAAGCTTCACAAGTAACTATGAACTGTATGTATTTGTTGAACACGTTTTTAAATCTTTTATAAAAAATTGTGATACTTTACAGTAATAATAAATTAAATTTAAAGAAAATTTTGAATAAAGGGACTATATAATAGCTCATTTTTGACACATTATTATGTGTGGACGATATTAGTTAGTTCAAACGCTCGTCTCATATCCATACAAATTTTCAGGATACACGAAGAATAAATAAAGATTACAATAAGCTTTAGTGAACCATATTCTTATTGTATTTAGTTTAAAGAAGCTAATTATTATGTTCTTTGTGTCTCTAATAAAGTTCGATATTTCCCTACTGGAATACGTATTTATCTAAATGATATTGTAATGTTTATATTTTATTTTATATCTAATGGGCTTGCGTTTGACCACCACCTCACCTGTGTTTGTTTACTTCATTCAAATTAATGATTTAGTCAAAATATCCTATATATAATTCTCGCAAGAAACTGCGTATTATGAGTACCTACACATCACAATTTTCTTAAATAAAAATACGTAAATTAAAAACACAATGGTATAGCTACTGAAATAACATAATACCGATAGAAATAATTATAAGAAAATAGAAAATTTTATAAAGATTGTTTAAGTATTTTTTGATAAATTGGTTGTTTCTACAAAATATACAACGTGTAACAGAAAGATGTAGTCACATGGGAGCCCATTCTCGGAAAGCTATCGAAAAAAAATACTTTTTACAACCCTGAAATCGCGAAAAATAAATTAGCCCTTCCGTACATTTCAGTCGAATATGTTTAGGTGAGTTTTTTTTTACGATTTTAGGGTTGCCACTATGTTAAAAGTTGTTCTATGCTACGCCCTGAACGAGCTCTCTCATGATATGATCACACCTTTCTGTTAAACCTTGTATAGGTACGAGAATATTAAGTATCATAAAATTAAATACTTACTGCATTATCTACTTTTAGAATGAATTTTAAAGGCCTCATAAATGGAAGTTGCTTAAATCTCTTGTTTTAATTTCAAATAGGACAAAGCAGTTAGGGTAGCAGTAGCACACGGCTTAATACTTGTGTAACATAAACATCATTAATATTTAATTATTATTAGAGATGAGCGCCTAGGTTAAAATAGTAAATAGAGTTAATTATTAATTTGATGGTCAGATTACATTTTAAAGCTGGCTGAAAATATATAAAGTATATAATTATTATCAATCAATCAATCAACTCAGCCTATCGCAGTCCACTGCTGAACATAGGCCTCTCCCAAATTGCGCCACAACGCTCGGTCCTCTGCCTTCCGCATCCAGTCCCCCCCAGCCACGTTCTTTAGGTCGTCGGTCCATAATTATTAGCTGACGTCCTTTTAAGGGTTGTATATACTCCAATGTAAACAACTTTTATAATGGGAGCAACCCTGAAATCCAACCACAGCCAATAGTATTACAGCTAAATAAACTGAAGCATTGAATAGTGTCGAAACAGAAAATAAAATACTTGTGTGATCCACTACGTCAAAAAAAAAGGGTTGAAAATTATACAAATTAAAATTAAAAAGACATTGAGATTAACTCATTCTATTTAAAATAAACGAAAAAAAATCGGAGCCCGACCCTATTTTCCGCTTCAAGAAAAATTCACTCACAAGCAGGATTCGCACCTACGACCGCCACGACCGTGAGCAAATTTTTCTTTCTACAAATTATATCTCGGCTTGTGATCATCATCATCATTACAGCCGAAAGACGTCCACTACTAGACATAGGCCTCCCCCAATTAAGGGGGGGATATGCCATAATCGCCACGTTTGGCAGGCGGGTTGTCGGCTTGTGATAATGCGTTAAAATAAGACATTTTTGAGACAAGATTTTCGCGAATTTCACTCATACTGAATTATGTTTACGGGACTTATCGCGCATAATTAAATCAAAACAAAACAATTTTTTGACTAACCTCGACGTTTCGGTCAAGTTGCATCGGCCGTATCTATTTCGGGGTTTGCCGAAAGGCGTTGGTCAAACCTATGATAGACAAGTCATTCCGCGGAGGGGCTACATATCGACCTTTGACTAAGTATAAAATATATATCCTACAATATTTTATTTCTGTAGGCCGTGGGCATAGGTTCCATACTACGGTGCCCTTCTATTATTACAACAGGTTGCGAGCAGACTGAAGAATGCGGGTGTCATCTTCTTGAGCGGGGGGTGTTTTCTTGATCTAGTCGCGGTTGGTTTTATACATTTAATATTTTCGAGACATTTTTACAAACTAAATTAATAATTTTCGACGGAACCCAAACACCGAGCCAGAATAAAAATGACCAATGAACAATTATCCATAGTTTTCATTCCACAATCTTCAATCAATTCATCATCATCATCATTTCAGCCGAAAGACGTCCACTGCTGGACATAGGCCTCCCTCAATCAATTCAGTCTTCAATATTTTGAAACAATGAACAACATATTAGGATTCGATCCTCACGAATTGATTAGTCGATTAGTAAGTTTCTAACTACAAAGGCTACACACTTCAAACGCACCTGTTTTCGATAGTATTAATAATTAATTCTGATCATCGGCATAACAAGCTTAGGTAATTAGAGAATGTGGTAACTTGACATGTTTTTGAAGAGATTGTTCCCTGATTTCGAGTATATAGACAGCCAAATAATGTAACCAGTATAATCTTGACACTTAATGGCTGCGCTGGTTGCTGAGGCAAACGTCAATTAAGTGTCAAATTCAGTACATTTGAAATTGTTACTTATTTCCCCGCATACCAATATATAGCGGGCGCTGTATCTTTACTTACAACTAATGAGATTAACGTATCTAGGATGAAAGATGGCGGGTGTGTGTCATGATTATTACGAAATACGCACCTTTGTATAGTTTCGATATTATTTGGTATAGACCTTTTAATTTGGGGGGATAATTCATCTAAGATGTGATTTTTCAGGTTTTCATAATGCAATTACTTAATTTGTTTTCCATTGCTTTCCATAAAAGTGATTGTTAAAAATAGGAGGTACGGTCGACCGCACGTCGGTGGTATCTTTATTTCGTAAGCAGTAAGGGCGGTTTTCGAATTGAAGTGTTACCACTGTCATGCAGTCGACTGTACCTACCCAGCTCTACTATTTTGTTCCATTAAATGTATGTAAAGCTAATACTTTTTATAAAGATTACAATCATCTTTAAATTTTTCCTCATACCTAATACTAATACCTACTCTGCTATTAAAAGCACTAAAATACACAGCACAACTACACATACCTAGTCATAATTTCCGCATCAAATATGCAATACGTTTCTAACAGCCTAAATATTTATCCCCACTCCCGCCGCCGTGTGTGTATGAATCACCGCGCGTGTATGAGTGTAACTAGAAGGCATGTGAGTGCAAATTCCGCAGTTCAAAGTTAGGCTGTGCGCCCGCGCGGGCCCCGGTCGTTGACACTGCGCGCACGCCGCCAAGCCGTCTACGAGCGGTGTTATGTAACGTGACCTTAACATTGGGCTGTGAGAACGAAACCTTACTCAGTGTTGATTGTGAATGTGATCCGATTATGGAGTATTATTAAGTTTAGACTACAGGTGCAGCTATATTTAGCTGTGCGAACACTAAAGAATGCGATGAGTAAACGTTTTATGAGACAAAAATTCTTTTTGTAACTAATTTAATTTAAGTGGGCAATTTGCTTATATAAATATGGATGTTTGAGTTTCTTTTAGAATAAAAATTGTGTCTGATATTAGATAATATGGTGTTTTATACTAAAATGAATTATCTAAAATCTCATTTGGCTATTAAATGAAGCCCGTTGCTATAATTCGCAATAAATTTGTAATTTTATGTCTTTGTTTATTTTTATAACCAAGCAGTGCTGGCTAAAAAATTCAAAAGAAATAAATAATTGTTTTATAGAACTAGTTAAGCTTCAAATTGTTTTTTGATGTAAATTCAGTAATTTCCATTTGTCATTTTGTGACCTAGAATAAAATTATAGTAATTATTTCAACAAGGCTTACAGTAATTGACCGCAGCCTTCAGAAAGTATACAAGAACTAATTTAGCAACCCTACCTAAATGTCTCATATAAAATGAAGACAAAAGATTTGTTAATGGAGATAAATATAGACCTGTCTTAAAAGGTCTACGGTCAGTAAAATCTAGACACTAGTGAGTAATGTATTACCTACGAAAACAAAATAGAGTGCCAATTTAGAAATTTATCAAAATAGCGTCGTCTTATTTATAATACCTGGTCTACCTACGTGTTCATTAATAAAATTTATCTGTGGTGCTAGTCTATAAAATCAAAGGTCATTTATGATAAATAGGTACCTATCACAAATTAGTAAAATTTACATAAACATGCAATCAACAGCGATCGACATAACGACCTCTGTGGTCTAGTGGTTCGAGTGTCGGGTTGCTGATACCGAGGTAGTGGGTTCGATTCCCATAGGACACAAATATTTGTGTGATGAACATAAGTGTTTGTGTTGGTTTGGGTGTTGCTCATGTATTATAAGTATGTATTTACAAAAAAAAAGTATAGAAGTATTATATCCATTGTCTAGTAACCATAGCACAAGCTCTGCTTAGTTTGGGACTAGATGGTGCTGTGTAAAAATGTCCCAAAGATATTTATTTATTTATTTATATAACAACATTAGTGAAGCGACACCAAAAACCACGCGACGATACACGCGAGAAACAATCAAAATAACGGACGGAGAAAAGAAAACATAAAGTAAGCACATCGTAATGCAAGTAAATCGTCCGTGGAATCCGAGAACAAAACCGAATAAATTGTTTTAATAAGGCATAAATTACCACAAAAAAATCAGTCCGATCACGCCGTTACGATGGTTGACCATGGCATTTACGCTTTGTTGAATACCGTACATGGTGCGCTTGAAATGCACTTTTTGTATCGGGACTCGGCTTGTTTTTGCCGCAGCGTGCATCGCATACACGGTAATTTGCTATTAGTACAGTTACGGGTAGGTGCCGTAGGCGTGGGTAGGTGGTAGGGATGGATGCGCTTAGCTGAACTTCTTAGATTCAAAGTTCAATTGCAGGTGACGCAGGTGTGAAGTTATCGGTTATAGTGAAGTTTTAACGATCAAGGGTACATTAATGTTCACTCAGGCTGTTAAAGCACATGTAGCAGCCAAGTGGCGCCCCCATCAGTAAAAATAATATTACTCGCTGAATACGTCATTTATCGAAAATTCGTTTTTAACTATTTAAGTACTGAGGGCCTAGTACGAGTTTGACACTTACGAATACTTTAATCGTTTTCGTCGACTTTCATTCATTAATCAGTAGCGCCCCTGGCGGATACGAGGAGGAACTACTGATTAATGAATGAAAGTCAACGAAAACTTTGAAAGTATTCGTAAATGTCAAACTCGTACTAGGCCCCCTGGTAGTATAATAAAAAACTATTAACTCTGTTAAATATAGTTCGCTGTAGTTGTAGATAGAAACAATTCCAAAAGTGCCCGTTTTTCGCACTTTTTCTATCTACTACTACAGCAAACCATAATTTACAGAGTTAATAGTTTACTTGTAATTCAATAGCTAAAAACGAATTTTCGATAAATGATGTATTCAGCATGTTTTTATTGATGGGGGCGCCACTTGGCTGCTACATGCGTCTTAACTTGAGTCGTAGCTATGCTAAGAGCGTTACTCAAGTTTAAACCTAAATTTAAAAAAAAGATCAGGTGTTTGTGTCGCTCTAACTTACTTGATAAAACTTAAAGTAGTCGCTGTTTGATATAATAATTTACCAAGATTTATAGGCCAGTAGCTTTTAGACATTTTCAGGAATAGCAATTCTTGGAAAATTAATTCTCTTCTACTCAGAACTACCACGCAAATGATAACGAATGAGCTAAAGCAGGTTTCGCTCTAGGCGGTAGGAATACACCTAGTATTTTCTCGAAAATGAATTCTTTGTTTACGAACTTACTATCTCTTTAGGGAGCCGTACAGTGAAAATAAACGAGCAAAGAGCCTTGGTAAGGTTACGGCTAGAAACAGAAATAGCCTCCTGACTCCTGCCCCGCTCAAGGATATCAACATTTTACAATGACACAGAATAAGTCATTGTTCCAAAAAGTAAATAAAACTAAGAAAAGAAACGAGACCCAATAAAATACACGGTCCTCTTCACCGACAAAATATTTGTTTTGTTACATACAAAGTAGAATTATGTGTCCGTTTCGCTACTAAGAGCGGGAGCCATGTTAATGACGTTTTGCGTTCAAAAGGCTTCGGGGTTTCTAGTGAAAATAATGACATAAGTACTAAATATAGCCAGGAGATCTGTAGGAAGATATTATTAAAGGTCAAAATATACGTCAGTAGTCTATAAACATGTTAGTTTGATTGAAAACGTGAACTTATGCATGGTTATCATGTATATTATTTACAATGCCCGCAGGTATTAACGCATTGTTTGATATTGAAGACCGTTAAAATTAGAGCAACATTTTGATGATGCTTCGGACAAAATCATTATAATTAATGAAAACATAGCCACTGTGCGTTAATCCACTTCCCATTTTGTGGAGTCCATTAGAGCATGTAATGCGAAATACTAAAGCGAAAACAAAATTTCAACTGAATAAACCGAACAACATTTCTAATTATCAGTTCCGAAACTGGAATCTTCGTAATTGTCAGTTCATTTCGAAATGCACCACTGTCGGTGAATTCGAACATCGTACACGCAATCATAATGATCTGCAGAAAATTACAGGTGAAGTCTTCATGTTTGGTGAAATGCAACATTTTCGTACGAATTTGAGTTGATGCCTTAATTTTCAATTAATTAACTAATAATAAATGTTCATTTATGAAAATTGTCCAGAAGATGTGTACCAACGTTGTCGTCACTAAACAATTAAGTTCATTCAAACCTTTTAAAATAACGGATTTTTTGCAAGAAACTATGTTATGTTTAACTTCGTGTTGTCGTGTTGATAAGGTTAATTAATAAGACACCATAAAAAATCATCCACCTGCATAAAAAAGAAAAATTAATATGAAGTACGTAAGTAGTTTTGTAGGTAGTAATACCTACAAGCTAAAAACTATTTTAAGAAGCCTCAGCGAGAGAGTTGATTAGATTTTTCACTCAAATTAAAAAGGTGAGGTCATTTCACATCTCATAATATCATAACGTGTATTCTAAGTACATAATGAGTTTAGACGAAGCATTATGTCGGCGTAGATATAATTCATTCGGTGTGGCACTCATAAGCAGGCTCAGAATATTCTTTGTGGAGCGCCCCGGGAAAAGGACTGTGGTTTCTAGCGTTGTGCCTTTCGAAATGTCGATGCATTTAAAATTTGCATATTTTTTCTAAACTTTTAAGTTAAATAAAACTTGTACAATGTGTGAGTACTTGAATAAGTTCTAGAATATGTATTACATCGAATTACTATTTAATAAAATCCAACTGGATAAAAATATATTTTCGAGAACATAAAAAACTTCAAATTAGATTTTAGCTTTCACATAATATCAGAAACAAAAAATACAAATATTTGTTTAAAGATCGTTTCAAAGTAGCATGCAATTGCATAGTTAGAATTACAAATAAAAAGTAAAACTGTATTTCAATTGTCACAGTAGAACACACGCACTTAATTCATAAATGTAGTCACACATCATGCAAAACTTATCGACATCGATATAGCACGTGCCTAGCCCCAACACCGCTCTTTGGCGTCAGGTCCAGATCAAATTAAAAACAGAATTTATTATAAGTATCATTAATTATTTAATGCAATACGGTGTTCACTGGCGTCGGTTGGGACGGCCTGACCGCACACCGTGTTTTTGCTACCAAATTTACAGGTACAAACAGAATAGTATATTTAGATTAACACTGAAGGGATGAACGCATTACTGGGATAGTCTACGTAGAAAGGGTAATTAGTTTTGCGTACACAACATCACAATTAACTTTTTACTTTACGTTGGTATCCATTTGCATGATTTTGAGGCGCTTCTTTTTAATTTGTAGGCAGATAAATCGTGCCGTAAATGTGTTGTGACACCTTCTAATTTATGACACAAAGCTTTGATTTACTATATGTTAATAATACATGCAGTTACTAATATTATGAAACAACTGATTAATGGCTTCCGATTCTTATATGTTTTGAAATAATTTTGACGGATAATTTTAATACGTTGCTGTTTTAAATTTAACATTTTGTTTGTATTCAACATTAATTGAAAACAAACTAGAACACGAGTATTAGTTTTATGTTTCGATACAAATGTTTTACCTATTTTTATTTAGGTGTGTAATATTGAAGGATTACCGTGCACTTTTAGCGGAGGGATTATAGGCAAAAATGGCAAACGCACTCGTCATTTTTCCAGCAATATTCTTTCCCATTGGTTTTCCATTTCAGGATTTTTGATTGCAACCAAAAAACAATATAATACGCTTTGTGCAGAATAATTTTTTAGAGAAAAATACGAAATGAGTTTCATATTACAAGACACTCGAATCCGTGTGGATTTCAAAACGATGGCAATTGATAGTTCGGGTAGAACGGGGACCGAGGAGTAACAAAGTTTACGAAAGTTTCCGTAACCTCGTAGTCAAGAGCGCTACTACATGTACGTAAATCCCGCAGAAAGAAACAACTTGTCCGACTATTTGTCATTTAAATGTCGAATTAGTCCTTTGAGCGTTTGTTTAATATTAGTGGGCTCAAAGCCTCGACAAGGAATTAAATATGAATATTTGTCTGGCCCCGTCAACAGAATGTTCCGAAGGTCCGAACCGCGGGTTCTTTATGAATTTGCGGCGGTTAGCAAGTATCAAGAGTAGGTTTACTTAGGCGATATCCCCAGGCCTGTTTTGGTCGGTCTACTTGGAGAATGAATACGAAAACGTATTTGCTTTGTGACTTGCAAATGTCCTCTGGCGGAATGAGGACATTGTTAATAAATTACTTGTAAGTCTTGTGTGTATCTTAAACAGTTTCGTGACTTGAGTATAAGACCCTACTGCTTGGAACTCGGTTCCGTTTCAGTTAGTTGAAAATAGACTGCAAGTTGACATGGAGTTTGTAGAATATCGTGAATGTAGAATTAATTAAATATGTTTCATACGGTTCGGTAGTAATATTGTAACTATAAATAACGATACAGTGATAGCCTAGCGGTTGAATGTTTGCCGTTCATGCAGGTGGATCTGAGTTCAAGCCCGGCCCGCACCTCTGACTTTTCAGATTCATGTGCGGATCTAAATTTGATTATCACTTGCTTAAACGGTGAAGGAAAACATCGTGCGGAAACCTGCTCATACGAGTGTTTTATTTTATTTTTCTTGATGGTGTGTGTGTAGTCCGCCAACTTGCAGTAAGACAGCGTGGTGGAATCACAGACATGGTAAAAAATAAAGACGAAGTGCTGCGAACAAACATAGTGAAGCTAACAAAACCGTGCTCCTCCGTGTACAAACCAGCGCTCACGCACAAACATGCACATCAAATCGCTCTCAGTACACATGTCGTGGCATGGTCCAGTAAGTAACACCCTCAGATTAATAGTATCGCCAAAAACAAATATCTTTCTGTTGCATGTGTGTGCGTGAGCGCTGGTTTGTACACGGAGGAGCACGGTTTTGTTGACATCACTATGATTGTTCGCAGCACTTCGTCTATATTTTGTACTACGTCTGTGGGTGGAATAAGTAATTCACTTTCTGAGAAGTAATGGGTTGGATATGTTAATAGGTAGGTATAGTATTTATTGTTTATCTTTTATTAAACATAACTTTACTATATGGATCATTCATTTGATAGTGCAGTTCTCGCATTGTTTCACACATACTAATTATATAAAAGAGTTTGGCTCTTCACCTAACTAATTCTACCACCATTTCACCTCTTCTCACACAACACCATGTGAACATATTTGCTCAAGTTTAAACGTAACCTATCCGGTAATTGGACATTGGCGCTACATAGGAAGCACGGGGTACATTTTGACACGCACTGGATTAATGACAGTATGTTTGTTCCCCGTTAAGTGCAGATAAGGCTCTCACAATCGCGCCTCTCATTAAACAAGGGGAAGTGTTTGTAATAATTGATTAAACGTATGTATGTCAACTGTTGATTAATTGCCGGTGGGTTGAGAGTACATGGAGTTAGAGATGACTAGAATGGGTAGTCTTCTGTCAAGTCACCTCTGGGGCTATAAGATTACTCATATTGAACTAAGTTTACGGGACTTGTCGCGCACACTTAAATAAACTAAACTTAGTTCAATATGAGTGAAATTCGCGAAAGTTTAAAAACTTCTATAAGATTACTGTTGCATAGTTATGTATACACACATATACATATAGGTAGGTACGTACGGGCTGCGTCCCTACGCCTCCATCTTGTAATAAAGTGTCAGTGCTAATCAACCTGCCGTTTCATTCATACGTCCGTACCTAACAGTGGCGACGAGGAGAACCAAACACGTGCAAAATGGCGTCTTCGTATTTAGGGATATTGAATACTTTTGACCATTTGTCTCAGGATTGGGTGTCATTTAAGAACCGCCTGAAGCAATGGTTAATTGCTAACGATCTCGTAGATACCTATAAGGCGGGCGTGAAACGAAGAGCTGTATTGCTTACAGCACTCAGCGAGTCCACTTTCAAACTCGCAAGTGATCTCTTGCTGCCCAAGAAGATAGAAGAAGATGCGTTCGAGACCATTTTAAGCGCATTGGATAAACATTACATACCAAAGCGTCATGGATTCGCGGAAGTAAAGGGGAAAGGAAAGTAAAGGGGGAGGGATGTTGCATAGTTATGTATACACACATATACATATAGGTAGGTACGTACGGGCTGCGTCCCTACGCCTCCATCTTGTAATAAAGTGTCAGTGCTAATCAACCTGCCGTTTCATTCATACGTCCGTACCTAACAATTACAATAAAACCTAACCGCTCCAGCCATACCTGCATAGCCCAATAGAGCTAAACGCCGCACTCCCTGCTCTATCGATAGGACAGGGTTGCGGGGGGGTCTTTATGGTCACGGGCGTCCAAACTGGCGGCTTTGGGCGTTCACTGGGTGACCTCAGGTCGGTGATGGTGGAGCGCGGTAGTCCCGTGTCACCATATTCTTTCGCATCGGGTAGGAATTCAGGGATACAAGTCTTTCCTGGAACGTGAATAACAAGCGCAGCATGGGGGGAGGGACCGGCAGCATAATCAATTCCCGGAGTCCCCCCCACTATTGTGCTGAAAATGGCCACCAGAGAGGTTTTATTTCAGTAAAAATCCCACACATCCAGCTTCTCCCCCACGAGGCTGGTAGCCTTTTGAAGGTTTGCTCTCCGATCACTAAAAAAAAGGTACACGGTCTGGGTTACGACACAGGTCTTCTACTACTGCCAAAAGTTCTACTTTCAAGAATTCTAAAATTCTGGGATTGTCGGAATCGGTTTTTCTCCTTCTTGTAATTATTAGGGGTAAGTTAATCAAGTCAAACTATTAAGTTCTGTGGAAAGTATCTAGTTTTTTAACAGACGAAGACTGATATCTTGCTCTCTTTGCCCTTACACACCTGCACATTGAGCGATCTGAACAATGCTACAGACAATGCAATTAAGGTGGCCAATTTCTGGACAAGCAGTATATGAATATTGTACCATCGACACGAAGAAGAAGAAGAACAGACGAAAAAAAGGAGGTAGTATCTAGTTTTTTTATATATTTTCGGATGGCGAAACGAGCTAAAGACCCATTTGGTGTTGACTGGTTATCTTTGCCCATAAAAACTGCAATACCACCTAGGCTGTTGTCTAAATGGTATCGCAAGTCGGTTCGCCAAACTGAGACATGAAGATGGAAAGTCTCATGTGATTGTAATTTCACCGGCACCCGTACCCTTCACACCGGAACACAGAAATGTAAGCATCACTGTCTGGCCCGAGAAGTAGGTATGGTGATAGTACTTTCCCAGACGAGCTCCTTCATAAGGAGCTCTACTACTACTTAGTGTATTATTTGCGATGCTCTCTGTAAATGTAATAACACTTGGTCATATTATGCAAAACCGTGGTTGATGATACCCGACACTTACAGTTTGCATCGATTCTTTTTGCATACCTCATCAACTGACATCAGAATTTATAAGTCAAGGCAAAATACGTGGGACACTCAGAAAGTTTTGCGAAACTAAAAAAAATTGTTCTATACGTACATATATTTTTATCAAATCTTTTCAAAGTACTTTCCACCAGCCTCTATACAAAGATTCATGCGCCTAAACCAGTTTTCAAAACACTTTTTCCAGTCCGCCGCAGACACCTCGTTTACAGCCTGCTCGAACGCAGCCAGCGCATCTTCCGGCGACGAAAATTGTATCCCTTTGAGCTGATTTTTTATTTTTGGGAATAAAAAGAAGTCACACGGTGCTAGATCAGGGCTGTAAGGAGGGTGACCCAGGAGTTTGACTGGCGTGCTGTCCAGGAAGTCCCTCGTTTTGAGTGCGGTGTGCGCAGGTGCATTGTCGTGGTGGAGCAGTAGCCCGCGGAGCCCTGTGTTTGGTCGCTTGTTGCTTATAACAGAGAAAACTTCTGGCAAACATTTGGTAGTATACCATTCGGCATTAATGCTTCTTTGATCCCGTAAGGGAATTGATACCAAGTGGCCAGTCAAATTAAAAAAGCTAGCGATCAAAATCTTACCCCCGCTTCTAGATCGCTTCACTTTGGTAGGCGTTGGCTCATTTTGAAACACCCAAACAGTCGACTGGCGCTTGGTTTCTGGGTCGTATTGATAAATCCAGGACTCATCACCTGTAACGATGTCGTAAACACGCCGAGACGAGCCTGCTTCAAATTTGTTAAGCATATCACGGCACCATTCCACCCGGGCCTGCTTCTGAGCATCGGTGAGGTTGTGCGGCACCCAGCGTGATACTATCCTCCTCACGCGAAGATGGCTGTGTAGAATCTCGTGAACGCTTCCCGATCCAATCTTCAATATGTGTTGAATCTCCTGATATGTAATTCGCCTATTGTCTTGGATTAAATTTTTCACTGCTAGCACGTTTTCTTCGGTAACAGCCGTCAAAGGGCGACCGCTTCTTTCGTCATCCCCCAAAGTTGGTCGACCGCGCTTGAATTCGTTATACCAACGATACACGGTTGCCTTGGAAGGGCCTTCATCCATGAATGCCATTTGAAGTCTATCGTACGATTCATCCGGTTTCAGGCGACACTTGAAATCGTATAAAATCATAGCTCTAAAATGTTCCTGGCGCAGATCCATATTTCAGTGAGACACAATACTTTGAATTAACTCGCAAAAAATGTGGAGGGAAATTTTGAAATTGGAACTTACTTATTTTTACTTATAAATAATCATATTTTCGAAAAACATTATAACTGGCCAGTCTCCCATATATAAAAACTTTTTTTCGCAATACTTTCTGAGGGGCCTGGTATAAGTACACGTTTAAGCAGTTTTAAGCCTGCGACATTTCAAAATATTTTTTTTTAATCAATGCTATTTAATCCGGTTAAACTTTGTTTTATTATAATGTGTAGTGATCGCGAAAACCTAAGAAGTTATTAAAATGTTTTATTTTTAAAGCAGATACTAAAAAGCTTTTTCAACGAAATCGCTTATCTAGCAGACTTGGAAAACAGTGAACACACTTACAGTCAATTTGTAAAACGGCTTCACTTTTCGCCGCGACTTAAGAATTAGTTTTGACCCCAGTCACTTTGGTAAAGCGACTTTGTTCATTTGTTACGAGTCTCATGTGTTTTTTAGAACCCACGTTAAAAGCTTCGAAGTTTGCCTAGTTCAGACATGGCCCAAGGCCTTGTAAAGCTGCGGTTTTAAGATGGTGCTGCAGTGATGCGATTAGCAAGGCGTTTAATTTAGTATATAGTGACGTTAACCTTCTCACAACATCAGCATCGAATGGCCAAGTGTTTTCACTGTCATCATCACTATAATCGACCTGCCGTAATCCCAATTTACCTTTTTATAGGGGTTCCTACCCAAATAGTGCCAATGGGACGCTTATACCCTATTAACAACCCAAGTGCCCTCCGGACCATCGTTGGTCCGCAACGTTTTCGTACAAAATGCAAGTTGGAACCACCGCGAGCCATAAGCGATGGCGCCCATCCATTCAATAAAAAATGCATTTTTCTGACCAAAACACTCGAATGCCTACGTCATCAATCCGTCCGTCACAAGGCTGTATCTACAAGTAAGTATTATTATCATTTACCTAAACCGTAATAGTTAACCAGCCCCCCCCCGCCCCCCAGCCAAGTTGACAATCTACAATCGTCAATGCAAATCAAAATCAATCAAAATGTATGGGAATGACATATCTCAACGAAAAAGTCATTCGTTGAGATATGTCATTCCCATACATTTTGAGTGTTTTCTAAAGCGTTTGACGATTGTAGATTTTCAACTTGGCCAGGGGGGCAGTTGTTTCACAGAATTTGTTGTTACTACGGCGTCTATCATGGCAAAAACTAAAAATAATAAAACATCTCTAAGCCCACATACAAAAAACCTCGAAAAAATGTTTTTTCATTTTCAATATTTGTTACTACTCTATTTTAAAAACGGTAACACATACAAGCATCGAACATGGTCTGATGGTAGTCTACAGTTAAACAACAAATAATAAAAAAAGGAATTCACAGACAAGTGTGGTGGAAGTCAGTCGTCATTTTATGTTCACTTTTTTCCTAACCATATCATCTTTCACGTAATTCATCCATCGTTTCTTAAAGCTAAAAGTTAATATGTGATTGTGGATACGTTCATACATGAAACTTTTTTGTCATAACAATCAATTATAACTAACTCGTAAGTCGTCTAGTTGTGGAAATAAATCGTTTTTCTTTCTTTCTTTCTTTTATTAATTGACTAAAATGTCTGTCTGACCTTTAATTATTCTGAAAGCATTAGCTAAGTCGAAGCATTTAATTAATATTGTAGGTACATAATAAATGAAGGAAAATACTTGTATAAGAATGATTAGGATTTAAATGCTGCTAAGATTTGAATAAGTTATTATCTAATCTAATATCTTATGTTAAATACACAAAGTTGGTATTAGCATGGAGTAATTAGGTACTTTACTTCAGCTGTGCTGGCCTAGCGGTAGAGCGTTTGCCTTCCATGCAGGAGTTCGAATCCGGCTCACACCACTGACTTTTCGAATTCATGTGTGGATCAGAATTTGATTATCACTTGCTTTAACGGTGAAGGAAAACATCGTGAGGAAACCTGCACACCTGAGAGTGCTCCATACAGTTCTCGATGGTGAGTGTACTCCACCAACCCGCACTAGGCCAGCGTGGTGAACTAAGGCCGTAACCTTCTCATTATGAGAAGAGGCCCTAGCCCAGCAGTAGGACTGTAATGAGCTGAAGATGATGATGATGAATTTACTTTACATTCGAGTCTAAATTATATGTAATAAATCAAATATAAAAGTACGTATCTAAAAAAGAATAAGTACGGTCGACCGCAGGTCAGTGGTAACAATTTGACATTAACAGCGTCTTTATTTCGTAAGCAATAAGGGCGGTTTTCTAATTCAATACTTACCACTGTCGTGAAGTCGACTGTACCTAATAAACAAAATATTTTATACACATACACTAAAAACTAAAAGCTAAAATTAGAACACAATAAATTATGCCTTTGTGTTGGAAAAAAATTAAAACTTAAAGTAACATCAATATTTTTTAGTTCCATGACAAGCTAAGTCGAGAGTACACCCGCGAAACTTATGCAAATGTGTCTCCAATCCCGCGCAATTCTTACTTACGCTTAGACTATAATATTTCGTAATGAATTCTGTACTTAACACGCAACTTGTACACTGGCCTTCTACAAACGAAAAATTTACATAAAAAGACAGTCTTGATTTTAGAGATGCCTTTGAAAAGTGATTGTAAAAGTAGAGATTTTAATTACTTTTAAAGATAAATTTTAGCTTGTTGGTAATTTAGAACATTCAAATACTTCTAGAACTTCCTTAAATATATCAGCTACGAGTAGTTTATGGAAACTAATACAGCTCAATCATCGATCTACATGATATTTCGATGTGCTCTATTGATTAAATTAGTGATATACAACGTGTTATTGAAATAACTGAAAACCTCGTAAGGGGTCATCGTACTCATGATTATGAACAACTTTTACTATAGGACCAAACCTGACATTGCGAAAATAAATCAGCTAGACCATACATTTTGTCGATTTATGTGAACTCAAATGCAGGGATCAGCTGATTTTTTTTCGCGATTTAGGTTTGGTCTCGTAGTACCTAAAAGTTGTTTATAATGATGAGTACAATGACCCCGTAAGAGATTGTCAGTTATTTCAATACCACGTTTATTATAGTATTTTCCGAAAAAAAAATACAAATATTTACAATTTAGACTTTCGGCTAGGGTATATAGGTTGCTTATTCATTGTAAATGGGTCGATCTACTACGACTTAAAGGGATACCTTTAACAAAAAAAAAACCGCCTTAAAAAACCTTAACTAAAAACCTGCCGAATACATAACCTACTCCTTTTTTTGAAGTCTGTTAAAAAGTAAAAAATAATCCTTGTATGTATTACAAAATCTTTTCATAACCCAACATTTTGAAGGCGGCGCGTGATTGACCTTTTCTTTATGTACCAGGCCCCTCAGAAAGTATTGCGAAAAAAAGTTTTTATATATGGGAGACTGGCCAGTTATAATGTTTTTCGAAAATATGATTATTTATAAGTAAAAATAAGTAAGTTCCAATTTCAAAATTTCCCTCCACATTTTTTGCGAGTTAATTCAAAGTATTGTGTCTCACTGAAATATGGATCTGCGCCGGGAACATTTTAGAGCTATGATTTTATACGATTTCAAGTGTCGCCTGAAACCGGATGAATCGTACGATAGACTTCAAATGGCATTCATGGATGAAGGCCCTTCCAAGGCAACCGTGTATCGTTGGTATAACGAATTCAAGCGCGGTCGACCAACTTTGGGGGATGACGAAAGAAGCGGTCGCCCTTTGACGGCTGTTACCGAAGAAAACGTGCTAGCAGTGAAAAATTTAATCCAAGACAATAGGCGAATTACATATCAGGAGATTCAACACATATTGAAGATTGGATCGGGAAGCGTTCACGAGATTCTACACAGCCATCTTCGCGTGAGGAGGATAGTATCACGCTGGGTGCCGCACAACCTCACCGATGCTCAGAAGCAGGCCCGGGTGGAATGGTGCCGTGATATGCTTAACAAATTTGAAGCAGGCTCGTCTCGGCGTGTTTACGACATCGTTACAGGTGATGAGTCCTGGATTTATCAATACGACCTAGAAACCAAGCGCCAGTCGACTGTTTGGGTGTTTCAAAATGAGCCAACGCCTACCAAAGTGAAGCGATCTAGAAGCGGGGGTAAGATTTTGATCGCTAGCTTTTTTAATTTGACTGGCCACTTGGTATCAATTCCCTTACGGGATCAAAAAAGCATTAATGCCGAATGGTATACTACCAAATGTTTGCCAGAAGTTTTCTCTGTTATAAGCAACAAGCGACCAAACACAGGGCTCCGCGGGCTACTGCTCCACCACGACAATGCACCTGCGCACACCGCACTCAAAACGAGGGACTTCCTGGACAGCACGCCAGTCAAACTCCTGGGTCACCCTCCTTACAGCCCTGATCTAGCACCGTGTGACTTCTTTTTATTCCCAAAAATAAAAAATCAGCTCAAAGGGATACAATTTTCGTCGCCGGAAGATGCGCTGGCTGCGTTCGAGCAGGCTGTAAACGAGGTGTCTGCGGCGGACTGGAAAAAGTGTTTTGAAAACTGGTTTAGGCGCATGAATCTTTGTATAGAGGCTGGTGGAAAGTACTTTGAAAAGATTTGATAAAAATATATGTACGTATAGAACAATTTTTTTTAGTTTCGCAAAACTTTCTGAGTGTCCCACGTATAGTAAAAAAACAGTATAAGTGAACGTACATGAAAATCACGCGCCGCCTTCAAAATGTTGGTTTATGAAAAGATTTTGTAATACATACAAGGATTATTTTTCATTTTTTTATCAAGGTTTTTGAAGGCGGTTTTTTTTTTTTGTTAAATAGTTTTTATTTCATACTTTTTAGTTGATAATTGTGAGGAATGATTCATAAATGTTTATAGAACCAATTTGAGACTATATTTTTTATTAATCTATGTTGTCCCACTGTTGGGCAAAGGTCTCACCCATGTTCTTAATAACGTCCAATCATTGTCGTAAAAAAAATACGCAATTCAAGTGCAAGAATTCTTAGAAAAACGAACCTATGAGCAGATCATCTAGATAGGCGAAGCTAAACTAAACTGATTTATTGAAGCTGGTTAAAAAACTATTCAACCTAAGTCAATAAAATTTATATGGGACCACCGCGCGGGTTTCCTCTACCAAATAAAAAAACAGCCACGTAAATCGGCCCAGAAATCTCGGAGTCTCGGTAAGTGAACATAAAAAAATTATTCTTACATAAAAACAGTAGTATAGCTAAAGACCGGAATAATAGAGGTTAAATAAACATCCACAACGGAACAAGGAACGGTCCGCTAACAGCTAATAGTAGTGTAATGTTCACTATAACCCGTGATTCTAACAAGGTTTAACAGTGTCCAGTGAACTGATACCAAAACGTAGTGCGTACCAAAGGGAACTACTGGGTACGACAGGTGAAACAAGAACATCCCTGTTGTAATATTCACTTTGGTCGCCCCCTCCCCCGCACCTGCCCGCAGTCCCTTCCGAAAGCTCTTAATGCCAAGTCGGCCTGACCTCATGCCAGCTACATTAAGCCGTTTATACATAATGTATGAATTTGTTATGCCGTTTGATGTAAAGAAGCTTTAACTCAGGTAGTGCTAAGGTTTTAAGTCAATTTCCCCTAAATATTTTATAGTCTAATTTGTAAAGTGTCGCCTGAATTAGATGAATGAAAAAAGTTTTATATTTTCTCTTTAAAGAGTATCCATGGAGTTTCTTGCCGGCTCTTCTCTATAGGATTTACGTTTTTGGAACCTTGACATTTCACAAGATAAATATGTGCCTATCACACAGACCAGTAAGCTTCAAGACTCCGCATAAACAAAGTTTTGTATTCGAACGCAGTCGTAAAACGTTGGTGGGGTCAGGGGGGCGGACGGTGCGTTATGATTGGCCGGCTCAAACGTTCGGTGGTATGATTCCTTATGATTGGTGCCGCTCGCTGACTGAGTGACGTTCCGATTGGCGGAGTGACGTATGATATGCAGTGGTAGATCATATGCGTTGTGACCGGGGGTGTCCAGCTAACCGGCGTCTAGAGGCTTACTGGTCTATGGCCTATCATCAACATCATTTCAGCCGAAAGACGTCCACTGCTGGACATAGGCCGCCCCCAAAAGGGGAGGATATGCCATAATCGCCACGCTTGGCAGGCGGATTGGCGATCGCAGTTGGTTGGTTAAATACTCAGAGAACGCAGCTGCCCATCCTCCGATGAATCCCTTAGTCGCCTTTTACACACCCATGAGAAGAGATATGGGTGGTGCAATTCTTTGTGTCCGGTACCACACGGAAAAACGACAAAACAACCTGTTATTGAAATAACTGAAAACCACTTAAAACCGACACTGTTACTCATCAGCATGAACGACTTTTACTATGGGACCAACCCTGAAATCGCGAATGAAATATCAGCTGTTGCCTACATTTTGTCGATTTATGTGCACACAAATGTAGGGAACATCTGTTTTTTTTGCACCTGAAATCTTTTTTTTTTGTTGCATCCTATTTTCATCATCATTTCAGCTGAAAGACGTCCACTTCTAGACATAAGCCTTCCGCAATCAGCGTATCAAATACAATAAAAAATCACATAGCGTTTTTTATTACAGGTGTTTCTACCTGCCACAGGCACAACCAAAAAAAAATGAAAAAATTTGATGCGCATTGGCATAGCGTTAAAGCGTTATAACAATTAGGCTAATGAAATCTACCTCAGGCCATATTCACTGAAAGTGAATACCAAACCTAAACAAAATAACTCAAACTAATTAATATTTGCTGTATTTATTTACTATTTCCCCGTATTTTAATTAAGTTAATGACAAAACCAGGCCGCAAAGTACTGCAGGTGCTGCCACTGAACTGACATAAATCTCTCTCGTGTGAAAGCCAATACTCGCGTACCTGAATATTTGGATTTTCGATGGCCTGAATAAGCCTTGCGTTGCAGCCCAGTTTTTTTGGCCTCGAGCTTTTCCAGAGATGTAATAGGGTGACCAGATGTCCCGTATTTAAAGGGACTCGTTTTTCAGCTGGTCATATGCTTTAATCCGGTAAAACCAATATAGGACAATATTATTGTCAGCAAACTTAGATTTTTTCAAGGTTGTATTTAGTTATGCATTTTCTACGCAAACTTAAGAATTGTTATTATTCTATTAATTTAAAGATGCTAAAGATACTTGGTTTGTTTACAGTTAGTCGATTTTGACAGACTTTAGTCAAAGATAGTGTTGATTTTCAATAAAGTATAAAAATGGGGATTTCCCAATTTTAAATGCTGATGCCTCTTAAAAGGAGAAACAAAAAACACGTCGATCCATTGCTCCATTGCTGCGTAAAAGAAAAAAAAATAGCAACAGTCACACTGGTCTGGTTACCCTAGCTGTAAAATCAGTTCGATTCCAACCGTACTGTATTTTGACATCTATGATGAAATAACTGTTAAAAGCATTAAAACGTTGGTCATGTATAAACTGACGTTAACTACATATTTTGATGGGGCAGTAAAATTGAATTAACAATTATTTTAACTTTAAACCACACAATAAAATGATAGGTTTTTTGATTTATTTACGGTGTTTTTACGAGCTTTAATTATAAATCTTGATTTAATACATTAAGCTTGATGTTATAAACATAACCAGCTCATTACTGTCCCATTGCTGGGCACAGGCCTCTTCTCAGAATAAGAAGGATTCAGGCGTTAGTCCACCATACCATAGTCCACCGTACCTACTTCTCCGATGCTTACATTGCTGTGTTTCGGTTTGAAGGGTACTGGTGCCGGTGATATTACAATCACATGAGACTTTCCATCTTCATGTCTCAGTTTGGCTAACCGACTTGCGGTACCAACCACGAACTACATACACAATCAAGAACTGTATGGAGCACTCTCAGGTGTACAGGTTTCCTCACGATGTTTTCCTTCACCGTTAAAGCAAGTGATAATCAAATTCTGATCAGTCTATTATCAGATCACAGACATAGTAAAAAATATAGACAAAGTGCTGCGAATAATCATAGTGAACTCAAAAAAACTTCTGTGTACAACCAGCGTCCGCACTTAACCTGAAGGATATTTGCTTTCGCGTTGCTTACTTTTGGCTTCACTATGATTGTTCGCAGCACTTTGTCTATATTTTTACTATGTCTGTGTACCACATTGGAACTACCATATTTGCACAGTCAAACGTATATTGATGGTGAAAAAATCAATATAAGCAGAGCCTGTCTTGTAAGGGGTGCTGGGCCAGAAAACCTCCTCGTGTACCTGAAGGCTGCTGGTCCTTCTCGATACGTCTAGAGGCAACAGCAGTTTGTTGGCTTGCCTACTAGTGGCAAACCGGGACCTGTCGGAGGTGGTCGGTGAATGCAGAGTCTGTCCCACGCCCCCCCAACAGCATGTAGATGTTATATTAGAGGATTACCATGGTGATTTTAGTTGGTAAGAGTTCGGAGTTACACACTTGCTTCGCTTTCCCCGGGCGAAGTGCGTCCATTAGGATTTCCCCACGAAAAAAGAGCCTGTCTTGTATGTAACTTACATAGTAAGCCAGTTCCGTTTATAACGGTTTAGTTACTATTTATACGCGGTTGACCGTGCCTTACCTGTAACCGTCCGGGATTGTAGTTTCACTAAGTAGTTACATTTCCAACAATCATTATACGTAAATTGTTAAAATAACTAGACAAAATTATTATATTAGAACTCACTGAATAAAACACCGCTACAGTAAAAAGCAAGTTTTCTCCTCTCTTTTATAAATTATTATCTCCAGGCCAATGAACACGAATGAGGTAAATATGCCTTATCCGACAACACTAGCATATTTTTACATCAATAAATAACTTGTTTATTTGAGAGTGAAAGAGAGAAAAACATTTTGTTTATAAAACGTACATGACCTTTTCGAATAAATCTGTAGTAACAAATGATATTTAAAAGTATAGATATGTCATACATTACCCTAACAAAACAAACGAAAAAAATGTGCCGTACGCAGCGGCAGCACAATATGTACACATAAACTAGTACACAGTAAGTAAGTCGGTTACTTCAAGTAACTTTCGCGTCATAACTGGAACACTTTCTGTACACACACGACGGAAAAAATAATAATTGATAATAGTAATTATTAATAATAATAATTTTTAATTTGTCATCGGTCACGCTCGGTGCTTTACTCGACCCGGATTAATAGAAAAACATCCTAACTAGGACGTTTTAGAGTCTTCCAATTGCGAGCGCAAGTAACATATCTGTACTTTTAAATATCATTGGCAGTAAACTAATACTGAAAGAAAATAAAAACCGGCCAAGAGTGAGTCGGACTCACGCAATAAGGGTTCCGTACCACCCATCGACCTGATACCCCATAGAAACTGATTTAATTTACGAGAGTTTATCAAAAGATTTCAACGAGCGTATGCAAAATGTGAATTTTACATCTCTTTCTTACGTTGGTACCACCACATATGTCTACGTTTTCCCTGTTTTTAGTATTTGTTGCTAAACTACATAGTATGCACTATGATCAGACCAAGTTTGACGCTGGTATGTATTACCGTTTTGAAGATAGAGCAGGAACAAAAACATAAAAAAAATGCATGTTTTGTTAGGTTTCTTGTATGGGGACCCCCTTTATTTTTAGACTTTTTTTATTTTTAGTATTTGTCGTGATACACCTTACAGCAACACATATTCTGTGAAAATTTCAACTGGTTATCTATTACCGTTACAAAGATACAGCCCTGTGACAGACAGACGGACGGACGGACGGACGGACGGACGGACAGCGTAGCGAGAGTAATAGGGCGTTCCGTCCCGTTTGGCACCCTTCGGGTACGGAACCCTAAAAAATAATGACATCCTACTAATATTATCAACATGAATGTTTGTGAAGATGTTCGGATGTTTGTTACTCAATCAAGCTTAAACGGCTGAACGCGTTTGGATAAAATTGGGCACACAGATAGACCATAACCCGGATTAAGCCAGTATTGGCTAGTTTAAATCCCGGGAAAATAAACATTTTCTGGAAGATACGCGATAAATCTTTCAGGGATAAGTCAAAGCATAAGCAAACGAAGCCACGGGCAAAGTCTATTAATTGTAAACAATGTTCTTCCGAAAAAAAAAACCGCACTTAATCTAGATTTGCAAAGTTCCCAGTCTCCAGTCTAGTTTTAAAACAGGTCAACACAAATTTAAATGAAGGAACACTGAATCTTCTCAAAACTACGGCTTACAAATTCGTTACTTCACATTCAAATGAAGCATCATTATGATGTAAAAATAAAACTTGTAAGGCTTCCCTCATGCTGATTTGGGAGAGGAAAAAAATGTTTTATGACTTAAATTAATTTAATGACGTAGTAAGTGCCTGTCTGAACTTCGCCTTAAGTTTTCGGATAGCATTTTGGTTAGGTATAAACGAAAACTGTTAAAAGTAAGTAAAATTGTGTAGTTATTATACGCAACAGCCTATCTCAGAATTCTGCTGAACATAGGTCTCTCCCAAGAAAAGGCTTGTAAGGGTGTCCATTATTTATGTATGTTCAAAAACGGTCTTGTAAAATCTCACCAAATCTCATTTCAATGAAAATCTCACTTCAACTTCTTAATTCAGAGTGATATTTTTTTTCTCCTATTATTAAAAACAATTTGTAGTACCTTGAAGATATCAGTATTGACGCTTAGGTATTTAGAAGTTATTTTTTGTTGCTTAGGTGTTTGGTTGTTGTTGAAGCATAATAAATGAATATAAAAAAATAAATTGATTTATTCAAAAAAATTTGGTTAAGTCTTAATTGGTTCCCACACTATCTTACCAAATCTCACCAAGGGGGAGGTGGGTCCAATAAAAAAATCACCGAACGTAATTAATGGATGCTCCCTAAGAAAAGAAAAGAAAAAGTGTATTGACGACCTCTGTGGTCTAGTGGTTCTAGTGTTGGATTGCTGATCACGAGGTCGTGGGTTCGATTCCCACAGGACACAAATATTTGTGTGATGAACATGAGTGTTTGTGTTGGTCTGGTTGTGTCTTATGTATTATAAGTATGTATTTACAAAAAAAAAAAAGTATTTAAGTATTATATCCATTGTCTAGTACCCATAGTACAAGCTCTGCTTAGTTTGGGACTAGATGGTGATGTGTAAAATGTCCCAAAAATATTATTTATTTATTTATTCAAATTCAAATGTTTTTTATTTCAAATAATCCTAATTACAGGCACATTTGAAACGTCAGGCTCTAGTTGCACGGCATTCCATCATCCTAGGTATATAGGTAGGCTAGTGACTCTGTGATCGTATTGTTCTTACCATCACAATTGTAAATACACTGAAAAAATGCTTATTATAATTTGAACCAATATTTCGAAGCTAAGGGTCTGAACCAGTTCAGAATATTTAGCTATTAGTAACACCGTTTACTCATTATTTCCGAAACATGAAATCCGTTCAATTTAGCTGTTCCAACCTTCGACCAATTTAAAATAAGTTCCAACAGAATATTTATCCATAACGACGGATAGAATTTGGATAGTAATCACTAAGTACTGAATTGGGGAGAGTGATTGCTCAATCAACCTTAAAATTATGTTATCAACTGCTTATATTGAACACTTTTTGGCTTACAACTAAAAACCGGCCTTAGAGCATGTCATTTAAGAAGTGTGTCATGTCAACATAACACAAACTTCTTTTTGTGTTTTTTTTTAAATAGAAAGTAACTAAAGGAGCATTCTTTTCTAAGATCATTTTTCTCTAAGGTCAATAACCTTTGAACTAGGACGTCTGAAGTATTTTTCAGTTTTCTCTCTATAACTCAAAAATGTATAATCACATACTCGGAATAATTTTAAAAGAGAGTTTTTATGAAGGTCTATCTATCAACATCCGTGTGGTACCGGACTTAAAGAATAGCACCACCCTTATCTCTTCTCATTGGTGTCGTAAAAGGCGACTAAGGGATTCACCAGAGGATGGGCAGCAGCGTTCTCTGAGTATTTAACCAACCAACTGCGATCACCAACCCGCCTGCCAAGCGTGGCGATTATGGCATATCGCCCCCTTAATTGGGGGAGGCCTATGTCCAGTAGTGGACGTCTTTCGGCTGAAATGATGATCTATCAACGTGGAAGATTACAAGTTTCTACGTTGCATAGTTTAGAAATGGCAGGGGGGGGGACACATTGTAAGCCACTTTGGAGGGCTATATTTCGCAGAAGGTACATTTGATAAAAAAGTGATGTATGAAACATTACCTTCATTTTAGTAGACTTATTTAATCATACCCCACACGAGGGGGTGCAGCGAAAAAAATATTTTCATCCCCATTTCACATGTATGGGCGACACCCCTAAAATACGTAATCATAATTTTTTTATTCTTTTAAAATTGAGATCTATATTAAGACTATTTTTTTACTAAATTTCATTTACTTTTGTTTATAACTGTATCAGTTATTAAGCTGTAAAAGATGAGGACAGACGGACGGACATGACGAAACTATAAGGGTTCCTTGTAGGAACTACGGAACCCTAAAAATGCTCATGATATTATCAAAGACTGCTCGGTTGGTGCAGTGAATGATTGATCAGATTTTTGAGGTACGGGTCTTGGGTATCAGCAAGCAACAGTTCAAATAAGCCTAGCAACAGTCCAAAACACAAATGTTAAAGCCCTGGATAACTTTAAAACTCATTGAAATACTCAATTCTTCCAAAACATCAACAGAACTTCAAAACGAGTAAGATAAATCGTACAGAATTATGAATTGGAAAAGTAACATTAATAAAAAGTTTAAAAACTTATTTATCATGGTCTAAGCCATGGCAGGCATGTCCGACCTAACGAGGAACGGAGTGTTCTCAAAATGTTTTGAGGAGTGAGCTTGCGTCGCATGGAAGGCGGAGCGAGATCTTTTACTGACTACATAAGACGCATATCGCGGGTCTAGAGCGGTTTAAGAAAATCCTGTATCCGCTTCGCTACCGCTATCGCTCTCAGCCCACGTTTAGTCACATGACGCGGCGTGGGGCCAAAGGTTTAAGAAAATCCTGGCACCGCTCCGCACCCGCGTTCGCTCCGCTATCGCTGCCGCTCGCACTATGACGTGACCCTAAATGGAGGAATAATCGCAATGCATCCTACGACATTCTGAAGCATTAGACTGCAACGCATTAGATGCTCAGTTATATTCGAGACGTCTTGATATCCTCTGCGTTTTAGAATACTAATATCCTTCTTTTGACTAATAGCACTATGGCGCAAGTTGCAACGACTGTTGCAAATAATTTTTCTGTTACTAATACAGTTTTAACATCTAAATCAAAATGGAGTATGGAAATGAAATAAGACTAACATAACATCACGCCTGTATATAGGTGTGCTCCGAGAGGGTAGGCAGAGATGCACCTATAGTACACTCGCATTTCGCTAGTTATGTTGAAAATTTCATGTAATAGGGGGCGAACCTATTGCCATGGACCGGGCACAAATCCAGACTCCGGGCTGCTACTAAGAATTTTCTAATGAAAAACCAAATAACACTTTGCCCGACCGGGAATTGAACCCAGGACCTCATGCTTAGTTTTCGCGCTTTCGTCCACTAGACCAACCAGTCAAGGTACAAATAAGACTAAATATTATCACAAATCGGATTTTTCCGGAATATCCCGCACATTTGAAGGATGTTGCCAGTTTATGCTTGGTTTAGGTACATTCAGCCCATTTCCGTAGCCAATGAGCAATGGCAATAGTGTAAACGAGGGCATTGCTTACATTGCCGTGGAAATATTTTTGGAATTAAGTCAGCAACGCGATGAGCAGTGGCAATGGCTAATTGTAAGCCAAGGGTAAAAAAAAGTAATCACCGTACCAAGATGTATCGACTGAGATACTTTCAGATCTATTGGTTATTGGGGGGGTCCCACGTTCTGACGCATTGTTCTTTGTGTTTGTAGACGTACCCACGAATCACGATACATAAAAACTAGTGTAGAAAAATGACAAAAAAATCACAATCCCTCTCAAAATTTTCAATTACCCTATTCCAGCCACATTTTCCGCAAGACAGATGATTGTTGGAACGCGCTAGGGAGATAAAAACCCGGTGTCACTTGTTGCTTGAATCTGGTATGCGTCACACGCTCGCGATGTCTCGCTACCTCCTAAGCAGTGTTTAGGAACGTCTGTCGTACCCACATTTTATTTCAAGCGGTTTAAATTCTATTGGGCTTGTTAAGTGAAGTGTTAAAGGCAAAGTTTTAATTAATTGTTTAAGTTTGTTATCACGCCTCGTTTTAACTGAAGGGGTAGACAAAAGTGTAGGTAATACCTACGGTTGTACGTACATTCACTACTTCTTTATCCAATATGACTATACAAATAGTGTACATTTGTATAGTGTACAAATAGTTTAGATTTCTATGTGGACTTTATCTACAGCCTAGTGGTACAACGCTTGCCTTTCATACAAGAAAGTCATAGTTCGATTCCGGCCCGTATCTTTAAATCATCGAATCCATGTGCAGAGAGGATTCGATTTAATTAGTTGCAGAAAAATATTTAAAGAAAAACAAAAAAAGAGCTAATTGCCAAGCACAATTTGAAAGACTAAAATTGCAACTAAATGTGTTTAAGGTGAATGCTACAGGGTAGCCCGCGAAATTCAAAATTTTTGGTGTTTTTTGCAAATTGTAGCTTTATTTCGCGTTGTATATCGGTCAAAATACGATTGGCGGAAATAATAACAATGTATCTACTGAATAATACTCATAAAAAATATTAACCTAGCTCTATAAGCTGTACAAGCTCGAAATAAAGCTACAATTTGCAAAAAACGCCAAAAAATTTGAATTTCGCGGGCTACCCTGTAGCATTCACCTTAACAAAAATCCAATGACATTTTGTCTCACTTTGGAATCAAACCTACTAGCACCTTATGCTCAGTAACTGCGCTTGCGACCACTACAACCAATGAAGCAGTGAATTACCAAAATTGTTAATGTTAAATGAATTAATTAAAAAACCTTGTGGTTTTCACATACTTCCGTTCATCATGGTCATTGGATTATTTCAATTGAATAGACATCACGTAACCGTACACTGACCGCATCACATTGCGATACCCGCGTGCCAAACGCGGTCATTATGGTTTTATCCCCGAAAAATTTATGTTACTGCTATTTATGGAGTAGGTTAATGCATTTACTATGGTAGGTTTTCCGATTCCGAATTTTCATAATTTTAAACGTAAAAAAATCTGTGTTTAGGTAAGGCTAAGTGTTCAAACTATCCGCAACGGCGCGGTCCCGGACTTCACGGGAGTTCATAGTGCTTCTCTATTTTTTAAGACATTCGGTCGGTTTTAGTCGGTAGGATTCCGACATACGTATCCACTTTCCCCAGCTGGGTATCCATTACAATCTTCACTCGGAAACAAGTAAAATGGATTCAGGTTATCTAAATTTGTCTTCGTTTGTATTTATATATCAGGCACAGGTTTCGGTAGGCCGCTCGCCCAGCGCTAATTACTTCATCAACTAAGCCTATCGCAGTCCACTGCTGGACATAGGCCTCTCCCAAGTTGCGCCACAACACTTGGTCCTCTGCCTTCCGCATCCAGTCCCCCCTACCCACCACCACTTTTGGGACATTTTTACACAGCACCATCCAATCCCATACTAAGCAGAGCTTGAACTATTGGTACTAGACAATGGATAAACATAATACTTACAAACAATTTTTTTTTTAATACTTATAATACTGCAACACCCAGACCAACACAAACACTTATGTTCATCACACAAATATTTGTCTCCTGTGGGAATCGAACCCACAATCTCGTGGTCAGCAGTCCGACACTCGAACCACTAGACCACAGATATCGTCAATCTTCAGGTCGTCAGTCCACCTACTGACTTACTGCATATTTCGAAGAATTCCTTATCCACCAAACATAATCAGCCCTTTGTTGTCCACTGCTGGGCATGAGCCTCTTTTCCGAATGAGAAGGTTAAGGTGTTAGTCCACCACACTGTTCTAGTGCGGGTTGGCGGACTACATACACCATCGAGAACTGTATGGTGCACTCTCAGGTGTGCAGGTTTCCTCACGATGTTGTCCTTCACCGTTAAAACAAGTGATAATCAAATTCAGATAAATAAAAACTAATAAAATATTTTTGGACTTTTTTACACTGCTCCAACTAGTCCCAAACAAAGCAGAGCTTAAGAGGGTACTAGACAATGGATATGATACTTATATACTTTTTTTTTTTGTAAATACTTACTTATAATACATAAGAAACACCCAGACCAACACAAACACTTATGTTCATCACACAAATATTTGTGTCCTGTGGGAATCGAACTCACGAACTCGTGATCAGCAGTCCGACACTCGAACCACTAGACCACAGATGTCATCAAAAGATCCGCACATGAAGTCGAAAAGTCAGAGGTGCGGGCCGGGTTCGAACTCTGACCCTCCTTCATGGAAGGCAGGCTTTCAACTGCTAGGCTATCACTGCTTAGATTTAAGAATTCACAACAGAACTATGATGATGGTAGTATCAACCCTGATTAACTCAACTCTCTATTTAATTTGCTTCTTTTTGGGTTTCGTACCCAACCAACCATTTCGTGCTATTACTAAGCCTACGCCGCCGTCTGTCATGGTCTGTCCGTCTGTCTGCCGCAAGGCCATGTCTTTCAGTTAGCCACAGTGGAAATTTCACCGAATATGGTATATGGTTGTCTATAGCCTCTATCATGGTAAACACAAAAAAAGTTTAAGTGTCATTATAATAAAACAAAGTTTAACCGGATTAAATCGCGTATTTTAATTCATAATATTGTACGGTAGATTAAAATATTTTTTTAGAAATATTTGTAAAGACGCTTGTCATCTTAGTCTACCTGCGACCACGAAATGCTGCAAATCTTTCGAAACGTCAGGGAAACCAATTTAAATAATATTCGCGATTTAATCCGGTTAAACTTTGTTTTATTATAATAAATAAATAAATAAATAAATATCTTTGAGACATTTTTACACAGCACCATCTAGTCCCAAACTAAGCAGAGCTTGTGGTATGGGTACTAGACGATGGATATAATACGTATATACTTTTTTTTTTGTAAATACATACTTATAATACATAAGCAACACACCCAGACCAACACAAACACTTATGTTCATCACACAAATATTTGTGTCCTGTGGGAATCGAACCCACGACCTCGTTATCAGCAGTCCGACACTCGAACCACTAGACCACAGAGGTCGTAATGTGTAGTGATCGCGAAAACCTAAGAAGTTTTTAAGTGTCATGTTTTTTATAATATTTGTTATTCCTGCTCTATCAGATACATATCAAATACATACAAGTATCTAACTTGGTCTGATTATAGTGCATACTCTTACAAGTTATCGGGAAATTTGATTAAAATAGATTGCAAAATTTGTACCGAACAGCCAGACAAGACTGAAAGCGAGTTAATTGTTCTTCTTCTTCGTGTGTATGTCCGCCGAAACTGTCAGCATTGTGTGTCGTGATTCAGCATATCTTGTTACGGACAGCGACGTTACGAAAAACCAACCGCGGATAGTTCGAGAAAACACCCGCCGCTCAAGACGATGACACCCACATACTTCAGTCTGCTAGTGACCACGGCCAATGCAACTTGACCGAAACGTCGAGGTTAGTCAAAATGTTTGTTATATTTTGATTTAATTGTGCGCGACAAGTCCCGTAAACATAGTCCAATATTCGTGTGGACGGTACAAAAAACTTACTGACAGTGGCAAAGCAATAAAAACGTGGTAAAAGGAAGATAAACACAGATGGGTGCGGTGGTACGGAACCCCCCTATTAGTATGCGAGTCTGACTCACACTTGGCCGGTTTATAACTTAAACCCACTTCTAATTCTGACAATAAAAACGCAACATTTACAAACTAAGCATATACTGCAAATAGAGCTACAATGTAACGTAATCCTACATGAAGCCCATTGTAGTCCGTTGCTAATAAACTGTATTTACTAGTTGTGTTCTTGACTAGCCCACGTCGACGTGGATGTTGAACGTTGACGTCATATCAGAAATGGACGCTGACGTAGAGCTACGAAAGAAGCGTTCAGTTTAAAATCTATTTTGAACAATCATTTTTTGTATAAATCTTATATAATTATTTTCTAAAAATATAACATTTTCTTCATCAAAACTACAAATTAGTGTATGCGGAAATTTAATAAAAGGAAAAAAAAAAAAATATTAATTTATTTTAATTCGTGGTTGGCAGGTAGACTGCTGCAGGTGGAAATGCTGCAAAGCTTTCGAAACGTCAGGGAAACCAATTTAAATAATATACGCGATTTAATCCGGTTAAACTTTGTTTTATTATAATGTGTATGTTCTGTCCTAATCCTTTACAGCTTAATAACTTCTACAGTTATAAACATAAATAAATGAAATTTTGTTAGAAAAAAGGCTAGATACAGATCTAAATTTTAAAAGAATAAAAAAATCGTGATTACGTTTTTTAGGTGTGGCATGTGAAATGGGGATGAAATTTTTTTTTTTCGCTGTACCCCCTCGTGCGGCATATCATTGAATAGGTCTACGAAAATGAAGGTAATCTTTCATACATCACTTTTTTATCAGGTGTACCATCTGCGAAATATAGCTCGCCAAATTAGCTAGATGGCGCTAGGCGCTATACATTGCCATCTAGCGCTACTAACAACACGCTCTAAGCCGTCAATGCTGCCGTCTTTTGCAAAAACTAAAATAGCCATGATTAATATTCGATTTGATTCGTTTGTAATTACACCTACTCAAGGAACCCTATAATACTGCGCATGGCCCGACATGCTCTTGGCCGGTTTTATATATTTAAGCTCACCTTGTGCCTTTAAGCTTCATAGAAAAAATAAAGATTATGACTCTCTGTCTAATAAAAGAAAGCACACAAGTACCTACGCCTTGTTAACAAAATTGTTGAAAAATCGTTTAGTTTAGTGGTTTATTTTCTTGCTTTATTTTCTTAAATTGATATAAAGCCTATACGAAGATTACACAAAACAATTTGTTACTCACAAACTTGGCAAAATCATAACGATATTAAAAATATGAAAATGAGTTACTGAGTAATAATTTTCTTTTATTTTAGGCATTTACATTCGTAACTCTTGAACGAATTACTTAAAATTTAATAACGTCGACTAAATTATTTTACAAGAAATGTAATTCTGACATGCATCTTATTTATATAAAAATTGTTCTACATTTTACAGATTTACATTGTTTAAAAGTTTTTCTACGTTACGGTACGGGTGTACTACGGTACAATGTCACCCGTTTTTTACCCAACTGTTTTTCCTAGAAGCTTATAGGAAGACCCTGTAGCAGTATAGACTTTTACGCCCATAATAATAATGATGAAAGATTATCTACCATCCACATTGTTTTACCAAATTAAACTTGTAAAAAAATAATAGGCTGTTATAGTTACACACATTTTTTTTATTTAGAACAAATAAATAATGACATTCAAAAGAAAAAAAAAACAAAACTGTCTAACTAATGTTTATAAGTTAGGAAGTTATTCCATGTCTCTATCTAATTCTATGACAAAGGTATAAATTGCCTTTTCTGTAGCTCTACGTCGAAAGATTTCATTTTCAGTTTAAATAAGGCTTTATCAACCAGTTGCGTAGAACCAAGTCCGATCTGAAATTGAGCAACGAAATGAACATTTACAGCAAACATGTGAGCATAATACAGTTCACGGACATTCGTATGTGTAGACAATTTAGGTGTATCGACTGTGTTCATTACGTGTGGTGAAAACAGTTCGTTGGACTAGTTTTATTTCAACAAATAAAATGTAACTTATATTCTACGGAATAAATATTGCAATTTACAACGAAGAAACGTTTTCTAGACACTTAGTTGTCTGACATTTTTGCTGAACTGAGCCTATTTGGTGCAGCTGCGGGGCACACGAATATATTTTTAAGAGTCTAAGATAGATGATTAAAATTGTATAATATTATTATTATTGTGTGCCTCTGGCTGTAGTAAATAAACCATTTTTCTTTCTTTATTTTTTTTAACCGACTTCAAAAAATCGGTTGTTCTCAATTCGGTTGTATTTTTTTCTTCATGTTTGTTACCTCAAAACTCCGTTACTTATACACCGATTAGAAAAAATATTTTTTTATTTAAAGAATATACTTCCAGATTGGTCCCATTTTTTTATATTAAAATCCAGTTTTGAAAATGAGATCCATGGAATTGAGGGAACTCCTCAAATATTAGAGGCATACATATAGCGATTTTAGTATTTTCATCAACATGTCAAGCATTTGCATTCAGAAAGTATCATTTGATAAATATCTGATGAAGATCTTCGGAGATAAAGAAGGGAACTCTTCAGTAGATGACAGCATATCATCCGGGATTGCAGCAATCGCTTGTCTTTCTATTGTTAATGCCACTCAAAATAGAAAAATAAAAAAAACTTTAAAAAGTAAAAACTGACTTTATTTTTTAAACAAAATATATAGGAAGCAAACGGTATTCATGAATCCTAATTCTTACTAATATTATAAATGTGAAGTTTGTGAACATGTCTGGATGTTTGTTATTCAATCACGCTGAAACGGCTAAACGAATTTGGATGAAATTTTACACACACATAGATCATAACCCGGATTAAAACACAGGCTAGGCCGAGGGATGCGTGATAAGTCTTTCTGTGATTTTCCGAATAATACGCGGGAAAGTCTAACGTAAAATATACGTCAGTTTAATGCATAACAAATTTCAATGAAAAATAAAGTTCCACCCCTTCAAATTAGGGGCCGTCCAAATAAATATTCCATTACGAATAAGATTAAAGGCTACATCCACACAAAACACTTTCAGTATCTCCCATCAAAATGCAAGCGAGTGAAAGCTTTGAGGTAACAGAGGCAAGTTGGACCTTGATTGCGGATCGCAAATGTTTGCCGGAGCTCACGAGAACCGCATCAATTATTCAAATAACTACGTACAGAGACTGACTAGACGAGTAATTTTGCGAATATTACCCGTAGAGGGCCACGAAATGTAAGCTGCTTACAAGTTTCGCGCCAAATAACTTGGGGATACCCGAGAATGGCTCTTATGTATGGTAAGTATGCAAGTCCGGGGCCGCCCGGGCTCTAGTTAGTTAAGTGACGTCATTAATCTGATGAAAAGACCTATTGATCGTGTGTGTTGCTCTGTTCACAGTTTGGGATACTCAGCTGATATTACACATGAGAACATCACATCAACTTCGGAACTTAATTAATTTGAGAACATGTAATGAAAATCTCTTCAATAAAATACGTTACATATACGTTTCTGTAAGCCGGATTCGGAGAACCACTCGCGGTTATCCAAACAAGCCAAAAAACTCAAGTTAAATATAGGAAAAAATGTTCAATCTGAATAAGTGTGGCACGGTGGCTTAGCTTTGCGGAGGAGGGAAGAAGGATTAAAGAGGTCGCGAAGCTGACATAGTAGGATTAACTGAACGGTGCCGTGTCAGCAAATAAATGACGATTCTAAGGACGGATACTTTATTCACTGGAAGATGTATTTTTAATTGTTTTGAAAAGTGAGTCGGTTTTTTAAAAGTACGCAAAATAAACAACTCGATCACTACTCTTTTTATTGATTAAAAAACAGATTCTCGCTAAGCTATAAGGTCTACATTAGGAAGCAAGCGAAGTAAGTTCCTTCCTTAGAGTAAAAATACATAGAATGATAGTTTCATTCAAAGTTCCACTCAAAGTTAAACAACATAACATAACATCACGCCTGTATTTCCCCGAAGGGGTAGGCTGAGGTGTATAATACACCCACATTTCGCCAGTTATGTTATAGTCCCATGTAATAGGGAGCGAGCCTATTGCCATCAACCGGGCACAAATCCAGACTCCGGGCTGCTACTGAGAATTTCCTAAAGAAAAAACCCAATAACACTTTGCCCGACCCGGGAATCGAACCCAGGACCCCACGATCAGCAGTCGCGCTTGCGACCACTAGACCAATGAGGCAGTTGAAAGTTAAAGCACTAAAACAATCGATGTGCCCCGCAAGCGGCACTTAAAATGTTCAACAACACACACATAGACAGCAGCAGTGAGCAGTATTGAACGTAGACTATTAAGGAAAACTTGAATTTGC
Source organism: Asteroscopus sphinx (assembly GCA_949699075.1). Taxonomy (NCBI): domain Eukaryota; kingdom Metazoa; phylum Arthropoda; class Insecta; order Lepidoptera; family Noctuidae; genus Asteroscopus; species Asteroscopus sphinx. The sequence continues at coordinate 11,755,167 of OX453006.1, read as the reverse complement.
TTCACTCCGCGTGCGACTACTGCGGTTCTATGCTTTATTATTCTGAGGTACCTTTATTCAACATAGACTTTTACTGAGAACAAAGTACAAATAGTTTCCAAGAAAAGGGAAATATGGAGCGTCTTATTCTCAGTATAGTGTCTTATATTTTGAGTACGGAAGCTTTACCTTCAACCACTCTAACCACGAGGCAATTCTACGATTTAGACCATCTCAAACCGACTTCGAATGTCCGGTCGACCGCACGTCGGTGGTAACACTTTGACATTGACAGCATCTTTATTTCGTAAGCAGTAAGGGCGATTTTCGAACTAAAGTGTTACCACTGTCTTGCAGTCGACTGTCCATTTATTCAAATATTTCTCTACTAAGAACTTAAAACATTAATAATTCCGTTTATCTGTCACTTCCAGGCGAGATCAGAGTTTACGGCTTCCGTAAAATAGGCTTAGTCGGAGGCAACACGTCAATAAAATCTGACACTTGTCAACGGAAAAAACGCTTACATTTTCAACGGCTACAATTTTGATTTTAACAGTGACATCCAGCCTGTTCGTTTTAGAAAGTTTTGAAACTATTTAGGAGCCACGAGCGAACTGTCAACGGGAAACACGAAGGGAACTGATACACGAATACTTTAAAAAAAAATGCTATGCAGGTAGATTGACATTCATGCTCCCAGATTTGGAAACCTGTGTTTTTATTTTATTGCTGAAATACACTCTTTTTTTAAAGCTTATAAAAATAAAACAACTAACAAAGTTAAAGTAACTAATATTGAAATTTTAAAGAGAATGAAAACAATCTTGAATTATTAAAAACAGTTAAAAGAAGGCAAATCAAATATTTTGAACACCTACAGAAACAAACAAAAAAAATGTACAAAATACAGGAGGGCAAGATTGAGGGCAAAAGGAGCAGGGGAAGAAGGAAATTAGCCTGGATTGACATCATCAAGGACTGAACCAACATCTCATTGATGATGATCTTTCTTCGCTGCCCAGTCTATGCAGACTAGTACAAGACAGAAGAGAGTTTCGTGCAGTGGTCGCCGACAGAAAGAAGAAGCTGAATTATAAACTTTGAACAAACTGTGTATTACATTATAAAAATAAGCCACATTTTATTACGATTTTGCCATCTTTGTTTTACAATTTTCATCTAGATTGCCCGTGAATATTGTATCAAAACACAGCTATGCTATGCCCAACACATTGTAACACAAACCGCGGTAATACATCCGAGGCCTTATTAAAATTTAACACAAAAGTTGCATCGTGGGGCATAACACAGCATCACATTTACAGGCGCGCCTATAATTTTGCTATCGGTATTACGCCGCGGAATCCTTAATTAATACCCTCAACGTTCGTTTAATATTAGATCATTAAAACCGCAATGTTCTAAAACTTACCTGCTTTCCAAACTCGAAGTTGTATATACAATGAGAAGTTTACGGTTGAACTTTGAACCGGTACCTATGTCAGGTTTACAAGTTATAACTTCCGATTCTAATTAAAAATTTAACAAACCGGATAATAGCAGTGGCTTTTAGCTAAATCATGAATATCATTTTATATTGAATGGCTCCAAAATAAAGGACGGATTAGTGTTTCAATAGGAATTAAGGCCATCACACTCACACACTTACAGTGAAGATGCTATACTACCTAGGTACATTATAATAATATTATTTTGGAGCATCTTCGCAATATCGCTCGCTATACATTTATACTATCTTCACCGTGTGTGATGGCTTTTATTGTTTTCTTTTTCTAAAGTATATGATGGCGAAACGAGCTAAAGGCCCACCTGATGTTAAGCGGTTACCTTTGCCCATAACAACTTCAATACCACCTAGGCTGTTGCCTAAATGGTACCGCTAGTTGGTTCGCCAAACTGAGACATGAAGTTGTAAAGTCTCATGTGATAGTAATTTCACCGGCACCCGTACCCACCCTTCAGACCGAAACACAGCAATGCAAGCATCACTATTTGGCGGAGAAGTAGGTACGATGGTAGTACTTCCCCGGACGAGCTCTTTTACAAAGGAGCTCTACTACTACTAAAATATGCTATACTATGCTCATAACATTAAAATCTCAATGGCAACACACTCCGAAAAGGCACACCAATAGCCAACATGATAATACAAAAAAAAAAAAAACAGAACATCTATAATTCACGCTTCAATAACAGCGAATTATTATTTCACCGTTCTTGAAACAACGGCTTGCTTCTTAGTAACCACTGGAGACTTACCAAGACTAAGCTTGCCTTCGTGATGTCGTTGGCAAGGTACTTAGTTAACTTCCACGGTAACCGTCGGGCTGTACCAAATAAAAAGAAAATTAAATATATTCTCAAGAACGCAATCCGACTCTGGAAAATAGCTTATAGTGTGGCTGTAATTCTGTTTTCATGAAGATAATTTGCAGTTATTTGTTTAGATGTTTATTAATTTGTGTAGTTAAACGCATAACTGTGTGATTTAATAGTTGTATAGAGACAAAGGTTAAGTCGCTTAGTTTCCAGAAAAAAAAGAAGGAAATTTAATATATTCTCAAGAACGCTGTCCGACTCGGATAAACAGCTTATTAGTGTAGCTGTAATTCTGTTTACTTGAAGATAATTTGCAGTCGTTAGTTCAAAAGTTTTATTTATGTATTTAACGCATAATTGTGTTATTTAATAATATGAATAGTTGTATACAGATGAATGTTTCTCCGTTTGGGTTTCCCGAAGAAAAAAAAAAATCTCAAGAACGCAGTCTGACTCGGGTAAATAGCTTATATACAGCTGTAATTCTGTTTCATAATCATCTTTCTTTACCGTTGCTTAATATTATGTATATAGTATGTATGTATTTGGATTTATAGAATATATTTTTGTTTTTATTTTGTAGGATTAGTATAGAATTTTATTTTATTATTAAATTATTTATTTAATTTGTATCCCTGAGAACTCCATTTTCTGTCCAGTTCATTCTTGTCCATCTTAAGGTTGCCTGGAAGAAACCGTTGCTCGCGATAAGGCCGCCATTTGTACAATAGTTTAAATGCATATTCAATGTAATGTATTTTATGGTGTACAATAAAGCATATATAAATAAATTAATAAATTTCAGCCTAAAGACTGCTGGACATAGACATCCCTCAAGCATTGCCACAACAACCGGTTTTGTAATTCTGTTTGCATGAAGATAATTTGATTAAGATGTTTAAGTCCTGTTTGACCACCTCCTGATAGGCACTAGCTGCTAGATAAAGTCGAAAATAGAACAAGATTTGTATGAAATTATCTGCCAGATAAGTTAACCGTTACTTATCAGGAGGTGGTAAAACCGGCTTTTATTTGTGTATTTAACGCATAATTGTCTTATTTAATTAATAGTTCGGTTGTAAAGAGAGAAAAGTTTTGTGGCTCGCATTTACTGAAAAGGATCTTATCACTGATCCAAAACATGGGAGATATAAAGGCATGAACTATACAACAAACAAAAATATATCTCAATTAAGATTTAATTTCATGTGAAACGATGTGTATTCATAACATACACACATAATCAGCCCATTATTGTCCCATTGCTTGGCATGGGCCTCTTCTCAGAATGAGAAGTTTTACGCCTTAGTCCACCACGCTGGCCGAGTGCAGATTGGCGGACTACACACACCATCGAGAACTGCATGGAGTTCTCTCAGGTGTGCAATTTTCTTCGCGATGTTAAGCGATAGGTACTTAATCAAATTCTGATTCCAATCTGGCGATATGTACCAAATGGGCATACAAGCCTTTCTTAACCATAAAACAGACCATATACTCATAAGATAAAAGAAAAAGATAATCAAACAAACACATGTATGTAGAAAATACTTGTTGATTTTTTACATTTTCCACATTTTCGTACAGGATAAAAGCGGACAAAATAGAAAACACAGAATTCAATTACGTTTGTCACGTTAAGTTATTATGCAAAATTGGTTCCAAGGCTTTTTGTCTCAAACAGTCGGTAGCCAGCATTACTTTGTAATGTAATCAAGTAGAAATATTGTTTCCTTTGTATCTTAACTGGGTTTGTGAACGTTAACATATTTTGTTTGAACGTTGGCTGCACTTTTGTTTTATTCAATTTAAATTTCGATTTGGAATCAAGGAGGTTCTTAATCGGTTATTTTTATCTCTTCGTGAATGTTAAATGAAGTGAATAAGACTCATTGACATCAACAAGTCCATAAAGTTAAAGAATTCTGTATGTAATGTAGGTGAATGGGTAATCACCCATATCATCATCATCATCATTTCAGCCGAAAGATGTCCACTGCTGGACATAGGCCTCCCCCAAGCATCGCCACAACGACCGGTCCTGCGCCTTCTGCATCCAGCGGATTCCCGCGACTTACACCAGGTCGTCGGTCCACCTTGTGGGGGACCTACCCACGCTGCACCTTCCAGTACGCGGTCGCCACTCCAAAACTTTACTGCCCCATCGGCCATCCGTTCTGCGAGAAATGTGCCCCGCCCACTGCCACTTAAGTTTGGCAATTCTTCGGGCTGTCGGTTACTTTCGTTCTCCTGCGAATCTCCTCATTTCTGATTCGATCACACAGGGACACTCCGAGCATAGCCCTCTCCATTGACCTTTGAGTGACTTTGAGCCTTCTTATCAGGCCCATTGTGAGCGACCACGTTTTAGTGCCGTAAGTAATTACTGGCAACACACACTGGTCAAAGTCTTGAGACACTGCGGTATATCACCCATATAATAATCATAAAATCATAATGGGTAATCATAGAATACTATGAATTTAATATTATTTAATGAAGGACGCGAATATTTTATCGATTCCTTCTATTGACATCATATGACACTACACACTGCTGTAAAGAAAACACCAATCAAAACCACAAAAGAAGGTTCTCCACAAAATTATCCAATTCGTTACATAATAAAATGGAGCGGTCTCACCCGCAAGCCAATGGGGCATGCCATCAGAATAGCTTCTATCAATATGCTAGGATCTTTCTTACGACTACATACGTCTTTATGGTTCGTTGGCCTCGCCAATACGTCTCTTTAGAATTAAATTAAGGATGAAACCAATAGGAGATAGGCAGTCGATTTCGCGGCGGCCAAATTACGCGCATGCCTTCTTATGCGAAATTTGGGGTACGGATTGAGATAGATCGAGGGATTTCGGTTACATTCGTAATTAACTTGCTTTATAATGAAGAAGACGATGGGTCTACCTTGGATTTATTAAGTTGCAGAATATGTAGCAGGGGTATTTGGTTCAGCGATTTATTTATTTGCATTTCGTTCATCTATTTAAACAAAGTTATAACATGCAATCCGTCTTTGGTTTTCTCTTATGGTACCTGTTATAGCATACATTACGATTTATGTTTATACATCATTTAATTCTGATCCTTAAAGCTTCAACAAAAGACCACGATTACTTATTAAAACGAAATCACTAAGATAATAGGTATTAAAATACCAGCCAAGTGTGAGTCTTACTTGCGCACTGAGGGTTCCATACCACCTGCCTTACCTTATTTTTATTATTTGTTGTTAAACCATAGAACAAATAATAGTACTGTTAAACTACAGAGTATACACTACTATCACACCAATTTTGACGATTGTATGTATTACCGTTTTTAAGATAGAACAGGAACAAAAAGCACTGAAACAACGTTTTTTTCGGAGTTTATAGCGTGGGTTTTCAGTATAGACTTCTTTATTTTTAGTATTGACCATAAATGCGGCTGTAGTAATACATATTCTGTAAAAAATTCTAGTAGCTACCTATTACTTCAGGTTTTATGTATGGTAAAACTGTGCTATTACGGTTTAAAATGTACAGCCCTTAACTGAAAGACAGACGAACAGACGGCGGCGGCGTAGGCAGAGTAATGAGGGTCTCGTTGGCACTCTTTGGTTACGGAATCCTAAAGAAAGTATTTAATTAAACACAATTGAAAAATTAATAAGGCAACCTCTTATATTCCATAATATTCTACAAGTCTATTCCAAGAATAAAAATCTCAAGTAATCCTAGTATTAGACAATATTTTAATAACTTTAATATAAATTATGCTTCGGTAATATTTACATGAAAGACGACGTACCTTTTTAGTGAAATAACATGCAAGCTTCAGCATGAGCGCCGGTTTAATTAATTTACCTTTAGAAGTTAGCTGCTCTTTTGTTTTTATTAAGAGGACCACCCACTTGCTTCTTTGTATAAATTATGTAAAGAATGGACGCGGAATATGACTAATAAAGGACGTTAATTCTATTGGCGTGTTTAGCTACTTAAATCCAGTAAAGAGAATATTTTGTATGGGTTTATTATATTTTATTCGGATATTTTACCAGTTGGTAAAGCACTGTACAGGGTGGAATATGGAAATAAGCGAATATATAAAAAATGTTATAGAAGTATACTAACGGACTGCGATAGGATGAGTTGATGATGATGAGTATACTAACAAGCGAATTCCTCAAACATATTATAGAAAATCCAATATTTTAAATCTAGAATGATTCTGTAATTCTTCATTTAATAACACAACATCATATTTCTAAACCAAGTAAGTATCTACTTAATAAAATTCTTAAAACTGATTGATAGATAACGCACAGCCTAAACCTGTGGGTCCAGAATCTTATTTGACGTAAGTGAGCACTAAAAACGGATTTTTGAAAATTCATCCCCTAGAGGCTTAATAAATACGGCGAGAAGAGTCGAATGGTTCCTGAGATGTTAGCAAAGGGAAATCTCATCGAACACACGGCTAGAGATTAATAAAATAAATCCACACAAAATAATATATACATATTTTGTTTTTTAATGATCCACTAAACTGGATAATACACTTTTTTGTTAACAATATAGTAGTGGTTTCAAGGACATGACCAAGTGCTTATCCGTCTAGAAGTGGATACAACATGCAAATAAATAAATAAATATTTTTGGGTCATTTTTACACATCACCATCTAGTCCCAAACTAAGCAGCGCTTGTTCTTTGTGTACTAGACAATGGATATAATAATTATATACTTTTTTTTAAATCATATTTGTTTATGGCATGGGATGTCGAAACGAATACTACTGTTGCTGGTCAATTGCCTTCAGTATATCGATTACTAAGTAACAATATCTCCTGCCATCATCAATGCTGTTCTATTTCAATGAAAATTAATAGGTAACCACAAATTGGTCTACGTTCAATACTATTTAACGTCATACCGAGATATTCTAGAAAGCAATAATATTGTGATTCTCGTTAAAATACCTGACATTATTAGTCGCAATATCTGTAAGATTAAGGGTACGTTCAGATGTTAAAATACTGACGCGCGTTTATTAGTTCAATGCATTCACAAATCGCGAGTGTCGCCTTTCCAACAAACAGTTGTAGAGTCTCGGCGCGTCTTGATAGAACGCGCGTCCGCATTCTATCTGCACGTAACCTTAAGGTGGGTACTGACCGCTGTTAGGGGCCGTAATATACCATTCGCAGCGAGCATGTTACGTTACGCCGGTCCTAAAATCCGTGTCCGTGCTCCAGATTCGCAAGACACTCTCAGTCAAGATGCGTGTGGCACTGCGCTCGTGACGACTTGTCGCGGCGTACTGACTGAACCGCGTAACACCCAAGGGATTCGCCAAGAAACCGACAGCGGGTGGAGCTCTCGAAACGTACAGCTCGTTGTTCGCGTGTTCGTGCTCGTTTCCACGTACTGACTGCACGAATGCTCGCTCTGTAACATGTTACATTAGGCCCCATAACACCGGTCAGTACCCACCTTAATAGATAGGTAGGGATTCTCAGTTCAGCGTCCGTTGTTTAAGGAACTTACGGCCAAAATTAATATCCAATCTATCCACGATTTGCCCTACTAGAGATATAAATTTGACATATTTTGTATGGAGCTTATGTCAAATTCACATCTCTAGTAGGGCAAATCGTGGATAGATTGGATATTAATTTTGGCCGTTAGTAAACTAAATGTCGAGACAGGGTTAGCATGCCCGCTGTGCTTTATTAAATATTTTAGCTAATATTTAGAAACACCTCAGCTGAAATTCTGAATTAGAGAGTACATTATGTGCGACGTAAACCGATTAGATAAAAAGTCATAATACATCAACTTAGGCGCTGGTCATCATCTGCTCATTACTGCCCCACTGCTGGGCACGTCCCTAACGCAGGTTGGTAGACTACTCACACCATCGAGAACTGTATGGAGTACTCTCAGGTGTGTAGTTTTCTTCCCGTAATTTTCCTTCACCGTTATAGCAAGTGATAATCAAATTCTGATCCGCACATGAATTTGAAAAGATAGAGGTGCGGACCGGGTTCAAACTCGGACCCTCCAGCATGGAAGGCAAAGTGTTCAACCGCTATTGAAGTGCAGTACAATTTGTTATTTTAAATTGTTTGTAATTTACATGAAGACATTGTCTATGTATCCAATGTTATTCTAAATTGTACGATTATTAGTGTAAAATATTTTGTGTTTTTTTTTAGTTTATAAGCAATGTTTATTAAACATGCAGTGGTACGCCACTGACTGCCCCCATGATCTAGATCATACATCTTCTTTGTTCATCCTATAAGGTTGTCCGGAAGATATCACATTTAGTGATAATACCGCCAATGTACCCATAATTTATAAGCTTTTCCTGTTTTCTACTACTTTCATGGTGTACAATAAAGCATATTCTATCTTATCTATAGATAATAAATCCATAATTTAAGTTACGCAGTTCCAAAAACGTATAGAATTTTTTATCAATCCCGCGCCATTTTTACGAATTAGTAAAAGCATAGTTTCATGTCAATATTTGGGGGACATACACCGCCTGACCATAGGTAATTTGTTAACAATCCTATAATCAGTTAAAATCAATTAATTGTTTGACAAAATTAATTACAGCGTAGTATTTAACGGAACATTACACTTGAATTTTCAATAATAGCTTTTTATCGAATAACACGGGGCCGGCTGTTTAATTGCGGTGGGGCTTATAACCGTTCGATGCTCTTTCGGTACACAGAACGAGAATGAATTTTATTTACAATATATTCCCGTAAAAAGTCAATAAAGCGGAAAACTATCGAATTTAATTGTTTTAATTAAAATATAGTTCGTTTACTCGCTCGCCAGAGAGTTGGGAAATTCAGCTTGTTAAAGTTAATTTTTCGGCGAAATTTTATAGCCAATAAATTTTCGCCTGTCCTAACAATAGAATACATTAATTGTAACGACTTTGTTAATTCAAAAGGGTTAGATGGTCTTATACATTTTATCAATCATACCGTAAATGTTTGTTGATTTTGACGGAGGTAAAATTTTAAAGTATAGCCGAATATTTTGGAATTTGAAAAATCTTTCATCATTTCAGCCTTAAGACGTCCACTGCTGGACATAGGCCTCCCCCAAGCAAATGTTGGGGGGATATGCCATAATCGCCACGCTTGGCAGGCGGGTTGGCGATCGCAGTTGGTTGGTTAAATACTCAGAGAACGCTGCTGCCCATCCTCTGGTGAATCCCTTAGTCGCCTTTTACGACACCCATGAGAACAGATAAGGGTGGTGCAATTCTTTGCGTCCGGCACCACACGGACGGAAAAATCTGAAAAATCTTTAGACTGAAGAAATAAGGAAGAAGAAAGAAAAAAAATTAATTAGCACAGGAAAGTGACAGCACAACAATAACAATAAAATTACAAAAAATAGTCTGAATTTGCTGTCGGGTATGCCCATCCCAAAAGGGAAGAGAAACTAGACTTGAATCATGTACCTAAAACCATTATGTTAACCTTATAATCGTTGGTCCGTGTGTTAACTGAACGATTTGACCGACTGTGATCATATTTACACAATATACATATTTGTTTCAAAACAAGTTCTATAGTTATAGACCAAAATGACTCATATTCACAATATTTGGTTTATTTAGTGTCAGCTAAGAAAATCACAAAATCTGGAGCCGATGGAACTGTGAGCGAAACCGCTGGCATCAGTTAGTTATATTTTGAATAAAAGTGAGTGAAATTTTTTTCGTCAAATTCAAAGACGTTAAAATAATAAATCTCTTGGGTAAAATTAGAGTGCTTCACTCGACTCTTGACCGGACTCCTGAGTGGAGTCCATACTAAGATACCCTGTGTGACGGACCCCCATATAGTCATATTTTAAGAGCTCATTCAGGGAAAACTGTCGAAAAACTTTGACTAAAGCCAGACCTGAAATCGCGAAAAATAATCAGCCCTTCCATACATTTCGGTCATACGTATATACGGACATAGTAGGCATTGCATTTTTCTATGAAACGGCTGTTTATTTTTTCACTATTTCAGGGTTGTCGCCATAGATGGGTTTATTATTGGTGGGCGGGAGGTTGGTGCTGCATGTTTCATTCAAGCTTGACGACCTACATTTCGTGGAATTGACACTTAATATTTTAACTTCATATTTTGTATGCTATAGAAAAAGTTGTTCTGTGCTATCCCCCGAATGAGCTCTTCAAATAACTACATCACCTGTCTGTGTTACAGAATAAACGCAAGCCATGAAAGTAGTTGCTGTTGTTGTTGTAGTAATATTGTAATTGAGCTGTTTTCATTTTGTTTCGAGCTTATGACACTCGTGGGTCGCAGCTGAAAATGAAGCGTTGGGTAGTCAGTACCCGTACTGCTGCCTAACATTTTGCTGAGCTGGTGGTGGCCCTTTGGCACTGTCATTTTTTTTGAATGTCATTTTCCTTTTTTAAATTTGATTGTTTGTGCCAATAAACACATTTTCTTTCTTCCTTTATTTCTTTCTTAGTTTGTTCATTATCACAAATATTAGCATACTTTTTATACCATGTAATTTCATGATTTTTTAAAAAGAAAGTATAAATTACCAGATAGTATTCTTATTATTATAATTGGGGTGTCTGTGGTATTGCGTTTATTCTGTTACACGTTGTATATATCAGTACATAATGTATTAAATATTCCATCAGACTGACCGCTGTTCAAAGCTGGTACCACTCCACTATGCAACAACGAGTCGATGTGAATTTCCACTTTGTCACCTTTGTACGGACTGTACAAACCTTTCGGTGTTTTTCTTACACGGTCATGTCAGAATGAAATGGTTCTGAATTAACATATTATGTAGCAAAAGGATCTCTTATTTGTAGTGGAAGTGTTCCTGTTTTAGGCCGTGATCTGTCATATGACCAACTTTTTGGAACCGTGCAACTAGATTTTTAACGTTTCTTGCCAGCTCGTCTGCATAGGACCAACTTTTTGGAACCGTGCAACTAGATTCTTAACGTTTCTTGCCGGCTCTTCTGCATAGGACCAACTTTTTCGAACCGTGCAACTAGATTCTTAACGTTTCTTGCCGGCTCTCTTGCACAGGGCCAACTTTTTGGAACCGTGCAACTAGATTCTTAACGTTTTTTTGCCGGCTCTTCTGCATAGGACCAACTTTTTCGAACCGTGCAACTAGATTCTTAACGTTTCTTGCCGGCTCTCTTGCACAGGACCAACTTTTTGGAACAGTGCAACTAGATTCTTAACGTTTCTTGCCGGCTCTCTTGCACAGGACCAACTTTTTGGAACCGTGCAACTAGATTCTTAACGTTCCTTGCCGGCTCTCTTGCACAGGACCAACTTTTTGGAACAGTGCAACTAGATTCTTAACGTTTCTTGCCGGCTCTCTTGCACAGGACCAACTTTTTGGAACAGTGCAACTAGATTCTTAACGTTTCTTGCCGGCTCTCTTGCACAGGACCAACTTTTTGGAACAGTGCAACTAGATTCTTAACGTTCCTTGCCGGCTCTCTTGCACAGGACCAACTTTTTGGAACACTGCAACTAGATTCTTAACGTTTCTTGCCGGCTCTCTTGCACAGGACCAACTTTTTGGAACAGTGCAACTAGATTCTTAACGTTTCTTGCCGGCTCTCTTGCACAGGACCAACTTTTTGGAACCGTGCAACTAGATTCTTAACGTTCCTTGCCGGCTCTCTTGCACAGGACCAACTTTTTGGAACAGTGCAACTAGATTCTTAACGTTTCTTGCCGGCTCTCTTGCACAGGACCAACTTTTTGGAACAGTGCAACTAGATTCTTAACGTTTCTTGCCGGCTCTCTTGCACAGGACCAACTTTTTGGAACAGTGCAACTAGATTCTTAACGTTTCTTGCCGGCTCTCTTGCACAGGACCAACTTTTTGGAACCGTGCAACTAGATTCTTAACGTTTTGAAAGTGCATGTAGATGCTTATTCGAAATAAATAAAACATGTGCGGCCGGGGCACACGTTTTTTAGGGTTCCGTACCCAAAGAGTGCCAAACGGGACCCTATTACTCTCACTACGCTGTCTGTCCATCGGTCCGTCTGTCTCTCACAGGGCTGTATCTTTTGAACTATTACCGTTCAGGTAGCCGGTTGAAACTTTCTCACAATATGTGTTGCTATGCATGTGTCTATATATATATGTATGTATCTAATAGATATGGCTATCACGACAAATAGTAAAAATTTAAAAAAGGCTAAAATCAAAGAGGGTCCCCATACTAGAAACCTCGAAAAACATGCATTTTTTAAACGTTTTTGTTCTTGCTCTATCTTCAAAACGATAATACGTACCAGCGTCAATCTTAGACTGATTATAGAGCATACTAAGTAGTTTAGCAACAAATACTAAAAATAGGGCAAAAATGGACACATGTCGTGGGACCTGCGTAAGAAAGAGATGCAAAAATTTAATCTTCGCGCACGGTGCGTTGATGTTTTTTGATGAACTCTCGTAAATTAAATCAGGTTCACATAATAACTTTTTAGGTTTTTGCGATCACTACGCGATTAAATCCGGTTAAACTTTGTTTTATTTTAAATCAGTTTCTTTGAGGTATCCGGTCGATGGGAGGTACGGAACCGAGAGTGCGTGAGCCCGACTCGCACTTGACCGGTTTTTTTATTAGTTTCGCAGGTTTTTGCAGTTCTTATGCATCTTCTTTTTATTTTAATGTCTTTAGATACAATGATAGAAAGGTTTTAGTTACCAGTCTATAGTAGATATTTAAATTGGCAAACTGGTTCATTGTTTTATGTACCTATATCATTTGAGTTTCAGGATTTAACTAAGTTTACCCTCTTCGAATCAAAGACAAGCAAAACAATGAAACAAAAATGTCTACACTAAAAATAAATAGTAGCTAAAAGTTTATCCATTCATTTTACAATATAATACAATGTCAGTTCAAATAACATGTTGCTTAGCGCAGTGTAAGCTTTTAATTGAAAATTGTGTGTATCGAATTAATTTATTAATTAGGTCTCGCGCTCCATAACGCTCGTACTCCTTTTATTAACGAAACAGAAATACCCCGGAGTTATGAAATATATAACTAGAAGATAACGTTTGTAGTAACGATAATTTTAATGGATATATACTGAATACAGTATAAGCAGTAAAATTGTTGTTGGTATAACAATAAAAGTAATTTTAAAAAAACTTTCTATTTTTTAACGCATTTATACGCATGTTAAACGAAATGTAACGATTTTATCTTTCCGCAATTTAATACGTTAATTTCTTTCTTTCTAATTTAAAGCCAAGAGACGATTTGAAACTAATATAGATTCATGGTACATTTTTAATCATTAGTTATTTTTCTAATTGAATATAAAACGATTTCTTAAGTAATAAGAATAGAATACTTAGCAATAAATACAGCTGTTAGTCAACATCATACCAATTCACGTAATAAGAAGAAAGAAAGAAATAATTTATTTTAGCCACCGATTAACAAGAAAAAATCAAAAATATCATGCCTATACAAGACCAAAAAAGCAGCAATAATACAACAAAACAACAATATAATTAATATAATACAATAACAGCAAACTTAACCCCAAAAACACGCTAACCTCTAAAACAGCTCAAAGCAAGCTAAAAAATGTAGTCGGTATTTTAATCCAAACGTTCTAACCGAGATAAATACAAAGGCTACACGCTCTATCGCGTTCGCTTACACATATTTAAATTTAATTAACTTTCAAGAGCATATCTCCTTTGTGCTTGGGGGCTAAGAAAGGGAATGTTTGCCGGGGAAATGACTGCCCGCTCACCATTTTCCACCGCATATTAAAAACAAGCTTTTACTGCATAAAATACCCATAGCTGATATAAATGGCGGAACTGGTAATTAATATTTTAGGATTGATATGTTTTGTGAAAGGTAATGTTTGTTTTTATTGAGTTTTAGGGTTCTGTACCTCTAGGGCAGGGACCTCTTGGGTGACTCGATGTCTGTAAGGACCCTTCTTTTGTTCGCAACAACAACTAAAGATGTCGATGGACTTGAGATTGATACAAATGACAAAAGTCTACTACTAGAGCCTCATGGTCCTGTAGAAAAACAACTTTTAACTCAATGCAATAAAATGATACTTCTTTTCAAAGTGTATTTTTATTCTGTTTGAAGGCTAATAATCTAATTGGAATGATAACTTGACAAACTTTATTTAGATGTTTCTTTCATACAGAGTGGAAGCGTGCATAAGAAAATACGTGGACGAATTCACGTTTTCTAACACCCTTCCATTACGGAACCCTTAGAGCGCAGTTCCTACTCGCACTTGTTTTCTTTTCATCGGAGCATTGATGTCATGCTTTTGTTCTGCGCGTATAATATGACAGTATTGTTTCCTGACAAAGCAATATCCAGGTAGGAAAAAATAAAAAAATAACTTTATGTATTATTGTATTTTTCCACCTGATTATAAAAAAAAAATAGAAATTGAATAGTGCAAATAATTAATATTTTACTGTTGTTATTTTGCCTTTGTGTGTTTTGTTAAAAATATTCGTGCATTCAAATCCATAATGAGGTTTATCTTAAGAATGAAATATTATGCCTTTTTTACTTCGGTGAAATTTTTTTCCGCTCTGAGGAAAATAATATTAAAAATTATTGTAAAAAGTGTATCATGTATATTTAAATGTATGTGTATAGTGATTAGTATGTATGTGTATAGTGATTAGTATGTATGTGTAAAGTGTAATAGAAATTACTGTAAATATATAGTTTGTGTGTAGGTATGTAGTGTAAAGGTATACTGTCCCTTCTATAAATCATAAATACTTAATAAAAAATCTAAAAGCCAAAAAAACATCATAGGACACAACTAAATAGGTATGCATTATTATCGAGCCAATCAACAAGAAGTATTACGACTAGCTAGTTAAAGTAGTCACTACTTGTGCCCCAGCGATCATTACTCCGATACATTGTAACTGAATGAAGCTTAAGGACTATCATCTCGACTCGAGTTAGTACTGTTTTGCTCTACTTAGCGTGTCGTTGAAAAAGGGGAAGGTGTACTTAACTTGGGTACGTATTGTTTTTGTTACCACTACTTTACTGTAAAGTATTTTTCTTAGGCAAAGTTAAGTTTTAATTAATTTACTAGTCATTAGTAACCAACGGTTATTGTTTTACAATAAAATTTACATTTCACAATGTCACACATCAAAGCGAAGCTTAACAACCTTTTTGTTAACTTTGAAAAACTAAAACTTTTCTAATTTCACGTGAGGGTTTTTAATATTTTTAATCATAGACTTGTTTTAAATAAAAGCGTAGACGCGACCTTTTTGACCCGTGTTATTGAAATAAAACTTTATATTAAAAAGTTAATTGCTCATGTGTAAAAATATCTTAGTAATAATTTCATGTTTCTTATTAATTTACGTACTATCAATAGAAATTTAGTATTAATTATTTTGGTATCTATTTTTTCTTCTACCAAAAAATTTTACAATCTGCCAGTCGACAGTTCTATGTGGATTGTATCTCCATGGGTACATCGATATTTATGGACTTATAAACTGATAACAGTGGAGCCATTATAATAGGCCACATTTGACATTTCACGTAAGTGTTGCGAGACATTTGCTTTTTATGGGCAGCTATATAATTTATCACTAACATGATGTTATCAATGCATACGTAGATGTTTTCTCCTAACAAAAACCAAAACTATTATTTAATAAAAGCTTTTACTTAATTTGCTTCGTTTTTTGTGCCGCAGCAGTGATGATGGTCCTAAGATGAATTCAGTTTTATTATTATTAATTAAAGCCAAGGCGCATTTGCTAACGCTTAAGTAAGTACAAGTTTTTTTTTTTTTATAACATAGTAGGGCAAACGAGCATGCGGGTCACCTGATGGTAAGCAATCTCTGCCGCCCATGGACATCCGCAACACCAGGGGAGCCGCCGATGCGTCGCCGACCTTTTAAAAAGACGTATGCTCTTTTCTTGAAGGCTCCTTGAAGGTATGCTTTTATTTATTTATAATTTATGTACACACAATGACATATGAAAGGAGACAGCATTAAAATTATCTAGTACAAAGGTACTGCTTATTTCAAAGAAATTTCTACCAGCAGACCTGCGTTTGTACGTGTTATGTCGAAAAGATCACAAAATTGCAAAGAAATTTATAAAAATGTTGCAATGAGTTTAATAAAATAATGTTGCCATTCAAAGTCATTAAAATTATGTCAGGATGATCTTCTCTTCTGATCGGCGATACTCGAACAAATTTTCCACCTGTCTGTCTTCTACAAATATTGCATGTCAATAGTTGAAATTATTCATATAACTTAAATACTTAAAAAGTTTTCGAAACTATCAAAAAGCAAGAAATCTAAAGCAGTACAAATAAACTCTTACAAATGAGTGAAACAAAGATTTTTAAATACACTGTAACATAATCACCCAATACGGTGTTTGAAGGCTCTCGGACTACGAAAGACTCATTGAACACCAATTACCTCGGAGGCCTCTAAAAGGTCTTTAATTAAATCCTTCTCCGATGACGTCATAATTATAGCGAAAATTGGATTGAGACACCCTCTTGTTTCGTTAATTGTAAGTAGAAAATTTCTTATCTAAATTAATGTGTTTTAGGCCTTATTGGAAGTACTTGTTGTTCATTTAGGTTATCGTTTATATTGTGTTTTGTCGGTGTTAAGTTTATTTTGATTTCCACACTTTAATAGAATTTTGCTAAAATATGTAGTAAAGAAGTTAAAATTAACATCTACGTTAGTACAATTTTGTTTTTCGGAATTTGTAACTTTAATCTATGTTTATCAGAACAAAATATTTTCTTTATTTCTTAAGATGAACAAAAACATAATACAAATCACAAGATTTTATTTTATTAAATGTGATTTTTGAATGCAAATATTTAAGAAATAAGATAACTGGACTTGGCTCTGCATGATAGTTCAAAACTTTTAAAGGAAAAAAAGGAATGAGCCACATTTTCTCAATAAAAAAAATTACAAGCTGTCGCCTGCGCCTGCGGCCTTTCTGCCATGGTATGTTGATAAAAACTATCCTACGTGTTAATTTATCAAGCACATATTGATCTATCTGCCAAAATCTATCAAAATCCATTCAGCCGTTCCAGCGTGATTGAAGGACAAACAAACGTCCATACTTTCGCATTTTTATAATATTAGTAGGATAGTATCAGTTTTGAAAAATAAAACTAAACACCATTGTGCTCCATCTACAAATTTTTTACCACAAACAATGTTTTATAAACATACCGCTGAATTTATTTCTTTCAACTGTTATGAAAGGCACAAAAAAGAAAAAGTGTAATGAATAGACAACATTAACATAAATGAAAACCGGTCAAGAGCAAGTCGGGCTTTTGCTATCAAGGTTCCGTACCAAAATTTTACGCGCTTACAAATTATTGTAGGAACTTGACAGCAATACAGGTAAACTAAAATGCGTAAACATAGACATTCCCAATCTATCACAAATATGTATTTCTTCATCATAAAGTGCTTTGTTTTCAGTC
The DNA here is from genome assembly GCA_949699075.1 of Asteroscopus sphinx. NCBI lineage: Eukaryota > Metazoa > Arthropoda > Insecta > Lepidoptera > Noctuidae > Asteroscopus > Asteroscopus sphinx. The sequence goes on along the minus strand of OX453006.1, from coordinate 11,737,257 downwards.
CAGGGACACACGTAGAACCAAATGCATACCAATAAAAAAAAACCAGTACAAGTTGACCTGCGCTAAAAGCTAAAATTGGTAAAAAGGGGAACCAACTCCATTAAATCCTAGGTCAATGGGAAGTACCCCATAGGATTTGATGAGTCAGTGACCTAAAATCTTTGAAAGGCCGTAGCTTTTCATTAAGTTAGAAACTTGATTTTTTTACAAGACTATTGGGCAATAGATATTAGTACTTGTTTGGCATTTATTTCAGTTATATACCTTTAATCGTTCTCAATAAAAATGGGAATCAGTAGTCGGACGGACGAACAGATAGACAGACAGACAGGCAGACGAACGGACATCAGAGTGATCCTATAAGGGTTCCGATTTTTTTATGTACGAAACCCTAAACATGTATAATGAAATTGCACCTACAGTCTCAGACAAACAGTAAAGACAGAATAGTAAATATCAGCTTATTTGTTAGTACTATGTTTTCTTACCTTCACTAACAAAGAGTTTTCAAAGTGAAATTCTATTCCACGAAAGTACATTTTTCCAACTTAGGTTCTCATGTAATACGGTATTGTAGTCGCTTATTTTCTAAGGATGCATTTGATGCCCGGACTAAAGGATAAAATATATAAAAGAAGATATACTGACGACTTTGAAAATTGAAACCATTTGTTCAATTTCAGGAGTGGTTATTGGATTTTGAGTTTCGTTCCGCGTTCATTTTGAGATTTATAATTTATTGGTAGGTACCTACCTACTTTAAAAAAAAAACTTTATTTTAATAATTAAATATTTAATTTTTATTAAATTAATTTTCTTTACTTAAATAAATATTTCTTACACTAGTAAGTATATCCTTCTACTTCCATATTGTGAGAATAGTTTACGGAAAGTAATCTCGGACTCAAAAATATTCGGACGCAGACTGTCTCTCTCTCTCCCGTCTCCCGTCCTGTCTGTCCTCGTAGACGCTCGCAACAATAGGTACCTCTGGTAAAATTATTTACTTTTAATATTATTCTTTGGCGATGTTTGGGGGAGGCCTATGTCCAGCAGTGGACGTCTTTCGGCTGAAATGAATGAATGAATGAATGAATTATTCTTTGACTTCTAAACATTATTTTATATTAAAAGTGAATTAATTAAATTGTCTTTAAATGGTGACGGATTCATCAAAATAGGCTGGATAGTTTTTGCGTGATTCTCATTTTTTGTCCGCATTAGATGTAAATTTACAAATTAATTACACCATGTAATGTAACCATACAACGTACATACCATTTCGTTACACATCGAGACCCCGCCGTGCCTCGGAGAGCACGTTAAACTGTCGGTCCCGGTTGTCATACGAATATCTATGGCAGTCGTTACGGGTAGTCAGAAGCCTGAAAGTCTGACAACTGGTCTAACCTCCGAATGTCGGTATTACCCGGTAACTGGGTTGCAGGGGTCTGATGGCAGTCGCTCCGTGTAAAATACTGATGTTCAGCCGCATCTGGCTAGACTGGAAGCCGACCCCAATTTAATTGGGAAAAGGCTCGGAGGATGATGATGATGATGTAATGTAACCATCATATAAAATATTCACAAATTAAATTGTTAAGAAAATGTTCTAGTTTAACATATATGTATATTTTTTTTAATGGTTAACACTACTCATTCAGACGTGATCTTCAGTTTCAAAACCAATCGCACAGGCACTGTGCTAATCACAGAAATAGATAGAATGGTTGTAATCACAATTTTACTTGCGATTCATGCGTGGCTACTTTCCGAACAAACTACGTCTTACATTTTGACGACATTATTTTTTTAAAATTAACTTTAGTCAAATGTACTTTACAGCTTTTGATTCTGCAGTTAGAAACAGCACAATAAGGAATTTTTGCAGGTTTTTGTTACAGTATTTATAGAAAAAAGTCATAAGGCGTGCTGAGAAAGGCTTTGAAATATCCTGCACTATGGTACAGTGCTGCTACGCCCGCCCTACCCACATGGCCATTCTATCTATTTCTGTAGTGCTATCCAGCCTTCAAAGAAAGTTAATTTATTTATTTTAATACCTTTAGTAGTAGTACCAATATTCGAAACTATAGTTACGTTACGTGTCAATAGCAAATCAGTTTTGTTTTAAAATCTGAACCAGATAGACACAGACTCTAATTGTATTGTTTGAGTTAAAATCTATTTTTGTTTCCACTACGATGAAACTAAAAATAAACAATAGGCTATTAAATGTTTAGAAAGGGTTAAGACAAAAGGTTTGTTACTAGGGAGGTAACCAGGAAAATAGATCATTAAGGTGTTTTAACAAGGGTTCCCGGCCGACCGAACACTACTTAGATACTTTGGCTACGTCAAATCTCGTATATTATTTTATTATAGCCTATTAAACATTTGCTTCCTATTTAATCATTGACGTCACTCGGAAAGCTGCCATGCTGGAGTAGAACCGGACTCAAGGGAGTGGAGACCGCGAATCGGAAAACGCAGCGTAGGCCGCTCCCCAGTCAGGTGAACCGACGACCTGATTAAAGTAGCTGTAGAGGACTGGATGCGTAAGGCAGAGGACTGAGTGTTGTGGCGCAACTTGGGAGAGGCCTATGTCCAGCAGGACTGCGGTAGGCTGAGTTGATTGATTGAAGCTGCGAGCATAAAAATATTTTGTTTTATTCACATAGAATTCCTGCACGTCCATTATCTGTTCTATACATACTAGTAGGTATATATTTACATTTACGTAGATTCTTCACGTCCATTATCTGTTTTATAGGTACATATCAGTATATATTTACGTGTATTCTTCACGTCCATTATCCGTTCTACACATAGCAGTATACATTTACATAGATTCTTCACGTCCATTATCCATTATATACATATGTATAAATTTAGGGAGATTCTTACAAAGAAATACTAATGTATACGTCCTACGAAGCTTTGAAATCCCATCAATCCTAATTTCTACTCCCTCAGACGTGTATTCGAGTTTCATGCGGCTTACTGCACCGCTATACCTGACTAAGCCTAACCCAGTGTTCTTTAATTGGTAACTCTAGCCTGACAGGTTACCCAAATGGTCTAAGTTTAACTGTAGTGCGAATTTGATACATACACTATTACGGCCGGAGAGCCGTGGTGTATGTAGACCTAAAGAGACTTAAAGGCAATTTTGCAAGTCAGATGGATGAAAATGTTCTCTTTGGCAATTTGCATTGCAATGGACATCATACGTCATCAACTCAGCCTATCGCAGTCTTCTGCTGGACATATGCCTCTCTCAAGTTGCGCCACAACACTTGGACTTCTGCCTTCCGCATGCAGTCCCCCCAGGCCACCCTCTTCAGGTCGTCAGTCCATCTGACTGGGAGGCACCCTACGCTGCGTTTACCGTTTGCAGTCTCCATTCAAGAACTCTTCTACTCCAGCATCAATCGAATCATACTTAGCAGTTGGTAAAAAGGTACAATCTATATACTATAATAAAACTGTAAAGGTCGAAAAGTCTGTACATTGAGTTTTTTTTCGCGAAAACCGGCTAGGGGGACTAGAAATAAGCTATAGAACACGAATCAATCGTTTAAAAAATGTATGTCTGTCTGTCTGTCTGTCTGTCTGTTTGTTACCTCATCACGTGAAAACGGCTGAACGGATCGTAATGAAACTTTGCATTTGTATTGGTATTAGTCTAACTTAAAATATAGGGTATGTTTTATCTGAATTGGTTGAGTAGATCCAGCGATACAGCTTGACCCCTCTATTGTATTAAGTTGCATACAAAGTAGAGGTCATGATTGGTGGTTGGATGCAGGTTGCAGGTTCCTAAAAATACAACTGGATTCTATTAGTATTATAGAAAATATAGAATAACATAACATAGCCCATCACTGTCCCGCTGCTGGGCATGGGCCTCTTCTTGGAATGAGAAGAGTTAAGGAACTGGATATTGTTAGTGTAATAGATTATCATAACATAATCAGCTCATTACCTACTGCCCCACTGCTGGGCACGGACCTCTTCTCGGAACGAGAAGAGTTAAGAAACTAGAAAATATAGAATAACATAACGTAGTCAACCCATTACTGTCCCACTACTGGGTATGGCCCTCTTCTCAAAATGAGAAGAGTTAATGAACTGGATATTATTAGTATTCTAGAATAACATAACATTACCAGCCCATTACAGTCCCACTGCTGGACACGGGCCTCTTCTCAGCATATGAAGAGATGTGGTTAGTGTTATAGAATAACATAATCAGCCCAATTACTTCCCACTGCTGGGCACGAGCGTCTTCTCAGAATGAGGGAGTTTAGGGCTAATTCCATGAAATTCCATCACCTTAGCCGGTTGGTTGTAAAAACAAAATATAGTATGGTCGGTAAATAGTGTAATCGTCTGTGTAGGCGCTTATATGTATATATTTGAAGATATTGTGTTCATAATTATGACACGATGTTATTTTCCGACATCCACGCGGACGGAGTCGCGGGCACAGCTAGTCGATCATACAATCGATGTAATACTAATACTTGTAGTATAATTGTCTGGTGGTTTGGGTTTCTATGACCTACTTGAATGGTCCCGGCTGGATCTAGTGCGTCGCGGGTTGCTGAGCTCCCTAAAATATGGTTGAGCTACATGATGGCTGCGGCTGACGTATGCGAGGCATCAATTGGGACAGGTCTATTTAAATCGACCTGATACTTTTTTCAAAAAGTCCAGGCGTTTGTATCTTCCTCATACAAGTACTTAATAAAGCATAAATGTTTGAACTTCAAAAGAGACTGATTCCCGAGTTTGTTTTGATATTTCTTCTCAGAGGTAGTCTCATAGGAAATTCCGATGCCATCTAGTTCTTAAAATAACCGACATGAGTAAATAAATGATTTAAATTCGGAAGAAAATTGAGAAGACTGTTTTGTGAAAAATAATCCCTGATAACAAACCGAAATCACAAAGCCGTTTAAACAATGTTGTCATATTATGAAGACTTAAAAGATATCAACATAAAATTGCCGGCTTTCGTATAGCAAATAAGCAGGCAAACTGCCTTTCTGTTGGAAGCTATAGCACAACATTGCGAACTACAAAATTCAACCTTTGAATAATTCGCTTCATCAGCCGGAAGATGTCCACAGTTGACGTAAGCTTGCAGCTGCGGCTTGCAATCCAGGCTTGCTTCTAAAGGCTTCCGCAACCTCATAAAGTCGTCAGTCCTTCTCATACAGGAAATATAGTAGGTCTCTCTTGTGGGGGACGCTTTACGTGTTCCGGTTCACGATTGACTGTTGCATGATTTATTTAATTACTAATTGCATGAGAAGACTTTAAATATTGACTGGTTGGTTGTGATTGTGCTAGATTGTGATCGCACAAAGATGATTCTATCCTTCAATTTGGTTATCCTATTAACTAAACATACATTAGGGATGCTTTTTTTAAAGCTAAGATTACAAAGTAGACCAAAAATTTAGATATAATTTTTGTACCTACCTTTACTTAACCAAATCTCCACGTACGTACTTAATCTTTAAAAATATTACCTACATAATGGAGCTTTATAAAGTTTACATCATCAATATAACTGTTTGCTTTCAGGCTACCTAAAAAAACATGGTGGCCCAGATAATAGAGTGGCTACCGCCCGAACATTACCCGTGAATATTCATTTAGCTTGGACACGTAAAACAATTTGCCAGTCAAATGAGTTTTCTAAAAAGCCGATTAAGCGAAAACTAAAATTGGTTAATTATTTATCGAACGTGCTATACGCAACGGAATAAGCGTACGGTGTATTTAGCGAGCAAATTTTCAAAGAATAATTTATTAGTGCGGGAAATATTTAATTAGAACATTTTGCAGCTTAACGTTTATGTTGCAGATATAATTTTATAGATTTTGTCACAGTAGGAAACGATAGAGCTGCACATAGTTTAATAAAACACCACCGTAAATACAAAAAGATAACTAAAATCGTACTTTTGTTTATACCTTAACTGCATACAAACAAACTTCCCGAAAACGGACACCGTTCCGGTTTGAATCAAAGGCTCCACTGAGAGAAAGTTCATCAGGTGCAATTCAATATTTATACGGTTAATAGTGGACAAAATTTAAATAGCCCGCATTTATTACCTGAACAAATTCGGAGTCCAGCTTACCTGCAACAAACGTAAGAGAACTTTAAAAACATTACACTCAATGGGCAATTTAGTTAGGAATAAACAACACAAATATGAACACAAAACTGCAATTAGAACAGGATGCATTAGTTTACAAAAAATACAGGATAGTTAAAATAGTGTTCGTGAAAACAAATGAATAGGAGCATCAATTCTAACATGTATTATTATTGGATGAACTTGATTTTAGATTTTTATGTATTTTTAAATACGGTTATAATCAAATCAACCCTTTAAAACCCACAGTTTTGTAGGCCTCTTCCAAACAGAAGGTATAAGCTCGTTGTCACTATGCTGGGTGAATGGGTTAATGACTGCAGAATAAACCCTGTTGCACCTGTCTTTTTGTGTTACACGGCCGTGCATTTTTTTAAGAAACATAAGTTCGTTCATCCATGAAGGGTATACCTGCATTATCATAAATGAGTACATTTTACTAACGCATGAAAAATTACATTATTGTTATCAAAAGTGCACACAACACAAAGAAAAAGAAATACCATGAAAAACATTACACATTCATTAGTTTTAAAATAAAATAGAAAGTGTAGGGACTATTTTCACACATTTTTTTGTATCTAATACAAACCATGAACATCACATCTACAGGAAACACATATTTAATTGTATCAGTTATTAATTATAGTAGTTACGGTATTTTAATATCCAAAAATATTTAATTATATGTACGCATAACAAAATCTCACGTTTTCTTCACAAATATAGATAAAGATAGATTTTAGATCATCATTTTTAATAATAGTGTATAATCAGCTGACAACAATAAAAGAAAATGTTATTTTTACTTCTATTACTATTTTTTTTCTCAATGAAATATTAAATGAAATGTTATTTATTTACTATTACATAAAACATTATTTCGCCAATGTATAGCCAAATTAATTAAAACTGTAAAATACTTAAGAAAACTGACTTGTAACAATTCTTATGAATAAATAAATACAATACAATACAATCAATTATTTGGTTTATTAATGTCATAAAATTTCGGTAAAGATGAAAAGCGCCTGGAACGCGTTTTCAACTTTACTGTACAGTTTGTTTATAAGACGTTTACATAAAAACGTAAAGTGAAATAATTAGCTTTTCAACTTAAAATAAATACAAGGTTCAAGTTCCATGTGATTTGCAATTTCAACTTCCAAATGCAACCATCTTTAGCTGTTTATTATCGAATATTCTGATGGACATATTTTTGCAAACCATTTTGTGATTAAAACTGGAAATAACATTATGTAAAATCTTCAGTGAATATTTTGAATTTGATTAACCTTAAGGCGCTATTAAGAGCTAAGTGGCACCCCCATCAGAAAAATAATAATTAGTCGTTGAGTACAACATAAATCGAAAATTCGTAAAAAAAAATTCAAGTACAGGTACTGTAGTTTAATCAGAAATTAATAACTCTGTAAATTATAGTTCGCTGTAGTTGTAGATACAAAAAGTGGCAAGTGTCAATTTTTCGCATTTTTACTATCTACAACTACACCGAACTATAATTTACACAGTTAATAGTTTCTGATTAAACTACAGTACCTGTACTTCAATTGTTAAAATCGGATTTTCGATCAATGATATATTCAGCGAGTTAGGTACGCGATTTTTTTTTAGTGATGGTGGCGCCATTTAGCTCGTAGTAGGGCCTTAAAAGTAAAAATTCATACATACATAGTCACGCCTGTTTCCCATTGGGGTAGGCAGAGACTATAGATTTCCACCTGCTACGTTCCTGACATACCTATTTGCTTCATCTACGTCCATTAACTTGCTCGTTGGTTGAGAGCGCTCTTTAACCTGTCCTACCGTTAATGAGCTAATATCAATTTCTAAAGAAATACTGTACGAATTGACACTAACTCGAATTCAATTTCGATTGATACAGCACTCGATCCAGTCCGTCTCGTCCGCGATTTGGTTGCAGTACATTCGACGAATAAAAATACAAATGGAAATATGCAAGGGCGAATAATAGATTACGTTGATTTCAATATAGGCAGCAGTGTATTCCTACTATGTAAATAAATTAGAGCGATCACCGTTTGCCTTTCAAGGTGCTTATGGTCGTATTCAGGTAGAAAAATGGCAGCTGGCGGCGGCCTGGCCTATCCACGCTGTCGGCACCGCCGGTAGTCGGCATGCAGTTTCCATCCTAAGGGGCAAACAAGCGTCTGTAAGCGCCGACAAGCTGCGATTGGCTCCAATGCGCGTTAGCCGTCGGTAGTCGTCCCAGAGTAAAAATTGCTGAATTCCCTGCCTCTATCAGCTTCCATTATGTAGTGATATTGGCGCCAATAAGCGCAGGTGCATCGGCACTGGCTACCGTCTTTCTATCTGAACACAGCCTAAGCGCCGACAAGCTCTGATCGGCTCCGATGCGCGACATTGGCACCGATAAGCGCCGGTGGATTGGCACCGGCTGCCCTCTTTCTAATTGAACGCGGCCTACAACAATATTTCTTTAGCATGTTTAGCGGGAGACAAATGTATTTTTAAACGCACCATCTACAAACAAAACATGACACTTCTCTTATCCAAAGTGGCTTCCATCATCAAATCCCGTAACGTTTAACCCAAAAAAACAACGCTTTTACTAAAACGTCACGAATTTTAACGCTAAAGAAATCCGTGACGATACATACACACAAGTATCTTTTGTAAGAAAAAACAAATCTTTATCTTTGCAAAGGAGTCGCCGTCAATATTCGGCGTAGCACACACTGTTTGCGCTGCGGCGCGAGCTAACAGCGGGGCTTTTATACTAACATTTAAACAAGGGATCCCGCTCGCGGGGAAAGATTAAGCTTTGTCTTCACGTAATGCAAAACAGACGATGGTTTGAAACAGAATTTGATTTTCAACAATTTATCGTTTTGAATCATGGCTTGTTTCGGATAATTTGAATGAGTGTCTTCAGTGTATGTTCGTTCGCTTGGTTTTATTTGTACTTACTAAAATTATTGTAATTGCAGTTTAACAATTTTACTGCGAGAAAAATCTATTATTGATAAATATAATACTTACTACAAAAGTTTTCTTGTGAAAAAAAATAAAAAAATTATGAAACCTCGTATGACCGAATCCTTAGAACAACGAATTTATTTGATCACTCGCTAACTGAAATGTACTGAGTAAACGCTTAACAGAGTTTTGTCCACAAATGTAACTTAAAAGATCTTGTTCGAGCATGATCATTTTGAGTTTGCTAAGTACTTTTGTTCATATTGTTTCGGTTTCATTACAATACTTAAGTGTTTTTTTATTATTCTTTACTGTACAGAACAAGTGGTTATCTATCTATGTATAATTATAAAGACAGATGTCTTGACTGAATGATTCATCAATGCAGAGCCGAAACTACTTTGGTTATAAACATGAAATTTGGACAGTAGGTTCCTTTTGTTACGAAAGCACCCACTAAGAAACGATTTTTTGAAATTTACAAAAGGGTTTGTATGAAAAATTTGTTTGTTTTGTTTTTTTTTGGATCGATTCTCTTAACTTTATTTTTTCCAAAATTACTCTCAATAGAGGGTCCAATAGGGTTATTAATTATCCATACATAATATTATACAAAAGAATATTATAGCGTAGTTGGATGAGTCGAAACTTAATATAAATAATCTTCAAAGCAATTAATGAATTACGTGTTTGTGAATTTCTCGAAAATCAAATTCAACGGAGGTAAAAAATGGGTGTTAAAGTTTCTATGAAAAAGCTTATTGGGGTCGCACTTACCACAAATACTCTTTAAATTAAATAACAAGAAAAAAATACCAACATATTTTTCTTTTTCTAATATTTCGAAGGGAAACATTGTAATACTTTTTACGCAGGCAAACTCGCAAGAGTACTGCTAGTGGTCTATATGAAAAAATGCATCACCACAATGCATCTTGTGTGTTACTTACGAAAAAATCTCAACTTAGCGTAGTACTTATTACATAGATTCCTTCATATTCAATAATGGTGCAAAAGTACTCAGCAATGTTGCTAGCTAACGAAATAGATATTCCAAATAACGAATAGAAATAAAATACAAATAGATATTCCATAATTGTTTATATCATGAAAACCAAAAGACTAATAGGATCGAGTTTCCACGTTATACAACAATAAATAGAAAAATATTTTAGCAAACATTTCAATTATAAAACCTATTGTTAAAAAACTATTGTATAGAAATAAATTCCATATAGAAATATTTACCTGCGTTATGATCTAATAACATGAATATAATTATTATGCAGTTTTCTTTACAATGATTTTATTAATGAAACCGCATATTTAAGAGGCTGACAACACCCAAAAAATCAGACCTCTGCGGTCACTGTCGTTTCGTACAGAACTGAAAGAGAGGCAACGAGCCGAGGGACGTCGGATACGCCGCTCAACTTGAATGAAAATTAACAAAAACATTTTTAAATAAAAAACTAAAAGCTTATTTGAAAAACGGAAACAACAAATGTTTAGATTATTGTCTTTCTCAAATGTTTTCTTAATTTTATTTATAATATTTAGTAAATAATAGAGACTGTTTGCTTTAAAGCATTTTTTAAGAGGTTAGTTTACACTTCTTTTCTATCGAGAAAACTTAAAGAAAACGTGTTTTGGGCACAATACAGTTTCAGAAAATACGATCAAGATTAACATATATTTTTTTCACTGCCACAAACTGAATAGATACAGCTAAAAATGTTTTTAAAAGAAGCCTATTTGGGGCATTTGGCTGTTGTCAGCGTCTTAAGGGAGCTGGCGGTGTGTATTCCCGGCTAAAATTAAGTAAGCTTTTTTTAAAAATGGCAGTAATTAGTAACAAAACTAATATAAGCAGAAGCAGTATTGTATAAAAATTACATACTACGCTAGTTCCGCTTATAATGGTTTTTTACCATTGATATGCGGTTAACTGTACGTACGTTTTTTTAAGCATAGATTTCCTATTAAATCCAGAATAAAGGCATTTTTTATCTTGTTTTCTATTTTATCTGTATTCTAGACTGTAGATCTGTCCCTTAGATTTTAAGCGTACCATTTTCTATATCGATGTATCGTTTCACATTATACAGGGTGATTATGAAAACATCCCTCTGGATCGTCCTACAGGTTGAGCCAGTTCTGGACTTTTTTTCTTCCTAATTATAAAAATCTGCCTAAGTACACGTGGTCGAACATCAACATTACGTTGTTAGGATAGGATTGAGCTTAGGACTCAAAATCTTTAGGTATATATTTGCCCCACCATTCACCAACATTTGTTTAGGAGCAGAATTCTTATTTGCTCAATAATTGTGATTACGTATGGAACAATGATCTTCTATTATAATACAAACTGAAATCATGTATGAATGTTATCATGACATAATAACATTCGAGTTCTTTCAGAAAAAAATTGAATTGGTAAGAATAAAAATCTATAGGTGATGTTCGGACTCCCTTATTTTTGGTATCTAGTGTGTCGTAGAGTTGTATTACTTTTTCAATGTAACATGAAAATAAGTCTCTAAATAAGCTTTGAAGTAGTGCATGATAACTTATTTTACGACTCAAGTAATTCATCATTAATTTACCCGCCTTACCTAAGTCAGGTACAAAGACATAAATACACATCTCAGATGCTTATCTCCAGCCGTCTGTACCACGACTTCGCCGTCCAATTCGGCAACTTAAGATGCAGCCCTTTCACGATAAGACCACCAGATGTCGCCGTAGATGTAATTGCGTTCGCCTTTGTGCCATTCCTAATGAAAGGTTCACGAAACTGATATCTTTAATCAACGCGAACTTGTATAACGATGCGGGTGTTTGACGATGTCGCTGTCAATGTACGGTTTATGACAAAAATAATTATGGCTGCCGGCGGTCACATGTCAGCGTTGTTGTGTGTACTAAATTAATTAGTATGAAAATAGGATTTGGAGAAAGGTTTAGTATGTGGAACAGAAAGGAGCGTGTTGGATAATTAGTGTTGTGTTTGTTATTTGATTAATCGAAGGCACTACAATTGTTGCACATTATAAAGCGATTGATTATTCCGTTAGTCATGAAATGAAGAAATGTACTAGCTTTCCGATCTACTTCAGCTTTTTTTCATTTAGAAAGCAACGCTGTTTACAAAATAACACCAACTACCTACCCACAACATATGCATAAATTTATTTGTGTATTACAATTATTGTGTTGCTCGGAAATGAAGAAAATAACGTTAAAAAGTACCAAAAATTTTAATGAAATTGTCTGGACAAATAACGGCTCAGCCAAATTCAAAAATTACCAGCAACACAGAAACGTAAGGAAACTAATCTCTTTGAGACAATACTAAGGCAATATCTTTGGTTTATGACGGCCGACTGACTAAATCTACAAATATTTGAACATTCCCTCACTGAGACACCATTGTCTAGGTCAAACTAATTTTGGGATCTTCTGAGGCAGTAATTTAATTCCGCATTAAGACCATCAGTTAAAATCTGGTTAACCTTTTAATTACATTTATTTATTGAGGGGACTACTTCAGATATTTTTACTAATAGATGAAGTGCTGCGAACAATCATAGTGAAGCCAAAAGAATCCGTGCTCCTTCGTGTACATCCAGCGCTCACGCAAACACATGCACCTCAAATCGTGCAGTACACATGTCGCGACATCGTCTATTAAGTATCGCGAAAGCAAATATCCTTCAGGTGCATGGTTTATGCGTGAGCGCTGGTTGTACACGAAGGAGCACAGTTTTTTTGGCTTCACTATGACTGTTCGCAGCACTTCGTCTATATTTTTTACTATGGCCGTAACTAAAAGTAAATATGGTACACCATTAATATTTGTATGACAATCTTTTTATACAAAATGTACTGAATTTGAACATACAGTGTGGTGTAGTCAAAGTAAAGAGTGTCTTATTATGCAACGATAGGGAAATACGTGCAAAGTTGGGAAAAAACTGAGTAAAGTAGAGTATGATGTAAGTGTAAAATTATGTTAAGTATATATAAAAGTCGTGGTTGCCTACAAAGAACATAAATTTCTTGTGTATAGCCCATTCACAATATACAACGGCAGTTTCTTCCTCCCGCCGCGCACTAATAACTACTTAAGCTTATCCAGAAAGTAGTCTAGATTTTATTGAATACTTTACGGTTTTGTAAAGTTATTTGAAAATATAATTGGATGAGTAGCTTCAGTGTTATAAATATTTGTAAAACTTTTGCTGGTATATTTCTTATAGGGTAATTTTTTAAATACCAAAAACATTAAGTGTAGTTTCTGCTCATAATTCCGTATAACTTTAACTATAGAATATAATAGGGGTATAAAGATTTCCTTAAGCCTAAATGTTAAACATATTTACATTTGTCGTACATATCCCGAGGCCCCATCATTACTGAATGCGTTATTATACTATGGGACCAATTCTAAAATCGTGGAAAAATCATCAGCTGTCCCATAAATTTTGATCGAGTTAGGTATTCCACTTATGATTATGATATAATCAGCTTTTTTTCACGATTTCAGAGTTGGTCATAGTAAAAGTTGTGCAGAATGATGAGCAGAGATTATACTTCATCATCATCATCATTTCAGCCTGAAAGACGTCCACTGCTGGACATAGGCCTCCTCCAAGCATCGCCTCAACGACCGGTCCTGCGCCTTCTGCATCCAGCGGATTCCCGCGACCTTCACCAGGTCGTCGGTCCACCTTGAGATTATACTTATTTTTCGGTGTTTAAAAATTATCCTGCCTGTCTATGAATTCCTCTTATAAATTAATTCACGTAAATCAGTAAAAGTTTAGTTGAGACAATTAATTACTACACATTATCTTACAAGAGAAACTATATTCTTATTAATAAAAACCTGTGGCACCTATTACTTAATTATCTAGTTTTTGTTGAAAGAGTTTTGTTTACTCACTGTATGCACAATAATGCTTAGGTAGCTTAGTTGCCCAGTGTGTAACCTTCCTTAAAACTAGCGCAGAATGATGTAAACAGCTGTTACATTTAAATCCAAATGACTATGCAAATTTTCTCATCAATTTACGTAGTACAACGTACCAAGAATTTTGATTGAAGTCAAGATGGTTCAAAAGTTCTAGTATATTATTATATTATATGTGTTTGATAGAATTTATGACAGTTTATTAGAGCTGATAACAGTTTACAATATGTAATTGAAAAACTGAAAACCTCTTAGGGCTCATTATACTCATCATTATGAACAACTTTTACTAAGGGACCAAACCAGAAATCAAGAAAATAAACAGCTGTTCCTTACATTTTGTCGATTTATGTGAACACAAATGTAGGGAATAGTAAAAGTTGTTCATACTGACGAGTACAATGACCCCTTAAGTGGTTTTCAAGTTATTTCATTTACACGTTGTATACCTATCAATACTAGTTTTTTTTTTACAATGTAGTGCGACTTGTGTAGGTACTCCGTAAGACCCTTCTTGCCATCTTTATAATTTTTTTCCAAGATCAGATCAAGGTAAAAATACGTAATCGGATACCTACTGAAAACAACGATAATTAGATGTAGAAGACCCAAGATTTAGCAAAGACCTTTAAAAAGCACTAGGTAGCTACATCATGATTGATACTGAAAAAGAAATCTAAGCGCAACTCTAGAAAGATTTATAACGAAGTAATATAACCCTTAAAACACGGCCTACCTTCGAGTTTGAGGGTAAAACCTGCGAGTCATGGGCCGCTGACATCAGATTGATATTTAAAAAAGAAATCTTTACCCAACCCTACCTAGCTTTATACTTAACGATGTAGTATAACTTTCTATTTGCTTCGTGAGTATAACCCTTGCCTTACATCCAGACAAAAATGAAGGCCTGCCTTCGAATTTGAGGGTAAAAGTAGAATTGATCCTGCGGGCCGTGTGAGTCGTTCCGCTCCGGCGCATAGCGGGGCACCCCGGGCCCATACATCACTTAGTCACCCGAGACGAGTCCCGCGCATGCGTATAACGCTGTTAAATGTAAACTTTATACTAAGCCCTTGGGTATTGACGGATAATTTAGCAGGTGAGATGGTAGTTAGGAATATTTTAAACTTATTGGTTTTTTTTCTGTTTGTTTTTGTTAACGAAGTTAAGGATTTTGTGCATTTTGCTGATTGACGTATTTGAAATCATTGATCATGACCTACGTTAGAATATAATTCCATACCTATGGGCATAGATAATATACTTGTATTTTTACTATGGAAGCTATATTTGAAGATATTAGAATAGGTAATTTTTCTAAAGGAAAAAAAAATAATCTAAAAGCAAAATGTTATAGAAATAACTTACTAATTAGTATAATATCGTCGCAAGAACCAAATGAACATGTTTGGAATGAAATACGTAATAAACTTATAATGACTGTTTCTGTTGCAATTAGTAGATACTTTCAAAACCTACAGTTAAGTTCCCGCTTACATTTTTGTGTAATATCCATATGCTATTAATAAAACAATGCTTTTGTTTTGATCAACACGAAACGAAATGACATCTCTCGGATCTTAAGGACATTCAAAAAAATTCGTAAAAGTCAATTGAATTTACTTGTTGGCGCCCGATTGGGAGAGCAATCAACTTCCCCAATTACATGTGATGGCGGACAAAAAAAATATTTTACATGCGTTTTGTGCTAAAGTCACGGGTTAAAGTGTGCTTTTTACGCGTAACACAATAAAATCCCACAAAACCTACTGTAAGAAAATGGATACAACAAATTCACCAAATATAATCATAATGGACCTGTGAATATCAAACAACAAATTAGTGACGAAGCCCGCACCACTGACTTTTCGTTTTTTTTAAATGGTGAAACGAACTAAAGGCCCACCTGATGTTTAAAAAAAAAAAAAAAGCCATAAAAACTGCAATACCACCTAGTCTGTTGCCATAATGGTACCGCAAGTCGGTTCGCCAAACTGAGACATGAAGATGGAAAGTCTCATGTGATTGTAATTTCACCGGCACCCGTACCCTTCAGACCGAAACACAGCAATGCAAGCATCACCATTTGGCGGAGAAGTAGGTACGGTAGTACGGTGGTAGTACTTCCCCGGACGAGCTCTTTCACAAAGGTAGTAGAGCGCCTCCATCACTGATAGCAAGTGATAATCAAATTCTAATATGCACATGAAACGTGGGAAACCCATACTTGGCATACCTGAGAGTGCTCCATACAGTTCTCGATGGTGGTCTACCAACCCGCACTAGGGCAGCGTGGTGGACTAATGCCCTAACTTCCTCATACGAAGAGGCTCGTGCCTAGCAGTAGGACAGTAATAGGCTGATTATGTATGTATGTTTTTATATAATAACTATCGGTCGGGCACACCCGATGCAATAACGTGAGTGAAACCGTTTATTATTTTATTATTTAACGCATTTACGCATGCGAAGCCGTTAAACCGTTTATATTAATAATTATGTATGTATGTATGTATTGACAAAGAACAACATAACGTTAAGCTTCCTAAAACTATGAAATATGGAATGCCCTTATCCTATCTGGCAGTAGAATAATGTGTGATAAAAGACACATTAGCCTATCAGAGCTGTACCTTCAATATTTAATGTCAGGAGAGTCCAATAACTCCATGACTACAGAGAGTCCTTATAATTGACAAAGATAAAACAGAACATCTTACAAATTCACCTAAATATCCGGTAGTTTATTATACTTACAGCACCTAATTGCGGGCAACCTACAAAATCTGTGTATAAACGCTAGTGTAGAAAGTAATCCCGGTAGTCAGGTAATAAACATAAACGTTTTCCCCAATAAGACTCGATGCAAATTGAGTCCCGGAGGGTCGCACGACGGAGTATTTACCTACCTATCGTAGAAACCCGATCAGGCCACAAGCCACTAACTAGTTGATGTCGTTCAAAATATTGCTGATTCGAATAAAAAACCGATTGCTATCTCACTTTGATGTAGTCAGAGGAAATGGGATCTGCTTCCGATCCGCGAGAAAAGGGAGAAAATCTCCTTCCCGTTTTCTGGGTACCGCGGGCAGTGTTCCGGAACCCTATTAATCTTGGTTCAATATTTACCTGTCGGTTACGCCTTGTGGTCCCCTCAAACAAAACAAATGTATCAATATTGTATTCAATGCTGCCTGGAAGCGAACGGTGGAAGTCAACTTTTAAAATAGTTTGTGAAATTGAATGAAATGTGATTTTGTTTCGTGCTTGATCAAATTATAAGTACAAAAAGTGGACTAAAATTTATGTTGACCGTGTCAGCAGAAAAAAGCGAATACTTCAGAAATAAATTGCAAATCATTTGAACGTAAATTACCAAATCAAAATTAAGGAATCGTCCTCACCTTGCACAAATACTGTCAATCTTAATAACATTTTCAAGTACAGAACCAACGCGAACAAACAGATTACTCGTCTGGCTTACTTTTTAAATTTCCTCGAGATTGTAAAGAGGACGGATAGCGTCATATCATCGTGGAGGGCCCGGTGTCGACTTTTGACCGTTTCGAGTGCCGATCTAATTTGCCGAATCGTGGAAGCATATGAAATTTAATCGGTTCGCTTCACCGAAGATGGTTTTCAATAATACTGTGAATTTTCTGAGACATTACTGCCTTGTCAAGAAATGTGACAAGTTTTTTTTCAAAGAAACATTTTGATAGGGATGATGCAAACTTGCTGAGGTCGACTACTGAAAATAAACTGCTGCATGAAACATTTTTTCAGATAGGCATCGAGAAATCGAGTAAAGAAAATAATCAGTATAAAAGACGAATGATGCTACCCGTCTACTCAATAATGTTCCTTATTCTTTTCCTTCCTTTTTTAAGGACTAGCCCTACCGGGTAGCATACGGTCCGATGCAAACAACACTAAGTGTTGATGGGGACTTAAATGATTAAAGATTGTCGTCAAAATTGTCGATGAAAAACGATCCTCCCATAAACAAGAGAGGGTGAAAGGTATTGCCTCCCTGATTAATAGGTAATTAGCTGAGTCATTATTGAAATCTCCTTGCATTTCCTTATATTGTCTAGAGTCTGATACTAATTTGATGTTTTAGAATTGGTGTTTTTGGAGATACAGGTGAGTAAATCCTACTTTTATGAAAACAGATTCGCTGCTCTGACCCACGGCCGGCGCCGGTATGAGGGTTTGACCTACTAACAGTTTGAGGTCCTGATTAAATTTCTCAGGTCGGACAAAGATGTTTTCTTTTTGAGAAATCTCTACTTAAGGAGAATTAGGTTTAGTTGGTTCCCGATTAAGAATAAGTGACTGTTTTCCGAGCATGTCGGATAAGGCGATTAAGGAATTTTTATAAAGAGGATGGTGAGCAGTATACTCTTTTGTGATGGTAAAAATTAACAACACACATTGTTCACCAATTTGGCAAACATGGTGGTATTTTTTCGTATTCAGAAGTAGAAGATTGCAGGTTCATGTGATGGGCTCAAGGTCTACAATTTTGAAATTAGCTCATGTGGGGTAATTGTATAACAGATTCAGTGACAATAGCTTTCATTTTGATATTACAGCAATATTTATTGCGTGGTGCATAGTTGCCGATAAGAAGGATTGTCAAAACTTAAGGAGCAATGAACATAGAAATCAACATGATTGCGATCGCGAGTGAGTTACACAATTCGGCAGCTGATAAGTGCCTAATACCGTTATCACCTTACTGCGTGTATTTGATACTACCTGTGCCCGTGGCTTCGCCCGCGTACTGAAATAAAATATAGCCTTATGTTATTTCTGAATAAAGTAGCAAATGGTGAAATATTTATTAAAATCGGTTCAGTAGTTTCAGCGTTTATCGATTACAAACAAACAAACGAATCTGTCCTCTTTATAATCTTAATATACATAATTCTTTTGTACGTGTGTTTGTCACCTAACTCCTCCTAAACAGCTGGACCAATTTGGATGAAATTTTGTGTGTATATTTCAATGGGTTCCTGAATGGTTTGAAAACACAATTGCACCCGGTAGGTGGCGCTGCTGTCGGTATGTCACTGATTTTCTCCTAAACGGCAGGAACGATTTTAATGATATGTGGCGGTGCCTTTTCCTGCAGGACGACGACCTCCGGATCCGCTAGTATTAGTATAGATTGCGTATAGGTCCTACTGTATGCTTATCAAATAATAATCTTCATCATCATCATTTCAGCCGAAAGTCGTCCACTGCACACAGGACACAGGCCTCCCCCAAGCATATGTTGGGGGGATATGCCGTAATAGCCACGCTAATCAAATTATCGTCAATCAAATAATCGTTTCACGAATTTCAAACAGCACGGAAATTACCTGACGCTGACATATTTATGAGTTGTATAACAAAACCACACGTATACACAACACTATTTGTTAACAATTTAATCCATGACTTCATCCAAGATGAACACGCAACGATAATTAAATTCAAAACAAAAGCAGTAACAAACGGGACGTGACGTACCCGCTGTAAGTCGAGCGTTCAGAAAAAAGCTTGGATTTGTGAAAATATAACTTTCCCCTAACACAACGTTTTCCTACGTTATTTCCTTTGCAGTCGCAGGTGAGATTTATCTTCGGATAATTGGATAAAGAACGCGTTTGCGAGAAGTGATACGAGGTGGAAGAAGGGGGAGTAGGGAGGCAGTGCTAGTGAAAAAAAATCGTGATAGCCACTGATATGTTACTTTTGAATATTATATGTTTTGTTTGAGCTGTACCGGCAATGCATGAATAAATATCGTAATGTTTTTTGTTGGAGTGCATTGCATGCTAAAGGTTATTAATTAATTTGATAAAAAAATACTTCCATGTTTTAAAATAATACTGAATGTTTTTTGTTGTTCATTATTTTTACAAAAGTTCACCTTTCTGTTGTGGAAAATGTATAGAAGTATTAACCTAAGAATATCCTCATTTCCCTTAGTGGTAGAACTCATATATATAATTGTATACCTAATTGTAGTCTCTGTTATAACGTATAATATTCAATGTCATGGATTCCTAATAATTTGTGTAATCACCATGTAAATTATAATTTGTAGTGTCTTTGTTTACATGCATTGTTGTGATTATTCTGTAAATTACACTTACAATGTTGGTGTGCTGAATAAATAAAAATAAAATAGGTATAGAAAAAATGGGTAAAGAAAGACGAAAACATAAAATTTGAAAATTTAGGCTCTTTTTATAAACTATTAGGTTTCGATGCTTATAATCCTATCATACTAATATTAAAAATGTGAAAGTTTGTGAAGATGTTTGGTTGATTATAACTCAATTATACTAAAATAGCTGAACAGATTTGGATGGAATTTGGCACAAAGATAGACTATAATTTGAATTAAAACATAGGCTACTTTTTATCACGGAAAAATGAACAGTTTTTCTGTGATAAGATGAATTATCACAGAAATTAATATAATGAATTACAATCATATATGAGACTTTTCATCTTCATATCTCAGTTTGGCCAACCGACTCGCAACAACCTAGGTGGTATTGGAATTTTTATGGGCAAAGGTACATGCTTAACATTAGGTGGGCAATTAGCTCGTTTCGCACTCCTATAACATGGAAAGACGGGCAAAGTTTAGTCAATAACTATTTTAAATTTTGATTGAACAGCTAGATCATTTATTCATTTGTTTCCTGAAATCCCAAATGTACCAAAACGTTCACATTGTGTCAATTTTATGACCTAATTTAGTCGCTACACGCATTTCAGCGTATAATCAACCAAAAAGTAAATATTAATAAAACTTACACTGTTACTAAAATTATTTGCCGACCGCATTAAATTAAACCTGTCAAACACAGCGGATTAAAATAAGACACAAAACAAACCGCACGTCCACCAACCTCATTTGTAATGAGCTTTTACATAGTGCAGAATTAATATCAGACCGGAAAACAATACTTACCACAAAATGTTCATTTAATATGAAAATGTGCACTACATATTATGCACCCATATACGTACATATTATATCTCACAAACCACCCAAATATTTAATATCAAGGAAATTATTTCAATTTTATTAACAACTAGCCTATGCCCGTTGATTCGCTCCCGTCGTACGAAAAGTAAAAAAGTAGGTATTCCAGCTGGCGAATTGCGTAACTCACTCGCGATCGCAATCAATAGGATTTCAATGTTCATTGCTCCGTGTGTTTTGACAATTCGTCTTATCGGTAACTATGTACCACGCAGTGAATATTTTTATCATTTCAAAATGAAAGCTAATGTCAATGCATTACACAATTACCCCACAGGACATGGTCTATCTGTGTCAAATTTCATCCAAATCGGTTTTGTCGTTTTTGCGTTATTCTCGAACAAATAATACAGTTTTATAATAGTTAGGATGGTGATCGGAACAATGTTTATTTAAAAAAAATCACCGTTATATTACTGTTCCGAATTTAATTAAGTTATTATAGACAAACAGAAAACAATAAACAAGTAAAAAAAAATGTAAGTTTTCATTCAATCACAATTTCGTCGAATTTTTCACAGAAAACAAACATAAATTTTCAGTTTAAAGTTTCAATTGTGTTATTTAACTATTACAACAAAATGATCACATACACACAGGATACATTTATACAAAACATAAAGTTAATTAGTGCTTTGAAATAACATTCCATATTCGACAACGACGTAACAAAAGGGAAAAATGAAACGGCTAGTGTTCTACAGTTGGCAAATACCGTAGCAGAACAATCAGAGAATTGAAATATTTACTGAAACTTGAACAAAACTAGGCAGAACACAATGTATGTTATGTGAAATGTGTTAAACATCGAGGAACCTGACTACACACAGAGTTTAGCGTAGCGCAAGCGAGCGAGAATGCTATACTTTTGTGTAATTTTGTTTATGGATATTTCAAAAGTGCTGTGTTGTTGGAAAGCGTTTTGCGTTCATATTCTGTGTTATCAAGTCACAGAAACTGTAAATGGGACCTTCATATACGAAATAAGCAGGTTTCCAGATTATCTTTCATGAAATGGTTGGCATATTGTTTATGGATCAAGAAAATATCATGCAAACAGTACACTATTTTTTGCAAAAAACCGAACTCCGTTTTTTAAGTATTTATAATCCTACCAATATTATAAATGCGCAAGTAGGGATGTTTGTTTGTTTATTTAGAAAGAAAGAAAATTATTATTTATTATTATTTATTTGTTTGTGCTTTAATCAAACATCAAAAAATTATGATTTAGTAGCTGAAGCCAGAGGCTTCACTCCCGTGGTATGTCAATAAGAAAATATCTTAAGTATATGTTAATTCAAGACATGGTCTCTCTATGTATTAAATTTCATCCAAATCCGTACAGCCAGTTTAGAGTGATTAAAGGACAAACACAAACATGCATACTTTCGCATTTATAATTAGTAGGACTAAGAAAATTCTAAAAATCGGAGTTCGGTTTTTGCAAAAAAAAATGGTTTGTCATTGTCATGTAGGATCTGCTAATTCCAATAATTATATTGGAATAAGCTTTAGCTTATTCATTAGAATAAGCTCCCTCAGTAAACACAAAACGCATTAACGCGGCTTACACTACGCTCAGAAGTGGAAAGCCAGCTTAGAAAGTGAGAAAAAAAGTGCGACACACATTTTGAAATTCTGAACAAAAATTCATACATTCTACGCACCTAATCAAATATACGGTATATTTGATTTTGTTTTGCGGGCAGTGAGTGAGTGATTTAGAAATGTATTTACAAAGTGAAGCCCCAAACACACGAAAGGGTTAGCGTGGCGTAAATTGAGAGCGGTGAATATTCATACATATTTCTGGCATTACCTTGACCATTTCACTTTATGCGACCGTCTGTCGCTTGCGCAGGAAGACGCCACGTCCGAACACTTATATACTTTAGGCACTTCAATTTTATTTACACAATTCTACAAGAGTTCCTTTTTACTGTCTTCCAGTGCAGTTCAGGATAATAGCGGGTCCTGAAAATTAATTCCAAACGTTAGTAAGTAAACTAATCAACTTTAATGTTTACATAGAGTTATGAAAACAGAATGCTAGTCTCAGCTGTCACAACAGTTTGGGAGAATTAAGTTATTTGAATCTCAGATGCAGGACGCACAAACTTTTAATAAGTAGTGGTGTTTTAGTAATTGAACTTTGTGTACACGAGTATCTTATGCTATCAGTTAGCTTACTTTTTTAACCGACTTCAAAAAAAGGAGGAGGTTGCTAGCCTATCGGTTTTTTATCGAATGCATTTCGGCGAGTGTGCGTTGGAATTGCACAATTTAATTCCCCCAAGCCCTTTCCATTATCGGACGACCAGACGCACGGCGATGCGCCACCGTTATATGGTAGATATTCCACCCTTACGCACGAACCGGTTTGCTAATAGCTTTATCATGCGTACCGCCAAAGAGTGGAATTCCTTGCCGGCGTCAGTGTTTCCCGAGAAATATAATCTGGTGGTCTTCAAGACTCGAGTGAATAGGTTTTTGCTGGGCAAGCGTGTACCATCGTCGACCGCACCATCGCTTAACATCAGGTGAGGTGGCGGTCAAACGCAAGCCCGTTAAGAATAAAAAAAAAAAAAAAAAAAAAAAAAGGTTATGTATTCGGCGGGTTTTTTTTTTATGTATGTACACCGATTACTCCGAGATTTCTGGGTCGATTTACGTGGCTGTTTTTTTATTTGGTAGAGGAAGCCCGCGCGGTGGTCCCATATAAATTTTATTGACTTAGGTTGAGTAGTTTTTTAACCAGCGTCAATAAATCAGTTTATTTTAGCTTCGCCTATCTAGATGATCTGCTCATATTTTCGTTTTTCTGAGAATTCTTGGCCGATATGCGTGTTTTTTTTACGACAGTGATTGGACGTT
Source organism: Asteroscopus sphinx (assembly GCA_949699075.1). Classification (NCBI taxonomy): domain Eukaryota; kingdom Metazoa; phylum Arthropoda; class Insecta; order Lepidoptera; family Noctuidae; genus Asteroscopus; species Asteroscopus sphinx. The sequence continues at coordinate 11,713,184 of OX453006.1, read as the reverse complement.
TGGAAGAACATGGGTGAGCCCTATTTAGTAAAAAATGTTAGAAGAAAAATAACTTCTGAAGTTTTATTGTTTTTATGTTTTAGTAGGTGTTATCTTACTAATGCAAAGATTGTAAAAAAAAAACTCACATTATTTACAACAATGCCTTGTCAGCTTAGAATAACAACGCCTAGAAACAAAGTCCGCGCGCACAATTTGAAGGAACTAAATTGGAGCCAAAAATTGCACCGTTCAGTACAGCTTACGCGCGCCTATGTGTGTGTCGGGAACATTTTACGTTCCTCTTGCACGCAGTTGAAGCACAAAAACTATCGACGTGGGCACACGTCATACGAGTGGAAGTTTGAATGAAACTATCACTGTATGTCTTATTACTCTAAGCTTGTCAGTTTAAGCTATTTGTATGATTTGTTGGCTTTCATATTCACTTTGACATTAAGATATCGTATTATTCTGGATGTCATCATCATCATCATCATTTCAGCCGAAAGACGTCCACTGCTGGACATAGGCCTCCCCCAATTAAGGGGGGGATATGCCATAATCGCCACGCTTGGCAGGCGGGTTGGCGATCGCAGTTGTTTGGTTAAATACTCAGAGAACGCTGCTGCCCATCCTCTGGTGAATCCCTTAGTCGCCTTTTCCGACACCCATGAGAAGAGATAAGGGTGGTGCAATTCTTTAAGTCTACACGGACTCCGATTCTGATTCTGGATGTACCTATGTATGTATTTGACGACCTCTGTGGTCTAGTGGTTCGAGTGTCGGACTGCTGTTAACGAGGTCGTGGGTTCGATTCCCACAGGACACAAATATTTGTGTGATGAACATAAGTGTTTGTGTTGGTCTGGGTGTTGCTTATGTATTATAAGTATGTATTTACAAAAAAAAAAAAGTATATAAGTATTATGTCCATTGTCTAGGTACCCATAGCACAAGCTCTGCTTAGTTTGGGCCTAGATGGTGCTGTGTAAAAATGTCCCAAAGATATTTATTATTTTTTATTTTATTTTTTTATTATACTTTATTGCTTTAGACGCTTCAGTTAATAGCTTGGCGTAGAACTGTGTATTTACTGTTGCATGCTAAATGGCAGAAAATAGCTGCACAAAGACTATTTTTATGATAATATTCATGTAACTTACCTGACCTATATTCGCAATAAACGATTGAATTGAATTATTTTGGCAGAATCGGAGTTTCGAATGACGGAATATTTGGTCACTAAAGTAATTTCGCAGAAACTGTACGTTATGAAGTTAGCTGTCGTGAGTGTAGGTACTCTTTGAGAGTTAAACGTTGTCACTTTAAATCGACAGTGTAATAGCTAAGCAATTTAGTTGCTTGATGCGGATGCTGGAGAATCGACTTTTTCCTTTTAAGCGAGTTTCGAGTTTGCTCATCGGAATTAGTTTGCATCGACGTTTGATCGGATATTCCTCTAAAGAAGTTAAGCAACGGTAGGTAGTAATCTGATTTTTTCTCTCATTTTAATTATTGTTGTTATTGTTTTTGCTATTATGTTGGTAGTAAGATTTACTCTTTCAATTTATAGAACTGCCAGAGGTATTTCAATCCGTCTTGTGCCGAATATGGTTAGCCTCGGCTATTGCTAGGCGCAAAACAAATAGAACGGCGTGTGGCGCGGACGTGGCGCGGGCCTCCACTTTATTGTCATTTCATACAAAAAATATAGAAGCGCCGCCATCGTGATTTATAGCTCACTGAAGTAACATGGCGTGGGCTGCTAAGGAGCGCGGCGGTCTTCACGCCATGCCACATTGCCATGCCACGTCCGCGCCACACATTTTTTTCATCTGTTTTGTGCCTCATCTCATACGGATGTAACCGACAATCGTTAACATAAATTATACACTTTTAAGGAAAATCGTTAAGTAAGTACCTACCTTTGTGAGAAGCAAAATGAACATTATGTTATTAACAGTCTTAGTTCTATTCACAATAGACGAAATTTAAGATCAGCCAAGGTTTAGAAATCTTAAACCACATTGGAAAATACGAACTATTATTAAATGCAGCAATGTTGACTCCAGATGGTTAGTTTGAAGCAAAATCTCATAAAGAATCAAATAGTATCTATATACACTTAAAATTCCTGCATCTTTCCGAAAACGTTAATATGCTGAAGTATTTTTAAGCCTTCCAGGAAAGAAAACTAAACATTTCGATTCGAGTCATTGAGCACCTTATACAACTTGTTATTCAAATAACTTAAGACCTAAAACCAGTTTGTCAAGAATCGAGATTGGAATGGTTTACGCTACTTTTTTATAGAAGTTAATTTATAAAAAATAAGGGTAGTATTGGGTAGGCCCCCCACAAGGTGGACCGACGACCTGGTGAAGGTCGCTGGAATCCGCTGGATGCAAAAGGCGCAGGACCGGTCGTTGTGGCGATGCTTGGGGGAGGCCTATGTCCAGCAGTGGACATCTTTCGGCTGAAATGATGATGATAATGATAAAAAATAAGGATCATGCCAAGTCTAGGGCCCGTATTACAGAACTTTCCTCAAGCATAGATTAATTGATCACATCACAGTTCAGCTGAGTCTAGCTTCATTCTACACTGTCATCTGTTTAGGTGTTTGAGAAGAAAAGAAAACAGGAGAGATTTGATCTGTAATCACTCGAGCACCACTCGAGTGTGGTTTAGACCACGCGTGAGTAGAGATATCTTAGCTATTTCAGGTTATATATGTTGTTGAATTTAAGTTTTTATTCACCGTACTGGAATAAGACCGAGATTATCCTTAAGTAGTGATCAGGTGATTGGACATTAAACTGTACTTGAGGAACGTTCTGTAATACAGACCTAAAAGGTAAAAAACAACGCGCCGCGTGGATGTGGGGTGGGGCGAGTGGGGCACGTCAATTAAAATAAGTCTGACAACAAAAATTATCAATATCTTTTACATCCATTTATAAAAATAAATAATTACTTGCCATGTCAATAAATAATACAATAATTTATTAGGTTGTAGGTGTCTGAGGTTTCGAGATATCGGTATAACACATTGTATAACTTGGTTTAGGCATAGATCAACCATTTAATTTTAGTTCCTAGTAGAATTTAATTCGAATTATTTTCAGTTGAGGCCGCTTTTAAATAGGTAGTAGGTATTGAAAAACTAAAAACTCAAACAAATGAGATGATTCAAAGAATCATGAAATTATTTTTTGTGAGAAAGATATTGAGTTCGTGATAAAATAATAAAATATAATTTTCCTAGGTTTATAAAATTAAGTTTGTAGAACGTTCTCCGTAGAGATTTGTGGTAGAATTGCTAAACAAATGATTCCCTGGTTCTAAGAATCTCAGGATAAAGGCAAATGAAGTGAACAATGTGGGATTCAAGTTAAGAGAGCAAATCACACGAAGCATTAGGTGGAAGTTCCAAGAAATGACGTGGGATCTTTGGTTGAAAATATCTACCACACAAGATTACACATCTAGATTAGGTATGCCTCGAAAAACGATCATGGCAGGTTTTATAATTACCACTTATGAATTTTAACACGACAAAAATCCGTTTAAATTATCTACCAGTTTGACATTACTCTACCTAGGTATATTTAATGACGAATTTTTTTTTCGTCCTTACCTTAATTATGTGTGAGTTACTAGCTTGTGCCCGCTGCTTTGCACGCGTGTAATTCGTTTTATCACAGAAAGACGTTATCACGCATCCCTCAAGATGTGTTTATCTTCCCGGGATAAAAAGTATCCTATGTCCTTCTCCAGGTCTCAGGCTACCGCGTAACCGAATTTTATTACGATCGGTTCAGAAGTTTTGTCGTGACTTTTCACGACAAAACTTCTGAACCAATTCTGAACTCTGTCTATCTGTCTGTTTGTTTGTTACCTTTGTAACAAACAGACAGATAGACAGAGTTATTTTCGCATTTATAATATTAGTAAAAAAGTGTTACAAGTTATTTAAATTTAAATATACGTATTCTTATCTGGTGTTCCATGTGGTGCCGGACATAAAGAATACCACCACCCCATCTGTTCTCGTGGGTGTCGTAAAAGGCGACTAAGGGGTTCACCAGAGAATGGGCAGCAGCGTTCTCTGAGTATTTATTCAACCAACTGCGATCGCCAACCCGCTTGCAAAGCGTGGCGATTATGGAATATCCCCCTTTTGGGGGAGGCCTATGACTAGCAGTGGACGTCTTTCAGCTGAAATTATGATGATTCCTATCTAGACAGTAAAACATTTTTCTTTCTTTCTTTCAGTAGGTACGATAACTCCTTAAGTTTTTCTAATCCTCTTAAAAAGGCACATATATGTAAGTTATATCAAAATAAAAGGGAAACTATCTTCGTCATCTACTCGGCCAATCTCGGTTTCAATAACAAGACAGGACACGGAGCAAGGAGGAAACAATGCTCGTTGTAACCACACTGCAAATGTTTTGGTGACCGCAAGTTTATTCACCCAAGATTGTTCCTTAATTGTCACTGAGGAAAGCCCATTCAAACATTATATTGGGAATACTATTGATAATGGACTTAGATCGAACACAGAACGGTCCCGCGGCTTTCTACACACAAAAATCGATCGGTGCAATTTAAACACGCTATAATTTTCATTAGCTATTTAAAAACTATAATTTCTTCGAGTTTAATGGTAATAATAATTTAGATTTTTGAGTAAACCATTTTTTTATTGTTATTTTTTAGTTTAATTACCAATCACACACATCACGCTTGTATTTCCCCGAAGGGGTAGGCAGAGGTGTATAGTACACCCACATTTCGCCAGTTATGTTATAAGTCCCATGTAATAGGGGTCGAGCCTATTGCCATTAACCGGGCATAAATCCAGACTCCAGCAAATACAGACATTATCAATCGATCATATACAGGATAAATTCTGTAGCGCCATACAATGGCAAAATTTTAATTTTAATAATGTGGTAGCGTTAAGAACAGATACTGAACCACTACACTATGCAAATTATCCACAATCTAATAGTTTTTTTTTAAATCCTGTATAATTGATATGGATTTTTTGCCTTTAGAACTATGGAGGAAAGTACCTTGAATATTGTAGATGGAACATTTTACTGAAAGAAGACATTATATGAATTAAAAAAAACTGCATTCATAGATATTTAAATAATTACATGGTTGAACCGGAAATCGAACCCGTTACATGAGAAAAATAATCATTCTGTAGCTTTATCATACCGATCGAAAGGCTTCATCATAAGGATTATTTTTTGCTAAATAACATAGTGTCACAAATAAAAGGAAGACCATGAATTTTAACTTTTGATGTGAAATTTTAATGCGAAATAATCAAAAGAGTGGGACTTTGTATTCACCAGGAATGGACTCATTTTGAGCATTTGATAAATTGATTAATTTTTTATTAAAAATTTTAAAATCAAAATCAAAAGGAATAGTAAGAAGATATGAAATTCCATGTTCTGTATTCTTAAATATATTTATAACTAGCTGTGCCCGCGACTCCGTCCGCGTGGATGTCGGAAAATAACATCGTGTCATAATTATGAACACAATATCTTAAAATATATACATATACGCGCCTACACAGACGATTACACTATTTACCGACCATACTATATTTTGTTTTTACAACCAACCGGCTAAGGTGATGGAATTTCATGGAATTAGCCCTAAACTCCCTCATTCTGAGAAGACGCTCGTGCCCAGCAGTGGGAAGTAATTGGGCTGATTATGTTATTCTATAACACTAACCACATCTCTTCTTATGCTGAGAAGAGGCCCGTGTCCAGCAGTGGGACTGTAATGGGCTGGTAATGTTATGTTATTCTAGAATACTAATAATATCCAGTTCATTAACTCTTCTCATTTTGAGAAGAGGGCCAAACCCAGTAGTGGGACAGTAATGGGTTGACTACGTTATGTTATTCTATATTTTCAAGTTTCTTAACTCTTCTCGTTCCGAGAAGAGGTCCGTGCCCAGCAGTGGGGCAGTAGGTAATGAGCTGATTATGTTATGATAATCTATTACACTAACAATATCCAGTTCCTTAACCCTTCTCATTCCAAGAAGAGGGCCATGCCCAGCAGCGGGACAGTGATGGGCTATGTTATGTTATTCTATATTTTCTATAATAATAGAATCCAGTTGTATTTTTAGGAACCTGCAACCTGCATCCAACCAACAATCATGACCTCTACTTTGTATGCAACTTAATACAATAGAGGGGTCAAGCTGTATCGCTGGATCTACTCAACCGATTCAGATATAACATACCCTATATTTTAAGTTAGACTAATACCAAAATAAATGCTAAGTTTCATTACGATCCGTTCAGCCGTTTTCACGTGATGAGGTAACAAACAGACAGACAGACAGACAGACAGACAGACATAATTTTTTTAAACGATTGATTCGTGTTCTGTAGCATATTTCTAGTCCCCCTAGCCGGTTTTCGCGAAAAAAAACTCAATGTACAGACTTTTCGACCTTTACAGTTTTATTATAGTATAGATATAGAAGAAGAGCAGTACCTAAATTCGAAATTCTCCGGAAAATCATAAAACCTCTTCCAACAACATCAATATAATTGTATGTGGAATTTAATATAGCGTTATAGGTACTGTCATTTTGAATATCTGCTATAGTCCACGTGGACTGAAAATATTTAATTTAGGTTTGTGAAAATTTTATGCATGTTTTAAAAATTATAAACATTTTCAGGATTAAACCATCAAAGATCGACTGTATATTTTTTAGTCTTGATATGCTAGTTATTCACATGCTCGGCGCAATTTAAGATGGACAGTCAAGTGGATATTGATGGTAATATTACCAGTATAAGCAGATCCTGTCTTGTATGAAACTTACATGCAATAGTTCTGCTTATAACGGCTATCTTATCGTTGATATGCGGTTGATCGTACCAACAACATTCGGCATCAACCATGTATTCCATTTGCTGTTAAAATCGACTAGAGCTTTTATGTAGAAGATTATATCCTTACAACTGAAGAAAATTGTTGTTGCTACTATCAACCGCACATAAATGGTAACTAAGTCATTATAAGCGGAACTGGCTTAGTATGTAAGTTTAATAAGAGACAAGCTTTGCAAAGTAGTATAATTTCCATCAATATGAGCTTGACTGTCCATCTTCAATTGCACCGAGCAAGTGAAAAAAAAATCATCAAAAAAAATCAAATCAAATCAATATTTTTTCTTGCTTTCTTTCTAAAACTGATTATTTCTAACAAAAACCAGCCAAGTGCGAGTCAGACTCACGCAGTAAGGGTTCCATACCACCCATCGACCTTATACCGCATAGAAACTTATTTAATTTACGAGAGTTCATCAAAAGACATCAGTATTCGTTGCTAAATAGTATGCACTATAATCAGATCAAGTTTGACGCTGGTATGTTTTACCGTTTTGAAGATAGACCAGAAATAAACACTGAAAAAAATGCGTTTTTCGAGACTTCTTGTATGGGGAACGCCTTTGGTTTTAGGCTTTTTTACTTTTATTATTGGTCGTAATAGGGATAATAGAAACTTCAACCGGCTACCTATTATCGTTCAAAAGATACAGCCCTTTGACAGACAAGACACACACGAACACGAAATAACTCAGCCTATCGCAGTCCCAGTGCTGGACATAGGCCTCTCCCAAGTTGCGCTACAATACTCGGTCCTCTGCCTTCCGCATCTAGTCCATCCCAGATACCAACATTATAGCTATTAGATATTATAAATCTTATCTTAACTATTATAAAATTGTAAACGTCTGTTTGTTTGTTTGTTTGTTTGTTTGTTTGTTCCAGCATCACGCTAAAACTACTAGACCGATTTTGATGTTTTTTTTTTTGTTTGAAAGCTGATGATCTGACTTAAAAACTGGTATGGGTTTTGAGAAAGAAAGAAAGAAAGAAAAAAAGAAAAAAATTAATTCGTGGGTTGCGTACTCACCCGACAGATCGAAGCTTCTATGCATTTGCACGAGCGGATAGTAATGTACGATGGAGTGGTGTGGTGTGGAGTGGAGTGGACATAGGATGGGACATGGGACAGGACATGGGACATGGGACGGGACGATAGTGATTTAGTGATATAGTGGGATAGTGGGACAGTGGGACAGTGGGCCGTGGGACAGTGGGATAGTGGGACAGTGGGACAGTAGGACAGTGGCAGTGGGACGGTGGGACGGTGGGACAGTGGGGCATTGGGTCAGTGGGGTAGTGGGGCAGCGGGGCAGCGGGGCAGTGGGGCATTGGGGTAGCGGGGCAGTGGGGCTGTGGGGTTGTCGTGCAGCGGGACAGCGAGGCAGCGGGACAGTGGGGCAGCGGGGCGGGGCAGCGGTGCAGTGAGGCAGTGGGGCAGCGGGGCAGCGTGCCAGCGGGGCAGTGGGGTACCGGGGCAGCGGGGCAGTGGGGCAGTGGTATAGTGGGGCTGCGGGGCAGTGGGGCAGTGGGGCAGCGGGGCAGTGGGGCAGCGGGGCAGCAGGGCAGTGGGGCAGCGGCGCATTGGGGTAGTGGGGCAGTAGGGGAGTGGGGCAGCAGGGCAGTCAGTGTGGCAGTGGGATAGTGGGGCAGTGGGATAGCGGGGTAGCGGGGCAGCGGGGCAGTGGGGCAGCAAGGCAGTGGGTTACCCGGGCAGCGGGGCAGTGGGGCATTGGGATAGTGGGGCAGCGGGGCAGCGTGTAGGCGGGGCAGTGGGGCAGCGGGGCAGTGGGGCAGCGGGGCAGCGGGGCAGTGGGGCAGCGGGAGTGGGGCAGGGGGGCATCGGGGCAGTTGGGAAGCGGGGCAGTGGGGCAGCGGGGCAGGCTGTGGGGCAGTGGGATATTGGGGCAGCGGGGCAGTGGGGGTAGCGGGGCAGTGGGGCACGGGTGCAGCGGGGCAGTGGGGTAGCGGGGCAGTGGGGGGCTGCCGGGCAGGCAGTGGGGCAGTGGGATAGTGGGGCAGTGGGATAGTGGGTCAGCGGGGCAGTGGGGCAGTTGGGTAGCGGGGCAGTGGGGCAGCTGGGCAGCGGGGCAGTGGAGCAGCGGGGCAGTGGGGCAGTGGAGTAGCGGGGTAGTAGGGCAGCGTGCCAGCGGGGCAGTGGGGTACCGGGGCAGCGGGGCAGTGGGGCAGTGGGTAAGTTTGCCAACGGGGCAGTGGGGCAACGGGGCAGTGGGGCAGCGGGGCAGTGGGGTAGTGGGGCAGCGGGGCAGTGGGGCAGCGGGGCAGCGGGGCTGTGGGGCGGCGGGGCAGTGGGGCAGCGGGGCAGTGGGGCAGCGGGGCAGTGGGGCAGTGGGGCAGCGGGGCAGTGGGGCAGCAGGGCAGCGGGACAGTGGGACAGTGGACTGGACTGGAATGGACTGGACTGGACTGGACTGACGTGGGTTAGCAGAATTTAACGCGAGCGGAGCCGCGGGTAAAAGCTAGTATTTGTATAAAACAACTGTATTTCATAAATTTTATTGTGACTTAATTCACCTACGTCTACCAAGTACAATTTATTTGAAAACTAATTTCTTTGCATAATATAACAATGAATCAGTCTGCATCTTTTGTATCTTAAACGATGTCATTAGGGACACATTTTCTAAAATTCCTTTGAACACATATGTTGCAAAAGACCAGTAATTACACTACAAACGTTTAACCAAAGCTTGAAGAACCGTAGAGACTTCATATCTCCTAAATTTTTTATCGCCTACTTGCAAGAAGTTGTGAAAATTTAATAGATGGAAGTCTCCAAGGTACGTTATGTTTGTAGACTTTCTACATTGTTGGCATAATGTGCTCTTCATAAAAGGGAATTCTGAGTTGATTATGTATTTCAGCACGTAAAAGCATAGGACAATGGCGTTTTAAGTCTTAAGTGCTTAGTCTTTGTGTTATGCCACAAAAGCATAGAACTTACTACTTATTCTATTCAAACTAGATGTGTCTGTCATGAGGTGTAAATTTAGTACTTATTAAAAAATATTTAATGTTTCGCATTTGTTTAAGATTTGGGAGTAATAAATGGTTATAGATAATGGTTACAGGTTAAAATGCTTCAGTGGTTCTTTTTTTCTATTTCAATTTTTAACTTTTTGTATTTTTCCCTTTGATGATTGTACTTTACCTAGTAGTAAATTAATTAATAAAATTATGTAATTAATAAAATTAATTAAGTAATTAGTATGTTACTAAACTTTCTTATTGTAACATCAATGTATATATGTGTGTACAATAAAGATAAATAAACAAAACAAAACTAAATGCTACAAAAAATATAAAAAAAAACCCCGCATCGCTTTCTACCGGAAGCGTGCCCAGAATACTGGCAACATTGCCACGTTGTATGGCAATGCTGCCAGAATAATAATAATAATTTATGTTGAAAAAAAATTGGTGTTTTATTATTTTTGTTGGTTTTATTGTTCTATTATTGTTCTCTTCTGTGCATTTACACCAATTATTAAATTATCATTGTAGATGAATTAGACGTTATAGCTCCTAGGTTATGCGCTTAGGAAGACCTTAGCCTCATGCAATTGAAAGCCCCCGTAAATTTTCTAATAACAAAGCGGTTTCCTAAAATGTTATGATGACGGAGAAGAACATTTATACGCAAGTAATGTGGGTGGAAACCAGATAACCTCCGCATTTTTTCCCAAACTCCACTTCTGAATGACGCAACACACCTACACGAACAAACTTGTAAAAGAATTTAAATTAGTAAAACAAGGGTTCCACCAAAATATATGATTTTAGCAAAGCGTATTATGGATACGTCAACACAATTTTCGTACTAGGAAAACTTTTGAGGAAGTTGTTACATTAAAAATTTATAACTTGGTGGATGTGGGGACAAGAACTGTGTAGTTAGTAAAGTAAAGCTAGGTATGGCAACACTCGCACGGAGTGTGTGAGACACACAGTGTGAGTGTGTGTCTCTTGACTGTTAGGGATTTGAAATATTAAAGGAACATTATCCTTTTTCACTTGTTTTTTGTTGTGTGGAAAGTAGACAAAAAAAATATGTCGTGAATTTTGCATGGACGCAGTTTTTTGTTTATAAACATATACATATACATCACTCGTATGTATAGTCAACTGTATATCTATAGTAACAAACCAGTACAAGCAGAGCCTGTCTTGTAAGAAACTTATACATTAAGCCAGTTCCGCTTATAATGGTTACTAGCCTTTGCCCGCGGCTTAGCCCGCGTGGGTGTCGTTTATGGCACATCCCTCGGGAACTATTCATCTTCCCGGGATAAAAAGTAACCTATATGTTAGTCCGGGTTATGTTCTATCTGTATGCCAAATTTCATTAAAAACCATACAGTAGTTTTTGCGTGAAACAGTAACAAACATCCATACATCCTCACAAACTTTCACGTTTATAATATTAAATAGGATAGGATGTTGCCGCGAAACTAAATTCTTTATTATGATTTTACGAAAAATTCTCGTTTTCATGTAATAACAAAATAAATACTTGAGCACTACGAGAAAACAACAGAAATTGCAACGAAGTTTCATAGATTCCCGTCATAAAGAAGAATCAGCGAATAACCAAGTCTTACAAAATATTTATCGCCGACAATCTTTCCGCCAGTGTACTTAATCAGAGAGGGATTAAGTCGTCTTGACCCGGAAAGCGTCCGTGCCGGTTTTAGTCACAATTGCCGGAAGACTTCCCGGACGGCCTGGAACGTCGAGAAAGCTCATTTTGCTTTATTATTGTTTGTTGGCAGGTATTTTTTTGTTAAAAAACAGATTTAGGCTGGTATTCACCTATTACCTAGGTCAAACAACTGTTTGTCTAAAATTCTAGTATTTTTTGCGAGCAAACTATTGTTTAACCAGATAATTATTAGTACAGTTATATTAAGAGATTTATGAGGTAAACCTTGGAATGAAAGATACAAAGCCATTTTTTTGCGTGAATCTTTGTTTTGATGTTCTAAAGTGTTGCTGAAAAATCTCGTGTCCGCGACTTGAAATATCCAGGATCACAAAATCGGTTCAGTACAAATATCTCAATCTCGTTACCTGTGCATCACCTCTCCCTTTACAGTTTTATTCGCTTCGTAGGTAACATAAAACAGTGTTATGGAAATTTGTCGTTTAACTAATTACGTACGGCTGCAGCCGAGGGTACAAAATGAAACCGATTTAATTAACTTAAAAATTTAATCGATATAATTATTACAATATATCGGTCTAAAACTAAGATGCGTGACAAATGTTCGATATGAGAAACAAGAGTGACGAGTAGGTATGATAATTTAATATTGAATTATTAGTATTGCGCAACTTCGGTCACACGCTATCGAATTGCTGATCAGGCGATCTCACGGTGCAGTTCGCTGTAGAGTGTGTCATCGCTTCAATAATTTAGCGTTCCGCAGGCAAGGGTCATCATTATATAACATCTCCCTCCGCAAGATCGGCAACTATTTAAAAACTCTAGTTGAAAATAGTGTCGATGGTGTAGCTTGATTTTTTTTCCATAATTTCTGTGTTGCAGGCCTTCTTATCCTTTGCATTAACTTAAATTTCAGCAGTAATTTTCTTTTGTTGGTTGAATTTTATGGATTTTCCTTCATGATTGGCAAGTCTATAATTTTCAATATCTTTCCCTTGATTTGATCATGAAGATTGCTTGCAGTAAATGATGTCTTTAGCACACATCATTTGGATATAATAGATAAATAGCTTCCCTTCAGTATTCTGTACTGGTCTTCAGAACAAGTTAAACGAACTTTCGTTGGTTTGGGAAAGCTCACGATGAAATGTTGGTCGTCCAACTGCTCCATGGCTTCAGAAGACAGGATAACTGATGTGAATTCACAGGAATCGTGAATTTGCTGGTGCAGTATAAGGTTCTGGATACAGTTCGACTGCTTGCCGTGGTGGTGACTTTAGTTGTCCTCGCAAAAATGACCGTGATGGTACTTCGGACATTCTGTCTCTATATACAATAGATCTTTTTCGTGAACTGCTATGATAGGGTAAGTTGGAATTAGGACCTTATTATCACTATTAGGAGCTAGGGATGATTAAAAAAGGATAAAGTTAGTAGGATAAACTACTGGTGATAACTAACAATTATACTATTCCCATTATAGTAGTAACGTAGTCTAATTATATTAAAATATTCCCTGAAACTAATATCTATGATTTTATTCTTATCGTGTAACATACCTAGCCTATTTATCATATCCTTAAATATAGCATGGTTCTATATAGAATGATGAGTAGAAAACTTTATTAAGGCTTGTACAACGCTTTAGCTGTAGCATCTCTCAAGAAGTATGCTTGACCATACTTAGAGAATGCATCTACTATAGTAAGGTACTTATTTGTTTCAACACTTAGCAAATCTAAATGTACAACCTCAAAAGGTTTTGTTGGTAGATGTTCAATTTGAACCGTGGTCTTATTCGATCACGATAGTATTTCACTTGCCCACATATTGTAAAGTCATTGATATACTTGGCTATATGCTCTTTAATATTTGGCCAATAGCATCTACGAATTCCATTCCAATCACTTGCTATACCGTTTGAATTGATTAAGTGAGCAGCACACCCTACAACTTTATTTAATATACCATTACTGACTGCCTTATTAATTAATTCAGAATCACCTTGAACATTATAATATTCCTTAACTAATTGATCACACAATTGAATAAACCTTGTCAGCACATTCGGGTTTCCGTCGAACTCGGGTACTAACCGGAATGCTCTATAAATACTATCTATATTCAAAGACATTTTCTCGAAATGCGATTCTGTTTCCTCAGATAATGTATCTAAACTAATATTATTCTCGAATCTAAAATTGATTCTCTACTATTTCTAACTAACCTAGGGTTCCTGGATTTTCGTTGAAAGAAAATTTTGGAAAATTATATTAATTAGTACAGGCTAGGAGTAAGCGTTCACTAGAAAGAATCTAATGTACTTACATTAACATTAAATCGGCTTCTTTGCGCTATCAATGTTTGGATACCTCGATGCAGCACGACGTGTAGATTCGGGATACTCTGGAGTGGCTGGATAGCCACACGGGCGGCTTTACGACACGGAAATCTTCCTTATTACGCGAAACCGACCGCGAGTATCCTACCGACTGCGCCAATTACGTACGGCTGCAGCCGAGGGTACAAAATGAAACCGATTTAATTAACTTAAAAATTTAATCGATATAATTATTACAATATATCGGTCTAAAACTAAGATGCGTGACAAATGTTCGATATGAGAAACAAGAGTGACGAGTAGGTATGATAATTTAATATTGAATTATTAGTATTGCGCAACTTCGGTCACACGCTATCGAATTGCTGATCAGGCGATCTCACGGTGCAGTTCGCTGTAGAGTGTGTCATCGCTTCAATAATTTAGCGTTCCGCAGGCAAGGGTCATCATTATATAACAAACTGATAAACATGAACAAACAATGTTATCGCTGACAATCTTTGTAGTAAACACGGGGATTAAGTCATTCCGGCGCCCGGAAACGGGCCGTCCGTGCCGGTCCTAGTTAGAATTGCCGGATGTCTTGCTGCTGAGCTGCTTCCGAACTTCAACGGTACCGTACATTTGATCGGCAAAGTCTTTTTAGTTGCAGTGTCCTTTCACCAATATTTCGTATGAAGATGATTTCTATTCTATGTCAGTTAGAGATTTATTTTGGTACTCAAGTCATTATTGGCCAACTGAACCTTGAAACAGAGGACCGAGTGTTGTGGCGCAACTTGGAGAGGCCTATGTCCAGCAGTGGACTGCGATAGGCTGAGTTGAGAGAACTATGAAACGGTAGAATAATTTACTTAAGTACCTAATTATAATCGAAAAACTTAAAACTTAATTTTGTTATAACATGGAAAATAATTGGAATAACGTAGAATAGCGTGGTTTATTATCGCCATGGGGTTTTAAGGTTGATATCACGTACTATAAAACTTTCACGTTACAAAACAAGCAATAAAACATTTTTCCGCGACGGCGGATGACAAAAAACGAAAAATTTAATTGGCCCCGACAGTAATACAGTATGGCATACATTCATTTGTTCTGTCCCAATTCACAACACTCCAAGTGGCTCGCTCCTCTGAACGAATTGTGCGTGAAACGACTAACACGCGAACCCCCAATTACAGGGCGCGTGGTGTTAAAAATTAATTTATATATTACCTCGCCCTTTTAACCAACGATAACACCCCTAAAACGTTATATATTGCGCTTTTTACCCAACATGTTACCCAACTATTAGAATCAAAACAGAAATGGATTACCATCATTTATAAAATGACGAGCGGGGATTTGATAGTTTTGATTTATGTCGTGTATTCAGACGTTTAACTCATACTGGTATCATGTTACGTCAGTGTTTTAGACTGCGTATGTTATTTTAGCATGTTAACTGTTGGGTGGCGGACAGAAGTAATTGGACTTCTATCAAAGGATTGCGAGAATGAAATACAGGTCGTAGTAATGACGAGTTAATGTAATTGTTGGTGAATTAAATCACTGCATTTTTTTTTTGTAGTTTAACTAAAAAACACGGCTTGTGGCAACCGTTACGAAATACAACTATCGACAAGCTGTTGCGTATGGGTCAGGAAGATAATTAGATGAACCAAATTTTTTAAAGAATAAAGTTAAATCTATAAGTAACTTACACCGTGACATTTCTGACGTTTTATATCGGTGGCCTAACTAACGCACTCATCATTCCGAACAACTTTTGCTATGGGACCAACCATGCAATCGCAAACAAAATTAGCATAAAGTTAAGACTATCTATACTTACAACGTGACATTTCTGACGTTTTACTTCAGTGGCCTAACTAACGCACTCATAATTGCGAACAACTTTTGTTATAGGATCAACCCTGAAATCGAAAAAAAATATTAGCTGTTCCTACAAAATCATCGACGTCGCTCGACAAGATACATGATACAGGTGATTGTATTTTCTCGATTTCAGGGTCCGATGACAAAAGTTGTTCACAATGATGAGTATATGAACTGGGCCACGACGACAAAAACATCACATAAAGCAAAGAACAACAAAGCAAATACCTATTAAAGCCAAGCTTATTTATTTTTTAAATTGATTCCTTTCGAGAGCTAGAGTTTTAATGTAAGTACAAAAATAAATTCACTACGCAATAGAGAGCAAAATCTTCTTCGTTACGTAGTTTCTTTGGTCAAACGTAATCCTACAAACTGTTCGCAAGCTCCCCACAAAATGTATCACAGATATAATAATATCGCAACATTTTCTTGTTAAGTGTTCTTACGTTAGAAAAAACTTTCACGACGAAGTCAGTTAAAAAGAGCTATCGCCATCAATTGTCACCTGTAGGCAATAAGAGGGAACGACGCAAACTTACCTATTGGGAGAGCCCTTTATTAGAAAACTTTTGTCCACGATGTAAAAGGCATGGAAAAATAAAGCTGCGGTACGTGGTGCAAATAAGACATAACGGCTGGACTAACAACTGGATTAAAGTTAACGATAGGTCACTATACGAGTAAGCTTAGTGGCGTTCGATTGGAATAAACTGTCGTTTGTACGCCTGGTAGTTAGTTAGGAATCGTCCGGACTAAAAGTTCGATTGTTGATTGCTTTTTGCGCCTGATTTCGGATTTTCGGTTGATAACCTAAGTTTATAATTTACATGGGTTTTGCAGAAAGCCTTTCTGTTTTCGGGTGGAATTATCATGGATATCCTCCGTCTGGGGAAGGCAAAAGGATATGTTGGACTCTTATACCGACTAAAACTACACGGTGACTATCCTTAACACAAAATAGACTTCGGACGTAGAGCTTCGGGAACTCCAATGCACCATACCGGTGCCCCTCTAGTGCTACAGACCGTGGTGAGGGTATAGCTGTTCAATACGTTGTCTCTTATCACAATACTTTGTCCGTAAGCTTTTAGAGCATGATACCTCGGAGGCGCCGCGATTTTTAGCGGAAAAACTCCCTCAGACACCGCTGCGTATGCGCCGTTTAGTAGAATTTGTACCTTCACAGATCAAAAACAGAGTCTAAAAAGACTTGGTTTCACTGGGACGAAAACGTCCCAGCGGTGCTTAAGGGTATGTACGGTTTTCTGGATGAAGAACGTCCCAGCCGCGCCTGAGAAGTAAATAATCCAGAACTAAGAAATTCATAGATATCTAAATAAACAATGTGCTTTACGGTCCCACACCGAACATCCTACTATCCCACTAATTTAATAAACTAGCCTACGCCTGCGGCTTCGCCTAACCTATAAGTCAATCCGGGTTATCTTCTACCTGCGTTCAAAATTTTATTCAAATCCGTTTAGCCCATAAAGCGTGATTGAGTTACAAACATCCAAACATCCATACTGAAACAGCTGTTCGGATTTAGACAAAATTTGTCAAACTAAAGAAATTTTTTACCATAACCCGCATTGAAATATGCTACTTTAATTCCGGGAAAATAAACAGTTTCTGAGGAATGCGCGATAAGTCTTTCTGTGACAATTATACACAGGCGAAGCCGCGGGTAAAGCCTAGTTTAAAATAAATCATACCCACAATAGAACTTTCATACCTACCTGCTCACCCATTCTACGCCAACAACAATCAGTTCTAAGGCAGCCAGCTAATCATAAGATTAGATAGTCAGCAATTACGACCCGACCTATAGTAGGAAATTACGTAATTTCAGGTCAGCTCAGCGGACCCTCCTCTGACATTGAACATGGCTCCAAACGGAGTGTAATACAACCTATTACAACTGTTGTTTCTAAATACACCTGTCAATACAGTGTCTAATTTCACGGAAAATCACAGACCACATGAGATGACGCCTGAATTTCACTTATTACTACCAACAAAAAAAACACTCTACTTTAATACAGGTAGAGATCGTGCAATCTGAAATTTTGTAAATGTATATTTAATAAATATCTGAGGCGAATAAAATAAAATGTTTTTGACTCTCTAAACAAATAGTAATACTCCTTGCTTTAAAATTATTATCGATACGATGCTACATTCTAAACTGCTCAACGACAGGGACCAGAGGCAAGATTTCAGAGGCGCTTATCCTGTTTTTTTTTTTCCTTTTTAAACATTCCTTAATAGGCGTACAAAAAGTAAAAAGAAAAACTAAAAACAAACTATGGCAGTAAGTAAGAGCGTCTGCTTTGAAACTAAGGCAATGGTATAAGGTAAATAGATTTTCCTAAGAAAATATTAAATTAAAACCACGTCAGATTTTCTTGTAAGCTCGGCAACGCTGCGGTAAAAAAACTATTTGTCGATAAACAACATAACTTACGACGTACAAAATAAATAATTATTTCATTCCCACATTGTACATATAAAAAGCAATGCAACCGTTCCGTAAAAAAAACTGTAATTGAGATATTCCGTAATAAAATAACTATATGAAAACAAATGAAATCCGTTCGTCGACAGAAATGAAAATAACTAGAAAAATAACAGGCACACATCAACGTATCGTTTTACCGTTGTGTGTTTATTTTATAGCAAAAACCGAATGCACGTTTAAAATATAGATACCTTGTATTAAAAAGCCGCATGTGCAAACATATCAATTACTCTGTGCTCTTTGATTAACCAATCGAACTGATTGCCAACGAGGAGAGCTATAATATTTGAGATACAAAAAAAAAGATACAAAGGTAGATAGATCAATAATCATGTGTTCGTTGTAGGTACCACTCAAATTTTTAGTTCACAAATTACCATTATTTTATAAATATGAGACTACTTTTGTTAATTAAATTTTAAAAAAAATTGATTCGTTAATTAATTAAGTTCGTTTTAGTCGTTTTCGTCTTTGGTAGAAATTGTATGAATGAAAAGCATAGTGATGCTTGGCCGATGGATTGTGTGGCTGATATTTACCATTTAGGCAACAGCCAGTGGCGTGCAGTGGCCTACTTCACTTGAATTTATTTTTGGTGTAAGTTATTGATTTTTTTATGTAGGAAGATTTATTCAGCATTAATAGGTTTAATAAAGGATAAAGAATCATCGTACTTTGAAAAAAAAAAAATAACTTACACCACTGTTGAGTTTGAATGAGGAAGGCACTGGGTATTGCCTAATTGCCTATATGCAATGCACGCCACTGGCAACAGCCTACTAGCGGTATTGCAGTTGTAAAAGAAAGAAAGAAAGAAAGAATCATTTATTTGCGTAGAATACAGGTGGTACCAGATATAAAAATTGGTGGTTTAGGAACATTGCTATATTCTGCTTGTATTAAGCATGCAAAAATCCAGTATAGATGAAACCAATTGAACTATTTTATTATTATTGTGCCCATTATTACACAGTATTATTAGAGAAAGGGCAAAGAAAGAAAAATATTTATACAGATAGTATACAATACATGCTGAAATTTTAATCGCTTCTTTCCCGGAAAGGGGTCATTGTACTCATCATTATGAACAACATAACAACAACAACAACAATTTTAACATAACTGGCGAAATGTGGGTGTACTATACACCTCTGCCTACCCCTTCGGGGAAATACAGGCGTGATGTTATGTTATGTTATGTTATTATGAACAACTTTTACTAAGGGACCAAACCTGAAATCGCAAAAAAATCTGTTTGTCCCTACATTTTTGTGTGTGTTCACTTAAATCTATAAAATGTAGGGACCAAATGATTTTTTTTTCGCTATTTCAGGGTTGGTCCCATAGTAAAAGTTGTTCGTAATAATGAGTACAATGACCCCTTTTCGGGAAAGAATCCATTAAAATTTTAGCATGTATAAACACAAAACATAGTTATTACAAAGAAAACACCAAATACACAAAAAAAACACAGGAATAGTAGTAGTAGTAGAACCTAGTAGTGGTTAAAGGTGAACCTAAGAGAGCGTTCTCATACACGAGTAAAGACATATCACTTTAGAACATTATGGAAAATATACGTTACCAAGTATGCCACTAGGTTAGTAAAGTTATGAAGAAAGTTCTCATAAGTCTAGACATAGCGTGGTGTCCCAGGCGATTCACTGAACTTTTTATTAGAAACAGGATTAATTTCTATGGCGGCTAAGGGAATGAAAACAAAGACGACTTATTGTATTGTTACCACGATAGAGAAAAACGTGGCGTTTATTAAAGTTTATAAAACTATACGATCTTATGAAATACAGTTTCCGTAATCGAGACCGCTACACAAAAATCAATAAAAAGTTTTCAGATGTGACGTTATTCAAAAATTTCGAATGCCGTATTCTGCATAATATATTCGCTTTCCCATTTTCCAGCAACAGAAGACACTAACATAGGCGTGCTGAGAAAGGTTTTGAAATTTCTTGCACAATGGTGCATGGTGCTGCCACGCGCGCCCTACACACGGCCATTCTATGTATTTCTGTGGTCTTAGCCCTCAATAAGGATATAAAATCGTAAACAAAAAACGGCATTCACATACCTCATACAAAGGTACAAACATTCATATTTGTGTACTGTACAGTTCTACAAAATTAACTCAAACCCAGACCCTGCATTTAACGCAGCCAGACCCGTTGTTCCACCGCTTTCAAAGCATCGTTACATTTTATTACCTTCGTCTCCACAGCCTCAACTTCAAACAGCCGACAAGACGAACGTGAACAGTATTTCAGTTAGTCGATAAATATAAATATCGATATCGACAGAGGCGAGGCACGGTAGATGATGGACGGGCGGCCATTAAGCAGTGAACGCTTATTGCGTTGCCCGCGACGGTTATATTGTGCCTTAGATAAAGCCCTGTTATTTAGCACAACACTAATATTCGGCCCGTTTTTTGTTCGTGGACGTCTCTTCTTGTTAGTGGGAAGATTTCATAACGCTGTATCATTTACACTGAAATCGTCCCCCTTTTTATAATTTTTGTCATTATTTGAGGTTATTAAGCTTTTTTTATGAAGGTTGAGGTGCAATACTGGTTTATTTAAATGTCTTTTGTAATGGCTTTCGCTGTCTCCCTTATTATGTGCCTTTAGTAATTAGATTTGCTTTATAGAATATTCTAGGAGGCATAAAACAAAGTTTCATAAATTAAACTTTTTATGAAACGTAACAGACTTTTAGTGCCTAATTTTTGATTAGGTGCAGAAAGGTTAAACTAGCAAAAGTTTCGCTGAATTACAATTAGCGCAAGAGCATTAAATATTAAAAGCGTTAATTTGAAATGGATATGAAGTGATTATGTGAATTTTAGGAATGATAAAGAATTATGTTTCTGTTTAACTATTATTTATTATTATTGATTTATTTTCCTGCTCTTTGAATGAATTCACAAAAATTACATTGTACGTGTTATGTTTGACATAATTAAGGACCACACTACCGCATTGGGAGTGTCCTGTAATGGTAGCGGTGATTGTTATAAATAAATAAACTACAAGATTTAACTCTTCATTCCTGTTTCATCATCATCATTCATTATTTCAGCCAAAAGACATCCACTGCTGGCCATAAACCAAGCATCGTCACACCGACCGGTCCTGCGCTTTCCGCATCCAGCGGATACCCGCGACCCTTACCAGGTCGTCGGTTCACCTTATGGGGGGCCTACCCACGCTACGCCTTTCAGTACTCGGTTGCCACTCCAGAACTTTATTGCCCCATCGGCCATCCGTTCTGCTAGCTATGTGCCCCGCCCACTCCAACTTAAGTCTGGCAATTTTTTGGGCTCTGACGGTTACTTTCGTTCTCCTATGAATCTCCTCATTTCTGATTCGATCACGCAGGGACATTCCGAGCATAGCCCTCTCCATTGCTTTTTGAGTGACTTTGAGTCTTCTTACTAGGCCCATTGGCATTGTAAGCGACCACGTTTCACTGCTGTAAGTAATTACAAGCAACACACACTGGTCAAAGACTTTTGTCTTGAGACACTGCGGTATTTTGGACGAGAAGATACTGTATAGCTTCACGAACGCTGCCCAACCGAGTCGGATTCGACGATTGACCTCTTTCTCGAAGTTGAACCTACATAACTGGACATTCATTCCTGTTTATTCAGAAGATAAACAGAAATCCAGCTACAAATACTCAAACAATTTTTCCCAAGACTCATTTCATCCCTCTGATAAGATGTAGGTACTAAAGTTGGTACTAAAAAGTCCTGTTAGTAAATCCGCTAATAAAACTGTTCGTGGAAGCCGCAGCGTCAACTTTCCGATACTCAGTAGCAGTTCCAACTGAACGCTAAGTAACTCCTAACTCTTATATTTCATCGCGTACTTAGTTTGGATTTCGTTAAATCCTGTCTTATCTATCGCCTAAGGCCTAAAGACTAGGCTACACGAGTTTTCGTCGCACTCAATTAAACTAGTTTGGTTTGTTTTTAGTTTTGTTCTACTAACTCTACTTATAAGGACTAAGGCCTTAACCTTCTCATTTTGAGAAGAGGCCCGTGCCCAGCAGTGGGACAGTAATGGGCTGCAAAAAACAAAATTCCTACTTATATGCGAAAGTACGGCTGTTTGTTTATTTGTATTTCAATCACGCTGAAACGACTGAACGGATTTAGATGAAATTTGGCACACAGATGGAAATTTACTCGGATTAACATATAGGCTAATTGTTATCCCGGGAAGATAAACAGTTCCTGAGGGATGTGCGTTAACATATTTTTGTGATAAACCGAATTATACACGGGCGAAGCAGCGGTCATAGGCTAGTAATATTATTAATACAAAAGTATGGTTCTCTGTTTGTTTGTGTGTCCTTCTATCACGCTGAAAGGGCTGAATGGATTTGCTTGTTTGGATTAACACAAATAAAGAAATAATTTAAAGGATACTTTTTAGGGTTCCATACCCGCAGGGTGCGAAACGGGACACTATTACTCTCGCTACGCTGTCCGTCCGTCTGTCTGTCACAGGGCTTTATCTTTTGAACGGTAATAGGTAACCGGTTGGAATTTTTTCAGAATATGTGTTGCTATGTGGTGTATCACGACAAATACTAAAAACAAAAAAAGTCTAAAACCAAAGCGGGTCCCCATACAAGAAACCTCAAAAAACATGCATTTTTTTTCAATGTTATTGTTCCTGCTCTATCTTCAAAACGGTAATACCTATATACCAGCGTCAAACTTGGTCAGATTATAGTGCATATTATGTAGTTTAGCAACATACTAAAATACGACAAACATAGACTGCGTATGAAAGAGAAACAAATATTCATATTTCGCGCTCTATGCGTTAATTTCTTTTGATGAACTCTCGTAAATTAAATCAGTTTCTATGGGGTATCAGGTCGATGGGTGGTACGGAACCCTTACTGCGTGAGTCCGACTCGCACTTGGCAGGTTATTTTTATTGACATACCTTGGGAGCAAAACCGCGGGCGGCAGCTTGGTTGTTTTCATAGACTAATTAATTTTTTTGTTATTCTGAACGCATTTTTTTAAATATAAAGTACCACTAAAATACCTACTTTATTTGAATTAACATCTAGCCTTGAGAATAATATGTAATTTTATTTTAACCTTAATTGCTATGAAAAACTTTTCGTAGTTTCTATCAAGGGAAGAAACTTTGTTTATGTGTTCTTTACAGGCACCACTTTATATTCTAATCTTTCTTTACACTATTCACAGTCACTACACGAATTCAAATGGTTCTATCCGTTTTATTCTTTAGGCATATGATAAGAGTAACAATGCGTGTAGATGTGATGTTACCGCATTTTTTTTATTTTGTGTTTCTTCAACAGAACAATGGAAAATTAACTGAATATTGATTTCTCAGCTGCAATATGCAATCCGAGGTAAATGTCGTTCACATTTCGATAGGCGTTCTTAAAAATGCTTGAATATTAACACACTTGGAAAAAGACTACATAATATATTATCACGCCTGTTTCCCATTGGGGTAGACAGGGACTGATTTCCACCCGATACGATCCTGACACACCTCTTTCGCTTCATCTACATTTATTCGATGAGATAAATCACATTAATATCCCCTTTTTATTTATTTTTCTATATTTAACTTTTTGTCTATTCTTACAACTACCTACTTACATAAATAGATAATACTAAAAATTTAAAAAAAATGTTAAATCCACATAGATATGTGGTTCCGTGGGGTGAGCTCCTGGTGATCTGTGATACAGGTTTATCCCTACATCAGACACCAGCTCCTCACATTATACCAGACTGTATTAAATCATGTAATTTGTATGAAATATTTTTATGATGTATTCTGTATTGTGAGGAGAAATAAATAAATATATTATTATTATTATTTATTTACCTCGTCATGTTTATGCCCATCGGTTTAAAATGATCTCAGCCTGGCCTAAATATACTTTAGATTAACCTGGCTAAAGACTTTAAAAACAGCATCGATTCCTTAGTTATTTGCATAGAAATGAATTAAATGTTCACACAAAATACCTACCTACCACCTCACCTATACCCAACCTACCTATACTCCAACTGTAGTTCGTTTATTCTTACCCTCGGAAATACCGAGGAGAGATGAAAATTTTGATTCCCTTAGGATGCAATTTCTTTCATTACAAACAGCTGGCCATCGAAGACTCGATTTATATATGTTGTATACCATCTTGTAAACAGAAAGCAATGCGGTGAAATGTTATTATTCCTGATCATCAACACAGTCTATCGCAGTTCACTACTGCACATAGGCTTCTCCCAAGTTGCACCACAACACTCGCTCCTCCGCCTGCCATATTCAGTCTGTAGTCCCCCCTATTTGCTTTGTTCAGGTCATCGGTTCACCTATATTATTCTTGATGAGGATTGCAAATCGGTGAACGCACCGTGTGACACCCCCCAGAAAAAATGAAATAACCTGAAGAAGACAGTTAAGTACAACGCGTAACTTGGAAGAGACCATGTCAAACAGTGGAATTATATGGCTGACTTTTCCTAGAATTTTCGGATTCATCAAAATGTTAGTAAACAAACCTATCATCATAATCATTGGACTATCGGACAACCAGACGCACGGCGTTGCATCACACTGATATGGTAGACATTCCACCCATTAATTTGCTAATACCTTTATCATGCATACAACTAAAGAGTGGAATCCCTTTTGTGTTTCCCGATAAGTATATCTGGTGATCTTCAAAGCTCGAGTGAATAGGGTTTTACAGGGCAAGCTTGTACCATCGTTGATCGTACCATCGCTCGCTTAAAGCGAGTGGAGTGTAAGTGTTGCGGTGGTCAAACGCAAGCACGTAAAGAATAAAAAAGCTTTTATTTCATGGGAGAAGAAAGCCACTTCGCTTTTGAATAAACTCAGCACCTCGCTGGAATGCGACCCAAGATTCCGCGTCGAGGTCGGACTACATCTATTCCGATCGCCCGACGACGAATTTTCCTCTTTCTTCATCCTATTCTGTCACTCAAAGATATCGTTCGCTAGAGGGAGAGAAAAAGATTTTGCGCGTCCGCACTCTGCGACATCGGCGGGCCGATTCCGGCCAATCAATTTTCTTGCTCTATCGAACGATGATTGTCTGAGAAAAAGGGATCGACATCGAGCAAAATCTGTAGCATCTGGTCAGATGTAGTCCGATTCTCATCGCTTCACCCAAATCCACCTGTTCGTATAATTGTCTTCATAACTATAAACTGCTTTTGATGAGTTATAGTACTCTGTCGTTTTGTTACTGTTTTGTTTTTGTTTACTTAAAAAACATAAACATAACATAATCAGCCCATTACTGTCCCACTGCTGGGCACGGGCCTCTTCTCAGTAGGAGAAGGCTACTGATTACCGATTTGTTTACTTGATTTTTGTCGATTCTGAGCGTCACTCTGGATGGAAAAAAAAATCTTTTTCATTATTCAAAAATGCGTTTATTTTCACAAAATCAATATAGTATGCAGTGGCTTGAACAATTCTTAGTTTCAAAACATATTTTTAACGTGCGGGTTCTCTCGTCACTTTCAACACTATACATTTTCGTAACTGTCTCGTTCAATATGTTAGCATTGAAAAATTTACATTGCATGCAAGTTTTAGAGGTGCTCGCTAGAGGTGGCTGTTTTCAGTATAAAAATAATATGTAAAACGTCAAGTCAGTTCTGGCGCCAGTTCTTTGTAATGTAGGTATCAATTACATTCACTGAAATGTTATATAGTGTTAGTTTGACATTGAAACTTAAATAAATAATAAATAAAAACAGCTTTGTCAACATCCTCTTTTACACTGATAACAATAAACTAAGATTATATAATGATGTGTTTATTAAAGAATTATCTGAGACCATAAATTAAAAAATCCTTTTTTTTTTCAGATTAAATATCTGTAAAGTTGACCAGCTTAGCACTTAATGTTTTATAATATACAGGCCTATTTAAGGAACGAAAGAAAAGAAACAAAACAAATTTATTCAACACAGGATAGTGACAGCACAATAATAGGAACATAAAAACAATAATAAGCCATATAATGTGCTGTCGAGTATGCCCATGCCGAAAGGGCAACCAGTTCGGCATGTTTTGAGCGTGAAACACCCAGCGCTGGTTTTCAGTAGGCACTCCTGCAGTGACACACGGACGAAAAAATTTACTAATAATTATGCCTATATTTCTACAATTTAACGAGAAACCAACATTTATTTTCACAGTATCGGAAAAAACTATTTCGTATGCAAGTCGTAACATGCTACTTACAACTTACAAACAGGTAAGTTATAACTTCATAACTACCGGTAACAAGTTACACAACAAACATCTGATTTAATTCTCGTCTAGTTGATACTTAACTTCAATAGAACCAGCAAGCGTATGACAAAGGAGATTAAATTTAATGGTGAATTGTATCTATATTGTTAACAGTGTGTATTAGCGTAATAATTTCTTAGGTTTTCGCGATCACTACACATTATAATAAATAAATAAATAAATAAATATTTTTAGGACATTTTAATAAAACAAGTTTAATCTGATCGTATCGCGTATATTATTTAAATTGGTTTTCCTGGCGTTTTTAAAGCTTTGCAGCGTTCGTGGTCGATGGAAGACTAAGGTGACAAGCCTCTTTAAAGTCATTAAAAAAAAAAAAAAAAACACCGTATAACTTTCATAGTTTTTTTTGTCACCGTCTTCTTGCGACCACGAACGCTGCAAAGCTTTTGAAATGTCAGAAAAACCAAATTAAATAATAAACGCGATGTAATCTTGTTAAACTACTTTTACTTTAATATGTGTATTAGAATAAGGATGTCAAATCACGTATGACAGAACTTTTATTTATAAGTATCCCTAATAGTATAAAACGAAGTCGCTTATTCTACATTATCGCTTGATTCTTCTTAAATACTCGATGGATTTTGATATTATTGTCAACATTTAGGAGAGGAGGAGATTTTTTTAAGGCAGCGGGTCTGTAAGGACAGTGGGAAAATATTTTTCAAGACAAGCTTTTATCCATAGAATATCTACACTCAATTCTGATAATGTTAAATATTCAAAATTTTATTGCAAAGTCGTTGTCCCAAACATACTAACAAGTGAAGTTGAATTAAGGGGCTGACAACACCTAAAAAATCAGACCTCTGCGGTCACTGTCGTTTCGTACAGTACTGAAAGAGAGGCAACGAGCCGAGAGACGTCGGATACGCCGCTAAACTTGAATGAAAATTACCAAAAAAAAAAAAAAAAAATCTTATTTGAAAAACAGAAACAACAAATGTTTAGATTATTGTCTTTCTCAAATGTTTTCTTAACTTTATTTATAATATTTAGTAAATAATAGAGATTGTTTGCTTTAAAGCATGTTTTAAGAGGTTAGTTTACAATTCTTTTCTACCGAGAAAACTTCAAGAAAACGTGTTTTGGGCAATACATTTTCAGAAAATACGATCAAGATTAACATATATTTTTTTCACTGCCACAAACTGAATAGATACAGCTAAAAATATTTTTAAAAGAAGCCTATTTGGGGTATTTGGCTGTTGTCAGCGTCTTAAGCTTGTAAAAATACTGAGGAGGCCGTCGGGTTGCAACGCACTTATGAAACCACTAATTTGGGTAGCGGACATCTTCACAAACAAAAGTCACTATGGCAGCCATGCTCTAAGCCGCCTACTTGTATACCATAAATTCATTCATACCGTACATTTGAGAAATAGGCGACAATGTGTTAGTGACCGGACCGGTCGCTGTAGCGATGCTTGGGGGAGGCCTATGTCCAGCAGTGGACGTCTTTCGGCTGAAATCATAAAATGATGATGATGATGATGACGTGGTCACTAACACATCAGTTTAAAAACTCAAAATGTGTTTCATGATTTATACATATACTAGCTGCGCCCGGCATGCGTTGCAATGCCATTTCTTTTGAGCCAATAACCTTCGCGGGCGTACTCAGAACAACTCGCCAAAGTTTCATCACAATCGGATGAATGGTTTAGGAACACATAGAGGACAAACATACAAACATATCCATTGTCTAGTAATCATAGTACAAGCTCTGCTTAGTTTGGGACTAGATGGTGCTGTGTAAGGAAAAAAAAACATTTTTTTTAAAATATACAATTATATATATTGTCTGTGGTTTTTGGGTTTATAAAATAAAAACCGGCCAAGAGCATGTCGGGCCATGCTCAGTATTACAGGGTTCCTTAAGTAGGTGTAATTGAAAACGAATCAAATCGAATATTAATCATGGCTATTTTAGTTTCTGCAATAATCGGCAGCATTCGCGACTCAGAGCGTGTTGTTAGTAGCGCCATCTAGCAATAAATCCAAGAAACCAAATGTAAGAAGTGTGTCATGTCAACATAACACAAAGTTACTTTTTGTGATTTTTTCAAATAGAAAGTAACTAAAGGAGCATTATTTGCTACCATAATTTTTCTCTAAGGTCAATGACCTTTGAACTAGGACGTCTTAAGTATTTTTCAGTTTTCTCTCTATAACTCGAAAATTTATAATCACATTATACTCAAAATAATTTTAAAAGAGAGTTTTTTACAAAGTTCTATTAATGTGGAACATTATAAGTTTCTACGTTGCATATTTTAGAAATGGCAGGGGGGGGGGACACATTGCAAGCCACTTTGGTGGGCTATATTTCGCAGACGGTACACCTGACAAAAAGTTATGTATGAAGCATTACCTTCATTTTAGAAGACCTATTCAATGATAACCCACACGACGAGAGCAGCGAAAAAAAATAGTTCATCCCCGTTTCACATGTATGGGCGCCACCCCTAAAATACGTAATCACGATTATTTTATTCTTTTAAAATTGAGATCTATATGTAGACTATTTTTTAACAAAATTATATTTACTTATGTTTATAACTGCAGAAGTTATTAAGCTGTAAAGGATTAGGATAGACGGACAAACGGACAGACGGACAGACGGACGGACATGACGAAACTATAAGGGTTGCTTGTAGGACTACGGAACCCTAAAAAGGAAGATGTAAAACCACATAAAAAAACGTGTGAAAATATATAATTATGTTTCCATTAAAAACCTTTATAGGAGGGTTAATAGGTTGATTAACCCTACATCTGTCTACGTAAATCTATATCGTTTATTAACGTAATTGTCTACAAGATTATTTTTTAGAAAACCTATCCCTAACATTTGTTATAACAAAGCAAACATAACAAGGAGACATCATTAAAGTTATTTGCAACGACAATGTGAAAGATTACAACACAAGCGAGAATATAGGGTTATGTCGGGAACAAATCATACGTGTAGCTTCAAAGGATACATAAGGGTGATCACACACCTTGAAATTGGTGATAGCTTTTTCAAAAGATTTTTTATGTAATTTACTTCGACGGTTGTCTGTTCGTTTACTACAAATCTTAATTCAATTTTAATATCGGACCAGACTGAAATTTTGTATATTTACACTATACACTTAGTTCCGATGACAATACTACAAATATTAAGTTAGTAACAAGCTTGAAAAATTACAGCATTAATTTTTGAATTAAAATTCAGTTCATAATAAATGTTTATTTATAAGCAAAAAAGGACATATCGGTACTACATTTTTTTTTAATAATCCTATTTATTTATGTGGAAACAGGATGCTGGCAGTAATGTTCGTAAGGAGTTGTAATTATAAAAAAAGTAGTTCTACAAAATAATAATAATAATTATTTATTTTATTATTTTAACGCATTTACGCATGCGGAGTGACATTTAAAGAAATAAATGTATATTATTAATATTGTATATTGGATGGGTGTTACTGACGTCACCCCAAGGCCTAAATTTCAGAGGAAGATAAATTTTATAGCACGAGCAGAGTTCACGGTAGCCTCGCTAGGCACCCCAAGGCCTAAATTTCAGAGGAAGATAAATTTTATAGCACGAGCAGAGTTCACGGTAGCCGCTGCTAGAGCACTGGTGTACTGAACCAGGAGTTGCAAGTTCAAATCCTGGACCCCAATTCTCGCGTTATAGAGATAAATGTCTAATTAGAGATAATCTCTAATTTTAAATCTGTACGAAAAATGTGGCCGGTAATGTCAACTGCTATGAACCACTCTTTGTATTTAGAGCGCTCGGCGTAGACATATATCTAACGTGACATTCGGAGAATACGAAAATTTTATTTCAATCGACATTCGCCATCTTGTTTCGACATTATGTCGAGTTCAAGATACTGTCTACGACGCGAGAATCACCCTCCAGCTCGTGAGTAAATTTTTCTTCATCTAATTTTACTAAAAATTAGATGTCCACATAAGTCGGGATCAGCAAAAACCACCCCATATTACGTCCAACAAAATGATTATCAACAAAAAGGACACTCGTATGTCAATGAAAAAATAAAGCAATTAAAATGCTTTGGTTAGTGAGTGACTAGGTACCTAATTGAAAAAATCGATGTAACATTTTATGTCCCATAAAATTGTTTATCTGTGTTCTGCCTAAAGTCACGCGTCAACCTTTGCTATCGTACGCATCGTACGGATCGCATTAAACGAATCCGTATAGTAATGCGTACTGCGTCCGCAGCGTACGGATTGCCGACGAATTTCTACGAGCAATCGGATTTTCAATATTGACATTCGAATGCTGATGACGTCATCCGCACTTTTGAATAGCGATACGTACGATATCGATAGGTGGACGCGTGCCTTAAAACAGACCGGAGTTATAAAACCCATGGAGATGACATGAAATGAAACATGGATTTTGTGGGTGTGGCTATGAATGAATAGAACTTGTGAGTAGTATCTACCTTTGATGCCAAATTGAACGTGGCATGTATTGATATGGCGTGTTTAGTGCGAATCAAAGCATTGCTCGACGTCATATTCCGCAACCAGGCTTTGTGGGCTTGTGACCAAATATTGGTGCACTGTACTGTACAGAGCTTCTATTCCATCATGATATATTGGGATCTATATCATATGAAATATTTTGTAAAAAGACTAGCTGTGATGTGATATTATTTACAATATTATTATTACATTATTTATTTGGGATGCATTAAAAGAGCCTCCACGAGTGACGATATTTAATTGAATGTCCGGCGCACCCTGAGCAGTCGTTACAGGTAGTCAGAAGCTAGAAAGTCTAACTGGTCTAACCTTAGGATGTGGCTATGTCGGAAGTATCTGTTTCGCATAGACCGGGAGCCGACGCCCGAGTGTCATCACTGCGGGAGCTGCCTTGAGGACACGGCGCAGCACACACTGGCTGAATGCCCAGCTTGGGCCACGCAGCGCCGTGACCTTATAACTGCAGTAGGCGGCTGTGATCTCTCGCTTCCGGCTGTTGTTTTGGCTATGGTCGGGAGCGAGAACGCTTGGGAGGGCGTCGTCTCCTTTTGCGAGGAGGTGATGCTCGCTAAGGAGGCGGCGGAGAGGGTTCGAGAGGCAACGACCTCCCTCCCCACCCGCAGGAGACGGACCGGGCGTCGTAGGAGGGCGTACGCCGACCTCCAGCCACCCTAGGAGTGGGCCTGCGGGCGGCGGACTCGGGGTAGCCCGCCGCCCGACCAGTCAAGGCCCGTGACGGTGGCGCGTCGTGTTCCGCGCGCGCCAGTCAAGAAAAGGGTGCGGCCGATGATGCCGCACGGGGAGAAGGGGCTCGCCTACTAGTGGCGAGCCGGGACCTGCCGGGGATGGTTGGACGACTATAAGTTTCCCACGCCCCCGGCCAATGGTTGGAAGAGGAACACCGTGGTGGTTTTAGTCGGTAAGAGTCCGACACTGGCTCCGCCTTCCCCGGGCGGAGTGCGTCCATGAGGATTTCCCCACGTAAAAAAAAAAAAAAAAAGGATGTCGGTAATATGCAATAATAGAGTCGCTAATGATCAGCCGAATCTGTGAAATCCCAACGAATTTGTTGTAAATTGAAATGAAACTAGTTCAACAGATTATTGATTATTATTATTTTATTAAGCTATCTGTTTAATTTAATTTCCATATTTGTCGATGTTTTCAGTATTCAGAGCTTATAATCCCCCGCGGCTATAATCCTAAACAAACTATTTTAAATTCTCAATTTAATATCCATTATGTCCTTTGAATAGGTTTTCATAAGCTTTTGAACACCATAGTAAATTTTCGAGCAAAATAGTTTTAAATTTAATGAAAAAAGTGGGATATTACAAAACAAACCACATAATAAGGCCGCCCGCGCCGCGAATATGAGACAATAACGACAAAGCTGTATCGTAGCGGTCTACGTAGCGCTTCCGTAGCAAAACTCGTTGGCGACTACGCCGTAGCAGCGGGATACATCTAATGAGGGCACTGATATTGTACCGCTCAGCCGGCGGCCGACTGAGGCGGCCTCTATAAATTGGTTTCATGCATATTTATTTATTCAAATATGTATGAATTGAAATCTCCACGACTACTGAAATATGGCACTCGTGGACGAAAATTGAATCAACAGGGTAAATTAAGTTGACAGGCGCAGTAATAGTGTTTGAAATATAAACTCTTTTAGTTTGAATAAGAAGCGTAACTTAAGAAAGTGCTCTCGTGGCATTATTCAAAGTATTCTTCATATAAACTTCGCCTTCCAGCAAGCGTACTGCGAACAACAAATTTTTCATATTTTGCTCTGCTGACGTTTGGGGAAATTGGTGTTTAATGAGTAAACTTATGCATCGTAGCGTGTGCTAATATTGTTTTTTTTTTGTGATAATGCACGTTTAGAAAAGTGCACATGTGTTAAAAGTTGCAGCTTAATCGTTTTTTGATGACTTCGCCCGGTGCAAAATTTTGCGTGCTCAAGTCGGTACGAAATAGTTTGAAACTTTCCGTAAACCGTTTTGTTTCTTAAATTTTATTTGGTAATGCGGTGGCACGGCGACTCCGCTGTTTTGTACAAATTGGGGTATTTCAAACGGCGCGTTTTCCTGCTAGTATTTTTGCAAATATGCTTAATCAACTTTACACAATAACCAGTAAGACGAAGGAACAACAGTGAATTGAATTTAGGGTTCATTCTCAAGTTTTTATAGATAAAGAAAGACTCATTTATCTTGAATAATAAATAATATATTCAGTTTAAATTTACAGTATACATTTCAACTGTAGCAACAAATCTAACGGATAATAAATGAGGCGAGTGTCTCAAAGCTGAAAACTAATTAAAGTCGGCACGGCACGAATCAATACTTATAAATTAAGACGGTTTAACTTGCAAAGGTAATTGGGCAAAAGTTCATCTCAAATATTGATACTGGAATGACGACAGAGCTGAGGAGCTGAGGGAGTAATTCTTTAAGGCACAGTTTACACTCCCCAACTCATCGTTATTCGTCCAGAGTGAATTGTTCATGGGGAATTGTCCTCGTTCACTCATTCTTTGTAAAACATTTGGAACAATGAATCAAGTCGTTTCCAAAGTTTGTGAATTAAACGATTGGTATAAAGACGGGAAGCCATGGAAATACGGCTTATAAAAATATTTATGACACAATATTCTTTGATTGATTTGATTGTATTGCCCTCGTTTAGCGATTAAGCGATTGCGATTTGAATTGAGTCATCATCCTCCTCGCCTTTAACCTCCCTATTGTGTTGGGTCGGCTTCCAGTCGAACCAGATGCGGGTGAACATCAGTATTTTATACGGAACGACTGCCATCTGACCCCCGCAACCCAGTTACTGGAGAATACCGACATTCGGAGGTTAGACCAGTTGCCAGACTTTCAGGCTTCTGACTACCCGTAACGACTGCCATAGATATTCGTATGGCAACCGGGACCAACAGCTTAACGTGCTCTTCGAGGCATGGAGGCGTCTTGATGTGCAACGAAATGGTCACCCAACACGGACTGACCGCGGCAAGTGTAGCTTAACCTGATCATACAATCCGTGCGGTTGCTACTTAGCCACGACCCCCTCATCTCCCTTGCGATTTGAGTCGAGTAACGACAAAAATTAATATCCTATCTACCCACGATTTAAGATTAATGATGCCAAGACAAAAATAAGGGTGGTAGATCGAGCTTAACTTCTTCCAAGCTCTAATCTACTTGACGGTTATGAGAAAGAGAGCGAGTTCGTGTACCTTGGTTCCTTGATCACTAGTGAGGGCAGCTGCTAAATCTGCCGTCCTACAAGTATGGCTAAAAGTGCAATGACCAATCTGGAAAAAAAAATCGGAAGAACCGTGGCATCCGACGGAAAACCAAAATACGATTGGTCCGAGCACGGGTTTTGTCTTTTTTTACGGCGCAAAAACGTGGTGCATTAAAAGTCACGATAGCAGCAAGATTGATGCCTTCGAGATTTGGTGTTGGCGAAGACTACTTCGAAAACTATGTGTATATGAAGTCACTGAGATAGTAATAATACCTCAGTGTCTGTAGTAGTGTAAATCGTAGATATATATGATATAGACAACGACCATACAGCCCATAGACGCCTCATAAGAGGCGATGGATGTCTGCAACACATCTATGAAATTTAACTAATGTAGGTCGCCACTATTCGCCACTTGAAATCGTCAAATCAGATTCGACCACTTGCATGAGCTGTCAAAACTGCCGCGTTAGTGATTAGCCAATAGTCGCCTTGGTAGGGCCAATCGGATTGCAGTACCCCGCCTCAGCTAGTGGCAGAATTTATTGTTAGTATTATATTCAACATTTGGCGTCTATGGGGCTATATGGTCGTTGGATATAGATAATCGGCCAAAATTAATATCCAATCTATCCACGATTTACCCTACTGGAGATAGAAATTTGACATATTTTGTATGGAGTTTATGTTAAATTCCTATCTCTAGTAGTGCAAATCGTGGATAGATTGGATATTAATTTCGGCCGTATGTCCATATAGACGAAGTGCTGCGAACAATCATAGTGAAACCAAAAAATCTTTGCTTCTTAATATACAACCAGCGCTCACACACGACATTCACCACAAACCACGCTCTACCCTCTCAGTACACATATCGCGGCATCGTACAGTAAGCATCGCGAAATCAAATATACTTCAGGTGTATGGTGCTTGCGTGAGCGCTGGTTGTACACCAATGTGCACGGTTTTTTTGGCTTTACTATGATTGTTTATGGCACTTCGTCTAATGGCTGTGGTCCTTATGTAGATTTTAGTCATCGATTTCATGACACTTGTGTTGTGTAGCTTAATTGAAATATTTCGTGACCTATTTTAATAATTTTCTTTGAAAGCAAAATTATCTTCGACACAAATCTGACTATGAACTTCAATACGTAGAAATAACATAAACAGATATCTTCAACGTGTTTGATAAATGAGTTATTTTAATAATTCACTGAAACCGCCAGATTACGTTCAATATTTATAGTTAAACATTTTGCTGAATCTCTGAGTATTTAACCAACCAACTGCGATCGCCAACCCGCCTGCCAAGCGTGGCGATTATGGCATATCCCCCCCTCAATTGGGGGAGGCCTATGTCCAGTAGTGGACGTCTTTCGGCTGAAATGATGATGATGATGATGATTTTGCTGAAAGGAATATTACGTTAGGGGGTGTTCGTTTGACCTACTTTTTATGATATTTAAGTTTGATAATTAGCTTTATCTTGGTTAGTAATTATAATAAGTAGTAATAATAATAAGTTACTGTAAGACTAATATGCTTGTCTTACGAAGTGAATTATTTTGTAAATTTCTTTTGAGATTAGTTCTTTAACCAGAATTTCTGATTTAAGAATTAATTATAACTGCTTATTTTTTTACTATTAACAACACTGAAACGTTTAATCTGTGCGTTTAAAATGTGTTTTTTTTGTTACATTCATATTATAGCTACGTGATAATAATAATAATAATTCATTATAATAAAACAAAGTTTAAACGGATTAAATCGCGTATATTATTTAAATTGGTTTCCCTGACGTTTCGAAAGCTTTGCAGCTTTGCCTGCGACCACGAAATGCTGCAAAGCTTTCGAAACGTCAGGGAAACCAATTTTAATAATATACGCGATTTAATCCGGTTAAACTTTGTTTTATTATAATGTGTAGTGATCGCGAAAACCTAAGAAGTTATTAATAATAATTCATTTAATTCAGGCATCTAGGCCCAAAAAAAATACATGAAACCATATACAATAAATAATCTAATAATCACTTGACATAGAAATAATCCAATAAACAGAAATCTCTAGACCATACAAATACTTGTACCGTACAACAGGGATCGAACCCGCGAAAGCTGCTTAGCAAATGCGTCAGTTTTTACTCAACTGTTAACTACCTACGCAATTCTACACCATTAACGCGAACTGCAAACCTTTTACCACAAACAACCTTGTCCATGGTCATGTCGCATCAATTTATATCAATGGTTTTATCGAAACGTTTCGCTGCGCATTAATTTCGGTAATAGTTTGTTTTGTTCAGGTGTTGCCATAAGCCGATTACGGACAGTTATCAATTATAATATAACTCATTTATTTCACCGGTTGCTATACGCTGAATTTTTAGACGTTCTGGAAACGAAAACCATAAACTCTGTATCAATTATAGAATCGATAGGTAATTTCAATAAAAATGATTTTATTTAATTAAAAATTCATTTTAATAAAAAAAATATTATAACTGAACTCGAAAAACAAAATGGATGGAGGTAAACGGCAATAATTTAGATTTTCGAGAAAAAAATAACATCAGCTTACATTCTTCCAAAGAGAATCACTCACATGTCGCCAGTTATGTTAGTCCCATGTTATTCTGGGCGAGCCTATAGACATTAACCAGGAACAAATCCAGAATCCGGGCTGCTGCTAAGAGTGTTCTAATGCAAAAACCCGGGCATAAAACCCATTTTTTTTTTTCACTAAGTGACTCCCTAGTTATATAGGTCCGATTATATAGGTAATTGATAGATTTTAATTTTCATTTCCGGAACTCTTAAAAACTCAGAGTGTTTATTATTCGATCGGTTCCTATATTAATGATTCAATCAATCAATCAACTCAGCCTATCACAGTCCACTGCTGGACATAGGCCTCTCCCAAGTTGCGCCACAACGCTCGCTCCTCTGCCTTCCGCATCCAGTCCCCCCCCAGCCACGTTCTTTAGGTCGTCGTTCCACCTGGCAGGGGGGCGCCCTACGCTGCGTTTGCCGATTCGCGGTCTCCACTCAAGGACTCGTCTGCTCCAACGGCCATCGGTCCTTCGACAGACATGGCCAGCCCACTGCCACTTCAGCTTACTGATTAATGATTGCAGTCACATAATTGTAACGTAAGTTTAATTTTGCTTGTCTGTGTTGCCGATCTTTTGAGCGGATTAATGGTGCGGAATTATTATTATTATGTGTTACGTTTTTACTAAAGGATTTTAATAGTTGTAAGGTGAAATTGTGTCGATGTGGTTGTGTGTAAGTATTGCTAGTTCATTCAATCATCCTTAATTTTAACAAGCCGGGGTCAGATACAGTTGTTTTCGAAAAACAAATACCAGACCGTGATATTTTTTTAAGTACAAAAATCCCATCTTAATCATTAGAAATACTCCATGTTTACTATATAAGAACTTTTCTCTCGTTTAATTCGAATATGGTCCATGTACACAGACCTTAAGAAAGCAAACGTCGACTCTCAAAAGTTACTTTATATTCTTTCGCTTACTTTATATTATTTAGCTTTGATATATTCGCAATTTAAGTTGCCTGAAAGTCGTTGGAGAGCGCTCAGATTAAATTACATATTTTTTATACTTACGAAGGAAAGCAAACGACTTTATACTGTAAACAGAGGTTACAGCGAAAGTGAACAATAAAGTTGTGTTTTCAATCTGTAGGTAGGTATTTATATTGTGTCTGAAAAGTGCAACGACAGAATATACACAGGCAAAGGCTGGTCCTGTGATTTTGACAAACTAGAAGTGATAACATGTACCTCATAATTTCAGCCGAAAGACGTCCACTGCTAGGTATAGGCCTCCCCCAAAAGGGATGGGTATGCCATAACCGCCACGCTAGGCAGGCGGGTTGGCGATCGCAGTTGGTTATTGTTGGATACTCAGAGAACGCTGCTGCCCGCCCTAAAGTGATCCCTTAGTCTCTTTTCACGACACCCACGAGAAGAGATTGGATGGGATGAGATGCTATTCTTTGTGTCTGGCATCACATGGAATAGGACATAGGTAGCATGTACCTAACTATATAAAAACATGGTTAAAAAATTAATAAAAAGTACGCCATATATCCCTTTGGGGGAGGCCTTTGTCCAGCAGTGGACGTCTTTCGGCTGAAATGGTGATGATGACGCCATATATTTGCCAATGTGTTAGGTATGTTAGCAAATATAAAAGTATGATAATTGGGAAGGTATATGGCGAGCTTTAGTTGATCAATGTGATTAGTGGCTAAAAAGCAACAACAAAAAAAAAACGGAAATATTTTTAACATAAAACACAAGATTAACAAAATGCAAAAGAAGCGATAGGAAGCTTTTCAAAAGTATTCCCTCAAACAGAACATTACCTTTATTCCAATGTGGATGGGGAAGTCTGAGGCCAATGCAGGTTGCGGATGTAGTGCCGGCAGGAGCGGCAGTGGAAGAGGACAGGACATCATAGCTGCGCCAACCTGCGGACAAATAACTGCCTTGAAATTTGGTGCCAAGTATTTGTAGGTACAAAAGTTGGACATCAATTTGCAAACAAATGACTACTATATATTATTTATTTATTTATTAGAAGACCAACGGCAATTACCTATGATTAACAATGATATATAATATACAATCTGCCACCAATAGGTCTTCACGAATAGCGACTGAGTGCAGTAAGATGCGTGGATATAATACTAAAGATAAGATAGATTTAACTAAAAGGTCTGAAACAAATCTAGACTAATTGCTCGTCTCGCCGATTGCATACTTGTCACAAATATATCAAATTTCAACTGATTAAATTTTTTGTTGTAATTTTTTTTTTTTTTTGTTTGTCATGATTTTGCTTGGACAAATGCTTGTGATTATATTATTAATATGTCATGATCACAGAAATAGAGTCATGATAGACAGAGTGAGGCCAGGGCACGCCGCAATAGCGGCGGTAAGGCCCGTCATGGAGGAGTGGCTGGAGAGGGGCCATGGTGCCCACACCTACCGGCTGACCCAGATACTCTCGGGGCACGGATGCTTCGGGAAGTATCTGTGTCGCATAGGCCGGGAGCCGACGCCCGAGTGTCATCACTGCGGGAGCTGCCCAGAGGACACGGCGCAGCACACACTGGCGGAGTGCCCAGCTTGGGCCGCGCAGCGCCGTGACCTCATCACTGCAGTAGGCGGCAGCGATCTCTCGCTTCCGGCCGTGGTTCTGTCTATGGTTGGGAGCGAGAGCGCTTGGGAAGGCGTCGTCTCCTTCTGCGAGGATGTAATGCTCGCTAAGGAGGCGGCGGAGAGGGTTCGAGAGGCGTTGACTTCTCTCCCCATCCGCAGGAGACGACCTGGGCGTCGCAGGAGGGCGTATGCCAACCTCCAGCCACCCTAGATGTGGGCCTGCGGGCGGCGGACTCGGGGTGGCCCGCCGCCCGACCAGTCAAGGCCCGTGACGGTGGCGCGTAGTGTTCCGCGCGCGCCAGTCAAGAGGAGGGTGTGGCCGATGTGGCTGCCGCACGGGGAGAAGGGGCTCGCCTTCTAATGGCGAGCCGGGACCTACCGGGGATGGTTGGGAGAGTAAAAGTTTCCCACGCCCCCGGCCAAGGGTCGTTAGAGGAACACCGTGGTGGTTTTTAGTCGGTAAGAGTCCGACACTGGCTCCGCCTACCCCAGGCGGAGTGCGTCCATGAGGATTTTCCCCACGGAAAAAAAAAAAAAAAAAAAAAAAAAAAAAAAAAGACAGAGTGAGGCCTTGCTATTGACTGATGAGGCTCTGACAACAGATGACAGAATGAACATCCAACGTGAGTTTTTAAATTATTTAGACTAGCCGCAGTAACACGGATACGGATAATTTTGAAATTAGGCAATGTCCAGCGGTGGACTGCGAAAGGTAGCTGTTGATGATACTGAAAACTATTCGATGTTTTTTTATGGCATAGGACGCTGGAACGAGCTAAAGGCCCACCGGCTCCCGAACCACAAGGTAACCAGTTGTCGACTGATTCGGTTTATTATCTCTTTTTCTCTCGTTACGTGAATCATAGACGAAACGAGATAACAAACCGAACCAGTAGGTCTACTCGCGTTTTACGAACGACAAACGAAGTACGAACTTTCGTTCCGACTGATACCTACATAATAAAGATAAGCACATAAAAAAGGCACAATTAAGATAGACTACGGTTCATAGTCGTATACAATTTACCGGAGATGAGAAACACAAAAGTCAAAACACGATCATCGCATGCGATAAGGGAACGATGGTTGACTGGAGTAGCAAATTGTGCGATGAATCGTACGATTTATCGAATATCGTCGAACGGGAGTAGACCCCCAGTCGACAACTGATTATCGTGTTTGGTTCTGAATCGGGTAGCTAATGTTAAGTGGTTATACCTTTGCCCATAGTAACTACAATACCACCTCGGCTGTTACTTAAATGGTAATGCAAAGCGCGTTCATCAAACCAAGACATGAAGATGGAAAGTCTCATGTGATTATAATTTTACCTGCTCCAATCACAGACAGAAAAGTAAAAAATATAGACAAACTGCTGCGAGCAATCATAGTGAACCCAAAATAACTATGCTCCTTCGTGTCAACCACAGCCAGCGCTCACGCACACTCCATGTACCTGAAGGATATTTACATCCGCGATGCTTACTGGACGATACCGCGACATGTGTAGTGAGAGGGGTGAGCACGGTTTGAGGTGCATGTTTGTGCGTGACCGCTGGTTGTACACGAAGGAGCATAGCTTTTTTTGGCTGCACTT
The DNA here is from genome assembly GCA_949699075.1 of Asteroscopus sphinx. NCBI lineage: Eukaryota > Metazoa > Arthropoda > Insecta > Lepidoptera > Noctuidae > Asteroscopus > Asteroscopus sphinx. The sequence goes on along the minus strand of OX453006.1, from coordinate 11,671,845 downwards.
GATTGTTCGCAGGACTTCGTCTATAATTTTACTATGTCTGTGGCTCCCGTACCATTCTCACTGGAACACAGCAATGCTGTATGTATGCTGCAATCCCTATTTGGCGACAGAAATAGGTACGATATAGTAAAAATATCTTTCTAGTCGGAAGGTTTTGAAATATTAGAATAAAAGTAAACATTTTAATCAAATAGTGAAAAATCTAGCACAACAAATTAAGCATTTATTTTATGCCTTACATCTATCGCGATTAAGGAAACGGACCTAAAAAGTTTACGACACTTTTAATTACCAACATCTGCTAGAACCATTTAGGAATCTGAATCATAATTCCGCATCGTACATCGATACACAAATAGGGATGGGAAACGTCGAAAACAATTTAGTTAGCGATGAATTCGGAAAGCCAGGGTAAACTCGGTAGATATGCCTCTCTAATATTCCGTGTGGGACGCTAGGTCCGTTGAAAACGATATGAATAATATATCGGCGCGAATGCACGGCCGGTCGCGGGAGATCAGTCCGCATTACGACTCAATACGGGTTGTACTGCGACAAATATAAGCACCGAACGTATGGATAGCCGCGATACTATCATATTTTATGAAATGTAGGGATCGGGAAAATTTGATGTTTGTTTGATCGTGTGTTCATTCCAGTTTTAGTTAACTCTACGGTTTGATAATTCAAGTACAATGATTCGAATAAATTGTAGAACAAGAAAGTATCTTTCTTCTACAATTTGTTTGACCCATTTCTGAGTAGGTATTGGGTTTATATGTGTATCTCTTTCTTTACATCCATATCCATGTTTAGATATTTACGGTCACTCAAAAATTTCATTTAACGTAATTTTTAAACGTAGATTTTAGTGTATTTTATTGTATTGTTACTAACAATAGTTGTTAAGTTTGTACTAAAACATTATGGGTCCTAGATAGATACCCGAATAAAGAATATTTAATTTAATTTAAAATTTAATTGCACGCATCATAGTTAAACTGATGATCACCTAAAGTCATATTCTTGAAAAATATTTTTTGAGATGGAAAAAGTACAAGAAAAAGACTAGCGAAAAACTTCACGTCACGTTCTGCAGTCTGCCTATCCCTGTAGAGAAAGATCGACATGCTATTTTTGTATCCGGTGGACGAAGTTCTGGTACGCAGGTACCTACCCGGTTTTATATTGACATGTCAACCCGGGTCAACTATGTGAATCAGACTCGCTACAATATTTCAAGTTAGATTTATTTTTCTGGAAACTGAACACTTTTTGCGACTTATCTAGCAGACTGATGAATTGTGACTGACTGACTTATACAACGTGTTATTGAAATAACTGAAAACCTCTTAAGGGGTCATTGTACTCATCAGCATGAGCAACTTTTACTGTGGGACTAACCCAGAAATTCCAAAAAAAAAACAGCTGATCCTTACATTTGTGTTCGCATAAATCGACAAAATTTAAGGATCAGCTGATATTTTTCTCGCGATTTTGGTTTGGTCCCATAGTAAAAGTTATTCATACTGATACTGAGTACAATGACCCCTTAAGAGGTTTTCAGTTATTTCAATAACACGTTGTGTAAGTCAGTCAGTCATCAGTCTGAAACTGAAATCCTGATTTTAGTAAAACTATTAGGAATTCTGTCAAATAACTTATAGATTTTTATATTTCTCTGTAGTCAGCAGGTACGTCGTAACATATAGTTTGTGACTGGATTGGCTAACAACTAGCAGACTGTTTAAGACTTAAGTTGCAGTTTATTGAGTTTAAAAATCAACAAAAGATATACCTGAGTTGAAAGTGAGAAATGTAAACAATAAAAAATATCATTGTGTTACAGCAACTTAACATTCAAATTGTTCCTTTGCCGTTTCTAAAATAAAATCCCTTAAAAATATTTAGGAAGTAACAATCCTAACAGCTACCATAAAAATTTAAAAAGCCTTTACCAAAACCACATAACAGAGATTGGAAATTTCGTTAATATCTAAACAAAATCAAACGAACGGTACAATGTTAATATGAATCGAGAAGGACACGAAGTTTTAATCGAAATGTCGAGCGGTTGTATCGAGCCATCCCTAGGGGTGTCTCGTTACAATAAATTAATTAACTATACTAATTGAATGACACGAAACGAATTAACTGTGAGAACTGTTTTTGATAATAAAGGGCTAACATCAATTGAACATTGTTTTAATAATAACATTATTTGATAGTTTCGTATTTCTTGCGAAGAACTGATGGAAGAATATAAATCATTTTAGGTTCGTACATAAAGTCACAATCGAGAGACGAAACTGGTTTAATTAATTTTCACAAGGGCCTTTTACTTAAACGGTTATTTCGCAATCAATTCAGTCTACAAGTCAACTTCTAAATGTGACGATTTCAGTTGTGCCATAGAATATATACTAACGACAAGAAGCGACACTGAAGCACGTGTGCTAGTAAAATTGCTCGCCGCTATGTGTGCGGGTCGAGGCGAGCGCGGGGGCCGTGCGCGGTGCGCGGCGTGTGGAACGGGCAGTCTCTCGGCTGCCGAGCCAATATATTGCATGTACACGCGCTCCCTCAAGGTCACCGTCGAGCGAGCTCACACGTACAGGGAAGTGTCACCGCTGTGGTTGTGCTGTATTAGGCGTACCTCATAGCAGCTAGACCACGACCAGCTTCCACGTCCCGTCTAGATTTTTTATCACCCTATATTGTATCGATGTATTATTATTTTTACGGACAAAAATCAAGACATTAAACAGGCTTTACCTTTTAAGACTTTCAAATTTTCATTGGGAGTGATAGCCTAGTGGTTGAACGCTTCCCTTCCATGCAGGAGGGTGTGAGTTCGATCCCGACCCGCACCTCTGGCTTTTCGAATTCATGTGCGGATTTATATTCGATTATCACTTGCTTTAACGGTGAAGGAAAACATCGTGAGGAAACCTGCACACCAGAGTGCTCCATACCGTTCTCAATGACGTGTGTAGTCTGCCAAACCGCACTAGGCCAGCATGATGGACTAAGGCCTTAGCCTTCTCGTACTGAGAAGATGCCCGTGCCCAGCAGTGGGACAGTAATGGGCTGGTTATGTTTACATTAAAATGTAATTTGACGAACAAAATACACAAATCATTAGCCAATTCTAAATTCAGCTTTTCCCTAATTTTTATATTAAATACGAAATTAAGTGTTATTTAGTAACTATTATATAAAATATTATAATGAACGAAAATGTTATGTTAACTTCTGATAAAGTTAAGTCTGAGTAAGTTAAGAATTACGTTAATTTAAAAAAAAAATTACTTGTAATAATTGTTATCAATAAATACAATACAATACAATACAATCCCTTAATAAACTAGAATTGGTACGTTATTCAGTACTGGATTTCAATCCGCTGGCCATTAAAAATACCTTTATGTTTTTCCTCTAATAAAATTCCAATGTCCTTGATAAATAATGATAAATACCGTCCGTGCATTGACCGTATTATATTTCCACCGAGGAAAACCGCGCTCTTCAACTATTCAGGAGTCGGGGGAAGTTGTTATTATGACAGTTACCTAACTCCATTAATTACATTAATGAATGCATTAATATAGAGTTGGCTAACTATGCCGCGGGCTGACAAGCGAGCTGGAATCCTTTTTACTAGGATAAAATAAAATTGGCATATTAATAGACTGGCTTTCTGTGGGTGATAAGTGGGTCTTTTAAGGCTTTTAAATAATTTATCAATGCTTTTTTGTGTTTATTATTATTATAACCTGCCTGAAGTGTCCCACTACAGGGCAAAGGCCTCCCTACTCTCCTTCCACTTCTCCCTGTCTATTGTTACAAGAGTCCAGTCCTTTTGGAAGGAGTCCAGCTCATCCCGCCATCTCCGTCTGGGCCTGCCGCGTTGACGTCTGCCATGTAAAGGGACCCATTGAGTTGTTAGTTTGGCCCAGTGGTCGTCTGACATGCGGCAGATATGTCCAGCCCAGTTCCACTTTAGAGTGGCAGCCTTCCGGGTGACGTCAGCTATTTTTGTTCTGGGACGGATCGTTGTGTTTCTTATCCGGTCTACAAGTTTTATGCCCAGAACAATCCGTTCCATAGCTCTTTGGCAAATCTGAAGCGTCGACCTCAGTTGATTTATCAAAGACCATGTCAGGGATCCATATGTGAGGATGGGAAGAATGCATACGTCCATGAGTCTTCTTTTAAGAGATAGAGGTAGATCACCCTTCATTAGATCTTTCATAGCCCAATAGCTCCTTTTGTGTTTAAATATCATTAATTATGTTTATTGTTAATGATTATGTATTTTGTATTTTGTTTGTTGTGGGTTGAGGGGCTCGTAGCGATGCAACTACTGCGCGGATTGTACGATCTGCAAGGTTAAGATGCACTTGCCACGGTCAGTCTGTGGATGGGTGACCGTTTCGTTACACATCGAGACCCCTCCGTGCCTCGGAGAGCACGTTAAGCTGTCGGTCCCGGTTGTCATACGAATATCTATGGTAGTCGTTACGGGTAGTCAGAATCCTGAAAGTCTGACAACTGGTCTAACCTCCGAATGTCAGTATTACCCAGTAACTGGGTTGCGGGGGTCTGATGGCAGTCGCTCCGTGTAAAATGCTGATGTTCTGCCGCATCTGGCTAGACTGGAAGCCGACCCCAATATAATTGGGAAAAGGCTCGGAGGATGATGATGATGATTATGTATTTTGTCCGTCAAGACACAGGTTTTTTTTCCTAGTTTGAAGGGCAGGGATCTCATATGAAATTGTGAATAATAGTCTTACCACAACTGTCAAAGTAACAATGTTCTGATGTACAATGTATCTTAGGCTAAGATTAATTACCTAAATAAACTTATTATTATTTATTATTATTATTTATTGTCCTCTGCTGAGTAGTCAGCTGTCGTTCTCCGTAACGAGTTTATCCGGAGAAGACCCGAGTGACCGACATAGCTTGTGGGATCAGTAAGATGAATTTGCAGTGAGCTGGCCATGTCTGTCGAAGGACCAATGGCCGTTGGAGTAGACGAGTTCTTGAGTTAAGACGCGAATCGGCAAACGCAGCATAGGGCGCCCCCGAGCCAGGTGGTTTGACGACTTAAAGAAGGTAGTTGGGGGGGACTGGATGTGGAAGGCAGAGGACCAAGTATTGTGGCGCAACTTGGGAGAGGCCTATGTCCAGTTGTGGCCTGCGATAGGCTGAGCTGATAGCTGAGTAGTCTGTTAGCAAATATAATCATACTAGCTGAACAACCCACGGCTTCGCTCTCGTGCTTTTTTATCTCACAAAGATCGTTCAGGATAAAAAGTAGGCTATGTTACTCTCCGCCCCATAAACTATCCTTACGCAAAAAAATATCGTTAATCCGTTGATCCGTTGCTGCGTGAGAGAAGGACAAACAAAGGATTTTAAAACGCGTAACAGAAATGCGTGGTCATATTTAGAGAGGATTCCGTGTCGTGTTGGACGGTTCCGTGTGGTGCCGGACGTAATGAATTGCACCACCCTATGTCTTCTCATGGGTGTCGTATAAGGAGACTAAGGGATTCACCAGAGGATGGGCAGCAGCGTTCTGTGAGTATTTAACCAACTGCGATCGCCAACCCGCCTGCCAAGCGTGGCGATTATGGCATGTCCCCACAAACTGCTTGGGGAGGCCTATGTCCAGCAGTGGACATCTTTCGGCTGAAATGAAAATGATGATTTAGAGAGGTAATTCAGGTAATGCTATCGAATAACTTTCAATTCAGGATCAACGCTGAAATACCGAAAAATAAATCAGCCTTTCCATAACGTTTCGACTTTCATTCACAAATAAACATTTCATTTCATAAATTTTGGTCGAGAGGTATTGCACTTTTATATGAAACCGCTGTTTTTTTTTTCATTATTTCAGAGCTTTCGCCATATTAAAGTGCCCTGAATGAGTTCTTCAAATATGACAACGCAGTTCAACCGTCAATACAACTTTTACCTCATTCACCACCTAAATTCCCAGTTTTTCAAGGTGAATTACATTTTGTCAGAGACCATACCAGTTCTCAGACCAAAAGAATAAGATAGACGGAGCAAGTAGAATTAGTAACTGAAGCTAGAAAAAGGAATACTAAGTAGAAAAGGAGTACCTACTATTCGCGATCGGGAGCGTCAATTTTATTCTTTTGGTCTGCGGTTCGCACGCTCATCCCGATCGCGGCTCGCGAACATGGTGGGCGGAATAGTACGTAAAGAAAGAAAGAAAAAAGTATTTATTGCCACAACAAGACGACGCACGTAAACATTTTCTAATTAGCATTCCTTTTTAGGGTTCCGTACCCAAAGGGTGCAAACGGGACCCTATTACTCTCGCTACGCTGTCCGTCCGTCCGTCTGTCTGTTACAGGGCTGTATCTTTGTAACGGTAATAGATAACCAGTTGAAATTTTTACAGAATGTGTTGCTATAAGGTTTATCACGACAAATAATAAAAACAAAAAAAAGTCTAAAACCAAAGTGGGTCCCCATACAAGAAACCTCGAAAAACATGCATTTTTTTCAACGTTTTTGTTCCTGTTCTATCTTCAAAACGGTAATACATACCAGCGTCAAACTTGGTCAGATTATAGTGCATACTATCTAGCTTAGTAACAAATACTAAAAACAGGACAAACATAGACATATGTGGTGGTACCTACGGAAGAAAGAGATGCAAAAATTCACATTTCGCATAAGTTCGTTGATGTCTTTTGATAAACTCTCGAAAATTAATCAGTTTCTATGGGGTAACAGGTCGATGGGTGGTACGGAACCCTTACTGCGTGAGTCCGACTCACACTTGGCCAGTTTTTTATTTATGACTTCATTTACTAGTTCGACGCACTCCACCTATCTTAATTTTTTGGTCTGAGACCTAGTTGTGATTTTAATAACGTAAAAAACATTTGTAATATTTTCTTTAACAATATTTAGAGCTTAATTTAATTATTTATTGACACACTCTTTCATTTAATTAATGAGCACAGCCTTGAGATGAAAAAATGAATTATAAAAAACCCCCATTTCATTAATAATATCGGTACAATCAATTCGGAGGGGAACGATTGGCTTCCTATAATTTTGACGGATCCAATTATTTTATCGTTTCTTCCCGAACGCTGGATACCCTCGAAATTAATTAATTAACTATTGGTATAATTAAATCATCTCGGCTCCGCCAAATTTATTCTTTCGAGTAGCGAACAAAGTTTCTTGGTTAAATTATAATGGCAGTTAGATCATAACGGTATGATTAACATGAATGAAGTTTATCGTAAATAAGAGGGGGAGCTGGAATGTGATGATTCATGATATTGCTTCACTGTTAGCCGTTTTGTTAGTAAATTACACGCTGAAAATCTGTGGTAACGACATTTTCAAAGTCATTTGCACGATTTAAAAAGAAACCAGTGGTTGTTTAACTGCAGTTTTACAGTTTTTACACCGCTTTTTTGTTTAAGGTGTTGAGTAAAATAGCTGTTTTTTGAGTTTATTTCTAATAGATCTAATTCCGATTCAGATTTAATTTTATTTAGATGATGATTTCTACTAGAGCCAACTAGTTTATATGATCACTACTTCTTGTTATAGTGTCTTTACATGAATGTTACACACGTTGTGCGCTTAATGAACATTTTAATCCAACTCCCAAATTCTGTCACAGAACTTGAGTCGCCAACATTTTGACTACTATCAACAGGCGCCAGATTATAAAACAACATAATTAAAATAACAATCGTGAAATGTTACTAAACATTGATAACACATAAACCTTTGACGAATAACATAAACAAACTGTTTTAAAAAACAAAATTATGTTACAAACAATGTTATTTACATTACGGCACTTCAAAGTCACCATAAAGTAAATCTTCTTCTATATAACGTCCTACCAATCTGACGGTTGATTATTATCCAATAAAATGTATGATTTCGTTTATTCTGCTCCGTTTACGTACTTACTAACAAACGGCATAAAATAAGAAATTATTTTGATTTTACTTTCATGTTATCGGTTTTTATTGCCCTTACGATTTTATTCGAGGTGTTTTAAACGAATTAAGCGATTCTTCGACTGTAGTGATTAGACAAGAAGAATCGCTTAATTCGTATGTATTTTTCGCTTATAGTAACTTGTCTTTCGAGTGACATTCATATACATTATGAGTAAGTTACAGCTTTATTCGAATATATTTTTACGATGATGATGATGAACATCATTATTTTAGCCGAAAGACGTCCACTGCTGGACATAGGTCTCCCCCAAGAGGGGGGATATGCCATAATCACCACGCTTGGCAGGCGGATTGGCGATCGCTGTTAGTTGGCTACTAAGAGATTCACCAGAGGATGGGCAGCAGCGTTCTCTGAATATTAATTTTTACCTCTTCACATTCAACTTTTATATTTTAATCAATTTTGGGAACAATTTTTTTCGTATTTTTTTCGAAAAAACTAAGTTTTTCATATTCTTTTGTGCCTTCCTAGTGCCAAATAATTATAACACTACTTCATAAATCAACTGTTCTAATTTTGCCCACAACTGCCTTATGGGCAAAGTTAGAACTTTTCCCAAGGCAATAACTTAGTTATCGACACACATTGACACTCCATACGTAACCAAAAGCTAGTGGTGCAATAATTATTAAAACTCCCCGAAGACTGAAATCACAGCTGTTATAGTCGACTCAAAAATCAATTAGGCAAAGTAAGAGCTATTGATACCTAACCGAACGTTCACACATTCCTATGTATCTATCCCACTCTGCAGACATTACTAAGCGTAAGCGGGCGCACAATATAATTTTCTAACATTCACGTACACAGACGTAGAAAATAGGAATGGCTGTTAATTTATTACAGCTTTTCTTAGTCATAATTCACAGAGAAGCACAAAGTCTGCAAAGCGCTGGCTTGCAAACGCTCCTGAATTATGTACAGTTATTATTTTTAGGGGAAATGACGTGAACCTGCGGTGTGACGCCACGACTGACGCGATTCAGCGCTATCCGGATGTTCTGCTGTAGAAAATAAATGTGTGCAACGTCAAACGATGCAATTTTAGAATGATTTATGAGTTGAAATATTGGGAGAAAGAGGCGTTGGGGTTTCTTTCCGTGGAAGTTGTATAAGGTTCTCAATATGCCGCTTATTGTACACTAATATTAATAGAAAGGCCGACAGAAGACTGAAGACCTTTGGAATGCAGATAAGTGTTGTGGCGCTGGCGCAACTTAGGCCTATGTCCAGCAGTTTCCATAGTCAAAGCCTGCAGTGGACTGCGATTGGCTAAGTTGATGATAAGAAAGAAAGAAAAATATTTAATTTAGATCTTACACAGATTATAACAGAAACAACAAAAAGTAATAGGTTTTCGCGATCACTACACATTATAATAAAACAAAGTTTAACCGGATTAAATCGCGTATATTATTTAAATTGGTTTTTCTGACGTTTCAAAAGCTTTGCAGCAGTTGACCACCAACCATCGAGATGGTGAGGATGGAATTTAGATTTATAGCGGGTGGTACGATGGTGGAAGTCAGCGGCTGGTATAAGGTCGAACAATTCCTCAGAGCACTCTCCATTGTACATGCGATATAGGACACATAGAGAGGCAACGTCTCTTCGCAAAGCTAGAGGGTCTAGCCGATTGGGAATAGCATAGTCGCCAACGATTCGAGCCGCTCTGCGCTGAATGCGGTCAAGTGAAAGGAGTAGGTACTCGGGTGCTCCAGCCCAGAGGTGAGAGCAATATTCCATGTGCGGCCGGATTTGTGCCTTATAAAGTTTTAGGCGATGGGCCGGTCTGAAATATTGTCTCGCTCTATTGAGCACCCCGAGATTATGATAAGATTAAGATTATGGCATATCTCCCACATTGGGGAGACCTATGTGCAATAGTGGACGTCTTTTGGCTGAAATGATGATGGTGATAATGACATTCACGCGGGCGAATCTGCGTGCGACCTTTAGTACGAAATAATTTGAAGAAAAAGTTTTTTTAATCCATGTTTTCAAAAAGAAAGCGAGTTAATATAACATTGTCATCTAGTCCTGAGCTATGTTTAAAGTTTCATGTCTGTAGCTCATCGGGAAGTTAGTTTAAAATCGATTGCAAAATTTGTACCGAACAGACTGACATGACTGAAAGCGAGTTAATAAAAAACCAGTCAAGTGCGTGTTGGACTCACGCAGTAAGGGTACCACCCACCAACCCAATATCCCGTAGAAACTGATTTAATTTACGAGAGTTCATCAAAAGACATTAACGCACCATGAGCGAAATATGAAATTTTGCATCTCTTTCTTACCAACACATATGTCTATGTATACCCTATTTTTAGTATTTGTTGCTAAATAACATGGTATGCACTATAATCAGACCAAGTTTGACGCTGGTATGTATTATTACCGTTTTGAAGATAGAGCAGGAACAAAAACGTTGAAAAAATATATGTTTTTCGAGGTTTCTTGTCCTTTTGGACTTTTATTTTTCATTTTTAATGTTTCTCGTGATAGGCACCATAGTAACACATTTTCTGTGAAAATTTCAACTTGTTATCTATTACCGCTACAAAGATCCAGCCCTGTGACAGACAGACGGACGGACGGACGGACGGACAGCGTAGCGAGAGTAATATGGTCCCGTTTGGCACCCTTTGGGTACGGAACCCTAAAAACTTGGTATTAACAGAAAAAGCGCTAAGTAATGGCACCGACATCTCAGACTAAAAGATTTTAAAAGTATCCACAGGTAAGGAAACTAATCTCAATACTAAAATTCCCGAGACTATACGTCATCTTCAAATATCCTATTAGGTACTGTTACCAGTCTTGCTACCTTTATCCAACATTCCCCGACGGAACATCTAAGAAAAAGATTCCAACAATATCTTTTTCCTAACACACGAATAACTTTCTTTAATCTATCGCATAACTCGACTGATAAGGCAGATTGCAGCCACCGCGACTAATTACAGCTAGGCTAACAATGGTTGCTATTCGTGGTTAAACAATAAGTTAGTACAATACCATAAGAATTAAAACTTGGTCTAAACGCTAAGTTAGCGATTAAGTTGCAATCACGGCGATGCAGCGCTGTGCTAAGTTACTGTAAACAAGCGGACGCAACTTGCATTGTGCAAGTCAATTCTAAGTTAGGTTCCGTTTGTTGTTTCAATAAGTTTCTGCAATTATGTTGCTTGTTTGTTAACGTATTCAATTTACATGACGGGACGATGCATGGTCACGTGTGCTAAGAGTTTGTTAAGTTACTATCTTTTGTGGCAGAACGTTAGTTGTAAATGTCACTAACATATGTTTTTGTAACCGTACTAGACTTTGCCCACTGCTTCGCCCGCGTACTGAAATAAAATAAAGCCTATGTTACTTCTGGTAAATTAGCTTTCTAATGGTGAAAGAGTTATTGAAACCGGTTCAGTAGTTCCAGAGTTTATCTATCTACACTATCTACACTAATATTATAAAGAGGAATGATTAGTATTTTTGTGTGTATGTTTGTAATGAATAAACTCAAAAACTACTGCGCCGATTTCAAAAATGTTTTCACCATTAGAAAGCTACATTCACCCTGAGTAACATAGGCTATATTTTCATGTCCACCCGTGCGAAGCCGGGACGGGCCGCTAGTCGATTATAAACAATTTATAAAGAGGAAAGATTTGTTTTTTTGTGTGTATGTTTGTAATGAATAAACTCAAAAACTAATATGCCGATTTCAAAAAAAAAACACCTTTAGAAAGCTACATTCACCCTGAGTAACATAGGCTATATTTTCATGTCCACCAGTGCGAAGCCGGGACGGGCCGCTAGTCGATTATAAACAATTTATAAAGAGGAAAGATTTGTATTTTTGTGTGTATGTTTGTAATGAATAAACTCAAAAACTACTATGCCGATTTAAAAAAAAAAACACCTTTAGAAAGCTACATTCACCCTGAGTAACATAGGCTATATTTTCATGTCCAGTGTGCGAAGCCGGGACGGGCCGCTAGTCGATTATAAACAGACAAATCTTTCCTATTTATAGTATTAGTTTAAATATAGATTAACATCGCCTTGGTTTTACAGGCAAGAGTCATTCTACGTTTGGGAGTTTCTTTCCTCTGCGATGTTAGTAATGAATACTTTAGAAAAATATTGTAAATAGATACTAGGCCCATTCTGCAGTCAAGTGCTACATTATATACACACCGGCACAATTAGCGGAACAGAAAAAAAAGTGAGACTATGAGATAATAACGCATATATTTGACGAAAATGTAATTAGACACAAAATAACAAATTGATTAACATCTTTTAACAACGACTTTGAAAAGTCTTCGTTATTTTTTTATTGAAAAATAAAGAAATTTGAAATAAGTGAAATTTTTAGATGATTATGAACCATCACAAAAAATAAAAAAAAGTAAGCATTAAATGATTTAACAATAAAATTAAAGCAAAATTAATAACGAGTGTTTCCCCCTCTTGCTCTGATTACGGTTTCCATTCGTCTGGGCATGCTACAGATTATGTTATCGATGATTTCTTGAGGCAACCGCTCCCACTCCTCAAGTAATGCGTTTCCAAGTTCATTCAGATTGTTGGGGGGGTGGCATTCTGGATTTAACCCTTCTTTTTAGCAAGTCCCAGACATGCTCTATCGGATTCATATCGGGGGAATTTGCTGGCCACTGCATCACCGGTATACCTACGTGGCTCAGATATGCCTGTACCGATTGTGCACTATGAGCACGAGCATTATCTTGCATTAGAATAAAGTCGTCACCAATAAATGGGGCAAATGGTACAACATGTTCTTCTAAAATGTCTCTGATGTATCGATCTGCTGTCATGGTCCCTCCTGTGACTATCACTAACTCAGTGCGAGCTCCCAAACATATCCCTCCCCAAACCATAATCGAGCCGCCACCATAAGCCACTGTGTGTTCAAAATTAGACTGTATGTGGCGTTCTCCTTTGCGTCTCCATATTCGCTGTCTCCCATCGATCTGTTTTAAAAGAACTCTGCACTCATCAGTAAAGAGAACCTGCTGCCATTCGTTCAAATCCCAATGACGATGTTCTCGCGCATAGCTTAATCGGTTTACGCGGTGACGTCTCTCAAGTTTTGGGCCTTTGGCAGGTATATACGACCCTAAACCAACTTCTTCAAATCTCCTGCGAACTGTACGCTCACTTACTCGTACTCCTCGAACGTCTTCCAGTTCATTTCGAGCTTGTACAGCCGTTAATCGCGTATTCCTACGAACTCCAAGTTGAAAAAACTGTCATCTCGCCTCGATGTACATCTTTTTCTACCTTGACCCCTCCTCCTCACAAGAGAATTTGACGATCTGTACCGCTGGATGCTGCGATGGATCGTTGATACTGGTCGACGAAGCCTTGAGGCAATCGATCTGTAGGTATGGCCATTTCTTCTCATTTCATCAGCCCTAATGATTTCCAGTGATGTTAAGTCAGGCATAATAAAGAGCTTTTAATAAACAAAATTGCCTATAAAATAACAAATTTATAAAAAAAAAAAAAATACAATTACGTAGTTATTACTCGAACAAGTTGACAAAACGTATTGTTCGGGAAAATAAAACAAATGAATGAAAAAAGTGTATGTCATCTAATTTTCTATTTTCAAATTTGACAATAAATTAAAAAAATATCATAACTGGCCAGTTCCTCAAGTAAAAGATTTTAAAATCCTGCTTTTTTTGTGTTCCGCTAATTGTGCCGGTGTGTATATTTATCTGCCCATCTGCTTCATATACCAAGCTAAACAATTGAAATGCCTAAGTTATTATTTAAATTGTGGAAAGAAAAAATCACTCACGAGCAGGATTCGAACCTGCGACTCCTGGCTCAGTACGCCAGTGTTTTAGCCACTACCGAGGCTACCGATAACACTGCTCGTGGTATCGAATTTAACTTCCACTTGGTACGTCTTTGGGTGAAGACGACATCTTATTAATTGCTCGTGAGCAATTTTTTCTTTCCACAATTAAAATCTTTGGATTTCGATTCGCATACATAAATGCGTTAAAAATAATAAAATAATAAATCATTATTGTTAGGTACCCATATATTTTTTCATAATTTATTTATTTTTAATGGATAAGTACTGTGAATACCACTTTTTTTTTTATGAATCATTGAAACAACACCTGTATAAATATATTCCATCGCCGCTCACACATCCCCAGGGCTAAAAACAGGATGCTCTTAGCTATGAACCACAGAGTTTTTAATACTATTGTAAAATGTCCATTTATTAACACCAGTAACGGAGCTTGAAACTGGTGTCTTTCCGTCCTTTGATTCATTTTATATTTTCAAAGAGAATAATGCATGATAGTTGAATATTGTCGCATCTCTATTACAAATTAATATCGATATTGTGCCAGTGTGCAGTCAGATATTAAATGTGTAATGACATGAATATAATTATATTGTAATGAGATATTCGTAATTAAAACATAATAATGAAGGTACAAGATAACTATGTTCATTAATGAGTTTTTAGGACATAGTGGGGAGTCGTTGTTGAGTTTGTTCTTTCTTCAAACATACATGATTTTTAAGTAATGTAGATACTTCCCGCCACCTACCATGTCATCTCTGCTGCACTACCCTATCGTTGAATGATAAAGAATGCCCAAGGCCTGCCAATGTACATTTCATATAACACTAGACATTGCCCGCGGCTCCACCCACGTATATTTCACGTGAAAATATGAAACAAAAACAAGGTACGTTTAAAAATATTGGAAAACGCAAGGGGCGTATGTCGAGTATAAAAAAATATCATGTCGAGAATTGAAAAACAAAAATGCAGTGCAGAATAAATAAAAGAGGAAAATAGGTAATAATAATAAATACAGATTGATGACTACATTTCGATATATTCGTTATACTAGACTTTGCCCGCGGTTCCGCCCGCGTATAATTCGGCTTATCACAGAAAGACATCGCATATCCCTCGATAAATGTTTGCGTTGGTCTGGGTGTTTCTTATGTATTATAAGTATGTATTTACAACAAAAAAAAAGTATATAAGTATTATATCGATTGTCTAGTATCCATAGTACAAGCTTTGCTTAGTTTGGGACTAGATGGTGCTGTGTGAAAATGTCCTAATAATATTTATTTATTTATTTTCCGGGATAAAAACTAACCTGTATCTTCCTGTGTGCCCAATTTTATCCAAATTGAGTAACAAACATCCAAACATCTTCACCAACTTTCACATTTATAATATTAGTAGGAAGTAGGATACGTGTATATAAATATTCCGCAAAACTCACGATATTTTTATAAAATCCTAATGATGTTTTAATTTAACACAATAAGTGGAAAAATTAAAAACATGGACGTTTACGGGACGATGAAGTGAAACGAGATTCGGACGAACGTGCATCGGACTCAAGTTCATTCGGTCAACTTGGAAAAAGGGAAATGTTTTAGAACGTTTATTTGCAATTCGATAAAATGACTTTCGGAAACATGACTCAGAGAAAAAATAATTAATTAACTAAAACAAAAAACCCGACTGCGTGTAAAAATAACAGAAAAGATATAAACAAGACTTATCAATACGCAGTCGGAGGCTACGTATGTTTTTGGTCATGAATTACATAATAGTACATAGGTAGCCTCCGCCTGCGTGTTGATAAGTCTTGTTTATATCTTTTCTGTTATTTTTACACGCAGTCGGGTTTTTTGTTTTAGGTAATTAATTTTTTTTATTTAAATTTTTTTAGTTTTGTCATCTTTTATTTATCATACATACTATTAATGTTTTTTTTGAAAAGTCAAATTCATTTTTAACGTTGAATATTTTGTTGTTTTTTAAGCATTTTTCATTCCAAATTACATTTAAACATATAAGTTGTATATATTTTTGTAAAGCATTTATAAAACCCTTTATTTTGATACCCCACTCGATAGTTTTTGACGAAAAAAAAATTTTTTTGAAGAGGTAATATGGCCTCAAAAAGCGGCCATTTTAATTTTTTAAATTTTGATGTACCCAATGTCACTCTCAGAATTAAGACGAATCGAACGACACCTCTCAATCTCAAATCCATCAAGCCGTTTAGGCCACAGAGCGTGCCAAAGAAATATACATACATACATACATACACTCGAAAAACATAACCCTCCTTCTGGCGCAGTCGGGTAAAAAGGACATATCGTCATTAGAATTAGAAGCGTCTGTCACAAATTTGCAACAAATGAAAGTTACGACTGAATACTTAAGTATTCGTATAATTACTTACTTAATCTAGCCGACAAGTGGCGCCCCATCGGTAAAAAAAATATTACTCGCTGAATACATCATTTATGGAAAATCCGTTTTTAACGACTAAAGTACAGGTACTGCAACGAGTAACAGAGGACCGAGTGTTGTGGCGCCACTTGGGAGAGGCCTATGTCCAGCAGTGGACTGCGATAGGCTGAGTTGATGATGATGATGACTGCAACGTATTGTACTGTTTGTACTGTTTCGCTGCGTGTTGTAGA
Organism: Asteroscopus sphinx; assembly: GCA_949699075.1. Classification (NCBI taxonomy): domain Eukaryota; kingdom Metazoa; phylum Arthropoda; class Insecta; order Lepidoptera; family Noctuidae; genus Asteroscopus; species Asteroscopus sphinx. The sequence goes on along the minus strand of OX453006.1, from coordinate 11,655,270 downwards.
TAGAAAAAGTGCGAATAAAGGCCACTTTTAGCTTTTTTTTTATCTACAACTACAGCGAACTATATTTTACAGATTTAATAGTTTCTGATTAAACTACAGTACCTGTACTTAAATTGTTAAAAACGAATTTTCGATGAATGATGTATTCAGCGAGTAATATTTTTTTTAATGATGGGTGCGTCACTTGGCCGCTACATCCCCCTTAAGTAAATCAGCTTATTACGTCTCACAAATATTCCTTGCGATACTTAATAACGAGATATTTGCCGCCTGTTAAGGCTGATTAAAACGATTCAAATATTCCATAACGAAGTGAAAAACGCATTAAAAGTTTATCGGGCAAGTCGAGAATTTCAAAACAAAAACAATGCCACAGAGTAAGACGGTTGCTTTGCTAACAGACTTTGTCTTACCAGTGGGTTAATGGAGATGAATCGCTCTGATTTTAGCTTTAAACTAGGATTTGATCGTGATTTAATACGATAAAGGGTCACTTTTAGAGTTTGTGGATCGTTTATAAGGGACGGTTCACACCAAAGGTAACGCTCGCTCGCTCATAGTACGAATTTCAATAATTTATTGCATGAATGCATCGTTTTTATCCAATTTTATCATTCAATTAAATTAAAAAACGTAGAGTTTTAGCGGCTTTACCACAGTATTTTTCTAAATATTTAAGATCTGAAAGTTGTATACTTCCTGCTCAAAAAACGAACCAAGTTTAACTTAGTATTTAAAAAAATATTGGTGTCTATTCTCTTGTTCACAAACTAAACTTATTACAAACTATCGCTCTCTTTTACTAACAGGAGAAACAGAAAAGGGATCGCAAGAATTTTAGTGCTGTCAAATTAGTCGGAATCAAAATTTCCATAAGGTTTAGTCGTGATCTCGGAACGTACCCACTAAAAATACAAAGAAGTGGAACACGTAAACTAATTTGACAGTTCTGAAATTGTTGCCATCCCTTTCTAGCATCTACTATTAGTAAAGAGAGCAATAGTTTAAAATAAATTTAGTTGCTGAACAAGAGAATCTACACCATTATCGTCTCGTCTACCTGTATAAAAATAATAATAATGACATTAGCTGTTTTAAAAAACATAGAAAAAGTAGAAACTCTTTCACCGTTGGAAGTCAACCCCAACATAATTAAAAAAAGGAAAAAGGATCGGACAAAGAAGAAGTAGACAAACTCTTCCACCGTTGCAACAGCCTTCCTGTCTCCGCATCACGTGGTTGTCATAAATTAATTTGGGAAGTTAGATTGCGGTGAAACAACCTCCGATGTCATAAGCTTTTCAATTTAACTACCCTCTGTATGTGACGCACCCCTCTTGTTACATTGTTTTTTATTTCGTTGCATCCGCTACTTGTAATTGTTTAAGGTATGACTGATATAAGGATTATGTAATCTAGGGAGATAAGTACCGAGAATTGTAGAACTGTTTATTTTTCTAGGAATTGGAATCAGAGGAAATAAAAAAATCTCTCTGTACATTTTTTTTAAAGGAACCCACTTTCCAGAATTGAATAAAAAAGTAATGAGGTCAATTTCAACATTTTAATTTCAGTAAAAAAAAATACAATGATTCTTTTGCCCAGTTTCCAAGCAGGTGCAAGAGCAGAATCGGTTAGGTAAACTTTGCCGGTAAAGCTCTAAAAAAAGCTAGTCTCAACAAGGTTAATCATTTCAAACTAGAAGTCACAAGCTCAGACGAATAAAAAATGGCAGACGGAATCTCGCTAAGATAAGATTGAAGCACTTCGTTTTTTCCTAAACCCACTATAATTTCGACAGAATTTTAACACACCAGATATATATTGTTATTTTATTTGTGACATTACGACAATGACTACCGTCACACGAGATTTGTTGGAGTCTGAATGTGTGCGTGGCAGCCCGTACTATTAAGCGAGCCGTCTTACTATTGGTGCTTCACTTTTTGTTTAGCGAGATTCCATCCAACTTTTCGTCCAAGGTCACCAGCGGCTTCGCCCGCGGTGATGTCGTTTATCGCGTATTCCGCAGAAAACTGTTAGTTTTTTGGCATAAAAGTATCCTATATCCTTTTCCAGCAAGCCGATTCAGAACCACACGATAACTCAGTTGTCGATCGATTCGGTTTGTTGCAAAGATATTTTAAAGAATAGATATGCCATACCCGAACAAAACCAACGAAAAAAATACGCAATGACAATACAATACACAAACTAGTACAAAGTAAGTAAATTGGTTACTTCAAGATACTTTCTCGTCATAATTGGAACACTTTCTGTACACACACGACGACATTTTAGTTTTTTTTCGCAACGGTCTCGCTTGGCGCCTTACTTGACGCAGATTAGTAGAAAAAACGTCCCAATTAGGACGTTTTAGAGTCTTCAGTTGCGAGAGCAAGTAACATATCTGTACTTTGAAATATCATTGGTTTGTTGTTTCTTTTTCTCTCGTTACGTGAATCGTAGACAAAACGAGATAACAAACCGAATCTTTCGACAACTGCTTATCGAAAATATTCTGAATCGGTAGCAGGTCCCTGGGCTACTTCTTTCCGTTTTCATCACGATCGGTTTAGTGGTTTAGTCGTGATGAGGTAACAAACATACAAACAGAGTTACTTTCACATTTTTTATATTTGTGTGGACGTCTTTTCTTTCATTCAAATGAATTTCAAATAACATCAAGAGTTTTATTACGCCCGTGAAATAAAATAAATCCAACTCTTTCCAAGAATATAACAAAGACTCCCTCAGTCTGCCACGCGAAATAATCTGAGCTATTCAGACAAACACAAGATGAGTTGCATAGCCTTCAAAACGTGTATATAACAAGTTTCGAGCTTACGTGACAAGACAAACGGAAAACTAACATTACCCCAGCTTATGACGACATTGAGTTTAGACCAACATTCACCCCGAGGCCAAGTATGCTCTGCAAACTGAGTCAGGCATCTCACTAAACTGAGTCAACAGCAGTTCAAAACTTACTATTGCTATTCATATTCAATTGAAAATGAAGAGTGTATAATTATAATATAGACAGGGTTAAAACCCTGATAAATCACGAATTGGCGGGTTGGCGATCGCAGTTGGTTGGTTAAACTACTCCGAGAACGATGCTGCCCATCCTGTGGTAAATCCCTTAGTCGCCTTCTACGACACCCATGAGAAGATATAGGGTGGTGCAATTCTTTACGTCCTGCACCACACGGAACACGGCAGCAGAGGTGTATAGAACCAAATGTTGCCAGTCATAAATGTTATCTTCTTCTATCATGTCGACATGAACTACATAATGATAATAATAGCTCATGCCGTGGGCAAAAGATTAGCCAGTCAGCAGGTTGGTAGTGGGGCTGACGCCCAGGGTGCGCCGGACGATCAATTAAATATCGTCACTCGTGGAGGCTCTTTTAATGGACACAAATGTTTCAAGTCCCATGTAACAGGGAGCGAGCCTATTGCCATTAATTGGGGACAAATCGAGACTCCGGGCTGATACTGAGAATTTTCTAATTTAAAACAACCCAATAACACTTTGCCTGGCCCTGGAATTGAACCCAGGACCTCAACAGACATTTATTATATGAGTTTTAGAAAAAAATAAAATTGCAAACTCTTGGCCATTCTATCTATTTCTGTGACTTGTACTATAGGTACTAGACAATGGATATAAATAATTTAATACATAACGAACACCCAGACGGTGCCCAGACCAACACAAACACTTATGATATAGTGATAAATGTTCAGGTAAATATTCGGGTGCCGTAAGGTACGTTCTAACACTTTTTTTTCACAACCACTAAAATTACCTAGTATATTTAAAACACCCAATGGAATACTACTGCGACATTTTTTTACGATCTTTTATACGTTATAAAAAAGTTGTTCAAAGAAGGTATAGTTTATTTTTTTATGTACAACGGAATGTACTGTCACTTTCACATAGCTAATTGAAATATGCAGGGGTATCTTACCTTAATACTTTTGCGTTTTTATTAAAATTCTCCATACATACTATAGCATCTCAACATACTGATCGTGACCGCTATGCGCTTGTCCCTAGGCGCATCTAACTCATAATTCTGAAGTTATAAATTCAGGAATTTGTGCCGGTAACTCATTGGCATATTTTAAGCTTAACTTTTAGACTAGAAATGTGGTAGATATTAAAATAGGAAAAGAAGAAAAAATAAGAGTTAGGTATTTTTTATGTAACATATTATTATGACAAGTGTACATACGTACACATCAGCTTCATATGGCAAAAATTAATCTATTAATATAAATGCCAAATCTACATTATGTTTTTTTTTTTTTAACATATATTATGACAAAAGCAAACCAAAAACCACGGGGGTTTTTCCGGAATGCCGTTATTCTGCAGACAACTTATTAAACTAAATACATAAATAAATATGTGCAACAAATTAACAAACAATGGATTCGGCAGCGACTGCCTCTGTTACCTGCGTGCAAAAAACATCGGTTATGTATTTATCAAATCAATCAGTTCGTAACGGCTGATCGGATTTGGATTAAAAAAGGAATAAATACAAGTTCAGGCTAAAGCAGCATAATAGCATCCTATAATATTTTTCATATAACATAGGTTCGAGTACAAAGATACAAAAAAAAAATTGTGCTTTCAAATTAGTGTGAATTAAAATTTCCATACAAGTTTAGTCGTGATCTCGTAACGTGCCACTAAAAATACAAAGAAGTGGGACACAAACTAATTTGACAGCACTTAAGGCGAGGTTATCCCAGACCTGTGAGCTAAATAACGCTACCCCAGCCCCCGCCAATTCAGCGCGACGTATTTATTCTCGATGCGCTTATTGTTTCATTTATTTTGCATTTCGAACAAAAGCGGGGGGAGCGCATCGTAAAAAGGCGACGCAGGTCCACCCTTGACGACGTCCGGATGGACACTAAAATTTCACTAAATGCGTTGTGCGGGAGCCATTTCACTTATTTAAATTTTAATTAAAACACAACTATTAATATCAAAAAATTAACTGTAGGAATTACTTTGTAATACCATTATCTTTTTATTGCATGTAATTTTTATAGCATTTCGTGCTGTATTTAGAACATTAAAACGAAAAATGCTTTTATAATCGGCATTGTTTCGGATTTTTTTTCAATCGACAAAAATACAATGTATCTTGTTTTTATCTTTTAAATTCGCTAACATAAGCATGTATCTGTAACATATATTTTTTTCGGGTTTCTTTATCACAATTTGACTATTTTAGACCGAATTTCGCAAGACGCAAATTGGGATAACAGGCCGTTAAATTGTTGCCATCCCTTTCTTGTATCTATTATCAGTAAAAGAGAGCGATACGATAGTTTAAAATAAGTTTAGTTTGAGAGCAAAAGGGTCGACACCATTGTCTCCGTACTCACCATAACATAAAAAAATACGTCAGGAAAACCAATTTAAATAATATATGCGATATAATCCGGTTAAACTTGTTTTATTATAATGTGTAGTGATCACGAAATCCTAAGAAATTATTATATAAAAAAATAATTAACACATTACTGTCCCACTGCTGGGCACGGGCCTCTTCTCAGAATGAGAAGGATTCAGACCAACACGCTGGCCTAGTGCGGGTTGTCGGACTACACACACCATCAATAACTGTATGGAGCACTCTCAGGTGTGCAGTTTTCTTCACGTAATTTCACGGAATCCGCTGGATGCGGAAGGCACAGGACCGGTCGTTGTGGCGATGCTTGGGGGAAGCCTATGTCCAGGAGTGGACGTCTTTCGGCTGAAATTATGATGATGATGATATTACCATAGCTTGATACAATCAAATCAACAATCAACGTCTAAAGCCCCGTACGTACAGAAAAGGCCCACCTAAGTAGTAACTAACGCAGCAATGGAAATTGAATATAACCAATACCGGCTTTCAATTCAAGACATTACCTATGTACGATGTAGTTGTAAAGGCTCCTTTACTAGCTCCAACAAAAGACGAAAGATCAGTTGTACCACTGACACGAAGAAGAAGAGACTAGCCTCCAGTATTTATTAGGGAGATAGTTACTGTCCTGGCTAGTAATTGCTAAACCAGTTATTTGTATGGCTTTAGGCAATATACTTTTTTTTATCATTTATTTCCTAATCATATTGCTACATTAACGCCGCAACATGTGTTGCAGTATAGTGTTGAGAAAGAGCCTTTTTTGGCTTCCCATAAACTATTTTTGTGCATCAAAAATAATTCAATAATTTCCTCTACGGTGAATGCTACAGGGTAGCCCGCGAAATTCAAAATTTTTGGCGTTTTTTGCAAATTGTAGCTTTACTTCGCGTTGTATATCGGTCAAAATATGATTAGCGGAAATAATAACAATATATCTATTAAAACTATTATTATAATTAATATTATTATTATTAATACTCATGAAAAATATTAACCTAGCTCTATAAGCTGTACAAGCTCTATATTCAGTAGATATATTGTTATTATTTCCACCAATCATATTTTGACCAATATACAACGCGAAACAAAGCTACAATTTGCAAAAATCACCAAAAAATTTGAATTTCGCGGGCTACCCTGTAACATTCACCTTAATAACAATTGAATACCTTAGGGGGCGCGTACAGGCTTACATCAAGTTCTATTGGTTGATTTGATTCTTGTATAAGAATGTGGTAGGTAATATTTAGTTGGATGCATGCGGTGGGCTTAAATCTAGACTTTAGAGGCATATAAAACATAGGCAGTGACAACGAACGAATGAAAATGCCCCAAGTTACGAGCAAATCAAGGTATCTATCTATTTTATGCATTGACGTAAAAAATTTACTATCAAAGTCAGCCAACAAAAATTCTGATTAAACATAAATTAGTCTACTCTTTACCGAGACAAACCCATTCGATACTGTCTATAAAAGGTATATTTTTATATTCAACTAGCTCTGTTTCACCTTAGAATGTTTTGAATAAAAGACTATGTACGAGACAAGTACTTTACATTTATGAATATTTTATATCACTCAGATTTTTATACAGTCACGTGAGCTTAAAGTTCAACATAAAGCAATTTCATGTATTTTTCTCCAATGGACATCTGTTTTATTTCACATAAAAACTTTATGAATAAAATATTATAGTAAGTATTCTTTGTCGTCGAATAAGATATAAATAAAAAGTATGAAATAAAAACTTTTTAACAAAAAATAAAACCGACTTCAAAAACCTTAACTAAAAAGTAAAAAATAATCCTTGTATGTATTTCAAAATCTTAACATAAACCAAAATTTTGAAGGTGGCGCGTGACTGTCCCTTTGCGTCATGTAAATATAATGTACTGTCGAGCGCTTATCTATAGTAAAAACAGTTTATGCGAACATACATGAAAAAAAAACACGCGCCGCCTTCAAAATTTTGGTTTATGTTAAGATTTTGAAATACATACAAGGATTATTTTTTACTTTTTAGTTAAGGTTTTTGAAGTCGGTTTTATTTTTTGTTAAAAAGTTTTTATTTCATACTTTTTAGTTGAGAATTCACAGAAAAACGAAACTATTAGTAGATCATCTAGGTAAGCGAAGCTAAATTAAACTGATTTATTGAAGCTGGTTCAAAAACTACTCGACCTACGTCAATAAAATTTATATGGGACCACCGCGCGGACTTCTTCTACCAAATAAAAAAACAACCACGCAAATCGGCCCATAAATCTCGGAGTAATCGGTGTACATACATGAAAAAAAAAAAAAAAAAAAAAAAAAAAAAAAAAAAAAAAAAAAACCCGCCGAATACATAACCTCCTCCTTTTTTTGAAGTCGGTTAAAAATAGTCAAAAATTCAAAGAAAAGCAAATCAACAGCATTAATTTATCGCGAACTTATATACTTAATAAATCTACTTAAGTGGAATGTAAATGCCAAGTGGCGCCCCATCAGTAAAAAAAATATTACTCGCTGAATACATAATTTATCGAAAATTCGTTTTTAACGATTGAAGTACATGTACTGTAGTTTAATCAGAAACTTAACTCTGTAAATTCTATCTCGCTGTAGTTGTAGATAGAAAAAGTGCGAAAAACGGCCACTTTTGGCATTTTTTCCATCTACAACTACAACGAACTATAATTTACAGAGTTTATAACATAACACATAACTTAACATCACGCCTGTATTTCCCCGAAGGGGTAGGCAGAGGTACACCCACATTTCGCCAGTTATGTTATAATCCCATGTAATAGGGGGCGAGCCTATTGCCATCAACCGGGCACAAATCCATACTCCGGGCTGCTACTGAGAATTTCCTAATGAAAAAACCCAATAACACTTTGTCCGACCCCACGCTCAGCAGTCGCACACAGAGTTGATAGTTTCTAATTAAACTACAGTACCTGTACTTCAATCGTTAAAAAAGGATTTTCGATAAATGGTGTATTCAGCGAGTTATAATTTTTTTACTGATGAGGGCGCCACTGAGCTTCTACATGACCCTTAACATTAGCTCCCCGGTTCGGAACCAAACACGATAATCAGTTGTCGACTGTAGGTCTACTCGCGTTTTACGAACGACAAACGAAGTACGTACTTTCGTTCCGACTGATACTTACATAATAAAGATAGGCACATAAAAAAGGCACAATTAGGATAGACTACGGTTCATAGTCGTATACAATTTACCGGAGATGAGAAAAACAAACGTCAAAACACGATCATCGCATGCGATAAGGGAACGATGGTTGACCGGAGTAGCAAATTGTGCGATGAATCGTACGATTTATCGAATATCGTCGAACGGGAGTAGACCCCCTGGTTCGGTTTGTTATCTCGTTTCGTCTATGATTCACGCAACGAGGAGGGAATGGTAAAAAAATCATTACTCGCCGAGTACAAAGTTTATCGAAAATCTGGTTCTACAGAATTGTAGTCTTCTTCTATCGTGTCGACATGAGATACATAATGATATAAGCTCATGCCGTGGGAAAGAGATTAGCCAGTCAGCAGGTTGGTAACGGGGCTGACTGCCCAGGGGGCGCCGGACGATCAATTAAATATCGCCACTCGTGGAGGCTCTTTTAATGCTCCCCAGAAAAAGGTACTGTAGTTTAATCAAAAACTATTAAGTCGGTCAAATACAGTTCGCTGTAGTTTTATTTAGCATATAACATAACATATTTAGTCCGTGTGGTGCCGGACTTAAAGAATAGCACCACCCTTATCTCTTCTCATGGGTGTCGTAAAAGGCGACTAAGGGATTCACCAGAGGATGGGCAGCAGCGTTCTCTGAGTATTTAACCAACCAACTGCGATCGCCAACCCGCCTGCCAAGCGTGGCGATTATGGCATATCCCCCCCTTAATTGGGGGAGGCCTATGTCCAGTAGTGGACGTCTTTCGGCTGAAATGATGATGATGATGATAACATAACATCACGCCTGTATTTCCCCGAAGGGGTAGGCAGAGGTGTATAGTACACCCACATTTCGCCAGTTATGTCATAGTCCCATGTAATAGGGGGCGAGCCTATTGCCATTGACCGGGCACAAATCCAGACTGCGGGCTGTTACTGAGAATTTCTTAATGAAAAAACCCAATAACACTTTGCCCGACCCGGGAATCGAACCCAAGACCCCATGCTCAGCAGTCGCGCTTGCGACCTCTAGACCAACAACGAGGCAGTTTTTATTTAGATATAAAAAAATACAAAAAACAGCCACTTGTGGCACTTTTTCTATCTACAACTACAGCTAACTATATTTGACCGAGTTTAAAAACCATAAAAAATGGTACTCGCCTTCTCAGTAAAAATAGAAAAGACGTTTTTCATTACGAAAAAAACATCTGTTCCCTACAAAATCATCGAGATCGCTTGTTTTTTTTTCGCGATTTCTGAGTTGCTCCCATAGTAAAAGTTTGGAATAGCAAGTATGTTAACTGGGCCACCGATGTAAGACGACAAAAATGTCACGGCGTATACAGTTATACTGATACAGCATGACTTGAACGAGAGACATATTCAAGAAAATGGTTGAATGTGCATACAGCGTACACGTAATGAAAAAAAAATGTTGAAAATATATTTCGGGATAAATCACGCGTACAAGAGAAAAATTGCTCGCGCAAGCTTAAGACTGTCTAGGGTTCTGCTGGCTAGTACAAAAGGCGGAGAGGGTGGCTGCCGTGCTAATCACATCACTACATGAAACTTTGATTTATAAGTGCGTAATAGTGTCCCACAGATATTGAAGAAAAAAATTAATTTGAACGAGAATCAAGCACTGAACACCCTCCTTCAGTGAGTCCCTCGGTCAACCTGTAAACTGATTCTTTTTTTTTTAAACACATTAAGGGTACACAAATACAATAACATACGTACGAATAGATGTAAAAAACTTTAACACTGCCATTCAATTACGGAACCATATAGGTATTTGATAATATTGCATGCCCATACGAGCACAACCACGTAACACGTGTCTGAGGATAAAGGAGCTATCAAGGCACAATGATGAGGAAGGAACGTCAATACCACTACACATGGTGGATCACTCCATAAACTGGTTGCCAGCTTCCCAACGTTTGTGTCCGATTAATTGCATAGGCATTCTCCGCGTGACTCGCAGGACCGGCATGTCAATGGAAGCAATTACTTGCACACCACACACCTATGGTACTACAGACCTCCTATAACGGTTCATACCTGGCCATAAATGTAATCGATTAAATTATCTAATAGATATCTGGTTTAATCTTTAGTCTTTATGAAGTCTAATGTTAAAAGCTACTTACTTTGCAGTTTAAAAAAGTTGCGATATGTTGGTCGTTTCGCGTAAATGTGAAGCATATCTTACCACACTTTTGGATTATGTGTTCCCGTGTAATATTTGTTTTTGTTTATATTTTCGGCGATTTTGTGCAAAAAAAATAATGCAATAAAAATAATAATGAAAAAGATATTCAAATTTTTTTGGTTCTCAAAGAAATGCGGAGGACGGTGTTCACCAACATTCATTCACTTGGTAAACAACCATTTACTTAAAAACGAGGAAATGACTAAGAATCGTTGTGGACTTGTTGGTTAGAAGGGGCCGAAGTATTATCTCATATTTAGATGTGATATTATCCTATATAGCTTTTGTTCCTTTCACACTCTCGAATGATGGATTGCTTACCAATAGCCGGATGGCAGCTCGCAAACGTCTACTCCATCAACACAGAAAAAACAACTTTAAAGACGTCTTTAGGCTTCTGCGGCTTAAGGTCTATGTTGCTTTGCATGATCTCGAACAATTTCGCCTACAAAGATGTAAACGCCAATCGATGTGTCAGTGGGCTGATAGGGAAACTTTTCATTTTGCCGATGTACCGCGCGCGATGTTGGGTTGAAAAACAATTTTCTTGCTATTTGAGAGCTCATTTTTAACGTTATTGAGTGGTAACTTCTTCGAGTTTGTATATTGTTTGTGTATTTTGGCAGTTTCCATTGTTGTTTGATGGATCGATCATTTGGTTATGTGATGAGGTGTTCCTATGTTTAATATTATGGTTTTATTAAGTATTGTTGTTGTACTTTGCTGCAATTTTTGAGAAGGAACGTTGTTATTTCCGTAAGAGGTTCTATAAATAATACCTTTAGAGGAAAAGCATTTTATTATAAAACAAAGTGAATATTCGCTGTCAGAAAGAATGTGATGTAGTGGCTCCTATAAGTTTACTCCCCTATTTTCGTGGACGACACGACCTTTGGCGTTGTTCACAATTTTTCTTCATTTGCCATAAAGTTCAGCTAGATTTCATAGTGTAAGGTGAGTTTTCCGAAGTTTGTTACATGGAAAAATTGTTAAGATTTTATTATGATAGTATATTTTCTTTTGCACTTACTGACAAATAACTTACGGGTAATAACTGTTGATGAGAATGTAGGATTTTCCATGATGGTATTTCTTTGAAATCGGTTATAGGTATTTTAACTATACCTCGGAAAATTCGTTTAAAATTTTAAATTTTAAACAAAAACCAACAAGTAGTTACTACAATTAGCAACGTTATACAATTAAAGTCAGTCAATATCGGACATTTCGCTCGGAGCGAATAAATACAAACCATACTATTTGGAGTAAAACCTTTTATGTTATATGGATAGAAATCACAGAATAATACCGAACAGGGAATTAAAAGATAACAAAGAGTAAGCATCATGTAGATTGTTCAGAGAAAATTAGACTATTTGACTATTACTCACAGACATAGTAAAAAATATAGACGAAGTGCTGCGAACAATCATAGTGAAGCCAACAAAACCATGCTCCTCCATGTACAAACCAGCGTTCACGCACACACATGAACCTCAAACAGTGCTCACCGCTCTCAGAGCACATTTCGCGGCATCGTCCAGTAAGCAACTAAGCATCGCGAAAACAAATATCCTTCAGGTGCATGGTGTGTGTGTGTGTGTGTGAGCGCTGGTTTGTACAGTCGACTGTATGACAGTTGTAACACTTGAATTAGAAAACCGCCCTTACTACTTACGAAATAAAGACGCTGCCACTATCACTGACGTGCGGTCGACCGTACACGGACGAGCAGTTTTGTTGGCTTCACAATGATAGTTAGCAGCACTTCGTCTTTATTTTTTACTATGGCTGTGCTTATTACTCTTTTTTTTTTTAGTTACACATCATTTCAGCTGAAAGACGTCCACTGCTGGTCATAGGCCATCCCCAAATGGGGAGTGATATGCCATAATTGCCACGCGTGGCGAGCGGGTTGGCATTGGTTGAAGTAACACGATTTGTTAAAACCGGCCAAGAGCATGTCGGGCCATGCTCAGTATTATAGGGTTCCTTAAGTAGGTGTAATTACAAACGAATCAAATCGAATATTAATCATGGCTATTTTAGTTTTTGCAATAATCGGCAGCATTCGCGACTCAGAGCGTGTTGTTAGTAGCGCCGTCTAGCGATAAATTCAAGAAGCCAAATTTAAGACGTTTGTCATTTCAAAGTTACTTTTTGTGATTTTTTCAAATAGAAAGTAGCTAAAGGAGCATTATTTGCTATGATAATTTTTCTCTAAGGTCAATGACCTTTGAACTAGGACGTTTTAAGTATTTTTCAGTTTTCTCTCTATAACTCAAAAAATTATAATCACATTATACTCGAAATAATTTTAAAAGAGAGTTTTCACAAAGGTCTATCAATGTGGAAGATTATAAGTTTCTACATTGCATAGTTTAGAAATGGCAGGGGGGGGGACACATTGCAAGCCACTTTGGCGGGCTATATTTCGCAGATGGTACACCTGATAAAAAAGTGGTGTATCAAACATTACCTTCATTTTAGTAGACCTATTCAATGATATCCCACACGAGGGGGTGCAGCGAAAAAAATTATTTTTTCTCCATTTCACATGTATGGACGCCACCCCTAAAATACGGAAAAACGATTCTTTTATTCTTTTAAAATTGAGATCTATATGTAGACTATTTTTTACCAAAATTTCATTTACTTATGTTTATAACTGTAGAAGTTATTAAGCTGTAAAGGATTAGGACAGACGGACAGACGGACAGACGGACGGACATGACGAAACTATAAGGGTTCCTTGTAGGACTTCGGAACCCTAAAAAACCAAATTTGAAAACAAAAATCAATGACCAAATGGAAGAGATACACGCTTTTTATGTTTTTCGAGGCGGCATTTGTTGTCCTTATCATGCGAAACTGACATTGCACTGGCTGGTGTGGAGATAGACAATGGCGTTGATGTGTTATGACGTAACCGGCCAGTAGTGCTGTTTGTGTCTAGTAACAGTTTTATAACGTTTATAACTCGGACATTGTTAAAAATATTCCATTACATTTTCCACCGTTGCTTATCTTTTAGGGTTCCGTAGTCCTACAAGGAACCCTTATAGTTTCGTCATGTCCGTCCGTCTGTACTTATCCTTTACAGCTTAATAACTTCTACAGTTATACACATAAGTAAATGAAATTTTGTTAAAAAATGGTTTAGATTTAAATCTCAATTTTAAAAGAATAAAAAAATCTTGATTCTAATAGTTTTAAGATTTCTTTAATTTTGTTTTTGTAAAATAGCCTAAATAATTTACGCGATTTAATCCGGTTAAACTTTGTTTTATTATAATGTGTAGTGATCGCGAAAACCTAAGAAATTATTAAAATACCCTTAATTGTGAAATTATCTGAATGGCCAACATATATTCGTTTGTTGGGTATAGAAAGCAAAATACGTCAATTGAATAGAATCTTTAGAATATATCAAGCAGTAGGATGCGATTAATTAATCTGACGACGTCTGTGGTATAGTGGTCGTGGGTTCGATTCCCACAGGACACAAATATTTGTGTGATGAACATAAGTGTTTGTGTTGGTCTGGGTGTGTTGCTTATGTATTATAAGTATGTATTTACAAAAAAAAAAAGTATATACGTATTATATCCATTGTCTAGTACCCATACCACAAGCTCTGCTTAGTTTGGGACTAGATGGTGATGTGTAAAAATGTCCCAAAGATATTTATTTTATTTATTTATTTAATTATTTTATTATTTTAACGCATTTTACGCATGCGAGCGAATTCTAAAGATTTAAATTGTGGAAAGATAAAATCGCTCACGAGCAGGATTCGAACCTGCGACTCCTGGCTCAGTACGCCAGTGCTTTAGCCACTAAGCTACCGTGAACACTGCTCGTGGTATCGAAATTACGATAATCACGGTAGTTTAGTGGCTAAAGCACTGGCGTACTGAGCCAGGAGTCGCAGGTTCGAATCCTGCTCGTGAGCGATTTTTTCTTTCCACAATTTAAATCTTTAGAATTCGCTTCGCATGCGTAAAATGCGTTAAAATAATAAAATAATTAGTAAGGGTAGGCATATCTATACGACTTTGATTTAACTGCAAAGTTAGTCGAGTCGGTTAAGGAACAATGTTTCTTAATAAGATATCGCTGACGTCACCCAAAGACGTATAGTAGAGGATAATTTCGATACCACGAGCAGTGTTCACGGTAGCTTAGTGGCTAAAGCACTGGCGTACTGAGGCAGGAGTCGCAGGTTCGAATCCTGCTCGTGAGCGATTTTTTCTTTCCACAATTTAAATCTTTATAAGTGTTTGTGTTGGTCTGGGTGTTTCTTATGTATTATAAGTATGTATTTACAAAAAAAGTATATAAGTATTGTATCCATTGTCTAGTACCCGTAGTACAAAGCTCTGCTTAGTTTGGGACTATATGGTGCTGTGTAAAAAATTCCCAAAAATATTTATTTATTTAATTGTTAGATAAAGTTTTGTTGTTAATTGCATCAAGAAAGCATGAAAACCGCATATAATTTTATACCTTTCCAGTTAGATTATATTTTTCTCCTCTCAGATAGGTCCTTTTCCCAAATTAACTACTAATGTTACAAACAGGAACCTACATATAACTACCTGATGATTTCACAAGCATCCCGACAACATATCAATACATTCTAAGGTACAACGCCTCAAGCAAATGCCTATTACATACCTACCTACTAGTTATTGACATATGTGCCTTCAAGCAGTACATAAGTACATCGGATTGGATTTTAGACTAATCCTTGAACGCTAATCGGTATAACACATACGTGTGTAGGAATTCCCGGATTTGATTGGACCTGTGTTATGAAAATTATTTGGTAATTGTACAACCTTATTCTTAGTTAATACTAAAACTTTGAAGGGGTCATTGTACTCATCATTATAAACAACTTTAATATGAGAACAAAACTAAAACCGCAAACGAACAACAGAACAAAAAAACTAAACTGAATGTTGGTATGTTTTTGGCGCGCCTGTATGCGTGTGTTTTTTTATTATTATTATAAGATGGTGAAACGAGCTTAAGGCCCACCTGATGTAAAGCGGTTACATTTGCCCATAACAACTGCAATATCACCTAGGCTGTTGCTAAAATGTTATTGCGAGTCTGTTCGCCAAACCGATGGAAAGTCTCATGTGGTTTTAATTTCACCTGAAATAAATGTCAGTCTTAGTATTATATTATCTGTGGTCTCATGTAACGTGGCTGAAATTAAGTATTTTACACTGAGTGACTGCCATCAGAAACCCGCAAACCAGTTTCTGGGAAAATAGCAGTAGTGAGACTTTCGGGCTTCTGACTATAATACCCGTAAAGACTGCCAAGGTATTCGTATGGCAACAGGGACACGAGCACGGAGGGGTCTCAATGTGCAATAAAACGGTCACCCATCTCTTGCAATCCAGGCGGTTATTACTTAGCCACGAGCCCCTTGGGCTGATTATAACTATGATATGCATTAACTTTATAGCTATACTATACATTGTAACTCTCGCACACCTTATAAAAATCTTTCATCATCATCATCATCATTTCAGCCGAAAGACGTCCACTGCTGGACATAGGCCTCCCCCAAGCATCGTCACAACGACTGGTCCTGTGCCTTCCGCATCCAGCGGATTCCCGCGACCTTCACCAGGTCGTCGGTCCACCTTGTGGGGGGTCTACCCAAAAATCTTTAAAACAACTTAAATGATAATCAAAATGGCAACCGCCAAAACATTTCGATCATTTAAACAAAAGCACGGGCATTTTTTTTTTCAACATATAAGTAAAAAAAAAAAAAACTGGGACGATTTTTCGCCACAAAAACTTGTTAACATATTCCCTTAATTGTATTACAACTGTTATAAAAATCAAATTAATTGGATGCGAGGGAAGGTTTTCTGAATAACGAAGCTTGTATACTCTAGTAATAAATTCTCTGTCATACACACAGATATAGTAAAATTTACTACGTCTGTGGTCATACAAGAGAAAAATCGAATGTACAGCATATTAATAGTATTTATTTATTTTGCCGCATACGGTAATATAAAAACCAATGACCGTACAGGTGAACGGGATTAATTTATAAGCGAATAAATATATTTTATAAATATTTACCAAGTCTGATTAACAATGTGAGCGTTACACGAGTTTCCTAGTTTTTTCAGAGGGCTCGTATTATAAAGTGTTGGAGCCACCACTTAGTAGTAGACTAGAGTTACTTGTGACAGTACTCGTCTGGGGAGACTACCACCGTACCTATTTCTGACGCCAAGCCAAGCAGTGATGCTTGCATATTGCTGGGTTCCGGTGCGAAAGGTACGGGTGCCGGTAAAATTACAATAACATGAGACTTTCCATCTTTGTCGCAGTTTGGCGAACGCAACTTGAAATATCATTTAGACAAAGGCCTACGTGATATTATTGGCAAAGTGTTGTTATAGGCAA
This sequence comes from Asteroscopus sphinx, assembly GCA_949699075.1. NCBI lineage: Eukaryota > Metazoa > Arthropoda > Insecta > Lepidoptera > Noctuidae > Asteroscopus > Asteroscopus sphinx. The sequence goes on along the minus strand of OX453006.1, from coordinate 11,637,967 downwards.
AGGTAAGAGATTAACAATGTGGACTTTTATGTCGTTTCGCCAAACTGTCATTAAAAAAACATTGTTCCGATCTTCTTCTTCTATCGTGTCGACATGAGCTACATAATATTAGCTCATGTCGTAGGAAAAAGATTTTTTTTTTTTTTTTTTTTTATGATTTATAGATCTGCTCTTGACCACAATCTAGACAGCTTTGTCAGGATGTGGTCGACGATGGAGCGAGCAAACCTATTAGGTGCCGATTCACTCCAGCTTTAAAGGCGTTAGGGTTATAAGTGCCCGGAAATACAGATGCCGGCAGTGAATTCCACAACTTGGCTGTGCGCATTATGAAAGAGTTCTTAAAGCGCTTGGTCCTGATAGTAGGGATTTCCACCAAATGTGGATGATATCCTGCAGTGCGGCGTGTAGTCCGATGAAAGAAAGGAGATGGCGGAATAAGCTCATGGAGCTCTTGCGCACACTCTCCAAAGTACAGCCTGTAGAACACCGACAAACAAGCAACTGTGCGTCTATGGGCTAAGCTTTGTAGCTTAGATTTTGCTAACAGTTCATCACCAATTAACCTCTCAGCTCTGCGTTGAATCGAGTCAAGAGCCGCAAGCTGGTATTTGGCGGAGCCATCCCACAAGTGACTGCAATACTCCATACACGATCGGACTTGAGCTTTATATAAAGTGAAAAGCTGTCCAGGAGTGAAGTATCGCTTCACCTTGTTAAGAATGCCCAACTTTTTGGCCGCAGTTTGAGCCTTTGCCTCGATTGTGGTGCCGAAGTTGAGGTTAGGTGACAACTCCATGCCAAGAAGGTCTAGGTGGTCGGCGATGCTAATAGGTGTACTTTGGAAAGTAGGAGCCAGGTGGAATGGACTCCGTTTTGCGGTGAAAAGACACGCCTGAGTTTTAGAGGCGTTAAAATTGACCAGATTGTCATCTCCCCACTGGGAAACGAGATTTAAGGTCGAATTAGTCCGCTCTATCATGGCCTCTCGTAGAGAACAGATTTCCCGTTGGTTGGCTCTCACACTGGACAGGTATCTCTCTGTGATAGTACTGTCATCTGCGTAGCCAATAAGACCTAACTGAAGCAGGTCATTTATGTGAAGCAGGAAAAGTGTCGCAGAGAGAACAGACCCTTGAGGAACTCCGGCATTTATGGCCAAGAGGTCAGAGGAGCAGCCGTCAATGACCACTCGAATGGACCGTTCACTCAAAAAGTCAGCTATCCAAGTGCAAAAGTCAGGTGGGATGCCGTACGCTGGAAGCTTGTTCAGCAGACTTGCGTGCCAAACCCGGTCGAAAGCTTTCGAGATATCCAAAGACACAGCTAAGGCTTCGCCATGTTTCTCGATAGCTTCGCCCCAACAGTGCGTGACGAACACAAGAAGATCACCAGTTGATCGTTTCTGACGAAAGCCAAATTGACGATCACTGAGAAGATCATTGTCTTCTAGGTATGCCAGCAACTTGTTGTTCAGTATCCTTTCCATAACTTTACACAATATGGAGGTGATGGCGATTGGTCTGTAATTGGCCGGGTTAGCACGGTCACCCTTCTTGGGTACTGGCTGTACATTTGCAAGCTTCCAGGACTTGGGCACAGTTCTCTGACTAAGAGAGAGGCGGTACAGGCGTGTCAGTACAGGAGACAACTCAGGTGCACATTTCCTAAGAACCCTTGCAGAAATACCGTCGGGTCCACTGGCCTTATTCACATCAAGACAGAAAAGCGCTCTTCGAACCTCTTTAGTGTGAATAGCGATTTTCTGGAATGAAAAATCGCAGTGAGGTATAGATGGTGGTAGTTTTGAGCCAGAGTCGAGACGCGAATTGCTCGCAAACATAGATGCAAATAAATTTGCCTTTTCTGTTGCGATTAGCCAGTCATCAGATTGGTAGCAGTGCTGACTGACCATGGTGTGCCGAACGATCACTGGTGGAGGCTCCGTACTGTCCCGATGCGAGAGGGATGGTACTATACACACGGTATAGCTCTGTCCCTTTCTCACAACGAAACACTCACGGCTTTAAAACTTGATATAGTTATACGGCCCCAGGAGACACCTAATTATGAATTGCTGGCCCGCACCGCACTAATTTGTTTTAGACGTAATCGATGCAAAAACGCGCTTGCAAAGCGTGCTAGACGTGCTAGTGGGACTCCTTTTAAAGATAACTTACATTCAGCCAAATATAGCAAAATACTGTTTTTCGAAACTTTTACTTCGTATAAAAAATAATAACTTTCATGGAAACTAATTTAAAAAAAAATAGTTCATTCGCCTACGACTTGAGGCGCGGCCTTAGGCTCGCGGGTGTTTTATATTTTAACTGAAATATGTATTCCATTTTCTCTTTATGTATTAATTCCATGTGTTTCATGCATTTCACTAATATTCATGTAATACCAGATATTTAACGTTAATGCATTAATGTAACATCCATTAATATTATTCACGCTAAGAGATTAAAGGTTTATTTCAGCCAATTCGAACTAGCATACAGAGAAAATTAAATGAATGTACAGTTGACCTATTAATGGAAACAGGCAACATATTTTCTGCGCCATTTATTTTATACATTTACATTACATTAAAGCAACCTCTGGCTAGGTAAAAGCTTAAACAAGGTATGAAAGCTTTCTTTGTGAAGGTTCTATCCTACTTAATATTATAAACGTGAAAGTTTTCATTGAGGTAATATGTACTACGTACTGGAGCAGACATCAGGAACAAAAAAATTAGCACAACTTGCTGGCCGCGGAGCACACGCGGCGCGAGTGTGGCTGAGCGAGTGAGAGTGCAGGAGCTTTAAAACGCGCTACAAACATTTTGTTTGAGGTGTCTTCTCTAGTACGTAAGTTTGTGAGGATTTATGGATGTTTGTTACTCTTTCACGCAAAAACTACTGTATGGATTTTAATTAAATTTGGCATAAAGATGGAACATAGCCCGGATTAATATATAGGCTACTTTTTATCCCGGGAAGATAAACAGTTCCCGAGGGATACGCGATAAACGACATTAACGCAGGCGAATTCGCGAGCATAAGCTAGTTAAGTAATAAACTAGTTGTTCGCCCCGAATATAGTCCTCGCGATAAACTTTTTGACAAACGATATCGACACATTTCTCTCGTATAAAAAATTATACGGTTGGAAGACTGTAAAATCGGTGTTGTGCGTATCTTTTGTAAACATACGTATTATTGTTGAATATTGACCCTTGAATGTACATCAGAGTTCAAAGACTGACCAGACAGTGCTAGTGAGAAAATATTTTTATACTTTATTGCTTATAACTTTTTTTTGTACTGATAATTGATAAGTTTTAGTATTTCTTGTTTTAAGTACAGGATATTACTAAAATCGTCCATAAGTAACAGCTTTTGAAATGGCGCCGTTTTTCAGACGATGTATAGGTCTAAGAACAGCGACTGCGTGCCCACCAAATTGTTAATCTATGACCCACAATATTTCTAAAAATAGTGTAAAATATTCTGTGAAAAAAGTTCTTTTCGTCGATATCCCACATGCATCAGTAGAAATAAAAAAAAACAAGTGCCCCCCAAATTTTAATTGTATTTTTCGGCTTTGGCCTAATGTTTTACGTATTATGTGTGATTTTGAAGTATTGTTTTAATCGAAAGTTATTAGGTTCTTACAGACAGACAAGTGCTGAGCGCCCTAATTCAAATACGAATGTTTTTTTTTTTTGTTTGAAATAAACCTAATTACAGGCACTTTTGAAACGCAGAGCTCTAGTTAACCCAGAGACCTCACTTCGCTCGTTCAATAACCTTGTATAAAAACTTAGAACCACGCTCAACAATGATTTCACAGAAACAATGATGTACGTGCTTTTTATAACTCAGTTTATTTTGTTAGCAACAAAAACGAACGCACATCAGTCTAATAACTTTACATCTCTGAATGTGGATTCGGAATACACCTGTACAAACAGAAATAGAAAAAGGACTACAATATATGAAAAACGTATCGTTGGCTTTGATCACCCCTTTTTCAATAATAGAGCCGGGTCGGCCCCTTTGTGCTGAATCTTGCCCGGGGCACATTTACCGTAGAACTGTAATGTGTCCATTTAATTTATAATACGAAAATTAGAGTGCTTCGCGATATTTGACCCTTTTCAAAGAATTGTAGGCTCTAATTTCTTTAAAATGTCACTGAGAATGTTGACAGATGGATTAACCCGTAGTGTGCCAATGCTGATGGATCTTTAACCCTTTCAGCGCCGCTTTTTCCAGTCACATGTTAATAAGTATTCTTTGGCACTCAAATGCGAAAATCAAATTCTTTTGGTATGTTTCGGCATCAAATGTATAAATATACCTATTGGAAGTAATGAGTTGTGCTGCCCTGCCAATATTATTTTGCCAATATTATTAATTTATATTAAATTGTAGTTATTTGAAGGAACAGTAGTTCTGTTACGTCAGTAATTATTTCTTAATCTGTGGTAAAGGCACACCTCGGTCTCTCAATACAATATTAATGCTAGCACCACCTATATAAAAAATATTACGTCTGTATAAGAACTCACACACACGTATAGATTAGAGATGCTCGCCACTCGTTATGCAGACTGGGTTCCAAGCGCTTCTCAGTAGTTCATAGAGATGGCGTGCTTGTATAGCGACTGGCGATTGACATCCATTACACGATTGCAGTCCAAGTGCCGTCAAACTGCGGGCGCGTGCGGGGCGCGGGCAAGGAATCTTGAATCGGCGGGGGGCGCTGAGTGGCCGTTCTGTACGTCGGTGAGTGGCCGTTCTGTACGTTAATTGTACTATTAGATATTCTGTGGTTCAGGGTAGCGAAACTAGCTGATAACCTACCAAATGTAAAGTGGTTAGCTTTGCCTATAACAACCGAAATACCACTTAAGCTGTTGCCTAAGTGCAGGGCTGGATTAACCATAAGGCAGAGTAGGCAACTGTCTAGGGGCCCCACATCGGCTAGGGGCCCCACGCGCGTTCCAAAGTAATTAAAAATGTTTAACACAGTGAAAATTTCATTCTTCTTCTATCGTGTCGACATGAGCTACATAATAATAACAGCTCATGCCGTGGGGAAAAGATTAGCCAGCCAGCAGGTTCGTAGCGGGGCTGACTGCCCAGGGTGCGCCGGACGATCAATTAAATATCGTCACTCGTGGAGGCTCTTTTAATGCATCCCAAATAAATTAAAAAATTTAAATTTCATTGGAAAATTTGTATCCTCAATGACAATAGGTATTATTGCTTTTTTTCGACGCATGCTGTTATACTTCATACTAGATCATACATACTTACAGAACAGAACCATCTAGTATCGAGTAGTAGAACTAATAATATGGATGTGTTACGTAGCGCACTGTATGATAAACAAAAGTTTTGAAGTACTTGATGTGTAATTGTGATTTGTGAGATTTGCGACCGTGATCCCTTCATTAGCTTGAAAAGAACTGATGATCTTTAAATGGCTGAAAAGGGGCCCCGAGAATTGCATTGCCTAACCTAACTTAGTTAATCCGGCCCTGCCTAAGTGGCATTCCAATACGCGTCTCATGTGATTGTAATTTCACCGACACATTTCATGTACCTACCTACTCATACTTATATTGTTATAACGAGTACAATCTCAAACACAAACAATCTCAAGTATCAAGGCAGAGGACCGAGCGTTGTGGCGCAACCTGGGAGAGGCCTATGTCCAGCAGTGGACTGCGATAGGCTGAGTTGATTGATTGATTGAAACGGAACTGAAGAGAATACAAATGAAAAAAATTACGCCGTGTTGACAGCAGTTTCAAAGGGATTCATATTTTATCTGAAAACTAAACCCATTGGGGATAAGGAATGGTTAATGAAATAAACAAATTCACCATTGAGCTCATTTTTCGGGTTAATATTATAGAATGGTAGATAAAAAATACAAGGAACCAAAAATATGATGGAGACAACTTTGCCTTGAAATACTAGGTATAAACCAAAATTCTAAATGGCATACACTGTGTAATGTGCCAGTGTTATTTGTTTCAATTAAAACGGCTGTAAGTCAGTTACAAAAATTAAAGACAATTAACATTAACAAAGCAACAGAAAAAATTATACATACATTCATCTCGCAGTAGTCCAGACATACTGACAAATTGATATATGTATATTATTCTGTTTTTTCTCTCTTGTCTTATTTAGTAAACAATCTTGGCAAGTATTTTTATTCAAATAACTACTGATAAAATATAATTACTAGTTCTGCACATGTAATTAGGTTAAAAATGTTATTTAGTGTGTGAAATTGGTAACATAATGTCATTTAATAATTATTATCGACGAATCGCATATAAAAGACACGCCAAGATTGTTTACTAAATAAGACAAGTAGGAAAAACCATGTATCTATATAATACGTACATATATAATGTTCTTGGAAAAAAACAGAGATTATAATGAGTGGTGTAATTTGTAAATAACATCCTCGGACGAATAAAAATGGCGGACGCAATCTCGCTATGAAAAGATTGAAGCACTTAGTTTTTTCCTAAACCCACTATAATTTTGCCATAATTTTAACACACCAGATATATATTGTTATTATATTTATGACACTACGACAATGACTACCGTCACACGAGATTTGTTACGTAATCGCGGCGTATTTTCTTACTATGGGTGTGCATGTGTGCGTGCCAGCCCGTACTTTTAAGAGTCCACCATAGCAGCGCTACGAGATAGATTTCGTCTCTTCCCTTCCCCTCACCACAGGCCTTACGTCTCTACGTGCGCGTACGCGGAACCGCAAATGCTACCGAGTGCGCGAGCTCGAGTCGTGGAGTCGCGCATCAGAGGCAACGCGTTTTAGCCGGCTTGTACTCACATTCACATCACCTCAGCTCTACGCACACACATACAAATGCTAACGCATTGTGCATGTACACGACAAATACAAGTAAGAATAAGGTGCGCTCGTTTTTATTAAAAAATATCTCTGCTAGGTAATAGGTGTAGATACCTAAATGAAATGATGATGATGATGGAATGATTGTTGGTACCTATGAGCTATGTTCTAATATAAAATACTCTGGAGACCTGGGGATATTTTTGACTAACAGGTACCAGGTAACATAAGTAGCTAAATGTACCAACATTACATAACAACATAATATAACATCACGCCTGTATTTCCCCGAAGGGGTAAGCAGAGGTGTATAGTACACACACATTTCGCCAGTTATGTTATAGTCCCATGTAATAGGGGGCGAGCCTATTGCCATTAACCGGGCATAAATCCAGACTCCGGGCTGCTACTGAGAATTTCCTAAAGAAAAAACCCAATAACACTTTGCCCGACCCGGGAATCGAACCCAAGACCCTATGATCAGCAGTCGCGCTTGCGACCACTACACCAACGAGGAAGTCTAAATGTACCGAAATAAAATAATGTCGGTAGGTAGGTCAGTATATACCTACCAATGATTTTTTTACCTACTTATATACCTACAGCTAATTCACAACTTTCTACTATACACACAGTAGGTACAAATATTTATTAAAATATTTTTTTTTAATCTGGTAGGTACCTACCTTGAAACTTTTGGCCGCAATTATGCTTATTTTTTTTGTTTTTGGGAATATTATAAGACGGAACGCATAGCAAACTTTGCCATTATATTTGTTACTACCAAACGCTTTGAATTTTGGAATTTGGCACCCCGAAATAGAAAATTATCTGAAAAAAGTGATAAAAGAGCCGGGCAAAGTTACCTGCAAACCCAACATTGCTCACCTTTGATTTTTCTGAAACTATCAGTTTTATGGCTCTGGTAATAAGACATGTTATAACATAACATGACATCACGCCTGTGTTTCTCCGAAGGGGAAGGCAGAGGTGTATAGTACACCTACATTTCGCCAATTATGTTATAAGTCCCGTGTATAGTATAACGGGCTGGTTTCCGCAACTCCACGTCCAAACGTGTATTTTACGTACAAGTCTCATGTAATAGGGGGCGAGCAAATTACGGGTTGGATCTAATATCGTTTGGCAAGAGTTCGGGGGTAAAAGGGGTTAAAGTTGGTAGGGGTTGGGTCCCTGATTATACAGGTGCTCGGCCAGATTACCTCCTCGTGTGCCTGACGGCTGCTGGTCGTTCGATTCCAAAAAATTGGTACTATGGAGAAGAGCCGGCAAGAAACTCCATGGATACACTCTTTTCAAATTATAAATGGTACTATCTTCGTTACTTACATGATATATAAATATTTGTGTAAGAGAAATGTAGGTGAATGGCTGAGACAAATTCACTGAAGAAAACTAATTAATGATTTATAATGATAGATGCTTATATGTGATTTCACGGAAAAACAGTCAATTGAATAATTTGTTATCACTTTGGGCAATGTTATGCAGTAAAAACTTGCTAAGTAGTCGTTTATAATCAAGTAGTAAGTCAGATATCACCACTTTGACTTACTTATGGCAAATTAAATACTAAAGTTTACTACTATTAAAGTAGAAGTACTAAGTATAGTATTCATTACACATAAATAAGTATAGTAAGTTTAGTATTTATTTCGTTTCGTTACACATCGAGACTTCGAGACCCCTTCGTGCCTCGGAGAGCACGTAAAGCCGTCGGTCCTGCGCCTGATCTCTCTCCGGTCGTGTCGAATTGCCGTCCCATCGGATTATGAGAGTGAGGGATAGAGAGTGCACCTGTGTTTACGCACACACTTGTGCACTATGTATAATATGTCCCGCGCAGATGGCTAGTCTCCATTGAGATTGGCCGCCGTGACCGAAATTCGGCCGGTAGGACATTATTATTATTATTATAGTATTTATTAATTACATGTCACATTAATCATTATTGCCATGCCTTGGGAAAACAACATTTTAAATTTACTTTGCCAGGTGTGGGTCAAAGTGGTGATAGCCGCCTTTTATTATAAATGACTCAAAGAGTTTCATTATTGCCCACCTGTACTTGTGCATAAACTGTCAAGCTGTCATGTAACTCTATATTTTTATCAATGAATACCTTTCTTTCCATCAGAAATTAGGAGATTTGCAGGAGAACGAAAGTAACCGACATAGCCCGAAGAATTGCCAAACTTAAGTGGCAGTGGGCGGGGCACATTGCTCGCAGAACGGATGGCCGATGGGGCAGTAAAGTTCTGGAGTGGCGACCGCGTACTGGAAGGCGCAGCGTGGGTAGGCCCCCCACAAGGTGGACCGACGACCTGGTGAAGGTCGCGGGAATCCGCTGGATGCGGAAGACACAGGACCGGTCGTTGTGGCGATGCTTGGGGGAGGCCTATGTCCAGCAGTGGACGTCTTTCGGCTGAAATGATGATGATGATGATGACCTTTCTTTTGTATAAAAAACTTTTCCGTTACTTTGATTGTGTCAACCCTGTGTGATTTATTTCATAGTAAGGAAAATCCTGAAAATGTATACATAAAAGTGAATCCGCCACAGGTATACGCCCCAACCTCGAAACACCCCGACAATGAGGTGGAGACCATGTATGAGGATATATCCAGAGCCATGCATGGCTCTAAAACTCAGTTCACTGTTGTCATGGGAGACTTCAACGCGAAACTGGGCAAGCGCTACAATGATGTGCTGCGAGTATTTTGGATATGGATATCGGAACCACCGGGGTCATCTACTGGCCGGCTTTATGGAGAAAGAGTGGCTCTATATGATGAACTCTTTCTTCAGAGCTATTGATGGAGGTCGAGAAGTTCTATGGACAGTTATACACGTCCACCCGGAAACCCGCTGCAATCCGGGCTAACGACCCAAGAGCTCGATTGACCCGACACTATACCGAAGATATCCCGGACGTCAGCCTGTATGAGATTAGGATGGCTCTGAAGCAGCTCAAAAACAACAAGGCACCGGGTGATGAAGGACTTACGGCCGAACTCCTGAAGGCGGGTGGAAAACCGATCCTTAAGGCCTTTCAGAAGTTGTTTGATTCCGTCATTTTCGAGGGAAGAACGCCACAGACATGGAGCAGAGGTGTGGTGGTACTTTTCTTCAAAAATGGCGATAATGCACTACTGAAGAATTATAGGCCCATCTCACTTCTGAGGCATGTCTACAAGCTGTTTGCGAGAGTCATTACGAACCGTCTTTCGCGCAGGTTTGAGGACTTCGAGCCTTCCGAACAAGCCGGATTCCGAAAAGACTTTAGCACCGTAGACCACATACATACTCTGCGGCAGGTTATACAGAAGACCAAAGAGTATAACATGCCTCTTTGTTTAGCGTTTGTGGACTACGAGAAAGCCTTCGATTCGATCGAGACTTGGGCTGTACTACAGTTAGGGCATGCAATATTCGCTCGATTTGTCAAGTTGATCAACACTATTCGAATTTTACGAATAGTGTTGATCAACTATTCGAGTTTTTCGAGTTTTACGAATACTTTTTAGATTTTTTAAGATAAAATAATTAATTATTATTTATTTACTGTTGCATTGGAGGATGTCTTCAAGGTTCTGGACTGGAAGGGGCTAGGCATTAACATAAGCGGCGAGTACATCACTCAACTTCGGTTTCCCGACGACATAGTAGTCATGGCTGAGACCATGGAGGACCTCGGTACAATGCTCGATGACCTCAGTAGAGCTTCTGATAGAGTGGGTCCAAAAAATTAATATGAACAAGACAAAGGTTATGTCGAATTCCCATATAGCACCCATTCCCGTAAACATCGGAGAATCTACACTCGAAGTTGTTGAGGATTATGTATACCTAGGGAGGCCTATGTCCAGCAGTGGACGTCTTTCGGCTGAAATGATGAATGAATGATGATGTATACCTAGGACAAACTGTCCAGCTAGGTAAGTCCAACTTCGAGAAAGAGGTCAATCGTCGAATCCGACTCGGTTGAGCAGTGTTCGGGAAGCTACGCAATATCTTCTCGTCCAAAATACCGCAGTGTCTCAAGACGAAAGTCTTTGACCAGTGTGTGTTGCTAGTAATTACTTGCACTGCGGTCGCTCACAATGGGCCTGATAATTAGGCTCAAAGTCACTCAAAGGTCAATGGAGAGGGCTATGCTCGCAGTGTCCCTGCGTGATCGAATCAGAAATGAGGAGATTCGCAGGAGAACGAAAGTAACCGACATAGCCCGAAGAATTGCCAAACTTAAGTGGCAGTGGACGGGGCACATTGCTCGCAGAACGAATGGCCGATGGGGCAGTAAAGTTGACAGTGGACGTCTTTCGGCTGAAATGATGATGAAAAGTGTATCCACAGTGTTGATACAACTTTGCCAGGTGTGTGTAGATTCCACAGGTGCCCAGCAGCATAGCTGGCGGGTGAGCCGCTGGCTGGTGGTACCTGATGGAAATTGGCGACAGGCCGGTGGTAAAGCCGGTGGTATATGTCGATGCTCCATAACATTGCCCACTTAGTTGGAACACATAGCGAAGTCATTGCGTGTATATTGTTAATGGATTTAATATTTTTGCCTATCGGTTTATGTCGGCCTCAAATACCAACGTTCTAAAACTAGAAATGGATTGAAAATTTAATACGAGCAAAATTAAGAACATTGACAAATGTATAAATTTGCCCATTTCTTCAACTGTAATTTTTCAAAGTAAGATTTTTTACCTATACATATATATAAATAAACTCGTTCTTAGTTACATTTCTCATGTTGTTATTCACTCGATTTATGTTTATTATAACACTACGTATCCAGTGACGCTGGCGTTGTACTATTTCCCGCCATCCACGCGATTTCCAACCCCGGGTGCGCTTGAGCGGGCTCATTCGTTGCCAGATTCACAAGTTCAATGAATGAATAGGTAGTTTAGGTTTTACTGCAAATATTTGTCGTATTTAGTACAGTCGACCGCACGTCAGTGGTAACAGTTTGACCTTGACATTGTCTTTATTTCGTAACAGTAATTCAAGTGTTACCACTGCAGTGCGATTGACTGCTCTAGCATTCTGCTGATATCACTACCCCCCCCCCCCTTGCCTTGCCTTCCCCTTTTAGGATGGAACTTATTATTATTTTTTTTGGAGCATAACTTATTATATTTGGAGCGGCTGCGCCCCCCCCCCCCCCAAGGTTGCCATAACTACGTCCGGAGATTTCCGGACATGTCCGGAAATTTGGTTCTTTGTCCGGAATGTGGGGTTAATTCTAAGGTGTCCAGAATCCGGGGGTTATTCTAAGGAGTCCAGAATTTCTTCACCCTCATCTCAACTTCCGCAACGGACGCAAAATTAGAAATTTCAAAGAAAATATATGGATTTTACTGCAAATTTCCAGGAGTTTCTCCGGATTTTCTTATTTTGATCTAGCAACCAACCCTACCCATGGGCCACTTTATGCGCCCCAATGGTTGGGAACCCATGTTACAGATATAATGTAGGTAATAGGTAAGCACTTCTCTCTTTCTCTCATTTTACGCGCGAACATTCAAATATTTTGCATAACATTAATAATATTATTTTGCACACATTTTTCTTGGCTTCCCTATCTTTAAATAGGTACACATTTTTTTTCTTTTACCTTCACTATCAAATGGTGTGTATAATAAATGTACTAATATCGTAAATGCGTATTCTATTAGTATTCTGTCTGGACCGCAGCCGAGCGCAGGTCCACCTCGTATAAATGCCGCAGCAGACTGATTGAACGAATTGAAAGAGACAGCGTCCAACGAATTCCGCGCGCTAAAAAGGGACAGCGAATGTGAGCGTGCGAGTATTTTAAAAGGTCGTAAGCACCGAATCATTTACTTGTTTATTACACGAAAACTACTCAATAAATCAAAAAATTGACTTGCACAATTGAAGAAATAGTTATTACCTACATATCAAAATAAAAATTATATTGAAATACCGTAGGGTGTCTGAGATCCTGGACAAAACGTGTGCAAAACAATGAATTTTCATGTTATTTTTCCGTCGAGATTTTTTTTTCCAATCGTGTTTTTACGCTTATGCGATCAAAGAAAAAATGTCAAAATTTAATTTTTTCAAAACCTCTAACTCATAGCTTTCGTAGATATACGAGTTGTGATACGACTTTGGTGACCAAATCCGTGCTGCGGCCTCTTAAGCGAGCCGTCTTACTATGGATGCCTCACTTTTTGTTTAGCGAGATTCCGTCCGCCTTTTTTTATTCTTCCAAGATAACATCACGCCTGAATTTCCGAAGGAGTAGGTCTCATAGTGAGTATGGAGTAGTGAGTGTTGTGTTTATTTCAGAATAATTATGTATTCAGAGTCTGGTTTTTTTTGTGTAAGTATGACGAGAAAGAAGTAGGATATTATGGCAGTATAGCCTAGTGGTTGAACTCTTACCTTCCATGTAGGAGGGTCTGAGCTCGAACTCATATGCGGATCTCGATTATCACTTGGTTTAACGGTAAAGGAAAACATCTTTAGGAAACCTGCACACCTGAGAGTGTTCCATACAGTTCTTGATGTGTGTAGTCTGCCAAACCACAGTAGGCCTGTGTGGCTATGGCTTGAATCCTTTTCAATCTGGGAAGAGGCCCGTGCCCACAAGTGGGACAGTAATGAACTGATTATATTATGTATGTGATTCTTTTAGTAAACCTGACACGAATCATAAACTCAAATATTATCACGTCAGTTTGAATATTTGTATAACATTGTCCCGTCAATTTGAATCTTTACACTTCCTATCTCAAACTCAAACCTTAGCCTTTATAAACAAGACCCAACCTATTTTAAGCCCAAATCTCTAAACATTATAAATTACAACTTCATTATGAGTCCATTGATATCTTATCACGGTCCTCAAATCTCATATGGCTAATGAATTTTAATCTTAACAATATCGTGTAGCCGATCCATCAAACAACCTTCGGTCTGTAATACCGGCCGGTCGGACAAAGGGTTTTAATTCAGTTATCTAACGCTTTGTTAACGCTCCTTATTCTATCTTTTCCTTTCATATGGTTGAAAACATTCTAGTCATAAATACGTCGAATTTAAGGGTAAAATGTAAATCCTAATAATATTATAAATGCGAAAGTATGGCTATCAATTGTACTGTGTAATTTTTTGTTTTTTGGCCTTCAACCACGCTGTAACAGCTGAACAGATTTGGATGAAACTTGGCACACAAATGGACCATAACCCGAATTAAGATATAGGCTACTTTTTATCCCGGTAATGTAACTAGTTCCTGAGGCATGTTATATAACGTCTTTATGTGATACACTGAAGCACGGGCATAGGCTAGTATAAGTCACACACACAAGTTATTAGTTAGTTATTACTTATTTACACATAACTGTAAATTCAGTTTGTCATCGCAGAAGAAAATATTTGTTGACTTATAATGCTAAAGACAACGATCATTCAGCCCAATAGACGCCTAATGTTGAATATAATACGTGCAATAAATTCTACCACTAGCTGAAGCGGGGTACTGCAATCCAGTTGGCCCTACAAAGGCGGCTATTGGTTAATCACTAACGCGGCAGTTTTGACGGCTCATGTAAGTGGTCGAAACTGATTTGAATATTTCAAGTGGCGAATAGTAGCGACCTACATTAGTGAAATTTCATAGATGTGTTGCAGACATCGGTCGCCTTTTATGAGGCATATATGGGCTGTGTGGTCGTTGGCTAAAGAATACGTTGTTTTTTGCGAAGGTTTTTTAGGAATAATTTCAGAATTTCAGGTCGATTAGCAGTAGGTTACTATATATTTTCAGCATTTTTTCCCTGTGTGGAAATCCTCATGTACGCATATTTGTTCAGCTTAACAATCTTTGGACCTATAGACTGTTACGGTGGAAAAATATGATTCAAGGTTCGCAGAAGTAGGTAATATGACAAGTCAAATAACAAATTATTTGAAAATTAAAAGAGTTAGGCCAATGCAAGAATATGAATAAGTGTAAAATGAGAAACAGCGTCTAATACTTTAGATTACTAATAATAATAATAATTAACCCTACACTACATCGTCTACATCCAAAGATCTAAGGGCTCTTATCAATTAATTTGATTACAAAATAATACGGAATTGACATCTTCTACGAGTACAAAGTAAACAATGTTTTAATAAACAGTAATAATTAAATTTGACTTAACAACAGGTATCATTTCATTCCTTACTTCAAAAGGGAGTAAATATTAAATGTACAGCTATATAAACGATAGCCAATAATGGCAAACCTGAAATTTCTTTAGAAACTTTGCAAAGGAAACGACAAAATCTTTTGCCATTGTATACTAGCTCTTAACATAATACTTGGCTAAATAAACGCGAATACTTTTAAGCGTCCTTTAAGTCAAGTTTAAATTAAAGCTTGCCTATGTCTGAAATTCGGCAGCATTTATAAAAGCAGGCAAAGAAGACGCGAGCGGCTGCCCGAAGGCACCCTACTGAGTAGATTTAATTAACAAGATATGGGGTCTCTTTTAAACCAACTCTACCTACTTTTTGGAACATTGGAGATTAAAATTCAATGAGCCGACAAGATATTAAATAAAATCCGAGACTATAGTTTTACGTACGTACGTAAAGGAGAGTTAATTAATTTTTAAAATTAATCAAGTCGCCGTCGGTGCCAATAAATTCTTTTTGTGCGCGTAACACTGATCGGGAATGCGAGATCCCATTTTTAAACTTTGTAATTCGATTAAATTTCTGATGTAAAATTGTTTTCATCATCAATTTTGTTTGGGACATTGTTTCCGCTCGTGAATCTCGTAAATTATGAACTGTATGTTTCTCTGCAAGCCCCGAGGCCAATCCGTAGCTGTGTTAAAACGAATTGAAAACCGGTAATCGAATACGCGCAATGGGAGCTATGTCAATATTTTAAATTTAAATATCAAGTGGAAGTAGGTATACAGTACCGAATGGATTCATATTTATTTTATTCACCGTGTTACATCCATCTCTGTTCGGATTTTAAATAACAAACTTTTTTTAAATGAAACTATGTTTATTTTTGTTCGTTTTTTTACAGATATTATATATACCAAGTTTTACATGTTTTATGCAAAGAGAAAATTGCCTACCCATCAAGGCGTATTTTATTATTATTATTTGGGGAAAGAGGTCTTGAATGCCCCCTAAGCCACTGCGACCTAGTAAGATCTATTGTGATGCCTCTTGCAGCATTACAGCACTTCCCCAAGCTGCAAGTCAATCATGAAGTCGACTATGACTTTGAGGGAGGAGGACCTGATCTCCTGCGTTGAGATGATGTGGCCTCCAAGATGCTGGCTTCTCATGTGGTGCACTGCATCACACTCGCGACCAAACCCGCAAACTGTGGTATCACTGAGACCCATCCTGTAAAGGTGTTTATTCAGCTTGCGTAATCGATGAAGTGAATATTTAAAGAACTGGTTACACTTCCTCACTATGTTACATTTCTGGTTAAATTTCGTAAACAAGGCAGCCTGTACGATGAATAAAAATAAGGGGGGGACGTGACACAAGATAAAGGAGGTCACAACTTTGTTGTTACTTTAGGGCCTGAACATCTTTCGCGTCATCTGACGGCGTAGTTCGACGGGAAAATTAAAAAAAAGCTGAACGCCAGCTGCCCACCTTAATTAGAATTTTTCGAATTATATAACATTTTTTTCGTAACGTTACCCGAGCGTGTTCCATGGTGGAATAACATAAAATTGTTAATAACTACACTAAAGCGCGCTGGTACAATGTTGGGCATTTTATATGTCCGCGTTTTTAAGCTAAACAATAAGATATTGTCTTTTGTCTGATTAAGGAGACTGAAGCGTTGGCAGTAAATATATTATTCTCTTTTTCTTTCGAAAATACTTCGTTTTTATTTTTACAATTTAGTATTTACATGATAGTGGCCATAGTAACAGGTATTCTGTGGTAATTTCAAAACGCTACCTATGTATTGCGGTTAAAAAGACACATCAATTTGGCAGACAGACGGACGGAAAGAAGGCTTAGTAATAGGGTCCCCTTGGCATAATTTGTGTACGTAACCCTAACAGCATCGATTGATACATCAACGCTATTAGCAAATTACAGCAAATAACTTGGAGGGAAACTGAATACAATTATTAAGAGAAACATCCTTCCGCGAGATTTTGGCTACACTTGTAGCTACATTCAAACGTCATTGCCTACATTGGTTTTTTTACCAACAGTCCTCTGCTGGACATAGGACTCTCCCAAATTGCGCCACAACATTCGGTCCTCTGCCTTCCGCATCCAGTCCCCCCCAGCCACGTTCTTCAAGTCGTCGGTCCACCTGGCGGGAGGGGCGCCCTTCATCCCCTTAATCTTAACAAAATATTTTGTATTTAATATCAATCACTTAGATAATTTATAAGTAATTAAGGAAATATTTAGTACAAAGGCACTGCTTATTATATAATCTACACTGACAGGTTTTGCTTTTCCAAAATGTTTTGGTTTTCTTATAAAAACTATTTTACACCGTCATAATTTCAACGCCAAAATTTGCAATTTTAGGTGCCTATAACTACGAAGATATTTTATGATATTTTGAAAAAAACAAACGTAGTATGGAGTATATAAAAAAACATCGAAATCGTTCATTATTTAGGGATGGGAAACCGTTGACGCTTTTTCAAGAAGATTTTTATATAATAACTTCTTAGGTTTTCGCGATCACTACACATTATAATAAAACAAAGTTTAACCGGATTAAATCGCGTATATTATTTAAATTGGTTTCCCTGACGTTTCGAAAGCTTTGCAGCATTTCGTGGTCGCAGGTAGACTAAGATGACAAGCGTCTTTACAAATATTTCTAAAAAATTATTTTAATCTACCGTACAATATTATTAATTAAAATCGTTTCGTACCCTTATCTCTTCTCATGGGTGTCGTAAAAGACGACTAAGGGATTCACCAGAGGATGGGCAGCAGCGTTCTCTGAGTATTTAACCAACCAACTGCGATCGCCAACCCGCCTGCCAAGCGTGGCGATTATGGCATATCCCCCCCTTAATTGAGGGAGGCCTATGTCCAGTAGTGGACGTCTTTCGGCTGAAATGATGAAAATCGTTTCGATGCACGCAGTAATCACTCACAATATCATTATCTTTTACAGTGTTGCATGCTGTTTGGGACTTGATTATTTTTAGGACTGGGTTCCAAACAGGTGGTAGCTGCCAACCATCTTCTGTATTAAAATTAGGATGTTTTTTAATTTCAATAGCCTCACCTAATTTTAATAGAGAAGATGGTTGGCAGCTACCACCTGTTTGGAACCCAGTCCTAAAAATAATCAAGTCCCAAACAGCATGCAACACTGTAAAAGATAATGATATTGTGAGTGATTACTGCGTGCATCGAAACGATTTTAATTAATAATATTGTACGGTAGATTAAAATTTTTTTTTTGAAATATTTGTAAAGACGCTTGTCATCTTAGTCTACCTGCGACCACGAAATGCTGCAAAGCTTTCGAAACGTCAGGGAAACCAATTTAAATAATATACGCGATTTAATCCGGTTAAACTTTGTTTTATTATAAGATTTTTATACTCCACTCTTAAGATGACAGTGTCTTCGTTCAAATCATAACCTTATAGTAAAAGTAATCATACTAAAGGATCCACTTTACGAGGAATGTGAATCTTCGCAAGTACCAAGGAAGTAATGAGAGTACCTCATTAATAAGAGAACTAACTACTAATAGGTACCTACTGAATTTTAAATAAGAAGGACAGTGACGAAGGTTAAGTGTGTTGTTTCCTCCGTTTGTTGTGCTTTACCTGAAACAAAATAATCAAACTGTTAATTTGGAGCGAAGACAGATGAAATGGGACAGTAATAAATCACGGTAAAAACTACAAAATTAAAAATGCTTTACAAGTTTTTTTTATTCCAAATGGGCTTGCATTTGACCGCCGCCTCACCTGGATCTAAGACTTAAATTCAGAGACGAATATAAGTGGAAGAGTTGGAAGGGGACGACCTCGGCGAACGTATCGCGATCATATCGCGGACATTCTCAAAAAATGCCAGGTTAAGAGTTCTCTAAACCGACGAGCATGCATGACGAGGTTAATGGACGTAGATGAAGTGAAAGAGGTGTGTCAGGATCGTAGCAGGTGGAAATCCAGTCTCTGCCTACCCCAATGGGAAACAGGCGTGATAATTTATATGTAATATAAGCGTGAACTCATGCTTCCAACTGTCAAAATGCAGTGCTATTTGACAGTTGGAAGCATGAGTTCACTCTCTGATTCGTCTTTTTTGTGCAAATAAACATTTACTTTTTTCAAAACGCACGCGATTATAAACTATGGTAAATAAATCGCATTAAATTCTGTGAACAGCTTTTCTGCGTTGAAAAAATCCACATCACATACTAATAAGCCTGATATTCAAACTTAAAAACTTCATAGTCACCTGAACACGTAAAGCCCAACAAAAAAATGTTTTTTTAATTCCTATACCATGATTTGCATTCTTTGTCTATTGGGCGATATAGTTATGCGACAATGCCTTTAAAATAAAAATATGTTTCTATGAGAACTTGCACTCTCCGAGAATTGTAGAAGTAAGAAAGCAGTCAGTTATGTTATGATTAAGGAAACCGATCCAAAAGAGAGTTGTAGAAAAAAACACTATATTGTGAAATCAGAAACCGCTATTTTAAAACGAAAGTAAAAGAAACAATTTCACAGCTTCAAAATAAGTCTACATGACCGTGACCTTAAGAATCTCGCACGCGCACACAAAAGACCTCATATGGAATTTTTTTTTCTTAAAAACAAAAAGTTTTCATTTAAATTCGAGCGCAAGTCAACAGGTTACCCTGGCAACTAGCCAAAATGGCTCGGTCTCAAACGAGCTAGCTTATCTAGCACGCTATTGAATATTATGGACTCTCATGGACTATTCGTACGAGTATGGTTTTTCATGTAGCGCGGAGTATTTTATCGTTATTGGTGGTATTTAAATCGTTTGACAAAATGAACCAGTTTCTATTACTGCCTTGTTAAAGTCTCCACAAACTTTTCTATATCTTCAGAACGGCTTACTGTTTTCTGAAACTAGCTTTTCAGCTCATTATCGAATAATATATTAAAGATATAAATAGTGAAATGAAAAAATCGCTCACGGGCAGGATTCGAACCTGCGCCTCCTTCGCATGTGTAAAATGCGTTAAAATAATAAAATTATGAACAATATATTAATAATGTGCTGATTTAGACGACCTTAGACACTATGATTTTAAGAATCACAGAATGCTTAAAGAAATACCTAGTAACGTTATTTATGATTGTAAGTACACATCAAAGGATTCCCTAAATCCTAGTTTATCTACAATAAAAGTAACTCACTAAAGATAATTCAAAATAAAAACCTGCTCTGAAATGTTTGCGAACACACTAGCTCTCAAAGTCTAGATTACCAACATAGGTACTAGCGCTGAACAAATCCATTTGCCCACCGGCAAATAGAGTGTTTGTCTATTGAATTCAAACAATACGAGTGCCAGTTATTCTGTAAGATTTTTTCTACGCGGTCAGTTTTGCATCAGTTCATTACATGATTGTGGCTGACGGCAAAGTGATCGTGTAATATACCGAGTGTTTTATTTTTATATTCACTAAGATTCCTCCTGCCTTTTGTGTGCATTTACAGACACAAATTTTACATGATCCGAGACCCGAAACAATCATCTATTACATGCGAGAATCGTTCTTGCGATCAGCAGGGCATCCCCTGCCGCCACATCTGGCAGGTACCTTCGAGATCATGGACGTTAAGAGTTGGGGGGACTCGAGGTGTCTATTAAGCGACCCTGGGGAGGACAGCAGCACGTGGTGGTCGTGTGCTGCTGTGGTCGAAACAATATTATTTCCCAGGACGTGCCAAAGGCGTTGGCCGCGTAGCATTAGAGGGCACCGGCGCGGTGCATTGGAGTTCCCGGAGCTCCTCTATTTTGTGCTGAGGATAGCCGCCGTGTGGATTTAGTCGGTAGGAGTCCGACATATTCTTTCGCCTTCCCAAGATGGAGGATATCCATGTGGATTTCCACCCGAAAACCAAAAAAGGGAAAAATTTCAAGCACTCCGCCATCCCCACCTATAATCGAGTTGTCAATACAATTTTAAAATTACATTGACTTGTATTT
Source organism: Asteroscopus sphinx (assembly GCA_949699075.1). Taxonomy (NCBI): domain Eukaryota; kingdom Metazoa; phylum Arthropoda; class Insecta; order Lepidoptera; family Noctuidae; genus Asteroscopus; species Asteroscopus sphinx. Next base: position 11,616,824 of record OX453006.1, on the reverse strand, counting down.
ATACATATGTCTAGATTTTTCTGACTCACGCATAACTCACCACTTGCTAAATACAGAAAATCTAATAAGTAAATGAAAGTTAAAACCATGTTTTGTTTCACCTCACATTATATTGACAGAGGGATCTCCCTTGTGTAAACTGGATTTAAAGCTCACACGAATACAAAATTTATATTTGGGCATAAATGGACGGTTGTGTAGAAAAAGTGTCAACCCACAAAAACAAAAAAATATAGGTAATGATATAGTGCTCTTTGCTGGTCGCTCAAGGTGTTTTTCAATAACATTTAATGAGGATAACGCTTCCTTTAGAAACCCAACATTTATTTAATTTTGCAGTGACAATTTTGTTTTTTAAAATCAAAGGCTAAGACTGATGTTCACTAACATTAATTATCTGGAGAGAACCGTTTACTCGAGAAGTGTATTTTGGGTAAACGGTTGCCTAGCTAGAGAATCAATGTTGGTGAATTGATGTTAGATGATTGTTAGTTTTTTGTTATTGATTGATTAGTTTTTTTGTTTGATGATTGATTGATTGCATTTTGATGTCTTTTGTTGAAGAATATTCGGATAACACACATACACATCCCCACACGGTTTGCTTCACATTTAAAATTATATAAAATTATGAACATTTGTCGCTTAAGATATTTTTTTAATTTAATTAGAAAGACAGCAAACTGTGGATGCCTGTTTTTTATTTGTATAACTCATAAATTAGTTATTAAGATTCCTTATGTAGTTTGTATGGAAATGCTTTTAATTAGACTTATATTATAAATCGACGATCGATTTGACTGCCTCGTTAGTCTAGTGGTTGCAAGCGCGACTGCTGAGCGTGGGGTCCTGGGTTCGATTCCCGGGTCGGGCAAAGTGTTATTGGGTTTTTTCAGTAGGAAATTCTCAGTAGGAGCCCGGAGTCTGGATTTGTGCCCGGTCAATGGCAATAGGCTCGCCCCCTATTACATGGGACTATAACATAACTGGCGAAATGTGGGTGTACTATACACCTCTGCCTACCCCTTCAGGGAAATACAGGCGTGATGTTATGTTATGTTATATTATAAATGCGACAGTTTGTGAGTGTGCATGTAAGTTTGTTAATTCTTAACGTTGTGAAGGCTGAACGGAATTGGCTGAAATTTGGCACACAGATAGACCGACATGGTCTGTAACATAAAGGCTACTTTTTATCAAGATATGCAGTTCCTAACGGATGGATTCTTGAGCGATAAATGACACCCACCCGAGCGAAGCCGCGGGTATCCTCTTGTATAATATAACTATTTACTGACACAATTTCAAACACAACGTAATTTTTTTTAATGATTTCAAATAAAACGGCGTTTTCTCAAAGCGGCAGTCATATATTAAGGTTTATGATTGACGCTATATTACTTAATGCCATCCATATATGGGATTACTTACGTACGTACGTATACCTGGCTGGGTTCTGTGCTTGAGTGTACTTAGTAGTTCAAATAAAATGTCCTGGATTTGAAGAATTAGTGGATGAAGGTTTGACGTGCTAATCTTAGGGTTTGTGGTCTAAAGTAACTATTCGTATCAGTTGGGAGCAGTGCTGACCTGAAGGATATGATATGCGATATGTGTAGGTACCTATATGTCTGGAAGATTTATCGCTTTTAGCGATAAGACCGCCAATGTACCCATAATTTATACGTTGTTCCTGTTTACTACTATTTTCATGTTGAACAATAAAGCATCCTACTATGATAATAATCTTATCCTACTAATCATACTAATATTATAAACGTGAAATTTTGTGATGATGTATGTATGTGTGGATGTTTGTTACTCTTTCACGCAAAAACTCTGTATGGATTTTAATGAAATTTGGCAGACAGATAGAACATAACCAACATATAACATATACTACATAGGCTACTTTTTATCACGGGAAGATGAACAGTTCCCGAGTAATGCGCGATAAACGACATTCACGCGGGCGAAGTCGCGGGCATAGGCTAGTATTCTATCACAGACCAGTAAGCCTCTAGACGCCTATTAGCCGGATACCCCCAGTCACAAAGCATATGCAGTAGCACTGCATATCTTACCCCCAGCCACCAATCGGGATATCACTCCGTCAGCGAGCGGCACCAATCATATCACCGAACATTTGAGCCGACCAATCATAACGCGCCGTCAGCCCCCCGGTCCCCGCCAACATTTTGCGACTGTGGTCTCATGCCAAACTTTGTTTATGCGGCGTCTTGAGGCTTACTGATCTGTGTATTCTATATATCTATCTATATGGTTCATCAACTCAGCCTATCGCAGTCTACTGCTGGACATAGGCCTCTCCCAAATTGCGCCGAAACACTCGATACTCTGCCTTCCGCATCCAGTCCCCCCCAGCTACTTTCATCAGGTCGTCGGTCCACCTGTCTGGGGGGCTTGCTACACTGCGTTTGCCTATTCGCGGTCTCCACTCAAGGACTCTGCTATTACAGCGGCCATCGGTCCTTCGACAGACATGGCCAGCTCACTGCCACTTCAGCTTAGTAATCTTACAAGCTATGTCGGTCACTCCGGTTCTTCTCCGGATAATCTATATGGTTGTTTTTGTTCATATGAGTAGTAGTAGAGCTCTACTCCTTGTGAAAGAGCTCGTCCGGAGAAGTACTACCACCGTACCTATTTCTGCCGCCAAACAGTAATGCTTGCATTGCTGTGTTCTGGTGCAAAGGATTTGGTGTCGGTAACATTTAAATTCAAATTTAAATTGTTCCTTAACCATTGTTTCTTAATAAGATATCGCTGACGTCACCCAAAGACGTATAGTGGAGGATAATTTCGATACCACGAGCAGTGTTCACGGTAGCTTAGTGGCTAAAGCACTGGCGTACTGAGCCAGGAGTCGCAGGTTCGAATCCTGCTCGTGAGCGATTTTTTTCTTTCCACAATTTAAATCTTTAGCCACGAGCAGTGTTCACGGTAGCTTAGTGGCTAAAGCACTGGCGTACTGAGCCAGGAGTCGCAGGTTCGAATCCTGCTCGTGAGCGATTTTTTCTTTCCACAATTTAAATCTTTAGAATTCGCTTCGCATGCGTAAAATGCGTTAAAATAATAAAATAATTAAATTCAAATGTTTTTTACTTCAAATAAACCTATTTACAGGCATATTTAAAACGTCAGGCAATTTTTTTTTATGAGATATTATTTATTTATTCATATATGTACATTATGTTTTTTTTTTGTTAATCTGCTATTGCTGCATTATAATTACAATCTTATACGACTTTAAATCTTTAGGTCCCAGTTTGGCGAAAGCGATTTGTGAAATATCATTTAGGTATTAACCTAGGTGGTATTAAGTGGTTATGGGCAAAGGTAGCCGCTTAAGGTCAGATAAAGGCCCACCTCACCTTAAGCGGTTACCTTTTACCACAAGCTCGTTTTTCTATTCTATACCATAAAAATTGATAGCTTTAATTAGCGTAGGAAACAATACGTAGTTTTGCTTAAAACTATCATTTCAAGCATATGGATAGGTAAAATAAAAGAATATATAAATAAAAATGTCATAACCAACCAAACACTTGATGTAATGATTTGCCAGTCATTTGATTTTCTCTAGTGTTGTCTTAAGTCTTGGTGTTGCGAAAATGCAAGACCTCAAGACTACGAGACCAAAACTTTGGCCAACACTAATGACCCAGACGGCTTATTTCCCCAAGATGTTATTAGCGACTTAATTTGAACCACAAAGGTAAATAATTCGCTCTCTAAGTTTAAATTAAGGCACTAAGCATTTTCCGGCCCCAGAACTTCTTGGCACAGAAATAGACGAGTCATTATTTGAGTTAAACAACCAGCTTACTTAAGACATGACAAAGACATCTCACTCCGTCATGTTCTTTATAAAATAACAATTCACAATTGAATTTTTCATATACTAGTGTTGCACCTGAAATGTTGAAATTATACAAGTTCTTTAAACAGTCGCTGCACTATGAAGTCACGTTGAATTATTCAAATTTTCGTCTTGTTATTTTTCTTAATAACAAACCTGGGGAATGAACCCCGTTGCAGTAACTGCTCAGCTAAAATACCACGGAATAATATAATCATACATGTTCTAAATTGTCTCCAGACTTATTACCGTCGTAAGTTCTTAAGCATAGTGAGGTAATTGCGGTTGATACTCGGAAAATAATAGAATCTCGTTATTAATATAATGGGATATTACGTATAATTTTCTCTAGTTTTTCCTCAAGCACATGCAACAGTTAGCCGAGGCCGAGGCCTACGGGCTGAGGCTTAAGAACATGACAGTACCAACAGGTAGGCTGGCGTGCGGCCAACTAAGCCTCTACGCTGCTACGCTTTGTGCTACGAGCGCAAGATCGTAGCTGTCTCGCTACACTGCACCTAAATGACTTCCACTTTAGAGTTTTGTTGTACACGCTTTATTTCTACTAAGAACAAACTTACAATATCTTATTGAAGATAAAATACTTATAAAGTTAACCTATTCTATCATTATTTCCTAATTTGATTAAAAGGAAGGCAAGGGTTTTAATTAGTTAGCTAAACAACGCTTGTAATTAAGGCGAATAAAGTTGAGTCGGAGCTCATATTTTCGCCGGATAAAGGTCGACCGACAGTCAGCTTAAAATTCTTGGCTAGATTCTGAATATTTCTCGGTGGTACAAAGAGTGTAATATACAATTTTCTCGGCGATTTTTCGTGAGAAAGCCCAGCCATACGAGACGAATTACCTCGTTCTCATTATATTCCGTGTCGCGAAAGAGCACAGTCGGGGTTAAGCGCGCGTATCATTCCAACGTTTACAAATTTTATTACCCATCTCCTTTTGTTCAGCTTTACGGGCGGGGCGGATTCCACACAGACTCATTGTACAGCTACAGGGTGTAAACACGTTTCGCACACGTCGAACCGAAATTATTTTTCGAATAAAATACACTCAAATAAAACAGATGCATCGTTAGTTTAGATACGATTCGTTTACAGCCGATTGTTTTAGGATAACCCATTAAAAATGTTTCACGTGAAAATGTGAAACAAAAACATGGTACGTTTGAAAATATTGGAAAACGCAAGGGGCGTGTTGAGTATCATACAAAAATATTACGTCGAGAATTGAAATACAAAAATGCAGTGCAGAATAAATAAAAGAGAAAGATATGTAGTAATAATCAATACAGATTGATGAGTACATTTTGATATATTCTTTATACCAGACTTTGCCCACGGTTTTCGCCGCGTATAATTCGACTTATGTCAGAAATACTTATCGCTCATCCGTCAAGAACTATTTCTTTTTCCGGGATAAGAAGTAGCCTACATGTTCATCCGGGTTATGATCTATCTGCGTGCCAAATTCCACTCAAATCCCTTCAGCCGTTTTAGCGTAAATGAGTAACAAACATCAAAACATCTTCACAAACCTTCATCATCATCATCATTACAGCCGAAAGACGTCCACTACTGGACATAGGCCTCCCCCAATTAAGGGGGGGATATGCCATAATCGCCACGCTTGGCAGGCGGGTTGGCGATCGCAGTTGGTTGGTTAAATACTCAGAGAACGCTGCTGCCCATCCTCTGGTGAATCCCTTAGTCGCCTTTTATGACACCCATGAGAAGAGATAAGGGTGGTGCTATTCTTTAAGTCCGGCACCACACGGACCCAAACCAAACCTTCACATTTATAATATTAAAGTAGGATGTTTGTTACTTAATAACGCTGTAAGGACTGAACCGATTTGGATGAAATTTGGCACACATAGATCATAACAACCTCTGTGGTCTAGTAGTTCGAGTGTCGGACTGCTGATCACGAGGTCGTGGGTTCGATTACCACAGGACACAAATATTTGTGTGATGAACATGAGTGTTTGTGTTGGTCTGGTTGTTTCTTATGTATTATAAGTATATATTTACAAAAAAAAAAGTATATAAGTATTATATCCATTGTCTAGTACCCATACCACAAGCTCTGCTTAGTTTGGGACTAGATGGTGCTGTGTAAAAATGTCCCGAAGATATTTATTTATTTATTTTTTATAACCCGGATTAATATATAGGCAACTTTTTATCCCGGGAAGATGAACAGTTCCCGAGGGATACGCGATAAACGATATCCAAGCGAGCGAAGCCGTGGATATAGGCTGGCGGTTTTATAATATTAGTAGGATGTACGTTTTAGGGAACATTTTACCTTAACATAAGATTTCAGTTGTCTACTTAGATATTCGCAGAAGGTAGTTAAACCTCTCAGTAGGACCTCTAAATAATTTGAACGTATAAGTTGAGAGACCGTGTTATAACGTAATGTTCCTAACATATGAGACAAATGAAAATGTCTCAATGCTCAGAAAATATTAAATTGTATTTTCTAAAATCCTCAGTATTTTTTTTTCTACAACCCTACACGTGTATTCTACAACGAATTTACACTTAAAAAGGTAATATTAGATTTTTATCATAGCGAATAGGCTTCGGACTTTTATTTTAATGTGTGATAACTTGATAAGTCAACTCTCACGATTTTTTTACCATTATAATGAACTAGCTTATGCCCGCGACTTCGCCCGCGTGGCCGTCGTTTATCGCGCACCCCTCGGGAACTGTTCATCGTCCCGGGATAAAAGTAGTCCATATGTTAATCCGGGTTATGTTCTATCTATCTATAAGCCTGCAACTTGCACGGTGGCATACCAGTTTCATGTGTATACGTTAAATGGCATGCCTGTACCTAGCAAACAAGTAGATTGCACAATATTTGATTTACTGGCATGCAATATGAGGGAGAGGGGGGGGGGCTGCAAAACTGGCACGTGTGAACTTACGCGACAGCTACATGCATGTCAGTGTCACCCAAATCCGTCTTCTTCTTCTTCTCTTATTTTTTATCTGCTAGTAACATTATGACACTATTTAATTCACTTCGAATGCTTTACGTTTATGCAAAAACTATAAAATATGCTGTCAAGACGTCACCGCGTCGGTAGCGTGGCGTACTGTCTCGTGTATACTTCTTGCATGTTACAGGTATGCAAGGAAGCAAATTGCATGCAAGTTTACTTGCAAATGCATCCAGTGTGCCAGTTACATGTACCGTTAACCAGCATGCAAGCTACTGCTCCATTTTACAGGCATGGTATTCCCTCCAAAAAAAAACTTTATATTACAAATGTGTTTTTCTTGATTTGTCCTTCTTTCCCGCAGCAACGGAGCAACGGATCGATGTGAGGTTTTGCATAGAGATAGTATATAATAATAATAAAACATTTATTTCGAACCATACAGTCCATATTACACACAAAAAAACATTATTAATAAATATTATTAAGTCGAGACTAACTTGGCTTTTGGCTTTTGCAAAGTCAGTGTCAGTGTCAATATATAAGCTGAAGAATGACATAGGCTAGTTTTTGTCACGGAAAATGCACGATTCATGCACAATAAAGAGCCTCGAAAGCGAAACTGCGAGTAAAAATTAAAAATCAATCTTGACAAAACTGTCTAGATTGCGGTCAAGAGCAGATCTAAATCTCATTAAAAAAAAAAGCTAGTCACTAACTTATTCCTCAGTTAAAATTTATCAGACGATTAAAAAACTGACCATTAATACAACAAAAATTAAAATAAAGCCATAATCACAAAACAACACCATAAATATGTAGCAATCTCCGCCGCACATCCCCGGGATTAGCTAAAATATAAATTCCGAAGATGTCGCAACTCGTCGAATGAATTATGAACAGCATATCACGTTTCCTGATTCACAAGAATTCGTGAGCACCTGCCTTTATAGATAATACAGTATAGCAATAGGTATTATAATACATAATAGATTTACAATGTACCTATTTTATGAGTTATCTGAATTATTGTGGCTTACATTTAGAAATGCGCAATGGGCTGCATAGCCAATTATGGATAAGGTACATTATGTTTATTTATTCTTTTACTATAGAAACAACACATCGCGAAATTTCAGTTATTGTCTATGGTTTTTTTACTGAAGAAATTTTTGAGCAAAATAAGACTACTCTAGTGATATTTGATTGAGAGACACATGCCCGCGAAACAATATAAACAGGGTATAGATTATCTATTCATGGAGCACCCTAACGGCCAAAATTAATATCCAATCTATCCACGATTTACCCTATTGGAGATAGAAATTTGACATATTTTGTATGGCGCTTATGTCAAATTCCTATCTCTAGTAGGGCAAATCGTGGATAGATTGGATATTAATTTTAGCCGTTAGTATATCATATAATTTTGGTCTGAGGGACTACCCTGTGTAAAAATTTTAAACTTATGAGTTGGTTGAGTATAATATCAGGAGGTTAATGAAATGACCTTACCGTATCTGAAAGTTGTTTTGGTTTACCACATATTTTGGTTTGTTGACATCCTTTAGGTGTCCTAACGAATACAAATAAAGCCATGTCTCCTGCGACCAAAATCTAACAAAACATGTAAACATTTTGCTTAGGCCAATCAAATGTCGCCAAACAGCTAGGCCACGCTTGATAGAAAAATATGTTAGATGTTAGAATTAACAAAAACATTGTAATGAATAAATACTTCGATAGTGAGTATGGACTGTAACTTTTTATTTGCATAGATAAGTACATGGGTTTTTGAAAACAATAATAATTTACGTGTATCGAGAGAGGTTCTCGAAGAGCAAGTGTTCGTGAGATTCCGTCGTGAGTATAGCTGAACGCGCGCGTCGCGGTCACCCCTGCGACGCCTGTTGTCTTGCTATGTATGAATGGGTAAGCAGATAGGATGGTTGACTGAAACATATCTTGAACAAATATGGTCGCAGGAGACGCAGCTTAAGAATAACATCAGGTAATTGTTCATCTGATATAAAAACCTATGAATATCCAAAATATAACCGCCAACACAGCAAAGATACTTACGGAAAAATATTTCATAGCTGTTCATCTAAAAACGTTGTCTGCGAACGTCTGTTTGCAAGAAACTTATAAGACCTCCACAATTTCCAATTAATTAGCAAACAACTTGAGTAACTCCATATTGACCGTAGTCTCATCATAACTCTTCGCGGTGCAGGTACCGGTACCGCTTCTGCAAACAGATCGATCGGTACCGGAATGAAGTACAAATAAGTACACAGTCAGAAAGTTATTCAAGTCGCTCGTTTATCAGGAATCTTCGCCAAAGTTTTTACGGTTTGATTTGTTACAACTCAAAGACGTTGATGTTTGACCACTGGATGCGGTTTCATTGTTATTTAGATTACTTTCCACATTATTCAAACTGTGAAAGTACGTCTTTCTGTAGATTCTACTATAAACATCACTTATAATGTCAGGCCATCGTCTAAGAGCTCTTTATTGCTGAATGTTCCAATAGGAGAGGCACTGCTATTCAATGTTTGCGAAAAATGGTATCCATTTGACCGTTTCTCAGGCAATTTTTTTTTTTTTTTCCCCTTGTGGAAATCCTCGTGGACGCACTACGCCCGGGGTAGGCAGAGCCATTGTTGGACTCTTACCGACTAAAACCACCATGGTGTTCCTTCAACTACCTTAGCCGGGGGCGTGGGAAACCGTGAGTATTCATACAACCACCCCCGACAGGTCCCGGCTCGCCACTTGCAGGCGAGCCCCTTCTCCCCGTGCGGCCTAACGACGGCCGCACCCTCCTCTGTGGCGCACACGGAACACTGCACGCCACCTCAACTCACGGGCCTTTACCAGCTACGCCAGCTGCGCCAACTACGCCAGCTACGCCAGCTGCTGGTCGGGCAGCAGACTACCCCGAGTCTGCTGCTCGCAGGCCCATCTTCCTGTAATTTTTATAGAGGTGTTCTTCCTCGCGGTCCGGGCGGTAAAGTCAAGACCCTCGGTCCCAAGAGGCGCGAGAACACTACTCAGCAGGCACTCCTGGGATTACGAGACCGACGGAGGCAGGGAAGGACAGTCCCCCCGCTGCCTGCCCAGTGGCAGGGTGAGTGCACATCGGGCCCGCCCCTGCTCCTCCACAGTGCCCTCTGCTTTCTCAGAGGGACACGCGGAGCAACTTCCCATTGGCCCACATCGGGCCCCTCCCGTGCCAGAATATTCGCCACGGGCAATAAGGTCCCCCGGTCCAAAGGAGACTTATTGCCCGTGCTTAGGGTGCACCGGCCCAACAACTGCCGATCCGTCTAGACGTGTCCAGAAGGATAAGCAGCCGTCAGACACACGTGGAGGTTTTCTGGCCAGCACCCCAAATTATTTATACTACACTCGGGAGCAATGAATTCGGGTCACCAACCTAGTAGTAGTAGACCTTAATATCTCGGAAACTATGTTGGGGACCCGGATTCATTGCTTCCGATTTTATTACATCTTGATCTCAGACCAAAAGAATAAAACTTAATTCGCTAGTTCTACGCGCTCCGTCTGTCTTATTCTTTGGTCTGAGCTCCTTACATAAAGTTTTTCGATGCCGATCTGCAAATGACATTTTAAAATGTATCTTTTATTACTTGCTGGTTTCCATAATACCCCTGAAATTTTTTGTAGACAATAAAGCACAGTGTATTCTACAACAGTAAAAAGTCTCTTCCCAACATTCTATAATCTGTGTTTAGTTAGGGCTTCACGCTTTGCAAGTCTATCGCTTCGCTCCGTTTGAACCGCTTGCTTATTTGAAATGTTTAAAAAGTTATATTACGAAATGGATTTCACTGGATGAATACTGATTAACTTGTTCCAGATAAAATATTGGTACTTTAGATTAAAAAATATAATCAAATTTTAAAAGTAAATTGTAGGTCATGCCCATAGAAATAATATGGTAATAGAAGTGAATAACATAACATCAACCCTGTATTTCCCCGAAGGGATAGGCAGAGGCGCAAAGTACACCCACATTTCGCCAGTTATGTTATAGTCCCATGTATTAGGGGGCGAGCCTATTGCCATTAACCGGGCACAAATCCAGACTCCGGGCTGATACTGAGAATTTCCTACTAAAAAAACCCAATAACACTTTGCCCGACCCGGGAATCGAACCCAGGACCCCACGCTCAGCAGTCGCGCTTGCAACCACTAGACCAACGAGGCAGTCGCCGCGTACAGGTGTCTCATACAACATCCTTATACTTACTTCTTCTTCTTATCGTGTCAATGGTTCAAATATGGTTGGAATAAAAAGTGGCCACTTCAACGGCGTTTTCAGTGGCGGCGAATAGATCATCTCTTGTGCAGGTGTTCGGCATACTTACTTATAACAAAAATTGTGACTACGACTTATTTGAATATTGTAAAATATTCAAATAAGTCGTAGTCACAATTTTTATACATGCTGAAATTTGAATCGCTTATTTCCCGAAAAAGGGTAATTTTACTCATCATTATGAACAACTTTTACTATGGGACCGACCCCGAAATCGCGAAAAAATAATTAGTTGGTCCCTAAATTTATGATCACTTAAATCGATAAAATGTAGGGACCACCTGATTTTTTTAATAAGCGATTCAAATTTCAGCATGTATAATATTTTTGGGCGAGATGATTTTTAATTGTAGTTTATAAATATCTGTCAAGTATTTTCCATCACTCACTTAAGGTTACATATTTCGTGGAAACTGAAAATCAATCCCACGCCAATCCAATAATTCATTTATCACAAGTAATTATAAAATACCATGTTCCAGATACGTTGAATCCAAGTATTAACCGCTATTGTTGTGTGGCTCTTTCAAGGAAAATTTTAAATCGATTCCCTGGCGCTTTCTTCGTTGGGAAACCAATCCCCGAGCACAATAAGCTCGCTTACAATGGTGGCTGTTATACCACGATGACGAGAGTCGCGACGATGCTTACAGCCCTTACGCGGAGGATTACGCTATTTACGTACCCCGGCACCGCATACCTTCCCCCGCATGGTTGATTGTTATTTTTATGCATTCCTTACTGAATTCTTAAGTTTAGGAGAAAGAAAGAAAAAAATATTGTAGTCTCGTTACAGGCGAGAGAACAAAATTACATACTAACAATAAAATTAGGTCGGTCGGGTTTTATTATTATTTAATTTAAATTATTAGTAGGTCGCCCCAGATATCGCTGGGGAGATGCTGTGGAGGGTGATCTACGTGAGCTTCAAGCTACCAACTGGCGAGATATGGCGCAAGATCGAGAAAAGTGTAGAGTTCTCGTTTCGGAGGCCATGACTCACTTTGGGTCGCTGAGCCAGAGGAGTAAGTAAGTAAGTAACAATAAAATTAAAAATATCATGTCTGTAAAAGACTAAAAAAGACCCCCATCTCAGCATATGCTACAACACCGAAATGTTGCAGCGCTGGTTTAAAGTAATAGAAGTGGCAAAGGCGCGTGAACTTATCGCTGCGTACAGGTATCTCGTAGCATACCAGTGCGCAAGCCTTTTATTTTATACTAGCTTTTGCTCGCGACTTCGTCCGCGTAGAAGTCGAAAATGGTTCTAATAGGATTTTTAGTTGGTTTTTTACGTTATTAAATTTTGCAATTATTATGTTCAAATACTTATAAAATATAACAAACTTTATTATAGTTTAGGGATTTAAAGGTTAAATAAACATGAAAATAAAATGAAATTTCGTTATATTCTGTGAGCACGAAGCTCGGCCTTTGATTTGGTGAAAGTTACCACGGGGGTATATTATCTTTTTACAACGAAATCGAAATACTACACCTACCCCAATATTTCTTTGTAAACAATATTTTTTGTATTTCCTTCGGGAGCTAGAATACTAGGCTACTCTGTGCGCTTACTCTGGGGCATGCCACATACAACTGGCCGTGAGAGAAGCAGCTTTCCCTCAAGTCTATTCCCGTTACCTTAAGAGTTTGACCTTGAGCTTTGTTTATAGTTATTGAGAAGCAGACTTTGATGGGAAACTGCACTCTCTTGAATTCGAAGGAGTAATTCGATGGTGTTAGGGGAATCTCTAGGAATAAAATTGCGAAAAACAATACACACTAAATTAAACTTCTAAGACAAACTAAAAGAAAACTATAAGTATTATTATACACGACAAATCAAACACAGATATTTTTAGAGACCTTCCAATTTTAAAGAGTATTTGCTTACCCCGGCTCCACACGTTGGCACGAAAGTTGGCGCCAACGTGTGCATCGGGAAAATGTAGTTGGCCCAAACGTTGGGGCGAGCATTGGCAGCTACCCCGGCTCCACACGCTGGCCTGAACATTGGCGCCAACACTATTCGCCAACGTGTGGATCGGGAAAATGGAGTTGGCCCAAACTTTGGGGCGAGTATTGGCAGTTAGCCGTCGCGTGTCGGTTTTATCAAAGGAATTAAGCGCCAACGTTGGCGATGCGCCCACAAGTTGGCGGTTTGCTCAGTCTTGACGCAGCACTCATGCAGTAACGTGAATCGAATGAGCTGTTCCTACGGTCACCGCGTCTTGAAAATGTCATCAACGCAATAGTTATAGAATTTTTATAAAAAATCTTTATCTTTATTAACAAATAACAACGATATTATTTTGTTAGTCAAAACATTTTTCAAAAACGACGTCCATTGTTTAACTATTGTGTTATTTTAATTGACAGTTCAGCTCTTCTGCACTCAATAATATTAAAGTGTCCATAGGCATGATTACGGGCCAACACTCGTCCCAACGTTGGGGCCAACGTGTGGAGCTCGCCTTATGTTTTTAAGTGAGTTCAACCTTTTTTGAATAAAATCAGATTGAGTTTTCAAACATGTGTCAAAATAAAATATAATTTAAATCAAAAGCACTAAGAAGTATTGATATCAACTTCGAAGCAAATCACCGCCAAAATAACTAATTAACCCTTTTTAACCCCGTTAGGGGATGAATTTCAACAAAATACGAAACACATCTTCCATCAATTCTGTTAAAAAAGGTTTATGCAAAATTTGAAGTAGATTGGACCAAGGAATCACGTTGTCCCATACAAACTTTGCCCTCCCTTTTCACCCCCTTAGGGGTAGAATTTCGGAAAATCCTTTCTTATCGGATGCCTACGTCATACAAAGAACACACCCTCCAAGTTTCAGGTCTCTACGATCAGCGGTTTAGGTTCTGCGTTGATCCGTCAGTCATTCAGGACAAAGCCTTTTATATGTATAGATTCTTTAGGACAACAAACTATCATCAGTTTTGTTTAATCAACAGTGTTGATTTGGACGCTGTCACTAAAATTGTATTTTGCAGCATATCTAACAGCGGAATATTTTTAGGCTTAATTTATTTTGCAATGAATGCTAGAAAAATGGTGGGCGTAATAGCGTATTTACGTGTTGGTATAGCGGTAAACTGGCGACACGCGTTTCGGTATTTAAAGACAGTAGATAACATTTCTATTACCTTATTATTTAGATTTCTGTGGTAGGGACCTTTTTTTTTGTTTTCGGGTGGAAATCCTCATGGATACCATCCGTCTGGGGACGGCGGAGGGGTATGTCGGACTCTTACCGACTAAAACCACACGGTGGCCATCCTCTGCACAAAATAGAGGAGCTCCGGGAACTCCATTGGACCGCGCCGGTGCTCCTCTAGTGCTACGCCTTTGGCGCGTCCCGGGAAAACAATATTGTTTTCCCCACAGCAGCTCGCGACCACCACGTACTGCTGTCCTCCCCAGGGTCGCTTAATAGACGCCTCGAGTCCCCCAACTCTTAGCGTCCACGATCCCGAAGGTCCCCTGCCAGATGTAGCGGCAGGGTTGCGGCCCATAGCCCTATCTGGGCCTTGCGCCAGGGCGGTTGCCTCCCCGGCGCCTCCTTCTCCGAGCGGGATCGGCCCTCTCCCGATCGTGGTAGGGACCTACTAGAATCCTTAGAAATTCGAAACGTAAGCTGACAAACAACATAACATAACATCACGCCTGTATTTCCCCGAAGGGGTAGGCAGAGGTGTATAGCGCACCCACATTTCGCCAGTTATGTTATAGTCCCATGTAAGCTGGACGCACCACTATTCGGTTCTTTCACGTTAACCTCCCATAACCATCATTGAATTTCCGCCGACTGTTCGTAAAGGCATCTTCATAATTACATTAACTTACTTATTATATTACACCGTCATGCTTGTCGCGTCCATTCATCACAACATTTAACAAGAGTAAGTATTTTAAATTGATTTCGGCGAGTTTCGTCACGGATCATTTCGGCGGCGGCCCCCAACTCCATTATACCCTTAACGACATTACAGCCGAAAACTCCAATGGATTGAATAACCTCAATATTACTCAGTATTACTTATCTTCTAATTTTAAAAGAGTTTTTTCTCGTTAAAAAAGTCGCTTTGTCGAACCCTTTTTTCTCACTGAGAAAGCGGAGACTTGATTCGTTGATAAAATACAAAGCTTTCGACGGTATTTATCTTATATTATTTCTGTCTTTCTTCGAATCATCTTCCGTTTTTTAACGAACTGAGTAGATCTCGATATCTATAACTTTTATTTTAATTTTACTACTCAACGGTAGACGAAGTGCTGCCAACAATCACAGTGAAGCCAAAAAAACCATGCCCCTTCGTGTATAACCAGCGCTCCACCATGTACATCGTGTACACCATGCACTTGAAGGATATATGCTTTTGCGATGCTTACTGGACGATACCGCGACATGTGTACTGAGAGGGGTAAGCAGGGTTTGAGGTGCATGTGTGTGCGTGAGCGCTGGTTGTACACGAAGGAGCACGGTTTTTTTGTCTTCACTATGATTATTCGCAGCATTTCGTCTATATTTTTACTATGTTTGTGACTGTACCTAAATATTATGAATGATTGCTTTGTATAAACATTTTAATTATATCTGATGAGAACAATAACAAAATGTTAACAGTGTTATTGTTTTACTGTTATCCCATCAAGCAGGATTGGCCAAATCAAACACACATTTTTAATGCACACAATTTATAATTGTACAGAATTTGTCAATTTCTTGACAGTCTTTCAATATAATCCCGTAATAATTATACTACCTACCTTATTTACACCTTTTACAATTTAGTGCCTCGTTGGTCTAGTGGTTGCAAGCGCGACTGCTGAGCGTGGGGTCCTGGGTTCGATTCCCGGGTCGGGCAAATTGTTATCGGGTTTTTTCATTAGGAGATTCTCAGTAGCAGCCTGGATTCTGGATTTGTGCCCGTTCAATGGCAATAGGTTCGCCCCCTATTACATGGGACTATAACATAACTGGCGAAAATGTGGGTGTACTATTACACCTCTACCTACCCCTTCGGAGCAATATAGGCATGATGTTATGTCATGTTATGTTACAATTTATTATTATTTTTTTTTTTTTTTATTTTTTTTTTTTATTTTTTTTATTATATGTAATTATAAGTCCGTAGTACGAAACATATTTTACTACTTTACTGGTGCATCTACCCTATACTTTGTCTCTGCATTACCCTAAGGTTGTCTGGTAGAGAACGCCTATGGCGTTAAGACCGCCTTTGTACCCTGTTGTGCATAAAGAATTAAATAAATAAATAAATAAATTTAGTCGAAAATCACAATATAATATTTTTGAAAAAGGTTTCATAATAGTGCCAAAGTATTGTAAAAATAGTAGCAAACCATCATAACACACCATTCTCAATTTCTGTCACTACATCTTCTTTCACTCCACAACACTCCCGTATCACGCTATTCCTCACTCTATTTCTCAAAGTTACACCACACATAGGTACTTCTCAAACTCCTGCATTTATTCTGCTTTCATGTTTCTTCTACCATACCCAACTTTCATACATAAGTGTCGGCACCAACACTTCCCCATGAACAGCTGTGCCTTTTCGGATGCTGTGGCTGTTCATGAAAGTGTGTAGCGCCCTAATCCATATATTAACAGTTCACCAATTTCTCAATTTACCATTTTCTCAACCCACCAGACTCTCCAATCAGCAGTTTCTTAATTATTACCAGCACTCACTGCGTAGATTATCAGAAATCTTATATTCCATTCCAATTAATTTCCTAAAAAAGTGATCAAAGTAAAATGTATATTTGTAGACGAAACATCTCGAACTTTAATGAAATAAACTTAATAACTACCTAGCGTCGCTGTCTGAATCAGACGCGATCTTTATAAACAAGTTTGGGAAAAGAGGATGTATGAAATAGAATCATCGTAGATATTCCTTGCCAAGGGAAGGAACTACAGAAAAAAAGAGATACTTTGTAGTGGAGAATCGCTGTTCAACAGTTATCCTACTGCAGAGCCTCCTCTCATAAAAAGAAAGAACAATCATTTGAAAGAATAAGCTTTCTTCTAATAGCTTTATTATACGTACGACTGAAGAGTGGAATTCCTTGGCAACTGTTTCCCGATAGGCATAAATCTGGTGGTCTTCAAGGCTCGAATGAATGGGTTTCATTGGGCAAGCGTGTATTATTCAATTACCATTGTCGACCGCACCATCGCTTACGTGACGCTCAAGAGTAAGCCCTCTAGGATTAAAAAAAACACCGGTTTTGACGCGTTTTTGAGCCTCTCACGCCATGCCAAATAGATAAATCTTTAAATGTAGGTACACAAGTAATAGATATTGCAATTATACTACTGTGTCCGTGTGTGTGTCCCAACACATTGTTTTGGTATCCGATTGAATAGATGTTACTTCTCTGTATACTAATAGGGGATGCAATCTGTCCAATATATACAGAACATATGTAGTATATTCAATGCATCCAATACATATAGATGGATTAGTAATTAGTGAGTGGACCTCTAATGGAGCTCTTGTAACTTGTTTGATACAGAGACGACAGCGTACGGAAAGCGTCCTTTGCATATACAGTTATGTACATCATAATTATTATGTACTAGCTGTACCCGTGGCTTTGCTCACGTTATCATAAGGTTAACTTTCAAATAAGTCAAATTTCAAAGATAATGGACAAATGATAGCAATAATTAATTTTTTGCCATTATTTTTTTGTTAAAGCGCTGGGCGCAAAGTCAAAGACTAAAACGTAAACCGAGATTCTAGGCCACAAACAAATTTTGAGCATAATTTACAAAAATAATACAGAATGATGTGAATGTATACAATAAAACGCCTTTTTACAAAACCTTCAGCAGCCAAAATGTACAGAGTGTCAGGGCTGGTGACGCGAGAGCAAGCGACGTACAGTTGTCCATATGAGAAGCAGCTGGTCCTGAGGTCGACAGCCGCAGCCTTCAGTGTCTGCACCTGCTACTTATTGATGGTCATCGTGAAGCACAGACTCACAGGAAACTGTATGCGCTTGAATTGGAAAGGGTAATTGTAGGGAATCAGTGGTATACGTGGAATAAACAACATCTCGCCAGCGGCACACCCAGTGAGAATCTCTGCCTCTATAATGTGCCTCTGCAAGGGTATGACTTTGAGTCGGGTCCCATTACACAGCTTAGGCGGTGTTAAGTTCAACAAAAGTACACCGGACCCTGACTTTAAGTTTGATAAGATGGGCAGAAAGTCCACTTGCAGAGAGAGAGTTAAGGAATACTACTGGATAGTGAGTAGCGTCATCTAGATCTATAACGGTGTTTATAGAAGTATAAACCACTTCATTCCCTTAAATTTCTGAGAGAATGCTATCGTTAATGGCAGCGGCTTGGTCATTTTTTGGTGTTAAAATGGCCCTCTCACACAACCTAGAATTCTGCTGGTGCGAGATTTGGCTGGTGTCCCCATAAACAGACCGAATTAGGTCCTCTACCGTAGGGACCACTCTACAAAGCGTTTCCGGTAGGTCCACCTGGCCACTCTGCTCTGGATAAGTTCCTACTCCAATGTTTAAAAGGACTTCAGCGAATTCTTGAGCATGTGAATTCCCGCCAAGCCGTGCTCTCATGTTGACCGTCAAGCACAATCTGTGAACTTGCGGCCAGAGAGTAGAGCGTTTTAACGAAGCATTCACCTCATCAGCCCTAGTACCTCACGTCACCACAGGCAGCGTCTGCCGAAAATCGCCGCTAAAGAGAACTGTTACCCCACCCATGATGTTGTGGTTCCTGCGGATATCTTGCAGGGTTCGGTCAGCAGCCTCCACTGCCTTTCTGTTCGCCAATTTGCATTCATCCCATACAATAAGAGAGCAGTCTCGTAGAACAGCGGACTTGTCACTGTTTCGTGAAACGTCTCATTGCTCTCTAAGTCTATGGGAATCTTAAACATTGTGTGCGCAGTTTTGCCACCAGGGAGCAGTGTTGCGGCGATTCCGGAAAACGCTACTGCGAGGGCTATTTTTCCTCGCCTTCTGACCTCTGCAAGGATGCCTGAAGTAAGAAAGGTTTTGCCTGTTCCTCCAGGAGCATCCAAAAAGAACATTTTCCCTTGGCAGAGTTCAATGCTCTGCAGGATAATTTCGAATAGCTGTCTTTGCTCTGAGATGAATGATGAACAATGACAGACATTGCGCCCGTACTGTAGTCAGTTTCGGCGGCGTATTCACGATTAACGCGTGATTTGGTTGTGGGGTCGGTAAACTGTACTCAACCAATGAATTGCAGCCGATCGAAACGACCATGTCTTGAAGTGAAAAAAAAACAGCTATTCAAAATGCGTTCAGCATATCAACATAGGTCCGTAAGAATCGCCAATTGGTGAGGTGTAAAATGTAAAATATCGCAATTCGTAGGTACTAAGTATTTCAAGACAATTAAAGAAGCAAATAGAAAGACAACAAAGGTTTCTCTACCCAAAACATCACATTTTGTGAACGAAACCATAGCGCGATCTAATTCGACGTTAACGCCATCTGGTTAGGAAAGAAGGAGTATTTTAAATTAAGTTAATTATTTACAAAACTAAGTAAGCGGGAGACGTCGTCGTAAATTGGTTATATTATCCATAGGTTAAGGATAACAATACAAATAAAATTTCACGCTTTTTTGGGTTAGGGGACTCGGCAGTTAGTAAAATAAGTGGTTCAATGGCACTTTTTACACCGATTTCAAATTTTTTTTCACTGTTAAATAGGTAAAGCACTTTTTAGCAGACAATACTTTACTAAACTACTGTTAGAAAACTACTGTTTGTGGTAGAAAGTAAAATAAATAAAAATAAATACGGAAGCAGAAAATAATCAACACAATGCACTATTGCTCACCCCTCATACTAAATAGCGTGATCATTAATTGTTTTATAACATAATAATCCGCTCTTTAGCGGACGTTGTTGCTAAATAACTTAATTTGTTGAAGAATGTTGAAGATGTTTTTTTTTTTAAATAACAAAATGCAAAAAATAATCTAAAAACTAAGATTGAGGCTGAGATTCGATCTTAGAACAACACAATCGTGATCCACACGCCAAGCCACCAGGATGAGTAATTATTTACGCGAAACTACGAAATAAGCATTTTCATTGTTAATATCTGTCGTTTAGCTCCCTTTATATATAGCGTGATGGTTATTTTTTTAAATATTAATTTTGACGTTCTGATAAAGAATTATTTTAGTCTTTTTTAGTCTATAAATTATAACATTTCAATATATTAACTGTAAAACATAACTTTGTAGACATTTTGTTACTCTACTCACCTCCCATGTACAAAAGCGTGATGATTTGTAGCCTATAACCTGACCCGGTCTGTAACCGACATTTTTGCCAAATTTCAACTAATTCTGTTCAGTAGTATTGGCGTCATGCTCAAACATACAAACAGATAAACAGACAAACAGACAAACAGATAAACAGACAAACAGACAAACAGACAAACAGACAAACAGACAGAAATTCTAAAAATTATAGTTTTGGCATCAGTATCGTTCCTAGTATGCGCAGCAGTGATTATGTACATCATAATTATTATGTATATTAATAGGATACTTTGAGCCTTAGAGTAATAAGACTCAGAGCGATAATTTCATTCAGAATCCGCTCAAAGTTAAAGTACAAAACAAATCAACGTGTGCAACGTAAAATGTTCGCTGGCACGCACACACACAGGCGTGCGAAAAATGTACGAAATTAGCCTTTTAACGCCAACTTGATTCACTTTGCGTGCGACTACTACGGTTTTAAGTCTAGTTATTCTAAGCTTTAAGATATCTATCTAGCCGAAACCTATGTGTAGCGCCATCTATATGGTACTATTTTCGGCAATTAATCACCAAGGTAGGCAGGATTGATAATAATCACATTATGTTGTATAAACAAGGGGTGCATTAAAAGAGCCTCCATGAGTGACGGTATTTAATTGATTATCCGGCGCAACCCTGGGCAGTTAGCCCCACTACCAACCTGCTGACTGGCAAATCTTTTGCCCATGGCATGAGCTATTATCATTTTGTAGCTCATGTCGACAAGATAGAAGAAGAAGAAGCTCATATTGACACGATAGAAGAAGCAAGGGGAACGTTGTATTCCATCTTTCTAATATAACCAGGACCACACATAAGGGAGTTTGGCGAATGTTCCAGTTATGGTGATACTCAGGATATTTGTTGGCCATACTTAACACGACAAGGCAAATCTTCGCCGAATCCCGATAATATTGTCCCAGTACCAACTACTTTCAGGTCGAAAAATAACATCCAGTTTTTTATCGGGAACCACAAGTAGAAAACGTAGCAGTTTTTCTTCAAACTTTGTTGTAGTATGCAATCAAGCTGTCTATAAACTATTTTGTACTGAAATAAAGATTACAAGGAAAACTACTCGGCTAGTTACACGAGCTACGTACTAAGACTCGTGTAACGCAAGATCAGTGTTTCTCAAAATTAAACTCAAAACATTTATTTGAAATCCAACTGTACAAAGAAGAGCTTCAGCAACAGACACAGCGGCCTTCTACATGCGTTGCAAATGGTATCCAGATATAAAATTTCACCCAAATTTTGCTGACAATAACAGTTAGCCCCGTGATATATATCGCTATTCAACGAGCTTGTGTTCAACTCCAGCTACAATTTATGAAGAAAAAAATGGATGGCGTCACGAGACGCCCGACAGAACTGCTTCTAAGCATTTGCAAACTTGGATAGAATAGAACATGCGCGCGCTAATAAGGGGGAAATTAACGGTGACGTTTTTTCTTGATTTACTCCCCTGTGGCCGAGCGCACAACGTATAGAAGCTTCGTTTCAAAAACTAAATAGGTTCTCTGCTGCTGAATTGTGTACTTAACTCACTCGTGATCGCAATTATGTTAATTTCACTGTTCATTACTAGGTATGTTTTGACAAACCATCTTATCAGTGGCGTGCATTGGCCTACTTCACTTGAATTTAATTGTGGTGTAAGTTATTGATTTTTTGATGTAGGAAGATGAAATTAGCATTAATAGGTCTATTTTATGATAAATAATCATCGTACTCTGAAAAAAAGATAATAACTTACACCTGCACTATTGAATTTGAATGAGGAAGGCAGTAGGTATTGCCTAATTGCCTATATGCAATGCACGCCACTGCATCTTATCGGCAACATGTACCACGCAATGAATGTTGTAAAGCCAGCTAAAGTCATTGTTAGTGCGTTACACAGTTACCCCAATAATCTGGTAATCGAACTATCGAACTCAGGACTTAAAAAAATCAAGTGATAAAAATATGCAATCGTTCACAAGCATTGGGAAAAAAAGAGCTCTATTTGACAAAACTTATTCACTCATCAAAAATAATTGAACAACCTTTCTATTTTTAAGGCGCTAAGAAAATGTGCTTCCAAGAATGAGGGCTTTAGAGAAAGGTGCGTAAAACACGTAAAGTTTGAGGAACACTACCGTAGACAACATAAAGCCCACCGTTATAAACCCGCCATATCCACACTTTGGTATTCATTGACCGTAAAAATATTTTCTATTTTGCGAGATTGAATTTTCCCTAACATTGTTTGTAGGCGTTCTTTGCAGGTAGAACGTGTATATAAATTTTATTTTTATGTGATATACGCCTTTCTGGTTATCTTCGTTACAATTTTCCGTGATAGTATGACGGTACTGACAAAGTTGTCTGTCATTTCGATGAGATTTATGTCAAACAAATATGGGGAAATAATCGCAACTAAACCGAATTGAAATTGCTGGCTTACTCACATATTTTTGAACATAGCAATACTTATGATACTACAGTAATAGTTCTTGCTACGACTATAGAAGCATTGCATATTTGGTGGCTTTCCGCGTCAGCTACAGGAATTAAAAACCGGCCAAGAGCATGTCGGGCCATGCTCAGTATTATAGGGTTCCTAATTACAAACGAATCAAATCGAATATTAATTATTGCTATTTTAGTTTTTGCAAACAGAGCCACCTAGCGCTGAATTTAAGAAGCTAAATTTAAGAAGAAGTGTGTCATATCAATATAACACAAAGTTAGTTTTTGTGATCTTTTTAAATAGGCAGTAACTAAAGGAGCATTATTTGAAATAAATAATTCAATGAAATATTTTTTCTCTTATGTCAATGACTTTAGAACTAGGACGTCTTAAGTATTTTGCAGTTTTCTCACTTTAACTCAAAAAATTATTATCACATTATACTCGAAATAATTTTAAAAGAGAATTTTTATAAAGGTCTATCAATGTGGAAGATTATAAGTTTCTACGTTGCATTGTTTAGAAATGGCAGGGGACACACACATTGCAAGCTACTTTGGCGGGCTGTATTTCGCAGATGGTATACCTGATAAAAAAGTTATGTATCAAACATTACCTTCATTTTTAGTAGACCTATTCAATGATACCCGACACGAGGGGGTGCAGCGAAAAAAATTATTTCATCCCCATTTCACATGTATGGGCGCCACCCCTAAAATACGTAAACAAGATGTTTTTATTCTTTTAAAATTGAGATCTATATCTAGACCATTTTTTAACAAAATTTCATTTACTTATGTTTATAACTGTAGAAGTTATTAAGCTGTAAAGGATTAGGACAGACGGACAGACGGACGGGCATGACGAAACTATAAGGGTTCCTTGTAGGACTACGGAACCCTAAAAAGAACATTATTCTCATTCTATACTCAACGTACTTGTTAATTTACGGTTACATTCTGCCAGACTGATTTATACTTGCTGAAAATGTGTAGGAAAGGAAAGCTGTCGGTGACCGACATAGTCACCTAAGAACCTGAGATCCAAGTCGAAAAATTAAAAACCTTTACAGCTTAACTGCTTTCTTCATTCTTTTTATTTTAACAAAAACGAATCATGTTATGACAACTTTATTGTTGTACACAAAGCTTCACACTCACTTGTACGATGCAACACAGGTTTTACTGTACGATCTTATCACTACACAGATGGAAATCATCATCCACCCATTCAATACAATCACTTAATCGTCTCCACTAACATTTACCCTAAGTGATGGGGCGTCTGACACTCAATGGGGGATCAGAAGACATTGTTATTTGGACAAAAGCCTAAAGAACAAGAATCTTCTGGAAGGCGTTTTTGAATACATTAACGCCATTGACACATTTATTTAATTAACTGTATGGCGTATTAACATAATAATATTATCGTGCTTCAATTAAGCCCACATAAAAAAAAAACAAAATGATCAAACTATAAAATTGTCTGCAATGTAGACACACATTTTAATTTATTATTAAACTAACCCAAGATAATTTGACCTAAAAACTATATTCATGTCTGAATATATACATTTTATCGTTTTTACATAAAAATACCAATATTTTTCACTAGTTGCCATTCCAAAAGACTCCAATTCAAAGTCATAATGGTAATCCCATATCTGCGACTGTAGACACACGAAACAATATCAGCATGACAAAACTATACGAAACTAAGCACTTTGAAAACTGTCACACATTACATATAAGTGGGCGCCTGGACAAACTACATTAGGTGACAAGACACATTTTTGCATGAATACTCTCTGGACTCTCCACTTTGGGTATTTGTTTTTGGGTAAAAGTTATCTAACGTAAATATATTGTTACCAACTTTTAAGTTCTCTTTCGATATGTTTTTGTTGTTGTTTTTAATTCCATTATATACGTATTTAAGACGTAAGCTTCTTTTCACAAAAAAAATGTGCAATACTTGGTGAAATAATAAAAAATTGTCTATACTTATCTGTAAATAGCCTAGCTTTACAAGAACTTTTTGAGAGCTTAAGGTAACTTGAGCAAGTAATAAAAAAGGTTTGAATTAAACATGGCAGTTTACATTCAGAGTTAGCAGATAAAGTGTACTTCTTTTTTCAGCGGACACAGCAACGTTTCGTTACTCATAATAATGGCCATTATCACTTGCAACAGACACAATAACACAAAATAGATTCGCAACACAAGAAGTTTATCACAACAAAGCGATTCTTCCCCCTACCACATAATACCATTTAACATAATATGCGATATTAATCGGATCAGAGCTTCATGTAATTACATACGTTCGTCATACACCTGTGTTCGGACCATTAGTATAGAACATGGTAAATGGGAATTGTAATCAATCGGCCATACAATGGGGACTTCGGTACATAGTGGACAATTATGGGATGAGAGACGTCGCGATTGTGGATACGTCTTACTTATAAGTAAAATTGTTCAAAGAATGGCAGATTGACTTTGGTTTTAGATGAAAGCCGCTGCAAATTTTGAAATAATATAAGCATTCAAAATGGTTTAATCAGCTATTGTAACATGCACATGTGATATAAATTCGCTTAGCATCAGAAGAGGTGGCGGTCAAACGCAAGTCCATTTTTAAATAAAAATAAACTTTGCTTAAATAAATGAACTTTTCACGTTATGTCAGACGGCTTACAAAGGATCTTCAATTTAAAAAAATTGCCATGTGCGAGAGAGAGTTAGACTCGCGCACTAAAGGCCCGTACATACTAAAAGTAGGTCATTAGCAGCGCAGGTGGAAGGCGGGCCCGCGCAAGTTGTAATACAACTGTATATTATTGGTATTGTGTGCCTCTGGCTGTGGTAAATAAACCATTTTTCTTTCTTTTCTTTCTTTCTTTACAAGGAACGATATGAAACACGACACACGGAATATTAGCGCAGGCCCACTGGAGAACTGCGCCGCTCCTGCCCTGCTCTACCCACCGGCGACAAAAGAGGCAGCGCGGCGCGTGAAATGCGCAGGGCAAAAGCGGCGTGGATGCGTTGTATCACTACGGCCGCCGTACTAACTGGCCACACCAGAGCAGGACAGGAAACAATACAACTGCCTCATAACCGCTTTGAAGTGTGACGTCAAAGCGGTTATGAGGCAGTTGTATTGTTTGACAACCGACACAACATGTCATCATACTAAACAGTTCTATGGCAGGCTCGCAGTCAAAACGCTTTAAAGCTACCTGCCTTTTAGTTGACATATGTGCCGCACTGCTACTGACCTGCTTTTGGTTTGTGTGGGCCTTAATGGTTCCGTACCACCACTTGGGTTTAGACTTTTTATAATTTGTTTTTTTTTTGTATTTGCCATGATAGAGGCCATATAGGTACCTATTCTGTAAAAATTTCAAATGGCTACCTAGATATTACGGTTAGCATATCAAAGTGACGGCACCTACATTTCGATCAGTACTTAATATTAGTGGCACCGAAAACAATATCCAATTCATACATAATTATAGTTGCAACCGAGACTTGAAAACTATTTTTTATTATTATTATTAAGCCTTTTTATTTCCTTAACTGACAATTATATTACATTTTTCATATTGGTGTACATAGATTCAACAGTTAAGGCCCCTTTCGGGTATAGGCCTCCTCCAACTTTTTCCATCGTTTTTTCTCTTTCGCTATCTTGGGCCAGTCTTGTCCGGCAGTCTTTTTGACTTCGTCGACCCAGCGTTCCTTAGGTCGTCCTCTGGCTCTCTTGCCGTCTGGGCCCGACCATTGCGTCACCAAACTTGTCCATCTTCCATCAGTCATTCTTGCCACGTGCCCGGCCCACTTCCATTTCAGGCGTTTTGTATGTTGGAAAGCGTCTATAATATTCGTTCTTTTGCGTATGTTTTCTGCTTTTTGTCTGTCTTTAAGCTTAATATTCAAGATACTTCTTTCCATAGCGCGTTGGGCCTTTTGGATCTTATCTCCTGTAAAATTATTGAATATCCATGTTTGACACCCATAGGACATACAGGGTAGGAGACACGAGTCCATGACTGTCTTTTTTAATTTCAAGGGCAATTTTGACTTAAGTACTTCTTTTAAGCTCCAGAACTTATTCCATGTCATGTTTATTCTCCTCTCAATTTCCTCTTTGTGTCTTGAACTGCTGACTGCCAGACTTGAAAACTATACCTACTGGTAAAGTATCGGTAAATTAGTTTAATTATCGACGATTACACTAACAAGGGTAGGTCAGATGTCGACACTATAATTACTGGTGCATTTCCACAATACGTACTGAATTTGGTGATTATCTACGTGTATAAAAGGTATATGATACGGTAAACCATGGATATAAACCGGATGGAAGAGACGAGAGATAGAGGTTGTTTTCATAACTAAACCTACTAACACTAGGATTTCTTTTGTACAGTCGACCTGTTAAAAGTTTGACTCTGACAGTGTCTTTATTTTGTAAGTAGTAATGCTGGTTTTCGTAATTCAAGTGTTACCAGTGACGTACGGTTGACCGTAACTTGGTGGGTGCGTTTACAACAAAAACCAGAATTGCACAAACAATTTTATCTGATCGTCTAACTTGAAATGTAGTGAAAGGTCTCGAGTGATACAAGCAGCAATAAACCGAGTTAAAAGCGGGCGAAGCCGCGGGTTCATAAAAATTCTTGCTGTAACATAAATGTAGGTAATTGTGAATACAATAATAAAGAATAATAATATAAGTCTATGGCACCAGTTCTTTTAATGTCTATGAACTTCCAGCACATCTTTAGTTTCATAACGTATTCAATACACATTGAGACTAATATTAAGCCTCTCCCGGGCACAAAGCCCTGTTGAAATAGATGATCCATTTGTAGGAAATTACCTTCAATTCATATGCAGACATGATAATGCTCCACATATTTGTTAAATTGAATAATAGATTGATTTTCTAGGAATCATAAAGTACAATATATGTCGCGGGTTCAAGACTATACAATATTTTAGATACTTGAGCTTCGTGGTTTTTGGCGTTTTTACCGGTTCGTCGACATTATAGATCACTAAGCCTCGTTGGTGGTCTAGTGGTTGCAAGCGCGCCTGCTGAGCGTGGGGTCCTGGGTTCGATTCCCGGGTCGGGCAAAGTGTTATTGGGTTTTTTCATTAGGAAATTCTCAGTAGCAGCCCGGAGTCTGGATTTGTGCCCGGTCAATGGCAATAGGCTCGCCCCCTGTTACATGGGACTATAACATAACTGGCAAAATGTGGGTGTACTTAATACACCTCTGCCTCCGCTAAAGTATAGGTTTGCAGTGGTTGGAAAAGTATGGGGCGGACTTAAAAAAATCATAACATAATTCTACAACTAAGGTTGTAGAATAAGTTGTGGTTGTTGTTGTTGTAGAATAAGTTCTTAATTTTTACTAAACCTGAAAAGGTGGCGTTTTAATATATCTCTATTATATTCAACATATAAACTCCACAAAAGACACGAAAAAATCAAACGAACCGACAAGTATTCATCTACGATCATCAGTTCCGACTCCATAACTCATCTGATTGAACGGTGGCTTAAAAACAGCCGGCTTAATGTCACATTTTTCCATTAGCCGACATCATGTCAGCCGGTCGGATAAATCGGCGACCTGTTGCCATCGAACGTATGCCGAAGACTGAAAGCCGAGACCATGCAAATTGTTCTTTAGTTTACTTTACGCGCAGTACTTTGCAAGCCCGGCCTTTCTTTCGTGTTATTTAAAACTGTTGATGGCTTTCGTTGACTTATTTTCAAGTTACTTTTGATCCGTTTCTTTCTGGATTCTTTATGTCCATTCAAGTATTGTTGAACAGTTTTATTTGTTTTGTGAAAACAACTGAAATTCATTTAAAGCATTTTTATAATCATTTTCAGAACTCTACTACGTACAACAACCGGTATTTTATTAACAATATTTGGTATTTCATTTTCGTAAATGAAGTCTTTTAATTTATGGAAAAAAAATAATGCCAAGTTCACAATACACGATACGGGGTAAAATTTCAATATTTTGAATAACAATATCTCGGAGACTCATCAGTTTTTTTTTTTGCCTACGTCAATTCATCCCTCACTCTTTACTTATTTATATAACATTAACAAAAGGTACAAAAATAAGAAGAGAACAAAGCATCGATCTGGTATTAAAGAGCTTTATTTCTTCGCTGAAAGGTAGATAGGAGCCATCGAAAACATGGAATAATACTTATTATTGCCTACCGGCCACAATAGGGAGCGGCCGCCTGTTACACAGAAGCGTCGAATACGCGTAGCCTCATCACATTTATTTTATGTGGATACCAAATAATTTAAAAGCTTATAGTTAATCTTTTTTTTTTCAATTCGAGCTCTAATAACACCCTTATTCATCTTCTTCTTCGTGTCATACTGACTTTTTGTTAGACTTCATCATCATCATTTCATCCGAAAGACGTCCACTGCTAGACATAGGCCTCCCCCAAGCATCGCCACAACGACCGGTCCTGCACTTTCCGCATCCAGCAGATTCCCGCGACCTTCACCAGGTCGCCGGTCACGGATTTGTTTGTTAGACTTGGCAAGCCCATAACTTTGCAACTTCTACGGTATTGTCAATGGCAGCGCAACAGTCGCTCAAGGTGCAGGTTATGGGGCACAAAAGACAGGATAAGAGGTGAGGCATAGTCTGAGGGTCAAACCCACAACCGCACCCTGTCGCCGTTTTGTTCACGTAACCCTACTTAATACCAAGATTATACTTACATCTTCCCATTTGGGTTCGAAGTCGGTTGAGTGACTTCCAAGTTGACCAGGGAAGGTTATATCCTGCGGGAAGATGCTTACTAGGCTGGATGTAGTATAAGTGGGTGGTGGAAGTGTCTTTAGCCACAGTTTATGACATGCCTCAGCCCCAACCCTTCACCCTTATTATTACAGCCATAAAGTGTTGTTTAGAATTCGCGAGGTTTAAAATAAAATAAAATGAATTTTTTGCTAAGGAGGCGACAACGAACGTTGAACGCAGCCAGCACCTTATATAGTACCTAAGCAGTTTCCTACACTTTCAACCACTTTCATTGGAATCGCAGTTCTTATTAATGCGGAGTTACTTCGTTAAGAATGCTTATAAGAATGGTAGCTAATACATTTGAGGCACTCCTACTCTATAATTTAGAAGTCAGTCCAAGAGGCGCAAACCCATCTCGTTTTACTCGGAGGCGTCTGTTACCTCCCTCGCAAGGAGGAAAAGTAAGAGCGATACGTACATAGATGTAATTAAAATTAATTATTCATGTATAAATTGAACGAGTGGTTCTTTGGAAGTGGATCAAATTCTTCCTACTGTTTATTCCTTCACGGCTTTTTCCTTTTCGAGTTTAGTAGAATAGGTGATAAGTAAGTACCAATTGAATATAAAACACATATATAGTGAAGTTATAGATAATTCTTAAATATCAACAAGAAATTGATTTTTTTTTATAGTATAAGATGGCGAAACGAACTAAAGGCCCACCTGATGTTAAGCGGTTCCCTTTGCCCATAATAACTTCAATACCACCTAGACCTAAACGGTACCGCAAGTCGATTCGCCAAACTGAGACATGAAGATGTAAAGTCTCATGTGATTGTAATTTCACCGGCACCCGTACCCTTCAGATCGAAACACAGCAATGCAAGCATCACTATTTGGCGGAGAAGTAGGTACGGTGGTAGTACTTCCACGGACGAGCTCTTTCACAAAGAAGTTTTCTACTACTAAAAAAAAAGAAATGATTAAATTTCAAACAAAGTTTGTAGTTTTTTTATAAATTATGAATATGAAACTGCGATCGTAATAAATAGGTTCTTACTATTTAAAAAAACAGCTGTTCGATGATACAAAGTCATCGATGTTGCTTGATAAAAAACAAGTCTGAAACACCAGTTTCTTTTTTTTTTAATTTCTGCGATGTGCTCATAGTAAAAGTTTTTTTTTTATAATGAGTAGGTACATTCACCCCTTTAAAGGACCTCAGCTTATGTTACACTACACCTTACATAATTCTTTATTTCATCGGCCTACTAAAAATACATCATATTGCACTACGGTGTAACTCAGGATCGTACTTTGTCAGGCCCAATTAGGCGGGTAGTTGGCGGAAATCATCATTCGTTCTCGTGTAGTATAATAGATACTGCAGACATGATATCAGTACAAGTAATTTAATAACAAGCTGCATTCACATCGTAAGGACAGGTACATCAAGAAAATGGAGAAAAAGATTTTCATCTTTGTGAATTCAAGGCGAATTTAGCATTCCAATTATGAACATGCTCGTCAGACCCTCCACATCTGCAACATCAGACCCCCGCAATCCAGTTACTGGGTAATACCGACATCCTAAGGTAGGACCGTTGTCAGATTTTAGTCGTTAACAACAAAAGACATAGATATTCATATGGCAACTGGGATCCACAGGTTAACGTGCTCTCCGAGGCACGGAGGGGTCTCAATGTGCAACGAAACGGTCACCCATCCAATTACTGAGCGAGGCTAGCGTAGCTTAACCGATTTTCCAATCCATGCGGCTATTAGGGACTTAACCACGAGCCCATCATATGTAGAAATCATATCATAGTTGTCTATTTTGACAACAACTGGAAATGTAGACACTACATTCGCTGATACCTCTGTATCCTCCGATCTACGTAGTCATCAACTTTGCCTATCGCAGTCCACAGATGGACATAGGCCCCTCCCAAGTTGCGCCACAACACTAAATCATAACTACGTAGATTCGTAAACACTCAAATATATGTCAAACGAAACATTAATATTTCTTACATAGACTGAGAACTTTCATGCTGCAAGAAAAACTTATAGTTTCGCGTTCCGAAACTAGCAAACTAGACTTTTTACATTTATATAACACTAGCTTTTACCCGCGGCTCCGCTCGCGTTAAATTCTGCTAACCCACGTCAGTCCAGTCCAGTCCAGTCCATTCCAGTCCAGTCCACTGTCCCACTGTCCCGCTGTCCCACTGTCCCGCTGTCCCGCTGCCCGCTGCCCCACTGCCCCACTGCCCCACTGCCCCGCTGCCCCGATGCCCCACTGCCCCACTGCCACGCTACCCCACTGCCCCGCTTCCCCGCTGCCCCACTGCCCAACTGCCCCGCTGCCCCACAGCCCCGCTGCCCCGCTGCCCCACTGCCCCGCTGCCCCGCTGCCCCGCTGCCCCACAGCCCCGCTACCCCACAGCCCCGCTACCCCACTGCCCCGCTACCCCACTGCCCCGCTACCCCACAGCCCCGCTACCCCACTGCCCCGCTACCCCACTGCCCCACTACACCACAGCCCCACTACACCACAGCCCCACTGCCCCCCACTATCCCACTGCCCCGCTAACCCACTGCCCCACTGCCCCGCTGCCCCACATCCCACTGCCCCACAGCCTGCACCGCTGCCCCACTGCCCGACGGCCCCGCTGCCCCACTACCCCACTGCCCCACTGCCCCACTGCCCCGCTGCCCCAATGCCCCACTGCCCCGCTGCCCCACTGCCCCGCTATCCCACTGCCCCGCTGGCCCGGTACCCCACTGCCCCGCTGCACCGCTGGCACGCTGCCCCGCAGCCCCACTGCCTCGCTGCCCCGCTGCCCCGCTGCCCCGCCCCGCTGCCCCACTGTCCCGCTGCTCCACAACCCCACTGCCCCACTACCCCGCTACCCCGCTGGCCCACTGCCACGCTGCCCCACCGCCCCACTGCCCAGCTGCCCCGCTGCCCCACTGCCCAGCTGCCCCACTGCCCCACTGCCCCGCTACCCCATTGCCCCGCTACCCCATTGCCTCACAGCCCCGCTGCCCCACTATCCCACTGCCCCACTGCCTGCCCCGCTGCCCCACTCCCCGACGGCCCCGCTGCCCCACTACCCCACTGCCCCACTGCCCCAATGCCCCACTGCCCCGCTGCCCCACTGCCCCGCTACCCCGCTATCCCACTGCCCCGCTACCCCGCTATCCCACTGCCCCGCTGGCCCGGTACCCCACTGCCCCGCTGCACCGCTGGCACGCTGCCCCGCAGCCCCACTGCCTCGCTGCCCCGCTGCCCCGCTGCCCCGCCCCGCTGCCCCACTGTCCCGCTGCCCCACAACCCCACTGCCCCACTACCCCGCTGGCCCACTTCCCCACTGCCCCACTGGCCCACTGCCCCGATGCCCCGCTGCCCCGCTGCCCCACTACCCCACTACCCTACTGCCCCACTGTCCCACCGTCCCACCGTCCCACTGCCACTGTCCTACTGTCCCACTATCCCACTGTCCCACTGTCCCACTATCTCACTATATCACTATCGTCCCGTCCCATGTCCTGTCCCATGTCCCATCCTATATCCAGTCCGATGTGCCGTCCCACTGTCCTGTCCCATGTCCCGTCTCATGTCCCGTCCCATTTCCCGACCCATGTCCCGTCCCCTGTCCCGTCCACTGTCCCGTCCCCAGTCCCGTCCCCTGTTCCGTCCCCAGTCCCATCCCTAGTCCCATCCCCTGTCCACTCCACTCCACTCCACTCCATCGTACATTACTATCCGCTCGTGCAAATGCATAGAAGCTTCGATCTGTCGGGTGAGTACGCAACCCACGAATTAATTTTTTTCTTTTTTTCTTTCTTTCTTTCTTTCTCAAAACCCATACCAGTTTTTAAGTCAGACCATCAGCTTTCAAACAAAAAAAAAAACATCAAAATCGGTCCAGTAGTTTTAGCGTGATGCTGGAACAAACAAACAAACAAACAAACAAACAAACAGACGTTTACAATTTTATAATAGTTAAGATAAGAAGATGCGAGTTTGGGCTAGAGCAGTTTTGATAACCTTCACTAGTTTTTTTATTTCTCTACCAATCTCACATTTTGATTAATTGAAAGATCCAGTCACGTTGCGGTATTTAGACAGTCCGACTTTACGATACTTCGTGATTTTTTTAGTAATAATATTAACTAAACTCACGTCTGGCATGTATTCAACCAAGCGGTACGTAGGGCAGAGGTGCAAGTTCATATAAATAACAACATTATATCTCAACTTATTTAAAAGGGTGTCTTCTCAATTCGTAACTCCAGAACAAGAAAAATCAATACCTATTCAATGGAACAGTGAATCACTAAATTTTTACTCCCAAACAAAATACATGCTACATCAACAAATTTCCAAACAAAGAAATTTTATGTAAACACAGAACTACCCTCACTAAAATATTTATTAGTATTGCCCTATCTATAAGCAAACCCACAACTTGTCAATAAGGGACAAGGAACATTGACATTTGGAACTACTCCCAATATTTGACAGGATGTCATGAATATTGGATCCTGAACTTCATCTGTTTATTTACTTAAGTTAGTTCCAAGCTTCGCTGTATGTAGATAGATCATTTATGTAAAATGTATTTTATCATTTTAATTGCTTTTCAGGAATATGAATAGCAATAATGACCCTAGGGATGGCAACAGCACGGGATGGTCGTGTGCTGCTGTGGAGAACATTGTTCTCCAAAGGCGTGCCAATAGCATAGCACTAGAGGGGCACCGGCACGGTCCACTGGAGTTCATGGAGCTCCTCTATTTTGAGCTGAGGATGGCCACCGTGTGGTTTTAGTGGGTAGGAGTCCGACATACCTCTCCGCCATCCCCGAAAAAAAATGTATTAATTAATAATGCATCTTTACTAACTGTAAATCACAGACTATAATGTAGAACAAAAAACCGATGATGAACCGTTATAAGCACAGATCATGTATTTTTTATGTCCAGTGTTGTCAGTTGTCAATTTAACTGTAACTATACTAATTTGTCATGGAATTGTAAAGTATTTATGATAAGTATTGTAGTATGTGCGTCAAATGGCGTGCAAGAATAAAATATTTTTCTTTCTTTCTATTTTTAAAAAACGTCATAATAATTTGTGTATTGTTAGAGCCGTCTCTACAAAATTATTATACCTACCATCAAAGGCCGTTTGGGTACAATAAGATAACAAAAACCAACTAAATTGCGAATTAAAAATCTGCTGTTCCCTATATTTTGTCGATTTATGTGAACACAAATGATTTGCAGCAGATTCTTTTTTTCACTCTTTCAGGATTGGGCTCATAGTACCTAATCTTGTTTATAATGATGAGTACAATGACCCCTTAAGAGGTTTAGTATAAACTAAGAATAAGATTGTATACAAGATAAGCCAGCAACGACGACCTAAAAATTCTATCCTAGAGGCGAGCATCACTCGCGGTGAGGAAGCTCCCTAAAACCTAATAACTGCAATCAATGATGCGCTGGTTATCCACCGCTCAAAACCAATAAATTATGCTACTTTGTTTAAACAAAGCTCCATACAAATCATGTCAAATTTCTATCTCGTACATGAAAAATAATGGATCGATATGACATTAATTTTGACCGTTATTCTAGCACGTATTACGTAAAATATGTCCTACATACATACAAACATATTATCACACCTGTTTCCCGTTGGGGTAGGCAGAGACTATGGATTTCCACCTGCTACGATCCTGACACACCCCTATCGCTTCATTTACAAAAACACGTGTTTTTGGAACGTAGTTCCTTATCGCGCGTTGTGAAAGGGGGCTAGACGGAAAAAATTCTCACGAAAAGTTGTAACGACATTTTTTTATTTTTTTTATTCTATAGGATGGCGAAACGAGCTAAAGGCCCACCTGATGTTAAGTGGCTACCTTTGCCCATAACAACTGTAATACCGAATCGAAAGGAACTTCTTTCCATCCGGGTGTCCCTTGACACCTCAACTTTTTTTTTTTAAATATGTTCTGTGTACATAAATAATTTTTTTTATAAAAATACCAGTCGAACGTAAACCTTATCTCACCTACCATAAGTCAGATTTACTCAACACAATAAAAAGCCACCTCATAAGGCATTTTTAATTAAAACAAAATCTTAGCAAGCCCCACAAATCCTGGTTCTAACGTTCGGAAAGCGTAAACAAAACTTAAAGTATGAAGTAAAAGCCCATCTAAGATATTAGCAATCCTTTTTAAGTTACATTGGAGTCTGACAAATGAATATTTAGCTTAGGGGAGCAGGTGGCTTGGTCGGTCTCCCGGCGGTACATAAATCAAGATAGTAGGTACTACAATGGGTACCTACTTGGTCTACCTGGGTACTTACAACGGGTGATCATTACGCAAGTTTTTGACAAACTGTTTACGTGTCTGGGGTAGTGAGAAAATTCGGCCGGTAGTTTTGGGCATAGTGTAACAAACACTTGGTAATTTTAAGGAAATTTCGTCAAGAGACAAACTAATATTAGAAATACACTTACTTACTGCAGTCCTACACTTATTGCATAGGTAATAACATAACATAACATAACATCACGCCTGTATTTCCCCGAAGGGGTAGGCTAGGCAGAGGAGTACACCCACATTTCGCCAGTTATGTTATAGTCCCATGTAATAGGGGGCAAGCCTATTGCCATTTACCGGGCACAAATCCAGACTCCGGGCTGCTACTGAGAATTTCCTAATGAAAAAACCCAATAACACTTTGCCCGACCCGGGAATCCAACCCAGGACCCCACGCTCAGAGGTCGCGCTGCATAGGTAATGAAAGACAATAATATTCTATTCAATTCAAATCACATATAATTTACAGTTTGCAACTACTATTACAGAGCAAATAAAAGACTACAGTTAAAATGTTAATTAAATAACATAAATATCATACAAAGCGTAACTTTTATTTAACTATATTAGAAGCTAAACAATCTTGTAATCCGTTAAGCATTTAACTGAAACTTTCAGCATAAAACGTTAGTCCAAAGGTAAATTTCAAAGTTTTTATCTGCTAAAACATTCATAAAGATCCATAATATCTAATCTCACACACATACATGCATCGCTGCCTATACACCAGTGGCGTGCATTGCATATAGGCAATTAGGCAATACCCAGTGCCTTCCTCATTCAAATTCAATAGTGGTGTAAGTTATTATCTTTTTTTCAGAGTACGATGATGATTTATCATAAAATAGACCTATTAATGCTAAATTAATCTTCCTACATGAAAAAATCAATAACTTACACCACAATTAAATTCAAGTGAAGTAGGCCAATGCACGCCACTGCTATACACATACAATAGGTAGAAGTAAGTACGTAAGTAAACTGATCTGTAAGAAGCAGGTAGAAGAGCGTAGGACAAACCACTAAAAGAACACGTTACTTGCCGGGACACATAAAGACAGTTAGGGGTGGGAGCTTTCGATATATCGATAGATTATTTAACTTCATTTTGGCTAACTTTACAATACTATAATTTTTTATAAAGTTAAATTTAGCTCGTTTCGCCATCCTATAACGAAAAAAAAACCTTTCACAAGGCCACGCCTATGTCCAGCAGTGACCTACTTTCGACTGAAATGATCATGATGATGAACCTTTTTTAAGAACCAATAAATGAATCAACTAACTAATATATGATGAATTATATCTATATAAGATCCTACGACTTCGAATGTTTGTGCTCAGATAATTTAAACCTTTATTCAGTATTACTGTAAACTGCATCAACTAATTTCTACATCCCTATCGTAGACGAAGATGTAGCAGTTCACATCCCTAGTGGGGCGGGGCGAGAAACGGGCGGACGATTAGCCGTGGTGTTTCTCTGGCCGCACCGCCTTGGAAATAGAAAATAAAGGCGCCGTGACACGGCCATGGGGCGCCTTTACTCGAGCAAGTGGACTCGCCTGATGTTAAGACAGTATTTTATAGTTTTTGAAAGTTATTAATTCGGATAACTGTGTGACTCTGTTCTGGATACAAAATCATAAGTTTCCTTGAAATTATTCAAATACTTATGTCAAAATATGGGTGTACTACACCTTTGCCTACCCCTTCGGTAAATACAGGCGTTATGTTATGATGTTCAAGCTGTTTAGACTCCCGGGAAGGAATCTATCTAAGGCCTAAGGCAGATAATGAGCGAAAAACTTTTTTTAACTAATAATAATTATAAGAATGAAAAAGGTTTTATTTTTGCGCTCTATTTGACGTACACAACAACCTATGACTACATAAATGTATTATAATAAAACAAAGTTTAACCGAATTAAATCGCGTATATTATTATATATATTTAGTACTTATTGTATGTTATATTTATATGTATATATATATGTTACCTATGTATGTTTATCTATTGTTTTAGTGGTAATTTATTTCTCATCTTGTTTTGTGTCGTGAATCAATATTGCACCTGCCTTGTCATCTCTGTATCACCCTAAGGTTGACTGGGAGAGAATGCCTAAGGCATTAAGTCCGCCTATATACACATTTTGCATGAAGTTTAAATAAATAAATATTATTTACATACATGTAACTAACATTAACTAAGTTACTAATTATTGTTGACAAATTGACAACTAACATCTGACATGTGCTTTGTGAATAAACCAAAAAGAAAATTTACAATTAGTCAAAACAAAATCACAAAAATTTAAAAAAAATTACAATTTTTTTATGAAAACTGCTTTGATTTTGTGCGTTACATCTGCGTAAAAATATAGGTAATTGTTTACCATAATGCTGTGGCTTTGGATTGACCCAGTGCCAGCAGCGCTGATTTTCACCAACAACCTTCGAGTGACATAATGAAATTCCACCAGCAGGAAACGTATTAGATACTAATACTATAATATAGATAAATGTAGCTAACTAAGTAGATAGATAGATAAAATATGCTGTATTGTACACCTTAACAATAACAAAAAATAGTAACAGTGGGTTGCAGCTGAAAATCAGCGTTGGGTAGTCAGTACCTGTACGTACTGCTACCTAACATTATGCTGAGCTGGTGGCCCTTTGGCACTCACATATGTTTTATTTTTTATGTTCTTTTTAATTTTTGTTAATTTGATTGTTTGTGCCAATAAACACATTTTCTTTCTTTCTTTCTAACAATATATTAAGAGCACGGTCTTTTCGCTAATACTATTATCTTCTAGAAAACATTTGGATGAAAAAGAAAAATGTGAAAATTAGATGAGATAGTCAGTGGTGTAAGTAAGTTGCTTCTAAGTTAGTGGGTACAGGGATTAATTACAGCTCCCACCATAATATTCATTAGTTTTATTCCCAAATCTTCCATTCTCCAAAACTAACATATTTATATATATAACTGAATATATTATTAATGTTAATGTTTATGTAAATCTATCATTTCAGATTAGTTTTAGAGTCAATTAGGTAATGTGTCCGACCGATTTATTGATGTGTTTGCACATTAACACATTCGCAGCTAAAGATACGATTTAATACATAAAGATGCCTAACGTCAAATCGTCAGTGCGGTCAAACACGCTAGGTTTTTATGGACACTAGATAGTAATTACTGATAACACGCTAGACGAGTTCTTCAGACATTAATGTTTCAGTTAATATAGGTACCTCTATAGTTTTCACTCAGATTTATGTCGAAGAGAGTTATTATCACTCGTACCGATGCGAAACTGTTTATTTGTTACAAACTATGATCCTTCTGTAACAATAAATTACGAGATAAAACACAGAATGTACGGTTTTTTTTTTAAGTATAGTATGGCGAAACGAACTGAAGGCCAACCTGATGTTAAGCAGTTACCTTTGCCCATAACGACTGTAATACCACCTAGGCTGTTGCCTAAATGGTACCGCAAGTCGGTTTGCCAAACTGAGACATGAATATGGAAAGTGTGTGATTGTAATTTCACCGGCACCCGTACCCTTCAGACCGAAACACAGCAATGCAAGCATCACTATTTAGCGGAGAAGTAGGTACGGTGGTACTACTTCCCCGGACGAGCTTTCACAAAGGAGCTCTACTACCTATTAGCAACGTTGACAACCTGTTCTATTTTTAAACAACTCCCTCAGATATTCACAGATTATCAGCACCAAACCATAATACTAGCGCCAGCAACTCGCCTCTTTTAACTCGCCCATCTAAATAGACCCCCGCCTTGTCCATAGACGATACAAGTTAAACGCGTGGTCGTCGGCTCGAACGTGACCGCTTTACGTATTTATGCAGATGTACCCCACACCCCCTCCCCTCTCACATTTCACGTCTGACCCCTGCGAAGAATTCAACTAACGTCCCGAATAAGGGACACTTATTATTGGTGGGAACAGAAGACAAGGCTTAGCAAACATTCGGATTTGGACAACGAAGAATAAAGACGGGATTAGACGGATAAAGTTGTGATAAGTTCTGTTTTGTCACGTGTGTCTGGGTCCTATAAGGTGTAATATGAAAGTATGTTTTAGGTGTTGTCTGGTTTGGTTCACTAAATTCGTGTTGTTGATCTCATATGGTACCTTGAGGCACAAATAATAGTCCAGATCTTACTTATGGAGTCTCAAAAACATTTTTATTCGTTTTGATTTTTTTTGAGATAAGCAGTACCTTTGTATATTTTAAATTAGACTAATACCAATACAAATGCTAAGTTTCATTACGATCCGTTCAGCCGTTTTCACGTGATGAGGTAACAAACAGACAGACAGACAGACAGACATACATTTTTTAAACGATTGATTCGTGTTCTATAGCTTATTTCTAGTCCCCCTAGCCGGTTTTCACGAAAAAAACTCTATGTACAGACTTTTCGACCTTTACAGTTTTATTATAGTACTAGCTGTGCCCGCGACTCCGTCCGCGTGGATGTCGGAAAATAACATTGTGTCATAATTATGAACACAATACCTTCAAATATATACATATAAGCGCCTACACAGACGATTACACTATTTACCGACCATACTATATTTTGTTTTTACAACCAACCGGCTAAGGTGATGGAATTTCATGGAATTAGCCCTAAACATTCATTCTGAGAAGACGCTCGTGCCCAGCAGTGGGAAGTAATTGGGCTGATTATGTTATTCTATAACACTAACCACATCTCTTCTTATGCTGAGAAGAGGCCCGTGTCCAGCAGTGGGACTGTAATGGGCTGGTAATGTTATGTTATTCTAGAATACTATATAATAATATCCAGTTCATTAACTCTTCTCATTTTGAGAAGAGGGCCATACCCAGTAGTGGGACAGTAATGGGTTGACTACGTTATGTTATTCTATATTTTCTAGTTTCTTAACTCTTCTCGTTCCGAGAAGAGGTCCGTGCCCAGCAGTGGGGCAGTAGGTAATGAGCTGATTATGTTATGATAATCTATTACACTAACAATATCCAGTTACTTAACTCTTCTCATTCCAAGAAGAGGGCCATGCCCAGCAACGGGACAGTGATGGGCTATGTTATGTTATTCTATATTTTCTATAATACTAATAGAATCCAGTTGTATTTTTAGGAACCTGCAACCTGCATCCAACCAACAATCATGACCTCTACTTTGTATGCAACTTAATACAATAGAGGGGTTAAGCTGTATCGCTGGATCTACTCAACCGATTCAGATAAAACATACCCTATATTTAATACCAATACAAATGCTAAGTTTCATTACGATCCGTTCAGCCGTTTTCACGTGATGAGGTAACAAACAGACAGACAGACAGACAGACAGACAGACAGACATAATTTGTTTAAACGATTGATTCGTGTTCTATAGCTTATTTCTAGTCCCCCTAGCCGGTTTTCGCGAAAAAAAACTCAATGTACAGACTTTTCGACCTTTACAGTTTTATTATAGTACTAGCTTTTACCCGCGGCTCCGCTCTCGTTAAATTCTGCTAACCCACGTCAGTCCAGTCCAGTCCAGTCCATTCCAGTCCAGTCCACTGTCCCACTGTCCCGCCGTCCCGCTGTCCCGCTGCTCCGCTGCTCCACTGCCCCACTGCCCCGCTGCCCCGCTGCCCCACTGCCCCACTGACCAGCTACCCCACTGCCCCGCTGCCCCACTATCCCACTGCCACGCAGCCCCACAGCCCCGCTGCCCCGCTGCCCCGCTGCCCCGCTGCCCAGCTGCCCCGCTGCCCCACTGCCCTGCTACCCCACTGCCACATTGGCCCGCTGCCCCACTACTCCGCAACCCCACTGCCCCACTGCCCCGCTTCCCAACTGCCCCGCTTACCAGCTGCCTCGCTGCCCCACTTCCCCGCTACCCCACTTCCCCACTGCCCCGCTGCCCCACAAACCTACTTCCCCACTGCCCCCTGCCCCGCTACCCCACTGCCCCGCTGCCCCACTGCCCCGCTGCCCCACTGCCCCGCTGCCCCACTATCCCTCTGCCCAACTGCCCCACTGCCCCGCTTCCCAGCTGCCCAGCTGCCCCGCTGCCCCACCGCCCCGCTACCCCACTGCCCTGCTGCCGCACAAACCCACTGCCCCAATACCCCACTGCCCCGCTACTCCACAGCCCCACTGCACCGCTGCCCCACTATCCCACTGCCCCACTGCCTGCGCCGCTGCCCCCCACAGCCCCGCTGCCCCGCTACCCCGCTGACCCACTGCCCCGCTACCCCACTGCCCCGCTGCCCCGCATTCCCACAGCCCCTCTGCCCCGCTACCCCACTATCCCAGTGCCCCACTGCCCCACAGCCTGCCCCGCTGCCCCACTGCCCCGCTTCGCCACTGCCACGCTGCCCCACTGCCCCGCTGCTCCACTATCCCACTGCCCCGCTGCCCCTGTAACTAACTGCCCCGCTGCCCAACTACCCCGCTGCCCCGCTACCCCACTGCCCAACTGCCCCGCTGCCTGACCCGCTGCCCCACTCCCTTACTGCCACGCTAACCCACTGCCCCGCTGCCCCACATCACCGCTGCCCCACTGCCCCGCTACCCCACTGCCCCACTGCCCCGCTGCCCCACTATCCCACTGCCCGCTGCCCCGCTGCCCCAATGCCTCGCTGCCCCGCTGCCCCACCCAGCTGCCCCGCTGCCCCACTGTCCGGCTGCCTCGCTGCCCCGCTTCCCCACAACCCCACTGCCCCAATGCCCCACTACCCCGCTACACCACTGCCCCACTGGCCCACTGCCCCGATGCCCCGCTGCCCCATTATCCCACTGCCCCACTGTCCCACCGTCCCACTGGCACTGTCCTACTGTCCCACTGTCCCACTATACCACTGTCCCACTGTCCCACTATATCACTATCGTCCCGTCCCATGTCCCATGTCCTGTCCTATGTCCCATCCTATGTCCAGTCCCATGTGCCGTCCCACTGTCCTGTCCCATGTCCCGTCTCATGTCCCGTCCCATTTCCCGTACCCTGTCCCGTCCCCTGTCCCGTCCCCAGTCCCCGCTGTCCAGCTGCCCCACAGCCCCGCCGCCCCGCTACCCCATTGCCCCGCTGCCCCACTATACCACTGCACCACTGCCTGCCCCGCTGCCCCACTCCCCTAATGCCCCACTGCCCCACTACCCAGCTGCCCCGCTGCCCCACTGCCCCGCTACACCATTGGCCCGCTGCACCCCTATCCAACTGCCCCGCTGCCCCACTACCCCACTGCCCAAATGCCCCGCTACCCCGCTATCCCACTGCCCCACTGCCCAGCTACCCGACTGCCCTACTGCTCCGCTGCCCCACTCCCCTAATGCCCCACTGCCCCGCTACCCCACTGCCCCGCTACCCAGCTGCCTCGCTGCCCCACTGCCCCGCTACCCCATTGGCCCGCTGCCCCACTATCCCACTGTCCCGCTGCCCCTGTAACCCACTGCACCGCTGCACCGCTGGCACGCTGCCCCGCTGCCTCGCTGCCCCGCTTCCCCGCCCCACTGCCCCGCTGCCCCGGTAACCCACTGCCCAGCTGCCACGCTACCACACTGCCCCACTGCCCCGCTGCCCCACTATACCACTGCACCACTGCCTGCCCCGCTGCCCCACTCCCCTACTGCCCCGCCGCCCCGCTACCCCACTGCCCCGCTGCCCCGGTACCCCACTGCCCCGCTGCCCCGCTGGCACGCTGCCCCGCTGCCCCACTGCCTCACTGCCCCGCTTCCCCGCCCCGCTGCCCCGCTGCCCCAATGTCCCACTATCTCACTATATCACTATCGTCCCATGTCCTATGTCCCATGTCCTGTCCCACTGTCCCACTGTCTCACTATATCACTATCATCCCGTCCCATGTCCCATGTCCCATCCTATGTCCAGTCCTATGTCTCGTCCCATGTCCCGTCCCACTGTCCTGGCCCATGTCCCGTCTCATGTACCGTCCCATTTCCCGTCCCATGTTCCGTCCCCTGTTCCGTCCCCTGTCCCGTCCCCAGTTCCATCCCCTGTCCACTCCACTCCACTCCATCGTACATTACTATCCACTCGTGCAAATGCATAGAAGCTTCGATTTGTCGGGTGAGTACGCAACCCACGAATTATTTTTTTCTTTTTTTCTTTCTTTCTTTCTTTCTCAAAACCCATACCAGTTTTTAAGTCAGATCATCAGCTTTCAAACAAAAAAGAAATCATCAAAATCGGTCCAGTAG
This sequence comes from Asteroscopus sphinx, assembly GCA_949699075.1. Classification (NCBI taxonomy): domain Eukaryota; kingdom Metazoa; phylum Arthropoda; class Insecta; order Lepidoptera; family Noctuidae; genus Asteroscopus; species Asteroscopus sphinx. The sequence continues at coordinate 11,572,310 of OX453006.1, read as the reverse complement.
TTTTAGCGTGATGCTGGAACAAACAAACAAACAAACAAACAAACAAACAGACGTTTACAATTTTATAATAGTTAAGATTAAGATAGATAGATAGATAGGAACTTCTATTTTCCATACTAATAAACATAGTTAATTTTTGTCGGAACGAAATTCCTTAACGTGGCTTGCGGTAGGTGCGATTCGGGAGAAAATGTAACGTCACGTAAGATTTTTGCGTTATGAGCAGGCATATACGCACACAGCGCGGTCTCTGTTGCTTTCTCTTTCTAGTGTGTCGGGGTGTGTGTGTGTGTGTGTGTGTATGTGCGTGAGAAACTTCGTTCCTGCCGGGGGTTCCCTGACCACTCACGTTTTATTTTTATGTAATTTTATGTGTGCATAAATCATAGAAAAAGATAGAGTAGGATGGTTGTAATCACAATTTTACTAGCGATTCATGCGTAGCAACTTTCGAACAAACTACGCCTTACATACTGACGTCATTAATTTTTAAAAATTTACTTTAATCAAATGTACTTTACAGCTTTTGTTTCTGCTGTTAGAAACAACACAATAAGGCATTTTTGCGGGTTTTTTTGTTACAGTATTTACATAAACAAGTCATAAGGCGTACTGAGAAAGGCTTTGAAATGCCCTGCACAATAGTGCAGAGTGTGGGCACGCGCGCCCTGCCCACTTTTTAACCGACTTCCTTCAAAAAAAGGAGGAGGTTATGTATTCGGCAGGTTTTTTTTTTTTATGTACACTTTTATGTATGTATGTACGTATTTATGTATGTACACCGATTACTCCGAGATTTGTGGGTTGTTTTTTTATTTGACAGAGGAAGCCCGCGCGGTGGTCCCATATAAATTTTATTGACTTCGGTTGAGCAGTTTTTTAACCAGCTTCAATAAATCAGTTTATTTTAGCTTCGCGTATCTAGATGATCTGCTCATTGGTTCATTTTTCTGAGAATTCTTGGCCGATATGCGTGTTTTTTTTTCACGATAGTGATTGGATGTTTGGAAGAACATGAGCGAGACTTTGCCCAGCAGTGGGATAACAAAGGTTAATAAAATAAAACTCATATTGGTTATATAAACATTTATGAATCAACCCTCGCAATTATCAACTAAAAAGTATGAAATAAAAACTTTTTAACAAAAAAAAAAAAAACCGACCTCAAAAACCTTAACTAAAAAGTAAAAAATAATAATTGTATGTATTTTAAAATCATAACATAAACCAAGATTTTGAAGGCGGCGCGTGATTTTCATGTACGTCCACATAAACTGTTTTTTACTATAGATATGCGCTCGACTGTACATTATATTTACATGACGCAAAGGGTCAACCACGCGCCGCCTTCAAATTCTTGGTTTATGTTATGATTTTAAAATACATACAATGATTATTTTTTACTTTTTAGTTAAGGTTTTTGAAGTCGGTTTTTTTTTTTTTTGTTAATCTTTCTATCTATTTCTGTGGCATAAATTGTTATGTGAATAAATAAACATGTAATTAGATTAGTTCTTTTTTCTGTGACATGGTTAAGTAGTATCTTAAATCTGGATTTATTCATTTTATTAAACCTTAAACCTTATAATTTAAAATAGAAAGACGCTTTTACCTTATACACGCATTTGAGTCCAAATGATACCCTAATGCCACACTAATGCGATTAAATATTTTATTCCAGAACCAAGATAACGAAGCGAAACAAATTACATGAAACTAACAAGAAAGAAAAGAAGCCGAAAAATCAAATAGTGCGTAATAAGAAAAAGGTTATGAATAGACAATAGAGCAATTTATTTGTCCCTCTCGGGCTTTTTGTCTTCAGCACTCAACTGCCATAATATTCATAGAGAAAAATCATAGTTTATGAGTCACAATCTTTTCCTACGAAAGCTTCTTACGAGGGGAAGGCGCATTAATATTACTCACACTACGAGTATGTTAGTATATTCTACTACGCTGTATTGAATAAAGTGTACTTACTAGGGTATTGAACTATGTTTACGGGACTTGTCGCGCACAATTAAATCAAAATATAACAAACATTTTTTTAACTATTGCATAACTCCGACGACCAAATCCAGAAATTCCGTAACGAAAATAACCTAACACCCCACACTCCGACCGGCACAGCGGTGATACTTTTTAGTTTTGCCATCTATCGATGAATAGCAGAACTTTTAATGACTTTTTGGAATATCACGCTTGTCTCTTTAGTTCTGTAAATCGCCTCTAGGTGGCATTGGTTGTATCGGCGTTACTGCGCTTAAGCTATTGCATACCTTCTATCGCGGGCCTTGAGCGTGGAGACCGAATCCAGAAATTCCGTAACGAAAATAACCTAACACCCACCACTCCGACCGGCACAGCGGTGATACTTTTTATTTTTGCCATCTATCGATGAATAGCAGAACTTTTAATGACTTTTTGAAATATCACGCTTGTCTCTTTAGTTCTGCAAATCCTCTAGGTGGCATTGGTTGTATCGGCGTTACTGCGCATGCGTAATCCCCCTCTTCGCCCTGCAATCTGGTGACTCATGCCTGCTTAGAGTTTCGGCGTTAGGGCACCTCCTCTTTGTATTTACATAAAAAATGCTATGCAATAGCTTTACCGCGGCAGTCTCCGAGTGCCAAACGTCTTTTTTTTTTCGTGACCACGGCCAATGCAACTTGACCGAAACGTCAAGGTTAGTCAAAATGTTTGTTACATTTTGATTTAATTGTGCGCGACAAGTCCCGTAAACATAGTTCAATATGAGTGAAATTCGCGAAAGTTTAAAAACTTACTAGGGTACTACATAACATGGTATTTAAATATAGAACATTAAACATAGCTGTATAAATCATGTTCTAAGGACTGAAAAGTATTTTATTTAACACAAACTGAGGCATCCGGCTTCGCTCACGTGGTATGTCGATTAAAACAGGGGCTCGTGGCTAAATAATGGCGTGGATTGCAAGAACTACGAAGATAAGCTACGCTAGCCGCGGTCAGTTCTTGTATGGGTGACCGTTTCGTTGCACATCGAAACCCCTTCGTGCCTCGGAAAACACGTAAAGACGTCGGTCCCGCGCTTGGGGTTGTACTCGCGTTTGACGATATTCGATTAATCGTACCATTCATCGCACAATTTGCTACTCCGGTCAATCATCGTTCCCATATCGCATGCGATGATCGTGTTTTGACGTTTGTTTATAAAACCACCCCTCAATATCATAAAATATGAACCGTTGTCTGCATTGTGCCTGTTTTATGTACCTATCTTTATTGATTAGGTATCAGTCGGAACGAAAGTTTGTACTTCGTTTGTCGTTCGTCAGTCGCGAGTAGACCCCCTTGATCACTCTCCGGTCGTGTCGGATTGCCGTCCCATCCGAGTATGAGAGTGAGGGAATAGAGATTGCACCTGCAATGCAATGTTTATCTGTAACCATGCCATATTTATAGAGCAAATTATATGAAATAAATGTGCTCGATAATCTAACAATACTTAACCAATTCAACGGTTATTTATTAATCAAATTTTCACTTAAAACATAAGCGAGTGTTTGATATAAATCCCGAACGACTCTGAGAATAAGTGACCGGCGGTATTGTCTAAGGGCGGAAAAATATGCCTATTTTTGGGGGTTTTGCTTGCGTCGTTTTAGTTAAGCGCGCGACACACGGGGGAATTTGTTTGTTTACAAATAGATATTTAAAACATTTTTTTTTGTTTTGATTTTTTTATTGATTCCTGTTCAGTATCGGTCACTGGTCTAGTAACCTCCTTAAATATGCGGATATAGATCAGCATGTTGTAAATGTCCCGCGCAGATTTGCTAGACTCCGTTGAGATTGACCGCCGTGACCGAAAATTCAGCCGGGATTCGGTCTAATTATGTGCCAAATTTCATTCAAGTCCGTCCAGCCGTTTCAGTGTGATTGAAGGACAAACAAACTACGGTTTTATTTGATAACACTGACGGAAAAAAATCATTTTCAATTTGCACTTGCCGTGTTTAACCGTGTTATGAAACTATGATTGTAAAGTTACAATTCTATTGCTGTGGTTACAATAGTAGTTTGTAAATAGGTCTACTACTGCCTAATTAATCTAGCTACTGTAATGTTTAGGCAAACTAATTTCAGAGAAGTTGTATGGTCAATAAACAGTTCTACAGCAATTAATTGAAATTTAGTTAATTGGACTCAGAGGTATGAAACGTAGACTCACAACCATATGCTTAGTTGTTTCCAAATTTTATTTTTGTTGTTCCAAATAATTGACTTGAAAAAGACGTATAATTTTATGGGTCTTGGTACGTGTATTCAATAAATTCGTCAAAATCGGTAATTTTTCAATTTCAATTATTTATTTTGTAAAAATGTGGTAAATACAGGTGGTAGGGTGGCTGGTGGGTGGGTATCAACAATAATCACGTCGCAAATGACACTTTTCCAGTCTTGAGGAAGCCTTAAAGTTTGTCAGGATGTACCTTGAGTTCTTCCTTACCTTGAATAAGAACAACTATCAAGTGACGAAGATTTTTTGCAACTGAGAATACCACGCAGGAAATATTGTATTGAGTGAGGTTGAATGAAGTCTAGAAACGTAAGCAACTTAGAATACGGGTGTAAGTATTTGAAAACCGTGAAGATCGTGTTTCGTTTCCCAGTTCGGTTGGATGACCAGTAATATTGAAATTTGCAATACAGATTTCTAGTAGCAGCACAGGGCTTGGAATTTTTGCAGCTTTTTTTTTTACATAAGCGGAGAAAATGTCTATCGCATACCACACCACCAGGGTGGTGGTGATTATGTGGAGCTCGCACCCGCTAAAAACTCCGCTGTATGTCTAAATTCGCCTTGAGTTGATGGGCCTCAAGAACTACTACGCATGAAAGAAAGAAAATGGATTTATTGGCAAAACAAGACGACACGCGGAGGGTGAACATAAAAAAAAACTTCTTACATTTTAGTAATTATAGTGGTACATAGTTGTAACATCATAAGAAAGTAACCTTGCAGGTCGTAGCTGCGGCAAAGAGGTTGACAATCAGCATGATGTTTGCGAGTTTCGCGACCCATCCAGCGCGGCCTACTTCAGGGCCTACCTTCTTTTTAATAGTCCTTCGGCGGTGTCCGGGCACACCTGGGGCATCACAACCCGCGGGTTCTTACATCAGATCAAGCTTAGACATTGCTAACTATAGTCTATAATACGTCGGTATTACCCAGTAACTGGGTTTCTGAAGTCTGATTGCAGTCGCTCCGTGTAAAATACTGATGTTCAGCTACATCTTCTTTTGACTCCTGACACACAGGACATCCTAGTTCGGGAGTCGGGGCACCAAATGAATGTACTGTACTGAATATGCTAAATAAATTATTATAATTATGATTATGATCTGGCTAAACTGGAAGCCGACCCCAACATAACTGGGAAAAGGCCGGAGAAAGAAGGCGACCTAGCCCATAGACATTGATAAACTCCCCAGAGTACGCTTACTGTACACGCTGTACACGCTTCATTATAATCATAATTTCAACCGAAAGACGTCCACTGCTGGACATAGGCCTCCCCATGCATCACCACAACTACCGGTCCTGCGCTTTCCGCATCCAGCGGATCCCTGCGACAACAGGGTCGTCGGTCCACCTTGTGCACACGCTTATTAATGATTATTTTCATTAGATATGTACCTTTATTTTTACTTTGATTTGAAAAATGGGAAGACAACCAAACGGCTACAAACAACGTAAGATGAGGTAGTGCATTCAAATCAGTGAAGCAGTCCAGTGAAAGCGATAGTATTACATAAGTTTATTCAGTGATAACAGCAATATCAGAATTCTACACTATGCTACGTATCTTATTTACGGTATGTCTGTGTATACGGTAAAAGAAAAGTTTACCGATGACAACTTTACACAGTCCCGGTTATTTTTATTGGGAAATATAAAACGACGAAGTGCTCGTCATTTCGTACATATTTAACCCTTCCACTCGACCAAACATGACTCCTGTCGAATGAACTAACATGGGAAGAAATTTATACACATTTTGTCTGTTTATTTTAGCTACAGTTTCTCACTACGATTTATCTTTTGTTTTTTATAATAATGCGTTCAGGGTGTTAATGAAGCTGGCACGCTTCCGTCGGACATGTTCGCGGAAATAATTCTAGTAGGTGATGCCTCTTCTGTGGTGTGGTGGTTCATTGGTGTAGTGCTTCTTTGCAATTATGTGAAAAAGATGTGCATCCTAGGTGCGCCGAATGTGGGCCAGCTCCAATAGTATCCTGAGTATAATTGCAGGTAGGCTAGACTGTTGTTTTTTTAATCACTGCTCCAGAATTTCTGCTGGAATTCTGTAGCAGTGATTCAAAAATTGTTTTAGTGTGCAAGTGAATTGTTTGGATTGTATTATTATAATATTACTAAAATAGTTTTTAAGTAAAAAATGATGTAGATTCCCGTCATGCGAGACGATAACACCAACAATCATTGAGCGGCTTGGCGCTTTGATCGATCTATCACCACTATATCAGGCTAATTGGCTACAATAGTCCTGTCGGTAACGATAGATAGATCGGTCCCAGTAAAATTATTATTATTATTATAGACCAAGATATTGGGCGCCAAAATAAGATAAACACCTGGACGAAATTATCATTACACCGCGTAAAAGGCAAGCGGATAGCCAATGCCACTGTACCAACCCAATTTATCAGATGTAATTATCATGTCACATGGTGTCAATGTAATAACAATAACGTTGTCATTTTCTCATGACTGTTTACTGTAGTGTTCACTTAGCAAATATTGCTTAAATTAGTATTCATAGTTTCGCAGTCACACACATATTAAACAATAAATCAAACACGTACCGAGCTCCTCTAAAAATCAATCATCGGAACCCATCTCTCGTCTTATCTCCCATCTACTTAAGCCCTAAAACGTCTCAACGGACCCAATCCACGTTTGGACAGGACCCCTCGTCACATGGTTTTGAAAAGGGAAAAGCCAAAGAATTAGGATCGAGTGATTTGGAAAAGCATTAAGAGTTAGTAAATCAGACGTTTATCGTTCACCGTTCACCTGTTGGCTGTTGGCCTAATACTGAACGAATGAATCAATCATTCAATGAACTAGAAACGATTTGTCAAGACCTCCTTTGACTAATGATTTTTATGTGTTTTTGATATGATGTTTGGTTTTAGTGGTAAAGTGGATGAATGATGGATGACAGTTCGGTATTGATTTAAAGGAAAACTAATTAGTGTTGTGTTGAAACGCCTAAAAATGTTTTGGTTCTATTTCACACGCGTGTTTTAACGGAGTGTGCACAATTCCAAGCTACAAGTCCGCGCGCATAGCATTAGCTTTTAAACCGCCAAAAATCATGTTAGGGTTTTCTTTTCCAGAATGGGTTTAGGTTTGACCACTACCTCACCTGGTGTTAAGCGATTGTGCGGTCGACGAAGACCATCAGATTAATAAAATAATAATACAGTAAAGCAGCCACTGACTTCAAGTTTTATCATGTTGTATAAATTCGTATCACTATAATATATGTATAAACACATACCTAGTTAACCTGATGTTTTTCCAGACGAAACACGTAATAAAGCCACATTAGTAATTAATTCATATGACTTAAACATGAGCAGTTCCATATTACATATAAACAAACAAACCCGAAATACATCTAAAGCTTTCCCTTTGTCCTTTTCAAAGGACACTTTTGTTTCGTAAACAAACCTCGATTATCCGCAGATTTGCCACAAAAATGATAAGTAAATACCAATATTTTAGGCAAACAACTTATATATCCCGGAGCCAACATTGTGTGAGCCCACGGGCCCTCTTTTGTGAGGAGGAACCGTACCTACATCTTACAGTTCGTTACGCCGACGGTAGACCATCTGTTATTTTTGCCCGTTACATATTTTAATGCTCCCGGAGGTTTCCCCTTAACCGTTTCCAACCCATTGGACGACTTAAATGAAACATTTAAATGCAATCTTAGGATTTGATCTGCAGTTCTTTCTTCAATGTCTGGTCGACATGATTTTTATGGACTTATTTTAATTAAAATTGATGCAGCGGCGCGGCGCGGCGTCTAGCTTTCATAGTTGTGTGGAAAACCGTTTTAGTTTAGTTTGTGTATCAATGTCAAAGTCAAATTTATGAATGCACAATGCGCAGTTATTGATGATAGTGAACAATAACTTGTGTGTGCTAAATTATCTGTCTATGGGTAAATAGAGTGTTCCGACTACGACTATTGATTGAATGCTATGCTAAATGAGGTAAGAATGTTTCAGAAGTTGGGAAATATGAAACGCATAACGCATCTTCTAGATTCCAGAGTAAGGATACAAAAAAACTAATTTAGGATAATGATAAAAGATAATATTAAGATTGAATCAAGAGTATTCCTAAGGATGGACCGAGATGGCTCCACTGTCTATGACAAGTTCAGATTAATGTAAGAAAGGGCAAGTTTATCGCCATTTCATGGGCACAATCCTAAATATTGGTCATTTCTTTCAGATGCCGAATTAAGCGTTTGACTCTATACGTCCTTCACGTGGATACCAATACGCCTATCAAACCCAGGTCCGCTTTCTATAGAACTTTAAACACACAAGAATAACTTTCTCAGTATTCAGAACAACAATATGTCATAAAACCTACAGAGACAATTCAAACAAGCCATCAGCAAGGCACAAATACTAACTCCCTACACAGTTCAAGTATTCCGCTTAAACAGTGAATAAGAAATTTCTACAATGGATGCTACAATACTGAATATTCCATTTAAATGGCAGTACATTTGTCTCAAAAGCTTTCTGAGTCGGGCATCATAAGAAATGCATAAGGTCGCAGGATAATAAGGATATAAGAAAACAACAATCGCAGATAAAAATATGAAAACACACATAATTGTTTTGTGGTCAGATTACAGTGCTGATAGGTATTCTTTTGTTGGTAGTAATTTAAATTTCTGTGTGTTTTTCGGCTAAAGACCCAGAAAAGACTAATTTGGCCTAGCCAGATAAAACTGCTAATTTCGAATCATAGGGGGCAGGCATATCGGATGTTAAAAATCAATCATCATCCATTGCAATACGAAATTAATATATGAAATGAGGGCATGTAGGTTCAAGGTAGGTACTCTTATTGAGTTCTCAATAAGATGTAACTTTACTGTCGGAACGTTATAGATGTGGTGACGGTATGAAAGCTATGATATAAATAATAATTGTATTTTCAAATAATTTAAAATTCAATTTATTTATATTCTTGTACTTAATTCGTTTACCTTGTAATTTAATTTGATTTAACTAAATTACTGTAATGATGGGAGAATTTGCCTGAAATAAAAACGATTTATTATTTTATTTATTAGCATTTAATGGATGGCCTTAACCTACTCATTCTGAGAAGAGGCCCGTGCCCAGCAGTGGGACAGTAATGGGCTGATGATGATAATTATATAAAAATGATGAGATGTCCCTAAGCCGTATAGCTAGCAACACTTACAAAATAAAAAATAGATAAGTACCTACTTAATAACGCAACCTACACAGATTTCAACTTTAAACACATGTAAACTACGGTGATTTCAAAATGACAGAAACTATCAAAAAGGTTATTTGTTGCAATGAAAACTGAACTATACTATAGTGTTAAACTATTAAGGTTTTTTATTTCAAAACATTGTCCTTTTATATTTAAAGCGCCTGACTAGGGTATTATTGAATAAAATTTTAAAAAGCGTACTTCTAATAAGGTTTTCTTAAACAATTTCTCATAAAAATGTTAGCTGACATTTTGTAGAATACCTTTGTATTTTTAGTCATTTCGTTTAGGGGCGGACTCTCGATTATAACGAGGTATACCGACGAAGGAATTATATTATTAATTCGTATTATACCATCCTACGTAAAAGGGAAAAATATAAAGATGCTATTTCAAGCTATTATGCTTAATTTAATGTTTGTCTTAGTTACCTTTTGCAGGTAGGTAAGTATCATGTTTTAGGGATCCGGAATTTTGAATCAGGATTATTAATTGCAAGAATGTAGTACATAAAGGTGGTTATAACAGAAGTAGATTAAACATTCTACCATGACGATGGTGTGGAAAGTACTCAACAATACTAAAATAAATTTTAAGCATGCCATGTCCGCATGCGGAATGCACTGTATGTGGGAATCAGGGCCGGTCGTTGTGGCGATTATTGTGAGAGGCCTATGACCAGCAGTGGACGTCATTCGGCTGAAATGTTGATCATAGTTTAGGTTCAGCTAATTGGAAAGCTTTTTTTAAATGATTTCTTAGGCGGAAATGGGTGTACTTAAGTGATTATAGAGCCTGTGGCCCTGTGAGGCCCTGTGGAGTTTATAAGATCTAATCAAAATCTATAAAACAATAAAAAACTAGGCTACCTCATCGTTCACTAAAACAATAAATCTTTTTAAGCTACTTACGTAGGTACCGACCCCTTCATCAACTTTGTTTATGGCATATGTAGGATGGCGAAACGAGCTAAAGGCCCACCTGATGTTTTGAGCGGTTACCTTTGCCCATTCGCCAAACTAAGACCTAAAGATGGAAATTCTCATGTGTGATTGCAATTTCACCGACATCACTGTTTAGCAGCAGAAATGGGTAACTATTAGTAACTACTTAGACATTAATGGAATTTATATCGATAACTTCGTGCTGTTTCGTAATAAAAACATTATTATATACATATACATTATTACTTATTATCATATATTTTTTTAGTTACCTACAATTAATTTAAAATAATTAATTTCTTCATTGGTTTTTTTTTCCTTAACAAATTCGTTGATTTAGAACACTTTACATTTTTTATTACAAAATAATGGCCGATAATAATTTTTACAAAAAATGAAACTTAATTAAGTTTTTAACAACGCCATCTGTACATTTTGGTTCGCACTAGCGTACCCGGTGGAGTTACGTGTGTCTGCCTAGATGCGAACCATCTGCTCGGAACGTTTGTTACCGATGCCAGCGCCACGGGATTTGCGGAACTTGGAGTAAAATAAAGTTACGCAAAAGCAAGCTGGAGTTCAAAAGTTTGTTTTTCGCTTCAGGATAACTTTACTTACAAAAGAGTGATTTTTTGCTCGCCTTACCTGTAAACAAAACATAATAAATAATTAAAATAGGCTTTTACGAATATAAATTTTGTAGTTCACAGTTCTCTCGTTGTTTCGGGTGCAATGGGGAAAAATGGGTAACATTTCGACGCGGACACGGCAAAAGCTCTGTAGCATAAGTAATTAATATTCTAGTCAACATACACGTCCGTCCGGTCGCGTCATCCCTCGTTCCCTATCAAATATTTACTCTCTGCTTTTATTTCAAATACAACGATGCGTCATAGTTCGTTCCGAATGTACTTACCGGTCCTGCGGTACCATACGCGGATTTTTGATATTGCGAAATATGACAGGTCAATGATACCGGTAGTAGGTACTAGGTACCTACATAAGTATTGTATTCAATGAATGCTAGAAATTGCATAATTATAATTTATAGCGAAGCCTTATTGATCATCGGCAGACAGAAGAACAGATGTCAATGAAAAGTAGGTAGTAGGCACTAAGGTAATATGTACTACGTACTAGAGTAGACATTACGAACAAAAAATATCGCGCAACTTGCTGCCCGCGGAGCACGAGTGAGAGTGCAGGAGCTCTAAAACGTGCTACAAACATTTTGTTCGAGGTGTCTTCTCTAGTACGTAGTACATATTACCTCAGTGGTAGAAGGTAAGTAGGTACTTACCTGTACATAATTAAATGAAGCAGCAAAGTACTGATTGGTGCTAAGCATAAAGGTATTATCATTTCTATATTACGTCAGTATAGAAAAATGTCTTTGGTGCTAAGTATGGCAAAACTTTGTCTAGATGTGTGATGTTCTTGTGAACCTAGTCAATGTTGTGAAATTATTTATATTCTAGGAAAATATGTGTTAGATTAGGTACTTAGTCTCATAAATAGATACAATAAAAACCGTTTTTTTTTTAGAAATATCTGTAAAGACGATTGTCATCTTAGTCTACCTGCGACCACGAAATGCTGCAAAGCTTTCGAAACGTCAGGGAAACCAATTAAATAATATACGCGAATTTATCCGGTTAAACTTTGTTTTATTATAATGTGTACTGATCGCGAAAACCTAAGAAGGTGACATTATCACCACTTCGCAAATTAGGATTAGGTGATTGTAATTTGTTGTATTTTTAGCAACGGAAAAACCAGCTGGAGAGGCATTATACCCTGGTCGCTTTCACATTCACGGGCACGTAGCCGTGCGTTTTTTGTTGGAAACGATACACTCAATGCCACAGCCACACCTATTAAATTTTCATTATACAATGTAAGGAGACATACATAACCATCAAGAATAGGTACGTAACACTGAATTCTCACGACAGACAGACGCACCTTGAGACGCTAATACGCATTACAGTATTCAGAACGGTACATCTGCGTCACCAGTACAATTTACAACCAATTGAAACGTATGGCCTGTTTACAGACTATACGCAGACTGTATTAACGACTATAGTCTGTGAATCATTCGTGTCTTTAATTCATTAAGCGTTCGAGACTCCCAGGAATCTTAACAATAGATTTTCTATTCTGTGTTCTTATTGCCACTTGAGAGGTTAAGTAAGATAATTTGCATCAAGTAGGTACTCCTACCACGGTAACTTGTGGAGCGCCTTCGATGAAAAATAGTATTAGATTCCCAATGAGCGCTTCAAAAAAAACCCGAAAAATAAGAGCACATTCTTCATTGAAGTGAAGCGCAGACGTATTCGTTACCACTTGGTCAAAAGTTTTCTCACTCGAGGTCTGTCAGCGAGCAATGGAACGCAGTATTTTGGGGGTCAAACTTACTGATCATGTTATAAACTCGATACTGCGTACCCAAACCAAAATTGCAGACGTAAGTCAGACGGCTGCCAAGTTAAAAAGGAACTGCACTGGCCACATCTACCGCATGCCGGGGGGCTATGGGCAAAACTCAAAACAGATTGGATCCCAAACAGCCGAAAATGAAAACACGGTAAGCCTGAAGGAGATGGCGGGATGAGCTGAATTCCTACATAAAGGATGGGCCAAAAATTGCTATAGACTGCGAAAAGTGAAAGAAAGGAAAGGAGGCCTTTGCCTTGCACTGGGACAAAACAGGCTTATAGAGAAAGGTAAGTACTGCTACTAATTAGTGCCTAAGTTTTCAATGTTCTAAGTGTTCTTTTAAGTTTTTAGTGTTCTTTTTGCTAAATAATGTGTAGATAAAAAACCGGCCAAGTGCGAGTCGGACTCGCGCATTAAGGGTTCCGTACTTCTCAACGACCTGATACCCCATAAAAACTGATTTAATTTACGAGAGTTTATCAAAAGACATCAACGCACAGTGCGTGAAATATGATTTTTTGCATGTTTTTCTTACGCAGGTGCCACCACATATGTCTATGTTTGTCTTATTTTTAGTATTTGTTGCTAAACTACATGATATGCACTATAATCTGACCAAGTTTGACGCTGGTGTGTATTACCGTTTTGAAGATAGAGTAGGAACAAAAACGTTGAAAAAAATGCATGTTTTTTGAGGTTTCTTGTATGGTTGGTTTTAGACTTTTTTTGTTTTTAGTATTTGTCGTGATACACCTCATAGCAACACATATTCTGAGAAGATTTCAACCGGTTACCTATTACCGTTCAAAAGATACAGCCCTGTGACAGACAGACGGACGGACGGACGGACGGACGGACAGCGTAGCGAGAGAAATAGGGTCCCGTCTGTCACCTTTCGGGTACGGAACCCTAAAAACGACTCATTTAAAGTTATTTATACTATTTTTATTGGAGTTACACCAATTTTACAATGAACAACACAAGTTAATAGGAGATAGGTATTGTACGTCACAGTAATCAGAATATTTTAGTGTCCAAGAGTAGACGGTGCTGAGCTTAGTTGAATCCATAACGAACTCAACAGGAACTAAGAAACATAGTTTTAGCTTTCTATGACACATCGTATACCACCACAATGCATCTACAATCTTACTATAGATAGTGGGACAAGTCTATAAAGTTTTATGGCGAACGAGCATGAATAAGCGAATGCCATACACCACACCAGCCATTTGCGGCTATGGAATAGAACATTTGATCACTTCCTGCAGGTGGCAAAACTGCTGTGAATAAGAGGTAGGTGCGTTCACAGACACAATATTTGGTCCATTTGGGAATACTAACCGCGACCTCCTACCATAGAAAGCCAGTAAATATGAAAATAATGACAATATTCCACCAAAAATTGTGCATTGTCTGATTTGTCTGTGTACCCACTGCAATGTTAAATATCATTGACCCACTGTGTGCATGTGTCCATATCAGTACTTTGTTTCATTATTAATGCGCGTCTATTTGCACACAAGATTAATACCATAATATTATTTTCTCCCACTTGGTCGGAAATTGGTTCTATATTTAAAAAAAAAAAATACATCAATCGGCTCTTTTCCGTACGCAACGAAATAACACGCAAGCAATATCCAACACGACAATAATATAAATTGCTGGACAATTTTCGTTTTTTTAATTATGCTAGCGAGGTTTTTAAGCACACATTTACATAAATTAGGTGTTTTTAGATACAAGATATTTATTATTTTAAAGGCAGAATGTGCATTTTTTTTTTCAAAAGTTTAAAAATGTAACCAGAACCGCGCGCAAACGAATTGGCGCAAATGAAAATTAGATACTGTCATACTGTTGAATTAATTTGTGTATTTATATACAATATTGCTCGGACGTCAATTGCTTTATTTCAGGCTTCGACAGTAATGTACTATTTTTCAGTACATTTTCGACATTTAACAGACGCCATCATTATCCTAACCGTTACCATTGGAGTCCGTTTCCAGGTCAATAAGATGCAGCAGCAATACAAGCTGTTACTTAAGTCTGTTATAATGGCCTCAAGTTTTAACATCGGAAGCCTTTTATGACATGTAGGTAACCCGACAAACTCCCAGTCACACCTTTTGAAAATATGCAGTACTGTACCGAGTATATTATCATATAACGGTACATCTTAACTGTCGGTAGTACGACGCCGATGCACGCATCTGCAGTGCATTGTGTGTGATTGTGAACAATTTGCAATGAATGCATCGAGTTTTATCGCCTACACTGAGTAATTACGATGCAGAGAGAAACGAATGTAAATCAAGAAGCTTTAGTTTTACATATTTCAGTGCAATTCGTAAGCTCTCTCAACACGGAAGTATTTTACGTTGAGAACTAAATATTTAGTATCTCATATGCATTTTTAGGTCCGCAGACGTTTAATACAACTCGTATACACAACATAACCAACCCATTACTGTCCCACTGCTGGGCACGGGCCTCTTCAACAACTCGTATAATCCAACAAATATTTTAGGGTGACGTCACGTTTGTCAAATAAAGCTACGGATCCGCAGCTTGGTGTCATCAATGTTGATACAAGCTGTTGTCCGTCTCCCTTATGTTATTCTTATGTCGCTTGTAGACACATAAAACTATTGGGGGGTGATCTATTCTCTTTCTAAGACCACACAACGTTGTTTAACATTCACATCATCTAGCCACATGTACCTATTCCAAACAATTTAGTTCGAGCCAGAATGCATGCGTCTTTTATCGCCTTGCCATTACGATGCAGACTGCAACTCCAACTATCTATTCGCCAACTAATAAGCATAGACTTAACTGCACGTCTCGAGTTCTCGACCAGACGCGCTTAAGACACAAAATATGCATTTCAAGTACTAGTTTATCACAACGGTACACGTACGTCACTAAACACGCATCCGTACCTATTGTAAATACTTTGTAGAGAATGCATTGGTCGCTTAACGCCATTACCGTGTCTCGTTCACGCGGACGAATCGACTTGAACGAGGGAAGAATATAAAATTTATAATTATAGACGTTATGAATATTAAGTGTGTGGGTATTCCAGTGTCGTGATATATGTAGGTGTGAATGGGTAGTATTGTTTTAGAGGAAGGATGGGAATAATGATGAGTTATGGAAAGTTAGAAATTAACTACGAATTTATTTTTGACATTGATGATATGGATGGTGATGCTGTCTACTAAAAAACACAACATGATTTGATGGTTTCTTGGACTTGTGCTTTTAATATACACGATATAGGGAGCCCTTCCGCATCCCAGTTTTCACAATATGTTGTTACTTGCCAGGGTTGCTTTACAAAAGCCGCACCTAGTCGTGCGTTTGTTAACGAGCTCATTAGTAACTGTACGCCCAGTTCCTTTTAACAAAGTGGACTTTCATTCATAACATAGGGAGTTTCTGGTTTTACGCAAAGCTACTGTTCTGTGACCTAGTCATTCTAAGGTGTTAAGAAACAAATTTCAGGCCTCATGGCGTAGCACTTACCATCCATCGTGATAAGTGTTACGAATTTTGTCTAATAAAAAATCCGTGAGACATGTCTTGTCGATATGAACAGCCTATAACTACATATTAATCGATCTTCCTCGCCTACAGGCATGCACGTAACCAATACCAACTTTTATTATCCAATTTAACAGCCGCATACGACAAGATCTACACTCCTCAAGAAACTAATAAGAATACGATGCTTTGTTATTTTACAGCTCTCGTAAACACAGATAGAGTATGTCTATCATGAATTTTAGTTTACTGTAAAATAACTGATGATTATCAAGCGAATCGGATAATAGGCAGTAAACCTATCATTTACACTAGTTCTTTGTTGTAATGTGAGTATATTATGACCTTCATGCTCTAATTATCTTTAAAACAACGCGGAAGATACATCAGCATATCGGTGGTTTAATTGAAGTTATTTATATGAACAGACAAAATGACCGACATAGCTTGTAGGTGTAGGATCAGCAAGCTAAAATGCCAGTAGAGTGGACTGGCCATGTCTGTCGAAGTATCGATGGCAGTTGGAGCAGACAAGTCCTTAAGAGGAACCACAAATCTGCAAACGCAGCATAGAAGGCTAAAGCTGTAGAAGACTGGATGCAGAAGGTGGAAGAGGACCAAGTGTTGTGGTGCAACTTGGGAGAGGCCTATTATTATTATTAAATTTATTTATTCATGTAACATAGACTCATAGTGTTAGTAACAGATTACTTAGAAACTATGTTAGTATGTACATTTTTTGTTACTGTTCCCGAAACTACTACCGCAAGGTCACGGGTTCAGCTGAAACCTTGCAGCAGTGGTTCAGAAACACACAGTCTAGCCTGCTAGCTAACGTCATTAGAATGCTGTTGTTGCTGGCCCGAACCCTATGGACCAAGGATGCTCATCGTTTCCGCATGACTGCATAGAAGCAGTCTGTGCGAGCATCCGCGAACATCCCTAAAGCTGCAGTATCGAGGCAGCCCCAGCAGCACCTGAAGGCATTATTGTATTGGACACGAAGGGCGCTGCATGTTTTTTGAGTGTAATGTGCCCACAGACTGCTTGTGTAATACGATGTGCAGTAAGCTCTAGACTAGTGATGTGCCGAGTCAGGTAGAATCGAGTAAGTACTCGAGTACCTTGTAAGTACTCATGTACTCGAGTTCTCGAAATAATGTACTCGAGTTCTCGAAATAAAGTACTCGAATACCTAACCGAGTACTAAAATCACGACTTCTTGTTGTTGAGTATAAAGCCAACATGTGCGCTGCAGCCGGGCAGGCTTTAGTAAAAAATCAACCTTTTTTTTATTGGTCTGAGCCAGCGGGTTGTCTGTCTTCTGTCTTTTTGTTTTCAATTATCCGTAAACGAAGAAAGTGACCATGAGACAAGTAGGTATTACAAACTGTGAATATGTAAGTGAGATGGACGTATATTTCTATTCGTCGTGTAGGTAATATAAAGTAAACAATAGTACTAAAAAGAGTAATTTGTGGTTGGCATAAATACGAGTTAAGGTTAAAAAAAAATATTTTTTTTAATTATTAGTTTAACCCACTGTATGAGGCAAGCGGGCCTAAAAGTTACTGGTGGTTAATTAATCATAATAATAGAAAAGAGTCTGTGATTGTGTGGAACCCGTAAAACGTAAATATTATTTTGACCAATAGTGAAGTCACTACAATAACTATACATGTTAAAAGTTCATTTAAAATTGTTTTGATAACAATAACTAAGGTGAAAACGTCAGAATCCGGAAAAATTCAAGTTTTAGAGCTTTTCGCAAATTGAGATCTCTTCAGATTGTAAAAACTAATAATATTTGGCGAACTGATTGACGTCTTTATTTTGTCTAGATAATTTATCAACAGTCGTAAAGTTTTTTTAACTATTAGTCTGTGGTTATATAATGTATCGCAAACTTGATTGTAATTTTTCTATTTAGATCTCATTAAATTTTCCTACTAATTATAATGTTTAATTTAGGAAGATTATTTAGTAAGTATATAATTGAAATATATATTATATTTTTTATTTTGAAATTGACTGATCAATAAACAATATTGTTATTATATGACAATTTTTTTGTTGCTTGTGTTATTGGAATTGAGAATCGTTGAGGTATTCGAATCTAATGAAGTACTCGAGTACCGGATCTGGTACTCGAGTACTAGATTCGAGTCAGTGACTCGAGTACTGACTCGATTCTTTTTAAAACGAGTACTAAAGTACTCGAGTACCAAAATTGGCGGTCTCGGCACATCACTACTCTAGACAGCGTAAGTTTGACCTCCTTAGAGATACGCGCGAATCTGCGGGCAATCATGTTTGCTCTTACACACAGCGCCCTCCAGCAGTGGACTGCGATAGACTGAGTTGATGATATGAACAAAGTAACTTTTCATTCATCGACAGGTTTATAAAGAATTAAAATGATTGACTATAAGGACTTGATCTAGACGACAGCGGCAGCAGGGCGGCGAGACTTAGAAGTTAACACTGCATACATTTAAAGAGAGATGTATAGCATCTCTCTTTAAATGTATTTTTTGCATAATATTTAGGAGCAATAGTTAACGTAACACTCAGAAAAGCTGCCTTATCAACAAAGTACAGAGATTTAAGCAAAAAATAAAAACCCCACATCGTGTAATACAAAATAACGCACAAAATCATAATTAATTCCTTAAATAATGAAACTTTAATAATAATAACAAACGCTGGAATAGTTTGCTGTAGACACCGTAATGCACATCACATGTCGAAACCATTAGCGAGTGTGTAGCTCCGTCTGAATAGGCCTTTAGATGGGACTTCAAATGTCACGGATTACTAAGCTACTGGAAGAGGCCAGTGCAATGGGGCGTATATACAAGGTGAAAACCTAAAAAGTCGTACCTACTTTAAACCTAATTTTATCGTTATTTTTGTATCTAATACTAAAAGTGTTGTCAGTTTAGTTGGATATTTGTTAATAAGTATTTTCTTCTCTCGTAATTTGTTTAGTTCATAAAGTATATATAAGTAAATCTTTGAAATGTCAAGACTCTAAGGTGACGAACTAAGGTGTAATTTTATTGTTTGTATTTATTTTATGTAGGAATATTTTTAGATATACCTACATAGCCAAAGAATAAGACTGAACCTGTGTACAGACGTAGTTAAAGACGATAATTTATTTTGTCATTCCGTGGAACTCGAGTCATCAGGTTGATTCCAATTAGATTCATATTAGACTAACGTCAATCCGTACTTTTGAATTTAAAATTAGAAGTAAATTATTTGAATATTTTGTGTTTTTAGAATTAATTAAACATTATTAGAATTGAATTTGTTTATATTTTAAATAAAAAATATACATACCTACCTAAATTGTTGTCACATTTTTACATTGGAGCTGAATTGGGATCGGAATTATTTTCAAGAGTAACCCCACCCCAGAGGTAAATAAAAGTAAAAAGAAACATGAAGTAACTTTCAAGGCTAGGAACTAGGAACCATCAAAAATAGTATTAACGTAGGTACTTATATTATTTTCAAGTGTCTTCTCAGCAAACAATACAAGTCCGATGGCTTACAGCTGCGCTCGAGACTAATGGACGTGTGTTATTTTTCATTTACTAAAAAAAAAATCTACTGCTACTAGGAAATAAATGAATCTCCCATCTGTTACTGAAAATATCATAAGAGTAAAAACTTGAAAATATCATAGACGCGGGTAGGTATGTACATGTTTTATTTGATTTATTTCAAAAACACGTGTTATCAATCCACGCAAACATTATAAAAGATTACTTCATCTCAGCTATAATACCTTCAGATAACAAGGCCTTGAACGCGTAATCTCAAAAGCCGGTTCCCGAACTGGTACATCTACATCTGTGTCACTAGCCCGCGGCAACGGAGGTGAAGCGTCATACACAAATGGGGGACATTATAATAGGACGATACGCGATTTCAGAGCTCAAGGTCCCAGACAATTGTGCCGGTTTCAACGCTGTCTTGAATGGCTACCCAGAAGTTGTTCAGTGTTGAATAGATGATGGAGCGGTTGCTAGGCTGGTTTAGTAAATGAAATGAAATAGGTGTACTTTTGTTATAGACGACATGAACTAGCTAGAGAGTTAACATAAGATCGTAACGGAGTTCATTCCCTAGTAATTTTGACACGGTCAAAAATAGGTTTCAGATCAACTCAAGTAGCTTTTTGAAAGAAGAATATATCTCGGCTATTAAATTTCATAGTCGCCTCTACCAAAATACACACACACACACATCACATGAATAATTCAAGCAAAACATAATCTAAGTTCACAAGTAGTCCCTGGTCGGTTCAACACAAAACGGGCACATAAATAATGCAACTAGAGTGACGTCATACGCAGCGCCCGCGCCGTTTGTAAACGAGATCACATTTGAATTGTTATGGTATGCTCAGTTTAGTTCTGCTATGACGAGTACGGTGCGGATCTTAGAATCAAAGGATACGTCATTCTTTAGTCATTACTTACATTAGGCCGTGTTGTAAGAACCTTCAAACCTCCAAAGCAACGATCGAAATTTTGATTTAAGGTGAATGCTACAGGGTAGCCCGCGAAATTCAATATTATTGGCGTTTTTTGCGAATTGTAGCTTTATTTCTTGTTGTATATCGGTCGAAATATGATTGGCGGAAATAATAACAATATATCTACTGAATAATACTCTTAAAAAATATTAACTAAGCTCTATAAGCTGTACAAACTCGATAATATTAATTTACGATCAAATTATCGATTTTCGAGCTTGTAGAGCTTATAGAGCTAGGTTTATATTTTTTATGAGTATCATTCAATAGATATATTGTTATTACTACCGCAAATCATATTTCGATTAATACAGAATGCGAAATACCACTACAATTTGCAAAAAACACAAGAAATTTTGAATTTCGCGGGCTACCCTGTAGCATTCACCTTAAACAATCGAACAAGAATGACCGTTGTTGAAGTAATCCAATGCATTCTAGTCTGTGCCTGACAATCGTTTGTGTGATACGTTTGTAAATTGGATCTACGTGGGACACTCAGAAAGTTTTGCGAAACTAAAAAAAATTGTTCTATACGTACATATATTTTTATCAAATCTTTTCAAAGTACTTTCCACCAGCCTCTATACAAAGATTCATGCGCCTAAACCAGTTTTCAAAACACTTTTTCCAGTCCGCCGCAGACACCTCGTTTACAGCCTGCTCGAACGCAGCCAGCGCATCTTCCGGCGACGAAAATTGTATCCCTTTGAGCTGATTTTTTATTTTTGGGAATAAAAAGAAGTCACACGGTGCTAGATCAGGGCTGTAAGGAGGGTGACCCAGGAGTTTGACTGGCGTGCTGTCCAGGAAGTCCCTCGTTTTGAGTGCGGTGTGCGCAGGTGCATTGTCGTGGTGGAGCAGTAGCCCGCGGAGCCCTGTGTTTGGTCGCTTGTTGCTTATAACAGAGAAAACTTCTGGCAAACATTTGGTAGTATACCATTCGGCATTAATGCTTCTTTGATCCCGTAAGGGAATTGATACCAAGTGGCCAGTCAAATTAAAAAAGCTAGCGATCAAAATCTTACCCCCGCTTCTAGATCGCTTCACTTTGGTAGGCGTTGGCTCATTTTGAAACACCCAAACAGTCGACTGGCGCTTGGTTTCTGGGTCGTATTGATAAATCCAGGACTCATCACCTGTAACGATGTCGTAAACACGCCGAGACGAGCCTGCTTCAAATTTGTTAAGCATATCACGGCACCATTCCACCCGGGCCTGCTTCTGAGCATCGGTGAGGTTGTGCGGCACCCAGCGTGATACTATCCTCCTCACGCGAAGATGGCTGTGTAGAATCTCGTGAACGCTTCCCGATCCAATCTTCAATATGTGTTGAATCTCCTGATATGTAATTCGCCTATTGTCTTGGATTAAATTTTTCACTGCTAGCACGTTTTCTTCGGTAACAGCCGTCAAAGGGCGACCGCTTCTTTCGTCATCCCCCAAAGTTGGTCGACCGCGCTTGAATTCGTTATACCAACGATACACGGTTGCCTTGGAAGGGCCTTCATCCATGAATGCCATTTGAAGTCTATCGTACGATTCATCCGGTTTCAGGCGACACTTGAAATCGTATAAAATCATAGCTCTAAAATGTTCCCGGCGCAGATCCATATTTCAGTGAGACACAATACTTTGAATTAACTCGCAAAAAATGTGGAGGGAAATTTTGAAATTGGAACTTACTTATTTTTACTTATAAATAATCATATTTTCGAAAAACATTATAACTGGCCAGTCTCCCATATATAAAAACTTTTTTTCGCAATACTTTCTGAGGGGCCTGGTATATAACCTACCTTTTGTGAAATATCTTAGTAGGTATTATAATAAAACAAATTTTAACCGGATTAAATCGCGTATATTATTTAAATTGAAATTCCTGACGTTTCGAAAGTTTTGCAGCATTTCGTGGTAGCAGGTGTGTGGCTTGGTGTTTTATTATAATGTGTAGTGATCGCGAAAACCTAAGAAATTATTACCTAGTAGGTGTTAGGTATCATAAAAGCCGATTTTCTCTTTGACAAGAGCGAGTGTGACAAAAACAAGGCAAATTACAAAATGTATTTTTAATGTAATCACATGTAAACAAGGTTTTAGGCAGGTTCTGCGAAGTACCTTTTATCAGAATCTCAACAATCGAGATCCGAAATATCCAAACAATCGAATGTTAGGGTTGGCAGTAGTTCGAGTGACGACAGCATGCACTGATGTTAGCTAGTTTAAAAATTCGACGATAACATTCTACAAAATGTCGATCACAATTTCCCCAACGTCAGGTAAATATATACGAAGAAGAGGCATATGCTATGCATATTTTGGGCATATTTGGGCGACAAGTAACGTAAAACCTCAATACTCATATTTTCCTTGTTTCTCTATCCCGAAATAGTGACAGATTATTGAGAAAAATTTTACTCGGTCAAAGCCGATGTTGTATTTAGGTACAAATTATCCAATTGAGGAAAATCGGCTGAGAAAATATGGCTCTATTTCCAAAAAATTATGGCTCAACCTGTCACTTCCGAAGTATGTCATAAAATATTATTTGTTGATTATTCAAGTGGTTTTATTCAATAATCATAAGGTGTGACTTGACTAATTGACTTTTAAAAAAGCAAAGCAACTCGACTCGTATATATCCAAAGGTATAAATAACCATGTTTTTTTAATATAAAGTTGAAATAATGTGACAGCTTTGAATGACGAAGATAGTAAAATAATCTACGAGCGTTAAAGAAATATCTATAAGGAAAGGTAAACCCGGAAATAAGCCAGGAAATAAACAAGCCGGAAAAAAGAAATAAGCGAAGTCACGCTCATTAAACTAATTATGTTGGATACTGATCATTTTTGGCATTCACTGACCTCTCTATTGATTTTTAACCGACGAAAAAAAGGAGGAGGTTCTCAATTCAACGCGCATATTTTTTTTTTATGTATGACCACGCATAACTTTTTACAGAGTGGCCCGATTTTGATGATTCTTTTTTTAATGCATAGGGTATATCTCGAAGTTGGTCCCATTTTCATTTGAAAATCAAAATCCACCCCTAAGGGTAGGAAAACAGGGGATGAGTGCTTTTTCACCCACTGAATTCTTACTTGTTAACCAATTCTGTTGAAACTTAGCATACATAAAATGTAGTTCTAGACAGGAGACCTGGATTTAGATTTAAGCCACAAAAAAACTAAAAATAAAACTTTTTAACAAAAAATTGAACCGACGAAAACAGAAACTGAAAAACGAAAAATAAAATGAAGCTTTTAGTCTTAATAACTATTCTCTTAACTAAACTTATGTAAATAACTTATTATGAGTCGGCGCCAATCAAACAATCAACGAAGATCATTAAATTACTTTAAAGAAATAATAAAACCAAAATAACGTCAAATACAACGTGAAATTTTCAACGATAAACAATAATAACTTCTTAGGTTTTCGCGATCACTACACATTATAATAAAACAAAGTTTAACCGGATTAAATCGCGTATATTATTCAAACAAGTATAATAATTTCAAATTATTGACGACCTCTGTGGTCTAGTGGTTCGGGTGTCGGACTGCTGATAACGAGGTTGTGGGTTCGATTCCCACAGGACACAAATATTTGTGTGATGAACATGAGTGTTTGTGTTGGTCTGGGTGTTGCTTATGTATTATAAGTATGTATTTACAAAAAAAATGTATATAAGTATTATATCCATTGTCTAGTACCCATAATACAAACTCTGCTTAGTTTGGGACTAGATGGTGCTGTGTAAAAAAATGTCCCAAAGATATTTATTTATTTATTCGTAAGTGAAAAACTCTTACTAGCCCCCTAATGCTCGTGACTTCGCTCGCGTGCTTAGTATATCGAATGAAAGTATCCTATATCGTTTTCTAGGTTTCACACTACATCTGTGACAATTTTCAATCTTTTCAAAATTCGTTCAATTGTTCAGGCGTGATTGAGCAACAAAGCAAAAAGTTTATACGCATTTTCAAGCGCAGATCTATAGATCGCGTGCTTTACTACCGGTTGAGCCATGAACGCGCAAAGACGCTATACAAACTTACGTATTATTTATACGAAGATAGTAGGCGTAAAGTGACAACCCTCGCGAACTAATATTAGTTTCTTGTTTCATTCAGTTGGTTGTAAATTTTACCAGTTTACTGTTTTGGCACAGGCGGCGACAAACTTATATTTGCCGCTTCGTGAATTAGTTCCCATTGTGTTTCACTTTACTACACTCAACAATAGAAACGAATCTAACGGTACATACTTTGTATGCAGTTTTAGTGCATGTTTATACTGCATTTGGGTGGTTACGATTCAACAAACAATGCGAATGAGTTAGCAGTTGTGGTATAAAATTGTAGGGGCAGACGAGTGAAGTGCTCATCAAAATCTTTGGCACACTTTTCCTATGTAGTGTGGAAAATAACAGGCGACATACGTCCAATATCCAATTGTGTCCCTTATTGATTCTGTTTTTTTTTCATCAATAGGTATTAACAAGACTACCCGAAATGACATTGAATACATAATAAATATTATTATATCAGTTTACATACGTAATTTACTTCTAAAACTAGAATAAGTTCTATTACATTTTATTTACAACCATTCATAATTTTATTTAAATACAACTCATCACATATAACAGAAATAAAATTCTAAAATTCCACCTATTTTAGCCTACAGCTACACTATCGTAAATCTAAGAACTATACATCTAATAATAGTGGTACACGAAAAAATATTTGTCGTGTTCGTAAGTCGTCCGTGAATTCAGTTTTTACGATGTGATGTTACGAAAGGACATATTAAATGAAGATTCAATATGTTAGGGTGGGCTGGGCTGCGACACCATTAGGAAGTGGTGGCACGGAAAACCCTCGGAATGTGATGCTGTGTTTACTAGTGTAGGTACTCGACTTGCGTACTGGCGTTGTTAAAGTTTAGTGCAGACGTCTATTTTAAATTGTTAAACGGTGTATAGATAAAATCCAACTTAAAGCATTGATTGTACGTTTGTGAATCTGATTATAACATGTAAATCATCTGAAAAGTACTCTAAGAACAATGTCCACTTATGTTTATAAGAACTGGTTTCTGTCTTTTATAAATTAGGTCCGAAAATCTTAGCTACACAGTAAATTTTAATACTTCATCAATTTGTATAGTCATGCTTCATCATCACTGTATTAATAATCGCATAATCGAATTACTCTAGATGCCAATTCACGCCATAGTGCATATGTAGTTATAATCAATGATTTTATACGTGGAATATAACTGTGACAGCCATCTGTCTGTAGCCATATTTTTTTTTTAAATAAATTATTATTATTTTTTCTTATTTATTTCACTACACCAATTCGCAACTTTCAAATTCTTGAAAGCTCTTTTTGTTTATACAATAAATATTTTATCGAATTGAGAACTAACATACAAATTCATTTAACACAAAACATTGATACGAACAAACACTCGATTTGTTCCATTAAATCAATTCTAGTATTTAGACCAAGTAATATTTCAAGTGTAATGGTATGTGTAAACAAAGCATTGGCACAGATTCCAATGAAATGAAAGGATATGCGCGGTGGAAAAGCTCTCGACCCGAGCTTGCTCCAGGTGGAAATATCTTAGCTTTGAAATCTTTTAGTCTGGCAAAGGCTGACATTAAACTTCAAGTGGCAATCTGGCACATAAAAAGACGTTTGGCCCGTATCGCGTGTAAGATTTATTAATATTTTGTATTTTTTTTATATACAACATAAAATGTCTATTTTGATTTCTTCTCGTCAGACTAAAATGTTGGTAATTGGAAGATTTACAACGTCTACAAGCTGTATTGCTTTACTAAAATATTAACTTCAATTAAATAAAGACTTTATTTGTGATCGTTAGTTTTAGTCACAACGATAATTTCTTACTTCAAACAATAAATACAAAAGAGTTGTTGCCGACAACGTTAAAATTTACTAAATGTACGCCGTACTTTCAAAGAAATGGGTTAAAACATAAAGTGTAGCAATTTTATTATTTGTTGTCTTACAACGACATCCAATCTTCTGTTCTCAAGTCATCAATTGGGTTAAAAAGCGTGTAACGGAGTGAGTGAGCCAACTTTCTAAGATCTGTCTCGTTATTGTGACATACAAATCTTTAAATTACACATTGCAGCGAATTCTAGGAGTCGTGTCAACTTTTATTGAGCAATTACTTGGATATTACTTCTTGTCGAAGACGTATGAATTATCTCGTTAAAATTGTGCAATCTAAAGAATATTTTCCTTATCTTTTTAAGTCACTTAAAGTGGGCACTGACGATGTATCCATTCAGACGCCGTTTTAATGACTACATCCAAAAAGCTTGACTTGTTCTAAAAATAACACACGTTTTCAACATTCCGGACAGATTTTGGAATGTGTCCACGCCATTCGGACTGTTGGATGCAACGTCAGTGCCACCCTTTAGTTTGCTAGGCTAGTGAAGCATGTAAAGCCTGTAGCAGAGATTATTTTTTTAGCTTTACTCTGAGCTATAACTTCAGCTTTGGTCTGAATGATGTATGGTAAGTCGGCCTTGCATGCAATAAGCAAGATCAAAAAACGGTGACAAGCTAATAAGGGGTATTAAAGACAGGCGTTGCCAAAACAAATACAAAAGGGTGATTTCCTCAATTACCTATAAATAAACAGAGCCGAAGCCTAATCTATCAAAGCAAGTGGGCGTCACTAAGCAACTCAATCTTCTAAATAGGCTGGTGCTAAAATTAAACTCAAATCTATTTACAGACGGAAACTAAGAGTAATTTCTTAAAGAGCAAAGTTCTCGACAAAAAGAAATCAAATAAACCCATGTCATAAATTATTCATATTATACTAGAACTTAAGTAAGACTTTTTAAAAGAAAACTGTCCTCTAAATTGAACTGAGGATATCAAAGTATGTCCACAGAGCCACAGACGAAATTGATACACCATAAAAAAATCTTACATCCATTTCAACAACTAAAAATACCTTCTGCCGCATGGAGATGAATGAACTAACAAACCATCAATCCATCTATCAAAATTGGCATCACAACGCCGTACCTACATAGATTTGTTCAAAATTATAACGTCAAACAGTTATATTGAGGAAACTATAAAATCTGTATAATCGTAAAAGCTCACTTGGGTGGCAGCCAAGAGTCGACTGAATCTGATTCTGATAGCAACGACTAAACTTCACTAACGGCCAAAAATTAATATACGATCTATTCATGATTTGCCCTAGTAGAGATAGAAATTTGACATAAGCTCCGTACAACTTACGTCAACTATCTCTGGTAGGGCAAATCGCGGATAGATAGGATATTAATTTTGGCCGTAAAAGTACTGATATCTTTTATTAATAGCCAAAATAAGACCGAGAGGAAAAAAATGTGAAATGTGAATGGTTCAACTTAGTTTGACTGTTCTCTTAACTTTCAATCTCAGTCTTATATTCTGTCTACAAAAAACAGACAATATATTATTTTTAGTTTAGTTTAGTTGACGCTGAGCAGAATAGGCGCCAATGAAAATAATTCGACATACAACACGATGTTCAATGGATCTAGTTCAGAACTTCAGGAGCCAGGAGTTTTAGCGTTTATTGCATTTCAGGGTGGGGGGGTACTCTCGACAGTTATAGCATCATCACAAGCTCATGTATTTTCCATATAACTACGTGTCGCTGTGTAAGTTAATATTGGAAATCAATGAAGTTCCTTTGATAGGGATTTTGATATACACTGATTATTATCACGGAGATTTTAAGTGGTTAGTGGTCAATGGTGCTGTCTCTTACTAGATAAACAATTTTGAAACACATCTATGTAACTGAGGCATTATTAAATGCATATTTCATTAGTTTTATCACTGTTGCTCTTATTTCTAATAGTTTTACGATTTATCTCTTTGAGTTCATTTTTGCAGTGGCCATTTAAGGGCTGACTGATGAGGATGACCTTTTTATTTATTATAACTAATATCTATCATCTATCTAGTTCCGTGTGTGTCGGACGTAAAGAATTGCACTACCCTATATCTTCTCATGGGTGTCGTAAAAGGCGACTAAGGGATTCACCAGAGGATGGGCAGCAGCGTTCTCTGAGTATTTAATCACCCAACTGCGATCGCCAACTCGCCTGCCAAGCGTGGCGATTATGGCATATCCCCTCTTTTTGGGAGAGGCCTATGTCCAGCAGTGGTCGTCTTTCGGCTGAAATGATGAACATCTATCAGGTATTGTCGCTAGGCATTGTTGCTATGTTTAATTTGTATGACAACCGGGACCGAAAGCTTAACGTGCTCTCTGAAGCACGGATGGGTCTCGAATGGGCAATAGTATTAAACATCATAACTTATCAGCACATCGCGGAAAGCGAGTATTAATTCTCTTTGTAGGTAAGTCTTAACGACTATTAGTAGTTGCTCTAATAAAAGTAACAAAAGAGAAATAAATCCGGAACCCCGGGAGAGTGTCGTTCACGTTGTGTTACTTTCATTGTTATGTGTTTTTCTTAGACGACAATGTTTAGTCGGATGAAAGTTTTCGAGTAACAAGAAGTAATCAACGGGAAAATTTCTTCTTAAATTTTTCCGCAAATAATAATATGTATTCATAGTCATTGAAGCGGAAAATCATGAATCATAATCGGGGATAACTCATGTAGGTATTTGAACTTAGGTCTATAAATTAGGATGGTGAAATGAGCTAAAGGCCTACCTGATGTTAAGCGGTTACCTTTGCCCGTAACAACTGCAATACCACCTAGGCTGTTGCCTAAAATAATAATATTGTCAAATGCCCGATAAAAGAATCTATATCATCAACATCATCATTATCAGCCTTCACAATCCCCCTACCGGGAATAGACGTCCTCTTTTTTATGCCAATCAACTCAGTCCTGCGCTAGTCACATCCAGATGATAGAAAGATCAAACCCATCTTGAAACGATACACCCTTTAATTTCGTTATTGGACAAAATTAAAGACTCTCTTATCCCAATACCAACACTAAAGCTAAGGTCCTACAGATTTTTATAGCAGATCCTTTCATACATCCGTAGGGAAAAATTAGCTTACAAATCTATATACCTAGATATCTGTATCTGCGAATCTATTTAGATAGGTACCCAGTTTGTCAATAAAAACCGGCCAAGTGCGAGTGGGACTCGCGAACTAATGGTTCCAAACACATACATTTCATGTCTTTATTTGCATTTTATTATCATTATTAAACTACAGAGTATGCACTACTATCACACAAAGTTTCACGCTTGTATGTATAACAATTTTTTTACAAACTTTTATTTAACTTGCAATGTTTTTAAGATAGAGCAGGAACAAGAAGCGTTTAAAAAATGCTTTTTTGAAGTTCTTTGTATGAGGACCACCGTCAAGTTTAAACGTTTTTTTAGTATTTTCAATGATAGAGGCCAAAGTAACACATATTCTGGGTAAAGGTAAAACCGATTATCTGACATGAACCAAAACATGTCAGATAATCGGTTTTTCCGGTAAGAGGACGTTTTGTAAATATTTCAATGGTATCTGGGTCTATATTCATGTATTATAAAGTATGGTTATCTGGTCCCTTGTGCCCTGCACAATAGATGACCTATTCGCCGCCACTGAAAACGCCATTAAAGTAGCCACGTTCTACTCGAAAAATATTTAAACACAATAGTTGTGCTTTTTTGAACCATATGAAGAAGAACTGGTTATCTACCTATTACGGATAAAAACATACAGCCCTGTGTGAGACAGACAGACGGACGAACAGACAGACGGCGCAGCGTAGACATGGCAGAGTAATATAGTGCCATTGCCACGCTGGTTTGTTTTGACGGAATCCTAAAAAAGCTGACAAAAAGTAAATAAAACTGTAAAACTTACAAGTCTCGGGCAAAACCAATCCGTATTCTTTACAAATGGGTTCGTTATTGAAGCATGGCATATTATTGTAAGTTCACAATAAGACGTATACTTATACTAAGTCATCTGCCTACATAAATTGGCCTACATAATCTTCTCCGAGCATAGAATTAAGTATATGAAAACGTAATTAAACATTTTATTTAAAATCCCAGCAACCTTAATTGGCATCAAAAATTATTTGAACAATCATACAACAACATTAGGGTTGTCGAAAATATCAACAAGAGTTTTGAATTACAACATTTTTGTGGAATTAATCATTTCGTTTGTGGTTCGACCGATATTCAATTACTACAAATAAGGATGTCATTGAAAGTTTATAAAATTTTATCATTTGATTTCATTACTGATGATTGGTTCAGCTATTATATTAACATCAATCATCGTATGGGTCCATCTGACACTAAATAATTAATCGCTGATCGCGATAAGGCCGCCATTTGTACAATAGTTTAAATGCATATTCAATGTAATGTTTTTTTTATGGTGTACAATAAAGCACATATAAATAAATAGTTATGAAGTTTATTGTCATTTATCATGTAACACAATTCACATGATATTAATGATACCGTGAAGTATACGCTAAAGAAAATTCTGAATTAAAACATTTCTATTACCACGAAAAGGGTAACATTTTCTTACAACACTGAATGTTGTCTATCATAATTACGAGGAAAACAATGGTGGTAGCCCTACATAACAGTACCGGAGACAGGGGAGCGCACAAAACCGAATGCCTTAATTTAATATAAGTCAATTTGGGCCAATTTAATTCCGCGTCCATGCAGCCGCTTTACGTCAGTACATCATAACTTGCCTGTCTCTTTCACACTCACTGAAAAGCATATGGCCTTCGCATGTTTTCAGTTACCGTTCGTATCGAGTTAGTTACAAACATTCTTCAATATTACGCGATGTTATATCGAGTTGGCGTTTGGGGGTACCGATGCAGCGACGGTATGATATTTTCTGGAAAAACAAATATTAAGTTGCAGACGAAGTTTTTGTGGAAGAAAACTGTATGGAAACGTTGAAACTTAATTTCAGTAGCATTCCAAATAAATACATCTGAGTGTATTCTTGAGATACTTCATGACATGTAAATGATGGAACATTTCTTAACATGTCACATGAAAACAGAAAACCTTTTGATTTTAACATTGAAATAATATATTTTGTTGCCCACAAAGACTTTAGAATGATTTTTACGACGTCTGTGGTCTAGTGGTTCGATTGTCGGACTGCTGATCACGAGGTCGTGGGTTCGATTCCCACAGAACAAAAATATTTGTGTTATGAACATAAGTGTTTGTGTTAGTCTGGGTGTTTCTTATGTATTATAAGTATGTATTTACAAAAAAAAGTATGTAAGTATTATGTCCATTGTCTAGTACCCATAACACAAGCTCTGCTTAGTTTGGGATTAGATGGTGATGTGTAAAATGTCCCAAAAATAATCATTATTTATTTTTATTTATTACTAAATTAAGACAGAACATTTCAGAAGTATTTGTGGGCAACAATCTATCTGATTTCAATGTTAAAATCCTTGCCCACTTTTGTCCCTATTCACTCCTGCATTCCTAATCACCTCGTTTTACCCGATACATTTTTTATTTAGAAAAACTGAACTCTAGGAAGAATTTAGCATAGCTACTAAAGCTCGCAATTTTTTCTTAATTCGTTTTTGTGCTCTAAATTCTATTAGGTATTAAAAACCAGTTGACCTATTCCAACTAGGTTAGTCAGAAATTAAATTTACGCCATCGAGTAACGTAACTGCAAGCTTTCGGATACAAATCTATTGAGGCCAGTGTTCACCCAAAATTTAGTTATCTGTTTAAAGTCTGCGTTTTTAGGTAGAGCGCCACTGTGAAAGAGCTAGTCCGGAGAAGTACTACCACCGTACCTACTTCTCAGCCAAAAACAGTGATGCTTGCATTGCTGTGTTGCGATGTGAAGGTTAAGGGTGCCGGTGAAATAATAATCACATGAGACTTTCTATCTTCATGTCTCAGTTTGGCGAACCGACTAGCGGTACCATTTAGGCAACAACCTAGGTGGTATTGAAGTTGTTATGGGCAAAGGTAAGCGTTTAACACCAGGTGGACCTTTATTTCGTTTCGCCATGCTAAATATTAAAAAATACAACCATGCATTAACTCGTAGAATGTATTAGAATTTTAGATAAACGGCGGTTTAATCAGATAATTGATTAATTGAAAATGATGAATACAGGCCTGTCTTGTGAATGTCAGACTAGGCCTAACAGGCTATCGGTCAAAATGATTAACCTAACTATCCATGATTTGGTCTACTAGAAGTTTGACATAGGTAATTTCCATACAACTTATGTTAAAATACAATGTCCTCTAATGTATGGCGCTTAGTCTACCCATCAAAAGTCGATGTGTAACATCCAAACCCAGGGCATTCGAAGAAGAATAAAACGCTCGTATAGCTAATTGTTTTTTAAATGGGTACGAGCAATTTTTAGTATTTAATATGTTGAGATTAAGTTCGAGAAAATAACTGATTCGAAGTATGACTATGTTAGATTTTCACGTTGAAGGGTTATAAATTACTTATATTGATTATTACATTGTTATGTGAGTGTTATTACAAAAAATATAAAACTGCTTAAAACGTGCATTTCTATCAACTGCATTTAGTTGAGGCAGAAACTAGACTGGCCCGTGGCTTTCTCCATTCTATCTCTACTTCGGAAAATCGTAGATACATAGGTTGTTAATTCAGGCCGTATGTCAACACCATTGGGTCGCTCATCTCTTCAAATCTTTTTTATTCCAAGATTATCTCAACACCCGCAAATGATGATTTAGCAATAAAGTATGCCTGTCTTTAATAACTATTAAAATTTTATGTAACAATAAATTTTATAACCTCTAAAAAGTAGATAACGATACTACTTATAATAATTTTGTTTACATTCCCGTCTAAATTATTGCGCCGAATCGGCAATTGTGCGAACAATAATAATGTTTAGGTAACAGATTTAATGGCTAAATGATAAACCTTATTTATTAACAACGTTTTGTTTGAGTCTAGAATATTTAGGACATATTAAATTATCCAGATATAAAGTCTGTAGCTACCCACGCTAGCTTAGTGTGGTCTAAAACTGGTTCATGATTGACAGTTTAATAGTTTGTA
The DNA here is from genome assembly GCA_949699075.1 of Asteroscopus sphinx. NCBI lineage: Eukaryota > Metazoa > Arthropoda > Insecta > Lepidoptera > Noctuidae > Asteroscopus > Asteroscopus sphinx. The sequence continues at coordinate 11,538,084 of OX453006.1, read as the reverse complement.
AAATACAATATGATGAACTTATTCATATTCCTCTTTTTGTGAACATATAAATTTTAGGGGTCACCCGCGTCTTTGCCCGCGTGTAGGTATGTCGCTTATCGTGTATTCCACAGGAACCCTTTCGTTTTTCAAGATGAAAAGTAGCCTATATCCTTCTCCAGGTCCCAGGTTACCTCATTGCCAATTTCATTACGATTGGTTCAGTGGTATAGTCGTGATGAGGTAACAAACAAATTGACAGAGTTATTTTTGCATTTTTATATTAGTGTGGATTAATAATATTAGCTCATAAGAGTCGCAAGCGTCCTGTGCTCGTATATTTTCTACTCTATACGGATAAGTCAAAGAGTAGAAAAGGTCTTTACGCCAAAATGACGTTTACGCCCTTTGAGTCTAGAGGTATCGATATGGGCTCGGAGTCCCCGTGTAGGTTACGCCATGAGTGATTTTCTGACTTGATGCAGGCAGAGCCATAATAACATTCACTTAGGAAGTCGCTCAGTGAACTCGGTGAGCTCTTTAATATGCAAGTAGATGTTGCTACCCATCTTCTAATACTTTCAGCACTATTTAGAACATTCATATAATAAACTAACTAGTTTTTTTACTAAATCCTTCAGCCGAAATCTAATTATTGCGTTTTGAAAAGTGTGAAAATTATTACATACCTACCTACTAGCCTGTGCCCGCGGCTTTACCCGCGTGGATTTCGTTTATCGCGCATCCCTCGGGAACTGTTCATCTTGCCGGGATAAAAAGTAGCCTATATATTAAACTGGGTGATGTTCTATCTGTATGCCAAATTTCATTTAAATCTAAACAGTAGTTTTTGCGCGAAAGAGTAACAAACGTCCATACATACATTCATACATCCTCATAAACTTTCACGTTTATAATATTAGTAGGACTTACAAACAGCCCATGACTGTCCCACTGCTGGGCACAGACCTCTTCTCAGAATGAGAAGCTATTATTACTACAGTGTGTGAGTTGGTAAATTATACACACTATACAGAACATTTTGAAGAAGATCAAGATTATTACAATTACAATAATTTATTTTCCATTACAATATTTGATGAGTTAATGGAATGGAAAATTGTGTCACAATTTGCGTCGTACTAAAGACCTAGTTTTAAAATATTATTACGCAAGAAACAAATTACGAGCATTACGAGATTATAATGTTGACAATTTAATTCCACAAAAATACGAAGAAATGAAACTTTTCATACTCATGTTACGAGAAAAGTTTCTTGTGATATTAGTATGAAAATATCTTAGATTTAAAGAGGTTACAAATAGAATGTCGTTAGAGTTTTTTTTTTCGATTAACATAAATAATTTAGTGTGAATAGCTATGAGCTTACAAATAGTTGCATTTGTGAGAGATCTAATTTTAAATCAAGCTTACAATCATTCGCTAACATTTTTGTGTTGTGAGTTGTTCTGTATCTCTATCAGACGTATGTAGTACACTCATACAATTTTCTTATAATAAACATTGATTTTAATTACGTGTCAGTTAGCTTTCTATTTCCTCTTAACTGAACAATTGACAACAAATGCAGTAAAGTGTTCCTTATAAAAAATCAAACAGAATTTATTCGCAGAATCGTTTTACATAACACTATTTTCTAACATATTGCTCTGCTAAATCGTTTTACATAACATCATTTTCTAACATACCTTTCTGTATGTATCACGTACTATGTTACGACCTTAATAGTTGCTAAATAACTGACATACAAAATAGTCACCAGTTACACAAATAACGACAATTATCCCAAGCTTTTAGTCTGAGAATTTAAATACCGCTCGCTGCGAGATTCTTCGACGAAATGCTAACGGAACTTTACCAGCTTTTTCTTCTATTATTTAGTGAACAAAGTTATTAACAGCTGTGTTATTGTTAAAGTGAATAATGCACGTTATTTGTTAGAGTACAAGACAGTTAATAGTGCTTTGTGATTTATCGTAATTCGGCTTTTATTATGTCGGACGTGTTTATGAATGACGTTTGGTTTGATGTGACTGCATTATAAAGTGTTAATGATATACAGCGCGTCAGTTAAATGTATCAAATGCTTGACAGTGCAGGAGTTGCTAGTTTATAGCTCCGTCATTCAATAAATGAACACTAATGACCTAATTAGTCATTAACGGATGAATCGGTTATTCCAGAAGTATCATAAGTCAATGATATTTAACAGTACAGATATGTTCCTCCCGCTCGCAATCTGAAGACTCGAAAACGTCCTAATTAGGACGTTTTTCTATTAATCCGCGTCAAGTAAGGCGCCGAGAGAGACAGGTAAAAAAAAAATATGCTGTCGTTTGTGTACAGAAAGTGTTCTAATAATGGCGCGAAAGTAACTTGAAGTAACGAACTTACATACTTTGTACTAGTTTAATTTATGTGTATTGTGCTGTCATGCGTACGGAACATTTTTGTTTTTGTTTTGGACATATCTATACTTTTAAATATCATTGCCATAAGTCATGTATTTTTTCCAAAATGTTTTTATTTGCGTCTTTGCATTCTTCAAATCTCAAAAGTAAACGAGATACCTCATAAGTCCATGCAATAGCAAAAGAAAAAACTGCATGTATTTAATAAATATATCTAATAAATCTTAAAACTGACTGACAGACAACGCACAGCCTAAAACGGTGGGTTTAGGAGAATTAAATTTTTCACAAGAGTTCTTTAGACAACGTAGGTGAGCACTAAGAAAGGATTTTTGAAAATTCATCCCCTAAGGGGGTTAAATAGGAGTTAAAAGTTTGTATGGAGAAAACACGGGAGCGAAGCCGCTGGCGTCAGCTAATCCAATAAAATAAGTCACTTGACGCAAGGAGTTTCTGTAGTAGGTATATGGGTGGCAACACAGAACCACCAACTGTCATTGTCAGCTTATTATTCTTCTATCGGGTCGACGTCAGCTACATAATGACAATAGCACATGTCGTGGGAAAAAGGTTAGCCAGTCAGCAGGTTATTATAGCGATTCATCACAAGATCACAAGACCGAATTACGACTACGCGGCGGTGTCTTGTAATCGATCTTTAAAAATACAATACTCGTCACGTGAGCAAGTTTTATTCTGAATTGCAAAAAAAGAAGTAGCATGAAATGAATGAAGAAATCCAACAATGAAACTTCAACATCCAGAATTTGAGCAGAACATTTTGCTAAATACTTCCAAAATTCTCTCAAACAAATAAATACAAAACCCGATAACAGATTCTAAGCTACATAGCTTTGTTACATTTTAAAACAGATCCCTCCTCTGCCCTCCCGCGAGGTGAAGACTCCGCTCGGCTGATTGGCGATCTCATTAAAATCAGGAAGACCCAGCAACGTTTACCTCCCCGTTATGGTCCATCCAAAGTGCTCTTTTCATCTTTTTTTATTTTTCATTTCTATTAAGGTGGATGCTCTCGTACCTTATCTATGTTAAATAATATTATCTGATTATCTCGATTCTTGTGTGAATGATAGCCTAGTGGTTGAACCACAGAAATAGGATCCATTTCTGTGGGTTGAACGCTTGCCTTCCATGCAGGAGGGTGTGAGTTCGATCCCGGCCCGCACCTCTGACTTTTAGAATTCATGTGCGGATTTATATTCGATTATCACTTGCTTTAACGGTGAAGAAAAACATCGTGAGGAAACCTGCACATCTGAGAGTGCCCCGTACAGTTCTCAATGGTGTGTGTAGTCCGCCAACCCGCACTAGCCTTCTCATACTGAGAAGAGGCCCGTGCCCAGCAGTGGGACAGTAATGGGCTGGTTATGTTATGTTATCTCGATTATTAACTTACATTTTCTCTTACTAAGGGTTGATTTTTCTATCGGTAGGTATCTTAGTCCGATGAAAAATAATAATTTTAAAAACAATTTATATTACACAAAATCTATCAAATGTCAAATTTATTCGACAGATAAATAATAATTAATTATTTATTTTATTTCGATATTTTTGACTATTTTATTAAGTTATGTAACGTACGGTGACGATCCTACCCGGCGGTACATTTTATCGACAAAATCCCTTGAACGAATCCTACTACATTACACGTACCTACGGCTGCCATCGAACACCGAGCGCAAGCGATTTTAGCCTTAGTGGTGGTTTACCGGAAAGACCGACTGTACACCCAAAAAACCTTTGTTGTTGCTTGTCAGTAATAGCAATATGCTACAACGATAATATCTAAATAGGGAATTGAAATTCTTTCAAATTAGGACAGATTGAAGAAATAAATTATTAGTACGGAGACAAGACCTTTACCTTAACAAGTAAAAATATACGCAACAGAAAACTTATTTGTACGTATTTTCGAGATTGGATTGACAGCATCTTGAGACTTCAAAGTGTCATTTGAAGATTGCGTATTATGACGTTTTTTTTGTTGTTTGTTGTTAATAATGCGAATTGGAAAGATGAGTGGGTCAATCTGTTGTGAATATTTTTTATAAAATTGTTACTTTACATAAAATGTTATACGAGTATATACAGAAGAATCAACTCGGTATTCCGCATAAAAAAACCAAATCCCATTGACCAAGGTGGTTTTTTTTTTGTAATTTTAACACATTTTATGATTTAGGTCAAACCTTTGTTTGAGTTAATAATGATGTAACAAAGAAAACCATTGTGGTTTTTGAACTGGAGATCAACTGAGCTTAAAATAGCAGTAGCCAATCTCAAATGCCGTATGACATCAAGCAGCTTTGAATGCTACCGTAGGGTAGGGTAGGCCATGAAATTCAAAATATCTAATATCTATCGTTTTTTGCAAATTTCAGCTCTATATATCGTCGTTGTATATCGATCGAAAGATTACGATTCGGTAAGAAGAAACAATTGACCTAGTTGTCTTTAAGTCACAATCATTTACTATCATATGATCACAGACCAACAATCATTTTATATCATAAGACATTAAAATATTTCTATAGATATCGAAAATATTTACTAAATTACAACGTACTGAACTTGTCACGCCCTACTAACCCCACAATACTTTTCCATATATCTAACCCTACACAGAACATGACACCCCACCTGATACCATAGAGCAAGAACTTTCCTTTTCGTTCATCGAGTAATTTGTCCAATTAGGCTGGCTACGGCTCCCGCACGCGTCACTGGGCACGGAGATTGCCTGCCTTATGAATCTCTTAATACGTATTGTCCTTAGGATCGGGCATTCATTACGTAAGTACCTTGTAATTGCCACTTGTGACGTCATGATTGGATTTCGTCTAGATAGTTGAATGTTAAATGTTTTTATTAGGGTGTGTGAGTGTGTGATGTGTTGTGACATATTAGCCATTTTGCTAGCACTGTTCAGATACAGTAAAGCAGATGCTGACAATAATTTGCCAAATATTAAATAACCCCCTTCGGGGAAATACAGGCGTGATGTTATGTTATGTTATATACCTATGGTTGACTAGTATAGAATATCTAAGGCTAGTCCGCCATTGTATGTGCATTTTATGTCCCAAAAGTTTAAATTAATAAATATAAGATGTACAGGTTTACTGGTTCAAAAAAATCAACTCAGCCTATCGCAGTCCACTGCTGGACATAGGCCTCTCCCAAGTTGCGCCACAACGCTCGATCCTCTGCCTTCCGCATCCAGTCCCCCCCAGCCACGCTCTTTAGGTCGGTTACTGGTTAGTTTTACTGGTTATTGGTCACGATCCTGTGAAAGGGTTGTAGCCTTGTAGGACACGTTATGCCTTATATAATTTTATTCGTTTTAAGATATTTTTAAAAGTGTTTTTAAGTTGTCTATCCCTTACCTTCCGAAATGGTTCATTTTTGCATACAATTTTACGTATAGGTTAGTCTTGATATAAAAGGCATAATATATTCTACAACCCTTTCACGAAATCGTGACCAAGAACGAGTATTAGGGTCTGACCATATATTAAACATAAAACGAATTGAAAAACTGGAGTAAATATAAATTAACTACTCTGGGCTTTTAAACATAGACTTCATTTATATTGTAAGTTTTGTATGTATGCCATGAAATTCGTATTCAGTTTTATGAATGCATAATGGATATAAAATTATGCTATCAAATATCAGTCACTGAGAAACGAGCCACTTTGAATAGATAATAATATAATATTCGAAAAAGAAAGGAAAGACGAGGGCCGGACGTGTAATGAAGATTGGCGGAAATACTTGCAAGAGATTGGCACAGATTGGAAGGAATGGGGCAAATAAGGCAGAAAACTACAATGAATGGACAAGAGGTTACTAGTTCATCGTTTATTTTTTTTCAATTCAATTCAATTCATTTATTTATTTTGTAATTTTTTTGCGGTCGCTTGTTGAATTATCTGTTCCTTGCCGGCGTCAGTGTTTCCCGAGAAATATAATCTGGTGGTCTTCAAGACTCGAGTGAATAGGTTTTTGCTGGGCAAGCGTGTACCATCGTCGACCGCACCATCGCTTAACATCAGGTGAGGTGGCGGTCAAACGCAAGCCCGTTAAGAATAAAAAAAAAAAAAATAAAAAAAATATCTTCCCCAAATCTTGTGCGACATTCTAAATTTAACATAACATAACATAACATCACTCCTGTATTCCCCGAAGGGGTAGGCAGAGGTGTATAGTACACCCACATTTCGCCAGTTATGTTATAAGTCCCATGTAATAGAGGGCGAGCCTATTGCCATTAACCGGGCACAAATCCAGACTCCGGGCTGCTACAGAGAATTTCCTATAGAAAAAACCCAATAACACTTTGCCCGACCCGGGAATCGAACCCAGGACCCCACGATCAGCAGTCGCACTTGCGACCACTAGACCAACGAGGCAGGCGATTCTAAATTTAAGCACGTACAAACGTAACTAAATGAAGTGCGTAAAAGGAAATAAAATAATGTCAAGTAAAATGTTGACAACACCTGTCATTTGTTTACATGTTCCCTTACGGCCAAAATTAATATCCAATCTATCCACGATTTGCCCTACTAGAGATAGGAATTTGACATAAGCTCCATACAAAATATGTCAAATTTCTATCTCCAGTAGGGTAAATCGTGGATAGATTGGATATTAATTTTGGCCGTTAATGTTTCCGGAACACACTATAATCTGGGTTAGTATTAGTGGTCGTTCACTTTAAACTGAAATTATATGGGTTAAACATCTGCTGTTTTACATGCTATAAAACACACAAAAATACTTACATTGATTTAATGCTAGAAAAAGGTTTAAGCTATATAAATCTAAATAATAAGGTAATAGAAATGTTATCTACTGTCTTTTACTACTGGAACGCATGTCCCCGGTTTTTTTTTTCTTCGAAGGGACTCTGGCAGATTGCACCCAAGATAGATGCCCTAACTGCTTAAGCAGGCGGATGGCGGAGAATCCCGTGAGGCACTCCATCCGCCGAAAATTTCCCTAAACCTAACTTATAAACTAAAATCGCGGTTGCAAAACTGCATATCCCCCAAGGGAGGGCTCGGACCTCGGCTTACTGGGGCATTGCGGGGGTACCCCGCCGCTGTGTCCCCCTGGAAGCCGTTGCTGCATCGGGAATGGTTTTCTCGAAAGTGGCGGACTTTCGGTACCTATATCGGGTGGGATTGTCGCCGGTTTTCCGCCACCAACACATAAATACGCAATCACGCCCACCATGTTTCAATGCAAAATAAATTGAGCCTGAAAAAATTCCGCTGTTAGATATGCTGCAAAATCCAAGTTTCGTGACTCTGCGTCTGAAGCAGCACTGATCATCTGCAGCACAGGGGGTCTACTCCCGTTCGACGATATTCGATAAATCGTACGATTCATCGCACAATTTGCTACTCCGGTCAACCATCGTTCCCTTATCGCATGCGATGATCGTGTTTTGACGTTTGTTTTTCTCATCTCCGGTAAATTGTATACGACTATGAACCGTAGTCTATCTTAATTGTGCCTTTTTTATGTGCCTATCTTTATTATGTAAGTATCAGTCGGAACGAAAGTTCGTACTTCGTTTGTCGTTCGTAAAACGCGAGTAGACCTACTGGTGTCCTAAAAGACACTTGTACACGACCCCACGTTTACGCGGCTTTTCATCATCACCATCATCATCATTTGCCACTTATGTTACCTTTATTAGGATTTCTGTTTTAAGCAGATTTTTTACGACGAGATTTTGACGACGTCTGTGGTTTGGTGGTTCGAGTGTCGGACTGCTGATCACGAGGTCGTGGGTTCGATTCCTACAGGACACAAATATTTGTGCGATGAACATAAGTGTTTGTGTTGGTCTTGGTGTTTCTTATGTATTAGGTCTAAGTATATATTTACAAAAAAAGGTATATAAGTATTCTATCCATTGTCTAGTACCCATAGTACAAGCTCTGCTTAGTTTGGGACTAGATGGTGCTGTGTAAAAAATGTCCCAAAAATATTTATTTTAACGAAATCATTGACGCAATAGCTGAGAGCTTGGCTGCTGCGCGACTTGTAGCGCGTTGAATCCTAGACGGAAAAACTATTTTAGTTAGTGGGATGATTTAAAAAATAAAAAATACATATCGTATTAAAAATCACAATTTTGTACTTATCGCAGAATGAACCCATTCCAAAACTATCGAGAAAGCACGCAACAGCTGTCTGGATTAATTTTATCTTCTGAATAAAAATGTGGGGTATTTTTGGGAACTAAAATTAGACGTGCATGCGACGATATCCGACCGAATTTATGTGGTTGAATAGTTCATTCTAATAGTGGTGAGAGGTTTATGTCTGTCGGAGGGTTCCGAAGCGAAATGCAGTTTCACTGTCATGACAGTGCAGTGTTCATTGCTAAGTAAGAAACGAGACCGTACGACAAATCCTTTGAGGATTTTGGTAACTAAATACATATGCTTCATCAACATCACCATTTCAACCAAGACTCGTCAATACCCATCTCTTCTCGTGGGTGCCGTAAAAGGCGAATAAGGGATTTACCAGAGCATGGGCAGCAGCGTTCTCTGAGTAAATACTCAACCAACTGCGATTGCCAACCCAAGCCAAGCCAATGCTTATAATATAAAATGTAATGCCAAAATGCTTCAAAATTAAATATTGGTGCAAAATATATGTTGCACATATTCCAGACGGTTAAAATACTTAGCAATAAATCTTGGAATATTGAGAATATGTGGAACGAAAGAAAAATATTCTATAAAGTCGGTTAATCGAGCAAGCTGGTATGCGATGGGCCACTAATTAATCTCAGTATGAACTCTATTAATTTTTTTCATGGTTCGTTCTACGCTGCTAGTAAATCAAAAACAATAAAATTACCAACTCGCCTACTACACGTGCCGCGAGCATAGAGCATTAGAACCGCGATTCAATAAACGTTGGACACCCTCAGGCTAGGTGAAGTGACGATCTTCGCAAGTTGGCAGAATGATAGCAGCTTGATGAGAGTGGCGGATCGAGGTCTGTTGCGTGCTATTGGAGAGGCTATTTTATGTTATAGGCTGCTGATGATAGGGGTGCATTTAAAGAGCCTCCACGAGTGGCGATATTTAATTGATCGTCCGGCGCACTCTGGGCAGTCAGCCCAGCTACCATCTTGCTGACTGGCTAATCTTAACACCACGACATGAGCTATTGTTATAATGTAGCTCATGTCGACACGACAGAAGATGATTAGGAGAAGATTTTATGATTGGAGGAATGTCTTCCTTTTGCCTTTGCGAAATAAAATCCGATGCCATTACACAAACAACAAAGAGAACGAATATGTTCAGCAGTGTACTTTTACGAGTATAGCATAGCATAAGCAGCCCATTATTGTCCCACTGCTAGGCACGGGCCTCTTCGAATGAGGTCAAGGTCTTAGTCCACCACGTTGGCAGACTACACACACCATCAAAAACTGTATACTGTTGACGTGGCTACATTTTGGTCCACAATAATACAATTAAACTCGAATCATCGACACGAAGAAGATGAAGAAGGTGTGCAGGTTTCCTCACGATGTTTTCCTTCACCGTTAAAGCAAGAGATAATCAAATTCTGATACACAGTGTGCGCGTACGCACATGTATTTGAAAAGTCAGGGGCCGGGTTCGAACTCAGACCCTCCTGCATGGAAGGCAAGTTTTCAACCACTAGGCTATTGAAATACGAGTCTATACAAGTTAAATAAATGCGAATTTCTATCCCCAATTTTGACCCATATACGTGGGACACTCAGAAAGTTTTGCGAAACTAAAAAAAATTGTTCTATACGTACATATATTTTTATCAAATCTTTTCAAAGTACTTTCCACCAGCCTCTATACAAAGATTCATGCGCCTAAACCAGTTTTCAAAACACTTTTTCCAGTCCGCCGCAGACACCTCGTTTACAGCCTGCTCGAACGCAGCCAGCGCATCTTCCGGCGACGAAAATTGTATCCCTTTGAGCTGATTTTTTATTTTTGGGAATAAAAAGAAGTCACACGGTGCTAGATCAGGGCTGTAAGGAGGGTGACCCAGGAGTTTGACTGGCGTGCTGTCCAGGAAGTCCCTCGTTTTGAGTGCGGTGTGCGCAGGTGCATTGTCGTGGTGGAGCAGTAGCCCGCGGAGCCCTGTGTTTGGTCGCTTGTTGCTTATAACAGAGAAAACTTCTGGCAAACATTTGGTAGTATACCATTCGGCATTAATGCTTCTTTGATCCCGTAAGGGAATTGATACCAAGTGGCCAGTCAAATTAAAAAAGCTAGCGATCAAAATCTTACCCCCGCTTCTAGATCGCTTCACTTTGGTAGGCGTTGGCTCATTTTGAAACACCCAAACAGTCGACTGGCGCTTGGTTTCTGGGTCGTATTGATAAATCCAGGACTCATCACCTGTAACGATGTCGTAAACACGCCGAGACGAGCCTGCTTCAAATTTGTTAAGCATATCACGGCACCATTCCACCCGGGCCTGCTTCTGAGCATCGGTGAGGTTGTGCGGCACCCAGCGTGATACTATCCTCCTCACGCGAAGATGGCTGTGTAGAATCTCGTGAACGCTTCCCGATCCAATCTTCAATATGTGTTGAATCTCCTGATATGTAATTCGCCTATTGTCTTGGATTAAATTTTTCACTGCTAGCACGTTTTCTTCGGTAACAGCCGTCAAAGGGCGACCGCTTCTTTCGTCATCCCCCAAAGTTGGTCGACCGCGCTTGAATTCGTTATACCAACGATACACGGTTGCCTTGGAAGGGCCTTCATCCATGAATGCCATTTGAAGTCTATCGTACGATTCATCTGGTTTCAGGCGACACTTGAAATCGTATAAAATCATAGCTCTAAAATGTTCCCGGCGCAGATCCATATTTCAGTGAGACACAATACTTTGAATTAACTCGCAAAAAATGTGGAGGGAAATTTTGAAATTGGAACTTACTTATTTTTACTTATAAATAATCATATTTTCGAAAAACATTATAACTGGCCAGTCTCCCATATATAAAAACTTTTTTTCGCAATACTTTCTGAGGGGCCTGGTAAACGTACCAACAGCAAATATAAAACGCATTTTGTATTCAATCCATACGAAATAACTGACCCGATTGATTAAGGCCACATATTGCAAGTACTTGCGCAACTACTGTCAAACGAGTATGAATTGTTAACTTCCCGAGATTGAGATGCCTGTCACTGTCAATTATTCAATTAATGCCTGCGTATAGTAATCAGGTAAGGGACTGAAGTATAAATAGAGCTTTAGATGACAATGTGTAATGACTTGATTAACCCTAATTGATTATTATTATTTCTGTTATAGGAAAGACTATTATGAATTTCGGCGGACATGATTACAACTTTCTGAATTTTCTTTACTCGTGTGGCTAGATCTTTAAGGAAATAGCTGCATGATGTAGTCAAAATATACAACGTGTTATTGAAATAACTGATAATCTTTTTTTGACGATTTGTGTGAACACAAATTTTGGAAACAGCTGATCGGTCCATCGACAGACATGGCCAGCCCGCTGCCACTTCAGCTTACTGATCCTACAAGCTATGTCGGTCACTCCAGTTCTTTTCCGGATAATCTCGTTACGGATTTTATCCTTCAGAGAAACTCCAAGCATAGCTCGCTCCATAGCTTGCCGAGTGACTTTGAATTTGTGGACTAGGCTAACTGTCAGCGTCCACGTCTCGGCACCGTAAGTCATGACAGGTACCGGCGCTGGTTGAAGACTTTGCTTCAAGCTTTGCGGATGTAATATACAATGTCATACATAAAATGATAAAATAGTGACGTTAAACGTATACTTTTAAATGGAATACTCAACCCGCAGTAACCATTATGGCCTTCTGTACAGAATTCATGATGAATACCACAAATAACAGTCAAACCAACAGCATTTCACTGTACGTAAATATCTTCTCTGATGGACATTGCAGCTAACGTGGACGTTGACTTATGATTATGATAGACAGAGCGTCATTGTTCACGTCACAGTTATATGACAGCCCTTAAAAAAATAATGACTCACAAATAGGCGACTATTTAATTCGCTTCGTTGTCATCGTTTAAAAATAAAATATAGTCTTGAAATAAAATTAATACCGAAATCTTTCATCACCCTGGCTTACTCGTTATTATTTTGCACAGAAAGATCTGTCTTTCTATCAACTATAAATAATAGTGTTCTAGTTTCTCATTCAAACAAAATGTTACTAAAATCTATTCAAAATGTTATTACGCGTTTGTGAACATCCCACAACTGATAAATTGTCTCAGAGCTTTACCTCGCTTGTGTTACGGAGAAATGTGATATTTTCATTCTGAAACTTAATTGGATTTTTATCCCAGCAATACGCATAAAGAAACAGACGGCATTTATCATAATTTTGAGCATAAAGAAGAAGCCATAATTCAAATGCTTTAAGATCTTTTAGATGTTAAATTACTTTGGTTTAAATGTTTCCCATAAGGGCTCAGAATTTTGCCGTCGAGATTTTTTGTAAATAATTTGTCAATCATCTGCAAAGTCGGTAGGTTTATCAGTATTTTTTATATTATATGATGGATGGAAAAATGAGCCAGTCAGTTCAGTCAGTTGGACCATGACTCTTGTTACATGAAAATAGAAAGTCGATCAAATATCATGTCCTGAAGGCAAGTGGCCTTCAGGACATATGATATTTGATCGACTGATATTAGCAAGATAAATCCGTAGCGCCCCTGTCGGTTACGGGAAACAGCTACTGATTTACGAATGAAAGTCCATGAATTCGATGGAAGTTTGGGGTAAGTGTCAAACTCGCACTAGGATCTCAGTACCTACTCTTGAAATTAATTCCGATCCCTATTCAATTCCAATGTCAACAAGTGACAAGAAAAAATAAGTATTTCTGATTGAAAATTTACACAACACTCAATTTTAATTTTAATAATTAGATTTATTTTTAACATTAATAAATAATAATATTTTTGGGACATTTTAAATATCGCCATCTAGTCCCAAACTAAGCAGAGCTTGTGCTATGGGTACATACTAGACAATGGATATAATACTGAAATACTTTTTTTTTGTAAATTCATACTAATAATACATAACAAACAAACAAACAACCAGACCAAATCAAACACTCATGTTCATCACACAAATATTTGTGTCCTGTGGGAATCGAACCCGACACGACCTCGTGATCAGCAGTCCGACACTCGAACCACTAGACCACAGAGGTCGTCTCCACAATTAATTATTAGACTAACCCCCATCAGTTTCTGAAAGGCTGGTCAACGCAAAAATTAACTAATCGACTGTCAAATCTCAGGTCAAGCAATGTGATTGGTTGTTAACATTTTCGCCGGCCAATCACAGAAGCTGACATTAGATTTGACAATAGATCAAAATGATCAGCCTTCCAAAAACTGGGGGGTAAGTATTAATTAATTGTGTGGGACCAGTCGTTGTGGCGATACTTGGGGTAGGCCTTTGTCCAGCAGTGAACGTCTTTCGGCGTATGATGATGATGATGGTGATGAATTAATTCTAAAAACACGTAGTATTAAACCAATTTAATGTTAATTTTGCATTCGTAAATATACAGTCAACCACACGTGCGTCAGTGGTAATAGTTTGACCTTGTATTTCGTAACCAGCAAGGATGGCTTCTGGAATTCGAGTGTTACCATTGACGTGCGCTCGACTGTACGCACAAAGTACGGGTTGACATTAGTCCAACGCTGATCGATCGAAATAATGTTCAACAGTGCTCTACTGGTCCTTATTCACATTCATATTTTTCTAAGCATGTGGCATGGGCTACTAAAAGCTTCAGCCTTAGATTTAAACCGGCAAACACACATTTTATTTATAGTAGTGCTCACATCTACAAAAAAGAACAGTTGTATAATGTACTTAATGCGTCTCCATTACAGTGCGAACATTACGAAAACAATCTTAATTCAACAATAGTAGCATGAGTGACGTCTGCGCAAGCCATCAACGGTTTTTAGATCTTTTGATCGAATGCCAGCAGCAAACCGCCGGTTGTCAGTTTAATAGGTTACTGTGACATAAAAGTGTTTGGTCGTGCTTCATTTATTTTTTTCTTTTGGAGTACGAAATATGTTGGTCCATTTGTAGTGTGGGTTGTAGAAGCTTCCTGTTTAATAGTGTAAAAAGGGTTTACCACAAAATTAAAAGATTCACACATTCAGATAACCTATACCATAAGAAAAGAGAAATTATTACCTATTCTATGCCTATACCTTGAACAAACCGATCCGATCCGAAATTATAAGCTTGGTATTGAATATAAATACATACTTTTCTAGTCTCTCAAAAAGAAACGTGTCATTAAAATATACAATCAAAATATCCTACGCATATTTTAATATCTTAATTTAACCCACGATACGTCAAAAAAAAAATTGAATCGCTTGTTAAGACTTGAATGACAAGCACGCGACAAAACTACGACAGTCAAAATATTTCTATCATCAACATAATTATGTATAAATCGTTTAAAATATCAGAACATTGTTGGGATAGGCAGTTAAATATAGAGAAGAAATATTTTTCTTGAACCGAGATTTATAAAGACAACAACACACTCCTGAGTAGGTTTCACTTCAGCATTTATAAATCTGGCCGTCCATTCGATGTATTATTTACGCAACATATCCTTAGAACATATCTTCGAAATTATCATGTATGCACACGTGGCCCAATAAACTATGCTATACGAATAGAATTTACAATGTAATACCATAATTAATTGTGACGCAAGTTTCGCCTTTGCGCTCGCGCACCTAACCAGCATTACAAGGATTTTATGTTGCTGTTATTGAACGCATATTGATATCAAAGTTGGTTATAGAACTCGTAAACATTGGTTTCACCTGATTCGTTCGTTGTAAAGCCGCGATTTGACGCGGCTATGGGTTTAAGCGAAACTGAGATTTAGCTGATGAAATGATTTTGTTACATACATTTGCGCCTGAATTTGAAAATATATTATAATTTTGATTTATGTCTCAAACAATGTTCAACCCATTTATAAATTGCAGTAGAAATACTTGTTATACTCGTTACTCCGAAATTACTGTTTCAGTTTTCAGTTACAGTTTTCTCGATTGACTGTTACATTTACTAAACCGCATATCAATTTAGTTTGACCATAGCTTTATTGCAAAACTCATGCCAAGTCGTAAAGATTGTAACAAGATCGAGTGCACAGTAAATCGATGCTGTTTGTTCGACTCGATAAACTTCTCGAGATATGCATTGGGTGGTGACGTTAAAAACTTTTGTTTCTCTGGGATAATATGCAGGAATCTAAAGCAGGTAATTATGTACCGATGAACATCGCGAACAGCGTGTTATAGTAATTTCGTTGGCAACAGTTATTCTACGAGTTACAGATCACTCCGAGAAGGTTGTGGGTGTTATTTTGTGAAGAGATGAAATCCTCTTGTTTAATAACATTATATTGCTAATAATGATGTTGAAAGCTAGGTAGAATGTTGAAATGGAATAGGAAAGCCAATAAACTATTGAGGATGCAAATTGATCATGGTGTAAGAAACATGGTGTAACGTCAGGAAAACCAATTTAAATAATATAGGTACGCGATTTAATCCGGTTAAACTTTGTTTTATTATAATGTGTAGTGATCGCAAAAACCTAAGAAATTATCATGGTGTAAGACTTAGATAAACTTACGGCCAAAATTAATATCCAATCTATCCACCATTTGCCCTACTAGAGATAGAAATTTGACATAAGCTCCATACAAAATATGTCAAATTTCTATCTCTAGTGGGGCAAATCGTGGATAGATTGGATATTAATTTCGGCTTTTTGGATTGGATTGGTTTGATTACCGTTGCCTGTCTGTAGCCAACTGGCTGTTTAATGTAGTGTTTCCTTGTCATTCTTTGTGGGAAAACCGAAGAAGATCAAGATCACATTAGGAAGAAGAGTTAGGTTAGGTTGATGAGGAGTGAGGACATAGATATGTCAAAATAGGTAAAAAAGGATCCTAATTCTGAGTTCAAGGTCAAAGGTAACCTAATACGAAGAGAATAACGGGGGACTGTTCACTAGCTCCCGCCCAATCCCTTCAAACCTAACCTATTCGAGTCGGGATGTCTTGCAGTATAGGGCACCCCCCAGCCAGGTGAACCAATGACCTGAAGAGGGTAACTGTGGGGCTATGGACTGGATGCGGAAGGCAGAGGACCGAGTGTTGAAGCGCAACTTTGGAGAGGCCTATATATGTCCAGCAGTGGACTGCGATAGGTTGAATTGATGATGGATAAGTCTATAGGCAGATTTATTGAACTTATTTCATTATTTGATATCGCTTTCTCCGATACCATCATCAGCCTGTATACATACATTAGGTATTGAACAAAGGTCACCTACTCACTCACATGGGTTTTTGAAGCCCCAGGTCAGTATGATGATAGAGTGTTTGATCTCGTTGTTGGAGGAGCCCCTAGAAACTCTCTCTAGTATAAACTTCTCCAGCTGTCTGCTGTCTGTCTGGTTCTAGCTATGGCCTGCTTCTTCCTATAACATTCATTGAAGGGCATTTGACTGCCCATATACCATACCACGTCATATTGCATTATACCAGCAAGAAGACGAGCACTGCTGGTCAAAGGCTTCTCCCATAGATTTTCTTCTACATATGAAGGGCTCGCAGACACCACAGTAGGCAAAGGGGTTGGATAGGATATCTACAATAAAATAATAGAAAAATAATAAGTTTCTATGCAAAAACAATGTATTTCGGTACGCTTTCCATATTTTTAGGTCAGATCCCCGGACTGAAATAACTTTATTGTATATTTAGGTTAAATTACATTATCTTTATTCGCTATGCTGTAAGCAGTTGGCTTCAAGGTAACTTAATAAGAGATCTAAGTTTTTATGAGCTTTGAGTAAGAGTAATATAATGTTTTACTTTAAATCATATAATATTTTGATAGAAAGTAAGAAAAAGTATTAAGTTGCATCCTGAAATGATGACATGACTTGATTATTTGTCCGTGTGAGTGGGGTCTCATAGGCAGTGCCGTAATTAGGGCGGTGCCAGCAGTGCCCAGGCACAGGGTGCCGACCCTGGAGGGGCGCAGAAATAACCAGACCAGGATCAAGTTTTGGGGCATGCAAGGGCACAGTTATAGCAGCTCGCACCGGGCGCATAAAAGGCTAGTTACGGTACTGCTTATAGGTAGGAGGTTATTAGCTAAATGATTAGATTTCGGGGGAGGGATAGGATGCCCATTATCTTACCGCCAAAATTAATATCCTATGTATACACGATTATATAATAACATAATATCACGCCTGTATTTTCCCGTAGGGGTAGGCAGAGGTGCATGGTACACCCACATTTCGCCAATTATGTTATAAGTCCCATATGGGGGCGAGCCTATTGCCACTAACCGAGCACAAATCCAGACTCCGGGCTGCTACTGAGAATTTACTAATGAAAAAACCCAATAACACTTTGCCCGACCCGGGAATCGAACCCAGGACCCCACGCTCAGCAGTCGCGCTTGCGACCACTAGACCAACGAGTCAGTATAATTTGACAGAAGCTCCATACAAATAATGTTTTTCTATACGTAGGGCAAATCATGATATGGCCGTTACTTAGCCGTCTGTTCCCCCGTTTATTCTGCATTCGTTTCAATTGTTGGTTTCCATCGTAGAAATCAAAATAATATAAGGTAATAGAAGTAGTAAGGGCGTGTGAAAGTGTCGCCACGTACAAGTGTATTTAAGGACACAAGTACGCGAACCGTTTGCTTGATCATCAGTGCTGTTTTGGACGCAGTCACTTAAATTGAATTTTGCAGCATATCTAGCAGCGGAAATTTTTAGGCTTAATTTATTTTGCATTGCATGCTAGAAAAATGGTAGGCGTGATTGCGTATTTATGTGTTAGCGGCGGAAAACCGGCGACATCCATTCCCATAGTAAAAGACAGTAGATAACATTTCTATTACCTTATTAATTAGATTTCTATGGTTTTACTACGGTATGTCGCAAAAATTAAGTAGGTACATAGTTGGGCACAAATAAAGAAAACATAACCCTCCTTCTGGCGCAGTCGGGTAATAATGCCCACCGCATTTCATCTATCATCTTTACTTCAGGTCTGCAATAATAATTTTACAAAGCAACACTTCTGAACCACAGTTTTTAAATGAGCTTTTTTCATAAATTATGTATTGTTTGCACGTAAATTTCACTAGCAAAGCTCTAAATGTCAGTGAGCACTTAAAGTATACTACTGTTGAGCTTCACACAAACGCTTACATTTCTGTTCTGTCTCAGTAAACATTTGTAACTTGTTTTAAGAAACGATTTTTTTCAAGATACCACAGTTGACTTATTTCAGAATAATTACGTAGTTTGTATACCTTTAGTTTTTTTCCTTGAGTGGATCTTCATGAATCTTCCACCTGGGAAAGGCAAAGGGGTACGTTTAATGGACTCCTTCAGACTAAGTTTTATTTTTCTGCGACCACGATTGCAGCAAAGCTTTTGAAACGTCAGGAAAACCAATTTAAATAATATACGCAATGTAATCCGGTTAAACTTGTTTTATTATAATGTGTAGTGGTCGCGAACACCTAAGAAATTATTTTGAAAGTAGTAATTTTTATATGCTGTTGACATAGAGTACTTTGGTACTAATTACTTAACAAAGTATTAATTACTTAATTTAATAGTTTCAGTACTTGTTTAACCGGATTGGTTAAACTTGTTTTATTATAATTACTACCTACCTTTAATGGTTTGAAGAAAATTGCCCACATTACAGTGCTTCCACGCTGGGTGTTAAACATTCATGAAGTAGATAAGTACTCGGCCATAGTCCTTTTGAAAGTAACATCGAATTCAAAGCTCGCTTCTTTAAAATTTCATCAGGTACATACGTAGGTAAATAAATAATACACAGAGAGAAAATGTAAGATAATATTTTGAGCCGCATACCTCCGAATGTGAGGGAAATGTAGAGCGTGGATGCTTTAAAGGATCAAAAATGCAAAATTATTTTTGTAGATCTTGGGGGACAAATAATTAATAAGATATTACAGTGAGCTTATCCGCTAACCCGCACCAGGCCAGCGTAGAGGCCTAAAGCCTTTCAATCTGAGAAGAGACCTTTGCTCAGCAGTGATTATGCTTATGTTGCCAGTAATCGCAACCTTTTTCGTCCACTGATGGATATACGCCTCCCCTAATCAAAGTCGTCAAATCCTTAGCTATTACATTATATTGATATAATTCTAGTTTGACACTTCCTAGTGTAACGGTTCGAGTCTACGCAGGTAAGCTGCGCAGACCGCTACAAAAGAAAAGGTGTCACTACGGTGTTAGGCACCGCAGTGACATAAGGAAGTGTGTTGAGAGATAATTAGATAACACTTAGATATTTAATACATATATTGAAAGACACTCGGCTAGGTCGCGGGTAAGGCTATTGTTCACTGAGCGTTCGCACACTTCGGAAGGAAGGTGGAAAGGGTACCGTCCCTCGTCTCCGCCACGTGGATGGTACGGCAGGCTGGCGGGCAGCAGGTAGACGCTGCCTCGTGGTTGCAGCGGGTACGCCTCTTGCCGGAACGTAGAAGTACAGCCCAAAGGTAGAAGTACAGCCGGAAAGTAAAAGTCCAGCCGGAAAGTAGAAGTCCAGCCGGAAGGTAGAAGTACAGCCGGAAAGTAAAAGTCCAGCCGGAAAGTAGAAGTCCAGCCGGAAGGTAGAACCCTGGAAGCGTGCAGAAGGGTGCGCATGTTAGTGGCGGCCAGGTTAATACAACCGCGTGCGATGTGGTAGCTTCTCCGCCCTCTAGTGACACAAGGAACGGTGATGAAGGAGGATAGTGGAAGCTCACACATCACAGCGGTTAACAGGCAGTAAAGGGTGCAGTCACAGCATAGTATATGACAGGTGCATAATTGTAGGTTAAGTGACACGAGGCGTGCAAAACATATAGAAGGACAGTGATCTTCGCTGATGGCACATGAAATAGGTTGCAGCACACTGTAAGGCATAGCATAGAGCTGATGCAGCAGTTAATTACACATATTTTAGCTTCTTGAGACAGGAAGTAAGCATGACCGCGTGGCCGGCCATGAAAATGTTAGAAATTAAACATTAACAAGATCGTATGATAGAATCAGTTCCCTAATACACTGTTTATAATATATTAGCTAGATTAATGAAGAACTCACCCGAGATTGGGGATAAAATATGTATTCCAGAAGGAATAGTTACTTCCTTGGAAGCTGCTGTGTTGAAAATGACAGAGGCCAACGCGATTACTAGTGTTGTGCACACATTTTAGGGATGCGCAACACCGGTTAAGTTTTATATCGTTCACTCGACTAAACTAATGAGATCCACAACGCTACACTAGTGTCACCCAGATTACGAATATCCAGTTATCTAAAAGCTTCATTACACGATCATCGAGGTGTAAATTGTCAGACACTGCATCATCATCGTTATCATTTCAGCCGAAAGACGTCCACTACTGGACATAGGCCTCCCCCAAAGAGGGGGATATGCCATAATCGCCACGCTTGGCAGGCGGGTTGGCGATCGCAGTTGGTTGGTTAAATACTCAGAGAACGCTGCTGTCCGTCCTCTGGTGAATCGCTTAGTCGCCTTTTACGACACCCATGAGAAGAGATAGAGTGGTGCAATTCTTTATGTCCGGCACCACACTGAACGGACACTGCATATTGTAACCTAATTGTGAGAAACTAAACTAATTTTAAAATGATATCGGATTGATAACTATCTAAACAGGAAATAAGGAATTTTAGCTACACAAAACACGGCACTTCCAATATCAGAAAATCTTCCACAGTTTTACTAGTTTTAAAGATATTTTCTACTTGTACAAATTCAGTAGCAACAAAGAATTTAATCCAATAAGAGCTTTACAAATTCATATTACAAAAACCGAACGAGATCCAATTCATTTAAATTTATTTAAGGAGCAGTCTCCGAATAGCTTTGAATTTGTAACTGATGAAAGAACATCGCCGATAGCGGACTAGATTGTAATAAAAAATAAAAAGACTTTTAAATCCGCAAAGAAATCTTACAAGCAACAAAAGGAAAAGCAAGAAGGTTGGACTGCCAAGAAATCTCGTGCAATCGGTGAAGCTGGAAGTAATCCTCTTAACAGGAGAGTGAACCGGGTTGCTTACAGTGTGTGACTGCAGAGCCGGGTGTGGGGAATTAATAAGTGAGGCGGTACACCGGTATACATAAAAAAATCTTCGTCCAACACTGGGTGGAAATGCACCCTTTATTGCCTAAGGACATGAACGTTGTACGTGTTTGTAAATATTAGTTGCAATGCAGCTAAACAACTTGAAAGAAAGTGCGAGCATTAACAACTTGATTCTCTTTATGTGCTTGAGTATGAAGCAGTGACAAAAAACCATATTTTTGGAAAGTAGTTGCTTATCAGTTCCTTATTGGGGCTTGTGGTAGGTGTGATTTGGGAGAAAACGTAGCGTCACGCTAAGATTTGCGTTATACCCATAGAGTACATTGAATAAGTATTGGACATAGTTGTCATGTGACCTCACCTTAAAGCGCCATCTGGTGGGTAACATCAAAGTTACAGCTAATTATTAAATGAAACGTACAAAAAGACAGGTTTTACTGGGACTCGAACCTGGGCCCTGTGATATCTCAGTCCAACGAAAGATGTTTCCTACCATCTATGCTTGTATTATAGTTGCGAAATTTTGCATTATAATGAACCGGTCAAAACAACATGAATTTTATGGATAACTTCGTTCCTGGGGTCCCCTCACACTTTTTTTTTTCACAAAACTTCGTCAGAAACCATTTTGTTCATTCTGAAACGTCGAAGCTTACATTTACACACCCCTCGTACACATCTATCAAAAGTGTAGTACAAACTCCTTACAGCTTCAACGCCATGTATGCAATTCGCCAACGTCGTGAAAACGACGGCCCAACCATGAAGCCACCCGAGCCATCCTCATGTGTGAAGCTTAGGCAATATATTTCACGTCATGGCTTATTAATAACGTCTACAATACTATCCTAGCTATTACATTACATAATTTATAGCCCAAATCCTGCCGTACTAGCGTTTCCTCTCCGGATTAAAGTGTTTGGAACGCAAGATGAGGGCAATAACTAATATTTCCTAGGTTTTCCTTATAAGAAACACATTTGGATTCCTAGTAGACGTACGGGAGTATATTTATTATTTTAGTATTGAAAGGATAATACTTTTCTTTGGTTCGGGAGGAAATATGGCGAGAAAAGGTAGCCTATTTTCGCAGTGCCTATATCGTAAGAAAGCCTTATCTTTTGTGGTTTATCGAGACACAAGAAACAATATGAAAATTACAATCTTGGACACTGAATCTACAAGTGATAAACAACAGCAGTTTAACAAAAGCTATAATTCACTAATCCAAAAAATATAATTTAAAGAGAAAACAAAATCGTTACTAAAACAACGTAGGGCTGAAAATAGTTGCAGTAAACTCGTCTAACTTTTAAGTAACAACTCTTTTCCGGAGCGGCAGTCAATATTGCACAAGTATTTTTGTCGAGGAGCGACTGCGGCCGACAGCTCATCTGGAACAAATCTCCAACTAGCTCGACTCGAATCTAGTTGTGGCATTAATAGTTTAGTCCTTAGCAATACTAACAATGGATTTCATCTAACTGATTTTATCTGTTGTTATTGAAGGAATGCTTAATGTTAAGACCGAATGTAAACAAAAATCGAAGTCTTTAAATGCCTAACGACGCGACGAGTTAATTACAAAACAATAATACATAAAATAAATCAGCCAATTACTGTCTCACTGCTGGGCACAAGCCTACTATCAGAATGAAAAGCGGTCAGGCCACAGAAATAGATAGATAGAATGGAAAAGGGGGGCGGCCTGCGCGTGCCAACACTGCACCACAATGCAGGGCATTTCATGGCCTTTCTCAGTACGCCTTATGACTTGTTTCTGCAAAAATGCCTTCTTGCGCTGTTTATAACTGCAGAAACAAAAGCTGTAAAGTAGCCACGCATGAATCGCAAGTAAAATTGTGATTACAACCATTCTATCTATCTATTTCTGTGTTCAGGCCATAAACATAGTCCAGATAATGTAATGCCATAAAATTATGTCCCTGTACTGTTTCTAATTTTTTAATTTTGACAACATATATAACTAAAAATGTTATATAATAACTTAATTTAATTGAATAATAATGTATTTTTATTAAAATTATTTATGCTATTCTAATTACGTATTTGATGTTCTTGTTAGTATTAATTTAAAATAAAAGACTGTACTTAACTAACTAGCTTATAACTATGGGTGAATTTGCCTGAAATAAAATGATTTTATTTATTTTTATTTTAATGCATAAAATTTAGAAAACAAATTGTTAGCAACTTTGAGCATCAAACTCTGAAAATCTAAGGCTTTCAAATAAAAATTGTGAATTAAGAACTCGAGACACATCTTTACGGATGGGCCGCCATCTCAGGAAATGCTGCACACCGAGATATTGCAGTACTTGCAGGGGTGTGACTGAGGGCACATGGGTACCGTTGATGAGGCCATGGGCAGCTCTGAGCAAATGCTATGCACAGCAAACTTCTTGATAACGATGATCATGGATAAAATCAAAGGAAAATTTGTTTATAAAATCCACCTCTTGGCCGTCTTATACCCGGTGCGACCCAAAGAAGCGTATTTGGATTTACCAATGATTTTAAAATCTGTTGTGAATCTGCTTACGGGCACGTACTCTCGTGATTGCACCAATTATTGCTCCTAACAGCTTATTATCTTAACTATACGGCTTTCTGCTGTATCTAATAATAATGTTGAAATAAGACATGCGATGCGAATGCGATGAAATGTGGTACTTTTGTAGGAAATAATTAATATAACTTTTTTTAGTTTCAAACATTCATCTAAACTCAGAAGGAAAGTAAGTACGCAAAAAAAAAAAGACAGTCAAAACATATAATTTCTTAGGTTTTCGCGATCACTACACAAACACATTATAATAAAACAAGTTTAACCGGATTATGTCGCGTATATTATTTTAGTTTTCCTGACGTTTCGAAAACCAACCAACCAATTTAAATAATATACAAGATTTAATCCGGTTAAACTTGTTTTATTATAAATCGAATATAATTATTAAACAACCCAAATTTATTTTTTGACGCAAAACACCATACAAAACTGTTCAAAAGAATGTTTGGAAAAATTTAAGCTTCCAAAAGTTAAATGGAAAAGTTTGCCACTCAAATTGACAGTGTCGCCGGGGTCGACCCGACCCGAACGGGGTTAATAAAATCGGTTTGTGACATGGAAATAAAGTGTTATGTCTCTATTACGGCTATAATAAAATAACTTTATGCTAAATCTTGTATCTGAGGGCAAGTAACCTCTGTTTGGTCGGGATTATATGTCGAGAGTCAAGTCCCTTTAATCATTTTGTATTTTCAACCATAAATGCCGAAATTTTAACCGCATTTGGAAACAATGGACTATAATATAAGGCTGTAAGCCTTGTTAACGAAAAACGAAAGCTTTGTAATTTTTCCGACTGCTATTTTATTTTTCTGAAAATCGTTTAAGATTTCAGCTTAAGTAAACATCCACGAAACAAAAAAGTGACTTAACATATAATATATATTTACATCAAATATTTTGTTAGAGAAAATTCCAAAGGAAACTCTATGGAAGTACCTAAGCGTTTGTTTGTGATAGGGATTTCCCCGGTAACAAGTAATAAAAAAGTCTTAATACTTGAGGCTGAGACGGGCAGTAAAAGTTAACCAGACTCGCCAAACAATCAAGACTGAAAAATTAAGCTCTTAAAGTCTTCATTAAAAATGAATTCTTAAACTCGCCTTGTTAATAATACACGGAAAATATTGGTTGGACAACGAAAGAGAAAACAAGAAACTTTTATTAGTTACTGTCAATGAAGAACTTTACAGGAAATATCTGGACTTCTCTGATGCTATTTTAGTAATATCAGAAATATAAAAGGTTCGGTCACGATCCTTCCCGGTGATACATTTTGTCGACAAAGTCCCTTGAACGAATCCTGTTGCATTACACGTACCTACGCCTGCCGTCGAACACTGAGCGCAAGCGATTTTAGCCTTAGTGGTGGTTTACCGGAAAGTTTGCTGATAGTACTTGGTGAGTAAAAGACGCAGTAATTTGCTTTTTGATGCTAACGAAAGTTTTTTTAAGGAAAATGAAATACAAATACAAAAATAGTTTATTGTGCTTTAAACAAATAGTTTCACAAATTAGTGCTTGGAGTCTCCTTTTAAGCAATTAATGCCTGTGTTAGGAGACTCAAAAATCAAAAAGAACTGGAAGCCACTACTCTTTACCTATTTTTGTCTCTCTCGAAAAGCTCTAAACATTATCAGAACAGATGGGATCAGCTGAACTAAAAAAAAGCCTAAAAGCTCTTGAAGCTATCTTCAAATAAAAAACGCGTTGTCTGTTTTGATTCGTTTTGTTTTTACTTTCATCAAAAAACGTAAGTTCCACTTTAACAGCTAAATATAACTTACACTTAAAATTACTTAAGTAATAACACATTACCTGTTTTGAAGTAAAGTAACTCATCATCATCATCATCATCATCATCATCATTTCAGCCGAAAGACGTCCACTGCTGGACATAGGCCTCCCCCAAGCATCGCCACAACGACCGGTCCTGTGCCTTCCGCATCCAGCGGATTCCCGCGACCTTCACCAGGTCGTCGGTCCACCTTGTGGGGGGTCTACCCACGCTGCGCCTTCCAGTACGCGGTCGCCACTCCAGAACTTTACTGCCCCATCGGCCATAAAGTAAAGTAACTACATAAGAATATTAAAATAAAAGGACGCCTTTCCACTCCCGATCTAGAAACAAAACACAGCAACTTCGAAGCTTCATTTGGACTACAGCGGATTTCTTTAAAATCCTTTTAGTTCACACTTACCTCATTCATATTTTCGAAACACTGAACAAACACCACACATGAAACCTCAAAATATATGATCGTTTATTTCTGTTTATCTGCAGGTTAGACACCGTTAACGACACGTGCATCGCACGCACCTACATAATGGCAGACGGCCACAGAATAACAATGGAATGGAGTGCTTATACGTTGTGTATCCTACTTACGAGACGTAAGCAAGTGGGGAAGTTAAGTCACTGTCATATCTATGGGTAGTGTGGCCCAAAGTCTTACAGTCTTGCTTGCGGTCTTGCGCAAGACCTTGAGACTTTGAGACAAGACAATCGCCAGTGTGCATAATTCAGTATTTTGTAGTCTTTATTTACGTAAGTTTTGTTACCAAAACAAGTAAAACGTGTATAAACTACTTATTACTAAATTAGTAATTCACACGATTGGTGTTATAGAATGTTGGTAGACCGTTAAGGCAGGAGATGTTTAGGTTAATGAGCCTTTGCGTCATAAATTACTCCAATAGGTATCTTTGCATATTTTATGCTAATATATTTCGCACTATTACTAGCACATTATCACTCCATCTGCTTATTCCTCGGTGCAGATGTGCAGAGATCGTGCATCATCCCAACAATGACAGCTCCAGATATAGACAGATGCGATTGCCTCACTTGCCCTGCTGTGACGTGAGTGAATAATTGGTTTGCACGCGAAATTCATGGTGCGAAAAACAAAACTTTACGAGAACAGTGACTACAAGACAAGAGTGAGTTAGTGTTGTCTACTTTGGCCCATTGCCTGTATTGAGGTCGTTTTTGAGACTAATAGTACCTATTAGGATTACTTATAGGAATTTGTTTGCATCGCTGTAATAAAAGACAAAGTTTTTAATGATTAGGTTTTAAAAACTTAACACGGGACCACAAATCCAGTCTGGGTTAAACAATTTCTTCTGTTCAAACAGGAACTTCCTTAAAATTCACCAATTAACATTAAAAGCTTTTGTTTATATTTTTGTAATTAAGGCTTTATTTTGTAGTTGTGTTTTGTAGTTTTGTGATCGTGATGATTTTTACTGTTTGTTTCTACGGGAAGAATATAGTGGATCTATTCGCTTCGAAGAAAATAGAAAGGGAAAACAAACTTGCATTTACTTAGATAGTACACACATAAAACCGCTGTATATCTAAAGAAAGCTGCAAGTTGTAAGATTCACGCAGAGAAATGTTGCTTAATGACCCTCTCAGGTGATAGAATTACCAACGCATGGCTTTACCTACTATTACAATGTTTGAAATTACCTTGTGTAGCTTAAAGGAAATTACCTTGTGTGGCTAAGGTCGTTAATACTTAGGCGACCAGTAAAATTTAATATCCGTATTAATGTAGGTATGTGATGATAGGTCCATAACCAATCTTCATTACACTACAGCACTAAAGGTGATCGATTACTTCAGTTATTTCGTAAGTAAAGTTTCTGTTTCCAAGCTGTACATAGCTAAAATAGAAGTGGAACAGTTAATAAATATTTGATTGGCCCAATTCTGGCACGAAATATCCAGGCAAACTTAATGATATCAATATCAAATGAAAGTAGAAGCGATGTTTGCTACGTAAATTACTGGACCATCACAACTTTTCAACGAAAAGCAACAGAGAAGAAATCGTCGGAAAAACCTATCAAAACTTGAGAAAATTCAATAAGGGCACTTGGAAAGTTTGTTAAAGGAAGTAGCGGGAATATTTTTATGAAAAAAAAAGGAATCTCAATTTGTGTCGCCGGTAAAATAAAAATAACGGGAAAACCCTCAAGGCTTGGCAGAAAGAATCGAGTTTGTTTGTCAACTTTGTCTGATGATGTCCTGTTAAAAATATTGCGATTCATTACCATCGCAGGAAAGTATTGCAATTTTTTTGCAAACAAGACACCTTACCCTGAAAACTTTTTTCATTGATGTGGGAAGAAAAGGTGATTATCATTCAAAATTTATTATTTAACCTGCATTAGTTTTGTGGCGCAACTTGGGAGAGGCCTATGTCCAGCAGTCGACTGCGATAGGCTGAGTTGATAATGAACCTGCATTAATGTCCCACTGCAAGGCAAGGACAGCTCTCCTTTTTCCACACAGATATTTTTTTATGCTAATATACCAGACCAAACCAGACCTAAATCAGACCTTTCGCTTAGAGACAAGCTCATCCTGCTATCTAAGGCCCGCTAAAGAAAAGCATTCGGGCCTTTCACCAATATTCTAAGACACTTCCTTTCCTAGGAAACATATAAATACAGAACTATGAACTATATATGAACCATGAATACAGATTACCTTGAGCAAGGTTGAGAGGAGACTTCCCAAAAATCTCCTCCACTCAAAACTGTTTCCTCACTACCTATAGGTAAAGAAACAACTGTCAAACCCAAGGAACGTCTAGACTCAATGAAAGATTTTCGCTTGTACAGTGTTTCAATCTGATTATTTCATTCGAATATTTTTTTAAGTGTGTTTAAATGGATTTCTTAAGGTCCTGGATTATTTGTATTACGATAAACCTCAACTAAAACTAGTTTAAGGTTTCTTATGATGAGCTCTAAGAAACAAGTTTTTGCTGGGCAAGCGTGTACCATCGTCGACCGCACCATCGCTTAACAACAGGTGAGGTGGCGGTCAAACACAAGCCCGTTCAGAATAAAAAAAAAAACAAAACAAACTTGGATTCCTTGACGTAATCCTTATCTCGATTGAGTCAGAGTCGAGGAAGTTTCGGGGAAATGTCTTAGAATATGGGTATTAGTTTCGGTCTACCACCACGATGCAACCGAGCATTTAGTGCAATGATTATAAGCTGTTCCATTACACGGAAACCATAAAAAAAACTAGTAGTTATTATACTGGTGAATATTCTCACAAACTGATCATGTCAGATGATATAAATAT
The DNA here is from genome assembly GCA_949699075.1 of Asteroscopus sphinx. NCBI lineage: Eukaryota > Metazoa > Arthropoda > Insecta > Lepidoptera > Noctuidae > Asteroscopus > Asteroscopus sphinx. The sequence continues at coordinate 11,508,634 of OX453006.1, read as the reverse complement.
CTTGTCGAAAACTTCTATCATCCATGACATCATGTTTTCATAATACGAATCCAAGAAACGCATGTATTTGCATACGTGTTTGTTGAAAGACATAAAAAATAAACTTTACAATACAAAATTAATAAGCAAGTAAAAAAGAAACTGTGCATGTTTTAAAATATTTTCTCACGCGATTATGATCTCAAACAAATTTCGCTATAATAAATTTTAAGCTCTGTTGAATTTTGATAAGATTTACTAGCAGTAATAAAATTTCATTTCGTTTTTAGATTATAAAGAGTCGATATTTCTGCATGTTTACCCATAAACATATTTTCTTTATACTAGTTCAGCTATTCTCAAAGAAAACGTTATCGTATACATCGTAGCTACCTTCAGTATAAGTATAAACATCTCATACCTATTGAAAATCTGTTTACTTTTATTAAATAATATTAAATTTATTTCCATTATTTATTAGGTAATTTAGCCGTGGTGGTCGCGTGCTACTGTGTGGAAAACAATATTGTTTTCCCGGGACGTGCCAAAGGCATAGCACTAGAGGGGCACCGGCGCGGTCCAATGGAGTTCCCGGAGCTCCTCTATTTTGTGTAGAGGATGGCCACCGTGTGGTTTTAGTCGGTAAGAGTCCGACATACCCCTCCGCCGTCCCCAGTCGGAGGGTATCCATGAGGATTTCCAGCCGAAAACAAAAAAAAAAAAAAGGTAATTTAGCCATGGCAGCTATGTGTATCTCTTTTTTAGTGAACCACAGTTTTTAGGTATGTAAGAATAGTGAATATGAAGCCATCTTTATTTTCACTAGTTATAAACAATTAGTGTCTACTATATAGGAGTCGCAATTTCTCACTCATTCAGCAGATCGATCGACCAATCTTCCTGAAAATCAGCCATCTTCAGGTGAGTTCAAACGAACACTCCATACGGTGGTATATCGAGTGGCTTAGTCCGACACGTTTGCCAATAAATCACCCAGTTCGGGTGTGAAAATGGAACTTCTGTATAGCTTTAAAGCCAATAATAATTAAGTAATATGTTACTAGAAGCAGTTAAATTCATTTTCAGTATCGGTTTCAGTTCTATAGGAGAAAATGAGAAAGGGTCAAGGAACCAATCTAAAATTTTATTAAATCATAGCAGCACAAGTAGCTGCGAAATAGAAGCATTAACTAGCATGCAAGACGATATTAAATAGACATGACTGCCTGTGTCCTTGCAGTGAAAATGCGAACTACACTCCATCAGTAAAAAAATCAAAACATAACAAACATTTTGACAAACCTCTACGTTTCGGCCAAGTTGCATTGGCCGTGGCGACGAGTCCCGTAAATACACGCTGAAATTTGAGTCGCTTAATTCCCGAAAAGGGGTCATTGTACTCATCATTCTAAGAACTTTTTCTATGGGACCAACCCTGAATTCGCGAAAAAAAAATCGGGTGGTCCCTACATTTTATTGATTTAAGAGAACACAAATGTAGGGACCAACAGATTTTTTTTCGCGATTTCAGGATTGGTCCCATAGTAAAAGTGGTTCATAATTATGTGTATAATGACCCTCTTTCGGGAATTAAGCGACTCAAATTTCAGCATGTATAGTTCAATATGAGTGAAATTCGGTGAGTATATTATTTATCGAAAATTCGTTTTCAACAATTAAAGTACTGCAGGAACCGTAGTTTAATCAGACACTATTAACTCTGTAAATTGTTGTTCGCTGTAGTTGTAGATAGAAACAATGTGAAAAAAAGCCACTGTTGCCACTTTTTCTATCTACAACTACAGCGAACTATTATTTACAGAATTATTAGCCGCCTGACGAATTCCACGCTTGAAAACTATGTGAGATAGTGAAAATATTCCTTTATAACCGGTAACAAAGTTCACACTCATATGTATTCAAGATTAAATAATATATCTCATCAGCGAAGAATTTCGGAACTATGGGGTTCAGCCAATATTATTTAAGGGGCATGTAGCAGACAAGTGGCGCTACCATCAATAAAAAAATGATTACTCGTTAAATACATGATTTATCGAAATTTCGTTTTTAATAATTGAAGTAAAGGTACTGTAGTTTAATCAGAAACTATTAACTCTGTAAATTATAGTTCGCTGTGTTGTAAATAGAAAAAGTGCCAAGTGGCCGTTTTTCGCACTTTTTCTGTCTACAACTACAGCGAACTATAATTTACAGACTTACTAGTTTGTGACTAAACTACAGTACCTGTACTTCGTATGTTAAAATCGAATTTTCGATAAATTATGTACTCAGCGAGTTATTATGTTTATACTGATGGGGGCGCCAATTAGCTCTTAGTAGCGTCTTAACTAATATTTAGATTCTACACATCAAAGAGAAGCTAATAGCCAATTGACCAAACAAGATACCTCTCTTTCTAACAACTCTTTAGTTAAAATACTGTCTTCAGAGACCGTTTCTTCCCTTAATACCCTTGCCAGCATTTAAGTTTAACGGACACTAACAAGCCGACGTCCCACAAAGTTTTATTATATAACTTAGGTACTAAGTGTGTCATACTAAATCTAGAAACTTTTATAATGAAACAGAAGCGACTACAGTCTAGACTCTAGACGATATAACAAACATTGTCGAACCCTGTTTTAATAATAACGTGGTATAGTTGAATAAATAATTCTGACTACATATAAGTGGGCTTCCGGCTTACTCACGCTATCATTGTTTCACATTACCAGCTGGATATTCAGTGTGAGTCTTACCTGAAAAAGAAAATAATGTTACATTAGAAAACAAAAAAAATACAAGCTATCATCCTCCTGCCATTTTTCCAATTTATTTGGGGTCGGCGCCGTAGCTGGCACAGTTGGGGCAGCTGGCGTAGCTGGTAAAGGCCCGTGAGGAGAGGTGGCGTGCAGTGTTCCGTTTGCGCCACCGAGGAGGGTGCGGCCGACTTTAGGCCGCATGGGGTGAAGGGGCTTGCTTGCTTGTGGCGGACCGGGACCTGTCGGGGGTGGTTGTGTGAATACTCACGGGTTCCTACGCCCCCGGCTAAGGTAGTTGAAGGAACACCGTGGTTTCAATCGGTAAGAGTCCAACACTGGCTCGAGCGGAGTGCGTCCATAAGGATTTCCCCACAGCAAAAAGCGTGTGTTTATCTTTCACACATCTCTATGAACCGTCATGTCAGTGCCCAAGTAATAAAAAACCGTTTGAAGGTATAATTAAATGCCAATATACATCTCCAAGATTTACAAAGGATGTTTAATAGCACCCGCAAAGTATTCAAGTTTTACATACAACTTTAAGTATTGAGAAAATCTATAGAACAGAATTAATACTTTGCGGATGCCATCATATACCTATCTTTTGTAAGACTTGGAGATGTATATTGGCTTTTACTTTCAGTTTTTGTGTTACTTGGGTGTTCACTTTCTTTTTATCCATGTCATCTTTTCCAATCCATCCGTTTTTTCTGTGGTCTTCCTCTTTTATAGCTAGTCTTGTATGAATTAACAAACTATGAAGAGAAATAAATTAATCATTTAGCAAATGTTTAATGCTGAATATGAGAATCTTGCCACATCTGAGTCCTTGGCAGCCTAGTGTGTTTAGATGTCTCTTTCAACAATCTGTAGTTGTTGATTTGAGTGAGTTGTACATTCAAGTGCATTTTTACATACCTATAAAAAGAGCCTGTCTTGTATAAAACGTACGTACTTAGCCAGTTCCGTTTATAATGGGTATGTTACCATCGATATGCAGTTGACCGTTCTAAAAGAGCCTCCACGAGTGACTACATTCAAATGATCGTCAAACGAACCCTGAACAATCAGCCCAGCATATGTGTAGTAAATCTATGCAGCCCAGCTACCAACTTGCTGACTGGCTTATATAATTTTCACGGTATAAGCTACTGACAGTTCTGTTAGTAACTGCCTCGGTGCCGGTGGTCTAGTTCTCGTCAGAGCGACTGCCAAGCGTCCAAGGCCCTGGGTTCAAAACCCGAGTCGGGCAAAATATTATTGAGTTTTTTCATTAAGAAATTTTCAGTAACAGCCTGGAGTATGGATTTTCTCCCGGTTAGTGGCAATAGGCTCGCCTCCTATTAAATGGGACTTATAACAAAACTGACGACACGTACTGTGGGTGTACTACACGTTTGCCTACCCATTCGGGGAACATATACGTGATGTTAGGTTATGTTATAAGCTATTTATTATTGTATATTATAGGAATTTAAACAAAATATTGTATGTCAGCAAACCTATCCTTATCAAAATTCACTAAAAGTTTTAATAAAGCGTAGAGCGGCTGCTTCCCTGCTTAGTTATTTTGCGTAGGTTGAATTAAGTTGCCTCATATCATAATACATATTGAATCATTTTATAAACTTCCAGTAGCCTTCTTTTTACAAGACCGTTGAACCCAAAAATACTTACAGTTGAAGATCTTCTTGAAGTGTTCAAGAACGGACAAGCTTAAGGACTAAAACCGCTTTAACTTTTTTTTGAAAACTGGCCTTGGATTGAGATGAAATTCAAGCCTCGGCCAGAAAACAAGATAATTTGTACATATCTTCATCGGTTTGAAAATGTTATCGTCAACATAATAAAAACACCAACTAAACTATGCCTTGACCAGCGTCTTAATTTCAGTAGAGGCTGCACAGTAGGTGAGTGTACTGTGCACACAAGATCGATCTGGAACATGAGGGTGGTTTATTAATACGGGCCTTAATACCGAAGCTACGATAAAGCTGTCCTTTGTAGCAGAAACAAACAAACTAAAATGAAAATAGGTCTATAATTACAATGTCGAGACAACTATGTGCCTAAAATTACCATTTACATAAGTTTACCTTAGTAAAAAAAAAGTACTAACAGCCGCCATCATCATTATTAATATGACTTGAGCGTCTCTTTATAGGACGAACACAAAATTAGTGATGTCCCGAGTTTTATCGATTACTGAAAAACAACAGAATAGTCTGGGCAGCCGAACTGGCGAATCTGACGCACGGTCGTCCCAAACGCCATTAATCAAATCACGACTATGCGGTTTAATGGCAGACTAATTACAGTTTGCGCGCGAATCACCTACACATACCGTCGCAGTAATTACTGCATTAACTCGACTGCGGAAACGCTTAATACGGGATAATGCTGATTACATATCGCAATGCGGGTGCTAACCGAAAGTTTGCCCAGTTCGGCCGTCAATCAAACGTCGATAGCAACGTCATACTATTGTATTTTCAATGCAAACGTTTCCCTGCCAAGCAGCGTTACCGTTCCCAGGTATAATCGTATATATCGTATCGTATATTCATATATTGGATATTTTAAATACAAAAGCAAGACACGGAACTGCTGCGATTTTTTAAATATATACAGAGGGTGTCGCAAAAGCTCAGTACCTACGTAAACAAGGATTATAAATATTATGATAAATAGCAGTCATTAGAATCGATATCAAGTTCTGTGCGCATAATAAGACGAACATACGAACGTAAGCCACGTCTTCTGCGACCATATTTTTGTTAATGCTAACATCTAACATGTTTTCGAACAAAATGGGGCGTGGCCTAGCTGTTTGGACACATTTGATTGGCTTTATCAAAATGTTAACATGTTTCATTAGAATGTTTTGTTAGATGTTGGTCGCAGGAAACTCAGCTGTAGATTTATCGTAATTTATCGATACAAATACATCACTACTTAACCACAGTTGTAGAAACGAAATCTTATACTGTTCAGTGGTCCCTGTAGCCTCATAAACGAGGTGATAAAATGCTGCCACCCCACCTTAACGTTTAACTTGGAATGCTTTATGGATATTTACTCACTATTCACGAACATAATGAACTTTAGGTTCCATATTTGACACACTGAATTTTCATTATCATAAGCGTTTTACTGTTCCCGTTTACTCATTATTATAAAACATTCCCTCAATTCTTTCGCGAAAATGATTGAAGGAAAGTTCGTATTTTGTATTGTCTGCAAAGGTATCTTTTACGAGTATATGCGTTCATTCAGTATCGATATTCAGTAAGAGTGTGTGGGAATACCACCTCCATTGTTGCGAATTTCAATAAAAGTCCGACAATATTCATATGAAAGGTCTTAAAGACTGCCTAAGTACTTGAGAAAGATAATAAAATATTATATACAGCGAGTCAAGTGAGAGAGAAAGTCCAGGGATATGTTGTTGACATCGACGAAAAAAAAGGCGGACGGAATCTAACTCGGCAACAAGTGAAGCACCCAATAGTAAGTCGGCTCGCTTGAAAGTACGGGCTGGCACGCACACATTCACACCCATAGTAAGTCTAACAGCCGCGATTACACAACAAATCTCGTGTGACGTAAGTTGTTGTCGTAGTCTCACAAATAAAATAACAATAGCCATCTGGTGTATAAAAATACAGTAGAAATTATGGTGGGTTTAAGAAAAATTAAGTGCTTCAATCTTTTTTTAGCGAGATTCCGTCCACCTTTTTTTATTCGTCCGTGGTCCGTGGTGGTGGTTGTTATAAGAAATAAATGTTTGTTTAGTTTCTCTTACATGAGAAAAATCGATACTATATCCAAGCTAAGGAGGTAATTAGAGTAATTAGTAACTACCACTAATGATAGAAGAATAATAGAGTTATTTTGACGTTATAATGTCAAAGAAAATAAATATCTAAAGGCGTCAAAGTAATAATTTTGTATATTTAGTATGGTTAACATGCTCAAATACCAAGAACAAAGTCTATTAATCTTAAAGAACAATTAAACAACAATTCGAAATCCAACAAAAGATAATTAATTAGAAACACATCCAACAGAGCATCGTAATTCCAAACTAATATTCCAATACGACTTAGCAAACATAACATTACACACATGTGTATACAGTGGTCTGAACCGCACACACATGGAGTAGTAAGAAATATGGAGTGCTCATACCACAGAAATAGATAGAATGGCCAAGTGGGCAGGCCGCGCGTGCCAACAATCTGCACCATAGTGCATTTCAAAGCCTTTCTCAGTACGCCTTATGACTTGTTTCTGTAAATACTGTAACAAAAACCCGCAAAAATGCCTTATTGTGCTGTTTCTAACTGCAGAAACAAAAGCTGTGAAGTACATTTGATTAGAGTTATTTTTTTAAAATTAATGTCGCCAATATGTAAGGCGTAGTTTGTTCGGAAAGTTGCCACGCATGAATCGCAAGTAAAATTGTGATTACAACCATTCTATCTATTTCTGTGGCTCATACGCATTATTTTTACTAACGTGAGTAGGGTTATACGTTATATGGCAATTTGTCGGCGTTGTCTTTCGGAGTAAGTATATTTCATTGGCAACATAAAAAGTCAAAATCCCTCTCAAGACTGGGCGGACCGTGCAAGGTAGAACAAGATAGGACTCAAGTCTGCCAGAAATAATGACATCTACAAATAACACAACATCATACATCTACTTACAATAATGTGCTGAAGACTTCTTTATGGTATGTGGCGTTCCTACATTCCTTTATGACTACGGGCTCACGAAGCATCGGCGGCTCTAGCTAGATGTAATGTCCGCAAATTTTGTGCAGATTTATATCGCGCCATTTCGTCTACATCGTTACTCCAATTGCTCACTACTCTGTGACTGAACCACACAAGTATTATGTCAACAAATTCTGGGAAACACTTGATAACAAATTGTTCTAAGCAATACGAGTCGCAGGGTCGTGACCTATCTCATTAAGGTTTCATTTAAACAATTTTAATTCGACACTTCATGTTGAGACACCGGCATCGATTACTGACTTTGCATTGAATGAATCTCTAGGTATGAATGAGTGTCCACATAATATACGTTTAGTAGTAGTGTTTTTTCCGGTAGGATTTGACCAATTTATCTCTTCCTAAATTCCACAGAGCCTTAAAACAGGTCTTAAATCAGTGTGTCCTAGCTGCAGGACTGCCTATCATGACTTATGGTGCAAAGTCGTGGACACTCACGGTACAGCTTGTCCACGAATTTAAAGTAGCTCTGCGGGCTATGGAAAGGTCTGGAAGAACGAATCCGAAACGAGGTGATCCGATAGAGAACCAAAGTTGTTGACATAGCCCACAGGATCAGAAAGCTGAAGTGGCAGTAGGCCTGCGTAATATTAGATGCGAAATCTTACTGGGTAATATTTTCACTGCTGCCAGACTTCTCTAATTTACCACTTATCCTGATCCTCAGCCACTCTGATCTAGCTGGAAAACACACGAAACATTGACCATTTGAATACACAACCAGCTCATTACTGTCCCACTGCTGGGAACGGGCCTATTCTCAATGCGAGAAGGCCTTAGTCCACCACCATTTGAATTACGTGTACGTAATATTCGTCTGTTTGTGTCTAAATCGGTTACAGAAACACGAAAGACTCATTTGTTTGAGTTAACTTGTTAACGTGTGCTTTCGGTATTTGCCTCGCTCTCCGTTAAAAGTGGCAGAAACAAATGTTTAAGCAAGGATGTCTTGGCTTCGGTGTGTGTGATTTTCTTTGCCTTGCAAAGCCTAGTTTGGAACATGAAAGGGTTAATTTCACAAATTGAGAATCTTTAGCATTAGTAGTAATTAGTAGCATAGTAATTTTACACTCATGAAATCGTGACACAAATAATATCTAAATCACGCTAAAGATATGCATATTTATATAGATGAAGAATGTTGTTAACGAATTGTGAAAAGTTTATTATTAATTGTTGTTTCGATGTTAAGGGTTTGATATTGATCATAAGAACACTTAACTTACATTTTTAAACCAATAAAAATAAAAATATGCATATATTTAGTGTGATTTGGATTTAATTGTGTGATGTCACGATCTCATTAGTATAACTTCATTCGTAGGCCGTGAAATTGTCCCGAAACCTGTAGACTTGTAAGTATTACAGTATTGATTGCTTAGCAGGTAGCGGTGTATATTTTCAGCAACAACATTAATCAAATTTTAAGATATGTCTTAAATATATGAGTGTAGGTATTTATGTTCTTAATTATAGTTTTGTTAACTGTACTTGTTGAGTTACAGTAGGAGTTTTTAAAATAAATAAATAAGGCATTATGTCTTCCTAGAATAATAGTTGCATGCAACGATACGATCTATAATATTTCTATCGAGTGTGTGTGTGTGAGCTATCCAAAGATAATTTATAATAGCTCATGCCGTAGCAAAATAATAACAAGTCAGTCAGTATCAGTAGGTTGGTAGAGGGTGACTGTTCAATGTAGAGTAGGTATGATGATCATTTAAATATCGTCATGGACACCCTTTCCAGATCCCTCAAACGGTGCCTTGACTTGATGGAATTAAAAGACTTTCTAGAGGACAGATGTAATAAACTTCACATGTTATGTTAATGGTATAGTATGTTTGGAATAAATCTTGCAAGTATCTTTTGAACCAGTTCCCGTTATTAGAACTGGTTAAAATTTGGTACGTTACACCCGATGATAATTTAATATTACGTTGCTTAGGAGCTGATCTAATGATGGAGATGGAAGGTAGACAACGGAAATCCTCAATGAATAACAGTAGACTGAAGGTGTTTGGGCTCATTTTGATCCGCTCGAATCCGTGTCATATAAAAGCTTGCCTTTTCAACAAAAAAAAAAACTCATGTTCTTTTCAAACGTAGGACCAGTTTCTTGACCCTGGCATCAGCACATATAAATCACATCTTTAACAACTAATATCCGTTTGCTGCTAACATAATATAGGCCTTTTATCTACGGTCTTTAAAATATTTTGACCCTGGCAACTACACATATCACCCGGAAGAAGTCGTCATCTTAAACAACTAATACCCGTTTGCTGCTAACATATAGGCCTTTTATTTACGTTCTTTTCAATATTTCCAAACCAGCCAGTTTCTTTTGTTGCTTTAACAATAAAGCAAAGGAGGAAACAATTAACCCGACTAATTTGATTTTATCGTACAGACTACAGAGCCGAAAAAAGAATTAACCTGAGGCGATTGAATTGTTCGTAAATATACTGTAAGTATATTGTATAATAACTTCTTAGGTTTTCGCGATCACTACACATTATAATAAAACAAAGTTTAACCGGATTAAATCGCGTATATTATTTAAATTGGTTTCCCTGACGTTTCGAAAGCTTTGCAGCATTTCGTGGTCGCAGGTAGACTAAGATGACAAGTGTCTTTACAAATATTTTTTAAAAATTATTTTAATCTACCGTACAATATTATTAATTAAAATCTTTCGATGCACGCAGTAATCACTCACAATATCATTATCTTTTACAGTGTTGCGTGCTGTTTGGGCCTTGATTATTTTAAGGACTGGTTTCCAAACAGGTGGCAGCTGCCAACCATCTTCTCTATTAAAATTAGGATGTTTTTTAATTTCAATTGCCTCACGGAGCATTCTAGGTACATATCGGTTTTCCTTCGCCAGAACTTGTGGTTTATCAAATCGAAGAAAATGGTTGGGTTTGTCTAGGGTATGTTCACACACTGCAGACTTTGTGGAGCGTCTGTTCTTGACGTCAGCTATATGTTCTTTAATTCTAGTGGCTATACTACGCTTTGTTTGCCCTATGTATGATAACCCACAATCACAATCAATCTTGTAGACCCCTGCATCTTGTAAGGGAATGTGACACTTCACCGGTCTGAGGAGTTGGCTGATCTTTCTTTGGGGCTTGAAATAGGTTTTGATAGAAGCACGCTTCAAGATATGACCAATTCTGTCGGTGATCCCTTTGATGAATGGTAGAACAGCAGGTCGACGATCAACTGTGCTGGGTTTCAGGCGGCGTTTGCGATGGGGATGTGGATCTTGCAAGTTATTATGCTTGAGAACATGTTTCACATGGTAAAGTTCCCCTGCCAGGTGGTCGGCATCGCAGATGCGGTGTGCTCTCTGTAACAAAGATTTGGCCACGGTAGCTAACTGACAAGGATGGTGGTGAGATTCACCGTTCAAGTACCTGTCTGTATGGGTAGGCTTTCTATACACTGTATGACTAACAGAATGATCAGGATTATGGATAAGTTGTATATCAAGAAAAGCTAAGGATTTGTTTGTCTCCAATTCCATAATAAATTGAATTTTACTGTGTATAGAATTTAGATGTTCTAAGAAAGCAGAGACACTACTGTGAGGCAAGATGGTGAAAGTGTCGTCAACGTACCTCTTGAAGATCTTTCTCTTTTTTCACCATCTTGCCTCACAGTAGTGTCTCTGCTTTCTTAGAACATCTAAGATCAGCCAACTCCTCAGACCGGTGAAGTGTCACATTCCCTTACAAGATGCAGGGGTCTACAAGATTGATTGTGATTGTGGGTTATCATACATAGGGCAAACAAAGCGTAGTATAGCCACTAGAATTAAAGAACATATAGCTGACGTCAAGAACAGACGCTCCACAAAGTCTGCAGTGTGTGAACATACCCTAGACAAACCCAACCATTTTCTTCGATTTGATAAACCACAAGTTCTGGCGAAGGAAAACCGATATGTACCTAGAATGCTCCGTGAGGCAATTGAAATTAAAAAACATCCTAATTTTAATAGAGAAGATGGTTGGCAGCTACCACCTGTTTGGAAACCAGTCCTTAAAATAATCAAGTCCCAAACAGCACGCAACACTGTAAAAGATAATGATATTGTGAGTGATTACTGCGTGCATCGAAAGATTTTAATTAATAATATTGTACGGTAGATTAAAAAAAAATTTAAAAATATTTGTAAAGACACTTGTCATCTTAGTCTACCTGCGACCACGAAATGCTGCAAAGCTTTCGAAACGTCAGGGAAACCAATTTAAATAATATACGCGATTTAATCCGGTTAAACTTTGTTTTATTATAAGTATATTGTAATTTATACAGTCATGTTTAAAAAGAGACTTTAAAATAATGCAGATTTAGGCCCGTATTACAGAAGCTTCCTCAAGTACAGTTTAAACTCCAATCACCTGATCACTACCTAAGGACAGAATCGTTACTTGAGTACCGGTCTTATTCCAGAACGGTAATTATAAACTTTAATTCAACAACATAACACACGAATTTGACCTGAAATATAATAGAAATCTCTACTCAAGCGTAATCTGGACCACACTAGAGTGATTACAGATCAAATCTTAGCTGAAATTCCGAAACAGGTGACAGTATAAAATAAAACTAAACTCAGCTGAACTGTGATCAATAAATCTCTGCTTGAGGAACGTTCCAAAATCAAAACTCAAAACTAGTTTTAAACAGAGATCAACGCTTGAGTATCGTTCTGGAATACGGGCCTTAGAATTAGTGGCATGCTTTAGCTTCGGTACGAAAAACGAAGATTATTCCCTGATGTTTAGTCGCGGAATCATTTTGCTAGGTTTATTTACTACCGTAGGGTAGGACGCCCTCAGGCTCGATGGAGCGATGATATTGGCATGGTGCCTGGTAGCAACTGGATGCGCTTGAGCGCCTGAGCTTCATTGAGCCTGCATCCAGCTTAACCAGGCCTACGACACTCCATACTAGCAAACAGATTTATTTACCTACACAACTACAGAAGCGTTAGCTTATCCGTGCACGTTTGTGTGTGCGTAAATGCGATAACTCAGTACAGCAAACTGCCAGCCGTACTGCTACGTTGAGGGCGATGAAAAATTGGCGGGGGGTGGTAAGTGTCGCTTTTATTACGTATTTAATAGTTAGTATTGTTTGGTGTGAGACCTTGTAATTCTGAGTTAGGCTGCTAATCAATCAAATTGCAAAAAATTACGTCTCCTTTCCACTAAGCTTTTCTTATGCAATCCTATTGGTTAATAGGTATTTCTTCGCTCCTCTCTGCGTCAGTGGAAACGCACCTTAACTTAGGATATTGACTATATATTTCCACGATATAACACCGATGTGTTCTAAAACTGACAAAATAGGTACTACAATTATGAAAAGCATATACTACAAAAATTGAAGAAATACAAACAAAGTAATCACTTACAACATACTTAACTCAAAACCAAAGGAGATTGTCAGTAAAAATTAATTGAATATCGTTTTTTTTTATTTGGCATGACTGTAGTTGCACTTGTAATTTGTTTGATACAAAAGATGTTATATATGTTAGCACAACGAACAAAAGCCCTCTCGTTTTGCTAGCCTCGTACAATTATGATTCCTTAACAGAATTTCCAAGGAACAAGTAAATTACACTATACATATATTTCAGACTCTGTCTATTAATGATTCAAAATCATACCAAAAGCAAAATAAAAAATCACAGTAGTTTTTATATTTACCTGAAGTAATTATTCAAAAACATTTTCACTACACTAATCTAAGATTTACATAAAATATTACGAGCTTTTTTCAAACAAATAATTTATAAATGAACACACAAAATACTTTTAATACACAAGGCAATCGTGTTCAATCAACTATTAACAAAAATTGTACATTTATATAAGGTATTATTAACTTATCAATATAACAAATCATGTTAGTTCGATGTAACAGTCACTCACAATTTTAATAATAGGTAGAAAAGCAAATCTAATATAATTTTCACGCGACACCACAAATAATCAGCTTGAAATCTTGTGTTAGGGAAACATGTTTATACCTTTGTAACTAGAAGTAATATAATAAATACAAGTTGCTTGAAAATGTATATCATTATTTTTAGCCATTTATGTATAAGTAGGTAATACGTATACGATTTTTTGGTGACTCCAACTCTTGTTTTTTTTATTCTACACGGCATCACGAAATAAGAATAGGAAGAAAAGTATAAGAATAATTTTTATTGTATACGAAAATTTTCGGAACCATGTTTGGGGCTTGCGATAGGTGTGATTCGGGAGAAAATGTAGCGTCATACTATGATTTGCGTTATACTAATGGAGTAAATTGAATATACAGACATAGACTTGTCAGCTGACCTCACCTTTAAGCGCCATCTGGTGGGTAACATCAAAGTTACAACTACCTATTAAATAAAACGTGCAAAAAGACAATGTCATATCACCAGAGTAAAACATGTCATGTTTTACTAGGGACCGAACCTGGGCCCTATGGTATCTCAGTCCGACGAAATATGTTTCCTGACATATATTCTTCTTTGCAATATTTAGCATTATAATGAACCGGTCAAAAAATATGAATTACAAGGATAATTTCGTTCCTGGCGGGGGGGGGCTCCTCTGACAACACACGTTTTTTTTATTTATAGACATTAACTTGAAGCTTTTAGGGCACACACGATACTTTTAGCATCGGTGATTGACTGCATCGATGCTGCATCGCGTTTTGGCGACTTGCTGCGTTTGATCGTGGTATTAAAATCGCGGTATTGAAATCGCGCATTTCAGCGACTGTAGTCGTGATCCGCAGATGTTAAAGCCTTACTATGCTGCTGCGACACTGGCACTGGCGTCCGAATTAGTGTGGAGTGTAGCGTTCAGTCGCTGAATCGAGCGTCCAACAAGTGACTTGATCGCCGCGACTGGAGTTTACATGTGTGCGAATTGAAGCGTTGGGACGCGGTATCGAGCTTCCGAAAAGCTACTAAATCGTTGATCATCGGTGGTAAAAGTAGCAAGTCTGCTTTGCTCTTTACTTGCGACTTCATTCGCTCTTTAGCATTTTGTGAATATCTTATCTACTTATATTTAAACCGTTTCAGTAGTTTTCAGATTAGCTTGTCAAATAGACGGAATGAAGGACCGTTCTCTTCAAACAAAGGAGATTGGGTTTTTGACCCAGAGCGGATAAAAACTAATCATATTCCAATTTTCAGGCATTAGCCCCTAAGTCCCCTAGCTTGACGTTGTATTTTTTTTATTGGATTGGAAGTTAATATACTTTCAGCGTCAAGTTTGGGGCTAATACCTATCAATTGACATAATGATTCGTTTCGATTCGTTCCGAGTTATTTGTGTACACAAAGTGCCCATTCTCCTTAATTAAATGAAAAAATACACTATTATGGACACAAACCCTTTGGACAAACTAGACAGTGTTTTCCGTTCTTATAAATGTAAGAAAACAGTTCGTGTTGGACTCTGATGTGCGAGAAGGACATATCTGGAGTAACGGGCTCGGACAGGTAGATCTGTAATCAGAATAATGGACACACTCTGGACGCAAAATAGATTCCTCTTTAAACTAGATACCTTGACCACTTAATCTGAAGTAAGGTTTGATTGCTACGACATAATACGCTATATTATGTTTATTTGATTATTATTTACGATATCGCAATGTGGAATGCAATGAAAAGGAACTCTCGTGTCGATTTAAACTTCTAATTGTTTTTTACATCCAACTGAATAGAAGTCCTTATAGAAAATACACTAAGAAGTGGGTCAGTTCAACAATAAAGTAACTTCAAGGTGACAAAATAGTGATATTGTCAACCCTCACCTCCCAACCTCATTTCTTGAACACAATGAACACAAGATAAGAAACTAAAACATTGTTTTTCCGAAGAGCCACACTTGTAAAAGGTATTCAAACGTGTAGGAAGCGATTTGGCGAGGGTTAGCGATGTCATCGCGCCGGAACACTGATAAAGTAACAGGTGAACACAGACATATAGACTAAGTGCTGCGAACAACCATAGTGAAGCCAACAAAAACCGTGCTCCTTCATGTACAACCAGTGCTCACGTACACACCATGCACCTGAAGCATATTTGTTTTCGCGATGCTTACTGGAAGATGCCACGACATGTGAACTGAGAGGGGTGAGCACGGTTAAAGGTGCATGTGTGTGCGTGAGCACTGGATGTACATGAAGGAGCACGGTTTTTTTTGGCTTCACTATGGTTGTTCGTAGCACTTAGTCTGTATTTATTACTGTTTGTGCAGGTGAAATGGTAACTTTGTAATTTTTGTTTCTTCTTTTATAAAGACTTCTCCTCATGGACGGCCAGAGGAGAGCAGGGGCAGCTGCCCCCCCTTAGATACTTGAACCTAGAAGATGTGAATAATAAATTACTTAGTCAAAAATTCACAAAAAACCGTTTAATTCGGATTTTTTTTTTCTTGTAGGAAGCGATTAGAACTTTACAAATTGTATTTATTTTACCTACAATTCATATAATCTATCTATCATCTTGCCCCCTCCGGCCCATTTGCTGGTGACGCCCTTGTTTCTAATTCCTACTAACTAGAAATTGCATAATAAACACTAAGATTTTTTTTAAAGTAGTAAGATAGAATAAGCTTTATTGTACACCATGAAAATAGTAGTAAACAGGAACAACGTATAAATTATGGGTACATACATGGGCGGTCTTATCTCTAAAAGCGATATCTTCCAGACAACCTTAAGATTAATAAGTAGTAAGATAAGCAGTAACATTTCAAAAAACTCTTGATTAAATATTATGTGAAGTCCAGTGGCAGCTTTATATGTGAAAAACTAGCTATTTTCTTAGAGCGCTTAAAAATATCCCGCCTGGGGGCAACCATGGCTAAAGCCAGAGTTGATCGAGTCATTACATATTATTCTGTTCACAGCTTGAATTTTACAGTCAAAGTTGTTGGATTCCATCGTAAGGGTTCTCAACCAATCGGATATCTCGCGACTAATTGGCTTGATACTTGCTGACGAGTGACTTAAGTAACTTACTTTTAGGTTACGTGTATGTGTGCTTGCTGCGTACGGAACATTTTTTTCGTTGGTTTTATTAGGGTATAACATATCTACACTTTTAAATATCATTGATCGTGATCGTACATCCCCAAAATACTGCGTTTGGTGGTACAGCTTTGTTTGCCACTATTAACCAAATGTAGCAGTTATCTTAAGTTATAATACTTGAAATACCAGGCAAAAATTATATAAAATTACAGCCAACATCTCTGCAGCTGATACAATTATTGAAAATAAATAGTTAAATAGTATCTATCTAACAGTTTCATTACTTAAATGAAGCTAGGTAAAGCATATGAAAAGGAAGTTCAAGAAATTATTTAACTCGTTATCACAAGGAAAACTCCCCTTCTTAGTGCAGTTAAAAGAACTTTATGTTCTTTTCCGTAACGTAATCTTTACAGAATAGTTTCATGGTCAGGTGTTCCCTGGAGTTAAATTAAGTGTGGAACAAAGTTAGCATTAACTAATCTAATTAATTTATGAATCCACTTAAAACATAAGTTAAGTTTTTTTAATAGATCGATTAAATTCTTAGCAACTAAGTCCTCTCGTGCAGTTCCTGACAAAATAGGTTACTCGGGAACTCGGTAACCAATCTGTTTGGCAAGTTTGATCATGACCTGAACGCCAAACGTAGAGATCCAAGCAATGCTCGGACCGGTCTCACGTGTATCAAACAAAAGGAGGCAACTAGAAGTTTCAAGGTCTTAAACATCGTCAATGAAAGCCATTAAATGAAAGCCCATATGAGAAAAAAAGTTCAGACTCCTTAGATTAACATTGATCGAAGTCAGACTCCATGGTCAGTATTTTTTTTCATTTATTTGTACTCATATGACCTTCCACATCAGCCTTATTTTAATCAGAATTTTAGCTTACTAAATAATTTTACTCCTATACGATCGAACTTGCAGCAAGTCCACTAAAATTTATAGGAAATTAGTACGACGGACCGCGCCGGGAGCTCTGCCAATGTCCACATTCAATGTTAGTGGATAATGAAAATTAATAAATTTTACGGGCTAGCTACTTCCAACGAATTAGCCTGAGCCTGCCTCTAAACAGGTGGACGAGGGAATTATGCTAATAGCTTGTATAACGCATGCGCAGGTAAACATATCATTAAGGTTTTGCATAATGCAATGCTGGCGCTACTGCTTTTGTTTGTGCACTATTTCGAGGAAAGAGGTCTTGAACGCCCCTAGCATTTAAGGATGTGAGGGAAAATTAAAAAGTGAGGAAATTTTTTTTTAGGTTCCATTTTCCAAAAGTTCTGGGAAAGCGCGTGCCAGCCTTTGAACGCATTCGGTGTGACAATGGGAGGTAACATTTCTATGTCATATGGACGGACATGACGAAAGGAGCAGTATTTTGCAAATGAAAGAAAAAAAAACATACGAGGACACACAAAATAATAAAAGACAATAAAAAATAAATTGAATGATACATCGGTACTTGTCGTCAAAATGTAGGATTTAAACTCGTTTATTAATTAATTGAATGAAATGAATTCAGCTACGGAACCTTAAATCAAAGCTTCTATTAGAAATAAATAAGTTGATATTGTTTAATTAATATAATTATGTAGGCAAATGGGTTATTCATATTAATTTATCTTGTTCAAAATTAGCTACGAATGCGTGTCACAACAGAATGTAATTTAAAAAAACTTGAAGTAACATTATACATTCTTTAATACTACAGGAAACGCTAATTGGAAGGTGTCATCAAAACATGAAAATTATTTTCATCAATAGCGAAAACAGACATGTGGATAGTGTTAAAAATGTTAAATGTATCTTTGCGTTGATTTTGACCTAATATTGGACTACTGCCATATTAATATACTCCACAATATCACCGAACAAATATTATTTGAACAGTTAACAGAAACTGTCGACATGTGCTTTCCGTTATGTATATTTGAATCGTAAAACATTTGATCAATTTGCAGCGATGAAACGCACTACCTTATAATCGTCCTAGAAAAACAAACCTACAACAGCTGTCAAAAAACCTTTCGCCCGAGGCTATCAACGCAACGATAAATAAAGAAACAAAGCTCCCAATGGCGACCGAAAACAATTGAAAGTACCTACTTCATGCACATTTAGCTTGCGATAACTACAGGCATATCGAACCGCGTTTTATAAACAATTTTAATCGTCGATTGTTCCGCCTCTCGGTTACCACTTGCGTCAAGCCATTGTTCAAACTGCAGATCAAGGAACTTTTATTTACAACGGCTAGTCGTACATCGACGGCTTTGTTCCCAGATTGAAAACCTCACTCCGAAACTGGCACGGAATGTATCAATGTCAGCGGATAAACGGTAGCGGACAATCGCAGTAAAGTACGGATTTCAGCGCGAAATGAAACTTCGCAGAATACTTAAGTGAAAAGAAGAAAAAAACAGTAAGAATAGTTTGGTGTCAGATGCAACGAGGACGGTTCGTGGTACGAGTGTTTGAAACTTTGGATGCTACTGGAGACTGGCTCAGCTATTGTCGTCGAGTTCCACGACTTTTATTAAAAAGTAAAACACTACATACAATTCGTTACAAATAAATCACTTTTCGTATTCATTTTGTCATATTTCTCACAAATCTTTGAATGGATGATTAATTGCGTCTCTGTCCTTTTGCATTTATCTTTCGGTTTACAAAATCCTTTCAGTTTTGCCTTTTCTATCAGTAACCTCTTTTTATAATTTTATTTTTCTGACCAATTCGCTCTGGTAAGTTGTACAAAAACGCCAAACACGTAAAAATACTTTAACCTTTTCAAAAGCGACATAAAGCATATACAAGAGTAAGATTTAATGCCTAGGTTGTAAAATTTGCAGGTTGATTTAGCTTTAATAACTTTAAGATTGAATACAGCATCAAAACTAAAAATCCTTAAAAGCGCCTAACATATAAATAATAAGCTAGCGTCCTTGGTCGCAATTGTGAGAACGTGACACTGAAAAGGAACTTACTCGCCAATAATGTTCATACATAACGCATATTTTGGTCACACTAACCAAGTGAAACTCTTCCCAAAGTGTTAAAGTTCGATTTGGAAAAGCATCCCCAAAAGTCGATATGACATTTTCGCATCGATAAGCTGGTAACGTGAGAAGCGTTAAACATTTAAGACCCAGCATTTTTTACAGAAATTTGGGTCATACTACTTTCAGGATTGGGTCTGAAATCGTTTATGACGATTGGCAAAAGTTTATTTTTATTTAAAATACAGCGGTGGCGGTGCTCAATGCTGTGTGAAGTGAGATTTATAGCGATTGTGAAACTGTTGTGTTTTGCAGGCGGGCCCGTGTACTCTATATGCATGAAGGCACTCAGCAGTCACGAAGAATCTTAATTGTACTCCATTGAGAGATTCCAGAGCGCGGCGTCTTTATTTTTGAATAGGGAGACTTGTTGCTCCACCACGTACTCGTGTGAAGTTTGACCGTGATTCACGTGTTGCGCTGCACATTCGTGGACAAGACTTTGTTGGCAATGCTTTTGTTCTATTTGCACAAACAAGTACCTAAGTACTCTGTTCTGGCAGCCTGGATAACTATTAGTATTGTGCGACTGCGTAAATACTGAGCGTGGCACGTAAAATGTAATACGCCGGGTGTCGGAATCAATAAACGTTCAAGACATCGTCGACATGTGTCGTAAATTAGGCCATTTATGGCACTCAATAATCGTAAATAACAAGAGCAATATTCCAATACTCCATAATAATGAGAATTATTACTGTGTTAACCTAGGGGCAGTGTTTACGTCGCGTCGGTTCGTTTGCAACAAAACAGTTGTTTGAACGGCACTCAATCGCTGTTTAGCTGTCTCGGAGGAGCTCCCTATTGACCCGGCGCCAGGTACCCTTCAGCTCGTCTTACACAAAGGCCACGTCACAAGTCACCACGCTCCCTTGGACGTGACCTCTCTATAGGGGCTCCTGTCTCATCAACTTCAAAGGTAATCGGTTGTAGGACAGCTGTGAACAATTTACATCCGGACATTCTGTTACGCTGCATACATGTGTAATCAGATCAGTTCGATTTGGACGATGTTCGAGCGAAACACGTGTTCCACTCGAAATTCAGGGTATTGTGTTAATAAAGTCTACCTTAATAAATGTTGAGTAAGATTTCAGACATACAATAAACACTGAATCAGAAGACGAGCACATAAATTATTTGTGAGCTCACAAATCATAAGATATTTACAGTTAAACTACGCGTATAAGGAGTTCAAAAGTTCAATACCTACCGACTTATTCAAAATACAGCGAAAAGCTCTTCCATCGCAATTTACAATTCTTCCTCCAATGCATTAAATATAAAACAAGTCTTGGTGTCAATGACTGACGTACCCCAGACAGCTATGACCCCTTCATCTTCATCTACAAACATTATACTCCTACAGACCTGCCCCCAAAATTCAAAACAAACCTTGTGTTTTAAGAAATAAAATCTAGTTTTGTTTGTAAGACGCTCGCATAATTTAAGCCTTTATGAGCATACATTCATTTAAGGACTGTCTTCGTGTGTCGTACGGTATTGAAAGGAAATGGATAGGTATGTTAAGTTGAACATGATACAGAATATTAGCTTATCAGATGAAGAGACACGTCAACGGCTGTAAACAATTAAACGAAGATATGAAACTGTGTAATGGGTGTTGTATCTCACAATGATGACTTGTTTGGAACAGTTGACACGAAATGACGAGGAGATTTGATCTCTCGAACATCATAAAATCCACTTGACTAATATGGTGACTATTTCAACTCTACTTTAAGGGCAATGCTAACGACTACTAGCAAGCAAGCAATCAATGCAAGCAAGCAATGCTGCAAGCCGCAAGCGGCATTTCATTATGATGAAATAAGGTCCAAAGTTTTAAAAAGAGTCCAAAATTTGTCTTCTTATTTCAAGTAGGGTTATGAATTTAGTAGCGCGGTTTCAAAAAATCTAGCCCCATTTAAAAGAACTGGCAAGAAACATCGATGACACCAACCGTTCAACCTACAAATTACAAAATTTTAAGTACCGATAATTAACACAAATTAATTTTACATATGGCGCAGCGTGGGTAGGCCCCCCACAAGGTGGACCGACGACCTGGTGAAGGTCGCGGGAATCCGCTGGATGCGGAAGGCACAGGACCGGTCGTTGTGGCGATGCTTGGGGGAGGCCTATGTCCAGCAGTGGACGTCTTTCGGCTGAAATGATGATGAATTTTACATATGAAAAATGTACAAAAATACTTAAATTTCACTTATATCGTGTCGACATGAGCAACATAATTATATAGCTCATGCCGTGGGAAAAATATTAGCCAGTCAGCAGGTTGGTAGCGGGGCTGACTGCCCAGGGTGCGCCGAAAGATCAATTAAATGTCTTCACTCTTGGAGGCTCTTTTAATGCTTTAAATTACGCTGATATAAAGCTAAAGATAGTATAACAAACATACTCGACGAAGGTACTGGCCATTCAACGCATTCAACTTTGGAATCCCACATTCCGGATTTCATAGATGTTTCGAAACAGACTCTTTGTTTCCTGTATTTCTAACATGCTGTTTATCCACGAAGCTATCGACTAATGTAAATAAGGTACACCCACTATAGATACCAATAAATAATTTAACTGGGTAGGTCATCCTTTGTAGGCGGGCCAGCATCCCGGACACATTGTTCAAAAAGTGGAATCGATTATTTAGTGATCTATGATCAATATTTTTGTCTGTTTATTCCGGCAGAGATCGATAAATTCTCGACCGGCGCAGGAGTAGATTTGTGTTATTTCAAAAAATAACTTTGAGCTACTTATTAGAAAATTTTTACTAATAGAATCGAATAAATAGTTTTATACCGAATTGTATTCGTCCAAGCGAATCTCTAAAACCGTTTTTTCGAGGAAGGTAGCGCAGTTCGAACAAAAACAAAATGAAAAATGTCTCCTTGGTTTCCCCTAAAAACTGAGAATTCACGGAATTTAATTAGAAAGATCATTGATTCTATTACGCTTAGTAAACAGAAGACTTTCAAGCGGTTTAATTCTTCAAGAAAGTTCTGTTGTCGGAATAAAACTCTGTCATGAATGATAATTCTTATAAACATAGCCCCGCATAATTTTAACGGGAATTTTCTCAATTTACATTTTAATATTAATGGTGTAACATTAGGCTATTTTATTACATAACACTATAAAGTACTAACTATTAGATTTGATAAAAAACAACGAAAAACAACTTTTTTTTACCTTAAAGTGCAACTATAAATAATATTATATTAAGCTTGATGTACATATTTTATTTACCGATATTGTACTTTTAAAACATCTTTTATATCATTGTGTATTTTAAGTGACAAGTAAACATTCTAGATAAGTGCTTGTTAGTGTTTTTCTTGGCACTACCCATTAATGTCATTCCAGATCAAATAATAGCCTAACAACCTGTCAAGAATTTCTTTCATCAAACTTTTTCTCAACGGACTCGATTCGCTTTTATCATTCTAGTTACAATCAAGGAAAATTGCATGACAACGTCTGGAAATGTCTTGTAGTTCCTCATGGGTGTCTAATCAGTTTAAGTAGCGATATTTTTTATTGCCAACACAACGACACATAAAGGAGGTGCACATAAAAGTAGTAATTATTTGCTAAGTTCCAAAGACATACACTATAATTGGTTAAACACTCGTAAAATTGGTTATAACAGTTGGTTGTTAGTTCCAAAGCTGTACATACAGTTCTTCATCTTAGAAACACGACAAAGATTCTTGGATTCTTACATTGAGATAATATTGTACTACGTAGTACATATTACCTCAGTGGATTCTTATGAAACAATTTCAATACAGATTTATAGTATTTATAGTAAAGTAACTCTGCCAAACTGCACGAAATTTGATTGAGATTTTGTAAATAAGTAAAAATAATGTGTTTTAAGTAAAATTCCGTGAATGTTTTACTGTATGTACAGTTGGCAGTTTATATACAATTTATTAATAATTACTAAAACTCACTGATTATTAGGAGTGTTAGTATAACGATATAAGCTCGGGGATGTAAGGAATACTTTGGCACATAAAAGTGTAAGTTAGACTGACTTAAATCGCTATAGGTAGATTCAAATTCCGTTGACACAACTCTTCTTTACAAATTAAGCAATGCAAGTTTATTATCTTCTACTACCTATTCATTTAGTGGTTCAACTATTGTGACAGTAATATTTTAGAGACAATTACAATGCATTGTTAATATTATTAACACTTAGACCCTGCTCACATCACCATGCAACTCCTGTATTGCACGTATGAGTAGCTTCGATAAACAAATTGTTGATCGAAGAAGAGTAGAGTTAGACTGAGGGTATGACCAACATTAGGCAATCTCACATAGCTACATTAGAAATCAGCTTGTTTACTCTTGATGGCAACACTTTATGCAAATAAGGTAACACTAACAGCTACAAACTTATGACATTGCCAGTAGCCGATCAGACAATATTAAGAACCTGCTAATTGCGGTATTAAAAACTAACCTTGGCATTACGGCCTCTGACATTTGACATAAGAATATTAATAACACTTTTTTAATATTTATTTTTTACCAATATCCTCTAGAACAAGTCACAAGGTCATTTGAATAATATTTTCAATAGTGCCTATTACACAATGTTAAATGCAGATATTTCGGGCACGAGGCCAGGCACAAAATTCATCAATTCTACAAAATAGAAAGCTATAAACATGCTATAATCAAATCTTAAAAACGAGAATAAACTACAGCGAGTGTCATTTTAGGTTGAAGGTTTATTTAAGAATAACTGGTGTGGGTTAATAACCACTTAGAAACTTAGTAATATGCTGGGTACCTATTGTATTATTTCTATGTAGGTACGTCAGGTTCCATTCTAATTTCCTAGTGCCTAGTAGTGCTGTCTGACAAAAGATTTGCTTGGATTGGCCACATTTCCGTTGGTTGGTTTAGATTCATCAACTCAGCCTATCGCAGCCCACTGCTGGACATAGCCCTCTCCCAAGTTACACCACCACACTCGTTCCTCTGCCTACCACATCCAGTAGATTAAAACTACTTATTGTAAATATGAAACAAGAGATGCACTTGTATCTCATGAAAAGACATCATGCATTTTGCAGTTGCACCAAAACTGAAATGCTAAGCCGTAATTACAAAATAATACTCAAAATAAGACGTTCTACCACATGAAAATTATTTCGTTGGCTTTCAGTTTTTGGTAAAATAAATTATAAAATAAAAAATAAATATCTTTGTGACATTTTTACACAGCACCATTCCACACTGAAAAAAAAACTTGATAACATTAATAAAAAAAAATGTTTGCAGCTATCAAGGAACTTGTTTATATACGAGCACATAAAGTAATATGATTATGGCAATAAAGTTATGTTGATTGTGCAACAGACAAGTTGTCTTAATAAAATCAAACAAAGTAATTGTTAATGCAATCAAGTTTGGTTATCATGCCAATGACTTCTGTTGATTGATGATATAACGAACTTGGTAATGGTTATCAAGTATTTTAGTAGTTTCAGTAATATCTACGCTTAATTTTATAAGGTGATTGTATTCTGCAATCAAAGGACCTGATTACTGGAATCGGTAACTTGATTCATTCGATTCGGTTCGATACTAGAATCAAATATTTACTGTGTAGAAATAGGGTTCTAGGCCCTAGCAGAGGAATCATCCCTTTGATATCGTCATCGGTAAGCGCAGAAAGCGCCTGCAGATTAATTTCATATTCTGCGAAACAATCGTCGATTAATTGATGTGAAACACAGACATAGTAAAAAATATAGACTAAGTGCTACGAACAACCATAGTTAAGCCAACAAAAACTGTGCTCCTTCATGTACAACCAGTGCTCACGTACACACCATGCACCTGAAGGATATTTGTTTTCGCGATGCTTACTAGAAGATGCCGCGACATGTGAACTGAGAGGGGTGAGCACGGTTTAAGGTGCATGTGTGTGCGTGAGCACTGGTTGTACATGAAGAAGCACGGTTTTTGTTGGCTTCACTATGGTTGTTCGCAGCACTTAGTCTATATTTTTACTATGTCTGTGATGTGAAACAACATATTATCATCTTTGCTAAACGGTCAGTTTAGGTACTTACTGATAAAATTGGCACGTAATTTGGGCATCCTCCAAGCCTGGAGAATTTCACCACTTCTTCCATCACAAACAGGAGTATAAAACCACTACGACGGCTACTGAGATTCACTCACAGCACGATTCACTGAGTTCATTGGATACTTGGGGTGTTAATAACATAAAGGTATTATACTGACGTAAGTATAGAAATGTCTTTGGTTAATAATGATCAGTGGGTTTTGCTATTGGGTGTAACCGTGCAATAACTTGAAATTAACCAATTAACTAAATAATTTACTCCGCGTAACAAAAGCGTGCCATGCTTAGGCTCACGAACGAACGGAATGAACAAGTCTAGACCTGAAACACTGACGACTCCGACCCGCCCTTTGTTGTCGCAAAGGGCGTGTTTACATTGATCATCTGACTTGATTAAATCTGTGATGTGCCATGTTTAGACTATCTTAATCATGCTATCTTTATTCCTTGTATGAAGTGAATGATAGAGAAGAGTTGATCATTTTAACTTTATTGTGACAACAAACCGTGATTAATAAATTTTTATAAGTTTTTGATTGCTTCATTCATTTTTTTTTCTATCAAGCAAAATGTCATGCTTGATTGGCCCGATTTTTTTCAGTGCAATTATGAACGTTAATTATGTCTTATAAAGCATTTTTGTATCACTTATTGAAATATCATATCGACCGATCGACCCGGACCCGACAGTCTCGCTTTGCAGCTGAACCTCATCTAAGCTCCTAAACCTAAGCTGTTATCCAGCTGTAAATAGGGTTACCAGGACCTAAAAATCGGAGAACCAGTCGCAAGTGGTTAAAATCCCGATTTAAAAATGTCCGTTATTTGGCCGAAAATATAACTCGTAGATTAAACAAGTAGATTATAATTACGTTTTAATCATGTTTTAATAGCTATTTATGAAGAAAAAAACACAAGTTATTGTTGAAAGCTGTATTGCGTTAGTAATATCGCACACAATCGCTCGTATAGACTCAATTGAAAACCTGTTCAGGTAAATAATATATTATACTTCACGAATATATTATTTTGCTAAAATCGAACACTTCTGGCCTTGAAAAGGGCTTAGCTGCAAATGCTGCGATGGTGAGCATATTATTATAAACTCAACTGAAAACAACACTCCGAGTTAGTACCCAAGAAAAGATCAGGTGCATGAGATAAAACAAACAGTTTAACAATACTAAACGACCGAATGTTTCCAAAACAAAGTCAATTATAATTCAAACGTGTTCGGAGACAAACGATACAATAAAGAAGATTTACTGAACGTTGATTAAAATAACTGACTGTTGACTTATAATAAACCCGCTTCAACAGCCGAACATGGGTCTCTTCTTAGACTTTAGAAAGAACGTTTGTGAGGGAAATTGCCGTAATCACCAGAATTGTTTAACGGTTTTGTGATAGTGCAGTTAAAAAACCGACTAAGTGCGTATCGTACAAGCATTGAATTAGGGTTCTGTAGCATGTAGGACTAATACAAACATAGTAAAAAATATAGACAAAGTGCTGCGAACAATCATAGTGAAGCCAATAAAACCGTACTCCTCCGTGTACAAACCAGCGCTCACGCACACACATGCACCTTAAACTGTGCTCACCCCTCTCACTTCACATGTCGCGGCATCGTCCAGTAAGCATTGCTAAAACAAATATCTTTCAGGTGCATGGTGTATACATGAGCACTGGTTGTACATGAAGGAGCACGGTTTTTGTTGGCTTCACTAAGGTTGTTCGCAGCACTTAGTCTATATTTTTACTATGTCTGTGAGGACTAAGTAACAAGTCTTTGAATCAAGGCATAAGTAAAGGACCGCAAAATTAAGTTTGTTAGTACATTATTGATTTAAGGATAACTACGAAACTTGTTTTAAATAATTACCACAGAAAATTTGACCAAGATTTTTTGTACATTTTTAAATCACATGGTTAAAAGATTTCTTTTAACGCTTGAAAGATCCGCAAAGGTAAAGGTTTTTTGACAATAACTGTAGGTCATCTAACACCCGCGGGAAGAGCGAAAATGGCCTGAACTTTCCCGAGTACAACACAGCAACCGGCTTTAATGTAGTTATAATAAAGCTGCCGGTAATCAAGCCGCGGCTTTGTCCCAGCTGTCAACTTATCTGATGTAAATTAATTACAGCCGCTATCAATCACGGGACGACAAACTGTTTGAATGTAATCGTTACGACTACATCACTATTATGTGGCACTTGCTAAACAGTTATAATCGAGTTTAAACGATTTTGATAACGATGATCTAGTATCGGTAGCTTTGTGTTGTGGATGGAGCCTGACTGACGTGTACCGAAATAGATAAAAAAGTTTATTTTTTAAACTAACCTCTGTTTGGAAATTTTTTAAAGCAACAAAAACTATGTTTTTTTTATGTTGGTATACTTTTATTACATTTCCAGAGGTCTCTCTCAAAAATTGAGTATATTTTATGAAAATTATATTAAAATAATAAATGAAAATGGTAACTGTCGGTATATTAAATCTGACTGTAGCGTTCGCTAGATACAGAGTGCGCATGATTAATGATTTTGACGGGAAAAGCCATAAAAAATAGCAGAGACGAACTCTGTACCAATCACTACGCACATTTTAATATTATTTATAAGAGTAATGACATCGTTTTGACCGTTATTCTTGAACATTACAGACACAAAAACTAGCTAAGCAATTAGTTTCCGTCAGTATATTTTAAATAGGTACGTATTTATGATGTTGTAGTTGACATGATAATGTAAAAAAAAAAAAAAAAATTTAAGACGCAAGTCGCCGATTTTTTAGATTAATTTGAATATGAACTGTTCTAGATTCGTGGTCTGAAAAACTAATTAATATACGTCACAGTGACATGAAAAGAGCAAAATATTTTTCTGCTCCGAATGCTGCTACGCAACGCTCATTCAATGCGTAGGCGCCAACATATTTAAATTAAAAGATAGATTGCGATGCATCAAATCTTCATGATTATGATGGGGAATTAACAGTTGATTAACTAGGCAATATTTTTAACTTGATAGATAGCATAAATCTAGTTAACACTGCAATAAAACATATTTGCGGGCTGAAACAATATTTCACTAAACTGAAACCAACAACTGTTAACGTCTACATCATAGACTGTCAGTGTGTATAGTGTACATACATTGCCATAGGTTACTGTATCAACATAAACGTCTCTAAGCAATGGAATAGTATGATAATAAATAATTTATGCGACCGCAGTTACATACCGTTCTGATTGAAACTAATGGCGTTCTATATTGGCAGCTCATTCAGTTAGATTGGTCTATTTAGTCGTATAGGGATAGTGAATTAGACCATTAATAAAGCATTCGTCTTTTGCATCCCATGCGTGACTGACTGAGCGACGAATGCGGGTGGATAACTTCGACCCCACCCTCTTACATGACGTCCCCTTTGCGGTCGTTAACGCGTTGATTTCGTCAATTCCATTCAAATCATTTACTGGATAATTAAATTCATTAAATAAAAGATATCCCTTATCCTGAATACGTCCCTGTTAAGATACTCCGTTGTGATTTTGTAAATATCACGCTCAATGTTTTGATATTAAAATGTGTTGAAGTTTATTTTTAAATTAAAAGGATTTTCATTTTCACTTATTAGGATGAATAAATGAAAATCAAAAGATATTTTGATTAACATGTCAAACGGAACTCTTATGGAGACATTTGATAATATTACGACGTTTTGTAGAGTTTTGCTACTGACGTTTATGACCTTACTTTTTATCTGATTAAAGCAAAAACAAAAGAATTTGTTAATTGATGTTTAGCCTTTAGCATAAAGTATTTAGAAGTTACAAGCACATTTTCTCATAATGCCGATAGTGCTTGACAGAATTTGACAAATAATAATAAATAAATATAAATATTTTTGGAATATTTTTACACAGCACCATCTAGTCCCAAACTAAGCAGAGCTTGTGTTATGGGTACTAGACAATGGATACTTTTGAACTTTTTTTTGTAAATACATACTTATAATACATAAGAAACACCCAGACCAACACAAACACTTATGTTCATCACACAAGTATTTGTGTCCTGTGGGAATTGAACCCACGACCTCGTGATCAGCAGTCCGACACTCGAACCGCTAGACCACAGACATCATCGTCGTCATCGTTGATGTGGTCATCAATTTATTTTAAAGAATCGCAGTTTGAGATTCCTTACGAAATACACCCATTTTCAACATATGGTCAAGGCTTTTTTTTTTTGCAATGGCAATGATCCCCTGATGCTACAGAATTAATTTAAAACTGTGGCAATGAACTAAATGACCATCAGATGGACATTATCATCTATTGATAAAACATAATGTGCTCAATTCCTGAGGCTAGCCATCAAACAGGTCGCATGCTGTTTATTGGTACTCTAAGACCCTGCCTCAATTGGTTTATATTGGCTGACGCAAACACCCCTCTATATAGCTGTTACTCAGTGGGCATCGTGTATTATATATAACATAGGCAATAACCACTAACCATCAAGTCATTTGTGTTGACTAACGTCAAGTGTGTGTTTGGACTATGTACCAATAGTGTGATGTTATTAACTGAATGATATATGAATGTCATTGACCTGTGACATTCGTTTGTCAGATGAAGCACGCGTGACTTAGTACGGGGTCAGGGGTCTGACTCTCGGGTTGGGCTCGATTTTTTGGGTTTTAGCTTGAAGTTGCTCTTGAAGCTCAATCAACTCAGGCCAGTGCTGGACATAGGCCTCTCCCAAGTTGCGCCACAGCACTCGGTCCTCCACTTTTCCACATTTAGTCCAGCACAGCTACCTTCTTTAGGTCCTCTGTAGAAAATTTCTCAGTAGTAGCCCGGAGTCAGGAAGAAGGTGGTACACACGGCTACATATCAAGCTGTACATTTCCAGTATAAGCTGACCTCGCATTGTTTAGGCTTTCCTTACAATGAAAGGTCAGCTTATACTGGAAATTTGTGTAGCAGTGCGTTCTATACCCCCGTGCCTCGGAGAGCACTTAAAGCCGACGGTCCTGCGCCTGATCTCTCTCTGGTCGTGTCGGATTGCCATCCCATCGTATTAAGAGAGTACCTACACCTGTATTTGCACACACAGTTGTGCTCTATAATATGTCCCACACAGATAGCTAGTGTCCGTTGATTTTCGCCGCCGTGACCGAAATTCAGTCGGGAGGACATTATTATAATTATACATTGTATCTTAAAGCGTGCCCTCATCATAAAGAGGAATTACCGTAACAAGCGGAAGCTACTTCTAAATAATTGAATGAGAACTCCACGTTGAAGTTAGTTGAATGATGCATCACACGTATCCTGGTTCCTGTATACAATGGTCGCAATTGGACGAACTTAGTTTATTGATGGATCGCTAAGGCACTGCATAAATGGATCTTTTGTATACTAATTGAACGGTCAAGCGTGTCTGAAATGGACCATTTTACCATTAACTGACATTGTTGGCCAAATTAGGTTTTAAGTTAGCACTGATGAACGACACGGATGCGGCTGCAAAATTATTGTTAGGGATTGTCTTCACGGGTGAGTGAGTCGCGACAAAACGTCGTCGTCAAAACTCCTGCTGTGAAGATATAGCTAATAGCTATAGCTAATAGCTATATCTACACATGGCAGTTTACAGCTGAATTTCGTGGTACCTCAAGATTTACTCGTGGAAATGGTGCCTTATGGGCATCGCTGCGATATAATTAGAATTTGCAACCTATTTTTTAAATAAACATTTTTATGTAAAGTATAGAAATAATGAACGATCGTAGCCTATACATATAACTGCATATTAAAACAAAACATCAAAACGCTATTTTTTGTTTATTTTGTGGGGTTTAACCCCACTGTTTTATTAGATGTTTGCTACAATATTTTTTTGTAGGTAGGTATGTACTAACACATTTTGGGTTCCAGGTACCCAAATAAATATTTTTATTATTATTATAAAAGTGATTTTTCTAAGTCATAAGGGTCATGAGAAAATGACATTAACAACCGCTAAAGATAAGCAGAACGTCAGGGGGGGGGCAGTAGGTAGTTAAAAGATAAAAATATATCATCAAAAACAAACAAGAAAAAGAAAACAAAACCCAACTATACGGGTTTTTTTTCGAACTTCAAAATAAATAAACTTAACAAAAATCAAGGTTTTCCTTAAACATTTTAAACACGTGCTTAAGGTACTCCCCTGGGGTTCGATTAAAATCTTAGTAAAGCGATTATGATGATCATTTTAAAAGCTATTACAATTTTCTCACTCGTAATGTTAATCGGACTATACAAATTTAATTTCCACGCTTGTCCCGTGTATATTAATTAAGAATGATTACCGCCATGCTTTTCTTGAATTTTTTTAGAGTATTATTTTTTTCCTGGAACCGTACTAGTTGTAATGTAATTGAGTAAATAATTAAAAGTAATTAATTATAAGAGCAAGAATTGCATTCTTTATATTATTATTTTTTAGCATCAAAATAAATTATGTAGACCAGTTGTATACTTGTATCAGGTACACTTTAAAGGGTATCTACCTACATAAAAATCTAGTAAAGTGATGACGGAAACAGTTACGTAGTTATTCTCGTTTTACTGAATTTTAAAAACAATTGCAGACGAAACTTTTGTAGCTCATACGAGTATGAATGCCAGGCTTCAAAAGTTAAGAGAGTTATTCTCACAAAGAAAAGTTTGCAATCCAAATATTTAGGAAAACTGCATTTTATGCCCACACGTAGTTCAAGATGAAAATAGCCAGCAATTTCTTTTTACTATTTAAACGATATAAATCGAGCTGAAAATAAAAACGAAATTTAGCTTCAGCTAAAAGCTATCCGAGAGTTTGCTCCAAATTGGTTAGTTCCATTTCAGCTAGATTTCAAAGAAATGTTATATCCTATACCATTGGTTCCGTTCTTTCAACTCAATGGCTTTAGGCTCTCAAGGTCGCTACAAAGTCGTCTTTTGTTTGGTTTTAAAAACCGGTGGTTACGCCTCTCCTGATTTGCATGATGACTCGACATTGTACACTTCGTTTGTAAATTTTCCTTCTTTACCAGCGTAAATGGAATAAATTAAAACCATTATAATACGCCAGACTCATTACTGGGTGAGCGTAACGATTTTAAACATGCCTTTGTGACAAAAAACAAACGGTTCTGTTGTTCAACTCTCGTCCGACAGTGTTCTGAGTTTAAAAGATGTAGTACATCTTCACATAATCCCAGAGACTTCTACGATAAATACTTTTCCATCACTAACCAGCTTAGTTCGATTGAAATAGGTTGTCATGATGAGATAAACAAATTAAGCGTCTGCTACACGGTGACAAACCAGCCTCCCAACCAATGTGACCTTGCTTGTTTCCAACCAAAGACAGTGGTTTGTTACCAAATTTTGTTTGACGACGGAGCGACCAACCTCCCACCAAGGTCAGCTGGGTGGGGAGGCTGATTGCTAACCGTGTAGTACACGCTTAAGTGTTCTGTACAAAAGCCACTGCAACAGAGGACATGACCATTTCCGTGCCGGAAACATTGAGTGACCAAAAATGGCATGTAGAAAAACAGTGAGTTTTCGTAGTAAATGTTTGAGGTACTTGTAATTCAGTCCACGTCACGCCCAGAGTGGGCGGTCTAGCAACAATAGTTGAAGGAATCGGCCCCCGGTTAACACTTATTGGTCCACATGTTTCAATTGATTCTTTGGCTAGAGAAGGTTATGTCGGTGGAAATGCTCTTTTCTGTGATTAAAAGAAAATTACTTCAATCCTTTGGAGAGTTACTAGTTAAGCTTGATGGTATTGAAGGAAAGAGAAGGGACTTAATATCTAGTTGAATTTATAGCATCGGCTGAATGACGATGATTTTTAACGCTAGTGTTTCATCATCACCATCAACTTTTTGGAACCGTGCAGCTAGATTCATAATTAACGTTTTGAAAGTGCATATAAATGCTTATTCGAAATTAAAACATTTGACTTTGACTTTAACATAATTTCAGCCGAAAAACGTTCACTGCTGAACATAGGCCTCCCCCAAGCATCGCCACAACGACCGGTCCTGCGCTTCCTGCATCCAGCAGATTCCGGCGACCTTCACCAGATCGCCGTTTAACCTTGTGGGGGGCCTAACCACGCTGCACTTTCCAGTAAGCGGTCGCCACTCCTGAACTTTACGGCCCCATTGGCCACCCGTTTTGCAAGCAATGTGCCCCACCCACTGCCACTTAAGTTTCGCAATTCTTCGGGCTATGTCGGTTACCTTCGTTCTCCTGCGAATCTCCTCATTTCTGATTCGATCACGCTAGATTTGATTGGATTGATTCGATGCTACTGTTTATTTAAATGTTATAAAGTCAAACTAATCCAAAATTTCTAGAATAAAAAAAATATATTTGGACGATGCACGTCAACCTACCGTATTTAAACATTTTACTACAAACGCATCTCTATAAATATTATTCCACATTATATTTGTCCCCCAGCCAACAATGACTAGACGTTGATCGACAGACCGGTCGACGGCACAATAAACCGCAATCAAACTTGGAGAAACTTCACAAGCACCTACTACTAACATTGTTTGAGAACATAAATTTATGCTAAACGTTTTGTAGGCATCCATTTCCTACATAGTAAAGACGATATATGTCAACTATTGACGGTGAATCGGATCCAAGATGACCACTGATGAACTCCAAAACGATCACTACAACCGATCATAATACCTGATCTTAAAATGTAAACAACGGATAGCATGCCCTTATTTCAACCAGGAACACTTTCATCATCCAAATTAACGAACTATATTCGAGATGAAACAAACTGGAAAGGAATTGGATTAATACAACTGACCTGATCGGAGCTGATCACAATAGATCTAAGAATTCGGAAATAAGAGTGTATTATTAGATCAAATAATTCTACACACTGAAATCCATTACTAAAATAAGCAAACATGAAATAGATAGAATCAATCAAATTATGCTCGAAGAAAAAGTTCGTGTAATAAATGGTCGAAATCAAAATTTATAAGTAATGGAATTCTTTTATGTCAGTCAACCGAACAATATTACTTGTCAGTGGGTTTCATTGGTTAGTAAACCAGGCGGAAAGACATTGTTAATATTGTTGACCAGTTAAGTATGCCATGTATTGTATCATGTATGTCATCTACTGTAAATTGTTTGCTCTATTTATTGGGATTGGTATTGGATCTGACGGAAATTAAAGATGTATGAAGCTTGTTGCCAAATTCTATAGGGAATGTGACGCTTTATTTAGATCTGCCACAAAAATAGGCTATTTCAGTCAATTTTTTTATAGCTAGACTAGCTGACGGCGCACGTGGTTTCGCTTGCGTGTTTTCTTCATACAAACTTTCAACCCCTATTTAACCTCCTTAGGGGATGAATTTTCAAAAATCCTTTCTTAGTGCTCACCTACGTCATCTAAAAAATTCTTGTGCAAAATTTCACCCACCTAGACCCACCAGTTTAGGCTGTGCGTTGTCTGTCAGACAAGTGTTCTAAGAATTTTATTAAGTAGATTAATAAAAGTAATTTCTTCAATTTCTTCTTCGCTATCCCACTAGTTGTAATTTTCTTAGCTTGTGATTATTCATCATTAAATTCAGATTAACTGGTCATCCAATGCTGAACACGAGCCTCCTAGGGTTCGCTGCCATTACCGGTCAAAGGGGAAGATAATAGTGGGTTGTTAATTGCAAAATTATGTTCGGTAGGCAAAAACTAGACAGTGGATAAACTTGTAAATAAATGGAATAAAACAGTAGCGTTTATATGAGACGATTTATCTATAAATAAAACTCTAAAAGCTACGACCACGACTAATTAATCCAATGAGCTTGCATTCACTGTTAAAGAAGGGAATGTAAACGAATTCTGTTACCGATTGCGATTGTAAAATGCAGTTCATTTGGAGAAAAATTTTCGCTGTCTGACGCTCGACTTTATTTTATTAGTGTTTTTCGTTGTATACTTGGATGCGTTACATTTGCATGCTCGTTTCTTTTCATTTAACTTTTACTGCAGTCGCATCTCTTAAAAAATTACAATAGAAAGATCAAGTTTATATTGTAATTAAGATTGGGTTTTGCTCTGTCTCCCACGTAAAGTTCCAGATGTATCTGTCGCTCAATCTAGTACTTAAGTTAAACTGTACCCATACGTTTATAAATAAATTTTTTTTTTTTTTTTTTTTAATTCAATTTACATTTAGAAGATGTACCAATAAACAAGACTTGAATGCGGTAAGTAAAAAGCTGTACCTACCTATGTGAAAAAACATACTTATCTTGTAAAAACGCACAAAGATCGGCCTGGTCCACAATTCTCGATACCCTTTATTTTTTCCTACTATTACTAATAATTACCTAATAATTTTCCAATTTTCGCGGCAAGAATGCATTAGGAAGGAGGAGTCATTCGTCCGCTATTGCCTTGTTATCTCGCACAATTTACAAAGGTATTCTATATTCTATATACTCTCCTAGTCCTAAACTAGTATTAATTGAAGACCTTGCTGGACCAGAACACCTCCTCGTGTGCCTGTTGGGTGCTGGTCCTTCTCGATACGTCTGGAAGGAATAGCAGTTTGTTGGGCCGTTGCTCCCTGGACACGGGCAATAACTCTTCTCCCGGTGACCTTATTGTCCGAGGCGAATATTCCAGCACGAGTGGGGCCTGCTGGATATTGCCCCTTAATTGAATGAGGCGTCGCTCCGCGTGTCCCACTGATGTGAGCAGAGGGCACAGTGGAAGAGCAGGGACGGGCCCGGTGTGCACAACCCTGCCACTGGGCAGGCAGCGGGGAGCCCGTGTCTCTGCCCCCGTCGATCTTGTAACACCAGGAGTGCTGTGGTTATGTTCTCAGGGCTCTTTTTGGAATCGAGGGTCTTGGCTTCACCGCCTGGACCATGAGGATGAAACCCACTATGAAATTACGGGAGGATAGGAAGCGCGGGCGGCGGACTCGGGGTAGCCCGTCGCCCAACCAGCCAAGGCTCGTGAGTGTGGCGCCGCCGTCCCCAGGTGGAGTGCGTTCATGAGGATTTTCCCACGGAAAAAAAGTATGGATTTCCACACGGATTTGTTTTTATTAATTTAAGACTAGTTCTACTAAGCAGAACCTTCAAAAGCCCAGTAATGAAGAATACTCAGATTAGTCCTCCATTGTTATTCTAAATTGAATTATTAATCAAAACAGCTTAGCGATGAGTGGTTTCAAGTTAATTTAATCCTAAGCCAGTGTTGTTGCTACCTGGGGAGCCGTTTACATATTCGTACGTGGTCCTGCCCAAACCTACTCTACCAGTTGTATGTAGTGTATGTACTAGATCAATAAAATCCTTATGCAAAAGTTAAAAGAGTGTTACACTTTGAGTGTTGAGAGTTGTAAGATAAAATACTGTTCATAGAGTCTCTATTAGAGATTGTTCAAGAATGGGATGAGCAAGGACAATGCTCCTTATGTTATTGTTAATTGCTTTCTGCTCGCACACTGTGAGCGAAAGGTCGAATAGTGTAGTAGTAATTTTGTAAGGGTCCATCCAGATGTGCCACTATCGCAGCCATGCCACAGCGGTCAAAAAGTAGTCGTACATAAAATTTTATGAAAATGCGTAGTTCTATACTACCGCTGACCTTACCATCGCGACCAAGACCCCACAGCCGCATACGACCGCGTAAATAGTAGTAACAACTGATCTGCGTGAGTGAGCTGCTGATGGGTGACCCATGACAATTCTAAACAAATAAAACCCCTGTCTCAAAGATAATATATGTCATGCAGTCATTCTTGTTTGTCATTTGAAGAAAATATTTGTTACCTTTTTTTCAGAAGCCTTAGAGTCGGGAAAGCGCTCTAATTATTGGATACCGCCCAGTCAGCTGGTTGTGAATGTCTGGTGGCTGTAGTTCTATGTAAAATACTGAAGTTCGGCCGCACCTGGTGAAACTGGAACGGGATTGGGGCTCATAGATGGAAAGGCTATTATAAATTAGCGGCATACCGATTGTTGACATATTAAGCCGTTTAGGTATTATCTAATGAACTGTTGGAAATATGACTTGTTGATATAATGAACCATTGATATTGTAATTTGTTGATACAGTAAGTCGTTGACATAAAGTTGTTGATTTGGTGGTGTTGATGTAATGAATGTAGATCTCGTGATTGATTCACATGAACGACAGTTTGCAGTAGCGTTCAATGGCTGTCGCGAACGTGTAGTCAATACCGACGACATCGCAGCAATAACGCAACCAGCAACTCGCGGCAATCGTACGTAAGAGACCGACCACCGACCGATCACAACGTAACTATATTGCAACCACACGTAATTTGTGGTTGCGACAACGCAACTTCAGGCAGATGCAGGGAGACCATTGACACACAATCACTACCCGTTGATATTTTAGTCGCTGTGGTGTGGATGTGGCGTGGCCTGTCTGAATAGACCCTAAGAGTGATTGTTTTGTGAGGGAATTTCAGCATAAAATTTGGTGGATTCCCGGACGGGTAAATCTAAAGCCTTATTCTGTGCTGAAACATCTTGTAAAGGTACCAATTACTTCTATAGAAATAATACCTATTTCATTGAAACTCGTGGCCTTAGAACAATATTCTATGCTCGTGGCCTTTTATGTTTAGTTTAAATATTTTCACACTTTAATGTGATTGTTTGTATCTATTATTCAGTCAAAGGTCAAATGGTCAAAGCTGATGGTGTAATAAATAGTATAATGACGGCTTTTTGTGAAATTTAGATATTTTTCTTTATATACTCGATGACTTCATACACGGAATTCTTATACTTTATCGTCATTGTTAAATATTACGTTTTATTTATCGAATTCTTTAAGTACATTATTTCTTTAATGAACTTGTACAATTGTAAATCCATTAGCAAAGCGCTGCAATGTCGGAAACGATCGAGTGACATAACAGCGCGAAAAGAAATGTTTATCTTGAAAATTCTATCAGTGAAAGGGGAAAATTTGAAAAAAAAACTAAAAGCTATTTTAAAAATAATCATTTTGTTTGTTTATTTTTTTCTGGAGAAACATTTATTGTTAGAAGGATTTTTTTCACTATCTTAACTGTTTAAATAAATGAAATGAATAATAAATGTAACTTTACTTTTTACCTGTTCAATAAATGTTGAAATGCAAAAAAAAAATTACATAAGTAGTTTATTTTGATTTTTCTCGCAATTTTTGATTTTTCTCGCAATTTTTGATTTTTCGCACTAGACACCGTGTGTCATTTATTGGCACGAGGGATGGTCGGTGGCCCAATAAATTGTGACAACGATGTAAATTTTCGTTATTTATTTAAACAAGACCCGATTAATTGACATTTCCATTCTTCGAACAACAGTTTTATCAACTTAAATTTTCAAGGAACACTCTGGACCACAGAGCGTGACAAGCTAATAGTTTCTGAGGCACGTTCAATTGGTCTCAATTGATCTGACCTCGTCCCATCG
Organism: Asteroscopus sphinx; assembly: GCA_949699075.1. Taxonomy (NCBI): domain Eukaryota; kingdom Metazoa; phylum Arthropoda; class Insecta; order Lepidoptera; family Noctuidae; genus Asteroscopus; species Asteroscopus sphinx. Next base: position 11,469,244 of record OX453006.1, on the reverse strand, counting down.
GGACGAAGGAGCGTCACTGATAAAGATACCCGTATGATGTAGTCGCCAGATGCATTATCCAATACAAGATTGGATGTTGGATGCGTCAGGATGTCCCAGTTCTCATGGATGAACGGTAGTTTTAGTTAGTGCTTTGACGCTTCGCAGATATCGCTCATATGTATGTCTGTTATTACGATTTGCAAGCGCAAACATTCGGTCATACAGATTACAGACCAAATGTTTGCGCTTGCAATATATCAGCTCATATGTATATCTATAGGCCAAACAAATATTTGTCATCATGAGGGAATCGTTTACTCTTCCCTAGATACAAAGAGCAGGTGTGCTATTAAAAAATAAAATGGAAGAGTTACCGGTACTATTTTCGGAGCTCTTTCAGAAAATCTATATTTATCTACTTTTAAAGTTTCGCCACTTTCGCGTTGTAATATAACTTATTCATAACAAAGGCTTGAAAAAAATAGGCTTAAAATAGAAAGAAGAAAGAAATTAAGAAAAACCAATAACATCAATAACATTACTAAAATTAGACATGAGTAAATATGAAGTTGCTGCCGGGGATGCCCATGCCAAAAGGGCATAGAGCAACTGCAACCCGGAGTGCTCAATGCAAAAGGGTCACCAACTCAGCATGTGATGGCGTGGAACATCCAGCGCCAATTTTGATTATTTATTTCATCATCATCATTTCAGCCGAAAGACGTCCACTGCTGGGCATAGGCCATTATTTATTTATATACATATTATTTACATTTTTAAATATTTCTATAAAAAAATATAAAATATATCCCACCGGCATCGGAAATAGGGTCCAAAGTTGTTATTATTATTAATAAATAACTATATGTATTTTAGTAGTACTTATGTTGTATTGTAACCAAAACACCCATAAAATGCCCAGCAGTAACTAAAAGTAATCTAACTTTGTAGGAACTATAAAAAATATGCCATCTATAAATTGAACATAGACTAGTATAGGTAGTAACCTAAATAACTTGATAAATCGTATATATGTACACACAAGAAAAGTTCAATAAAATTGGTATACCAGGCTATCTATAGATTTTCCACAAGCAATTGGACACGGGTGTTAACGAAAAATCCGAGTGAAGAGGAGCATGCTTACTTAATTCTTTTGTGGCCGTCTTTGAGGACACGGCACTCTAAACACAAGTACTATTTCGACATTTTTTGCTGCCTGAAGAATTCGACGCTTGAAAACGATGTGATAGTGAAAATATTCCTTTATAACCGCAAAGTTAACAAAGTTCACATTCTTGTGTTCGAGATTAAATAACGTTTTTATATCTCATCAACGAGGAATTTCGGAACGGTTCAGCCAATATTATACAATAGTATTAAATTACTTATATGTACTACCATGTTACTGAAAACATCTGACAACGAAAATATCTAGGTCGATAATAATCATAAAATATTGAATTTAAGGGACTAGGTGCAGCGTCTTAGCTAAAATCTTCCATGTGACATTGTCCAGATATTCAAAAAGTGGTTTTAAATAGCCATATTTTATGTTTTTGGATCAATTATAATTGATCCTTTGAGGACGTCTGTGGTCTAGTGGTTCGAGCGCCGGACGACTGATCACGAGGTCGTGAGTTCGATTCCCACAGGACACAAATATTTGTGATGAACATAAGCGTTCGTGTTGTTCTGGGTGTTTCTTATGAATTATAAGTAAGTATTAACCAAAAAACAAGTATATAAGTATTATATCTATTGTCTCGTACCCATAGTACAAGCTAGATGATGATGTCGATTTATGTGAATACAAATGTAGGGAAAAGCTGTTTTTTTCGCGATTTCAGGTTTCGTCCCATAGTAAAAGTTGTTCATATTGATTAGTACGATGACCCCTTAAGAAGTTTTCAGTTATTTCAATAACACGTATCAGATATGCGTTTGACTGTATTATACAAGCATTTGTATGTAGTAAATTGGAAAACCATTGCTAAATATATAAATAAATATTGATTATAATAAATAAATATTGTATACATTTTATAACATTTTTTATTATTATTATTGTATTATTTTATATATTTATTTATTGTTCAAGTACCTACTTATTTATTTAATCTATCAATCAAACGCAAGCGCGTTAAGAATAATAAAAATAAAAAAAACAATAAATTCAGCCTATCGCTGTCCACTGCTGAGCATAGGCCTCTCCCAAGTTGCGCCACAGCACTCGTTCCTCTGCCTTCCACGTCCAGTCCCCCGCAGCAGACCGATCACCTGAAGGTCTTCAGGTCATGGGTCCACCTGACGGGGGGCACCCTACCCAACGCTGCGTTTGCCGATCGGCGATCGCGGTCGAATCAAATTCAAATCGAGTTTTGTACATTAGTATCTAACAATCAGAATTAAATTTACGTTTATTTAACCTAACGTAACTTCTGATATTTAGATACTAATATACAAAATTTTACATTATAAACGTGAATGTTGAAATCATTTTTCATGGCGCCAGTTCCCTAACCGCGTATGATGTATGACCCATGGCCCTTCCTCTGACATCCGGCAAAAGGCACGTCTTCAAACTAGAGAATTATTTCCAAGGGTCGCCCCCACTTTCCGCGCCGTTTACTGTTCTTCAATTATGTGATTTTCTTAAAGTGGTTAGACCCTTTTTTCTCGCCCTCCGGAACGTTTGTCACGGTCGAATTTATTGATTAGTTACAGAAGATATTGATTTGAATGAGGCTTTGAGGATTGAGTTTTTTGGAGCAGCTTGCGTGACATAAACGACGTGTTATTTAGATAACACATAACCTCAGACACCCACCTAATTTTTATTGTAATTAAACCACCATTGCACCAGTAAACTGCAATAATTAGACCGAGTTTAGTGGTTGAAGGTTTTTGTACTTCTATGCCTATTGTGATCGAATTAAGTTCTTCGTGTTTTTAAATACATATCACGGTAATGTGTGCAAAAAAGAAACAATGACTTATTTAATTAATTTGTATTTAATTCTGATATACATATATATGTACAAAAATGTAGACTATTTTCGGAACAACGACAACATCGCGTAGAGGAATTAATGAAACTTCCATATCTATTTCAGGATTACCGACCCATAAGTTCAGTTTAGACTTTCCATTCCTAGTTTAGTTCCATTTCCAGTTTTACTTGTAATGGGTCAATTTATGTAAATGGTTATTTCCCACAAATTCGACCAAGCGTCTTGTTTATTTTTATCGACGTACTTATAAGTACCTATACTCTCAGATTATTTTTATTACCTACTTATAAAATTCTGTACATTTCGCTCAGAGGATTTGCATTCACGAATCTTGGATTAATATTTTAATGGTCTGACACAAAAATCTTATGAACGTATAAATAATCCCACCAGAAAAAATAATCTCCATTTTACATTTTATAAATCATAATAGGATGATCCCTAAAAAAATTATAATATTTTTGTTAAATCAAAATTACACATAGGTACCTAAATAAAAAACACCACAAAAACGCGGCAATCTTAACACGTGATCATCTGTGACGTCATCGTTCAATAAACAAACAGAGGTTAGTCTAAATGCGAAGTTAGATTTGACGTTTGTTCAAAAACCATTAATCACTTTAACCAATTTTGATTGAAGCATAGTTTATTACATTTCATGACCACAATACCAATACACAGCTATAAAATCGAATCATATTGTAACGACAATATATTTTGAAATACAGATAGATAGATACCTTGGTAAGGAACGGATGTGCCTGTCTTGTATCTCAATAATACGTGATCAATTGAACAATTGTCTTCCTCCTCTCAGATTTCCCCCGCTGCCGATGCCGTGAGACGTATATATCTACTGTTACCTACAAGTTACCCGGATTTATCTATATTTCGTTATCCTTCAGATTCAGTAACCAGACACCTTAATGCGATTTGTAGGTAAACAGATAATTACGACGGAATAGTAAACAAGAAAACAGAAAACAGTGATACTTTTTTGTTTTGGTTCAGTGTTTTGTTTTAAAAATCTCTTACTAATGAGAATCTAGCTTGTTTTACCAACTGGCCTTGACCATTATTTATGATCGATTGAATATAACTCTATGCACAAGACGTATATTCTTCACGCAGATGACGCGATACAAACGCGATATACACGCACGTTAGACGCAACCAGACCTTAAGAGGCTGACAACACCTAAAAAATCAGACCTCTGCGGTCACTGTCGTTTCGTACAGAACTGAAAGAGAGGCAACGAGCCGAGGGACATCGGATACGCCGCTCAACTTGAATGAAAATTAACAAAAAAAAATTTAATAAAAAACTAAAAGCTCATTTGAAAAACAGAAACAACAAATGTTTAGATTATTATGTTTCTCAAATGTTTTCTTAATTTTATTTATAATATTTAGTAAAAAATAGAGATTGCTTTAAAGCATGTTTTAAGAGGTTAGTTTACAATTATTTTCTATTGAGAAAAATTCAAGAAAACGTGTTTTGGGCACAATACAGTTTCAGAAAATACGATCAAGATTAACATATATTTTTTTCACTGCCACAAACTGAATAGATACAGCTAAAAATGTTTTTAAAAGAAGCCTATTTGGGGTATTAGGCTGTTGTCAGCGTCTTAACACGCGTTCAAAATTTTCAAAAATTCAGTTACCCGTTATTATCGTCACAAACACGCAGATACGTCGATAAAGACGCGCTGTGTTCGCACGTTTGTATCTGTCCATTTCTTTTCAACTTCGCAACAGCAATACTATGACACCGATACAACTTGCTTCAAACGTACTTCTCACGCCGTTTGTATCGATACCAATGCAAAAATTAACTTTTCAGACTGAAAAACGACGCGCTGGCCTAAATCGGCTCTAAGCAATGATATTACATAAGTACAGATGAGTGACTAGCGCGAATATCTGAAGACTCGAAAACAAGCTAATTGTGACATCTTGCTATTAGTCCGCGTCAAGGTAAGGCGCCGAGCGTAACCGGTGACAAAAAATTACAAAAATGCCGTCGTGAATGTACAGAAAGTGTACTAATTATGATATGAAAGCAAACAAACAAAAAGGGATCACATACCACTTATAAGTACAAAAAATTATTTGCATTATAGGCGTATTTCTATTTAAAAACAATAAATATTTTTTGTACCGAGAGCGATAAGACAAAACATATATTATAAAGATGCAGATGCGACTCGTAGGCAGAAAAGTGGTAGGTACGTTCAGTATTATCGTCCGACGACGCACGGAGCGTACTTTGGTCGTTCAGTTACTCAGCTCAGGTCCGTATTACAGAACATTCCTCAAGTACAGATTGAATTATCAACTGATCGTTAAATCGTTAGATTTTGCTTCGTATGCGTAAATGCGAAATAATACAATAAATTATCGATTATCGAGATTATAGAGCTAGGTTAATCTTTATATGAGTATTATTCAGTAGATATATTGTTATTTTTTTATTGATGTACAACCCGAAATAGAGCTACAATTTGTAAATACATCCACAAGAAGTTTTTAATTTCTCTGAGTACCCGGTAGCATTCACCTTAAAAAGCATACAATTTAATGGTTGAATTCCCCGCACCAGACAGGATCATCATTATTTCAGATTTGCATCCATTTTGTTAGTAAATATTGCCCTGGGCCGCGTTTAATATTATCACCCGATGTCGTCGGATGACGCTCGGAGCGTTCCTTGGGCGTTCGTTTGTATGATCACTCTGAGTAACTGAACAACCAAAGTACGCTGCGGGCGTCGTCGGACGATAATACTGAACGCGGCCTAATATTAGTAAATTACGAATTTTTAATTGAGATCAATTTAATGAAAGCATAGTTTATGTAATTTATACTGTCAGAGGGGTATGTGGGGTTTAATCCAGGGTTGATAAAAATCATGACTTTTTGGTTTATGACAGTTATTTTTTAATCAAAAAAATCATGATTTATTTGGTTTTTTTTTTTTTTTTTTCACTTTTTATTTATTTCACGTTTTACTTTATTTTTATTATTTACATACTCTTAACTGATAATATTCCAAATATTGTCTCAAAAATCCCAATGGTTCCGAAGAAAAACTAGACAAGTAAAAAAACATTTATTATCTCCAAAATTAGTTATCATTTTTAAATGGTTTTCATAAATGTTAATCTACTGACATAGAATCTTCCATATTTATGACAAAAATTACTACGTCAAAATAAAAAAACAAAACTTGAAGAAGACCTACTCCTTATTTACTTAAAACTCTTACCTACTTCTTCACTTATTATGAATATTTTTACGAAAAGTTTTACTAGTATGCAACTTTGTAAGAATTAAAAAAAACCATAAGTATATCTTAGTATGACAGTAGTAATTAACTACAGAAATGTAGGAAACAGTTTATTCAAACTTCTAAGACAAAAGTCTTAGAAGTTTGAATAAACTGATTATAGACCAGTAATAAAAATTACTGGTCTATAATCAGTTCCGAAAAGTAAATTCAACATCTAATAGAAGCATCTCCTAACTCGATTTTCTTGACTATTTGTAGTTTGAATGCCATATTTTTATTCAATATTCAGTAAAAAATAAAAACTGTATAAATTTTAATATGAATTTTTCTTATCTAGTCCCATAACATTATGATTTAAATAAATAATGAAATTTTATGGAACAAAAAAAGTTTGTCAAAAAATCATTTTTATTAAAAAATCACTTGATTTAAATCAATCAACCCTGGTATAATCTACGATTAAAGTTGGATCTTTAATCGTAGGGTATAATACTTGCCGCGTAAAATACTTGTACCTTCTGTATACGTTTTCGTTAATCTATGCCAAAAGTGCTGTGATTAGCTACTCTGCATGCTGCTGCGTGCTGTGATTGGCTACCCTGCGTGCTGCTGCGTGCTATGATTGGCTGGCTTAAATGGCCACATACACTACACGTAGCTGACAAACACTAGCTGTCTTTTTTGTTCATATTGGTTTACATACACCATCTCTTTCACACGACACGGCAATGTTGTGAAATGTAAGTGATGTAAAACATTGTGTATGTGTGCGACCGCTGCGCACGGAACATGTTTTTCGTTTGATTTGTTAGGGTATATCATATCTGTACTTATGTAAAATCATTGGCCCTAAGTATTTTGACAGTCTTTCATGTTTTTATGTTGAATAACACCTAATACGTGTACCTGAACACCTAAATATGAAAATTGCTTTGAAATTACCGCTTTGTTTATAAAAGACTGCCCTGAACAAGTCCCTTTCAAAATGTATAATACTAGCCATAGGACACGGTATCATTTTAAACTAGCATTAAAACATATAAATCCTTCCCTTTAAACAACATTTTAAAAGACATTATTTTGTAAGGGTTTTATAAACGCCATAATATTCAATTCAGACAAGCTTATTGCGGTTTTAACATCAAAGATAGTTGCGAATGAGCCACAAAGCGAGATAATGAAAAGGGCCAGTCGTTAGATGGCGGAACCCTAAACAGAGCAATGGGCCGCGATATGAAGAATGTTCCCGTCCACACATACTCACCCCCGTTACAAGTTACAACCTACCCGCTAATGACGACGGCCAAACCTTTTTGCGCGATACTTGGTCATTCGTCTTACAACCAGCGACATGTGCAGACGATCCTACAAGCCGTCTGCCGTCAGGCCGCGAGATAAATGAATGGACTCTTCATTACCTCACACCTCTAAATAAGGTCGGCAAGGTCAGTTTTACGATTAACGGTCAAACGTGCTACACACAAATGTTCTCTCTTAATATAACCAGAGGTTTAATAGTTTTAAAGCATTGGAGACACCTAAAATAATAGGAATCCTATCAAAACAAATTATTGACCTTTCGATTAGAGCGCTATTTGGCCCGCCATTCGCGAGCTTTCCTTCACAATCAAAAATTTAAATGAGTTTCCTCGTTTCACGAGAAAAGCGTATTTTTTTCTTCTAATGCCATTTTGGGATGGCATTACTCTTAAATGAATATTCATTCGGTGCGAAATCGTTTAAGAGATAATAGATTGAGGTTCATATTAGGTTCACAATGAGTTATTGGTCTTCGTTTTGTATGCGAGAATTCGGTGCTCGGATTCGTTTAAGGTGATTAATTGGTAGGTGAAGTGATTACTTACTGAATTAAAGGTGCAAAATTAAGCAACCTGTCGAATTGTATAGGGAGTCGTTACCTGAAAATAAAAGGGTGTTATTAGTATAATTCATACATGGCGTTTTTATCAACATAATCAGAGTAGTCGGATCAACGTTCCTAACTTTTGCAGATAAAAAAGGTATTATAAGCAATTACGGGAAGCTTATTTTAGGCATTACGATATCAAATTAAAAAGAATTGAATATACGTGTACCTATCCAAGTAGTTAATCCAATAGCACTCAGCAGTAATAATAGAGGTCATCATCCTCCTCGCTTTTTCCCAACTATGTTGGGGTCGGTTCCAGTCTAACCAGATGCAGCTGAACATCAGTATTTCACACGAAGCAACTGCCATCAGACTTGATCAGACCCCCGCAACCCAGTTATTGGGGGAATTCCGACATTCGGAGGTTAGACCAGTTGTCAGACTTTTGGGCTTCTGACTACTCGTAACGACTGCCATTGATATTCGCATGACAACCGGGACCGACAGCTTAACGTGCTCTCCGAGGCACGGAGATGTCTCAATGTGCAACGAAATGGTCACCCATCCACAGACAGACTGCGGCATGTGTAGCTTAACCTCGCAGATAATACAATCCGCACAGTTGCTACTTAGCCACGAGTCCCTCAGCACTAATAATAGGTAGGTACCTACATAATATTAAATAATCCCCCATTTATTTATCCAGGCATCTGAGCAACATTGACAAATGGTCTCCATCAAAATAACCGAACGAAACCTGTGAGAAAACTCCCGGATTAAAGTTGCACAATGAACTCTTCAGCATCCGAAATTCTTACGTAATTTCCCGAGAGGACACAGAAAAATGTAGCTTATTACCTAACACGGAGAACATAACTACAGTCGAAACTAACTTGCCATTGTTGAAAGTCACAGTTTTCAATCTTGAACAAGTTACTTCATAATTCAGGCTCTCGGGACGAAACTAGCGCCGCAACTTTTGCCGGTGGGAATTTGGTAGTTAACAGTAAGAAGTTATTACACAAAGTCAAACACAGAATGACCACGCGCCGTCGCGCGACGCTCGGTCAAGCATGAGCTTTAAGCACGCGATTCCCTAGCGAGCCATTCACGTGAGCTCAAAGTGCTCAAACTGTCTGTTTATCTACTAAATAGAATTTTTAAAGCCTGAACAAAAACATGTTTAACTGTACAAATTAATTTAGTTTTATCAGAATCCTCCATCAACGTCAGTGCTCTCGTTATGGGCCCTTCTCAGGCACGATGAGTGACGTTTTAATTACCTACTTGTTATTTTACGTCCCATGGATATTGTTTTTATTTGAATGTTTATTTTATTATCAATTATCTTTTAATAACAAACTTTTATTGACAATTAACAACTTCTGAAGATAGGTTTTTTAACGTTCGCAAGTTCGCAACAGATAATTTGAATTTAGCGTTCGAATAAAAAATAAAGATAATTATGGCATGTCGACTAAAACTACAGATTTTATTTTATGTATAAATCAATCATTCTAAGTTTCAAAATTAGAACGTCCAATTTGAATTTGAAGGGTACAGGAAAAGAACAGGGAATGTCACAATTTTATACTTTTTTATTATATTTTTTATTGGCAATGGATACATTGTTTATGAAACTTTCATTTGCAATCGCCAGATTTTTTATTTAGTACCGGTTTTTCATAAGAAACTGTTTCTACATCCATTGTTCTGAATAATGAATTACAATTTAACAACAACAATTTAGCAACATTACAATTTTTAATGCGTTTTTTTCATGATTAACTTCAGCTGTGGACATACCCTGTTCTTTGCCTGTACCCTTCATTTATTCTCGTTCTTCTTGTGTACAAAACAGGAATGTGTAGAAACTTATCACCTATTACTAATGCAGTTAATTTAGAAATGTTTTATTTAGTTAGTAGGTACATATTTGATTATTTAGTAATGAATCGCAGTGCTATGTAGTAAGACGTATAGTATGGTCAGTATAATAGTCGCATCTCCGCGTCAAATCCTCTGGCGGCCGCGTGTCGCCGGTTGATAAGCAGTCGATGGGCTAGAACGGAGCGATGCAAGTTGAGAGCAACAGCGGGAATTTAATTGAGTTGTTACAGATTAGTAGATGTTTAGTAGTAGCTCCTTTGTGAAAGAGCTCGTCCGGGGAAGTACTACCACCGTACCTACTTCTCCGCCAAATAGTGATGCTTGCATTGCTGTTTCGGTCTGAAGGGTACGGGTGCCGGTGAAATTACAATCACATGAGACTTTCCATCTTCATGTCTCAGTTTGGCGAAACGACTTGCGGTACCTTTTAGGCAACAGCCTTTTTTTTTTTTTTTTCGTGGAGGAAACCTTCAAAAGGCTACCGGCCTCGTGGGGTAGAGGCTGTGGTGTGTGGGATTTTTACCGCACTAAAACCTCCCCGGTGACCATCTTCAGCACAATAGTGAGGGAACTCCGGGAATGGGTATGCTACCGGTGCCACCCCCTGTGCTACGCCTGTAAGGCACGTCCCAGGGAAGACTTTGTCTCCCTGAACACCTCGATGCGAAAGCATAGGGCGACATAATACCACAGCGTGTCACCGTCATCCCTGAGATCACCCAGTGGACGCCTAAAGTCCCCACTCTGGACGCCCGTGACCTCAAAGCCCCCCTGAACACCTGTCCTATCGACAGAGCAGGGGGCACGGTGTGTAGCCCTGATGGGCTAGGCACCGGAGCGGTTGCCTCTCCGGCGCCGCCTTCTCCGAGCGGGATCAGCCCTCTCCGCAGCCTCTTTCTGTACCATGACGGTCTCACAGAAAGAAACTACTGCCCTCCAATTTTCTATCTCTGCCAACATACCCATCATTACCGTTGGCAGAGAGAGATCCTGCCCGATTTGCTCGACCAAGACACGCCGCTCAGAACTCCAGGTGTTATTGCAGTTGTTATGGGCAAAGGTAACCGCTTAACATCAGGTGGGCCTTTAGCTCGTTTCGCCATCCTAAAATAGAAAAAAAATATACCATATTAGATTTTTTCATTTTTTATAATGCAAACCAAATCATTATAACTCCGATGGTAAGTGTTCAGGGTCACATAGGTCATAGACTCGGTCCACCAACGAACTCACGACAGACCGTAAGTGGCGGGGATGGTGATGTGACGAGGCATCCAGATACCGGTCCGTATGTGTCGGTTTTCTATAAACTGGGTGTGCCAAGAATCCATCCAGTTTTGCCATCGCCTTTACGTAAAGAAAAGCCAAAACCCTGTCCAATTCAATCTCATAAGAGAATTTAATCTTCAGATGAATGGATTTCAGTTAAGATTTTAACTGTTCCACTTCATGCTGACCACCTTTAAGTATGCAGAAAACGCTTACCACCGAAAACTACAAGATCTAATGATGTTCCATCCAGGTGTTACATCCAGATATTGGCCAAGTAAGAGCGGTGCTACAGGGCTACCCGTAGCAACGCGCATTGCTATCCATAGCACATAAACATCAACAACAACATATAAACCAAGCAACATCATCTTTTTGGAGTCAAGGGTCCTTAGAAAGATTGAAGTTAACAATTGGCATTCCTTTAGTTATTATTTAGGATGACAATTACACTTCAGATTGAGACTGTGCCATCACTGAGTCAAACTGTGAAACAGTTTGTCTCAGTGATGGTGATGATATTTTGAACTAAAGTTTATTCCATCCTCTCAACTTACGCTATCAAAAATATCAATCGTCGACTTTAAGGTGGGCACTGATGATGCTTCCATTCGGACGTCGTTTTAATGACTACATCCATAAAAGCGTGACTTGTTCTAAAAATAACATGTTTTTAATATTCACGGACAGATTTTGAAATGCAGCCACGCTGTTCGGACTGTTGGATGTCAGTGGCAACCTTTAGTTACGCGTAGTCCCGATAAACAATTAAATCAATTGGATATGATCAACACGGAAAACGAACTCTGCACTCAAGGGTCAATGACAGGAGCAATGCATGTGCGAGCATATCATCGAATAACATCAAGTGCAAACAGCTTATGATTTAAACTGAGTGTAGATTGCGACGCTTCGCTACAATACGACACCCTGTTAACTATCCGTTGACCAACGACAGTTACGCTTTGCCCCGCACTATTACAGACCCTTCTAACATTTTAAGAGGAATACCAAGTTCCTTTGCCTTATCTCTTCGGAAGAACTTTAAAGGAACTCCATCTTCTATCGTGTTGACATGAGCTACATAAAGATTAAATAGCTCTTGCCTTGGGAAAAGGATTAGCCAGTCAGCAGGTTGGTAGCGGGGCTGACGGCCCAGGTTGCGCGGACAATCAAATAAATATCGTCACTCTTGGAGGCTTTTTAATGCACGCCAATCTACAAAAACCGGCCAAGTGCGAGTCGGACTCGCGCAGTAAGGGTTCCGTACCTCTCAATATGTCTATATTTGTCTTATTTTTAGTATTTGTTGCGAAACTACATAATATGCACTATAATCTGACCAAGTTTGACGCTGGTACCGTTTTGAAGATAGAGCAGGAACAAAAACGTTGAAAAAAAATGCATGTTTTTTGAGGTTTCTTGTATGGTCTAAAGTCAAAGGGGGTCCCCCTTTGATTTTAGACTTTTTTTTGTTTTTAGTATTTGTCCTGATACACCTCATAGCAACACATATTCTGAGTAAATTTCAACCGGTTACCTATTACCGTTCAAAAGATACAGCCCTGTGACAGACAGACGGACGGACGGACGGACGGACGGACGGACGGACAGCGTAGCGAGAGTAATAGGGTCCCGTTTGGAACCCTTCGGGTACGGAACCCTAAAAACTATGAAACTGAACTGAACTGAACTAAATTTCGTAATCACACTATCAGAAAACTAAGTACAATTGTTTTTCATTACACAAGTGAAAGAGCTGGTAACTTACCACCGGCGTCGTCAGCCACCGAAATGACTAGCAAATTTTCACATTTCGTGGACATTTATTTAAGAGACAATGGACCACGATATGACGAAAATTTTCAATTAAACAAAACAAAACGTCGACGCCTTGGATGGTATTGTATGGTGCGACAGTTGGCATTGGCGGGGAATGGCGTGGAATGGCGTGGCGTGGCGGATGTCCGGCGCGCGGGCTCGGCAATGGCGCGGGATACTAAAGCCGTCGTCGACGTGAGAATGGCGCGCGACTCACTCGCGCCATTACGCTCGGAATGGCGGAGATTACGCGGAGTGATATCATACGGAGAAGGAGGTGATGTCTAGGAATTTATAACTAGATCTGGAGCAGATTCTAATGTTATTATGACGTGAATTGTTTTGACCACATCATGTTGTGCGTATGGACTATGAAGCAGTTCACTGCAGTTGGTTGGTTTATAATCTATATAATGTCTGTTATGTATAAGATTTTGAAGCTAGCAACACTGAGATAATACCTCAGTGGCTAGCGGGGGGTTGGCGGGAAAATTCGGAAAGATCGTGTTGTGGATTTTGTATTATTTTCCTAAATTTGTGTTTCTTCGAGTGTTAATGTGTAATAATGGTGGATTATTAAATGTTAAGTGCTCGTTAACGTGTACAAGTGTGGGTAAATGGTACAAAGTTGAAAAACGTGACTTTCGTATTTTCTCATCATCCGCTCAAAAACCTGGTAAAGTTTCCATCACTTTACTAGGGTGAGTAAACTAAAGACTTGGCTGGAGGGTCTAAGCAACCAGGCCATAAAACTACTCACATATATAACAAATAAATGACTTGGCTTAAAGGTCTTAGCAACCAGGCCATAATAATTTAAAAAAAAAAAAAAAAAACAGTGGCTAGCGATTCAATTAGGTTTTATTATGGATCAGTGGCGGCACTAGACGAAAAGTGGACGTCGGCGACAAATCAGCTTTGTAAAGCCTATTTCATTTTCCAGTCAGAAATCTAAATAGCTAAAAAAATTAACAACTTGATGAACTTTTTTGCGCGGCCTCTACAGGTGCGAGGCCGTCGCCGACGCCTAATGTCGCCACAAATTTTAGGACAAATACCTACTAAAAATAAATAAAAATAACGAAAGCTCTTTGTAGTACTAGTAACATAACAATAACTCTTGAAAATATTTAAGTATCAGGTAGGTATAAATTTTAAAAATCGTTTAAGCGGTTTTACCTTTTACCTACTGTTGCAAATATCAAAAAAAAATTGCGCTATTCAATAAACTATTCTCACACATCGTTAACTAGGTTCACAGAAACTTGACCTCCATACGTCAAAATTTAAGCAGCATTATTTTATCTAACATTTAAAGGCCTTATTCAATCACGCACATCACAAAACGTGACATCATCTTGGTATTCAGTGCTCGACAACAAATGTTACAATACGATACAAATCTCGCGGCAGACACTCGGCAAACATACAGTAGTATCTCCCCTCGTTTCCTGCATCGTAAGTAACACACGTCCCGTATAAGTCTACAAACATATTTTTGTAGCCCTTATTTTGCAACATCAGTTTTTACTTACATAACAATAGAGTAAAAATTTGCGTGACGTGACACTTTTCAAACGGCAACTACTAAATCGGGTGGTACTACAGTAAGCGTCAATCTACCGAGAGGGAACGCTATTTCGGTCTGCATGGCATACACAAGCGGTCTTTGAAATTTTAATCGTTACATTCACCCTTCCCCGATGGCACACTGGAGGCCGTGTGTTACCATGTTCATCAAGCCACCACCAAAAGGATAAAAAATGATAAAGTGTGACCTGCGTTCTGCAGCAAACTCTTTACTTTCGGTGATGTCAAGCTAAATTGAGCCTTTTACATTTGGATCGATGTGTCTGTTCATATCTTTTATCTATAAAGTTTTAAAAAATTGCTATAATACCTACTATGAAGTATGCCCGTTAAGTCTATAAGAAAAGTTATTCACTAACTAGCTCTTGTTTAACTATTAGTTTCTTCAGTACGTACTTTTGTTAGAAGTTAGAACATAGGTACGTTTCAATTACTTAAACTCCTAATTTACAAAATTAAATAAGCTCTCTCTAAGTCTAGAGGCAAAGTTTATTTTAATAATACTTTTTACTTAGATACAGCTGTTTTCCTCTTCGCGCTACATATTTGGTCTATTTTTAGCGGTAAGATTGCCAAAATTATATCGAAAATCATGAAAACAACACAACAACAACTATTATACAACTTCAAGAGCATTTAGTCTGTATTATTCAATAATACATCCCTTGACGTAAATAATGATATCGATATTTTTCACCCTTCGCTTTTTAATAAAAATATTTAGGCATAAAAATTGTAATCTTTACGTCCGTTATTAATATTTGTACGATAATCTGAGGAAACTGTTTCTGGGTTTTGTTTTTACTTTTTGTGTTTGTTGGTATCTGTTTTTATTTAAATCAATTATAGTAAAATAAATAAAACAATAAAAAACTATAGAGACTTTCAACTTCTATCGAGTAAAAAAGTATTTGACTTACATTCGTATACGTGGGACCCGTCGTTTTATTTAAATTCGAATTGTATTCGAAATGTTTAAAGAGGTCAGTAGGACTTCGCAGTGCAAATACGTACGATGTCCTATTTAAATCGTCGCGTGATCGCGTCGTATTCGGTACTATGCGTCGAGTATTTAAATAGTGCATTTATAAGTTAGTTCGCTTATCGGCTACGTTACGAACGTTATTTTTTGGTTTCTATTCTGCTTATTTTGAAACCGAGTAATCTAAAGTCCATACGCTGAAATAGTGGCACCCTTTGAAAACTTGCTAACTACCGCTATGCGCGTAGGCACGTGCAGTCGAACATCAAAGGAAGCTGCCTCCAAAACTAACCATGCAGCCCCGACGAACAGTCGACCGCACATCAGCGGTAACAATTGAATTACGAAAACCACCCTTACTGCTTACGAAATAAAAATATGCTGTCACGGTCAAATTATTCCCACAGACTGTTCATCCGCGAGAAATATTATCATTTCATAACATATAACACTAAAAAAATTACTTAGGTTTGATAGCCTGACTTTATTGTTTCGTACTTACGACACAATTATAACACAATATAAAAATAAATTTGATGTCATGTATGTTCCACCGTTTCCACCCTATTAAGAATGTATATATATGTAAAGTGTATGTATGTATGCCCTATTATCCAGAACCGTTGATCCGATTTTGATGAGATCTCACACTCCGGAAATATGGGCTTCCATTCATGGAATGCGAGGGGTGCGACTTACAATATTTTACGCTGTATCGCCGATATCCGAGCTGCAAAAAAAGTCCGAAAGTCAAATTTGTTTGAAGATTTCCTAAAGTACGTTGAAAAATATTACATAATGACAAATTCTTAGTATCGTATAATGAAATACGGTAAAAAGTCTGTGCCCTAATATGAACGAATTATTCAAAGTTTAATTTTATTAATCAAAAATGTTCTTGTTAGTCCAACTTTTATTATACGACTTCAACTTTATGACATGAACTTTCAGCGATATAGTCAATGGTCAAAATGTTTTAATAAAATATTCTTTGTAAAATAAAATCAATAGGTTACCTTTTGGTTTAGATGATACCTTAATAATAATTATTTCAATAATTTTTTTTAACTCTGCAATTCATAAACTAATTACTGAATCCAATAGCCATTTTTAGGGTTCCGTACCCAAAGCTGCCCGGTAGCTACAGCCCAAAGGGTGCCAACGGGATCCTATTAACATACCTACGCCACGCCTCCCATCAGTCAGTCCGTCTGTCTGTCACAGGGCTGTATCTCTTCAACCATAACAGGCAGCTAGTTGAAATTTTCACATAATATGTGTTGGACTCTGTCATGGCACAGATTAAATGGCAAATACTAAAACGAATATAATGTCTAACCCTACACATGAAACCTCGGAAAAAATGCATTTTTCAATGTTTTTTGTTCCTGCTCCATCTTTAAAATTGTAATTCATAGATACTTGTATAATAAGCGCGACTGCTGAGCATGGGGTCCTGGGTTCGATTCCCGGGTCGGGTAAAGTGTTATTGGGTTTTTTCATTAGGAAATTCTCAGTAGCAGCCCGGAGTCTGGATTTGTGCCCGGTTAGTGGCAATAGGCTCGCCCCCTATTACATGGGACTTATAACATAACTGGCGAAATGTGGGTGTACTATACACCTCTGCCTACCCCTTCGGGGAAATACAGGCGTGATGTTATGTTATGTTGTTGTATAATAAGCATCAAACTTGGCCTGATGGTAATGCATACTCTATAGTTGAACTATAAATAATAATAAAAAGAAGGATAACACAGGCATGTGTTGTATGGAACTAACGGAACCACAGAACAGAACCCTTAGTGCGCGAGTCCGACTCGCACTTGACGGTTTTTTTGGACTTCAAGCTCCGTATTTGAATCAAACGAATAAAAAAAAGATGGAATAACAAAAAATGCGCTAAAATAAAAACACGAAACATATTGCGGTGAAGTCAAGGAGCCGACGATTAAAGCAAGCGTCTAAACTCGACGAACATTTTAACGAATGTTAACCTCACATGACTTCGGGACAAAGGCACAAGTTATGCCACAAAAAAGTTCAAACATCGCGTATTAACATTCCTCGCTACATTAAAATCCCTAAAAAGCCACGGCATTATATCATTTAGAACAAAAAATGTGTAGTAACACACGAGTCACGAAGCTCCTACCAATGAATGCTCACCGCTAATACGGCCACGTGTGTCTTGTCCTGCTTTAAAATTCAAATCTTATTTACATTCACCCCCCTGACTTGGTGTCTCCGAAAATGGGTCTTAACTAACACTGAAAACACTCCGCTGTGGGACTATTTTCGGCGCCCCTTTAGGACTGTTAAAATAGAATGTTTGAGACCCAGAATATAAAATTCAATAAGTGTAACTTGCTGTTAAACCTATATTCCATATTTTGAACCAAAGACACTAGACAGTTCCCAGTTTCTTTTTTTCTTAGCAAGCAATTCCACTTTTGAAACCCGTTTGTTAGTTTATAGTATTATACTATCTGTGGTTTTATTAATAGATATAAACTACGTTTCATCGTCATATCTTTGCAATTAAAGATATAAGAACTCATATTTCCTGCTACATTAGCATAGTCAATTTTGAGAGTTACCATTTAATCTCGTTAGCTGTACAATTCTGCGCGCTGCACTGTGTTTTAAGATCCCAAAAAAAGCGACATCCCTTTTTTATTCCCGATTCCTATAGTATGAATAAATACGAATGCGAGAGTAGAACTCTGGTGTGCCAGGAATGCATGGATTTTGAAAAAGATTTTTTTGAAAACTGGCTTATTTTTTTTCCGGATTTTCAAAAACAAAACATAATTAAAAATAAATGATAACTGTCATCAGATCGAGTTATTGGTTCGATAAAACGACCAAAGCCACACATTTTAAAGTAATAAAAAAATAAATAGCATCACACATACCAAAATTATTTGAGATTTCCCGTTTTTCGTTTTTATTTTTTTACTCGAATAATCCGCAGAGGTATTAAAAGATTTTAACACCAGCGATTGCTATGGATGTGTTCTACATGCTGTAAAAATATCACGAAATAATTCCATGGATTATTGTGTTAATAACGATTTTTATTTTTTAGCCAGGGTTGTCACTTAGAATATCCGGAAACGATTATATCTTGAATTTTATTTTGGCTTATTAAATTTTTAAGCGAAGTTTTGTGAAATATGCAAGTTCGTTTATACATTCAAATGAAAAAAAAAAAACAATGAAATAATAATGTTTCATAAACATTGGGGGGAAACCTGAGAGTGCATGAGCACAATGAATGTTTGACTACTACTAGGACTTGATATTGTGTTTCCTTCCACTTGTAATTTCATGAACGCAAAATAAATATGATTAATATGATAAAAAAAATACCTACATTTTATACGTATAGGTAATTAGGTATGCTACCTTATACTTATATGTCTTCAACAATAAGAATATCGGTCTGGTCTATTAATTCGTCATCACATTGACAGGTGGAATACTCAGTTGACATATTTACGTCGTCGGATGCTGCTGTTGTTAAATCTTCCATAGAGCTGCCTCCTTAGCACTCCTGAAACCACCCGGTTTCAGGAGTGCTAAGGAGGCAGCTGGTAAGGAAAGTTTTTTTAGGTTTTTCTGCCTTTGACTAAGCCTTTGATTAGAAACTATAGGATCGGAAGACACTAACGCTCTATGGAAAACGTCAAACATAGTTTTTAGGCGATCTGATTTGCGGGTATGATGTTCTCTGTCATGCCGCCAATATTTATTACGAGATTCTGCCGCTTGTTCCGACAGCATTCCCACAGGAACAGATGAGTGTTGTATTATCCCAGCTCCGTGAACTAAGATTTTGTGTATTGTTATAGGATGTCATAGGATGCCAACTGTAATTATTTACGTACTTTTGGGCTAGTTGTTTACAAAAATCGGCAAATTTCTCCGGGTTTATTGGAAGAGCGCTGGATAAAACGGTCAAAATTATATAAATGTCATCTAGTAACCATTTTTCTAGTCCAAGGATATCGGCGAAATTTTGTCTGTTTATCTGACAATACTATGCGAGCCGTATTGCCGTCATTACTGGTGCCAGAATTAGGCAGCACGACATCCACTCGAACATGTATCTTAATATATATAAATCTCGTGTCACAATGTTTGTCCTCAATGGACTCCTAAACCACTTAACCGATTATAATAAAATTCGCACACCATGTGGAGTTCGATCCAACTTGAGAGATAGGATAGTTTAGTTTAAATCTCAAATTATAGTCGCAATTTTAATTTATTGCTAATTATTTGTCTGTTATTATTTGACAGTCACAATTATCTGTTAACTCCAAATGATTCTAACAGATGTCGATACCTTTCGACTGGGTTGAGTAAGTAATGAATAGATGGCGCTGCTATGGTAAATCTACGAACGTGTCATATAAGCTACATTTATTTATTTACCCGGTAGGTGGCGCTGCAGTCGTTGTGTCACCAAATTTGATTTGCTGAACAATTGACAACATGGGACGGGACATGGGACGGACGGGACAGGACATGTGACATGGGGGACGGGATATGGGACGGGACGGGACGGGACATGTGACATGGGGGACGGGACATGTGACATGGGGGACGGGACATGGGACGGGACGGGACATGTGACATGGGGGACGGGACATGTGACATGGGGGACGGGACATGGGAAGGGACATGGGACGGGACATGGGACATGAGACGGGACGGGACGGGACATGTGACATGGGGGACGGGACATGGGACGAGACGGGACTTGAGAAGGGACATGGGCCGGGACGGGACATGGTACATGAGACGGGACATTGGACATGGGACGGGATGGGACATTTAACATGGGACGGGACGGGACATGGGACGGGACTGGACATGGGGTGAGATAGTGGGATAATGGGATAGCGACTGGACTGGACTGGACTGGACGGTCCGAATAAAAGGATGGATGGATGGATGGATGGAACTGGACTGGACTGGACTGAATTAACAGGATCCGTCACGTGGGTTAGCAGAATTTAACGCGAGTGAAGCCACGAATATTTATTTCTTCTGTACATCTGATTGTCGCCTAACTCCTCCTAAACAGCTGAACCGATTTGGATGAATTTTTTTGTGAATATTTCAATGGTTTCCTGGATGGTGTGAAAACACAATTGGATCCGGTAGGTAGCCCTTCTGTCTGTATGTCACTGATCTTCTCCTAAATGGCAGGGACGATTTTAATTATATGTGGCGCTGCTTTTCCGGGCAGGACGACGTCTGCCGGGTCCGCTAGTTCTCTTATATATTTCATCTTCAATATAAACTTCATTAACCAATAAAACAACTTGATTTTTGTGTTTGTTGTGACTTTTTACTTTAACCATAAAAATAATAATATTATAAGTAAATATAAATTATTTTAGTAATTATTATTAATTACGTAATGAATTTTAAGTAGAATTAGTCTTATTATCTCATACACGCTATGATATCTACGCTTTATCAATGGCACGTTTAACAGTTCACTCCCAGTGATCCCCAAATCGACCAAACATTATCTAAATTCAATAGAACCTTGCAAGAAGTACTAATTAACTGCGTAACATCAGGTGAGGTGGCGGTCAAACGCAAGCCCGGTAGGAATAAAAAAAAAAAAGAAAAAAGGAAAATGAAATACACAAACTCTAGGAGTGAGTTTGTGTATATCTTTCACTAATCACTAGAAATATTTTTATTATTACATTTAAAAATATAAAAATATTCATCATGACAAGTAGCAACCCTAGCGCCGGAAAATCCGGATGTTTATAAAATAGTCGATAATTACAATAATCCATGGAATTATTTCGTGATATTTTTACGGAGTATAGAACACATTCATAGCAACCGCTGGTGTTAAAATCTTTTAATACCTCTATGGATTATTCGAGTAATAAAATAAAAACGAAAAACAGGAAATCTCAAATAATTTCGTTACGTGGTGTCCTATTTCGTTTTTCTTTGCTTCAAAATATGTGGCTTTAGTAGTTCCATCGAACAAATAAGTCAATCTGATGATAGATGTCATGTATTTTAAATTATGATTTTATGTTTGAAAACTCGGGTACAAAAAAGCTCATTTTCAAGAATTTATTTTTCAAAAACCATACATTCCTGGCAAACCAGAGTTCTACTCTCGCATTTGTATTTATTTATACTACAGGAATCGGGAATAAAAAAGGGATGTCGCTTTTTTTGGGATCTTAAAACACAGTGCGCTGTGTAGGGTTGACAGCAATGCGATTCGACTAATAAATCATAATACGACGGAATCGAGCCCCCCTAGTAACTCTCAATTTTTTTGATGTACACGGCACGCTGTGTCAGTCACCTCGAATTGGATAGCTACACAGGGTAACATCGAAACTAGATCGAAATTATTACTTGAAGCTTGAAGCCTTAGATTACCTTTACGTCGTATTTTATAGAGATGCATAATGCATACTTAGTTCTTTTACGATGATCTTGTACGGACAGAAGGGAGCAGTTCTATATTTTTTTAACTATGTAAAAAATATGTTAACTTTTCAGGCATGAAAAAGGTAACTCTTATAAGGTATCTATTTTAAAAGTAAAACAAAAGCTCTGAAAACGTTGCGCAATCATATAATCAAAAGTTGTTATAACAAGTTATGTTCGCGCAACAAACTTCAAGGTCGTATGATTGCCTTTGACCTCGGTCACCCCAGTTTATTTCATATTTAAATAGATAAACTCGTACCTTGCTGAACGGTTATCGTTAATTTTAAGGACACCATTAACGGTCAGCTGTATACATTTACAAATACATTAAAGGTATCAAGCTTAGTTTTTCAAATAAATAATAAAATTCATGTGCAATATTAAAGGCTAACGAGTGAATATTGTTTTAACGATGATGATAAAAATAATAGACCAAAAAATTGCGTGAACGAGTCTAAAATGAAAATGCTGAATTTTATAAATAGTTTATTTATAAAATTTTGCGAATGATCATGTTCGCAAAATTAACAACTACACTCTAGGGATGTTGTCTTTTGGCTTTCCTATTATACACTAGCTGATGCCATGTGTTAAGGTGGGCACTGATGATGCATCCAACAGTCCGAATGGCGTGGCCGCATTCCAAAATTTGTCCTTGAATGTTGAAAACGTATGTTATTTTTAGAATAAATCAAGTTTTTTGGATGTAGTCATTAATACGACGTCCGAATGGATTCATCGTCTGTGCCCACCTTTAATTCAGGACATAGTCTATTTGTGTGCCACATTTCATCCAAATCCGTTCAGCCGTTTCAGCGTAATTGAAGGAGAAAAAACGTCCATACTTTTGCATTTGTAGTATTTTTACCATTGCTCCAGTAGAAGTTAAATTATCGTAGGAAGTTTATTATACGTAAATGGCTTAGATTAATAACACAATTCTATGGTAAATGGTTTAAACTGCTGCGATTAAGAATAGTTTTACAATCACACAACATGATTTTGTTTCAGCCATTTTCCAATCGATCTTGCCAAAAATTAAAGTTCTTTTGTATCACTAGTTGTAAACGTAATTTACACGTTTGATAAACAAAATATGTTTGAGTTCTGACATAATATTCGATCAATCTCATAGCAAATTAAACTTGTAGGTTTAATATGAAATTATAAATTCCAGACATTTGACTTAACTATTCGCATTTATAGAATCAATTAAATAAAGTGCCATTAAAGTAATAACGTAGACTGATGATGTTACCAAGGAACAATTTACCAGGCCCCTCAGAAAGTATTGCGAAAAAAAGTTTTTATATATGGGAGACTGGCCAGTTATAATGTTTTTCGAAAATATGATTATTTATAAGTAAAAATAAGTAAGTTCCAATTTCAAAATTTCCCTCCACATTTTTTGCGAGTTAATTCAAAGTATTGTGTCTCACTGAAATATGGATCTGCGCCGGGAACATTTTAGAGCTATGATTTTATACGATTTCAAGTGTCGCCTGAAACCGGATGAATCGTACGATAGACTTCAAATGGCATTCATGGATGAAGGCCCTTCCAAGGCAACCGTGTATCGTTGGTATAACGAATTCAAGCGCGGTCGACCAACTTTGGGGGATGACGAAAGAAGCGGTCGCCCTTTGACGGCTGTTACCGAAGAAAACGTGCTAGCAGTGAAAAATTTAATCCAAGACAATAGGCGAATTACATATCAGGAGATTCAACACATATTGAAGATTGGATCGGGAAGCGTTCACGAGATTCTACACAGCCATCTTCGCGTGAGGAGGATAGTATCACGCTGGGTGCCGCACAACCTCACCGATGCTCAGAAGCAGGCCCGGGTGGAATGGTGCCGTGATATGCTTAACAAATTTGAAGCAGGCTCGTCTCGGCGTGTTTACGACATCGTTACAGGTGATGAGTCCTGGATTTATCAATACGACCCAGAAACCAAGCGCCAGTCGACTGTTTGGGTGTTTCAAAATGAGCCAACGCCTACCAAAGTGAAGCGATCTAGAAGCGGGGGTAAGATTTTGATCGCTAGCTTTTTTAATTTGACTGGCCACTTGGTATCAATTCCCTTACGGGATCAAAGAAGCATTAATGCCGAATGGTATACTACCAAATGTTTGCCAGAAGTTTTCTCTGTTATAAGCAACAAGCGACCAAACACAGGGCTCCGCGGGCTACTGCTCCACCACGACAATGCACCTGCGCACACCGCACTCAAAACGAGGGACTTCCTGGACAGCACGCCAGTCAAACTCCTGGGTCACCCTCCTTACAGCCCTGATCTAGCACCGTGTGACTTCTTTTTATTCCCAAAAATAAAAAATCAGCTCAAAGGGATACAATTTTCGTCGCCGGAAGATGCGCTGGCTGCGTTCGAGCAGGCTGTAAACGAGGTGTCTGCGGCGGACTGGAAAAAGTGTTTTGAAAACTGGTTTAGGCGCATGAATCTTTGTATAGAGGCTGGTGGAAAGTACTTTGAAAAGATTTGATAAAAATATATGTACGTATAGAACAATCTTTTTTAGTTTCGCAAAACTTTCTGAGTGTCCCACGTATTTGTATAATTATCTTCATGAAGATGACAAGTATTAAACCGGTCGACCTTGAAGTTCCGTCATATACGAGATCCTCTTTTGTTTGTATTCACTCACACCTAATGGAACGATCAACTAAACTATAGATAAGTTTAACTTTCAGGCCCAATCATTAACATAATACCTACGTATAATAACAGAGCGAAGTAGCGTAACCAGTACCGCCTTTACCATAAGAGCACAAGAGGCACAGGCCCAGGGCCCCCGGCTTGTAGGGACGCTTTAAAAAGAATCATGAAAATATAGCAGAATAAAAATTTTAATCAATCCAATAATGGAAAAACACAATAGGTATAAGCACAATAAAACCAAATCACAACATTATTTTGTAAGTTCAAAAAACCCTCAAAAATTCCACGTCAGTTTGAGTAAGGCGGATGCGAAACCACCAATAAAGTCACTAAACGAAAGTGCCTAGTTTCTTATCATTCAATTTTTTTTTACTTTCTAAAAGGGCCCCAAACTTTGTTATGCACAAGGCCCCTGGATGGCCTAAGACGGCCCTGAGCGTAACGCTATTGTCTTTAACCATTCCAGTTAAACTGGAGGCAGAAAACGTTATTAGTTTAATGAGACTCCTAAGAGCCTTGACAGGACTATTTTTCACAACGACAGTTGAAGTCAGTTCGTATTAGCTGAAACATTTGTTCAAAATTGGTTAAAGTACAACAGAAAAGTGTTATTGTTTGAGACAACATTCAATAAAATAAGCAAAATAGGTAAAGGGTATTAAGAATGAGCTGATGAAAGACTAGTTCGAAAGATATTTCAATAGTGCAGACAAAACATAAAAATATTTAAATCTTTCAATTAGCTCTTTAGCACGTGTAGACAGACAGCGCTGTCGTCGAATGATAGCACGTTTGTTTATGTTTCGTTCTCAATAATCGTTGCCCGAGATTGTTTCTTTAAACTTTAGTTCTGACGATTAATCATCAGAGATTTTGAATTGTCTTCAAAGTTCCTTTTAATCGATAGCTATTTTTGTTACTGAAAATATTTTTAGCACAGCATGCACGGATGGCCATATCGCTCTGTCCAACAAACCTATTTCGCCGACCGGAGCAGTCAATCAAATAGTAATTACTAGAGATGGACCGACTAGGCGAGAAAACCGACTATTCACCATGTTTTCTAGTCGGCTTATATGGTTGAATATTGTTTCAGTATTGAAAATTTAAGGATACAGAAAACTACAAAATTATTTAATAAGACTTACAGCCATATTCTAAGTTGATTCCTCAAACGTTTCTAGACTCCACTCAACATCACGCAATACAATATTTCCTCCGTGGTATTCACAGTTGCAAAAAATCTCCGTCACTTGATAGTTCCTTACTCAAGGTGAGGAAGAACCCAAGGTACATCGCGACCAATCTTAAGGATTCCTCAAGACTGGAAAAGTGTTATTTGTGACGTGATTATTGTTGTTTCTATTCTGAAAAATGACCGATTTTGACGAATTTATGAAATACTTGTAGGTACGCACGTCTACACATCAAGCTGTACATTTCTAGTATAAGCTGATCTCGCATTGTACGGAAAGCCTATACAATGCGAGGTCAGCTTTTACTGGAAATGTACAGCTTGATGTGTAGCCGTGTGTACCAAGACCCATACAATTATCCGTCGCGGCGATTTTTTTTTTTTTTTTTTTTTTTTATTGTATAGTATGGCGAAACGTGCTAAAGGCCCACCTGATGTTTAGTGGTTACCTTTGCCCATAACAACTGCAATACCACCTAGGCTGTTACCTAAATGGTGCCGCAAGTCGGTTCGCCAAACTGAGACATGAAGGTGGAAAGTCTCATGTGATTGTAATTTCACCGGCACCCGTACCCTTCAGACCGAAACACAGCAATGCAAGCATCATTATTTGGCGGAGAGGTAGGCACGGCGGTAGTACTTCCCCGGACGAGCTCTTTCACAAAGGAGCTCTACTACTACTATTTCCTCAAGATTCAAGATACATTGAGGAAATGTCCAAGAATACCGATTTTGATATTATTTGAGTAAACCTTGAAGGCATCCTTGAGTAAGTTTGAGTCTAGAAACGTTTGAGGAAACAACTAAGAATATGTTGGGTGTTATTGTTATTTTCATAGATAGATAGAATTAGAGCGAATAAAGGATGATCGGCAAAACCCATAGTCAGCCCACTACTAGTAATTACTAAACATCGTTTCATATTGCTGATTCGTGTCCTAAAATAGAGTACTACGCATGTGACTAAGTTAGTTTCTATTTAGTAGCCGTCAACGCTTCACGGCTGAGTGGCGGCTGTCAACATACGACTTACTTGCTTCACACCCAATCTACAAACATCAGAAACATTTAGGAATATACTGTAACATGTGTTTTTTAGACATATGAATGTAGTGTGACATTTTGTGTCATTTATAGTCTAATAGGAATAATTAAAAAAATACAATCCTAATTTTAATTTATTTTTTATCTATTAGAAATATTAAAATACATACATAATAATTAAAATAATTACTTATCCTATCCTATCCTATACCTTGTTCCTGATGCCGATGTCTTACTATTTTTTATGTTTTTTTATACATCATAATATATTTAAAAATATAATTAATAGGGGTATACATATGAATAAATTGAAATATAATTGCAATACATAACACTTATACAGTATAACATACACATCTTAAAACTAAATCATTATCTGCATTAATTTATATTATATGTAAAATATAATATGTAGGTAATCATCTATACATATAAAAGGCTTTGTCCTGAATGACTGACGGATCAACGCACAGCCTAAACCGCTGATCGAAGAGACCTGAAACTTGGAGGATGTGTTCTTTGTATGACGTAGGCATCCGATAAGAAAGGATTTTCGGAAATTCTATCCCTAAGGGGGTGAAAAAGGGGGGCAAAGTTTGTATGGGACAACGTGATTCCTTCGTCCAATCTACTTCAAATTTTGCATAAACGTTTTTTAACAGACTTGGTGGAAGACGTGCTTCGTATTTTATTGAAATTCATCCCTTAACGGGGTTAAAAAGGGGTAAAAAGTTATTTTGGCGGTGATTTGCTTCGAAGTTGATATCAATACTTCTTAGTGCTTTTGATTTAAATTATATTTTATTTTGACAAATGTTTGAAAACTCAATCCGATTTTATTCAAAAAAGGTTGAACTCACTAAAAAACATAAGGCGGGCTCCACACGTTGGCCCCAACGTTGGGACGACCGTTGACCCGTAATTATGCCTAGCGTCCACACGTTGGAGATAATGTTAGCTCAGTTCCGTCAGAGCCAATGTAAAGCTGTCTGAAATAGATGTTGCGCTGGGCACTTTAATATTATTGAGTGCTTGTGAGTGCAGAGCTGAACTGTCAATTAAAATAACACAATGGTAAAACAATGGACGTCGTTTTTGAAAAATGTTTTGACTAACAAAATAATATGATTGTTATTTGTTAATAAACAAAGATTTTTTATAGAAATTCTATAACTATTGTGTTGATGACAGTTTCAAGACGCGGTGACCGTAGGAACAAGCTCATTCGATTCACCTTGCTGCATGAGTGCTGCGTCAAGAACTCAAGACTGAGCAAACCGCCAACGTGTGGGCGCATCGCAAACGTTGGCGCATAATTCCTTTGATAAAACCAACACGCGATGGCGGCGGGCTCCACACGTTGGCCACAACGTTGGGGCGAGCGTTGGCCCGTAATTATGCCTAGCGTCCACATGTTGGAGATAATGTTAGTTTAGTTCCGTCAGAGCCAATGTAAAGACGTCTGAAATAGACGTTACACTGCACACTTTGAGTGCATAAGAGCTGAACTGTCAATTAAAATAACACAATAGGTAAACAGTGGACGTCGTCTTTGAAAAATGTTTTGACAAACATGAGAATATCATTATTATTTGTTAATAAACATAAATATTTTTTGATAAAAAATCTATAACTATTGCGTCCATTCTCACGAATGACATTTTTAAGACGCGGTGACCGTAGGAACAAGCTCATTCGATGAACCATACTGCATGAGTGCTGCGGCATGACTGAGCAAACCACCAACGTGTGGGCGCATCACCAACGTTGGCGCATAATTCCTTTCATAAAACCGACACGCGACGGCTAACTGCTAATACTCGCCACAACGTTCCGTTCGGGCCAACGTGTGGAACCGGGGTAACTGCCAATGCTCGCCCCAACGTTCGGGCCAACTACATTTTCCCGATCCACACGTTGGCGAATAGCGTTAGCGCCAACGTTCGGACCAACGTGTGGAGCAAATACTCTTTAAAATTGGAAGGTCTCTAAAAATATCTGTGTTTGATTTGTCGTGTATAATAATACTTATAGTTTTCTTTTAGTTTGTCTTAGAAGTTTAATTTAGTGTGTATTGTTTTTCGCAATTTTATTCCTAGAGATTCCCCTAACACCATCGAATTCCCCTTTGAATTTAAGAGAGTGCAGTTTCCCATCAAAGTCTGCTTCGCAATAACTTATAAACAAAGCTCAAGGTCAAACTCTTAAGGTAGCGGGAATAGACTTGAGGGAAAGCTGCTTCTCTCACGGCCAGTTGTATGTGGCATGCTCCAGAGTAAGCGCACAGAGTAGCCTGGTATTCTAGCTCCCGAAGTAAATACAAAAAATATTGTTTACAAAGAAATACTGCGGTAGGTGTGTAGTATTTCACTTTCTTCATTTCACCAAATCAAAGGCCGAGCTTCGTGTTCACAAAGTATAACGAAAATTTATTTTATTTTCATGTTTATAACATAACCTAACATCACGCCTGTATTTCCCCGAAGGGGTAGGCAGAGATGTAATAGTACACCCATATTTCGCCAGTTATGTTATAGTCTCATGTAATAGGGGGCGAGCCTATTGCCACTGACCTGGCACAAATCCAGACTCCGGGCTGCTACTGAGAATTTCCTAATGAAAAAACCCAATAACACTTTGCCCGACCCGGGAATCGAACCCAGGACCCCACGCTCAGCAGTCGCGCTTGCAACCACTA
Source organism: Asteroscopus sphinx (assembly GCA_949699075.1). NCBI lineage: Eukaryota > Metazoa > Arthropoda > Insecta > Lepidoptera > Noctuidae > Asteroscopus > Asteroscopus sphinx. The sequence continues at coordinate 11,439,416 of OX453006.1, read as the reverse complement.
GACCAACGAGGCAGTCATCATCAGTTTCATGTTTATTTAACCTTTAAATCCCTACACTATAATAAAGATTGTTATATTTTATAAGTATTTGAACATAATAATTGATATGTTATAACAAAATTAATAACGTAAAAAACCAACTAAAAATCCTATTAGAACCATTTTGGACTTCTACGCGGACGGAGTCGCGGGCAAAAGCTAGTTAATATTAAAATTGTAAAATAAATAATCACAAAGATACGAACGACAGTTTACGTATTTTCAGCAGATATAGGATGAAGTTTAAATATACTTGTTATTATTTTTCAGATAATTTATGGTAATATGTATGAATAACAAATAAGTAAGAAGGCTCGGGTTAGTGTAGCAAGCCTTGAAAAGAGACCGCGATAAATTGGTAATGAAAACTAACCAGCGACCAAAATGAATACCCAATCTATCCACGATTTGCCGTACTAGAGATAGAAATTTGACATAAGCTCCCATACATTCTATGCCAAATTTTTATCTTTAGTCGGGCAAATCGTGGATAGATTGGAAATTCATTATGGCCGCAGAACAATAATAAATCTTAAAATGGATCTTTGTGGTACTATTATGTTCTGTGGTATCACATTATCATCGGCGTGGAAAAAATATGTAATAATTTAACTAAAATGAATTTCTGTGCAACGTCTTCGCTGATAGAGACGACTGAAGTTCTTTAGAGTATCCAAACATTCCAAACACGATAAATGTCGATCGTAGAGTTAATGAAACAGTCTTTCTTGATAATGAACTTTTAAGAAAGAAACAAAACCGTGCTTCGATATTTTACTGACAGCCGCCAGACAGACGTCGATGTCAAAAAATTAAATATTATTATTAGTAGGTAGAAAACTGTTAGATAATATAGGTACTTAGGTATGTAATTAATTAAAAAGGCATGTTTTTTGTTCGCTACTTGTATACCATTATTTACTTTCTCACATTATTTACGTTCTCCACGTCTGCAACAAAAAGTAAAAAACACTTAACTAGGAGGGGTATCTATTATACAATGTGACAAATTTTAGCAATTAACACAAGTGGTAAATCAATTAAATTAATTATTTATAATAATATTAGACGTCGCCCGCGCGGAGCCCGAGACATCAGTGGAGCATCAACTAAACGCGTCGTCGCGCCCGACTTACTACCGGTGCGTTCCAAGCGCGTTCACCTGCGATCGAGGTGAAGGTCACGCGCGTCATGAACCGAACGCGCCCGAACGCAAATGTCAATGTAAATATTGTAGGTATTCCCGCCATACCGGCCATCTTGAATTTCGGCTTGACCGGTTTTTGGGCTGGGATGAGACCCAAAGTTAAATAGCGTCGGAATGTCGACTTTACTGGATTTCTTTGCTAGTCACAGACGTTTGTGATTGCTAAACTCTTCTATTGTATTTCTAAGTCAACACTGTTGCATCAACGTATTTCATAGAACTGAAACTTATTTTCGCACACATTCAGAAGTTATTAAATTACCTATTTTGCGTTAAACGTTCTGTATTGTTTAGTTGTTTTATGTTTTGCTAAGTAGGTACGTATTTTAACACAGTAGATACTCTTTTAGGTACTTACCTAATTAGTTAGTTAATTGTAAAGAAACTAGACTCATGTAATTAATTTATACATGTTTTGAAAAACATGCTAAGAAAAATGTACTTTACATGGAGTCTCCATTACGTCGATTAACGTCTATCATGGAGATTAACTAACGACCTAATTCGACATTAAGTGAATTTTAGCAAATATTTTACCCAAATTCGTAAGCCATGCGAGCGAATCCAGAATAAAAAGCGAATTATGATAGTTAAACAAATTTTATTAAACGTGTAAATTATAATAAATCTCGCTAACTGATTTGAATTACTTAATATTACATAATAACATGTAATAAAACGTACGACGTTTTACGTCATACGTTCTGCTTATAGAACCACGACTACCTGCTCCGTGAAGTACATTCATGTTTATCTTTAAAACAATACCTCTAAACCTCTAATTTTTTTTTTTTTTTATGACTGAAGAAATATTTTAATAGTTACAGAACTAAGAGCAATAAAACAATACTTTCAAAACACATTCATCATCAACTCAGCCTATCGCAGCTCACTGCTGGACATATGCCTCTCCCAAGTTGCGCCACAAAACTCGGCCCTCTGCTTTCCGCATCCATTCCCCCCCAGCTACCTTCATCAGGTCGTCGGTCCATTTGGCTGGGAGGCGCCCTATACTGCGTTTGCCGATTCGCGGTCTTCACTCAAAGACTCGTCTGCTCCATCGGCCAGGTCCTTTGACAGACATGGGCAGCCCACTGCAACTTCAGCTTACTGATCCTACAAGCTATGTCGGACAGTCCGGTTCTTCTCCGGATAATCTCTACGGTTACGGATTTTACCCTTCAATGAAATTCCAAGCATTACTTGCTCCATAGCGATAAGATAAGATATTTCAATACAAAATACTTTGACCATCATCAGCATCAACCCCTATTTTCGTGAGAATATCCTCACGGACGCACTTCGCCCGGGGAAGGCGGAGCCATCTGTTAGCTTCTTACCGTCTAAAACCAACACGATGTTCCACTACTACCTTTGGCCTCTCGTACCCTCTCCGCCGCCTCTTTCACGAGAATTATCTCCTCGCAAAAGGAGACGACGCATTCTCAAGCGCTTTCACCTACAGCAGATAAGATCACAACGCTGCGTGGCCCAAGCTGGGCACTCCGCCACTTTGTGCTGCACCGTGTCCTATACGACAGCAGCAGCAGCTGGCAGCTCCTCCTATACGACTTAGATAGTTCCCGAAGCAACCGTGCCCCGAGAGTATCTGCGTCAGCCGGTAGGTGAGGGCACTATGGCGCCTCTCCAACCACTCTTCTATAACAAGCCTTACCGCCGCTGTTGCGGCGTGCCCTACGTTAATAAACCCAGACGATGATTAACAAACAGGCTGAACACCATCCACAGTGGTATTTTAAACCTCTAAATCCCTTCCCGCCCTTTTGAACCAGAACAAATGTACCAATTAAGCTTCATAATAGCTGGCACCCTTATAATTAATACTACAGAAATTAAAACTCGTGCAATAAACGTACAGTACAGACTATACAAAAAATACACAATCGTAGCTTTGTGCTCTACCGAACATTAATTAAGAAGAAAAGTATTTCATATTAAAAGGTCTTATAGGTGTGGTTCTAAAATGAACTTTATGTGTTTCAACGACAGTTTAAAATTGAAAATTTAAGAGAATAGGGCAGTATTGAGAAACCAAAGATGGATTATTTGGAACGTCGATCGTGGTTAAAAAAAAGATATACCTACGTAGGTACCTCATAAGATTTCGAAATTTAAAAATAGGTAAGACCTTTGCCGTAGAGCCTGTAGTGAATCCTTTCATCATGACGACAGATATCTTGTATCAAGCGTCTCACTTTCGTCAAGAACATTAGACATCTAGAAATTGGCTAAATAATTATTACAATGAAAACGTTTCTCATAGGCATGGTAATTGGCGAGTCGAAAAGTCTGGCAACATGTAATAACCTAGTGTAGTATTATATTTAAGTACCATCTTTGCTGAATGCTAAAACATTCTAAATACTTTCCTTGTAAATTACTCAAGAAAATCCTGTTACTTTGGGTACACATGGACATAAAATACATTGAAAACATACACAAATAGTACGTAATGTCCATAAAAAGGTGTCGTTAATTGAAGAGCACACACGATAGTTTACTACGAATGTAGTTTGATAGCGGAGTGGGGACAGCGCCGACTTACTAACGAGGGGAAAAGTGCCTATTTCCGAGGCGTAATGACGTCGTGTCAGCCCTCTAGCCCAGCCAAACACCCACTGAGCCTGTATAGAAGTCTAGATAATATTTAGACAACCTCTACATACAACACTTTACTGTAAACGGTGGTTTAACACGAAATAGGTTAGTGTAAGAGTCTAAGCACTAGTTTCGGTAAGCAACAAAGTCTACTATATTTATTTGTACCCGATTTTTCTAGTTGTTTTGTTAACGATGTGTTTTTTCCTGGTTGTGATTTTAAATTTCAAAGGAGAAAAGGCAACTTGTGATGTTTTAAACGGAATTTTGGTAAGGGTTCTAAGAAGTTCATTATCCGATATACACAGGAGTCGATGACCCACTTAGAGATAAAAAGCCTTTTCAATTTGATCATTTGTATCAAGAACTCTCAGAATACAGAACCAACGAAGAACCGTGATTTGAAAGATAAAGTTTCAGCATCAAAATCACGATGTTTGCTTAGATTTAAGTATGTAAAAAGTTGCAGTGTTATCGATGTTTAAATACTCCGCACACGATCGATGCATGCCAACATTGATAATATTGCCCAAGAAATCTAGCATTTTACAGCACAACAAAAACTACTTTTTTTACTATAGATATGCGCTCGACAGTAAATTATATTTACATGACCAATCACGCGCCGCCTTCAAAATATTGGTTTATGTTAAGATTTTGAAATACATACAAGGATTATTTATTACTTTTTAGTTAAGGTTTTTGAAGTCGGTTTTATTTTTTGATAAAAAGTTTTTATTTCATACTTTTTAGTTGATAATTGCGAGGGTTGATTCATAAATGTTTATAGTATAACCAATTTGTGAATATATTTTTTATTAACCTTTGCCATCCCACTGCTGGGCAAAGGTCTCGCTCATGTTCTTCCAAACGTCCAATCACCATCGTGAAAAAAAAAATACGCATATCGGCCAAGAATTCTCAGAAAAACGTACCAATGAGCAGATCATCTAGATAGGCGAAGCTAAAATAAACTGATTTATTGAAGCTGGTTAAAAAACTACTCAATCTAAGTCAATAAAATTTATATGGGACCACCGCGCGGGCTTCCTCTACCAAATAAAAAAACAACCACGTAAATCGGCCCACAAATCTCGGAGTAATCGGTGTACAAACATGAAAAAAAAAAAAAAAAAAACCCGCCGAATACATAACCTCCTCCTTTTTTTGAAGTCGGTTTAAAAAAGATGAAAATGATGATTGCTTCAAATTTTCCTCTCGCAGGTCTGCTGGAAGAAATTTCTTAAAGAAATAAGCAGTCCTTTGTACTATTCATTTCTATGTATTTTATTATTATTTCTCTGTGTGTGCATATACGTGGGACACTCAGAAAGTTTTGCGAAACTAAAAAAAATTGTTCTATACGTACATATATTTTTATCAAATCTTTTCAAAGTACTTTCCACCAGCCTCTATACAAAGATTCATGCGCCTAAACCAGTTTTCAAAACACTTTTTCCAGTCCGCCGCAGACACCTCGTTTACAGCCTGCTCGAACGCAGCCAGCGCATCTTCCGGCGACGAAAATTGTATCCCTTTGAGCTGATTTTTTATTTTTGGGAATAAAAAGAAGTCACACGGTGCTAGATCAGGGCTGTAAGGAGGGTGACCCAGGAGTTTGTCTGGCGTGCTGTCCAGGAAGTCCCTCGTTTTGAGTGCGGTGTGCGCAGGTGCATTGTCGTGGTGGAGCAGTAGCCCGCGGAGCCCTGTGTTTGGTCGCTTGTTGCTTATGACAGAGAAAACTTCTGGCAAACATTTGGTAGTATACCATTCGGCATTAATGCTTCTTTGATCCCGTAAGGGAATTGATACCAAGTGGCCAGTCAAATTAAAAAAGCTAGCGATCAAAATCTTACCCCCGCTTCTAGATCGCTTCACTTTGGTAGGCGTTGGCTCATTTTGAAACACCCAAACAGTCGACTGGCGCTTGGTTTCTGGGTCGTATTGATAAATCCAGGACTCATCACCTGTAACGATGTCGTAAACACGCCGAGACGAGCCTGCTTCAAATTTGTTAAGCATATCACGGCACCATTCCACCCGGGCCTGCTTCTGAGCATCGGTGAGGTTGTGCGGCACCCAGCGTGATACTATCCTCCTCACGCGAAGATGGCTGTGTAGAATCTCGTGAACGCTTCCCGATCCAATCTTCAATATGTGTTGAATCTCCTGATATGTAATTCGCCTATTGTCTTGGATTAAATTTTTCACTGCTAGCACGTTTTCTTCGGTAACAGCCGTCAAAGGGCGACCGCTTCTTTCGTCATCCCCCAAAGTTGGTCGACCGCGCTTGAATTCGTTATACCAACGATACACGGTTGCCTTGGAAGGGCCTTCATCCATGAATGCCATTTGAAGTCTATCGTACGATTCATCCGGTTTCAGGCGACACTTGAAATCGTATAAAATCATAGCTCTAAAATGTTCCCGGCGCAGATCCATATTTCAGTGAGACACAATACTTTGAATTAACTCGCAAAAAATGTGGAGGGAAATTTTGAAATTGGAACTTACTTATTTTTACTTATAAATAATCATATTTTCGAAAAACATTATAACTGGCCAGTCTCCCATATATAAAAACTTTTTTTCGCAATACTTTCTGAGGGGCCTGGTATTTAATGAATTAATAAATAAAATAAATGAAAATCACAATATTGGTAGCCTTTATTCGTATTGTCATTATTACATCCTAAAAGACAATCAATTAATTATTTTTTACACGTACCTATCGTATTTGTATACAAAATTATCATTTGTACATAGAAAAAGTTTTGACTGATCTAAATTAACAACAATAATGAAACGTGGCAGCGGAAATAAACATTCGGAAACAACGAATTGGTTGGACCCTTGTCTGTGTCCTGAGATTTATTTAAAAAGTTAGTGAACCGTAGCGTGTTTTTTAATCTGCATCTATCGAGTGTGTACCTCCACAGATAACAAATTACATTGGTAACAATGTTTGACCAATCTTTTCGGATCCTTTTTACAATGGCCTATATATTTAGGATATTATTGGTGTCTTTCAGATAATTATTTATTAATTTATAGATTCCAGTACGAAACGGAAGGTTATTTAATTCTACAGTCTTGACTTACGACCTCCAAAACAAATTACAAAACAAAAACTTAATTTCTTGGTTACAACATCACAATGACTTATTGTATTGTATTTTATTTTTATTCGAATTTTACATTATATTATTCCTTTTATTCGAAGGGTTTCATAAGCTTCTCTTCATATTTCAATTAACATCACATATTTTATTTATGTATGTTTATTGTTCATTAATCAAATGTTGAATCAAAAACCAATATATTTTAATGTCTTAAAAACACACATCAAATTAATACTTTTTTAGTAAACAAATTAAACAATACAAGTGAACGAAGGCCGCGGCATCCAAGAAGCAAGAAGCATTGACAATAGGTTTGACAATAAGGAACCTACATTGGTAGGTTCCTTATTATTGAATAAACAAAAATGTCAAGTAGTCTTACCCAACGTGACATGTTTTTTAAGTTTCGTCTTTAATACATACACGCTGAAATTTGAATCGCTTATTTCCCGAAAAGGGGTCATTGTACTCATCATTATGAACAACTTTTACTATGGGACCAACACTGAAATCGCAAAAAAAACAGGTGGTCCCTACATTTTATTGATTTAAGTGAACACAAATGTAGGGACCAACTGATTTTTTTTCGCGAATTCAGTGTTGGTCCCATAGTACAATGATCCCTTTTCGGGAATTAAGCGACTCAAATTTCAGCATGTATACTTAAATCAACCGTCGGTAGTACCTACATACATATACGTCCATTTATTTCAATAATATTTAACAACAAGAATAATACCAAAAAAAAAAATTTGCTATTTCATCGGTAGGTATCAAAACTGCGCAAGCGATTCGTACAGAAATTAGTTTTAATCTTTTTTGTTCTTGCCTTTCAATGTGCTATTTACATGAACTTTAAACGTTGGTGCTATGTACATAATGAATTCACATCGTATTACGTCAATATAGGTAACTAAACTACGTAACCATACAATGAAAAAAAATATCGATTTTTCGGTAATATTCACCGCTTTGGTTAGTAAAAATAGTCTATTGTCCAAAGAAGTAAAACTAACTGAAAAAACAGTGAAAATAACTGAAAAAAACAGTGAAAATAACTGAAAAAACAGTGAAAATAAAGCCAGTAATCATTTATTTTAACATAAAAATAGGTTGCCTGAACCGTTTTTTTTTTACTGTACAAGAACAGTGTAAAGTCTCATTTTATTTTTTTCAGTGTAGCCAGTTCAGATATATTGTAATTTTTTTAAAGTGCTTATGTCCATACGTAAGTAGACGAAAGGTGTTAATTTTGAATGTTATGTGTTTACTTACACTTTTCCTTATTTCCAAGTAAATTCTATGTGCATGGTCAGAAATTAATATCGTAGGAAACTAAGCGACCGTACTGCAACGTTTTGAGGACTCCAAGGTCCTTGAACCGTAAACTTTCTCTAACTTCGGATACCGAGTCCCGAGTAATAAATATGGAGAAAGTTTTTTAGTGTTATACTTTTTGATTTAAAAAGCTTGGACACGCTTAAGAACTAGATGATTTTAACTTCGATTTTGACTATGAGTATAAATAAGCTTTTAGAGTTTTTTTTTAAATATTTGTACTGTTTTTACAGTAACTTTTTCCAATCAAGCAATATTACGATACTTATTGCATTACAGTGTCGTTTTACATATTAAGTTATTGATTTCGTGGGGTTGATGTAGTGAATTTCGATATATTTTCAATAATTTGTTAATCTCACGTATTAGTCCCACCTTTATATGCTACCCTCGTTAAGAGAAAGATAATTTAAAGGATAAAAAATTAAACACAAAAAGTAGCAATCAGTACGTTAAGAGGAAAATTGCTTTTAGAATCAATAGGTACGAGTATAAAACTTTAGTACCGATATTAAATAAAACTTTGCTTTGAATATTAATAAAATCAGTCGATGCTAAACTCAGATACAAATAGCTTCGAACGTTATTTTACGCTCGTAATAGAAAGGTATCTCAGCTCCAACAAATGAATTTTCAGTAAAGTTCGCTTCAAATTCACAAATTGTGAGACAGCTCCGAAACTATTAAAGTAGTGCAGATAAAACAGTGAGTGAACAGTTTAGTAAAACGTTTTTAGTACGGGGTAGAAGGGATATCGCAACGCAAACCTATACCAGGGATTCAGTAACTACATGGTTCTGAGTCCCCCAGCGTTGATCTTTCAGTGATCTTTTCAAAAAAGGAGCTTTATATTTTGTCAAGATATTATGTGAATATAAATGTATGTAACCCTGACGAATAAAGTATGTAACAACAGATTTTTCAGTTTTCCTAAAAGACCGATGAAAATATTCCAACGCTGAGGGGCTCAGAATCATGTACTGTATATGTTTTTACCGTGTCCCTTTATACCCTGTGACCAGTGTTGCCATATGCACCGTAATTACGGCAGATCTGCCGTAATTTTGGCTTTTATTTTTATTTCTGCCACCTACCGTAGTCATAAATTACGGTGTATGAAAGTTACCGTAATTTTTAGAATCCAACCTGGTACTGGTAGTTTTCCAAAAAAATTCAAAATTTGTTTCACTTTAGTGTGGTAATCAAGTCAGTGGGCACCTAGTAGCATGCGAAATTCAAAATTTCTCGTGTTTTTTGCAAATTGTAGCTCTAATTCACGTTGTAGGTTGTTGTAACAATATATCTACTCAATCTTGGGGGAGGTGCGGTAGGCCTATGTCCAGCAGTGGGCGTCTTTGGGTTGAAATGATGATGATGATCTACTGAATAATGCTCATAATAACATTAACCTAGCTCTATAAGCTCGATAATATAAGCGATAATTTGATAGTAACTTTATATTGTGGAGCTTATAAAGCTAGGATGTTTTACTACTAGTACTAAATACCTACCACTACTAAGTATATTATTACGATATTGTGATTATTGTCGCGAAAAATATTCCGATCAATAGGTATATAACGTGAAATATAGCTAAAGCTTGCAAAAAAACGAAAGAAATTTTGAGTTTCGAGGGTTACTACGTCGCAATCACCAGTATTGCCTTCAATTATAGGCAGAAAATTCTGTAAATCTATCACCGTAAATCTGCCGTATTTCTTTAAACTGATTTACCGTATTTTTGGTAATTTTGACCCACTGTGCACCGTATTTTCGTTTCATCGATCTGGCAACACTGCCTGTGACTCACAGGATATACAGCTAAGATTAACTATTATAAGAGAACTCACAGGCTGTGAGTTCTTATGAACAACCGTTCACTACTATTGCTGCAACACTCGCGATCGTAACAAGGATGATGATACAGTAAAACTCCAATTATTGAGATAATAACTGTATATTGGATAAATTAAAATTAAGCTTTCAAAGGAAAATATTTTTACAAGAAAAGTCATCGGTTGTCAGTTTTTTTTTGTTTTCTTTTTTTTACAACGTCATCTAAAGGCACCAAAGAGAACAACATTTCAAACATTCCGCCTACCAAGGGTAGTAGTAATAATAATAATAATAGTTAATATTAGCTGTCCGAATAATAAACATATGTACCTATTTAGCAAAACTCCGACAGGGACCAGGAACCGGTTTTAGAAGCGCTTTACCACTGTATGACTTCAATTCTTGCCCTGGAATATAAATTTATATACCGGCAACGTTGAAAAGTAAAATTACTATAAATATTTCGTTTTTGTTAAAATTGTATTGTAGGTAGTAATGTTTCAAAGGAATGCTATAATAAATCGAAATAATGTCCGTAGTGAAGAAGATCGCAGCAATATCGAATGAATAAAGGAGAGTTGATTTTTTGCGACTAACCTAAAAGGGTATCTTAAGTACGGAATCCCGCAAACATTATCGTGAAGGCACGGACCCTTCCCTTAAGGTGAGCACTTTTATATGCCCATCAAACCTTATGAGTACAATAAAACACGATTGTTTTCCATTAACATCGACGTCCACCGCCCCCTAAACTAAAAAAAATACAAATTTAGAATCTGCTATGATATTAAGCAATTGTCTTTCACACGCCGTAATTGAAAATCAATGAAACGAGCAAAACAGATAGGTGTGACTAATAAATTATTGGTACAGCGTCGAATTTAATAAGTTGAGCACGGTCAGCGAATGAATTGCAATATGACAGCTTTTCTATTACACTGTCTGAAGGAAAGCTTATGGCATCCGACAACGACGAAAACCTGCAACGCGTGACAGCGAAAATATTTCAAAGGAACTAAGGCTACATAGGTAAAGAAAGAGGGTGTTCAGTGAGGAAAATAAATTTTATTTACATTTAAAAAGCGTAGCGGAATCTTTGTCAATTCACTCCCGTCCATCGGTAGGGTCGAGCGAACAAATAAAATGAGATCACAACAGTACCCTGCTAGCGACAACAATGAACTGGGAAAGATCTGCTTTGCTTTAATTAAAAGTAAATTGTTCGTACAAGCATTAAGCATTTAGATGAGAGCTGTGAACAACGGTAATTACTGTTGTCATAGTCAATGGCACACGATAAAAACCAACGTCTCCTGTTCGGATCTGGCACAGTGGGACGCTCTGAAAACCTTTGCAGTGAGCAACCGGAAAAGGGGCAAATATGCACCTGAGTAAAGGTTTGTCATTAGTCTTATTAGAATTACTGTCATTAAATCTAGATAGGAAAACGATTCCGTCAGTGAGGCTATGACTGAACATCTTGTTCGCCACTATGGGTTGTTCCTTTCGACAATGAGTCACACGCACTAACAAAAAATCAAACAAAGTAATGTTTTAGTGTTACTCAAAAGTTTTCCATAATCTTTTTTACATATTCATTGCGATGTCAGGGTGCGTTTGAGACGAGACGTCTGTAAGAATTTGAATAACAAATGGCTGACATCTGCATGTTTCTAGCGGGGATTTCCACTGCCTCCCCCAAATCCTGATTCAGGGAAACAATACTGGTCCCCTAAGAAACCTGACGAGAGGACATAACTTGGGCTTATAGCATTTATCATGCTGAGAAACAAACCATAAAGTCGTTGGGTGTGTTTCTTTATCTGACGACACAAAATGATGCCATGTAACAAAACTTGGGGCAATTTTCTTGTATTTTACAAAATAATAATAGGTGCATTAGGAAGCATTATCATCGCGTGTAAAAAGTTACTCGTGACACAGAGGCCAGCCTATCAAGGTTACACTGCTACTACTAACAAACCGTAACTTTACAAAGAAAACGCGTATTATAAAACAAAGTAAAAGGAACATCTTAACATTGAGGATTGAATTAGGTAGTTAATGCATTAACTTGGCTAGTCAAATTGTCGGGAGGTCATCGGTCTGTACCAATAAATACTAAGCTATTACGTCACCGGCCGCCAGACATACGCCTCTTGAATAACAACGATAGAAGTACATTGCCCAGAATGATAATAAAATTTTCCACACGCGCCACAGAACTCAAAACGAAACGAATTCAGTAGCCTCCCAAACACTTTACTTGGCGCCTTTCATAAATTAATATTACGAAAGAAATATTCAGTAGTTCTGGTCCCATCTCAACCATATTTCACTTGTAAGGTATCGAAGAGCAGGGAAACTGGGGTCCGCAATCCTCTAGACGGCGATTAATTTCCAGGTTCCCGTACCAGTTAGTTATAACCGCAAGAAAACCGCCGCGCCGGTGGAACAAAATAGAAGGTTTGTGGAATCATTCTTCATACAATTTGCTTTCGTATATCGCTAGCTCGTTAGATATAGGTTGTATCTATAGTTCGTTTGAAATTTCTTTAAACTTTTCATTCGTCAAGATTTCTTGTGTGGTTTGAAAGGCACGAGCTATGTCGTAAGAGGCCCCCGCCGCCATTTTGCAACATTACGACTGTAATGAGACGGCAAATTGCTCATTTGTCTACCGCGACACTTGCAAAACCGGTGCTGAGATTGTGTGTAAGTACTTACCTTTACCTAGTACCTATTCGGTTTTGCAACCTTCAGGAAAATATTATTTGCAGCTCAACATAAAAAGTTTAACTAATTTAATACATTAGTTAGAGACTATCCTCTGACGAATAAAAAGGCGGACGGAATCTCGCTTAACAATAAGTGAAGCATCCATAGTATAGCTCGCTTAAAAGTACGGGCCACAAATACTGCCACGCACACATTCACATCCATAGTATGCCAAAAAGCCTACGCTAAAATGATTACGCAAAAAATTTAGTGTGACGGTAGTCATTGTTGTAGTGTCACAAATAAAATAACAGTATAAATCTGGTGTGTTAAAATGCTTTCGAAATTATAGTGGGTTTAGGAAAAAATTAAGTACTTCAGTCTTTGTTTTGCGAGATTCCGTCCGCCTTTTTTATTCGTCCGTGCGGATAGTCAAAAAAGTTTTGTTGTTTTAACTAAGCAAGCGTAACTTGACGTAGTTGCATGTATCATAATAATATACTCACTAAATACAGACTTAACTACAGGTAAATAAGTGGGTATTGTTACCATTAATTTTAATTTATACAAACATTAAAGTACAATTTCAACAGCAACCTCGTAAAATAAAAAAAATTAAAATAATGAAAGCCAACCAAGTGACTCGTCATCCGTGGGGGAAAATCCGATACTTAGGGATGCCTTTTGAGTACCAGAGGTTTTCAGCCATCTTATCAATGATGATATCGTGACGGCACAATACCCTGAAGCGCTCGTCCTGAAAAACGTTAATTGCACAACACCGTCATAGTGAGGCACCAACCTCTATCTCGCATTGCAACCAACATTCCCACCAAAGCTCAAAGCAAAATGAACCTTAGAGTTAAACCAATAAACTATCGTTCCGAATAACTGAACAAAGTATTTATTATACTTTAAACTGAACCTCACTAAGCACCTGAAGGCATTAACGATTTAAAAGTAAGAAATAAATAGTGAAAATTTTGCGGGAAAATATGATTTTATTCAGAATAGCTCAGGATCAAGTCTCAAGTGGTCTCCACTCCACGGAGCGTAGAATTGGCTATTAAACGTTTCGAGATCCATGCTTATGAAAATTTAAACAATTGACAGGAAAACATAGATTTCATAATCTTCCTTTCAATCATCAACTTTTGATCAGTTTTCATCGCTTAACATGACGAATGAGTTTTTCGTTGAGACATGTCATTCCCATACATTTTGATTGTTTTCTATTAGCGTTGACGATTGTAGATTGTCAATTTGGCTAGAGAGGCAGGTGTTGTAGCGGTCAAACGCAAGCCCATTTTGGAATAAAAAATATGCATTGTATTTGCTTAGAGTACCTAATAAGACGTAGAGTGATAGTTTCATACCGCTCAAAGTTGAAGCACAAAAATAATCAATGTGTGCTGCAAGCGACACGTAAAATGTTTATGTTTGCCGACACACACATAAACACGTCGAAGCTGTACTGAACGGAGCCATTTCTGGCTCCAATTCAGTTGCTTCAAATTGTACGCGTTTCTAAGTGTAGTTATTCTAAGACATAAGTAAAAAGTCAACCTGTATATGTTTGTACTCTATGGAAAATGTAACTGAACTATACTTTGATGGTCTTTACGAACACAACCGGAATTTAGCACATGGTCCCGTATCCAGTAATTATATTATACGCTACTGTCCCGGATACTAGTATTTGGTAAATTAGTTAAGTCAAGCCAAGGAAAGGTTTCAATTAATTTTAAAGCCTTTCAATAAATTTTTAAGCTCGCCTTTGTACATGTAATTTCTATTTATAAGTTAATACTGTATTTTTTCTGGTGTACAATAAAGAATAAGAATAAGAATTTTTATATTTTTATGTAGGTAGTTTGTAGCGCAGTTTTTACCTAAAATACATTATTTATGACAGCAAGATGCATTTTTCTATTCCTTTCGAAAATATCATAAGAAAAAACCATTATTTTGTTTGATTTCATTCAAATAACTACTTATTCCAATGTTTTTTACCTAACCGCAAATGTGACTAGGAAATGATTAGCTTACTGCCAGTAATCCTAGTGTCCATACAGGCAGTTTTGTACAGCAGCCTAAATAAAACTTACAGAAAATAAAACGAGAAAAAGGCTTAACAATACCTCCGTAACAACAAACGGGTTAATACTTAAAGCGTTCTACAGTAAAGTTTTTGTGTCCACCGGAAATAATGAAGGAATAAAACAAAGAGAAATAATGACGATAAACTCTCTAACAAAAGAATCGGTGAGTAAACTGTAGAATAAGACTGCGGAATGAAAACCAACCTTATGTAGGTTAGTTGTCTCTTCGGAAAACTTTAAACGACATAATGGAATGAAAAATACTGAGGAAAAAATGAGGAACCTAGGAAGCGAAGAAACTTTTAAAGTCGAGAATTAAGTTGGTAAGATCAAGTAAGCCATTAAAAAGTTTTATAATTGTTTTTTTTTGTTTACCTATTAGTATTGACCTTCGTGGAATTAACATGCATGTTTGGTAGGAGTCCTGATCCAGACTGACGGAAATCTCCACTTTACATAATAACACACGTATTAAGTGATTTAAAGTTCAATAACACGAAATATTACAAAGTTTTGTTGATACTGACAATCAAATACAATTATTGTTGTAATAAGAAAATTAGTAAACAGCGAAACAACCAAAATATTCCGACGTTAAATCCAAATGTGACATCGTAACATACAAGCTGGGAAGCTTCCACGAAGTCGTATTGTTAGTACACTCATTAGCCGGGTGTTTAACATGGACTGAAACAAGTTAATATCTCTACAAGACACCCACCGCCATCAACAAATAAGTTACATATAAAACGATCGGAAAACGCCTCTAAGAAAATCCTCACAATCATTGTCAAGTGAAACAGAACCTTAACACAATTAGGAATAGGATTCGTTGTCGCCCAGGCGTGTAACCAATAAAGGGAACGAACGACGCAACAGATCCCCAAGAATATGTTCACAGACTCACTCCGAGTTACTAACACTCGCAATTCATTTTGTGAACTGAATATATTATACCCTGATAAAAGATAAAGCACCTTTCGCCCTCGGCGTAAGGGTGAATATCTGAAAGAACTGAAGTCGTAGAAATAAGCGGGAATTTTCACTCTCGTACCAAATGATTTTCGCCTCTACATGTGTATTGAATAAGTCGAAATTGGCCTGAAAAGGTAACATTTTTACAAATCCCAAATCGCGATCATATGGCAAGGCAGACGATAAATATGTTCGGTGTATTGAAATCTTACACTGTCATAAGAAGTCGTAAATTGATCGGGAAGAAGTTAAGTAACTTTATTTGTTAAACTTTTATCACTTTCGAACATACTTTCAGGGTTGTCTGGACTTGAGTGAGAATTGGTAAAGAAAATCCCAACTGAATCAGCTGACACTGATCTTTCCATTCATCGTTTCAGTAAATAGAAGACACAATCATGTGGGATGTTAATATTATTGTTAATAAGAGTCCAACCGAATTTCATTTTCGGTTTTCGGGCATTTTCGGCTAAAATAATTATTTTCGGCAATTTTCGGCGATTCTGCCCGAAAATAAAATGTTTTTTCGGCCGGTACCGAAAACGATCTACGTGGTCGTGAAATCTACTATTAACTTCAGCAGGTCAACATTAAGCAGACAGATGCAGTAATGTAAAGAAAGAAAATTGCTTTTCCTTGCATATTAATCTGTTTTTGAGAAAAGTATAAAGTAAATATTCGTATGTTTCTAGTTTCAACTAAGTACGACCATTTAGTCATTAAATTATAAGCTTTAATGATTAAAATATTGATAGGTATTTCATAAATTTTATTTTTATAGTTTCTTTTTACTTTTACCAAACAACAGATGTAGGTACAGTCTAACAAAGCAATTAGTATACAGGGTAGAGAGATATAAATGAAGTTTTCTCAGAAGATTATGGATGTTTTCGAGTGAAATGTCATTTTAATAATGGACAAAGTTAAACTGTATTTATACAAAACCCTAATCAAACCATTCTATAATAATTTCCTGAGAAATCTTCATCTATATCTGGCGACCCTGTATACCAATTGCTTTGTTAGACTGTACCTACCTAAAAGAAGTAGTACGTTTTTATTCATTTGGACTTTTTCAGCCGAAAAAAAAAAACTATTTTCGGTCAGTATCTAATTTGTTAACAGTAGGTATGTGAACATGAAAAAGTTGTTGTAAAAAGTCTTCCATGAGACATAATAAAGATAAAGAATGCCTCCGGTGACCAGCAATACGTGTTTTATGTACCTATAACCATTACAGCAAAATTGATTTCAATTTTATGGTTTATGCTCCCCTGAATCCAATCATTGTTATCGCTTTTGTATGCTGTTAAATTATAATGAGTATGTACGCAATTTAGATTGTGACCCAAATACCTATCTCTTTAAATTTTAAAGACTTCTTTCAAGAAGTCACTTTGTTACAACATTTCAAATGCTTTCATATTTTATGTCCTATTTCGGTGTGAGATAGCAATAAAATACAATGTAGCTATATCTTGGAGTTTTATATTACCTTTTTTAGATCTCTTAAAGGTTCGCTCAGGAATTTTACCGAGATAAAAAAAATATAGCCTATGCCCGCGACTTCGTAACGCGTGAATATCGTTTATCGCTCATCCCCCGGGAACTTTTCATCTTCCCAGGATATAAAGTAGCCTACATGTTAATCCGGGTTATGTTCTACCTGTATTCTAAATTTCATTAAAATCGGTCCAGCACTTCTTGAGTTATGAATGATGTAGGTAACTTAATATACATATATTAAGATTATTTAAATGTTTCAATATCATTTATTACTTGCAACCACCTGCTTTAAAAGTTGTTGTTATATTGTAATATAAATTTACCATAGGCACTAATTAATATGCCATTAGCTATTTGCTGTCCAAACAAATAAAACCTCAGAGAAATCAGCAAGTAAACCACACCGGTAAATGTGGCATTATCTATAGATATGAAACCATCGTCACTAGCATATATTGTAAATAAACAAACATAAATAAACAAAAAAAATAACAACAACAATAACAATAAACATAAATTAGAAGATGATCATCACCTTACTTTCATCCGTTTTATCCTTGTCTTCTTATAAATCCTAAATGTTCATTACAGAACATGGTCCTGGACCTCCTAATAATTATATATGAAATTTTACTTAATCCTAGACTTCATTTTGTTTCTAAAATTAAGAAATTCTGCATTAACAGACCAGTAAAACATCTCTAATGGCCTAACTTTGTATTCATCAACATCATCATTACAGCCGAAAGACGTCATAACATAATAAATTAGACCTGTAGCAGAATGCAGTAACGCGGTTGCACTCTCACCGCCGAACGGAAGGTTTTTACGATATCTTGACAATGGCTTTGCATTTTTTGATTGGCAGAGCAATAAGATTATGCTGCTGCCTAATTTGCCTAAACACTCTTATGTCTTCCATAAAAGACAGACAGTTGTAGCCTTTCCCTTGCTTCATGGAATCCTAAGTCTTTACCACAAATTAAAGAAGAGTTCACCTTACCCCATACGTCTATGCCCCATCACAGACCAGTAAGCTTCAAGACTCCGCATAAACAAAGTTTTGTATTCGAACGCAGTCGTAAAACATTGGTGGGGTCAGGGGGGCGGACGGCGCGTTATGATTGGCCGGCTCAAAAGTTCGGTGGTATGATTCCTTATGATTGGTGGCGCTCGCTGACTGAGTGACGTTCCGATTGGCGGAGGGACGTTTGATATGCAGTGGTAGAGCATATGCGTTGTGACCGGGGGTGTCCAGCTAAGCGGCGTCTAGAGGCTTACTGGTCTATGCCCCATACATAGTACTACTGGGGTCCAAATAGCCTAAAACATCAAAAAGCGTGTTTTCATTAGCAAGCGCATGATCTACCTTCTTTGCGTACAATCACGATCTTTCTTGACTACATAAAACCGGTCAAGTGCGAGTCGGACTCACGCACTAAGAGTTTCTTACTTCTTACCCCCACATTTCTTAATTTGCCTTGTTGTTTTTGTTATTTCATCATCATCATTATTTCAGCCGAAAGACGCCCACTACTGGACATAGGCCTCCCCCAAGTAGGGGGGATATGCCAAAACCGCCACGCTTGGGAGGCGGGTTGGCAATCGTAGTTGGTTGGTTAAATACTCAGAGAACTCTGCTGCCCATCATCTGGTGAATCCCTTAGTCGCCTTTTACACACCCATGAGAAGAGATAGGGTGGTGCTGTTCTTTACGTCCGACACCACACTATATACTATATTTGTTATTTAACTATAGAATATGTACTACTATCAGTCTAAGTTTGACGCTTGTATGTATTACCGTTTCTTAGATAGAGCAGGAACAAAAAACTAAAAAAAAACATATTTTCGAGATTTCTTGCATTAAGGGACACATATTCTATATAAATTTCAACTGGCTACATATTACGGTTAAAAAGATACAGCCTACTGATAGACAGACATACGAATGGACAGACGGCCGTAAGGATACTAATAAAAGACCCACGGGAACTTAGTAGTTCCGGGAACCGGGTACAGAACCCTAAAAAACAAACTTCCTTAACATGAAAAAGCAAAATCGATTATGTTCAAGACAAGACAATAAGTATGTAAACCGGTGTATGCAATATCAATATGAATGCTATAACACGTTCACACAGGCTGACGCGCTGGCTCGCCCGACGCTTACTCATGGATCCTTGCCAGACCGTCCGTACTACTAGCGGATCTAACTACCTACGTATCGTACTACTAGTACTTGACATCAACCGTTAATTACCACAAATAGCTCTTCGGATTAGAGGTTAATATCATTACAGAAATACTCGATGTTGTTATGTAGCTGGCTGGTTCTGTATGTTGTTAAAAGAGACTCATAAATAGAGATCGGATAATCTGCCCCCCTAGTCAAGTTGAATTGTCAACTTGGCTAGGGGGGCTGATGCATATTTACCTAAAGTTGAGGTGTTGGCTATTATGGAATGTACTTTTGTACCGATCGTAAAATTCCCGCGATTCCGGAATCAACATACCTATTTATGGCTATGCCGAAGATCTTCAAGAGGTACGTTGACGACACTTTCACCATCTTGCCTCACAGTAGTGTCTCTGCTTTCTTAGAACATCTAAATTCTATACACAGTAAAATTCAATTTACTATGGAATTGGAGACAAACAAATCCTTAGCTTTTCTTGATATACAACTTATCCATAATCCTGATCATTCTGTTATTCATTCAGTGTATAGAAAGCCTACCCATACAGACAGGTACTTGAACGGTGAATCTCACCACCATCCTTGTCAGTTAGCTACCGTGGCCAAATCTTTGTTACAGAGAGCACACCGCATCTGCGATGCCGACAACCTGGCAGGGGAACTTTACCATGTGAAGCATGTTTTCAAGCATAATAACTTGCAAGCTCCACATCCCCATCGCAAACGCCGCCTGAAACCCAGCACAGTTGATCGTCGACCTGCTGTTCTACCATTCATCAAAGGGGTCACCGACAGAATTGGTCATATCTTGAAGCGTGCTTCTATCAAAACCTATTTCAAGCCCCAAAGAAAGATCAGCCAACTCCTCAGACCGGTGAAGTGTCACATTCCCTTACAAGATGCAGGATACAAGATTGATTGTGATTGTGGGTTATCATACATAGGGCAAACAAAGCGTAGTATAGCCACTAGAATTAAAGAACATATAGCTGACGTCAAGAACAGACGCTCCACAAAGTCTGCAGTGTGTGAACATGCCCTAGACAAACCCAACCATTTTCTTCGATTTGATAAACCACAAGTTCTGGCGAAGGAAAACCGATATGTACCTAGAATGCTCCGTGAGGCTATTGAAATTAAAAAACATCCTAATTTTAATAGAGAAGATGGTTGGCAGCTACCACCAGTTTGGAACCCAGTCCTAAAAATAATCAAGTCCCAAACAGCATGCAACACTGTAAAAGATAATGATATTGTGAGTGATTACTGCGTGCATCGAAACGATTTTAATTAATAATATTGTACGGTAGATAAAAATATTTTTTTAGAAATATTTGTAAAGACGCTTGTCATCTTAGTCTACCTGCGACCACGAAATGCTGCAAAGCTTTCGAAACGTCAGGGAAACCAATTTAAATAATATACGCGATTTAATCCGGTTAAACTTTGTTTTATTATAATGTGTAGTGATCGCGAAAACCTAAGAAGTTATTATATACCTATTTAGTTTTTTTTCTGACTATAGCATCGGATGCATAACTACCTACACCCTACATACGTTACATAGGTATTTGCTTGAGAGCATGCATTAACTTTAAGTAAATATGCATCCGAATATTTATGTAATCCCGGAATCCCTTTCTTTTTTCGTTTTTTTTTCTAAATTAGATACTTTTTTCGATTCGATACTATACATCCCATTAGTAATGTATTACCGGATTTCCTGGCATCCCGAGATTTACTTTTCAAAAAACATATTTTAAGTAGCGGCTTCCATAAAACCATAGAAAAAACAAATACTTTAGGTAAATATGCATACGAACATCTGATCTCTACTCGTAAAGTAATAAAAATGTCTACGGGCTAAAACAATTTGCATAGTCCTAATTTACATTTTCATTCATGCAGTGCAAGGCGTCTATTTTTAAAAACTCTATAGCTCGACGGCTTAAATTCTAATTGAAACCAGTATGTGTCTACCTCAATTTTTTTTGGGCTATAATTTGTTTGTACACACAAGGAGACTTATTCAGAGACGAATCTAAGCGTGAACTCATGCTTCCAACTGTCAAATAGCACTGCATTTTGTCAATTGGAAGCATAAATTTACGCTTAGATTCGTTTCTGAATATAAGCCTTATTTCCAGCCAATGAATCTGGTTTTTGTAACAAAAAGCTGGAATGGACATTGTTACGTGGTTGACAGAACAAAGGTAAGCGCTATAGATACTCAGTGATTGGTTTTGCAACACAGCAGCAGTGCGTGTGCGTCAGCGATGTGATAGCAGCGCGATCGCATTTCATACAAAATCTGCTACGTAAGCTACAATCTGATTACCTACTACATAACTGTTCACGTGACTCATTCGCGCTGTCATCAATGGCTCAAATAAAAAATATTTTTATAAATAAATATATATTTTGGGACATTTTGACACAGCTCCATCTAATCCCAAACTAAGCAGAGCTTTTATTATGGGTACCAGACAAAGGAACTATTTAATACATTCTGTTTTGTAAATACATTTTTTTAATACATAAGAAACACCTAGACCAACACAAACACTTACGTTCAATTGTTCATCACATAAATATTATGTGTCCTGTGGGAATCGAACCCACTACCTCGTGATCAGCAGTCCGACACTCGAACCACTTGACCACAGACGTCGTCAAAAAACAAATTGAAAGCACCCTAATTTAAAAATTAAATTATGAAGTAAAATAACAATGATATTTAAAAGTAAAGATATCTCATACCCTAACAAAAAAAACGAAAAAAATGTTCCGTACGCAGCTGCATCACAATACACACAAACTAGTAATAAAGTAATTTGGTTACTTCCTGTTATAATTGGAAGACTTTTTGTACGCACACGACGGCATTTTTTTATTTTGTCACCGGTCACGCTCGGCGCCTTACTTGACGCGGATGAATAGAAAATTTTCCTAATTACGACGTTTTCGAGTCTTCAGAATGCGAGCACAAGTAAGATATCTGTACTTTTAAATATCATTATAAAATAACAAATCAGACAGCTTGACACGATCACTAGGGACCTCTTCCAAATACTTTTGCAGGCAGAAATACCAGCCTAGGATAGACTTCAGTAAATAAAAGTCTGAAGATACCAAGTTAACTAAGTTGATGATAGGATCGATCATACGGCGGCGTTGCCCGCCGCATACCCCTCGGGCATACGTCTCTCAGATTCCCAGTAACATTAGATACTCCGGCGATCTAGTCTAGATTTTAGAAATACTGGCACATATGGTCTGAATAAAACAGTAAATAAAATAGGTAAGTTTTTAAAAGTGGTTAGTACTTGTATATCTATGCAGGTTAGAGGGTGACATTAAGTGCCAACCACCGCTTGAATAACGTTTGTCGTAACAATGGGAAGTTAAAAATGAATAAATCACTGTGCAGTGACAGGTTACGAACCCATCAGTTTGTCTTTGTTCATGAACAGTTATTCCAAAATTCCAAATTTCAATACCACGGGGAACAATTGGTCATAATCATAAATGTGACGTCATCATAACATTCTTTCCGAACTTGCGTGCGCGCAACTTATTAGACGAACTACACATATTTTTATTTATTCCAATCATGCTCAAAAACAAAGCATGTTACCAAAATAATTGCAACAACAACAACCACAAATAATAAACACAGCTAAACTAAACTTGTTCCCCGAAAATCCGAGACGAAAAAAAAGGAACGACATTCGAGCAAAAAATAAAAGAACCATCACACTACACAAATCCCATTCTTCGAGCATCTCAGAAGTAGCCAAGAAAATAACGCACGAACTAGCGATGGGCGATTCCGAGTTTCCGAGATCTTTCACCGCTCAACATTATTGCAGTCGTATAAATTTTCAATCGATTCCACAATCGACTCGCTCAGATGAAATAATGTAATCCGCGTTTTTTTTTCTTGCCTTATTAAGTAAACAAGCTTGGCATGTCTTTTTAATGCAATTCATCAATAACAATTATTAAAAGATATTTATACTAACAATTTTACAAACAAAATCACATTTTTTTTACCAAATTACACGTGCAGAACTACATAGTAATTATACCAGGCCCCTCAGAAAGTATTGCGAAAAAAAGTTTTTATATATGGGAGACTGGCCAGTTATAATGTTTTTCGAAAATATGATTATTTATAAGTAAAAATAAGTAAGTTCCAATTTCAAAATTTCCCTCCACATTTTTTGCGAGTTAATTCAAAGTATTGTGTCTCACTGAAATATGGATCTGCGCCGGGAACATTTTAGAGCTATGATTTTATACGATTTCAAGTGTCGCCTGAAACCGGATGAATCGTACGATAGACTTCAAATGGCATTCATGGATGAAGGCCCTTCCAAGGCAACCGTGTATCGTTGGTATAACGAATTCAAGCGCGGTCGACCAACTTTGGGGGATGACGAAAGAAGCGGTCGCCCTTTGACGGCTGTTACCGAAGAAAACGTGCTAGCAGTGAAAAATTTAATCCAAGACAATAGGCGAATTACATATCAGGAGATTCAACACATATTGAAGATTGGATCGGGAAGCGTTCACGAGATTCTACACAGCCATCTTCGCGTGAGGAGGATAGTATCACGCTGGGTGCCGCACAACCTCACCGATGCTCAGAAGCAGGCCCGGGTGGAATGGTGCCGTGATATGCTTAACAAATTTGAAGCAGGCTCGTCTCGGCGTGTTTACGACATCGTTACAGGTGATGAGTCCTGGATTTATCAATACGACCCAGAAACCAAGCGCCAGTCGACTGTTTGGGTGTTTCAAAATGAGCCAACGCCTACCAAAGTGAAGCGATCTAGAAGCGGGGGTAAGATTTTGATCGCTAGCTTTTTTAATTTGACTGGCCACTTGGTATCAATCCTTACGGGATCAAAGAAGCATTAATGCCGAATGGTATACTACCAAATGTTTGCCAGAAGTTTTCTCTGTTATAAGCAACAAGCGACCAAACACAGGGCTCCGCGGGCTACTGCTCCACCACGACAATGCACCTGCGCACACCGCACTCAAAACGAGGGACTTCCTGGACAGCACGCCAGTCAAACTCCTGGGTCACCCTCCTTACAGCTCTGATCTAGCACCGTGTGACTTCTTTTTATTCCCAAAAATAAAAAATCAGCTCAAAGGGATACAATTTTCGTCGCCGGAAGATGCGCTGGCTGCGTTCGAGCAGGCTGTAAACGAGGTGTCTGCGGCGGACTGGAAAAAGTGTTTTGAAAACTGGTTTAGGCGCATGAATCTTTGTATAGAGGCTGGTGGAAAGTACTTTGAAAAGATTTGATAAAAATATATGTACGTATAGAACAATTTTTTTTAGTTTCGCAAAACTTTCTGAGTGTCCCACGTATGTTACCAGTAGTTATTAAAAATATCAACATTAAAAAGACATGCCAAGATTTTTTACTATATAAGACAGGTAAGAAAAAAGAGAGTAGATGTTTTTCGATTGTTTCGAGTCAACGGACTCGCACTATATCAATCGTCATTAATAATTCTCGATTGTTGTCGGTGACCGATGACTATTCTTTGTTCTCGATTCTCGATGAGTCCCAGACCCGATTTTTTCGATTGTACGGGAATCGGCGATCGACTGGAGACCATTGAGTCCGAGAGTATTATATTATCTGTGCCGAGGGTAGAAAAAATTGAGAATCATCGAGGTTTGAATAATCGAAACAATCGACTTATATTTTGCCATCGCGCATCACTAGCACGAACTAAAGGTAAAGAAAATAATTGAAGGACATTTGGTAGGTACTCGCGGTGGCTGCTCAGGGTCATTCTCTTTGATTGCCATCTCAAGGGTCCCCAATACGGGCAGCCCTAGGGAACGTCACTCAAGCACCTAGCTAGGTACATTTATATTTGTTTCCGTCACTACAATTAGGGTGGATATGGACTGGCGCTAATTTTGTGTAAATAATTAAGTAGATGATTTATTGATTAATAAAAAAATGGACTCTTAAATACAGAGGTGCCTTTTTGTGAAACTCCACACACTATTGGACGGTTAAACCATGTCTTTTCAATGTCTTCTATTGTACGAAATGTACGACTTGTCATTTCTCTCGCAATATAATTTTAAACCAGGTTCTGATTAAGTAAATCAATTGATTTTTGTGATTCCTTTTGGAAAAAAAAACAAATGGTAGGTTAAAATACATTTCAATCAGCGCGGTTACTTTATCAATTCTAAACTGCTTATGTATAATGGTTTCATTTGTAACACGCGAGCATACGCGTGCACAACACTCACGATTCTGTACAGACATATACACAGTGCTTCTACTAATACCAACAGTTTTACAATAAACTTTATATATTTAAATTAATTCACGATTGGAAGAAGTAGAAACACAGAACAATAGTATAAGCTATGTACAACAATTTAATTTCGACACTTTAACCGCTAACGCCTGTATTGTGTCCGCGTTACTAACTTTTCAACGTCTAACAAACGCAAAGTAATTAACTAATTAGTAATCTCACACTGAACGTTGTTCGATCGTAGTCCTTCAATTAATTTTGCATAGCATGAATAAGAAGCAAATGTTAGAACCAAACCAGATGTGATGGCGGACGGAGCCAAGTCTAGTCCGAGTGCAAGCGTCGATTGAAAAACGGAGCATAATACAAACATACATTTACCAATTCATTTATTTTGTTAATTCAATTTACACGACACAACCAACGAAAGCAGCATTAATAAGAAAAGAGTACCCTTGCGGATTAAGATGATAATTGTATATCTCTATAAATGGCATTTTGGTAAGCACTTTTTCAGAATCAGTTGCTATAAATGGAAGTCCATAAACTCTACAATTTAGTGTCAATAACTAAGCACAATCACTCTCACACTTTCTTAAAACCGTGACAAAACGTCACTATCGTTGAGTGTGTAAGCAACAGAGTGCCAAATGCGAGTTGGACACATATCGCATCATCATCATCATTTCAGCCAAAAGACGTCCACTGCTGGACATAGGGCTCCCCAAAAAGGATATGCCATAATCGCCACGCTTGACAGGCGGGTTGGCGATCGCAGTTGGTTGGTTAAATACTCAGAAAACGCATGATGGGCAGCAGCCCATCCTCTGGTGAATCCCTTAGTCGCCTTTTACGACAGCCATGAGAAGATATAGGGTGATGCTATTCTTTACGGCCGGCACCACACGGAACACATCGCATACATCCATCGAATTCGTCAACTTTCATTCATAAATCAGTAGTTCCTCCTAATATCCGCAACAGTTTTATGAATGAAAGTTGTAGAATTTGATAGAAGTATCGGTAACTAAATAAATAAATATAAATATTTTGGGACATTTTTACACAGCACCATCTAGTCCCAAACTAAGCAGAGCTTGTAATATGGGTACTAGACAATGGATATAATACTTATATACATTTTTTTTTGTAAATACATACTTGTAATACATAAGAAACACCCAGACCAACACAAACACATCATCATTTGTTCATCACACAAATATTTGTGTTCTGTGGGAATCGAACCCACGACCTCGTGATCAGCAGTCCGACACTCGAACCACTAGACCACAGACGTCGTCTGTATGAAGGAAAACATCGTGAGAAAACCTTCACATCTGAGAGTGCTCCATACAGTTTTCGATTGTGTGTATAGTCCGCCAACCCACACTAAGCCAGCGTGGTAGACTAAGGTCTTAACCTTCTCATTCTGAGAAGAGAGAGGCCCGTACCCAGCAGTGGGACAGTAATTGGCTGATGATGATGATGAGTGTCAAACTCGCACTAGGCACCTAGAATTCAAATATATACTCGAAAATTTTCGGTGATTAACTACCGGTAAAACATCTTGACATGGCTTTTAATGTTAATATATAGGTAAGTTTGTCATTAAAATATAGTTTTTTAATAAAATATAAATATTACTTAAATTCCAAAACATAGTCCAGACAGGTACCTAATTTTACATTAATATATTATTACTTGGATAAAAAGACAAGTCAAGATTGTTTACCATTAGTTTATACCCAAATATTTCGACTATAGTATCTACTCTAGATGAAACGTCACATCTTCCTTGAAATATTACGCCACAGCATTCAAAGTGAGTAAGTGACGTTGTATTGATTCAGACATAACACGGTCGCTACCGACTCTTGTCTCCCGCCCCATATCGCAGATGACAACAATACCTATAACCATGCTGCGGTTGACACAACACCAGCCATAATGGAGTAACGTAATCAAAAGAAGCTTAAACCAATTTGAGCGAATATCGTATCGGGATTTACTCAAACACAAGAGGTATACTGTTACAAAATGAATTTAGTGTCTAAGTCTAAAAAAGTTTGCTTGGTTTACACATTTTTCTTCTTCTCCTAGGATAACAAATTGATAATGTCACAAACGCAGCCAAAAGGAAGATTTAGGCCACAACATTTAGTAGCAACTCAATCTAAATTCCGGTAAACGAATGCTTACTAATACCTGGCAGAACATTCTTAACGCCACTCCTAGGATTACAAAAGGAACATGGTTAGCAAACGTATCTAAAAGGATTTTGGCCACAGCATCTACTTACGAAGTAACTAATAAGTTATCTGTGCTAGTGCCTTGATTTGATAGCAACATACCCCATTCCGGTAAACTAATGCTCGAAGAACCGTCTTCTTTATCTGAAAGACGTAAGTTACTTAATCAGTAACGCCACTCCTAAGATTACAAAAGGAACATGGTCAGCAAACGCATCTAAAAGAAGGATTTTGGCCACAGCATCTACTTACGAAGTAACTATTAAGTTATCTGTGCTAGTGCCTTGATTTGATAGCAACATAACCCATTCCGGTAAACGAATGCTCGAAGAACCGTCTTCTTTATCATCGATCAGTTTAGCATCAGTTCAGTCAGATGACAATCCGAATCAGCCTGATCAAAATGATCAATTTTTATAATTTAACGACCGATCCATCATTCAGTGATGCACGATCAGACTGACGTCAGTAAGCCCTCAATCATGGAATGAATTGAAGCTAAACCGAGCCTGAAACTTCGCCCTTACAAAGCCTATACTGATCGATGCCCTCAGCAGTCTACCATGATGACTCTCAAGTCAACTAGAAATGTTTGATATTCGCTTTATCAAGTACATCATCGCATCGCCCTTGTTTATGGATAACTCATGATTAAATCTCCCCCTCAGAAGTTAATCAGCAGACAGGAACGGTTTATTGTGGTGCCTGCACCTGTCACTAGTCATGCACAATTTGGATTTTTATCGATGAAGAGGGAAGTGACGTGTTCTATTGTTTTAGACAAAGCAGAAGAGAGTGATTTGAATAACTTAATTCACATGAGAGAAAAGAGTGTTGGTATTTGTTGAGATAAGGGTTTGTTTTTTTGTGGGACTGTCAATGACTGTGTAGGGAGAGAAGAAGTATTAACATAGCATTAATTGAGGAGAGCTGTTATAGCCTAGCGGTTGAGCACTTGCCTTTCACGCAGGAGGGTGTGGTTCTAACTTATCCCGGCCCGCACTAATGAATTCATGCGTGGATCAGAATTTGATTATCACTTGCTATAAAGTTGAATGAAAAACATCGTGAGGAAACTTGCACACCTGAGTGGTCCATACAGATCTCGATGGTGTGTGTAGTCTGCCAACCCGCAATAAGTCAGCGTGGTGGACTAAGGCTTTAACCTTCTCATACTGATAAGAGGCCCGTGCCCAGCCCTGGTCATGAGTTAAGCAGATATTTATGTACCTAGCTACTATACTGTAACATAAAAACTGACCTAATCTCTCTCAATTGCTTTTCAAAACTGAAAAGGTATTTGAGTTTGCTTATTCAGTGAGGATCATTTATCAATCAAGATCATAGCTTTATTTTCAATTCAATCTTATTCGTCTACTTCAGCATGATTAAAATAAAGATAAGAATAAATTCACTACTGAATAAACAAGAAGAATATTCATTTAAAAGTGGTTTAAACTTTATTACGTCGAAGCTAAAGCGCACATATTCAAGAAACTGAATAATTTGCATTAGAAATACCTAAATTGAGTACGTCAACATCTCTCGTGTTCATCGATTTCTTCGGCAAGCACCCGAACTTAATTAAATAAGTAATAAGATCAAGTTCCTGCATAACTAATACGTATTAATTCTCACGAGACGCGACCTCCTTAATTTACTAGCAGTGTTTTACCATACAGGCCAGAATAGTTCGTAACATCATTTGTTAGTGCAATTAACGTAAGCGTGGTTAAAATTCAAATATGAATGAATGCATTACTTCACGTGCGATGGAAAAATGACTCTTAGAGCTAACAGTGTAGGGTTAATTTAAATTAATGTTGGAACAAAGTCCCGCCGTGGAACGGACACAATACAGTGAACACATCAGTGCTAGTGGCTCCGTTACAGGAATATGTAAAGCGTCCCTAGGGTGTCACCACACGGCAACACGCTACAATGACGTTTTTATATCTACACATTTATAGTTCCATACAAAATCATGATTTGTCTAGCCCTCATACAGCGGCCATGTACAGCGAGTCAAACAAAACAATTTGAGCATAAATAGCCATTCACGTAACGTTATCAAAGTAACGTTTCAAACATTTGCTGATACGTCATTATGTATTAGTGCCTTCGTGACAAAATCGGAATAAAACATATTTATGAGCAACAACTGTTGTGTTTCCAACGAATTTAGCTTTGAAATATTTGACCCTGAATTCCTCGAATGGTTTTTGCATTCGTTTTATACCGACCAAGGCCGAGGTAATTAGGAATCTAAGATAGACTGAGGTTATTAACTCCGGCTTTAATATAATATAGTATTTTGGTTTAAGTCACACACAGGGGTGGCGGTAATTAGTACGTAAAGCCAATTATAGTAACTTATAGGTGTTCCTTTTGGCAGCATGTTTTGTGTTAAATTTCGTTCGTAGAATGTGAGAAAATACGTGTGAGCATCTTCCCTTTAAAACGTACAGCGGTTCACTTGTAACAGCAATTTATTGGACAATTTGTATTCATTAACAAAGTGAGAAAGGCTCAATAGGTGTTCGTAACCAGGATTTAACGTCTTAGTTCCCACTGGGAATGACGGTGGCCCTTGTTCCGGGAATTTTCCCGAAACATTCCTGGGACGAATTCCGAAAAGTTGAGCCGAGAATCGCTTAAATAGGTTGGCGATTGTGTACGTACATTCGGGTGTTTTCATTATACTCTTCACCAATTCCCATCATTTGTATTAGGAACACGTATTGAATTAATAGGTCAACCAACACATTCCCACACATGTTATTTTGACTAACTAGTTTAATCGTATTATATTAAGCTTCCTAATTTAATTATTCGCTTTGCCAAGTTCAATGAACACTTGTACTTGGAGATATCCGAACCAGTCTGCGATTTAGTCGTCGATAGTGATTATGAGTTATATCTAGTTAGGAATGCGACTTGCAAAGCCGTTAAATACCTGATTACCTTTGCAAAATGTCACCCACTAACCATGGCCTGTCACAATGTCGTGCAAGCGGATACGCACGATGATATCATCTGATTATTTTCCATCGCTGACCATCGCATCATCTGTTATTTATTATCGCAAGTATCGCAACCATTCTACCTAATGCTCTGACAATAAACCATTGTCAAATCCAATTTCAAAGCACGAAATTGGTGTCATACCTTGACCACGAGACAATACCAGCACAAATAGTGTTCCTTATTAATTAACGTTTTGACCTAATTCATCACATATCTTACACATCGTGTGAATAAGAACATTAAGAACGTGTTTTAATCTTTATTACTGTAATAAATTCTTGTACCACTGTGTGTTTGACATTGAAGTAATTACGACAAAATCTGAAGAGAGGCATTTAAAGTAGCTGCGTTGAAGTAGAAATTCTTATTTAAGGTGAATGCCACAGGGTAGCCCGCAAAATTCAAAATTTCTTGAGTTTTTTGCATATTGTAGCTCTATTTCGCGTTGTATATCGGTCGAAATATGATTCGCGGCAGTAATAACAATATATCTACTGAATAATACTCGCAAAAAATATTAACCTAGCTCTAAGCTGTACAAGCTCGATAATATTAATTTACGATCAAACTTTCGAGCTTGTAGAGCTTATAGAGCTAGGTTTATATTTTTTATGAGTATTATTCAGTAGGTATATTTTTATTACTACCGCGAATCATATTTTGATTGTTATACAACGCGAAATAGAGCTACAATTAAAAAAAACGCAAGAAATGTTTAATTTCGCGGGTTACCCTGTAGCATTCACCGTAAGTAGAAAATTTAATATCGAACATAGCGCAAGGCATCGCAAAGCAATGAATCGTGCTGGTCCCACGCCCGCTGCTCGCAGGCATTCAGATTCATTAACAAGGCTAACCATTGTTTATTACTTACAATCCATGCACACATTCTCTCCGCCAACACTGTTAAAAATAAAGGACTCCGAGCATGATCATCAGTATAAATCATTACCAAATGCCAGCCAGCTGTTTATCTTTGGCTGTATTTTTTATTTCCCCAAAACATTATTTACCAATTTCCTTACTGCCGTCTTAAAAAAGAGTTTCGAATCCCTATGGAATATTTCTCATTTTTTAATCATAGTACGACAGGAAAAACAGTTTAGAACGTAAAATGATCGGAGTCACGGGAGATTTCTTTGCATCAAAGATTTCTCTCTAATTGGGAGGAAACCGTTGAGAACTTGAGACTTTATTTTAGGTATGCCAATAGATCTTTCAAGAGAGCACATATATCATGATTATCGATATCGTGATAAATTTGTTATATCACTGACATATTGACAGATCCCAGATAGATAAATAATTCGGAGCGCCTAGCTGATATCTGATAACTCGAGAGAACTAAACCAGATAAGAGATGGGAAACACGAAAGTAAATTCGCATCAAATTTTACAACTTGCGGTCTCATTTCTCTTTCGATACGGGATAATCTTTAACGTCTGCATACAAATTAAATTGTATTTCAGATTTCTAAAATAAACTACCAGCAGTTACTATCCAATGCAGAGATATATGATCATTTCCTGTTAACGATGGAGTAAATGTAATCGATTTTT
The DNA here is from genome assembly GCA_949699075.1 of Asteroscopus sphinx. Lineage (NCBI taxonomy): Eukaryota > Metazoa > Arthropoda > Insecta > Lepidoptera > Noctuidae > Asteroscopus > Asteroscopus sphinx. Next base: position 11,406,606 of record OX453006.1, on the reverse strand, counting down.
GGAAGACGTCCAATGTTTTTTCTCTAACTATATTCTTGTGGCTGGCACTAGTTATCACTGAATGATATTTGATTCCTCGTACAAAATTAATCCTATTTTTAGGCCGTTACATTCGCTCTTTTGATGTTAAGACTGACACGAAAAATATTGTTACACATAAAAAACGTCGACGTTGTTTCCAAAGACGGCGATGATGTGAATTATTTTAATAAATTGAATGTAGACATTTGGAATGCTGGTAAGGTCTGAATAGTTATAATACTAATCACGTTCTATATTTAGGTATTGAAATCTTGAGTCGGTAAGTGAAGGTCACAGCCGCAATCCGTCACGTGGGGCCGGTCATTTTGAGCCATTAGCCGATACGCTCCATGATTCACACACTGAATGGTCCCCTTCGTTTACGAAGACGTCTTGTTATGAAACTTTATGGCACTTAGTACATCAAGATACGGCTGAATATGTTCAGCAGATTTTTAAATTAACATTTTATGTAGGAAAGCACTCTGTAGCATTACACGGCACCTGTTAATTTAGACGAGATGTAAGAAAATATTTCGGTGGAATTGGAGAGAAATGTTGTGAATGTGGGGCGTTCGTGAACACGAATATCTCTCCGGAATGAACCCAAAACAAAAGAAAGTGGAGATAAATATGAAATAATACTGCGCCCTTCTATTTTTGTGAGTGCAATGGTCATAACTGAAATAGATCACATGAAAATAATATGAAAGTTATAGAGGCAAATGATAAATTAATAGGTCTTTCATGAATCATAATTCTAATATCTTTGTTGTAAAATTGTAATGGTTATGAGGCGTCTGTGCATTGACGACATTTTTATTAATTGTGTTTTATATAAGTAACAAAAATTGTTAGTGTAAATATATATACCCAGATATTTTCGCACAAAATGCAACACGGAAACAGAATAAAGATTCATTCGATGGCTCGAATGCTCGAATATACCTTTAACTGTTAACCTAACTAGACATGTGCCGTCGAAGTATCAGTTTAGTAGTTCCTAACTAATTTACGTCAAGCTCCGAGGCGTGGGCGTGAACTTGTGATCGCTACTTATTCGCCCAATTATAACTTCCACCGCATTACATTAACGCCTTCATTATTAACTAACGCTTTTAATGACCCCTTAACAAATTAATACTCTACAAAGTTGCGGAGTTTTGGAGAAAATACGAAAAATGGAGGAAAAAATTAACTGAAAACGGATATGTTGGCCGCCGACGACGTGATTGTTACGGGTTTTGGAAGGTTGCCTACATAAAATTTTGATTTGGGTGTTTGAATTAATTTATTCGTAGCTTTAGGCTTAATTTTTACTCCAAAAATATACCTAAGTATAGTCCATTTTTTTTTTGTTTTTTTTTTCTATTTTGAAAACTGAACCGTGTGTTACCATCTTTAATTATAACCAGTGTCTTAAGTAATGCTCTAACAGAAGTAAATCCTATTATACAGACAGCGGTGAGCAAATATTGATCTTATTATAGCAAGTAGGGAAGGATTATGTTTAAGAGCTTGCTAATTATAGGATAACCTCCTTAACAATCCAACGATCCTATGTAAACAAACCCGAGACTTAATAAACAATCAGATTCATCCAAGCTACCCGAAGATAAAACCTTATTACGAAAACCATTTACTAAACATAGGTAGGTACCTAGTTTAGTAAGTGCCTACGGATATTTAAATCATCATCATTTGTCCTGAAAGACGTCCACTGCTGGACATAGGCGCACTGGAAGGCGCAGCGTGGGTAGTCCCCCCACAAGGTCGACCGATTCGAAGACCTGTAGTAGACCAATTCACGTAACTAAAGAAGTGCAGCCCCCCTAGTAGTAGATTGTCAACTTGGCTAGGGGGGCTGCACTTCTTTAGTTACGTGAATTGGTCTACTACAGGTCTTCGAATCGGTCGACCTTGTGGGGGGCCTACCCACGCTGCGCCTTCCAGTGCGCCTATGTCCAGCAGTGGACGTCTTTCAGGACAAATGATGATGATTTAAATATCCGTGTCAACTTGGCTAGCGGGGCAGTTGCAGTTAAATTTGATCAAAACAACGCTTTTCATATTCTCTTATCTTCGGCGGTCGCTATCAGATACGAACTGCAGCGTCACTGTAACTTGAGCGGCGCGTCATGAAATTACTTGAATTAGGGCCCGAGCTCCACAGGCACCCGCGGTCTCCCGACAGTTGGACTGCAAGATTGCAATGGATGTCAATTGCCAGTCGCTATACAAACAGGCCATCTCTGAAAACTACTGAGAAGCGCTTGGAACCCAGTCAGGCAGCGAGCATCCCTATAACCTACACACGTGTGTGCGATCGTATACAGACGTAATCTTGTGTATGTAGGTGGTGCTAGCATTGATATTGTACTGAGTGTCCGAGGTGTGCCTGAAGTCAAGTTCAGCCTGGCCTTGTCTCACCTGGCATTACGCTTTAAGGCGTGTACAAAAGCTCATAAACGTCTATCCATACTAAAAAGCACTGAAGCAGATCTTTAATCAAGCAAGCGTCCATTTGTCGCGTCCTGTTCCTCAGGGACGTATCCGCGACATAAGTTATAGCACCATCAATGCCAATTATTAAATTTATAGGCCATTATTTTATTGTTTAGTTAGCTAAGAGTATATTGACGTTACGCTTCATGCTGGCCATGACGTCAAGAAGGCGTCAGCCACATCCTACGGATCAAGTAATAATAGAACAAACGGAATGGATTACTGAGATTTAGTGCATGTTTACAATGAGTTTGTGATGTGGATGCATGTGGTTGTGCTCTTTTCCTGGCTATAACGAACGAACGAACGTGTCTTGGAACGAATTTAGACAATTTACCTAAAATACTTTCCAACTGATGAGTTTTTAACACAAAATGCAGTCATGTCACTTAGGTTTCTTATAACAAAGGGGTTCTTGCCCTTAATGAAGCAACAACGGTAGTCGATTAACTGGCGTGAGCGCAGCTGTGGACCAAAGCTAGTGTTAAATTGTATTGTGCTAGTTGTATAGAACCAACTAAAGCCAGACAAACACCTTCCAGTCCATCGCAGCTTCGCTGGCAACATCGTGAACCTGAAATATCGTTAGCTATGTGCCCATATACTTAACAATTTGTCCGAAGATACTGGAAGTTGCATAGCAGGTTTTACTGACTTATCAGCATTTTCGACCAAACCTGACAGTTGCTTTCTATTAAATAAATAAGCTCTCCACGCACCCTCTAGGTGTTTTACACACAAATCACTAACTCAAATATTTTACTCAAATACCCGTAGGCCATTCAAATATTTGTCCTTTTACAAAAATGGAACTCGTAACCGTGAACCCAGAAAGGTTATATTCCGCGGTAACATGATACATTATCCAAAAGCCAACCTATATTGATGGACGCGGTTTATGCACTCTACACATACAAGCCTAATATGCTAGCCTAGTATGTGCAATTGTAAATATCAATCAATTAGTAATACTGACGTACACTTTGCACTAATATCCGTTTCAAAATACCTACACAAGCTACACGCATGACTAATGGTTTTATTACAGCATCAATTCTACAAAAAATTATCATTTCGCACAATCAAGACATTTTTAAAAAGAAGTAAATAATATTCTTGGATTTAGGTAGTGTTCTGTTCATCCGACCATAGTGCCTTCCGTACCGTTATCAAGAAAATACGGCAGCGTAAAACTTTGTTATCACTCTAAATATACCGATAAACGTAATAAAAAAATATACTCCAAGAAAATTCATGATTTCGGGATTATGAACAATAAATAAGAGCCGAAGGTGAAGTACTCAGAACGATAGCAATAACTGAGAATAAAAACCGGTCAAGTGCGAGTCGGACTCGCGCAGTAAGGGTTCCGTACCTCTCAACGACCTGATACCCCATAAAAACTGATTTAATTTACGAGAGTTTATCAAAAGACATCAACGCACAGTGCGCGAAATATGATTTTTTGCATGTCTTTCTTACGCAGGTACCACCACATATGTCGATGTTTGTCTTATTTTTAGTATTTGTTGCTAAACTACATAATATGCACTATAATCTGACCAAGTTTGACGCTGTTATATATTACCGTTTTGAAGCTAGAATAGGAACAAAACGTTGAAAAAAATGCATGTTTTTTGAGGTTTCTTGTATGGGGACCCCCTTTGATTTTAGACTTTTTTTTTTGTTTTTAGTATTTGTCGTGATACACCTCATAGCAACACATATTCTGAGAAAATTTCAACCGGTTATCTATTACCGTTCAAAAGATACAGCCCTGTGACAGACAGACGGATGGACGGACGGACGGACGAACAGCGTAGCGAGAGTAATAGGGTCCCATTTGGCACCCTTCGGGTACGGAACCCTAAAAAGGACATCAATATTTTATATGGCCACACATATTTTACTAGAAAACCCAAGGAGTTGCTTGAAATGCGGAAACCTCTGAATGGAAATTTAAAAGCTTTACTTACGTTAACAATTGTTGCACGGCATATTGGATAGAGTAGCTCTTTCAGTGGCGCCTTGGTCCGGCGAAATTCTAATGTGCACTGGGATTTATGGGCAACTCACAATGTATAATGTGGAGGCGCGTTCAATATGCGTGGAGTATATCTAAAAGCATAGTGCCGTAATATTCCGTACGAATCCAGCTATAACCCGATTTACACAATATTAACGATTACGACAGGAAGGAAGCATGTCCTACATTCAAGTTACTGTCTTCTGCCGGCATAAATGTAACAATACTTGTACCGTATTATATATCCACGTATACCATTGTAATGCGGATGGGGTATATCAAATGCATAGCGAATTTCTCTACCGACTCGATATCTAAATTTCGCGTAAAGATTTTTCATATTCACGCCGGAGTTACCAACAAAAGCGTTTCGAAAAGTCTAGCCCACGGGGATTGTCTCCTGCACTAACAAAACCTTGTTTCAGTGCCTATGTTCTGCGAATAAATGCGATCTGAATATATTATCGGGCGCATTACGTACGATTCGCTTGAGGCGCGTATCTACCCGAGGCGAATTCAGTCGCACACTTTTCCAACTTCATCCTCGCCTGGTACAAAGACATCTCTTTTATAGTGCACACGTATTATCAGTCGCCGAAATATAATATACAAAATGTTAATAATTTCTTTTCTCACTACACATTATAATAAAACAAGTTTAACCGGATTACATCGCGTATATTATTAAAATTGGTTTTCCTCACGTTTCGAAAACTTTGCAACGTTCGTGGTCGCAGGAAGACTAACTAAGATACACTGTAAAAGATAATGACATTGTGAGTGATTACTGCGTGCTGTTTGGGATATGATTATTTTTAAAACTGGGTTCCAAACTGGTGGTAGCTGCCAACCATCTTCTCTTTTAAAATGAGGATGTTCTAGGAGCATTCTTGATACATATCGGTTTTCCTTCGCCAGGACTTGTGGTTTATCAAATCGAAGAACTTCAGTAAAACCAATTTAAATCATATACGCGATGTAATCAGACTAAGTTTTATTATAATACAAAACGTTATTTAATTTATATTTATGCAGGAACGTGGTAATGGCTATGGAGCATTGAAATAAAGTTGGTATTAAAATTGAAGCGACGAGATCGTTCAATTTTGTCTTTGAAGAATTGGGAGAGCTAGCCTATAGTTGGGGTTTCATCGAATGTCAAAACACTACGAGCTCAGCTAACTACGCTTAGTTAACTTCAATCGGGTAGAGCCACCGCGGGGGTGAGGCCGAACCGTAATTAATTACTGCTGTCGCTGACAAGCGAAGGCTGCTAAGTACCAATCGTTTCATAAATAAACTGTATAGCTTTACGTAGATACTGGTATATTTAGTACCAGTATTAACAGCAGATTCACGTACGTGATTGTGTCGGTTTTTAAAAGCTCTAAGTTTTTTTACTACAGCCTTTTCCTTCTTACTTTATACCCTTTTGATTCATGAATCACTCTGCTGTCGTGATATCAACAAAAGGTACATAATTATTTAAATATGTAATGTACATAGTTGTTAAGGGACAATATCCATTTATTCGAGGACATGTCCCAAAAGAAATAAATCACATTTCAAATAAGCGCCGAAAGGTAAAATGCAAACACAGACGTTCGTCCTAACAAAATAAGGATTGTAGTAAAAACTAGCTGAATCCCGCGGCTTCGCTCCCAAGTTATTTCGCCAAAAATGTAATCTATATTTTAATCCAGGGCATGGTCTTTATGTGTTGAAATTTTATTCAAATCGTTCCAGTAGAACTTGCGTGATGCTCGAACAAACAAACAGATAATTACAGTTTCAAAATAGTTAGGATACATAAAAATGTTGTATTTCAAAGCGACTCGCTCTTGAACTTATCTTTTAACTTTAACCTCCAAAGCGTACCCTACAATGGCTACAATAAAGGAATATTTTCAGAAATCATTTCACATCGTTTCGACCACAAAAAAGTCAAGCTTTTAAACGAGACCGAAAGTGGACTAGATAGTTTATTCATGAATTGGGCCCCAACCGAAATCGAACATCAAGTAGGTACTTATACGCCGGCAGAGTTTTTAAGCGACTTAAACTGAGCTTATCTATCCGAGTTTCAGTAAGCCAGCTGTATCAGTAATAACTAAATAGATTATTCGAATCCAATTGGTGGCCCTATTTACTTATTCATTCTATATTTCGATTCCAAAAAATGTTCTGACACAGAACGTCTTATTCGGTTGTCCTTATTCTATTAATATCTAATAATAGAATAAGAACTTTTTGGTTCCCATAATATGGGGCTAAAACTACCTGCGGTGCACGCGCCGCGCGCCGCCACGGCCTCTCGTAAAAAAAGTTTTTTGCCACTAACCAGTTTTGAAACGATTCGACTGTTGGAAGTTTTTTGCAGCCAGTTTTTATATTATATGACAATCCCACATTTCAAGTTGATTAGGGATTATTTTAAGAAGACCTCTGTACGAATGTTTATAGTGTTAAGTACGTAAATTTAAAAAAACCGGTACAGACATCCACTTCAATCGATGACATCACCAAATAAATCTGTCCGTCTGCTGTCGAGGAATCGGAAGGCGGGACTCGCCCGGATCCGGTTGTTAAGCTCAATCGTAACTACATACCTTCTATTTTTATTACGCTCGATGTGGCATAAAAAACTATTTTTAATCATTTCATATGTTCAATGGCGCGTCGAGCGGCATGTCTTAAAACATAAAAACATCCGTAAGTTCATCTGGGTATTTTGGTAACATTCGTTCCACTACACGCCATACATCACATTGAGAAGCTCGTATGTCGGTATTAAATCGCGTTCCTTTGTGAAGTCAACACTTTCTCGTATTAAACCATCAATTCGTCCGGATTCTGGAGAAGCGGCCATCAATTCAGCTAACGCAGACATATTCTGTTTTATAGCATTCGGTCTCTAGTTTCAACAAGTGTCAGAATTATGTTCGTGAGACGTTCCAAAAATGTGGATGATAATGGTCCCACGTGTGACAAATAGGGTGCCTTCTGAACTACTTCAAGTAATTCAACCTCACCTTCTTTTAATTTTATTATATCATTACACTGAACTTGTTTACCATTGGGGTGGACAGAGACTGGATTTCTACCTGCTACGATACTGACACACCTTGCTTCATCTACGTTTATTAACTTCCTCATGCATGCTCATCTGTTTAAAGCGATACATCCCTCACATGCTTCCCATCTCTCGTAAACATAGAACCCTGGTATAGACTCTTTCAATTGTTCTACCTTTTCTCCATCTATCAGAATATTGCACCCTGTCATGAATTCTTCCCTTGTAAAAACCATAACTAATAATACTTATAATGACTTTTATTCCCTTACACCTCAAAGCACTGTAACTTCCCCTCCGATGATGCAAAAATAAATTGATCATCGGCATAGAGGAGAAATTTGACAAATAACCCATTAATTTTATATGTATTACCCTAAGAAATGCAATATACATCGTCTTTATAGGCTAAAAAATCTCGCTCGGATGCATCATGCACTCCCAGGTCTGCTAAGAGACGAGATCCAATTATATAGTTACGTGAAAGGAATAGCTTTTAAAACAATATGATCCCGTCTTTAGCGGCAGTTTTTATACCTTAAGACTTGTTTGAAGATGAAAAGTTTCTAGGCGGTTTGGAGAAGAAAAGTGAGTTCTTAATTAGATATATTTTGTGGATCCTACATGGATATAAGGCCAAACAATGGCACAGGGAATAAAAGTTTTGCTATTATAAGCTCCTGAAAGGTTTCAAAATGATATTAACGACTTTTCGAATTCATGTGTGGATCAGAAATTTAATTAAAAACATCGTGAAGAAACCTGCACACCTGAGAGTGCTCCAAACAGTTCTCGATGGTGTGTGTAGTTCGCCAACCCACACTAGGCCAGCGTGGTGGAATAAGGCCTTAACCTTCTCATACTGAGGAGAGGCCCGTGCCCAGCTGTGGGACAGTAATAGGCTGATGATGATAAACTGTGAGGCTCAATTCCATCAGTTGTTTATCTGTCGGTAGACTGCTCGCGGTGCCGCACGTCTTTTTCGAGCACATTGAACGATACTATGTATTTTAGCAATAAAGATAAAGTTTAAAATGCTGCGTAATTGAAACTGCTCGCCCATCTGCTCGCCGCTTCGCCGCCGGCCGCGGCCGCTGCCATCTTGGTGTCAAATAGTGTGAATTGAGCCTTAGTTTAGGAAAAAAAAACGTGGCCATTCAAATCTTCTTATCCAGATCTTCACCTAACAAAAATATGAAGTAGCTCCTTAAAGTAGGTGCTTGAGGCAAACTTTACGCAATAAAACTCGCTGAACTTTGAGTCGCATGGACTTGGTTTCACATTTATTTTGTTTTGGTTATGCACTCTCTAATGCACACGTTTTAAGTTTGTACATAAATAACTTGAGTCGACTCCCGCGACTGACTTTTGACCTCGCCTTCAGAATACTGGCATTCATTACGATGTTGCCTAATAATAATTATGAACCCTGCGATACTGCGCAATCTACGACGAGTTGTTAAGAATTATCTTTGTTTAAACCAGCTGAATGTAATCTTTATCGACTGAAATATAAAGCAAAAAATATGGGTAGCATCGATAATAAAAATTCTAGAATACAAAACTAGTATGTTTTGCACAAAATAGTTGTTTAACATGAATAAATAAATTAACTATAAGGAAACGACCTTCAGAACAAATGCTAAAGAGACTTCGTTTCTAATTACAAAACTAGCCAAACAAGCAACTGATTTAAGTAGTTAAACATTCAAGCTCAATACTTACGATTGTAAATAGGTAAATCATCAAGATCTGACCACCCAAGAGCCTACTGGCTTTCTTACTTTACGTACTCTGACTGAATAAGCATTAGGTAATGATTAAGCAAGCAAGTTGAAGTGTGTTTGAATCTCCAAATGCTAACTGGAATGAAGTACTGGATTGGAAGATTCGAACTAACTGGTCCATACTAGTTATGGTAATACAGGGATGGTGACGCGTGGCAAAGGTCAGATTACGTGGTGTATAGTCAACTTTATAACGCGCCTGTTGCTATAAGGAGATTATCTTCCGCATTATTTTGAAATTTTGAACTAAATGTGATGACGATGAATTAGAAATGAATGTTTGATTAAATACAAGTTAAACGCAATTTTGTGCAATTACGCATGCGTAGCGAAAACTAAAGATGTTAAATTGTGGAATAAGAATTGGATTTTTTCAGAGTTCACGATAGCTTAGCTGCTAAAGCACTGGTATACTGAACCAGGAGTCGCAGATCCGATCCATACTCGTGCGTGAACTAATTTTTGGTTTGGTTTTGCGTGCCTGCAGATTTTCATTAGTAATTCCACTTTTAAATATCATTGAGTCGATCGAGAATTTGTTTGGTTAGATATCGCACTATTTAACTAATATACAACGAGTATTGAAATAACTAAAAACCTCTTAAGGGAATTAAATCGCGAAAAAAATATCAGCTATTTCCTACATTTTGTCGATTTATCAAAAATCTAATCAAATAATTTAGCCAATCAAAATATCGTGTACAAAGATATTACAATTAATTACAAGTCCGTCATATCTTGTTATGTGAACACATATATGTAGGAAACAGCAGATTTTTTTCGTGATTTCAGGATTGGTCCCATAGCAACATTTGTTCATAATGATGAGTACAATGACCCCATTCCAGGTTTAGTATAAACTAAGAATAAGGCTGATATTATAAATTGACTGGTTTAAGGAAAAAATGTTTTAGAACCGTGAGCCGACCTACTAAACTCACTACAATGGTAATTCAATTGATAGGATCTGCATTAAGTCAGATCAGCAGTCAATGCCAACCATTGAGCCTGTACCTGTCTACGCAAAGGTAGTCTCTATCTATTACGTACGATGCTACAAAAAATACAAAAAAAATACCACAGGTATTGTCTCACTCTTGTTTAAAATTTCATCCAACGACAACGACTCTCTGGATAGTATAGAGCTGAGAGCAGGTGAGAAAAAACAAACAAATTATGCTATAGTCTCGTACTTCTCCATATTTTGTGAAACGTCGTATGAAAATATTATTGCACGCACTCCAATGGATGGGAGTGTGTGATCTTTAAAAATTCAACGAACTTGCCGTATTTTATCATTGTTACTTAATCGTATGAGAACTATGAGAGTATCCGCCTTCGTGATATAGCTGGCAACATGCCCTGGATAGTATAAGAAGAAACCGATCTACAAAATAAGGAGTTACAATATTTAGTGTTGATTCCGATAAAACGTTAGCACAATGTGTTAATTCCGCGAAAATACTAAGGTTTTGGCGAAATTAACACTAGATATTGTGCAAAATTAGAAGTTGCAATATTTAGTGTTAATTCCGCAAAAAGCTAGGTCGTCAAGTTTGAATGCTTGAGTTTCAAAACAAATCCTCTACCATATCTCCCAGATCACTTGCGGTTTGCGCGAACACCACGATATGGTCTGCGAAGCAGGGGTGGCTAAGATATTCTCCTTATTTATTTATATTATATACTTTAAGGCCTTTTTCTTGCAAAATCAGTTTTTCAAGATGCTTTCCAGCACTTCTGCGAATATTTTTAGAGACAGTGGACTTCCTTGCCATGCCTTTCTTTGTATAGGGAACTCTGTACCCTTTTTTTCCAGCTTTCGTGATGCTGGATTTCCGGTATTGAAAATCTCAATACCAAATGAATACCAGTATTACAAAAATCTCCAATACCACTATGCCCTATCTGATGGTAAGTAATCACCACCGCTCATCCGTAACACCAGACATACACTACAATTGTCTATGTTCAACGATAAGAGTTTGATTCTTATTAAGTATTAAATTAGAAATTAATCGATTTTCCAATTAAATAATTTTAAATTGGTACAGTCGATTAAATTGGTGAAAACAAGTAGGTATAATTGGATTAATTAACTAACGAATTTTATGTATGCACATCAATCTACGTGGGCGTTCCGTTCTGTGAATAATCAAAAAAAATTTTGAATGTCAGCTCAAAACTTATCTTTGCTTTGTAAATATTGTAAATAACTCTAAACTGGGGTGTATACTCGTGGAGGCTCTTTTAAGCCTCTACGAGTGTGACGATATTTAATTGATCGTCCGGCGCACCCTGGGCAGTCGCACCCGCTACCAACCTGCTGACTGGCTAATCTTTTGCCCACGGCATGAGCTATTATCATTATGTAGCACATGTCGACACGATAGAAGAAGAAGAATTCTAAACAAAACTTATCTACATGTATATTTGATCACACTAATTCATTTTCATATTAGGAAGTAAATTGGCAAGCGTACGTACGTACCACACGTAACCACATTATAGCCAGTCTGGTGTTTGCTTTCTAGCTTGAAACAACAGTTGATTAGGATAGCTTAAGTAATTACAGTTGTAGCAAGTTTACAACAAACAAGGGAATTAACAAAAACTGGTTAGAAGCGGTACACTGCTACTTAAAAAGTTACGTACAGGACCTATTTTATCAGGGGTGCTGGCCAGAAAACCTCCACGTGTGCCTGAGGGCTGCTTGTCCTTCTGGACACGTCTGGAGGGATCGGCAGTTGTTTGGCCGGTGCATCCTGGGCACGGGCAATAAAATCCTGCCGAGGGATTAACCTTAGGGGGATTTTATTGCCTGTGGCGAATATTCTGGCACGGGGCCCGTTCTGGGCCAGTAGGGAGTTGCTCCACGTGTCCCTCTGATATCAGCAGAGGGCACAGTGGAGGAGCAGGGGCGGGCCCGGTGTGCACTCACCCTGCCACTGGTCAGGCAGCGGGGGGACTGTCTTTCCCTGCCCCCGTCGATCTCGTAACCCCAGGAGTGCCCGCTGAGTAGTGTTCTCGCGCCTCTTTGGACCGAGGGTCTTGGCTTCACCGCCCGGACCGCGAGGAAGAAAACCTCTATAGAAAATTACTGGAGGTAGGGCCTGCGAGCAGCAGACTCGGGGTAGTCTGCTGCCCGACCAGCAGCTGGCGTAGCTGGCACAGCCGGCGTAGTTGGCGCGGCTGGTAAAGGCCCATGAGGTGAAGTGGCGTGCAGTGTTCCGTGTGCGCCACCTAGCAGGGTGCGGCCAAGGTTAGGCCGCACGGGGTGAAGGGGCTCGCCTGCTTGTGGCGGGCCAGGACCTGTCGGGGGTGGTTGTGTGAATACTCACGGGTTCCCACGCCCCCGGCTAAGGTAGTTGAAGGAACACCGTGGTGGTTTTAGTCGGTAAGAGTCCGACACTGGCTCCGCCTACCCCGGGCGGAGTGCGTCCATGAGGATTTCCCCAAGGCAAAAAAAAAAAAAAAGGACCTATTTTATCAGTATTACTTTATTTTACTAAATCTGTGTAATTTTTTGGCATTTTTTATTAACAAAAAATCCTTTCTTAAGTTTTCATTACAAAACTTGCAATTAAGTAATTTATTTTTTCAAAGCCAAGACTGTCGTAGTCTGTACGCGGTCGAAAAAACCAACAAATCTATTTCAGTGTATTCGGCAACAGACTACATCAAATATGGGAAGATTTTATTTGTGTTTAAATATTTGTTCATCATCATCATTTCAGCCGAAAGACGTCCACTGCTGGACATAGGCCTCCCCCAAGCATCGCCACAACGACCGGTCCTGTGCCTTCCGCATCCAGCGGATTCCCGCGACCTTCACCAGGTCGTCGGTCCACCTTGTGGGGGGCCTACCCACGCTGCGCCTTCCAGTACGCGGTCGCCACTCCAGAACTTTACTGCCCCATCGGCCATCCGTTCTGCGAGCAATGTGCCCCGCCCACTGCCACTTAAGTTTGTTAAATATTTGTTAAACTTAGTTAAATTAATATAGAAGTTCGTTTAACCCAATGGGTGTAAAGTATGAAGATTAGGTATTCCAAAGAAATTATTATGGTCGTAAAAACTGTAATTTTAATTTACATGTGAAACCACATTGTTAAGACGCTGACAACAGCCAAATGCCCCAAATAGGCTTCTTTTAAAAACATTTTTAGCTGTATCTATTCAGTTTGTGGCAGTGAAAAAAATATATGTTAATCTTGATCGTATTTTCTGAAACTGTATTATGCCCAAAACACGTTTTCTTGAAGTTTTCTCGATAGAAAAGAAGTGTAAACTAACCTCTTAAAAAATGCTTTAAAGCAAACAGTCTCTATTATTTACTAAATATTATAAATAAAATTAAGAAAACAATTGAGAAAGACAATAATCTAAACATTTGTTGTTTCCGTTTTTCAAATAAGCTTTTAGTTTTTTATTTAAAAATGTTTTTGTTAATTTTCATTCAAGTTGAGCGGCGTATCCGACGTCCCTCGGCTCGTTGCCTCTCTTTCTGTTCTGTACGAAACGACAGTGACCGCAGAGGTCTGATTTTTTGGGTGTTGTCAGCCTCTTAAATGTTTTACAGAAAATTGAGGATATTTACCTATTCTATGATATTAGTAATGACTACACTTTATAACCAGGTACCTTGCAATGTCTTTGTCAGGTACTTACTTACTTTCATTAATATCCGTGGCTAAGGGCCGGTTTTTTGATCCGTAGTAAAAATCGTGTTGACTATTTGTTAATTTGACCATTGGTTAGGACTAACCAATTGTTAAATAGAGTTTACGTTTTTTGATCCCCGTTTAACTATTGGTTTAGATGACTTATGGTTAACTATGTTGCCATTGCAATGAACACTGACATACCCATTGCAGAGTAATTTTACGTAAGGAGTCATTATTTTTTCATGGCAACACTAGCACAGCTTAATGCATTTTGACGGTTATCACGGGCGTTTATTTAAAGGTGGCCTTTGTTGTCAAATTTTAGTTGTTTGTTACGGTTAATTTTGAAAGTTATATTGTGGTGCCTAAGTTTCATCACTGATATTAAAATATCTGTACACCTTCAATTGATTTTGATTTAAGTTTATTATTTTTTAAAGGAGCAATTCATAAAGAAATAAATAAATCCTACTAATATTATAAATGTGAAAGTTTGTGAAGATGTTTGTATGTTTGTTATTCAATCACGCTATAAGGGCTGAACGGATTTGAATGAAATATTGGCATACAGATAGAACATAACACGGATAAAAAAAAAACATATGGGCTTTATTATTATTATATTTTATCTCAGAAATATGAACATTTTCCGAGGTATGCATCCACGCGGGCGAAGCCGCCAGTTGCTTCATGTTTTTTTTTTATTATTTGCATTGAATAATTGAGTATTTTTATGTACTTATCTACATTTAACATTTAATTAGGTATCGTTTGAGTTTAGCAATGGTGAAAAATAGATATGTCTCAATTAATTATTGTTGTCCATGTCATTATAGAAAGTAATATTTTTCTTTCATATCCTGCATCACAATTTCTTCTGATAGAGTATAATTTTTATCTACACAAATTTTATGTTGAATTGTCATGTCCTTTCCATACACCACACAACCAACTTTGAAATCTTACTATAAAAAATTACCGCGTCGTGTCATCGCACTCATCGCAATAAAATGCTTCATTTTGACGCCAAAACATTGTTGCATATGGCCAGTGGTATAAAATTTCGCCGTTATGTCCGAAAAAATAACACAATACACTCAATTTCAATAGAACCACCCGAAACAGCTGCAGGTACAAAGAGTTGACTAGCCGCCATCTTGCTAATCCCTCGACGGAGTCGTGGTTAATTATTATGACCAATGGTTACTTATTTGACCATTGGTCGTGTTAACAACGGATCAAAAAACAGATTTTACTGGAATTTAACCATTTGTTGCTATTTATAACCATTGGTTGCCTTAACAACGGATCAAAAATCCGGCCCTAAGTAGCACCCACGCGGATTGTATGATTTACGAGGTTAAGGTACACTTGCCGCGGTCAGTACGTGGATGGAGGTGACCATTTCGTTGCACATCGAGACCCCTCCTGCCACGGAGAGCACGTTAAGTTGTCGGTCCCGGTTGCCATACGAACATCTATGGCAGTCGTTACGGGTAGTCAGAAGCCCGAAAGTCTAACAACTGATCTAACCTCCTAATGTCGGTATTACCCAGTAACTGGGTTGCGTGGGTCTGATGGCAGTCGCTCCGTGTAAAATACTGATGTTCAGCCGCATCTGGTTAGACTGTAAGCTGACCCCAACATAGTTGGGAAAAGGCTCAGAGGATGACTTATCCACTTTCAGATATTTTATAATGGGGGCGTGGCCTACATGGCTAATATAATATGCCATTAACTCATTAATTTGTCTTGTCTTTTGTCTTATAATTTTTCTTTCTTTTTTTACCTACTTGGCTACTTTGCATTTAGTAATTTTTTAATAATTTTTAGATTGAGTTCGTGTTTTGTGACATATTAATTCAACACTTACCCATTGTATTCAAAACTAACGAGATTCATAACGCGCGTGCGCAAGTCTATGTAATACAATTTGATTCATAGATATCCGTGATTCGCTCCAAAACTGAATAGGTATTGCTTCAAATATTCCTTAGTATGTACCAAAATAAGTATTAAGTAATTTTTTATTTATTTTATAATTTCCATTTATGTGCACTTATTACAAATATAATGTATTTTTTTACATAACAGCTCTGGGTAATTTCTCAAGATGATCGTAGGCATGAATAACAACGCTTCTTCTTTAAAATTTAATCGTGAAGATAAAATTCGTCTCTAATCAAATCTCGGACCGAGCGTTGTGGCGCAACTTGGGAGAGGCCTATGTCCAGCAGTGGACTGCGATAGGCTGAGTTGATTGAACCAAATCTAATTCCGATTTTAAGCTAAGGAAAAATTCACCCCTTAACTTTTTTGTGCCAATCCAACACGGAACAGACGCCGTCCGTCTGGCAAGCAATGGGACATTTTTTCCATCGAAGTTTTTTCTTGCCAAAAACAACAGAACATCGATTTTAACTTAGCACCCGATTCCGTTGCGATTTGGCAAACCTGCCAGCCAGTGACTTCTGCAGAAAGGAAATTGGGAATGTTTAAATAGGACAACTCCTACCATGTTATCATGTTAGTATTTTATTTTATTGTCTTAAGTACTTTAAGTTCTAATAATAACTGCTTCAGCAGATTTAAGTTCTAATAATAACTGCTTCAGCAGACGTATCACTGTTATAGACAAGGGTTTTGTCTACGAAAGAATAGACCAAACGACATGTAAAAGTTCTACAAAATTCTGCAGTGGTCATGCTACGCGGGCTGGTGGCAGTCAGTAGACACAGTAGTCTGAAACTCAGATAAGTGGTCTTACTTTAGTATTTTGTTTTTCTCCAGGTCAGAAAGCAGTTGCTCCGTTAAAAACACATTCAAGCGCGGAAGCCAATTTTTTGGAGGCACAGAAAATGCCTGTCGCATGTCACGCCACCCAGGTAGGTAGCGTGGTTATGTGGGACTCGCACCCACTTAAAACTCTGCCATGTGCCTACCTTTGCCATTAGCGTCCCATCCAGCGCAGCCCACGTTCGTGCCTTGCTCTTCCTCCTTGACTACTCTCTTTCAGCGATATCCGGGCACTCCTGCGACATCACCGCAACTCAAGGGCCGTGCATTGCAGACAACAGACCCTCAGTCTATCATCCACTAGCCTATTTTAGGGTGGCATTGGTTTGCCATAATGACGCCTGCGCCGACCCGTCGCCGTCCTCCTGCGGCGGATCGGATCCGCGTAGGGGTCCTCCTCCCTGACCTGTTCCTTCACTTTCTTCTGCGAGATAACTTCCTCGCAGAAAGATGCAACTGTCTCCCAGGCCCTCCCACGACTGATAAGCCATGGCCCTGACCACGGCCGGTAGTAAGGTCTCCTCCGATTTCTACAGTGAGAGCACGGCGCTGCAAAACACAGGCGGGGCACTACACCAGAGTATGCAAAGCCATGTCTTCACTACAGCCGCACTGGTGACACACGGGAGTAGCCTCCTGTCTCGCCACTTTGTGCAGGTATCTTCCGAGGCAACCATGCCCCGACCACACTTGCACCAGATGGAAGGACAACGTACCATGTTGCCTCCGTACTCATTGCTCAAGGATCAGCTGGATAGCCCTAACAGTCTAATGGCTGGCACTGGGCGTTTCCAGCCTCTCCTTCCATTGCCCCAGTATGGCAGCCTGTGCGTCCCTGCGCCACATCTTCACGAGTTCAGGCAGAGGGCGTCTGACACTTTCCGCCTGATGGTCCGCTCCCTGCCGATAGATCTCAGCGAGCACCTGCGCCTCTAAGTCCCACCGGGGTGACTGCAAGTGCACACGCCACCGCCTCCGCAGATATCCGCGGTAACCGCGTATGACCCTAACTGCCATAACTCTGTGCTGCCTGCGGTGGCGGTGCTGCGGAGCAGAACCTTAGTTTGAGCATTCAGGGACTCCGTCCACACCAGCGCTCCAAAGAATACCATCGATCGCACGCCCCCGTATAGAGTCATCGGCAGGTCACGCTCGTACCACCCAGGTTCGGCAACAGATGGCTAAGGGCAGACGCTGTGCCAATCAGTTTCGGGGCAAGTTGCTCAAAGTGCTCGCTGAAGTTCCACCGTCGGTCTAAGACCAGGCAGGATATTTCATCCGCGACAGTACTATTACCTACGCTGACTTCACCAATGGTGATGTGGGCGACAGCCGGTGGCTGACGTAGGAGCGCATGAAATATCAGGGCTTCCGTTTTTTCAAGCGCGACATTAAAACCCAGTGCTTGGATACGGCCAATTACAAGTGACGCCAAGCGCGGAAGCACAGAAATAGATAGAATGGCCATGTGGGCAGGGCGCGCGTGGCAGCACCATGCACCATAGTGCAGGATATTTCAAAGCCTTTCTCAGCACGCCTTATAACTTGTTTCTATAAATACTGTAACAAAAACCCGCAAAAATGCCTTATTGTGCTGTTTCTAACTGCAGAAACAAAATCTGTAAAGTACATTGGATTAAAATTATTTTTTAAAATATAATGACGTCAAAATGTAGGCGTAGTTTGTTCGGAAAGTTGCCACGCATGAATCGCAAGTAAAATTGTGATTACAACCATTCTATCTATTTCTGTGCGCGGAAGTCTACCTCTACATGGTTGGAAAAAAGCTAGAGTAGACATATGACATCGTACCTACGTATTTTAAATATTAGTAGAGTGTTTCGCTTCTCAAACAATATGTGTAAAAGGATTGAAACTTTCTTTTACCTGTGTTTACGGATTGCGTAAATCCTGAAAGAAGTTCTTGAAAACAAATTTGGCCATTGACAGCGAATATTGGTTGAAATAATTTTAGCTTTAGAGTCACGTAAATAATTCTTTTACTTATTTTTAGTAACGTTACGTTCACATGATTTGTACATTTGGTTATGCTCGTGGTCCTTTCACACAAATGTTAACGAAAAATAATAAAACTAACATGAATAACAGTTAAATCACAATGTAATTCATATTTTTGTAACTTTTTCCGCCGCCAATATTGGAAAAGACTTTTGACTTTAATTGAGTTGGCAATACTGCTGCGGCCGACCGGTAGCGAGTAGCCACTGTCTGTCACATTGACATTGACACTAACAAATTTTGTGCACGATTGAATAAAGTCGCTATATGTCTCTCCACCTGAATAATAATTTTTAATAGAGTTACAGAACTACGTTTTGGTTTTTTGTTACATTACAAACAATCTTTCGTGTGTTCGTGTAATTTACGAAAGGACGTTGATATTTTTAGTTTTATTATTTGTTACGACATAACCTTTTCTTTGTTTACATTACTTTACATTATTATTGTGTTGTGCTCAGTTTGTTATTCTGAAGAAGTTCTGATGGTAGGTACATTGGCGTAGGTACCTACCTACGCCAATGTACAGGGCTTTATTAAAAGCCTCTTAATTGAAAGAATCGTCAGGCAATAAAACTTGTTCAAGGATGAGTTACTGGGTAAGTACCTACTACCTACCTACCTACCTACCTAGCTATAAATCTATAGGTTTGTTTCTCTCTTCAAAACATTTTAATAAAAAGTACCTACATACCTATACCTATCTAGTCAAAAATTGAAAGCAAAGTTTATGCGGGAGAGTTCGTCGTCAAAATACGTCACTTCGGTTAATTGGTTCTGCTTCTCAAACCAGTCTTCAATTATTCAAGAGCGAGTGAGATGAAAGACCCCGGGATGCTCCTGTGGTGACGTCAGCCCACCAATGGAATGACTGATCTGATGAATAAAGTAACCATACGCACAACGTAAAAAAAACATAAAACAACCTCAAAGGACCACAAATAGGGCCCGCGAGACGCACACGAGAACCAAACGAAGTTTTTTTATGAAACACCTTTTTAACACACCTGCAAACTGCACGTGTGTCTGTGTTCTGCATTGGTTTCAAATCGTATAGTCGGACCTAGAGTGTATTAACATTAACAATGCGCGTACAATATTTCCTACTTAGTCATAAAAAGCAAATAAAAAAACTAATGCTTTCCAGCCAACCAAAGTTGCGGATATCGCGTACGCGTACCAGAACTACATAGGTAGGTACCTAAGTAGGTATGAGTTCGCAGAGAAGTGTGAAATGAAAACAACTCACCTTTGTAAAGAAGTTCTGTGCGCGCGCAGGTAAAACACCGAAATCCCACAGGTGAACGTTATCCTCGATTTAAAATTTCGAAGAAAAAAATCTAAACGGTCAACCGGCGTTGTGACTCGCTTCTCCGGTACACTCGTTCGTGCGTTTCTGTTTAGCGACGCACCACGACAAAACTACAACACTGTCACAGTTTGTTTATAAAATTACGAACCACTTATTAATAATTTCGATGACCCGAACTGCGCATGCCCGTGCAACACGCGCCTCTTTCGAATAGGTAAGGTTATGTTTAAGTTGTAAGCACTTCCTTCAGGCTTCACTTCACCGGCACAGGCACTTCACACTAGTTTCCCAGAAGAATCTTATTGGAACAAATCCGTGCGAACTTTTTTCCGATAACGCTTACACACGAATCACTATCGGAGCACTTGTAAAGTTATTCCCACCAGAATTCTTTATTAGTACTACCAGAAACTGACACTGTTGCACCTATTTGACGATCAGCCGGCTCTACCTGCAGCAAACGAAGGCCGTGTACGTATAATAAACACTTAAAAACTCCGGAACCGGTAATAATTTGATTCCGCACGTGAACGTGACACTGTCAAAATACTTTTTTTGTAAACACGGTAACACCAACAACTCACTCATTTACGTTGAAACATCCCATGTCTGTGACGCGGTGAGGTCCGAGTGACAAATAAACGAATAGAAAAGAAAATAAACGAAGAATACTAAAGTCGTCGACTGTGAAGCCGAGCGTCCGACACTCCTGCTGAGCGCTGTACTAAACGCGAGAGGCCGCGCGACCCGCCCCGCCCCGCGGCCCGCACTCGCCCCGCCCGCGCCCTGCGACCCGCGCTACTACACCGTATGAAAATAAAGTAAACGTTGAAAAAATCACAAGTGCACAAGGGAAGAGCAGAGAGCATAGTTCATCCCTCGGTGGTTGTGCAAGTTGTCCGATTGTTTGTTTGTTTGGTAGTTTTACAGAGGCGGCGCGCAGTGCGGGCGGGCCGGGCGGAAGGCATTCAATTAATCTGACAACACGTGCGTGATGCACCCTCCCGCGCTTGCCTTAGGTTATCATACGAATCATTGACTAGCGCCGTTAGTAAGTAAGTAAGTAAATAATTTATTCGCAGAAGATATGGTACATAAGTTCTTAAAAATATAATACATGTGCAATAGCACACCTCGCCTTTAACAGGCATGCGAAAACTTCAGTTTATGCGTCCAGTAGGGCGATTGCGCAACACTCTTACTGCTATTTTAGCTCACTTTTTAACTATTTTCAATAGAAAAAATACTTCAAAGTACCTACCTAAACATGGCATTAAATAATAGGCCTGATGTGACACGTGTCAAAATACTCTATGTAGTGTAAAATTTCTTGAATTTTGAAATTAAATTACACAACATTTACATGATTCTGACATGTGTCAAATCGAAGACATTTTGGCATGTATCAAATTGGGCCTATTTTTTTGTGACAGGTATAACTAATTATTTTACATTATCTGTGTTTTACAACGATAAGAGCACTCACTACACTTACACAAAGTTGAATGAAGGTAGAGTCAGGCCGGTCTATAAGTTGAGAACCGTTATTAATGCATGGAAAGTGCAATGAACGCTGTTATGGTCCCGGGTCCTTAAACGTATGCAAGTAGGCATCCAACTTGCTACTTATTGAATGATTTAACGTAGGTACTTAGGTAATGGAAAATAATTTAGGTTAGGTCTACTTAACTTACTACATTATACTTTAAAAAAAATACAAATTCCACGAATTGTTTGTAACCTTTTTTTTTTTGGGGAAATCCTCATAGACACTATCCACCCGGGGTAGGCAGAGCCAGTGTCGGACTCTTACCGACTAAAACCACCACGGTGTTCCTTCAACTACATAAGCCGGGGGCGTGAGAACCCGTGAGTATTCACACAACCAGCCCCGACAGGTCCTGGCCCACCAGAAGCAGGCGAGCCCCTTCTTCCCGTGCGGCCTAACGTTGGCCGCACCCGCCTAGGCGGCGCACACGGAACACTGCACGCCACCTCACCTCACGGTCCTTTACCAGCTGCGACAACTACGCCAGCTGTGTCAGCTACGCCAGCTACGCCAAATGCGCCAGCTACGCCAACCGCGCCAGCTACGGCAACTGCCCCAGCTACGCCAGCATGCTGCCAGGTCAACATGCCAGCTACGCCAACTGTGCGAGCTACGCCAGCTGTGCCAGCTACCCATGCTGGTCGGGCAGCAGACTACCCCGAGTTTGCTGCTCGCAGGCCCCATCCTCCTTAACTTTTTAAAGAGGTTTTCTTCCTCGCGGTCTCGGCGGTAAAGCCAAGACCCTCGGTCCCAAGAGGCGCGAGAACACTACTCAGCGGGCACTTCTGGGGTGTCGAGATCGACGGGGGCAGGGAAGGACAGTCCCTTCGCTGCCTGCCCAGTAGCAGGGTGAGTGCACACCGGGCCCGCCCGTGCTCCTCCACTGTGCCCTCTGCTGGCTTCAGAAGGGCACGTGGAGTAACTCCCCATTGGCCCACATGGGGCCCCTCCCGTACCAGAATATTCGCCTCAGGCAATAAAATCCCCCGAAGGTTAATCCTTCGAATATTTTTGCCCGTACCCAGGATACACCGGCCTAACAACTGCCGTTCCCTCCAGACGTGTCCAAAGGGACAAGCAGCCGTCAGACACACGTGGAGGTTTTCTGGCCAGCACCTCATTGTTTGTAACCTAAGGTATTCTGTGCTATATTATATATATTAGATTGAGCAAACACCTGGATGTGACTGGTACAGGACCGAAGTAGCTGGCATGCAAGAGTCCAACAGTTAAACTGTAAAAGCTGATTGTGATAATGATGATAGTGTTGCAACAACATTAGTTTTACTTTGAACTAAAGCACATGACTAATTAGTCTGGCCGTCATGGACATCCGTATACAGGAGTCTTTAATACTCAAACCACTACACAGAAATGATTAACCCTTGTTATAATTATTTCGTGAATGTACAAGAGGTCGTTACGGTCAAACATTGCTATCCAACAGATCGTAAGCTTTAGCGATTACACCTACAATTAATGATTGGTAGGAAATGCTATTATTATGGTACCTGGCAAGGGATTTGTAATCGTTCTTCTGGCTTTTTCCCAACTTGAGAGGGCATTGGCAACCGACTCTCTCAACATGGAACACTGACTTCTACGAACCCTATTACTCTGTTTACGCCGCGCCGTCTCACCATCCGTTCGTCTGTCTGTCATAGGTCTATATCTTTTTGTACCGTAATAGGTAGCCAGTTTCATCATCATCATCATCATTTCAGCTGTAAGACGTCCACTGCTGGAAATAGGCCTCCCCCAATGGGAGGGTATATACTATAATCGCCACGCTTGGTAGGCGGGTTGGCGATCGCAGTTGGTTGAATAAATACTCAGAGAACGCTGCTGAGAGGATGGGCTCTGGTGGTAGCCAGTTTAAATCACAGAATATATGTTACTGTGGAGGGGATCGTGCGTCCATGCCTCGGAGAGCACGTTAAGCTGTCGGTTCCGGTCGTCATACGAATATCTGTGGCAGTCGTTACGGGGAGTCAGAAGGCTGAAAGTCTGACAACTGTTTTTACCGCCGAATGTCAGCATTACTCAGTAACTGGGTTGCTCGGGTCTGATGGCAGTCGCTCCGTGTAAAATGTTGATGTTCAGCCGCATCTGGATTCTGGTTAGACTGGAAGCCGACCCCACAATAATGGGAAAACGCGAGGAGGATGATGATGTGTTACTGTGGATTCTACCATGGCAAATGTTAAATATAGAAAAATTTAAACCCAAAAGGGGTCCCGTTTACGGGGGTAAAGTTTTTTATTCCTGCTCTATCTTTAGGACGGTAATCAATGATTTTACACGGTAATACGGTAATACATACAAGCACGGAATACTTGATTTATATTCATTTCCTCTATGCATACAAGCGTCAAACTTTATGTGACTGTAGTGCAAACTATATAGTTAAACAACAAATAATAAAAACAACAAACAACAAATACGCAAATATAAATACATAAACGTACAGTGTTGCATCCATAGAAATAGATAGATAAAATGGTTGTAATCACAATTTTACTTACGATTCATGCGTGGCAACTTTCAAACAAACTACGCCTCCCATATTCACGTCATTAATTTTTAAAAATTTACAAACAAAAACATAACATAACATCACGCCTGTATTCCCCCGAAGGGGTAGGCAGAGGTGTACAATACACCCACATTTCGCCAGTTATGTTATAAGTCCCATGTAATAGGGGGCGAGCCTATTTCCACTAACCGGGCACAAATCCAGACTCTGGGCTGCTACTAAGAATTACTTTAATCAAATGTACTTTACAGCCAGTACTATTAGATATTCTGTGTTACAGCTCTTGTTTCTGCAGTTAGAAACAGCGCAATAGTCATTTATGCGGGTTTTTGTTACAGTATTTACAGAAACAAGTCATATGGCGTACTGAGAAAGGCTTTGAAATGCCCTGCACTCTGGTGCAGAGTGTTGGCACACGCACCCCGCCCACTTTTCCATTCTATCTATCTATTTCTATAGTTGCAACTTTGCTGGACTCTCACAAATATAATCAGTTTCTGAACTAAAGGGTATCAGGTCGTTGGGTGATACGAAGCCCTCAGTGCGCGAGTCCGACTCCCACTTGACTAGTTTTTAGGGTTCTGTACCTAAAGGGTGCCAAATGGGACCCTATTACCCTCGCTACGCTGTCCGTCCGTCCGTCCGTCTGTCTGTCACGGGTCTGTATCTTTTGAACGGTAAGAGGTAGCCGGTTGAAATTTTTTCAGAATATGTTTTGCTATGACTAATATCACGAAAAATATACTAAAAATAAAAAAGTCTAATAACCAATGGGGTCCTACAAGAAACTTCGAAATTAATACATTTTTTTCAACGTTTTTGTTCCTGCTCTATCTTCAAAACGGTAATACATACCAGA
Source organism: Asteroscopus sphinx (assembly GCA_949699075.1). Taxonomy (NCBI): domain Eukaryota; kingdom Metazoa; phylum Arthropoda; class Insecta; order Lepidoptera; family Noctuidae; genus Asteroscopus; species Asteroscopus sphinx. Next base: position 11,381,456 of record OX453006.1, on the reverse strand, counting down.
GTCAGACTTGGTCTGTTTATAGTGCATACTATTTATTTTAGCAAAAAATACTAAAAATAGGACAAATATAGACAAAAAATACTAAAAATTTATATTTCGCGCACGAGGCGTTGATTTCTTTTGATGAACTTTCGTAAATTAAATCAGTTTCTATGGGGTATCAGGTCGATGGGTGGTAGGGAACCCTTACTGCGCGAGTCCTACTCGCAATTGGCCGGTTTTTTTCATTTCTTTGTTATGTATATAAATGAATACTTTTTTTTTTGTACGGAATTTTATTTAAATTTTATAATGTTTTACGGGATTCTTTAATTATGTATTTAATCACCGGACAACAAAAAATTATCGAGCATCGTATCCCATATGCTCGATATACGGGCCACTCAATAAAATTAAGGAACCGGGGTCGTTTACAAAGTGTTAGAGAACTATTGTGTGACAGACAAAGATAGCGTTACTTATCTCTCTCAACTATCTCCCCTTCACCTAATATTTGACAGACACTAGACTGATACCATTAAATTATTCATACTAATACAATGAACAAGCAAGTTCTATTTGCTAGGGGTTCCCACGAAACCGGATTATGCGATTGATATGAAACCTTCGCTATTGATAGCTTAGGTACACATCTAAATTATGGTTTATCTAATGGAATATAAGAAAGAAGTGCAAATATGATAAGACTTCCAGAACGTTGTATCACCTTCACGTGGTACGCCTTGTCACATAGGCTCTTTGATAGATAACGAGATATCAACCAAACCATATTCACTGTTATAATACGAAAACTGGTCTCCCGGTTTAAAACCTACTTCTTCATGACTTTCTTGACCAATTTCTATAGCAAAATTTTGTCACAGAGAGAAGATAACCCACGGGAACAGGTCTTTGCATGACCTTATTCTTAGTTTAAACTAAACCTCTTAAGAGGTCATTGTTCTCATCACTTTGAACTACTTTTACTATGGGACCAACACTGAAATCGCGAAAAAATCGCTGATCCCCCATTTGTGTTCAAATAAATCGACAAAATATAGGGAACAGCTGATATTATTTTCGCGATTTCAGAATTGGTCCCAATCAATCAATCAATCAATTGGTTTATTGCATACATGTTGTAAAAAGATGATAGTAAAAGTTGTTCACAATGATGAGTACAATAACCCCTTAAGAGGTTTAGTATAAACTCAAAATAAGGTGTATATTAATAATTTATTTATTTAATATTTTATGTACAGTCAGCTGCACCAATTGGTTACCCCACTTACGAACAAACTCTCGAACAAGAGAGGTAACCAATTAATGACACTGTGTGTACAAACAAAAACTTAAACAATGTTACTAAAAAAATAGGACCATAAAGTACAAGGGTACTGCTTACCTCGTAAAGATATCTCTTCCTGCAGGTCTTCGATAGGAGAATTGAATACAGGAAAATTAGACTAAAGAGTATAAAAAATATAAACAAGATGACTATACACAAAGACATAAAGACGAAATATAAACTTACAAGCATGATAATATGTACAATGAACTGACAGAATATAAGCAGATATATGGACCTCGGTGAACACCAGTGTCTCCGTGACTCCTCTGTGAGGAGTCCGTACAGTGAGGTAGCTGTCTCTGTAAAATTACTGAAAAAGTTCTTTGTTCAGTATAGTGGCTACGCTGGCCAGAAATTCTATTCTCAAAAGTCAAAATTGCTTAAAGAAACCTTCAGATAAATTCGCGATGAGGGTCAAGGTCAGGGTAAGTCATGAATATCCTATCAGGCACGTACGTAAACAGAAAAGTTTTTGCTCAAGTTTCCACTTTGGAATTCTTTCTACCTGACAGAATATAAGCAGATATATGGACCTCGGTGAACACCAGTGTCTCCGTGACTCCTCTGTGAGGAGTCCGTACAGTGAGGTAGCTGTCTCTGTAAAATTACTGAAAAAGTTCTTTGTTCAGTATAGTGGCTACGCTGGCCAGAAATTCTATTCTCAAAAGTCAAAATTGCTTAAAGAAACCTTCAGATAAATTCGCGATGAGGGTCAAGGTCAGGGTAAGTCATGAATATCCTATCAGGCACGTACGTAAACAGAAAAGTTTTTGCTCAAGTTTCCACTTTGGAATTCTTTCTACCTATCTTTATACTGCATGAGAGCTGTTCAATGTTTACTGACTAAAACAAGTTTACTTAAAATAAAAAAAGTCAGATGGCGGTTCTAAGTTTAAATTAAAAGGATGTAGCATCAGAAGTCATTGTCGTTCGTTGTTCACACTAAAAGATAATCAATATAAGGGCGTTGTTTGAAAATAATTAAAATATAAAAAAAATAACGTTAGCAACATTATTTTATTACCACAACTTTTATGTAGTGGCAACATTCTGGTTCTTATGGATGCCATATTGGTCTGTGCTAAACGGTGTAACGATCTTGTATTTGCTAAATTATTAAATACTAAATACAGTCTATTGCTTAAATTCAACCAGCATTTTTACTGTACAGGCGTCGCCAGCCAATGGGCCACGACCTACGGGGGAAGATGATAAATAGAGGATAATATGAATTGTAGGTAAAATAAATACAATTTGTAAATATTTAATCGTTTACCGAAAATAAAATGTAGTATCATAATTACATAATTTAATTAAATATCATAATCTTCTTGGGTTTTTTTGTGAATTTTCCGACTACATTATTATTAAAATCTTCTTAATTCGAGTCTCGAGGAGGGAAACAGCCTCCCTGCTCCCCATTGGCAACGCCCATGTCAGATGATTGTAACAATACTATATTGTACCACACATTATTTTAAAAGAGTATCGATGGAGTTGCTTGCCGCCTCTTCTCTACCTTTTATAACCATGCAACTAAATTCTCGTGCTTATTTGAAATAAAAACTTTGAATTTTGGAGCATAGTCCATATTAGCTTCTTCTCAATTCATATAACTCTTCAATGCCCGGTTCCATATGAATTGTTTCGCTTACACTAGTACCATTTTTTGTGTCTATGACAGAGCTACTAACTTTTATTACACCAAGATATGCAATAAGGCTTGGCGACCGTAGTTGGTTGAATAAACACTCAGAAAACGCTGCTGCCCATCCTCTGGTGAACCCTTTAGTCGCCTTTTATGATACCCACGAGAAAAGTTAGGGTGGTGCTATTCTTTGTGTCCGGCAACACACGGAAATGTTAAGTTACAAGTGTCTCAATAGCTTAACGCTCGCTAAACTACTGAGGTGGAGGTGGTAGTGGTGTAGTGCTGGAGGCAGTTACCTTTAACCACCACAACTTTTTTTGCGAGGAGCAAACCTTCCAAAGTCTTTTGACCTCCATGGTTTACGGAGGACGAGGTATTTGGGATTTTTACATCACTAATCTAAAACCTCCCCGGTGGCCATTTTCAGCACAAGAAGGGAGACTCTGACTACGTTAGTACTATTAGATGTTCTGTGCTCTGACTCTGACTCTGAATGTTATATGCCTCCGGAGTCTTTTCTGTGCAACGCCTGTAAGTCCCGTCTCAAGACCTGTCTCCCTGTACACTGTACCACCACCTAGGCTCTTGCCGAAATGGTTGTGCATGTCGCAATTGTCATTTAATTTTGTTTCATGCACTCCACTTCATTGTCCTACTACCAGTTTTTAATATCCACTGCAGAATATAGGACCATCAATAGACCGATATATTGAAATGACCGAGAGAAACAACATACATCAGCAGCCCATTATTGCCCTACTGCTGGACACGGGCGTCTTCTCAGAATGAGGCCTTGGTCCACCACGCTAGCCTACTGTAAGTTTGCAGACTACACACATCATCAACACTCCAGGGTGTGCAGGTTTCCTAACGTTGTTTTCCTTCACCGTTATAGCAAGTGCAATGATAATCAAATTCTGATCTGCACATGAAACCAAAAAGTTAGAGGTGTGGGCCGGGTTTGAACTCAAAACCTCCTGCACAAAAGGCAAGCGTTCACTCCCTAGGCTATCACTGCCACTTTATAGGTTAATTATGATTAATTCGCCTTAAGCTGACATCTAACAATATTAGCCCAAATTGTACTACCGATGTCTGCCTGCTCATTGTACTTCACCTAGATAAGTTTATCGCAATCGATAACGTCAAAATAGTTGGGTTCCGAAGAATTTTAATCTCCTAAGATCGCTTTTCATCATCGTCCGTGTAGTTTGCTCTTAAGACTTTAAGCTTTTTATAACTAAGTGAGATCCCTTGATACGCTCATTGTATATTCTATAACGTCATCTCATTATTTTAAACAAGGTCTTTGCGAATGGTTTATTGAAGTTCTAAACTTAAAACTTCGAAAAAATGTGCTTTTCATATTTATGTGTTGAGTAACCTCTGGCCATGAGTACACATGAGCCTCCAATCAGACCAATACAGTAAAGTTTTGTAATAGTTTAATCATCAGACTTCGACGGGGGGTCACAGAATCAATGGATTGATAATTGGAGTAACTATGATATTACTAGCTCACTCAATGGTGGACACCTACTGTTCATGCCTGTGCTCTTATTATAATAATATCGCTTTTGTTAAAATAAATAAAAAATATCAGTTGGCACACTTTGAAGCTGGACGCTGCTGCTCTACCTCAATCAACTCATCCTGTCGCAGTCCACTGCTGGACTTAGGCCTCTACCAAGTTGGGCCATAACACTCGGTCCTCAGCCTTCTGCATCCAGACCCCCCAGCTTCCTTCTTCTGGTCGTCGGTCCACCTGGCTGAAGGGCACCTTACGCTGTGTTTGCCGATTCACAGTCTCCAATCACGTACTCGTCTACTCCAACGGCCATCGGTCCATCAACAGACATGGCCAGCCCACTGCCACTTCAGCTTACAGATCCTACAAGGTACGTCGGTCACGCCGGTTCTTATTCGGATAATTTCGTCTCGTCTCGCTGCTCTACCTTAAATCTTAAATAATTGTATTAAAAACAGACTTTCTAATTAACTATAACGTACTATTATTTGATCTATGCTATAACTTTTACATGGGCTAACTACTTACCTATGCTTTGAAATATCACATTATATTTAGACGACGGCTGTGGTCTAGTAGTTCGAGGGTTGGATTACGAGGTCGTGGGGTCGATTCCCACAGGACAAAAACATTTATGTGATGAACATTAGTGTTTGTGTTGGTCTGGGTGTTTCTTATGTATTATAAGTAAGTGTTTACGAAAAAAAAATGTATATAAGTATTATATCCATTGTCTAGTACCCAAATACTTTGGACTAGGTGCTGTGTAAAATGTCCCAAAATATTTATAAATTGAAAGTTGACTTTATCTTAGAAGGAATAAAAATATAAATCTTTAGGTGCACTCATGCTCACTCGTGAGATGAGCGAAAAGCAGTCAAGCATGAATCAACGTACCTATTAAATGCACTCTATGCACTTTATTCACGCTTTGCGATCACATGTCTTTATTATTGAGAAAGAAATACATAAAATTTTGATGCGAACCCTAATTATTTTTTTAAATGTAATTCAGCTACGAAACTTGGACTGAGGTGATTATTAAACAAATAAAAGAAAGAAAGAAATTAGGAATTTGCAACAAACTAGGGACACAAAAGGAAAAATGTAGATTTATAAAACATGCATGCATGACGAGGTTAATGGACGTAGATGAAGCGAAAGAGGTGTGTCAGGATCGTAGCAGGTGGAAATCCATAGTCTCTGCCTACCCCAATGGGAAACAGGCGTGATAATATGTATATATGTATGTATAAAACATCGTGTGCCCCACGGCTGTGCGGTGCCAAATAGGATAGTTTATTGATAGTTCAGCATATGTCAGGTCACTGGTACCTGACGCTGGTACCAGTAAAACAGTACACACGCTAATATACTTTTGTTCACAATTAATTTAGAGATGGACCCAATCCAAATGTGTAGCAAATTCAGTAAAACTGAAATTCGGATGCTTTTATCGAACATCAGTATTCGGCCCACAGATTTTAAAAATCCGTAATTGGCCGAACAATCGTTTCAAGAACCAACAGAATATTTGACTAGACTAGTAGCCTGCCTGTTTTGCCCTAAAATGAGGTGACTTTTTGAAAACATATGCTGAGTCGAACACATCCTTGATGAATGTCAAATTTAGATACATGTTTTTTTGAACTTTTATCCATCGTTTGGCTAGACAGTTACATAATTAGTTGATGTTTGTTCGATTCTTTTATTTTTTGAAAATCATGCGTTTTAGAGATTTTTCGAATATTTCTCCTTTATTATTTAACTTAGCTATATAAAATATATGCAAGTAGGAAGATAACAAAGTTTATTAAATACTAGCTAGCGGAAATTTGTATAGATTGTTTAGTATTCTTGTAATAAAAAGAAAACTGTTTTGAGATTTACGACATTTACTTCCGCGGTAAAACACGCGAGAATGATTTTCTCGAAAATGAGTTCTATTGCAACTCGCATAAAATTGACGAGAGCGGCCCGTAGTTGCGGTGTGTAAGGGGAGTGCGAGGGTGGGAATTACGTTTTGGGAGCGTCCTCTTAAGTCACAGGTACATCGAATCAGAGTAAGGTTGCCTTTTTTAAGATGCTATGCAACGTGCATCATTACCTTGTAGGTAAGTTCGTGACTTAAATCGAAATCCAATTAGCAATCAAATTAAAATAAGTTGTTATGAAATACATACCTACTACCTACATATAAATAAGAAGTCCCGATGAATTCACGAAACGTATGTAGGTTATTCCGAATATATATATATTATATATTTATATTATATATATATATATATATTTACAAATAAAACCGGCCAAGTGCGAGTCGGACTCGCGCAGTAAGGGTTCCGTACAACCCATCGACCTGATACCCCATAGAAACTGATTTAAATTACGAGAGTTTATCAAAAGACATCAACGCCAGTGCACAAAATATGAATTATTGCATCTCTTTCTTACGCAGGTACCACCACATATTTGTCTAATTTTTTGTATTTTTTGCTAAACTACGTAATATGCACTATAATCTGACCATGCACGTTTGACGCTGGTATGTATTACCGTTTTGAAGATAGAGCAGGAACAAAAACGTTGACAAAAGGCATGTTTTTTGAGGTTTCTTGTACGGTAAAAAAGTTTACTTTGGTTTAAGACTTTTTTTTGTTTTTAGTATTTGTCGTGATACTCCTCATAGCAACACATATTCTGTGAAAATATCAACAAGTTATCTATTACCGTCACAAAGATACAGCCCTGTGACAGACAAACGGATGGACGGACGGACGGACAGCGTAGCTAGTGTAATAGGGTCCCGTTTGGCACCCTTCGGGTACGGAACCCTAAAAAGTGAGGTTGATTTTGGCATGCAATTTTATCGATAAACGATTAAAGTTGCATCGAAACCGGTTCACAAACATATCGATGTTAAGAAGAAATTAATAGTGACCTTGGCCTTAAGGATTGCACTTTAAGATATCTGGTTGTGCACAAGTTATGGGTTTTGAAATCGAAAACCAGTTTTGAGCCACACTAAAGATCTACATCTTTATTACTTGTAAAATTTATAAATACGAAAGTGAGTTTCTCTCTGTCTTTTACCAAATTGATTTTGATGTTTCTTTTTTTAAAGATTTTTTTTGCGTAGAACCACAGATAATATAATACTATATACCTGGTAATGATTTTTTACTATAAAAGATCATTGATACCTGGAGAAGGATGAGGATATAAAGTACTTTAATTTCGGACCGTTAAAATGTTTTAACGAAGTGAAGAGTGGATCCGCGGGTATTCGTAGTTTTCAAATGAACTATTAAAAGCTAAAAATATTGTTTACGTTTTCGGGTTAAGACAGACGGCTAATTGGTTTGCCTTTAATAAATTGACTATCGCTATAAAATAGCAATTTAAAAATTTAAAATTCTTAATGTCTTGAGTGCTGTGTAGTGTATTACAATGTGCAACCATGGGCGAATAAAAAAGACGGATGGAATCTCGCTAAACAATGAGTGAGGCTCGCTTGAAAGTACGGGTACACGCACAGTACGCACACATTCACAACCATAGTAAGTCTCCGCAACAAATCTTGTGTGACGGAAGTCGTTATCGTAGTGTCAAAAATGTGACCAAAAAGTTTCATGAAATCTAAATGTTTAAGCCCGACTACGATAAACTTAAGTAACTTTTAAACATTTTTAAAGTTATACCTTGTTAGAAAATCTATTCCAAACTTTTAACTACACCAAATCCACCAATATTTGCCTTACATATTAGGCCCGTGGCCGGGGCCAACGCTGAAGAATTACGTGTATTGATTCTTTTTTAACTACTTTGTAGAACTTGCTGCATTCGACGACCTCTGTGGTCTAGTGGTTCGAGTGTCGGACTGCTGATAACGAGGTCGTGGGTTCGATTCCCACAGGACATAAATATTTGTGTGATGAACATAAGTGTTTATGTTTGGTCTGGGTGTTGCTTATATATTATAAGTATGTATTTAAAAAAAAAATGTATATAAGTATTATATCCATTGTCTAGTACCCATAGCACCAGCTCTGCTTAGTTTGGGACTAGATAGTGCTGTGTAAAAATGTCCCTAAGATATTTATTTTTATATTTTATTTTTATTCGTAAAGGACACAATCTTTGAGTAAATGGAGCTAAAATTGACCGCCAAATGACATTTTATCGTGTATTTACTAATAGAAAATAGTTTGGTTTTTATAATTCCAAACAATTTTAATGCCATTAAATACAAGCAAAATACATTAGTTCGTAATGTTCGTATAAAATAATTACTACAAAAATAATAAACACGCGATGTTTCACATCACAGTTTTTTCCCATAAAAACGGTGCTCCGTTTACCTATAACTTTTTCGTTTATTTTATACAAAAAATAACTCTTACTCCATTGTCTTCAACTAAGGAAAATCATTACTTACTCTTTACTCTCATATGTATTAACTTGCTTTTATCTACATATCCAAGGGAAATATGGCGAAAGTCGAAGAAAAAATATCCAGCCATTTTTTGCGTCACTTCCTTCTCGTTTCCCTTAAGGGGAAACAGAAGTGTCTAGGCCAGCGGTACTCTAAGTGTGTTCCGCGGAACCCTAGGGTTCCGCGATACCCCTGTAGGGGTTCCGCAAGAATTTAGAAAAAAAAAACAAAACACCTCTCTCTGGTCACTGGTCGAACGTTTTGAATCCGCCCGCCGCGCGTATACTTGTGAGCGCGCAGTCCCTTTGATAAAAGCCGCCTCTGAATTAGACGCTATAGTTGTGAACAAGCGACTTTCGGCTCTATCTTCAAAAGCATAAAGTCGAGATTGTTTACAACGCATTTTTTTGTATTTATATTTTTATTTCCGCTTTTTGTTTATCAAAGGCGCCGACTCGAGTATTTTTGAGAATGTTCGAGTTCGAGTCTAGGACTAAGTATAAAAGCGCTATTATATAAAAAAAGTCGCGCCTCGTCAGTCAGTTGACGATTAGCGTTCGGAGCGATAAGTTCGTACCTACCTACTTACAAGCTGGCTAGCCTGCTGCCTTCTTGTAAGTTCTACTGCCCGCTGTATTCTGATTGTATCAGTTTTGTACATTTCTTCTTTGGACTAAACTTTGTCTCATAAACGCAGTAACGATTGTGCATTATTTTGACCCTACCATCCTGACGTGTAACATTACGTGGGACACTCAGAAAGTTTTGCGAAACTAAAAAAAATTGTTCTATACGTACATATATTTTTATCAAATCTTTTCAAAGTACTTTCCACCAGCCTCTATACAAAGATTCATGCGCCTAAACCAGTTTTCAAAACACTTTTTCCAGTCCGCCGCAGACACCTCGTTTACAGCCTGCTCGAACGCAGCCAGCGCATCTTCCGGCGACGAAAATTGTATCCCTTTGAGCTGATTTTTTATTTTTGGGAATAAAAAGAAGTCACACGGTGCTAGATCAGGGCTGTAAGGAGGGTGACCCAGGAGTTTGACTGGCGTGCTGTCCAGGAAGTCCCTCGTTTTGAGTGCGGTGTGCGCAGGTGCATTGTCGTGGTGGAGCAGTAGCCCGCGGAGCCCTGTGTTTGGTCGCTTGTTGCTTATAACAGAGAAAACTTCTGGCAAACATTTGGTAGTATACCATTCGGCATTAATGCTTCTTTGATCCCGTAAGGGAATTGATACCAAGTGGCCAGTCAAATTAAAAAAGCTAGCGATCAAAATCTAACCCCCGCTTCTAGATCGCTTCACTTTGGTAGGCGTTGGCTCATTTTGAAACACCCAAACAGTCGACTGACGCTTGGTTTCTGGGTCGTATTGATAAATCCAGGACTCATCACCTGTAACGATGTCGTAAACACGCCGAGACGAGCCTGCTTCAAATTTGTTAAGCATATCACGGCACCATTCCACCCGGGCCTGCTTCTGAGCATCGGTGAGGTTGTGCGGCACCCAGCGTGATACTATCCTCCTCACGCGAAGATGGCTGTGTAGAATCTCGTGAACGCTTCCCGATCCAATCTTCAATATGTGTTGAATCTCCTGATATGTAATTCGCCTATTGTCTTGGATTAAATTTTTCACTGCTAGCACGTTTTCTTCGGTAACAGCCGTCAAAGGGCGACCGCTTCTTTCGTCATCCCCCAAAGTTGGTCGACCGCGCTTGAATTCGTTATACCAACGATACACGGTTGCCTTGGAAGGGCCTTCATCCATGAATGCCATTTGAAGTCTATCGTACGATTCATCCGGTTTCAGGCGACACTTGAAATCGTATAAAATCATAGCTCTAAAATGTTCCCGGCGCAGATCCATATTTCAGTGAGACACAATAATTTGAATTAACTCGCAAAAAATGTGGAGGGAAATTTTGAAATTGGAACTTACTTATTTTTACTTATAAATAATCATATTTTCGAAAAACATTATAACTGGCCAGTCTCCCATATATAAAAACTTTTTTTCGCAATACTTTCTGAGGGGCCTGGTATTAATAAAGAAGAATGGAACGTTGGCTTAAAGGTGTTAAACGTGTTGCAACGACATCTTCTAATGACGCTGAATGTTCAAAAGCAGTACGCGCGGAGAATACAGCAATTACCGATCCAGACGATGATGCCACGACGTCAAGCTCCACGGTTTCAAAGACGAAAAAAAGGAAGTATGATGAATCATATATCAGTTTCGGATTTGTTGATTCCAACGGCTCACCTCTCTGCATGTTATGTAGTAAACTGCTTCCTAATAGTTCCATGGCACCTGCCAAATTACGCAGACATTTAGAAACTGTACACCCCGAGTCTAAAGACAAGAATAAATAATTTTTTGTTCGTAAAAAAGAACAGTTATTGGAAAGTCAAAAAAATATGATGCATGTAACACAAACTATCAATGAAAAGGCCACGGAGGCATCATATTTAGTTAGCTATCGCATTGCACAAGCAGGTGAAGCGCACACTATCGCTGAGAATTTAATAAAGCCATGTGTGTTAGACATAACAAAATGTATGCTCGATGAAAAATCTGCAAAGCATCTTTCTACTGTACCGCTATCAAACGATACTGTTTCACGGCGAATCCATGATCTGGCAAGCTACGTCAAACAAGAACTAGTTGCACGTCTACAAAAAACACGATTCGCCTTGCAAATGGATGAGTCAACTGATGTCACTGGTCTGGCTATCTTGCTGGTTATCGTGAGATATCCATATGAACGTTCTTTTGAAGAAGACATGCTTATGTGTTCACCGCTGCCCACAAACACTACCGGGGAAGAAATTTTTAATAAAATAAACATATTTTTTAAAGAAAATAATCTTAGTTGGAACGATTGCATTGACATTTGTACAGATGGGGCCAAGGCGATGACAGGTAAAACAGCAGGAGCAGTATCACGAATAAAAAGTAAAGCGCCTAATTGTAGTTCCAGCCATTGTATTCTGCATAGACAAGCACTTGCGATGAGGCAAATGCCGTCAAATCTAAAATTAGTTATGGATGAAGCGGTAAAAATAATTAATTTTATCAAATCACGACCACTACAATCCCGATTGTTCTCATTATTGTGTGAAGATTATGGCAGCAAACATAAAACACTGCTGCTCCATACAGAAGTGCGATGGCTGTCTCGGGGTAAAACTTTAACAAGGCTATTTGAACTTAGAGCCGAGTTACAAATGTTTCTTTCAGCAGATACAGTTTCTTTTAATTTGAAAGACCGTTTGTATGATAAAACTTGGTTGTTCCGATTGTCTTTTATGGCGGATATCTTTCAAAAACTGAACGAATTGAATTTATCATTGCAAGGTAAACAGACAACAGTGTTCCAGGCCTATAACAAAATAACTGCCTTCAAAAGAAAATTAGATTTTTGGATTATTTGCGTTGGTAAGAGAGAAATAGAAAGCTTTACGTCACTCAGTGAGTTTGTTAGCGATAACGACTCGGAAATGTTTCAAGATGATGTGTTTGAAGAATTGGTCCAATATCTCACTTCGATGCGCGCATCTTTTGTAAAGTATTTTCCCGAAGAACATAATACAAAAATGAAGCTGAATTCATGGATTCATAATCCTTTTTTACCCAACTTGCAAAAGCCCGAAAGTATGTCAAACGAGATATATGAATCTCTTTTAGAAATGTCATCAGACACAAGTATGGAGTCACTGTTCAAAACGACGCCTCTCAACGATTTTTGGTGCAGAATCCGTGATGAATATCCAATGCTTGGCAGAATGGCTCTGAATATTCTTCTCCCGTTCCCAACAACATATTTGTGCGAAACAGGATTCTCAACCTATGCAGCCACGAAAACAAAATATCGCAATAGACTGGACGCCGAACCTGATATGAGACTTCAAATGTCTTCTATCAAACCTGATATCAACCAATTGATGAAAAATAAAAAACAGTTTCATACCTCCCATTAGTTAAGATTTTTTTATTTTTAATATCTTCTATTATTGTACTTGGCATGTGGTTAAAGTAAGTAATAATTAGTAACTGTTACATTGTACTTTTATTATGCTTATATAATAAAGAATACACTTTTAAAAACTATTGTTTTATTGTAGGGTTCCGTCAAGTATTTTGCTTGTCAAAAGGGTTCCGTGACCAAAAAAGTTTGAGAACCGCTGGTCTAGGCTAATTGCGTTAGCTGTTAGCTACAGCTACTAGTATAGCATTTATATTATCTGTGGCTACAGTCAAAGCCGCGTTTATTATGACAAGGATTATAATAGCTGCTTGTCTAGACTAATACCTGTACACAGTAAAAACAGATTTACGGCCAAAATTAATATCCAATCTATCCACGATTTGCCCTACTAGAAATAAGAATTTGACATAAGCTCCATACAAAATACGTCAAATTTCTATCTCTAGTAGGGTAAATCGTGGATAGATTGGATATTAATTTGGCCGTTAGTGAACTTCCAGGTACAATTGCCACAAATCAAATCTGTCTATGATAAAAACTTGACAAAAATTCTTACGTTTACATTTTGCCTTATCTTTAAAACCTACTTAGTTCTTATTTACATCCGAACAATCATCATCCTCCGAGTCTTTTCCCAATTATATTGGGGTCGGCTTCCAGTGTCAGCCAGATGCGGCTGAACATCAGTATTTTACACGGAACGACTGCCATCAGACCCCAGCAACCCAGTTACTGGGTAATACTGACATTCGGAGGAATCGGAGGTTAGACCAGTACAATATACGTAAGTATATCCGAACAATAAATTAGGTATTTTGAAATGAACTTTATATTTTTCGCCAAAAATTTCTTCTGCAACGCACCGATGCTACGTGCGTCCTTTTTTGTTCAAACAAGGTAATACAATACAAATCTTTATTTAACCTCCATAATGCAACATGTGCTTGTTGTACAAATGATTTCACTGCGAATTTTAAAAAACTATTTGTTTACAAACCATACATTCAGACCGGGTTCCCAGAGTAGTGAGCATATCAATCAAATGTACGAGCATCAAGATGTGGAAAATCATAGCATATCTGCATAATAATAATAATCTCTCTATCATATTCTATTAAGGGCCAGTCTTCTTGGAAGGAATACCTAAAGCTCATACAAGAAAATAACTGACGTCACTCGGAAAGCTGCCACGCCGAAGTGGAACTGGGACACATCTGCCGCATGTCAGATGGCCAATGGGTCAAACTTACGAACCAATGAACAACTGGAAAATGGAGATAGCGGGATGAGCTAGATGAAATAATACGAGGAATCTAATCGTTATCTGTAAGAAATTTCTATAAGCGATAAGACCGCCAATTGTATAAGGTACTGTGCTCTTGTTTGTTATAACTTATGTTTTTATTAGGTACTCTATCTATACAATTTTTTGGTGCGATCAATGTATAAATCGATCATAAAGGTTTGCTCAGTAAATCTCTAATTAGATGGTTGACAACTCTCTAAATACGACAGGATATTGTTTATATCCATGTCAGTTACAGTCATTATTCGCACGTCACGGGCAGTAAGAATACCAAAAGTCTGGAAATCGATATCACATTCTTGGACGAATAAAAAAACTTTTTTAATCGTCCGAGATTTCACATTGATTTCAGAAATCAGTCACTTGGTGTGCAATAGAAGAATGGATGAAAATTTATTTAATGGCACAAACAATTAATAAAACCATACATCAAAGTAAAAAAAAACAAAAGCGAGAAGGGCCACAAGCTCATCATGTTGCTAGGTTCATTAGCTATACAGGCACATAATACGCAACGCTAACCGCTTTTCAGCCGTGACCCCATGAGTGCCAAATGCCAGTAAAAAAATGAATAAATAATATTATATGAATACCTATGTTCCGCCACAATAAAATAGTAAAGGCTAGACTCATGATGGCAGTCTAGTTACTCCGAGTTGCTTTATCGCTTCGTAGTAAAAACTGTCAACATAAATGATTTCTTGAAGCTCGTCTTATTCACGGGAGTTTAATATCAGCCTTGCATAACATCACAGTAGGTACAGTCGCGCACAAAGACTTTTATATCAGCTCATCATCATACGCCCATACGCTCGTGCGCTACTGTTTGGTTGCAAGTGTTGCAACTTGCAACTTCATCTTACAAAAGGCATCTTATGAAGGCAACGAGCCAACATTATTAGTAAAAAGTAATCGCGTTTTTATACGAAACTATTACATTTATTATGTCTTGAGCCTCATAAACAGAGATATTTAAACCGTCACGTAATAAAACTGCGAGGTTATTATATTACGTCTTTTATTATAAGTATAACCTACTCTAATTTATGTATGGAATTGTTTTGAAGAAAATTAATATTCGTAAACTAGACTCCTTTGATGTTACGAAAATGTTATCTTTTTTGCTTCAAAATGAGCCTTGTCTGTAATTCTGTACCTGTACTGTGTACAGGTACAGAATCTGTGTGTTCTTTACTGTGTACAGTCAACTGCATGACAGTGGTAACACTTCAATTCGTAAATCGCCCTTACTGCTTACGAAATAAAGATGCTGCTAATGTCAAAGTGTTACCACCGACGTGCGGTCGACCGTACTATAGTATTATATTATCTGTGGTATCTAGTCATGTTTCCGAGTAACATAAGTACCCAACAGTTGAACATCAACACTAATTCTGGTTCAATCTATCAGAGGACCAGGGACCGACATAAAACTGTCTACTGTCACTCAACTATATTGCGTACCCAACGACTTATGGCCTTACCTGTATTTTTTTACCTCAAAAACTCTCGTAAATGTGTCTTCAGTTCAAGTATAGACGCATATTTTAGGACGAAAGTGCCAACTTCCTTTGCTTGAGCAATTTATGCTTAAGAATGACACATAACATTTTAATATAAACTTCTTTGGGATTTGAGTATTTGTATTTGTGCTAAATTGTTCTTGTTATAAAGATGACACGAGAGTTGATGGATTAATGATCAATAACGATAAATCATCAGGGTAGAATACGAGTAGAGCAAGAAAATCCAAGCTAATACAACTATACCTAGGATGAAACAGAATACATTATTTATTATTTTAACGCATTAACGCATGCGGAGCGAAATCTAAAATTTATATAAATCAAGGCATTTGACTTTGATGTGTGGCGGCCGGTACAGGATTAATTTAAAAAAAGTACCCACTCATTGGTTAGCTATCTATCATTTTTCGATTATGGTGGGCATTGCATTCTGAGATACGGAAGTCGAACGTGGTCTCGAGTGATATTATGGCATATAAAGATTGTAAGGCTAATAAAAGTAATTTAACAGTATAAGAGGTCTTATTTTGTATCAGGAAAGAATAATTAACAAGGCATAAATTTAGGACGGAAAAATTCACTCACGAGCAGGATTCGAACCTGCGACTCCTGGTTCGGTACACCAGTGCTTTATCTGCTAAGCTACCGCGAACTTTGTTTGTGGTAACCTCCAATTCCGTCTTTGGGTGAATTTATATCTTTAGATTTTAGCCCGTAGCTTCGCTCCCGTGGTATGTCGAATCCAGGACATAAACCCTGCGTGCCTTTCATCCAAATCCGTGCAGCCGTTTCAGTGTGATTGAATGACAAACAAACAAACATCTATATTTTCGCATTTATAATATAATAATAATATAATTTGTGTTTTCCTAAAGTAGGGATTCAGCTTTCTAAGGAAAAAAACATCAATATATACGTTGACAGAACCATGGTAGTACAGTCGCCTGCATGACAGTGGTAACACGTCAGTTCGAAAACCGCCCTTACTGCTTACGAAATAAAGATGCTGCTAATGTCAAAGTGTTACCACCGACGTGCGGTCGACCGTACATTGCTCTCATTGAATATCCAAGCTTTCATGGTAATGTTTTCGATAAATGTACACAAAAAAGTAGCGCGTGTCACCTAGATGAACTAATTTCAAGCAAATCTGCAACCCCAGTAGTTAATCTTATTATAGGAGTCAACTTAAAACTATCTTAGCAAGGGACATCAAGATATGGCAACGCCGAAAAAACTTACTTATAAAGCTTTTATCAAAATCAACCCTTCGGCAAAAGTCAAACGATAAGCACGGAAAGTAACTTTGAAACCTTTCAATCTCTCACAAATATACGTAACACTAACATTACTAACATTGCATAACCACAAAAGTGTAAAAATAAGTACCTAGTTATGTACAGTCAAGCTAAAAATCAATTATATGTTATATAGTATATAACAGACCTGTCTTATATGAAACTTACATACTGATTCAGCTCCGCTTATAATGGTTTGTTTTTGACATGCGGTTGACTGTACAACTTTGTAAAAAAAAAAAAAAGTTACCTACGTACAGTGGCGTGCATTGGCCTGCTTCACTTGAATTTAATTGTGTTGTAAGTTATTGATTTTTTGATGTAGTAAGATTAATTTAGCATTAATAGGTCTATTTTAAGATAAATAATCATCGTACTCTGAAAAAAAGATAATAACTTACACCACTATTGAATTTGAATGAGGAAAGCAGTAGGTATTGCCTAATTGCCTATATGCAATGCACGCCACTGCCTACGTACTTAATTATTTCGTTCTTAACCTTTAAATATTTTCGTTCCGTGTGGTCCAGCTGCCGAATTGCGTAACTCACTAGCGATCGCAATCATCTGGATTTCAATGTTCATTGCTCCGTTTGTTTTGACAATCCGTGTTATTGGCAACTACGTACCACGCAATGAATGTTGCTTTAATTTCAAAATGAAAGCTAATGTAAAAGTGAATAAATTACACAATTGCCCTACCGGACGTAAAGAAATGCACCAATGTCAATGTCGCCTTTTACGACACCCATGAGAAGATATAGGGTAGTGCAGGTAGTGCAATTCTTTACGTCCGGCACCACATGGAATATAAGTGCTTAAGCCTATTTGAAATAAAAACAATTTGAATTTACAATTTCCCATAGATATTTAGGGCCACTTGTACCAAATTCTATTTAAATAACTTTTAAATTCGTTTAACTAAACATGTTTATCACCTTAAATGAATTTAACATAAACGCATTTAGGGTTGTCTTGTACCAGGCTTCTCAAATGTCAATTTAGTTAAACGAAATTATCGTGTCGGTAAATCAGTTCTCTACGTTCCGTTTGTCGCTTGCGTCATAGTGAAATGAACATTTTATTATAAAACGGGAAAAAAATTCAAAAAGTTTGCTTGTACCGAAACGTATGTCATTATTTTGACGTTTCGCTTGATTCTAGATTGGAAAAAAACCAAAGAAATTGTACAAAAACAAAAAAGCAGTATCTACTTACGCGCGTGTTCGAGGTATTTAATTAGTATTGTTGTTGTGTGTTTTTATTTGTTCTGAAAATGAATTCAAAGAACCTGAAGGATGCCGGAGCGGGATCTCGTAGCAGAGCACCAAATTTTACGAGGGAAGAGCAGGAAATATTTACCAAAGTTATCGAGCCTTACATTCATATAATAGAGTCAAAGAAGACGGACTATTTGAAACAAAGTGACAAACAGAGAGCCTGGGCCAAAATTACTCAAATATTTAATGCTAACACAACCCATTGCTCTAGGACCACCGATAACCTCATCAGTTGCTACAGAAACCTTAAAAGTAGAATGAAAAAGCATCGTTCAGAAGCAAAGATGTTCTTAGAAGGTGAGTAACTTCTAACATTGAAATTATTACAAGACTATTTTCTTACGAACATTAATAACATAATACTTTTTTTACAAAAATTCGTAACTGTATGTATTACAATTATTATAATAAAACGGTACTGTACCAATTGCTAACCTTACTAAACTTTTCCCAGACCCTAGTCACAAGGAAGCCCTCATTACTGCAATAGAAGATAGTGGAAAAGACTGGGCATCAATATCTAAAAGTACGAATGTCCCCATTGAAATTTGTCAGATGGGTTTTGAGGGACTAAAACAAGAAATAAAGAAAAATGAAACGGACCATAAAAAGAAAGTTATGGGTACAGGTACTTAAGATATCAACTATTTTATCATATTAGCAAGTAAATATGTAGTATCTGTTCATAGAAATGCATATTTTTCATTATTTCAGGTGGCGGTCCTCCGGCAAATGAGGATGATCCCTTTAACAGAATTAAAAGGATTATTGAACCTCAAATTGAAGGCTTATTTACCATATATGACAGTGATTCAAAGCTAATGAAGCAATATCAGGAGACTATTCCAGAATTAGATAGAATACAGCCTATTGAAACTGATTACATTAAAAATAATGGTAAGGATTCTTTGATACTTACACACTTTATAATAAAACAATTAGGAGGGTCCTAATTGTTTTATTATCAATATGAATACTAACTTATTTATGCAATACTTTTTGAATAAAAATTTATCTGTTTTTTAGAATCACTCGAAACTGTGCCCGAAGAGAATTTGGTGGTATCAGCACATACTGAAGAAATAGAAATCTCAAAACAAGATGCTGATCAATGTAAGATTTCTATAATTTATATTTTGGAACCTCTATCTATCTTTATCTCTGGTCTATGTCCAGCAGTGGACGTCTTCCGACTGAAATGAATGAATGAATTGGAACCTCTACAATGTTTTATTGAAATAACTGAAAACCTCTTAAAGGGTCATTGTACTCATCAGTATGAACAACCTTTACTATGGGACCATACCTGAAATAGTGAAAAAAACTGCTATTCCCTACATTTGTGTTCATATAAATCGACAAAATGTAGGGGACAGCAGATTTTTTGTTGCGATTTCTGGGTTGGTCGCATAGTAATGTTCATAATGATGAGTACAATTACCCCTTAAGAGGTTTTCATTTCTTTCAATAACTTATTGTATATTATGTAGAAAGCAATGGTTCTTTTCGAAATCCGTTGCAGGATTAATGTATAAACTCGGAAGTGTATTAAAATGTTATTATTATAGATAGGTACTATCTTTGTGTATAAGTACAGGTCTATTCATGCTTAGTTATTGTTCTAGGTAATCTTTGGGAAACACCACAGGGATCCAGAAAAACAGTCAGTAGGACTGATATTTTGAAAAAAAAATTACACTCTGCCTTAAATGTTGGTAAGTAGTTTTTCATCATCATCATCATCATTTCAGCCGAAAGACGTCCACTGCTGGACATAAGCCTCGCCCAAGCATCGTTTTCCATACATTGTAATATTTTTATAATACAATTATTAGTTATTACTGTCATACATAATTTAAAAAACTAATGATGTTTTAGAAAAAGGTGAGAAATTACAAAAGGGGAAGAAAAGTGCCAATGATTCTTTCACCCGGCTGGCAGATGAAAAAATTCATTTAATAAAATTAAATCAAGAGGTAGCAGCAGAAGAATTGAAAGAAAGAAAATTGAATGTGCAGTTAAAAGAAATTGAAATTAATCATAAGAAGAAACTACAGGAATTAGAATTAGATAACCTTTTTAAAGAACACATATTTAAAGAGGAAATGAGACGCAAGGAACTCCAACATATAGATTTAAAAATTAACAAATTAAAAAACACAGAATGAATAAAGTTTTTTTCTATTTATTTTTAAGCTTTTATTTTAGAATATAAAAAATAAAATGAATGTGCTTATTTTTGGTTACAGTAAATAATATTATAGGGAAATGCTGTCATCCTAATCTGAAACAAAAATAGAAAAGTATTAACTATCAATAAATAGTAGAAACCATATACTATTACTTTATTTAAAAATACTGTGAAATAACAAAGTACTGTTTTTGCATTTTATTGTTCAGTGACAATGCATATCTATACAATGTAATGTATTTTAAAGTGTACAATTAACAAATAAGATAGCCCAGTAAATTAGATAGCACAGTTCAGTAACTCATTTAACTCATTGAGCTAACTCGGTTAACTTGGTTAAAGTCAAGTTTTTAGTTTATGTAGACCAGCAATATGGGTACCTCTACCTACTTATAAAATTTTTACTGTAGTTGCACAGTATGGTTGCATTAAATAATAATTATAGCTAGGTACCTTGAAAAATATTGTTCTATAAGAATGGTGCGTTCCAAATTGCGAACACGCTGTTGTGGCTGCATTGCAGGTACATTTATTCTGATTTCTTCTGGGAGAATTGGGTATTCTTCATCCACAGGAGGGACATCTTCCCTTTGTTCTATTGCTAGGTTATGAAGCACAGCTGTTGCAACAATGATACCTGCAAAAAACCATTTTTTTGTAAGTTACAAGTGTTCACATTAAAGCGCATGTCATAACAATAGGAAATACCTGGTATCTTATTGAGATTAACGCTTATTCCTCTAGAAAGGATTGGAAATCGCCTCTTCCATACTCCAAATGCTCTTTCCACTACATTCCTGGTTTTGATTTGTGCTTCCTGGTATAACTGTTCTCCCCTTGTGCGAACATTCCCATCTGGAAGTGGTGTCATCATGGTATGTGTTTGGGCATAACCACTGTCTCCAAGTAAGTATTTATTTGGATATCTGCCCTGAAACAAATATTTATTTTTAACATAACATAACATCACGCCTGTATTTCCCCGAAGGGGTAGGCAGAGATGTATAGTACACCCACATTTCGCCAGTTATGTTATATTTATTTTTATATTTCTTTATTTTAATTTTTTTTAAATAAAGTTAAAAGAACTTTGAACTGGAAACATGTAAATGTAGATTAATATCTGAATACATAATAATATAGTGTTATTGGGTTTCATTTTTTCATTGAAAGTTCTCAGTAGCAGTCCGGAGTCTAGGTTTGTGCCCGTTTGATGGCAATAGGTTCACCCCAAGTTACATAGGACTTATTACATAACTGTCGAATTGTGGGTGTACTATGTAACACCTCTACCTACCCCGTAGGGGTAATATAGGTGTGATTTTATGTTTATGTAATACCTGAATAAAGTTTCTTTTCAGAGCACAATTATCCCAAATATTAGAATCATGGGCGGACCCATGCCATCGTGCAACTATATCCAAAAATGATAGGTTGGCAGCAGCTACACATTGTGTGTTTATTGAAAAATATCCTTTTCGGTTTCGATAAATCTCAGCATTATCTCCACCTAGAAATAAATCAACTACATTAATATTCAGCTCAGTTTACAGTTTTACTAATACCTACTCATAAAATTTGCATAGTATTTACTTACCGGGTGACATTATTCTCACATGAGTGCAATCAATTGCCCCAAGAACCCGAGGAAATCTAGCTATTGCATAATATTCAGCTGCAACATTAGTCTGTTCTTCTGCAGAACTTGGAAATTTAATGTATCTAGAAGAGAGTGAAGCAATAGCATGTGTAACGCGATGTACTATGCGGCATGCCGTAGATTCATGTACGCCGATCATATCTCCACATGTGATCAACTGGCTGCCCGTGGCATAGAATCGCAAGGTACATAACAGCTGGTTCATAGGCGAGACAGCATCATTTCTAAAATAAAATAAGTAATGTAGATTACATTGGTAGAGACTGGTGACCTGACAGAAAACAGTGATTTCTAAGTAAATATACATAAAGTTTAACAAAATGTCTCAGACCAATTAAAAAATATGTACATACCTGTCAGTTTTTCTAATCAATTGCGATATTATTTGTTGTAGTAAATACGTAGTGCTGCTTTTGTTTAGACGAAATCTTCTTACATATTTATCATCGGGAAGACATTCAAATAAATCGTTTCTTTCTAAAACTTGCCGCACAGTAACGGGTCTACTTAAATATTCTATAATTTCTTCATCATCGTCAGAGAATAAATCGGAAAAATCCATATTTATTTAGAAACTACCTCAATTTGCAATAAGTATATCTACCATTGACAGTTGATGACAGATTGCTAAACGCGTTTAGCACCGTTAAATACGATCTGCCGCGTATTTAACTTTGACAGGACTTTAAACGCATTTAGGCCACTAAATAATTTGGTGCAAGAAGAATGTTTGACTTAAATGAGAAATTGTGTTTAAATACAATTTAAACACATTTAAGAACGATGGCGCAAGTGGCCCTTAAAGTACTTTGTGTACTTCAGATATCAGTGAGTTTCCCTTTTAAAAGTTAGGTTGGGAAATGGAAGTTGATGATATAAGCAAATTTTTTTTTTTTTGAGGCGGACAAAATGCCTTACGCATATCACACCATCTGGGGAGGCGTGTGTGTATGTGGGACTCGCACCCACTAAACGCCGTGTGCCTACTCTCGCCTTGGGTGGATGGGCCACGAGGACTGCAGTGCATGGCATTCGCGACCCCCTTCAGGGCCTTCCTCTTTCTTCTTGACTGTCTTTCGGCGATCTCCGGGCACACCTGGGACATCACCGCAACTCAAGGGCCGTGCAAGGCAGACGATAGACCCCCAGTCTATCGTCCACTGGCCCCTTTAGGGTGGCATTAGGTCGCCATAATGACGCCGGCGCCGACCCGTTCTCCTACGGCGGATCGGATCTGCGAAGGTGTCTGTCTCCCTGACCCGCTCCGCCGCTTCCTTCTGCGAGATGAATTCCTCTCAGAAGGAAGCAACTGCCTCCCAGGCACTCCCACTATCAGCCATGGCTCTGACCACGGCTGGTAATGAGAGGTCTCCTCCGATTGCTGCAGTGAGAGCACGGCGCTGCACCACCCAGACGGGGCACTGCACCAGAGTATGAAGGGCCGTGTCACAGTCCAAAGACCAGCACTGGGCGATTCCAGCCTCTCCTTCCATTGCCCCATTATGGCAGCCTGTGTCTCCCTGCACCACATCTTCACGACTTCAGGCATAGGGCGTCTGCCACTTTCCGCCTGGTGGTCCACTCCTTGCCGATAGATTTCGGCGACCACCTGGGTGATAATATAAGCACCTAATTTATCTACAATAACAACAACAACCAGTCAGTTGTACCACTGATGGTATAGATATACCTTACTACTATGAGCTTTAGTGTGGCTTTAGTGTCTGTAGTACATAACACACACATAATAAATAATAAATAAATAAAATATGCCTTTATTGCTGTTTGTTTGCATACTACAGTTTTAACAAAAAAATAAAATTACACTAATAATTTTTTGCTATTGGCATCCGGTTGTCATTCTGGTGTAACAGCTTGTCTCTCGAGAAAGGCCTCCTCTAGTGATTTCCATGCCTCCCTCTCTTTTGCTATTCGGGTCTATGTGGGACCTGCCACCTTTTTGATATCCCATCTACAATGTTGTCGGCCTCGGTTTCGTTTGCCATTTCGTGGACAACACACACATAATAACCACACAAATCACTAGAGTCTGACCGAATTTCGAAAACGTTTTTAGTTTTCGGCCATTTTCGGCCAAAATAATAATTATAGGCAATTTTTATTTCCGAACGACAAAAAAAATATTTTTCGGCCTGTACCGAAAATGATGTAAGCGGTCGTGACATCTACTGTTTGGTTCAGCAGACAGATGCAGTAATGTATACTAAGAAAATTGCTTTTCCTTGCATTATGTATTGTTTTTGAGAAAAATATAAAGATTATTTTCGTATGTTTCAAGTTTTAACATATAAGTACGACCACTAAATCATTAAATTATGTGCTTTAATGATTATAAGATTGATATTTCATGTTTATAATGTTTATAGTTTTTTTTACCTAACAATCGATAGTAAAAGACTTGAGGACTAGAGGACTTTTTCGGTTGGGTTTTCGGCCGAAAATACAGCTTATGTCGAATTCGTCTTCAGCCCATGATAAAAATCCATTTTCGGTCGGTCTCTACAAACCACACATCTCGTTAGGAATCCTCCTTCTCAAGTGACCCACAGACACATGATACCGTGCATGATACCAACGATCGAGTGTAACGTGACATTGAGATCCCAAATTGGCACTTTTGAACGCAATAAAAATGTCTCAAGAAATCGTATATATTATTTAATGTACACTTAGTACGAGAAATATGAGTACTTATTTCAGATTATCTAAGAAGTCATCTTATAGATGATGAATGATTATATAAATCTTGCTTTCGAAAAAAGTTCTCAGTTATCAGAGAGCTTTATGTTTCTAATTTGATAATTCTAAAGTGTGACAACAATAATATTCTATTATATCGCCGAGTCCACAATATTAATATCTGTTCACCGTTTCCCATAAATTTAAACATGAAGCCATAACTTTGTGTGTGCGCGCCTTCTCTTCAAACTCTTGAACAATCTTGAGAACGTACGAGTGTTAGAACCTATAAATTATTTAGGTAAGGTAGTTTAAGTTTTAGCGGGTTTACACATCAATAAATAATCCCCGCGTAGGTGCTTACATACCAGGCAAACTTAATTTATATCCCCCACTCCGGCATGACACCCGTAAGCAAGCACAATACCCGAGTTACGATCCCCCGAGATCAAATTCGTCACCTGCGAAATTGTTTCCACTTTAAAACAATCCGATATCCCATTAAACTGTTCAAATACGCTGACAATTTCGATTGGATTCTATCTACGGGTGACATTATTGCCCAAATTAACGTAGCGATGCACTCGAATGCAACTGCATCAGCGTGTACTGAAATCAGAGCGGGGTATTCATTACGCAATATTTTCCCCCACCCTAGAGAATCGCGATGAAGCGTATATAGAGGGAAAAACGGCGAACTTCGTTTCACAAACAAAGCGCGCGCCTGAAAGGGGCCTGTGAAAAAACATTTTCATTGTGTCTGCGAGTCGCTCGATTTTTAATCTTCCCTCGCGTCCCTCTGTAAGTTTATTGTGAGCTTTGCGAATCAGTTGGCGACCGTCACTGGAACCTACGTTTGTCATCGACTTCTGAATCGCTCACACTGCAGTCCTGACATTCATCCGAGTGAAACGAAGCACTTGAAATCAAAGTGTGCGAAGGAATTTCGTCAAGTCTTTAATAAATGTAGGCCATAACCATAACTTGTAAATTTTAGGACCTCAACTACATAGGCCGGTGTTCATCAACGTTAATTATCTGATTAATCGGCCGATTACATGAAAAATGTACTGGAATTGTGGGTAAACTATCGTTTAACCAGAGAATTATCGTTGGGGAAATAAAGCCTTAGACTGTTTTTAGGGTTCCGTAGTTCCTACAAGGAACCCTTTTTTTTTTTTTTTTGCCGTGGGGAAATCCTCATGGACGCACTCCGCCCGGGGTAGGCGGAGCCAGTGTCGGACTCTTACCGACTAAAACCACCACGGTGTTCCTTCAACTACCTTAGCCGGGGGCGTGGGAACCCGTGAGTATTCACACAACCACCCCCGACAGGTCCTGGCCCGCCACAAGCAGGCGAGCCCCTTCTCCCCGTGCGGCCTAACGTCGGCCGCACCCTCCTAGGTGGCGCACACGGAACACTGCACGCCACCTCACCTCATGGGCCTTTACCAGCTGCGCCAACTACGCCGGCTGTGCCAGCTACGCCAGCTGCTGGTCGGGCAGCAGACTACCCCGAGTCTGCTGCTCGCAGGCCCTACCTCCCGTAATTTTTTATAGAGGTTTTCTTCCTCGCGGTCCGGGCGGTGAAGCCAAGACCCTCGGTCCCAAGAGGCGCGAGAACACTACTCAGCGGGCACTCCTGGGGTTACGAGATCGACGGGGGCAGGGAAAGACAGGCCCCCCGCTGCCTGCCCAGTGGCAGGGTGAGTGCACACCGGGCCCGCCCCTGCTCCTCCACTGTGCCCTCTGCTGATATCAGAGGGACACGTGGAGCAACTCCCTACTGGCCCAGAACGGGCCCCTCCCACGCCAGAATATTCGCCACAGGCAATAAAATCCCCCGAAGGTTAATCCCTCGGCAGGATTTTATTGCCCGTGCCCAGGATGCACCGGCCAAACAACTGCCGATCCCTCCAGACGTGTCCAGAAGGACAAGCAGCCGTCAGGCACACGTGGAGGTTTTCTGGCCAGCACCCCCCTACAAGGAACCCTTATAGTTTCGTCATGTCCGTCCGTCTGTCCGTCTGTCCGTCTGTCCTAATCCTTTACAGCTTAATAACATCTACAGTTATAAACATAAGTAAATGAAATTTTGTTAAAAAATGCTCTAGATATAGATCTCAATTTTAAAAGAATAAAAAAATCTTGATTACGTATTTTAGGGGTGGCGCCCATACATGTGAAATGGAGATGAAATATTTTTTTTCGCTGCACCCCCTCTTTTGGGTTATCATTGAATAGGTCTACTAAAACGAAGGTATTATTTCATACACAAGTTTTTTATCAGGTATACCATCTGCGAAATACAGCCCGCCAAAGTGGCTTGCAATGTGTCCCCACTGCCATTTCTAAACTATGCAACGTAGAAACTTATAATCTTCCACATTGATAGACCTTTATAAAAACTCTCTTTTAAAATTATTTCGAGTATAATGTGATTATAAATTTTTGAGTTATAGTGAGAAAACTACAAAATACTTAAGACGTCCTAGTTCAAAGGTCATTGACCTTAGAGAAAAATGGTACTTGCAAATAATGCTCCTTTATTTACTTTCTAATAGAAAAAATTAAAAAAAGTAACTTTGTGTTATATTGATATGACACACTTCTTAAATTTAGTGCTAGGTGGCGCTGTTTGCAAAAACTAAAATAGCAATGTTTAATATTCGATTTGATTCGTTTATAATTAGACCTACTTAAGGAACCCTATAATACTCGCCTTGAGCGATAAGACCGCCCATTGTACATGTGTTCTATATAAGTCATATATGTTGCTATCTTTGTTATAGTATTCATAATTTAAATTTGATATTTTTTATTTTTTATTAACCTAATATTTACTGTAAGAATTTGTCCTGTTGTAAATTTATTGTATGCCAGTTACGGCAGGTCATAGCAGCACAACAAAATGTATATTTAATATCTTTATTTTACCTATGTACCACAATATAAAATAAATTGAAAATTGAAAATTGAAAAATTATCTTCTTTTGTGTACAATAAAGAGTATTTGTATTGTATTGTATTGTAATACTGAGCATGGCCCGACATGCTCTTGGCCGGTTTTTTTCTTAATTGTCTTATTTGGTAAACAATCTTAGCATGTCTTTTTAATGCAATTCGTCATTAATAATTATTAAAAGACATTACGTTAACAATTTCACACACAAAATAATATTGTTTAACGTGTGTAGAACTTAGTAATTATATTTCATCAGTAGTTATTTGAATAAAGAGACATTCCAAGATTGTTTACTAAAATAAGACAAGAGAGAAAAACCAGACTTTGTATAGGTACTGGAAAAAACTGACTACCTGGATTTATAAATAAAGTTTTAAATTGAGAAATCAATATTATAAAAAAAAAAAATGTCTTGTTTGTAATTTTTTTAGTTTTATTTGTAAAACGACAGTAAAAAATCAGTATTAGTTCTCCAACTTAACTGACACAGTCATTACGTTTGACCCCGAACTTTTATTATAAAAGTGCTAAAACGTGTATGATGGGGTGTGTTATTTACATTCGAGAGGTGCGATATTGCAAAACGCATTAAAATATGTAAATATTTTCTTGAAACTCAACTAATCTATTGTTTACCTACTTAACTTACGAATTGATAAAGGACTGACGAAATGTGCCACACTAATAAAGGGCCTAACTATTCAACTATCAATTCGTACTTCCTAAGGAGGATTCTTATCGACCAGTCTTTTATGAGCTCTATCAGTCGCTGAAACTTTCCCTCCTTCATTGCTTCTCCATCATATTTGTGGTAACTGCGAGGGGAGGGGTGTTCTTTGTAAGCTGGCTGTTACATGTGTGAAAGGCAAGGATCCACATGATGTCCGTCATGTTTTATTCATAGCGTTGAAGACAGCGATGTTGTGACGTGAACACGGCTCCGAGATAGTCATGCATTGATCAGTATTGTTGCCAATTGTTTGGATATACAATACTTTTAGCTATCCCTAAGGAAAACAGATATAAAACTAAAATAACGATAACAAAAATATCTTTTAATCGGTTTTTCTTCAATAGTAATAATTTGAACGCTATCGTCAATAAAAATACAACCGAAAATAACAGTAACTATCGAAAGAGCTATATCAGAATAGTACGTGTGAACTACACCACGTCTCGAGCCAAAGTGTGTCCCACTCTACGGAGCACGATTTCAATTACGTCATGACGTTATTCAACCGGAAGAAGGCGTATTTTATTCTCATTGGCTGAGTGACGTTTACAACGTTTGTCATAAAATCACAACATCCGGCAAATATAAGTCAAATTGTCTCCTTTACTCCAATACGGCCTCTCCTGACTGGGGAACGTCCTCGTTCTCCTATTGTCTTCGTTCCTCTGCCACAGGTTCATCATGATCCAATGACGGCATGGGGCGAGGCTCAGCGTCGCCTGGTAGTATGCACGTAGCTCAGCACCACTCAATGTACCGGAGCATGGTGCGTTTTCAATACTGGCAGCGTCTCGTCTCGGCATTGACTCTCCAAAGCTTCACCTATATTAAAAAGAAATCACACATGTTAGCAAAGCTATAAAAATCTCTTTAGCAACACAGATTGCTAAAGAGAACTCGTAAGACCGCGCAGGCTTACGTGGTGTTGGTTCGTGAGAAAGAAGCACAACGTTAGCGATCTCACAACCCAAGGCTATCGAGGAAGAGCCATAAAGGTTCCTCACAGCCAACATACGAACATTAAGAAAGAGGCACGACGTTAGCGTTTCTTAATAGCGAGAAAGAGGCACTACGTTAGCGTTTCTCATAATAAACAACAAGAGAAAGAGGCACTACGTTAGCGTTTCTCGTAATACACAACAAGAGAAAGAGGCACTACGTTAGCGTTTCTCGTAATACACAACAAGAGAAAGAGGCACTACGTTAGCGTTTCTCGTAATACACAACAAGAGAAAGAGGCACTACGTTAGCGTTTCTCGTAATACACAACAAGAGAAAGAGGCACTACGTTAGCGTTTCTCGTAATACACAACAAGAGAAAGAGGCACTACGTTAGCGTTTCTCGTAATACACAACAAGAGAAAGAGGCACTACGTTAGCGTTTCTCGTAATACACAACAAGAGAAAGAGGCACTACGTTAGCGTTTCTCGTAATACACAACAAGAGAAAGAGGCACTACGTTAGCGTTTCTCGTAATACACAACAAGAGAAAGAGGCACTACGTTAGCGTTTCTTGGCGCAATACATACCAAGCTACTTACTTTCAAAGTAAGTAGAACAGGTCTCAGGAGTGCATTCACCCCGCTATGGCACGATATACTCAGCCGCGGCCTGGGTAGGCTTCCTGTACGAACCTGCTACAATCCAAAGCTCATAGCGGCGGTGGGGCAGGGCCTGCACAACGCGATACGACCCGCGCATACCAGAGTCGAGCTTGCCAGTCACCTGTACCTTTTTAATCACAAAAACAGATGAATCAAGTTCAAAATTACGTGGTGGTTTACGCCCCTGATTGACCAAGGAGTCCTGCTTCTCTTGATTAGCTCTAAGCCGCTCAGACATACTCTGTCTAGTCATATTTCGCAGGGCGCGTTTGGGATGTGATCCCTCTAACGCTTCATCACGTACGAGACGACGGATCAATGAAGTAGCAGCATCAATACCAACCAGAAGGTTCAGCGGAAAATATTGCGTGGTTTTGTGTTTGGTAATGTTCAAAACTACTGCAGACACCACATTATATCTGACCATTCAATCTGATGATAGTTGGACTGAATTCGAATCATATTAAGTACTGTCCTACAATATTGCTCAACCTGTCCATAAGACGAAGATGTACTTGAACACCTAGTTCGGACATCCAATTGAGAAATTCATTACATTGGAACATACGGCCACGATCCGCCACAACTAACTTACCAAATAATGACAGTTACAAGAAGTTTTAGTTCTTTGGCATCCTGTCTGACCATCGGGTATAAAAGGCAAAATTTGAAAAAAACATCGTCAATTACATAACGTTACGTTACGTTTACGTTATAACAATAACCGTAAAAAGAAGAAAGAAAAGGTACACCGCTTTTAGTAAGATGAGCGATACAAGCAGTTTTAGCAGCAAAACCAGCTATGTATCGGCGAAAATAACTGCTCAGACCAAGAAATTGTCATACCTGCTAGACATTCTTAGGCGTAGGTGCTTCAACAAGTGCTTTGAATTTTTGTTGACTCGGCTGTACCTGACATTCACTAATACTTCTCCCCAAGTATTCTATGGTCGTAGCCGAAAATTTGAATTTCTTTAAATTAATTGTAAATCCAGCGTTAATTAGAGTTTGGAGCACCTCGCGGAACGTGGAATCCCGCTGCCATATCAATACTCGTGAACATAAAATATACAGGAGTCACTATTTAGCTTAATTGACATAGTACCAGTAATACAAAAGTTTTCGAACTCGTTAATTATATTGAGCAGTCTTCAAATTCATCACCACAAAGCGTGGTGTTGATAGGCTTTTGTTCATAAAACTCAACCGTTAACACTTGAGAAGTGGGTATTCTAGTAAGGCATTGTTTATTTTGAGTGCAAATATACGTGACACCCTCATGGTTACACATCTACCTCTAATGTAATTTCCTTAAACTCAATCGGCAAAGTTATATAAAAAGAAGACTCGATTTCTTGACTACTTATTCCCTTTAAGACACGAAAATCAGGTTTACGAATGCAATCAAAATGTTTCAACAATGAAGAGGAAATTAATGAAATTGTTGACCCGCTATCAATAAAAAAATCTACGGGGACACCCTGTATAACTGCTACTAAAATATAATTTTCACGAACATTTTTGTTTTCACGACAAAAGTTGACATTGTTTTTGTTGCGTGATTCTGATTTTAATTTTGCAAACATTCCTCAAACTTACGTTTTCTGGAAGCTTGGTTGGTCATCATTACTATTTACGTTCGAAAAATCATGTTTCGATTCCTAACATTTGAGTGCTTTTGTTTATTAGATCTACTACTGCTTGGTTTCACACAAATAGAAAATAATTCGACCAAATCAGAAGGTGACAGTTTAGCATTTGTGGCAGCTGCTCGTATGTAACGCCACGAATAATTATTGCTGTAGTCAGTTCGTCACTCAACCCTTTTACTACACGTAAGCGGAGTAATGAACGACGTGCATAATCAGCATATGTTTGATAGTGATCGGAGATGGTATTCATAACTTCAAATAAAATTTTAGCTACATCAGGTTTTCTAGAACACAACTGCTTGAATTCGAGTTTAAAATTACGCCAACTCCTATCATTTTTACCCACTCGTTGAGCCATGTACGAACGTCACCTTAAACTTAAACAATTGCTGATACGAGAAAGACTTTCGTTATCGCTCCAGTTATTTAAAACTTTCTAACGATCTACCTCCTCGCACCAGGTATCTATGTCATGCAGTTTAGGATCACAGTTAGAGATCATAATCATAATCATAAAAATATTGGTTCGATCTCACCATAGTATTGATGGAACGTATGGCATCCACTATCCTGTCTGTAGTGCTGGACTCCGCGTCACCATCGGCGACATCGCTGACAGACCGCGCTCCAGATGTAAATATCCGCACTGGTGACTGCGACGCCTATTGATTTTCTAACCTCCGCTCGTTCATCGGACGACGGACAAGTAGGGGTGGTAGTAACGGCGACGTCGTTCTTCTCATAGCCTCGGTTAAAGGCGGTGATTCCATCGGTGGTGGTGTAGACAAACGTACATTCTGATTTTCTAACGCTAAATTCGTCGCGACAAAATTACTTTCATCTGCTGTTTTAGCTCGCTATCAGGAGATCTATCACGACAATCATCATAAGCACAATTAGCATCACCATATTTCCACTGCCACGATTAGATATTTCGACTCGGGCTTAACAGGAAATAATCTAAACGCACAACTATGATTTCTAAAAGATTACGTTATGAAACTAGGTAGGTAGGTACTTGCTTTTTCTTTTTTTTTTTTTTTTTAGCTGTGCTAAACACGAGAAAATTAAATCACAGGATGGAAGCCGACCTGAACACAAGTTCAGATCCCAGTTCTGATTTTAGCTATCCCTAAGGAAAACAGATATAAAACTAAAATAACGATAACAAAAATATCTTTTAATCGGTTTTTCTTCAATAGTAATAATTTGAACGCTATCGTCAATAAAAATACAACCGAAAATAACAGTAACTATCGAAAGAGCTATATCAGAATAGTACGTGTGAACTACACCACGTCTCGAGCCAAAGTGTGTCCCACTCTACGGAGCACGATTTCAATTACGTCATGACGTTATTCAACCGGAAGAAGGCGTATTTTATTCTCATTGGCTGAGTGACGTTTACAACGTTTGTCATAAAATCACAACATCCGGCAAATATAAGTCAAATTGTCTCCTTTACTCCAATAATACAATATTGTGAGTTTTGAATGTGTTAGATATCAAACAGTTACATTTATACATTGTTTGAGATATCATCGAGATATTCTTTGATTAATAAAGAAATTCCACACCGCTTACAGTGCTTCACTTCGATGAAAACTAGAGAACTTTGCTCGTTGTTCTAAAAACTCTTTGCTAAGAAATCGGATAGCCGGGTAAAATGTTAATTTAAAAAGTATTCTTAGAAAAGTGTTTAAGTTTACACTCGCTTTACAATTAATAACCAGATTGCGTGCAATGCACTTTTTGTTTAAAGGGGGTCAAGACAAGTGACATTAGTGCTGTAATTTGTTACCCTGCAACCATAAACACGCGGTTTATTTCGTTCCATGCATACTCAATGAACTTAAAACTAAGTCTGCATATCAGTATGTGCAAGTTCGCCTATTATACTTTCAGTAGAGTTGTCTGCCATTTTATTTTACTTGAATTATTTAATGATCTCCTACGTCAGTGTTCTCAAGTTACGGTAAATCATAGGTTTTATTAAAGTTTAGTCCTTCAATAGCATTACAGGAGACCACATACAGTTTATGACCATTTTGCAGTTAGTTTTAGGAAAATTCTAGTCTATATGAATACGCATAACTTCAGCTTCGTAAAAGCGAAAGTATTAAAAAAACTGTCTATTTCAATGTCAAATCAGACTGATGTTTGTGTTTCATCATCATCATAATTTCAGCCAAAAGACGTCTACTGCTGGACATAGGCCTCCCCCAATCAATTTGGGGGGTGGGTATGCCATAATCGCCACGCTTGGCAGGCGGGTTGGCGATCGCAGTTGGTTGGTTAAATACTCAAGTTTGTGTTTACCTTCTATTTATTATTTGTAGTTTAAACTGTAGAATATAATATTTGCGTTACAATTAATTACAATCAAACCAATTTTAATACTTTAAGATATACTCGTAGTAAGCAAAAAAACGAACTTTTTACTTTTCTTGTAATAGAGACTCACTTTGGATTTAGATTTTTATTTAACATTTGCCATAGTAACACAATATATTCTGTGAATATTTCAACTGGTTATCTATTACGGTTAATAAGAACAGCTCTGTGACAGACTAACGGATGCGGACGGACGGACGAACGGAAAGACGGCGCGGCGGCGGCGGCGTATGCATAGTAATAGGGTCCCGTTGGAAACCTTTTGGGTACGGAACCCTAAAACCTGTGGGATTTTTGCGATAAAACATTAGTTCATTAATACCTAAAGAAGAAATTTTTTGTAGTGTATTAAAGAGTTTTATTTGTAATAGTTATTTAACTTTTGTAAACTAAATTTTTAGATATTGATAATGTTTCGTAAAACCAGAATAATAAATTTTTGGTTTTCATCGCCATCTTGTCATTATGTTTTATGACTTTTTAATAACTCTGTGAATTATTTTCAATACATAATCAAATATTTATTCGCAATTTTACGAGTGACCTATGTAAATCAATTATGAAGGCCACTCACATGTCTAATAAATCACGTCATTAACATCGCTTATTTTTTTCATCATCGTGTATCTATGTCCCATAGTAAAACCGATTTTTGCGTGGCAAATAAAAGCGAAAGTCGAGGTCAGAAAATAAACGTTAGGAACCAACAATTTGTAAACTATCTCGTATTTAAACAAACGTTTTTAAACTAACATCTCAAGAGTTATCTTATAAAATAAAACACTCTTACAAACGATTTCTGAAGTGAGTGAAGTCTTTTAACACAAGATCTTAGATAGATAGAGTATTGTTTGCACACCATAAAAATAAAACTATAGTTATAAATGTTATAACAAACATGAGCATACAGTACTAACAATTGGCGGTCTTATCGCTTAAAGCTATTTTTGCTACGAGCTGTATAGGTAAATTCCAAACCTTTTCAAACCTTGAACACTAGACCATCAAACCTATTACTAAAATTAAATCGCATAAATTTCGCCCAGTGGCACTTACGCGGTTCAAGTATTATGAATAAAACATGCCACACTTCTTGCCGCGGCCGGCTATCTGTCTTGCGTTGTAAGGCACCTATCCATTATCCAAGGTGTTATTGTACTTCCTGCCTTATGGCACATCATTTTGTGAACCCCGGAGCCCCCATTGAAGCAGGATTGAGTGTATTGTTAGTATTTTGGTTTATTGTTTCCTTAAGATCCGCGTAACAAAGACTCCTCGTAAGGCGCGTAAGGTGACCCACTCATGAATGTATTTTCATCGCCCACCTTAGACCTGTTTTTATTCGCATGCCTTCACGTCTTGGATAATTCATCCTATAGGTAGGTACTTAATATAGAATGCGGTTTGGAGAATCCTGTGAGTAGCACGACTTATGTTCGCTCTTGCATACTGATCTGAAAATGGAAATAATAATAAGTTGAATTTTAACATGAACAAGTGATGTGCTAAATAATTCATTGATGATTAAAAACCAACTCTGATCTAGTGCTAAAAATAAGCATCGGATTCCAACAGCATGAAGCAGTATTTTACTGCAACTTTATAATAATATACCACTAATCGGCGACCTTTCATAAAAGTTCAAAAAAAGTATTGTCATTTCAACTTCCAAAAAAATCATAATCTACTTAATTTTTTAGGGTTCCGTACCCTAAGGGTGCCAAACGGGACCCTGTTACTCTCGCTACGCTGTCCGTCCGTCCGTCTGTCCGTCACAGGGCTGCATCTTTGTAACGGTAATAGATAACCAGTTGAAATTTTCACAGAATATGTGTTGCTATGATGACTATCACGACAAATACAAAAACTAAAAAAGTCTAAAATCAAAGGGGGTCCCCATAAAAAAATCTCGAAAAAAATGCAATTTTTCAACGCTTTTTCTTCATGCTCTATCTTCATAGTGGTAATACACACACGCTTCAAACTTGGTCAGATTTCAACTTTCATATTCCCTTTTTAACCGACGAAAAAGGAGTTTTTCAATTCGACGGGTATTTTTTTTTTTTTTTTGAGTATTGTTATTATTTTCTTTCGTTAAATATAATCTGCCTATTACAGTCCCACTGCTGGACATGGGCCTCTTCTCAGAATAAGAAAGATTCAGTCCTTAAAATCCACTATGGTGGCCTACTGCAGGATGGCAGACTACACACATCATCGAAAACTTTATGGAGTCCAGATCTGCAGGCTTCACCACAATGTTTCTTTCACTGTTAAAACAAGTAATAATCTGACTCTAATCTGAAAAGCAGTAAAGTTCTGATGGGGCAGTAAAGTTCTGGAGTGGTGACCGCGTACTAGAAGGCGCAGCGTGGGTAGGCCCCCCACAAGGTTGACCGACGACCTGGTGAAGGTAGCGGGAATCCGCTGGATGCGGAAGGTACAGGACTGGTCGTTGTGGCGATGCTTGGGGGAGGTCTATGTCCAGCAGTGGACGTCTTTTGACTGAAATGATGATGATGATGATAAATCTGAAAAGACAGACGTGCAGGCCCAAAGATAATATAATCACTGTGCAGCCCAGCTGCCAAATCGTGTATCCCTCGAGATCATTTTGACAATCAGTCTTATCGGCAACTATGCACCACGCAATCAATATTAATGTAATGTTAAAATGAACGCTATTGTCATTGTGGGTGTTTTACATAATTACCAAGCTAGTTTGAACTCAGACCCTCCTGCGTGGAAGGCATGTGTAAAAATCCCACTCATAAAAATATAGGTAACATTGCAGAGTTGATAGGAAAACTTTCAATAATGTTTATGCTCTAAATGAGATTTTTTGTTTTATGACTTTCAGAAATAAGACAATAAAAACATCTTCCCATGGAAAATTACTCTCAGTTCGTTGAGTTGGTGTGTCAGGTGCAATGATGTTTAAAAGTATCGACATGTCATACCCTAACAAAAAAGTGAAAAAAAGCGGCAGCAAAATACACATAAACTCAATTTACTTTCGGGTCATAATTGGAACACTTTCTGTACACACACGATGGCATTTTTTTTTGTCACCGGTCACGCTCGGCGCCTTCCTTGACGCGGATTAATAGAAAAACGTCCTAATTAGGACGTATTCGAGTCTTCAGATTGCGAGCACAAGTAACATATTTGTACTTTTAAATGGTGTTTATTCTTTCCTTATTTCAAAAAGTCATGAAATAAAACTTGTATGTAATAATCACTTCATTCATTTTAAAAGTTTTTCTATCTGCTGAAATTATAAAATTCTAAATGGTGTATTAAACTCGTATTAATTTATTTGGATACTATGAACATCAAAAAAGCTTGTAAAAATTGCTGCAAAAAGGTAATAGTTGAAACTAATGTCTCTCTTACAATGCTTAAATTATACTTAAAACGAATAGATAAAACATATTTGTGTAGGAATTCACCTAATAGTCTAAATTTACGTTTTATACTTGACTAAGATTTTGGCTACCATACAGGAATTTCAAGAAAACATATAACATTCAGCGCCCAATCTTCACTCCATTCCAAAAGGTGCCATGATATGCACATCGGGGATCGAAAACCCAGTTTACCCGTATCTATTTACGGTAAACACATCAGCATAGATTGTTCGCCAACCGAAACCACACAGCCATTACAAATAAAATTACTACGGAACCACGGCACACCGGCATGGCGGCACTCCGGTTCAAACGCACCGGAATGGATTCACTCAATTTTGCGAAATAAAACATTTTCTTTTTTAAAATTTCGATTGAATTAAGTTTAATTGAATTTCGATAGTGTATGACTTATGAGCCTTTTTGGGTGTAAGTAATTGAATGGTTTTGAGCTTTTGAATAAATTTTGTATTTTGTAGTGTAGTTTTGGTGTGCTGTAATTTTCTAGTAGGTACGTACTTGTGCGCGTGTTACAGGCAAAGTCCGCAGGGTGTGCCGATGAAACAATTTGACATTGCCCACCACTGTTTCAACAATATTGACATTGCCCATTGTAAACCAGGCAAATTTAGATATAAGCTGACTCTGCCCAGACGAGTTGTGCAATGTTAACAATGCCCAGGCAGTGCTGACTCTGCACACCCTGCGAACTTTGCTCTTAACTCATACAATGTATCAAAGAACAAACAGAATATCCTTCGATAGTTTAGTTGTCTACTAGGCTAAAGGTTTACTTGTTCTTGGATACACTGTTGGCAGTGTGATCGTGGTCGTCACTTGGGGGAAGTTAACCAGTACGCTTGTTGCTCTTCTGGTGCACTTAAAAAGGGGACCTTTTGCGAATCATACTTTTCTAAATTCTTTTCTTTAGTTCTGCGACAACTTGACTGACCATTCCTCTGTACAACAAGGTGCTCTACCAGTGGTGGATCGAGGATTTTTATTTGGGGGGGGGGGGGGGCTTGACCCAGCTGAGGGTAGGCTTCGTCAGGATAAACAGTAAACTACAACTGAACTAGATTAAGTACGGATAAGTTATGAAAATTTCCATCCAGATGCTTTCGTGGGGGGCTTAAGCCCCTTAGCCCCCCCCCCCGGATCCGCTACTGTGTGAGGTATCATCAAAGTTTTACAGCCACACTGAAAAAAATCTGTTTGTTAAATTTTGCCTATGTTTTGCTATCTGTAACTTTAAAAAGTGACTACGTAACTGTCAGGTAATTATGTATCCAACATTTTTGTTCTTTAAAGATAAACAATGTGGTGGACTTAGGCTTTAACCTTTTTATTCTGAGACGCGGCCCGTGCCCAGCAGTGGATCAGAATGGGCTGATGATGATGATATGCAAACGATTTTTTTTTTCATTGATTTCAAAAGAATGATCTTCGGAAAACTAGACGCACGGGATGAGCCACCCTATGGTAGACATTCCACCAGTACGCACAAAGTGATTTGCTAAGCTTTATCATGCGTACCGCTAAAGAGTGGAATTCCGTGTGTCCGTGTTTCCGATAAGTATAATCTGGTGGTCTTCGAGGTTTTTGCTGGGCAAGCGTGTACCATCGTTGGCTGCATCACCGCTTAGCATCAGGTGAGGTGGCGGTCAAACGCAAGCCCATTATGAGTAATAATAAACAAAATCAATACTAAATGGCTACGTTACATCCAAACGTCACACTGGTTTCAAATCCTACTGTTATTATTCCCCCGGAACCAACCACAATTTCTTGTATTAACTAAATTAATTAAACTGCTGTTGTTTTTTTTTACTTATTTTGGCCATAGCCAAAATTAATATCCAATCTATCCACGATTTCCCCTACTAGAGATAGAAAGTTGACATAAGCTCCATACAAAATATGTCAAATTTCCAATGAATTTCTATTTCAAGTAGGGTAAATCGTGGGTAGTTAGGATATTAATTTTGGCCGTTAGTAGTAGAGAAATTTATAAGAACAGTAGATTAGTAATATTTGTTTTAATGTATATTTTTATATTCATGCTCTTTTCAGATTCATTGGAAGTAGTAAATATTGATGTCCAATTCCTCTTTCAGTTCTTGAGGTTAAAATAATCATTAATGCTTTCTTCAAAAAATAATTGTGGAGAGTTCAAGATAAAACATATAAACTATAATGCTTACATTTCGAAAGTCTAAGTTGAAAATACTTAAATTACGCATTTATAGCTCTTGATATTTGCTCTATGAAAGCTGAAGAAAGTAAGTTAAATAAACAGCTTTGTGTAGTGCATAAATAAATGAGAGTCAGTACGCAAATACTGGTGACGTAAATGTTTGCGCGTACTCATAAATGCACTCACACTTTCACTGTGAAGATACGCAATAAAGATTAATGTTTAAAACCCACTGTACTTAGTAGACTTTTAATTTTTAAATCGTTTAAAATTATTTACTTATAGACGTGACATAGAGTATTCAAAATTAAAGTTTTTATTCCCATGGGGTCGACAGAAGTGTCTTATTGTAAATCCTCATTTCAACGTGCCTATTGCATTTTTTCGAGCAAAAGTTCTAATTTCTGGCTACTACTGATTGTAATCAAATTCAGAACCTCATGCTTGGTGTATGCCTTTTCAATTAACCTATTTTCGGAACAATCTCATTTTTCATTTTCAAGTATCATTTATTAAAGTTTTAATCAATTACTAACGCCAACCGAGAAACTACTGCATTTTTGCACTCACATTTCCATACTTTGTTCTGTTTCAACAATATTCAAAGAATTCTCCGTTAACACTTTTATTTCTAAGTGTTGATTAATATTTATTGGAGTCAGGAGGGGCAATCCGCACGGGACAAGGTAATTTACGGCGGTGGCCGCCGACAATACCTTATTTACGTTTAAATAAAATACGATCATTGGATTATTGATAAAAAACCTAAGCCTCCGATATTCGCAACACATTTTGTGGAATAATGAAGAGAAATAGTAGTAGTATACAAAAAACGGTTCGTAACTCGTAGGTAAGGTACTTATCTGTTGGATAGTTCTGGTATGCTCATATTATAAGCTGTCGAAAATGTTAGACAGTTAACTCCATAACGTGAAAGCTAATTAATCTAAAGAGAAATAAATGAGAGATAAGTATAATCTGATGGTCTTCAAGGCTTTAGTGAATAGGTTTTTGTTGGACAAGCGTGTGCCATCGTCGACCACACCATCGCTAAGGTGGTGGTCAAACGCAAGCCTATAAGGAGTAAATAAAGCGCTTTGAGAACTCTTTCAAGATGTGCACAGCCAAGTTGTGGAATTCACTGCTGGCATCTGTATTTCCGGGCACTTACAACCCTAAGACTGCCTCGTTGGTCTAGTGGTCGCAAGCGCGACTGCTGAGCGTGGGGTCCTTGGTTCAATTCCCCGGTCGGGCAAAGTGTTATTGGGTTTTTTCATTAGGAAATTCTCATTAGCAGCCCGGAGTATGGATTTGTGCCCGGTTAATGGCAATAGGCTCGGCCCCTATTACATGGGACTATAGTCCATATATATATATATATGTTACATATATATATATGTTATAACATAACTGGCGAAATGTGGGTGCACTATTACACCTCTGCCTACCCCTTCGGGGAAATACAGGTGTGATGTTATGTTATGTTATATGTTATGTTACAACCCTAACGCCTTTAAAGCAAAATCGAATCGAATCGATCAATCGAATTGTGAATCGGCACCTAATAGGTTTGCTCGCTCCATCGTCGACCACATCTTAACAAAGCTGTCTAGATTGCGGTCAAGGGCAGAAATTGTTTTTTTTTTTTTTCATAAAAAATAAACCAATTTAGAGTGATGTACATCGTGCACCTATTAAATTGGAATTTTTCGCGTAAATCGTAAAAGTTAGCTGATTGGAAGATAATTTCTGTTGAGAATTTTTCCTACATTCTCAAGCTAAAAAAACAGTATCGAGACAAAGAAACTGACACTGACACTGGCGCTAGAGGTCGCGGGTTCGATTCCCACACGGAACAAATATTGATGTGATCCCATTATGCCGGTAGTGGGCACCCAGCCATATAGGGTCGATTTCACAGCCTACGAATGAAGTTACACTAATGAGATCGTGACACAAATGATATCCAAATCACACTAATAATGTGCATATTTTTATTGGTTTAAAAATGTAAATTAAGTCTTCTTATGATCAATATTAAAACCTTTGACATCGAAACAACAATTGATCAACTTTTTTACAATTTGTTAACAGTAATCTTCATCAATATAAATAAGGCTAAACTTACTTTGTAAACCAATAAAAATATGCATGCCATTAGCGTGATTTAGATTTCATTTGTGTCATGATCTCATTAGTGTAAAATCATTAGTGGTGCCCAATTTTATGTGAAATCGACCCTATAATTAGTTGTTCCGGTTCTGGGTGTTAGTGCATGTGAGATTTGTGTTTGTAAACTCTCCCACGATACAGGAGAAATCCTAGTGTAGGGGGAAAGTAAAATAAAACTATTTTTTTAAAAACAACACACAAACGCAAAGCAATCATTCTTAATTTTTGTCATGTATCTGGTCTGCTCGACGTCCGTATGTCACTGCAGGGATCCAGCAGAATACCAGCGTCAGGTTTAATACCTGGCACAT
Organism: Asteroscopus sphinx; assembly: GCA_949699075.1. Classification (NCBI taxonomy): domain Eukaryota; kingdom Metazoa; phylum Arthropoda; class Insecta; order Lepidoptera; family Noctuidae; genus Asteroscopus; species Asteroscopus sphinx. The sequence goes on along the minus strand of OX453006.1, from coordinate 11,339,122 downwards.
GCTGAGCTGGACACCCATTTGGTAAAATACTGAGACACATATCACACTTTTTATTGTATTTTTACTTGTATGTCCTGTGTCTTGTTTTTGTACTAAATAAACGTTTTATCTATCTATCTACCTATTATTATTATTTATTAATTTCCAATATACATTGTTCTACACGATTAATGATATTGCCGTACACGAAAACCGCTAAGGACTTATCTGTGTAAGGCGAGTTGTTCATTTTAAACATAAAAAAATCAGGTTATTTTATTTTCTAAGAATATATTATTTATTATACATATAAACAATTTTTAGTGATGTTATGTTATAACAATAGATTAAGAATAGTATGGTTCAGGCGACAAACGCGTTTTGATGCGTTACAAAAAATCTTTTAAATTTGTACTTATAACTTTTCGAACATTTATTGTAAAGGGTTTGCAGATCCTCTGGTAGTTTATTAAGATAGTAGGGAACCACGTAGTTAGCAACTCTCGTCCCGTAGAGGTTATTGGTTTTAGGTAGTACATATTTATTTTTAAGTGAGATAGGTCTTAAGAAACTTGGTCTTTTTATTTCTATTATAAGCTCAGGCTTATTAACTTTCGCTAGTGTAAAATATTCGACCTTGTTGTACACATTCATAACATTACAATATTCAAATAAGTCGTAGTCAATATTTTTATATTTCTTTTTTATATGTTTGGGCGTGATGATTTTTAATATTTTTAATTGTAGTCTATAAATATCTGCCAAATATGTTTGGTAGGTTCTACCATAGCTGTTTAGTCCATAATTGATAACAGAGTCTGCCAAGGCCATGTATAGCATTCTAAGTATTTTATAGGGTAGTTTTTATTTTAAAATGCTTAGCTTACCCACAACAGACCTCAGTTTGTTGCACACGTAGTCTTTATGCGGTTGCCAACAGAATCGGCTATCAATTATTAGGCCAATATACATATGGTTTTCAACTACTTCTAATATTGGACATTGACAGGTATCAGCTGGTCTATGCAGGCAAGAGTGTTCATCAGCTTTAATCGCCGGTGTACCTAGTGGTGCTTTTATTGTGGGATGAACGTATATGAACAATTTTTGTTTTTGATGCATTAATGACAAAACCAACGTCATGGGCCCATTTACACAATTGGTCGAAGTTAAGTTGAAGAGATTTCTGACCTACATTATATTATTCGGTCTATAAAGCGAAAAATAATCATTATAAGAAAATGCAACTTTCTCAAACTGTCAGTAGTTATATAAAATTACAGACCATTATGTATAAGACATTTGGTTAGAAATTTAATAGTACATTATGATACAAGTGAGCTAAGTTGACTATTATACTCGAGGCTGGATTGCAGCCCGAGCCGAAGGCGAGGGCGTAATGGAGCCGAGAGTATAATAGTCAATGCTCACGCGTGTCATACGACGTTTTTCAACACACTTGCGAGGAAAAAAATATACACGCATTTTAGACAAACATTGAATTTGTGAAAAATGGCGCGTGGATTACTGTAATCGCACGGTAATATACAGCTATGCGCGCGCAGGTGGTCGAAGGAAACCGTCAAACAGCCTAATCTAAAAAATATGATAAATTGTTTTTTTTATTTATAACACAAATTAATGTTAATTTGTTGACAAAAATAAATAATTTGATGAAATGAAATGTTTATTTATCATATTTTAATTAATACAGCTGATTTATTCCCAAAAATGTTTAACTTTGTTCAGGCATAAAAACTCTTTGCTGCGATTTAAAAATAAACTGTAAAGTAAAAAGCACTAGTGCGATAATATAATGCAAAAAGCACTCGTGCGTTATAAGGTACATTATGAACTTAAAAGCGGTGCAATAAGAGCCACTTTACGAGCAAGTGTGTTGAAAAAATATTAACTGAACGATTTCAGATATCTGTTACAAGATAAATGGAATGTTAAACGCAATCATCGTTCCGATAAAAATAAGGAAGTATCGGTTCCACTGTTATCACGGTAGGAAATGAAAATATTAACTTGAGAATCTAACCAGCTGTCCTTTTACCGATTATTATAACCAAGGGGAATAAGTGAAACACTTTCAGAATACACTTCGTAACAAGGGAAGCCGCTCTCTTTTCGTGGGTGTCATAATATAAGGGGTAATATTATTTAAACACACTTGCTCGTAAAGTGTCTCTTATTGCATCGCTTTTAGTTTCATAATGCAGCTTTAATTTTAGGCTGTTTGGCGGTTTCCTTCGACCTGCACGCACATAGCTGTACGTCACCGTGCGATTACAGTAATCCGCGCACCATTTTTCACAAATTCAATATTTGTCTAAAATATGTGTATGTTTTTTACCTCGCAAGTGTGTTGAAAAACGTCGTATGAGACGCGTGAGCATTGACTATTATACTCTCGGCTCCATTACGCCCTCGCCTTCGGCTCGGGCTGCAATCCTGCCAAACTTAGCTCACTTGTATCATAATGTACTATTCTCACAGTCAATGGTAAAAAGTAGAGTACATAAATCGTGAAAAAATTAAATTCTCTGTTTTTTTCATTTGTTGTGTAATCTACTATTTTGTTTTTACAAACATATTTTTTTTTAATCGTAATGTTGGTATCAAATGTCTTTCCGGTTCAAAAGTAATACATTTTTTGACCACTTGCTAGCATCCGATTTAGATGTAGGCCCCCTGTAGGCATAACTATGTAAGAACGTTGAAAATGAAATTAATGTTACCATAAAGCTGGTCTGATAATGGAGCCAGAAGAAAAGGCTTGCTTAAAGAAAAATATGTAATTATTTTTATTAATTTTACAGCCAATATAAAACAAACACGTACGTGTAGGTATTTCAGATTCAAAAGCATGTGACGTACACAAGCGTCAACGGCTAGTATTGGTTCGTAGATTTCGCTTCATGAATGGCTTATTGGAAAAGGATTATTTTCTCAAACAACAGGACAATAAAATTGACTGTTCATTGAATAGCTGAAAAACACCTTAATCCTGTATGCATATATGGATACCCAATATTATAAGTGTAGTTATGCAACGTTATTATTATAAATACTAGCTAGTGTAGGACTATGATTGGACGTAGCTTAGCAGAAATGATCCAATCCACAATACATACAGCATACAGTCTTAACTAGGATCGTTTCTGAAAACTTTTAAGTAACTTGTTTCGTTGTCTGTCTGTTTGTCTATCTGCTACAATGTTGCATCTAAATTTTGAGCCAGTTCTCGTAACACAAGCGGGTAAAATTTTTGCAATATGTAATTCTGGTATCAAAAAATAATATTAAATTAAATATTTTTAAATTAAATTGAATATTTTTGGGACATTTTTACACAGCACCATCTAGTCCCAAACTAAGCAGAGCTTGTACTATCTAGACAATAATGGGTGGTTGGATATTTGTTAATATGTGGATCCTTTCTGCTAAACTACGTCTAATTAATCAATCAATCAATACGGCTTATCGCAGTCAACCGCTGAACATACCCACATCTACCCCAACTAATTTCCCTAGGATAGGTAACCAAATTGATTAATTCTGTTTTTCTTTCATTCTAACATCATTAGCATTAAAATGGAGATGAGAGGATTATATTTTAATCCTAATTTACATTTTATTACAGTAGAATGTAAAGTTGAGCCTGTTGAGCCTAACGTATAATTAAAATGTTACTATTTTAGTGCGCGTTGTTGCATAAATACGCTTGTTTTTATGAAATAATAATTATACGTTACGTTACGTTTTTTTTACTAAAGGGGTAGACAGTACTGTAGGTATTTTCCCATATAACTATTGATGTTAATCATCCTATGGAATATGGGGTACATATACATATAGCAATTTTTCGGGTACAATTCGCCTACAGAAAAATCCAATGAAATTTTAACCTACCAGGAATCGAATATAGGACCCTGATCAGCAGCCTTGCAGGCATCCGATGAGATCAACACTTTCAACATTAACATGATCAGTATTGTCTACATGATTTCAAGGATAACCTCATTTTGTTATGTCCATTAAAACAATCGCTAATGTTGACATATTTTATTTCTTTCGTCACAATGTAGACTGTTATAGACTACTGACTTGTTCTAATCAGCTTCGAGAATTATTTTAGTAATAATACACGATATTCATACAAAGTTATGAGTCCTGTGAATCTACTTGGCAGAATTCAAAATATTAGTACATATACGGAATCAACTAAATAGAGGCATAATATATAATAATAATGTTATAATTTCTTAGGTTTTCGCGATCACTACACATTATAACAAAACAAGTTTAACCAGATTATATCGCGCATATTATTTAGATTGGTTTCCTGACGTTTCGAAAGCTTTGCAGCGTTCGTGGTCACAGGAAGACAAGCGTCTTTACAGATATTTCTAAAATTTTATTTTAATCTACCGTACAATTTTTATTAATTAAAATCGTTTCGATGCACGCAATCAAGATCCAATAATCAAGTCCCAAACAGCACGCAACACTGTAAAAGACAATGACATTGCGAGTGATTACTGCGTGCATCGAAACGATTTTAATTAATAAAAATTGTACGGAAGATTAAAGTTTTTTTTTTGAAATATCAGTAAAGACGCTTGTCATCTTAGTCTTCCTGCGACCACGAACGCTGCAAAGCTTTCGAAACGTCAGGAAACCAATCTAAATAATATACGCGATATAATCCGGTTAAACTTGTTTTATTATAATAATAATGTTATTCCAGTCTAGGCTTTTATTCCCCTACGGGGACTACAGGTGTGATATAATGTGTGTGTAATGTAACAACGTTACTTTTTGCTAACGCAAATTGAGAAACTAGTTTGTTCAGAATCACTAGGAGAATCGATTGGGATAGTTTTATACCACGTTACACATTAACAAAAAACAATTAAACTTTGTTATTATGGTTAAATTAATAAATAATCTATATCTTCTCATGGGTGTCGTAAAAGGCGACTAAGGGATTCACCAGAGGATGGGCAGCAGCGTTCTCTGAGTATTTTACCAACCTACTGCGATCGCCAAACCGCCTGCCAAGCGTGGTGATTATGGCATATCCCCCCTATTGGGGGCCTATATCCAGCAGTGGACGTCTTTTGGCTGAAATGATGATGATGATGATGAGATAAAAGATAAAGATAATGTATTTATCAAACATGCGTTTACATACAAATCTAGCATACTAAATGTAATAATAAAAGAAGCACGTATATATATGTTTTGCCTACAAGGCGTACAAATTAATAACATTTAACAAAAATATGTAAACATAATAATGAATGTTCGTATATAATCAATAATTTAATAACGCAATTGTAATCATATTCAAGATATTAAACAAATATTATCATCGAAATTCATGTCAAATCATATCAGTTAATAATCATAATTATTATTAATAAAAAATATCCTAAAATACCTACATATCAAATAAGATGGCCTGGGTTCATTGTGCTTACCACGGAACCGGAAAAAGTATATAACACAACGACAACAAACCACCTATCCAAACCTACTAAACCTATCAATGAACCATCCCACCAAATAATAGCCAAGAAGAACTAACTGACAAACAAAAAACAAACAAGCACCAATGTTGATAGAGCCACAAGACTATTAACGCAAATACATAATGAATAATGGATGGTTACTGTTAAAGCTCGGAATAAAATAATAAGATGGACGGAGCGCGTAGAACTAGTGACTGAAGCATGAAGTCAGAAAAAGAAATACTAAATAGCAAAGGAGTACCTACAATTCTGCCAGCAGTGCTTCGCGAGTCACGATTTTGGAGCGTCAATCTTATTCTTTTGGTCTGAGGATTAGACGTAGGGTTACGATATCGAAACGAAAATCGATACTGTACTCGATCCCAGTATCGCAACAAAAGTATCGATGCCAAGTTAAATATCGAAACAAATGTATCGATTCCATGAGGTATCGAATACTTTTGCAAACTTTAACTAGACTATGCCCGCGGCTTCGCTTCCGTGTTTTTTTTTCTTAAAATATGTACCAGTGTTTAAGTCTAATCATTAGTAGATTTTGGGTGGTGCTCGAACAAACAAACAAACTAATATTTAAAGTTTTAGATAACATAACATAAAATAACATCACACCTGTATTTCCCCGAAGGGGTAGGCAGAGGTGTATAGTACACCCACATTTCGCCAGTTATATTATAGTCCCATGTAATAGGGGGCGAGCCTATTGCCATTAACCGGGCACAAATCCATACTTCGGGCTGCTACTGAGAATTTTCTAATAAAAAAACCCAATAACACTTTGCCCGACTCGGGAATCGAACCCAGGACCCCACGCTCAGCAGTCGCGCTTGCGACCACTAGACCAACAAGGCAGTGTAATAATACACATTACAGTTTTATAATACATATTTAAGAGGATTTGGGAGGAATAAAACAAGAATAATGATAATAAAATTCCGGGCTGGCCCTGATCACATTTCATTACAAAAATACTCGGTATCGAAACGAAAGTATCGATACCAATGAGGAATCGATAATTTTTCCGTATCCCTAATTAGACGCACGCTCCCAATCGCGGCTTGCGAACACTGCGGACGGAATAGTAGGTACTCCTTTGCTATATAGTATTCCTTTTGTCTGGCTTCAATCACTAGATTCAAGGTTCTGGATTCAATCACTAGATTCACGCGCTCCGTCTATCTTAGTCTTTTGGTCTGAGTGTGAAAGGTATTGCAATTATACTAAGTTTCCACCGGCCGAACTTACGAACAGTTCGCCTTGGCTAATTGATCAGATCTATTATTCAACGTTGAAAGTTCTCGAGGTGTTCAGTTTCCTCCTGTCACAGTTCCATGAATTTATTATTATTGAATCATCTATTTTATTTAAATAATCATATTACCTACAGTGGAGAGGAGAAAAACAGGGATTACCATGTCCTAGACAAACGACTTTGACTTAGACTTAGGTCACAGATTAGATAATTACTACGAAATTAAAAGTTATAATAGAAAAAGCAAAAAAAAAACCATATCAAATCAAATCATCGCAATACTTTAAATGCTTATTCAATGAAATGTATTTTTCATCCCCCCATCTCGGAATGAGTATTTTTGCACTTCGATATCTGAGTGCAAAAGCCGTTTTTATCTGCTAGAGGATAAAGTAAATTGAATTTAGAACATCGTGTGCACTAAGTTTGTGAATTCAAAACATCATTAAACCTATTTACGTATCCCTCCATGCTGCCGAATTTATCATACGACCTTTTTTAATTTCTTAAAAACTCAGACTTGGAACCTTCTTGGTGTACTTTTTTTTTAATTTGCTTTGCGCGCGCTGTTTTCTTTTCACGTCATATTGTTAAAACCTTAGGTTAAAGTTAAAAACAAGAAACTTGAAAACAAGTGAAAAACCTAAAATGAGTGTTTCTAGCGACGAGGAAGTTTATTTGACGCCAACATAATTGACTGAAACGGTTAATAATGCGCAAATGAGCTTTCTCCCTCAACAATCACGCGAGAAGTATTTGAAACAGTACGATATACAGACTGATATACAGGTACACCTAGTTTGGGATTCAGAGGCTTCAATAAGTTATTGTAAAATATATTTTGGTCAATAAAGATTTTATTTATTATTTATTATTATTATATAAAAAATAAAATAAAATAAATATCTTCGGGACATTTTTTCACATCACCATCTAGTCCCAAACTAAGCAGAGCTTGTGATATGGGTACTAGACAATAGATATAATACTTACATACTTTTTTTTTATTGTGATATGTTTAACACATGGCGACTAGCTAAAGGAGCCAAAACTTTCTCAGAAAACGTTTTGCTCATTTACGCCAAGGGAATCCTATGAATCGGTACAACTATTAAGTATGACAGATAGTTTACCGAAAAACAGTACACAAGTCACTAACACAGTACCTAACAAAAATATTACACTCAAGTAACTGTAGCAACGTTACTTTCAATTTTTCTTAATTATACCTAAGTATTATTTGTTATATATAATTTAAAGTTTATTCTGTAATACTTACCTATCATAATGTAGTAGTTAATACCTAATCTGAAATAAAAGTATCTTATGATTGTAAATGTTTTTATTTGCATTTAGTCATTTCCTTGCTGAGGTGGGATGAAAAATTACGTGTTGCACTCTAGTGCAAAGATTTTTCACTTTGTGCTCTTTTGATTCCCTCGCTAAGGCTCAGGATTCTAATTTTTGAATCACTCGCTGCGCTCGTGATTCAATTTTATAATCCTTCGCTTGCTCGGTCATCAAAATTGAGCACGCGGTTAAAAATATTAGATGGTGTACAATGAAGCATACATAAATAAATAAATAATAGGTGGCGAATGACCCGAAAAAGCTTCCGCTGAAGGGTGAAAAGCCACTTTTTGAATTTGTAATAAACTAGGGGTCAGTTTAACAGAACAGAAATAAAAGTGTTCGAATCACCCGAAATCAACTTTACGGAGGCATTTGGTATAGTTGGCAAACAAGTGTTTGTGTATCACAGACATGGTAAAAAATATAGACGAAGTGCTGGGAACAATCATATAGAAGCCAAAAAAAAAACTATGCTCCTTCGTGTCCAACAAGCGCTCACGCACTCACATGCACCTTAAACCATGCTCACCCCTCTCAGTACACTTGCATTTGGAACAGCGTCAATATTAAACCAGTACTTCCCAATCGTATAAATATTGATAACAGTCCGAAGCAAAACATTTAATAATAGTTTCTTGGCTCTGAATCAATAACCCTTTACATGCAGCATGAAACTACGAGCGAACAGTAAATAACACAGTCCGTCCATGCATGTGCAGCAGTTATAAGCACAAACTATGTTCAATAATGAACATCCGGACTTTATCCGGAGTCGGCAGTATGCGGCATCGGCTCACTTCTGTATTATAAAAAATATTTTCCATTAAGTCCGATCCGCTTTGCATATCTGGTAAAGCAAAATGAGAGATTCATATCCATTAGGATTAGGTACCTGTTGGGGAAGTACTTTTTTTTTTTTTTTTTTTTTTTTTTTCCCGTGGGGAAATCCTCATGGACGCACTACGCCCGGGGTAGGCGGAGCCAGTGTCGGACTCTTACCGACTAAAACCACCACGGTGTTCCTTCAACTACCTTAGCCGGGGGCGTGGGAACCCGTGAGTATTCACACAACCACCCCCGACAGGTCCTGGCTCGCCACAAGCAGGCGAGCCCCTTCTCCCCGTGCGGCCTTACCTTGGCCGCACCCTCCTTTGTGGCGCACACGGAACACTGCACGCCACCTCACCTCATGGGCCTTTACCAGCTGCGCCAACTACGCCGGCTGTGCCAGCTACGCCAGCTGCTGGTCGGGCAGCAGACTACCCCGAGTCTGCTGCTCGCAGGCCCTACCTCCCGTAATTTTTTATAGAGGTTTTCTTCCTCACGGTCCGGGCGGTGAAGCCAAGACCTTCGGTCCCAAGAGGCGCGAGAACACTACTCAGCGGGCACTCCTGGGGTTACGAGATCGACGGGGGCAGGGAAAGACAGTCCCCCAGCTGCCTGCCCAGTGGCAGGGTGAGTGCACACTGGGCCCGCCCCTGCTCCTCCACTGTGCCCTCTGCTGATATCAGAGGGACACGTGGAGCAACTCCCTACTGGCCCAGAACGGGCCCCTCCCGCGCCAGAATATTCGCAATAAAATCCCCCGAAGGTTAATCCCTCGGCAGGATTTTATTGCCCGTGCCCAGGATGCACCGGCCAAACAACTGCCGATCCCTCCAGACGTGTCCAGAAGGACAAGCAGCCATCAGGCACACGTGGAGGTTTTCTGGCCAGCACCCCAAGTACTTGGTACCTGTTGTTACTGTGGTTATACACTAATATGCCTACAATGTGGCCATGGCCAGAATATCTTGTTAGTATGTGGTGCCGCTATTTGCAATGGCAAAGGTCTATAATTCCTGCTCTCATAAGCAGAAAAGCTAAAAGTTAGAAAAATGAGAAAACTGAACTCAACTGAAAAAACTGAAACTGAACTGAACTCTTGGAAAAATGAGGAATTCTCTTAATAAAAAATTAAATATGATTTCTTAGGTTTTCGCGATCACTTGTCATCTTAGTCTACCTGCGACCACGAAATGCTGCAAAGCTTTCGAAACGTCAGGAAAACCAATTTAAATAATATACGCGATTTAATCTGGTTAAACTTTGTTTTATTATAATTTGTAGTGATCGCGAAAACCTAAGAAGTTATTAAATATTCTTTTAATAATTCTCTTAAAATGAAATGAAATGAAATAAAATTGATATACAGAAACATTTCTTACCGATTTTTTCAAATGTTCCGAATGTGATACGGCTCGTTTGTCTATTCTTCTGGTAGTACATACAATACTTATATTACTCTTTGGGTAGGTACATAATATTGGTATGTAAAGTTATCCGGAAACATTAAAAACACTTTTTGACTTTTATGGATTCACGGCTTTTTGGCTTATTTACGAGGGCAGAGAATATGTCTATCAAACATCAAACATTATTTGCATACCAAGTATAAAAAGATCTTTAAATACAGTACAAGGCATAACTTAGCGGCCTTTTACAGGCGTGAAAAATAATAATGTACATACATACATACATATTATCACGCCTGTTTCCCATTGGGGTGGGCAGAGACTATGGATTTCCACCTGCTACTATCCTGACACACCTCTTTCGCTTCATCTACGTCCATTAACCTCGTCATGCATGCTCGTCGGTTTAGAGAACTCTTAACCTGGCTTAAATAATAATGTAATACAAACAATAATTTTTTTGTATAACTTAATTGGTATTTAATATTATATTCAGTACATTTCAGTTTAATTACCTATTTTGACCCTACAAAGACATGTATACAAGATGTAGGGTATAGTGTACCAGTCCCCCTAGCCAAGTTGATAATCTACAATCGTCAACGCTATAAAACAATCAATACTTATGGGAATGACATATCTCAACGGATGACTTTGTCGTTGAGATATTCCTATACATTTTGATTGTTTTCTATAGCGTTGACGATTGTAGAATGTCAACTTGGCTAGGGCGACAGTACACTGCATTTCCATTTTTGAATGTAATCGTATTGTGTACAAAATGAATTTCAGAAATAAGGATTTCGATTTTGAATTTCGAATTTGAACTGCCAAAATGCCTATGAGTAAATTCTTCTTCATTTGTGTAGGTAACATTCAACTTTGTAAATTAATATGAGCATTAACCGTGTTTGTATTACTTTTTACATTCCAACTGAATGGATGTTAAATATTTCTTCAATTAAGGCAAAAGTAGACGTTGCTGCTCTAACAAAATGTTAATCTCCTCACCATGAATCACTTGTCACAGAACCAAATGTGTCAGGGTAAACCATGGACTTACCATCACAACATGTCACAATAGCACTAAATATACACCAACGTAATCAGGGGGAGGAGCACTCGCAACTCTATGCCAGCCTTGTTTACGAGCACGTTCCGAAACGTGTGACACTGAGTTTGTTAAATTCCGTTTTGGTTTCAAATGGTAAAAAGTAGTAAAAGCTTGATTGTATATTGATTTTAATGTTCAGACTTATTTGTTTTCTAGCATTTTTCATCAATCTCTACATGTGAAAATTTGGTTGGAGTATATTTTCTAGCATTATAAGTAATAATTCTTAGTGTTTGACGAGTTAACTGTGATTAACTAAGGTATTTTTAACCGGTGAAATTATGATCACATGAGACTTTCCATCTTCATGTCTCAGTTTGGCAAACCGACCTGCGGTACCATTTTGGCAACAGCCTAGGTGGTATTACAGTTGTTATGGGTAAAGGTAACCGCTTAACATCAAGTGAGCCTTTAGCTCGTTTCGCCATCTTACACTATAAAAAAAATTACTACGTGGAATACGATCAATTTCAAATGACGCCAGCTCTCGTAAATTAAGCCAGACTCTTGTTTTTATCTCCAAAATTTAGGAGAACCTAAGCCTTGCCCCGTGGAAATACTTTTTACATACATAGCTGTTTTCAGTTAAAAGCATGACCGTTTTTTTTATACTTACATAAATTCAAGCATTATCTTATTAAGAAACAGCGTTCCATAATAAGATATGGCTGACGTCACCCCAAGACGTGCCAAGTGGATGAGAATTTCGATACCACGAGCAGTGTTCACGGTAGCTTGGTGGCTAAAGCACTGGCGTACTGAGCCAGGAGTCGCAGGTTCGAATCCTGCTCGTGAGCGATATTTTCTTTCCACAATTTAAATCGTTACATAAATTCATTATCATAATGTTGAAGTTATAATTAAATTAAATAAAACCATGTCTAACACATTACGGAACGCAAGCTGAGCGAAGATAACCGCGAGTGTAAGACAGGCTTATAATTCCATTTGTTGAACGTTCAGCCCGCACGAATTTCTAAACGTAACTTTAATTGGAATGCGTTTCTCGTGCCATTCGCAATGTGGACTCTAAACTGTATTAAATTATTCTTATTAATGTCCCGTGGTAAGCTTAGAATAAGTAAGCCTACCTCGCCCTTCTCGCGGGGATGTAATATAACTAAGTACAATTAAAGAAAAAAAGAGAAGAGACGGTAAGTGAAATAGAATTTATAATTTTTCACAGGCACATACAGAATCAATTTTGCCATGAGTTCAAATAAATTCAGTTTTCATACATACATATTATAATGCCTGTTTTCCTTTGGGGTAGACAGAGACTATGGATTTCCACCTGCTACGATCCTGACACACCTCTTTCGCTTTATCTACGTTCATATCTGGTCTTTTTTGAGAAAGTTCACGATTTGATTGCGATACGTTCGCCGAGTTAGTCCCCCTCCAACTCTTCGTTCCACACTTGCTTCGTATTCTTGTTTCATCAGTCGCTCCTCTCGTCCACCCTCTCTATATGCCGGAACCATCTTAGCATACCTTTCTCAATCTTTGTCACTACATTTTCTTTCACTCCACAATTTCCACAACGCTCCCTTATCACGCTATCCCTCACGCTTTCTCTCACTCTATCTCTCAAAGTTACACCATACATACTTCTCAAAGCTCTCATTTCTACTGCATTTATTCTGCTTTAATTTTTCTTCTGCCATACCCAACTTTCACTATCATACATAAGTGTCGGCCCTAACACTGCCCCAACAGAACACCCAGCCGTGCCATTTCCGACACTTTGCGGCTGTTCATGAAGGTGTGTAGTGCCACATTCACCTTATTACCAGCACTCACTCTTTAAATATTCTTCACATGCTTCCCATCTCTCGTAAACATGGAACCCAGGTATAAAAACTCTTCCACTTGTTCCACTTTTTTGTTACCTATCGAAATATTGCACTCTATAACTTCTTCCCATTTTAACTTTAACTTTAGTTATAAGCTGTTGAGTTATAATTGCTATCCTTCCCTTACTATACTCACTTTTAGACGTTCATCACACAATAATCAGTATAAAATTACCTCTGCAACTCAGCCTATCGCAGTCCACTGCTGGACATAGACCTCTCCCAAATTGCGCCACAACACTCGGTCCCCCCCAGCTACTTTCATCAGGTCGTCGGTCCACCTGGCTGGGGGGCGCCCTACACTACGTTTGCCGATTCGCGGTCTCGACTCAAGGACTCATTCCAGCGGCCATTGGTCCTTTGACAGACATGGTCAGCCCACTGCCACTTCAGCTTCTGATCCCACAAGCTACTGATATTAAACAAAAAAAAAACAGCCCATCATAACACGGTCACGTCGACGCCCAAAACATGAACGCTATCTGACATCAAAAATTGTTGCAATCAATCAACATCGTCACCGTGACACCTATCAACGGTTCCAATTAGTACGGGACTGTAAAGTATACATACTATGAAATAATTAAGAGGGGCTCGTGGCTGAATAACATATCCGCGTGGATTGCGATTGTGACTCGGTGAGTCCATGGATGGTTGGCATTCATTACAAATTAAAACTCTACCGTGCCTCAGAGGGCACGTAAAGACAAATTTTCAATGTCGTAATTTGGCTTTGTATTACATGGGACTTATAACATAACTGGCGAAATGTGGGTGTACTATACACCTCTGCCTACTCCTTCGGGGAAATACAGGCCTGATATTATGTTATGTTGTTGTAATTTGGCTGATACACAGCATTCTGGGACTCCCCGCTGGCGGGATAAAGATTTGTGAAATTAGCCAGTCGATAGCCTGATTGATACACATCATGCGGGGAATTTGTTTCACGAAAGCGGGCATTATGGTATGCATTTTAGAAATCTCTTGCACGGCCTGCACCCCGAATGCGTTACTTACCGACTAATAAAAATGTTAACCTGACGGTCCCGGTTGTCATACGGATATCTATGGCAGTAGATATATAGTGTATGGACGTAAAGAATTGCACCACCCTATATCTTCTCATGAGTGTCGTAAAAGGCGACTAAGGGATTCACCAGAGGATGGGCAGCAGCGTTCTCTGAGTATTTAACCAACCAACTGTGATCGACAATCCGCCTGCCAAGCGTGGCGATTATGGCATATCCCCCCATTGGGGGAGGCCTATGTCCAGCAGTGGACGTCTTTCGGCTAAAATGATCAATGATGATGATGAGCACTTAAAAGCCAAAACGTATGACCACTAGTCTATCCTTAGAATGTCGGTATTGCCCAGTAACTGGGTTGCGGGAGTCTGATTGCAGTCGCGGTATTAAGTACTGATACCTAACTGCATTTGGTTAGACTTGAAGCTGTCCCAGTATAGTTGGGAAAAGATTTAGAAATAAAATATCAGCATCACGTCCATACTAGAATAGCGTGAGTAACGTGAAGAGTTTAATTCATTACGGGCCTGACATTATAAATAACTCTCTTTATACCAGGCAGCCGGGCATTGTATTTAGCACAGTGGGAAATTTCCCGCATCAACTATTTCTCGTTTCACAAAATTAGAGCGAGCGAAGTTTATTCAGACCTTTGTTCGTTCCCGTATCTACGCAGAAACCTTAAATGAGCAGCTTTTGCATAGAATGTAAATTCAAAGTGATGATGAATAATGAGGTTTAATGTGAACATTTTGTTTGTAGCGTAATAGCATATTATTTAGCGTGGATGCATGAAGACTCGGGCATGGGCAGTGGGAAAAATTTAGATTTTAGAATCAAAATATTTTCCTACTACATAAGAAGAGAGATAAAGTATTATAATAAGAGTCTGAGTTATGGAGTTCTAAAACCCTTTTTATCAGCCTTTGAGTAACTAGGGGTTAAACATGTAATCAAAACTATTGAACCTGACCCACCGCGTTTATAGCCAATGTTTAGGGAAGCTGACTGATGACTTATCCCTTATTATTACTTTTAGGGTTCCGTTTCCCAATGATAAACCTACGCGTGCTATCTGTCCGTTTGCTCGTCCGTGTGTCTGTGTCAGGGCTGTATCTAAATGGCTGTATAAAAAGATATGCTCCGCATGAATCCGCATGCGTTAATGCGTTTAAATAAAAAATAATTAGGGCTGTATCTTTTTAACCGTAACAGGTAGCAAGTTGATTTTTTTACGGAATATGTGTTACTAAGGCCTTTATCATGGTAAATAAAATAAAAATCTAAACACAAAGGGAGTTCTGATGAAAAAGCCTCGAAAAGATGCATTATTTGAACATATTATGTTCCTGCTTTATATTAAAAACGATAATATACATTAGCGTCAAACTGTGGTTGTTTGTGGTTGTAGCGCTTATTCTATAGTTAAAAAACAAATAGTAAAGAGAAGGTGGCACGAAACTCTTAGTCCGCAAGTCAGACTTGCATTTGGCCGATTTTTTATTATTCGTCCCCTTTTCTCAGATGAAAACGTTTTGAAGATATTATCATATTCTAAGAATACAAAAAAATTGCAGTAACGTGCGTACAAAACGCGTGGCAATAATTGCTAGCAATTACTGACGACACACTGAGTATCGGTACTCTGTAATTATTGCCATTGTTCGAACACAATGCTTATCTAGACACGCTATTGATAAAAAACCGCTAACGGAAATAAGCTCAGTATATTTTATGCAAATATTAGTGGGTCTACATACTATGTCGACAGTTGCTAATATTGGAGTATGAATAACAATCACATCATCATCATCAAATCATTACTGGCCCACTGCTAGGGACGGGCCTCTTCTCAGAATGAGGTTTTAGGTCTTAGTCTAGCACTATGGCCTTTTTTGTTTTTTTTTGTTTTCGGGTGGAAATCCTCATGGTTACCCTCCGTCTGCGGTGACGGTGGAGGGGCATGACGGACTTTTACCGACTAAAACCACATGGTGGCCATCCTTTGCACAAAATAGAGGAGCTCCGGGAACTCCATTGGACCGCGCCGGTGCCCCTCTAGTGCTATGCCTTTGGCACGTCCCGGGAAAACAATATTGTTTTCCCCACAGTAGCACGCGACCAACACGTACTGCTGTACTCCCCAGGGTCGCTTAATAGACGCCTCGAGTCCCCTTACTCTTAGCGTCCACGATCCAGAAGGTGGTGCAAGATGTGGCGGCAGGGGATGCGGCCCTTCACCCTATCTGGGCCTTGCGCCAGGGCGGTTACCTCTCCAGCGCCTCCTTCTCTGAGCGGGATCAGCCCTCTCCCGATCTCGCTCTGCGGCTTCCTTCTGAAGCATCATGGTCTCGCAGAAGGAAGCCATGGCCCTCCGGCCTACTGGGGATTGGCAGGACTGCACACACCTTCGAGACCCATATGGAGCACTCTCAGGTTTGCAAGTTTCCTTACGATGTTTTCCTTTATCGTAAAATTTTGTTATTTCCATATAAGTATAAATTCATAACTTTAGTGATATCTCTACAAATAGCGAAGGTCCCCTTTGGCCAACGTAAATAGTTCTGCGGTTATTAGCTTGCAAACACGGGTCGAAATAGCTTTTGCAGTTGCAACACAAATCCCTACAAATCGGGATGTCTGTAACTAAGTTTGGGTAACTCAACATTAGTGATTAGTATCGATTTAAGAGGACGCTCCCAAAACGTAATTCCCACCCTCGCACTCCCCTTACACACCGCAACTGCGGGCCGCTTTCGTCAATTTTATGCAAGTTGCAATAGAACTCATTTTCGAGAAAATCAGTCTCGCGTGTTTTACCACGGAAGTAAATGTCGTAAATCTCAAAACAGTTTTCTTTTTATTACAAGAATACTAAACAATCTATACAAATTTCCTCTAGCTAGTATTTAATAAACTTTATTATCTTCCTATTTGCATATATTTTATATAGCTAAGTTAAATAATAAAGGATAAATATTCGAAAAATCTCTAAAAACGCATGATTTTCAAAAAATAAAAGTATCGAACAAAAATCAACTAATTATGTAACTGTCTAGTCAAACGATGGAAAAAGGTTCAAAAAACATATATCTAAATTTGACATTCATCAAGCATGTGTTCGACTCAGCATATGTTTTCAAAAAGTCACCTAATTTTGGGAGCCTAGCCTTTTTAGTGTAGTCAACATTGTACAGTCGACCGCACGTCAGTTGCTAATAGTTTGACCTTGACAGCATCTTTATTAAATAACTGACTTCTTTTGTAAGCAGTATGGTTTTCGTAATTCACCAGACATAATTAATCGTATAGTTTTGTATTCAAAGGCAAGGATATAGTATAGTGTAAAAAAAAAAATCAGCTGCATAATGCACGGTAGCAGCCCGGAGATTGGAACTGCGAATTCCAGCCACCAGAGAAAGCTGGGTTTCGAAAATGCTACAGCACCGTAGACCACATTCATACTGTTCGGCAGATCATACAGAAGACTGAAGAGTACAATGAGCCGCTGTGTATGGCATTTGTAGACTACGAGAAGGCCTTCGACTCTATCGAAACTTGGGCATTTCTGGATGCTCTTCAGCGATGTCACATTGATGAGCGGTTGGGCTGACAGTTGAGCTAGTCCACGAGTTCAAAGTCACTCAGCGAGCTATAGAGCGAGCTATGCTTGGAGTTTCTTTGAAGGATAAAATCCGTAACGAGATTATCCGGAGAAGAACCGGAGTGAACGACATAGCTTGTAGGATCAGTAAGCTGAACTGGCATTGCCTAGCCATGTCTGTCGAAGGACCGATGGCCGTTGGAGCAGACGAGTCCTTGAGTGGAGACCGCGAATCGGCAAACGCAGCGTAGGGCGTCCCCCTGCCAGGTGAACCGACGACCTAAAGAACGTGGCTGGGGGGGACTGGATGCGGAAGGCAGAGGGCCGAGTGTTGTGGCGCAACTTGGGAGAGGCCTATGTCCAGCAATGGACTGCGATAGGCTCAGTTGATTGATCCTGATGAGTACAATGACCCCTTAAGAGGTTTTCGGTTATTTCAATTACACGATGTATAAAAACCACAAAAAAATAACAAGACAAAAATAGGCCCCTCTCATTTCAAGCTGCAATACCGAAATGTTGCAGCGCTGGTTTTCGGCTAACTCCCGAATTCTACACAACCGTGACAATTTCCAAATTCACCCCATAAAATGATAATATTATATATTCTCAATTTTCCCAACGAACTCTGATAATGTACCAAACTTCCACATGATTGATTGACAAGTGGTGCCTGTATTGAAGGGTGAAATGAGATGGCATCCTGGGCATATTGGGCATAATATATTTGTGCTACCAATTTCACAGGCAATATCACTGAATATGTCTCGTAGGTGAAGAGACCCTTGAACTGAATAACTATAGATTAGGTTCCCACTGTTGTAGACTAGTCCTTTCTTCGTTTCAAATAGACTAGAATAGTGTCTGAGTTTACAAAAGCGATATTTATTGCGGTTCCAAGCAGTTTGTTATCTGGATAAATTCTAAAAAGTATGGTATTTCATGAGACCTTTTTACATGCTAAGATTTACCCCTTACTAAGACATATTTTACCAATGACAATTTTGGTAATGCTTGTTTAGGTTTCACAAGTTTAGGCTGGTGTTCATCAACGTTAATTCTTTAATTAAACAGCCGATTACTCGATAAAAAGTACGAGAATCTTAAGTAAACAGTCGTTTAACCAGAGAATTATCATTGGTGAACTCAAGCCAACTCAACAAAGATATAAATTGTGGAAATAAAAAAATTGCTCACGAGCAGGATTTGAACTTGCGACTCCTGGCTCAGTACGCCAGTGCTTTAGCCACTAACCTACCGTGAGCACTGCTCGTGGTATCGAAGTTAAATTTAGATAAAAATAATAATATAATTACACAGTTCACAATAATTAGTTTAGATTTTAGTGTGGTGCCGGACGTTAAGAATTGCACCACCCTCTCACTTCTCATGGGTTTCGTAAAAGGCGACTAAGGGATCCACCAGAGGATGGGCAGCAGCGTTCTCTGAGTATTTAAACAACCAACTGCGATCGCCAACCCGCCTGCCAAGCGTGGCGATTATGGCATATCCCCCCTTTGGGGGAGGCCTTTGTCCAGCAGTGGACGTTTTTTCGGCTGAAATGATGATGATGATGACATAATCTGCGAAAGAGCTTAGTAACGTTGAAAAGTATTGGATGACTTCAATATACTGCTGCTGCTACTGCTGGGACCACAGATCCCTCCAAAGCTAGAGGTGATATTAACTAAAGTTAGCCAAGGCAGGTGACTTTAGGGATTGCCCTAGATCCAGGCCTGTACTTTAATAGCCTGTTTTTTATTTTTATTTATTCAGATGGAACAGCAAACAGCTACAGTATAAAAACTGATAATGAAAACAATACATATTTAGTATGAACAATATTGCAGCCCACAGCACTGTTCACAGATTAACTGTAGTACTGTAGTGTAGAGTGTAGAGGCCTATGTCCAGCAGTGGACGTCTTTCGGCTGAAATGATGACTGTAGTGTAGTACAGTAGTGTTGATGAGTTGTTCCTTAGTAAGTATAGAAAACACGAACGTCAAAAGAAGGCCAGACCAGGCCAGGAGTACTCTAAGCCAACGAGTATGCAAGATGAGGTCAGTGTTGACAACTGCACCATCACCTTTGTAGCTAGATCTTTTGCAAAAGATGCCAGATCACCAAATTTTATCCGGCAAAGTAGCTAAAGTAAAAAAAAAATAGAAATATGAAACTAATTTCAATATAAAATTAAAATATTTTAGCTACGGGTTGAAAAATAGCTAGATCTAGCAATAAATAAATAGCTAAGTTGACATCACTGGATGAGGTTAATGGACGCAGATGAAGCGAAAGAAGTGTATCAGGATCGTAGCAGGTGGAAATCCTACCTCTATCTTATCTCTGCCTACCCCAATGGAAAACAGGCGTGATAATATGGTATGTATGTAAGTATAGAAATGCATTACGTAATCCTACATGATCTTTATTTTAACAAATAGTTTTATTCCTTTGAAAAGTCCTTAAGGGATCATTATTGAAATAAATAATAATGAATTTGAACTTAGTAACAAACAACAAAGTTCACGTCCAACTGGTTCTCAATCAGCTTGATCAGTGAGTATTAATATTTAAAACTTTTCTGTTGTTTCTATTCTATTTATTATTAAACAGGGACCGATATCAACTATTCATGAAACAAAGCCAATTGTGCTTGGATACATGGACTTGTATAAAATGTAATTTTATTATTCAAGGATTCTGAATTTATTCATGTATTGTATTGTTACGGATTGGTATCCGAAATAAGTTTAAATATTTACATTACATCAAAAAAATTGATTAAAATTACAAGTACCACGCGTACAAAATCTAGTTTTCCTAAATGTCTGCCTAATTTGATAGCCTAGGCAGGTAACGACGCCATTGAAATGACATTATTATTCTACAATTCGGACGAATAAAAAAAGGCGGACGGAATCTCGCTACGAAAAGATTGAAGCACTTAATTTTTTCCTAAATCCACTATAATTTCGACAGACCTGTCGTATATATTGTTATTTTATTTGTGACACTACGACGACTACAGTCACACGAGATTTGTTGCGTAATCGCGGCTTTTTGTCTTAATATGGGTGTGAATGAGAGCGTGCCAGCCCGTACTTTTATGCGAGCTTTCTTACTATGGGTGCTTCACTTATTGTTTCAACTCAGCCTATCGCAGTCCACTGCTGGACATAGGCCTCTCCCAAGTTGCGCCACAACACTCGGTCCTCTGCCTTCCGCATCCAGTCCCCCCCAGCCACGTTCTTCAGGTGGACCGACGACCTGAAGAACTTATTGTTTAGCGATCAATGATTTGAAGTCTATGTTAGCGATATCAAAACACCATGATATTAAATAGAAATATGAGTAAAAACCTTAATTATTTTGTAAACATCGTAGCGTGCCTCACTATGTCTTGTTAATTGTTAACTGAAACAGTTTGTTTCACAAACAAGGTATCGGATTCACCGTTGTTTAACTACGGCTTACATAATTACATTTAACAGCGACGATTAACCGGCCAGTTAACAAGTTAAACTATGAATTTTCAGTTACAGCGAGCTTTCGTTTCATAACAATTAGACATTTTGCAACTTCTTACTGTTCGGGTTATTCGACGACTAAAATTACGTTGTTCAAGCTTGTTAGGGGTTGTTATACGAAGTTATTGTGAATAATTTACAAAATTTAAAGATTCAATCACTATATCTTTTTGTATCGGTTACTTTTGTGACAAAGGGGTTATAAAATTCATCTGACATCTTTAGATTAGTAATGAACAACATAATTAATTTACTTAATGATGTAACCTGAAACTATGTCTGCGATTTCTATCATACAACGTTATTTTTTGTATAGTGCAAACCTTAAGCACCTCAAGAAGATTTCCATCAGAACATTCTAAAAAAAAAAAAAATTTTTTATTTACCATAAATGTTAACAAAAACAAGTATTTTTGTCCTACAAGATTGGATATTAATTTTGGCCGTTAGTGATTCTTAACAAACTCGTTTCTCAAAATGCGTACACAAAAGTAACGTTGTATCACTGAGGTAATATTACCTCAGTGCGTTGTATACGCTTTTATTAGCGTACCCTGTACATCCTAAGTTTACCTGAAAGGCGTAGCACTGGACTTGGAGGGGCACCAGCGGCGACGCGTTCCGATGGAGTTCCCGGAGCTCCTCTAATTTGAGGATGGCCACCGCGTAGTTTTAGTCGGTAGGAGTCCAACATACCCCTCCGCCTTCTCCAAACCAGAAGAGATAGAGGGAGAGCAATGGAAGCTATCCATCAGGACTTCCACCCGAAAACAAAAAAAAAAACAAAAAAGGACTTACAAGATTATCGTTATTCAAACTAAATGAAAATTAATGAATTCTAATTATTATTCCAATTAATTTTATCTGAAAAAATTTCAATGTCGTTCTTAGTCTTTCTGATATACACTATTTCCAACAGTTAAAAGTAGAAAACAGCGATAAGAAGTCATTAACCCTTGGCTTCAGAACAATATAGTACTCAAGAATGGAAATCCGTTTTCCTCGGCTTACTTTTACAGCTCTCAGATTGATTAACGGCTGGTGCAATGTACCCTACCTATGACCAGTGGCATAAGAAAAGAGAACAGTATTATTACATATTCTGTGCCAGTGGCCTGATTCACAAACGTTCGAAAAGTTTCCGTTTTTGAACAGAAATTTGACGTTTCGAATGCTTTGCAGTGTTCATGATCGCAGGAAGTGGTCGTTTTGTTTCATTTGCCGATCAAATTTCACTTCGGAAACGGAAACTTTTCGAACCCTTGTGAATCAGGCCACAGATGCGTTTGCCAACCCAGCGGTTCAAAAATCAAATCGACTCAGCCTATCGCAGTCCACTTTTGGACATAGGCATCTCCCAAGTTGCGCCACAACACTTGGTCCTCTGCCTTCCGCATCCAGACCCCCCAGCCACGTTCTTCAGGTCGTCGGTCCACCTGGCGGACTTAGGCTTAACCGGACTAGTATGGCGGAAAGTCCTGTTAGGGTCTCCATCCGCCAGCTGTGCTATGCTGTGCTGGTTCTACTTATACTGGTTTTGGTTTCTTTGCATCGATATGCGCTTGACTGTACGTACTCTTCCTTCACCTCTGGGAATTGTGGCGTGAGTTTAATTCTGATATAAAATAAATAACTAACCAAATATTTTTTCCTTGGTTTGCTTCTCAGGTATTCTTATGGGACTTCCCCCTGATGCGTAGCTGAAGCATATTTGCATACCTGAGAGGGGCGATATATTAGATGTTGCTAACGGTAGATAGTAAAATATCAATTTTGATGTCTAACCAGGATGTTTTACTATATCGTAACAATATCGAGAAAAATTGTTCTATATGTCGTAGAACAGATACTTATAAAGTCAGGATTGGATAGGAGTTAGTTTACCATTGCAAATTAAAGCCAGTGTCTGCATATCAGAGGGGCAAAGTGGGTATGTTAAATGATATTCACACTAAAACTCTCACTCGAGAACACTATAATATACAGGTTAAAATTAGTAAGTTATTATTTCAATAAAATGAAAAAAATACAAAGTCATGTCAGGGTATAAGACGTCCGACTTCTTCCAGTCCAGAGTTCCAGCCAAAGTGTTCGCTCCACAGGATTGACATCTACCACCGGATCACAGATTTGACATCTACCACCGGTTCTACCGCCGGTGGTAGATGTCTCATGACCGGTGTGTTCATGACCAAGCGCCGACATATATTGTACAGTATGTATCCAGGTTGTTGGTTGCTTTAACGATGAAGTAAAACATCGTGAGGAAACCTGCACACCAGAGAGTGCTCCATACAGTTCTCAATGGTGTGAGTAGTTCGCCAACCTGCACCAGGCCAGCGTGGTGGACTAAGGCCTTAGCCTTCACATACTGAGAAGAGGCCCGTGCCCAGCAGTGGGACAGTAATAATCTATATATATAAAAATCAATTGCTGTTCGTTAGTCTCGCTAAAACTCGAGAACGGCTAGACCGATTTGGCTAATTTTGGTTTTAAAATATTTGTGGAAGTCCAGGGAAGGTTTAAAAGGTGAGAAAATGTGGAAAATTTGCGACGAAAATAGTAAAAAACAACCATTTTATTTTCCCATACAAACTGTTCCTACCGGTAACGGTCCCCTCTAATTTAAAGAACGTATTAAATAAGATTTGGATGAAATTTTGTGTGTATGTTTCAATGGGTTCCTGGATGGTTTAAAAACACAATTGGACCCGGTAGGTGGCGCTGCTGTCGATATGTCACTGATCTCCTAAACTGATAGATGATATATTTTAATGATATTTTTCGTGTAGGTACACACGGCTACACATCAAGCTGTACAAAACCAGTATAGGCTTACCTCGCGTTGTAAGGAAAACCTATACAATGCGAGGTCAGCTTATACTGGAAATGTACAGCTTGATGTGTAGCCGTGTGTACGTTCGAGTCCGGGTCCCTGCAAGGTTTGAATTAACATATGGACCCGGTAGGTGGAGCTGCAGTCGTTATGTCACCAAATTTGATTTGCTGAATAATTGATAACATGGGACGGGACATGGGACGGACGGGACATGGGACGGGACGGGACGGGACATGTGACATGGGGTACGGGACATGGGAAGGGACGGGACATGGGTCGGGACGGGACATGGGAAATGAGACGGGACATTGGACATGGGACGGGACGGGACATATGACGCGACGGGACATGGGACGGGACAGGACATGGTACGCGACGGGTCATGGGACGGGAATGGACATGGGACGAGATAGTGAGATAGTGGGATAGTGAGATAGTGGGATAGTGGGATAGTGGGATAGTGAGATAGTGGGATAGTGTGATAGTGAGATAGTGGGATAGTGAGATAGTGGGATAATGGGATAGTGACTGGACTGAACGGTCCGAATGAAAGAATGGATGGATGGATGCATGGAACTGGACTGGACTGAATTAACAGGATCCGTCACGTGGGTTAGCAGAATTTAACGCGAGCGAAGCCGCGGGTAAAAGCTAGTAATAAATAAATATTTAGTACATTTTACACAGCACCATCTAGTCCCAAACTAAGCAGATCTTGTGTCATCATTACAGCCGAAAGACGTCCACTACTGGACATAGGCCTCCCCCAAAGAGCTCAGAGCTTGTGTAATGGGCTGGTTATGATTTTTTTTATGTCTCCAGGACACAGTTTATACCACGTTTATACGATTATGTATCCAGGACATGGTTTTACATCAAAATCTATTCAGCCGTTTCAGCGTGATTGAAGGACAAGCAACCATATTTTCACATCTTTAATATTAGTAGGAAGTAGGATTGCATTAGAAGTTATATAATAATAAATCAAATTCCACGTCTACGGCTCGGCTCAGGTGGACACTTCATACTTTTGTTGGATCTCAAACAAGAATTATTCTAGTAAGTTTTAAATACAGTCAAAACCACACCATTAAATATAAAATAAGTTACCAAAACACCTTCGTAACACTCATAATAAAAAATCCGTCCTGAAATTGAAAAGATATTTCAAAGCTGTGCTCTGGTACAAAATTCGTGAATATAGGGTGTTCGTGTAATGTGGCTTACAATAGCCCTATATAGTCAGGTAGGTAGGGGCTGAATAACCTCTCGTGATTTCTCAGGAGATGTGTAGTGAATGGAGGTCTCTGGGCCACTCCGTTGCGTGCCTGTATGGAGTAGGACTGTTTTTATTTTATTTTTGTGAATTCATTTCAACGTTATGTTTCTTCAGTCTTTTGATAAGATCTGTGTTTTAATAAATAAATAAAAATGTTTTATCACGAATGTCATTCTTTTTAAAGACAAAACCTGCTGCCGATTTGCGTAACTCACTCGGTATCGCAATCATCTGGATTTCAATGTTCATTGCTCCGTGTTTTGACAATCCGTGTTATCCGACAACTACGTACCACGCAATGAATGTTGCTTTAATTTCAAAATGAAAGCTAATGCCAATGTGAATGCATTACACAATTACCCCAACGGTCTTTTGTAAACAAGGTGAACCTGAAGTAGATGTATGTAAAATAAATAAATTAAAGAAAAACCAATGGTGAAGTGCATAATTTTCAAAGGGAAGCTAGTGCAAAAAATCGTCGTATTGGTGTTTAGTTCGCGAAATATTATTTCTACTATTGAATGAACGGCTTATCTATTGTGTTCACTCTTTTGTTCTATTGTTTTTCTACCGTGTTCACTCTTTTGTTTTTCTATTGTGTTCACTCTATTGTTTTTCGATTGTGTTCACTATTTTGCTTTATAGTTTTAATAGATAAGCCGATAAATGATATTTCCTAAACTGTAACTTAAAAACATAACTTAACTTAACTTATTGATAAAAGTTTACAAAGGAAAGCCATCGTGTTACATGGATCTTTCGCCACTGAACTGGACATGCGGAAAAAAACGTTCTTTATTATCAAAAATATTTCACCTGTCTGCTACTCATGCTATGTCACATATTATGATTAGTAATCCGTCGATGCGTCATCCGTGCGATGGGTGATGAACGGACATTTTTTATTTTGTTTGTTATTTATTTATTTACTCTTTATGCACAAAACTGTACACAGTCAGACTTAACTTAACGTTTGATGTATTTTCTACCAGAAAACGTTTAGCGCAGGTAGAAAAACAAGTGGTAGAGATCCATACTTTTTTTTTGTTTATTAGGTTTACCAAAAATTGTTTACACGAATCTTGAATTGAAACATTACTGTGTTTTAATTCAAGTTTCGTTTAACACAACATAATCATTTTAGTGTAACAAATTACTTAAAAAGGTAAACTCAACATGTATAATACTGCAACATTTTCTGTGTTAACTTTATACATGCATGCATTTTTTACATGCATTTTGAAGACAATTGTATGCCAGTACCTGGTGGAACATGTATTAGTTCAAAATAATGTTTTATAACACCTTATTGTACCATGTTTGATGCAAATAAATACTATTCTATTCTATACAATAAGTGTATTACAAATAAATGTTAAAGAAATATACATAAAAAAAAAACTGTGACAATGTGTTCACATCATAAATCTATAAATAACAAGACCCTCTTCCATAGTAATCACAAGCTTTAAAAGCAAGGCCTCAATTTCTTTATAAAACCTCACGTATTAGAGGAAGCTTCTATCAGCCAGTTAATTTTAAACCAAATCCACGAAATTTTATTAAATTAACCAAGTAAAATGCGTTTATATCTGTTCAAAAGTGAAATCCCATTCATTCAGAGTTCATTTAGTAGAAAATACGTTTTTGATGTTCATTTATAATCAACATTTGAGCTTATGTAGCGTACCTATTTAGGTACCTTTTTTAGTATAAAGCAGAAATATTTGTGTAGAGTTAAGTAAAACATTGCCCTAATTTGCATGTTTTATTAAAACCTTAATTAGCATCTAATTCAAAATTCAAAAAATTCAAAATTCTAATATTAATAAACTTCAGTAGTTATATAGTCATATTCCAGCCCTTAAACAATTGTTGTGGAAAATGAACTTCTACCTTCATTTATCAGAAATCGTTGAGTATATTTTCAGACGTATTTGTAAAGTACAATTTTATGTCAATGCCAAAATCAATGTCGAAATAAAAATTCTATATAAAGGTGAGTATATACATTCACTTGTAACAGAACATCGAGCCACTCTACTGTTTTACCATTCATTGTTGTTTCACGAACCGAACATAGAGCACTACGCTCGACGCTTTATTACAACTTGAGTTTACAAACCAACGAGCGAATGTGTGTATTATTTCATCTAGCAAAGACACGAGCTGCAGATCCGGCATTTCAACAAAAGAATCAACTCAAAATATAGAGGAATGTTACAGGTAAATACAACACAGCGTCGAGCATTCGCAGGAACGATACATTACATGGAAATACTCGATAAAATGCTCTAGTTCATAACTTTTTCTTGTATTGTACCATTCGTAAGAACGATACATTACATGGAAATGCTCAAGAAAATGCTCTAGTTTTTACTCATCTTAATATAAACCCTATATACCCTTTTGAGGTATTGATACACCATCAAATAACGCCTAACATAATGTATATTGTCTTGGCATGTACTATGAGTATTCGGATATTTAGTGCCAAGATGTTTGACATGGAATATTAATGTCAATCTCAATCACATGAGACTTTTCATCTTCATGTCTCAGTTTGGCGAACCGACTTGCGGTACCATTTAGGTAACAGCCTAGGTGGTATTGCAGTTGTTATGGGCAAAGGTAACCGCTTAACATCAGGTGGGCCTTTAGCTCGTTCCGCCATCCTATACAATAAAAAAAATGAAAAAAAATGTGAATAAAAAATACCGGTGTATCTATAAATCGTAACTAATATTACAGGAGAAGAGGTAAAGGCATAGAACAGATAGTAATATTTATCTCTTTTCTATGGTAAGGGAATGTTCAGATAAGCTCTTTGCTGCTGTTAAAAGGGGCGATGCTTAGCGGACAGCTTAGGTTTAATTGAACATTTTGAGCCCTCACTATTTTGCAAGCCTTTGTCAGCAAAATTCTCCCTGTTTAGTGCGATGAGGCTATGAAATGGGCATGGCTATAAACACTATCACTGAAAACATAGTAGAAAACTACATAGTTGCAAAAAATCGTTTATTTAAAACCTAGCCAGCTCTACAAACATCTAAAAGTAACCGAGTTGTTTTACTAGTCGGTAAATAAATATTTCCTTGATCAAAATATTCACTGGAATCAGCTTATGAATCATTCCTCTACTTTGTCGGCGATTTACTTATACCGGAAATCTGTTTTCCGATGGTTTAGCTTGGATCATAGACTTCGGTCTGCGGCAGACGTGCTTTGAGCGGAAACTAATTGCAAGAGAGCCATACAACACGGATGTATAACCATTGGAAGAGGTACGCAAAGCTACCGGTAACTAGCAAGAAGGAATGTTAGATACTGACACAAAAAAAAATTGGGGCTCAAATGTCAACCTAATTAGTTGAAATAGGTAAATATGTAAATTGGGGAAAAACTTATTTGCCAATGAGTTATTTGGTTAGCCATTTGTAATCATAATTACAAACGCTACGAACAGCTAGTAAAATTATGTAAATTTCGTACAGGTGAAAAAAATACCAGTTTGATTTGCTATTAATAAAATATTTTCAATCGGTATCCGCAAGTTCTTTATCTTTATTATTTTTCTTTTTTTTTGTTCTTTTTTTTTCAAGCTGTTTTCGATACAATAAATAAAATAATAGTACATTATGATACAAGTGAGCGAAGTTGAATATTATACTCGAAGCTGTATTGCAGCCCGATCCGAAGGCGAGGGCGTAATGGAGCTGAGAGTATAATAGTCAATGCTCACGCGTGTCATACGACGTTTTTCAACACACTTTACAATCCCATCCCATAATACAAGCTCTGCTTAGTTTGGGACTAGATGGTGCTGTGTAAAAAATGTCCCAAAAATATTTAATTTATTTTTTAATTTACTTTCGAGGAAAATAAACATATTTTAGACAAATATTGAATTTGTGTAAAATGGCGCGCAGATTACGTATAGCTATGCGCGCGCAGGTGGTTGAAGGAAACCGCCAAACAGCCTAATATTAAAAATATAATAAATAGATTATTTTATTTATAACAATAATTTGTTGACAAAAATAAATTATTTGATGAAATTGAATGTTTATTTATCATTTTTAATCAATAAAGTTGATTTATTCACAAAAATATTTAATTTTGTTCAGGCATAAAAACTCTTTGCTGCGATTTAAAAATAAACTGTAAAGTAAAAAGCACTAGTGCGATAATATAAAGTAAAAAACATGCGTGCGTTATAAGCTACATTATGAACCTAAAAGCGGTGCAATAAGAGCCACTTTACGAGCAAATAGTTGAAAAAGTATTTATATTTTTTTGACTCTATTTTATACTCTTTAGTTGCAAGGTATCAAAGTAGGTATTCTCTAAATTCACTTAAGGTCCTTACCACAGATAATATAATACTATACTAGTATAGTCTTAACTCTCAACATGTTTATCTTAGAAAGATTATCCTTGCACCATCTAGCTACTCTAATCCCCCAACTTGGCCCCCTGGATTAAAGCCAACGAAGATGTTTGGTGTAGTCCTGAATAACTAGACCACGCTGCCAGTATTCCGTTTGCAATAATACCGAAATACGTGGCCAGTCCAGACCCATTCTGATTACTGCCCTCTGACGTCACAGAGACAATCGGTTTAGATGTCTTTCTTGGATTGGGACTGGGTATGTCATACATGTGTTCGAAACTACTACCCCTATTTCGAAACCCTTACTGCTTACGAAATAATGGCGCTGTCAATGTCAAACTGTTACCACTGACGTGCGGTCAGCCGAACTACAACCAAATAGGTACTTGGTATATTGCTGTTTTCCATCTTCATGTCTCAGTTCAACGAACGCGATTTGCAATAACGTTTAGGCAACAGCCTATAGGTAGTATTGCAATTGTTATGGACTAAGGTTACCGCTTAACATCAGCCCCCCTAGCCAAGTTGACAATCTACACAATCGTCAATCGTCAACGCTAATAGAATACAAATAAAATGTATGGGAATGACATATCTGAACGAATGATTTTTTCGTTGAGATATGTCATTCTCATACATTTTGATCGTTTTCTATTAGCGTTGACGATTGACGATTGTGTAGATTGTCAACTTGGCTAGGGGGGCAGGTAGGCCTTTAGCTCATTTCGCGATCTTATACCATAAAAAATAACCTAACCAAAATTTCGACAAATTCAACAGGATTTTAAGGAATACATTCCTAAGACAAAATTAATCCTCCAGATTTTACCTTATTCAGTTAAACAGGCTTAATGTTTTGCTTAATAATGCATTTACTGTTACCAAGTAGTAACCTGTAGTCATCATTATCAGCTCATTACTATACCACTGCTGGGCACGGACATCTTCTCAAAATTAGAAGGTTAAGGCCTTAGTCGACCACCCTGGCCTACTGCGGGTTGGTTCACCATCGAGAACTGTTTGGAGCTCTCTGCAGGTGTGCAGGTTTCCTCACGATGATGTTTTCCTTCACCGTTAAAGCAAGTAATAATCATGCTATAATAAGATGTTTCACCAGGTATTCTCTTCCCGCAATGACAGCGCGATGCCTCCAAGCTACGTCACGATCAGTGCTGCCATTGATTGATATCTTCAATATACTTAAGGCGATTTTTGTTCATAATGAATATAAAATAAATTCCTAACTAGCCTAACTATTTTTTATCTCGTGTTATTCATCTAATTAGTTAATAAAGGAAACTATATTAAATTACTAGTTAAAAAGTGATTCTTTATAGAAGAAAGTAAATGAAAAAATGCATTTTGCTCGGGTAATTTATTTTCACAAAGTGGCAGCATATCAAACTGACAAGTGTCACGCTAGCAGCCCGCTATTGGCTCCACGGCCGATGACGTAGTACGGAGGCAATCACGTGACCTAGCTGTCACGGGAAGAGACTACCTGGTGTTATTATACCATGGTAATAATCAAATTCTGATCCGCACATGACTTCGAAGAGTCAGAAGTGCGGGCCGAGTTTGCACTCACAGGCGCGGATCCAGGATTCCGCTCAGGGGGGGGGGCAATTTTCATGATGATTCCTATAAACTGGTCAGCCTCGGAGAAACTTCTTTTTTAACCGACGAAAAAAAGGAGGAGGTTCTCAATTCGACGAGTATATATTTTTTTTTTTTTTTTTTTTTGTATAACCTTTTTACAGAGTGGTCCGACTTTGATGATTCTTTTTTTAGTGGATAGGGTATATCTCGAACTTGGTCCCATTTAAATTTCAAAGTCAAAATCCACTCCTAAGGGTAGTAAAACAGGGGATGAGTGTTTGTTCACCCACTGAATTCTTATCTGTTAACCGATTACGTTGAAACTTGACACACATATATATAGTTCTAGACACTACGTCATAATGGAAACCTGGAGTTAGATTTTAACCACAAAAAAATGAAAAATAAAACGAATACGACGAAAACAAACTGAAAAGCGAAAAATAACTAATTATGAGTCGGCGCCAAACAACCTATCAACGAAGATCATTAAATTACTTTAAATAAATAATAAAAACAACGTCACATCAAATACAACGTGAAATTTTCAACGATGTACAATAACTTTCCAAAAATGCGTTCTCAGCTCGGCCACTTGCAACTTGCACGCACTTTGCTTGTTAAAAGTTCGTTTGGCGCCGACTCATAATTAGTTATTTTTCGCTTTTCAGTTTCTGTTTTCGTCGGTTCAATGTTATGTTAAAAAGTTTTATCAAATACACGTTGTAAAGAAAAAGCGAGCATAGCAAACTAGACTAGTTTTTTATATAATTTTACAAATTACATGGGTGCCCGATTAAGTCCTGCCGTGTAGCCATATCCCGAAACATGACAAAAAAGTGCGCGAGCGCAGCGAGCGCGATATTTTTTGGGATGTTTTGCTAAAACATGACGGTAAAGAAAGAAAGAAAGGAAACGAAGAAGTAAAATAAGCGCGACCGAAGCGAGCGCGAAAATTTTGTGTTTATGTTTTTAGCGGTTCCGGACTTTCCTCATTCAAATAAATAAATGTAACAGAATAGTTGCTCACAATATACACCAAACAAGTAGAGCATACGAAGGCTGAATACCAGGCGTGAGCGAAGCGAACGAGATTTCACTGTGCATAAACATAGTAAGATAGATCTTTACAAAAGTTGCAACATAAAAAAAAAACTACCTTCATTACATTCTCTGGGACGTACACTAAGGCAAGAAGCACATGTGGAATGATAACGGAAATCGTCGAGGTTTTCTATTAAACTAATCATTAAAAGCGATTCATCGCTACAATTCAATAATTGAGAATAAAACAAAAAAGCAGTACCTAATTTAGTATTTATCTAATTTAATTAAAAAATTACTTAGTACTGAATTTCTGTTAAAAATCACATTATATTAGAAAATTAAAAAAAGCAATACACAGGTATTCCTCAGATGAATGATAATTTGTGAGCGCCCCTTCTTCTTCGTTCTTATATAGCAATTTTGGAATGCTGTTTATTGCCCATCCTTGCCACTTATCCACTTCTAATACTGGTAGTGATGTGATTATGACGAGTTCGGAAGTACTTAGGACGAGGCTCAGGGGGGGGGCAATTGCCCCCATTGCCCCCCCCCCTGGATCCGCGCCTGTCAGCACTCAGACCCTCTTGCATGAAAGGCCGCTTGCCTTTCAATCACTAGGCTATCACTACTTCAATCTGTAATCTGTAGTAATGGATAATTAATAGCTGTAATTTTTCCATTGTTAGTAGTTAGTAGGTGCCGTATTATCCTAGTAATTCAAGTGTGAGAAATAAAGAATCTGGTGTATAGGCACCTCGAGAAATGTATTCTGACTGTGAACTGGCAACATGTCCTATCTCAATTTTCTAGGCCCAACACTTCTTAATTTAATTTCATACTTACTCTTGTTCTCCACCGTTTCACCAACTTCATTAAATTAGTTCCACAGTAGTCTGTAAGCCTCAAGACGCCGCATAAACAAAGTTTTGCATGCGAACATAGTCGTAAAATGTTGGCGGGGCCCGGGGGACGGACGGCGCGTTATGATTGGTCGACTCAAAAGTTCGGTGGTATGATTGGTGCCGCTCGCTGACGGAGTGACGTTCCGATTGGCCGCGGGCGTACGATATGCAGTCGTACGGCATATGCGTGGTGACCGGGTGTATCCGGCTAATCGGCGTCTAGAGACTTACTGGTCTGTGGTTGGTACTACTAGCATTTATTAATCTAAAGATCTCGAAGTATTAAATGAAATTAAGAAGTGTTGGGCTGTATCTACTTTTTTGCATGAGAAGGATCTACAGTAAACTTCTTCGATTTGACGTGGTCATTGTCAGTCTTCTTCTGTTTTATTGGCATGTGTTATACAAGAATAACTCATTCGGTTGTGAAAAGATTACCTAGTGGACAAGATGCGGGGCTGAATACGCAGGGTGTGCCGGTCAAAATTAGTGCAGTATATCTGTAAAGTTACAGCTTATACGAAATTATTTAAGAAATATGTTCCATCTCATTTTCCACTCAATGAAAATACAGATTAAGTTGCATCGTTGTCCTTCGCAGTGGTCGCGTAGCTTCCACGGCGAGCTCGGATTAGCATGCAATTAGAAACATCATGGCCGCAGCAAATCTCTCTTATGCTTGGATATAAAGCGGTCAGATCTGACCTCAAGTTGATCTGGATTTACCAAGCCGCTTTCGTAAAAGATTGGTGGTGGAAAATTGAGACTGGGATCAACTAGTTAATTGAAGCAAAGACTTCAAAATATATGTAATTTTTTTTTCAGAGTATACAAAATGTCCCTGCCTTGTAGTAATAAAACTTTAAGGGTGGTAAATACACTCAATTCTATCGGTAAACATCCCACTTGTGGGGTCAATCCCAACACCCTCAAAAATATAGCAATAATTTTAGTATTTGACTTTCCCTACTTAGACATCTGCATAGTCTAACAACGTGGCTGGGGGGGACTGGATGCGGAAGGCAGAGGACCGAGCGTTGTGGCGCAACTTGGGAGAGGCCTATGTCCAGCAGTGGACTGCGATAGGCTGAGTTGATTGATTGATTGATAGTCTAACAAACCTAACTAGAATTGTTAGACTGATACATCTGCACAGATGCAGATGTTTAAGTAGGGAAAGTCAAATACTAAAATTGCTATATTTTTGAGGGTGTTGGGGTTAGCCCCACAAGTGGGATGTTAATAAGTTTATTAAGACCTAAGTCACACAGAGGGGTAAATTTAATGTCATTTGAAACGTTATAGCATACCCTAGCAAAAATATATTCAACGGTTGTACAAAACTTTTACTTTTGTAATAAATCATAAAATTTAAATTTTAAACATAATTTTACACATTATTTTTACATTTTATAAAATACTACAAAGACTACTTTAAGAGTCATAGTTTTTCTTTTATGCATTTTTTTGTTATTTTTTGAGTTATTCTACACATTATTAAAATAATCACAATCAAGAGTTAATGTCGCTTAAAAAAGGCACGCCCTTCCTTATAAAAATAAATAAAAGACACATTTTTATTCAAAAATAATCCCGATAAAATCCCACAGGTGTGACGTTTTTTTCGTTAAAATTAAATGTATTTACCGCCATTAAAGTTTTTTTTACAAACGGGGACATATTCTATTATTATACACAACCGAATTTCCAGGTAGTATATTCCTTATATATTTCCAGGTGGACCGACGACCTGAACGTGGCTGGGGGAGACTGGATGCGGAAGGCTGAGGACCGAGTGTTGTGGATAACAACCAATTAAGGCGCTACTAGCAGGTAAGTGGTGCTCCCATCAGTAAAAAAATAATTTCTCATGAAAAACGAAAGTTTCCGGTTAAACTACAGTACCTTTACGTCAATTCGAACTACCGGATTTTCGATAAATTATGTATTCAGCGAGTAATATCTTTATTACTGATGGGGCGCCACTTGGCTGCTACATTCCCCTTAACGGAAAAGCCTGCTATTTACAGCAATAAAAAAAAAGAAAATTGGGACATTTTACACAACTCTATCTGGTCCCAAACTAAGCAGAGCTTGTAATATGGGTACTAGACAATGGATATAATACTTATATACTTTTTTGTAAATACATACTAATGCTTATAATACATAAGAAATAGTGGTGTGAACCGGAGGCAATTTCAGCCTCCGGAGATTATGCGGAGATTTTATTGAATCACCGGAGATTATACGGATAATCTCCTGTGATTCAAAATACTCTTAATCTATTTATATGAGAAGAAAAAACACGCTAAAAAAAAACACATTTTGGATTCGTTCTGCAACAAATCAAATAACCGGTAGTTTAGTGAAATCACCGATTAGTCTCCGGTACTCACTCTAACCGGTGATTATCCGGTTTTTTGAGAACCGGTTCACACCACTAATAAGAAACACCCAGACCAACACAAACACACAAATATTTGTGTCCTGACCTCGTGATCAGCAGTCCGACACTCGAACCACTAGACCACGGACGTCGGCAATGGCTAGATAAAGGCTGTAATGAATAATGTTTGAAAGTCGTCTGTGTATTCCAGGCCTTAAACAGCTGCCTATTAAAATCTTGGAAAGTTATTCCATTAAAGTTTAGTTTTATCATTTTGTTGCTAGCTGTTTATTATGGATCTGTGCCAATGAGTAACAATGTAGAGGGAATTTTTACGTTTATGTAATAATATTTTAGTTAAATCTTCGTTTATTTATAAAACAAATATAGGTGAGGGACCTATATTAGTTATATTTGACCTTGGTAAATGAAGTAGATATTGTTGAATGTAAATAATAATTCATCATCCTCCTGCCCTTATCCCAATTTATTTGGGGTCGGCGCAGCATGTTTTTTTCTTCCATACATCTCTATCAGCCGTCATCTCCGTGTTCACTTTCTTTCTATTCATATCATCTTTCACACAATCCATCCATATTTTCTTCGGTCTCCCTCTTTTCTTATAGCCATCAACATTCATACTTAAAACTTTACTCGTAACATGCTCCTCATTCCTCCTTATCACATGTCCATACCATGACAGTCTATTGCTACTTAACTTCTCTGTCACTGGCGCTACTTTCAGACTCCCTCTTACATATTCATTCCTTATCCTATCCATTCTCGTTACACCACACATTCCTCTTAACATTCTCATCTCAGCTGCATGCACTTGCCTTTCATTAATTTCTTTCGTAGCCCAACATTCCGATCCATACAGGACAGCAGGTCTTTTCATGGTCTTATAGATTTTTCCCTTCAGTTTAAGAGGAATTCGGGAGTCACAGTAATGTAAATAATAATTATAGATTAAAATTAAAATTCAAGAAAATCAATTAGGTGCTTCTAGCAGCTAAGTGGCGTGCCCATCAATAAAAAAATAGTACTCGCTGAGTACATCATTTATCGAAAATCCGGTAGTTCGAATTGAAGTAAAGGTACTGTAGTTTAATCGGAAACTAAAACATAATTGCGAAAAGTGGCAGTTTTTCGTTTGAAATATTTTTTTTACTGCTGGGGGTGCCACTTAGCTGCTAGTAGCGCCTTAATTGATTATTATTATTATTTATTGAATTACTACACTTTACCCGCGGCATCGCCCGCGTACTGAAGTAAAATATTACAGTCTGTTATTTCTGAACAAAGTTACTTTCTAATGGTGAAAGAATTATTGAAATCGGTTCAGTAGTTTCAGAGTTTATCGATTACAAACAAACAAACAAATCTTTCCTCTTTATTATATTAATTAATATAGAAGTATTGATTAGTATTAAATAGTATAGCTATTTATGGGAAACATTTTCAAGCTCTAATTGCTACTGTGAACTTTCCAACGTGGAAAACGTGCCTAGCAGTCCAGGACCTGGTACCCGGCAGTTGACTTTTCTTTAAAATTGTTTATTTATTATTTGGAAAAATAGTTATTTCCACAAAAAAAAATCCTTAACACTCACACTCGCTAATTCTCAAAATTAATAATTGAACATGTGGTAGATTGATTAGGATTAATATGCACCGATACTGTGCTAAACAGATAATTAGGTATCACGGACTACGCCACAACCAGTGGCCGATCCATTTATACACGCTGAGTTTGAAGTCGTTTTGGAAACTATAATTATGAACTCTATATTATCAATTATGGGAATCAATTTTAAGAATATTTCATCGAGTTAAATGGTGATATTTAATAATAAAACAATTCTTTTTTAATAAAAACTAAACTGTAACTAACTGTAAACTGTATTTACATACATATATGTATAATATATTAATGAAATTGAGAAGTTAAGTAGAAAGGAGAATTGGGAGAGAAGAGAGTAGTCAATACCTAAATGTATCTACGTGGGCCAATAGGAAACCATTTTAGGAACGAATGATACTCAGAGTTCAGACACGTGGTGATATTTATGAAGATTAAAAACGAATCGAGTAGAAGGCAGTCAAGTTTGTTGAGTAGATCTACATTCAGGTTAAAGTAGCACACATCATCATAGTAAATAATTGGGAAAATCAAGGTTTGTACGGGCAATTGCATGTCAGTGGTAAAATTTTGACATTTACAGCGTCTTTATTTCGTAAGCAGTAAGGGTTTTCTAATTAAAGTATTACCACTATCATGCAGTCGACTGTATAAGCATTGTTTTCTGTGGGAGAAAGATCTTCAGGCGACAGAAAAACCTTAGTGTTCCCATTAAGGTAATATGTACTACGTACTGGAGCAGACATCAGGAACAAAAAATTTAGCACAACTTGCTGGCCGCGGAGCACGCGCGGCGCGAGCGTGGCTAAGCGAGTGAGAGTGCAGGAGCTCTAAAAAGTGCTACAAACATTTTGTTCGAGGTGTCTTCTCTAGTACGTAGTACATATTACCTCAGTGAGTGTTCCCGTGACTCTCTGACTTCGTTTCGCCAGCTAAGAGTGGTGTCAATATATCCAAAACGACAAAAAAATCAGCGTGTATTATCGGAGAATAGTCGCAACCGCAATGTGATAGGTTTTGTTTACCAGCGTTTAGTTAACTGATGATATTATTACTAGTTAGATTAATTTGTACGATTATTATAATGGGGATAGGCAGAACATGGTTTAAACTTAAACTTAATAAGTGTATACAAGTTTTTGTTAATTACATTTTTATTAGTGCTAAACTCTAGGTGGCATTAGAGTAAAGTTTCAAAACTGACAATCGATTTCTCTTGGGTACTGACAATTATATGAACGTGAAATAAACTAGAAAGTCGACCATCACAAGAAACCATTTACCACTCCATCATCCTAGAAACTTTCGCCACACACCGCAAAAAAAGAACAAAGTCGTCTAACACACATCTCAACCAGAAAAACGTATTTCAAAAATACAACATCAAAACGAAAGGCGAAAGCTGGAAAAATTACGGAATTCATAACACGTTTTAAGTGCACAAGTCACTGTGACACGTTACGGCACAAAGTCGGCTGAGAGGTGTAATTGGTAGCTAATCCTGGCCTTCGTCGGCAACCCAGACGGATTGCTGGCAACACAGTCCGTATGTACACGGGGTTGCCATGTCAAAGTGCTGAAATTGCCGTGAGAATCGAAATACGGGATTGCGATTGAACGTTTTTTAAAGTGAAGTTACCATCAAGATTTTTTATGTTTTCTTTCGGTCGTTTGTCGGGAGAGCATTAAAATTGCATTTAGAAGTTGCATGATGTGACCAATACATCCCGCGCATTTACTGCCCGTGGGTAATCGGTTACATACTCAATATAAAACAAAAAAAAACAGCGCAGGTTGAGTTATAAAAAAAGAAAATACAAAATGAAAAATCTGACAAATATAGAATTTTTCAAAAAGGCAAGAACTTCAAGAACGTTCACGAAACACGGACATTATAAACAGATTTTCAATCGCACCAAAAATTTTTTTTGAATTTCTTAGAATGGAATGTTAAACATTCAGAGACGTTCCTATCCCAAAATTCTTTATTTTTAGAACAGTGGCGTCCATGCGATATTTGATGGCGAGTTTTGAAAGCAGGATTCGCAGTGTCTTTACTTTTTCTTAGCGAGTCGATGGCAAATTTTATCAAATTTTGTTGGCCCAGTGTTCCGCAACGCGCACTGCATTGTGGTTGGCGGTCATTAGCTCATCACGCGTGCAGGTGACTGGGCACGCGGTACAAGATAGAAGGTGAGCCATTGTTTGCGGAGTGACGCCGCACTCACACTGGACATCCAAACCGTCCGTGAATCCCCATTTTTGGAGATTATCTTTGCTTCTGCCAACTTGGGTCCGAAGTCTATTTAAGGATTTCCAAGTTGACCACGGGAGTACATAGATAAATTTTAACAAAAAATGAAATATTGAGACAGTTAATTTCCATGTGTTGCAGTGACTTAGTTGAGTATATTCAGCCTTTCTCAGAGACACCAATTATAGAACTTGTTGGGCAGTATTTTTCAATTGGGTTGATAGCGACCGCCATCTACGATCGCTAATATCCGGAGAAGCAGTAAACGTTATCAGCGACCAGTTGCTGAAATAAGAAAAAGAACCTAAAACATTTTCAATAAGGCCCATGATTACTAGAGGGAACACTAAGTCAATCCAGGCCATATTCACATACTAACCTTAATAATAATAAAAGATGTACCCAATTTATAGGGTAATTTCTAAACACTGTCAGCCCCATGTAAGTGTATACTGAACCTACTTATACGCAGAACGGTGGGTATTATAGTTATTATATACGTTTATGATGTGCGTTGATTCACGTAGTCGGGATGCACGGAGTAAATCTCCCGTTTACGACGGATCCCAGCTTAATCCGTTGTTCTTTAAGACTGCCAGTATTTGCTCAGATCCTCGCAAACATTCTGTTTATTTTGTACAGAATTAATATATACTTAAACTTAGTTGGTCTTTGAGTACTTGCTTGTTTATTTGACTTATGTTGCGGGTTGTTTCTTCAATATAGGAGGGCTATTTCTTTTTTAGTGGAGAGATTGTTATCGTCATTTTAAAATTAAAAGTGCCAAAAACAGGGCCGTCTCTAGCTTATCTGGCGCTGGGGTGCATACCTAGCAGAGGACAAGTGTTTTCTCCAACACCTCTGCACGCCTGGTGCCACAGCGCCTAGTTGCTCTGTACCCTTTGCACCCCCGGTTTGATACGGCCCTGGTCAAAAAGTATATTTAGCAGCATCGCAGAATCTCTCTCGCACTTTGTTTAGGTATTTATCAATCTCCTACATCAGTTAAAGCCGTTGGCTCTTTAAAGTTGATATAATAAATCAGGTGTCCTTTTTGGAATGTCACTGTCAAAATAATAGTTCAAGAAAAGGGTCCTCTTTTCTTCCTCGCGAGCTCGGGCTGTTCCATTGTCGACTAGCCGCAAACAAATGCCAAAATGTTATTATATTTTACATTTGTTTTAGTACATTATTCACTTGGACATGAATATTATTTAGGTTTCAGAGGTTTTAACCGATGAGAGATCTTTATATTTGTGAATAGTAGGTACTACTTCAGCTTTTATTATATTCAAAGATTGATTCCCAGGAGGTTGCGCTTAAACATATCCCGTCGTAGGCCAAACCACCTGTTAAGGGCGACGTCCATTCTATAACTATTGTGTTATTTTAATTGGCAGTTGAGCTTATACAAAACCATTCACTTTCTCAATAACTTTAAGTTCTGCCTTCGGCTAGTGGTATATGTGATCCCTTTTAAAAATTTCAAATAAATTCCGGATAGCATGGCAATAATTAATTAATTCAGAGAATTCGCTGAAAATTCTAACATTGATGGTCTCTTGTTTTCCAACCCTTTCCCATGAAATGATGAAAGTAATTAGGTACTCCAAAATTAATTCTGACAGTGAAGCCTTCTAAACAATGATTTTACATACTTATGTAATATCATTGCTTCTAAATAAATCGGAAATAAGTTTAATATTATGATCGTAGAGGATAAAGAAGGGGGAGGCATGTGAGATATAGTAAGCTTGGTACAGTCCTCTGGCCGTACGCTTATGAGAAGCTTCGCTTAGAACGGCTTAGGCAGACAGTTTATATACACCATCTGGTTGCTCCTGGACGTTATAGAATGTACTCAATTACTTAGGACTGTATTAAATAGCTCTCAATTGAGAGCTGCGTCTTAAGTGATTGTTTGATGACAATTGAGATGCTTACTTCATATTTAGGTGTTATGCCACTCGTCAAATTTCTTTGTCTAATGTGACTTTGTTCAAAGAAATTGGATGATTTTCATCAAAATAAAAAAGATAAAATCAAAATTAAAATAAAAAACAAAAAAGGACAAAGAGATAGGACAAAGAAATTTGACCCGTGGCATACCACCCTAACTTAAATTCCAATGACGTGTCAATTTTGACAGCTCCACTTGGGATCTTGCTCTCAGGCCGCCATTTTAAGATTAATTTATTAATACGAGCCTGAGAGCTACCACAGTGTAACTACCTGCTAGGCAGTAGCTGTAACTCTGAATTAAATATTAAGATTAGTGTTTTTAGTGGAAGAAAAGCGGGACATCTAGGTCAGAATTTGTAATTTCTAAAGAAACGTGAACGTGTAGAAGTGACGTTTTGGGTCTAGTTCATTTGTAACAAGGTACAGTCAGTTGGGTTTGGGGGCGATTGGACCTTTTATAATTTCTCTGATTATACGGCCAGTGCCAAATGTTAAAAAATATTCGGTAAATATTATCAGTCTCGCTTGATAGACAGATTGGAAATAGCATCGTTCTTATTAGTAGTAGGTATTTACCAGCAGGTAGGAGAATACTCTCGCCCATTCTTTTATAAGTCATATTTCCTGGGAAAAAGGTGGCGGTGGAAACATAATTTCCTGGGAAGTATACCTACAGAACAATCTTATGCTTGCAATTTATTGTAACATCCACCTGTAACTTCAAACAAAATCACGATTATGTAGATATTTGTTTTGCTACAACAGCCCCTAATTGAACTGAGGAGCTTGCATCTGATATATTTCCCGCGGAATATTACTTTTGCGCACACTTGGCATAAATATGAGTTCCCCTGTCACACTCCGGGTATAATTCATAAGGACTTTAGAAGATACAATAATAAGCAATAAATCTGAATAATCACGAAACGGATTTGTTTATCAAGGCTTCGACTTCGAATAGGGACGTTCAACTTGAAGTTATCAAATTATGTAAAGTCGGGAGCTTCTCGTTTTTGTTTAGGAAGTAATTAAAAGTTGTCTTTCTGTAGCAAAATAAGGTATTGGATATCTTCCGACCAGATATGATTTAGTCATTTATACTAGTACAGGTTTAGGACTGAAGGTCACTTTCACTACATAACAAATTATATAGATTATACCGCTCTTTCTATACATAAGCTTCCTCCGCATTGCTAATGCCATACATCATCATGCTACTCGCAGGATAGTGCCAGGCATTTTGTATACATTTAATTTTCCAGGTCAAATGTACTAAGGTAGCTGTAACGTAAAAAATACAGGAAGAAAACACTTTTCA
Source organism: Asteroscopus sphinx (assembly GCA_949699075.1). Lineage (NCBI taxonomy): Eukaryota > Metazoa > Arthropoda > Insecta > Lepidoptera > Noctuidae > Asteroscopus > Asteroscopus sphinx. The sequence continues at coordinate 11,296,006 of OX453006.1, read as the reverse complement.
CATCACAAACACGTTTAATTTAAGGTAAAAAATAACGGGTCGAAATATTTTTTTAAAATGTACAAAAGGGTAAAAAAAAGATACTTCGAAAAAAAAGGCACTGCAGAGTCGAGATTTTACATATAGATTGACCGGGATGTTAATCGAGCTAAACACAAACTGTCTCGAAAAAAATAAAAGATTGCATGCAACGTTTCGTTTTTCCGTCCCCTTACATAAAATAAAATATCATATACCGCGGATGGCAAGAAATGTAAAACTAAACAGGAAAAAAATACGCTGCTATATACCACTACTATAAAAGAAAATAAAAGTGAGGTCTTGAAATAAACTGCTGTCCTTGTGAAGATGGTAGGGATTTCGCACTCCCGGAAGGCAATTTGGGTGGAGTACAGCGACGAAGATTTGGCTCTTTCTTCCTCAAATCTTCCGTCCTGGACCCTCAGCAACACTGCTTTGGTGCCGGATCAAAACCAGGCCCCATGCAGCTGGTCCCACGGGGTGAAGCCGAAACCCGGCTTGTGTACTAATATGAACGTCAAAATAACAGGAGAGAACAAACTGACATCGACACCTTTTTACAAGTACAAAATGTAGCCGACTGGATAACCAAACAACGGTGTAAAACCGGACAATTATGATCACATCAGCAAAATTTTGGTGTAAATGAACGCACACAAGAAGAAAACCAGTTCTGATGGCTACCAAATCTGCAATGACGCGCTTTGAAAATAAAAAATTGACGATAGAAATTTACGAAATCGAAGTTCAAAAATGACACGCCAAGTGAATTTTTATAAAGAATTTACAAAAAAAGGTAGTAATAAAAAAATGCAAAAAGTTTTTATCCGTAGCGGGTTAACGCTACAGTACCCCTTTTCCAACAAAAAAAAAAAAAAAAAAAAAAAAACTGTGGCAACCCTGAAAGGATGTGACAACCCTAAAAGGATGTGACAACCCTAAAAGGATGTGACAACCCTGAGTTAATGTATTATTTATTAAAGGAGTGAGCCAACACAAAGTGAAAGACCAAACAAAAGAAAAGTAACATCTCCAAAAGGAGTGATAACACGAAAAAAAAAAAAACACCTAAGACCTTACTGAAATTAAATAAACCTTGTTAAATAAACTAACTTAAATTAAACTAACTTAGTACAAATATACTTTAATATATAAACTAAATTACTCTAATTAACAACAACGAAGTGCAGCAGAAACTGAATAAAAATGAAAGTTGACCTTCACCTAAAAGTTATCAGTGCGAGCTTCAGATGCGTCGCGAATAACGGAAAACATTAAAGCTAGGAAATGATAAATCACATTAGACCAAACTGACCAAATTATAGTTTGGAGATCCCTAAATAATAAGAAAAAAATAAAAATAAACGAAACTTCAAACAAAAAATTCCGTCTAAGGAAAATACTAGCGGCTTCAGTCAAAAAATATACGACCTCAGTCAAAGATACGACTCCAGTCAAACAAAACAACACGGAGTCAACGAATAAGTATTAAAACAAGAGAGGAAATAAATAAATTCCAGATGTGAAATTAAATAGTAAACGAATGTCCTACAGGGTGTGGTGTAACTTTCACCAGATAAAAGGATGACATATCGAAAAATAATTTATAGTGAATTATTCAAAAGAATTAGAATATATCACATAACAGAAGGTTCGAAAGTGAGAGGACAACTTGTAATAGGATAAATATACAAAGGGAGGGAATTCTTAAGTTATTAACCAAGAGGAAATCCTGTAACATTGGATAGATAACTAAATGAAACTCAAAATTCAAGTGAAATGAGTGTCTAAACAATAGAAAAAATTATACCGACTCTAAACAGAACGATTGATAGCGCCACCTAGCGGCGTAAGATTAAACAATTAAATAACCGGTCATGAAAATAGTTCAAGACACAACCGCTAGATGTCGCTATTTAGTTGATTATAATAATCGAAATATTTATTTCAAAAATTAATTTATAATTTTAAGAAGTTAGAGTTAAAGTAATTCTTATGGTCTTATTGAACAGATTGAATCATTTAAGAATATCTTTAATATGATATTGTCCAGAATGAACAGAATCACAGTCTTGAAGGACATAAGTGGTTCTAGAAACGACCCTAATAACACGGCATTTAATAAAGCGGGGAGCGAGTTTACCAGAAAAGTATTCAGCAGATGAAGATTTAGAAAAATTACGCCTCCATACAATGTCACCAACGTTAAGTGTAACCGCTGTACGGTTCGCGTTATACGTTCGAGAATTTCGGAGAAAGGCAGTAGAGAGATTGTCAGCTACTTTCGCATAAACATCGGCTAGGGAAGTTAGATTCTTAGCGTGTATTTCCCGACATCCAGCTAAATTATTGCTTGGGGTCTGGCTAATAGCGCGGGATGAATCCATACAGACTTCTCTACCGAATATGAGAAAGTTTGGCGTAAAACCAGTGGCTAAATTAAGACAAGAATTGAGATATAGTTTGACTTTAGGCAACATCTTTGCCCAATTCCTTTGGTTCTCGCCAACCAAAATGCTCAAACACGTAATGACACTTTGGTTATAGCGTTCAACCGTATTGGCCTGTGGTGTATAATATGGGGTAAATGACGGGGAATCAATGTGAAAAGACCTAAGATAGTTTAAAAACTGATTACTACGAAAAACGGTAGCATTGTCACAGAGAATAGACCGTGGAACACCAAAATTAAAAAATATTTCAGATTCCAGAGCTTTAATAACTGAACTGGTGTCAACCTTCTTAAGGGGAACAAGCCAGACATATTTAGAAAAAACATCAACCATAGATAAAATGTATTTGAACCCATAATAAGCGATTGGTAATGGGCCTATGATATCGATTGAAATCATTTGTAAAGGCAAGGAAACCACCTTGGGGTAACACATAAGACCACGGGGTTGAGTATTAGCGATCTTATAAGCTTTACATACATCACATTGCTTAAGAGCCGTGGTTACATCCCGAAACATGTTCGGCCAATAGAAAAATTTCCTTGAGTTTATGATAAGTCTTGGTTACTCCAGGATGTATCGAAGGAGGATTATTATGTACTTCCCAAATCGCGGATGGAACCTTTTCAGCAGGTAAAACTACACGCCAAGGATCAGGACACAAAGGAGTAATGATCGGCATGCGTCTTAAGAGAGCACCGTTCCGAATGGCGTATGCAGGAAACATTTGTGGAGTATCTCGAGCACCAACATAAACCCTTTTATACCATCTATCATTAGTATGTTCAGGACCTTGATCAAATGTAACCGGACTTGCGTACATCCTAGATAAAGCATCAGGTACGACGTGTTGCGAACCCTTACGGTGAACGATATCAAAAGTATATTGGGAGATAATAGTAGCCCATCGAGCTAAACGGCCGGAAGGATTATGAAGCGTGAGGAGCCATTTTAAGGCCATGTGATCAGTTATAACACTAAACTTCATTCCATCTAAATAACACCGAAAATGCTTAATAGAATCAAGTACAGACAAAAGTTCGCGCTCAGTAGTACTATAATTGCGTTCAGCTTTGGAAAATAAGCGGGAATAATAAGCGATAGGGTGTTCAACATTATCAATCTTTTGTGAAAGAACTGAACCGAGACCAACCGCTGACGCATCACACTGCAAAAAGAATGGTTTCGAGAAATCCGGACAAGCCATAACCGGTGTATTGATTAACGCGACCTTTAATTTGGTAAATGCGTCTTCGGCGGCATTATCCCAATTTATAAGATCACGACCTTTCTTTTTTCCAATAAGGGCAGTGAGTGGAGCTATTATAGAAGAAAAACCATCAACAAAGCGTCTATAATAGGAACACATTCCAATAAAACCACGTAGTGACTTAGCTGTAGTAGGGGTTGGATAGTCCCTAATGGCATCAAGCTTGCTGGGGTCAGTTTGTAAACCCTTCTCATTTACAATATAACCCAAATATTTTAGTTCGCTTTTACAAAATTCGCATTTTTTAAGATTAATAGATAAACCGGCTTCCTTAAGACGGTTTAGAACCTTTCTAAGGAGCGCGACGTGACTGTGAAAGTCTTTTGAAATCAGAATTAAGTCATCAACGTAACCGAAAACACAGTTATCACTGGTAGAAGTGAATTCAAAATTAACAATCATATCGGTAAGACGTTGCATCTCAGAGGCTGCATTTGTGAGACCAAATGGCATTCTGACAAACTCGAATAAACCACGTTGAGGAACTATAAAAGCAGTTTTCTCACAGCTCTCATCATCAGCAAGAGGGATCTGCCAAAAAGCACTTCTAAAATCAAGCGAGCTTATATATCTTGCGCCGCGAAGGTTGTCAAGGATATCGTGAATACGAGGGAGAGGATAAGAATCCCTCGTAGTAACGCTATTCAATTTCCTACTGTCAACGCAGAAACGAACGGACCCATCCTTCTTAGTTACCATAACCACTGGACTAGCCCACGGAGAACGAGAGGGACGAATGACACCCACCTCCAGCATCTTATCAATCTCCTCGTTGAGGATCTTTAATTTAACAGGAGAAAGAGGGTAAAACCTTTGTCTAATTGGTGGTCCACATGTGTTAATCTTGTGTGATAACCAAGTAGTCTTACCCAGACCAATCTTGTCAGATGAAATGACTTCGAACTCATCAATGACCTGTTGAAGACATAGTTCTTGTTCAGGTAATAGAACGTTACGCGGATGTACGTAACGAACCTCACTAATACAAGAAACCTGAGGAAGGCAGTGGTTGTCGGAAGGAAGGTACATATTGCCTTTGATATTTTTGTTAAAAGCTTGACTAAAAACGGAAGTTAAACCAAACTTATTCCAGAATTCAATACCTAGAATAACAGAAGAAGACATAGAACGAGCTACTAAAAATTCATGGACAAAAGTTGTATCATTAAACTTAACTGGGAGATAAATTGTTCCCAAAATATCAATAGGAGAGTTATTAGCAGAAATAACACGAGGGCATGAATCGTTTTTACCCAGAGAGATACCTAATTGCTGGGTAAAACAATCACTAATAAGGGACATTTGTGCTCCAGAGTCAAGTAACGCTTTAATGACACGGTTACACAATAAAATCTCGATAAACGGTCGGTTATCAGACGAATCGGACGTTATCACCGGTGACACTGTACGGAGCAATGCGTGTCGCCGGTGGATTAAACATTTTTTGGATTGCATTTAGGGCAATCACGGGTTATAAAACCAGGCGTGTGGCACTTAAAGCACAGCATACCAGGGAAGTCAGGACAAGTACGATAGGGATGTCCTGTTTTATTACATTTTGGGCACATTTGCGATTGGGTGGTAGTGCTCGAAGCAAATTTAGTCGTTTCGGGTAAAAAGCTTTCGAAATGTGAAGTCATATCAATAAGAGAGTCCATATCAGTAAATTTATGAATCGATAGACACGGGAAGTATCTGGAATGCATGTTATGTATAATAATTTCCAAAAGATCTGACTCATTGACCGGTTTGCGTAAGGAGTCATTCAGTTGAGAAATCCTTATAACAAAATCTTTAACAGTTTGATCAGGTTTTTGCTTTAGATTCCTGACCTGTTGCTCGGTTTTAAATTCAAAATCTACAGAACCGAAAGTCTTTACAAAATACTGTTTAAGTTCCAGATACGTTAAATCAGATCGGCGGATCGACCTATAATAAGTTAATGCGACTCCGGACAAAACTTCGTGGAAGCGTTTCAAAAGATATCCGTCAGACAAATCATCCGCTTCCTTCTGTTCCTCAATACTCAAGAAAAATTGCCGAACACACGTACTACCATCATAAACAATTTGCCACTTTTTAAGTGAAAATCGTTTTTGGACGTAAACCGGACAGTCTTCCGATTTCATTGGAGAAGGAAGCAAAGAATGACTAGAACCATGCGTTGTCCTAGGTGGAATCGGTGGTGGTCTGGAAATAATAGGACTTTCGCGAAGAGGAGTCTCACAGATAGGAGCTTCTTCTGCCATGTTTAATTACAAAAAGGGTAAACAAGAAGTAGGTCGGACCTAAGAACTAAATAAGAAATAGACTCAAACAACCGTGCAAACAGCTTACCTTTGGTCACGACGCCTAAACATCCACACACCAAACACACGCTACGGGAAACTAACTAAGACTAACAACAGGATCAGAATAAAATTCGGGTTAAAATTATTATTTGGAAGGAATAATAAAAGAGTTCAATATTGGGAATAGTTACAAGGTTAGTATTAAAAATTGTATTTCACAAACAATGTATTAAAGCAAAGTATGTTGACTTCTTCAAGCAATTTCGTGAAATGAGAAACAATAAATGGATCTTTCGAGAAACACGCAATTCCTTCAACTTCTATTCGGGACTCTGTACGACTCTAATACCTGAAACATAGAAAGAAAAAAAACAATTGAAATTTTGCTCGCTAGGAGCACCACACACGAGATAACAAAAAAAATAAAATTATATCAGTATTAATAAATATTAAATACTTACTTTAAATTCGGGCGCCAATTTGTAACGTAAAAAATACAGGAAGAAAACACTTTTCACATCACAAACACGTTTAATTTAAGGTAAAAAATAACGGGTCGAAATATTTTTTTAAAATGTACAAAAGGGTAAAAAAAAGATACTTCGAAAAAAAAGGCACTGCTGAGTCGAGATTTTACATATAGATTGACCGGGATGTTAATCGAGCTAAACACAAACTGTCTCGAAAAAAATAAAAGATTGCATGCAACGTTTCGTTTTTCCGTCCCCTTACATAAAATAAAATATCATATACCGCGGATGGCAAGAAATGTAAAACTAAACAGGAAAAAAATACGCTGCTATATACCACTACTATAAAAGAAAATAAAAGTGAGGTCTTGAAATAAACTGCTGTCCTTGTGAAGATGGTAGGGATTTCGCACTCCCGGAAGGCAATTTGGGTGGAGTACAGCGACGAAGATTTGGCTCTTTCTTCCTCAAATCTTCCGTCCTGGACCCTCAGCAACACTGCTTTGGTGCCGGATCAAAACCAGGCCCCATGCAGCTGGTCCCACGGGGTGAAGCCGAAACCCGGCTTGTGTACTAATATGAACGTCAAAATAACAGGAGAGAACAAACTGACATCGACACCTTTTTACAAGTACAAAATGTAGCCGACTGGATAACCAAACAACGGTGTAAAACCGGACAATTATGATCACATCAGCAAAATTTTGGTGTAAATGAACGAACACAAGAAGAAAACCAGTTCTGATGGCTACCAAATCTGCAATGACGCGCTTTGAAAATAAAAAATTGACGATAGAAATTTACGAAATCGAAGTTCAAAAATGACACGCCAAGTGAATTTTTATAAAGAATTTACAAAAAAAGGTAGTAATAAAAAAATGCAAAAAGTTTTTATCCGTAGCGGGTTAACGCTACATAGCCTAGTCGGATAGTTTTCCCGTAATTCCTTGATCGTCAGAGAATATCAACAGTTTTCGGCTAGAAGCATCTTAAGTTAAGATGACCATTGAGAAGCTAGATTCTGCATATTTCCCAAGATCATTACCAGCCTTCCAATTGGGTGCATAACCAGGTTGAATGTATGCAATTTGAATCGTCATTTCCTGCGATCCGTCTCACGATACAACTGTTGCTGAATTGGACCCTTATGGGAGAAATTGTTGCGCACGTATGTTGTAAATGTTTTACTTTCGCCTTTTGACGTAACTGAAACTAATTTAAAACATCATGAGGGAACAAAGCCACCGGCAGCCGCGAAAAATAGCAAATCTATTATGTATGATTAGCCGTTCTGTTATGAACTAAAATAATTACCTAGTTGCAATAATTTGAAACAATAGCAATTTGTGTGGTATTCAAATTCAGAGTCGATGAAAAATATAATATGAGAAATGAAAAACAACAGCAACAACATTCAAAAAACTATTTTACGATACGATTAATTAGTTTAATGGCCATGCATACTTAATCAGAATTTTCATCGAAACTGACACATCCTGTGTAAGCACCAGCTCCAACACAAACAAAGTATAACTACATAAATAAATATTTCGGGACAACCTGTTGTGTTCAAAATGGCGGTGTAATTTGGGACATGCTAATGTTCTTTTTACGATTTGTTGTGTAAAATGCGAACTCTTGATGTGGGGCCAGCTGCAACGTTTTTTTATCCTATAGGTAGGGTTGCCATACGTCCGGAATTTTCCAGCTAAGTCCGAGATTTCAGCACGGAGGAAATTGTAAAAACAATCTAATGACCGATAAGAAATTACAATTGCGTGAATTTTGAAGGATTTAAAGATTTTAAATTGTGGAAAGAAAAAATCGCTCACAAGCAGGATGCGCAAAATGCGTTAAGAATAATAAAATAATTTTAAGGATTTGTCGTATTTCCATTTACTATACACCGAATTTTTTTGAAGAATAATTTTTTGTTGGTCTGATAACCCTATTAGTATACGAACGCAAGAATAGATTCCATTTGATGTATCATTGACGTTCGACTCTGGATATAAATTAGCTTTTTAAATGGTTTTATGTACCATTATGCATGATTATTTCGATATATTTATTATATCGATATGCATATTGAATTTTTAGAATGATTTATCGGTTTCTTAGACATTTTTTGGTAGTTGTTAGTAAGGTATGGTTTAAAGATACATCAATACACAGTAGCCGGTATGTTTTTAAGTTGATGGGTACTATTCTGTATCAAGAGAGCAGGTTTTCCTCTCGAAGGGCCACAATTTATTTTAGGTGATAGGAACTGGAAGCTACACGCAAAATGGACTCCAATCTTGGAAGTCCAAACTCCTTAATTTTTCATAAGAGTATCATACACTTAAATAGTGATTTAAGGCTTTCAAAACTCCCTGAACTTCTTAAATATTCACCAATTTATTAATTAAAATGTTCAAGACGATTTTCCAAATTTTGCCATCAGATAACATTTAAAAAACCTAAAACCCCAAAAAAAAAATACCAATCAGTTAAAAAATTAATCAGTCTTAAACAAAGTGCCACACAAATTACAAAAGTGTGCCTACATCTAGCGGCCCCCACGTCATAACAGACCGCGCGAGTGGTTCAAGGAATTAGTTCTAGAATTGTTCCATTGGAGGTTACTTGAAATTTAATTTGTTTCACGTAATTTCTTTCAATAAATGCTTTTGATATTGACCTCCAGCCATCGGGCTACACCTATGAAATAGGCGGCTAAAGGTTCTCACTTTAGTCTCAAACTTTAGTTCTACTTGTGTGCAATTTATTTATTAAAATGTTCAAGACGTTTTTCCAAATCTTGCCATCTATACATCAAATAGCTTAAGATAACCTTTACAAAACCTAAAATCCCCAAAAAAACATTTAAACAATCAGTTAAAAACTAAATCAGTCCTAAACAAAGTGTCAGTGGCACAAATTACAAAAGTGTGCGTACACCTAGAGGCCCCTACGTCATAACAGACCGCGCGAGTGGTTCAAGGAATTAGTTCTAGAATTGTTCCATGGGAGCTTACTTGAAATTTAATTTGTTTCACGTAATTTCTTTCAATAAATGCTTTTGGTATTGACCTCCAGCCATCGGTCTACACCTATGAAATAGGCGGCTGGAGGTTCTCACTTTAGTCTCAAACTTTAGTTCTACTTGTGTGCCTGTTTTACTATATCTAAACGTATTTATGAAATAATTTTAGTAAGCAGAACGAAACCTCCAGACAGCGGACTCATTTTATTTTGGGTCGCGTAGGATCATGCAGTGTGTACATTCAGGTGACAAATTTAGAACTGATTCCCTGAACCTCTCGCGATCTGTTATGACGTGGGGTCCACTTAGTAGGCACACTTTTGTAATTTGTGCCAGTGCAGTGACACTTTACTTTGTACTGATTTATTTTTTAATTAATGTGGAAATGCTTTTTCGGGATTTTAGGTTTTTTCTTAAAGCTATCTCAAGGTATTATTTGCACGTATATATAATGGTAATTGATATTGTAGATAGGTGTAGGCAAACATTACAAAATAATATCTAAGATGAGAGTGATTTTCCTATTCGAGTGCGTCTAACGTCCTTCGGGACTGGTCAGGAATAGTCGGTAGAGGTCGGAGTTGGTCGGGGCTGGTCGGGGTAATTGAAATCCGTCATACTGGCGCATATGACAAATGACAGGTTGTCGACCGCTGCCGCGCTGGCCGCCGGAGTGCGCTGCTGTCAAATAAAATGGTATCGCCCATGTTAAACGAAAACTAAAGGAAAATGTGTAAAAGGAAATGGTTAACACTGTTTTGTAGAGGATAAACTTATTGTATCTTCTCCCTTTGATGTGCATTTGAGACCTTCCATATTGGTTTATCTAGAGAGCTTTTTGTATATTCGAAAAGTTTTTGTTTTCTTATTATTCTCACATAACAGTCCACATAGATTAAATTGTTTTTAACCGACTTCTTTTCTATCTAGCTTAAGGCGAATGTAGCAGCCAAGTGGTGCCCCCATCAGTAAAAAAATAATGACTTGCTGAATACATAATTTATCGGAAATTCGTTTTTAACAAATGAAGTACAGGTACTGTAGTTTAATCAGAACCTATTAACTCAGTAAATTATAGTTCGCTGTAGTTGTAGATAGATAAAGTGCCAAAAGTGGCCGTTAATCGCAGCCAAGTGCTGCTACATTCGCCTTAAGCCGTTCATCACGAATATTGATTGATAAAATTGTATGCAGTAGGTATGCATAATATGTGCATTTAAATAAAAATACCTCTCTACTGATCATTTGAATGCACAAAATAAAACAATCACAATTTTTTGCTCAATATGACCAATTTACTTTACATTCCAAAATGGCGTAAAGCGAAAAATATTGATAAAATCGATGCAATAAGGCGTAATTAATTTAATTAAAACAACAATTAGTTATTGAACATTGGATACAGGCTGAATACTGATTAAAAGTAATCATAATAAAAATATTTAATTATTAAAAGTACAGTACAGTTAAACGTATTCGGTGGTGAAATAACCAGTATAAACTGAGCCTATCTTGTATGAAACTTGCATACTAAGCTAGTCCCACTTATAATGGATTTTTACCATTGATATGTATCTCATCAGGCAAGCTTTTACTTTAATATGCTATTAAAACCAGACGCGGCTGAATGACAGAAAGGAGTAAGAGCCCCCGTAGACTACAGACTAATCTCTCGGCCGATAGTTGGGTGACATGACTATGTGACATAATTATTTTATTATTTTAACGCATTTACGCATGCGAAGCGAAATCTAACGATTTAAATTGTGGGAAGAAAAAATCGCTCACGAGCAGGATTCAAACCTGCGACTCCTGGCTCAGTACACCAATGCTTTAGCCACTAAGCTACCGTGAACACTGCTCGTGGTATCGAAATTCTCATCCACTTGGTACGTCTTTGGGTGACGTCAGCGATATCTGTTTCTTAACCGACTCGACTTACTTTGCGGTTAATTCAAAGACGTATAGATATCCTACCCTTACTAATTATTTTATTATTTTAACGTATTTACGCATATGTGACATAATGTTTTTATTAGAAATCGAGACTGCTGACGTGTGCGCTGTATGTCCCTTAAGAACCCGATGAAACTATCAGGCGATTAAAAGTCTGCAGTCTGCGGGAAAGCTGACTGTCATCCATGGACTAAGCTAGGTCATCAAACCTGGGAGTGATAAATCCGCCTATTACTGACATGACATGACATTTCACGTCAATTATGTCAGCCTGGAAATGTCTACTGCTAGAAAGAAAAAAGAAAGGATTTTTTTTTTTTTTATATTGTGACAGAAAGCAATTCGGAATGACTTCAATGTAGATTAAGTAAATAATAAATGACTACACTCGAAATGTTTAGGTAAGTAAACAATCTCGACGTTTCTTTCATACATATATATTTAAAAAAAAAGAAATCTTACAAATGAATATTAAGATAACCTTTTGCGAATTTTGCATTTTATCATACAACATTTATACGTATTTCATACAAAATTAAAAAAATCAACCTCCCGCACACTAAGTCATCATTACAGCCGAAAGACGTCCACTACTGGACAAAGGCCTCCCCCAATTAAGGGGGGGATATGCCATAATCGCCACGCTTGGCAGGCGGGTTGGCGATCGCAGTTGGTTGGTTAAATACTCAGAGAATGCTGCTGCCCATCCTCTGGTGAATCCCTTAGTCGCCTTTTACGACACCCATGAGAAGAGATAAGGGTGATGCTATTCTTTAAGTCCGGCACCACACGGACGGCACACTAAGTACGACACGTTTATTTCGTAAACCCGTGCCGTACATGTCAGAACAGATGTAAACATAAATTCTGCACATTCTTGGGACACGGCTGCTGGATGTCATTTGTCATCCGCACTGGATGCCCCGTAGTCCGGGAGTGCGAAATACTTTGCGTTTTTTACGAGTTCTCGAGTTTTACCATTAAATGCTAAGTAATTTTTCATTAAATCAGTGAACTTTATTAAAGATTTAAATTGTGGAAAGAAAAAAAAAAAAACGCTCTCGAGCAGGATTCGAACCTGCGACTCCCGGCTCAGTACGCCAGTACAGAACTTGAACTTGAACTACGTGAACTTTATTAACTTTATTCTCACAAGGTTACAATCATTCGCTTACATGAGAATTAACTAAAACATACCTAAATTATAATTTTATAAAAATACTAGCTTTTACCCGCGGCTCCGCTCGCGTTAAATTCTGCTAACCCACGTCAGTCCAGTCCATTCCAGTCCAGTCCACTGTCCCACTGTCCCGCTGTCCCGCTGCCCCGCTGCCCCACTGCCCCACTGCCCCGCTGCCCCGCTGCCCCGATGCCCCACTGCCCCACTGCCCCGCTGCCCCACTATCCCACTGCCCCGCTGCCCCACTGCCCCGCTGCCCAGCTGCCCCGCTTGCTTACTGCCCCAGTGCCCCGCTGCCCCACTACCCCTCTGCCCCGCTGCCCCGCTGCACAGCTGCCCCGCTACCCCACTGCCCCACTGCCCCGTTGCCCCGCTACCCCACTGCCCCGCTGCCCCACTAATCCGCTGCCCCACTGCCCCGCTGCCCAGCTGCCCCGCTGCCCCGCTGCCCCGCTGCCCCGCTACACCACTGCCCACTGCCCCGCTGCCCCACTATCCCACTGCCCCACTGCCTGCCCCGCAGCCCGCCACTGCCACGCTGCCCCGCTACCCCACTGCTCCACTGACCCGCTACCCCACTGCCCCACTGCCCCACTGCCCCGCTGCCCCACTATCCCACTGCCCCGCTGCCCCGCTCCACCACTGCACCGCTGCCCCACTCTCCCACTGCCCCACAGCCTGCACCGCTGCCCCACTGGCCCGCTTCCCCACTGCCCCACTGTCCCGCTGCCCCTCTGCCCCACTGCCCCACTGTTCTGCTGCCCCACTGTCCCAATGCCCCGCTGCCCCGGTAACCCACTGCCCGGCTGCCCCACTGCCCCACTGCCCCGCTAGCCCACTGCCCCGCTGCCCGACTGCCCCACTGCCCAACAGCCTGCCCCGCTTCCCCACTGCCCCGCTGCCCCACTGTGCCGCTGCCCCACTGCCCCGCTGTCACAATGCCCCGCTGCCCCACTGCCCCGCTGCTCCACTATCCCTCTGCCCCACTGCCCCGCTGCCCCGGTAACCCTCTGCCCAGCTGCCCCGCTGCCCCACTGCCCCGCTGCCCCACTGTCCCACTGCCCCACTGCCCCGCTTCCCAGCTGCCCCGTTGCCCCGCTACCCCACTGCCCCACTGCCCCGTTGCCCCACTATCCCACTGCCCCGCTGCCCCACTCCCCTACTGCCCCGCTGCCCCGCTTCCCCACTGCCCCGCTGCCCCGCTTCCCCACTAACCCGCTGCCCCACTGCCCCGCTGCCTCAATGTGCCGCTGCCCCACTGCCCCGCTGTCACAATGCCCCGCTGCCCCACTGCCCCGCTGCTCCACTATCCCTCTGCCCCACTGCCCCGCTGCCCCGGTAACCCTCTGCCCAGCTGCCCCGCTAATCCACTGCCCCACTGTCCCACTGCCCCGCTGCCCCAGTAAACCAGTGTCCCGCTGCCCCACTGCCCCGCTTCCCAGCTGCCCCGTTGCCCCGCTACCCCACTGCCCCACTGCCCGCTGCCCCACTATCGCACTGCCCCTCTGCCCCACTCCCCTACTGCCCCGCTGCCCCACTACCCCACTGGCCCGCTGCCCCGCTGCCCCGCTACCCCACTTCCCCGCTGCCCCAATGCCCCACTGCCCTACTGCCCCGCTGCCCCAGTAACCCACTACCCAGCTGCCCCACTGCCCCGCTGCCCAGCTGCCCCGTTGCCCCGTTGCCCCGCTACCCCACTGCCCCACTGCCCCGCTGCCCCACTATCCCACTGCCCCACTCCCCTACTGCCCCGCTGCCCCGCTACCCCACTGCCCCGCTGCCCCGCTGCCCAGATGCCCCGCTGCCCCACTGCCTCGCTACCCCACAGCCCCGCTGCCCACTATACCACTGCCCCACTGCCCCGGTACCCCACTGCCCCGCTGCCCCGCTGGCACGCTGCCCCGTTTCCCCGCCCCGCCGCCCCGCTGCCCCACTGTCCCGCTGCCTCGCTGCTCCGCTGCCCCACAACCCCACTGCCCCGCTAACCCGCTACCCCACTGTCCCACTGCACCGCTGCCCCGCTGCCCCGCTGCCCCACTGCCCCACTGACCCAGCGTCCCACCGTCCCACTGCCACTGTCCTACTGTCCCACTATCCCACTGTCCCACTGTCCCACTGTCCCACTGTCCCACTGTCCCACTGTCCCACTATCTCACTATATCACTATCGTCCCGTCCCATGTCCCATCCTATGTCCAGTCCCATGTGCCGTCCCACTGTCCTGTCCCATGTCCCGTCTCATGTCCCGTCGCATTTCCCGTCCCATGTTCCGTCCCCTATCCCGTCCACTGTCCCGTCCCCAGTCCCGTCCCCTGTCCCGTCCCCAGTCCCATCCCCAGTCCCATCCCCTGTCCACTCCACTCCACTCCATCGTACATTACTATCCGCTCGTGCAAATGCATAGAAACTTCGATCTGTCGGGTGAGTACGCAACCCACGAATTAATTTTTTTCTTGTTTTCTTTCTTTCTTTCTCAAAACCCATACCAGTTTTTAAGTCAGATCATCAGCTTTCAAACAAAAAAAAAATCATCAAAATCGGTCCAGTAGTTTTAGCGTGATGCTGGAACAAACAAACAAACAAACAAACAAACAGACGTTTACAATTTTATAATAGTTAAGATAAGATGATAGGAGAATATTTTTAAACGAACTGACGTTTATTATAAAGAACACAAAACAAACAGAAGTTCTCATAGTCCGATAAAATTATTATTCTATCATCCCATTATCCAGAGAATTATCTTTATCCGTGGATTCCCCGGCCGAAAAAAGGTACATTCATCATACGTCTAGCTGTTTAGTATACTTACGGCCAAAATTAATATCCAATCTATCCACGATTTACCCTACTAGAGATAGAAATTTGACATATTTTGTATGGAGCTTATGTCAAATTTCTATCTCTAGTAGGGCAAATCGTGAATAGATTGGATATTAATTTTGGCCGCTAGTCAATATCTCTCTGTGGATTTCGTAAACCTATAAGTTATACAGATCTTCGCAATGAGACTAAAATAAGACATACCTAAAGCAAGAAGACGCACAGTACACAGCAGCGAAATGATGTGCGCAGCAGATATAGGTAGGTAGGCACCTACTGACAGATAACTTCAGTGCCACAGATTAATGATATATGTATTCAGTTCATTGTTTAAATGGCTTATATGGCTATATATATATTTTGCTTTGCTTTGTATGGAGCTTATGTCAAATTCCTATCTCTAGTAGGGCAAATCGTGGATAGATTATATATTAATTTTGGCCGGAAGTCTATCAGCCATTGCCACAATCCTTTCGAAACGTTATTACAGGGCGAAAATGCAACCCACCCCTTTTACTCAAAGCTTAAAGCAATAATACTTGCTTTTTACTCCTTTCTAGTTTTCTTCAAATGCAAAACTATTAAAAATAGCATTTTGACCGCTTTAGTCTGCTTTAAAGGAGTTGAAGTTGTAAAAAAGCGCTTAAATCTATGAAACCATAAAGTGAGTATAGTAGTGTTAATGGATACTTTCAGGCTTATCTACATACTGAAGTTGTAAAGCTGAAATGGGATCTGCGCTATTTTAAGCAAGTAATTTATTATGAGTTACTAAATTAATTCAGGCTTTGTAGACGAGGCCTGAACACGATAAGATACGGTTACGATACGGTTAGTAGATAATTCCGCCAATGACACCTATAGAAGACAAATAATTTCGTGCCCTCAGCGCCACGACTTTATAACTTTGTACTAATCTCCATACAATATTTGTCTTCTATAGAAGATGTGGCCCTGAGGGCACGAAATCCTTTATGACGCAGTGGCGTTGAAAAGGATAAATGAAACAATGTGTCTAAATAGGTTTTAGTTCGTTAGGAATAAGTTCAAGGCGCTTATAACCCTTTTAAGAAAGAATAAGTGGAAGGTCTAGGCTAATTGGTCTACCATTGGAAGAAATGTAGGAACATTTAGAACGGACACGGCCGATGAGCAACAGATAGAGAAGAACTAGATAACGATTGAGGGCGGTCAGATCAGATCTAGCAATTGCAATAGTTTCAGTTGAAAACCGGAGTATCTACTAGTTATCTAACTAAATAATGTTGAACTGGGACCGATGACTGTCGTAGATGGTCGTAGATGTGGGGCACTCAATTTTTTACAAATGCTTGAATTCGTGTTCTGTATTTAAGTTGTTTACTGTATGCTTATTGGTTTGTAGCAAATAAATACTTTTTTCTTTATTTATTCTATCAATAACGTTAGCTGAAAGAAAATTTTAGGCACACAGGGATAAGTCCGTTATTTTTTTTATTTAATAAATCGATATGTTTACTCCAGGGAACGTACAACCCCGGTTAATAGTTAATAAGCCTTTCGAAGGCGTAAGCCATAAGCTCATAAACATGAGGTTACCTTTACCATGATGTAACCCCTTCAACTCAGCCTATCGCAGTCCACTGCTGGACATAGGCCTCTCCCAAGTTGCGCCACAACGCTCGGTCCTCTGCCTTCCGCATCCAGTCCCCCTCAGCCACGTTCTTTAGGACGTCGGTCCACCCGGAAGGGGGCGCCCTACGCTGCGTTTGCCGATTCGCGGTCTCCACTCAAGGACTCGTCTGCTCCAACGGCCATCGGTCCTTCGACAGACATGGCCAGCCCACTGCCACTTCAGCTTACTGATCCTACAAGCTATGTCGGTCACTGTAACCCCTTGAATGGGTTCTATGTTTGAAACAAAAAGGGTTACCATTATAAAAGGGTTTTGTTCGGGTTACCATATGGTTATTCAATAAACATGTGCGAAGTAGGTGGTGGAGCACTTTGCAACCTATGCCCATCATCGAACGATCATATTACATTGCCCCGAGTCGGAATGTTACGCTGTTACCGTTTTATACTTACTAATTACACGAAAAAGAAAGAAAGATCGTTGAAAGTGTAACCCTTATGAACGGCTTTAAGCCTTTCAAAAAGGTTACCCATATCATATGGGTTTTTGAGTAACCGCTTAAAAAAACCCTATCGAAAACCCTTTTAATGGGGAACCAGAATGGTCCCTGGTTTACTCAGAAAAAAATTAAACTTTTTGAAAATTAGATTCATCTTATATGTACTTCATAATCACCAAGGTTGTCCATACACCTACGTATAAATAAATAAATAATACAATATTTTAGTCAAAACAACATTACGAAGTCTGATAATAATTAACCCATCGATATGACAAACAATACCAAAAACCGTAACTTTAATTTTGATAACATTCATGTTAAAAAAGTTTTTAAAACAATTTGATCCTAAATCAGGCAGTACCTTAATTATAATAATCCGTGTAATATCAGCGTTACAATGATCATTGTTTCAAGCGATGTTGTTAAAGTCTCAAAGAAAACTTTTAATAGGCATGAAGTTACGGGGAATTGAATAGAACTCTGTAATTGTTATATCAAGCCTGTTTCTGAGGTAATAGCATCGTAAAATATTCCTCTTAATATTATTTTGGGGGAAATTTTTGCTTTCAAACTTACACAATTTCGCCACTGATATAATTACCTTTGGGAAGTAGCCACTTCTTTGTAAGTTGTTACCTACTTACCTACAACTTTTTAGTTCAATAAAAGGTAATTTTTGGTTTGATTTAAGGTTTTAGGTTGGGTTGAATTTTTAAGGTAAAATTTTAACTTTTCATCGTGTTTTTCTATTCATTTAACGACTTTTCCAAATAGAAAGGAAAACTGACCTTACACAAGACCCTTTTTAAAACTTTTTTGCGTGTTTATTTTATGAAGTTAATGTAAAGTTTGATTATTGTTTTGCTCTCCTTCGCTCTTCGCAATATCAAACAAGTTTTAAAGACTAAATTATCTTCGAGGTCACGGAACTCAACAGATGCCTCCTGAAAAAATAAATCTCGAGTGTCACTAAGAAAGTAGAAACCTTCAAAACTCTAAGAAAGAAAGATGTTTTATTTGCAAGAAACAAACATGGTTTTTACAAAGATGTTCAATGGTTTTTGGCAGGTACGTACATCATGTTTCACCGTGTAGACGGCATGCAAAATATTACTAATTAGAGCCAAATACAAAAACCAGGAACCTCGAAATAATCCGGAAAGACATCAATATAAAATATTTAAATTAGGTAATCCCAAATAACTTGATATTCATCATTCATATTTGTCACCATCTGCGACAAAGAAACTAATTAATTTGAAGAGTCGTCAAAACACTTCATCAACAGTTAGCGTACACGTCACACGTCACATCTTAGCTGTCTCATAAAGTAATAACACGACAATTTGGGCGTTTCCATTTCATACACGGATCATATTCCATAAGATGTAACCTCATTTATAACCATAATAATAAAGAGTGTACCGGGAGCGTTGTTGTAATATGCTGCTGCTATCCGAAATTTTTGACAAGCGTGATGCATACTCTTTATTTAAACAAAAATAATAAAAAATAAGGTAATCACCTAGAGGAAATGTCTAACCTAGAGGAAGTATCTAGCCTAGAGTAGTAGTAATATAATAAGTTGGCTAGTCCTATTTATATGGTAAACACAGATCATGTGTGTTGGTACGGAAACCTTAGTGCGCAAGTCTGCTGCCGAGTGTCGACTCTGACTCGATCTAATAAAATGCTACTAATCTAATAAAATGCTATAATCTATTAAAATGCTACTAATCTAATAAAATGCTACTAATCTAATAAAATGATATAATCTAATAAAATGCTATTAATCTAATAAAATGCTACTAATCTAATAAAATGCTAAAAATCTAATAAAATGCTACTAATCTAATAAAATGCTATTAATCTAATTATTTATTATTTTTAACGCATTTTACGCATGCGAAACGAAATCTAACGATTTAAATTGTGGAAAGAAAAAATCGCTCACGAGCAGGTTTCAAACCTGCGACTCCTGGCTAAGTACGCCAGTGCTTTAGCCACTAAGCTACCGTGAACACTGCTCGTGGTAACGAAATTCTCATCCACTTGGTACGTCTTTGGGTGACGTCAGCGATATCTTATTAAGAAACAGTGTTTCTTAACCGACTCGACTAACCCGTCGAAATTTTGGGAAAAGAGAAAACATACTAGTTTATTTCTTCATTATTATTTAATTCAAATCATATTTTATGTCAAGTGTGACCCCATGAATATTTTTATAGATAAGTATCTATAAAAATATTCAAGTAACACCCCTTTTTACTCCCGTTAAGTTAATTTACGAAAAATAAAAAAACACGTATCTAATTCATCAATTGCTTTAAAGATTATTTATACCGAGATTCGACTTAATCCAGCCACGCAATAATATTCTCCCATACAAAATTTATAACCCACACACCCACACACTATTTTAGGCGTAATTTGGGAAAAATAAAAGACAAGTGTTTCATTACTTACTTCAGAGATTATTTTTCCCAAGTTTTGAGTGAATTGATGCAAGAGAAAAGATTTTTCATGCAAACTCTAACGCCCTTTTTCACGCCCTTAGGGTTAAAATTTCTAAAAATCCTTTCTTGGTGGATGCCTGAGTTATAAAAGAAGCCTACCTACTGTCCAAATTTCATGCTTCTATCTTGAGTAGTTTCAGCTCTGCGTTGATGAATAAGTCAGTCAGGACATCTGTCTAAATATATAATAATCCTCAATAAATAAATAATAATCCACTAGGATAAGGAGACAGATAGTGGTAATAGCACTTATTGAATGGAAACAAATAACATTTAACAGAGCAATTGCAAGTCGAACTTTAGATCATGAACTCGTGAGAGATCTGTAAAATATTATATTTGACACCTCAGCCGCGGTGTTTGGCTGTGTACGTAGCTGGAAAACAGTTAGTGTCTGGGGAATTAAGTGTATGTGACACGGAATAAATAATGAAGACGGGATTCGGTCACAAAGCACGAGCTCATATCGTGCCGCGGAGGCTTAAAACTGGCGGTTGAATAAGCCAGGATGAGCTAAGGAATATTTTGCAGTATAAAGGTACCTACAATTTGAATGAAGTTAATTAGAACTTCATAATGTATTCATTGAAGTAATTTTAAATGTATGAGTTGAGAGGGAGAAAGTTTTGTACTGCTACATAATGGTTCTGTAAGAACTGTTGACCATGGTTCTCTTCATAGAACATTACAATGAACGGCTACCTTAGACCAACTTTCTGTTGGTCTAAGACGGCTACGAAGACATTAATTCTCAAAATCAAACACAAATCTTTTGTTTTAATATCTGATCTCATCTATACATCAGTTACAGAAATTAGGTAGGAAGTTGACTTGCAGAAACACAAAATAAGGTAATGCAGTTTATTGACTATAAAATATATATTTTAATAAAATTACGACATTTTCGATTGCCAAAACTTTACTGATATATAATTTAGAGGCAAGAGGTTTGAAAAAAATTGCTGCTCCGATTACACGTGGCGACATCTAACGCTAGCAACTGATAAACCAAGAAGACTTGATAGGGCAGTGTTTAAGTGTCTAATATCTCAACAATCGTGCAGATGGCGTTGTATTCAAATATGTACAAAGCTCTAATACTGAAACTTTTTTATTTATTTAGTAATGGAAAATATAGTTTTAAACTACAATTTTATTGTAACTATTCACACACAAATATACTGCTTAACGGGTTCAAAGATTTGACCAAACTATTGAACCCACACAAAATAGCACAGATGTCCGAACGATTTATCGCTAGTAGGTACACGAAAATAAACGATGTAATTACGATTTCCGCCAAAAGATCTAAGAAAAATATGCAAAACTAACACATGCTTTCCGTACTTTATTTACAGATCAAATATTTCTTGAAACCCAAAAATAAAGTTGAAAAACAAACTTGTCTCAATTATACCCACAAGAAAAGTTGGGAGTGCTTCGAAAAATGCTCAGCGGGATTGCAA
Organism: Asteroscopus sphinx; assembly: GCA_949699075.1. Classification (NCBI taxonomy): domain Eukaryota; kingdom Metazoa; phylum Arthropoda; class Insecta; order Lepidoptera; family Noctuidae; genus Asteroscopus; species Asteroscopus sphinx. The sequence continues at coordinate 11,274,416 of OX453006.1, read as the reverse complement.
AGATCGATTTGGCGCTTAGCAAGTCGAGGTCAGTTGCATAAGCCACATAAAAGGGAAGCTTGAACCGGCTAATATTTTATAAAAGTTTTCTAAAGTCCAGCAGCGTGCAATGTGCCAGTGTGCACTTTATTTCTTGAGGATAACAATGAGTTGGTCGACATTGACAGATCACACCCGAAGCGGGGCTTACCTCCACCTCGGAACGGCTAACTATATAAAAAGGTGTTATAATAATATGATGGAGTTGTTGTTGTTGTTCTTTATCCATAAATGATTTAATGTTGCTGTGACAAATAATATCTACAGGTAGAGTTTTGAAAATAGAGCTGTAGGGCCCCAAATTTGCAACTACCGGGTATAGTGAAAAGTCGTCAAAGGAGACATGAGCTCAATTTTAGAAAAAAACAAAAACTGATTTTCAGATTTTTTTTAAAGCAACAAGTTCAGTCAAGAATCAAATCCAATCTTTTTGTAAAAAAATGGGTTTGTCTCCACGGATCCCGTGATCAGACTGAATTAGCCACGGATCCCGGAGCGTTGTATCCACTGATACCGGGATCCGTTTCCCTCAAAGAAACAAAGTAATATTTTACCCGCTGATCACGGTATCCGTAGCTACAAGAAATAAAATAAAATATTTTCGAAACTGATCACGGTGTACAAAGTAGGTACTCTTTTGTTTTGTGTTATTTCCCAAAAGGAAAGAAGTTTAAATTAAAACAGTCAACAGTCAACAACAGGGGTTTGATCAGTGGCGGTTCTAGGGGGGGGGTCGTAGGGGTCATGACCCCCCCCCCCCAAAATTGTACACGTCAAATTGACAAATCTCCTAAAAATAGACAATTTAACGATTTAAATTGTGGAAAGAAAAAATCGCTCACGAGCAGGATTCGAACCTGCGACTCCTGGCTCAGTACGCCAGTGCTTTAGCCACTAAGCTACCGTGAACACTGCTCGTGGTAACGAAATTCTCGTCCACTTGGTACATCTTTGGGTGACGTCAGCGATATCTTATTAAGAAACAGTGTTTCTTAACCGACTCGATTGAGCGATTTTTTCTTTCCACAATTTAAATCGTTAGATTTCGTTTCGCATGCGTAAAATGCGTTAAAAATAATAAATAATAGACAATTTACTAAAATAAATAAAATAAATTATTGACTTCCTGCTTAAACGTCCAAAAGTAAACAATGAAATCAAAACTAGGTAAGTACTACCTACTCACTAAAACACGACATCACACGACATCTACTCGTAAGTCAAAAAATACCTAACATTATTTTAGAGTTGTGTTTATGTACTGAAGTTCAATTTACAGCATACGTATTATTTTGCCCAAAATAAAGTATGAATGATATTTCCAGTTTAATGACAAATAATATCACATACGACGGCGGTAATTCATTTTGTTGAACCGTTTGCGCTACTTTACATGAGCCTGCCGTTGCGATACTCAAAGGCTCAAGCGATTGTAACATTGAAGGTGAAAAAAAAATTTTGCGTTCGCTTCGCTCGCGCTTCTTCATTAACGTACATAGCCTACAACTCCGAAAAATACACTTAAATTGAAGTCAACTTTTCGCATAAATATAAAAAATTCGCTCCCAACGTTAGTTTCCTCTTTGTTGACGTTCATTTTGTAAGTAACTATTCTGTTACATAATAAACTAACCCCAAACTTTCCCTTGTCATTGCGAAAAAAAATTTGGTAAATTTGGACCTTGAAACTGTACGTAAGCCAAGTTGACACCCCCCAAAATCTTGGGCTAGAACCGCGCCTGGGTTTGATGGCAGTCAACTTAGACATAAGTGTCGAATTGGTCAATTCGACATATATGTCTAATATTATAACGCTAAATGCGCTTATTTATTTCCAAAAAATAGTGCCTATTCGTGTCACAAAAATGTTATTTCCGTGGAAAGTCATCTTAGTTTAGCTTGGAAAGTTATTTTGTATCAGCGAGAAAAATTATTGTTGTTCGTCATTGATTCCAGAATATACATATGTACGACTTAGTTTGAATTTCCGTGCATTATTTGAGAAAAGTACTATACAAGCCTTGGCCGCAACCAGGCATTGATGGACTCGCGTACCTATGATGTGTGCCGTTCGTCCATCGATGCCCCTGTTGCCGGCCGCTGCAGTAATGTACTATTTTACCATTGCATAGTTTTGTAAATATATCTATGAAAATGTTTTATAAAAAAATTACAATACAAACGCACAACTGTACTTAACCTACTATCTATAAACCTAGACCTACAGTCTCCTACAGAACACAGACTTTGCAATCGGTTTGAGTCTATACATATAGTCACTTCTCTACTCGTTACAAATAGCGTTTTTGTGTCGCCCCGGGCCGCGGTTACCGCTAAACGGTTGACTCGATTGCCCTGCCTTCCGCAACCCCCTCACAAACCCTTCTGGTCTACTAATGGCTTCATTTGTTCTTATAGTTTGTAGGATAGGGTTATACTATCAGTTTGTTGAAAGATAGTCGACAGCTTACTTTTTGATATAGTATTTTTGGTCGTTATTTGAAGTTATTTTAAACGTTTCTAGGTAGTTTCTGTTGTATAGTAAAAAACATTTATAGATTTACTTACAGACTTATGTAAATAAATGTATTCAGAACAAAAAACAAATAGTGACAGATGATATTAAAAACCGAAGACGAACATTACAGACCTGTGTAAATGTATTCAGAACAAAAAACAAATAATGACAGATGAAATTAAAAACCGAAGACGAACACTTCTTAAAGAAGAACTATTCTAAAAGTGGCCAGTGTTGACTAAAGAGTATACAGCAGTTTACAACAGGTTCATTAGTCAATCAAATAAGGCTGTTGTAGTTAGATCGCTGGACAAAAGAAAACAAATGCGTAGCAGTTCTCGAAGCATGAAAGAGCTTCCACGAGTGACGGCATGAAAAGAGCCTCCATTTGTGGACGATATATAAATGATCGTACGGCGCACCCTGGGCAGTCCACCCTGCTACCAACCTGCTGACTGGCTAATCTTTTCCCCACGACGTGAGCTATTATCATTATGTAGCTCATGTCGACACAATAGAAGAAGATGTGTTCTCGCGGCCCATTTACTCAAGGCGAAAACAGGCACATGGCGAAGTTTTAATGTGTGTGAGCCCCACATAACCACACCAACTCCCTGGTAGTGTGGTATGTGATAGGAATTCTAGGATCGCTGGACCTAAGCTGGAAAAGCTGAATTACCTATAAAAGAAAAGAAGAAGAAGAAGAAAAGTTTATGAAAGGCTGATAATATACCTGACTTCCATAACTGACTATTGTTTATCTTTAATAGGTAATCTGTTAACACGCACCAGGCCACTGGTGGATCTAGACCCTCTCTTATGACCTCTTCTCATATTATGCTCCCGTGCGCAGCTGGACTGATTACGCAAAAGGCTGTTTCGCTGTAAGCTTCGTCACCATATCACAACACCCATACAACAAAGAAGAATATTTGATGATTTACGGTATTGTATATTCTAAAACAACACCAATTTGATTTTGGTCCAACAAAGCACAATAAAGACCATCACCCAGAGCTGCCCAATAAATCAACCACCAAACAAACTAGCAAAATTCACGATCCAAAAACCAATTCCACCTAATAAGCAATCCTTTCGAGTCGCCATCGAGTTGCATAAGTACCGCCTCATAGTTCCCCGCTGCAACTTTTCAATCGGCAGATAAGAGGCTTGTGGAGACGCTCCGATATTTATTTACCACGAGCGGCAAAGAAACTTGCTTTGTCGACAATAAATTGCGTCTGTTCATTATTCAATTGTTTCCATTCATTTTAAATGCTAGTAAATGAGCTTAGTGATTTTTGTGGCGATATTTTCACTGAACGAAAAGTTTTGTTAAGTATTTTCTGTTATCGAAAAGTTTTGTTGAACAAAGTCTGCGAACTTGCTAGATCAAATAATGGAGTGTATCTAAATATTCGGTTTTAGTATTTTATTTATTTTATAAGCTTTGTTTGTCTTGTCTAGTTGAAAGAACAATGTATTTTAGTTTTAAAACCTTTTAAATCTGCAAGAAACTTTGTGTTTTACATTATAACTATACTCCATTTATTAAAGCATCGACAAATATGGCTCACAAGAGCATGAATGGGTGAATTTCAACAAATGCCATTTTTTTATCAAATCGGTGAACTTTTTCATTTATATTTATTTTGTATATTTTTCAGGTTTTATGTAATCTTTAGGATATCAAATATCCCCAAATTTAATATCATCAACGTATCATTTAAGACTAAGGAGAAAATCCAGTTTGAATTCTGGTTTCCACCGATATGACAAACCGGCACCGATTATTTTTTCTGTACACCGATATGATAAGTTTATCCACCGAAATGATGTACATATCCAGCGATATGATAATCTATCCACCTTTGCACATCAAAAAGGAAATAGTTAGTAGGTACCTAGGTAGGTAGGTAGGAGAAATACCAGGCTTATTATCTCGATTTTTCGGTAGCGATTCTGTTACATCATTGGTCACTGAAACACTTGTTTGGTTGTTTCGGGCAACATTTTCCTTAGCTTTTTTCCTCTGATAATATGCACGGGCACTGATTCGGTTTTTCTTTTGTGCAATGCGACGTGCATATGCAGTCATTTGGTTTCGGGTTGGGATAAGTCCGGCTGCCTTTCGTCTAGCTAAACGTTCTCTATCATTTCTTAAATGCTCCTCTCTTAACACAGGATCGCTTTTGAGTTTAGCTTTTCTTATTCTTTCCAGCAACCTCTTTCTCTCTTTTTTCTCCTTCTCTTTTAGTTTTGGCCTCGGCATTCTTAAACAAAATTAAGCTATTATGATGTTTTATTTTTATCTATTTATTATTTTGTTATTTATTATTATGTACTTACTATTTTTTTTACAAGAAAATATTTTCTAGAGAAACCTTTAATACGTTCAATTGCTCCACCTCACCATCATCACCTCAGCCTATAGACGTACATTACCGAATACAGACCTCCCCTAATGATAAATTTATACATCTTCTACTACCCAGTGGTATCGTGGTAATGATTTTGGCAGTCTATGTAGGTAAGTATGTATGTATGTATGTTTGTATGTTCCATTGTTTCTTTGTATACTTAACGAAATGACACGGGATCTACCGATATGATAAAACGACTCACCGAGATGATTAAATGATCTACCGATATGATAAAGCTAACCACCGATGTGACAAAACTGTGCGTTGATCATGAATCAAAACATCGATATTAGATATAAGACACCGATTGATTTTTTCTTATCATTTCGGTGTAAATTATCACATCGGTGATAATAAAGACCACCGATTACAGCGATATGAGAAAAGCGACGTGAGAAATAACACACTTTTTAGAAAATTAGAAAAAATGCATAATATCTAGGATAAATTCAATAACAGTCAATGAAGCTAATTCACTTACTACCTCTGTTAGAACCAAACAACAATAATAAAACTACTCATTACACTAGAAAAATGCAACCACCGATAATATAAAATAATTATCCGGGAGCAACTGAAATGGCGTACTTACGTTATTGGCAGGAATATGCAGCGATTTGACACACGTCCGCCCTGACTGCGCACTAGCACACACCAACGAGGGAAATAAAATTGGGGTTGGGACTAAAGTTGGGAAAAACGACTTAAAATCGTAAGCGTGTTTAAACGTTGTGCTTTTTTCTGCCAACGAATTTTTTTACGCTTTTGCCGCTTTTCGTTTTTCACTTCAAAAAAAATTGACTTTTATGTGTCTACATTACACTATTCTATTTACATTTAAACTATTTACAAAGTTCACTAAAAACTATACAAACAAACTACAATCGTCGCGTAATTACCAAGGAGAACATTCAAAAACGCATTCACTCGTTGACGACGAAAAATAAACTAAGCGCCAAAGCAAAAGCAAATCAATCAAGGTCAAAAACGTTTAAAATGTTTAAACGATACGAAAATAATCAACAAAATAAAAAAGTGCTTTCTCTAAACAAATTTTACGTAAACGAATAAAATTTAATTCTGCCAGTTTCAAACCACCACCAGTCAACTTTGAAATTGAGTCTTATGTTACTAGAAATAAGGTTTCATTTCAATCGTACTATTGAAAGCATAAGTTTGGTTTACGAAAAAGTCTAAACGAAATCTGCTTTAATCACAAAGCGTGCTTATACGCTTTTTTTTTAATTAGACTTTTTTAAGCGCTTTTTGTTTAAACGCCCACTTCTAGTTGGGACGCTGTCGGACTCGTCGATGTAAAGTTAGGTTTAAATTACTTTTGTCCAGCGATATGAGAACATTTTGCAGTACAAGTACGTGTGTGCCTCACAGTAATAATAATCGTTAATTATGTAATAAAATATGCTATATATTAATAACAAAACTAATATTCTATGAAATAGAATAGGTTATATACTTAACTTACTTATTTTTATTAGTGTATAAGCTTTTTTGTTTGTAAAAAAAGTAGAGGGAGGTTTATGTATTTATTTCTACCTTTGTAATAGTCCTAGGCAAATTATATTTTTGCCACAACCCAATAACTACAAATCCAATAGTTTTCGAGTTACTCCAAAAAATTGTTGATGAGAACTGCACTAAAAGCAGAAGCTGCTAAATTTTTACAAAAATTGTAGTGTCCCTCTTGTACAAAATATGTACCTACTTCCTCGATATATACAACATGTATCAGAAATGCGTGGTCATATTTTAAGAGCTCAATCAGGGCAGGGGCATAGCATAGAACAACTTTTACTATGGGACCAACCCTGAAATCGCGAATAAAATATCAGCTGTTCCCTACTAAATCATAGATATCGCTCCGCAAATTGTAAGGATCAGCTGATATTTTATTCGTGATTTCAGGGTTGGTCCCGTAGTAAAAGTTGTTCGATAGCATCCCCTGAATAAGCTCTTCAAATATGACCACGCATTTCTGATACACGTTGTAAGTGAATCATCTAAGTATCATTTGTCGGTTGTTTTGGCACACACACACACAACGTATCATTTAAGACTAAGGAGAAAATCCAGTTTGAATTCTGGTTTCCACCGATATGACAAACCGGCACCGATTATTTTTTCTGTACACCGATATGATAAGTTTATCCACCGAAATGATGTACATATCCAGCGATATGATAATCTATCCACCTTTGCACATCAAAAAGGAAATAGTTAGTAGGTACCTAGGTAGGTAGGTAGGAGAAATACCAGGCTTATTATCTCGATTTTTCGGTAGCGATTCTGTTACATCATTGGTCACTGAAACACTTGTTTGGTTGTTTCGGGCAACATTTTCCTTAGCTTTTTTCCTCTGATAATATGCACGGGCACTGATTCGGTTTTTCTTTTGTGCAATGCGACGTGCATATGCAGTCATTTGGTTTCGGGTTGGGATAAGTCCGGCTGCCTTTCGTCTAGCTAAACGTTCTCTATCATTTCTTAAATGCTCCTCTCTTAACACAGGATCGCTTTTGAGTTTAGCTTTTCTTATTCTTTCCAGCAACCTCTTTCTCTCTTTTTTCTCCTTCTCTTTTAGTTTTGGCCTCGGCATTCTTAAACAAAATTAAGCTATTATGATGTTTTATTTTTATCTATTTATTATTTTGTTATTTATTATTATGTACTTACTATTTTTTTTACAAGAAAATATTTTCTAGAGAAACCTTTAATACGTTCAATTGCTCCACCTCACCATCATCACCTCAGCCTATAGACGTACATTACCGAATACAGACCTCCCCTAATGATAAATTTATACATCTTCTACTACCCAGTGGTATCGTGGTAATGATTTTGGCAGTCTATGTAGGTAAGTATGTATGTATGTATGTTTGTATGTTCCATTGTTTCTTTGTATACTTAACGAAATGACACGGGATCTACCGATATGATAAAACGACTCACCGAGATGATTAAATGATCTACCGATATGATAAAGCTAACCACCGATGTGACAAAACTGTGCGTTGATCATGAATCAAAACATCGATATTAGATATAAGACACCGATTGATTTTTTCTTATCATTTCGGTGTAAATTATCACATCGGTGATAATAAAGACCACCGATTACAGCGATATGAGAAAAGCGACGTGAGAAATAACACACTTTTTAGAAAATTAGAAAAAATGCATAATATCTAGGATAAATTCAATAACAGTCAATGAAGCTAATTCACTTACTACCTCTGTTAGAACCAAACAACAATAATAAAACTACTCATTACACTAGAAAAATGCAACCACCGATAATATAAAATAATTATCCGGGAGCAACTGAAATGGCGTACTTACGTTATTGGCAGGAATATGCAGCGATTTGACACACGTCCGCCCTGACTGCGCACTAGCACACACCAACGAGGGAAATAAAATTGGGGTTGGGACTAAAGTTGGGAAAAACGACTTAAAATCGTAAGCGTGTTTAAACGTTGTGCTTTTTTCTGCCAACGAATTTTTTTACGCTTTTGCCGCTTTTCGTTTTTCACTTCAAAAAAAATTGACTTTTATGTGTCTACATTACACTATTCTATTTACATTTAAACTATTTACAAAGTTCACTAAAAACTATACAAACAAACTACAATCGTCGCGTAATTACCAAGGAGAACATTCAAAAACGCATTCACTCGTTGACGACGAAAAATAAACTAAGCGCCAAAGCAAAAGCAAATCAATCAAGGTCAAAAACGTTTAAAATGTTTAAACGATACGAAAATAATCAACAAAATAAAAAAGTGCTTTCTCTAAACAAATTTTACGTAAACGAATAAAATTTAATTCTGCCAGTTTCAAACCACCACCAGTCAACTTTGAAATTGAGTCTTATGTTACTAGAAATAAGGTTTCATTTCAATCGTACTATTGAAAGCATAAGTTTGGTTTACGAAAAAGTCTAAACGAAATCTGCTTTAATCACAAAGCGTGCTTATACGCTTTTTTTTTAATTAGACTTTTTTAAGCGCTTTTTGTTTAAACGCCCACTTCTAGTTGGGACGCTGTCGGACTCGTCGATGTAAAGTTAGGTTTAAATTACTTTTGTCCAGCGATATGAGAACATTTTGCAGTACAAGTACGTGTGTGCCTCACAGTAATAATAATCGTTAATTATGTAATAAAATATGCTATATATTAATAACAAAACTAATATTCTATGAAATAGAATAGGTTATATACTTAACTTACTTATTTTTATTAGTGTATAAGCTTTTTTGTTTGTAAAAAAAGTAGAGGGAGGTTTATGTATTTATTTCTACCTTTGTAATAGTCCTAGGCAAATTATATTTTTGCCACAACCCAATAACTACAAATCCAATAGTTTTCGAGTTACTCCAAAAAATTGTTGATGAGAACTGCACTAAAAGCAGAAGCTGCTAAATTTTTACAAAAATTGTAGTGTCCCTCTTGTACAAAATATGTACCTACTTCCTCGATATATACAACATGTATCAGAAATGCGTGGTCATATTTTAAGAGCTCAATCAGGGCAGGGGCATAGCATAGAACAACTTTTACTATGGGACCAACCCTGAAATCGCGAATAAAATATCAGCTGTTCCCTACTAAATCATAGATATCGCTCCGCAAATTGTAAGGATCAGCTGATATTTTATTCGTGATTTCAGGGTTGGTCCCGTAGTAAAAGTTGTTCGATAGCATCCCCTGAATAAGCTCTTCAAATATGACCACGCATTTCTGATACACGTTGTAAGTGAATCATCTAAGTATCATTTGTCGGTTGTTTTGGCACACACACACACAACACATAGTCGTACTACGTACAGAATGGCTACTCGGATTTCAATGGACACTTCATTTGTTCTTACAAAGACTAATACTTAAGTACTACCTATTCAATAACGATATGTACTTATGAGCCGTGTGGCAGCCCTAAGTACTTAGACCTACATTTAGCACATGTACAAACGCCATCTCGGCAATATGTGAGAGTAGTAGGTACTTATATCAACGCAGTTGTATGGAGTGGTCGGGGTGTGGTTTTGGTAGAAAACAAAGCAAAATGCTATGTAGGTATTTAGCCATTACGTAAAAACACAATCAGTAGCTCATCGATACGAGTATCATCAACTAAATCTTTCTTGCTTAATCTAAATCTATGCACATAAATTATAGGTAATTATATCTACGTAAAAGCAATTATTCATTCTGTGGTAAAAGTCACTTATTACATGAATATTACAATATACTGTCAATCCTAATGTATGTAGAATATGTTGGTACTTGGTACTTATAACATAAACATCATGTTTGCTAGTCTATAGGCTATTAGTACGGATCCAGTAGGGTTGCCAACTTTACTACATAACAAGGTATTATACTATATTAATTATTTTCTAGATACCTACTGTACTGTTATAATAATTATAGTACGCAGAAAACTAATTAAGTGATTAAAATGTAAGTATCATGTGGCCCTTAATGTTTTACAGTAATTCTATACAACGTGTATCAGAAATGCGTGGTCATATTTGAAGAGCTTATTCAGAGGATGCTATCGAACCTCTTTTACTATGGGACCAAACCTGAAATCGTGAAAAAAAATCAGCTGATCGATTTTGTCGAGCGACATCGATGATTTAGTAGGGAACAGCTGATATTTTTTTCGCGATTTCAGGGTTGGTCCCATAGTAAAAGTTGTTCTATGCTATGCCCTGAATGAGCTCTTAAAATATGACCATGCATTTCTGATACACGTTGTATATTCCTGCCTATTTATTTTCTAGCAGTATGAGTCTGTCATGCTCACTTAAATGTCATGCTGATGGTGGCGTTAGTATCGGGTCATTAAGTTTCGTTCAATACGGTTGAGTTAAGCGGTGCTGATGCTCGCGTCATACTCTTGAACGGGTGCCGTCTGTCGGGACAGTCAGGTCCTACATATTATGGTAACTCTTTTTAGGTTTCTTTCTAAAGGTAATGTTGTCACTTTTAAACTCATGTTTATTTTTGGCATTAACCTACATTATACTCACATCACTTGAATGAAATTGATGTAATTCAAATTCAAATCATTTATTTGTAATACACAGGTAATAAATATAGGTCTTAATCAAATACAATACCGTACCATATGTGATCAGCCTCATGGCATACAAATGTCATAAAATAGAAATGTCATAGGTTGGTACACCGTCCATCGGTACGTCCGTCCGTCCGTCCGTCTGTCTGTCACAGGGCTGTATCTTTGTAACGGTAATAGATAACCAGTAGAAATTATCATAGAATATGTGTTACTATGGTGTATATCACGACAAATACTAAAAATAAACAAAGTCTAAAACTTAAGGGGACCCATACAAGAAACCTCGAAAAACATGCATTTTTATCAACGTTTTTGTTCCTGCTCAATCTTCTAAAGTTCTAAACGGTAACACATACCAGCGTCAAACTTGGTCTGGTTATAGTGCATACTATGTAGTTTAGCAACAAATACTAAAAATAGGGCAAACATGGACATATGTGGTGGTACCTACGTAAGAAAGAGGTACCAAAATTCACATTTCGCGTACGTTCGTTGGTCGTACGGAACCCTTACTGCGTATTATTATATAATTATTATTATTATAATTATTAATTATTATTAATATTATATAATTATTACTACCCTCCCAATTTCTGGGCCAGCAGAATATGAATATTGTACCATCGACACGAAGAAGAAGAACTGCGTGAGTCCAACTCACACTTGGCCGGTTTTTTTCTAAATCCCGTAGAATAGTATTGTCATGCAATATCCTATATACATTTACATTTCTGTTTGAGAAATACATCATTATTCCTATTAGTACTTGGCAACCCTAGTCTCCACATCTCTTATTCATAACACGTAATGGCAAAATCCGTTCAGCTTAAACTGATGGACAATTTCAATAACAATATGGCTTACTAAATGTGAAGAATTATTAATTAAGTTATAGATCATTGCTTAAAGATGTTTATATTGAGGGTTTAATAGTGAATCGAATGGATTATGAATTAATGTTCGACAAATGTACATACTACATCATCATCCTCCGAGCCTTTTCCCAATTATATTGGAGTCGGCTTCCAGTCTAGCCAGATGCGGCTGAACATCAGTATTTTACACGGAGCGACTGCCATCAGACCCCCGCAACCCAGTTACTGGGTAATACTGACATTCGGAGGTTAGACCAGTTGTCAGACTTTCAGGCTTCTGACTACCCGTAACGACTGCTATAGATAGTCGTATGACAACCGGGACCGACAGCTTAACGTGCTCTCCGAGGCACGGAGGGGTCTCGATGTGTAACGATACAATCCGCGCAGTCGTTGCATCGCTACGAGCCCCCAAATGTACATACTACATAATAAATATAATACAGGTATGTTCCTACTAACAGAGTTCTACCATCCTTTTTAGGGTTCCGTACCCAAAGGGTGCCAAACGGGACCCTATTACTCTCGCTACGTTGTCCGTCCGTCCGTCTGTCTGTCACAGGGATGTATCTTTTGAATAATAGGTAGCCGATAGAAATTTTCTCAGAATATATGTTGCTATGATAGGGGTCACAACAAATACTAAAAATGAAAAAAGTTTAAAACCAAAGGGGATCCCCATACAAGAAACCTCGAAAAACATGCATTTTTTTCAACGTTTTTGTTCCTGCTCTATCTTCTAAACGGTAATACATACCAGCATCAAACTTGGTTTGATTATAGTGCACACTATGTTGTTTAGCAACAAATACTAGAAATAGGGCAAACATAGACATATGTGGTGGTATCTGCGTAAGAAAGATATGCAAAAATTCTTATTTCACACACTGTACGTTGATGTCTTTTGATAAACTCTAGTAAATTAAATAGGTTTTTGCTGGGCAAGCGTGCACCATCGTCGACCGCACCATCGCTTAACATCAGGTAAGGTGGCGGTCAAACGCAAGCCCGTTAAGAATAAAAAAATAAAATGAAAATTTTCTATGCGGTATCAGGTCGATAGGGGGTATACGGAACCCTTACTGCGCGAGTCCAAGTGGCACTTGGCCGGTTTTTTTTTATTATTCTAGGAAATCCTGTAATGTCAAAGTACAACCTGTAATGTCAAAGTACTACTGAAAAATTTACATATGGTCAGTCCCATGTATATATGTGTGGTAGGACATGGCAAATACTTCGTATTTTATTCCTAAACACAGAACAGTAAGGCTTACAGGTCTGTGTTTCTAAGGAACAGGCCGGTATGTAGTAGGTACTTGTTTTAATAGCAATTTTTATGATTATCAGATTATTAATTGCTGAAGGCTCGAACTAATTTAAAGTTAAATTTTCTATTTTCTGTACCATAATAAAAAGATTTGCAATTTTATAATCTGAACAGCATATTTAGCAGGCTATTTCTTAGAAATTCAATACATGAAAAGTCAAGTTTTTATTGCATCGAAACGCAACTTATAGTTTTATTAGGTAGACATTAAACCAAGGTTTTGCAACCGCGTAAAGTGGCCCCAAAAATTTACGCGGAGCAATATTAAAACGTTTCAATTGCCGCCTTTTACGATGAGGTCGAAATTTAAAACGCGTTTCGGGGAGTGTTGCCAGCCTTCGTCTAAATGCTTTATGTTTTATTTTATTATCCGTGTCGCCACCTAGTCTTTATTACACGTTGTATATTATTCGCATTATTCTGTTTTTTAATACTGATAAGGAGTCCCTAACAGAGTGTTTTTGTTAGAATGCGGAAGATAAAAATTCTTGTTTGTTTACTTTTATGAAATAAAAATGATTTTGTATTTTACTACTGATTTTCTAGTTTAGGTTCTGTTTCTTTTATTTCCTTCGTTCATTCATAAAACAATATACCTACCTACCTATCGTTCAAAAGTTATGTTCAGAATATTTATACGTTAATAATCCCTTGATTCATACACGTTACCCCATTGTATCATATTGAAACATCTCAATAACTCGACGTGTGATCGACGGGGATCACTTAAATTGACGTTTACAAATTCAATTTTTCACGCGACATAATAATATTTCACGCGTATGATATTTGAAAGTTACAGGAAGAAACACCGTGTCGAGTTCCTTCCTCGATTAATGTTACCTGTTTTTCTCCAATGACGCTGGAATATGGTATGCTGTACAGGGTTGTTACGGATGCTAAAATTTTGACATCCGCGGATGCAGATTATTAGAGGTTCACATCCGCGGATGCGGATGCGGATTTTAAGATTTTATAAAGTTCTTTCAATTTTAAGTAGACAAATAAATTAAAATCGTTTTTTTTTGCGACATTTCACTTAATATAACACAGTAAACAAAGTAACAAACACTGTAATTGATCCACAATGGAAAGCTCGTCAATAACTAAAACGAAACAAACATGACGTGTACGATCTTGTACCCAAAGTGTTTTCCTATTGGTAAATTAGTGAACGAAGATAGCAATGAGTAAAAACGCGCGAGGCACGTGCCACTCCGGCACCGCCTACTTTACCTTACATGTCATGACTTGTTTGTTCAAGTTTGTTGTTATGAATCCGCATCCGTGAAAGCTCCGCATTAATTGCTGCAGATGCGGATGCGGATGAAGATGTCTAAATTAATGCGAATATTCCGCATTTGCGTAACACCCCTGGCGCTGTAACCATAGAAATCCTACTAAAGAAGAAGAAGAAGAAAGAAGATGTAAGAAGTGGCAAAGGCGCGACGTGTCGCCGCGTACAGGTGTCTTTTAGGACACCAGTGCGCGAACCGTTTGCTCAGTGCTGTTTTGGACGCAGAGTCACTAAACTTGTATTTTGCAGCATATCTAACAGCGGATTTATTTAGGCTTAATTTATTTTGCACTGAATGCTAGAAACATGGTGGGCGTGATTGCGTATTTATATGTTGGTGGCGGAAAACCGGCGACATGCGTTCCCGTAGTAAAAGACAGTAGATAACAATATTACCTAACTTATTATTTAGATTTATATGATTGTAACCTTGGCTTGCTAATGACCACTACAATAAACAGCCAAACAAAGAGAATATAAACGTTTCGACATAATCATATAGACCAGCGGTACTCTAAGTGTGTTCCGCGGAACCCTAGGGTTCCGCGATACCCCTGTAGGGGTTCCGCAAGAATTTAGAAAAAAAAAACAAAACACCTCTCTCTGGTCACTGGTCGAACGTTTTGAATCCGCCCGCCGCGCGTATACTTGTGAGCGCGCAGTCCCTTTGATAAAAGCCGCCTCTGAATTAGACGCTATAGTTGTGAACAAGCGACTTTCGGCTCTATCTTCAAAAGCATAAAGTCGAGATTGTTTACAACGCATTTTTTTGTATTTATATTTTTATTTCCGCTTTTTGTTTATCAAAGGCGCCGACTCGAGTATTTTTGAGAATGTTCGAGTTCGAGTCTAGGACTAAGTATAAAAGCGCTATTATATAAAAAAAGTCGCGCCTCGTCAGTCAGTTGACGATTAGCGTTCGGAGCGATAAGTTCGTACCTACCTACTTACAAGCTGGCTAGCCTGCTGCCTTCTTGTAAGTTCTACTGCCCGCTGTATTCTGATTGTATCAGTTTTGTACATTTCTTCTTTGGACTAAACTTTGTCTCATAAACGCAGTAACGATTGTGCATTATTTTGACCCTACCATCCTGACGTGTAACATTATTAATAAAGAAGAATGGAACGTTGGCTTAAAGGTGTTAAACGTGTTGCAACGACATCTTCTAATGACGCTGAATGTTCAAAAGCAGTACGCGCGGAGAATACAGCAATTACCGATCCAGACGATGATGCCACGACGTCAAGCTCCACGGTTTCAAAGACGAAAAAAAGGAAGTATGATGAATCATATATCAGTTTCGGATTTGTTGATTCCAACGGCTCACCTCTCTGCATGTTATGTAGTAAACTGCTTCCTAATAGTTCCATGGCACCTGCCAAATTACGCAGACATTTAGAAACTGTACACCCCGAGTCTAAAGACAAGAATAAAGAATTTTTTGTTCGTAAAAAAGAACAGTTATTGGAAAGTAAAAAAAATATGATGCATGTAACACAAACTATCAATGAAAAGGCCACGGAGGCATCATATTTAGTTAGCTATCGCATTGCACAAGCAGGTGAAGCGCACACTATCGCTGAGAATTTAATAAAGCCATGTGTGTTAGACACAACAAAATGTATGCTCGATGAAAAATCTGCAAAGCATCTTTCTACTGTACCGCTATCAAACGATACTGTTTCACGGCGAATCCATGATCTGGCAAGCTACGTCAAACAAGAACTAGTTGCAAGTCTACAAAAAACACGATTCGCCTTGCAAATGGATGAGTCAACTGATGTCACTGGTCTGGCTATCTTGCTGGTTATCGTGAGATATCCATATGAACGTTCTTTTGAAGAAGACATGCTTATGTGTTCACCGCTGCCCACAAACACTACCGGGGAAGAAATTTTTAATAAAATAAACATATTTTTTAAAGAAAATAATCTTAGTTGGAACGATTGCATTGACATTTGTACAGATGGGGCCAAGGCGATGACAGGTAAAACAGCAGGAGCAGTATCACGAATAAAAAGTAAAGCGCCTAATTGTAGTTCCAGCCATTGTATTCTGCATAGACAAGCACTTGCGATGAAGCAAATGCCGTCAAATCTAAAATTAGTTATGGATGAAGCGGTAAAAATAATTAATTTTATCAAATCACGACCACTACAATCCCGATTGTTCTCATTATTGTGTGAAGATTATGGCAGCAAACATAAAACACTGCTGCTCCATACAGAAGTGCGATGGCTGTCTCGGGGTAAAACTTTAACAAGGCTATTTGAACTTAGAGCCGAGTTACAAATGTTTCTTTCAGCAGATACAGTTTCTTTTAATTTGAAAGACCGTTTGTATGATAAAACTTGGTTGTTCCGATTGTCTTTTATGGCGGATATCTTTCAAAAACTGAACGAATTGAATTTATCATTGCAAGGTAAACAGACAACAGTGTTCCAGGCCTATAACAAAATAACTGCCTTCAAAAGAAAATTAGATTTTTGGATTATTTGCGTTGGTAAGAGAGAAATAGAAAGCTTTACGTCACTCAGTGAGTTTGTTAGCGATAACGACTCGGAAATGTTTCAAGATGATGTGTTTGAAGAATTGGTCCAATATCTCACTTCGATGCGCGCATCTTTTGTAAAGTATTTTCCCGAAGAACATAATACAAAAATGAAGCTGAATTCATGGATTCATAATCCTTTTTTACCCAACTTGCAAAAGCCCGAAAGTATGTCAAACGAGATATATGAATCTCTTTTAGAAATGTCATCAGACACAAGTATGGAGTCACTGTTCAAAACGACGCCTCTCAACGATTTTTGGTGCAGAATCCGTGATGAATATCCAATGCTTGGCAGAATGGCTCTGAATATTCTTCTCCCGTTCCCAACAACATATTTGTGCGAAACAGGATTCTCAACCTATGCAGCCACGAAAACAAAATATCGCAATAGACTGGACGCCGAACCTGATATGAGACTTCAAATGTCTTCTATCAAACCTGATATCAACCAATTGATGAAAAATAAAAAACAGTTTCATACCTCCCATTAGTTAAGATTTTTTCATTTTTAATATCTTCTATTATTGTACTTGGCATGTGGTTAAAGTAAGTAATAATTAGTAACTGTTACATTGTACTTTTATTATGCTTATATAATAAAGAATACACTTTTAAAAACTATTGTTTTATTGTAGGGTTCCGTCAAGTATTTTGCTTGTCAAAAGGGTTCCATGACCAAAAAAGTTTGAGAACCGCTGATATAGACCATAGGGGCTTGTGGCAAAGTAACAACCTCGCGAAGTGAATTTATATTTTATTTTATAACTGAGTTAATTTTCAATGCACCTCGAAGGTCGTATAATGCGCGAGATCTGTCAATTTTTAAACTAAAACCGGCAATGTTAGTTTGAAAATCCATATCGGTCCTGTTTAGCAGCTAAATAAATTACCTACTATGAAAACTCATATCTGTACGAACAAAACGAACAAATCAAACGTCCGTGTCTGTCGGGTAATTTAAAAATGGAACGAACTTTTTACCCTGAAAAATAGCAACCAAGGAGGTTGCATATCCAAGATTTTATTTAAAGGACATTGCTAAAGATCCCTAGTGACGCCGCCTTTTGGCGTTACAAATTAAAGTTGATGCTCACCATATACAACTCAATGAAGCCAATGTACCAGGCCCCTCAGAAAGTATTGCGAAAAAAAGTTTTTATATATGGGAGACTGGCCAGTTATAATGTTTTTCGAAAATATGATTATTTATAAGTAAAAATAAGTAAGTTCCAATTTCAAAATTTCCCTCCACATTTTTTGCGAGTTAATTCAAAGTATTGTGTCTCACTGAAATATGGATCTGCGCCGGGAACATTTTAGAGCTATGATTTTATACGATTTCAAGTGTCGCCTGAAACCGGATGAATCGTACGATAGACTTCAAATGGCATTCATGGATGAAGGCCCTTCCAAGGCAACCGTGTATCGTTGGTATAACGAATTCAAGCGCGGTCGACCAACTTTGGGGGATGACGAAAGAAGCGGTCGCCCTTTGACGGCTGTTACCGAAGAAAACGTGCTAGCAGTGAAAAATTTAATCCAAGACAATAGGCGAATTACATATCAGGAGATTCAACACATATTGAAGATTGGATCGGGAAGCGTTCACGAGATTCTACACAGCCATCTTTGCGTGAGAAGGATAGTATCACGCTGGGTGCCGCACAACCTCACCGATGCTCAGAAGCAGGCCCGGGTGGAATGGTGCCGTGATATGCTTAACAAATTTGAAGCAGGCTCGTCTCGGCGTGTTTACGACATCGTTACAGGTGATGAGTCCTGGATTTATCAATACGACCCAGAAACCAAGCGCCAGTCGACTGTTTGGGTGTTTCAAAATGAGCCAACGCCTACCAAAGTGAAGCGATCTAGAAGCGGGGGTAAGATTTTGATCGCTAGCTTTTTTAATTTGACTGGCCACTTGGTATCAATTCCCTTACGGGATCAAAGAAGCATTAATGCCGAATGGTATACTACCAAATGTTTGCCAGAAGTTTTCTCTGTTATAAGCAACAAGCGACCAAACACAGGGCTCCGCGGGCTACTGCTCCACCACGACAATGCACCTGCGCACACCGCACTCAAAACGAGGGACTTCCTGGACAGCACGCCAGTCAAACTCCTGGGTCACCCTCCTTACAGCCCTGATCTAGCACCGTGTGACTTCTTTTTATTCCCAAAAATAAAAAATCAGCTCAAAGGGATACAATTTTCGTCGCCGGAAGATGCGCTGGCTGCGTTCGAGCAGGCTGTAAACGAGGTGTCTGCGGCGGACTGGAAAAAGTGTTTTGAAAACTGGTTTAGGCGCATGAATCTTTGTATAGAGGCTGGTGGAAAGTACTTTGAAAAGATTTGATAAAAATATATGTACGTATAGAACAATTTTTTTTAGTTTCGCAAAACTTTCTGAGTGTCCCACGTATTACAATACATTAAATATAATGTATATATTTATTCTAATTTATATGTTGTTCCTGTTTACTACTATTTTCATGGTGTACAATAAAGTATATTCTATCTATCCATCTATCTACATTCATAAACAAGGACAGTACTAAATATAATTTTAGATTTATTGATACTCCTTAAAATTTAAAAAATGTTTCTTGTACTGTCCGTATTAAATACAATATATATTATGAAACGAAAAAATTCGCATGTAATTTTCGTATATTGTTCATCTTTGTAACAGTTTAAGGCTATTTTTATCAATGTCCTTTGCGAACTTTAACAAACCGGCTTGCAAATAGACCAGTTTATAGTAAAAAAGAAACAAATTAACATAGTGACGCGTAAAAAAATATTGTTGTTCGTCACCGATTCTAGAATTTATACCGCGCATTATATGAGAAAAGTACTATACAAGCCTTGGCTGCAACTAGGCATTGATAGACTCACGTATTTTCACGTTCGTCCATCAATGCCCCTGTTGCCAGCCGCGGCAGTAATGTTCATGTGTAAATCTAAGTCATAAAAACCTAACTGGGAATCAAAGCCAACACACCTTACACCACTTAACAACAAAACAATAAAACTTACATCAAATTTTCCACGCACGTGTATAAAATGCTCTATGTATAATAAAACATAGCCGCCATTAGCTTCAGCGAAAGGTTTATTCAGGATCATCCGAGTTTTAGAAGAAGCAATTAATGCTTCTGAATGATTAACTAGGTAGCGAGCTTAGTTAAGCTTTCAGAACCTTTCAACTTGTGTCTGTGTATCTAATACGTACAACGTATTTGGATCTATAAATTTTATATAGGCTCAAATTATTGTAAACATAGGTTAAATAAATGAACATTGTATCAACTTTATTTTAAAGCCCTTTTGTCTGTATTGAATTTTTTAGTACCAAAAAAGAAAATCGTGTAGTAGAGATTAATCAACATGTTTGGGTACATTTTCCGTTAGTGCTATCAAAAACCTACATGTGAGTGGAGAACCGTAGAATCAGACCTTTTACCCACATTTTAAAAAGTAATAAAATTAGACTACGTAGATAATTTATGATTAACACGTCATCCGTCAATTATTATCAATATCAGAGCCTCTCTGGTCAGCGACTTATAAGAAAGCCAAATTGGGCAGTTTTGATTATAGGATAAGCCCGCCACCCATTTCCAACCACCGCAGCTCCTATAAGAGCAGGATCTACAATAGCGACCAACCTGAATAGTGTGACTGCCTCATTGGTCTAGTGGTTGCAAGCGCGACTGCTGAGCGTGAGGTCCTGGGTTCGATTCCCGGGTCGGGCAAAGTGTTATTGGGTTTTTTCATTAGGAAATTCTCAGTAGCAGCCCGGAGTCTGGATTTGTGTCCGGTCAATGGCAATATGCTCGCCCCCATTACATGGAACTATAACATAACTGGCGAAATGTGGGTGTATTATTATGTTAAATAGTGTAGAAATAATTATGCTTAGAAGAAATTTTAGTTTTTTTTCAACTGAGCGCGCACTAGACACTGCGCGCCTCCGTTGAGCAAGTAATAGCTGAAAGGAACGGACTCAAACTAGCCAAAATTGGTTTTATCTTCTACTAAGAAAGAGTTTTTCTAATTTTTATTATTTGAATTGCACTGCAGAAAAGAAATGAAAGCGAGGAATTAGCGGAGCGAGCTAAACGGAAAATGGGAAATGTGTGTGAATTCCAAAGCGAGCGAGTTCAGTTGGCGAATTTGGTTAGGCAGTGATGTCTAGTACCGATTCAAGTTCAAGTGCAACTTAAAGACTGAATGACGAACACTGCGATGCGGGGTGGTGGTTCAGAGCTGGGCGGCACGGGGGATGGCAGGGAAGCGTGGGCAGATGAGGCGTGCGGAGTCTGTTACCAACTCGTTAGCGGTACCGTGTCCCTGCCAGCGAACTCGTTCTTATTTATATTTACTAGTTTGGTCCGTTCCCCTTACCTCTGCCGGTAGAAACGCCACTATGTAATTTTTGATTGCTCGTCTAAAGGAGCGGTGTGGTACGGATAGAAACGATACGCCACTGCCTGCCCAGTGACAGAATGCAAGGGTGAGTGCAGACTGGACCCAGAGAAACGCCCCATCGGGCCACTCCAATACCAGAATATTCACCACAGATAATAGAGTCCACCGAAGAAGTGTTATTGTCGTTATATGGATTATCCTACTATGTATACATATATCTCTACGTGAACGTAGTGTTTAAAGTTTTCGTTATAAAGCAGTAACTTTTCTAGTGAAAAAAATATACAACGCGTTTCTAACGCGTGGTCATATTTAAAGAGCTAATTCAGGGAACGCTATCGAACAACTTTTACTATGAGGTCAACCCTGAAATCGCGAAAAAAAACTAAACCGAAAATAAAAAACTGATCCATACATTTTGTCGCGATTTTTTTTCGCGATTGCAGGTTTGTTCCCATAGTAAAAGTTGTTCTATGCTGTGCCCTGAATGAACTCTTCAAATATGATCACGCATTTTTGGTACACGTTGTATAGGTAAACGCATTTTTTTGTATAAAGCATTTTTGAAACCACAAAAACTAAATAAAATTAATAAGTAATCACCATAATTGTCTAGCGATCAGTTCACAATTGATTTAATATCGATGACATCTCGGCGCCAATCGCCTTGAACTCATCAATATGTATGAATCGTATAATTACCATAATTAGGAGTAAATTATACACTTTGTGCACAATAACATTATGATACTGAATAACGTTTTGGTACTATAGTACACACTAGGTTCCTAAACCGTTAAGGTAGAACTTATTGACAATAATTTAGAGATTGGAAAGATTTATCAGCATCATTAGACCTGGAAAGGTTGTCAGCATAGGCATAGTCAGGATTTTAAATTCAAATTAAAAAAAAAAATAACAAATAGGCACAGTCTCTGACGAATAAAAAATGGCGTACGGAATCTCGCTAAGAAAAGATTGAACTGCACTTCGTTTTTTTCCTAAACCCACTATAATTTCGACATCATTTTAACACATCAGATATATATTGTTATTTTATTTGTGACACTACGACAATGACTACCGTCACACGAGATTTGTTGCGTAATCGCGGCTGTTTGTCTTACTATGGGTGTGCATGTGTGCGTGCCAGCCCGTACTTTTAAGCGAGCCGTCTTACTATGGGTGCTTCACTTTTTGTTTAGCGAGATTCCGTCCACCTTTTTTTATTCGTCCAAGAGCACAGTATCTACATGATGCTGTTATGAAATGTCGAGAATTTAGTCGCACGGTTCGCAAAATGTAGATCCTATGGAGATAGAAATACAAAGCTCTAGAATACTTTTTTAAATGATACGTGTCTGTGTGAGTAACTCCCCTCAGCTTTTTCCATAAAATTCGTATCAAATTATAAAATGAGCGAAACATGCCATTTGATCTACGTATGTTACGTTGAATTTTACCTTCCCCTCATGGAATCTTCATGAATAATCATTCGAATTAAGCTAATGCATCAGCCTAATAGGCCATTCTACGTATATACGCGCCTAATCGAATAATGGTTATTAATCGTCTCGAGTATTAATCGCAAATGGAATACCTGCTTTACCTACCTGCTTGGCACATTAAATTTCATTCAAAACTAGGCCGTGGAAAGAATAAGAAACCTACTCTTTAATTTCTTTTCTCTTGCCTAATCGTCGAAGGTGTAAATAACACGTGTGCTTATAAAATACTTAATACATATAAATGTGTGACTGGGCCGGACAAGTATGCCGAATGTCGGTCAATTTTTGGGCTATTATTTGTACGAAATCGCGGCAGACCAAGGCAAATATGGCGGGACGAGCTATCGTAGAGAAAATACTGGTCCACACTTGCACTAGAACGGAAAGAGTGGAATAAGGAAAGGGAGGCCTTTGCCCTGCATTGGAACAATATAGACAGAAAATAATAATTATAAAGAAATAAAATAAATAAATAAATAGTTGAGACATTTTTACACAGCACCATCTAGTCCCAAACTAAGCAGAGTTTGTACTATGGGGTACTAGACAATGGATATAATACTTATGTACTTTTTAAATACATACTTATAATACACAAAGAAACACCCAGACCAACACAAACACTTATGTTTATCACACAAATATTTGTGTCCTGTGGGAATCGAACCCACGACATCATGATCAGCAGTCCGATATTCGAACCACTAGACCACAGACGTCGTCAATTATTATTATAAAATCCTCAATCGTCGTCGTCGTTAATTATTATTATAAAATACTCAAGGTCACCACTTATCGCGCATCCCTCTGGAACTGTTTATTTACCCGTAAAAGTAGCCTAAGTATGTCCTTTTCTAGGACCCTAATTCACATTATTTCATGACGCGCCGATCAAGTTGCAGTGACGCTGCAGTTCGTTTTTGACAGCGATCGCCGTAGATAAGAGAATACGAAAAGCATGCTTTTGATCGAAACTTAACTGCAACTCCACTTCTTTTGTTACGTGAATTGGTCTACTGGTCCCAGGCTACCTTTTTGGCAAATTTCATCAGGATCGGTTCAGAGGTTTAGTCGTGAAGAGGAAACAGACAGACAGAGCTACTTTGCAATTATAATTTTAGTGTCTTACACCCAGTTTCCGAAAGGCTGAGCAACGCAAAAATTAACTAATCAGTTGTCAAATCTCAGGTCAAGCGATGTGATTGGTTGTTAACATTTTTACTGGACAATCACAGAAACTGACATTAGATTTGACAACAGATCAAATTGATCAGCCTTCCAGTAACTGGGGGTTAGTGTGATACTGTGATCGTTTCGTTGCGGATTCCAAGACCGCTTCGAAGCAACTAGACAGATACTCAACTGGACAGATTCTCGATGGCAAAGTCACGAAACAACGTCTTTAAGCCCTAACAATAGAATCAAAGAGTGACACAGTGCTCAGTCCATTCTCCGATTTATATTTATTGTATTCCATACAAAAATCAAGAAAAGAGTGATAAAGAGTGTTGTGGCGCTATTTGGGAGAGGCCTATGTCCAGCAGTGGACTGCAATAGGCTGAGTTGATATAAACAAAAATTAAGAAAATAAAAGATTTTTCTATGAAAACTGTAATGTCATCACTATAATAACAATCATAATCGAAAAATTCACTCCGTACCCTCAAACTGCTTAATATTTTTCATAAGACCCGCACATATTGAAAATCAATGCGGTATTGCGGTATTTCATGATTAAACCGTCAGCGAACAGCGTAGTGTATTTAGTTCATGAAATTCAATATTACCATTCAGGAACAATTCAGAAAGTTGCCAATTTCATAAAGCTTTGTATGTATTATGAATTACGAAGTATCGTTGGAACATTCATCGAGAGTGTACACAGAACATTTTGTTTAGCTTTATTACAAAGCTTTTTGTGCGGAGTTGTACTCAGTTAAAAATGTGGCTTTCAAACTGTATAGATTGGATGAATATTAACACAACAGTGGTATAGGTAGGGTTGCAATACATCCGGAATATTCCGTATTTGTCCGGAAATTTTGTTGTTTATCCAGAATGCGGGGGGAATTCACGAATTTTTCACGAGGTCGTGGGTTCGATTCCCACAGGACACAAATATTTGTGTGATGAACATAAGTGTTTGTGTTGGTCTGGGTGTTTCTTATGTATTATAAGTATGTATTTACAACAAAAAAAGTACATAAGTATTATATCCATTGTCTAGTACCCATAGCACAAGCTCTGCTTAGTTTGGGATTTGATGGTGCTGTGTAAAAATGTCCCAAAAATATTTATTTATTATTATTAAGGTGAATGCTACAGGGTAGCCCGCGAAATTCAAATTTTTGGGCGTTTTTTGCAAATTGTAGCTTTATTTCGCGTTGTATATCGGTCAAAATAGGATTGGCGGAATAAGTAACAATATATCTAAGGAATAATACTCATAAAAAATATTAACCTAGCTCTATAAGCTCTACAAGCTCGAAAATCGATAATTTTATCGTAAATTAATATTATCGAGTTAGTACAGCTAATAGAGCTAGACCTCTACATTTTCACGGTACCCACTGGTGTCCATAAATGCGACCTCCTTTGAGCACCTGCGTACCCTCCGGTACACGCCGTCCCCACGCGAAAATAAACTCTATCTTATAATATATTTAAGGTTCTAATTCGATTACTCGAAATTAGAAAGTGTGGCCAACTAAAAATTTCGTAAAAAAACATAAAAATATATTTTTTATGAGGTGTGGCGAAGGCGAGCGCGTAATACACGCCGCACGCATGACGCCTGGGCCCCACGGAGTCTGTGCCGCAAGAGCTCGCAGCCGCAGCGGTTAATATTTGTTATGAGTATTATTTAATAGATATATTGTTATTATTACCGCCAATCATATTTTGACCGATATACAACGCGAAATAAAGCTACAATTTGCAAAAAACGCCAAAAATTTTGAATTTCGCGGGCTACCACGTAGCATTCACCTTAATTCAAAGTTGTCCAAAATTTCTTCACGTCTACTTCACCTACTCGTATCACAAATGAATCGCTACACGCAATAAATTGATATCTTTAAAAAAAAAAAAAAAAACTGCAAATGTCTGGAATTTTCTCGAGATTTTATTTTTTTAGGGTTCCGTAACTCAAAATAAAAACAGAACCCTTATAGGATCATGTAAGTGCGATAATATACACTCATAAGGAACCCTAATAGCGAGTTCGACTCGCTCGTGACTGTTTTTTTTATCTGGCAATCCTAGGTACAGGTATGTGCTTTTGGCAGTAAGCGAGTTTGCTCTTGCAAATGCCTGCTGGGGTAACGGTGGGTAGTGAGTACTGACTCCGCGTCGTATTTCGATAGCAATTAGAGGGTTGAAATCTCAGTGAACCGACGCACGAAGCTTCACGTTGCCAGCGGCCGGCGATTGTCTGTTGTGCACTAATTAAATGATCATTGTTCTTGTTCGGTATCCAAAGCGGACTACAGTCTACGGTAAAAGTCAATCACATCTCTGTTAGTTAATTCGCCAAAACATTTAGAATTTTGCTCTCAATTATTTTGTTTGTACCTAATTAACATCCTACATGTTTTTCTTATTTTTTCTGGGTTTATTCATTCTGATTTTTACCATAAGATATTTAGAAGATTGCCAAGATAAAATTAATAATGATTTAATTGACATGAAATTAATAATCATTTATTTTTACTGCTTCTTTCGTTCAATGTTTCTTATGCTTGCTAGCTTCTTGTAGTCAAAGACATACCCGTCAGTATAGAAAAAGGGATTACATCAAAAGGTGGGTACAAGCTCCCACTATTCACTTTGACAGGCATACTGTGGTTATCAGTCTGTCTCAGCAGTGATTATGGCAATCATAGAACATAGGAAAGGTAGCTATGTTGTAAAGCTTCTTTATTATAGTCATCAGCGTCGTTGCTAGGGGCTGGCCACACGGGGACGGGGTACAAACCTCAAGGGGATGCAGTCGCAGTCCCGCAGCCTGCAGGCCGCTGGGTCACGTGAACATTAAGGCGCATGTAGCAGCCAAGTGGCGCCCCCATCAGTAAAAAAAATATTACTCGCTGAATACATCATTTATCGAACATTCTTTTTTAACGATTGAATTACAGGTACTGTAGTTTAATCAGAAACTGTTAACTCTGTAAATTATAGGTCGCTGTAGTTGTAGATAGAAAAAGTGCCAAAAGTCGCCGTTTATTAGCTGTATACAACGTGTTATTGAAATAACTGAAAACCTCTTAAGGGGTCGTTGAACTTACTTACTCAGTATGAACAACTTTTACTATCAGCCCAACCCTGAAAACGCGAAAAAAACAGCTGTTCCCTACGTTTGTGTTCACATAAGTCTACAAAATGTAGGGAACAACTGATATTTTTTTCGCGATTTCAGGTTTGGTCCCATAGTAAAAGTTGTTCGTACTAATGAGTCCAAATTTTTTGTAGCAGTTAGGTATTTTTTTCTTTTTTCTTCAAAAATGGAGTATTTGAATATAAAAGACTCCAATAAAAAATTAAAAAAATATTATTTGGAATAAAATAAATTTCCGGGGAAAATAACCAATTTTTGAGATGCAATATCCCAATATTTCATTACTGAGTTATGATAACCATGTTATGATCTTACTTAGGGATGAACGATTGATAGCAATGCCCTGCTAAAACCTCCAGGTTTTCACACCTAAAAAGACCAATTGAAAACGTATAAATAAACAAGCATCAAAGCAACCTTAATGAATTAACTTCATCTAAAAAATCAACGACACAACCTCCCGCCGTAATTAATCGTAACAACACATCAATCGACTCATGGTATGGCCATTTTTGACCATTGTTCGCCGTATCCGTTTTAATTTTCGGTTTGGAAATCAACGAAGTGAGCGTAGATGGCGATGTGGCACCGGCCGATATGCCTCCGGGAGTACCGGGCCTGTTTACCCGGCGCAAATAAACCGGTCCGGTCAATTCCGGCCATTGTTAGTAGAAATATTGTTTGTTACCCGCAACGAGTTCACTCTACAGAATTGGTAACAATGAACCCGCTATAAGGCTTTGAACGATCGATTTTTGAATGCACGAGGCTATTTTAATAGCCTACAGCCTATGTCCATCAGTGTTAACTAGTATTGACTGTTATTACAATAATTATCATAATATATTAATCTTATTTAATTATTTTATTTCTTTAATGCACAAAAGTGAAACATTGTGAACTTAACCCTACAATGCATTTTGTACTAGTCAACCTTTAAATAAAAGAGAAACGCATCGAAAGAGGTACAAGATACTTACTAAATATAAGATACTTACTAGCGGCCCGTCCCGGCTTCGCACGGGTGGACAAGAAAAAAAAAAAAAATTGATATCGGCACAGTAGTTTTTGACTTTATTCATTACAAACATACACACAAAAATACAAATCTTTCCTCTTTATAATATTAGCGTAGATGTAGATTTTGTGATAATAATATCATTATCACCTGTGTTTCTTTTGATTGTGTGTGTCCCATTGTAGGGCAAGGGCACAGAAATACGAAAAAACTGTCCAAGTGCGGGTCGGACTCACGCAGTAAGTGTTCCATACCATCCATCGACCTGATATCTCATAGAAACTGGTTTAATTTACGAGAGTTCATCAAAAGACATCAACGCACCGTGCGGGAAATATAAATATTGGCATCTTTTTCTTACGCAGGTACCAACACATAAGTTTGCCCTATTTTTGGTATTTGTTGCTAAACTACATAGTATGCACTATAATCAAACCAAGTTTGACGCAGGTGTGTATGACCGTTTTGAAAATAGAGCAGGAACAAAAACGTTGAAAAATGCATTTTTTTGAGGATTCTTGTATGAGGAGCCCGTTTCGTTTTAGACTTTTTTAAGTATTTGTCGTTATAGGAGTCATAGTAACACATATTCTGTGAAAATTTCAACTGGCTACCTATTACTCTTTAAAAGATACAGCTCTGTGACAGACAGACGGACGGACAGGCGGCGTAAGTAGATTAATAGGGTCCCGTTTGGCATACTTTGGGTACGGAACCCTAAAAAGGACAAGGGCCTTTCTCGTACAGAAAAGACTGAACATTGACCACCATGCGTGTCATACTTATTGTTGCTTTGTTATTTGTTTAGTGATTTCAGACCAAGACCAGGTTTCTCCGCGGTGTTTTCTGTCACCTAGATGATCAAAAATACCTTATTCTCATAACACTAAGTATAATGATTCACCCCGACCGAAGACCTCGCAATAAACATTTCAATTTGTAATGTCTTTTCCAAACATAAATATTTTTTCGTTGAATATTGGCCCATAAGTGTTCAACATCGATAAAAAAGACTGCCCGGAAAGTGCAAGAGATCTTTGGAGAAAATGCTTTTGCTTATATTGCATAGGTATAACTTTTTTTACTCGCTGACTATTGATAATTTTTAGTACTTATTTGTTGCCTATGGACGGGACTTAGGTAGAGCCATTTTTCAGATAGACCTCGGAACAAAATATGTCTAAAAACAGCAACTTTGCACGCCCACTAAAATGTTAATCTATGACCTAGAAAGTACAGAAACTTTTTCGTTAAGAAAATTCTAAAACGAATTGCCCTCTTTGCATGTGTGCCCCATACGAATAACGTTTTTATAATTTCAAATATTGTTTTCTAGCCTAAGGTTTTACTTATTATGTAAAATTTTCAAGTAATTATACACGCTGAAATTTGAGTCGCTTAATTCCCGAAAAGGGGTCATTGTACTCATCATTATGAACAACTTTTTCTATGGGACCAACCCTGAATTCGCGAAAAAAAAATCAGGTGGTCCCTACATTTTATTGATTTAAGAGAACACAAATGTAGGGACCAACAGATTTTTTTTCCGCGATATCAGGATTGTTCCCATAGTAAAAGTTGTTCATAATGATGAGTATAATGCCCCTCTTTCGGGAATTAAGCGACTCAAATTTCAGCATGTATAATTTGGTTTAGAAGTTATAAGGTTCTGACAGACGAAGAGATAGACGGACAAAGTGCTAGTGGCCTAACTCGGAGACTTGGCTTCACTAGGTCAGTAAAATGTTTCTTTAGTACTGTAGTTACTAAGCAGTTGCTTAAAAATATAAGTTTTAAAAACGCTTAAAATAATAGTCCTGGGTTCTCTTTAGTGTTAAAATTTTCCAATTGATACTTATATTGACCGTTCATGTAGCCTCAAACTTTCCTGGCTTGTGTACTTTCCGAACTCCGTGATGTCAGCTACGGTCGAAGGCTTAACCTGCTTTCCGTGAGGTGAATTCACCTAGAATTTGTGGGTAACTTGTCTCTTGTGTTGATAAGTGTGTTGTTCCTAGCGACGTATTGATATTGTTTGGAAGAGAAAATGCTCGATGTTAACAAGAATGCGTAATTGGGATCATGTATGAAAAATTTAAAAAATTAAGAACAAAATTAATCTGTAGTCTCATCGCATGGCAGTTGCTGTTGGGATAGTTGAAAATTGTAAAACATTCTGCACAGATTCTGCTATAAGATCACACCTGAAATCGTGAAAAAACCAACCTGTTCTAAAAATATTTCATTTTCAGAAACGGAAAGTTTAGTTCATTTCACCAACATACCTTAATATCTCGAAAACTAAGAATGATACATTATTCAAATAAAAAGTCGATTTAATAGGTCTATAAAATAATAAATAGTTCATTGTTGTTAGTAAATAGTTAAAAATTGAATAAGCTATCAATCTTAGTTTATTGCTCCCGTGTGTAGGTAAATTGAACTCTTACATTTAGGGCACACCACAATAGGGACGGTATAAGGCTCGTTTTTGAGGAATGGTTGGAGATGTGTCATGGAAGAAGAAAGAAAGAAAGAAAGAAAAAATATGATATGCGCCCTCACCTACTGACTGACGCAGATACTCTCGGGGCATGGTTGCTTCGGGAAGTATCTGTTTCGAGGACAAGGCATAGCACACACTGGCGAAGTGCCCAGCTTGGGCCACGCTGCCACGCAGCACCGTGACCTCATCAATGCATTAGGCGGCAGCGATCTCTCGCTTCTGGCTGTGGTTCTGTCCATGGTCTGGAGCGAGAGTGCTTGGGAAGATGAGCCCCTCTCCTTCTGTGAGGAGGTGATGCTCGCGAATGAGGCGGCAGAGAGGGTTCAAGAGGCGATGACCTCTCTCCCCACCCGCAAGAGTTGGACCGGGCACCGTAGGAGGGCGAACGCCAACTGCCAGCCACTCTAGGAGTGGGCCTGCGGCGGCGGCGGTCTCGGGGTAGTCCGCCGCCCGATCAAGGCCCGCGACGGTGGCAAGTTGTGTTCCAAGTGTGCCCGTCAGGAGGAGGATGCGGCCAATGTTGAGGCCGCACAAGAAGAAGGAGTTCATCTCTTAGTGACGAGCCTAGCGAGGGTGGTTGATGAGTGAATAGCGTTTTCCATGCCCCCAGCCAAAGGTAGGTAGAGGAACACGGTGGTGGTTTTAGTAGGGAAGAGTCCGAAACTGGCTTTGCCTTCCCCGGGCGGAGTGCGTCGATGAGAATTTCCCCACGAAAAAAAAAGAACTCTTACATTTCAATTCAAATTATAACTGCCTACTAAAACTCACATCCCTTATTTTACCTACAAAAACACACGAAAACGTCTACTAAAATAATATAAAACAATTTTACTCGTGTATCGAATGGAGGTAACGCATTAAAATAATACTGGTAACTTCATCTAAACATGTTATTTCAAATATATATTCCAATTAGCTGAGTTTACTTTTGAAACCTAAGTTAAATTCACAAAGCATTCTGTTTGAGGTGTATCGCCCGGGGATAGTACCAAACTAAACTACTGGCCGACTATCACAACGTTATGGAATTTAATGGAATACTACTATTAAACAAGAATAGACCTACGCAAATACGAGATGTTACCATATATAGAGTATATTTTCAATGAATCTAGGACAGTTTCAATAGAAAGAACCTCTTATCCAGAATTTGGATGGAAAAGCTACGCCGAAATTCCGAGAATTTAGTGCTTCGTCGGCATCCAGTTCCTTTAGGCCATGCTAAAACAAGGCACATTTCTGCGAAATTCATAGTACAGAGTTACAGACTCTACAGAGTAACACGTAAGCTCTCCATTTTTTTATGTAGATATCCTAGAAACTGACTATGGTATAAAGTATATCTCTGAATTCCCTAATTAGCAATAAAAAATTCATTCTTATTCACAATTTAGATGTAAAAACATGTTTAAAGACTATCTCTTAATTATTTACTGGACAGAGAAAGCACTGACGTCATAACACAGTAATTACACACCACTTGGATCAACCGCTTGTACATTTATTATTATTATTTTCAGCCTAAATTGTCGCACTGCTGGGCAAAGGCCTCTTTCCATTTTCCACTCTTTCCGGTCAAGTGCAAGTGTGGACCAGTCTTGTCTATACGAGTCGAGCTTGTCCCGCCATTTCCGCCTGGGTCTGCCGCGATGCCGTTGCACGTTTTTCAGGACCCATTCGATACAAAATTTTACCGACATCCGGCCCAGTCCCACTTAAGCTTGGCAGTTTTTTGAGTGACGTCAGTAATCTGTGTTCTGGAGTGCAGTATTGTGTTCCGGATTCGGTCTGTGAGTCTGACTCCCAGGAAACTGCGCTCCATTGTTCGCTGGCAAACCTCGAGCGTGGACCTCTGGTGAACTATCAAAGACCAGGGTTGGGCACGGTATGTGAGGATGGAAAAAATGCACATGTCCTTTAGATTGCGTTTATGGCATATTGGAAGGTCGCCCTTCATGAGTTACTTCATAGACCAATAGCTCTTCCAGGCGTTTTCGGTGCATGTTATAATTTTATTAACCTTATGCATTATAGTATTTTTTTTATATTCAGTCGACTATTTAATTTACAAACAAATAATATTTTCATCGCCAACATAGTTATTCACGATCTCCCTACTAGAGATAGAAATTTGAAAGAATTGGATGGAGTTAATGTCAATTATCTATCTCTAGTAAGGCAAATCGTGGATGAATAGGTTATTAATTTTGGCCGAT
This sequence comes from Asteroscopus sphinx, assembly GCA_949699075.1. Lineage (NCBI taxonomy): Eukaryota > Metazoa > Arthropoda > Insecta > Lepidoptera > Noctuidae > Asteroscopus > Asteroscopus sphinx. Next base: position 11,241,258 of record OX453006.1, on the reverse strand, counting down.
AGTTGTTTCGGGTCTGGGTGTTTGCGGTTGTGAAATTTATGTCTGTCTGAAACGCTTCCAAGATACAGAGAAACCAAAAGGGCAACATTTTTATCTTTAACTAGACTTTGCCCGTGGTTTCGCCCGCGCACTGAAATAAAATATAGCCTGTGTTACTTCTGGATAAAGTAGCTTTCTAATGGTGAATTAGTTATTAAAATTGGTTCAGTAGTTTCAGAGTTTATAGATTACAAACAAACAAACAAATCTTTCCTCTTTATAATATTAGTGTAAATTAAAAAAACTGGCTCTGACGATAAAAAAAACGGTTTTTTAATATAAAAGATAACGTTAGTTACATACCACAATAATTTGAAGGGACGTTTAACGGTCCTTACACATAATTTATGACTTTCTACAGAAACTTGTATTAAAATTGAACTATTATAACTATAAGTATGTCCAGTTAACAAGTAAGCTCGTTAATTTTATACAATGCAGTAGTTGGCAAAGCTTTGCTGCAAGTTGAGTAAGTCGTCCATCAGACCAAGTCTTAAGCTGATGAAAATAACGAGATGCTGAGACTTTAATATTAAGTAACACATAATTTAATAGGGACGTGTTTTTCGCAAAAGTCATGTGCGAGAAAATATGTTATCGCGCATCCCTCGGAAACTGTTTATGTTATCGCGCATCCCTCGGAAACTGTTTATGTTATCGCGCATCCCTCGGAAACTGTTTATGTTATCGCGCATCCCTCGGAAACTGTTTATGTTCTCGAGATACTAAGTAGCCTATATGTTAATTCGGGTTATGGTCTATCTGTGTGCCAAATTTTATCCAAATCAATTCAGCTGTTTCAGCGTGATTGAGTATCAAAAATCCAAGATAGATGACTTTTACCGGTTTCACCATAAAACAATCTTTGTGGTTTCACAGAAGTTTTTATCTTGCATTAGAAAAGAAAGCTAGGATGCATAGAGATTTTTAAGAACGAGTTGTCAGTTAATCGTACTGGAAGGCGCAGCGTGGGTAGGCCCCCCACAAGGTGGACCGACGACCTGGTGAAGGTCGCGGGAATCCGCTGGATGCGGAAGGCACAGGACCGGTCGTTGTGGCGATGCTTGGGGGAGGCCTATGTCGAGCAGTGGACGTCTTTCGGCTGAAATGATGATGATGATGATGTCAGTAAATCCATGATTTATTGCGTGGAGATTCAATCAGTCATCAGACTACGGTTAAACCTTTTTTTTGGGATTTCTTAATGTTTTAAAATTAAGTAAGTAATGAATGAATGAATGAAAAATAATAATAGGTACTGCATTCAAGGTTTTTTTTAAATTATCATCGGTTTTTTTTATGGTACGTATGTCATCTTTAGTAATTGGGTGAATCTTGAGAGGCTCATTTTGCGCTGTCCGGAGGGAAATACTACCCGTAGTATTAAAACTTCGACCCACATTTTTTTTTTTAGGTTACTTTAATCTATGATCTAATTGGGGCACGATAGTGATAGTGCCTAATTTGGATACATATAGTCGAAAAAAAAACCAACGCAAACAAACAACCAAAATTGATACCCCTGGCGCGTCCGCGCTACTTTTTTTGGGAAAACTATCCTCAAAACACCGACTTATGAAAGGAAACTAAGTTATTGATGTGATCTAACCGCTAGGGGATTAGTTGTAGATTGAAAAAAAAAATAGTATGTGCGTTTATCGTAGTTTTAATTTAAGTTATTAGATATCTAAGGTTTGTCCAGGGCTAAACGTTGATTCCACTGGCGCGTCACAAAACTACACGTATATCACTAGTGGAACGTTGTAGAAGTTTGTGTCCATGTCGATATGCGAGTACTAGTCGCGCTTCAAATATCGTGGAAGAAGGTAGAACCTCTCGTCACTCCAGTTCAAAGTTACGAAGGTAAACATTTGATTCCCCTGACTTTGTTCCACTAGGTCGTTGATTACCCTGACCACATTTATAATAACTTTTTGATCATTTAGAAATGGTTTAGTATAGTAAATAGAACCGCATAAGCGACCATTATTTGGTCATTTAATTGTTATTATTATAATCATATTATTTTAACCAAAATCCACGAAAAACATACTTTTCTTGATTCCCTTGGACTTGATTCCCCTGGTATTTGCGCCAGGGTAATCAACGTTTTCCAAATTTACCTTGAAAAACAAAAAGGTTTTCTTTCAATTAGTATTGTTTCTTTCATATTTGAATATTATTTATTATTTTATTATTATTTTATTTTCATATTTGTATTGTTTTTTTCTTTCATTTTTTTATTTCATTGTTATATTAATTTTTAATCATTAATAAAAAGTCATATAAAGTAATAAAAAGAAGATAATTTATTACGACACAAAAATATTCGCGAGGATTGCTTGCGTAGACTTAAAAATTACTGAGGCTGTTATTATGAATAATATCATGTGCCTTTTTAGTGTTCCGTACCCAAAGGGTGACAAACGGGACTAGGGTCCCAGGTTACTCTCGCTACGCTGTCCTTCCGTCCATCCGTCTGTCTAATACAAGGCTGTATCTTTTGGACGGTAATAGGTAGCCGGTTGAAATTTTCTCAGAATATGTGTTGCTATGACTTCTATCACGACAGATACTAAAAATAAAATAATAAAAAACCCCTTTGCTTCTCTCATACAAGAATGCTCGAAAAACATGCATTTTTTCAACGTTTTTGTGCCTGCTCTATCTTCAAAACGGTAATACATACTAGCGTTGAATTTGGTTTGAATATAGTGAATACTATGTAGTTTATCAACAAATACTAAAATAGGGCAAACATAGACATATGTCGTGGTACCTGCGTAAGAAAGAGATGCAAAAATTCATATTTCGTGCACGGTGCGTGCACGAAATATTATATTATTATATTATTTTGATGAACTCTCGTAAATTAAATCAGTTTCTATGGGTATCAGGTCGATGGGTGGTACGGAACCCTTTACTGCGTGAGTCCGACTCACACTTGGGCGGTTTTTCTATGATTATCATAAACACAGTCCCATATTATCTCTATCTCAAATTGTATTGAGATCAGAAAAGATGAGGGTTCTAAAAATAAAATTCCAAAAAGCGACTTCCAGGTGAAAAATGATTTTAATTTAGGAAGTTGTAATCGTCGTAGTTATAGTATAGCAGAGCTCTTTGTGAAGAAGCTAGTACGCAAAAATACTACCCTAGGACCATACCTATTTCTGCGACCAAGTAGCTTTGTTGTGTGCTGGTGTAATTACAGGCACATGAGACATTTCACCTTTGTCTTTAGGATTGCAATGCACTTGCAACGCCTCTGTTATTGCAAATGTCCATAGGCGGCGGTGACCACTTACCATCTGGTAGGCCGTCTGCTTGTTTTCCGCCCAATAACAGAAAAAAAGTCGTTGACTTGGTTTTGTTTGTTTTTTTTTTGCCACCGACTTCCGAAACTAAAATGACTTTTCACTCTGTAGTCGCTTTTCGATAAGTTTCATTGTAGTCAATTTTATTTTTTGTAACATGTTCTTTATTATCTACCATAAAAGTACCTACGAATAAAAGTGCCAAATTGCCAATGTATGGAGCAAAAAGGCTGATTTTTAATAAGACAATTTCTCTAGAGAAAAACAAAAATCTAAGAAAATACATAATTATGTTGTTATAGTAGTTTTTTTTAGTGTTCTTTAGAGTATGCCTTAAAAATATGTAATAACGGTCTTGATTTACTATGATAAATTAATAATAAACATAAATTTCAATCAACGTTTTTTAAGTTTTGATTCCCCTGTCGTCTTTATTGATTCCCCTGCCTAATAAAACTGTAAATTGTGGTATATCTTTGGAACGGCTTGGCCAAAATTGGTGCCAAAATGATTAATGTGTTTATAATTTTGTTAAATTTCATGTTTTATTATTACTTGTAAGAAATTCACTAAAATAAAATATGCCAAGGGAATCAACTGAATACGCCCATTCTCAAGATTCACCCATTTACTGAGGCGTCATGCAAAATATCGTGCTATTAATAAAATAAAAAAAAACAAACAAAAACAAAACAAACAAAAACAAATTTAAAAAAACAAACAAATACAAATACCATACAAATTAAATAAATAAATAAGACCTTAACGGCCAAAATTAATATCCAATCTATCTACGATTTATACTACTAGAAATAAGAATTTGTCATAAGCTCCATACAAAATATGTCAAATTTCTATCTCTAGTAGGGAATATTTCTTATTTGAATAAAATTATTAAATGTGTCAATCCACCAAAGAACATTGTCCTTCAAGACACAGGTTCTTTTCCTAGTTTGAAGGGCAGGGATCTCATATGAAATTGTGAATATTAGCCTTACAACAACTGTCAAAGTAACAATTTTCTGATGTACAATGTATTCTTAGGCTAAGATTAATTATGTAAATAAAATCATTTAGTATTATTATTAAATCGTGGATAGATTGGATATTAATTTTGGCTGTAAGTCAATACCTGCGAATCTGTTACTCAATACACTGGCAATGTGCACGCCCCTCAAACTCCCGCAAGTCATGAACAGTAGCTTCAGTCATTTCAAAGCACATTTCAGTTTAATGAACCGGCCCTAAATAAGCAGACCACTAAATGAAATCCAAACTGCAAATAACAGTTAAAATAAATACAAACGTTTGAACAAAGGACTAGAGATACTTATCTGTCAGTACTTTGTACAATGTAGCGTTATTTATTTTTGGTTGTATATCTTTAGCTCTATTTTATGTATTTTTAAAGACGGTGTGCACACTGTATTTTCAGGTAATACAGTGTCTACCTACTACCTACCCCATTTTAAATAGATATTATTTATAATAAAACAATACAAACAATAAATTTTTTTTTGTTTTTTTTTTTTTTATGTTTTTTTTTGTTTTATAATAAAACAATTATCCGGATTACATCGAGTATATTATTTAAATTGGTTTTCCTGACGTTTCGAAAGCTTTGCAACTTTCGTGGTCGCAGTAAAACCAAGATGATTAGCGTCTTTACAGATACAAAAAAATAATAACTACCGTATTTTTTTTTAGATTCGATGCACGCAGTAGTCAGTCACAGTATATTATGTTTTACAGTGTAGCGTGCTGTTTGGGAAATGATTGTTTTTAGAACTGGGTTCCAAACAATTTTTTTTTCCAAGGGACATGGGTCGTCAGGCGAAAAAAAATGTTTGACACTCCATACAAAAAGTTTGTTAAACGCTAAATTTTTTGTGTTGAAAAAATTACAGTTCCCAAAGTATTTTTTTTTGTATTTGATTTCATCATGTATATTATAAGCATATTTTTTTTGTTTTTAGGGTTCCGTACCCAAAGGGTGCCAAACGGGACCCTATTACTCTCGCTACGCTGTCCGTCCATCCGTCTGTCTGTCACAGGGCTGTATCTTTGTAACGGTAATAGATAACCAGTTGAAATTTTCACAGAATATGTGTTACTATGGTGCCTATCACGACAAATACTAAAAATAAAAAAGTAAAACCAAAGGGGGTCCCCATACAAGAAACCTCGAAAAGCATGCATTTTTTCAATGTTTTTGTTCCAGGGGGCCTACTCGCGTTTGACGAACGACAAACGAAGTACGAACTTTCGTTCCGACTGATACCTACACAATAAAGATAGGCACATAAAAAAGGCACAATAAAGATAGACTATTGTTCACTGTCGTATGAAATTGATCAGAGAACAGAGAAACAAACGTCAAAACACGATCGTCGCATGCGATATGGGAACGATGGTTGACCGGAGTAGCAAATTGTGCAATGAACGATACGATTGATCGAATATCGTCGAACGCGAGTAGACCCCCTGCTCTATCTTCAAAACGGTAATACATACCAGCGTCAAACTTGGTCTGATTATAGTGCATACTATGTTGTTTAGCAATAAATAGTAAAAATAGGGTTAACATAGACATGTGGTGGTACCTGCGTAAGAAAGAGATGCAAAAATTCATATTTTGCGCACGGTGCGTTGATGTCTTTTGATAAACTCTCGCATATTTAATCAGTTTCTATGGGGTATCAGGTTCATGGGTGATACGGAACCCTTACTGCGCGAGTCCGACTCACACTTGGCTGGTTTTTTTGCCGTGACTTTAGAAGTAAAAGGATCAAAAGCTAGGACTACTACTACGAATTCAAAAGCTTCAGTTGTATGTTATGCTATATCTACAAAATTAGAATATGAACTTCAAAGTTACTATAGCATTTAGTTGTGGCCAAAGTGCACTTCGCTTTCGCTATTCTCTTTATAATGGACTCTAAAACGGTTAACTAGATCGTATGCAGATGAGAGTGCATGTTTATTTTTGTCAAACCGAACTAACACGGTATGAAATTTCGTTAACATTGAGTTTTATAAGTAGCATACGAAAAGGCCAATTCTCATAATTAATAACGTTCAAAATATAGTTCCAAACCATCGACCATACATCCCATGGACGCCTCATAAAAGGCGACCGATGTCTGCAATACATCTATGAAACACTAACGTAGGTCACCACTATTCGCCACTTAAAATCTTCAAATCAGTTTCGACCACTTATATGAGCCGTCAAAACTGCCGCGTTTTAATTAGCCAATAGCCGCCTTGGTAGGGCCAATCGGATTGCAGTACCCTGCCTCAGCTAGTGGCAGAATTTATTGTACGCATTATATTCAACATTGTCTATTGGGCTGTATGGTCGTTGTTCCAAACTAATATCAATGCTTTAAATCTTAATCTCCTAACAGTAAATGTTCCTGTTTCCCGTTTATTTATGACACTTAGGTCATTAATGTCACCAATAAACGGAAATCAGAAAACTCTACTGTCAGGAGATTGAAGTGTATGTTATTAGTTTGTATCCTCCTTTAGAAGATTATATCCATTGTATACACACCTTTACATTGATATTCAATGTTATGCTTACGATGCACTTTACTTCAGCGCGCACTATTTATAATTATAGATTTACTGAATAAATGGGGTTCAATCAAAGTGGTTGTCTACTTCTTTTCGATCCTATAGAAACCCCAACATCACATGGTGACCCTTGCCTTGCCTTGCCAAGGGGCTATTGCAAAAGAAAAAAAATGATGTTGTTGTTTGTTTGTCATTGTTATATTATGTTTAATTATTACTCTGAGGTAATATGTACTACGTACTAGAGAAGACACCTCGAATCGAATTTTTGTCACGCGTTTTAGAGCTCCTGCACTCTCACTCAGTTAGCCACGCTCGCGCCGCGCATGCCCCGCGACCAGCATGTTGCGCAATATTTTTTATTCGTAATGTCTACTCTAGTACGTAGTACGTAGTAGGTACATATTACCTCAGTAAACTGGTAGTGGTAACTACACTGAGATGCTCATGGCTTCGTATTAGCCGCGTGGGTCGCAAGATCTGCCAGGTTAAGTTGCGCTAGCCCTGGTCAGTCTTGGATGGGTGACCGTTACATATTGAGACCCCTCCGTGCCTCGCGGTCGGTTCTGATTGTTACACGAATATCAATGGCAGTCTTTACGGGTAGTCAGAAGCCCGAAAATCTGACGTCTGACAACTCGTCGACCTTAGGATGTCGGTATAGCCGATGAGGAGAATGATGACGACCATTATGTAACTACACTGCAATGTGGTGGTAAGAACCGTATTTAAGCGTTAGCGTAATCACCAAACATGGAAAGTGGTTCTATGATCGTAGCATGGCACTCAGCTGGATGTGGCTGCCTATGCTTGACATGATTAGGTAACTTAGGACTACGGAAATAACGGATGTGTTGTATTTGTGGAGCAAAACAACACAGCCAAAAAATAAAGTCTTGAAATTAGTGTAGCCTGATGTCCCGCTTTTGGCGGGACGTCCCGTTTTTCAACACTCTTGGGACGCGTCTCGGCAGCACCCTGAGTGAGACGCCCCAAGTCCTGCTTTTTCATTTAAGTGGCGTGGTTGGTTTTAAAAAGAATCTTTCAGCGAAGGAAGAAGCGCACGAAGGGTGACTGCGGTTTGTAACCACTGTTATGCATTTTTCGACGTCCCGATATTTTCGCCCCAGTCCCGGTTTTTTTTTTCATTTTCGTCCCGATGTTTGGAAAAATGGATTTGGCAACGCTACTTGAAATGGCATAATATAATATTATTTCAGCTTCGTACTACCCGTAACATCAAACAACCCTTCCTAGCTCAAATCGCCTCTACAAAACAAAGTCTGCCTACTCTTTGTGAACCCGTTGTTACACTATAATTACTGTTAACTTTGTACGGAACCCATTATTTCTACGAGAGCTAACGAAAGACGCACCTTTTACACTGAATTATTAAAATTAAACCGTTTCACGTTGCGGTCTCAAAGTCGCTTCGGTGCGGCCGCAAGAAAGTTGCGGAATACGTACCGAAGGACAAAGGAACGGTCCTGGGGCCATTTGTTCATCGTACGTATTTGTTCCCGCCTAATTAAACATGGAACAGCGGAGCAGGTATATCAAGGGAATTAGGAGGTTGAACTGTAGATTTTAATGTATTGCGTTTCTGGGAGATGGATTTCCCTCGTAGTTTCGCTGGGTTGTTAGTTTTGTGTTTCCGTTGTTGGGTCTTTGAGTGATGGTTATAAGTTTAGTCGTTATGTAATTTTAATACTAGGATGAAATTTAAGAATTTTCTTAGGACTGCCTCGTTGGTCTTATGGTCGCAAGTGCGACCACTGAGCGTGGGGTCCTGGGTTTGATTCCCAGATCGGGCAAAGTGTTATTGGGTGTTTTCATTAGGAAATTCTCAGTAGCAGGCAGCCCGGAGTCTAGATTTGTACCCGGTTAATTGCAATAGGCTCGCCCCCTATTACATGGGACTTCTAAAATAACTGGCGAAATGTGAGTAAACAGTTATACACCTCTGCCTACCCCTTCGAGGAATACAGATGATGATGAAGATACAGCGTGATGTTTTATGTATGTGTTTGTAAGAGTTTTCGTTTGCTGCAACTGAATTGAATACATTTTTAGTTTTTGATATTTTTAAACTATCTACTCGTTATCAGGTTGTCACTACACTGATGCATTGATAGATGTATTGATTGCATTACAATGCATTTTAAAAGCTTTCACGAGTGACTATTTTCAAACAATCATCCGGCGCATCCTGGGCAGTCAGCACCGCTTCCAACCTGCTGACTGGTTAATATTTTTTCACGTTATGTGCTATTCTCTATCTAGCTCATACTACTCAACCTGCGGCCCGCGGACGGCATGTGGCCCGCCGGGCCTTTGTTATTGGCCCATCTTAAGTTACAAATTTATTGTAAACCATTTTAAATTTCGCGCCCATCAGAGAATGGGTGTTTCAGAACGGAAATGTGAGCCGAGCGCTATCAGCGATTTTTTATTTGCTAAAAATATAAAAGCGTCCAAAGATGTGCCCAAATCCTACTAACATTCTTTGGGTCTACGTATGTGTGCGAATCGTCTTTTTCCAAAATGAAATACACAAAGAACATTTACAGAAACAAACTCACAGATCTGGATGATGTTATAAGAATAACATGTAGCGACAAGCAAGATCTTGATAAAGTTTTGAAAATGTGTTCACAGTATCAAAAATCGTATTAAAACTTGTAAACATCTTTGTTAAAACTTCTTTTTTCATTAATAAACTACATCGTTATCTTGGAATTACGTTTATACCTAAATAATTTTTGCTTGCGGCCCTCGACACCACGACTGAAACGTGTTTGTGGCCCCTATAAAAAAAAGGTTGAGTATGGCTGATCTAGCTCATTTCGATACGATAGAAGAAAACAATTCCAACATGATTATTAAAAAAAATGAGTAACTACGCTCGTCAAACGACAAAATTCTTGGTGATAATAATAAGTTCTATTAAATCAAAACGAAGATGCTGCTACCGACCTTGACATAGTCCTCTAGTCACCTCAAATGCCTTCCTATGGCCTATTTACATACATACATAACAGAAGAAGTGTATAGTCAACGACCATACACCCCATAGACGCCTCATAACAGGCGACCGATGTCTGCAACACATCTAAGAAATTTCACTAATGTTGTCGCCGCTATTCGCCACTTGAAATTGTAAAATCAGTTTCGGCCACTTACATGAGCCGTCAAAACTGCCGCGTTAGTGATTAGCCTATAGCCGCCTTGGTAGGACCAATCTGATTGCAGCCTCAGCTAGTAGCAGAATTTATTGTACGCATTATATTCAACACTAGCTTCTGCCCGCTGCTTCGCACGCGTGTAATTCAGTTTATCACAGAAAGACGTTAGCGTATCCCTCGGGAACGTTGGTAGACTTCTGGATTTAACTATTTTGACATTCAATCTGTCAGTCAGTTAGACAGTCAGTCAGTCAGTCATTAAGTCAGTCAGTCAGTAAGTCAATCAGTCAGTCAGTCCATCAGTCAGTCAGTCAGTCCGTCAGTCAGTCAGTCAGTCAGTCACTCAGTCACTCAGTCACTCTCTCTGTCACTCACTCACTCACTCTGTCACTCACTCACTCACTCTGTCACTCACTCACTCACTCTGTCACTCATTCACTCACTCTGTCACTCACTCACTCCGTCACTCACTCACTCACTCTGTCACTCACTCACTCACCGCTCACTCACTCACTATGTCACTCACTCACTCACTCTGTCACTCACTCTGTCACTCACTCACTCACCGCTCACTCACTCTCTCACTCACTAACTCTGTCACTCACTCACTCAATAACTCACTCACTCACTCAATCACTCACTCACTCACTCACTTACTTCACTCACTATACCGTCATACATGATTTTTGCGTAACTTTAACCGTCTACGAAACGCACACAACGGAAATCTCAAAAGGAATATTTTTTTCCCGTTTTTACAACATTTTTCATTTATGCTCCGCTCCTATTGGTCGTAGCGTGATGTTATATAGCCTATAGCCTTCCTCGATAAATAGACTATCCAAAACAAGAATTTTTAAATTCCAACCAGTAGTTCCTGAGATTAGCGCGTTCAACCAAACAAACAAACGATTTTTTTTTTCAGATTTATGTTCCTGAAATTAGCGCGTTCAAAAAAACTATCAAACTTACATACAAACAAACAAACAAACAAACTCTTCAGCTTTATAATATAAAAAGTATAGATTCGGCGTCTATTGGGCTAGATCGTTGTGTATAGTACACCGAAATTTCGCGAATTATGTTATACGTCCTATGTAATAGAGGGCAAGCGAGCCTATTGCCATTAACCGGGCACAAATCCAGACTACGGGCAGCTACTGAGAATTTCCTAACGAAGGATACCAATAACACTTTGCCTGACCCGGGAATTGAGTCCACGCTTACAAGTCACGCTTGCAACCACTAGACCTACGAGGCAGCGAGAACTATCTATGATGAAAAAAACGGTAAATCCGGTAATGCGAGATTTTTTTTATTTCAACCATTTCCATTTCAGTTCACACTAAGCGAAACAATCTAATTTGTACGTTTCAAGCTCTCACTACCCAGTAAAACAGTTAGCAGTTATATTAGCGACCTCATTCCGGTAATGAGAGCAATCCACAAACATTTACGTACGCACCGGTGTTTATCAGTTAACTGGCAACACTTTGCAATCAGGACTGATGCGCCCAATATCAGTATGGTATGTACTCACGGAAAATTGATATTGCGAGCTTAGAGCCGAATGCCGAATGTTGAAACGTCAATAGTGTTGCCAGTTTGTTCTTATGATATATTATTAATTTAATTAGTGAAGTAATAATATTACCTACTTATCAATTTAATTTACTACTTGATATTGCTTGGAAAGTAACGGAATCCTATTAGTTGTTCGAGACAACAATTCTTAAGGGCTGTAATCAATGATATTTAATAATACTTTTATTTATTTATTTCAAGTATAATGCACAACATTACAGTTTAATTAAAACTAATGCGTTGTACATATAACTAACATATAAACAATTATGTATAAAAATAGAAAATAAAGTAACATAAAAACCTTAGAAATAAAAATAATAACACTAATTTTTCAGGCATCCATCATCTCACAAAAACTTAAATATTCACGACACACATCTATCCATCTCGACGCAATCAAATCGCACTCATACGCCGAAGTCAGGAGAGCTTTTAAATATCATTGGCCGTAATCATGTATAGATTCACAGACATAGGTAGTAAAAATAAATATTTTTAAAGCCATGAAAATTTAAATCTCCTGGCTCCAGGAATTAAAAATATACAAATTTCCCACGGAATTTCAAGTTGCTCGAAAATACCGATGCGCACAGCCTACTGAGTGCTGATTCCGAGTTTGAAACTTACTCATAAGCTATCGAAACCGCTGTCGAATGCGTCGACTTTCATGCCATTACTAAGATAGTACTATTAGTTATTCTGTGCCACTACTGCTGCCGAATTGCGTAACTCGCTCGCCATCGCAATCAATAGGATTTTAATGTTCATTGCTCCGTGTGTTTTGACAATTCGTCTTATCGGCAACTATGTACCACGCAATGAATATTGTTATCATTTCAAAATGAAAGCTAATGTCAATGTCAATGCATTACACAATTACCCCACTGATTTATGAATGAAAGTTAACGCAATCGATCGTATGCGTAAGTGGCTCCTGCATCTCAAGAAATGTTTTTAAATGAGATTAAGGAGCCGGAGTTTTTTTCAGTCGCAAGTTGAAATCTGCTCATTCAAAATAAAATAAAAAGTTATGAAAATCGATGTTTTTTCTCACGGATTTATACAGCCAAGAAGTGGCAACCCTAATTGTACATGAAAAATATTATAAATGGTTTTATAAATGGTTATAAATGGTTGCTTTCTTTGTTTTACTGACTAGTGTATATATTATTTTGTGCTTCAATTATGTGGTATTCGATTTAGATTAATATTATTTTTGTGACAAGTTTGACGGAGAAATAACGCGTCTGTCTTTTGGGGTAACGAGGTGCTGCCGATCGTGTTTGATTCGCTTCGACGAAAGTTTTAACTTTTTACGATTACGCAAGTAGGAATAATAACAACGTTGCCGGATTTTTAGTTTTTGATTTTAATAAGTAGTGTAAGAAAGAGGGAGAGAGAATGTGAAAAAAGGTTTAGTTATTAGTTCTAAGTTATTGACTCAAGTCTACAGTCAACCATAGATTATACACTAATATGGAAACAGTCAACATCGCTGCATGCTGCATCTCGTAACAAAAACATCATACATATTTATTACCTACTTTTACTAAGTAATAAATATATTTATAACCGGCACTAGTAGTTCACAGGGTCATTAAATATTACGCATGCTGGTCATTTCGTTCCAATATTTTACCGGTAACCTTGACCCTGAATCTAAAAATGATACGTATTTAGGAACATACATCCTAAATGTAGTATGCGTTGTTTTATTTTAAATACATAGCATCACATTGGCATCCATGTACACACGGCTACACATCAAGCTGTACATTTCCAGTATAAGCTGACCTCGCATTGTACATGCTTTCCGTACACTGCGAGTTCAGTTTATACTGGAAATGTACAGGTTGATGTGTAGCCGTGCGTACGAGTTAAAGTTCCCTTTGAAAAAACAGCATGTGATCGACTGAAACGTCATCCAATAAATCACTTTACGGTTTTACTATTTCCTCAAAACTCGTGAATCGGTTTATGAATAACTCTAAATTGTAATGCGGATTCGTAGCATATATACAAATACGCATTACAATTTAAAATCGCAATCGGGCAGCGGTCTGGTATTACGTGTGTAAGAAGATATCAAATCAAAAACTCCGCTCCATACTTTCAGTACAATAATCACGAAAATAAATCCGCTTAACCACAGAGAAACTGGCGAAATAAAATATTCTATTAGCAAAATCCGTTGGCTCATAATTCACTCAGAGAGCTGCGCGCCGTGAGCATGGCAGGTGGTCTTAATAAATACGAAAATGGCCTATCGCGGGGTTAGTAATAAATTCAAAAGGCAATCAACGCCACGGGGGCGGGTAAAAATATTAATAGCCGAGAAATAATTATGTATTCATGACTTCCAGCCTCGGTCGGGATGAAGTGGAGCCGAAGCATCGGGCTAAAGCCGTGGGGATTGGGCGAAGCACTCGGCGACCTCGCCCGCCGCCGCCACCGCCACCGCGGCGGGTCAAACCTCACTGAACTCAGGTTTTTGCTAAAGTGCACGGATTATCGGGAATTACTCTATTGAGTACCGCTCGATATTTATATTCCGTTTTTTGGTGTAATTAGGGCTTTCATAATATAAATGAATACAGCGTTAGGTACGAAATGAAGCTATGCCGACACAAGAGTAGTAAAAAGTTTACAACATCTAAAGAGTTACAGTTAAATAATTGTTTATGTTGCCCGCGGGTTGCCTTGCATAAAATTTACGTTTCAGTCAACCCATACTCAAAAGCCATTACATGAAAGTTTGAGGAACAAACAGACTAACATAGCAATATTTAAACTCCGATATATGCGTTTCTCGGTGGTAAGATGGGTCTAAAATTTAAACATTAGATTTTGATTATTCATATCAATCCTCTTGACAATAACAATAAATCCCTTACAACTAGGGTTTGGGTCCCGGGACGTCTCGTGGCTCGAAGTCCCGGGACTTTTGTCTCTTGTCTCGTGCCTTGAGACACGCTTGTCAAAATATATATTTTAATAAGTTAGGGGAAATGAACATTCTATGACTGGAGACTAAACGATGATTCTTGATGATTATTATAATTATTACTTTAGTAAGTCTGTTTCATAATTATAAGATTTGATTATCAAAGAATAATAAAGAATCTGTTTTGAATGAATTAATGTTTTATTATAAATGTTTTTGTTTTAATATAAATGTTGATTATTACTAAACTGGTAATTTTATTGATACATCTGTACCTACTGTTTATTAATCCACTGTGTCTGAAAACAAAACGAGCCAAATCAGCTTTTCGCGTTCGATTGCAAGTCATCAATCAATCGTTAATCCAACGACGCAATATCCATAAAATGGATCGCGGGAGGTTGGCGTGCATTCGGTACGCATTGGGTACGTAATTCTGGCGGAGCGAGCCGACGACAATGCCGCAATCGGACCAGCAATCTGCATAATGGATTGCTGGACGAACGCTTCGTCCGGTCGCCGCTCATTCAATTGTCGCGGTCGCCGATGTGTCGCCCCGTTATTACGGAGTACGGAATTAATAATTTCATGGGCATATGGGCTCGAAGGTTCACGACTCATTGGATGTTAGATTTTTTTTTCGAATTGCAATTTTTGTTTCGTAATTAGCTGGTTTTCGGATTTTTGAGGGTCTTTTGTTTGTCGTGTTTTGTTTTGTCATAATCATAACATCGCATTTTATTGTTACTTGCTTTGGGAATTTTTCATTTTAGTTTCCCGACGCAAAGCTCGGGAAGTCGGGAACTTCAAACTTTAAAAATGTAATGCCGTATTTCTACCAACTGTCAGTTTTTTCATAAGTTTCTAAAGGTTTAATTTTTAATAAGAAACTGAATTTAAGAAAATTATCATAGCAATAAATAGTTGAACCGTTGCAAATGTGTGTGTGTACGGTAAATTGTGCGAGTTAGTAATTTTGAATTTGTAATGCAAAATGTATTGTGACAGTACAGACAAGCTCACTGGAACACGTCCCATCGGGGATCTTTGCATATTTGACAAACTGTTTTGTCAATTTCTAATCATTTATTCAGTGAATATAGGCAGAGCCCCAATCTATTGGCAAACTGAACTTCCAGCGTGTCGTATGCCCATTGTCATAGTTTTATAACGACCCGTGTAGTCGAAATTGTCCCAAATTCACAAAAATATCTATATTTTACACCATTTTTAGAGTTCCGTGCCCAAAGGGTGTCAAACGGGACCCTATTACTCTCGCTCTACGCTGTCCGTCCGTCCGTCCGTCTGTCTGTCACACGGCTGTATCTTATGAACGGTAATAAGTAGTCGATTGAAATTTTCTCAGAATGTGTTGCTATGTCCCCCCCCCCCCCCTATCACGACAAGTATTAAAAATAAAAAAAATCTAAAGCCAAAGGGGGACCCCATACAAGAAACCTCGGAAAAAATGCATTTTCTTTCCAACGTTTTTGTTCGTGCTCTATCTTTAAAACGGTAATACAAACCAGCGTCAAACTTGGTCTGATTATAGTACATACATACTATGTAGTGTAATAATAAAAATAGGGCAAACATAGACATAATCAGGAAGTACCTGCGCAAGAAAGAGATTCAAAAATTCATATTCCGCGCACGGTGCGTTGATTTATTTTGATGAACTCTCGTAAATTAAATCATTTTCTATGGGGTATTAGGTAGATGGGTGGTATGGAACTCTTACTGCGCGAGTCCGACTCGCACTTGGCCGGTTTTATTTTTTGTACCTTAGTAGATATATTGAATAATGTTGTCACACTATCAGCCTTACTAATAAAGATTTACCTACGATGTATACCAGAGTTACAACGGTTTCATTACCAATAAAAGATTTTTGGCAGTTGAGTTGTATACATCTGTTATAATGGGTGTCAAAATTGTATGAGATATTACGCAACCGTTATTCAGTCCCCGACCCTTGTATAACAAGCGTATATCTTACATGATTTCGAATTTTTTGATAAAATGGATCATGAAGAACAGAAAAAGCAAGAAAATTAAATAAACCGTTACCAAAATTCGTTTCGAATGTCAGGCTATCTGACAATCAGACTTTCGCATGAAATTAAAAAATAGATTCAGTAAAATAAATGCAATATTCCCATTATTATTCGCCATTATTTGATTTCACACAGTTCTAACAATGTTATCAAAAAATACAAGCATAATAAGTAAGTGAATTATTTATTCACCAGAAACTTAGCCTATACATCAAAATCGTATTGTACTTATTTAATCGTTAGGTAATTATGGCTATTCACAATCAGGTAAGATCCCTGCCCCACAAACTAGCATAAAAAAATCTCTGTTGTAAATGTGTCGGAGCGTTAGACAATGTTTGAAACTCAGTTGAAAGGTGCGTTCATAAACTTAAAATGTCAAAATAATTTTCTGTTTTTATTATAAGGAA
This sequence comes from Asteroscopus sphinx, assembly GCA_949699075.1. NCBI lineage: Eukaryota > Metazoa > Arthropoda > Insecta > Lepidoptera > Noctuidae > Asteroscopus > Asteroscopus sphinx. Next base: position 11,224,137 of record OX453006.1, on the reverse strand, counting down.
AACATAAAACTTATTTATAGATATATTACAAAACAATAAATCGGCCACCATTTTATGGTATTTTTCACAAAAAAAAATATACGCTTTTTACACACTTGTCACAAAGTCTCTTTAATTTTGTAATCGAGTTTCAAAACGTTTCCGAAGAAAGTTGCCAGTGGTTTTTGTTATAGCCAATTTATAACTATACAATGCCTGCTCACTGATTATTAGTAAAGGGAGTGTGTAACTCTTATCCATAGCTTATACAATGTATAAGTATACAGTTGTTAATCAGTTGTGTTAAATATTTTTATTAGTAAGGCTGTATATGTTTAACAGTGAAGACCACGAGTTCCGTTAGCTTAGTTGGCTGTTCTTATTTTGAGGTGGTTTATCCGGATCACATCTATCGGATCACATACATCCGGATCTCAGACATCGGTTCGTTTCGTACCCGTGGTCCACCTACGTAGTTCACCTAGGTGTTCCACGGTTAACTTTTTGTACCCGTAGTTCACCCAGCAGGTGAACCACGGGTAATGATTTAAAAAGTAGTACCCGTGGTTCACCTGATAGGTGAACTACGGGTAATTATTTAAAAAGTAGTACCCGTGGTTCACCTGATAGGTGAACTACGGGTAATGATTCAAAAAGTGTTGCCCGTGGTTCGCGACTAGCAAGTAAACCACGGCTAACTGTTTACGACGTATTCCATTTATATTGAACTAAGTTTACGGGACTTGTCGCGCACACAAACATTTATTTATAAAAACAAATAACAACATAACATTGATATATATATACATATATATATATATATATTTTTTTTCATTTGGTCTGCTCTTGACCACGGCCAATGCAACTTGACCGAAACGTCGAGGTTACTCAAAATGTTTGTTATATTTTGATTTAATTGTGCGCGACAAGTCCCGTAAACTTAGTTCAATATGAGTGAAATTCGCGAAAGTTTAAAAACTTGTATTCCATTTAGTTCAACTATAAGTTCAATCAGTTGAACTAATTGGACAATAATATTCCAACTAGTAAGACGACTTCCTAAGTAAAGGGTAAAAATTACCTGCAATCTTCTATATACTATAACAAAACTGTAAAGGTCGAAAAGTCTGTACATTGAGTTTTTTTTCGCGAAAAACGGCTAGGGGGACTAGAAATAAGCTATAGAACACGAATCAATCGTTTAAAAAATTTATGTCTGTCTGTCTGTCTGTCTGTCTGTCTGTCTGTCTGTTTGTTACCTCATCACGTGAAAACGGCTGAACGGATCGTAATGAAACTTAGCATTTGTATTGGTATTAGTCTAATTTAAAATATAGGGTATGTTTTATCAGAATCGGTTGAGTAGATCCAGCGATACAGCTTGACCCCTCTATTGTATTAAGTTGCATACAAAGTAGAGGTCATGATTGTTGGTTGGATGCAGGTTGCAGGTTCCTAAAAATACAACTGGATTCTATTAGTATTATAGAAAATATAGAATAACATAACATAGCCCATCACTGTCCCGCTGCTGGGCATGGCCCTCTTCTTGGAATGAGAAGAGTTAAGGAACTGGATATTGTTAGTGTAATAGATTATCATAACATAATCAGCTCATTACCTACTGCCCCACTGCTGGGCATGGAATAAGAAGAGTTAAGAAACTAGAAAATATAGAATAACATAACGTAGTCAACCCATTACTGTCCCACTACTGGGTATGGCCCTCTTCTCAAAATGAGAAGAGTTAATGAACTGGATATTATTAGTATTCTAGAATAACATAACATTACCAGCCCATTACAGTCCCACTGCTGGACACGGGCCTCTTCTCAGCATAAGAAGAGATGTGGTTAGTGTTATAGAATAACATAATCAGCCCAATTACTTCCCACTGCTGGGCACGAGCGTCTTCTCAGAATGAGGGAGTTTAGGGCTAATTCCATGAAATTCCATCACCTTAGCCGGTTGGTTGTAAAAACAAAATATAGTATGGTCGGTAAATAGTGTAATTGTTTGTGTAGGCGCTTATATGTATATATTTGAAGATATTGTGTTCATAATTATGACACGATGTTATTTTCCGACATCCACGCGGACGGAGTCGCGGGCACAGCTAGTTTGAAATAAATGGAATATCGTTGTCCAATAAGTTCAACTAAAAATAACTTTAAACAAAACGGGGTTTTCATAGTTGAAACTGGTCCCCCGTTAATTGGGGGAGGCCTATGTCCAGCAGTGTCTTTCGGCTGAAATGATGATGATGATAGTTGAAACTAATGAATGTGGTGAAAAACAAATGAATGGCGTAAAAACATATGAATGTCGTAAAAATCATATGAATGTCGTAAAAAAACAAATGAATGTCGTAAAAACACATGAATGTCGTAAAAAAACAAATGAATGTCGTAAAAAACAAATGAATGTCGTAAAAAACAAACGAATGTCGTAAAAAACAAATAAATGTTAGACGAGCCTTTTTCGGCATTTACATTGGTATATTGGTACAATGGTGCATTGGTACGCACAGCTGCACATGTAGCTATACTATCCAGTATAAGCTAATACAATACGAGGTCAGCTTATACTGGATATGTATAGCTTGATGTGTAGCCGTGCGTACCAATGCGCCATTTTACCAATGCACCATTGTACCAATGCACCATTGTACCATTGTAAATGGCGAAGAAGGCTCGTCTAACATTCATTTGTTTTTCACGACATTCATTTGTTTTTCACGACATTCATTTGTTTTTACGACATTCATTTGTTTCACAACATTCATTTGTTTTTCACGACATTAATTTTTTTTACGACATTCATTTGTTTTTCACGAAATTCATTAGTTTCAACTATAAAAACCCTGTTTTGTTTAACGTTGTTTTTTGTTGAACTTATTGGAGGTATCTGAGTTAACTAGGCCGGGACGGATACGAATAAAATGTTCGATCTGTCCCCACTTCGGCGATAAGGGGACAGACAAAACATTTTATTTCTATGTCCCCCCCTAAGAAAACAGCAAGGGGGACAGACGGGAAATAATTAGTTTGATCTGTCCCCTCATCAGTAACAGGGCGGACAGGTTGAACTTTTCGTTCCTGTTTATCCACAGACAGATCGACAGAACAGGGGGACAGACCAGAATAATTTCAAGGAAAATATGTACCAACCTAGGTGTTCCACGGATAAACCCGATTACCCCAGAGTACATCTAGGTGAACCACGGGTACAAAAAGTTAACCGTGGAACACCTAGGTGAACCACGGGTACAGAAAGTTAACCGTGGAACACCTAGGTGAACCACGGGTACAAAGAGTTACCCGTGGAACACCTAGGTGAACTACGGGTACAAAGAGTTACCCGTGGAACACCTAGGTGAACTACGTAGGTGGACCACGGGTAAGCAACCTTTGTAATGACCGGTTCAATGTCCGGATCGGCAAGGGTTGGTAGAATCCTTGTAATGACTCTACCAAATACACAGGCCAGTAAGCCTAGTGGTCTGTAACCAAATATCATCGTCAACAGGACATCGAACTGCATTTGGTAACTTTTCAGCTGGTTTGCAGTTTCTCAGCAAAATAATTAAGGGTGTACATACATTCCTTAATTATTTTGTTGAAGTACTAAATAACTTTGTCACACTATTTGTTTAACTGTGAAATCCACGAGTTCCTGTCTTATTACTGCGTTTTAATTAGCTTAGTAGGCTGTGCTTATTTTGAGGTGGTTTATCCGGATTACATCCATTGAATCACATACATCCGATCTCATACATCGGTCCTTGTAACGACCGGATCCAGTCAACAAAAAAATCAAGAGTGTACTGTACTGTGTATACTTGTGTTGACAACGTTGACGTAACCTATCTAACACATAAACAAATGTAAATAACTCTTCAAAATAGCACAATATTGTGAATTGTCTTTTTTTTGAAATAAGAAATTACACTATGAAAAAATCGAAAAAGTGTTTTAAGTGACATTTTTATTACAATTATTCTTTGAAATGTAGCTAAAAACTACCTACAATAAATTTTTGAAATATTTTATTTACATTAAAGAAGGAAAGAAAGAAAGAAAATATTTATTTCAGTCTCGGTACAGGCGAGAGAAAAAAAATCTAAAAATAGTGTATTAACAATAAACTTAAAATTTACATGCCTGTATGAGACTAAAAAAGGCCCCCATCTCAGCATATGCTACAACACCGAAATGTTGCAGCGCTGGTTTTCGGATGGGTCCCGATAGTGAGGCCACGGGTAAAAACGAGCAAATAAATATAAATACAGTAAACCTAAATTATGTATTATTGTATTAGAGACAAATGTGACAATTAGTTAGGTAATGCTTTAAGAGCATGCTAATGCTTTTTACATTAAGAGTTGTCAATTAATGTTGTTTATATTTTGTTTTTTTTTCCATATTCTGAATAGGATAGTGTAAGCCTCGGACGAATCGTCCAAGGTGTAAGCCATGTTTTCAACAGTCAGGTGGAAAAACAAAATATATAGGTAATATTTAATTAGCACTCAAACTTCAATCAAAGGTGCAATACCTCTATCAAGACAGCACCATCTTGTGCAAGGCTGTCTCCGTGTGCGCCAAGACGTACGGCTCAATAACGCGTCCTAATCTAATCCCGGCTTTCAACAGGCGCACAAGATTTACTGCCCACATATTATATATGTTGTGAAGAGGAACAATAGCCCGGATATTGATTTAAACTATGATATAGTGTTCGTACATCTTGATGTGGAGTAAGATGTTACGAAGATATACTCGTATGTAGTGGAGTGCGGGATTTAGGTTGTTTTTCTCTTATTTGTGACCGAGTGATTTGCAGGCTTTGCTTTTGTAGCTTGGTGACTTGTAGTAGAGGTGCCTCGGTCCATAATTGTGCACTTTGGGATAAAAGCACAACATTTCTACCACATATAGGATGTTCCAATACGATCATTTGTCCTCGCTCTATTGTTATGGAGTTTCTTGCCGGCTCTTCTCCATAGGACCAACTTTTTGAAACCGTGCAACTAGATCCATAATTAATGTTTTGAAAGTGCATGTAAATGCTTATTCGAAATGAAAACTTTTGACTTTGACTTCGCTGCGAGGGGGGACCCCTCCCCCAAGTACGCATCCGCTGCGCTTCGATTATAATTTTTTTACGGATCTTTTAATGCTATTGGGGCTTGTGTGATATCATTTTCCTATAGAACACACACAAGAAATTCATTTTTACTGCCTAATAGGTATGATTCCATACAAAAAACAGTAATTTTAACGAAAAAGTAAAAAATCTAGGTGTTTTTTTTAAATCTGTTATTTCTTTTATAAATCTCGAATAAAATGAGTAAAAAAAATACTATAATAAAGCCTATTTAGTCTCTAAAAATATATACACATTGGACATTTATCATACAATTCTGTTTTTATTTCATATATAACATAACATAACCAGCCCATTACTGTCCCACTGCTGGGCACGGGCCTCTTCTCAGTATGAGAAGGCTAAGGCCTTATTTCAAATATACATGCTGAAATTTTAATCGCTTAATTACCGAAAACGGGTCATTGTACTCATCATTATGAACAACTTTTACTATGGGAACAACCCTGAAATCGCGAAAAAAAAACAGGTGGTCCCTAAATTTTATCGATTTAAGTGAACACAAATGCCGGGACCAACAGATTATTTTTTCTGCGATTTCAGGGTTGGTCCCATAGTAAAAGTTGTTCATAATGATGAGTACAATGACCCCTTTTCAAAAGAAGCGATTAAAATTTCAGCATGTATATTTCAAATATATTTCGGATCACCGCTCATAAAATTAGAATCAAGACTTCGCTTACAGTTAAGCTTGTAGTAAATCCGGATGGGCTACAAATCCACATTAACGCACGTTATAAACATCATAGGTACTTTTACATACTCGTAATTTTGCTGATGTGGCTGTTGTGTGTCATCGTATCTACGTCAAATCATAAGATGCATAATCGCCCATTACTGTCCCACTGCTGGGCATGGGCCTCTTCTCAGTAAGAGAAGGGTTAAGCATTAGTCCAACACGCTGATCTAGTGCGGGTTAACGGACTAATCCATGAATAACTTTATGGTGCATTCTCAGGTGTGCAGGTTTTTTCACAATGCTTTTGCTAATCAAATTCTCATCCGCACATGACGAGTCAAATCATGAAATCACAAATTTAATTACCCACAATAACGATGTAGAGGTAATTTTATCCCAGGGAAAGTTAAACAAGAACATGATATACGTGGGACACTCAGAAAGTTTTGCGAAACTAAAAAAAATTGTTCTATACGTACATATATTTTTATCAAATCTTTTCAAAGTACTTTCCACCAGCCTCTATACAAAGATTCATGCGCCTAAACCAGTTTTCAAAACACTTTTTCCAGTCCGCCGCAGACACCTCGTTTACAGCCTGCTCGAACGCAGCCAGCGCATCTTCCGGCGACGAAAATTGTATCCCTTTGAGCTGATTTTTTATGTTTGGGAATAAAAAGAAGTCACATGGTGCTAGATCAGGGCTGTAAGGAGGGTGACCCAGGAGTTTGACTGGCGTGCTGTCCAGGAAGTCCCTCGTTTTGAGTGCGGTGTGCGCAGGTGCATTGTCGTGGTGGAGCAGTAGCCCGCGGAGCCCTGTGTTTGGTCGCTTGTTGCTTATAACAGAGAAAACTTCTGGCAAACATTTGGTAGTATACCATTCGGCATTAATGCTTCTTTGATCCCGTAAGGGAATTGATACCAAGTGGCCAGTCAAATTAAAAAAGCTAGCGATCAAAATCTTACCCCCGCTTCTAGATCGCTTCACTTTGGTAGGCGTTGGCTCATTTTGAAACACCCAAACAGTCGACTGGCGCTTGATTTCTGGGTCGATTTGATAAATCCAGGACTCATCACCTGTAAAGATGTCGTAAACACGCCGAGACGAGCCTGCTTCAAATTTGTTAAGCATATCACGGCACCATTCCACCCGGGCCTGCTTCTGAGCATCGGTGAGGTTGTGCGGCACCCAGCGTGATACTATCCTCCTCACGCGAAGATGGCTGTGTAGAATCTCGTGAACGCTTCCCGATCCAATCTTCAATATGTGTTGAATCTCCTGATATGTAATTCGCCTATTGTCTTGGATTAAATTTTTCACTGCTAGCACGTTTTCTTCGGTAACAGCCGTCAAAGGGCGACCGCTTCTTTCGTCATCCCCCAAAGTTGGTCGACCGCGCTTGAATTCGTTATACCAACGATACACGGTTGCCTTGGAAGGGCCTTCATCCATGAATGCCATTTGAAGTCTATCGTACGATTCATCCGGTTTCAGGCGACACTTGAAATCGTATAAAATCATAGCTCTAAAATGTTCCCGGCGCAGATCCATATTTCAGTGAGACACAATACTTTGAATTAACTCGCAAAAAATGTGGAGGGAAATTTTGAAATTGGAACTTACTTATTTTTACTTATAAATAATCATATTTTCGAAAAACATTATAACTGGCCAGTCTCCCATATATAAAAACTTTTTTTCGCAATACTTTCTGAGGGGCCTGGTACAGTCATAATAACAGAAATAGTCATAATAGTTATCCAGTCACGCTCTTAGTAAGGTTCACAGGCAAACACATTTTTTTTTATTACAATGTTTTTTGTCAGAACATACACACAAACCTTGTTTCGTTTTATTAATATTTGCAATAGGTTGAGTAAGGAATACTCATGGGATGAGTAAAGAATAGAAAATTCAAATGATTGCTGCAGGATGAGTAAGGAATAGGAATAGGTTGAGTTAGGAAAAATAAGGACTAGGATGAGACAGCATAGGATTAATACGGAACAATCCATTCCTAAATTAACTTAAGGTAAACAAAGCTTGTACATACCTTCATACAACCACGTAAACTATTAGACAGTTGTCATCAACAGTCAGAAGTGTACTAAATATCTGATATAACGCGATTAGGTTACTATGTAACATTAATATAATTAATTATACGCTGGTGCATACTTACACGTCACCAGGCAATCGAGTCACGATGTCTAACTATGTTAATAGATTAATTTGCAATCATTGTGCTGTCAAGAATCAATTTGCCGAATGAGCTCATATTGGCACTTATAGGTACGTACATTGTTTTCCCATTAAGAGGTAACTAAGGGGACGGGTTGATAGATAATTATGTTTGATATAGACCAGTAAGAATGTGACGAAAAGAGAAAAGCCTTATATAGTACATGGTATAATAAGATGTTTCACCAGGTATTCTCTTCCCGCAATGACAGCGCGATGCCTCCAAGCTACGTCACGATCAGTGTTGCCATTGATTGATATTTTCAATACACTGAAGGAGATTTTTGTTCATAATGAATATAAAATAAATTCCTAACTAGCCTAACTATTTGTTATCTCAATATATATCATCTAATTAGTTATTAAAGGAAACTGTATAAAATTACTAGTTCAAACATGATTCTTTATAGAAGCAAGTAAATGAAAAAATGCATTTTGCTAGGGTAATTTATTTCACAAAGTGGCAGCACATCAAACTGACAAGTGTCACTCTAACAGCCTGCTATTGGCTCCACGGCCGATGACGTAGTACGGAGGCAATCACGTGACCTAGCTGTCACGGGAAGAGACTACCTGGTGAAACATCTTATTATACCATGATATAGTAAAAGCCCCAGTTACCGACAGTGCCCCATTGTTCGACAAAAAAACAACCTACTTCAGAAAATAAGAGTAAAGTTTTAATTTGGTATATGGTTAAATATTATCTAATAAACATTGAACTGTTACATAGTGCACCACAAGTACTTAAAAAACCATCACGAAACCAATGTATTTAAAAAAATACTTGTGATAGTCCCTTAAAGTGTCGATAATTGGGGATGTTACGTTACATAAGTGGGGCAAGGCTACACATGGTATACAAAAGCTACACCATACTTTTTAGTAGCCAATGTACAAATAAACCTTGTAAGAAAGAAAAAGAAAGAAAGAAAAAATATTTATTTGCGTCACGACGAGCACAAAATTAACAAAAAATTAAAGAAAAAACAGAACAAATACAGGTACAGAGTCAAGAAGTGTGGTAAGATATGCGTCACATCCGCGCAAAAACTGCCATCGTTCAGCATCAGCAGCTCACTGTGCCACATGCACGGAGCAAAGTCACAGCGCTGGTTTTGGCAGCGCAGCGACAGCCGACCAGCGCAACCTTCATCATCATCAGCCTATATTAGTGTACTGCTCGACATAGGCCTCTCCTATAGCACGCCTCCACTGGCATCGATTCCCGGCCACTCGCATCCAGCTGCTACCAGCAACCTTGTCAATATGAACCACCGAGCTTGAGGGCGTCCTCCTACCTACGTTTACCGATTCGCGGAAACAATACATTACAAAGTAGTGAGTCTAACTGTTCCTAGCCACTTGAAAAACGGTGTATACACTACAGGGTTATTTTTAATTCACTAATCACCCATTAAGGGAGGGTTGTAATCATAAAAACAACTTTTACTATAAGAACTACCCTGAAATCGTGAAAACAAAAAAAATGTCTTTCCATAGAAAATAACATAACATAACATAACATAACATAACATCACGCCTATATTTCCCCGAAGAGGTAGGCAGAGGTGTATAGTACACCCACATTTCACCAGTTATGTTATAGTCCCATGTAATAGGGGGCGAGCCATAGAAAATGACTTGACCAAAATATATGGAATAGCTGATTTTTATTTTCACGATTTCACAGTTGGTCCCATGGCAAAAGTTGGTCAAATTGATGAGTATAATCTTCCCTTAAAGGGGTATTAATGTAACCCTGTATATTAGTAGTAGGTATATTGGTGTTCTTGGACACAAATTAGTATATGTTCTACTCCACACACTCTTCATCATCATGATAATTATTTCAGCCGAAAGACGACCACTGCTGGATATAGGCCTCTCCCAAAAGGGGGGGATATGCCATAATCGCCACGCTTGACAGGCACTCACTATACATAACATTTATCCAAATCACTCTTGTAAACACAGACATAGTAAAAATAATTAATAGTTTTTTATACTATATATCTATACGTGTTTGTAAATAAAAGAAAATAAAAACACCACCCTTATATCCCTCAATATTCCACTCTTTTTATACCGAAAAGCAATTCAATTAAACTGAAGGGTGATCCGAACTCGTTCTATAGTCTATTAAAACAACTAATCCAGCCATTTCTGTAACATAGTCAGTACAGTAATTGAAATCCATGAACGGCTGCCATTGCTCGTATGAGCCGTTGGTCAATAGAAAAACACAATGGGGCCAGCACAATAGACTCCATTCAATGGTGAATGGTCTTAAACGGTCGCGAACGAATGGAAATTTTAGCGTTCGCGAAACTATCCCCGATAGCCTATGTTACGTGATTTTTTCTGTACGGTGTAATGTGAGGTTGCCTCAGGACTATTGTGATGCTTAATTGAATGATAGGTTATTTGATGGGCTTATTCGAATAGGCTCGCCCCCTATTACATGGGATTTATAACATAACTGGCGAAATGTGGGTGTACTATACACCTCTGCCTACCCCTTCGGGGAAATACAGGCGTGATGTTATGTTATGTTATGTATTCGAAGTTTTTCTTGTAGTTTTTAAATGTAGTGTTCGTTTTCAGTGGTAATAGGACACAATTAAGACTCAGATATTTTCATTATTCACAATATTTTATCTGTGGCTTCGCTCCCGTGCAAAGAGAATAAAATTCTTTGTTCCCGTGGTCCAATCAGATCAGATTCAGATCTATCCCTACAGGGTTAGAACGAATTTCGGCAAAATATCGGAATCGTGTTTTTTTATTCATAAAATACATACAAGTTTTTAAGTCTAATAATTGTATAAGCTTTTAAACTTATTTAGTCGATATCGGTCTATTAGTTTTTGCGTGATGTTCGAACAAACAAACAGACAATTGCAGTTTTATAATAGTTAAAGGATGTAACACACAAACTACTTTAAGGCCACTAAAAGTCAGCTCTAACAAGCTTCACTGTTGGTTTCAGGCGTCATACAGAAAGGACAAAGGTCTTATCACAATAATCTCGCAAGGCAAAGAGTAAGATCACTTGTGGTATTACCTCCTCATTCACAATGGATGCCATCTTTACCTTATTTAATTCCTGTCACTTCTTATGACAACTGGCTACTAGGGCAGCATACTGGCAACACGTCACAAGTCATGGTAAACAAAGCAACTCGTACGTAACGCACTACTGTAGTCTAAAAATCCAGCTTGGGTTTCAGCCACACGTCATTTCATTTCAGACGTCTTGAGTTCTGTACTCCTGGTACAAATGGCTTCCTTTACAAGTGAAGGATGAACGCATGTGGATTACACAATAAAGTGATTGTTCACTGTAAAATGTTTATTCTTAAATGTTATTTTATGTAAGTAACAGAATTGTACATTTGAAAGCGGTTTTAGTTGCAAAAGGTACCTAACTAAAATCGGCAAAGTTTTAGAAGAAATATGTTTTTCAGAGCAAATAAGCATATAAAGCAAATTAAAGTTATGTTTTCATGATAACTTTACAAGTCATAAGTGCACTCAGCAAAGACTTTGTTTGTATTGAATTAAAGTTCCAATTAAATGTGTTATTTTAGTTTCTCTGCTGATTTTAGTTTAGGTCGAGGAAAGCTCTTTTAAACTGAAATTAAAGAAAAACAGAGTGCGCTGCGAATGGTTAGTTGATTTTACCACTAAACTTGTAAATGCTAACCGGACCTTTTAAAACTTATGATGGTAAAATTATTGTCCATAGACATAATTTTCTAGTCTGTAAGTTAATTAATGGATTTTATTTTTTACCCGACTACCCCAGAAGGCGAGTAATGCTTTTTAGAATCTTGATTAAAAATTTCCGTGATTGACATTACACTCTATACTTTCTATTCTATCCTGATATATTAATTTAGGGCTAGTTTGCGCACAAGCGTGTGTCAACCACATCCATCCATCCTGCCGTGCTTCGAAGCCTGGCTGAGTAGAAGTGAGCGTGTCACCCACCTCGTCTTGTTCACTGGGCATGGTTGTTTCGGTGAATACCTGAATAGGATCGGACGCGAGGCCACGGCGAATTGCCACCATTGTGGAGGCGACCAAGATACCGCCCAATACACACTCGCAGAGTGTCCTGCATGGAACTCTGAGCGGCGGGTCCTGGTCTATAAATAGGCAAGATCTCTCTCTGTCAGCGGTAGTATCAGCTATGCTGGCAGAGACGACAAATTGGAGGGAAGTAGCCTCCTTCTGCGAGACCATTTTGGTCCAGAAGGAGACTGCGGAGCGGGATCAAGAGAGGGCCGATCCTGCTCGGAGAAGGCGACGCTGACCGGCACCTAGCCTAATAGGGCTATAAGGTGCTCTCCCCGTCCTATCGATACGCGACTGGAGAATGGGGAGCCTTTGAGGTCACGACGTACAGAGTGGGGGCTCTGTGTGTCCAGTAAAATGACCTCAGGGATGTCAATGGCACGAAGTAGTCTCGGGCCACCGTGTGCACCAATCCAAGCGGGAAAGTGTAAGGGGAGACAATAAAGTCTTCCTTGAGACGTGTCTAATAGGCGTAGCACAGGAAGGGCTCCGGAGGCTTATTATATTCCCAGAGTCTCGTTATTGTGCTGAAGATGGCTACCGGGGGCGGTTTTAGTGGGTAAAAATCCCACACACCCTGGCCTCAGTCCTCCATGAGGCCGGCAGCAATTTGAAGGTTTACTCCTCGCATAAAAAAAAAAGTTGCACTGGCAAGACGACGCAACGGCGACGATACAAACAAAACTGTACAACAATACGGTCATCGATTCGACTTCAAGTCAACTCTGTTTCAATGAAACAGCCGCGTGCCGTCAATGTCGCTCATCCAATAGATTCTATTTGCATGGCATCCAATAGATTCTATTGGATGCCATCAATAACAACACAAAACGAAACTAAAAAACAGTTATCTTGAAAAAATTAAACACGTCGTGTTATTCTGTTGGATGAGCGATGTGATCTCAGCCTTACTCTCATATCATATCAACGGAGAAGTGGGCAAAGCCAACGCAAGAAATACATTCATAATGAGTCATGTATGAGAGATAAGATAATAATCTACACAATATGGTAGGAAACAGTGCCAGCCGCGGCTACATTAGGCAATAATAGAATCCTTCGGACTACCTGTCGACTTCCACATAGACCTAACCATATTCTACAGATGGCAGGTTTTTTCAGGACTATTCGACTATTCACCAGAGGATGGGCAGCAGCGTTCTCTGAGTATTTAACCAACCAACTGCGATCGCCAACCCGCCTGCCAAGCGTGGCGATTATGGCATATCCCCCCCTTAATTGGGGGAGGCCTATGTCCAGTAGTGGACGTCTTTCGGCTGAAATGATGATGATGATTCGATTTTAGAAGTACTTTATGAGTAAGTGTTTGTGTGTGTGTACGCTTTGTAATTTTAGCAAAAAAATAATTGGTATTGGCACTTGGGTTTTCTTTCTCTGTATTTTTTAAGAGTCGTTAAATATAACAAATTATATACAACGTGTATCAGAAATGCGTGGTCATATTTTAAGAGTTCATTCAGGGGATGCTATCGAACAATTTTTACTATGGGACCAACCCTGAAATCGAAAAAAAAACAGCTGTTCCCTACTAAATCATCGATGTCGCTCGACAAAATGTAAGGATCAGCTGATTTTTTTTCATGATTTCAGGGTTGGTCCCATAGTAAAAGTTGTTCGATAGCATCCCCTGAATAATCTCTTCGAATATGACCACGCATTTCTGATACACGTTGTATATTAAATACAATAAAATAAATTTAAACTACAGAAGAACATAAATATGAAGGCTTCGAAGAAGCATAAATGCTGAGATACAGACTTTTTGACCCTGTGTATACACACACGTACGTTATATACAAGGCCAATACGCATACATAGAAAACTGCTCGCGTATATTTTGGAATGCTGTGATTTACATCTGTGATTCCAAAACATACACGAATTGTGCGTATTAGTCGTCTATAGTTTGTAATTTTGGATTCGATTCCCACAGGACACAAACACATATTCATGTGATGAACGTAACTGTTTGTGTTGGTCTGGGTGTTGTAGCGTTAACCCGCTACGGATAAAAACTTTTTGCATTTATTATTACTACCTTTTTTTGTAAATTCTTTATAAAAAATTCACTTTGCGTGTCATTTTTGAACTTCGACTTCGTAAATTTCTATCGTAAATTTTTTATTTTCAAAGCGCGTCATTGCAGATTTGGTAGCCATCGGAACTGGTTTTCTTCTTGTGTTCGTTCATTTACACCAAAATTTTGTTGTACTCCACCCAAATTGCCTTCCGGGAGTGCGAAATCCCTACCATCTTCACAAGGACAGCTGTTTATTTCAAGACCTCACTTTTTTTTTTTATGTAGTGATATATAGCAGCGTATTTTTTTCTTGTTTGTTCGGTTACTTATTTAAAATTGTTTTACTTTTTTCGCCATCCGCGGTATATAACATTTTATTTTATGTAAGGGGATGGAAAAACGAAACGTTGCATGCAATCTTTTATTTTTTTCGAGACAGGTTGTGTTTAGCTCGATTAACATCCCGGTCAATCGATACGTAAAATCCCGAATCTGCAGTGCCTTTTTTTTTCGAATTATCTTTTTTACCATTTTGTACATTTTTTTTAAATATTTCTATCCAACTCTGCGATGCCTTTTTTAAGATATTCTTTTTTACCCTTTTGTACCTTTTTGTTTTAAACATTTCGATCTGTATTTTTTTACCTAAATTAAACGTAATTATGTGATGTGAAAAGTGTTTTCTTCCATATTTTTTTACGTTACAGTGTTTCTTATAAATAAATAAATAAATATTTTTGGGAAATCTACTGGAAAAACTATTTCTAGATAGTCCCTCTCTATAAATTCTGAGTACCTACTATGTTCCCGTGCTCGTCCAGTGGTGTGGAGCGTCGAGCGGTAACGAGCGCAACATATCATTTGCTCTAATGAGAAATCCGAAATGCCTGCAAACAGAGAAACTACTAGGCTTGCGCGCTCATTGCTATCCCTTCTTAACATGCTGTTGATGTAGGAAAATTGACGGATACTTACTGAATTATCATCATCACCATCAGCCCATTACTGTCCTACTGCTGAGCACGGGCTTCTTCTCAGATTGAGAAGGTTAAGACCTTAGTCCACCACGCTGGCCTAGTGCGGGTTGGCGGACTACGCACACCATGGAGAACTGTTTGGAGCACTCTCAGCGTGTGTGCAGGTTTCCTCACGATGTTTTCCTTCACCGTTAAAACAAGTGATAATCATAGTAGCTAGTAGTTTGATTTTATTGTGCGCGACAAGTCCCGTAAACATAGTTCAATATAAGTGATAATCAAATTCTGATCCACACATGAATTCGAACAGTCAGATAAATTACCCAGAAATAGTTGAGTTACAATAACTTCTTAGGTTTTCGCGATGAAATGATGAAATGCTGTAAAGCTTTCGAAACGTCAGGAAAACCAATTTAAATAATACACGCGATTTAATCCGGTTAAACTTTGTTTTATTATAGTTGAGTTATTTCGAAATTAGTTTTTTGGATTTTTATCACGAATAACTACCGTGATAATTTTCAGAATATCGAATGATAAATATACTATTTCAATGATGAATGAAACAATATTTCATATTTTCATACATTTATTTGCGAACTTCATTAATGTGCATTAAATATCTCTACTACTTCTATAATGTTAGTGTTACTTATTCTGTACTTCTACTATACCTAGCACCTACGTGTTCCTTAATTTTCTGTTGCTTTCTTATACAAAGAAAGATACCTTATTCTAATTAAAAGTATTTTATAGACTACTAGACTTTGCCCATGGCCTCGCCCGCTTATAATTCAGCTTATCAGTTCACAGAAAGACTTATAGCGCATCCCTTGGAAACTTACTTTCCTGGGGAAAAAAATAGATTTTGATTATGTTATTCCGGGTTATATATGTGCCAAGTTTCATTCAAATCCGTTCGGCCGTTTCAGCGTGATTGAGTAACAAACATCCAAACGTCCAATTGACTTTAGTAATTTCCTTCTTTTGTAAAAGAGAGGTTTGATGTTATTTATTAAAAAAAAAAAAATATAATTTATTATTAAATTGTACAAATGGCTCAATAAAAATAATTTCTATACTATTAGGGAATTCTTCGATCAAAGACTATAATGTCTACAATTTTGCATGCTTTAATTTTAAGCAAAACATGAATGATCACATATTTAAGTTTATAACACCTTTTTATACCATGTTTTATGCAAATAAATATATTCTATTCTATTCTATTCTAATATCGTTGCTTTGAAAGCTCTTCCATAATAGCTCATTCCACTATTATTTCGTACTCAACACCGCAAACAAGCTGTAAGCAGATCTGAGAATCTGAAACAAAAACAAAGTCACGTATGTAAAAAACTCTTTTCTGTATACTGAACGATTTTGAATTAATTGGCAATCCTTTAAGGCATGATTGTACTCATCAATTTGAAGTACTTTTACTATGGAACCTACTCTGAAACCATGAAAAGGAGGTGTTCCGTCAGTTCTGTTCAGCTGTTGTGTTTTGTCGATTTATGTAAACAGGTTTATAAAAGTCGAGTGCAGCTGGGACACTAATTCAGTATAGTCTGTCTCTATTCTATCTCTCAAACAGAGAACAGTTTCAGGAAAGAGTATATCGTTTAATATTCACAAAGACTTTTAGTATCGGTAGGATACTGCAGGCTTTTGAATAAATACTCGTGCAAATAACAGGGGCAAAAAATAATAAGATAATAATTGAGAGATAGATTAGAGATATACTATACTGAATTAGCTGCATATAGTCTATCTCTAATCTATCTCTCAGAGAACAGTTTCAGCAAAGAGTATATCGTTCAATATTCACAAAGACTATTAGTTTCGGCAGGATACTGCAGGCTTTTGAATAAACACATGCAAAGAACAGGGGCAAAAAATAATAATTACCGAAACATAAGTGTTGAGAGAGAGCGGCACAATCCCTGATACTCGAGGAGTTAGGGCGCGTGACCAACGCAGCATCGCGATGAGGACTATTCGACGTAATTGTGGCGACGCTGAAAGCCAGTCACTTAGGTATACGGAGGTTGTCACCGAATCACTCTATAATTAATCACAGCGTTAGTTAATGGGGGGCGTGGTAATAACGGCTTACACTACTGGCAGTGATAATACTGGTGAGTATACTTGTATTGATACTTTTAATTAGGCTTTATCATCATTACTAGCACAAGTCTAGCCGTTGCTATGTATTTCAAGCCTAGTTTGCAACTGATGGTGATACGAGTGAAACGAAAACGCGAAAACTCCTTACCCAGACTTATGACTAACGTTCTACTGTTCTACCAATTATAGTCAACATCAATTACAGTTGCTGAACATTACACGCTACTTATTTATACGTTCCTATCAGTGGCGTGCATTGGCCTACTTCATTTGAATTTAATTGTGGTGTAAGTTATTGTTTTTTTTGTGTAGGAAGATTCCTCTTCTTCTTCTAAGAAGGAGATATATAATCATCAAAAAAAGATAATAAACTTACACTTACAATTTAAATTGTCTGTATTTTATATTAAATCAAATCCTAAATGAAGTCAGAGCTTACCTCATATTGCACCAAGTTACCGAAGTAACAGTAGATAAACACCTGGGACAGCATTATCACTAGCAATAATGTTAAAAACATAAATTGCACAGACATCACTGAAGTCTGAAAATAAGAGAGAAAATTCATCCTCTTGCCTTTATCTCAAATTTATTGGAGATCCGTTGCGTATCTTTTTAACCCCCGACGTAAACAAAAGGGTTTTGTGTTAATGTGTCTAACATGTGTCTGTGGCACACAAACAGATGTACCAATTTTGAATTAGTTTTTTTGTTTGAAAGATGAGTTGATCGAGAGTGTTCTTAGCTATGGTTCAAGAAAATCTGTTTAGCCGTTTGAAGATCATCAGCTCTTTTCTAGTTGATGAAGGAAAGTGAGCAACTTCCACAGGTCTGATCGATTCAAAATTTGGTACCTTGTTACTTTTTTACATTGCTCACTGATGCATCAGCTTCTAACTACTTTCTAACTGTTTGATACTGATACTGTTGTTACTTACGGAGCTCATGGTGTATGTCACCACACATAGAGTAGCAGCGGATGTGAAGAATTGAAATGTCATAGAACTATTGAATACATCTCCGATTTCTTTGGTATACCTGGAATATGAATATGAATAAAATTTAGAGCTAAAAAATAATAGTCTATCCAAGTTTTAAAAAGAAGGGTTTCATCTGGCAGGATATATTTGGCAAGTCAATTTTTTTTTTTTTTCAATTAAATAACCCTAAATACAGCCACTTTTGAAACGTCAGGCTCTAATTGTACGAACAATTGAATTGTTAAATTGTTGTTTCTTTTGAAACGAACCGACATGAAATTCCATGGATATACTCATATTTAAAATAGTTAATTGTTTAATCAAATTCAGTTAAATAATGTCAGTATAATGTTGGTTAATTTCATATGCAACGTGTTATCGAAATAACTGAAATCCTCTTAAAGGGGTCATTGTACTCATCAGTATGAACAACTTTTACTATTGGACCAACCCTGAAACCGCGGAAAAAAAATCAGTTGATCCCTACATTTTTATATTATTTATATTAAATATTAAATTTGGTTTCACACAAATCGGCAAAATATAGGGATCAGCTGATATTTTTTCTGCGATTTCAGAGTTGGTCCAATAGTAAAAGTTGTTCATACTGATGAGTATAATGACCCCTTAAGAGGTTTTCAGTAGCGGTCGGCGATTATGAGATATACTAATGAAATCATTCGATTATGAAGATTATGAAGAGATATCTCGATTATAGCAGTTAGTAGTTACTAATTTAGTTAGTAATCGTGATCCCGAGTCAATGCAGAGCAGAACGAGCGAAACACGATAGTCGGTCGGACCTACACTAAAAATTTAAATTTAGTTGTGGTTAATTGCCATTGACTCGTTTTGTTGATTTAATAGAAATCTATCAGGAACAAAAATTAAATTATGTAAACTTACTGTTATGACTCCACCAAAAAAGCCACTTCTTACTACAAGATTAGTAGGTAATTCAAATTAGTAGTACAAAAACTCGAGTCCCTACTTTTTAGTACTTACTAATTTGTACTACTAATCGTGTTGTAAAATTTTTTTACTACAGGATTAGTAGTTCAAATTAGTAACGTCATTCGATTATGAAAATAAATTAGTTACTAATTTCATAATCGATTATCAACATTAGTATTACAAAATAATTCGATTATGGGAATCATTCGTAATCGCCCACCGCTAGTTTTCAGTTATTTCAATAACGCGTTGTATTTATAAACAAAATTATTAAAAGTGAGAATATTGCATATAATAATAATAAGTAATTGAGTAATTGAGACAAAGAATTATAGAAAATACATAATAAAGAATTTAGCCACTGACACTTGTAGAAAATGCAATAGCTCTCCAGAAACGATTCAACATATTACAGGTGCGTGTAAATCAATAGCCCAGACAGATTACAAACATAGACACGACCAAATAGCCAACATCATCCACCAAAAACTAGCTTATCAGTACAAATTCATAGATTCTGCTGTACCGTATTACAAATACAACGCAGAAACGGTGTTGGAGAACTCATCAACAAAACTGTATTTTGACCGAGCTATCCTTACAGACCGAACTATCCATTTCAATAGACCAGACATAACATTAATAAACAAAATAAGCAAAACTGGATTTCTCATAGACATTGCGGTACCGAATACACACAACTTACAGACTACAATAGCAGAAAAACTTTCCAAATATACCGAATTAAAGGATGAAATTACCAGACTTTGGCATCTACAAAAAGTAGTAATAGTCCCTATTGTGCTGTCTACTACAGGAGTAATACCCAAACAGCTTCACCAGTCCCTTAACACCCTAAATCTCCATCCGTGCACCTACTACTTAATGCAGAAAGCGGCGATACTGAACACGTGCAGACTGGTAAGAAAGTTCCTGCAATGTGAACCAGATAATGAACTAACTCATCATGATTAACTTTAATAGTTACTTCAACTCTTAACTTCACTGATAAACACTTGGCTTAGGTCCGTGTCATCAGTTTTGCCGGCTTGCCGAGAAAAAATAAATAAACATAAATAATAATAATAAAAATAAACATAAAGAGAGTTGCCATTATATGTAGGAGTTGACCTGTCCCTACAGGCGGCACCCGTTCACAAGCATGACGCGAGCATCAGTCATCGCTTCATTATCATCATCATCATTTCAGCCGAAAGTCGTCCACTGCTGGACATTGGTCTCCCCCAGCCATTGCTTAGCTCAACCATATTACAAGTCAAGCCCAGAAAACATGAATGTGAGATATTCTCGAAACACCCTGGTAATGCTTTTCAACACTTATTTTAAAATAACACCGAGATTTCTTACTGCTACTTTTACATCATTAATTTAACAGGATCCTTAGAAACCTGCACAAAGATCTACTGTGAAGCCATTAAAATAGGATAGTAGTTATTCTTTATTGTATAGATCTCCTCTTTTATCTCAGAGCCTTTTCCCGATTTTGTTGAGGTCGGTTTCAGTCTAAACAGTCAGTATTTTACACGGAGCGACTGCCATCAGAACCCCGCAACCCACTTGGGTAATACCGACATCTTAAGTTTAGACTAATTGTCAGACTTTTCGGCTTCTGACTACCCGTAACGATTGCCATATATATTCGTATGGCAACAGGGATCGACAGGTTAACGTTGCTCTCCGAGGCACAGAGGGGTCTCGATGTGCAAAGAAACAGTCACCCAAACCAGGACTGATCGCGGCAAATGCAGCATAACCTCGCAGAACTTGCAATTCACGAGGTTATTACTTAGTCACGAGTCCATCTACAGTACACCAAAAAAAAACATACAAACATCAGCACAGTACAATTGGCGGTCTTGACGGTTGTTTAGTTGACGTGACGGTGGTCGTAATTTATATTTTTCATTTTCTCACTAAAAACTCGAAAAAAAACCAAAAATAATTGTTTTCTACAACATACACCTACCACGCAACAGCTTCATATCTCTTCACGTAATGCACAAAGCGCTGCCTCAGATCTTTGTCAATAGCTTCCCTGTACAGACGATCACCACTCTCAGATGCATCATCCATCGCTCGGTCTGTATCGAACAAATGCTCTAAATTGTACTTGATGATCTTCAATTGGACTTCCGCCTGTGCATAATACGTAGCTACGAGACAGTCGAGAGCCAAGTGTCCGTACCCTACCCATAGAAGGGGTATCACTTCCAGTAGAACTGAACACGAGAATCTGTGGGAATAAATAATTCTGGAGTTAATTGTTTTATATGTTGTGTATAGTGCATCACACACTACAACTTACAAACAATTTTGCTGTATTTATTGAAACGGTGTTGAAAAAATTTGTTTGTGTTGGAGCACGAGTTTACGAAAGAGACTTATTTCTGCAAAGCATTTGTATAAACAGCCAGTAATGAACACATTTCCGGCTATTATGGAAAGAATACAATAATAAGAGAATGGTTTAATAGGTACTGAACAGCCTGGAAATGTAAAAAAGAATAATTAATATTGCTTTTATAGATTGCATATCAAGTCAAATTAATTTTTTTTTTTTCGAATAAGCATTTACATGCACTTTTAAAACGTTAATTATGAATCTAGTAGCATGGTTCCAAAAAGTTGGTCCTATGGAGAAGAGCTAGCTAGAAACTCCATGGATATACTCTTTTTATTTATTTGTACAATGGTTTGTTACATGATTTAGAAAGAATTGTGTGAGAACAATGTAGGTTAGGTTTTGGGGAGGCCTATGTCCAGCAGTCGACGTCTTTCGGCTGAAATGATGATGATGAATGTAGGTTAATGACTGAGAAAAATTCACTAAAGTAAACTTATTAATGATTAATAATGTTTTTAAGTTTAGGCTCGACCATAATTGGGACCCAAAGATCCGATACTCTATGCCATATATGTAAGGTATTATGCGATTATAATCAAAACCTGATGCCTGAGCCTTGTTAGAACATATCTAACATTTTATCGGATTTTCTTCACAATTTATAATTAGAAAGAAAAAAGACAAAACTTTTATTTGGCACAGGACACTTACTTAGTCCACGTGTCAGTTTCAAATGGCACATAAGCAGTAACAACTGCCTTTGGATCCTGGTACCTCCTCATGAAATGCGAGGCTGGCCAGAAGAAACCAGCCATGGTAACACTCATGTTCATGGTTCTGCTCAAACGATGCATTTTCCTTTGAGTCTCCAGTAGCAACTCTTCGTCTTTTTTGGTATATGCTGCGAAGATGGGGTCTAAAAGAATTCAACGAATACTCAGTTCTGATATAATTTTAGGGAAAAAATTGTTTTAGCTGAAATCGAGGTGTTCTGAATTAGACAGGATGAATTTTTTTACACAGGATGACTGGTAAAACAGGGATTTATTGAAGCATCCTCATGTTCAGTGGTGTATGTAGTTTTCTCATTCCAAATATATATAAAAATTTAACCTATTCTGCGCTTATAAATCGAAGTTTCATGCGGTGAGATGAAATGCAGTAGTGTGCATCGGTCACTATTTCCACCCTCTCCGCCTTTTGTACTAGCCAAAGACCAGAAGTGATGAGTACATTCACCCCTCAAAAGAAACTCAGCTAATAATGTTACACCCTTATTATTACACACATATTATTGTGTTTTATAAATTAACTTACCATTCAATAATTTATTGATTTTGTCGATCCTTGCGATATGAAAGTTCAACGTTAGTATCTTTACAACCAAGTTGACCTGCGGAATTTCTATCATGGAACAATCGAACACATCATTCATGTTATCGCGTCTCTGAAAATATAAACTAAGTATCAAACTTTATCCAAAACCGCTTAATATGTGTAAAAAATTTAAAATACAAAAGTTCCTAGTTCAAACTAAAATTTGTATGCTGTTGATGATGGCTAAATGGGCTTGAACAAATTTTTATCATATAACAACATTCGATGTACCCTATTTATTGCAAATAAAGAAATTGAATTTGAATAAATTACAGGTGTAATTTTGGTAGCAATGTGTAGCTCTTCACTTTCAAGTTACATCTATGAAAATTCGTATTTACCTTTTTTTTAAATAAAGAAATACGTTTCAGTGTTTTTGATTTACCCTTAAGAGGGTCAAACAGGGGGTGAAAGTTTGTATGAGAAATCTGTAAATTTTACATGTTTTTTTTTAAACAAATGTAAAATAAATGACCAATTTAAAAGATTTTTTATAAACGGAATAAGAAGAATATGTAGTGTGTCGCTATATTAATCCTTTTTCATTAATAGTTGCCAAATTTATACACTAGGTATCTGTACACAGCAGTGTAAATAGGCAATTTTGAGGGCTTCTAGAAATAATTTATCCACAAAACAGAAAACATAGGGACATACAAAAAGTTGATATTTATATTACTGTAAAAAATCATTGCTTTAGGGAGTCTAGGGTTATAAACCAGAAAGAAAACAGTCGAGAGCGTTTGTATGGAGAAAAGACGACCCGCATTTCCTCTTACTTAAGGGAGTAAAATAGGGGTTAGTTTTTTATGGTGTACAATAAAGCATATGTTAATCAATAATAAATAATAGGGGATGAAAGTTTGTAATTTAAATCCATCACTTTTGAAGTTAATAAATCTATGAAAAATGATACTTAGCTTTTTGATTAAGAATGTACCTATCACCCAACACCATACTCGTAGAGCCCCTTTAAATGCAGCTCTTACCTCTCTAAATTCAATTAATACTAACGGTTTTTTTTTTCAAAATTGTGTATTAATTTATATATCACACATACCTGTATAATAAATATGATGTGCGTTATATTGAACATAACTGCCACCAACACTCCAAAAGGTCTGTATATTTGGTGCAGTATCCATTTGCACCTATTCTTTGGTTTATTGAGAAGCTTATAGTATCCTGCCCAAACCAATATTTTGTATACTGCTGAAAATGAATCAAAAGGCTGTATTTTTTCGTCGTCAGCCATTGTACTATGTGTGTATCGTCTTCATGAATTTTCAGCGATGAGTAATCAATTAGCTTTACATTACTAGTTCCGTTGATAAGCAGGTGTACAGAATAATTCATTAATCTTCTTTAATTACCGTGCTTGAATTTCATGTAATCTTTTGCTGGGTCTCCACGTGCACCTATACTAGTATTAAAGCTTAAGGGGGATGTATTAGCCAAGTGACGCCCCCATCAGTAAATAGTACATTACTGTCGAGGCCTGAAATGAAGCAATTTACGGCCGAGTAATATTGGAAGTACGAGGCGAAGCCGAGTACTTCCCAAGTGATTTTGAAAGGACGAGGCGCAAGCCGAGTCCTTTTTAACTAAACGAGGCCGTTAATTGCTATTTCGGCCAAGACTTGTATAGTACTTTTCTCTCATTTACGAGGAAACACAACACAAATTAATTTAACAGTATCTCATTTTCATTCACACCAATTCGCCCACGCGCGAATCTCGTTCTATTTTCAAAGTTTTGAAAAAAAAAATGCGCATTCAGCCTGTATAATGATAAATATTTTGTACCTAAAAACACCTAATTTATGTAAGTTTGTACCTAAAAACCTCGGTAGCATAATTTAAAAAGTAAAAAGTGTCCAGCAATTTCTATTATTGTCCTGTTGGATATTACCGGCCTGTTATTTCGTTGCGTACGGAAAAGAGCCGATTGTTGTATTCTTTTTTTTGAATAATAAACCAATTTCTGAGCAAGTGGGAGAAAAAAATATTACTCGCTGAATACATAATTTATCGAATATTCGTTTTTAACAATTGAAGTACAAGTACCGTAGTTTAATCAGAAACTAGAAATATAGTTCCTTGTAGTAGTAGATGGAAAAAATGCCAAAAGTGGGCCGTTTTTTGGACTTTTTCTGTCTACAACTACAGCGAAGTATAATTTACAGAGTTAATGGTTTCTGATTAATCTACAGTACCTGTACTTCAATCATTAAAAACGAATTTTCGATAAAATATGTGTTCAGCGAGTAAAAATTATTTTACTGATGCGCGCCACTTGGCTGCAACATTCCCCTTAAGCTTATTAAGCTATATTTATACGTTCGAAACTGCTCGAATTAATGTTAAAACATCGAGCATGTACGCAGTTTTGTAGGGTTCCATACCCTAACATATATATATTTGTAACACCAACTGTAACCATATTTAAAAGCAAATAAATATTGGAATTTGAATTTTTAAAAATTGGTTTGAGAGTTATTACTCTCACTACGCTGTCTGCCCGTCCGTCCGTCTGTCTGTCACAGGGCTGTATCTCAGGAACGGTAATAGGTAGTCAGTTGAAATATTCTCAGAACATGTGTTGATATGACCCCCATCACGACAAATAATAATAAAAAATCTGAAACCAAAGTGGGTTCCCATACAAGAAACTTCGAAAAACATTAAAAAAAAACGTTTTTGTACCTGCTCTATCTTCGAAACGGTAATATATACCAGCATCAAACTTGGTCTGATTATGGTGCATACTATTTAGTTTAGCAACAAATACTAAAAATAGGGCAAACATAGACATGTATATGTTGTGGTACCTGCGTAAGAAAGAGATGAAAAATTCATATTTCACGCACATTGCGTTATATTTTGATGAACTCTCGAAAATAAATTACTTTGTACGGGGTATTAAATCGGTGGGTGTTACGGAATACTTACTGCGTGAGTCCGACTAGCACTTGGCCGGTTATTATTATACTACCTAATGATACTTACATATTAAATACATATAGATCTAAATTCTGAACACTATACTATACATTTTCCTTTTATTGTTCGATTATTGGAAACACTTTTCTGAATATTCGTAAAAGTTTTTATAAAGGACTAGCTGACGCTAGTGTTATCGAGTTTTTTCATTAGGAAATTCTCAGTAGCAGCCCGGAGTCTGGATTTGTGCCCGGTCAATGGCAATAGGCTCGCCCCCTATTACATGGGACTATAACATAACTGGCGAAATGTGGGTGTACTACACCTCTGCCTACCCCTTCGGGGAAATTCAGGCGTGATGTTATGTTGTTGTTGTTGTTGTTGTAGCTGACGCCCTCGGCTTTGCTCGCCTAGAACATCGATAAAAAGTATTCTATATTTTAATACAGAACATGTACTTACTATCTCTGTGTCAGATTTCATCCAAATCGGTTCAGTAGTTTTTAAATGATGCTCGAACCAACAAGCAGACATTATTACTATTGCCGACGTCTGTGGTCTAGTGGTTCGAGGGTCGGACTGCTGATCACGAGGTCGTGGGTTCGATTCCCACAGGACACAAATATTTGTGTGATGAACATAAGTGTTTCTGTTGGTCTGGGTGTTTCTTATGTATTATAAGTATGTATTTACAAAACAAAAAAGTATATAAGTATTATATCCATTGTCTAGTACCCATATCATAAGCTCTGCTTAGTTTGGGACTAGATGGTGCTGTGTAAAAATGTCCCGAAGATATTTATTACAGTTTTAGGTATCATAGGATCTACAACCCAGAATCCAAGAATGAAGGTTTCATTTCATGAATGGTTCTAGATCTAAACTAGCAATTTCTTCTTCTTCGTATCGACATGAGCTACATAATGATAATAGCTCATGCCGTGGGAAAAGATTATCCAGTCAGCAGGTTGGTAGCGGGGCTGACTGCCCAGGTTGCGCCGGACGATCAATTAAATATCGTCACTCTTGGAGGCTCTTTTAATGCAATAGCAATAAATATTTCGTTAGTTGAGTGCAATACATCTTCTTGTTCTTACTCGCAGAACGGATGGCCGATGGGGCAGTAAAGTGTCTGTCAGTCAGTCTGGAGTGGCGACCGCGTACTGGAAGGCACAGCGTGGGTAGGCCCCCCACAAGGTGGACCGACGACCTGGTGAAGGTCGCGGGAATCTGCTGGATGCGGAAGCTGCAGGACCGGTCGTTGTGGCGATGCTTGGGGGAGGCCTATGTCCAGCAGTGGACATCTTTCGACTGAAATGATGATGATGATGATGACATCTTTTAAGATCAATTATAATTCTTTGAGTGTAGGTATCCACTTATCCAGAGTATGTAAATTAGCGCAGAATCCTCTGTTTATAGCAACAAACTTCGTAGTTTTACAAATCCGCCGCCAAGCAAGATTATTGGCCAACACAGTTGGCCATTAAAAAAAATTACAACATAATATCAAAAGGTGTGTCAGAATCATACCAGGAGACTATGGATTTTCCATAGTCTCTACCTACCCTAATGGGAGTCAGGCTTGATAATATGTATGTACAGTCTAACAAAGCAATTAGTATACAGGGTCGCCAGATATAGATTTCTCAGGAAGTTATTATAGAATGGTTTTATTAGGGTTTTGTATAAATACAGTTTAACTTTGTCCGTTATTAAAATGATATTTCACTCGAAAACAACCATAATCTTCTGAGAAAACTTCATTTATATATCTCTACCCTGTATACCAATTGCTTTGTTAGACTGTACCTATGCAGGTACGGTCACGATCCTTCCCGGTGATACATTTTGTCGACATACGGCCAAAATTAATATCCAATCTATCCAGGATTAATCCTACTAGAGATAGAAATATGACATATTTTGTATGGAGCTTATGTCAAATTCCTATCTCTAGTATGGCAAATCGTGGATAGATTGGATATTAATTTTGGCCGATAGTCCCTTGAACGAATCCTGCTACATTACACGTACTTTCAGCTGCCATCAAACCATAAAGGTATTATACTGACGTAAGTATAGAAATGTCTTTGCATCAAACACTGAGCGCAAGCTAGTTTAGCCTTAGTGGTGGTTTACTGGAAAGATTTCTGACTGTACAGTCAAGGAACGAAAAGGTTCGTTGTTGATTCCTTTAAATAGTAAAACTGTGCTTTAAACGCTTTAAACGTGTTGCGAGTACATGCTACCTTTTCAAACTCCGAACGAGAGATAATTGTACAACTGTCATTATTGTTATCTGCCAGTACAAGCAAAAATAGACCTTAATGTGACGAACCTTTTCATTCCTCAACTGTACATCTTGGACGAATAATTTATTCGTCCAAGCTGTACTACAATATAATCATACCATGCCATTACCGGAGTTAAAAACACGATTGTAATAGTCACATTAAGTTAATTAAAACGTAGCAGCTACCACATATTTTGTGACCGCCGATGTGGGTTCTAGTTAATTACACGTTTTTAATCATACAAGTTCAGCTTTATTAACTTGTGACGCTATAATTACTTAAATGACGGTTATATCTGACGACTAACTAATATCTCAGTCTAATTATGTCAAACTCTAGTACAAAACGTAGTAAAAGACTGTAATTAACATGGACATGTATTTATAATAATAATAATACTCGATGCAGAAAGCGGTACTTCTTGACACGGCGCGTATTGTGAAGAAGTTCCTCTCTCTGGCCCTGACCGCGCCGGTGGCTTGGACCGTGTTCCCGATGCCGGTGGCCTACTTATTTTTCTTTTTTTTTTTTCTTTTAAAAATATTTTTTATTGTAATGAATAGGTTCATAAGATGAATAAATGGAATAATAATAAAATCCTGTACTAGTCCTACTGCAAGGCCTCTCTTCTTGTACGTACAGAGAAGGTACAATAATATTAATCATCACGCTTACTCTATTCGTTTTTAAGTCTAGTTTATCTCACAACGTTTTCCTTCACCTTATGTCACACCTGGAAAGAAAAAACTGCACAAAGTCCACTGTAACCATTGACCTATGAAACACTGCAACACAGCTATAAGTCAATTATGTAATAAATTAAATCTTTCTATTATAGTAAACAATTTTCAAGTTATAAAAGCATTGGAAGTCAACCACAATTATTATTAAGAATGGAAGGCACTGCTTGCGAGATGCGTTTTGAAACAACCGTCTGTGTCCGCCTTTGACAGGACAAAATAAAATGAATAAAACCAAAATTGTCACAGTAAGCATTGATTCTTATTATTATTAGATTAGTGACAATAAACACCTTTTTATTTTTATTTATTATTATTCTTCTATCTAACAAATATGGCGCATCAATGAGCTTAATGTAATGAACACATTAAAAAGGGGCAGCCATACTTACTTACTTACTTACTTTTACTTAGTGTCTCAACATCCAGACAAACCTGTGTAAGGTTTTTGTGATGTTTTTTTATAATTATTTTTGTGTATGTTTTGAAGTATATTTACTTTTAATTGAAAAAAAAAATGTACTTGGAAGATGTTTGCGGTGTGCATCTTGGTACACCTCGTCACAACAGGATGGAATAAATAAAACCACAAAGTCTTAGTAAGCATTTATTTCACTATCTAACAAGTAATTGTCTTAAGATTAGCATGAATAGCAGCTGGCCATAGACGCACCGATTTATCCTACTGATGTTTCCTCGATACCTAACGGTCACATATAATTCGTGTGTAGCATTGTTTTTACCCGTTGTCTGCTTACGACTCGTGCCCAAATAATTGAATCGGCAGCAGGCAAAACAGGGCAGGCAAAACATAGGTTTAAAAACCAAAACAAACAAACTAAAGATTTCAGCTCAACTTAAATCGACAGTACTCCACAGATGTTTATTCATTAAAACATTAACTATTTTAAGGTTGTATTTTCTTACAAAAGTAATCAGTTTTACTCTTCTATTCCTGCAGATTTACGGCCAAAATTAATATCCAATCAATCAAAAAACAATTGGATATTAATTTTGGCCGTCAAAGGTGCCAAAAAAGAGATTGGCTATCTTTAACAGTGGTGCCAACATATTTTTTCACAAAACCATAGAGTATTTACAAAGGATTGTTAAAAAATATGCAGTCAAATGGAGTGAGTATCATAGCCGTTCACGTTATTATTGTGTTGATTAATCAACTCTTTAAAATAAAAAAATTTAACTGTACTATCCGCAATAGTAAGTAATGAATAAATTGGCATGTGATTGTCGTATATTTTTTATCTTTGTAAAAAACTGAGGCTGTTCCTAGCAATGTCCTTTAGACGCAGAACATTTAAAAACACATCGCATCTGAAGGGTAGATAGATAGAGTATACTTTCATTGTTTGCACACCATAAAAGTAAAATAATTAACAAAAACAAAAAACCCGACTGCGTGTAAAAATATAAACGATAAACAGAAAAGATATAAACAAGACTTATCAACACGCAGTCGGAGGCTACGTATGTTTTTGGTCATGAATTACATAATAGTTCCTATGTAGCCTCCGCCTGCGTGTTGATAAGTCTTGTTTATATCTTTTCTGTTTATCGTTTATATTTTTACACGCAGTCGGGTTTTTTGTTTTTGTTAATTATTTTTTTTATTTGAATTTTTTTAGTTTTGTCGTCATGTTTTATTTATCATACTATTAATGTTTTTTTTGAAAAGTCAAATTCATTTTTAACGTTGAATATTTTGTTGTTTTTTAGCAATTCTCATTCTAAATTACATTTAAACATATAAGTTGTATATATTTTTGAAAAGCATTTATAAAACCCTTTATTTTGATACCCCACTCGATAGGTTCCGAGGGAAAAAAAATTTTTTTGAAGCCGTAATTTGGCGCCAAAAAGCGGCCATTTCAATTTTTATAATTTTGATATACCCAGTGTCACTCTCACAATTAAGACGAATCTAACGACACCTCACAAGTTAAAATCCATCAAGCCGTTTAGGCTGCAGGGCGTGCCAAAGAAATATACATACATACATATACTCGAAAAACATTACCCTCCTTCTGGCGCAGTCGGGTAAAAAGTACCCCGATGTCTACCAATAAAATTGTTATCTGTCCGGGTATGGCCAGCTCTTGCGCTTAAAGTTAAATATGAACACATTAGAAGGGAGGCAGCCACACTTGTAAGTCTGGGCCAAAGTCTAGCTTCTTGCGAAGTGCGTCTTCGAACACCGCGTCTCTGGCTGCGTCGCGGGGAGCCGAGGTGTCCTTCCCGCACTCGCGACTCACTTCACGCGCCGCACGCACAAACTTAGACACTTGGGCCACGCTCTCGCGTACGTCTTCTACTGGTAACTGTAATTTGAAAATTTTATATGAGATACTGTCGTTTTGACTCAGTGTTCCACAGCTTTGTTCTACCTGAAGCCATTCTTCCACTGACGACGCGACACAGATACAACTTTAACATGTCACATCATAAGATCTTCACCTCATCCTCAAGACCAGCATGTGCGGTTATTCCCGAATCCAGTATCCGGCTTGTCACACGGCCCTGTTCCAGCTGACACCGCCGTTGCCCCATTGGCACGCGGTAATAACGCAGCTACAACTTTTACACCCACATTCATAGAAATTACAATCACATGAGACTTTCCATCTTCATGTCTCAGTTTGGCGAACCGACTTGCCATTAAGGCAACAGCCTAGGTGGTATTGCAGTTGTTATTGGCAAAGGTAAAAATCTCACCCCATCCTCCTTTGGCAGCGTATGCGAATATATCCGGATCCGGTGTCTGACTCGTTAGGACGAGTCGATTTGGCTCTGTTCCAGCTGACGTTGTTCCCCCACTGGCATGACATGACATGGCGATGCGACGCAACTTTAACATGATACATCTAATGGGATCTCACCTCATCCTCCTTTGGCAGCGTATGCGGATATATCCGGATCCAGTGTCCGACTCGTCCTACGGCCCTGTTCCAGCTGACGCCGTTCCCCCACTGGCACGCGGTCATGACGCGGCGACGTGAAGCCGCCGTGGAGTACCCGCCACGCCACGACTCGTCCACACTCTCCGATGTTGCTATGGACACGCTTGATGTCGACTGCAATTACAGTCAAAGTTAAGTTAGTTGGAATCATATTTTGTTTAGAGATGCTCCAATTTTCGCAGGAAATGAGAAATTAAATGTAAAATTCAAATTTAAATAGCTGATTGCAGATCGGATGCTGTTTAAAAATATAGAGAGATAAGATATATAGAGTATTCTTTATTGTACAGTACAAGAAGAGGAATATACTACCTACATAAAAATCACACTAACATTAGCATAGTAAAATTGTATATGCTGTCTAATCGCAAAAAGCAATACAATAGTAAGCATCATAAATAAATATCTCGTAAGACCTCTCATGGGAGTATGGGAGTAATTCATAGTGCAAATTTGAGCAAAGAAATTTGTGTAACCTCAGACTGTCGTCTTTGTGGGAATTACACCACATTCATACACAAGCCTTTGGCGAAGCCTTTCTAAATTCCTTTATATAGCCTCTTTGCAATTACATATTACGCCTCCTAGCATGAGCCTAGTCCTTGTATAGGTAAGCATGAGTATACCTACTTCAATCCAAAGTCAATTTACGGCTG
Source organism: Asteroscopus sphinx (assembly GCA_949699075.1). Classification (NCBI taxonomy): domain Eukaryota; kingdom Metazoa; phylum Arthropoda; class Insecta; order Lepidoptera; family Noctuidae; genus Asteroscopus; species Asteroscopus sphinx. The sequence continues at coordinate 11,191,550 of OX453006.1, read as the reverse complement.
TTCATAAACTACGCTTACGCTTTACGGCCCCTAAACAACTTAATTAAACCGTGCAGACGCATTTAGACAATTTCTAAATATAACAGGCTCAATTTGAAACAAACCTTGTACCTACCTAGTAATTCAGTAGATACCATTTAAATTCCCTAAGCGATGGAGTCACGAAAGGCTAAAAGCATTCATTTTTCTACTCGAATCGAACTGTTCTATTTCAGGCCTTCGATGTTTTGCGACATAATTGTATGAACATCCTTGAATTCAGCTCTGCCAAGGCCGTAACCTGATTATTGGTAAATTAAAAAACAGAAACGGAACGTAATTTTTCGAATAGTTTTTTTCAGGGAATTCGCTTTTATTGATTGGCATTGAAAATTATGTTTTGAAGAAATGATTCTTATGAAGTTTGTACTAGACACGCAATTATGTACTGAAATTGTACTTTTAAAACTGTCAGGGATATAAATTTTACATGCAAAAGATCCATCGTCTGAAAGGTTAAGGTTTAATTAACTTATTAATCCATTTAGTTCAGGCAATATAAGTTAATCGTTAATTTGTTTTAGCGCCTACATCATATAGCAGCAGTGTGGTAATGTGCCAGTAATGTGTCAACCGATCAAACACTGATTGCTTTGTCACATGTCCCGGTTGCCAGGTAGTCGGTGCCGGGTACCCGCTGACAAAATGTGTAGGGAATGCCTGATGTACGAAAGCTCTATAATGTCATTGACAAGGCAGGCAATGGAAATTTATGAGAATTTTACCTCCGGGACGATACCCAACAGTTAAAATATATGGAAATGTGCTGACACGTCTATACTTTAAAAAATAACAGAGTAAGGTTTTTATTGAGAGACGTATCTAAGCGTGAACTCATGCTTTCAACCACAGAAATAGATAGAATGGCCAAGTGGGCAGCGCACGCGTGCCAACACTGCACCATAGTGCACGGCATCTCAAAGCCTTTCTCAGTACGCCTTATGAATTGTTTCTGTAAGTACTGTAAAGTACATTAGATTAAAGTTAATTTTTAAAAATTAATGACGTCAATATGGGAGGCGTAGTTTGTTCGAAAGTTGCCACGCATGAATCGCAGAATTGCAAGTAAAATTGTGATTACGACCCATAGACATTATTATTATACTTACTGATTACAAACATTCTATCTATTTCAGTACTTTCAACTGTCAAATAGAACAGCATTTTGCCAGTTGGAGGCATGAGTTTACGCCAGAGACATGACATTTACCGTTGGTTCTACCAACGGTAAATGTCATGTCTCTGGTTTACGCTTAGATTTGTCTCTGAATGTAAGCCTAAGAGTAGAGTACTAAGTTTTGGCTACAACCTTGTAGATTCTGGTTACAGTAGTATTTTACCTGAACATCAGCTTCGCTCGGATCCGTTTTGTATCGCCCACTTTGAAACTCCTTGCTTTTTTCTGTCGTCTCCTGCATCGTTAGGTGAATGGTATTAAAAATTAAGCCAATATATTAAGTTTGGAAAAATTTGGAAGAAAATAGTTAATAAAAAAGTAGTTATGTTGCTGTTGCAGAAATCAGTATGAAGGTATAAATGTGTCATGAAAAAAAAAGATTTCAGCGCGAGCATGGTCTTCTCGTGTAAAGCGAACGACAAACAAAATGAGAAAATTCGTTCTTCTGATACCTATAGATAAAGCACACAAAAAAGGCACACTAAAGACGTACTACTACTAACGACGTACGACTACGTGTAAGCAGAATTGAGATTAGAGAAACAAACGCTAAAATACATCATCGCATGCGATATGCGACTGATAGTTGACCGGAGAGCAACAAATTGCGCGATGAATGATACGATTAACCGAATATTGACAAACGCGAGTAGACCCCAGGTTTAAATTTGCGACCTCTAGTTCAGTACACCGCTCACTTCGATGTGTACAATTGTACTTCTACTTTAATGTCAAATAATAGTTTAAATCCTACTTATATTACATGTAAATGGGAAAGTATGGATGTTACTGTTTATTTATTCGTTAGTTTGTCCTTCAATCACGCTGAAACGGCTGTATGGATTTCGATGAAATTTGGCACAGTGACAGACCCTATCTTGAATACATAGGCTACTTTTAATTCCGGAAAGATATATTAATTTACGGAGGCGGACATAATGCCTTAGACATTCTCTCCCTGTCAACCTTAGGCATAACAGGTATCCTTAGAGATGACAAGGCAGGTGTAATCTTTGTATTTTACATACAGATACATACAATATTGTACATATTGATATACAGTTCCCACGGGATGTGCGATAACATACGATATATACACCGATCATACGGTGAGACATGATGTACCTGCCAAAAACCACTAATATCGTTGTAAAAACCATGTTTCTTGCAAATAAAAATCTTTATCTAAAGATAAAACATCTTTAGCTAAAGCTTTAACATATTTCTGTGATAAACCGAATAATAAGCGGGTGAAGCCGCGGGCAAAGGCTATACAACGTGTATCAGAAATGCGTGGTCATATTTGAAGAGCTTATTAAGGGGATGCTATGGAACAACTTTTTCTATGGGACCAACCCTGAAATCGTGAAAAAAAATTCTTCTGGTCCTTTCATTTTGTCGAGCGACATCGATGATTTAGTAGGGAACAGCTGATATTTTTTTCGCGATTTCAGTTTTGGTCCGATAGTAAAAGTTGTTCTATGCTATGCCCTGAATGAGCTCTTAAAATATGACCACGCATTTCTGATACACGTTGTATATACATGCTGAAATTTGAATCGCTTATTTCCCGAAAAGGGGTAATTGTACTCATCATTATGAACAACTTTTACTATGGGACCAACCCTGAAATCGCGAAAAAAAAATCAGTTGGTCCCTACATTTGTGTTCATCGATAAAATGTAGGGACTAGGGACTACCTGTTTTTTTTTAATGGAAATTTTAACATTTGAGAACACGTCGTTCGTTCAAGAAATTCACCACAAAAGACAATATCTACCTTTTCAGTGGGTGGTCCAGGTGATGTAGGAGTTGCAGGCGTACTGGGAGATGGCGGCGCAGCGGTGGCGCCGGGCGCCGCCAGCGTGACGCAGTGCAGCGGCAGCGCGCGGCGCCGGCGCAGGCGCGGGCCCCGCCGCGCGCGCCCCCGCGCCCCGCCGCCCTCCTCCTCTGAACTGCAACTAACATGTATACCACACGTCTTTTCATCAAAATGTTGGATAACTACCTCTTATTAACCGCTTCGATTTATTCTAACTACATAAAACGTGTGTAAACGTTCCGTGTGGTACCGGATGTAATGAATTGCACCATGGGTATCGTAAAAGGCGACTAAGGGATTCACCAGAGGATGGGCACCAGCGTTCTCTGAGTATTTAACCAACCAACTGCGAACGACAACCCGCCTGCCAAGCGTGGCGATCGGCACATCTCCCCAAACTGCATGGGCCACCCTACACCCTGATGATGATGATGACATATAAAACGTAGCGTATGTACGGTCGACTGCACTTCATTGGTAACAGTTTGACATTGACAGCACTACTACTGTCATGCAGTCGACTGCACCTATATGTATCGTATGTGGGGCTCGCACCCACTAAAAACTCCCCCTTTTCACTCTCCTTCGGCGATGTCCGGATATACCTGGTACATCACGGAAAATCAAGGGCCGTGCAATGCGGCCAGTAGAATTCCCAATCTACTGCCCGCTGGCCTCTTTTAGGACGACATCAGGTTGCCATAAAGACGCCTACGCCCTGCCTGTCCTCCTGCGGCGAATCGGATCAGCGAGGGAGTCTTCCTCCCTGAACTATTCCCTCACTTCCTTCCACGAGATAACCTCCTCACAGAAGGACGCGACCACCTTTCACGCTCCCACACACCCTGCCTGCCAGCCATGGCCCTGACCACGGCCGGCAGCTAGAGGTCTCCCCCGATTGCTGCAGTGAGAGCATGGTGCTGCAACACCCAGGCAGGACACTGCACCAAAGTATAAAGGGCCGTGTCCTCACTACAGCCGCACTGGTGGCAGACGGGAGGAGCCTCCCATCTCGCCACTTAATGCAAGTATTTGCCGAAGCAATCATGCCCCGACCACACCTGCACCAGTCGGAAGGACAATGTCCGTGACGCCTCCACACCCACTCCCCAAGAATCAGCTGGATAGACCCCACGGACTAGACACATGGCCAGCACATGGGCGTCTCCAGTCTCTCCCTCCATTGTCCCAGTATGGCCGCCAGTGCTTTATCAAACAAGGAAACTATACTCGGTATTGACCCAGTATTATTAACAGTCCGCCTTAGAATGCTTTTCCACTCACTCACTCTTTGAAATAAGCGAAGCGGGGAATTATTAACCAATGGAATTGCAAAAAAAATACGTCTCCGCTCCGCGTCAGTCGAAGCGCGCCCTTAGACATCTGTCTCGACGTTTGCCCCGAAAAGTGTTAGGTGCTACGCAGATGGTAATGGTGATGGTTTTGATGATGATGATGGTGGTCATTTTGTCTGCCGGAATGACCGCTCCTGTCAGTTATTACCCGCAGTTGGCCGCGGGCACGATCGCTACGAACTTTGTTGTATTCCACCACTTGCAATTAGACTGGCAATAAATATGACTCCAACAACAATTCAACTAGTAAAAAATATAAGTAGATAACCTGTTAAGATTTGGCGTTGGTGGAGGAGGTGCCTTCAGCTTGGCTAGTCCGGTATGTTTCATAGGCAGCCCCAGTAGGTCAAACAGTTCGTGCAGCATCGGTTGCTTCACCATCACGTCGGCCTCGCAATCTGACGCCAAGGCCGGGGATAGGTTTACCTAGAATGAAGAACAAATAATTATTATGTAGTTAATTAATTACAAAATAATTCAGTACATTAGAACAGACTACAATGGAACCTTGAGAAATCGATTCGTGCATCTTTATTGATTTGTTGACCTTGCAATAGAAAGTTGAAACACGCAAAAGAAGAATTTCCGTAATGATTAAGTTTGCTCCTGTTTCGATAGTTCTTCAGTTCAATTTTGAATCTTACTGAGACTCCCTTGGCGAAGTTTGTAATAATTGCGCTGGGTGCAATGAGTGAAACGAAAAGATGAGGACTTAGCGTCCACTAGCATTATACCACTGAGTATGCCAGCTTTTTTTTAATAATAGAGGGTGGAAAGCGATCAAACTGTTCACCTGGTGGTAAGCAAAGCAATCACTGCCGCATGGACATTGGACATCGGACATGGATAACAAAGATATGTTGAATTTACTTCGGGAAACTGTGGACGAAAGTTGTGGTTCCATAGTTTTGCTGTACGAGGCAAAAAATGCCGCGTGAAGCGTACAGTCGTTGACCCCCAACTATCAAGTCCCATAAAACACGAGCCAGAAACCGAAACGGAACTATAATAATACAGGTACAAGCACAGACTTCTAATATGATGTTAGGGTGCAAGTCAATGCAAACCGTCAAGAAGGCAATAATACTTTTGTCTTCACGTCAGAGTTGTCAGGAGGTGAAAGCAATAGTGGGTCTATACTCGCGTTTGACGATATTCGGTTATTAACTTCTCGTCTGCCAGAACGTAGACCTACGCGAGATATAATGGAATTTTCATTGTGTCTATATAGAATTCCAACAGACGAGAGGTTAATTGTAATATTTATCGCACAATTTGTTACTCCGATCAACTATAGTTCCAGTATTCCTTGAGATGGTGATATTTTTACCCGACTGCCCCAGAAGAAGGGTTATGTTTTTTATGTTTGTCTGTGAATTCCGGTAAATCGTATATGACTATCAACCGTAGTCTATATTTATTTTGCCTATTTGTATGTACCCGTATGATTCTACAAGGACGCATTGTTCGTCTGATTCCTCTGGTGTAAATTTTTTGTAGTTTTTGACAAGGTACCTAGTTCATTCTCCGTGCTCCCATGAAATGAGTGGTGCCAAAAAACATAATTATGTTTATCCAAACAAAAACACATAACACAACAATTTTAAAAAAAACGCCAGAGGTATCAGACACGTGGCCTTGAATAATCACCCGCCTAATAATGTGTACGTAGCAGAACAAAAGTTCTTGAAAATCGTAACTGTCGTGGGTCGAACTAGACTAGACCTCCTGCTTTTATAAGAACGCAGTACCGAAAATTACACCAATTCGTTCTGTCACCTCTAACAGCCAAGGCTTCAAACAGTCATCAAGCAGGACATCAAACCCGTAGAATTCGAAGCAGTTCCTCGCGGGTGGAGTACCGGCTGCCTGGGCCAGGAGTGTCAATGTGACCAGAGCTCTGATACGTTGCCACACCACCCATTCAGCCGCCCCCCAGCGCCCTATCAGGGCTTTCCTAACTTGAGTCAACGTCCACTTGCACCCTGCAATGTTGGAAAAAAGTCTTATGAGATATTGTTTTATAAGTCCTCTCACTATATTTTTACTGATTCATGAGCTAAGTTACCATTACCGATATAGTCTTATTATTAGATACACTCAATGCGTCTATCTTATCTCAACCTACGAGTATGTTTTCATCTACAAACAAAATCTGACTAAACTGTATGAGAGTAACTCATCAACAGGCATGAAGGCGCGGCGGCCGCAAAACTATACATAATTTATCAACGGGCATAAAGCCGCCTGCGGCCGCGAAACAATAGAAAATCTATTGTGTCTCATTACCCATTCTTTGATTAATTTATTTGATTAATTAATTAATAAATCAATCAGTAACGTGTTGGACTACATTTGGCTTTACATCCATTGTGGAAAAATTCTAGTTACCTATTGATAATAAAAATAATTTGTTCTACTACTACTATTATTTGTTCTATGGTTCTACTAAATATGGTCTGAGCCTGGATTGTAACCAAAAACAGTTGTAAATATGCGCTTGTCTATCTACCCAGTTCTGACAACTCATGGTTCTCCTATTGTAGGAAATTTTGTAGTTACAATGAGGACGGGAACAATTGTACCATCGACCTAACGTCACTGGTACGTCATGAATTACGAAAACCATCTTTCATCAACTCAGCCTATCGCAGTCCACTACTGGACATAGGCGTCTCCCAGCGCCACAACACTCGGTCCTCTGCCTTCCGCATCCAGTCCACGTTAACCACCCTTACTGCTTACGAACTAAAGACGCAATCAAGTCGAAATTTTTACCACTGACGTGAGGTTGACTGTACAACAGTAAGAACGAGACAACGCTAAAATACAAAGGTAGATAAATAAATAAAAAAAAGTCAGTAAGTCTTGTGAAATGTTGAAATAAAAAAAATATACATACAATCAATATACAATAGCTACTTTTCTCTTAGGCTTAAGCATCACATTCTTCTGTTCAAGACGGCCGGTGTCAAGGGACCGGCCGTCTTTAGTAACATCTTAACACTCACCGCTACCGATTCGGTCCTTACATTCAGCGTATCTCGGGCCGCTCTTGTTGAGCGAGGAGTTCGTCAGGTGGCGGTACGGGTTGTGGATGTCCGACAGGGTGTACTTGTCTGTGCCTGGAATTTGTAGATTAGTACTTCAGTAGGTTAAAAGACACTACCTTTTTTCGCTGCAAGGAGAAAACCTTCAGAAGGCTGCCGGCCTCATGGGGGACAGAGGCCGGGGTGTGTGGGATTTTTACCCACTAAAACCCCCTGTGTCCGTTTTCAGCACAATAAGGGTCCCGACTCCAGAAATGTGATATGCCTCCAGGAAACGTATAACCCCGGTTAAGAAAACTTTTAACAAAAAAAAAAAAAAAATATTGATAAAGATAATTGATTTGATAAAGGCTTAACAGCCTTTTGAAGAGGTAAGCCGTTTATGAGGTTACTTTTATCATGACTAGTTTACGTGTTTCATTTTAATTGATTGATTTTATAAAGGTTGAAGAGGTAAGCCGTTTATGAGGTTACCTTTATCATGACTAGATTACGTGTTTCTTTTTTTGTATTTTAGTGGGCACGTTCCGAGATCACGACTAAACTTGTATAGAAGTTTTAATTCCGACTAATTTGACAGAACTAAAATTGTTACCATCCCTTTCTTGTATCTACTATTAGTAAAAGAGAGTGATAGTTTAAAATCAATTTAGTTCGTAAACAAGAGAATCGACACCAGTACCTACTTTTAGATGTAGCGGCAGTAAATAAAATCAGTATTATTAATGCATGTGGTTTTAAAGTCTGTACAGTCCCACCTGTCTTTATAAACGGAATAGCTTTAGCCAGAGTGTCGCATTTCAAGTACCTGGGTCATTGGGTCTCGGAGAACCTCACGGATGGGGCGGATATTGAGAGGGAGCGTAGGGTATTGGCTGTCAGAAGCAATATACGATGTGATAAGGATGTTAAAATTCATCTTTTCAAGGCATTTTGCCAGTCTTTTTACACGTGCAGTCTGTGGGTCAACTATACGCAGAAGACAATCAATGCCCTGCGCGTGCAGTATAATAACGCTTTTAGGATATTGTTGGGGCTGCCAAGGTACTGCAGCGCGTCAGGCATGTTTGCTGAGACTCGTACCGATGGATTTCATGCCATTCTTAGAAAACGAGCGGCCTCGATGCTAAGCAGGGTACGTGGCAGCGCCAACAGTATTCTCAGCGTTGTGGCAGGTCGAATGGATTGCCCAATTATGTTGCGGGCTATTCGGCTTCATACAGAGAGATGAGTGTAGTCAGCAATATAGTTTTAGATACATATTGCTGAATACATCGATCTCCACATTATTTAAAATTGTATCTCTATACTAACATAGTTTTTAAGTTGTATGTACTAACAATTATGGACCATATAGTCTGAAATAAATGATATAATAATAATTAAACCTAACTTGCTTGGGGGAGGCTTATGTCCAGCAGTGGACGTCTTTCAGCTGAAATGATGATGATGATGATGATGAAACCTAATTTCAAAATCAGTACTAATGAATTCAAAAATGATCATCTTTCACTCGAACTATATATGTTTTTGGCATGCATCTTCAAGCTCTATCAAAGATTGCTTAAAACATAGCATTTGACAACAATGTAAGTACTAACGAGTAATAAGTTTTTAATAACTAGAATCAAGATGACGAAACCTGTAAATGAAGAAGGTAGGTAAAAGAACAAACTCTGGCAAGGGATTGTTATTAAATATGTTATTAAAAGGCCCCGTAAAAGTAAAATACTGTACCGAATCTCGCGAGTCCCTCAGCGTACATGTAGGCAGTGAGTGGCCTGTACCCTGGCACGCACACGTACAGGCGGAGGTCGAACTTGTAACCGGCAATCAGCAGTGGCCGCTCTATGTACCGCTGCACCACCGCCGAAGTACCGCAGTTCATCTCGCATAAGCTCTGAAACGTATGAAAAAACTATCCAATAATTTACTTTTAGATCGATGTATTTTTTTTTACCATATTGTTAGGTTAGGTGGTTTAAAATTAATTGAAACTGGTTCTGGTGACCACTCACTCAAGATAAAATTTCTTACAAATCTGGTACTTTCAATAAAATATCCAAAATAGAAGACCTACCATGTATCTGGTTTCTTAGAAAAATAATATATTATACGAGCAGGTAACAATCGCCAAATTTAGGATTTATATACTCTGGTACAAGGATATTCTTAGTTATTTTTCTTATTCAGACTTGTGCAGCCACATGACATTGCCCCCACGATCTCGTATCGTCACAGCCGGGAACACTCCGATACCAGGTTTACGTGAATTACAGAACATAAATCCTTTCTTAATTAAAAAAATTTTCTTCATTCTCTTTCTTTTATTTATCAATCTCTTTCTTTCACATACCCTGAACAGGAATATTCCTCTCCCCTGGCTCTGAGCGACGGGCTTGTGTATCCACACGACGTTGGCCCCCGCTCCGTTCTCGTCCCGTCGCAGTCGGGAACACTCCGACACCAGCTTCGCATACTCCAGGGGCAAGTGGTAGCATGGTGGACTGGAGAATAATAATGATGAAGTCATTTAGGATGTCGTGCAAATTATGGGATTCAAATAAAATTACTGAGACATTCTTTGTTCTTTCACAATCGAATATTCGAGTTCGCTGAATGGAAAATACAATACGCGCAATCTAACATGGCCGGCCTGAAGTTAGGCACTGTGCATCTTTTCCCCGCCCCTTGCGCCCAATGACACCCATTAAACGATTACTACGACGGTCTTGTGACAACTTCAGGCCGGCTAACTTATATTGCGCGTACTGTAGAACTTTATAAGGAAGACTCAGGCCCTGCAAATATGTCATGTAATTTAACAGTCTACTACGAATTCTAACAAATTACTTAATTCATTGCAGTATTTAATTCCAAAATGAGTCATACAAAAGCAAAGGCAGCAATATCCACATTGTATGCAACATCAGATAATCCAAATTTTTTTTTGGGAAATGATGCATTTAGTATAAGGAATTCTGTTTTACAGTATCTGATAATAAAAAAAAAACATCTACCCGTCTTGTTAGTTGTTCTTATTTTATCTATAAGTTGTCTGTCAGTCTGTAAAATGTGCAACGTGAATTTAAAAATCGTCTGTAACTTTTTAATAGAAGTGGATTTGATTAAACCAAACATCCAAACTATTTATAGGCATCGACTATAATCAATCGCTATAAATAACTTTCCCAAAATAAAGTAGACCAAAAATAATGCCTCAAACAATTTTGGTAACCGAATTACCTTCTCACGTTCAGGTATAACATAAATATCCGTAATTTTACGACAAACCCAATCGAGGATATAAAAATAACTGCCAAAGTGCCGATACACATAGAAAACATTTCGATACGGGAAGTTTTCAGGCGTGCAGATAATGGTAGGGAAACACCGAAAATATACGAAATACGCATGGTACCTTCTCCGTCAGACCATAAAATTTCGCCAGCAGTGATTGGCGATAAGAATTTACAAGTAAATATATGGTTGTTCACAAGTTTGCAAACACTCTGAATATCGTAAAAGCTCGACCGTAATTTTTTCACGTAAAATGCAAGCATAGAGATACGGCCTCGTATGCACGCAACACTACCTAATGTTTGCGCATTTCTAGTACGATAAATTGCAGTGCAGTAAATCTTTTTTAGTCTGTAAAAAATTTGAACTGCTTAGTGCTCCAAGAACTTTCTTTTATCTAATACTCTTCCATCTCTGCCATCTTTTTTTTTTTTTAGGCCAGGAAATTTCGCGGGCGTACGCAGAACAACACACACAAGTTTCATCATAATCGGATGAATGTTTTGGGAACATATAGAGGACAAAGATACAAATAAACATTAATTTTTAGGGTTCCTTACTCAAACGGGACCCTATTACTACGCTACGCTGTCCGTTCGTCCGTCTGTCTGTCAGAGGGCTGTATCTTTGCAACGGTAATAGATAACCAGTTGAAATTTTCACCGAATATGTGTTAGTATGGTGCCTATCACTATGCACTAAAAACGAAAAAAGTGTAAAATCAAAGGGTAGGTATCCTCATAGAGGTATCGATGGGTGGTACGAAACACTTACTGCGTGAGTCCGACTCGCACTTGGCCGGTATTTATATACAAAGGTCCGATTATTTATTGTTTGCGTATAGCTATATTGATAGCTATGGTAAATAGACTAAGAAGTATATGAATTGATATTTTTGACTACAGCTAGATTTAAAATAGTTTTTATATAATTATTTTGTGTCATTAATAGATGATCAACTTTCAGAAATCGGCAATTTTTATGGGGTAGCTTTTTTTGTTTACCACTAATTGCGGTTTTGTTGTCGAATATGCAGAGCCGACGATGTGTGTATCAAACCCACGAACCAAACGTATTTCAATACCATCATTCATTTGCATCGAAGACATGCATTACTTTTCACTACCCCAAGTTGTACATCCATTTAATTTTTACTACTTTCTCTATCTCACTCGTACCCGCACCCTCCTGAAACGAAAACATAAATGTTTGGGGTGATCCAGTCAGTTTTGTGGTTCCAGCAATGAATACTAATATCCAAAACAAAACAAAACTATGACATTGATTCCTTTTTCTTTGTACAATCGTCACGCGATCGCCACGGTACCACTTGGGGGTAATTGCTAGAAATTCGCTCATTAATATTCAAAACGATAATTTGATATTACCGTGAACTTTCACCTTCCTACACGATACAAGAATTTTTAATATGGCCTTTGAAAACTTGGCAGAGGTGTCTTATACCTGTACATGAAAGAATTTAACCGAGGCTTTTTTCAATTCTGTTCAGTTTACTGAAACAACTATTAACTTTCAGTTTTAACTATAATTAAGTGCAATAGAATTTAATTTAACGTGACCGTAATGGAATGCAATAAGTTGAATGTTTCTACTTTTATAAGTTGACAAGAAATTGCAGTCAAGTTTAATGTCAAGTCTAGCCTTAGAAAGAAATAATGGTTTACTGCATGAAATTCAATGAAAATAACAATATTGCCCTGACATTAATGAACATGAAATCGCATTTGAGAAATTTTCATTTCTTTAGTTATGAAAAGTGTTTGAACATTAAATTTCTTAATGTGGAGGGCCATATTTTGCCAAAAAAAATTACTAAAATGTTAAACAGCATTAGCAGAAACCTAAACTAACATCTAAGACTCCGATACCATAAATTCCGCATAGTAACAAGCAACATACGTAATCGCGATAAAGTCATCTGCTCACTTTCTCGCATTAAATTACACACAGTAAATGTTTCGGCGCAAATTCTTTTTTTTTCATCGCTGTTAGAATAGGTAATGCAAGGTAATGCCGTGTGACACGCGACCCAACGCGTGGGTTCATTCAAAATACCCGATGACGTGAACGATTGACTCGTGACCTGGAGCACGGTGCACGACAATAGGTACAGTCGACATAACTTTATATACTGAGTACGCACTGACAACATAGATTAAAGATTAATTGAGTACATGAGGTTTTAGGTTTCATTCTGATTCCTATGCAACGTCTGCGTATTTTATTTTTTTCAGTTTTATTTATTCTTCTGCTATCGTGTCGACATGAGCTATATAATGATAATAGCTCATGCCGTGGCAAAATGATTAGCCAGTCAGCAGATTGGTAGTGGGGCTGACTGGCCAAGGTGCGCCGAACGATAAATTAAATATCGTCACTCGTGGAGGCTCTTTTAATTTGTTCTGTTTATTGAAAATGAATGTAACATCTAGGAATTTAAAATCATCGTAATCTAAACTAGACCCCAAAATAATACATAATATGAATTAGTCCGATTTAATAAACTGACCAATATTAAAATCAGCTTAGATTAGGATTTGGATTGTATTAGAATGCAAAATGAATGCATGTCAATAGGCATGAGTAGCATCCAACTGTATTTATTTTCTTCTTAGTCGTTCACTCTTGGCAGAGTGTTCGTGGTAACGTCAGCCCTCGAAAGTTGAGTAGCAGCTCTTGCGATGCGTCTCCATTCGGCACTATTATTGGCGCTGCGAGAACATTGTGTCATGGTAAAGTGCGTGATGATCTTGATGAGGTCTGACCAGCGCGATGGAGAGCGACCGCGGGGGCTCTTCCCTTCAATCCTGCCCTGCACCACCAAGCGTTCCATTGAGTCCTCCTTCCGGGTTATATGGCCAGAAAATTGAGTATTCGTATTTGCACAGTCGACGATAACCTTTCTTTTATAAGCAGTTATTTTAGGATCGATACATTGATTCGGTGCGCAGTCCAGGAGATCCTCAATAAACGCATCCAGCACCACATCTCTAGTGCATCGATTTTTCTCCGATCGGTCATCCTCAACGTCCACGTCTCGGTTCCGTAAAGAAAAATTTGAAAGACTAGACTTCTCATGAGGCGTACCTTTGTGGCTCTGGTTATTCTTTTATCTTTTGTTCCAAATCTTTCGAAGCTTTTCAACGGCAAATTTATTTTCCACCGACCACTATTACCGACCACGACAACCACCGACCACGATAAGCTATTTTCTTTTAAGGAGATGTAAACTAGAGTTTCGCGAAAACTCGACTATCACGATTTTTCACACTTGATTGATTATTGTATGTAATCTCGTTATAAAGATCCTGAATTTGTTCTAGCATGGTGTCTTAAAAATGATGATGTCAGTCGCTCCGTGTGAAATACTGATGTTCAGCCGCATCTGGCTAGACTGGAAGCCGACCCCAATATAATTGGGAAAAGGCTCGGAGGATGATGATGATGATGATGGTGTCTTAAAAATATAAATTGTGCAGCGTCAGCAGTTTTCCCAAACAAATTCGACATGGGAACCTACAAGAAAAGTGGATAAGTCTTTTTGATAGGTCGTCAACGCATTGGCGACTACCCTGGTGTTGTGGATGACCATGGGCGGCATGGGCGGCGGAGATTCAGGTGATCCGCTTGCTCTTTTGCCCCCTATTTTGTTATAAAAAAACGCTCACTAGTTGAATTCTAACCTGAAACTGAATGTTAAAATAAAAAACCGGCCAAGTGTGAGTTGGACTCACGCAGTAAAGGTTCCGTACCACCTATTGACGTGATACCCCATAGAAACTGATTTAATTTATGAGAGTTAATCAGAAGACATCAACGATCATACACGAAATGTGAATTTTTGCATCTGTTTCTTACGTAGGTACCACCACATATGTCTATGTTTGTCCTATTTTTAGTATTTGTTGCTAAACTACATAATATGCACTATAATTTTACTAAGTTTCACGGTGGTATGTACTACCGTTTTGAAGATAGAGCAGGAACAAAAACGTTGAAAAAAATACATATTTCTTGTATGGGGCCCCCCTTTGGTTTTTTTTGTTTTTTTTTTTGTTTTTAGTATTTGTCGTGAAACACCTCATAGCAACACATATTCTGAGAAAATTTCTACCGGTTACCTATACCGTTCAAAAGATACAGCCCTGTAACAGACAGACGGACGGACGGATGGACGGACGGACGGACGGACAGCGTAGCGAGAGTAATAGGGTCCCGTTTGCCACCCTTCGGGTACGGAACCCTAAAAGCGACCTGAGCAAAAAAATATGTTTGTTTTTTCACATGAAAAATAAAACTTCAAAAACCGTCTGGCCATAACAAGTCTATGATTGAAGGTAACCTTTATGATTGATGGATAGAGTTGGATAATTTATTTTTACGTTCGTCACGTTATTTGAGTTCCCGAACAACGTTGGATTTGTCAAAATTCTTTCCTACGCTAAAGGGGAATCGGTTCAGCCATAAATCAAAATTGCATGTGGGTAATTTCATCAAAACGTACTCTTTATGACGAATAAGTATACAGCATAATCCTGAAACAGCGGTTTTATAAAAATAAATAATGTTTTATTGTAACCGTGTTTTTTTATTCTGAATTTCGTGAACAATAAACCTAATTTCCTTAACAATTCTGCAGGCAACTTTTATAGTCCTGATTTGCTATTTACATAAACGTTTGCAAAAATAAAAGGATAAACGAATAACAGCTTTGGAATTTTACGACAACTTTAAATCAATTTTATTAATCTTTGTAAACAATCCCCGGTTGTTAATTCCCATCAGGATAAAATTACAATTTACAACATCGGTGCTCCGTGGACCTGCGTGTACAAAAAAGGTATCTACCCGTTTTTATTGCTTTAAATTTGTAAAAATGACCCGATATTAATCCGCTTTCATTATTATCGTGAGCAATGAAATGAGGTTTACATTTCAGGAGGTTTGTTTTCCAAATGTTTATGGCGGAAACGGATACAAGGTAATATTGTTTACAGTTTTTTTACAACTTCTTGATTGTAAATATAAGCAAAATCGAAAACATATTTTTATTCAGGAGCATGAGTATGTCTTTTACAAACATTATTGAGTTGGTCTCGAATCTCTTTTTTTTCATTAATAATATTTTGCTTTTAGTCATTTATTGAACTATTTATTCGTACAAACAATTACAAAAACACACAGAGAGTTACAGACTATTTTTTCAGTCCCCAAGTGATAATTGGAGTTGTTATAAATAATGTAATTTAAAAAAACCCCCAACACATCCGTTCACTCAATCCAGACCAGTGGAATTTGCTTACACCCCTTTATCAACTAGAAGAGCTGATGATCTTCAAACGGCTAAACAGATTTTCTTGAATCGTAGTTATGAACACTTAAGATTAAGTCACATTTCTATAAAAAAAAAAACTAAACCAAAATTGGTTCATCCGTCTGGGAGCTACGATGCCACAGACAGACACACAAATACACACGTTAAAAACATAACACCCCTCTTTTTCGTCGGGCGTTAAAAAGAGTTTTCATTCAAAGTCAAAGTCAATGTTTTTATGTCAAATAAGCATTTACTTTACATGCACTTTCAAAAAGTTTATTGCACGGTTCCAAAAAGTTGTTCCTATGGAGAAGAGCCGACAAGAAACTCCATGGATGTACAATGATCTGTTACTAGATTTTGAAAAAAATGTGAAAATTAAAGTTGGAAACAGATAATTCAACCATAATAGACTATGATTACGGATTTTATCCTTCAAAGAGACTCCAAGCATAGCTCGCTCCATAGCTCGCTGAGCGACTTTGAACTTGTGGACTAGCCCAACTGTCAGTGTCCACGTCTCGGCACCGTAAGTCATGACAGGCAGGACGCACTGGTTGAAGACCTTTGTCTTCAAACTTTGCGGTATAGGCGACGAGAAGACTCGGCGAAGTTTGCCAAATGCTGCCCAGCTCAAACGGATCCTTCTGTTGGCTTCTTTCTCGAAGTTGTGTCTACCAAGCTGAATTGCCTGCCCTAGGTAGGTATTCCGTTACAACTTCGAGTGCCGACCCTTCGACGAATATTGGCCTCGAGATTATCCGGAGAAGAACCGTGGTGACCGACATAGCTTGTAGGATCAGTAAGCTGAAGTGGCAGTGGGCTGGCCATGTCTGTCGAAGGACCGATGGCCGTTGGAGCAGACGAGTCCTTGAGTGGAAACCGCGAATCGGCAAACGCAGCGTAGGGCGCCCCCCTGCCAGGTGGACCGACGACCTAAAGAACGTGGCTGGGGGGGACTGGATGCGGAAGGCAGAGGACCGAATGTTGTGGCGCCACTTGGAGAGGCCTATGTCCAGCAGTGGACTGCGATAGGCTGAGTTGATGAGACTATGATTACGGGACTTTTCGCGAACAGAAAAATCAAAACAACATTTTGACTAACCTCGACGTTACGGCCAGTGTAAACATAGTCTAGTAATAAGTAAAATTCACGAAAATTTAAAAACCAGATAATTCAACGTTTGAAATCAAATGAAACTTTCATAATTGTGTCTATAAGTTAGTCGAATATACGATAGGTAATCAAAATGGTTAATGATAATATTTCACGTCTTCTTACACGCAATGGTTAAAGTTAAATGATAACATCTATTGTGATCTGCAGTAGGATAACGCTGCATGAAATATCATTATATCATTTTTGTTATTTACGTTATAGTCCCTCTTCATGCAAACGACGTTATTCATTAAAATACAAATAAGTGTAATAATAATATGTTTAATAAAATTGTCACTAAAACGTAAGCTCATGGACATGTGCATTCTCCCCATCTTAACATATGGTGCACAGACATGGTCTTTGACCAACATCCAGAAGTCCAAACTCAAGGTTTGCCAAAGGGCCATGGAGCGCAGTATACTTGGTGTTAAATTAACAGACCGTGTTCGAAACACAATACTGCGCTCCAAAACGCAAATTGTTGACGTGGGTCAGAAGGTCGCCCAACTGAAGTGGGACTGGGCAGGACACGTTTGCCGTATGCCAAATGAGCTGTGGACCCGTATAGCACAGGACTGGAGCCCTGAGACAGCGAAGCGGGGTCGCGGCAGACCACGCAGGAGATGGAGAGACGAGCTCGATGTCTTTCTTGATGACAGCTGGCAGGAGGCGGCACAGAACCGCGATAGATGGAAGGAATTGAGGGAGGCCTTTGCCCAGCAATGGGACAGTAAAGGCTAACAAAAAAAAAAAAAAATATAATCCTTTGTTGCGGAGTAGATAGCTGAGATACCGAGGTGATTAATAAAGATTTAATTATTTATACTAAGCTTCATCATCATCATCATTTCAGCCAGAAGACGTCCACTGCTGGACAAAGGCCCTAATCGCCACGCTTGGCAGGCGGGTTGGAGATCGCAGTTGGTTGTTTAAATACTCAGAGAACGCTGCTGCCCATCTTCTGGTGCATCCCTTGGTCGCTTTTTACGACACCCGAGAGGTACGTACAGATGAGAAGAGAGAGGGCTACTACCATACTAAGCCTAGCCGTAATTAATTATTTCTATTATGATCTTATTTTTTTCCTACCTACATGTACAAATAAATAAATACTTTATTGACTTCCACATAACAATTTAAATAAGTCCCTAACTCCAAAATTAAGTTACCCTTGTGTGTTACAATAACACTATGTTTTGTTTAGTCCTCAATACGGTGGGTCAAAAAACATTTTTTTAAAGTTATGGATTCTAATAGTGATAATAAGTTGTCAATTGGGACTGATATAACGTATATAAAATATTATTGCAATCGGTATAGTATAACTGCCTCCGGATCAGGTTTAAAGTTTCGAAATAACAGAGTATTTTCAATATATTCGCAAATTTTTCAAATAATTCTAATAATAAACATATACCATTTATACATTGAATACTTCTTGTTTTTATATTATAGTGATGTCTACTGTTACACACTACAGTGAAAACGTAAATAAAATACATGTGGGTAACTGTAAATATTTTTCAAAGTTACGACCGCAATTTACCGCAACGTGATTCCTTTAGTCGTTTAGTTGCGCTGTATTCAACTTGAACAAAGGTGTGTTACTGTGATCTTTAAAATTAATGGTACTCGAAAAGCTTGGAAATGTCCTATATTTGGCATCACTACCAATTTCATCACAGGTAAGAGTGCAAGAAATGCTTAAAGCTTACCATCTGAAAATATTAAAATCTCATCCAAAAATATCTAAAAAGCGTTTAGAAGACTTCCTCGCTTCCAGCAATGTTTTATTTGATATATCTTTTTGCAAGTGTTTAGATTTTACCAAATATTCTTGCTCTAAGGAAAAGAAAGTCCCATCAAATGGGCAAAGTTTTCTCACCGACCAAAGATCTGTAAGAAAAATGATAATAGGAAACACAGAGTGGCAACAACAAGGAATAATCAAAAACGTCTAAAAAATAAATTTAAGCAGGAAATGTCAAATTAAGAATCACAAAAGATTACCGAAGTCGTAACTACCACTGCTTCTATTGTCAATAGCTCCTCATCTGCTGCGTGTCATACATCCAGCGAAAGCGAAAAATGTTAACCAGCTAAAATAAGTAAACTGAAGATAAAATCTTCTGTTTTTTATGAACTATTCTACACTGTCTCAAACCTGCGATCAGTACGGGGTATCAAACAGAACAGCCGCAGCTATAGCCTCGGTTTTTTTACATGAAATCAACATGCCTGCCTATTATTGACAAAAATAATTTGAGAAGAGAAAGAAAGAAAGCTCTAAAACGCATAAATGAGAAACAGAAAGTTTGCCAAATACCTGCGCAATACTTTGAAGGTCGAGAAGATAAAATATTAGTTAGGTACCAAGAAAAATGGCGGAAAATACTTAGGGAAATCACAGTTGAAGGACACATTTCATTAATTAAAGAACCAGATAGCAAATATTTAGGCTACATCACCCCAGCAACAGCAAAATTTATAGAAAGAGCAATCATTAATTTTCTTTTGACTGAAAACATATCTCTGGCTCATTTGATGGCTATTGGATATGATGGTATTCATGTCATTGTTCGAAAATTTGGTGGTTTAATTAGATTCATGGAAAAAACATTGAACAGACCTTTACAATGGTTAATTAGCTTGCTACATATGAATAAATTGCCATTTCGACATTTATTTTCTTTTGTTGATAGTACGCCTTGTAGTCCAAGAAAATTTACAGGTGAAATCGGAAAAGCCTTGTAAAATGGTGAAGCAAAAGCTGTTGCCAGATTTCAAAATATTCCAGGTGAAATTCCACTGATAGACACGACAGATCTCAGTTCTGACCAACTGTATTTGTACAGAATAGTATCGGCCTTTATTTCAGGTGAATGCCCGATTTTCGTGTGAAGAGTAAATACCTCATAACAAAAAAAAAACTTGTTTCCTTATGTCTATAACTTTATTATTGAACTAGCTGTGCCCGCGACTCCGTCCGCGTGGATGTCGGAAAATAACATCTTGTCATAATTATGAACACAATATCTTCAAATATATACATACGTGGGACACTCAGAAAGTTTTGCGAAACTAAAAAAAATTGTTCTATACGTACTTATATTTTTATCAAATCTTTTCAAAGTACTTTCCACCAGCCTCTATACAAAGATTCATGCGCCTAAACCAGTTTTCAAAACACTTTTTCCAGTCCGCCGCAGACACCTCGTTTACAGCCTGCTCGAACGCAGCCAGCGCATCTTCCGGCGACGAAAATTGTATCCCTTTGAGCTGATTTTTTATTTTTGGGAATAAAAAGAAGTCACACGGTGCTAGATCAGGGCTGTAAGGAGGGTGACCCAGGAGTTTGACTGGCGTGCTGTCCAGGAAGTCCCTCGTTTTGAGTGCGGTGTGCGCAGGTGCATTGTCGTGGTGGAGCAGTAGCCCGCGGAGCCCTGTGTTTGGTCGCTTGTTGCTTATAACAGAGAAAACTTCTGGCAAACATTTGGTAGTATACCATTCGGCATTAATGCTTCTTTGATCCCGTAAGGGAATTGATACCAAGTGGCCAGTCAAATTAAAAAAGCTAGCGATCAAAATCTTACCCCCGCTTCTAGATCGCTTCACTTTGGTAGGCGTTGGCTCATTTTGAAACACCCAAACAGTCGACTGGCGCTTGGTTTCTGGGTCGTATTGATAAATCCAGGACTCATCACCTGTAACGATGTCGTAAACACGCCGAGACGAGCCTGCTTCAAATTTGTTAAGAATATCACGGCACCATTCCACCCGGGCCTGCTTCTGAGCATCGGTGAGGTTGTGCGGCACCCAGCGTGATACTATCCTCCTCACGCGAAGATGGCTGTGTAGAATCTCGTGAACGCTTCCCGATCCAATCTTCAATATGTGTTGAATCTCCTGATATGTAATTCGCCTATTGTCTTTAATTAAATTTTTCACTGCTAGCACGTTTTCTTCGGTAACAGCCGTCAAAGGGCGACCGCTTCTTTCGTCATCCCCCAAAGTTGGTCGACCGCGCTTGAATTCGTTATACCAACGATACACGGTTGCCTTGGAAGGGCCTTCATCCATGAATGCCATTTGAAGTCTATCGTACGATTCATCCGGTTTCAGGCGACACTTGAAATCGTATAAAATCATAGCTCTAAAATGTTCCCGGCGCAGATCCATATTTCAGTGAGACACAATACTTTGAATTAACTCGCAAAAAATGTGGAGGGAAATTTTGAAATTGGAACTTACTTATTTTTACTTATAAATAATCATATTTTCGAAAAACATTATAACTGGCCAGTCTCCCATATATAAAAACTTTTTTTCGCAATACTTTCTGAGGGGCCTGGTATAAGCGCCTACACAGACGATTACACTATTTACCGACCATACTATATTTTGTTTTTACAACCAACCGGCTAAGGTGATGGAATTTCATTGAATTAGCCCTAAACTCCCTCATTCTGAGAAGACGCTCGTGCCCAGCAGTGGGAAGTAATTGGGCTGATAATGTTATTCTATAACACTAACCGCATCTCTTCTTATGCTGAGAAGAGGCCCGTGTCCAGCAGTGGGACTGTAATGGGCTGGTAATGTTATGTTATTCTATAATACTAATAATATCCAGTTCATTAACTCTTCTCATTTTGAGAAGAGGGCCATACCCAGTAGTGGGACAGTAAGGGGTTGACTACGTTATGTTATTCTATATTTTCTAGTTTCTTAACTCTTCTCGTTCCGAGAAGAGGTCCGTGCCCAGCAGTGGAGCAGTAGGTAATGAGCTGATTATGTTATGATAATCTATTACACTAACAATATCCAGTTCCTTAACTCTTCTCATTCCAAGAAGAGGGCCATGCCCAGCAGCGGGAAGAGGGCCATACCCAGTAGTGGGACAGTAATGGGTTGACTACGTTATGTTATTCTATATTTTCTAGTTCCTCAACTCTTCTCATTCCAAGAAGAGGGCCATGCCCAGCAGCGGGACAGTGATGGGCTATGTTATGTTATTCTATATTTTCTATAATACTAATAGAATCCAGTTGTATTTTTAGGAACCTGCAACCTGCATAGAACCAACAATCATGACCTCAACTTTGTATGCAACTTAATACAATAGAGGGGTCAAGCTGTATCGCTGGATCTACTCAACCGATTCAGATAAAACATACCCTATATTTTAAGTTAGACTAATACCAATACAAATGCTAAGTTTCATTACGATCCGTTCAGCCGTTTTCACGTGATGAGGTAACAAACAGACAGACAGACAGACAGACATAATTTTTGCGAAAAAAATCTCAATGTACAGACTTTTCGACCTTTACAGTTTTATTATAGTATAGATAGATAGATAAAATGTATCCTGCTTATATAAAGTTGTATTAATTACATCTATCCTAAAACAAATAATAAATATTTAAGATTTTTCAGAAATATGAATTTTATTAAAATTTCTAGAATTTCAAGGTCAATCCGGAGGCAGAAGATAATATCCGATTGTTATGAAACTTTATGAGTTAGTTCCTATAACCATGAGACACATTATTATTGCTATTACAATTCAAAAGAAAAACATGTTTTTTTCTCCATACTAGAGTGACCCACCCTAGTCCTCAACTAAACTATCGACTATCGAACTATAGTTCTGATGGAAATGTTTTCAGGGTACTAGGTTATTTGTTCTATGGTTATACCTAGTATCTTTTTCAGTTAATCATCATCATCTTTTCAGCCGAAAGACGTCCATTGCTGGACATAGGCCTCCTCCAAAGAATATGCCATAATCGCCACGTTTGGCAGGCGGGTTGGCGATCGCAGTTGGTTGGTTATTTACTCAGAGAACGCTGCTGCCCATCCCCTGGTGAATCCCTTAGTCGCTTTTTACGACAGCCATGAGAAGAGATAAGGGTGGTACTATTCTTTATGTCCGGCACCACACGGACAACATACAACATAAATACACAGTATATACACAGTAGGTAACACACATATAACATAACATCACGCCTGTATTTATATGTCTGTATTTGTATGTATTGTAGGCAGAGGTGTAATAGTACACCCACATTTCGCCAGTTATGTTATAGTCCCATGTAATAGGGGGCGAGCCTATTGCCATTGACCGGGCACAAATCCAAACTCCGGGCTGCTACTGAGAATTTCCTGATAAAAAAAAACCAATAACACTTTGTCCAACCGGGAATCGAACCCAGGACCCCACGCTCAGCAGTCGCACACAGTATATACACACAGTATGTATACACAGTAGTATTCGGTAAATACACAGGTTAAATAACTATTTACTCGAATGAATTAATCATCAATAATGATTTCTCTTTGGGACGTCTTAATCGATTAATGAAGAATGAAAATTCATCATCTTCCTGCTCTGGTCCCAAATTACTTGGTGTCAGCTCAGTATGTCTTCAAATCAAATCAAATCATTTTATTTGCAAATATGTGTAAAACTTCCATTTTTGTCTATCAGCTGTCATACTATGATTTACTCCCTTTTTCATCCATATCGTTCTTCACGCAATCCATCCATCTTTTCTTTGGTCCCCCTCCCTCTCCATCCATGAACATTCATAATAAGGAGTGGAAGTTACAAATATTTAAAATATTCTTCTTTATCCACCTATTATTAGTCCTCAGCTTATATTATTAGGTATCAAATATATTGATACAGAAAACCAGCAAAACTTTCCTCCAAACACAGGGGAAAGAAGTTTTTTTTTTTTTTTTTTTTTTTTTTTTTTTTTTTTTTTTTTTTTTTTTTTGCCGTGGGGAAATCCTCATGGACGCACTCCGCCCGGGGTAGGTGGAGCCAGTGTCGGACTCTTACCGACTAAAACCACCACGGTGTTCCTTCAACTACCTTAGCCGGGGGCGTGGGAACCCGTGAGTATTCACACAACCACCCCCGACAGGTCCTGGCCCGCCACAAGCAGGCGAGCCCCTTCTCCCCGTGCGGCCGAACGTTGGCCGCACCCTCCTAGGTGGCGAACACGGAACACTGCACGCCACCTCACCTCATGGGCCTTTACCAGCTGCGCCAACTACGCCGGCTGTGCCAGCTACGCCAGCTGCTGGTCGGGCAGCAGACTACCCCGAGTCTGCTGCTCGCAGGCCCTACCTCCCGTAATTTTTTATAGAGGTTTTCTTCCTCGCGGTCCGGGCGGTGAAGCCAAGACCCTCGGTCCCAAGAGGCGCGAGAACACTACTCATCGGGCACTCCTGGGGTTACGAGATCGACGGGGGCAGGGAAAGACAGTACCCCCGCTGCCTGCCCAGTGGCAGGGTGAGTGCACACCGGGCCCGCCCCTGCTCCTCCACTGTGCCCTCTGCTGATATCAGAGGGACACGTGGAGCAACTCCCTACTGGCCCAGAACGGGCCCCTCCCGCGCCAGAATATTCGCCACAGGCAATAAAATCCCCCGAAGGTTAATCCCTCGGCAAAATTTTATTGCCCGTGCCCAGGATACACCGGCCGACGAATTGCCGATCCCTCCAGACGTGTCCAGAAGGACAAGCAGCCGTCAGGCACACGTGGAGGTTTTCTGGCCAGCACCCCAAGATTAGTAGCCTGCCAATTTTATATAACATATGCCTTCGGAATATTCCCCTAAGGGAGATACCCTTACATATCGCCGTGTGTATAATAAACTCACAATTTACATTATAGTAGGAAGAAAAAATATTTTCCGGGAGAATAAATAAACTGAAATTATATACAGCATGGCAACCAATTCTTTATAGGTAACGTAAACAAATCCGATGTAAATAATTTATTACATTATTTAAATCAATTTTTAAATACTATAGTGATAGCGTGATCCTAATATTTTCTAATAACTATACTTATATTTTCTAATAAATGTAATTATTCTTTAATGTGTAGTATTATTAGAAATGTAATTATTGAAAACTATCGAATATCGTGATCGAATTATCATATTATGGCTGTAAAGGTTAGTTTCTTTGTTATTACTACCTATTGTTAATGTATAAAAACTTTCTCAGATTCAGATTTATTTTATTCAGATAATTACATACAGTCACAGAATGGACTAAAAAAACGACATTATCATGAAATTAAAATAAAATCATAATAATGAGTTAAGTACAAGTTTAACCGGATTACATCGTGTATATTATTTAAATTAAACCAACCAACCAATTTAAATAATATACGCGATGTAATCCGGTTAAACCTGTTTTATTATAATGTGTAGTGATCGCGGAAACCTAAGATATTATTAAAATTAATTAATTGCAATTAAATAGTTCGCTAATGATTTGCATTGTGACATAATCATTAGGTGACATCTAAATAAATGTACAAATACTCGGAAAAAAGACTTCAGCACTAACTTGGAGTTCAAAGGAAAACTTAGAATGGTTCAGTAGGTATGTTTAGGCTACTTCCGTGGTAAAGTTCTGAGTGGCTTTGAAACTTTTACCATCACAGTACAATTTTAATCACTTTATTAAACAAAGTGTGCCGAACGCTAAACCAAACGTGATCCCGATTAGTAGGTGTATTTGTAAACTGATTATAATTAGATTCTCTCCTTTCAGTTAATACTTACCTACTATGTTACAGTTTGTAGTAACAGGGTAGAACCACAGAATATCTAATAGTACTAACGTACAGAACGGCCACTCACCGCCCCCCGCCAATTTAAGTTCCTCACCCGCGCCACGCACGTGCCCGCAGTTTGGCGGCACATTGGACTGCAATATTCAATGGATGTCAATCGCCAGTCGAGTGCGTTAGGCAATATATTTTTTGGTGTTTGTAGTTGTATTTGAATTAAAAATGGTAGTGTATTGTGCTTTACACGGATGTGTGTCTACATCTAGACAAGGAAACAGAAGATTTTTTCGATTTCCGAAGGATGAAATAAGGTAAGCCACAATAAAACCTTTATAGGTAGAACTACAGAACAGCGCGCATTTAATTTTACAATTAAACGATTTTTTTGTACTTTGCCAGTTATGACAAAAAGGAAAAAATAATTTGCTTGTAATGCTTGAAAGCAGATTCCTTTGAGTACCTATTTATTGTATTTTATTAAAGGTAGGTATCTACTTAACGCGAGAGTTTAATTTTACAACTATGGTGAGAGATTGTTTACTGTAAAATTACGTACTTATGATTAGAGAGGAATGAATTATTATGAATTGTAATGCTTGCAAAACAAAACTTAATCCGAGATTCCGTATTTTCAATGTCATACGGTTCAATAACCGCCAATTTAAAGATAAATCGTTTAGGCGTAAATTTTTCAGTGTGTGTAATATATAATTTCTTTAATAATTTATTAGGTTTTCGCGATCACTACACATTACAATAAAATAAATTTTACTGGATTACATCGTCAGATACAACCGATGCAATTTACGCGATGTAATCCGAAATAAAACTATCAATTTACTGCAGCTAATTAAAAATACTAAATTATTTTCTTCGCCGCCCGTACAAAGTCACTGCGTTCGTGCGCAAGAATAACTTTCGCTACACAAGCTAACGCCATCTCTGAGAACTACTGAGAAGCGCAGTCGGCATTTCGAGCGGCAAGCAACCCTATTCATTCGGGTGTGTGCGTGTTTGTATAAGACGTAAGCTTGCGTATGTAGGCGGTGCTAGCATTCATATTGTATTGAGTGGCCGGGGTGTGGTAGAACTCTGAGCGTCTAGTCTACCACCAACTAGACCGACCGAAAATCAGAAAATAGACATATCTATATTTACCTGAAATCGTATACAGCTCCGTAAATCCTCTTCATGCAGCGCAGAAGACGTGAAAGATTGTCTTTTCTGCATATCGATCCACCCTTTGGTATGTGGTTCATGAACTGAAACCAAAAATACTACCTACTTTAGATCTATTTCTAGCACGATCGACGCAACAAATACAAATGAAAAACAGGATTTGACCTCTTTGCTGACCTTCGAAGTTAATGTGGTACTTTGAAGGGTAATACGACATTGACCTTCAAAATTGTACATGATATCTGAATTCGCAATCCAGCCAATTCCACTTTGTACTTTCAAATTACGTTTTTGTTCGGACTTCTTCTGAAAACTACGCGTGTTACATTCCCCAATATTTACTGTACTCCATCAATAGAAAAAAGTATACCTACGTCCAAAGACTGATAATATTATTAATGTCCACACCACTTTGCCCACATCACGGTGCTGTATACATAGCTGAACGCTAATTTAAAAAATATACAGTTTTAAATGTCTCATGTAAAATTTACTAATATGGAATTAGCTGGTTTGCGAATTAAGGTATAGTCATGCTAAAAAACTAGAAAATCTCTGTAAATATATTTAAAAATTATTTTTCTGATCCTAATCCAATTCATTCAGACGCGTTATGCCAGCACAAAGTTGTAATTCTAAACTACTAGGTATTCTTTTTGTTTTAGGATAAATGTCTAAAATGTAGAGTTGATAGAATACAATATCAAAGGTAGCCGATATAATCCATTTGATGTCTAGACAAGTATTTTATCATTAATACTTGTACAAAGAAAATTATGTCTGTTATTTCTAGTAGGTACAATCGTTATTCAGAGGAATATAATTGAATACTATTTTTGTAAAATGTTAGACATGAAAGGAATGAAGTATTATCTAAATTCCATTTCTTTATAATTTTCATATCTGGTAAATAATCTTGGCATTCTCTTTTTAATGCAAATCGTAATATTAATAATTAATAAATGATAACATATTAACAATTTTACATTCTTTTTACGTAATTACGTGTGCGGAACTAGTTATTATATTTTCTCAGCAGTTATTAAAAAAATCGACCTACCAAGATTGTTTACTAATTATGAAAACTCCTAAAAAAAGAACTTTACTCACACTACTTACTTTTATGGTTATAACCATAAACATCTTTAATTTTTATTTATTTATTATTATTTAAACAGACAACAATTGGGTCTAGTGTGTTAGTAACAAAATGCCTTATTCTATGTCAGTACTTGTATCTATGGTTATAATATAACCATAAAAGTAACACACATACTACACTACACTCACACCCACTCTCACATTACACGACTTATGCACTATATAGTTTTACATTGATTGTAAAACTGTTCTTTAACGTTACATTTGATAATGTTACCTTCTATTTTATATTCTTACATTTATTCTTGGATTATATGTACAGTCAACCGCATAATAGTGGTTACTAAACCATTGTAAGCGGAACTGGCTTAGTATGTAAGCTTTATACAAAACAGGTTCTGCCTAGACCACAGATTCTTATACTGGTTTTGTTATCAGCGATATGCTCTTGACTATACCAATTCATACATAATGTTAAAATGGCTATGAATCTTTTTTTTTATATAGTATAGGATGGCAAAACGAGCTAAAGGCACAGCTGATTTTAAGCGGTTACCTTTGCCCATAGCAACTTAAATAACACCTAGGCTGTTGCCTAAATGGTACCGCATGTCGGTTCGCCAAACAGACATGAAGATGGAAAGTCTCATGTGATTTTAATTTCACCAGCACCCGTACCCTTCAGACCGAAACACAGCAATGCAAGCATCACTATTTGGCGGAGAATTAGGTATGGTGGTAGTACTTCCCCAGGCGAGCTCTTTCACAAAGAAGCTCTACTATTACTAAATCTTTGATTAATAGTCTGTTAAAATATCGGTTGTTTCGTAGAAACTCCTAAGTTGTGACTCCTATAAGACACAGGAACATAGACCATTAGTTTAGGGAGTCAAGGAATTAAAATCTTGAGCTTTTATAACAAGCCTTTTATGTTGCTTTAAGATTTTTGTAAAAAAATTGTAATTTTAGATAAATAAATTTATGTATTTAATCGAACTTCGTCGCCTTATAACTGAAATATCGAGATTATTTCTGAAACATGAATAAATTATTCGATTCCGACTAGTAGCGTGTGCTAGTATACAGTAGTCATATTTTTCATTCAGAACTGGTAGCTAACCTGCCAATCTCCCAAGGTCTTGTAGCTGGCTGCGGAGAAGGCGCTGGTCTTCCACCAGAGGTTCCACCGCTCTTCCAAGCCGGTATGATAACCAGGGTACATGCGCCACCCTCGCTCTGCACATACCTATCAAATAACCAAAAATATTAAATGCGACTATCTCATCATCATCATCATCATTTCAGCCGAACGACTGCTGGACGCAATAAAATGTCGCATAAAATGTGACATTTTATTTTATTTTAGGGTTTTGAATTATATAGGCTACGAACTCCTGAGCCTAAAGTGGGTGATGTAGTCTTGGTCAATCACAGACAAACATATTGGTTCGGACAATCTTACACGCGTTGTCTCTTTGAAATGTAAGGGATCTATATCTATAGAAGATTATACTTATCTATTACTGTGCTAGTAATAGTAACAATAATGTTAAGGAATGGTCGCCCTTCAAAGATTAATTTATCTAAGAGAACGATTTTACTGCAATATAAAAGAAAGAAAAATTATTTATTGCTACAAGACATGCGGTAGATACTTTCATAAAAAGCTATAATATCTATTTCATTGCATTTAAACATAAAGAAAAAATTTAATAATTAGAAAGCACTAGCCTATGCCCGCGGCTTCGCCCGCATGGTTGTCGTTTATCTCGCATCCCTCGGGAACTGTTCATCTTCGCGGGATAAAAAGCCTGTATGTTTATCCGGGTTTATCTGTATGTCAAATTTCATCCAAATCCGTTCAGCCCTTACCGCGTGATTGAGTGACAAACATCCAAATATCCAACATCCAAACATCTTCACAAACTATCATATTTATAATATTAGTAGGATAGGATGTCGTAGTTGCGGCAAAGAGGTTGACACTCAGCATGATGCTGGTGTGTTGTAACGTGAGCCACAACACAGCGCTGATTTTCAGTGTCAACAGTTCGACAATGGTTCGACACCAAGTGACGAGCGGATGTCAATCTTTATACTTGTACTGATGCACTTGCAGCTTAGATGCAGTGGTGGATCCAAGGGGATGATCAAGTGGGACATGACCACCCCTTGAGGTAAGACCCATGCCTCATTTATAGATAAAACAAACGTAAATCAAAAGAAGCAAATGCCCGAAATGTTCACCCTTGAGCTTATCTAACTGATGAGATGACGGATAAAAAATGCTATTTGTAATTAAATAACGAATAAAATAGCATTTTCCAATTAGTTGATCAAATAAACGTTAATTCTTCTTATCCTAGGTTCATTTATAATTAATTAAAAATAACCCAGTATAAAACAAATGACTTTAACCAATCCATGGATAACCCTAAGTTTGTCTGGTAGAGAATGCCTATGGCGTTAAGACCGCCTTTGTACCCACTTGTGCATAAATAAATAATAGGTGAATCATATTATTATACCATGAACCCATCTTTAATGATGCCTACATAAAGAAAGAAATATTATTTTAATCAACCGCCTAATAGTTGTTTATTATAGGTACTCTAACTCACTTTATTCTAATTGCAAACAGAATGTGTATTATTCAGCAGGTGTCTGCAGGCATTTTGTCTTATTATATGCAATATATATAAATTAATATCGATTATCAATTTGATTATTTTTATTTATTAGTTTATGTATACACTGGGCCAGAAAATCTCCTCGTGTGCCTGACGGCTGCTGGTCCTTCTTGATACGTCTGGATCCCTCCAGCACAACAGTTGTTGGGAGGGTGCACCTTGGGCACGGGCAATAACTCTTCTTTGGACCTTATTGCCTGTGGCGAATATTCTGGCACGGGAGGGGCCCGATGTGCACCAAAAGGGAGTTGCTCCACGTGTCCCTCTGATACCAGCAGAGAGCACAGTGGAGGAGCAGGGGCGGGCCCGGTGTGCACTCACCCTGCCACTGGGCAGGCCGCGGGAGGACTGTCCTTCCCTGTCCCCGTCGATCTCGTAACCCCAGGTGTGCTCGCTGAGTAGTATTCTTGCGCTTCTTGGGACCGAGAGTCTTGGCTTCACTGCCCGGACCGCGAGGAAGAAAATTTCTATAAAAATTACGGAGGATGGGGCCTGCGGGCAGCAGACTCAGGGTAGTCTACCGCCCGACCAGCAGCCGGCGTAGCTGGCACGGCTGGTGTAGCTGAGACAGTGGCATAGCTGGCTTGCTGGCATGCTAGCGTAGCTGGCACAAAACGGTAATACATACCAGCGTCAAACTTGGTTTGATTTGTATAGTGCATAATAATACGTAGTTTAGCAACAAATAATAAAAATAAGATAAACATAGACATATGTGGTGGTACCTGATGTCTTTGATGAACTCTCGTAAATTAAATCAGTTTCTATGAGGTATCAGGTCATATGGTACGGAACCCTTACTGCGTGAGTCCGACTCACACTTGGCCGGTTTTTTGAGTTATTCTACACATTAATTAAACAATCAAAGCTCTACGTCAATTATCTTAAAAGTAAAAGCCCACCCCCGCACACGTTCTTCATTATAAAATTTCATAAATACACATTTTTACTCAAAAAAAAAAATCCCATAAAATCCCACAAGTGGGACGTTTTTATCTATAAAAAGAAAAAAAAAATTACCCCCCTAAAATTTTATTACTACAAACCGGGACATGTGTATTTAGATTACGATCCTACACCCATACGGGGACAATCCATGGCCAGACTAACTAATATCACGGTCTAAGGAACTCTAGCTCTGCTCTTTCCTAATATGGTGCAGTGCAGTCGTGTAGATTTAGTCTCCAGTAGCTGCCGCATTCCATATTATTTCAGATTTTTGGGTATCTACGTCCTGTGAACCTATGTCTCCTGAAAAGTCCATCCGCTCAAATAATGGCCGTTTGAAAACTACCGCGAGGTGCGTGCAGGAAGCGGCCTCGAAAACAAACAACGCCGCCACTGACGTACATTTGCAAGAAATATTGTTATTTCCTATAATTTTACCTTTAACATTACATTAAATTCCTGCAAGCCGTCTGGGTATACTGCCACAATTTGAACAACATATATTAAGCCTTTCAAAGAACTTCGTTTTCTTCCACACGAAAGATGATTCATAAATCTCAATAATCTCAAGCAAACGAAATCACACGAAAAAATGAAAACAAATCACGAGGTCGTGGGTTCGATTCCCACAGGACACAAATATTTGTGTGATGAACATAAGTGTTTGTGTTGGTCTGGGTGTTTCTTATGTATTATAAGTATGTATTTACAAAAAAAAAAAAGTATATAAGTATTATATCCATTGTCTAGTACCCATATCACAAGCTCTGCTTAGTTTGGGACTAGATGGTGCTGTGTAAAAATGTCCCGAAGATATTTATGTATTTTAATTTATTTATATAAATAGAAGAACATTATTTATAAAACAATTTATCTTCATCAAATTCCATCTATGATTTAACTACATCCATCTACACTCCACACTTCCATTGTTATAGTTGCGACTGTTGTCACAGTCTAGTTTGCAACTATACAACTATTGTCCCTACCAAATAATAGTATGTAATTATAGCTTGGACAGTTTAATGCGCATAATATTACATGAAGGATTATAGTCTATGACTTAGGACAAACTAGGACAAACTATTCACTCACTCTACTATAGATATAGAAGCATTTGAACGACCACGTGTTTTGCTCACATCAACTCTTGATAACAACTTATTGGGATGAATAAAAAACTTTTTTTTATTACTACTAAATATTTACTTTTTTTTTGGATAATTTACTTACTATTTAATAACTCATATCGTAACTAGCTGTAGTGAACATTTAGAAGTTATCTAAGTAAAACGTGTTTCCTAAGAAGTTTTATGGTGTACCTTGACCAGCAAGCCGGGTCCCGTTCCGTTATCATTGAGTCTGAATATAAAAGGCTCGTCATCATCGAAGCTGCTGTCCATTCTTCAGTAAAGCCCTAAAAACATGCCGTTTTACTTTTCAAATTTGTACGCGATCTCATCGGGAACATTTCCTAGTTTATTCATATAAATCGCGATACATCTTCGCCTTCAATGGAATGTACTCGTGTATGTGAACGCGTGAATCGTATGTCAGCTTATCATTGCAATCGTATATTTGTAGTGGTGGTATCATTCGAAATCGAGACACGTTTGAGTTAGTTCGGCGAGCGTTACGTTCGACACGGGTCGACTGGCGCACTCCGCCGCCCACCCAATACTGTCTAAAACTTCGTTACGTTGCAAGCTGAGCTGATGCCCAACCCCCAGTGATTTATAACTCCCCTTCGTGACACGAGCCTCCTGTAAAAAGCATCGTAACAACGATAATGCATTTTGTTAGTCTAATGCCGCGTCGCTTTTTGTATTTAACCGAACAAGTTCGCCAAAGTTGAATAATATTCTTGATGAATGCTTCACGGTGGTTATAATGTTATACGGTTACGAAGGCAGTTTGCCATGAGATATATTTTGATTGAATACAGAGACTTTCAGAATATAATAGGTTTAAAGAACAGACATAGTAAAAAATATAGACGTAGTGCTGCAAACAATGTCATGAAGCCAAAAAAACTATGCTCCTCCGTGTACAACCAGCGCTCACTCACACACATGCACCTCAAATCGTGCTCACCCTCACCCCTCTCAGTACACATGTCGTGGCATCGTCCAGTAAGCATCGCGAAACAAATATCTTTCAGATGCATGGTGTGTGCGTGATGAGCGCTGGTTGTACACGAAGGAGTATGGTTTTTTTTGACTTCACAATGATTGTTCGCAGCACTTCGTCTATATTTTTTACTATGTCTGTGGTATTAAGTTGAATAACCAAAGTAAATAATTAGTAGTTTGAGTCTTTACACCGCTCAGCATAGAGCAATCCGGATAGGTACTTTCTCTCTCGTTTAAAATTTTAAGGAAAGATAAAATTAAAGTAATTCATTCCTCTTCACGTTCACATTAAATTTCACAAAAAAAAACTACTACTACTTAAGAACTATAACTTTACTTGAAAATGAGGGAAACACTACTAAACTGGAGAGAAGATTAGTTTCCTGCAAAACTACTACGTGCCCAAACATTTTGATGTCGTCATGTCTTTTCTTTGATTGATTTCTGTAATTATAGGGAGGCACCCTATAATTACAGAATTAAATTAACATTATATCGGTCATGAAAGAGTACCTATCTGTATAATTAAATTCTATAAACTTTAAATTAAAATTCCTCCGCTTCCTGTAACCCAGTTTATCGGTAAACAGTTGCGTGATACACGTGTAACAATATAAAAAGCCCTCTTTTTTTAAACTTACAGGCAGTTGTCAGTTGTCATTCAATACTCTCTTTGCATAAAAAGCCATACATACACACATACATATTATCACGCCTGTTTCCCATTGGGGTAGGCAGAGACTATGGATTTCCACCTGCTACGATCCTGACACATCTCTTTCGCTTCATCCACGTCCATTAACCTCGTCATGCATGCTCCTCGGTTTAGAGAACTCTTAACCTGGCATTTTTTTAGAACATCCGCGATTTGATCGCGATACGTTCGCCGAGGTCGTACGCTTCCAACTCTTCCATCCACACTCGCTTCTTATACTTGTTTCGTCAATCTCCTTTCGTCCATCCTCTCTATATGTCCAAACCATCTTAACATACCTTTCTCAATCTTTGTCACTACATCTTCTTTCACTCCACAACGCTCCCTTATCACGTTATTCCTTACTTTATCTCTCAAATTTACACCACATATACTTCTCAAAGCTCTCATTTCTACTGCTTTTATTCTGCTTTCATGTTTCTTCTTCCATACCCAACTTTCACTACCATACATAAGTGTAGGCACTAACACTCCCCCATGAACAGCCAGCCGTGCCTTTTCCGACACTTTGCGGCTGTTCATGAAGGTGTATAGTGCCCCATTCGCCTGATTACCAGCACTCACTCTCCTTTCAATGTCCTTCACATGCTTGCCATCTCTGGTAAACATGGAACCCAGGTATACAAAATCTTTCACTTGTTCCACCTTTTCGTCACCTATTAAAATATTGCACTCTATCATAACTTCTTCCTTTTCAAAAACCAAAACTTTTGTCTTACTGACATTAACTTTCATTCCTTTACTCTTCAAAGCACCATCCATAATTGTTACAATCTTCTGTAACTCCCCCTCCGACGATGCAAGGATAACTTGATCATCGGCATAGAGGAGACATTTGACAAGTAACCCATTCATTTCTAAACCACTCTCACTCTCTTTCAAATCTTTCAAACAACTGTCCATGAATATTCACCCCATAGATAGACAATGCAGACCATAGTTCATTCCTCATCACTCTGTCGTAGGCCTTTTCCAAATCCCCGAAAGTGCAATAGACTTTTTGACCTTTGGCCAAACATTTTTCAGCTATGCATCGCAAGGAAAAGACCTGATCCATACACCCCATGCCCTTTCTAAATCCCGCTTGCACATCCCATATTTTTTCATCAGTTACTTTCATCACTCTTTCAATCAAAACTTTTGCATACAATTTGCCGACAACACTTAAAAGGCTAATGCCACGGTAATTCTTGCAGTCAAATATTTCATTAGTATGTACTTAGGCTAAGGTTGCGTGCCTCAATACGAATGACAATAATATTATAATGTTATAAAAAAACTCGACTGACTGCCTCGTTGGTCTAGTGGTTGCAAGCGCGACTGCTGAGCGTGTGGGGTCCTGGGTTCGATTCCCGGGTCGGGCAAAGTGTTATTGGGTTTTTTCATTAGGAAATTCTCAGTAACAGCCCGGAGTCTGGATTTGTGCCCGGTCAATGGCAATAGGCTCACCCCCTATTACATGGGACTATAACATAACTGGCGAAATGTGGGTGTACACCTCTAACTACCCCTTCGGGGAAATACAGGCGTGATGTTATGTTATGTTATGTTATAAAAAATAACCACAGACATCTGTGAAAATACAACAATTTTCAATTAATTCATTTCAGAAACAGAATATCACGCCTATTGCCATTAACCGGGCACAAATCCAGACTCCAGGCTGCTACTGAGAATTACCTAAAGAAAAACCCAATAACACTTTGCCCGACCCGGGAATCTAACCCAGGATCCCACGCTCAGCAGTCGCGCTTGCTACCACTAGACGAACGAGGCAGTCGATTGAAACAATTATATATACATAACTAGTTTTTACCCGCGGCCTCGCTACCATGGTTCTTTATACCACAAAAACCGTGCATTTTTCCGGGATAAAAGTAGCATAGGTGTGTCACTCTCCAGTTCACAAACTATCTCATTATAATTATTCAATGCAAAAAATCACGTCACAAGATTATTTTTTTGTGAAAGATAAACCAACACTTTCGTATTTATAATATTAGTTGGGTTACCTATGTACGAGTAGGGGCTAGTAGCGAAGCAATGACGGCGCGGATTGTACGATCTGCAAGGTTAAGCTGCACTTGCCGCGGTCAGTCTGTAGATGGGTGGCCGCTTCGTTACACATCGAGACCCCTCCGTGCCTCGGAGAGCACGTTAAGCTGTCGGTCCCGGTTGTCATACGAATATATATGGCAGTCGTTACGGGTAGTCAGAAGCCTGAAAGTCTGACAACTAGTCTAACCTCCGAATGTCAGTATTACCCAGTAACTGGGTTGCGGGGGTCTGATGGCAGTCGCTCCGTGTAAAATACTGATGTTCAGCCTCATCTGGCTAGACTGGAAGCCGACCCCAATATAATTGGGAAAAATCTCGGAGGATGATGACCTATGTACGAGTATGTTGACACATCTTGGAATTCAGCCCAACAAGGTGTGTTTTGCATAAATAGAAAAGAACCATGGCGTCTACCGTGACCTACTCTTCACTGTTTCATCCTTGATAATATTCAAGAGCGAGACTTAGATCGGATAGTAATAATATTCTAATAACACTAATTAAGAATCCTCGAAGGACGTTAACTCGAAGTGGATGTCAAAATAAATAAGTAATAAAGTATTAGCAAGGATACCTAAGATAGTGATCTAGACAAATAAATTCATAGAGAAGCTACTGAGTTATTAACATAGAAATCTAAATGATATAAGGTAATAGAAATGGTAAAGGCGCGTGAACTTGTCGCCGCGTATAGGTGTCTCGTATATTCACGTAGGTAGTTAAGAAAGTGCAGCTGCAGTTAATTTTCGATCAAAACAATGCTTTTCGTATTCTTTTATGTTCGGCGATCGCTGTCAGAAACGAACTGCAGCGTCAGTGCAACTTGATCGGCGCGTCATGAAATTACGTGAATAAGGGCCCAGTGCGCGAACCGTTTGCTTGATTATCAGTTCTGTTTTTGACGCAGAGTCACTAAAATTGTATTTTGTAGC
Organism: Asteroscopus sphinx; assembly: GCA_949699075.1. Classification (NCBI taxonomy): domain Eukaryota; kingdom Metazoa; phylum Arthropoda; class Insecta; order Lepidoptera; family Noctuidae; genus Asteroscopus; species Asteroscopus sphinx. The sequence goes on along the minus strand of OX453006.1, from coordinate 11,153,946 downwards.
ATAATTAATTAACTAACAACGGATTTATTTTCAGGCTTAATTTATTTTGCATTGAATGCTAGAAACATGGTGGGTGAAATCGCGTATTTATGTGTTGGTAGCGGCGAACTGGCGACACGCGTTCCGGTATTAAAAGGCAGTCGATAACATTTCTAAGTATCACATTATTTAGATTTCTATTGGTTTTTGTCTGGTTATTTGTATTCATAATAAAATAAATAATGGAAGTCCAGCAGGCGTAGCATGACCAATAGCGAAGTTACCAATTTGTCTGCGGAAAAAAGATAAAAATAAAGATATAAATTGTGGAAAGAAAAGAAATGGAATGGAAATGGAATCCTACTCGTAAGCGAATTTTTCTTTCCACAATTTGTATCTTTAGATTTCGCTCCGCATGCGTTAATGCGTTAAAATAATAAATAATTAAGACAACTTGTAAGTTAAATAAAACAAAATAACGTATCGAATTAAAAAAAACAAATTTTGTCTATTCTTTCGTAGACAAACCCGCTACGCCTACAGGTGAAAATATAACAGGATGCATACTACACACTACTGCAGGATTATACTTATTGTTTTTTTAGGTTTTTAAAGGTACTGCCCACCTAGAGCTCCTGTGGTCTAAGGCTTATATAAAGAGACAAATCTAAGCATGAACTCATACTTTCAACTATCAAAATCACATTTTCATCTGAGATCAAAATGCAGTGCTATTTGACAGTTGGAAGCATGAGTTTACGCTTAGATTCGTCTCTGCATATAAGCCTAAGTAAGATTTTCAGGAATGTTTTCACAATTTGTTGCGGCGGAAATCGGTGTCGATTCTCCTGTTCACGAACTAAACTTATTTTAAACTATCGCTCTCTTTTACTAATAGTAGATTCAAGAAAGGGATGGCAACAATTTTAGAACTGTCAAATTAGTTTACGTGTTACATTTTGTATTTTTGTGGGCACGTTACGAGATCACGACTAAACTTGTATGGAAATCTAAATTCCGACTAATTTGACAGTTCTAAAATTGTTGTCATCACATTCTTGTATCTACTATTAATACAAGAGAGCGATAGTTTATAATAAGTTTAGTTCGTGAACAAGAGAATCGACACCATTTTCTTTAATTATTTCTTCTTCTGATTACTACCACTTATTGCAACCTGTAATCGTCTCTTTATAGGTTACACTGGCGATTTGTTATTAAGAACTTAGATATCCTTTAATAATAATTGATTCATGGTTGCCATCTTTCCATAACATTGCATTAATGAGCCACAAGCCGTCATAAAAGTTTATAGTTATGAGTTATGACTGAAGAAAATTGCATAAAAATTGTTTCTAATAGCTTAGAATTCTATGTACAGTGCAATTATTAGTCGAGCAATAGATTTTTTTGTCATAAAAATAAATGGTTGAGAAAGTTCGAAGGTTGGGAAAAAATCATCGAGCACAATAATGTAATGTTAAGCTAAGTACACACTAGACAATCGTCTACACTTATACAGTGTGTATTCATCAGTTCTAGAAATTTTCTTGAAGGCATCATCTCTGTCACTCTACGTACTTAGAATTAAAAAAGTAATGCTTACCATTAGGTAGGTGTTTATTAAAACAACGTGTAATTAAAATAAATGAAAACCTCTTAAGGGGTCATTGTTCACAGCTGTTCCCTACATTTGTGTTCACATAACTCGATAAAATATAGGGAATACCTAGCTGATTTCTTTTCACCATTTCAGGGTTGTTCCCATAGTAAAAGTTTTTCATACTGATGAGTACAATGACCCCTTAGGTTTTCAATTATTTCAATTACACGTATATCCCACTATTATTATAAATGGCGAAAATATGCGAACGTTTGTTCGTTTGTCCAAAGAGAATAGAACCACTACCTACGTTTACGTTTGTCTTTCAATCACGCTAAAACGGCTGAATGGATTTAGATGATATTTAGCACACAGATAAACCATGTCATGGATATAATTAGGTATAGGTTACTTTTTATCGACATACCATGAGTGCAAAGCCGCGGGCGTTAGGTAGTATTTTTAACCGACGAAAAAAAGGAGGAGGTTCTCAATTCAACGCGTATTTTTTTTTTTTTTTTTTTTTTTTTATGTATGACCACGCATATCTTTTTACAGAGCGGTCCGATTTTGATGATTCTTTTTTTAATGGATAGGGTATATCTCGAAGTTGGTCCCATTTAAATTTCAAAATCAAAATCCACCCCTAAGGGTAGTAAAACAGGGGATTAGTGTTTGTTCACCCACTGAATTCTTACCTGTTAACCGATTCTGTTGAAACTTGACACATATAAATATAGTTCTGGACACTACGACATAATGGAGACCTGGAGTTAGATTTTAACCACAAAAAAATTAAAAATAAAACTTTTAACAAAAAATTGAACCGACGAAAAGTGAAACTGAAAAGCGAAAAATAACTATTTATGAGTCGGCGCCAAACAACCAATTAACGAAGATCATTAAATTACTTTAAATAAATAATAAAAACAACGTCACATCAAATACAACGTGAAATTTTCAACGATAAACAATAACTTTCCAAAAATGCGTTCTCCGCTCGGCCACTTGCAACTTACACGCACTTTGCATGTTAAAAGTTCGTTTGGCGCCGACTCATAAATAGTTATTTTTCGCTTTTCAGTTTCACTTTTCGTCGGTTCAATTTTTTGTTAAAAAGTTTTATCAATAATATACTGAACATCAATGATATTTAAAAGTAAACATCATTGCTGAAAACCAAGAACTCAATTCTGCTCGTAAAAAAACGGAAAAGGAAAGGAAACGGAGGGCTCTGTCAGTTCGGGCGAATATGATTGCCCGCAGGTTTGCACGTTGTACTACTGAAGTTAAACGTACTCTCTTTAAAGCATTTCGTTCATCGTTTTACACGTGTAGCCTGAGCGAAAAGTATACGCAGTCATCTTATGGAGCCCTCCGCGTCCAGTACAAGAACGCATTTAGGAAACTGATGGGGCTTCAGTGGCAATGTAGTGCATCGGGCATGTTTGCGGCGGCGCGTGTAGATTGTTTTTACACCACGATGCGAAAGCGCGCCGCGTCCCTTGTACGACGAGTGTGGACCAGTTCCAACAAGGTCCTGAAAATGATAGCTGACAGGAAGGACTGTCCATTTATAATTCACTGCTATCAGCCACATATTTCAGTATGTGTATATGTTTACTAACATTTAGGCTTAAGAAAATTGTTACTAACCCTATATGAGTACATTGTGCTTGAAATAAAGTTTATTCTATTCTATTCTAAAAGCTTAACAAAAGTCTCTCATGGATACATGGACTATGATTTTACTAGCTACTGTAAAACCGAAACATACTGAGGCAGATATTGAATATTTTTTGGACTTAAATCACTTGTGTAGTGGTAGTGGTAACTAACTGACAACTTCTTTTTCAAGGCCTACAGGATTTTCCGAGACGATTCTTCTTAGTTCTACGTCGTAACGCAACCTGAGCAATAAATAAAATTCGGATACAAATCTATTTAATTCTTTATAGGTACAACGTGTAACTGAAAACCTCTTAATGGCTCATTGTACTCATCATTATCGAAATCCCAAAAAACAATCTCCATACATTAATGTTAGCATAACTCGACAAAATGTAGGCTACAGCTGATCTTTTATTTCCCGATTTCTGAATTGGTCCCTTAGTAAAAGTTGTTCACAATAATGAGTACAATAAGCCCTTAAGAAGTTTTCAGTTATTTCACTTACACGTAGTATACAGTATTGAAAATGCTTAAATATTTTGTAGCGAATGTAAGACGAAATAAAAAACCGGCCAAGTGCGAGTCGGACTCGCGCACCGAGGGTCCCGTACCTTCCTTGGACGTATAACAAGTTATTTAGTTGTTCATCTAGCTATTTATGTTTATGAAATTAAATATTTTATTTTATTTTTATATTTGAGTTGATTGAATGAAAGGTAAATTGCGGTTTACGATTTATGACGTATTAAAAAAAACTACTTACTAGATCTCGTTCAAACCAATTTTCGGTAAAAGTTTACATGGTAATGTACATCATATTTCTTTTTTAGTTTTATCATTCTCTTATTTTAAAGTTACCGGTGGGGGGCACGCATTTTACCACTTTGGAAGTGTCTCTCGCGCAAACTATTCAGTTTAGAATAAAATGATATTAGAAACCTCAATATCATTTTTGAAGACATAGATACCCCACACGAATGGGTTTGACGAAAAAAAAAATTTTGAGTTTCAGTTCTAAGTATGGGGAACCTCCAAAATTTATTGTTTTTTTTTCTATTTTTGTGTGAAAATCTTAATGCGGTTCACAGAATACATGTACTTACCAAGTTTCAACCGTATAGCTCTTATAATTTCGGAAAAAAGTGGCTGTGACATACGGACGGACAGACAGACAGACCGACGGACATTACGAATCCATAAGGGTTCCATTTATGCCATTTGGCTATGGAACCCTAAAAATTATCACTCTTGTTTTGACACCAGAAGAAAAAACTAACAAGCGGTGTGCGGTCCACCTGTCCGCTACCCGTGCGTTCTTTTCTTACGGTGGCTGTGAAGGTAGTACGCAACGCGCACGTACGCAAATTACAGTTTATTTTGCAAGTTTTTGTCTAAGTTGCTTTATTAGACGGTAAAACCGGTATGAAAACACCTTTTTAACCTTTAGAAATAACGAACCACATAATTTAACGTGTAAATAGCTGCCGTAGCCCGTAATAGATGCTAGGGACGCACGATCACTGGAAAAGTGCAAGGCCACAACTAATGTAGGTAAACTGTTTCAACTTACTGTTCAAGTAGGTACCTAGTTCGACTATATCGTAAATGAGACTCACAAACTACTAAGAGAACACTATGTGTTATGGTTATGATGCTTATTTGGCTTCATTTACCTAGCATTTACCCTATTAAAGGTAATATAATCACCACGTTTTAATTTACCCGTAAAAGACCATTGACTAAGTAAAAGACCCCTAATAAGTCATGTGTCATAGTATTTGAACTTTTATTTAAAAAACACGTTTGCTCTATGACCTTTTCAGATCTTTTCAGTTTTTAATAAAAACTTTGTGGCTTTAATATTTCAGAACAATAAAATTAATACCCAAAGATCACTGCCTTTTATTATTACTAAAATAATGATTTATATTCTCTTTGACTAGTTGACTAAAGTAATTTTTCTGAGAATGTCAATCCATGTCAATCAATCACGCATTTTCATGAAACTTCACAAATCAAAATCATGTTAACCTTTGAGGAAGATATAGATAGGTTCCATAGTCAAAAAGACAAACCTAGGATCCCTTAGGATCGAGTATACTTTAGTATTCCATTATCAAAGAGTATACCTATTTGGTCCTAGAGACAAACCACGGAATAAAGAAAACAAGTGGAAGTGAGACTTTCCATATGTTTCAGTTTGGCGAATCGGCTTGAGGCAACAGCCTAGGTGGTATTGCAGTTGTTATGGGCAAAGGTAACCATCTACCATCAGTTGGACCTGTAGCTCGTTTCGCCATCCTATACTATAAAAAAGTGCCTTTACGATTACTTAGTACGGGAAAAAGTATCACCAAAATCACTAATTTACAACTGAAATAGTACATTATATAAACAAAAACAATTATGATATGTGATTGATATTATTTAAAATTCAAATTGAGCCTGACAATTATGTAATATTTTTTTAATCTATTTTTTTAATTATTTTATTGAAATATTTCAAAATTTCACACATAACCGTGATATGAAACACCCCTATGAGAATAATTTTACGTTCTGCTAAATTTTTTAAACGTTAAAATTACACAATAAGGTATAATCTAATCTTTTACGAAAGCGTTTGAGACATCGTCGTGTCTCAGCGCGAAATTAAGCGAGTGTTGTGCATCTGCGCTTAATTGTGCCACGCGTGCGGTAGCCGTTTGGCACTTCCACCTTGTTTTCTATTCCGTGAGATACCAACGAAACTCTTAGGATACAGAAAAAAATATTTTTCTTGATCGATTTAGAAAAAGAAAGGACAGCCCGACACTCCTCACCAAGGTATAATAATATGCTCTTATTATTTCAATGAATCTTTCAGTATTGATTGAAATAGTTCAGGGTGAATTGAAAAAATCTGGAATGTCCTTAAATAAAACTAATGAAAATATTATTAAATTATTATTTTAATTTACAAATAAAATAAAATTTATATTTTTCTTAAAAAGTTCGAGTGCCGCCAACTTTACTATTCAAGAGTCAGTGTAACATTTTTAACGTATTTTGACATTATTTGTACGTTTTTTAACATCGCTATCACATGACTCAAGCTATATTTTACCATAAACTTATTATACTAGTGTAAAGTTTAATAAGTTTCTGTATTTTACGAACTATATTAAAGACGCAGTCAACTGAATAATAAAGATTGTGAAACTACACTGGGAACATAGAATTAATAAGTACTTAGAGTACTTAATAATTCCATGACTGGCAATAGTTTTACATTTGTAAATTTTTCCCGAACATTTCTTAGTGACGTCATGTAGGAACTTTTTATCTTCTTTCTAAAGCTACTTGGTAACCGTCGACGGCCTTCATCATAATATCAAGTTTGACCCTAATGTAAGGCGCAGGGCCATCTCGATCTTCTACTATTTTATACTGTCGCAATATTGTTGCCAACGACGTCTTGATTGACATCAACGCGAACTGGTAACCTGTGGGGAATTAACTCGAATTAAAACATGTTTTTCATGTGTTTTCAGGTAACCAACATAGCCCGAAAAATGGCCACACTTAAGTGGCAGTGGGCGGGACACATTACTCGCAGAACGGGTTGTCGATGGGACCGTAAAATTCTAGAGAGGCGACCGCGTACTGGAAGGCGCAGCGTGGGTAGGCCCCCCACAAGGAAGACCGACGACCTGGTGAAAGTCGCGGGAATCCCCTGGATGCGAAAATCGCAGGACCGGTCATTGTGGCGATGCTTGGGGGAGGCCTATGTCCAGCAGTGGACGTCTTTCGGCTGAAATGATGATGATGAAAACATGTTTTTAGGGCCAGTGCGTAGAACTAGGGGGAACGATTGAGCGGAGGTGTGAAGGTTGAATGAAGGTATAGGCAGGCATACGAACTGCAGTGGTGGTGATACAGTTGAATAGAGAAGATAACGGAAACAATAAAATAAGGTGTGTGAAATTCTACATAGATAGATAGGTTAGGGTGGAGTGAAAAACCACTTTTTTAAATTTTGTTTTTCCTGTATTATCAATTATTGATCTATAGCCTAAGAAGCACTAGTGCAAAATATCAGCCTGCTAAGTCAACATCTCGAGGTGGCGCACTAGACTTGAAGGTTTAAAAATAAAATAAAAATATGAGCTGCAAAAAAATATTAGTTTGATGAGCTAAACAATTGTTTATCAATAATTTTATGAAATATTACTAAAATCAGAAACATACAGCAAAAAACGCATTCTAGGTTAGGTTTAGTGTCTCTTATCAGAGACCTCCTACATAAGAACGTCCTTGTTGGCGAAAATAATGGGATTCGGTTTCAAAAAGTGGCAAGTTTTTTCCGGCTTTTATTCTGGTTCTTATGAGACCATCTCTTGCTTCTGGCCCACCAGCAGATAACGAAGGCTCTGTTATAAGCTTGAAACTCCTCTAATGCTTGAGCATGGCAAACGAAACTCTCAAAGTACAGCAAATTGACTCTTAAGAACTTAAGTTAGCTAAACTGACTCACTAAACTACCTCGCGAGCTGGCCTTGTGTCTTCAAGTTTTTAAGAATGTAAGTAATATAATTATTTTAAATACTACTGTTTTTCGCAAAATCTCTTGCATTTTAGCTCAACTATAACGAAAAGCAAGGAAAATATATCCAATTACCAGTAAACCTATATATGTACATCTAGAGCAGCCATTCCCAAAGTGGACGATAACACCCCCTTGTGGCCGCTGTAGGCCTAAAGGAAGGCGGTAAGAGACCCAGAAAAAAAATGGGGGCGTTGTGTAAAGGCTTGGGGGGCGATTTGTAATTTCATCTAGCTAGGAGGACTCTTAGACACCGACTGAACTCTCGACTTTCGAGTAGACAAAATAAGTTTGGGAACCACTGATCTAGAGCCTTCCTATCAAGATATAAAACGAGACAGAAAAACACGCTACATTCATTATTATTGAGAATTTAAAATTTCTTGTTTTTGTTCGACTTAATACTTACCGATACAATTCCTAGGCCCATTACTAAAAGGCATGTAACTGCAAGGGAACGCCAGCTTAAACCTTTCGGGCAGGAACCTGTCGGGGTCGAATTTTTCGGCGTCTGGACCCCAATACTTGGAGTCTCGGTGGACCCCCCATATTGCGCACACCAAGCCTGAACCAGCAGGCAAAACGCGACCGGACGCTGTAGGTAATATAAATATCGTAGATGTAATTTTTTGTTTACAAACTATTTTTAATTTATTTATTTGTGTAAAAAAGTTAAAAGACTAACAGAATTGTAGTGTTAAATCAATCAAGACATCTCTCCTCTACACAAATAGTTTACTTTTGACCATTCGGTAACTCTATCAAAAATATTAGGATGACATGAAATGAAATATTAGCTCCATAATATGTACTTAAAATCACTTACGTAGAGTAATATCTTCTAAGACTTTCCTAATAATAAACGGTACGGGCGGAAACAGTCTCAGAGACTCCTTAACTACTCGCTCCAGGTACTTCAACTTGGTTAAATCTTCCTTTACCAACAGCCGGTCATCTCCGAATACTTCGCATAGCCTGTTAAATAATAACTCGATCAAATTTATTTAAATTACATAATTAATTGGACTCATATAATAATAATAATATATGAGTCTTTATTTGCATTGCTGTAAGTTTGTTGTTTTATCTACATGCGGCATGCGGTGCTCTTCTTTAAGTTATGGGGCACTTAGATTAAGTTTGAAATGTGTTCTTAGTCATGATCAGTGTACTCATTGTTGGAGAGCCAAATAAATAAATAAATATATAATTATAATAATAAACAAGTTCATGTTCAAGTTGTAGTTAGCGTAGCTGGAAGTGGCTCGAACTTATTGTAGCAAACGCCAGTTTTTAATTAAGTAATGTTGAAGATATCTTTTATTAAATCAAATAAATCAATGAAGCATCTATTTCAGAACTTTACGACTATTCAATTCGTAAATTGTTTTAAAAGTATCACTACAAATTATTCTTAACCAACTCTCTTCTTTTGTCATTCATGACATCTTACACGGAATAAAATTTCAATTCAAAATTGTAGTCCTGTTTAATGTCGTAGAGCTAATTTTCTCGTCGTACACTTTTTAATACCCTACTTAACTTGGGCAGGCTGGTACATACAAGATAGAATCGAGCTCCGTGCGGTGGTCATCGCCGACATCTGATGAGGATACGGCAAAGGAAGAAGAAACATTTAAAAACATCACACTTACCACGACCTAACCTTTTGTGAATTATTTGGATTAGGCTTCCATTCGAACCAGATGCGCCGGAATAGCAGAATTTTAAACTAAATACTACTTTGTTTCTATCACTTACTCTTGATACACCTTCTCCTGAACCTCAGGGTATTTTCCTAGCAGCTGCAGCGTATAGCCGATGGATACAGCCGATGTGTCCGTCCCAGCAATAGTCAGGGTCAGCATTTCTTCTCTTAGTTCCACATTGGTATACCCTTTCTCACCTCCAGACAAGTGGATCAATAGGTCCAGGAATGTTTGGTTCTTGTATGCTCTTAAATCTACAAAGAAAACTTGGTTTTTAATTTTATATCGGTTGCATTTGATTGTAATTAGTATTACAATAAAATTTAAATGCAAATTGGATGTTTAAATCAGTTTAACTTGTTTGTTATTTTAAAAACTAGATGACATCGGCATTTCCTATGTGACTACCTCTGAAAAAATTGTTACCGAAGCAAACTCAATGATCTAACTGTGTAAAATATTATCTTACCAAATTCGTGATCAACCTCTGTTCTAGATTCTTTTTCTAATTTCAATTCTTGTCTCTTCTTTTCGATCACCTGTGAATTAAAAAACTCTTGAGCAAAAATCACATAAAATAATGCTCTAACATCGCTACCTACTTCAGATCAATAGAAAGTTTTTTCCTCCTAGAATCAGAAAGTGTTAACAAATGTGTGCTAAAATTTGCTAATATCGATCACCAGATCCAGCAAAATATCAGCGACTATCTACTATAATGTAACTTAATCTCATATTTATGAAAGATATAATATTTTGCGGAAATTACTGGAGAGCAAGATAGAGTGCAAAAGAAGCAAAGGAAGAAGACTTGACAACATCAAGGGCTGGACCAACATCAATGACGCTGCCAGTCTAAACAAACTGGACAAGATAGAAACGAGTTCCGTGCAGTGGTCGCCGGCATCCGATGAGGATATGGCACAGGAAGAAAAGAAGATCTACTATAACTCTCATTAGAATTATGCGATGACACAGGTTTGACGCAAACAGCAAAATGGGGTTTGAAGTATGTGAATGATGACATTGTAATTAAAAGGTCCATGTTCAAAAATAAACGTATAACGAGCTGATATTTCAATTATTATTCTAATTCTGACTTCGATCAAATATACTATAAATGCATGATCGCCACTCGAAAATCGGCACCATCAAAACTATGCAATAATCAGTCGCGTGCACAGTTTCGCTCTTAGCCGCTTCACGAGCGCGCTAGCGGCGAGAGGTTGCACGTAAAATGTGTAGAAATAAAATATAAAAACTATGTAATACTCCAGATATCTTCATTTTCCGATGCAGCAACGGCTGCCGGGGGACGTAGCGGCGGTGTCCCCCAGCAATGCCCTAAGCCGAGGTCCGAGCCCTTCCCTGGGGGACGCCCTTATGCGGCATTGCAACCGCGAAATTAGTATGTAAGTTAGTAGTAGTTAGAAAATCTTTCCGCCCCCAAAGCCCGGTTAAGCAGAAAGAGCATTCTAGTGCTTCCTGTGAGTAGCCAATTCGAAAAAAAAATAAAAAAACCAGATATCTTTATGTTTGACGACGTCTATTGTCTAGTAGTTCGAGTGTCGAACTGCTGATCACGAGGTCGTGGGTTCGATTCCCACATGACACAAATGTGATGAACATAAGTGTTTGTGTTGGCTTGGGTGTTTCATATGTAGTTAATATAAGTATGTATTTACAAAAAAAAAGTATATAAGTATTATATCCATTATGTAGTACCCATAGTATAAGCTCTGCTTAAAAAAAATTGGGTCATTTTTTAAATTTGCAAACAATGGATTGATTGTCGTACTTGTCGTTGTCGTAAACATAATTACTAGTACATTATATCGCGGAAACGTATTTTGGGTTTGATTTTGTATAAGACCGTGCATCTATAGTATATTTGATCAAAGAATTCTGACAACATAAATTACTATCACCTCGTCAGTAAAGCCTTGCAGCTGTGCCAAGTATTCCTGGTGTTGTTTGTACTGCGGTAAGCACCGGTACAGCCAGTCAGGTTGCAGCCATAAATGGAATATTCTCTCGCAGATCAGGTTCAGTAACCGGCACATGGCATTCAGGAATGGTGAGTCTGGATTCTCTTGTGTGTTTAATTTTACTCCTACTGTTGTTTCTGTCAATTTATTAAAAGATTTTAGGTTTAATATGTCATTAGTATAATATTTGTCAAAGGCGAATGGACACGTCACGTCGTTATCTAATACGTAATATGGGTCCAGCAAAATATGGAGTGGTGGCTCGTGGTTCTAGCTACCTACTTGTCATTGAAATAACTGAAAACCTCTTAAGGGGTCAATGTACTCATCAGTATGGACAACTTTTACTACAGGACCAACCCGAAAACGCGAAAACGAACGAGACCCCTTAAGAGGTTTTCAGTTATTTCAATAACACGTTGTATATCTTTATTCTGTCTGATATAACTTTCTGCCACAAGATTTCTTCCATTGAAAAATTCATTATTATACCTACAATATGTAACAGAATAAACGCAAGTCCTGAAAGTGGTATGTTCAAAATCACGGAGAATCGGTTGGTATGGTTTTTATACCTTGTTACATTTTACCGTTTTGGATACTAATGACAAATAAGTATATTAGTGGATCCCGAGTAGATCCTTGAGGTCCAAGAAGACGAGCGGAATGGGGTTCTGTGTGACAGGCAGTGGCGAAGGGTCCATATAACACGATTCCCACCGGCTTCCCTTTAGGAATTGCTTAAATACAGATCTACGACATCTATATGCTAATTTATTATTCTAAAGTACAAATTAAAAAAGTACAGTGTTTATTTTATTTTATTAAAGTGCGATCTTAGCTATTTTAGGATTTTTAGGTACCTACGGCTTCCCTTCTGAAAATATTCACCCTTCGCCACTGGTGTCAGGTAACCCATAAACTGCATCCTGCTGTCCTGCAGCTATCCAGCTACCAACTGCGGATCTTAATGATGCCCAAAAACCATGTAATTTTCTGATTTAGAAAATAATAAGTATAATATTCTAATTAGGTTGTCTGTACATTACCTTTTATTCGATTAAGCTCACACAAATGTATTACCGAAACAAAAGCAAAACTAGGTTCCTAATTTCTAGACTTTATCAAATTTGATGATTATGTACACGTAATTCCACCCATCAGGAATACATTACAGTCTATAAATAAATCAAAATATCATACAGTCTATAAGTAAATCATAAACATCGCACAAATGAAGTTAAATTGCCCAAATAATAGCCCTGTTTGCGTGTAGAAATAATTATCATGACAAATGGATCTAGACTAAACCATACTTCGTATGATAAACTGCGGTAATTTGAACTATCATCAATCTTAATCACATAGGCGCAAAGTTCAAAGATTTATTTTTCAAATTTAGTAGATAACTAACCAAAGCTATGTATTCGCAATCACTTTTCCTTTTACGGATTTCAATACTAAGTTTTAATGCAAAATCTATGATACTGTTACGAGCTGGGGGTTCGTATATGGATAGAAAGCCAATCAACTGCGTAGAGAACACTTTATTACTGAACAATTACACTGAATCGCTTATTAACACACAAAGTTACTAGTTAAATCGCTCCGAATATCGCTTCGATGTTATCGCTTGTATCGCTTGATCCAAACTGAACTCCAAGTGAACTCCACTGGCGCTTTTTTTTTTTTTTTTTTTTTCGAATGGCCTCTCGCAGGTGCGACCGAAGTCCCATTCCTGCTTAACCGGACTTAGTTGGCGGAGAGTCCCATGTGGGACTCCATTCGCCGAAAGTTTTTTCCCTAAATACTTACAAACTAAATACGCGGTATTAATAATACCGCGCAAGCGGGCGCCCCCCAAGGGGGGGGCTCGAACGTCGCTGGGGCATTGCAGGGGGACCCCACCGTTTCTATGTCCCCCTAGCAGCCGTTGCTGCATCGAATTGGTTACCTCGAAAGTAGCGGACTTTCGGTCTATCGGGTGACGTGCTAAAACGCCGTTAAGCGGCAAGCCTCGCCGGCGAGGCTAAGACCTACCTAAAACCTAAACAGTGGCTACGCAATAGCCTGCTCCTAGGAACTACTCTAGAGCATAGGGCCGGTCTCGCGTGACGAGATTATCTCCGGTTGCTTACACCGTGTTGGCGTCCCCAGGGGGGGAGCTCGGACCTCGACTCAGGGTGCAGCAGGGATCACCGCCACTGATCCCCCCAGCAGCCGGTGCTGCGTCGGCATGTGTTTCTGTTTCTCGAGAGTCGGACTCTCGGATTCTGTGTGTGTGTCGCGTCGGTCCTCGCCGGCGGGGACGGTATTTTGGACGACGGCGTCGGAGTGTGCTTGTGCTTTTATCTGACTCCTGGAGGAGTGTAATAGCGTCATCGGGTTCAATGAGTGTGTGTCTGGGACGTCGGATTTTGCTAATAGCAGAAGGCTGGTAGACGGTGGCCGCCACGACCAAGGGATTGGGGTACTTGGGAGCGGAATCGAAATAGCGTTTAGAGACACGCTTGAAAAACTGCTTGATGGTCGGCAGTTTGAGGTCTAGGTGGAGTTGGACATTGCGTAAGTACCAGGGGGCGCCTACGGCCCTTCGCATAAAACGGTTTTGGACGGTTTGGAGTATGTGAATTCTCACCGGCTTAACGTGTGCGAACACAACGCTAGCATAGGCGAGTATGGGGCGGATACAGGTGGTGTATATCCTTAAATTGAGAGGAGTGGGCAGCTTACTGTGCGCATTGAGTAGGGGGTGGAGACGTCCGAGGACGAAGGCGGCACGGTTTTTCACCTTGCGGATATGCGGTCTGAAAGTCAGTCTACGGTCAAGGATCACTCCAAGGTATTTGGCTTTACTTTGCCATGGGATCTGTTTACCGAACATTGAAACTGGTACGTTCAGTTCTTTGCGGTACTGTGACAGGGGTCTCTTATCGAAGAGGACCGCTGCACTTTTTTCGGGATTGACTTCGATTCTCCATTTCCGGAACCAGTCACCTAGGGTGTTGGCCGCGGATTGGAGGGTACGAGAAATAGCGACATGGGTCTTGCCGGAGTAATAGATTGCCGTGTCGTCGGCGAAAAGGGCAATACGGGCTGCACCGCATTTTGGAATATCGCTGGTGTACAGCGTGAACAGTAGGGGGGAGAGCACGGAGCCTTGTGGCACACCGGCGTGAATGGGATGGGGGGAGGAGAGAGCCCCTTCTATGCGATAGCGAAAGGTACGATTCGATAAGTAGTCTCGGATGATGAGCACGAGACGATGTGGCACATTCATAGTGTACAGCTTATATAATAAGCCGTTGTGCCACACTTTATCGAAAGCCTTTGCCACGTCGAAAAAGAGAGTACCGGTCATTTGACCGCGTACGAAGCCTGCACTGATGTGTTCTACAATGCGGTGCAGTTGATTAACGCAGCAGTGCTTAGTACGAAAGCCAAACTGCTCGTCGGGAAGGAGTTTATTTGAGTCGGCGAAATCTTTGAGTCGCTTATAAATAAGCTTCTCGTAGATTTTACCGAAGACATTGAGGAGACTAATCGGCCGGTAACTACTCGGCTCGGCTTTTGGCTTGCCCGGTTTGGAAATACCGATTACCGTAGCTTGTTTCCAAGCCTGGGGAAAGATGTTGTTTTTAAATGCCGCATTGAAGATGACGGTCATTAGAGCGATTAGGGTGGCAGGGAAACGTTTCAACACCTTATTGGTGATGCCGTCTGCGCCGGGGGCTTTTTTGGGCTTAAGATCCTTGACTATAGAGAGAACTTCGTCAGGGGTGATCGGTGGGAGTCCACTGGCGCTGAGCTGCGCCGTTTATATAGGCCGCGAGTCGTGGTACTAGAAAGTCCTCGAACGTCATCTATCCTTGTCATAAGATAACTCTTTCTCACTTGCACATTCTCGAAATAGAAAGTTCTCGAACCGTGTCGAACCTCATCTATCCTCTATCTCACTCGCTTACTTCTAGAATGGAATGTTCTCGAAGCTTGTCGAATCTCGTCTATCCTTGTCTTATATTAGCGCTATCTCGCTCACTTTCTTCCAGAAGGTTCTTCGGCTTTCCTTGTCTAAGATTTAGCTCTATCTCGCTCACTCCTCAACAATTTTACATGTGGGTGTCAAATGGCCATAAGGGGTTCTGAAAACGCCTGAAAACTGGTTTTCAGGAAATGTCGGCATCGGATTTGTTGGCTCCTGAAACGGCCTGAAAACATGTTTCAGGCGCCTGAAAACGACGGCAACTTATTCAAAATTTCGATTCTTTGGTATGTGATAGAGCCTCCTCTGATACGGACTGAAAATGCATTTCAGCCTGCTGAAAACGTCTCTAAGTCCAGGAAAATCGAGGTTGAAGTATTTCAGTCCACTCTGCTTAATCCTCCGTCGTAACAATACTTAAACCAAATATAAATTGCAAATGTTTTGCAAGATAGATATTAATGTATCCTAAGATTTATTATATTAAACATGTTTAAGTAATCGTATATATTTTAGTAAGAGACTATGTTATTTCCGATTAAAATATGTATTGCTTTAAGTTAAAACTTCTCAAAATTCACTTTTGCAGCAAAGTCCATGGTAAATAAGATGGGTGAAACATCTTATTATACCATGGCAAAGTCAAAGTCAAAAGTTTTTATTTCGAATAACCATTTACATGCACTTTCAAAGTGTAGTATAGTGTGTGTGTGGATCTAGCTGCAAGGTTCCGAAAAGTTGGTTCTATGGAGAGGAGCCGGCAAGAAACTCCATGGATATACTCTTTACAGCATACCTACCTAGTTTCAATGAGAGCTAAATTCAATCTTGAATTTTTAATTCAATTAGGGCCCGGTTGTCCCGGATGGACCATTTAATCTTCAATCGATACTCCGCACATACACACTGGCACCGAACAAAAATCCTGTGGTATCCACCCTTGGGCCCCGGGATAATATTGCATTGATGAACTTACCACACACAGAATCCAGAGTGTAAGAGCTAAGGAACGGCCACATGCTGAACTTTCCTTTACCGGAATGTTGCGTTAATTGCTTGACGAGTCTCTGACTCTGCTCAGCGAATACTTGTACGAAGTTTTCTACTATCTTAGGGCTGAAAGCTGGCACTAGGATCTTGCGTCGTCGTCGCCATATTGGAACTGAATATCAAAAGGAAAATAATATCATAGAATAGTTTAAAATAAGGCCTTTGTCCAGCAGTGGGACAGTACAGGCTAAAAAAAGAAAGTTTAAAATAATATCGCATTTAAACGTTTATTTTCTATACAATCTGGTCTTATATCTTCTAATACATAAATAAAACTCTAATGACTGACTGACAGACAACGTACAGCCTAAACTGAAGAAGCATGAATTTTGCACAGGAGTCCCTTATAATTAACGTAGGTGATCATTATGAAAGGATTTCTGAAAATTCATCCCCTAAGGTAAATGGGGGAGAAAAGTCGAATGGTTCCTGACCGCAATCCCATAAAATCCCAACGGGCACTCTTACAACAATATAAAGTTGCATTTGTTACAATATAGGTACATTAATGTTGCGGAGACTAGAGCCTCTACTATAAAAAGTTCTGCCTCCCGAACTCTACTCATCACAAAATAGAGAAAGTACTATGTACTATTCTATTGTTATCAGTACTTGAAGTACTTCCCATCGCTTAAGTCACCACTGCCTCAAACTATTGAGTGGGACGATACATCAACGACATGCGAGTCATCACCACATAACAAATTTAATATACCCTAGGGGAGGTAATCACTACTTCCTTCTCTGAGTGCTCATTATTGAATGATTGAGAGATTGTCTGTATACTGTTGTTAAGCCAAAGAAAGGTACCAAAATATAAAGAACAGTTGTTTTTGGTTAGCCTGTGGCTTGGAAAAGTGCTGTAAGTATATATCCTTAGAATAATAAGGCTTTAGTATAAGGAGGCGTCACAATAGATCTTTATCAGGTCGTTATTACAAAGGCGCTTTCAAAGACCCTACCTCTTTTCTCAAATCATAGTAATGCTTAGCATTCGTCTACTACACTAGCTATCATAAAATTTGAAGGATAAGGTCATACCTTCTACCAAGCGATGATGGAATGATAACCTGCCCTGCATAGTTACATAAACTAATTTAAGATTCATGGTGCTTCACGAGTTAATGTTCATTTTTAACTCGGTATCGTATAATACCTACGTGCTTATTTGGCTGTCAGTCCAAGGCGTTGCCACT
The DNA here is from genome assembly GCA_949699075.1 of Asteroscopus sphinx. NCBI lineage: Eukaryota > Metazoa > Arthropoda > Insecta > Lepidoptera > Noctuidae > Asteroscopus > Asteroscopus sphinx. The sequence goes on along the minus strand of OX453006.1, from coordinate 11,136,183 downwards.
GCAGGCATGAGAACTGACTAACGAAATCTCGGCATATATAGGTACATAATACAAGACATTTGTAGCTAAATGAGTTTATACTTACGTTACTTTCCATGATCTTAATGTAGGGCAAAAATAAGCGCAAATATCTAGTGTAGATATTTGCGCAAGAATATTTCTTTGGTTTACGGCTAGGTCTAGATTCTATACAAATATTCTTAAGGTGCAGGAATCGAACCTGCGATCTATAGTGAGATGTCAACCGGCAGCCACTACGCAAATCAAGTCGTCAATGATCAATCTAAGCTTATCGCTACTATTTATATTTAAACAGCATTTCACGAGCATATATAGGAATCTCGTCATCATCATCATCATTTCAGCCGAAAGACGTCCACTACTGGACATAAGCCTCCCCCAAGCATCGCCACAACGACCGGTACTGCGCTTTCCGCGGATCCAGCGGATTCCAGCAACCTTCACCAGGTCGTAGGTCCATCTTGTGGGGGGCCTACCTACGCTGCGTCTTCCAGTACGCGGTCGCCACTCCAGAACTTTACTGCCCCATCGGCCATTCGTTCTATAGGTATCTAAAATTACAAATTATGGAAATAAAAATTCCATCGCAAGCATTATTTGATCCCGCGCCATTTTTCCTCCGGTTCAGTACCATGACTACCATGTCAACAGGCAACACCAGTCTCTTATCGTGTAGCATTCATAGGTATAGTCACAGATAATATAATACTATACTAGTAGTATAGTCGAGAAAAGCAAAAATTATACATACCTATGTAGAAACCAGGATCCTAATAGATTCACTTTTACAGTTGTTTCGCTAAACTTTGGCACTAACATCTGCGATTAAGAAGATAGCATGACACATTGCAACATTACTCGCCTTACCTTGTGTGAATATCTTTATATCCTGCTCGACTAGTTACGAAATAGTCTTTTATCATGCGTAGCACTGCTAATATTATTTTCCTTATTGTTGAACCTCCAAATTATTACGGATTCGCTCGCAATTGTTCTAGGTGAGATATTTTTGTACATACGTGACTTGGAGACATATGGACACATTAACATTGATTATGTTACTTTATAGCAATCGAAATTTAGAACATGCTCGAAAAAAACCCATTACGTACTAAAACACTTTCACATAAAATATGTAGCATTTGTTAAGAGAACTAGTGTTGCCCATAAAACAAAAAGACTACATGAAGTACTTCGTTAAATAGGCTCTGGACCAAAACCAACGTTAGAACTATTAACTACAATTTTGAATTTGGTTGCTGGGCACGGGCCTCTTCTAAGTACGAGAAGGTTAAGGCCTTAGTCAACCACGCTGGCCTAGTGCTGGTTAGCGGACTACATAGTACACACACAGCATTAAGAACTGTATGGGGCTCTCTCCGGTGTGCAGGTTTCCTTACGATGTTTTCCATCACAGTTAAAGCAATCATCATCATCATCAACTCAGCCTATCGCAGTCCACTGCTGGACATAGGCCTCTCCTCTCCTCTCTCTCTGCCAGGTGGACCGACGACCTAAAGAGCGTGGCTGGGGGGGACTGGATGCGGAAGGCAGAGGATCGAGCGTTGTGGCGCAACTTGGGAGTTAAAGCAAGTGATAATCAAATTCTGATTTCCGCATTAACGCATGCGGAGCGAAATCTAAATATATTTTCTTCCCACGATTTTTATACTGATTATACTCTTGACTCCATTACGCCCTCGCCTTCGGCTCGGGCTGCAATCCAGCCTCGAGTATAATAGTCAACTTAGCTCACTTGTATCATAATGTACTATTTCATTCTTTCTTTTCTTTCTTACTTATGTATTTCATACAGGGCATTAGAAAATTCGAAGCCTAACAAAGCGGGACTTCGTAGGTGCCTCAGAGAATTGGTTATACCTACAATTCCGTAGGCGATGCTACATTTAGGCTTATTATTATAGTTACAGCACAGATAATATAATACTATACTAATAGTTACAGTAACAAAAACAAACTTATTCATACCTGGTGCAAATATTCCGCCATTCCCTATAAGCTTCCTGATAAATTTGTGTAGATCGTCCTTTTCCATGCAAGTCTTGAGCACAACCTCCAGGTCGACGGGATTTGTTAGAACTGCACAAAAAAGACATTCTAATAAATTATGTTCCTATAACTATTTATTACCTTATGTATTTCTCTATGAATTTATGTAATTTGGGTTTACTAAGGAAATTACTTAATACTATCTACATTCTACACTTAACTTATTTTTCTCTATTTGAGGGTTCGAAGCTGAGATTTTTAACACTGTTTAGGTTATTAGTTGTTTGAGTGCTGGCCAGAAAACCTCCACGTGTGACAGCTGCTTGTCCTTCTGGACACGTCTGGTGGGAACGGCAGTTCTTAGGCCGGTGCATCCTGGGTACGGGCAATAGAATCCTTTCTAGGGATTAACCTTCGGGGGATCTTATTGCCTGTTGCAAATATTCTGGCACGGGAGGGTCCCGATGTGGGCCAGTGGGGAGTTGCTCCAGGTGTCCCTCTGATGCTAGCAGAGGGCACAGTAGAGTAGCAGGGGCGGGCCCGGTGTGCACTCACCCTGCCACTGGGCAGGCAGCGGGGGGACTGTCCTTCCCTGCCCCCGTCGATCTCATAACCCCAGGAGTTCCCGCTGAGTAGTGTTCGCGCCTCTTGGGACCGAGGGTCTTGGCTTCACCGCCCGGACCGCGAGGAAGAAACCCTCTAACAAAATTACAAGAGGAGGGGCCTGCGAGCAGGAGACTCGGGGTTGTCTGCTGCCCGACCAGCAGCTGGCGTAGCTGGCACAGCTGGCGTAGCTGGCACAGTTAGCGTAGCTGGCACAGCTGGTGAAGCTGACACAGTTGGCGTAAAACAAAATCAGGTGGTCGATTTCAGAGTTGGTCCCATGGTAAAAGTTGTTCATAATTATGAGTAAAATGACCTCTTTTCGGGAAAGAAGCAATTAAAATTTCAGCTTGTATAATATTATTATTATATGACTTAACTAAATAATTTAATTACATTTATCATTTGTAATCATGAATTGTATCCCTTATCTCTTCTCATGGGTGTCGTAAAAGGCGACTAAGGGATTCACCAGAGGATGGGCAGCAGCGTTCTCTGAGTATTTAACCAACCAACTGCGATCGCCAACCCGCCTGCCAAGCGTGGCGATTATGGCATATCCCCCCCTTAATTGGGGGAGGCCTATGTCCAGTAGTGGACGTCTTTCGGCTGAAATGATGAATCATGAATTGAGTAATAAGCTTTATTAATCAAATAAATCTTTAATTTATTTTTAAAGGAATTAAAATACAACAACAACACGTATACAACGTGTATTGAAATAACTAAAAACCTCTTCAGGGATACCCAACAATATGAACAACTTTTACTTTGTTGAGACCAGCCTTGAAATCGCGAAAAGAAAAAACAGCTGTTTCCTAAATTTTGACGATTTATATGAACACAAATGTAGGGAGCAGCTGATTTTCTTTCGCGGTTTCAGTATTGGTCCATAACAAAAGTTGTTCATACTGATAAGTACAATGACCCCTTAAAAGGTTTCAGTTATTTTGATAACACATTGTAAATAGAACAATTAAGTACTTACTGAAGAAAAGTCTGTGTCCCAACCAGCACTTCAATAATCCATTATGTTGCATGCTCACATAGCAAAAATGTTGTATTTTCTTCATAATAGCTGAAAAACAGTCGTAATAAAGGTCAACAAAGGTAGTATTATAATCATGTTCTAACACCAATTAGTTATGTTGATTACATTGTACAAATGTACAATCAACAACTTCAAAAAGGTTTTATGAATGAAAACTTACTACTTACGTGGGACACTCAGAAAGTTTTGCGAAACTAAAAAAAATTGTTCTATACGTACATATATTTTTATCAAATCTTTTCAAAGTACTTTCCACCAGCCTCTATACAAAGATTCATGCGCCTAAACCAGTTTTCAAAACACTTTTTCCAGTCCGCCGCAGACACCTCGTTTACAGCCTGCTCGAACGCAGCCAGCGCATCTTCCGGCGACGAAAATTGTATCCCTTTGAGCTGTTTTTTATTTTTGGGAATAAAAAGAAGTCACACGGTGCTAGATCAGGGCTGTAAGGAGGGTGACCCAGGAGTTTGACTGACGTGCTGTCCAGGAAGTCCCTCGTTTTGAGTGCGGTGTGCGCAGGTGCATTGTCGTGGTGGAGCAGTAGCCCGCGGAGCCCTGTGTTTGGTCGCTTGTTGCTTATAACAGAGAAAACTTCTGGCAAACATTTGGTAGTATACCATTCGGCATTAATGCTTCTTTGATCCCGTAAGGGAATTGATACCAAGTGGCCAGTCAAATTAAAAAAGCTAGCGATCAAAATCTTACCCCCGCTTCTAGATCGCTTCACTTTGGTAGGCGTTGGCTCATTTTGAAACACCCAAACAGTCGACTGGCGCTTGGTTTCTGGGTCGTATTGATAAATCCAGGACTCATCACCTGTAACGATGTCGTAAACACGCCGAGACGAGCCTGCTTCAAATTTGTTAAGCATATCACGGCACCATTCCACCCGGGCCTGCTTCTGAGCATCGGTGAGGTTGTGCGGCACCCAGCGTGATACTATCCTCCTCACGCGAAGATGGCTGTGTAGAATCTCGTGAACGCTTCCCGATCCAATCTTCAATATGTGTTGAATCTCCTGATATGTAATTCGCCTATTGTCTTGGATTAAATTTTTCACTGCTAGCACGTTTTCTTCGGTAACAGCCGTCAAAGGGCGACCGCTTCTTTCGTCATCCCCCAAAGTTGGTCGACCGCGCTTGAATTCGTTATACCAACGATACACGGTTGCCTTGGAAGGGCCTTCATCCATGAATGCCATTTGAAGTCTATCGTACGATTCATCCGGTTTCAGGCGACACTTGAAATCGTATAAAATCATAGCTCTAAAATGTTCCCGGCGCAGATCCATATTTCAGTGAGACACAATACTTTGAATTAACTCGCAAAAAATGTGGAGGGAAATTTTGAAATTGGAACTTACTTATTTTTACTTATAAATAATCATATTTTCGAAAAACATTATAACTGGCCAGTCTCCCATATATAAAAACTTTTTTTCGCAATACTTTCTGAGGGGCCTGGTATTTCTTAAATGTTTAATGTTACGGGTAAAGCTAGGAGAACGAGTAAACCTAGTTTTTTCCGGGTAGACTTGGATTAATATCCAAGCTCTTTGAGTAAAGTCAATTCTAATTCGGCATTTGCCTGGATAAACCTAGGTCTACCCAACGCTGACTGGGTGATGTTAGGCGATTTGTAATTCTCTAGTTCGAGGGTTGATTTTGATATGATATGAGAATGAAATCCGACAAGCCTCAACAGAAACGTCGTTAGTAGTGATACCCAATTTTAACCTTAGACGAACTCAATGTTACCTACGTTCTTGTAAATAAATATATCATTCAATCATCATTCATTCTATCATTCATTCATTCGACAAGGCTCATCTTCGAATGAGTACACCCCGACATCGTTTGGTTAGCCATTATCGAAAGACATTTTAGCGAATGCGAAATACTCATTCTCAAAAGACATTTTTGCGAAGCCCATTTCCACAACGCCAAATCATCGAAGAGCTATTTAAGCGATGCAGAGATGGGTCATTTGATCGATGGGCTGTTTCATCGAATAGCCACATATACAGACTTCCATGTCATAGGTCAGTAGCCCACGCCGAATAGAGTGGCAAGAGAATCCACGCACTCGGTCGACTGTGATCAATAAATAAAATAAAGTAGGATTTGCTGTATTGATCGCAGCCGACCGAGCGCGTGCACTCTCTCGCCACTCTACTCGTAAGTCATCACTCATCACCGATACATTTCTTCGAGTGCCACATGTTCGAAGGTCAAACTTTACACATTTTTTTTAAATCGACAAGTTTTATTTTTGAGCCATCCTTCAATCACGATTATGCGTTCAATCAAAATGTGTATTATACTTAGAATTGCGTTATTATTCTAATGTAATTAATCTGATTTAAACATTACTAGTTAGTCATTTTCAACAAAAGATACATAAGCATTTGCACTGAAGGATTAATATCCATAAGTACCATGGGTGTTCCGCCATGTTGGATTTAGAATAACGTCACACAGCTAACCATGCATTTTCATCCAAACTAAACGTGTACATATATAAAATTTCAGCTCAATCTAGGAAAGCATAAAAACTTAGACCGCCATCTTTAGAAGTCCGCCATATTGGATTTAGAGTGATGTTACTTTATTCTTCGAGTTATTCTCAGCAAGTGCTTTCATTTGATATCGATATTGTAGGAGACCATAAAAAACTTAGACAGCCATCGTTAGAAGTCCGCCATATTGCATTTAGAGAGGCGTCACTTTATTTTTGGAGTTATTCTCAGCAAGCACTTTCATTTGATACCCATATTGTAAGAGTGCATTAAAAATAAGTAGTCTCGCCATCTTGGGTTTTCCGCCATGTTGAATTTAGAATGACGTCACACCGCTAACCATAGATTACTATATATACCCGCTAACCATGCATTGTCATCCAAACTAAACGTGTATAGAAAATTTCAGCTCAATCGGTTGAAGATATCTGCTTCAAAATTGAGTTGCAAGATTCCACCCTGACAAACTTACATACATACATACATTGCAAGTTAAATAAAAGCTTGTAAAAACATATTTTGTAGTTAGAAAATAGGTATTTTTAAGTCGTCATTTAGTTAAACATGAGATATTTTTTAAATTGTGAATTTGCACCCAGGTGAACTAAGTGTCCGTGGTCCACCACCCAAGTGAACTGATCAGGTGGTCTACCACGACCTCGGACTGGCCTAAACCGGTGGATTTTAAATTTCGAGGAATTATTCCTTGACTACCGTAGAGGAACGCTATGGAGGGATTTTTTGAAATACCATCCCTAATGGGGTGGTAAAGTTAGTATAAAGTATTAAGGTACGGTAAGGTACTGACGATGTATCCATTCGGACGTCATTTTAATGACTACTTCCAAAAAAGCTCGACTTGTTCTAAAGATAACATACGTTTTCAACATTCACGGACAGATTTTGGAATCACCACGCCTTTCGGTCTGTTGGATGCATCGTCAGTGCCCATCTTTACACGGGAGCGAAGCCACGGACGTCAGCTAGTAAGGTATAAAAAACTAACATCAATTGTTGTGTTATTAAAATAGCATTATCTACTGATAGAGTAATCGTTAAATAAAACAAACTCTGTTCTACTTTAATGTTCACTGCACGTGACATACAAGTTTAATTTCAAATCCACTCACTTTCAGTATTACCGACCATGGTGTGCATAACTCCTAGCACGGGCAGCTCCTCCGGAGGGCCTGGTATAGCCGAGGCCAGCTTATACATATGCCTCCTTTTGTACCAAAATGTCAACGTCCACGCTGAGGAAACCAGGAGCAACAGCCACACTAACATTTTGTCACTTTTATAGGACACTGGATAGTAACAAAACTACGTGTAAGAAGTAAAGAAGTTAATTGATCAGGAGCATGTTATGCGCGCGCGCCTATTCGCGTATCACTGTAAAGAAAAGGCGCGGGGATTTATATCATAGACATTTTCCTACGTCCGGCCGCCGCTGCCCGCACTAGTTTTAGGCAAGCAACGGGGTCGCAAAGTTCATGGTGTTAACATACAACCTTCGGACCACGAGGAAGCGACAATTATTATAACACTTAAAAGTTTTTTATGTGTAATGTCAACGTGTTACAATTATTATAATAAAAGATACCTCCTCGTTTGTAAATTATCATAATTTACGGACATATAATAGGTACCACTTCCATTCCTTTATTTAATTTCCTTCATGCAAATTATGTTATAAAATCTTCGATTTTTGTATCTTCGTCATGAATTCAGCCTGTCGCAGTCCACTGCTAGACACACTCCTCTCCAAAACCGCGACACAACACTCAGTCCTCTGCCTTCCGAATCTAGAACTCCCCAGCTACCTTCTTCAGGTTAGGTTAGGTTCAGGTTGGTTTGGTCCAGCTGAAAACCAGTGCTGTGCATACCTACATGCACAGCAAATACTGAGCTGGATCCCTTGCTACACATATTATGTAGTATACATGTTGTCTACTCTGTAATTTGTCCCGTTACCTTTCATGATTGATCCTGACACGCCTCATTGGATTCATCTACGTTCATTAACTTCGTCATGCATGCTCGTCGGCTTAGAGCTCTTACCCTGGCCTTTTTTGAGAAAGTCCACGTGTTGTGGTACGAGGTCGTGCCCCTCCAACTCTTCCATCTACTGTCGCTTCGTATGCTTGTTTCATCAATCTCCTGTCGTCCACGCTATGCCAAACCTAACATACCTGTGTCAATCTTTAACACTACATCTGCTTTTACTCCACAACACTCCCTTATAACGCTATTCCTCACTTTGTCTCTCAACGGTTACTTTATAGATTTATTCCTAGAATAAACCCGTATCTCAGGCACCAGTGACCCACCTTAACTTGTTCATATTATTACTATAAGGTATAATCATCACCATTCTGATCATTATGACAAGCTTGAGCGAAAACAAAGAAACTTAACAAAATAATAAGCTTAGAGGCTGTAGAGAACACAATCAGAATTTCGTTTAGGAGATCTAAGTTCTGCTGTTAGTTAGTTAGGCTAGTGCCTCAAAGTAATAAGACTTGACGAAGGTAGTTTCATTCAATGTTCCGCTCGAAGTTGAAGCACAAAAACAATCAATGTGTGCCCCACAAGCGGCACGTAAAATGTTCGCCGACACACACATAGGCACGCGTAAGCTGTACTAAACGCGGCCTTTTAAAGCCAACTTGAATTTGCTTCACTCCGCGTGCAATTACTGCGGTTTTAAGCCTAATTATTCTAAGGTTCCAGTACGCGGTCGCCACTCCAGAACTTTACTGCCCCATCGGCCATCTGTTCTGCGAGCACTGTGCCCGCCCACTGCCACTTAAGTTTGGCAATTCTTCGGGCTATGTCGGTTACTTTCGTTCAGCGCAGCGCAGGCGCAGCGTGGGTAGGCCCCCCACAAGGTGGACCGACGACCTGGTGAAGGTCGCGGGAATCCGCTGGATGCGGAAGGCACAGGACCGGTCATTGTGGCGATGCTTGGGGGAGGCCTATGTCCAGCAATGGACGTCTTTCGGCTGAAATGATGATGATGATGATTCTAAGGTTAGCGCTATGTAAATCAAACTTATCAATTACAATTTTACCGAATAGTTCGTAGGTATGTAATACATAGTCACAAAAACTCTAAATAGATCTAAACTTGTCGAATATTATAATTTAGAAAAAAAAAAAAACAACAGCTTGACATCAAATTCCTGGCAAATAGTTAATACCTGGGATGCACGAATGATTAAATAAATACGGTGAAATACAGTCTAATGGATTAATGTTTTTAAACGAAGTTTATAACCTAATAAGGGACGGGGCGAGTAAAAAGGCTGCCTCGTTGGTCTAGTGGTCGCAAGCGCGACTGCTAAGCTTGAGGTCTTGGGTTCAATTCCCGGGTTGGGCAAAAAGTGTTATTGGGATTTTTCTGTCAAGAAAATTCTCAGTATTAGCAGCCCGAAGTCAAGAAGTCGGCGGTGTTACACCCTCGCCCCTCCACTGAGAAGACACCTCAAACAAAATGTTTGTAGCACGTTTTAGAGCTCCTGCACTCTCATTCGCTTAGCCACGCTCGCGCCGCGCGTGCTCCGCGGCCAGCAAGTTGTGCTAAATGTTTTGTTCCTGATGTCTGCTCCAGTACGTATTACCTCAATGCGTCCCTCGGAGAGCACGTAAAGCCGTCGATCCTTCGCCTGATCTCTCTCCGGTCGTGTCGTATTGCCATCCCATCGGATTATGGTAGTGAGGGAATAGAGAGTGCACCTGTGTTTGCGCACACACTTGTGCACTAAAATATGTCGCGCGCAGATGCCTAGTATCCGTTGAGATTGACCGCCGTGCCGTGACCGAAATTTGGCCAGGAAAACATTATAATAATGGAGTAATAACACTTATTCAGCTCGATTCAGCTTTTTTCCATAGAAATAGTACATTACTGTCGAGGCCTGAAATGAAGCAATTTACGGCCGAATAATATTGGAAGTACGAGGCGAAGCCGAGTACTTCCCAAGTTATTTTGAAAGGACGAGGCGCAAGCCGAGTCCTTTTTAACTAAACGAGGCCGTTAATTGCTATTTCGGCCGAGACTTGTATAGTACTTTTCTCTCATTTGCGAGGAAACACAACACAAATTAATTCAACAGTATCTCATTTTCATTCACACCAATTCGCCCGCGCGCGGTTCTTGTTCTATTTTCAAAGTTTTGAAAAAAAAAAATGCTCATTCAGCCTGTATAATGATAAATATTTTGTACCTAAAAACACCTAATTTATGTGTGTACTTAAAAACCTCGGTAGCATAATTTAAAAAATAAAAAGTGTCCTGTTGGATATTACCGGTCTGTTATTTCGTTGCGTACGGAAAAGAGCCGATTGTTGTATTCTTTTTTTTTGAATAATGAACGAATTTCCGAGCAAGTGGGAGAAAACACAATTTTTGTATGGAGATCGTGACACTGAATGGATGCCAAACAAAAATGATGTTTTCTATGGACAAAAGCTGAATCGAGCTGAATAAATGTAGTACTCCCTAAGGGGCGAGCCTGTTGCCACTAACCGGGCCAAATCCAGACTCCGGGATTCTACTGAGCATTTCGTAATGGAAAAACCCAATAACACTTTGCCCGACATATGAATCGAACCCAGTACCCAGTACGCTTACTCAGACAAATAGATACCACCTTTTTTAACCCCTTCCGGGTTGTTTTTTTGATAAACCCATAAACACGCAATTTATATACATGCTGAAATTGTAATCGCTTCTTTCCCGAAAAGGGGTTATTGTACTCATCATTATGAACAACTTTTACTATGGGACCAACCCTGAAACCGCGAAAAAAAAAACAGGTGATCCCTAATTCCCTACATATTTTTGATTTAAGTGAACACAAATGTAGGGACCAACAGATTCTTCTCAGAGCTTCGCAGTGTTCAAGGTTGTCGCGATCGGAACGCATCTCCCGGAAAACAATTTAAAAAAAACTTTTTAACAAAAAAAAACCGACTTCAAAAACCTTAACTAAAAAGTAAAAAATAATCGAAAACCACGAAATGCTGCAAAGCTTTCGAAACGTCAGGGAAACCAATTTAAATAATATACGCGATTTAATCCGGTTAAACTTTGTTTTATTAAAAAATAATCATTGTATGTATTTTAAAATCTTAACATAAACCAACATTTTGAAGGCGGCGCGTGATTGATTGACCCTTTGCGTCGTACGTACATGAAAGTCACGCGCCGCCTTCAACCCGCGGAATACATAACCTCCTCCTTTTTTTGAAGTCGGTTAAAAATTAGTAAATTCCATGTACTTTATATTATTATATTTAACTAGGTATATTATGTACGAAACGTACCTACTTTCACACCGTATCTACCACAGTTTAACCATATGTAAGTATAAGTAGTAACTGATATTTACGTACGTATTATAAATAAATAAATAATAATAAATAAATATCTTTGGGACATTTTTACACAGCACCATCTAGTCCCAAACTAAGCAGAGCTTGTGGTATGGGTACTAGACAATGGATATAATACGTATATACTTTTTTTTGTAAATACATACTTATAATACATAAGCAACACACCCAGACCAACACAAACACTTATGTTCATCACACAAATATTTGTGTCCTGTGGGAATCGAACCCACAACCTCGTTATCAGCAGTCCGACACTCGAACCACTAGACCACAGAGGTCGTCAAATTATGCATTCTGGATCAGATGGTCCTTAGAGCATAACGTCTTTAGTAGCAGGTGCACACGTATATGTAGGTACAGTTGATCGCACGTCAAATCTTGAATTACGATAACCTAAAATAAATAAATCATAAAATTTATTACGTGTTCAAATGAGTCTTATTGACCAAATTATTGCTGAAAAATGTATAGTAAATATAAGCCGTAGTGCAGAATATTCGGAACCATCCAAAATATTTTTTGGGAAAACTACTTTTTGCTGGCAGCCCCATTTTATAGTGGTGTGCGTGTGTAAACGTGTAGTCGCTAGGACACATAACAATTTTTAGCTTCAATTTTGCCAGCGCGTAATGTATGGAATAACCTTCTATGTGTGTTCTTCTTTTTTTGTGTGTGTTTTATTTTAAGGACGTAAATTACTTTTTAATACAACATATAAGCTTTGGAGACACATCCCAACCACATAGTACTGGACCAAGTGCAGTCTGCAGGCGGAGGTAACTCAGCTGTTTTGGTGAGAAAAGCAGAGAACCGACAAGCTTGGTGTTAGGTATTCATCTTTATGAACAGGAAAGAAAACAGTTGTCTTAATATTTAGGAATAAATAAAAAACATAGCTGATTAAGGACAAATGTTTATTAATTTTAACATGCGTTTTATTTTTATAATTTTAAATGCACACTCAAGGTTGAAAGCTTGCTTTCCATGCAGGAGGGTCTGAGTTTGTGTCCGGCCTGCACCTATGATTTTTCTTATTCATGTGCATAACAGAATATGATTATCTTGCTATAGCTGTGAAGGAAAACATCGTGAGGAAACCTGCACACCTGAGAGTGCTCCATACAATTCTCGATGGTGTGGGTAGTCTACCAACCTGCACTAGGCCAGCGCGGTGGACTAAAGTCTTAACCTTCTCTTTCGGAGAAGACGCCAGTGCCCAACAGTAGGACAATAATTGGTTGATCATGTTATGTGTATTGAACTATATTTACGGGACTTGTCGCGCACAATAAAATCAAAACATAACAAACATTTTGACTAACCTCGACGTTTCGGCCAAGTTGCATTGGCCGAGGTCACGAGCATGAGAGTGGTCTGCTCGTACTCGCTCGCACGGAGTATTGATAAATACTCCGTCAATAAATACTTTTAAATTGAACAGATATTTAGTAGGTACGGTCTACCGCACGTCAGTGGTAACAGTTTGACATTGACAGCACCTTTATTTCAAAAGCAGTAAGGGTAATTTTTTTATTTAAGTGTTACCACTGTCATGCAGTCGACTGTACATAAAATAATAATAATTGATATAAACACACTTATGACAATATCTAAGATCTAAGCTAAACTTATTTTATCATTAACTTAACTCGGTCAGTTGTACTTATACTTTAACATAAATACCTTAGCCTAATCAAAACAAGGTTTCTCTGGGTTTCTCCTAGGAGAATTGAAACATGAGAAAACACACAAATCTTCTATTATACATGTAGAAGGCATGTATCGCCTACTTAGCGTCAGTGGCGAACTGCAGAAGTATGATCAAGTACGTGGACACTGAACGTGTGAACTGAAACAGAAAATACGTCAATATCATAATCTGACAACTATACTAATCTAAGTAGGTAATTCAAGAAATAAGTATATAGGTAGGACCATGGTATATTATGATGTTTTACCAGGTACTCTCTTCCCGTGACAGCTAGGTCAAGTGATTGCCTCCGTTCTACGTCATCGGCTGTGGAGCCAATAGCGGGCTGTTATCGTGACACTTGTCAGTTTGATGTGCTGCCACTTTGTGTAAATAAATTACCGAACAAAATGCATTTTTTATTTACTTGCTTCTATAAAGAATCACTTTTGAACTAGTAATTTTATACAGTTTATTTTAATAACTAATTAGATGAATAACACTAGATAACAAATAGGCTAGTTAGGAATTTATTTTATATTCATTATGAACAAAAATCTCCTTAAATATATTGAAGATATTAATCAATGGCAACACTGATCGTGACGTAGCTTAGAGGCATCGCGCTGTCGTTGCGGGAAGAGAATACCTGGTGAAACATCTTATTATACCATGACTAGAACGATATTGGCGATTACATGCAGCTGAGATGAGAATGTTAAAAGGAATGTGTGGTGTAACGAGAATGGCTAGGATAAGAAATTAATTTTGACAATCAACTGAGGTACGAGAAAGCGGGGTACTGCAATCCGATTGGCCCTAAGGCGGCAATTAGCTGTTCACTAACGTGGAAGCTCAGAGCAACAGAATACTACAGATACTACAAGCCGCCGCGTAAAGGTCAGCCTTGACAGCGGTCATACGAGTGAGTATGCGCACTATTTTGAGACAAAACTTTATTTCCAAAATGCCGTAAGGATACAATTGTGCCTCTGTTTTATATGTGTGCGTGCTTTTTGTTGTAATTTATTAACGTGTTTCTTGCTTTTTGTGCGTATAAGTTGAGCTTGCGACACTGACTCCATGCAAACTAGGCGGCTTGCCCGATCTCCTTAAATTCAGCTATCTTTGCATAGAGGAATTTACGGCTCATAACTGGTCGAAACTGATTTGAAGTTATCAAGTGATGAATAGTGGCAACCTACATCGTCAGATTATGTGTTGTCATTGGTCGATTGTTATTAAACGTCTAGACTAGCTGGGTTATTCCCGTTGTCACCCAGTCGTTCGCCCCCACTGCGGGTGAACGGGATTTTTTTTTCCCTTTGTCCCCCAATGTAATTTTTTGGGGGTGAACGGTTACTAAAATTTCCCATTGGCCCCCACTTAAATATTAGGGTTTTTTTTATTAAAGTTATATCAGATTTGGACATGAAAGACATTATATTATTATGAAGACACACATTTAATAAGATCACACTGCTTGTTATGTTATCAATATTTACTAGAGATAGGACAGCATCAACACAGTTCTATTCAATTTTAATTAATGTAAGCAAGTATCTAAAGCTTTGTTTCAATGTACCTGTGCGTCTAAAGTACTACCTGCAACCTATATTGTGTTTTACCCCTTCCTGTGACACAAAAGAGTTAAAAATGCAATGCGAAGTTGAAATTTAAGTGACCTACCTATATATTATAGTATAATCAGAATATTTTAATGGGGGCCAACGGAATAAAAGTTCCCATTGTCCCCACTGGGGGACAGCGGGAATAACCCGACTAGCTTACTTACTCACCTGATGCAATAAAGCGTAATTGAATTCGTAAAGCCCAGACGCAGTAAACATAGGCTTCTGGTGCAGACACTGTATCGAGAACTTCAACGCCTATAAAAACAAATGTCTAAATATAACAGATACATCTAGATATAGGTAGTAATTATTATTACATTGACGTGGCTTGGTTGGAGCAGAAGCTGAGCAAAGGGTTTTCTAAGCTACGGGATAGGATCGCAAGTTTGATTTCCGTACGGAACAAAGAATGGCACATATTTGTAGGAAATAATAGCTTAGTTTAAGTGTAATGAAAACATCCAAGTGATTTTTATACATGTTGTTTTTAACACATTATCGCTAGAGGAGCGAAATCTTAAATTATAAATTTTAGATATTAAAATTCGCTAGTGAGCAGGATTCGAACCTGCTACATTTTGTTCCGTGTGGTGAAGGACGTAAAGAATTGCATCAACCTATATCTTCTCATGCGTGTCGTAAAAGGCGACTAAGGGATTCACCAGAGGATGGGCAGCGTTCTCTGAGTATTTAACCAACCAACTGCGATCGCCAACCCGCCTGCCAAGCGTGGCGATTATGGCATATCCCCCAACATATGCTTGGAGGAGGCCTATGTCCAGTAGTGGAAGTCTTTCGGCTGAAATGATGATGATTATGACTTTTAGGCCAATACGCCAGACGCCAGTCTAAATCCAATTGAGTTGCAACGATAATAAAACTTTTTTATACTATACTAAAATATAAGTTGTAGATAAAAAAAATCTGCCCATTATTGTCGCAATGCATGGGCCTCTTCTCCAAACGAGAAGGTTAAGGCCTTAGTACACCACGCTGGCTTAGTGCCAAATATAAGGTTGGTTTCGTCATAATAGCCTTAGCCTAAACAGACCGGTTGCAAGACAGGCAAAGTGCTTGTGTAATAGCTTTACTTTTTATTTGCAACTTTCACTTGTTTGTCTTTTTGTTGCTATTGTTGTTGTGTATGTGTTTGTCGGTTTTGTGTCCAATAAATGTGTTTCTTTCTTTCTTTCGTACTGTAACTGAAATTGTTGGGAAATAACCCTTTGAGATAAATTGGTCCAATTGGTATACTTTTCCAGCTAGCTTGTATCGTTAACACTTAGTTATTTACATTTTATACGGCATTTTTTTTTTCTACAGCTCATATTAGCAATCTTACCTGATTATTTCGGTAACTTACCTCTTCTGTGACTGATGGACTGAAATCACTATTCATAATTTCGTGTATGATAAAGGACGTATTTTTAGCCTGCAACAGTTATTAGGTAGTTTTTAGTTTTAAATGTAACACTTAATAGATAGATTTACAATAGGCATAAAGGATTTCCCGTATAATAAGTACCAAAAAGATGAAACATCTTTAGTTCTAGGTAGATACCCAGGGCCGGATTAACCGTGTCGGGGCCATGTAATTTTCGGGGGCCCTTTTCAGCTGTTTGAAGATCATCAGCTCTTTTCAAATTGATGAAGGGATCACGGTCGCAAAACTCACGAATCGCAATTACAGATCAGGGGCCTGTAGAAAGTTCAACTAGTTGACTGTTTTTTTTTTTTTTTAAGTAGTAAGTAGTTAGAACCAAATTATTAGTTTGGATAATATCCGCAATTATGATCCGAGAACTCAGTATAAGTGTAAAACGCATCTTACCTCGTACACTGTACGTTCACTAGCATACACTATTAAATATATTATGGCCACTGAATAACCATTTTGCCAAAACACGTAAATAACAAAGAATATGTATCGATGCACATCGTGGAACAAGCCGGCCGCTGTCGCTTCCATGAAGTAAAACATGTACAAAATCATGTAAAATAGGCTTAATAGCATGGTCAACATCAAGACGGTTCCAAACAAATTGTTCGTAGCTTCGATAACTTTGTACAGCATGCCGTAGATCTTAGCACATGCCTTGATTTTCTCGCATATATACCGGTCTTGAAGACCGCTTGCTTTCTGTACGTTAGCCCTCATCGAACCTCGAACGAATAATTTATACTCCCATGATTTATGAGATTTAATCTCTTCAAGCATCTTGTTAATGTATTGAAATCTGCCTTTGACAACTATAAGAAAAAAGCAAAAGTGAGCCGTTGAAACGAGTGCAAGGGCATCAGAGAATATTACTTGATACATCCTCTCTTTTGGTATAGGCACGTCCAAATTGCTCAGTGTTATCCAGATACTAAGTATCCGAATTAAATAGATGATCAGCTGTCCAATCGACAGTTTAAATGCCGCATGAGCGTCTCGGTTATAATCAACTCTCTCGCCCATGCCCTCTAATGCCTTATCCACGTTCACTATTATCTCCATAAAGCGGATGTTGCTGCTCAAACCGAATGGTATCTTCCACATGGCGAATGAAACGTACAGGGTTGAAAATATTCTCTCACAGTCGTCGCCATAACGTTGTACTTTCGTACTGTATATAGTTCGCAGGATAGTCTGATCTTCATCATGAGCTTTGTATGTGCAATAAAAATATAAGGAGTACCAAAACAAGAAAGAAATAAATGCCAATATAGAAAACTTTTTGATGATGCGGTTATCTGGGGTGACATTCAATACAAAAATAGATATTCCCGCTAATTTTCTTACGATTTTTAATAAGTATAACGCTTCCAGAATGTTGTTGTATTTCCGCATTTTCATAGTCTTCTTGAAATACTTGTTTAAAGTTTTCACTCCCATTTTTGTCGACACTGTTAAAATTTCCACTCGAATGATCGAAGGCTTTAGCGAAACCTTCTAAATAATCAACATAAAACACTTTTTCTATTAACTTACGCAAATTGAGTTTTATTACTTATCGCACCTAACTTAATGGGCTACTCAGTTAAGTGTGATGAAAGTGGACAGCAAATAAATTAAACAAATTGTTGGTATTCGCAGTATATCCACCGGATATTTAGTAATTTATTTCTCCGGAACGTTCACATTTACAGTGATAATCTACATTATGAACATCATAGGCTTTATATTGTCATAAACAATAAAGAAAATAGGCATGCTATGTACAAAGGGATATCAAGGTTGACAAACATTATTTTTGGGACTATTTATAAGCACTATACAATTTTACATGATGAAATTACAAGCACATTGGTATACTACTATTACAGTATAGTAGCTTCGCTGCATTCGCGATAATAGAACTATGTAATCGAAATATTTGATAAATAGCTAACTAATAATGTACACAAAAAATAAATTGTGCTCTGTCGTGATCCTTCGAACAAAAATTACATAATATAGGGAATATTGAGAGCTTACTTATCTTATCCTCCGTTCCTATCTTACAATATACCGTTGATCTTCGATAGCCATCTACTCCTTCAGAAGCATTCTAAAACAAATCTTCGTACCTAGCAACTAAACTATCATACAGATTGTGATATAGATACAAATTACAAGACCTTCACTGTATCAACAAATTATTATTAGGCATATGTTATTATTATGGCACAAATATAGGTTTCTTTACGGTAACATTGATGTAAAATATATTTTTTAAATTTGCGTTCCGTATTATAATTGTAAGCTTATTTTCTGGTACATATATTCTTCGTTTTGCAATACTGTAGACATATTAAATATTAATTGTTTTAGTTCAGTTTACAAAACTACTGAACTAATTGAACTGATTTTACCTTATACTGCCTTACCGCGAAATGTAACCAAATTTAACATTTTTTTCTTATTTGTATGATTATGCCAATATTCCATAAAACAGTCAGGAGCAATAAATAATATCTGCCTATCGATGATTTAAAAATCACAAACAATATTTTTCTGGCTTTGGATAGAATTTTATGTATAGAAGAGATGGCCCATCTACCCTTAGGGTCTGCTTCGCCACCTCCTGATATGTTCCGGTTAACTTATCCAGCAGATAATTTCTACAAATCTAATTCTATTTTCGAATTTATCTACCAGTCAGTGCCTATCAGGAGGTGGTGAAACAGGCCCTAAGACATATTTATTCTCGTGGCTCGGGTTAGCTTGACGTTATTGGCGGCATTAAATCCGTCGATAGGCAGATATTATTGCTTCTGACTGTACAAATTATACACACATTGTTTTTGTAAAAGGAGAACATTATCATTTTCAGACACTCTTACATTAAAAATGAATACCAATAATAGAAACTTTTTGAATTTGAGATCAAGACATAAACATTAGTAATGTTAGTGAAAAGGTTATAACCACTCGCGGACCTGCGTAAGTAGACCTGCACTTAAAACAAATGAAAAAAATCAACATAACATAACATAACATCACGCCTGTATTTCCCCGAAGGGGTAGGCAGAGGTGTAATAGTACACCCACATTTCGCCAGTTATGTTATAGTCCCATGTAATAGAGGGCGAGCCTATTGTCATTGACCGGGCACAAATCCAGACTCCAGGCTGCTACTGAGAATTTCCTAATGAAAAAACCCAATAACACTTTGCCCGACCCGGGAATCGAACCCAGGACCTCACGCTCAGCGGTCGCGCTTGCGACCACTAGACCAACGAGGCAG
Source organism: Asteroscopus sphinx (assembly GCA_949699075.1). NCBI lineage: Eukaryota > Metazoa > Arthropoda > Insecta > Lepidoptera > Noctuidae > Asteroscopus > Asteroscopus sphinx. The sequence continues at coordinate 11,116,541 of OX453006.1, read as the reverse complement.
TCTGAAAAAAATCGACCTAACAAAACACAAAAGCTGCCTCGGCCGGCTGAAATCAACTCCCGATTTAATACTTATTTATCATTATTATACATTTTGCACATTTGCGGTAGTTCAAATGCAATCTCTGTACTTGAAACCATACCATTCAGGTATTAACATTCAAACATCTACGAAAATAGATTCTTATAAAACACATTTACACACCATGTTTCAGTAAATCTAGACAAGGTCTCTCGATATTGCTACACATAGACATTGGAAATTGCTGGCAACATTCTTGATAGATTACAAAAATAATATCCATGCCAGCCATGCTTTTAATATAAATAAAATAACTACATTTTATATTGCCACTTTGTAAAATTACAGTGTAACTACCTATCCATACAGTGGTTCATCACCCTTAAACATTTTCACGGGGTCCAACTAGATTAAAACTATATAAAATTTCAAACAGTCGACAGCATTTAAATTTTTTTAAACAAGATGCGGAAGCTTGGTTTTAAAATGTCCCGAGCTGTAAAACGTAGGTGCAGGCCTCGCCTATACAGGGTATTTGGCGCAACGACCGACACAATCTTTTGAGGGATAGGGGGGGTCATAAACTAGAGAACTTTTTAATATAAAACGAATAGTTCAGAATACCTTTTTAGGGTTCTGGAGTCCTACAAGGAACCCTTATAGTTTCGTCATGTCCGTCCGTCTTTCCGTCTGTCCGTCTGTCCGTCTGTCCGTCTGTCCGTCTGTCCGTCTGTCCTAATCCTTTACAGCTTAATAACTTCTACAGCTATAAACATAAGTAAATGAAATTTTGTTAAAAAATAGTTTACATATAGATCTCAATTTTAAAAGAATAAAAAAATAGTTTTTCCGTATTTTAGGGGTGGCGTCCATACATGTGAAATGGGGAAAAAAAAATTTTTTTCGCTGCACCCCCTCGTGTGGGATATCATTGAATAGGTCTACTAAAATGAAGGAAATGTTTGATACACCACTTTTTTATCAGGTATCATCATCATCATCATCATTTCAGCCGAAAGACGTCCACTGCTGGACATAGGCCTCATCAGGTATACCCCCCCCCCTGCCATTTCTATACTATACAATGTAGAAACTTATAATCTTCCACATTGATAGAACTTTATAAAAACTCTCTTTTAAAATTATTTCGAGTATAATGTAATTATAATTTTTTGAGTTATAGAGAGAAAACTGAAAAATACTTAAAACGTCCTAGTTCAAAGGTCATTTACCTTAGAGAAAAATTATCATAGCAAATAATGCTCCTTTAGCTACTTTCTATTTGAAAAAATCACAAAAAGTAACTTTATCGCTAGATGACGCTACTAACAATACGCTCTGAGTCGCGAATGCTGCCGATTATTGCAAAAACTAAAATAGCCATGATTAATATTCGATTTGATTCGTTTGTAATTACACCTACTTAAGGAACCCTATAATACTGAGCATGGCCCGACATGCTCTTGGCCGGTTTTTTTATAATGAATTTGGAAGTTGTAATTTCATTCATTTACAGTTTTGAAACTTCGGAAAGACTTAAGTAATTTTCTAGATACCAAATGTATCAAATAACAATTTATTTGTAATAAAAATAAATTGTGGAATACAAGAGTGATTTCATGTTATTACAAGCAACAACAAAAAAGTTATGACGACATAAAAGTGAAAATTCGGGTAATTAAAAATCAATTCAATTATCTCAACTATCGCGACACTTAGGACATAAGGTCAATGGGTGAAATTAGCAAATAGAAACCCAATCCCCCAAAAAAAAATGTTGTTCTTTGCGCCAAACATCCTGTATACATAATTATCTGCAACTTCTGCAAGTCTCGTATTATTCTCGTGGACTGGTTGTATGGAGTTATACATGTCACCGTAATATTGTGACCGCTGTTAGTTTATAATAAATCCAGCGACAGCATAAACTGTCGACAGATTCTGAACGGGCGATACAGTTCACAATAAAACGCGAATATTTTCGATATTTCCATAATCTAACGTTGTCCAACTGTCAAATTGTGAATTTGGGAGTGACGAAACGAATGTTGTGCTCTGATTAGACCAATCATGGCAAGATTCACTAGTTTGTGTTACCGGTAATGTGAAGTACTATTCCGACATTCTATAGAATATCTGAGCATATAATAGAATTAGATATCATCATCATCATCATCATTTCAGCCGAAAGACGTCCACTGCTGGACGTAATTAGATATAATTATATAAAACTACACAAGCCGGATTCCGAAAAGGCTTTAGCACCGTAGACCACATAAATACGCTGCGGCAGGTTATACAGAAAAGAATATAACTTGCCTTTTTGTTTAGCGTTTGTGGACTACGAGAAATTCTTCGATTCGATCGAGACTTGGGCTGTACCTCAGTCTCTACTACGGTGCCAGATTGACTATCGGTACATCGAAGTGCTGAAGTGTTTGTATGAAAACTATGTCAATCCAATTCTCCGAAACTTTTCACTGCAGCAATAAAAAAAAAAAAAAAAAAAAAATTCTTTATTGTGCCAAAAAATATACATGGAGGATGTCTTCAAGGTTCTGGACTGGAAAGGGCTAGGCATTAACATAAACGGCGAGTACATCACTCACCTTCGGTTTGCCAACGACATAGTAGTTATGGCTGAGACCATAGAGGACCTCAATACAATGCTCGATGACCTCAGTAGAGCTTCCGAAAGAGTGGGTCTTATAATGAACATGGACAATACAAAGATTATGTCGAATTCCCATATAGCACCCATTCCCGTAAACATCGGAAACTACACTCAAAGTTGTTCACGTTTATGTATACCTAGGACAAACTGTCCAGGTAGGTAGGTCCAACTTCGAGAAAGAGGTCAATCGTCGAATCCGACTCGATTGGGAAGCGTTCGGAAAGCTACGCAATATCTTCTCGTCCAAAATACCGCAGTGTCTCAAGACGAAAGTCTTTGACCAGTGTGTTGCCAGTAATTACTTACGGCACTGAAACATGGTCGCTCACAATGGGCCTAATCAGAAGGCTCAGTCACCCAAAGGGCAATGGAGAGGGCGATGCTCGGAGTGTCCCTGCGTGAACGAATCAGAAATGAGGAGATAGATAGATAGATAGATAGAGTATACTTTATTGTTTGCACACCATAAAAATAAAAACAAAGTAGATAAAGATAAGTAAGATAAGTAGTAGATTCGCAGGAGAACGAAAGTAACCGACAACAATCTATCGACAGTTTGCAATCTCGCTAGATTTATTATAAACTGACGGTGCTTACAATTTTCCGGTGACATATAACATATCTAGATACACTGTGTGGTAGGTTAAAAGTATTCGATATCGTAATATTTATTATAAAGTAGCACTTGCCTTTAGACTTGGTATTTTTTTTCTTACACGAAAGTACTGCATATAGCTATAAGAATTAACTTTCTACGAACTGGGATTGTACTAACTATTCTTGCGTAGCAGAATATAAAACTTTAGGTAGGTTTTTAAGTTTTTTTGTTATTCAATTATCTTTTAAACTACGAAAAATCTATTAAAATATCTAGGCTTATAAACATTAATGTCAAATAAGAATATCATATTGGTAATAATAAAATAGCGGTGACTTCATTTTAACTCTAAAATCAGATTAATTAGTATTTGTATTGTATTTAAAAGCGACTAATATTACTCTTCATTGAATTCAATTTTATAAACTGAATTCAAAATATCTTTTAATTATCATTTTGATATGAAAACGTATAATTTTGAAACAATTGTGACAAAAACACGAATAGTGCGTAGTGTTTTTCATAGTAATATACAGAGATAATAAAATTATAGAGATAATCACAAACCGTGCTATTAGGAATCTTTTATTATTATACTTCCTTTAAGCTTGTCTTATTTAAAGCTGCCTTTAAATTCACCTATTCTATAATAGTAACTCTTTAATCTGACATATTCTTTAATTTGAGAGGAAACTTACACTGAGTACAGTCAGCATCAAAAATATCAAGTCAAACGGCCTGTTCAAAATGATCTGAACAACTAACCACCGGTTTCTGGAGTTTTCAATCCATTGTCAAATCTCAATATAAACGATGTGTTGGTCGTAGAGATTTTGGTCGACCAATCACATCAACCAACAGCACTATCGAACAGATTAAACCGCATTTAACAGAACCTTAGAAACCATACATAAAAAAATTCAACTTTATCTCATTGGGATAAAATTATTTTTTAAATGAGTTGGCATGTACTGTGTTTATTCAAAAATATCCCTCGTGTCATTGAGATAATTTTTTTACCCCCAGTTTCTGGAAGGCTGATCAATTTGATCTGTTGTCAAATATAATGTCAGCTTCTGCGGCAAAAATGTTAACAACCAATCACATCGCTTGAACTGAGATTTGACAGCTGATTAGTTAATTTTTGCGTTGATCAATCAGCCTTTCGGAAACTGGGGGTTAGTTGTTCTGATATTTTTGACCAGTCTATTCGTCCCGATATTTTTGGCGCTGCAGCGCTGACTGTATGTAATCATTTCATTAAGTAATATTTGAGACTCTGTACCAACTTATACTATATTTAACTTACGTAAAGAGAAATAAATGCGCATTGTGGTCGTAATTTGGTAATGCATTTTGTAAATCATACTTTAAACATTATTAACTTAACGATAAAGGTAATATTTGTGATGAAACGTTCTATTCGCCTAATAATACCACTAAAATAGTTCATTATGATGTATTAAAATTGATGTAATATAATGGAACTGGTATAACCCTAGTTGCCTGATGATTAATAAATAACGTGACTAAGCTTTTATGTGAAGTGCCTTTTGAATCAGGGTTTTTTTACTATTCTCTTCGACAGTTGAGATGTCATCTTACTACGAGCCATGTGTTCACTGCTCAGCTTTATAAATATTTTTCTCTAATTCATTTTTATTATTTAGTTGCCGTAATATACGTTCTGAGTAAATATCACGATTGATTAATTATTATTTTACAATTTTCTTTACACCGAATAAAGCACACGTCTAACACTGCACTGTCCAGTCAGTAGACAGTGTAATAGTGCATAAATATATTGAGAATAGTGAACACACGGTTCGTAGCTCGGCGCTTCTTGTTTGTAGAGCACCATAATATTAGTTAGCTACATTTTAAGTTTCATCAACATCTTGCAAATGATACAAACGTAATCGTTCACTCTCCCACACTAAACAATATTCGTAATTCATAACTAATAAAAAAACAATCACGCAGCTGCACCAACAACGAATTCTTTCAAAACACATTGCAAATACATTTTCGTAAAGCTCAAGTCTAATATAATTAAAATCACATCTCATTAAATATCTTTGGGTACAACCAAATAAAATTATTAATTTATAGCGTACAAAAATACAAAAAATATACAAGAATGTCAAATATACGTAATTAATTATGGGAAGTCGCGGAGCTTGGATGTATACCATATAGATTAATCTACCCACAGATCGATGAAACTCACAGACTAGACATTGTAATTGAAGGGATATGGTACACAATCGAGTTCCTTTATGATATAATTCGGGCACGTCACACTATCATCAGCTGCCTGGAAAAGTTCGTTTAGATCAGTGAACGTTCCCTAAAAGTCAGTCAGCTTCTCTGAAGCGACATTGTTGTTACAGTAGCTGAGATTCATAGGTCACAGAAGATCTTGAACGTGAGATGTGTCGAGGTTGGTGATGAGAGTCTTGAGAAAGGTCATCTCCCTGCGCGCGTTCTCGAGTATGACGCGCGGGTCCTGCGAGGTGCAGCGCAGGCAGTTGGGCGCGAACACCATCGCAAGGTTCGCGGAATCCATTTTGGTTTGACTTACCACTTCCGGCGCGGTGAATTGTTGGAGGAAACTTATGAGATAGGTGAGTACCTGAAAATAATTAGACATAATTGTATTATTTTAACTAATTTTACAGTCTTGAGCAGGCCGCACATCGGTACAAATTTGTTGCGCCACAATCACTACACCACATTTTAACTTATCCATTGCTATGCTAGCCCAGTTTGCGCGTATCGAGAAAATAAACGGTTAGACAGACGTAAATGTGGCGAGCATGTTGCATGTGTCTCTAGTGTACGGCCTGCTTTACAAAATATTGAATCTTAAATTATATAAAGGTGCAGGCACACAGCGGGCGGGACGGAACTGAGGCGGAGCGTAGACCGAACGAGGACGGGGCGTGCATGTCACACTGCGGGCCCATCGCACGCGGGACTGAACGGCAGCGGAATGACAGCTCCAGAAGAAAACGTTCCGCTGTATGTGTGACTACTATTATGCATTCCCATATAATACAACTCCAGCGTATCGGTCGCGCACCGCCCGGCGTTCTTTCGCTGTCTCACGCTGATGGGTTTCCGCTGTGCTCCAACAAGATACCGGTCTACCTAAGAACAATAGCTCGTTGAATGGGGCAACTTATTATTGTAGTGTGTATTGACTATAAGCAACGATGCTTGTGTGCTCGTAACACTAGTGGTGTCAACTGCTAATCTTTTACCCAATGAATGGGAAAATTTACCCCCTGTCGCGGGTGGTAGGAGAACGTACGTATTCCCACACCCCCGGCTAAAGGTGGTTGGAGGAACACCGTTCATCCATGAGGATTTTCCCACGAAAAAAAAAACTTTGGTAGGCTTATTTATTACGTCATTTTAACAATATACGCATTGAATATAGCACCTCCTAAAATAATAATTAGGATATGATAACTTCTCAATTAAAATATTTAATGACAGAAAAATACATATCTCAACAATGAGGAAGCTGATTTTGATGTCCGTAGTAACCAGTGTTGCCAGCTCGGAGTTTTTATAGCTAGATTTGGCTATAAATCAACATCATCAGCTACAAAAAAATTGATTTAACTATTTAGCCATTTTTTTTCTACAATTATAGCTTTTTTAATACCTACTTAGATGTTACTAAGAGAAATAAAAGAGATGGGCAGATTTTCGGCAGATAATGGAAGAGAATTCTGAATTAAGTGGTTAGGGAACTTAAAGATTGCCTGATCTGTGGCCTGATTCCCAAACGTTCGAAAAGTTTCCGTTTCCGAAGTGAAATTTGACCGGCAAATAAAACAAAACGACCACTTCCTGCGACCATTAACGCTGCAAAGCATTCGAAACGTCAGGAAAACCAATTTTAATAATAATACACGATGTAATTCGGTTAAACTTGTTTTGAGAACTGAACGGATTCGGAAACGCAACGCGAAATTCATGGAAACTCTCCCATGAGCCATTTGTTGTCGGAAAGCACACGATGTAAAATTAAAGAACTATGAGTATATTCCGTATCCGTTTGGTTCTTAAATCGTTTTGTTTCTTAATAAAACAAGTTTAACCGAATAAAAAAAAAAATACTCGCTGAATACATCATTTATCGAAAATTCTTTTTAAAAATTGAAGTAACAGAGTAAATAGTTTCTGATTAAACTATAGTACCTGTTACTATAGTTTAATCAGAAACTATTTACTCTGTAAACTATACCACAGAGTACATTTGTATATTACACTTCGCTGTAGTTAAAGATAGAAAAAATGCCAAAGGTGGCCGTTTTTCGCACTTTTTATTTTTCGAAGCGACTGCCATCAGACCCACAAAACCCAGTAACTGGGTAATACCGACATTCGAAGGTTAGACCAGTTATCAGACTTTTAAGATTCTGACTACCCGTAACGACTGCCATAGATGTTCGTATGGCAATCGGGACCGACAGCTTAACGTGCTCTCCGTGGCACGGAGGGGTCTCGATGTGCAACGAAATGGTCACCCATCCACGGACTGACCGCGACAAGTGTAGACCTTGCAGATCATACAATCCGCTCAGTTGCTACTTAGCCACGAGCCCCTCTTAAATTTTTTTTTTCTTTGACAACCATTTGTTTCGAGTGTCGGACTGCTGATAACGAGGTCGCGGGTTCGATTCCCACAGGACACAAATATTTGTGTGATGAACATAGGTGTTTGTGTTGGTCTGGGTGTTGCTTATGTATTATAAAAATGTATTTACAAAAAAAAAGTATATAAGTATTATATCCATTGTCTAGTACCCATAGCACAAGCTCTGCTTAGTTTGGGACTAGATAGATGGTGCTGTGTAAAAATGTCCCAAAGATATTTATTTATTTATATTTAACGAAAGAAAGTAACCGACAAAGCCCGAAGAATTGCCAAACTTAAGTGGCAGTGGGCGGGGCACATTGCTCGCAGAACGGATGGCCGATGGGGCAGTAAAGTTCTGGAGTGGCGACCGCGTACTGGAAGGCGCAGCGTGGGTAGGCCCCCCACAAGGTGGACCGACGACCTGGTGAAGGTCGCGGGAATCCACTGGATGCGGAAGGCACAGGACCGGTCTTTGTGGCGATGTATGTCCAGCAGTGGACGTCTTTCGGCTGAAATGATGATGATGATGATATTTATTTTATTTTATTCGTACTAACCAGTCTATTAATCGGCGGTAACCGGTGAAACGCGCGTGTACACGCCGCGAAGTCAGTGCCGGCCGCGACGCAGGCCGCGTACAGCGCGTCCGGGATCAGCGGCTCGTACAGCTCGCGGTACCACAGCTTCAGCAGGCTCGCCGGCGCGTGCGCGTCTTTACGGAAACATAGAACAACGTTTACAAATACAGGTAGAAAAGTTCTTCGATGGCGGAAAAGAGCGGCCTAAATTGACGTAGATAGAGATAGAGTATAGAAGTTTTTAAACTTTCGCGAATTTCACTCATATCTAAGTTTACGGGACTTGTCGCGCACAATTAAATCAAAATATAACAAACATTTTGACTAACCTCGACGTTTCAGTCAAGTTGCATTGGCCGTGGTCACGAGCAGACTGTTTGTTATATTTTGATTTAATTGTGCGCGACAAGTCCCGTAAACTTAGTTCAATATGAGATAGAGTATACTTTTATAGAACTTTTGTTGGGACGTGGATAGGTTCTATGATTAAAGTAAATGTCCATTCAATAATAAAGAAGTTAACTATTACTAAACACAATTTGTACACAATAAAATTAAGAATATACAAATATAATATGAGCGACGCGTATGACGCGATCAGTGGCTAGTGACCGACTGTATGACACGTGTGCAGTGTGCGACTCTCTGAGCGTGACTCGTCCCGTGAACTGAACGACAGATATTTTAGGCTGCAGACGTGTGACGTCGCAACCGCTTGACTGTGCATGTGTGTGGGTTACATACAAACCACTACACTTTGTTTGCACACGATAAAAATAAAACTAAAGTTGTTACAAACATGAGCACAGTACTAACAATTGGCGGTCTTATCGCTAAAAGCAATTTCTTATAGACAACCATTGGATGGACTTGAAATGTATAAGAAAACGTACCTATGAAAATCAATAGTTTTCGGAAAATATGAGACTTTTGATATTTTCAAAAATGTCTGCACAGCCCAGTAAGCCTCTGGACGCCGATTAGCCGGGAGCCGGTGAAATTACAATCACATGAGACATTCCATCTTCATGTCTCAGTTTGGCAAACCGACTTGCGGTACCATTTAGGCAGCAACCTAGGTGTTATTGCAGTTGTTATGAGCAAAGACGTAGTATATTATCTGTGGCAAAGGTAACCGCTTAACATCAGATGGGCCTTTAGCTCGTCTTGCCATCCTATACTATAAAAAAATAGATATAATACCGCCGGTCACAAAGCATATGCAGTGTCACTGTATATCATACGCCCCGCCGCCAATCGGTACATCACTCCGTCAGCAAGCGGCACTAATCATACCACCGAACTTTTGAGCCGACCAATCATGACGCGCCGTCTGCCCCTTGTTCCCCGCCAACATTTTACGACTGTGTTCTCATGCACAGCTTTGTTTAAATATGCGGCGTCTTGAGGCTTACTGGTCTGTCTTTTTAACCAGAAAAATCACTTGGTATGGATACCAAAGAATTACTTATATAGTAACTCCTAAACTCTTTATACAGTCATAAGCAGAAAGTCTGTAATAATTTTTTTTGGGGGATAGCGGACACTCATGACTCGAACGGAATCTCTTATCCAAAATCATTCTGGGAATTTCAGGAAGAAGTAACAAACAACAAAAAAAACAATCAAACAAACTTGCCTTCACATTTATAATACTTATGTGGATGTATTCATTTCATTAACATCAAAACACTAACCAGTCAAAGTGGAAGCATCTGGCAGTTCCCAGTTATCGATCTTGGCCTTCAACGCATTAACTTCATCGACATCAGCGGACACACGGAATATGCCCTCCGTCTCCCGTCCGTTGAGAGCCAGTACTTGCTGAGATAAGGCCACTTGCACCCACGGTAGCTGTCGGTTTGGGAACCTCTCCTTTTGTAAGGTCATCACCTCTGATAGCGTGTTGCCGAACATCGATTGGCGGAAGATTTGTATCTGTGGGAGAAAATATATGGTTTAACATGTTTTGTGTGTGTAGGTACTGTGTATTATTAATTTTGCCAACCTTTTTACGCGGAATCTTAGTTTTTGGGATATGAGTAAAAAACAAGATTTAAAAAATGAATGAGTTTAAATTGGATACCAGTGATAATCCAGCACTAACCCCTATAGAGACGTGATCGCATATAATTTGTTTGAAATAAATCCCGTTAATTTTCGACTACACATGACGCACTCCTACTGGCTCGGCAATGCAACACGCGGGCTTGGCAATCGTGGCATTACGTGAGCCAATGGACCCATGTGCACTCCTATCGGCCAATTTCCTATTTATCTGTACAAATCAATAGAACAGTTTCGGAATTGGACAACCCGTAATTTATCTCTATAAGTTTTAATCTTCGATGCCAGTGATTCAACCTTAGCTACAGTTGGAACAAACATTCAAGGGTCACGTCATTCTTGTCCAAAGTACAGTCGAGGAATGAAAAGGTTCGTCACATTAAGTTCTATTTTTGCTTGTACTGGCAGATAGCAATAATGGCAATTCTACGTACACTCACCTAATTATCTCTCGTTCGGAGTTTGAAAAGGTAACATGTACTCGCGACACGTTTAAAGGAATCAATTTGAAAATTGACGATCCTTTTCGTTCCTTGACTGTACATGCTATATTTCTTTCTGGAAAATACATAAACCAAATTAAAGTGATTCCACTCACCCTAGCCTGATCGATGTCATCAGTGGTAGGTTTCCTTGGTTGCCGCTTGCCCCCAAAGCCGATCCTTTCTAACCGCTTGCACGCCACGCCCGCGTAGTGAGATACTTGCACGTGAATTGGCCACTTGCCCACCTTGAAAATCATGCACTTATTAAGTTTGTGAAGGATGATAGATGACAGGGAATTAACAATCTACCAGATAACTTACTAAACAATAGCTGGGAAGAAGAAACATACAATGAGTGAACGCAACTGGGTGCAGAACTTGACAACTAGTAGGATCAGCTACATGAGTACGAATTATTAATCAATTTATATCATAGAGCCCAATATTTTTTTCTAATATATCGTAATGTTAGTCATTAAAGCATTCTCTACTCTTTAATAATTAAAAAAATATATGTAACTAGTCTTGTGGCGCAACTTGGGAGAGGCTTATGTCGAACAGTGGACTGCGATAGGCTGAGTTGAATATAACTAGTAAAATTTCATTCATAAATCACGTTTAAAGCTTTAGATAGTGTTAACCTAATTTCGTTGCTGTATAGGGGGTATAAGGGCGATGAGATGAGATGAGAGCAAATCCATATAGCGTATCGCTGTTACAAACTGGACAAAGACCTCTCCCAAAATGATAGAAATGTTTCTTAGAGTGGAGTCAAACACACGCTACTAAGCACGTGCTTCGGCTAAGCAATATCTCTGACACTGTCGCGTAATTGTCAAACTACAAGTGCAAGACAGAGACGGGAACATGTGCTTTGCCAAATCATGTTATCTTGGCGTGACTAGGTCACCAAAGTCCTTACCTCAGGAAAAGCATCAGCGAACGCGGGGTCTCTATGCCTATTGACATAGTTGGTGAGTGCTGGCTGGAAGGCAGACGACGGCGGCACGAATGCTAGACACACGGCTAATAGCTCCCAGCCTCGTAGTAAGGAGTCTCGAAGTGGATTCTCTGTAGTTTGTCTGCATAGCTGCACGTATAGTTCGTCTCGAAGTCTGGAAATAAAAAAGGTTATTGTTTTTAACGGTCTTTGACTTCATACTTTGTTGGAGATCTAACAAACAGGGACAGGCCCTCGAAAATGCTGGGCTCAATAGCACCAGCCAGATAGACATCATGTGATCCTATTTTTATCACAGCAGACAGACGAGTGAGTGATCGCAAAGCCAGCCTGCTCACACTGAATATGCCTGTCACCGAAGCTGAAGCCAAGTCGATAGTATAAGCAAAGCTTCTTCAATAAAAAGTTAGGTGCATCACATGCTAGAGACTGGCCAAGCTAACCCTGCACAGGAATTATAGCAACACTGCAAACAATAACTATCAAAATCTTTGCAATGCTCTTATTATGCCAAACTGCTAATGCAGAGTTAGTTTTGTCAGTCTATGCAAGCCAGTACAGACTAGGCAAATATAACTCAGCATTGGAATAATAAGAACACTGTAGATATTTTGTTAGTTATCATTTGCGTGTTGTCAGAATTCCTATAGAGAGTAAGCTTGGCCAGACTCAATGTCGTTAATGTTTGGAAAACTCAGATGGTGAGTGCCTCCACAATTGAATCCTCCATAAAAAGGATCTAGGACCTAAGCCTAAGCTTTATTTGGTGTATCTACACTGATGTACTTACTTCTCGTTAGCGAAGGTGGCGTGCAGAATGTCTTGCGCGACGGAATTGAGTGTCATACCGGGCCTCGCCTTACGGTCGCCCATGTATATCTGGACCAATCGGAACAGGTCGATGGCTGCCTTCTTGTGAGCCTTGTCCCAATCGGCCCCCACCATTGGTGCACTGATTGATGATGATGTCCACGAGAGTAGGTCGCGGACAGACGCCTGGAAGGAAAGTTGGATTGGTAGACTTCAGAAAATTATAACATAAATAAATGGGGTGTTTGCTCGACTGTCTAGTAGATCGAGTGTCCAGTGCACCTTTGTTTATACAGAATTCAGTAAGATATATAACGAACCCATTCGCAACGTCGACATATCAATCATGTGAATGAACGATGCGTATGTTCAGTGTGCTGCCGTCAGCCGTTGTGACAAACGTCGCAAAGCAAGTCGAAGAGTACGTCCTCGAAAGCCGCAAAGCGAGTCAAAGAGTACGTAAATTTAAGGGTGGCCCAGTTTACTTTATTAACACACCAAAAATCACAAGGTACATTTCTTGCAATTAACGAACGTGGTTGGCCCTTGGTTGTGGTTAGACGTGTACATGCACGGTGTGAGTGTGCGTGCCTGACAGAGTACACACGCACACATTGACACGTCTTTACCACAAGACGTATTTACAGACGTGTCAATGTGCGTTGCCAAGGGCCGGCCGAGCTCATTGATTGCAAGAACTGAATGAGCTGAATATTTTTAAGAACCACAGACCAGTAAGCCTAGACGCCGCATATACAAAGTTTTGTATGATAACACGAGTGAAAATGTTTACGGGGGACACAACGACCATACAGCCCATTGACGCCTCATAAAAGGCAACCGATGTCTGCAACACATCTATGAAATTTCACTAATGTAGGTCGCCACCATTCGCCGCTTGAAATCTTCAAATCAGTTTCGACCACTTACATGAGCCGTCAAAACTGCCGCGTTAGTGATTAGCCAATAGCCGCCTTGGTAGAGCCAATCCGATTGCAGTACCCCACCTCGGCTAGTAGCAGAATTTATAGTACGCATTATATTCAACATTAGGCGTTTATTGGACTGTATGGTCGTTGGGGGGACATTGTGATTGGTCAGCTCAAAAATTTGGTACTGTGACTGGTGCCGCTCGCTGACGGAGTGACGTTCCGATTGGTGGCAGCGCGAATGTTATGCAGTGCAGTAGCATATGCTTAATGACCGGGGAAGAAGGGAAGGAGGTAAGGAAGGTAAGTGTCAAGAACTAACCTTTCTCCGAAAGATGCCTTTGTTAAAGTTGAGGTTATCCTTGGCGAAGATCTCGATGTCCTGCTCGACGGGCGGGCGCGGCGCGTGTGAGCGCACGGGGCTGTACAGCGCGCCCGCGTCCGGCGCCGCGCCCGCGCAGCCCGCACCCCCGCCCAGCGACGACGTCTGCGGATACTCATTCTCAACTCATGTCCAAACACAACAGTGTTCATTCTCTTGCTCACAAGTTAAACTTGTGAATAAGTTAAGAGGCTGACAATGACAACACCTAAAAAATTAGACCTCTGCGGTCAATCGTTTTGTACAGAACTGAAAAAGAGGCAACGAGAGGAGGGACGTCGGGTCAGTATTTTTTTAATAAAAAACTAAAAGCTTATTTGAAAAACAGAAACAACTATGTTTTAGATTATTGTCTTTCTTAAATGTTTTCTGAATTTCATTTATAATATTTGCTAAATAATAGAGATTGCGTCGCTGCGCCTGCCAAGTTCCATTTGTGATTTTTGATAGGTTTTGGGAAACAACAAAAAACATATTATTTTCTAATACAGCTAATAATGCAGTATAAAAACATTTTTTATTATTTGTTTTCTTATTTAATGTATTTTCTTGTTTAGAAAATATGTTTTTTGTTGTTTCCCGAAACCTATCAAAAATCACAAATGGAACTTGGCAGGCGCGACGTTGTTTGCTTTAAAGCATGTTACAAGAAGTTAGTTTACAATTCTTTTCTATCGAGAAAACTTCAAGAAAACATGTTTTGGGCACAATAGAGTTTTATAAAATACGATCAAGATTAACATATATTATTTTCACTGCCACAAACTGAATAGATACAGCTAAAAATGTTTTTTAATGAAGACTATTTGGGGTATTTGGCAGTTGTCAGCGTCTTAAACCAGGTGTGGGTAACGTTTAGAAAGTCGCGGGCCAAACTGTTGAACGTTCATGAAGTATATAAGCTATAGGGCGATGTAAGGGAAAAAAGCGTGTAAAAAACGGTATATTTTTCATGTGCAGCCGCAACAATAAACGCAGGTGGAGCCGTAGCAAACGTGATCACATCTACATTGTTTGAAATAGGAATAACGCACTCCTATGCTCGGGCAATGTCACGCTCACGCCCAACAACTCGTGTTTTTGTTTTAATATTCAACAGAAACTACAAGGCCTGTATTAATAATCCACACAGCATCTAAAAATGTATCAAACAGTACATAAGATATGAACAAAACTCGAAATTTACAGCGATTTATTGCGACCCATTTATTTATATGGTCAAGTCTGCCTAAATTATACATCCTTACATAAAAATAGAAACTAATTTATTTATTAAACAATACAATACAAATAACAATTTATACTCACTCTATGAATACCAGGCGAAGGCTGTCGATCCCGATCAAAGCCAACAAACGTATTATAATACGACACTCCATGGTTCATATACTCGACGTCAACCGGCCTGTGCGCGTACGCATGCGGTAAGTACACGCCGGAACCGTCGTCATCGTCTGGTGTCCGCGCACCGCCATCCGACGACTCGTTGTCCGGCTCGTGACCGGACAACGACCGGGATTCTGAACCGGAACGGGAGTGGGACCTAGATGAGCCCGACTCGCCATCTGAACCGGAACCACCGCCGTAGCGGGCGCGACCTGATGAACGATTATTTTATTCTTAAAAAAGCAAGGTTAGTAGCAGCTAGACGAGTGTAACCGAGGATCTAGATAATTGAAATACTCGTGGCTTAGATAGCCCAGAAAAGTTCCCCAAAACGTCATGAATTTTCTAGTTGTGGCACAGAAAACTTAACGGAAATATCTGTATACTTCGGCTGAGCCAAATCTCCCACTGCCATATATCTTTCTGGGTATTTACGGCAGACTTAGACCGCGACAAATTTTAATATTTCCTAATGTGTCACACTCACTGGACAGTTTAGCCTGTTGTATAATGTAATCCTGCAGCGGCAGCAGGTGTTGCATGCCACGCAGGTCCCAGTTGCAGTATAGTGGGGAGCTGCCGCCTTCATCCTCTTCTTCTTCGCCGTCTATAGGACCGTCTTCGATCTCCACGGGCCTCTTGTGTCCTGCAAATGAAATGGTCGTTGTGTACAAAGGATACAACGCACAATATTCAGCTTCCTTAAACGTTAACCACACTTTTTTTTGTTTATTTTTTGTTACGAGGTTTAAAAAGGCTACAGAGCTCCTGCGGGGTGGGGGGGAGGTTTGTGGGATTTTTACCGCACTAATACCCCTCTGCGGCAGTCTCAAGCACAGTATGGGGCACCCCGGGAATGTATTATGCCAGCGGAACCCTGCCTATGCTACACCTGTAAAGCACATCACAAGGGAGACTTGCTGTCGCCCTGTACGCCTTTCTGATGCACACAACCAGACTCGTCTATTAGATTGAAATGCAAAAGTATTCTTAAAGAATACTCAGCCATTAATGCAAACTCACAAGGTGTTTGTTATGTATAGATATGAAACTATTGGCGTTCAACAGTCGCTCCGAGTCGGGGCCAATACGACACCCCGTATAAAAATATAACCGCTACCGTCACGCACTCATTCCGCATGCGTACTCTGTATGTAGCACCGTATATTTTTTTTAATAAATAAATATTTTTGGGAAATTTTACACACAACGTTTAATTATTATGCCCGCTCAAATGACTAAAATAATAAACTAAAACTTACGTCTTGATTTAGTACGATCCTTGGGCGCCGTAGACCTTTCGAGTCTCTGGTTGTGTTTCTGTACATTTGGCTCCGTTAGAGGCGGCTCCAAATTCACACATTTTAGTTTGTAGTTTACTGTACAAAAAAAAACTTATTAAAAGCACACTAAGATACGATAAGCACTTAAAATAAACAAGTATTTCGACAACACACACTTACCCCAGTTTATAAATTAGGGGCGACAATTTACATTTACGAAATAGCATAAAGAGACCATTTCCATCTGAGATAACCACGCCAATGATAGTAGTAGAAAAGCTGGCGTAGGAAAAGTCTAGTTTGATAATTTTACATACCGGCTGCAATATTGTCTTGTTCGTTGGCCGAGGAGAGCCTCATAAAGTTGTGGTGCGGTTCATGTGGCGGTGTCCGGTGCTTGCTACTGCCCGACGATACTGATGTCTTGCTTGAGGTGTAACGCTCCGGCTCAGCTTGTTGACGTCTGCTAAAACAAAATACATTTGTATTACTGTTGAGTCGATAGTCAGGTAAACAATTCGTGATTCGCAAGAAATCTGCATTGTAACCATATCACCAGTAAAACGAAAAAAAATATTTCAAATGTATGAAAGTAAGACATTGGTAAATTATTTATTTAATACATAATAGTTTTATTAAATTTTCGGAGTTGTAAAATTCTTAAATTTAAGTCCCGCGGTGGGAGCCAGTTAGCGGATGGAGAATTATGACTATGTTTTTTTTTCCGAAATGGCTTCTTAACGCTGTACCATGCAAGTACCTACATCAGACAAACTATTGGTGTATTAATGTTCAGTGTTGAAGGTTACCCAATTAATGTCTTATGCTGGGTGCCAATGAGCGGATGGAGCATTATGACTTGCAGCAGACTTGTCGTTCAAGATGGCTTTTCAAAGCTGTTGCTGGCATGTAAGTACGTCAAACATTTTACTGGTGTGTAAATATTCCATCTAGCATCTGCAAAGCTTACATAAGTCCCGCGCTGGGTGCCAGTTAGCGAACAGAGAATTATTACTTATATTGGTCATCTGGAATTGCTTATCAACGTTTTGTCTCTATTTTATTTAAATACGTACATCAACAGCAACTGGTGTTCAGCTGTATAAATATCAACCTTGCAACCTGCGAAGCACACACATGAAGTCCCGCGCTGGGTGCCAGTTAGCGAATAGAAAATTATTACTGATGTTGGTTTTTAGGAATAGTTTCTAAACGTTTTAACCATCTTTTAAATACATTTAAAAAAGCTACTGCTGTGTACATATTCAGTGTTGCAACTTGCAAGGCTAACCTAGTAAAGTCCTTCGCTGGGTGTCAGTTATGGGATAGAGAATTTTAACTAACAGAACGTTTTTTCAGAAGAGCTCAACGCTATATCCGGCGTGCAAATATATCAATTATATTCTTCTGGTGGATAAATTAAACAAAGATTTTTGATTAATTTAACAAAGTTAAATTATTGTTGCAAATAGCAAGGCTTACCTAGTAAAGTCCCTCGCTGGCTGCCAGTTAGCAGAAGCAACGTTGTGACGTAGATCGAGGCTAGTCTGTCTAAAAGGTTTGTCGACGCTGTACACTGCCTGCTTCTCCGGGTACCTGTCCATACGCTCAAGTTCAGCTAACCTGTCTTTGTCTAAATGCCTGTACATAATTAAAATGTTATTTATTTTCCAAAAATGATACTGTCTGGCGCGACTCAAGTAGTTGTGGCAGAAAGAGCCTGCCCTGCATTGCAAAGATTTTTATTTAGATTATGGACTCTATCATATTTTCGAGTGTGGTTGAGCTGCCGTCTGCTGTAAGTTAACACGCGCTCACCTATCAGAGAAGCGTTCCCTCGCGTGCCTAGACAGCTGATGCGGTCTCTCCAGGCTGTGCATGACGCGCGAGCTGACCGCCGCCGCCGCGTCCGTCGCCAGAGATATGGATGACACTAGCGACGGCCGAGCTGCTGTCGTCTGTTGTAAATAAAAAACAAAATTGATCATTAGATTGTGATTGTAAAACCAATACTCAACAACCATACAGCCCAATAGACGCCTAATGTTGAATATAAAGCGTACAATAAATTCTGCCACTAGCTGAGGCGGGGTAATGCAATTCGATTGGCCCTACCAAGGCGGCTATTGGCTAATCACTAACGCAGCAGTATTGACGGCTCATATAAGTGGTCGAAACTGATTTGAAGATTTAAAGTGGCGAATAATGGCGACCTACATTAGTAAAATTTCATAGATGTGTTGCAGATATCTGTCGCCTGTTAAGAGGCGTCAATTCAATTCAATTCAATTCATTTATTTGTCAGAATATTGTATCAATGGTGTTATAAATATAATATGTGCATAATATTCTGCCGTTTCCGGCGTACAAACATTTTACTTCAATTGCAGACGTACAAGATAAAACAATAAATTTAATCGTTCAAGGAATTTCAAATATTTCGATTATTAAAATATAAACATAGAATTATTAAATAGTACATTAAGTCAAGCAACGAAACAGATGACAATGTCAGAAGTTTAAGTTAAAATTGGAGTAAAATTTTTCATCCAGAAATTCCTTGGTTGAGTAGTAACACTTATCCAAAAGAAATTTAAATAGTTTACACTTAAAAGTTCTAAAATTAAGAGTTTTAAAAACATTGGGTAGTTTGTTATAGATACGGATTGACATACAGAATACATTATTGTCTTTGGGTTGTATGGTCGTTGCCAATACTCCACGAGTCGCACTACCGACAAACCCGCTAAGAATATGTAGATTTCGTCACGGTTTTCACATCGTTCCACGAATCGGTTACTTAAGCATTTTGCCCTGTAGCAGGTTTCGAGATCGCAAAGCGCGAACACAGACGTATCACCACAATCCCACCGTGCACCGGGTGCAAAAATAGTTAGCACGTAAGGTTGTGCATACGAACTAAAATTATATCGTTTGAGATGTTTCACATGATTCACATTTAGTATTTGAATCAAAGACATTTCAATGGGCGCCAGCATTCGCTCAGCGAAACCCCGCATCCATTGTAATCAAAATACAAGAGCTTATTCAAGCTCAGTCTTTAATAGTGTCAATCTTATCTGGGTCAAATGCTCAATCCACCCAATGGTGTCAAGGTTAGTGACAATAGCCAAAACCTTTCGTTAACAATAGGGTCGTGGTCGTTACGTTAATAAACGCAAACGTTCTAATAGTAGCCTAACTGAACCGTGACAAACAAGTCATTTACGCTGTACTAAGAGAGCGACGGGCCCTTTACATGCTCCATTTACTACAAAATAACACGATGATGTCATTAAACTCTGGAAGACACATTCAAGGATAAATTAAAGTGTTCTTTTCATTTTAAATTCGCCTATTGTGGTATTTTTAGATCTTATAACATAACTTCAATTCCGAGTTATAATTAAAGAAGAAAATAGGTCAGGCAAGTGTAAACGAAAAATTCATTGATACCACATCTTGGATTCCATCTCTAAACTACAAAATAGTATTGCAATGATTAGCTTATAGCAACTAGCCTTTAAGTTTGATCCTGTCTCATATTATTTATCTGAAAGTTGTTTGTCTATTTGTTACTTCATCTTAACTAATCTTGATCTTAGATCTTAGATAATCGAAACCTGGGCAAAGAAATTTATCGTAATAACACGCGAGAGAAAAATATAAAATAAAAATCTAACACACCTGCAAGAATGGAGTTGGCTGTGGTTTTTGTAATGGGCTGCTTGGACTTTGCGGCGATGCTGAATCACAGGACGATCCACCAGCCGATTGCTGTTTTAACTGAAAGCATTAGTATCAATCTATACGATCTATACTACCGCTAATACTACATTTATGTTAACTAGCTGCTCTAGTGATTCATTGTCTTTAATATTTAAATGTTTGACATTTCCACAGGGTCAACACCAGTAAAAAAAGTTCCAAAAAAGTCGCTCCGTGTAAAATACTGATATTAAGCCACACCTCGTTAGACTGGAGGCCGGTCCCATAATTCGGAAAATGTGAGGAGGATAAGATAATATAGATACATAATAATTCATCTATTTATGGCACTTACTAGTCACCTTAGGTTATCTGTGCCTTAGGCAAGCAGGTAAACAAAATCTAAACATTGAGTCAACAAACTCAACATCATCGATGATTTGAAAGCCACTAAGCAAACATATAATCAACAAACAAATACGTACCTTTCTTCTAGTCAAGGGAGTACTCTCAACAGATTTGAAATACTTTTCGTGCATCGAATCATCAGACGCGTCTTTTCTAGGTGATATGAAGCTGCCACTACGGTTTAGACCTGAAAGTTTTGTGATTAGAAAATATTTCAAGATATTACTTAGAAATGTTCTAAAATCCTGACAGCGAACTGAAGGTGCAGGGTAGCGAAAGCGATAATTGAAACTCGTGCGCCTCGCTTAAGATTCAATGACGTGATACTTATAATACGGTTTGGTACGCTTTCGGATCGCTGCCTGTGCGCCAAAAGCTTTCTACGCATTAATTACCTGCATGGGGAGACCATTTCTCAGTTTCATGTACTTGTGCTGCACTGCTTCTTTTTCTAAGTTGTGGAGTACATACAGGGGGATTACATACAACTGCACTTAGTTCCTGAAACAATAAACATTCCATATTATGTTGATATGGGAGCCTGTCGAGCGTCGGCGTACTTTTGGCAGTCAGCCCCGCTTTTACGTTGCGGATGGTCTGATATATTTAACATGGCATGAGCTATTCTTATATAGTCATTGCCGATACGACAGAAGAATGTGGAAGAAATTCCTACAATGTTTTGCGTAAATATTTATTCATATTTAAGTTTGTTTTTGTACCTGTTTTCGCCTCTGCTGTGCACTACTGATGCTGCTATCTGAAGACCGACCGGAGTCCGTGTGTCGACATAGCTGCGTGGAACCATCTTCGCTCAACCTCCCGCGCCTGCTATCACCGCTATTCCTGTATTATTTTAAAATAGAATTAGTTCAGTGCCCAGCCCCGGATCTACATTTAATTTGTAAAAGGGGGTGTGCAGAATGCCGATTTGCCGCCCTCTAGGCTAAATTTTAGTACAGAAACTGGGTCCAACATAGTACAGACAGCGAGACTGGATGGAGCGGCAGCCTACCTAGAAATACCTAAAGCCTAAATCTAGGCAAACATCTACGTCCGGCGTATCCTAAGAAGTAAGCTCTGATATGAACTTTGCAGACTGGCAAGATCAGTTATGATGTTTATTTAGCAATAAAGGAGTATGAGTATTGTTACTGGTTATCCGTAAAGTATCTCAAACAGAAAAGCATCATACATAACATAACGTCACGCCTGTATTTCCCCGAAGGGATAGGCAGAGGTGTAATAGTACATCCACATTTCGCCAGTTATGTTATAGTCCCATGTAATAGGGGGCGAGCCTATTGCCATTGACCGGGCACAAATCCAGACTCCGGGCTGCTACTGAGAATTTCCTAATGAAAAAACCCAATATCACTTTGCCCGACGCGGGAATCGAACCCAGGACCCCACGCTCAGCAGTCGCGCTTGCAACCACTAGACCAACGAGGCAGTCATCAAAAGCGTCATACAACATTTCATTATATTTCATAAACAAATTATTACTCTCAATTCACATCCTAGTGGCGATATCACCTTAAACAATGAAAGCATTCACAAAACTTGAAAGAACTAGAATTAAACCACACTACATCGCGAATTGTATTGACACCTAAAGACGCTCCCTCACCGGGATTATTCGCCTGTAATGTAACAGTTCAGATTCGAGCATTTCATCAATGAGTGAGGAGAACCGACCATTACAGTGCGCAACCTGTATTGATACAATTTATAACATTACACACAGTTCCGTGTGGTGCCAGACGTAAAGAATTGCACCACCATATATCTTCTCATGAGTGTCGTAAAAGGAGACTAAGGGATTCCCCAGATGATGGGCAGCAGCGTTCTCTGAGTATTTAATCAACCAACTGCGATCGCCAACCCGCCTGCCAAGAGTGCGATTATGGCATATCCCCCCCACTTGGTGGAGGCCTATGTCCAGCAGTGGACGTCTTTCGGCTGAAATGATGATGATGATAACATTACACTCAATGGGTGTATTCGCATGTAATGTAACAGTAGTAAGTAAGAGCACCCGTGATACATTTCGTAACATGAATGCGCACGACTACAGGCAAATGCTCGTCAGTCATTGAGGCAGTACCAGGCCCCTCAGAAAGTATTGCGAAAAAAAGTTTTTATATATGGGAGACTGGCCAGTTATAATGTTTTTCGAAAATATGATTATTTATAAGTAAAAATAAGTAAGTTCCAATTTCAAAATTTCCCTCCACATTTTTTGCGAGTTAATTCAAAGTATTGTGTCTCACTGAAATATGGATCTGCGCCGGGAACATTTTAGAGCTATGATTTTATACGATTTCAAGTGTCGCCTGAAACCGGATGAATCGTACGATAGACTTCAAATGGCATTCATGGATGAAGGCCCTTCTAAGGCAACCGTGTATCGTTGGTATAACGAATTCAAGCGCGGTCGACCAACTTTGGGGGATGACGAAAGAAGCGGTCGCCCTTTGACGGCTGTTACCGAAGAAAACGTGCTAGCAGTGAAAAATTTAATCCAAGACAATAGGCGAATTACATATCAGGAGATTCAACACATATTGAAGATTGGATCGGGAAGCGTTCACGAGATTCTACACAGCCATCTTCGCGTGAGGAGGATAGTATCACGCTGGGTGCCGCACAACCTCACCGATGCTCAGAAGCAGGCCCGGGTGGAATGGTGCCGTGATATGCTTAACAAATTTGAAGCAGGCTCGTCTCGGCGTGTTTACGACATCGTTACAGGTGATGAGTCCTGGATTTATCAATACGACCCAGAAACCAAGCGCCAGTCGACTGTTTGGGTGTTTCAAAATGAGCCAACGCCTACCAAAGTGAAGCGATCTAGAAGCGGGGGTAAGATTTTGATCGCTAGCTTTTTTAATTTGACTGACCACTTGGTATCAATTCCCTTACGGGATCAAAGAAGCATTAATGCCGAATGGTATACTACCAAATGTTTGCCAGAAGTTTTCTCTGTTATAAGCAACAAGCGACCAAACACAGGGCTCCGCGGGCTACTGCTCCACCACGACAATGCACCTGCGCACACCGCACTCAAAACGAGGGACTTCCTGGACAGCACGCCAGTCAAACTCCTGGGTCACTCTCCTTACAGCCCTGATCTAGCACCGTGTGACTTCTTTTTATTCCCAAAAATAAAAAATCAGCTCAAAGGGATACAATTTTCGTCGCCGGAAGATGCGCTGGCTGCGTTCGAGCAGGCTGTAAACGAGGTGTCTGCGGCGGACTGGAAAAAGTGTTTTGAAAACTGGTTTAGGCGCATGAATCTTTGTATAGAGGCTGGTGGAAAGTACTTTGAAAAGATTTGATAAAAATATATGTACGTATAGAACAATTTTTTTTAGTTTCGCAAAACTTTCTGAGTGTCCCACGTATTGTAACGTAATGCTCAAAATCTAATCTTGAATTGTTACATTACAGGCGAATGCTCGTCAGTCAGTGAGGCAGTATTGTAACGTAATGTTCGAAATCTAATCTTGGATTGCATTACAGGCGAATGCTCCGGTGAGGGAGCGCCTTAAGATATTTGACATAAATAATGACATTACTGACGATACAATAAGAGCTCAACTGCCAGGTAAAAATACACAATAGTTAAACAATGGACGTCGACCTTTAAAAGGAGGTTTGGCACACGAGGGGATATTGAAAATTCTCTATTATTTCTCACCTGTGATGGTAATGAGATCTTCTGGTTCGCACGGGGCTGGTTTGCGTGAGAGTGACGGTTTTTGCATTGCCAGGCGACAGCTTGCTGACGCTAGCGAGAGTACTGTTGCCATTGCTGCTTATCGGGTCTATAAGTGGGGGCACCTAAGAACAGATTGAAATGTTGTGTCAACAAAGTGTTAATCTGTTATACAATGCAGGTCAGTTTGAGAGGTGAGGTATAAAGAAAAGTCACCAAGGAGTTCACGCCTTCTTTGACGACTTTTTTCTATACTTCATGGTTTTAGACTTCGCCCTTTAGCTCTATTTTCAAAATTAATTCTGTTAAATAATAGTGATATTTGAGCTAGTATGAAGCAAATATTAGTAGGTATTTGACAAAAAAAATAAGAAATCTTAAAACTACTTGAAAAAATCTAAGCAACAATGAAAAAACTACAGAATTATTTTTAATAATTACCATGTTATTGTTTCAAAGTTGTTTACTAGACAGAGCCAGCACTACTGGCCAATGGCATCATAACACATTAACGTTTCCATATAAAGGACATTGCTAAAGATCCTTAGTGACTCGGCCTTTGGCTGTACAAATTAAAGTTGATGCTCACCATATACAACTCAATGAAGCCAATGTATTACAATAAATTCTTAAACACGGACAGTACTAAAAAAATGAAAAAATAAATTATTTATTTCAGGCAAGGCATAAGTTACTAAAGGTACTAAGGTAGGTAGGTACTAAATAGAATTTTAGTTTTTTCATATATTTACTATTTTGATGTTATCTTTAGCTTTTTTTTTTTTGTTATGTAAACTAGCTACATTGTTGTCAAGTTGTCAGTCGATGCATTTATGGTGAGCCACCAAAGAGTACAGTATTATGCCCAGCACGCACTGCGGTAAACCGCGTGCGTATTTAATCCTGTCGATAACTACACGATAATGTTAACTACATGATATAACAGAAACTCATGCTAGAGGCTCAGATGTATTAGGTACTGTACTTATGACCTACATTAAACATTACCTCTGAGTATGACACTAAAAAAAAATTTCACAAAAGGATGAAGATCAGATACAATGTTTATTGTTAATTATCATAAATGTAACAGATTGTTTAGTATGATTTACTTAATCGTATGGCATCTTTATAGGCTGTATATACATCTATACTATTATTATTATTAATTTATAATTATTTATTATTATTGTTTAATATTATGATAACACACTTCGTGAAGTAGGTATACCAACATTGTAATATCAGTGCACATCAGTGCATTTGTTGTTTGCCCTGTTAACAGTATTTTTCTTACTTATCTAGAAAAGAAACAGACAATAGGAAAAAAACAAAACAGTAAATATTTCTTACACAAGATGTTAGTCCGCTTTTAAAAAAAATGTATTCCTAGGCTTACAGTTTTTATGAGTTTTGTTGCTACAGGATATTAATAGATTTTGACCCCAATCCCCAATACAGGGGTTACTGGCACATAAATCAATTAGGGTACCTCAATATTGATGTATTTATATCCTCTGTTTCAACATGACAAGTACATAAAATGTTAAATGAGGTTTATTACTTTCTAGCATTGGTACCATAAAGCACAAAAGTAAATTAATGGACGATATCCCATCCCATAAAATTAAATATAATATTATAAATGTGAAATATGGTGAAAACATTTGGATGTTATTATTACTCAATCACACATAAACAGCTAAACGGATTGATGGAATTTGACACACTGATCGACTATGTCCTGGGTTAGCACAAGGATGCCTTTTAATCAACATATCACTTGAGTGATGCCGTTCAGCTAGTATTATACTTATATACAACGTGGATATGACAATACGACATTAAATGAAAAAACGGTTATAACTTGTCTATAGAAGCATTTTAAACACATAAATAAGTTGTTTATCGAAAATAAAAATTAACTTTTTTTTTAACAAAATAAATATTAAAACATCGAAATAATAAGTAACACCATTTGTAATCATCTGTAATCATTGAGAAAGAGTGTTTAAAATTATATATACCATCGTCGACCGCACCATCGCTTAACATCAGGTGAGGGGGCGGTCAAACGCAAGCCTGTTAAGAATAAAAAAATAAAAAAAATATGGACTTGCACAAGTCTTGGAACTAACGATCTTGGCCTAGAAAAATGGTACTACATTCAAAATTAATGATATTAAAATAATTCCCTGTGGCTAAGCTATTAACTAGATTTGATAAAAAAAAATGATCACAGGATGTGATACTCTGTATGTGGTTTTATTTAATGTCGTATTGTCATATCCATCCTGTATAATACTAGCCCTACTAGGACTAGTGTCTTTATAGACAGATAATCTTGAATTACACTGCTCAATATTATGTTACCATGATTTCCTCTATCATTACACTTTTCACACCACAATGTACAGCAGAGATATCCTCTTTACTTCTTCTGATAATTTAGAATCATTACAATACATACAATAATTATTAATATAAACAGTTTCACTCACGTAATCCCATCGGGTGTGCCCAACTAGTTTCAACCTTAATCATGAGCTGGTTGTGCAGCAATGTCACAGACCGAACTGTGGAGGCCACAGCCCGCTGGGTAGTGTTGCATTTGCAATGATGGAGCAACCATACCACCAAACCACACTACCATACAAGTACTATAAGTACCTACAAGACTACTATGTACACATGAATGCATTAGTTTGAGTTTGGTTTCGGTGGCAGTGTGGCCTCCACAGTTCGGTCTTCAACACTGCCACCCAATCAGCTCATGATTAAGGGCTCCTGTTAAGCTTGAAACTAGTTGGGCACACCCAATGGAATTATGTGTGTGTAACCAGTTTATATTAACAATTAATTTAATTAATTAATTTAACTCACAATAGTTATTATATAAAATACATATATAATAACTATTCAATAATGACTTCATTCATCAAAACCATCATGCACTCCACCATGACACAATGTTCTCGCAGCGCCAATAACAGAGCCGAATGGAGATGCATCACAAGAGCTGCTACTCAACTTTCGAGACCTGATATAACCACAACCACTCTGCCAAGAGTGAACGACTAAGAAGAAGAAGAATATAATGACTTACCTGCGGTGCAGGCTGATTAGTTTGTGTGGAAGTCTCCCTCCTTTTCAGTGGGTCTGTGTTTTGTTTTAATGTTTGTAACTTTGCTAGAGGTATGATGTCGCAGTCAGTTGGTCTATGCCATACAGTTGTCTAAAAATAATTGTATAATCATTAGTAGGTGTTACTTAACAAGTATGTCATGATTTTTATTCAATATTATGCCATTGTTAATTAATTTGATAATTGTTGTAATTACCTGTGTTGAAGCATTGTAATAGTAAAACCTATGTGTGTTGATATCAAAAAGTTCCCACCATTGTGAAGAGTCTGTGCGTTTGACTTTTACACCCTATAACAAGAGAACATATTAATTATAAACAGTAAAAAGGTTTCATGATCATTTTATTTTTTATTTTAGAATTAGAATTAAAAAACAAATGGGTAGATTTATCTTGGATCTTTTCCAAAGCTTTTGCAACTAGCAATTAGTAAGCAATTGATGCAAATTATAGTTTGAATTGATATTTAATTCACAATATATTAACTTATAAATGATATCCAAGAAAAATAATTGTGTTTCTAGTAAGTCTAACTCTAGATGATAGAAATAATTAAAAAGTTAGCAGTATTCATGGTATAATAACACCAGGTAGTCTCTTCCCGTGACAGCTAGGTCACGTGATTGCCTCCGTACTACGTCATCGGCCGTGGAGCCAATAGCGGGCTGTTAGCGTGACACTTGTCAGTTTGATTACCCGAGCAAAATGTATTTTTTCATTTATTTTCTTCTATAAAGAATCACTTTTTAACTAGTAATTTAATATACGTGGGACACTCAGAAAGTTTTGCGAAACTAAAAAAAATTGTTCTATACGTACATATATTTTTATCAAATCTTTTCAAAGTACTTTCCACCAGCCTCTATACAAAGATTCATGCGCCTAAACCAGTTTTCAAAACACTTTTTCCAGTCCGCCGCAGACACCTCGTTTACAGCCTGCTCGAACGCAGCCAGCGCATCTTCCGGCGACGAAAATTGTATCCCTTTGAGCTGATTTTTTATTTTTGGGAATAAAAAGAAGTCACACGGTGCTAGATCAGGGCTGTAAGGAGGGTGACCCAGGAGTTTGACTGGCGTGCTGTCCAGGAAGTCCCTCGTTTTGAGTGCGGTGTGCGCAGGTGCATTGTCGTGGTGGAGCAGTAGCCCGCGGAGCCGTGTTTGGTCGCTTGTTGCTTATAACAGAGAAAACTTCTGGCAAACATTTGGTAGTATACCATTCGGCATTAATGCTTCTTTGATCCCGTAAGGGAATTGATACCAAGTGGCCAGTCAAATTAAAAAAGCTAGCGATCAAAATCTTACCCCCGCTTCTAGATCGCTTCACTTTGGTAGGCGTTGGCTCATTTTGAAACACCCAAACAGTCGACTGGCGCTTGGTTTCTGGGTCGTATTGATAAATCCAGGACTCATCACCTGTAACGATGTCGTAAACACGCCGAGACGAGCCTGCTTCAAATTTGTTAAGCATATCACGGCACCATTCCACCCGGGCCTGCTTCTGAGCATCGGTGAGGTTGTGCGGCACCCAGCGTGATACTATCCTCCTCACGCGAAGATGGCTGTGTAGAATCTCGTGAACGCTTCCCGATCCAATCTTCAATATGTGTTGAATCTCCTGATATGTAATTCGTCTATTGTCTTGGATTAAATTTTTCACTGCTAGCACGTTTTCTTCGGTAACAGCCGTCAAAGGGCGACCGCTTCTTTCGTCATCCCCCAAAGTTGGTCGACCGCGCTTGAATTCGTTATACCAACGATACACGGTTGCCTTGGAAGGGCCTTCATCCATGAATGCCATTTGAAGTCTATCGTACGATTCATCCGGTTTCAGGCGACACTTGAAATCGTATAAAATCATAGCTCTAAAATGTTCCCGGCGCAGATCCATATTTCAGTGAGACACAATACTTTGAATTAACTCGCAAAAAATGTGGAGGGAAATTTTGAAATTGGAACTTACTTATTTTTACTTATAAATAATCATATTTTCGAAAAACATTATAACTGGCCAGTCTCCCATATATAAAAACTTTTTTTCGCAATACTTTCTGAGGGGCCTGGTAGTTTTCTTTATTAACTAATTAGATGAATAACACGAGATAACAAATAGTTAGGCTAGTTAAGAATTTATTTTATATTCATTATGAACAAAAATCTCCTTATGTATATTGAAGATATCAATCAATGGCAGCACTGATCGTGACGTAGCTTGGAGGCATCGCGCTGTCATTGCGGGAAGAGAATACCTGGTGAAACATCTTATTATACCATGGCAGTATTTAAGCAACTCAACCATCTGTCATCATTTAGAAACTAAAATATTTAATGAATAATTATAATAAGGAGAAAACATGAAAGTGAGTCATAAAAACTGGAATACCCCAGGACTTCCAAATGATTACTAAAAACTCAGCAGTAATAAATAAAGATTAAGTAGGTACATAATTCCTATCATTATTCTAACTGGAACTAGTACTTAGAAACCAGAAAAAGTAGTTTAATAGGCAGGATAATCTGAACCGGTACTTATAATTACGGAAGTAAGGGACATTTTGGCCACAGCATACCTCAGGTGGATCCCAGACGCATTCACCAGTTGTTAGGTTAGCATACATATGCTCCTTTGTCTTCGGCTCAATAATCTCCACCCATTCCACCCTAGAATAAAACATCACCAACGTCTCAACTTTATTACCACTATTCTACCACACACCAACAATTTGCCTACGAATTCAGGGCGTGACATTAGCGATTTCCGCGTACTTTATTGATTTTGCAACTTTCAACTACGGATATCGGAAGCAATATAGCAACAATTTATGTAAAACCTAAAAGTAACTTATTACCTTTCTGAAGACATTTCCACAAAATAACAATAACTTTTCTAAACTTCATTTACACATCCTAAACAATTTATTTGACCTATAATACGGATGAGAATAATCGGAAACCATCCATGTTGAATGTTTACTTCATTGATGTGATCTAGTGAAGTGACTCGAGTCCACTTTTAATCGAGTGACATAAAAAAAACGTACTCAATTACTCAAGTGAATAACCCTCCTTCTGGCGCAGTCGGGTAAAAAATATCGACTCAAGTTCACTCTGACCTGAATCACTCACCGAGACATGCGAAACGGTGTGTTTTTATTCCTAATTAGTACGCTTTTTCATTTTATGTCTGATATTTAGTTATATGATAGACCATATTTGCTCTTTTCTATTAGCATATTATATTAATTTTAATATACAAAATGTTGATTTTGTAAGACTGACCATGTTTTGAAATAAAACTAAACGCTTGTCCTTTTATTAACATAACATAACATCACGCCTGTATTTTCCCGAAGGGGTAGGCAGAGGTGTAATAGTACACCCACATTTCGCCAGTTATGTTATAGTCCCATGTAATAGGGGGCGAGCCTATTGCCATTAATCGGGCACAAATCCACACTCCGGGCTGCTACTGAGAATTTCCTAATGAAAAAACCCAATAACACTTTGCCCGACCCGGGAATCGAACCCATGTTCAGCAGTCGCGCTTGCCAACGAGGCAGTCCTTTTATTAAGCCTCAACTTATTGACAAAAAAAAAACAAGGATTTTGAGTCTGTAACATGCGTAGACAGATTCTCTGTCTACGGTAACAGGTGACTCAATAGAGGCGAGTGTTCGAGTGAGTCGTGAACCACAACACGTAGTGTTCTCTTAGTAGTTTGTGTGAACCACTTGAGTGACTCAACCACTCGACTAGTACTCGAGTAAAATTGTAAAATGACTGGAATGATTCGAGTGGTAAAATCGGACTCGAGTCCCACCACTAACGTGATCACAGGCTAAAGCCGTCATTCTTATCCGTTTTGGCCAAAGAGAATATAACCACTACGTTTAGTTTTGGCGGCAGTCTTATCTTCCGATGTGGCGGCCGTCGAAACCTTAGATCAGCGGTTCTCAAACTTTTTTGGTCACGGAACCCTTTTGACAAGCAAAATACTTGACGGAACCCTACAATAAAACAATAGTTTTTAAAAGTGTATTCTTTATTATATAAGCATAATAAAAGTACAATGTAACAGTTACTAATTATTACTTACTTTAACCACATGCCAAGTACAATAATAGAAGATATTAAAAATGAAAAAATCTTAACTAATGGGAGGTATGAAACTGTTTTTTATTTTTCATCAATTGGTTGATATCAGGTTTGATAGAAGACATTTGAAGTCTCATATCAGGTTCGGCGTCCAGTCTATTGCGATATTTTGTTTTCGTGGCTGCATAGGTTGAGAATCCTGTTTCGCACAAATATGTTGTTGGGAACGGGAGAAGAATATTCAGAGCCATTCTGCCAAGCATTGGATATTCATCACGGATTCTGCACCAAAAATCGTTGAGAGGCGTCGTTTTGAACAGTGACTCCATACTTGTGTCTGATGACATTTCTAAAAGAGATTCATATATCTCGTTTGACATACTTTCGGGCTTTTGCAAGTTGGGTAAAAAAGGATTATGAATCCATGAATTCAGCTTCATTTTTGTATTATGTTCTTCGGGAAAATACTTTACAAAAGATGCGCGCATCGAAGTGAGATATTGGACCAATTCTTCAAACACATCATCTTGAAACATTTCCGAGTCGTTATCGCTAACAAACTCACTGAGTGACGTAAAGCTTTCTATTTCTCTCTTACCAACGCAAATAATCCAAAAATCTAATTTTCTTTTGAAGGCAGTTATTTTGTTATAGGCCTGGAACACTGTTGTCTGTTTACCTTGCAATGATAAATTCAATTCGTTCAGTTTTTGAAAGATATCTGCCATAAAAGACAATAGGAACAACCAAGTTTTATCATACAAACGGTCTTTCAAATTAAAAGAAACTGTATCTGCTGAAAGAAACATTTGTAACTCGGCTCTAAGTTCAAATAGCCTTGTTAAAGTTTTACCCCGAGACAGCCATCGCACTTCTGTATGGAGCAGCAGTGTTTTATGTTTGCTGCCATAATCTTCACACAATAATGAAAACAATCGGGATTGTAGTGGTCGTGATTTGATAAAATTAATTATTTTTACCGCTTCATCCATAACTAATTTTAGATTTGACGGCATTTGCTTCATCGCAAGTGCTTGTCTATGCAGAATACAATGGCTGGAACTATAATTAGGCGCTTTACTTTTTATTCGTGATACTGCTCCTGCTGTTTTACCTGTCATCGCCTTGGCCCCATCTGTACAAATGTCAATGCAATCGTTCCAACTAAGATTATTTTCTTTAAAAAATATGTTTATTTTATTAAAAATTTCTTCCCCGGTAGTGTTTGTGGGCAGCGGTGAACACATAAGCATGTCTTCTTCAAAAGAACGTTCATATGGATATCTCACGATAACCAGCAAGATAGCCAGACCAGTGACATCAGTTGACTCATCCATTTGCAAGGCGAATCGTGTTTTTTGTAGACGTGCAACTAGTTCTTGTTTGACGTAGCTTGCCAGATCATGGATTCGCCGTGAAACAGTATCGTTTGATAGCGGTACAGTAGAAAGATGCTTTGCAGATTTTTCATCGAGCATACATTTTGTTATGTCTAACACACATGGCTTTATTAAATTCTCAGCGATAGTGTGCGCTTCACCTGCTTGTGCAATGCGATAGCTAACTAAATATGATGCCTCCGTGGCCTTTTCATTGATAGTTTGTGTTACATGCATCATATTTTTTTGACTTTCCAATAACTGTTCTTTTTTACGTACAAAAAATTCTTTATTCTTGTCTTTAGACTCGGGGTGTACAGTTTCTAAATGTCTGCGTAATTTGGCAGGTGCCATGGAACTATTAGGAAGCAGTTTACTACATAACATGCAGAGAGGTGAGCCGTTGGAATCAACAAATCCGAAACTGATATATGATTCATCATACTTCCTTTTTTTCGTATTTGAAACCGTGGAGCTTGACGTCGTGGCATCATCGTCTGGATCGGTAATTGCTGTATTCTCCGCGCGTACTGCTTTTGAACATTCAGCGTCATTAGAAGATGTCGTTGCAACACGTTTAACACCTTTAAGCCAACGTTCCATTCTTCTTTATTAATAATGTTACACGTCAGGATGGTAGGGTCAAAATAATGCACAATCGTTACTGCGTTTATGAGACAAAGTTTAGTCCAAAGAAGAAATGTACAAAACTGATACAATCAGAATACAGCGGGCAGTAGAACTTACAAGAAGGCAGCAGGCTAGCCAGCTTGTAAGTAGGTAGGTACGAACTTATCGCTCCGAACGCTAATCGTCAACTGACTGACGAGGCGCGACTTTTTTTATATAATAGCGCTTTTATACTTAGTCCTAGACTCGAACTCGAACATTCTCAAAAATACTCGAGTCGGCGCCTTTGATAAACAAAAAGCGGAAATAAAAATATAAATACAAAAAAATGCGTTGTAAACAATCTCGACTTTATGCTTTTGAAGATAGAGCCGAAAGTCGCTTGTTCACAACTATAGCGTCTAATTCAGAGGCGGCTTTTATCAAAGGGACTGCGCGCTCACAAGTATACGCGCGGCGGGCGGATTCAAAACGTTCGACCAGTGACCAGAGAGAGGTGTTTTGTTTTTTTTTTCTAAATTCTTGCGGAACCCCTACAGGGGTATCGCGGAACCCTAGGGTTCCGCGGAACACACTTAGAGTACCGCTGCCTTAGATTATAAACCTCGTCGAAACC
Source organism: Asteroscopus sphinx (assembly GCA_949699075.1). NCBI lineage: Eukaryota > Metazoa > Arthropoda > Insecta > Lepidoptera > Noctuidae > Asteroscopus > Asteroscopus sphinx. Next base: position 11,082,010 of record OX453006.1, on the reverse strand, counting down.
ATACACGTTTCCATCAAGCCGGCCGTCAAAGTCACACACTTTCCTGACAAGTAGGCATGCCGATCTAAAATAGATTTGTCAGAAAATCGACTATTTGATTAATAATTTCTTAGGTTTTCGCGATCACTACACTTTATAATAAATGTAATAACTTGGTTATATTAGCGTAGCTACTATATAGTGATCTGTGGTTATATTCTCTTTGGTAATCTGTGGAGTGGATTTTTTTTTTTTTTTTTTTTTAAATTATTATGGCCTGGTTGCTAAGACCTTTAAGCCAAGTCATTTATTTGTTATATTATATGTGAGTAGTTTTATGGCCTGGTTGCTTAGACCCTCCAGCCAAGTCTTTAGTTTACTCACCCTAGTAAAGTGATGGAAACTTTACCAGGTTTTTGAGCGGATGATGAGAAAATACGAATGTCACGTTTTTCAACTTTGTACCATTTACCCACACTTGTACACGTTAACGAGCACTTAACATTTAATAATCCACCATTATTACACATTAACACTCGAAGAAACACAAATTTAGGAAAATAATATAAAATCCACAACACGATCTTTCCGAATTTTCCCGCCAACTCTGTGGAGTGGAATGCACAGAGCAGTGTTGCCAACCCGTACGATAATTATGGGGGCGTATGATAATTTAGTCATTGGTACGTTGTACGATAGCGAAGATCTAAATTACGTTAAGCGTACGATAATTTTGAGCATTTGATAAATAAAACATCAATGCGCAAAATACGCTAGACAAACTCATTTTTCGTAAGGAAAAATTAAACGCACACAACAACAACAGGCTAACAGGCAAGTTTCTCTCTCCCTCACTCATATTATGCGTTTGTGTTTGTTAAAACGAGAAAACAACAGTAGCTCACTCTAGCTCACTGCTACGCTTTTTATATGGTCTGATTGCTAGGACCTTTTAGTTTCATCTTTAGTAAAACACCCCTTATTAAAATGATTGTAAACTAGAAGTTTCTGAGGGATTGATAATTGCCTCGTATGACTATCCAATGTTCGGCCAGAAAAGTGGTTTTTAAAGTTAATATTTTATAATGTATGACTACTAGTGGCGCCCTTACACTGTACAATAAATAAAAAGTAAGGCTTTGATAGCGTCCTGGACTGCCTGTGCGACTGACTCAAGTTTATATACATATGATAGACCGTCATTTATTTGTATAAATACAGTATCATAGGTATACCCCCTGTAACGGGCCTACCAGCCTTGAACCCTACCTGCCATCCATTCACTCAGCTGGATAATTATGCGCAAAGCCTAAATACTGTTATATTTATTAAATTGTAGATAATAAATTTGACGTAAACAAGTGCTCAGAGAACATCCAAAGAGTATCAACAAGTAGAAAAAGACGTTCTGCCCAAAACGGCAGTTAGGAACGATTGAAGTCAGCTAACAGCCTTTTATTATTATCAGATTCCTCATTAAAAAATACAAATTATTACAGTTCTATTGCGTAAATAGAGTAAGAAAAGCCAAGTCACAGATAATATAATACGCCAAGTATAGGAAAATAAAAGAGTTTAAGAGAAACAGAGCTGACTTATACCTAACTTGAGTGTGTGAATCAGTAAATCAAATCTCTCCAAGGCCGGTGAGAACTTGTAGCGACATTTATCCGGTGACATGAGAACTATCCTACATCGCGCAAGCAGAGTTTACACGCAAGTTAGCATATACACAAGAGCCCAACATCAACCGTGGGGCAGAAGCCCGCCAGGCGCATACCCAGCATGGTCGGAGGATCCTCCCTTTATGTTGGAGGAACATGATACCTCTTTCCTCCACAAACTAAATGCAGCCATGCTGTAGATAAAGCCTAAAATTGCTTTAGAATACACTTAAAATACATTGTATTGTATTAAGAAATATTTGCTCTAGCGCTGCTCTCTTGTAGCGCACGTGCACTATAGGTACGTAGGTCCAGCCCAACCAGTTTCAAAAAAATTTGGATGTACCTTAAACTCCTTTTAAAATGGTATGATGTTTTCCAAACGGCATAAAAAAAACTACAAACGCTTCACTCTCGCTACTGTGCTTTTGTCAATTTTACCTTAATGAAAAACGCAATGCAGTCCAAAGACCCTGAAATGGCAAGCATATGAAAAGACAAAGCCTAAAACTCCTTTTAAAACATACTTTAAAAGCTCTGACGTTTTCAGAAAATCCCAAAAAAAAACGCGCTTGCTTCGCTCGTACTATTCTTTAATAGCTGTATTAAAGAACAGTACGAGCATTCCTATTCTCCCTCTACTAGGCCAAAAGTTAGATACAATACGTATCTAAAAACACAGAAAAGTGGTCAAAATATCATTTTATTTTCCTGACAGTATAGGTATTACAGATTGTACGATAATTTTTTCGAAAAACTATTATTTCGACGCGAAAATGGGATCATTTGAACTTTTGGAGTTGGCAACACTGGCACAGAGAAAAAAAAATCACTTGATCTCGTTGTTAAAATTTCCCAAAGGTTTTTGAGAATTTTATTTAGAGTTAAACTAGATAAATCGCAGTAAGTAAAACAATATTCAGTTCGTATTAAATGTATTTTCCCATTTTTCAGTTTCCTTTTGTATAAATTCAATGTTGCGGACTCTGACTATTAACCTTATAAAATGCCGGCGGGCCAATACTGCCGATTCATTTATTAGTAAACAGTGCAGAGGCACGTCGACGTACGAAATTGAGTCTAATTGCACGCAACCGCCTAAAATAGTGCCAAATTGCACACAGCCGCCTAAAATAGTTAAGGGTCAGTAACTACTTGGAACTTAGTACCTATCAAGTATTTTTCCATATTTTTGGAACCTACCTACCAATATAATTTATTACATACTGTCATAATTATTACCGACTTCATTTTATTTTCAGTGATGGCTGAAGATAAATCAACCTATTTACTACCGAACAACCAGAAATTTGTAGAACTAGACAGTTCACAGGCATTTAACAAACTAACGGACAAGGAAAAACTATATGCACATTACCTGAGTCAGGTTAGTATTGTTCCCATTTTAATTCTAGCCAAATAGTAAAATTAGCATGATAAAATAATTTAATCTGACCCTTTCCACCTTATTACTAAATCAGGTTTAATAATATTCGGGTTCGGTAGGGTTTGGGTTTAACAAAATCAGGTTTAATAATAGGTTTTGCCTAAGCCAGGCTTAAACACCTTTTTATATTCAAGGGTCTAAACCTGGTCTAACCTTTCTTATAATACATTCAAGAATATTAATAGCCTGTAACATTTTTACATAGTTACAGTTACAGTTATATTAGTAAAAAAATTATTTAAATCAAAAAGTATTTCAATAATTGTGCATAAAATGCTAAAATATAACACCTGTGTGTGTGTGTGTTATAAATTGTAGTATTTTGTATTTTTCCTCTAAATTGTTAGATTTTGTAATTTTCATGTGTAAAATTAGCTGGAAGGGAATCTGCGATTTGACATTGTGTGTTTAACCATTTTCAACCCAACAACTAGTGATGGACCGAATGTGGATTCTGCCTAATGTCAAGTTTGGCCAAACATTTGATAAAAACTGTATACAATGTTGGTGGCTGTTGGGAACGAAAATTATGGTTTTGGTACAATGTCCACCACTAGTGGCCGTTCAGTGGTGGCCATTGGGAATGCTCTGTAAAATTATTATTTTATGTGGGAACACAGCCACCAGTGGCGGTGATTGGGAAAAAAATATAGATTTGTCGCAACAATAATAATAATAATTGAAATCAAGTTTATAAATAAATTCATGTATCTAATTTTGTATGCCAGCTGGCTGGCGGAACATGCAGAACTATTATTTATGTAACACCAGTATGTACCTTACCTACCATGTTTCGTACAAATAAACATTTCATTTCATTTCAACGGCCACCAGTGGTGGCGGATTTGGGAATACATAATTATAATATAGTGACCAGTTTCCAATCGCCATTTAACTTTAACTCTGGGAATAAGTTTGATGTTTTGACAGTTGTATATAAAATCTGTCAATCTGCACATGATTTATTCATCAGTATTTTATAATTTATTTTAAAAAAGCTCATTGTGGAATAATTTTTAGGCAGCATGGAATGGTGGGCTCATAGTCCTCATGCAGACGAGTCCGGAGTCTCCGAAGATCTTCTCATTGCTGCACAGGATTTTTGCCGGAGAATCGATGCAGTGTCTTAGAGATGCTGTCTGTCAACAGGGTGTTAGTAATGATGATTTTCAGGTAAGATTTGTTTTGAGGCAATTTTGTTTAGATGTACCAAATGTCACATGCACATGACATACCTATAGTTAAGATTTTAGATTTAATACATTACATTATACAAAATTAAAAGTATCATTATCAAACACTGCATATAATGCCGGGTACAGACCAAGCAAACGAAGGCAAGCGCAAGGCGAACAGTGCATTTCGCCGATGGACACCGCATGCTCATGCAGGCTAAAATTACAGCTGAACGCGAACGAAGGGCTTCGCTGGCACTCGCTCGCTTTCGTTAAAGCGCAAGCGTCCACATTGAATGTGCGCGTTTCAAATAAAAAATATTGCATTATCAAATAATATTGCAAATGCAATATCATAATAAAACCTGCCTTCTTTAAATGTGACAAATCTTTACAATACATAATGCCTTCGATAAATGTACTATTATTGATTGAAGCATAATGCAAAACCTTCACTTAGTAACATTTGCCTAAATTTCTTTGCCTAACTGTCACTCATTTACGAAATAGAACAGATAACTTGACCACATCCTACAAACATAAAAATACATTATCTATTTACTATTTTGTGGTTAGAAAATATTGTACTATGTTGACATTTTTATGTTGTGGTTTTCAGGCATTTTTGGTATATGCTGGTGGAATTTTCGCCAACAGTGGCAACTACAAAGGTTTTGGTGATACCAAGTTCATTCCGAATTTACCTAAAGAGTCTTTTGAGCTTATTGTGAAAGCTTCAAAAGCGTTTGAGGATGACTCTCAACACATGATGAAGCTTTGGCAACAAATACAGGATTTTATTTATAGCACTGCCCCAAGACTCACCCGTCTTGGTCTAGCTGATAAGGTCAGTAAATAAGGTCGGACGAAGGGTAGACGGGCCCGTCCGCCTATCCGCACATCATAGTTTCTAATCATATAGGTATAAGGATTATTTTAAATTGAAATCGTTGCGTCCGCCCTTGCCGTGCACGTCGTAATGTGGATCGACCCAATATTGCAGTTTATCTCTGAAAAGTGGGCTATTCTTTAACAACTTTTCAATGATAATGTTTATTTAAGGACAAAAATATATTTTATTGTCTGATACACATCAATGGAGTGGCATAAGAATTAAAATAATTGCGATAAAGTATATTTTCTAGAATGGACCAGGTGGACCGACGACCTAAAGAACGTGGCTGGGGGGACTGGATGCGGAAGGCAGAGGACCGAGCGTTGTGGCGCAACTTGGGAGTGGCCTATGTCCAGCAGTGGACTGCGATAGGCTGAGTTGATTGATTGATATTTTCTAGAATATTTCGTAACATCCATTGTAAAACAATTGTATGTCGCTAGTAGAATGTACCCAAGCAATTCACATTCATTATAAACTAGTTAAACTATATAAAATTCGCAATTATGTAGTTTAACTAGTTACAATGTATATAACAAGTTTATTATTTATAGGGTGTGACCACATATTTCTCAAGTAACTGCACTGAAGAAGATTCCAACTTGGTGAATAGTTGGATGAAAACAAAACTGATTGACGCGTACAACTGTCGTGCATTTAAAACTGCCGCCGACGATGGGTGTGAGTATACCAAAAGAACAAAATGAGTTTTTGAACTTTGTTAATGTTCATTAAAATAACAATTTGAGAAACCAAATCATTCATTACTAGTGTTCTTCAAGAATATAATAGTGTTCATTTTAGTTCATAATGAGTTTTCTTATGATAAGTTGTTTAAATCATCTGATTGTAATTGATATAAGATTTAATCATGTAATTCCTTCAAACCTCTAGGTCAACTCTTGATATAAGCGGAAAATAAATTAAAATATAAAAAAACATAAATAAATAAATAAAACATTATTATTAGCGACAGCATCTGGCGATACAGAGCTTTATTTTAGCCATGCAGGGCACCTTTTTTGTATGATAGGCATTTTGTCAAACCAGCTCTCTGATTCTGAACCACATGATAACCAGTTGCCAACCGGTTTGGTTTGTTATCTCGTTTCGTCTTATGATTCACGCAACGAGAGAAAAAGAGATAACAAACCGAATCGGTCGACAACTGGTTATCATGTGCTTCTGAATCGGGGAGTAGATGTGGGCACAGCAATACAAACCGCGTGGTTGGACAGTTCAGTCAGGACTCGAAATGCTGGAATATTATAAGACAAATGGTCACGTTGAAAATAACCCATAATAAATTTGAAGCTGTCTGTTAGAAGGAATTACATGATTTGGAGAAATATTCTGTGGTGTTCATTAAAGGCTACCTTAATATAACATACTGAACCACATGTCAGCTTTGAACTTAGTATGTTCAATCACAAACTAATTTTTGGCAGTACCATTATACACCATCCACTTGGCAAGCGTGGAGACTTCACCAAAACCCCCCCTAACTATGGACATGGAAAAGTATAAAGGGGCCTATTTCCGAGTCACTCGCGGTGACTACTCGCCTCTCCTGAAACGCGCCAACGATAACCTCGCCATGGCTCGGGAGTACGCTGCCAATGACAATGAAAGTAATATGCTGGAACATTATGTCAAGAGCTTCAAAGAAGGCGACTTGAGTGAACATAAGGAAGGTAGCCGGTACTGGATTAAGGATAAGGGACCAATCATTGAAACGTAAGGATATCTTATAATTAGATACGATAGTAGTCATTTTTAATCTATAGCTTTAGCCTAGCACCTAGAATGGATGGAATCGGGTAGTTTCAATGTGGTGAATATGACTATGTTGTGGTAGATAACATTATTTTATGACTGTAAGGCTAGATAACAGTGCCTAGACCAGGCTATATCTTTGTTAGAGACACACGGAACTAGCTGTCAATCAATAGTCTGACCACGCTAGCTTTGCAGTGGAATTATGACAACACCATAAACAATAAGTATCAAAATCTCTGCAATGATCATATTATTCCAATGCAGAGTTAAATTTACTGGTCTGTACTTACTGAGCCTGATAAAACTAATGTCATAATTCCACTGCAGAGTTAGCGTGGTCAGACTCTACTTACCTCAAACATTGGGGTACCTAAATTTTAAATTTTTCTGAAACCAACGTCACCGTCTAATAACTCCAATGAATAATCGTCTAAAATGCATGAATTAATTTGTTTCCCAGATATCAAGGGTTCATTGAAACGTACCGTGACCCGAGTGGTCAGCGCGGCGAGTTTGAAGGTTTCGTAGCCATGGTCAACAAGGAAATGTCCAAGAAATTCGGCGACCTCGTCGATGGAGCCGAGCGGTTCATCAAGCTCTTACCCTGGGGCAAGGATCTAGAGAAAGACACATTCCTACGTCCTGACTTCACCAGTTTAGATGTATTAACTTTCTCTGGAAGTGGCATTCCCGCTGGAATCAACATTCCTAATTGTATGTATGCCTGTTAGGCTATAAAAATTGATCATGTTCTTTAACTCCTTGAAGAATGCACGAACATTGCTGGGGGGTGATTCTCGCGTCATAGACATTATCTCGAACTCGACATAATGTCGAAACAAGAAGGCGAATGTCCATTGAAAATAATTTTTCGTATTCTCAGAATGTCTCGTAAGAGATATGTCTGCGCCTAACGCTCTAAATACAAAGAGTGGTGCATAGCAGTTGACATTACCGGCGACATTTTTCGTAGAGATTTAAAATTAGAGATTATCTCGAATGAGACATTTATCTCTATAAATATAAATCATCATATCATTTATCTTTATAGAGATAAATGATGATGATGCTTGTCGAATCCACTTTCCACAAAAATGCTTATAAAAACGAAACCAGACCAACTATTCCCATTCTGTAAACGGTTTTCAGTTGATCATGAGTTACAAAAAATATTTTAAAACTACTTATTTTAACTTCTTCCATTTATTTAATGACAGTTTTCGTAATTCTTCATTCCATTTCTGTTGGTAGCCCTGTGTCATACTCGCACAAAAACGTACAATAAGATTGGTGTACGCTCGCAATAACGGCAGAATCAGAATAATCAAAATTTTGATATTAGACCATCATCATTTCAGCCAAAAGACGTCCACTGCTGGACGTAGGCCTCGCCCAAATATAGGGGGGATATGCCATAATCGCCACGCTTGGCAGGCGGGTTGGCGATCGCAGTTGGTTAGTTCGTCGCAGAGAACGCTGCTGCCCACCCTCTGATGAATCCCTGAGTCGGCTTTTACATCACCCATGAGAAGAGATAAGGGTGGTGCTGTTTTTTACGTCCGTTTGCGTTTCCGTCCATCTTTATTAGACCATAAACATAGTAAATCTATCGGCGCGACCACGAAACTGACGCTCGAAACGAATTTGCTCCGAGTTGCAGTTTCGTAGCAGAGATATTTGAGCGTTTTTAGCTTAACAGCTTAACAACCATAGAAACACGACACACCATCACAGATCTGCATTGAAATAGTTTTCAAGTTTTATCGACAACTTGTTGCATTACAGATGACGAGATTCGTCAGAACGAAGGCTTTAAGAACGTGTCTCTGGGCAACGTGATCCCGGCCGCCTACAAGGAGTCCGTCATTCCATTCCTCTCGGACAGCGACAAGGTGCTGCTCGAGAAATACAGGGTTGCTTCGTTTGAAGTAAGAATTTGATTAACTAAAGACTTTATTTATTTTGGAGGTAAATATTCTATATATTAAAAAAAAAAAACTAAAAATACTTTGACATTTTATACAGCACCATCACCAAAAAATACTTATTTTTTAATATAAAGGATATTTCCTTGTGAGTAAAATTCGTTATCATCAGTATTTAATGTACTTTCCTTCCAGTGACCACCTTTAAATTTTACCCTGTATATCTTAGTAGTGGACGTCCCAAGACTGAAGTTTGTTAAAATTTTTAATCAGAAGCCCAATTCTCGCAATTAAAAACGTTCAAAATATAGTTCCAAACTAATCTCAATGCTGTGGAGTAAAAGAAGATGTAGTGACAAGGATTGACGAAGGTATGTTAAGATGGTTTGGAAATATAGAGAGGATGGGCGAGAGGAGATTGACGAAACAAGTATACGAAGAGAGTGTGGATGGAAGAGTTGGAAGGGGATGACGTCAGCGAACGTAACGCGATCAAATCGCGGACGTTCTCAAAAATGCCAGGTTAAGAGTACTCTAAACCGACGAGCATGCATGACGAGATTAATGGATGTAGATGAAGCGAAAGAGGTGTGTCAGGATCGTAGCAGGTGGAAATCCATAGTCTCTGCCTAATAAACAATAGAAACAGGCGTGATAATATGTATGTATGTAATCTCAATGCTTTAAATATCAATCTCCTGACAGTAGATGTTCCTGTTTGCCGTTTATTTTGACACTTAAGTCATTAATGTCACCAGTAAACGGCAATCAGAAACATCTTCTGTCAGGAGATTAAGATTTAAAGCATTGAGATTAGTTTGGAACTATATTTTGAACGTTTTTAATTACGAGAATCGGCCTTCTAATTCAGAATCTTTTGGTAGAACCCGTAGAACCAAAGTTTATCACGATCTCTAGTTTGGACGCACGTGATATAAATATGATCATCGAAGTACAGTAGTACACATTAAATATGCCCCACCGATGTACCTGCGCTGATGACGTAATTTAAATACGTGGGAAATTGGTTAACCAATCAGAAAACACCATCGCTGCACGCCAAAAGTCTCAGCCGCTGCCGCTACAGTACGGAAGCATGTGAAATAGAAAAGGCGTCACGGCAATCAGTTTTAACACCTTATAGGCATTGCATAAGGTTGATTATATTTTTTAATGTTTTGGGTGTTTTCGTCGATCGTCTTTTCGTGTCTGCGCGAACGAAGATTGAGGACGCGCCTTATTTTTTGTGTCGTTACTGTAATATTGTTTCTTTCAGGGATATGATACACCAAAATTATACAAATGTGGTGATACGAACGTATTTCTTTTCATCCTAAAAAATATTAACCGTGTAAATAACGGGTAAATGTCCCTAACAGGTGCAGGTAGGTCTACACGAGTTGCTCGGTCACGGCAGCGGGAAGCAATTCGCGCAGAACGCAGACGGAACCTTCAACTTTGATAAGAAAAATGTCAAGAACCCACTCACTGGTAAGTATTAGCTTTTTAGGGTTCAGTAGTCCTACAAGGAACCCTTATAGTTTCGTCATGTCCGTCCGTCTGTCCGTCTGACCTAATCCTTTACAGCTTAATAACTTCTACAGTTATAAACATAAGTAAATGAAATTTTGTTAAAAATAGTCTAGATATAGATCTCAATTTTAAAAGAATAAAAAAATCGTGATTACGTTCTTTAGGGGTGGCGCCCATACATGTGAAATGGGTATGAATTTATTTTTTTCACTGCACCCCCTCTTGTGGGGTATCATTGAATAGGTCTACTAAAATGAAGGCAATGTTTCATACATCACTTTTTTTATCAGGTGTACCATCTGCGAAATATAGCCCGCCAACGAGGCTTGCAATGTGTCCCCCCCCCCCTGCTATTTCTAAACTATGCAACGTAGAAACTTATAATCTTCCACATTGATAGACCTTTGTAAAAATTCTCTTTTAAAATAATTTCGAGTATAATTCGATGATAAATTTTTGAGTTATAGAGAGAAAACTGAAAAATACTTAAAACGTCCAAGTTCAAAGGTCATTGACCTTAGAGAAAAATGGTCTTAGCAAATAATGCTCCTTTAGCTACTTTCTATTTGAAAAAAATACAAAAAGTAACTTTGTGTTATGTTGACATGATAAAATTAAATTTGGCGCCATCTAGTAATACCATCTAGTACAGTCGACCGCAAACCGGTGGTAACACTTTGACATTAGCAGCATCTTTATTTCGTAAGCAGTAAGGGCTGTTTTCGAATTGACGTGTTACCACTGTCATGCAGGCGACTGTACTAACAACACTCTCTGAGTCGCCAATGCTGCTGTCTATTGCAAGAACTAAAATAGCCGTGATTAATATTCGATTTGATTTGTTTGTAACACCTACTTAAGGAAACCTATAATACTGAGCATGGCCCGACATGCTCTTGGCCGGTTTTTTTGGCTATTTGTCTTTATTCCTATTAGCTAAATAATAAACGGTTGGTTAAAAACTACAAGCAGGGATTGATTACAGATACCGTTAGCCTGTAACATCTCATTGCTGGTTAAATGTTTCTTAATTTCGATATCGCACGGTAAACCGTGCTAGAGTAACTAAAGCAAATCATTTATGCAATACGTTTTTTGGCTATGAGAAAAATTACGCCGTCTGAATCCCAGCAGGAAATATGTTCTCTTCTGGGTGACATTGAATTTTGATTTTAGAACCTTTTAGCCGACAGGAAATATATTCCTCTTTATTATAGTCTTACGATGGCTTTTCACCAGAGCTATGCGAGGAATAAATCCACCAATAGGATTGCTTTATTTTGCTGGCCTGGCACAGTGCAGCTTTGTTATTGGTGAATTTTTTCCTCGCTCACTGCTTAGCTTATTCTTGTGATACAGTTTCCCACGATATTATACTATCTGTAACTTTGTTTCTCAGGTAAAGAGATCGAGTCGTGGTACTCTCCGGGCGAGACTTACGACAGCAAGTTCACAACACTCGGCTCTGCGTTCGAAGAGTGCCGCGCTGAAGCCGTCGGGTTATATCTCTCATTGGTGCCAGAAATACTTAAGTAATTATTCTAGTATAGTTCGTGCCGCGACGAGGAATGCAAACCGACGTCAGAATAAGACTTTTCTACAAGCGGTTCTTTCTAGGAGAGCTGCGCTGTGCGAGGCTAGCAAAATTAACAAATCATAATGGTAGATTTTTTCCTCTCATCGCTTAGCTACCTCTCACATCACAGGTGAAAAGGCAACTTGAAGCGGCGATGATTTGACTACCTTGATCCTATATCGTGCATTTTGACATGCTAGAAAATTATAAAAAACAGAAAGCAAATGCAGATGGACTTTGTTCATTTCTTAATCTATTATATTTACTGTGCAGAATCTTTGGGTACGAGGGCCAAGTGGCGCAGGACGTGACCTACGTGAACTGGCTGAGCCTGCTGTGGAACGGAGCCGCTAAGGCTACTGAGATGTACCAGCCTACCACCAAGACCTGGCTGCAGGTGAAGCATCTGCGTTTTCTAATGAATTACTTTAAAATATATGACATAAGGAGTGATCGTCTTTGGCCTCCCGCAAGTTTCAGAGAATAGCACATAAAAAGTGGCCAATAGAGATTGGTGGAAGATTTTGTAGAAAGCCTTTGCACACCATGAGGTATTCTATGTGCTCAATGTAGTCTAGTGATCGCGGCTATACCATATTACACCATAAATAATTAAGTACTGACTTGTTTTAACCCCCCAGCGCGAAAAGGGTGGTGGTATAATATTTGCCGTTTAATATGATCCCTTAGGGACAGCGCACACCGACTTAGTGGCGGCGAAGAGCAGTTCTGTGGTGTCAAGGCAAACCAAATTATGGACGCTTGTGGCTATGGTTGCTCGACCGCTCTTTGAGCCGTTTGGGATTTTAATTCGCTATTCAAATTTAAAGTCGCTCAGCGTGCTATGGATAAAGCTATTCTCGGAGTACCGAAAACCAAAGTTGTCGATATAGCCCACAGGATACGCAAGCTAAAGTGGCAGTGGGCCGGCCATATTAGCCATTAGCCGAAAGACCGATTACCGTTGGGGTAGACGTGTTCTAGAGTGGAGACCGAAAATATGACGCCCTCAGGCTAGGTGGAGTGACGATCTACGCAAGGTGGCTGGTGGAAACTGGATGAGAGTGGCCAAGGATAGAAGTCGGTGGCATGCTATTGGAGAGGCCTATGTCCAACAGTGAACTCGATAGGCTGATGATGATGATTCACATTTCAGTCGTATGTTGAAGCTTGTAAGGTTGAATTTCAATTGTTACTAAATAAACCGCTTCGCCGCCATTCTTCCGGTTTTTGCTGGCTTACTGTGGGTTTGCACCAAAAAACATTTAACATGTAATGTCTCGAAACTTGTCATATGAAACTAATGTCACAACTTGTTTTGTTGATTGTTACGTTCGCACTGCAGAAAACTGGGTAAATTCTTTGACAGATTTCAAGATTTGTTGTTGGCTGTGTTTGCACTGACTAAAAACTTATACATTGACATGTTTGTCTATAGATTTGTCACGGCTGACGTTCGCACTGATGCTTAATCATGTCTCGCAACTTGTATAAATCTCGTTTTTTGTGTTTTCCAATGAGGTCGGTAAACATGTATGACTGAAAGTAGATACTTTGAAGTGTATCGAAATTTATGTGAAACATGTCAATAGTAGTCAATAAACGTGTCATGAAACTCTATACTGCGTTCCAAAACACAAATTGCTGATGTAGGCCAAACAGCTGCCAAGCTTAAGTGGAACTGGGCTGGTCACATCTGCCGCATGCCGGAAGAGCTATGGGCGAAAACAACCACACAGTGGATTCCAGACAGCAGCAAACGACAACGCGGCAGGCCCAGAAGGAGATGGCGGGACGAACTTGACTCCTGTCTGAAGGATTGGCCCCAGAAGGCAAAAGACAGGGACAAGTGGAAAAAGGGAAGGGAGGCCTTTGCCCTGCAGTGGGACACTACAGGCTGATAATATAATATAATAATATGTCAATAGACTATGAAATGTCAAACAAGTTTCGTTTCAACAAGTTGTGTGATAATGCGAACGCGATCCGATACATTGACAGAAAACTGACTTTTCAACATGATTTTATGTGAATGTTTCGTCAGTGCAAACTCACAGTTAGTCGCCCTGCGTTTAAAATACATAGAAATCTAATCTAATTATCATCGTCGCAGGCGCACGCTCGAGCTCGGTTCGTGCTGATGCGTCTGCTGGAGCTGGAGGGCGAGGGCATGCTCACCATCACGGAGTCCGAGCCTGGCAAGAACCTGCTCCTCACGCTGCAGCGGGAACACCTCGCTACGAGGGGGAAGAAGATCATTGGTATGTGTGACCTTTATGACAACATTACCCTTTGTCCTATCCGAGTACTAACATTACATATCGAAACAAATAATAATCTCAGAAATATCCTGTTGCTAGGTGGTGGTTGACTCTCTGTATTGGTGTAAAGACACGAATACACGGTAAATCGAGCAACATTGTTGCTGTCGGCAACATTCACGTTGTTTATCAATAATGTTGACAAACTGTTGCGCAACAAAATTTTATCGCGATTTTGGGACTGGGTCTGAAATCTATGCTTGTCTAACCTATAGTTTCGCTCTTTCTCGGTCACTAAATACTCTTCTTTTCTCCAGGTGATTTCCTAGTAAAACTACAGACGATAAAGGCGACGGGTGATGTCACGGCGGGAGAGAAGCTGTTCGACAAGTACAGTCGGCTGGACGAGCCGTGGAGCCACTGGCGCGACATCGTCATGATGCACAAACAGCCGCGCAACATCTTTGTACAGCCTAATACCTTCCTTATTAATAGTAACAAAGGTATGTTTTTTAAACCTTTGATAGCGTTAGCTTAGGTACATTAGAACATTATTTTTTTAATGTTTGTTAGTCTTCTTGGTATCGTAATCTGACATGTTTGAGAGCTTTGCGATGGACTCTGAAGTATAGAAAACTACATTTTGGAACTCAGCAGTAGCTTTCGAGAATAACAAAAATGCCTATAAACGGTCTAATTGAAATAAATGCCTTGTCTTTGACTAGGTATCCTGACTCTGCTACTGCCCTCCACTCCACTCCACTCTGCATATCCACAAAAATAAGTTGTGTTTAGTCAGAATTCTGTAAATAGTCACGACTCTCATAGTTCTTTTCTAAAAAAAATTGAGGTCATCCTCTCATCTCAAAATTTTAAGAGTAAAGTACTAAAGCCCTTGTCGTTTCAGGTGAAGAGATAGACCTGAAGCGCTACCCAGCGAACGCGGAAGGCATGATCGCGTCTTGGGTGGAACGTTTCCCCAGCACAGACATCGATGAAGTCTTGGAACAGCTGGCAGAGAGGGACAGCGTGTACTTCAACGAACTCAAACCTATTGCCGCCGCATGATTACCATACATACCAACCAAGGATCGGAATAGGCAATTTTTAGGCAACAAATGACGACAAAATAACTATGAAGTCTCAATATATGGATTACTAGCGGCCCGTCCCGGCTTCGCATGGGTAGACATGATTTTTTTAATATTTTTACATTTTATTTATATTTATATAAATATAGCCTATGTTACTCAAGGTGAATGTAGCTTTCTAATGGTGAACAATTTTTTGAAATCGGCACAGTAGTTTTTGGTTTATTCATTACAAACATACACACAAAAATACAAATCTTTCCTCTTTATAATATTAGTGGAGATATAATACTCAGACAGTAAATTATTATTATATTATATAGCCGCCAGCGGCCTTGTGCCTGCTGACAAGTTAAACGTGCCAGAATTATCTATAATTACTTTTCACTGTCTTGTGAAGATTTCTTAAATACGGTACTTAATTGTAACGTATTTATAAAAAAATACGATAGTAGAGGATATTTAAGCCGTTCTCCTGCGTCCAAATCTAACAAAAGAAGCTAACAAAACTTATTGATATACGTGGGACACTCAGAAAGTTTTGCGAAACTAAAAAAAATTGTTCTATACGTACATATATTTTTATCAAATCTTTTCAAAGTACTTTCCACCAGCCTCTATACAAAGATTCATGCGCCTAAACCAGTTTTCAAAACACTTTTTCCAGTCCGCCGCAGACACCTCGTTTACAGCCTGCTCGAACGCAGCCAGCGCATCTTCCGGCGACGAAAATTGTATCCCTTTGAGCTGATTTTTTATTTTTGGGAATAAAAAGAAGTCACACGGTGCTAGATCAGGGCTGTAAGGAGGGTGACCCAGGAGTTTGACTGGCCTGCTGTCCAGGAAGTCCCTCGTTTTGAGTGCGGTGTGCGCAGGTGCATTGTCGTGGTGGAGCAGTAGCCCGCGGAGCCCTGTGTTTGGTCGCTTGTTGCTTATAACAGAGAAAACTTCTGGCAAACATTTGGTAGTATACCATTCGGCATTAATGCTTCTTTGATCCCGTAAGGGAATTGATACCAAGTGGCCAGTCAAATTAAAAAAGCTAGCGATCAAAATCTTACCCCCGCTTCTAGATCGCTTCACTTTGGTAGGCGTTGGCTCATTTTGAAACACCCAAACAGTCGACTGGCGCTTGGTTTCTGGGTCGTATTGATAAATCCAGGACTCATCACCTGTAACGATGTCGTAAACACGCCGAGACGAGCCTGCTTCAAATTTGTTAAGCATATCACGGCACCATTCCACCCGGGCCTGCTTCTGAGCATCGGTGAGGTTGTGCGGCACCCAGCGTGATACTATCCTCCTCACGCGAAGATGGCTGTGTAGAATCTCGTGAACGCTTCCCGATCCATTCTTCAATATGTGTTGAATCTCCTGATATGTAATTCGCCTATTGTCTTGGATTAAATTTTTCACTGCTAGCACGTTTTCTTCGGTAACAGCCGTCAAAGGGCGACCGCTTCTTTCGTCATCCCCCAAAGTTGGTCGACCGCGCTTGAATTCGTTATACCAACGATACACGGTTGCCTTGGAAGGGCCTTCATCCATGAATGCCATTTGAAGTCTATCGTACGATTCATCCGGTTTCAGGCGACACTTGAAATCGTATAAAATCATAGCTCTAAAATGTTCCCGGCGCAGATCCATATTTCAGTGAGACACAATACTTTGAATTAACTCGCAAAAAATGTGGAGGGAAATTTTGAAATTGGAACTTACTTATTTTTACTTATAAATAATCATATTTTCGAAAAACATTATAACTGGCCAGTCTCCCATATATAAAAACTTTTTTTCGCAATACTTTCTGAGGGGCCTGGTACGAGGGCAGAGTGATAAGTCTGGTAAAAATTTAACAAGGAATACATAATTTGTAACAGTTATTATTTATTTTTCAACAGTCTCCCTCCTCTCCTAGCTCAATACACTCCATCCAACGTTTCTCCAACTTTTCGATCCCCTCAATATAATGAGATTTTGGAAACCCTTCAAAATAGACATTGGTTTCGTGCATGATCTCTTTGGAGCTACATCTTTTCCCAACCAGCCATTTTTTCAAATTCGGCCACAGGAAATAGTCGCAGGGGGCTAAATCCGGAGAATGTGGTGGGTGAGAACGTAACTCATAGTGTAACTCATGGAATTTGGCCATGTCAATCGTGCATTGTCTTCTTGGAAAACGATTTTCTTCTCAGTCAAATGCGGTAATTTTTCCATTAAAACTGTAGAAATGGTCCAATCATTAGGCATAATATTCGCCGGTAGTCTTTTTACCTTTCTGTATAGATAATAAATGTGGAATATACCACGTGCATCCTCAAAAACTGTGGCCATCACTTTGTTGGTCGATAAAACTGCTTTGGCCTTCTTCGGCGCAGGTTTGCTAGAAGCAACCACTGTTTCGATTGTTCCTTGGCTTGTGGTATATAGTGGTGGGTCCATGTTTTGTCTACAGTTATGAAATGATGCTTACAAACTGTTTTATCGAGTTGAAGCAGCGCTAAACCTGACTCTGGAGTGGTCACACGCATGCGCTTTTGATCCAGTGAGTAAACGCAGCACTCAACCCGCGGAGACCTTCTTCATGTCTAAGGCCCGTATTACAGGACGATACTCAAGCATTGATCTCTGTTTAAAACTAGTTTTGAGTTGAGTTTTGATTTTAGTACATTCCTCAAGCAGAGATTTATTGATCACAGTTCAGCTGAGTTTAGCTTTATTTTATACTGTCACCTGTTTTGGTATTTGAGCAGAGTTTTGATCTGTTATCATTCTAGTGTGGTCCAGACTACACTTGTGTAGAGATTTCTATTCAATTTCAGGTCAAATTCGTGTGTTATGTTGTTGAATTAAAGTTTATAATTACCGTTCTGGAATAAGGCCGATACTCATGTAACGATTCTATCCTTAAGTAGTGATCAGGTGATTGGAGTTTAAACTGTACTTGAGGAAGCTTCTGTAATACGGACCTAAATGTTGATATAAGATATTGCGCACACATGCGTCTGAGATGCCTACTATCTCACGAACATTCACTTTTTGGTCATTTAACACGATGTCATGGATTTTGACGATCATCTCTGGTGTTGAGACCTCAACAGGGCGTCCTGGACGTTCAGCATCACTTGTGCTTGTATTACCACTACGAATATTGGTAAACCACTTATAAATAATTTTGATCGACGGAGCGGCTCCCCCATAATATTTTTCTATCTTTTGTTTTATTTCTGTGATAAGTGTTTTTACGCAAAAAATATAGTTTAATCATCACATGAAATTCATTTTTCTCCATGTTAGCGAAAACGTAATGTAGTGTTTTTCTTTAACGGCTTTCTATAAAAAAAAAACTGACCGAACTGGTTGAAAATTAACATTTAACCTTCTAAGAGTTGTAAATAAAAGGGTAATATTCAATTTGCGATAACTTTATTCCTATGTTGATTTTTACCTGACATCACTCTGCCTTAGTATTGCTTAGGCCAGTCAAATGTTGGCAAAAAGCTTGGCCACGCCCACTTTTTGTTAAATCTAACATGTTAAATGTCCGATTTAATAAATACAAGGCGCAGCAGCTTTAGTATGAGGAATTTCTGTATTGTCATAATAAAACGAATACATTACAATAAAGTGAGTACGCACTTCCCTACAGAACCCCGCTTTCCGAATTTTTTAGAGGCATCACGTTATGATCTACATATCTGCTTAATAATTTTGCCTATTCCGATACACGATAATAACTGTTTTGTAACTTAGTTTTAAAATATTTCCCGTCGCCTGTAAAATCTGCGGACTTATCATACCACGAGTCGATCATACAGTGGGACGCATTCCAGCGAGATCCGCAGATATTCCGACGGGTTGTACTTATACTGTTATGTAGGTACTAACTTGAAATATCATTACTATAAATATACTACCAAATTGTATACTTATTCAGAGTTTTATTTATATTTTATTAGTCTCCTGTGCGTCGTGTGCCTAAAGGTGGCCACTGACGATGCTTCCAACCGTACGAATGGCGTGGCCGTATTCCAAAATCTGTCCGTGAATGTTGAAAACGCATGTTATTTTTAGAACAAGTCGAGCTTTTTTGGAAGTAGTCATTAAAACGACGTCCTAATGGATACATCGTCAGTGCCCACCTTAACAAACAAGATATAAAAATAATTGGGAAAGCCTCCACCACGTTGAGGGCATGCCCAAATTTCGCGAGCCAGGATCTATTACAATAAGGTCATACAATCTCATTGGCCAGGATCTAAAATCTGCAACAATATAAACACCGCATTGCATGTCCTTAGGAACTGCTGGAAAGGAAGTGAAATTAAAACTAAACTGGTTTCCAGAATCTCGTAAATCTCAGAATCTAGTAAGAGACTTAAGAATTAGTATCAAGTTCAAAATTATGTGATTTTATGCAATTGAGACCTTTATGTCTACAGGTTTTTGAAGTGAAACTTCTATATAGACTGTATTAGGATTTTTCTGTCACGAAAAAGCGTTACGGCCGCGTGGAGGGGGTAGACCAGTGGTCATCAAACCGCGGCCCGCGGGCCGCATGCGGCCCCAGCTAAAGTCTAGTGTGGCCCGCACCTGCAACCCTATTTTATAAGATCTACCTAGCACTAAGCCAAATAGAATGATATTATCAATAACTAAGAGACTATCAAAGAAAACAATTTTGGCTTCACATGGTTTGAGCCTGATTGTAGAACAGAAGGGTTTGACCGTTTCTTAGATCGTAAAGAAGTGCGAGAGGGACGGACGTCTTCAGCCTGTGCCGCGCCTGTATTTGCTCGCCCGCTCGGGTTTAGGTCATGTCAGTGGTCAGTGTCGACTATCGAATGTGGGTGTGAAATTGTGGATCGTGTACTGAGTTACGTTTGTAGTGTTATCAATCTTGATTTATTTACCTATTATTTCATATTGCAATTATCTGCGATTACAATGGATGGCCTGTCGCCAAAAATTGCTACTAAAAAAAGTTAAGTGGCGAGAATACCGTTATAGTTTTTAGTCTTAACAATAGGTACTTACGGTTTCTCCACGGGATCGGAATCTACGTAAGTAAAGCTGTGGGGCTGTAGTTAATTTATATAGGTGACAAATTAATAATTATGATCGGTACCCATGCGGCCCGAGGTGCCACCCCGCATGATTTGTATTGGCTCTTGTAAAAAAAAGTTTGACGACCACTGGGGTAGACGATATATCACTTGGCGAGAGGCGGCAGCGGCGGAGGGAGGGAAAGGCTGATGATGATTATGATGTTTTTTGTCTGATAAAATATGTTTAAAACCTAACCAAATCATAATTTGCAGTAAACCTGCGAAAAAAAAACGAAATGTGTACACATAGTAGAAGTGAAACTTTAACGGGCAAGTGGAAAAACGAATCCCAACGGACAAGTGGAAAAACGAATCGCAACGGACAAGTGGAAAAATGAATGGCAACGGACAAGTGGAAAAACGAAACTATATATATTATATATTAATGCGTTAAATCCTGAAGCCCAGTTTAAAACTAACTTTATTTGTAACTGGAGAAACTTTCTCCCTCTAAAATAAAAGCCCGCCCCCTGTACCGCAGCAACATTTTACGACTGTGTTCTCATGCAAAACTTTGTTAATGCGCATTCTTGAGGCTTGCTGAAGCCTCAAGAATGCGCATTAACAACGTTTAGACCAGTGTCTACGGCCCTAATGAACGTAAGGGCTTTCTATTTTTATTGCATAATTAAATTCTTGCCATACCTACCTATGATGTAGATGTATCTATCCAGTTTAACAAAACACTTGAAAAGTATGTACAGAAGGCCAATTCTCGTGATAAAAAACGATTAAAATATAGTTCCAAACGAATCTCAATGCCTTAAATCTCAGAAGATGTTTCTGATTGCCGTTTATTGGTGACATTAATGACCTAACGTCACAAATAAACGACAAACAGGAACATCTACTGTCAGGAGATTGAGATTTGCAGCATTGAGATTAGTTTGTAACTATATTTTGAACGTCTTTTATTACAAGAATCGGCCTTCTGTACATACTTTTCAAGTGTTTTGTTAAACTGAATAGATACAACCCCTTGATTCGACCCCTTACCCTTAAGGGGTCATTGTACTCATCGTTTTCAGTTATTTCAATAACGTTGTAATAATAACAAAGGTTGTTGTGGCGTCTATATTTCCGTTACAACTGTGCCGTTACAACTAAGAGCTCCTTGTGAAAGAGCTCGTCCGGGGATGTACTACCACCGTACCTATTTCTGCCGTCAAAAAGTGATGCTTACATTGCAGTTTCGGTGTGAAGGAATGTCTCAATTTGGCGAACCGACATGCGGTACGGGTACCATTTAGGCAACATCCTAGATGGTATTGTAGTTGTTATGGGCACAAGTGACCGCTTAACACCAGGTGTGTCCTTTAGCTCATTTCACCATCCTATACTATAAAAAAACACATAATATTAATTATAACGTCACAATAAACTACAATCGTTTAGCGAAAAAATGGTTGAGATGTTTGAGACGCATTCTCTTAGCAGCCGCACTATAGTCTAACCATAGAATACCAATACACATTATTTGAAACCATTATAATCGGTTTGTTTATATTTTTTGAACACAAAAACGCGTCTACTGAAAAGTAGCTGTTTTGCTATTTCGCCCCTATTCGTAGGATACGATGATATAGAAATAAAAGGAAAATGTTTTTAACTATATAATTTATTCACATTCAATACAAAACGTGTGTGATCGCAAATTTCATATCAATCGTAACAATCACAGTTCCAATGTCACCGCGGTTACTGTGACTAAAAGAGTAATATTAAAATCACCACACACCAATAAATAATTTTCAATTCTAATAAAATTTAATAAATAGGTTCGAAATTACGAAGATGAACGGGTTTTGCGTAAAATTATTGCTTTTAAACACCACTCTGTAATCGAACTAGCCGCTCCCTGACTTGTACAACACAATAATATTATTATTATGTCAAACGAGTAGTACAACAACTTCGTATACAATACTATCGAGTGAAACAAAATAGCAGCAGCTTAAGATGCGTACTTACCGCGAGCATTCGCGTGTAATGTAACGGCTCGAGTCTGAGCATTACACCCACCGGTGAATACTTCGAGACGAGCATTACAGTGCGCAGACTAAGGCTTATATTCAGAGACGAATCTGCGTGATCTGCTTCCAACTGTCAAAATGCAGTGCTTTTTGACAATTGGAAGCATAAGTTCACGCTTAGATTCGTCTCTGAATGTAAGCCTTAGAATGTTGCATCTTCGAACATTACAGCAGTGAGTACGTTAAGCCGAGCATTACAGTACGCAGACTTGAAATTTTATAACTTCGAAAATACAGAAGAAGTACAGTCAACAAATCGGAATCATGACCCACGATAAGCTTAATATCCTAAAGACATTCTAATACAATTGGGTTGAATTTCGCTTAAACAGATATTTCCCTGGCAACTGATTTGTCATCAATTTTGTTAGCTATTGGTGCCGATTCTCTTGTACACCCACCTAAACCTAACTATAACTAAAATTTACAAATTTTAGTTTAGAAAATCATAAAACTTATTCTGTGTTTATCTTTTTCTTATTTTACAAAACTTGTTGACAGCTCTAATAATTGAGTTTGACGCATCTAAGTTGAATTGGCGGTGTTACCAGTACATCTTAAAATTTTTATTAAAGAGTGAATGGAATGACCGAAAGTTCACAAAAACAAGGAAATTAAATAATAATTATATTTGTAATTATTAGTTTATCATTAAAATTATGAAGAAAAAATCATGTCACGAAATAAAGTACATTTTTGTTTTATATTTTCAATAAAATATATAAATTGGAATAATGTGATCAGGTTATTATTACCTACGGCCCGTATTACAGAACGATACTCAAGCGTTGATCACAGTTTAAAACTAGTTTTGAGTTGAGCTTTGATTTTAGATCGTTCCTCAAGCAGAGATTTATTGATCACAGTTCAGATCACAATAATAAACTATTTCTTTAATTTAAAAAGCTGGAATTTCCCTTTTTAAAGACGTGGTTAAAAAGTTCTAGCACCCAGGACACGAAATTTCTGAAAAAAGTTGAATAAATTAGAATATAACATTGAATTAAGAAACCTATGGAAGTGGCACATTCTTCTATATCCACCTAGTTTATACAAATATCTATTAAATCGTTATTGAATTATGAAACTATTCTTTGTCTCTTGTTAACAAACGTGTTATGTCGTTTGGTGAAAGAGATCGCATGCTATTTGTATATTCTCTGTTTGGCAACATCTTTACGGGATGTCAAAATACCTACGCCGCGTGGCAACCCCGCTTACCCCGCAATGTGGCCCATAATACATGAGCTGTCAAGTAAACAAACTAGGGCTGTTGATATTTTTAAATATCAGATTTTCGATCTATCGATTATTATTGAAAAAAAAAAGATATTTCGATATATTGGCCAAATTTCATGATTCTAGGTCAATGCGAAGTACCCTATAGGTTTTTTATGTGAGTTTGCGAGTATCAAAATGTGACATAGCCGTATGATTGCCTTGACCTAGAAGCTTGATTTTTTATGTCCTAGGGACAGCCGAACTTAGTATTTGATATAATTGCATTATTTATTACTATTTGAAAATGATTTTAATCAGCACACATCTCTGGTACGAAACACGAGCATCGATATCGATACTTTTTAGTTTTGATTATTTACTTCCCTAGCTATGGCCACCATAACGGTGGCCCGGATATTGTAGGTATACCACGCTTATTTCGTAGGTATTACTGGTCCATAGGTACAAGTCAATGACTTCTTATCCTTTATTATATAGGTACAGTCAACAAATCGGAATCATGACCCACGATAAGCTTAATATCCTACAGACATTCTAATACAATTGGGTTGAATTTCGCATAAACAGATATTTCCCTGGCAACTGACTTGTTATTAATTTTGTTAGCTATTGACAGTTACAGCTAGTTTACCAATAAAATTATTTTTCTAAATTTTATTCTTGACGTTTAACTCAAAATATTGTTATTTATTTATTTATCATTTATTGCGTGAAATATGGTACTGAGGATATTATAAATTAAATGTATGTTCCACACTCGGACGAATAAAAAAGGCGGACGGAATCTCGCTAAACAAAGACTGAAGCACTTCATTTTTTCTTATACCCACTATAATTTCTAAAGCATTTTAACACACCAGATTTATACTGTTATTTTATTTATGATGCTACAACAATGACTACCGTAACACTAGATTTTTTGCGTAATCGCGGCTTTTTGGCATACTATCTATGTGAATGTGTGCGTGCCGGCCCATACTTTTAAGCGAGCCGGCTTGCTATGGATGCTTCACTTATTGAATAGCGAGATTCCGTCTGCCTTTTTTATTCGTCCGAGGTTCCACATATTTAGCCGTTAAGAGTATTGTTTGACACCTTTTCATACTTGACATTTTATTATTTGTAATTTTTATTTTTATTTTATTAATGGTCTGTAATCGAAAAAGTTAGTATAGGTTTCTTAAAAAATATAGTTGTTTGTAGGAAAATCTCGTGAAACGACAGCTAATTCGAAATTCAAAACATAATTCCTGCTTTATCAAAAACATAATTTCCAATCCAATTATAAATCTATTGCATTGATAACAAAGCTCAAAATGGCACAGACCTCTGACCCGTTTTAATGCAGTTTCTGTAATATTCAAAATGTCCTAAGTGCAGCGTAGAAGAAAACCTTACTGTTTTGACGATTTCAAACGAATTATCAGCCGAGTGGGTCATGATTCCGATTTGTTGACTGTACCTCTTCTTATCGAAATTATAAATTTCATTGTATGTTTCTATGAACAATTTACCTTTCTGCTGAATCTACAACAGCTGCAACCACATAGTAGGCATCCATTATTTATTTTAAACTACCTAAAAACTATAAAAATGAATAAAATAAGCTTTGCAATTTTAGTTGTTGATAACTAATTATAGTCGACATGTATTTTGATGCCTTCTAAAAATAGTCAGATTTAGGTTGACATTTCTAATATTAGGTGAAAAACGTCAATTACAGAATAGCAAAATGTCAATTTTTACTAAGTTGAATAACTAAACTAATTTTGGTCCTGTCAAACCAAAAATTAGTTTTAAAGTGAATTTCAGAATAGAAAACTTCGTTTGACAGGACTAAACTAAATTTAGGTGATTTTTAGTCTAGTTTAGAGAATTTTGTGACAAGAGAATCGGCACCATTGACAGTTACAGCTAGTTTACCAATAAAATTATTTTTCTAAATTTTATTCTTGACGTTTAACTCCAAGTATTGTTATTTATTAATTTATCATTTATTGCGTGAAATATGGTACAGAGGATATTATAAATTAAATGTATGTTCCACACTCAGACGAATAAAAAAGGCGGACGGAATCTCGCTAAACAAAGACTGAAGCACTTCAATTTTTCTTGAACCCACTATAATTTCGAAAGCATTTTAACACACCAGATTTATACTGTTATTTTATTTATGATGCTACAACAATGACTACCATAACACTAGATTTTTTGCGTAATCGCGGCTGTAGAATAAAAATGCTGGTTGAATTTAAGCAATAGACTGTATTTATAAATTTCACAATTAGAAGATCGTTACACCCGTTAGCACAGACCAATATGGAATCCATCAGAAAGAATGTTGCCACTACATAAAAGTTGTGGTAATAAAATATTGTTGCTAACGTTAATATATTATAAATTATTTTATGTTTTAATTATTTTCAAACAGCGGCTTTTTGGCATACTATGGATGTGAATTTGTGCGTACATACGGCCCATACTTTTAAGCGAGCCGGCTTGCTATGGATGCTTCACTTATTAAATAGCGAGATTCCGTCTGCCTTTTTTATTCGTCCGAGGTTCAACATATTTACACGTTAAGAGTATTGTTTGACACCTTTTCATACATGACATTTTATTATTTGTAATTTTTATTTTATATTTATTAATGGTCTGTAATCGAAAAAGTTAGTATAGGTTTCTTAAAAAATATAGTTGTTTGTAGGAAAACCACGTGAAACGACAGCTAATTTGAAATTCAAAACATAATTCCTGCTTTATCAAAAACATAATTTCCAATCCAATTATACATCTATTGCATTGATAACAAAGGTCAAAATGGCACAGACCTCTGACCCGTTTTAATGCAGTTTCTGTAATATTCAAAATGTCCTAAGTGCAGCATAGAAGAAAACCTTACTGTTTTGACGATTTCAAACGAATTATCAGCTGAGTGGGTCATGATTCCGATTTGTTGACTGTACATACGCTAAGGCGAGCAATACAGTGCGCACCACTTAACTAATGCCAAAACAAATTAATCCATGTTACGCGCACGAATGTTCGCAGTTTGTAACAAGTGATGCTCAATGTCGAGCGGTTAAAAAAGCGATTGCTCCTCGGTGAGTATGTTTAGTTGGCGCACTATTGTAACGTAATGCTCAACATAGAATTTTGATTTGTAACGTTACACGCGAATGCTCACGGTGAGTACGCTCCTTTACAATTATATATTTAACACTGACAACGCCATTGCTAAAAATATACACGTTTGTGTGAGTCTATAACACGTCCGGTCTATAAATAGTTATCCCTAATGAAATCGTCTAAGCACCATTCTATTCGATTACTGTTACGTCGTGACTTAGCATTCAATACTATAATGATTAAGATAAATATATTTAAACTTAAATTGACTTACGGTCGCATAAAAAAATGTAAATTGATAGTAACTAAGAAAAATTACAGTTAATAATGTTGAGTAAAACGTATTTGTGCAAACACACACTAAAATTTGTGTCATTTTATATCTTTCAATAAAATGGACTATATCAAATCCAGTCACTTATGTTTTATAAAGGCACATAAGAATCAATTTACAATAAACACTTAACAAAAGTCCACTCTTTGCAAAATATAATATTACACTTTATAGTATATTAACAGTAACAAAACCTGTTCAGCTTAAAAATCTGTATCAGAGTATGCTGCGGTCGCTCACCGCGCTTTGGGGAAAGCCAACAAAGTTATACAAAACAATTTACTCGTACAGTCGACCGCACGTCAGTGGTAACAGTTTGACCTTGACAGCGTCTTTATTTCGTTAGCAGTAAGGGCGATTTTCGTAATTCAAGTGTTACCAATGACGTGCGTTCGACTGTACTATTTGTTGTAGTTTGATGAATCTGTGTGAAACTAGCTACAACCTATTCATAATTAGTCTGATGATCCGAATCCCTAACGTCGGAAATGTTCAAGTAGCTTTTAATCCTAATGTTTGCATGCCTATTAGGGTATTTTGAATTCAGTGAGATTCATTGCAATAAGTATTACCTAAATTTGCCACTAAAGACAGTCTTAAACTTCTGTCGGTGATGAGATTCTTTTAATTTACATGAAATCTAGATAGATACACGTGAGTATATACTACGTTTGGCAAGAGTATCGATACAGCCTCGATTAGATCAACACTAATAAAAGACTCTAATGACATTGTAAAAAAGTTATAACAAAAACAATGAAAGCATCAAGTTCCGTACTCCTAACAGTGTCCTCGCAATACGTTCGCAAAGTTAAATGTCAAAAATGCTTATATAAATCACAAAATCAAGAAATATCCTGCGCAATCAATAATTCCTTTCAGTCAACTTTCTCAGAGCATTCTGCACTGTCGCCTTCGCAGTCGCCTTTCGGTGAGATATTGGATCTGAAACATTATACTCATGTTATGTTGCTTATAAATAAACTGTATGCACGTTTATTTTCTTTCGTATTGCTCTGTAATGTGTCAATATTATAACAGTGCATATTATTTTATTTAAATTATTAATTCTACTATCGTATGATTTTGAACGTTAAAATGATGTTGGTAGCTGTAGTGATTCTGTTTTGCAAGTTCTCTAAGAGCAATATCTTTGTAAATTCATTAAAAATGTGATAATTAGATCTACTATCTACATTCGGAGCATTCTAATAATTTACATATTTCACAAAACTTCTTTGTTTGCTTATGTATAGGATGTAAAACTTTTTTAAAGCATTAGTGCTATAAAATTTAATTCGAAAGCGTGAAGCGTGCACAGAATAAAATCGTATTATCTTTCACGTTGGGAAAGTTATTTTAAATTATTTACGTGACATGTAAGTACAAAAGTATACACACCTTGGCAGTGTTTCCTTCTCAGCATCGGGTTTCCTTGTCACGCTGATTGATATCTTTTTTCTTTGCCTTATTTTTTCCAATATATTTTCGGGGCTCGGTTCTTTTTCGCTCTCTTTCAAAATAATCGCGGAGTTGCGAGTTGTTCTTTTTGGTCTATAAGTAGCATAGTTACCAGGAGAGTACATTGATATGGTTCTGTTGTATTTGTGCGGATCTCTCAACGAATTCACTAGACTATTATTTTCAGTTCCATCAGAGCTGTCCAAAAGAGATTTCGTTCTTGAGTATCTGTTCGTACCGTACGAAGACGGCTGCTCATAGTCTAAATAACTTCTACTCCCCGGATATTTTCTAAAGTCGTTGCGATCGAGAGATCTATAAGTATCAATTTTATCATTCAGTCCATAGTTTTCAAACCTTAAGTTACTTCTAGTGCTAACAGGCAGATCGGTTAAAAGAGCTCTATAGCGTTCCGTGGACGGCGATAGGTCAGACGAGACGGAGAGCCCTGGAGATATTGGAGACAAGTCGTAAGTCAGCGGCGATGTCGGCGACACGTCATATTTAGTGTCTGTCGGTTGAGAGTGTATTCTAGCGACCGGGTCGTACTCGGCCGCTCCAGGGCCCACTAAACTACTCTTTCGTCGTTGCTTCTTTTCGTTGAATCTAGAGTAAAAGCTTTTTCTCCGTATTCGATCGACAATGTCTTCCTTCTCAGGTGTGGTGGAATCGTGACTGCGAAGATGTATTGTGGTGTCCTCTGAAGGAGATAGAGGATTCCTGTCTGAATATTTTGCATCAGTGCTAAGATCAGACTTTAACTCGGAGTTTGAAATAGTTGACCTACTTCTCGACCGACTACGACTCTGTGCATCAGTGTTATCAGTATTTATGCTACTATCTAGAAGTGTGGCATTCTTTTCTGGAATATCTTTCTTTTCAGTCTCACTGTCAACGGAGGAAATATTCATAAGTTGAGGTTCTATCACAGGATTAGTAGGAACTATTTTCTTAACTCTTGGCAATCTAGAGAAATCTAATTTTAAACTGTTTCTAATGTTCTTTGATTCGTTTTCTTTTTTGGACGCAGGCTGATCATCGTTGTCTGCAGATAATGCGGAGACACTGTCACTAGAAGTTCGCCCGTACTTGTTTTTGCGTCCAAGACTATTCAAAAGGAGTGAGGTTGGTCTGCGAGGTTTGTCTTTGTCGAAGCTGTCCACAACGGGTTCAAGATTAGATTCAGTTATACAATTAGTTTCGGTATGCTTTTCAAGATTTCCGCTATGTGATTTTTCGACAATTGGTTTTGATCTATCCTTAGGTTCGAATTTCTTAAAGAGGCCTAATACTTTCGAAACAGTAGTTTTGTTTGGAGGTGCACTCTGAGTTTCTAGAGCGGCGACATCGGTCAGTGTGACAGCCCTTTTGATAAGATTAGATTCGGTTGTAGGCTCTACGTTGACGGGCACCGATTGCTCTCGTTGCAGTCTGCTTAACTTAGAACTATCTTTTTTCGTTTCATTCCTTACACTATTTTCAGCACCCTTTTCTGGGGAACTAGATTTATTAGACGCAAACTTTTCTAACTTATGCCCTATCGATTGCAAAACAGATTTCTTTTTTGTGACTGCATTTGATTTCGCACCATCGTCATCGGCAACTTTTTCTTTCACTTTCTTTGTGACTTTCTTCTTTTCAATACTTGTTTTAGTGTCACTCGTTTCTGGATTGCTTCCTAAATCAGTCTTAGATTTCGATGAAACTTTTCTAATAATCTTTTTCTTCACCGTACCTTTCTTTTCAGTTTGCTCGGTATCACCGGTTTTCGAGATCGTTTCATCTTTCTTTGAAGACTGATCTACAAGTTTATTTTTGGTGTCTCCATTAGATGTAACTTTCACAGTGTCAAGAGGAGGTTCACCATTCGGAACGTTCGTGCTGGTTTCTGTTTTAACTTCGGTCGTTTCTGAATTATCAATATCTTTATTTTTTATAATTTGATACTTTTTCAATGACAGACAATTTTCACCAGATTTTTTATCTATTTCCAATTTTGACTCGGCACTGTGTTCCAAGGTCGTGTTATTTTTATCAGATTTTGTTGTCCCTTCAGGCTTTTTCTTAGGCAAGGTAATACTGAAACTTACTTCTACATCAGATTTAATCTCGGGATTAGTCATCTCATCTTTCGCTGAGGTATCTTTAGAATCCTCGATTTTAACGTTACGACTGATATAAACTTTCTCTGGGGATGGACTGCTTGTAGGGTAGCTTTTTGGTCTTACTAATTTTGACTCCCTCGGCAAGGACCTTTCTTTACTATCAGTGTCTCTACTAAACGAACTTTCAGGTAGCACATTTTCACTCGGCTCATCTATAGAATCTAAAGTCTTTACAGGATAACTTTTGGGTCGGACCATTTTGGAATCTTTACTGGAGGAGTTTTCATTGAAAACTGGTTTTTGTCTTGTGTTTTCCAAATTAGCGTAACGTTTCGAATTCAACGTCGATGCGGACGTATCCACTGCGCTCTCTTTGATGTTGTCTAAGATCGGGAAAAATGGAGTGTTGGACCTACTGCGTTCTTTGCCTGCGACGAGTCCAATAGGCGAGAGACACTTCTTGGGAGCAGTGACTTCGTCCCTGAACGCCGGCGGCGCAACGGCTACGTCCGTGGGACTTTTCGCGGCAGCTGCTTCTTGCGATTTGTTTCTCTTTTCCCTAATCTCACGCAAAATTTTCTGGGTTTCCAATTCTCTCTCTTTCCGATGACGCTCGTAAAGATTATCGTCAGGCGGCATGTCGAAAAAGTCTGAGCGAAGGAATCTTGAGACGCGACGGCGCGGCTGGTCCCCGCTGGCCGCGCGCAGCGAGTGCCGGCGCAGCCCCGCGCCCGCCGCCCCGCCCGCCGCACCGTACGAGGACGCATAGCTGGACTCCGATGCGCCGCTGCCGCCGTCCGACCCGTACGACTCGTCCAGCGATAATGCCCGCTCCGGGGTCAAGTACTTGCTGAGTAGCGGTCGGTCACGTGGCTGCGATGCGAGTGGCTCTCGAATGAGCGAACTAGGTGAGACGCACTCCACGTCAACTGCAGCTAGCTGTGGAGTCACTTCGCGTGAGGTGGACCGTCGTCGCGGTCGCGGAAGGGTCGAGTATTGAGGTGTCGCGGCGTCCATTGGAGTTTCTTCCTTAGATTCGTTGGGGGTGTCAGAGTCGGCGACGGGCGGTGCGGGCGGCGGTGCGGGCGCGGGCGGGTCGGGCTCGTGGTCGGCGGAGAGGGAGCGCGCGGGCGGCGGCGGGCGCGGGGCGGCGCTGCGCAGCGACAGCGTGCGGCGCAGGGAGCGCGCGGCGGCGGGCGGCAGGTGCGCGAGCAGCTGTCTCTGCAGGCGCCGCGACAGTGCCGGCGTGAGCCCCGACAGCGCGCGCATCTCCCGCTCCGAGAACTCGATGGAGCTCAGGTCCAAGTCCGAGAGGTCTAGTCCGCTATCGACGTTCGATTCCGAGATTTCTGGGCCGGTACGGTGCTTACCGGTTTTCTTACTACTATCTGAAATTTAACCGAAAAACACACGTTTCGATCATGCAGAACGCTCGCTGTCATGGAGTATTTACAATGCCGTTATTTGAAATCTGATTTTGTGTCCGCTCGTCGATCGAGAACAAAGGGGAACTACGAGCGGAACCTCCTTTGTTGTATATTTAAGTTAAAGAGTCAAATACAATAAAACTAAGGGGCTCTCATGTGCCCAGAGTAAATTCACGAATAATGCAAACATCGATGCGATCGGTTAAAAGTTAATACATATCTACAAAGACTAAATACTGGTCAAATTAGATCAATCAAACGTTAAAGCTTTAAGTATGCGAAAACAAATCACAAAAGAATGCATTAAAATGTTGCTTCTGTAGGGATAGTAATTTATCAAATGCGTACTAAATTATGGCTTCAGCGATATATTTCACATAGTAGAGGCATCTCTATCTGATAAACAGCCGCGGCGCACGGTGCGGAACACAAAAACACATAAATGAAGAAATAAAATATATAGTTTAGTACCTATTCTTGTGTGGCGTTTGTGGCAGATTTGTGGTTGGCGCTGGTGCCGCTGTGAAGTGAAGATTTGGTCGGAGCATGCAGTGTAACGCGCAACCCAACTGCAACCACACCAACACAAGCTCACTACGGCTTCAGAAGCGCGGAACACCGCCTGCCCCCCTGTGCCCCCCCGCCCCCCTCTCGAGCGCTTTGTCTAGTCTGGCTGCAGATAAGTTGTCGCAGCTCAGTGGCTAGCATATGAGCTCGTGACATGATCTCTACGTATACACTGACATACGTGTCGCCCAACATCGAGTGCTACCACATCCACTATCTACACATTTATGCCATGATCACTTGTCAAACAAATTAATTAACTGTCAGTCTATAAATTATTTGTACTGCTCAAATTTACTTGTTACTGAAAACTGTCGACTGTTCAAACATAAAAAAATTAAATATTATTCTACTTTACACAAAATAGTACTGCATTGGCACAGAAGATGCGACACGTGAAATGTCTTGCCTGTCCATTTCATGCAATGCTACAAAAATAACTGATTTTATGATAATTGAGAACAACGCAACATTTTCCTGCTAGGGTTAGCGGGTAGGAGAAAGTCAACACCTGCACAAAGAATGCAATTTGAATACAATAATACACTACAATGCAAAAAAAGGTTAACTTTATTAATTGAAAACAATGTTAAAGAACTAAGAAAACACGCTATATATAATAGACTATTATTGTATGATTGGCAATTCAGTGGCTGGTATATCGATAGTCTATCATATATGACATTGATGTTATGTGAAAAACGACGTCGACGGTGGAAAACGTCGCAAATATCGGAGGCTATGGTTACTGTAGTTCGTTTGTGGCGTATATTCGGAGCGCTTCATGGAATGGTTTGAGAGTTAATTTATTTGTTTTAGTGAAGCTAGCTTTCTTGTGAGTGTCGTTGACCGTGCGAGGCAGCTCTAACTACTTGCGAGTTGCAGTGCGACGGTGACGTGGCGACCTTATTACGAAGGATAAGAACCAATCACATTTGCCAGCATCAAATAGCAAAATAACCTATTAAATGTTATTTTGAAAGAAGAAGTATACACACCGAAAAGTTTATTCTATACGAATTTATAACTCCATTCAAAATTACATGATTCTAATTTTAAGTTACTGATTAGTGTGACATGTGATTTGACCCTCACTGACTATATTTTTTACATGTGAAGAATTATAATGTATAATCCAAAACATGTCAAAAAATACAGTAATGAATCTCTTCGGAATAAGAAGTATTTAATGATCTGCTTTACATGCTGCTATGCCAAATGTACTCTGAAATTTACACAATATCAAGTGTTTTTACAAGAAATTTGGAATAATTAGAATAAACATACTATCTGTGCAATTATTTTAAAATATGTTTTGTTGAGTAATTTTTATTAAATGAATTAACAGTAATATTATTACGTGAATAGTGTGAATAACATAGAGAATAGTTTGTAAAAAATCAACATTATTTTGTACATTAATTATTTTGTGGACTTTTGTTTTAAATATTGCGATAGCTAAAAGAAACATCAATATGCAAAAAAATTGTAATAACTATATTTGGTAATGAAATTTCGCTAATCATTTGACTTCTGGACAAAGCGAAACAACATTTGTCTACTTTGATGTGATGATACACCAATAACGGAAGTGTATCGTGTAACTGTAGTGCATGCCTCAGGCGTGAGCGTGTGATAGTGGCAACGTTTTCCCCGTGCGCGCTGCAAGCGGGAGCGGGTGCAAAGCTAGGGCTCACCTCGCGGCATCTGGCGCGGCTTGAACATCGAGTCGAAGTCCGCGTGCATGTCGCGCGAGCCCCAGCCGTCGCGTCTGCCGAACGAGGGAAACACCAATTAAAATCTTCCTAAAATATCTAAAAAAAACATCATGTTCTACGCCACCAATACAATTAGGCGCATGACAGATAAGAAGTCATTGGAACTAGGGAGGAGAATACCAAATCACCGGATCACGGATTGATACAATACAGTATGTACTTGATTTTAGTCATACTAGTGACTTGTTTGACAAAAATCTCAAGAAGCGCTAATGATCAGTGATCAGTGTACCGAGAGCGAGTATTACGATTCTACGTCACTAGGGGAAGCGTGGGGATTGAGGCGGGGTCCGGGCGCTGAAAGAGCATAACTGTCATGCACCTAATTGTTTTGGTGGAGTAGTATAGTTGGCAAAGAAGAAAAGTATGTACGCAGATAACTTCATCTGCTTTTTGATAAAATTGAGCTGTGTGGGCAAGTTTTTGATTTCGAAAATCTGCACATGTCTTGCGCAAGTAACTTGTTAATAAAAATTATTGATGCCTGCAAAAAAATAATTTTATTGATTAACAACATACTTATTTATCTCTTTTGCCGTGTGTACACTATACAATAGTGCAGGAGTGGGGCGTCAATACATTTCATATGAAATAACATTTAGGATACAAACAGAGATGGCAAGTAATACCCACACTCCCGCGCACTACCCATACTTGTGTATAAAGTACATAATTTTGTATTTTTCGAAAAAGGGCAATGCAACGAAATGTATGGTGTAACAACCCAGAGTCGATTAAGATCGTTTATATATGGATTGGTAGGGCATTAAAATTAGATTACAAATGTGTAATTAGTTTTTCTTTAAACCATCACCGAGAGGCCCTGTGCAAAACCAAAGTGGCAACGCCGCAATCATCGGATAACTGATTTCTCGCTGTGAAAGAGAGATAAGAAAAGACTGAATCCAGTGTGAAAAGCAAATTGTCGTAATATAAATTAATAGAATAACTCAAAACAAACGGTCGCAACAAAAGCTTACGAAGGAAATCTTCTCTCACAATTTCACTTCAAATACCGGCTATAAGGGTGGAAAATTCTAACGGGACAATCCGGGACATGGAAGAAAAGTACATTAAATATTGAAGATAACAAATTTTACTCAAAGGATACATTCTTTTGTTAAAAATAATAAGAATAACTACATTCAGAGATTTCTGAAAACTTCCTTACTTGAACCGGGAATCCAACTAAAACCAATATAAAAAATACCATTCTGCATTTTATGGCTCATGTTGATAGGGAAAATAATAAGGATCAAGTCTGCCCAATAAACATAGTGTCTTAATTTAAAGGAAGTCCATGAAATATGAACAAACAACAAATAAAATAAGGTGTTTTTGTGTAAAATTTTTGCTTCCTTGGTATCATTTTATTAAAATGTAACTAAACTCTGTTAGATTTAATGGTATTTCTTCAATCTAGGACACAATGTTGGAATGATTTGATCGTTATTGTAGACTCTATCGATTAGTGCCTTTAAAATACAGGATGAATTTTTTGCATTATTGAAGGTTCGATTCCCGGCTGAGACAACAGAGTTTAAAGAAATCTTTAAATGTAGTTATACTTATTTTTAAATGTTAAGGAATGTTTCCTTTCCTTTTATTTTTAAATATTAAGGAAAGGAGTAAAATTTGCTATCTTTAATATTTAATGTACTATCAGCAAACTTTCTGGTGAACTACCACTAAGGCTAAAATTGCTTGCGCTCAGTGTTCGACGGCAGCCGTAGGTACGTGTAATGTAGCAGGATTCGTTCAAGGGACTTTGTAGACAAAGAGTATCACCGGGAAGGATAGTGACTGTACGTACTTCTCCTCCACGTCCCGTTCGTTTTTTCGACCAATAGTATACTTGACGCTTACGACCTTGCCACTTTGAGCGCATGGTACTCGTCTCGGTGAATATTTTCAGAAAAAACTAATAACATATTTGTCACCAACTATTTACACCCTATTACGAATATCTTATCTTAATCGATTCTGGGTTATTTTGTGGCATTCCCCTTTAGATTATTTTGTGTCACATTTCCTTCAGATATAAATTGAGGAAAGGAAATTTGGTCACGAGGATTCGAACCTGCGACTCCTGGTTCGGTACAACAGTGCTTTATCCGCTAAGCTACCGTGAACTCTGCTAGTGGTATCGAATTTAACTTCCACTTACGTCTTTCGG
Source organism: Asteroscopus sphinx (assembly GCA_949699075.1). NCBI lineage: Eukaryota > Metazoa > Arthropoda > Insecta > Lepidoptera > Noctuidae > Asteroscopus > Asteroscopus sphinx. The sequence continues at coordinate 11,045,325 of OX453006.1, read as the reverse complement.
TGACGTCAGCAATACCACATTAAGAAATAGACCGTGTTCCACAACTTATAAAATTCTTTTCTTTTGTTCGTTATTACAAATTGTTCAGAAATATGTATAAACAAACCATAAGATAACTCTCATTTCGAAGTTTTGTTATTGTGTGTGCGATGTCATCAAACGACTACTGATGTGTAATTTTAAGATAAATATAAGCGAAACTAATGTTATTTTGAGAATAAAGACGCTTATGGTGGGCTCCATACAATCTTGGATGGTATGTGTAGTCCACTGACCCGGAGGCCAGCATGGTGGACTTAATGCCTTAACCTTCTCATCCTGAGAAGAAGCCCGTGCCCAGCAGTGGCACAACAATGGGCTGATTATGTATGTTATGTAGACAGTGACGGTTACCGTTACTAATTTTTAACGGTACTTAGACCAAAAATTTCGTTTTGTTACGTTAAAAATGTAACGTTAAAAACAACGTTATAACCATGGGATTTAGTTATTTAATAACTTTACTTATAACATTACCTCGATACAAGCGACGTTGACAAACACAATCTCTCCATCATGTCATCGTTAAAAAGAGATAGGCGTATAAATACCGGTATAAGAATCGTTACCTTTACCGGCATTATTAATGGTAACTAGATAACGTTAATTGACATGGGTACCGTTATTTATAATTATCGTTTACATAACGGTGATAAGTAACGTTACAAAAAAAACCGCTAATTCGGTCCCTGTATGTAGATGCCTACTGCATGAGATATAGTCATTTGAACTTACGTTTCAGACACACTTCTTTTACTTTCCACGTAACTATGAGTGCTGCGTGGAATCATAACAAAACGTGTTACAGTGTTATTGATGAAAACTGTTACAGTGTGAATGAATCATTCATCACTATATGATCGTGTTACTGTAGTGTAGTTAAAATTAAAGAGAAAGTATACTCACAATAGATTTCTCCTTGGTAAGTGGGGGCTGCATGCATAAAATTAACATTATTTTAGTCGGAAAATCACGATAAAAGAACATGCGAATCATTATCCACTTGTATTCATTAAGTATTGATTATATTGGCGAAATGAAAACGACGTTAAGCATGTTTGTTAATTAATTAAATTGTGTATTATAATTATTATAATCAAACTTCATGAATATAAATGTTAACAATAATTAATAAGAATGAATAAAACTTTCTTGAAATAAAGAAATTAGAGTCTAATTTTCAAGATTGCTTTGTTTTTGACTTGGTTGAAAATCGTAAGTATGGACTTACGATTTTCAACTCAACATTTCTACTTATTTTTTGATTAAATTATAACAATTTGGTACAGATCGGTAAATTCTGCATTTTATTCGTATAACAGGGGAATAATATAACAAATCAAACTTTTGTCTATGAGATTAGAAATTGTAAATGAACATAATGAATTTAGTTTTCATTAGAAAAAAAAACTTTATTGGCACTTTTATGAGAATCCTGTAATAATCAGGTTTTTTTTCTTGAATTTTTGACTTATTTATTGGTTAAAGATTTATCTTAGTACATGTTGTATAGCTAAGCCATACATGTGAGTTAGCTCAAGTATTACCTGTTAAAGAACGGTGACTGTAGGTTATTGAACAGTGAATGCTGGCTGAAGCCAGGTCCTTCCTCGCCATTCAGACGGTTCGTCAGAGCGCGTACCTGGGAAATAATGTTAAAAAAAATAAGGATTTGACTAAACGAATAAATTGCTGTATTGCTCGTACTTTTCAAACGCACACTTTACCAACAAAGAGACAAATCTTCTTTGTGGTTGAAAAATAAACAAAACTCGCGCGCGTACATTATCGTTATTACTACTGAAAACTAGAGATGGAAAAGGATATCCGGTAGTTATCCGGTATCCGTCCTAAATTTCATAGTCGGCCGGATACCGGATAATAAGCGAGTATCCGGCCGAATACCGGATTAAAAAAATACTAAATATGAAATTTTGGTATTTTACTTAATCCCCAACAAATATAATCACAATATTTTCACTTTACACCAAAAAAAAATGAGTACTTGTACTGCACTAAGGGCAAATTATGATGAATAAATCCCAATTTCTCTGCATTAAGAGGTAGCAAACGGTTTCGCTTGTCTTTATAGACAAGGTGAGCTTTCCGAATTCACCCGAGTCCTCCCGATCTTTCGTGTGCTACCTACGCAAGATCGCTCGTTACGATGCGCCAATCTGCTATGTTCAGCCGGATAGCCGGCAGCCAAATAAAATAAAAGAAAGGCTTCAAGGTTGGCAGGATATCCGATATTCAGCCAAACAGCTATCCGTTTCATCTCTAGTTAAAACCCTTAATCAATCCATGGACCCTCAGCAGTCAACGGCAGCTCATCGGCAACAGCGTAGAGCTTAGCATACCCGGTGCAGCAGCGTAGAGAAGAGGTTCTCAGAAGTGAGCAGGTAGAACAATTCGATACAGTGGTGGGCGATTGGGCCCTCCTCCCAATCGTGACGTCACATTGCAGAAACCTATAGGGTGGTTATCTTGTCAAATCTTTTACTATACATACCCGGTGCAGCAGCGTAGAGAAGAGGTTTTCACCAGTGAGCAGCTGGAAGCCCTCCTCCCAATCGTGACGTCACATTGCAGGAGCCTATAGGGTGGTTATCTTGTCAAATCTTTTATTATACATACCCGGTGCAGCAGCGTAGAGAAGAGGTTTTCACCAGTGAGAAGCTGGAAGCCCTCCTCCTAATCGTGACGTCACATTGCAGGAGCCTATAGGGTGGTTATCTTGTCAAATCTTTTACTATACATACCCGGTGCAGCAGCGTAGAGAAGAAGTTTTCAGCAGTGAGCAGCTGGAAGCCCTCTTCCTAATCGCGACGTCACATTACAGGAGCTTATAGGGTTGTTCTCTTGACAAATCTTTTACTATACATACTCGGTGCAGCAGCGTAGAGAAGAAGTTTTCAGCAGTGAGCAGCTGGAAGCCCTCTTCCTAATCGCGACGTCACATTACAGGAGCTTATAGGGTTGTTCTCTTGTCAAATCTTTTACTATACATACCCGGTGCAGCAGCGTAGAGAAGAGGTTCTCAGCGGTGAGTAGGTGGAAGCCCTCGTCCTCCTCGTCATCCTCGCCGGAGCTGACGGACTCTGCGCGTGCGGCGCGGCTGGGCCGCAGCCGGTGCATGTGTGCGTCTTCTTCCTCTTCTGATTCACCGCCGCTTACTAGGCTGCTGAGGGAATGGAAATGGATTACATCAGTAACATACTGAAGACAAAAAGAAGCAAAGGAATGCAAGATTAATGAAGCAGAAATGCTTGAAGACGAAGCTGTGGCGATAGACGGCACTTCACCGATGTGGTGGCACTTCACCGATGTGGTGGCGACATACAGAATGATTTGTAATTCGACCTATTCCATGAAAGGGGTTATACTAGAGCTCATTTACAACAAAAATGATCCCGTGAACCAGGGGGCGCCAGTCATTTGTTTTCGAATTAGACTAGCGCCCCCTGGTTCACGGGATCATTTTTGTTGTAAATGAGCTCTAGTATAACCCCTTTCATGGAATAGGTCGAATTACAAATCACCCTGAATGTAACGGCAGCCTTCAACTGCCTTGAGCTGGTAACACGTCCGAATTTCATCGACTGGATTGACGTCAATGTAAGTTATTGGTGCCTGTGCACATACTAAATAAGATAAGATAAATATTTATTTTCACGCCACAATATTACATTTAAAATAACATTTCTTATATAAGTACATATTTAGGTCATATATTGTGGGAGACTGGTGCCTAAACTAGGCTCGAGGCCTGTATTTCAGGACACCAGGCCTCCACCATTCAAAATTTGGTACATTTTATTTCTATATAGTGTTAGTAAGATTAGTATAATGGTGTGTAGGTGTGAGTGAAGAAATTACTTTGATTTAGATAGATAGAACGTGCTTTATAACTTCACCACCATAACAATAGCAGAAAACAGGAAAAACATGTGAATTAAGGTTAAATTGGCGGTCTTATAATCATTGAATGGACAAAGACGTAACATCTAGTCTAGATCATGAGGGCAGTAATACTGCATATGTTTATGAAATAAATAAAAAGTTCAAAGACATAGAATACATTACACATATATAAGTATTTAGTATCATGAAAAATATCAATAAAATATATACCTAATACTGCACCTTAGTTGCAGTTTCTCCACAAAAACAATCACTTTAGTTCATAGGGTCAGTGCCATAGACCATACACCCCATAAATGCCTCATAACGGGCGATCGATGACTGTCAACACATTTGAATAATAGATCTGATATAGATTGCCACTTGAAAAACTGCAAATCAGTTTCGACCACTTATATGAGCCGTAAATATTTCCGCGTTTGAGAATAGCCAATAGCAGCCTTCGTATGGCCAATCGGATTGCAGTTCCCCGATTCCTCGTACCTCGGCTAGTTGACAGAATTTATTGAACGCATTATATTCAACCATAGGCGTCTATTGGGCTGTATAGTCGATGGTCAGCGCATCTTTTTCTCTTCCATTCTCCTTTTTCATCTTTTGGATCAAAGTTCCTTGCTTGCGGTAGGTGTGATTCGGGAGAAAATATAGCGTCACGCTAAGATTTGCGTTCTACCCGTAGAGTAAATAGAATATACGGACATAGCGTTAAAAGCTGACCACACCTTTAAGCGCCATCTGGTGTGGTAAAGTTACAGATTAAATAAAACATACAAAAATACATGTTTTACTGGGGACCGAACCTGGGCCCTGTAGTATCTCAGTCCGACGCAAGATGTTTCCTGTCATCTATGCTTGAAAAATATGAATTTTAAGGATAACTTTGTTCCTGACGGGGGCACCCTGAGAGCACACGTTTTTGAAGTAAAACTTCTATAGGCACGCTTGACTTGGGGAGTAAGCTGGTGAATGCGTTACGGAGTTACGAAAAGTGAGGCGAACGGAGGGGGTAGTGCGGGACGCGGGGAACGAGGCGCGTGCGACGGTCGGCCACGACACAGCGCCGGCAGATGTCCGCGCGCCGCGCCGCCATTCCTTTGTTCTCATTGAAATAGTATTGAGGGAGATATAAGTTACTGAAGTTTTACTTCAGTCGTGTGGTCTAAAGCACACTCGTTTTTAGGGTTCCGTACCCGAAGGGTGCCAAATGGGACCCTATTACTTTCGCTACGCTGTCCGTCCGTCTGTCTGTCACAGGGCTGTATCTTTTGAACGGTAATAGGTAACCGGTTGAAATTTTCTCAGAAATTGTGTTGCTATGAGGTGTATCACGAGAAATACTAAAAACAAAGAAAGTCTAATACCAAAGGAAGAAACCTCAAAAAACATGCATTTTTTTCAACGTTTTTGTTCCTGCTCTATCTTCAAAACGGTAATACATACCAGCGTCAAACTTGGTTTGATTATAGAGCATACTATGTAGTTTAGCAACAAATACTAAAAATAGGGCAAGCAGAGGCATATGTGGTGGTAACTACGTAAGAAAGAGATGCAAAAATTCACATTTCGCGTACGTTCATTGATGTCTTTTGATGAACACTCTTAAATTAAATAAGTTTCTATGGGGTATCAGGTCGATGTGAGTTCGTCGCCTCAGTGCTTGAATGTCCAATCGACCATTGAACAAATTTTACCGGAGACGTTTTTTTTAGTTTATTATTGATTTAAGAGAAATATTTTAAAAACTTTGATGATTTAAGAATACCAGGCCCCTCAGAAAGTATTGCGAAAAAAAGTTTTTATATATGGGAGACTGGCCAGTTATAATGTTTTTCGAAAATATGATTATTTATAAGTAAAAATAAGTAAGTTCCAATTTCAAAATTTCCCTCCACATTTTTTGCGAGTTAATTCAAAGTATTGTGTCTCACTGAAATATGGATCTGCGCCGGGAACATTTTAGAGCTATGATTTTATACGATTTCAAGTGTCTCCTGAAACCGGATGAATCGTACGATAGACTTCAAATGGCATTCATGGATGAAGGCCCTTCCAAGGCAACCGTGTATCGTTGGTATAATGAATTCAAGCGCGGTCGACCAACTTTGGGGGATGACGAAAGAAGCGGTCGCCCTTTGACGGCTGTTACCGAAGAAAACGTGCTAGCAGTGAAAAATTTAATCCAAGACAATAGGCGAATTACATATCAGGAGATTCAACACATATTGAAGATTGGATCGGGAAGCGTTCACGAGATTCTACACAGCCATCTTCGCGTGAGGAGGATAGTATCACGCTGGGTGCCGCACAACCTCACCGATGCTCAGAAGCAGGCCCGGGTGGAATGGTGCCGTGATATGCTTAACAAATTTGAAGCAGGCTCGTCTCGGCGTGTTTACGACATCGTTACAGGTGATGAGTCCTGGATTTATCAATACGACCCAGAAACCAAGCGCCAGTCGACTGTTTGGGTGTTTCAAAATGAGCCAACGCCTACCAAAGTGAAGCGATCTAGAAGCGGGGGTAAGATTTTGATCGCTAGCTTTTTTAATTTGACTGGCCACTTGGTATCAATTCCCTTACGGGATCAAAGAAGCATTAATGCCGAATGGTATACTACCAAATGTTTGCCAGAAGTTTTCTCTGTTATAAGCAACAAGCGACCAAACACAGGGCTCCGCGGGCTACTGCTCCACCACGACAATGCACCTGCGCACACCGCACTCAAAACGAGGGACTTCCTGGACAGCACGCCAGTCAAACTCCTGGGTCACCCTCCTTACAGCCCTGATCTAGCACCGTGTGACTTCTTTTTATTCCCAAAAATAAAAAATCAGCTCAAAGGGATACAATTTTCGTCGCCGGAAGATGCGCTGGCTGCGTTCGAGCAGGCTGTAAACGAGGTGTCTGCGGCGGACTGGAAAAAGTGTTTTGAAAACTGGTTTAGGCGCATGAATCTTTGTATAGAGGCTGGTGGAAAGTACTTTGAAAAGATTTGATAAAAATATATGTACGTATAGAACAATTTTTTTTAGTTTCGCAAAACTTTCTGAGTGTCCCACGTAATGTATAGCATATATTACATTATCCTTAAATCTTAACAGTTTAAAAAATATTTCTTTTAAATCAAAAATAAACTAAAAAAACGTCTCCGGTAAATTTTGTTCAATGGTCGATTGGACATTCAAGCACAGAGGCGACGAGTTGCCACCACTTGGCCGCACCACACAACCCACACTTGGCCGGTTTTATTTTTATAACAACATAACATAACATAACATCACGCCTGTATTTCCCCGAAGGGGTAGGCAGAGGTGTATAGTACACCCACATTTCGCCAGTTATGTTTTTTTTATTTTTTATTTATCCCCATATATCAAGTACCTGATGCGCCTGGGCTTGGCGGTGCGATGGTGGCGCACAGAGGGCGAGTGCTGCGCGGCCTCGGGCTCCAGCGAGCGCTGGCGCGGCGTGACGTAGCCCTTGCCCTCCACCGCGATGGGGATGATGAACTCGCGCGCAGACTTCTTGATGGGCTCGCCTGGACTGCTGCACGCTTCGCTCGCGCTGCCGGATTCCGTTGATGCCAGCCGTCTGGATCACGCAAAAATAATAATTAGGAAAATGTAACTACCCTGCTTCATTAAATATATGTATGAATGATGAAATATATGTATGGTTTCACAGGGGAATTTTCATTATTCTTCACAGCCATAGCACACCTCCGACATTCGATACAAATTAAAGGCTAGCACCACCTACATACACTAGATTGCGTAAGTATACGAACGCAAACACATGTATAAGTTAGGGATGCTCGCCGCCACACACTGGAGGAGTGTACAGCTTGGGCCGCGCAGCGCCGTGACCTCATTACTGCAGTAGGCGGCAGCGATCTCTCGGCGTCGTCTCCTTCTGCGAGGATGTAATGCTCGCTAAGGAGGCGGCGGAGAGGGTTCGAGAGGCGATAACCTCTCTTCCCATCCGCAGGAGACGACCTGGGCGTCGTAGGAGGGCGTATGCCGACCTCTAGCCACCCTAGGTGTGGGCCTGCGGTGCTATCGTTGTTCTCCAACTTCACGTGGACGGATGAGCTGACGGCGGAGCAGGCGTCCGTGGTCTCCCACTGGCAGACCCTCGAGGTGAACCACTTCGGATGCCTCATCATATACTTCTTCTCCATCGTGAGTATATTACACTGTCATTGTGTAATGCCGACTGGGTTTCAAGCGCTTCTCAGTAGTTCTCAGAGATGGCGTGCTTGTATAGCGACAGGCGATTGACATCTATTGCAATATTGCAGTCCAATTGCCGTCAGACTGCAGGTGCGTGCGGGGCCGCGGGCGAGGTATCTTAAATTGGCGGGGGGCGGTGAGTGACCGTTCTGTACGTTAGTAGGTACACACGGCTACACATCAAGCTGTACATTTCCAGTATAAGCTGACCTCGCATTGTATAGGTTTTCCTTACAACGCGAGGTCAGCCTTTACTGGTTTTGTACAGCTTGATGTGTAGCCGTGTGTACTATTAGATATTCTGTGGCCATAGAGACATCATCAATCTGGTCATTGCATATTGAGGGAAGGCCACAAGTCGAAGAATTGTGATTCATTTCTCTATCCCCTATCTTTCTTGCTATCCCTTGATCTGTATCATTGTCAATATTAAACTCTGCCACAATTCAAGACCAGAGTTTTCTTCAGTAGGTTCTGGATCAAGTTCTGGCATGCTTAGAAATTGAACTGGGAAGTTATCACTATTCTGTTGACATGCTTCATCAGTAAAGTTCATCAAACTATCTTGAGATGTATCTCTGTATGCATCAATCAGTATCCTCAGGTACTGTTGGTTACACTATCAAAATAAATAGTTTAAACAATATAACCAACAGTGGGCCTAGCGGGACTATAGTGACATGTTTTACGGATTTTTTGGAAACTTGAGTGATCTACTGTAGCAATCACCAATCAGAAATACAAGGTATAAAGAGATTAAGCTTATGTTTATTTCCTTAAGGGAATCTTTCCTTTCTTAAAGGCTCATTTCCTCGGGGAGAGTTTCTCAAAGCAAGTCTCGTGTTGTCTCTCTTTTCCTCGCCGAGAAAGACGAAGTCATCTCATTATATGAAGTTTAGTATTAGTAATTACACTAACCTTAGCGGAGTGACTCTATGCGCAGGTGCAGGAGTCGGTACGGGTGCAGGCGCGGGCACATGTTTGGGCGCGGGTGTCGTAGGAAGCGGGGGCGGCGGGGATGTGGGGGAATCCTCTGCTGCCACCGTGATGGGGATGATACGCTCCACCGATACGCCCCTGATACAATACAACAACAAAATTTATTTAAGTAATTACGGAAAAAACAAAAACAATATATGAAACCAAACATTTCAAATTGAAATTTAGACATCACTAGCACCTTATTAATAATATTAGCAACTGACGTGAAAGATAATGACTCCCGTAGTGCAGTGACGTTTGTTATGATTGAAATCAAATCAATAAACTTATGAAATCAAAAATTTGATATAATTCTTCGACTAATTTATTTTGAGCTGAAATTATGCACAGAGATTCATAAATACCATATGTACTCTTCATCCCTCATGGATAATACAGACAAAATAAGCAGCTCACGGCTCCAATAAAAGTAGCAATCTGTGCGACATCATTCGCTGCACGAGAGATAAAAGATGTCCAATTGTCCATATCAATAAAAACCTGTTTGAACCGGTGAGCGGGAGCGGCGGTAGATGCCGAGATGCGAGTCGCAGAGTGAGCGAGCGAGTTCAGCTCAAATAGACCGACCGCTCTAAAAGCTCAGCGACTCGCATCACAGATTATAACTCGAAGTAGACAGAGGCATAAATTGAGCAGATTTATTTATTTATTTAATTCTTTATGCACAACTGGGTACAAAGGCGGTCTTAACGCCATAGGCGTTCTCTACCAGACAACCTTAGGGTAATGCAGAGACAAAGAACAAGGTAGATGCACCAGTAAAGCAGTAAGCTGATCTGTGAGCCGGTTCAAACACGTGAACCGTGAGCGGAGCTGCAGCTCACGCATTTTTGTTGAGTTACCCATGTCTAAATCGTGGATTGATGTAGTACCTGGCGCGATGGTCGTCGACGCGGTGCTGCGCCTCGGTGCGGAAGACGCGCGGCTGCGCGGCGGGGGGCGCGGCGGGGGGCGTGCCCGGCGGCGACGCCAGCGACGCCACGCCCGCCGACGACGAGCGCCCGTACGGCATCGCCGGCGGCTTGCCTGACAATACCACCAAACAAGCATTCACATTACTTGGCCACATGCTACATTATAAGCTGATGTACCTTCGACAATATTACTATTATACCCTATTGTATTGTATTTAGAAGTGGGCGTTTAAACAAAAAGGCATAAAAAGACTAATAAAAAAATCACTAAGCGTGTTTATACGCAGCTATTTCGTTTAAACTTTTTCGTAAACCAAATTTATGCTTTTAATAGTACGATTGAAATGTAACCTTATTTTTATAAACATAAGACTCAATTTCCAAATTGACAGGTGGTTGGATAACCGGCAGAATTCAATTTTATTCGTTTACGCAAAATTTGCTTAGAGAAAGCACTTTTTGTTTTGTAAAGTTTAAACGTACTTACGACTTTATTGATTTGCTTTCGGTTTGGCGCTTAGTGTTGTGCTTTCGTTGTCAACGAGTGAATGCATTTTTGAATGTTCTCATCGGTAATTACGTGACAATTGTAGTTTTTTTGTAGTTTTTAGTGAAGTTTGTAAATAGTATGATTGTAAATGGAATAGTATTATTGTAGAGACTAAGGAAAGTAATTATTTTAGAAGTGAAAAACGATAAGCGTCAAAAAAGTCGTTGGCAGAAATAGGCACTACGTTTAAGCACATTTACGATTTTAAGCCGTTTTTCCCAACTTTAATGGTATTTATCACACTTGTACACTATAATATGTCTCGCGCAGATGGCTAGTCTCCGTTGAGATTAGCTGCCGTGACCGAAACTTGGAAATTCGGGCAGGAGGACCACACACACATATTAAGTATATTTAATGTTAAGACAACAGACAACGTTGAGATTACTACTTTACGTAAAGTCAAAGAGCGGTAGCTAATTACTAAATTTATATTTTTTGACAGTATAGCCTCATTATAGTTACATAAAAATTAATTCGTAAATTGGCGCAATTTAAGACATCATGAATTTTACAAGACACAAAAATATGACGTATGGATCTAAAAAATCGTTTATGTCAATAATTTTACCTGTACGTATGGCAGACGATATAATGTCACGCGCGGCGCGCCGGCGACTCTCTTCTCCAGCTTTCTCCTCAACCAACTTCGCCATAGAGTTCTGTAGACTCCTACGAGTTATAGTAAACATTAGTCATATTAAAATAAATAGCTTGGCATCAACATCACAGCTGCGTTCATCAGAATGTACAAGAAAACAGCATTCGTCATTGTCACACAGCGTAACGTATTACCTTACGTAAGTATGGAATGTATGCGGAATGAGTGTGACGACAAATATTTAGTGAAGACTGTAAACTTTTTGGCTTCTCGTGCTAGTATTGTAAACAATTTATTTTTCACAAAAAAGACTGACGCCTGCATTTTATCACATTGACGTAAACTTACGTGAACAATATTTGATTTAAAGATGCTTACGATTACAATAATCAATGAATTTATGTCCTGACATTGTCAGGTACATTTATATCTTACGATAACTGCACTATTGGTACAAAATAAGTCTCTTAGGACAACGGCTTCATTTCGTACCAAATATGATGCTCCAAACTTATGAAGACATAATTCCTTGTTTTGTCTGTTATATTCGTACCTTACGATAACTGCACTATTGGTACAAAATAAGTCTCTTAGGACAACGGCTTAATTTAGTACCAAATATGATGCTCCAAACTTATGAAGACAAAACTCTAACTTCGCATTCGTATTAAACGAATTTGCTCTGAACTACACATCTCTTCACTTACCTTCTAGCATCCTGCAGTAGCACAGCAGGATCGACAGAAGTGGAGCTGTGTGAGGGCTCACTCTCAGTCTTCTTCACGCCGCTGCGGAGGTTCGACTCTCGCTCCGACTCAGTAGCAGTCTGCGGCAGAGAGTTTGATGTGAAATGTTCAATTTTGCGAAACCTAGCCATCTGAATTGTATCACTGAAGATAGATTTTAGATAGAGGTTATAATTCGATTTGATTAATTCGTTCGTCTCGTAATAGTTCGATTAGACTTTTTGGACTAATTCGTTCGTCTAGTAATACGTGCACTATGGCAACCGCATGACCAACGTCTGGTCACGGCTGAGCACGACCATCCTAGTGCGCGTATCCCCTATAAAACGGTGGCAGGCGCCAAAGCAATTGAGTTCGTGGGTGTGCATGCGTGCTCAACTTTTTATTGTTGACAACACAAATGTACGTGTTTTGTTTATATTTAGATGCGTTACTAAATGTATATGACACACTGTCACGCCTATATTTACCGAAGGGCTAGGCGGAATTTTACAGTGGCGGTAGCCTAAGATCCCACTCGGAGACGAAGGCGCCGGAGAAGCAACCGCCCCGGTGCAAGGCCCAGATAGGGCTAATCGCCGCATCCCCCACCACCAAATGATGGTGGGGGACCTTCGGGATCGTGGGTGCCAAGAGTAGGGGGACTCGAGGCATCTATTAAGCGACCCTGGGGAGGACAGCAGCACTTGGTGGTCACGTGCTGCTGTTGGGGAAACCTTGTTGTTTCCCCGGGACGTGCCAAAGGCGTAGCACTGGAGGGGCACCGGCGCGGTCCACTGGAGTTCCCGGAGCTCCTCTATTTTGTGCAGAGGATGGCCACCGTGTGGTTTTAGTCGGTAAGAGTCCGACATAACCCTCCGCCCTCCCCAGACGGAGGGTATCCATGAGGATTTCCACTCGAAAACAAAAAAAAAAAAAGGCGGAATCATACTTGTCATATTTTTCCAATTTCCCAAAGTGAAAGAAGAAATGGCAATATTTACAGCACGAATTCTGGCCAAGGGTATATTACAGATACTGACTACAGGCATACATCAGATAGACCAGTGTTATGGTTTGAAGATATGTATTTTGCGATCTACAAAAGGGGAATTATTTTTGTGTTTAGGGACTACATCATCGCCCTTTATGGCTAACAGTCAAACCCCTGAAAGTTTCGTAGTCACTTTAAAGACACAGGCACAGTGTTGGCAAGTTGTGAGCATCAGATTAATGTTTTATTTATTTTTAGCTCATTCTTGAATTGTAAGAATAGATTCTACTATTACTCTACTACTAATTAGTATTAATAAACTGAATAAATAAATGGCAAATGACAGAGGGCTGGCTTTGTTTGTCGAAGGACCGATGACCGCTGGAGCAGACGAGTCCTTGAGTGGAGACCGCGAATCGGCAAACGCAGCGTAGGGCGCCTGGCAGGTGGACCGACGACCTGAAGAACGTGGCTGGTTGGGACTAGATGCGGAAGGCAGAGTTATGTGCCATTTTCACGTTATTGTATCAATCAATGAATTATGTTTTTCTTTTATTAATGTCGATTTCATTTATTTTAGCATTACAAAAAGAATAACATATCGCTAACAAGTGTATGAATATCTTTTGATTCACTTTTCTATGTAGTGTTTCATCATATTATAATAGGGAAGTTGTCATTTTTTTATTATTAGACATCTTGAAACTCTTTCAAGAAAAATAAGCAACAGTGAGAAACTGAAAATAAAATGTCCCAGTCATAAGCGATTTTTTGTTCACTAGACAGACAGCACTATCAAAGAATTACGTCATTGTTCAAAACCTTCATAGTAACTTGACATCTCTCTGTACAATGTCCGTTTCGCACGATAAAGACAGAAAATGCCACCTCCATGAATTTAAATAGCGTGTATCTCTTCCATTTTTTCATGGATTCTGTTTATTTTTTCTACAATATTGTCCTTTCTGTACCTTCTTTTGAATAGTATATCGTTTTTGGTAATTTTTAACAGCAGTCAACTACCGAATTGGCCTAGCTACTTCGCTAAAGATCTTCATCGAAACCTAGCAAGTTCATGGACTCATTAAATTGTCCCCAACCTCGGCTAGAAGTAGTAATGTATTTTAATTTTACACGTTTCCTTGCCTTTTAGGTTATGGTTTGCCTAATGCTAAATAAATTACGTATAGCTAGTTTCGAAATATTAATCACAGGACAACGCGAACATGAGATCTGCATTCAACAGATGCCATACCGAAAATAAAGAGTAAATAAAAATGATCTTACCTGTGAAGGCTCAATGCCAATTTGTTGAAGTCGAACAGTACCATTGTCGGGAGTCTTGGACTGCAACTCACGGTCTTCACTCTGTGCTTTGGGCTTGGCGATCTTTGATACAACTGTACACAATAATAATACACCTTATTTCTGTCCCCATAGAGCATATTTTGCACTGGCATAATTGGATCATAGAGTTGATTTTAAAAATATTAGTATTGGTCGTTTACCTGGCTTAGATATGTTGCGTTTGATTTCTGGAGGGGTGGTAAGAGAAGCTCTCCTCTCAAATTGGTCTTTAAAGCTGCCAACATTGCCACCTGGTGAAATAAATACATTAAATTTTAATAATGTATTATTAAATGCGGCTTCTTCTTCTTCTTCTTCTTCGAGAAGTTAAGTAGCAACAGACTATCATGGTATGGACATGTGATGAGGAGGAATGGGGAGCATGTTACGAGGAAAGTTTTAAGTATGAATGTTGATGGCTATAAGAAAAGAGGGAGACCGAAGAAAATATGGATGGATTGTGTGAAAGATGATATGAATAGAAAGAAAGTAAACATAGAGATGACGGCTGATAGAGATTTATGGAAGAAAAAAACATGCTGCGCCGACCCCAAATAAATTGGGATAAGGGCAGGAGGATGATGAAATGCGGCTTCTTTGTTAATTAAGTTCTACGCAAGTAAATACATTTTGTCAATAGGTCTCTCAATATTGTATACTCGCAATAGGTCTCTCAATATTGTATACTCGCAATAGGTCTCTCAATATTGTATACTCGCAATTTTAGGAACCTTTGCCTTAATTTGTCATCAGGTATTTGATATTTTTTATTGACTATGTACTAGGAGAATGAGCTAAATAATGAAAACTAACCATTATCTTAACGCAATAAGAACTATTAACATGATCGTCCCATTCTGGCAAGTCAAGCCTTGTAACGAGGTCCAACTCGTTATGCTGCTCACCCTATTTGGTTTTCCTGGCCACTTTATTATACTTTAATCAATCCAAATTCAAAATTCAAAATTATTTTCAAAAATGGCTAATTTACCACTGTTTTAGCTCAGTTCTATATTGTACGCTGAAAGACACTCATGTGTCTGTGACTGTGTCTTATAATTATTATATTATTTTATTAACAAATAGTAAATGTATCAATTTACCAGTTAGTGAGATACAGTATACCAAAATCGTTCCTGTTGTGTTTTTATTGTTTGTGCCGACCTACCAACCTACCTACCTACCTACCTGAATCCTGAATCCAGCCCGAGCTCGCTGCATGGACATAGCAGCAGCTCAATTGTTTTATAGTCGGAGTTGACCTACCACTCCTCCGGCCCTCCGTACTACTGGCCCTCTGTGCCCTCATACCTCAGAGGAGTTCCATACCTCCATACCACTAGTTCCTGCAGTTCCAGTACCACTAGTTCCTGTCGTTCCTGTACCACTAGTTCCTGCAGTTCCTGTTCTCCAAGTTCCTACTTCCGTGTGTCACCGTGTGTCAAGCCACTGAACCTTCGACCCTGCGAGAATCCTGCCTGAGCTACCCACACTGGCCACGACGTGACAGCCTCTTTGAATGTTTTTTTTTAAACCACATATATGAAAACGCTGACATTTACATATTGTGTATGTTCTGAATGACTTAACTATATTATCCAAAGAAGTAATCTACAATACCTGGGATGGACAGCTTCTTGAGCTTTGGCACCTGGTTGGCAGGAGGTTGTGCTATAGACAGTGACGTCAACTTGTCAGCTGCCGAGGCAACGGCACTCTGCTTTGTGTCTTCTTGCGGCTGTGGGAGATATAAAAATACTAGAGTTCACCCGCGGCTTTAACAAAAAGACAAAGTTACTCATCATCATCATCATTTCAGCCAAAAGACGTCCACTGCTGGACATAGGCTTCCCCCAAGCATCGCCACAACGACTGGTCCTGCGCTTTCCGCATACAAAGTTACTTGCGTTTATAGTGATAAATACTAATCTGTAGTTGGATTTCAATATTTTACATCTTTAATAAGCATCTCAACTATGTAATCTGCACATGTTTTAGAAAATACAAAGTGTTATTGAAATAACTGAAAACCTCTTAAGGGGTCATTGTACTTATTGAACAAGTTTTACCATGTGATGTGACCAACCCTGAAACTACGAAAAAAATCATATGGTCCGTCGACAAACATTTTGTCGATTCATGTGAACAAAAATGTAGGGACAGCTGATTTTTTTTGAGCGATTTCAGGGTTGGTCCCATAGTAAAACTTTATTGATGAGTACATTGACCCCTTAAGAGGTTTTCAGTTATTTCCATAACACGTTGTATATCTTTATCTCTAATTTCTCACCAATATTTATTAAGCGTCACTCTCTCTTTACGAAGAGTAGAGAACTGGGTGTTGTCACAACAACTTGGGAAAGGTTATGAAATATTGATGCAGCTGAATCAGTAATATTTTTTTGTAATTATTTCTTCCGATTGGTTAGTTTTCATTTTTATTTTGAACAAAACAATACATCCATTGTATGTATTTTAAAATCTTAACATAAACAACATTTTTAAGGCGGCGCGTGGTTGACCCTTTGCGTCATGTAATGTACAGTCGAGCGTAATGTCTAAGTATAGTAAAAACAGTTTATGTGAACGTACATGAAAATCACGCGCCCCCTTCAAAATGTTGTTTATGTTAAGATTTTAAAATACATACAATGATTATTTTTTACTTTTTAGTTAAGGTTTTTGAAGTCGGTTTTATTTTTTGTTGAAAAGTTTTTATTTCATACTTTTTAGTTGAGGGTTGATTCATAAAACATTTATATAACCAATTTGAGAATATATTTTTTATTAACCTTTGCTACCCCACTGCTGGGCAAAGGTCTGGCTCATGTCCTTCCAAACGTCCAATCACTATCGTGAAAACAAAACACGCATATCGGCCAAGAATTCTCAGAAAAACGAACCAATGAGCAGATCATCTAGATAGGCGAAGCTAAAATAAACTGATTTATTGAAGCTAGATAAAAAACTACTCAACCTAAGTCAATAAAATTTATATGGGACCACCGCGCGGACTTTCTCTACCAAATAAAAAAACAACCACGTTAATCGGCCCACAAATCTCGGAGTAATCGGTGTACATACATGAAAAAAAAAAAAAACAAAAAAAAAAACCCGCGGAATACATAACCTCCTCCTTTTTTTGAAGTCGGTTAAAAAGAAAGTGAACACGGAGATGGCAGCTGACAGAGATGTATGGAAGAAAAAGACATGCTGCGCCGTCCCCAAATAAATTGGGATAAGGGCAGGAGGATGATGATGTTATTTTCATCACTATTTTTTATCAGATTATTTGCAAACATTACCGGCCACAAAAATAGATAGAATGGTTGTAATCACAATTTTACTTGCGATTCATGCGTGGCTACTTTCGAAAAAACTACGCCTCCCATATTGACGTCATTAATTTAAAAAAAAATACTTTAATCAAATGTACTTTACAGCTTTTGTTTCTGCAGTTAGAAACAGCACAATAAGGCATTTTTGCGAGTTTTTATTACATTATTTACAGAAACAAGTCATAAGGCGAACTGAGAAAGGCTTTTAAATGCCCTGCACTATGGTGCAGCGTGTTAGCACGCGCGCCCTGCCCACTTGGCCATTCTATCTATTTCTGTGTTACCGGCATTAGAATAGCCTACCTTTGCTTCCTCAACGTTCTCTGTCGGCTTTTCCTCCACAGTCTTGGTGGGGGAATTCTTCTTCTTGACGGCGACGCGCGGCTTGGCCGGCTTCTCAACAGGCTGCTCCTCTTTAGGCGGCTCCTTCACGATGTCCCTGGTCAAGTCCCTCACGAGTTCCACTGGCGTGGGCTGAATTGTGATCGTCGCTGACGACTTCAGATTTGGCTGTATTGCCTAAAAAAATTTTTGTTGAAGGAGTTATTTATTTACACATTGTAAAATATCAAACAATATTTATCCTAACGTGTCGTGAAGTCCTAAACTTGTATGAAAATTGTGTGCGGTTCGGCTCACGTGTCTCCTGCGACCAAAATCTAACAAAACATGCTAACATTTTGCTTAGGCCAATTACATGTAGCCAAACAGCTAGGCCACGCCCCCATTTTGTTAGAAAAACATGTTAGAAATAACAAAAATATGGTCGCAGGACGTCTCCTGCGGCTTTAGGTGTATAACGGTCAAATATGAAATTACGTGTGTCGTAGAAAGCAACTTTATTTTCGAATTATTCCATATTTTTTATCAATTAATTGATATTCTTTCGCTACCCCAATAGGATACAAGTGTGTACGTATGTAAGTGTGCTCACTCTATACTAGAATTTATGTAAAAGATTAGGTGTTTATTAATTTAATATAAGTAAGTTGTACATAAGGCGGACTTAATGCCACAGCATTCTTTATAGTGTAATATTAGCAAACATGAGTACCGTATCATCGGCGACAGGTGGTTCATCGTTAGGCAGTATTTCCGGAGAACTCTCTTCAGGCAACATCGGCGTTTGCGGCGCAATGCTTGCACAACTAAAACAAAACACATCATCATTATTCTTATTATCTGGAAAAGTTCTACTATTTTTATAAAAAAATCTAAACAGTAAACACCATTATTTTCTTTAAATACACTACTTATATTTTCATTTTGGCATAATATTGTATTGTAAAATAAATGGCGAAGACACTGGTACCTGAAATATAGTTTGCACTAGTTTAGGGGCCATCCATATTTCTTGTACCATAATTTTATGTCAATAAACTATTACGACTTGAAATTACTGTATTCAAGATTTTGAGAACAAATATTTAGCGATTTAACTATCCGTCAGTCCGTCGTACAGTCGTACTCCTCTTGAATCTCTAGATCAGTCGGAGTCAGAGATATTCATTCCCCAAGCGTAACTGATTCTCAAACGCAAACGATAGCTATGCTTCGTCGCATTATTACAATTTTCACAAAGCGTATTAGTTACCGAACATAATTCCTTTTTAATAGAAGTACATGTGCCTAGCCAGGGAGGCTCCCTTCCTCTGAGGGTTCCAGCACCCCCCAAAGTGAAACTATCTTTTATTATTAATAGATTTACACCCATATTCTTAGTTGTTTCCTCAAACGTTTCTAGACTCAAACTCAGTCAAGGGTGCCTTCAAGGGTTCCTACAAATAATATCAAAATCGGTATTCTTAGAGGCTTTCTCAATGTATCTTGAGGAAATAAATAACGCCGCAATGGATAATTGTATGGATAATTGTATAGCTATTCTATAAATTAGTCAAAATCATACATTTTCAGAATAGAAACAACAATAATCACATCGCAAATGACATTTCCAGTCTTGAGAAAGCCTTAAAATTTGGTCGCGACGTACCTTGGGTTCTCCCTCACCTTGAGTAAGGAAAACTATCAAGTGACGGAGATTTTTTGTAACTGTGAATACCACGGAGGAAATATTGTATTGCGTGATGTTGAGTAGTCTAAAACGTTTGAGGAAACAACTTAGAATATGGGTGTTAGTTTTATCTTTACTTTGTCAAGAGTCAATACATCAAAACACTCCAAATAATACCCTGACTGCGCCTATTGAAGTCAATGTTCCGCTTTAGACTGCGATAGTATGGGTTAGCCACAGACCTGGCCACGCGTTCCTTCTTCCGCTGCAGTCCGCTGGCCGACATGGCGAGCTCCAGTTTTCGCTTGTTGTCTGATGCCGACACGATCGTGCGCGTCGGCGACGGCTTTATGGCGTCTTCACCACCCTCTGAGAAACATGACGATGATTTGTTTTATGCTAACAGGGACGTATACTAAGGGCTACGTCTTCCTACCTTTCAGATTTGTATGAAAAAAGGATTAATTAAAAATATGACACGTTCTTACAATTTACTAAGCTAATCCCCAGTTTCTGGAAGGCTAATCAATTTGATCTGTAGTCAAATGTATTTTCAGCTCCTGTGATTGGCCAGCAAAAATGTTTACAACCAATCACATCGTTTGACCTGAGATTTGACAGCTGATTAGTTAATTTGTGCGTTGATCAGCCTTTCGGAAACTGGGGGTACGTCACGTATGCAAGAGAAGCTTTTGTAACAAAAAAAATCGTCAAATGCAGCATAATGTTGCTTAAAAGAAACATTTAAGCCTAATAATTTATTTATTAATATTATTCGTTATTTCAGTTCCTCAACAAAAGTTTTACGTGAATCCTCCCGATCCCCAATTAATCAACCTTAGCCATAACAATAAGCATTATTTTATCATATTTACCTGCGACCAAGTCCAAGATCCTCTTCTCGGCAGAGTTGCTGGGCTCAATGTGAGCCATCGACGTGGAGCTTGTTAGATCTGTGCCGCTCTCCTCTGGACCTAGTTCAGTCTGTGCACAAATTAAATTAATTTAAACCTATTTTTAAGATATACGAAAGATGCTATTGTTGTTACAATTGAATTTCAACCTTACGTGACGTGAGGTTTTCTCGTATAACTTGTACAGACGCGAGAAGAGAATACTTCGGCTTACATTCAGACAAAATAGCGCTGCATTTTGACAGTTGAAAGCTTGAGTTCACGCTTAGATTTGTCTCTGAATATAAGCCTTAGGGCCTAGTTGACCAACGAAATAACCAACGTTTAAAATTAAAGCAGCCATTTGATTTAACACCTGAATTTTGTACTGTTAAACGGCTGTTTTCATCCTAAACTGTGATTTTGTATACAAACTTTTCCCTTAACAGTGCATCCTACTAAACTTCCAATTATATTACTAACAATTATACTAACCAACGATGCACTAACAAACAACAGACAGCGCTATAACAAACCAACATGTCCCACTAAACGCCCTAAGCTTTAAAAGCTTACTAATACTAATAGGATCTAGTGACTAGTGTGCGAGAGGGTTAGATTTACATCTCCTTATCACTAGAGTATACTGTAACGTATTTTTATTACACCGGATCGGGGCTCCGCGAGTGACGATATTTAATTGATCGTCCAGCGCACCCTAGGCAGTCGGGCGGACTGCCTAGGGTGCGCTGGACTGGCTGGCTGGCTGGCTGGCTGCTACCAACCTGCTGACTGGCTAATCTTTTTCTCACGGCATGAGCTATTATCATTATGTAGCTCATGTCGACACGATAGAAGACCGGATCGGGTAGGGGCAACATTTTCTAGTTCCATAGGACATGCTAAAGGCGTAGCGCTAGAGATCCCAAAGCCTCTTTATGTTCGGGGTACGGCCAGCGTGGGTATAGCACTCACCTCATTTGGCATCATAACGGAGTTGGAATTGGAGGGTGCTGCAGGCGCCAGGGACAGCAGCAGGTCCAGCCGCACCGGTGTCTGCGCCGCTAAAGCCTCTGCCTCTTCTAAGCAGGATGTCTCGCAGCCTGTGTTCACCCATCTGAGGGTGGTGCGGTTTTGATACAAGTTATTCAGTTGTTGAAAGGAATGAAAAACAACCAGAAACTGCTATAATGGTTAAATGAAATATTTGCAAAGAAGTATGCGTCTTTATAACGCTTATGCCTGTCGTATTGGACAGAAGCGTAAATAACCATCTTTAAAGTTTTTTACATATCCAACCAGACATTATCAAAGAATCTGTGTTGATAAAAAAAAGCAAATCTCAGTGAACAAATCTGATTTAATCTTTTCTAAAATATTTGAAAAACGTAACCAGGACGTACGTATGTTATTGGCATCTTCAGTTTATGTACTGCTACTGTTATAGTTTTGAAATAAACATTTTACAGTTTAAACAGATCTTTGAAAATATTAATAATAACTCACGGATTATCACAGATGTAGGCGATGTCAGCGCGTTTTAATGGGTCTACCGTGAGCATGTCGCGAATCAGAGGTGATGCACCTGAAACATACAAAAAAAAAATGCTTTTAGTAGCTTTCCCAAGTAGTAGTAGTAGATAGTGGACATCTAGTTTTCCAAAGGCTGATCAACTCGAAAATTAGCTAATCACACGAACGAAAAACATGCTGTGCTTAATATAAGGAGAAGTGGTGGTGGTAGTGGTGATTTTGTTTACGTGTCGATAAAAAGGTGTCATGGTAACGAAAGTATGAAAATAATAACTTACTGGATGGGTTCCTAGGTTCGTAATAATCGCCATTACTGATCTGTCGGACTAGACGTTTGAAGTTGGAGCCATCAAATGGCATCGCTCCGTAGACTAGAGTATATAGAAGCACACCCAATGACCAGCAATCCACCTGGAACGACGTATAACAATTCCATTCAATCTAGAATTATTACATTTTACATCGATAAATTTTCGTATGTTTTGTGTATATTTTATAAATATGTCCAGAAGACTATTTATATATTTAGCAGTGTTACGGCTCGTTCCCACGGCATCGGTAGTCCAGTTCTGCGGGAACTGCTTTTTACCGGATCCCGCAAGACGGACTAGCATGTTCACACGAACTATGCAAGCATTGCAAGCCTTGTCTTTTGCAGGACTGTGAGATACAGCTCAGACCAGCGCAGATGCGGAAAAAAACAGTTTGCAGGACGCGTGGTGTGAACACTTCCACTGAAATGTATCTGTCATTAAACTGGATCCTGCACGGAGAGACCCAGTTTGCAGTGACAAAACCGAATAGCAAAATTCGATCGGATCGCTTTTTGCTGGATACCGCAAACGGGATGCTAGTGTGAAAGCTAGTATTGAAACACGCCCGCCACTAAATAGGATCCTACTAAAAACCGTGCCAGCCAAAAACGGGACATCGTCACCGTGGAAACGAGCCATTAGTGCTGCCCAAATATCACATGTTTCTAAAACCCACTAGTAGTTATAATTATTTCAATGTATGCCTTACCTCTGGTCCTATGTATGGCGTTCCTTTTACAATTTCCGGCGATGCGTATAAAGGTGAACCACAAAACGTGGACAGTAGAGATGTCTCTTTGAAAACGTTTGAAAGACCAAAGTCAGCAATCTGGAAACATTAGCAAATATAAAATTATAACATGTGTGCTTAGACGCAAAATTATAAATAAATTAGGAACATTTACCAACCTTAGCACTTCCAGTATCATCTAATAGAACATTTTCCAATTTTAAATCCCTATGGCAGATTTTATGTATATGGCAATAATACACAGCGGTAGCAATCTGTCGGAATAACCTGAAACGAATTTATCGCGTTGCAATCACTTCAAACTAATTATATATTTTAATTCGCGAGTGAAATATCCACCGACCTTCTGGCTTCGTCTTCTTGTAATACTTTTTTCTGACTAAGGTAATCATAGAGCTCTCCGCCAGAGCAATACTCCATAACTAGGATCATCTTTTCACTGTTTTCAAATACTGAAAGGTATCAAAGATATTTTAGAGTTACAAATGCTCATACTATGTTTTACGAATAACTCTGAAAGTACAAGTCAACATTATGTCTAACTGATTTAAAGTTTCAAGCCTCTAATGTAACTAAACTATAGTTTTTTTGCATGCCATGCTGTTTTGAACGAAGCACACAGACGAACAGTTCTATGAAACGAACAACAAAAGGGCCAATAGGAGATGATTTGGCACCGATTGATATTGTACTTCATCGTTGTCTTTGTTTTGTTAGTGTGATAGTTATTTGGATCGTTACATTACGATAAAGCATCGAAAATGTCAGAGTAAATGAGAACGGCATTAGCAATAATTGCATTTCATGTCAACGTTGCCTTATCACCAGGTTTTGAATCTCAGTGAAAACAAGGTTTTTAATTATTTAATTTTCAAAATTATACGGAAATGTTACGATAACTATGACTGATTAACTGTTGATTGATACTAGTTGATAGTAAGTTGCACTTGAGGACTGGCTCATTAATAATTAAAATAGCATACCTTCATAAATATGTACAATATTAGGATGTCTAACTGAAGACATAATCTGAACTTCGCGCCGAATGCGTATGAGATCAGCCGACGACTCGATCTTGCACTTCTTGATAGTTTTAATGGCTACCTCCTGGCCTGTCTTCTTGTTGATACCCAGCTGCACCTTGCCGTACGTGCCTTGACCTAGTTTTCTTACTATATCGAATCTGTAATTTATATTCATAATTGTTTGAATTGTTTGTTCTCTGACTACCCCTTCGGGGAAATACAGGCGTGATTTGAATTATGTGTGTTATGTTAATTGTTTGAGTAAACAGTAAAAGAAGTTTACGTGTAGAGTTTAAGAGAATGATTTTAAGTTATTAGGAGGTAAAAAACAAGTGATTAATTTAATAAGAGATAGCAAACCTAACCTTAAGGTTGAAATCTATGTAGTTAAGCGAAAATAAAGACGGATCAGAGGCCTTAGGAGTGTAAATTATGTATGTACATACGTACCTACCTAGTTAATGCTACAGCAGCATTTGTGATTCTTTTATGGCTAATGATTTACGCAGTATTAGGGTAATTTATTCTAGATTTTCTTAAAAAAATTGTTAAAGCCTACTTTTATTTACTCATTATACCTTGCTTCACAGATCGCGGAATCATTGTCCGAAAATTAAGCGACAAAAACCTATTGTCATCACAGCTAAAACGGTTCAATTTACTTAAATGATTAGCGTCGAGGTTTAAATCGATAAAGCAAATCGATGCGTCACGGAACCGCATTCACACATTCACGATATTGTGAACAGGAAGATTTACATAAGAGCAAGCGTTTTGTCTTATGGTACCGGTACTTTCTTCACGTACATCGTTACACAGGGTTATTTTTAATTCGTTAATGACCCTTTAAGGTATGATTGTACTCATCAATTTGAACCACATTTACAAGTGTTTGTATTGGTCAGGGTTGTTTCTTAAGTATGTCCATCATCATCATCATTTCAGCCGAAAGACGTCCACTGCTGGACATAGGCCTCCCCCAAACATCGCCACAACGACCGGTCCTGTGCCTTCCGCATCCAGCGGATTCCCGCGACCTTCACCAGGTCGTCGGTCCACCTTGTGGGGGGCCTCCCCACGCTGCGCCTTCCAGTACGCGGTCGCCACTCCAGAACTTTACTGCCCCATCGGCCATCCGTTCTGCGAGCAATGTGCCCCGCCCACTGCCACTTAAGTTTGGCAATTCTTCGGGCTATGTCGGTTACTTTCGTTCTCCTGCGAATCTCCTCATTTCTGATTCGATCACGCAGGGACACTCCGAGCATAGCCCTCTCTATTGCCCTTTGAGTGACTTTGAGCCTTCTTATCAGGCCCATTGTGAGCGACCACGTTTCAGTACCGTAAGTAATTACTGGCAACACACACTGGTCAAAGACTTTCGTCTTGAGACACTGCGGTATTTTGGACGAGAAGATATTGCGTAGCTTCCCGAACGCTGCCCAACCGAGTCGGATTCGACGATTGACCTCTTTCTCGAAGTTGGACTTACCTAGCTGGACAGTTTGTCCTAGGTATACATAATCGTCAACAACTTCGAGTGTAGATTCTCCGATGTTTACGGGAATGGGTACTATATGGGAATTCGACATAACCTTTGTCTTGTCCATGTTCATTATAAGACCCACTCTTTCGGAAGCTCTACTGAGGTCATCGAGCATTGTATTGAGGTCCTCTATGGTCTCAGCCATGACTACTATGTCGTTGGCAAACCGAAGGTGAGTGATGTACTCGCCGTTTATGTTAATGCCTAGCCCCTTCCAGTCCAGAACCTTGAAGACATCCTCCAATGCAGCAGTGAACAGTTTCGGAGAGATCACATCTCCCTGTCTCACACCTCGCTGCAGAAGGATAGGTTTCGAGGCTTGGTCCTGTAATCGGACTGACATAGTGGCGTTTTCATACAAAGACTTTAACACTTCGATGTACCGATAGTCAATCTGGCACCGTTGAAGAGACTGTAGTACCGCCCAAGTCTCGATCGAATCGAAGGCTTTCTCGTAGTCCACAAACGCTAAACAAAGAGGCAAGTTATACTCTTCGGTCTTCTGTATAACCTGCCGCAGCGTATGTATGTGGTCTACGGTGCTAAAGCCTTTTCGGAAACCGGCTTGTTCGGGAGGCTGGAAGTCGTCAAACCTGCGCGAAAGACGGTTCGTCTGTATGTCCATATTAACAAAAAAAAAATATTCATGTAGCTCTGCTTAGTATGGGACTAGATGGTGCTGTGTAAAAAATGTTCCAATTTTTTTTTTCCAGCAATGGGACAGTATTGGGCTGATTATGTTATGTATAATTTTTTTATCATACTACCAAGACTTCACAGTTTGCCCATAGTAAAAGTCGTTCAAATTGATGAGTACAATCATCCCTTAAAGGGTTATTGGTGAATTAAAAATAACCCTGTATAAGCGCAAGCGTTTTGTCTTCCTATAACTTTCTTATTCTTTATTGTACACACATATTTATATTACAGTAGGAAAGTTTATATACATCGGCGAGCTTAACTCAGAATTGAGTTTTCTAACAGTAAACCTTAGGGCTTAGAGCGCTAGAGAGATATTTATATAAGAGGACAGAAACAAGTGCACAACAGAAACTAAACCTACTTTACGAAAATACATAATTCAATTGTTCTAACTATGTCAGTAGTGATACATTACGTTAATAATAGAAATGCCTATAGTAAAACGTAATGCGTAGAATAACCATTTTAAAAAGTGAATCCGGTCGCATATTTAGAGAGTACTAAATGACTGTTTAAAATGCGGACGTGAGCTATTTTTAGTTCCTTAACTGTTTATCTGTCGAGAAACGGAAGAACCATCATAGGTTTTGGTAGAACGTTTAACTTGCAGGAAGTTAACTATATACTTTCTCCTGAAATTGAAATAAAAGTGAATGAACTGTAGTAGTTTGAAAACGGAAAGAAATAGGATAACAATATAGACGGGACCGGTTGCTTTCGTCCTGATCCTTATCTGAAAATAACGGTACTCTGTGTCTTGGAAATATTAGTTTCAGGGAAAACCAGCCTTTCTCTTTTGACTTAAACCTTAGTGAAGGCATCGATCGCTGCCCACACGCAGCTCAATGCACGCAATACACGTTTGTTTAGTATTAGTATAGTAATGCAGAAACGTTCAAATGAATCGGCCTCGTCGTCGAAGACATTCACCCGTTGTTAGCATTATGTAGATATTTTATTCGCTATTGAGGAAGTGGCTTTGAAAACTTAATGTGTGTATAGTGTATAGTACTGATGGAGGAAAGTAAAAAAATACTAAGAACTATCATATGATTCACAAGAGATATGTGAAATTTCAAAGAAGTTCCCAGTCATTCTATTCGAGTTTATTAGGATTCGTCCGAGATTATTAGTTGTATTTCTACATCTGAGACTGATCGAAGAACTGATGAGTTATTAGTAGTAGTTTTGATCACATAAGTCGAAATTTTCATCTAAAGCAGTATTTATGTGCAAAACTATTATGGTCAAAGTTATAAAACTAGCCAAAAGTCGTATTTTATGACAATATTCATTAATGCATTATGTCAATGGAATGATGTAACAATCAACCTTTACGCCTACAAACTTCCGACGTTTCGCGTGTAGGTGAGCAGTGTGACACCCTAAACCCGGTCATTGGTTAGCATAGTGACGCTAAACCCGGCGCGTACACAAATGTTCCATGTTGAATGCGTTGCGTTACTAAAATAATACCAGTGTAAGCAAGCATTGACGTAAGGATGAACTCTACGTTCTAAGATCTCGAACAAACAAGATTACAAAACGGACTGTTTCGATATGGAAAAAGTTTATAGGCGGAGAAATTGAATGCTTGTCAATCATATTGTCCAGGCACAATCGATTTAGACAAACTGCAGATTCCTGGAACCTATAAATACCTATTATTGTTTTCATGACTGCTTGCAGCCTATTTCTACTGTTGATTTGACAATAGCGTTTCAGCAAATATGACGTAGGTAATAAATAATGGCGTTGATTTAACTGTGAAAGAAAACACCGTGAGGAAATCTGCACACCTCTCCATAAAGTTTTCGATGTAGTCCAGCGTGATGGACTAAAGGCCGGAGTCCTTCCCATTCCGACAAGATGCCTGTGCCCAGCAGGGGGGACAGTAATTTGTATGTGTCGGTAAATAAGGGGTATTGCTCACCTTTGTTTGAGTCGCAGCCGGTGGTCGTGCATTCGCACGTCACCGGTGTTCTCAATGCCGTCCATGATGTTGGCGGTGCGCTTGCTCTCGCCCACCACCATTGTGACTGCAACAAACAAATTACTACCATCACGACAAGTACAAAATACTGTTAATGAAATAAATCATGTATCCGACAATTTAAATTTCGTTGCTGGTTTGTGAAGTACTTTGCTCGTAATTCTGACAGATTTGGTAAAAAGAGTTAACTATGCTGTGATAAAAAAGAAACAATATAATTTTCAATAAAGCAAACTACTGAACTAATAAAATGTAAAAGTAAGTGTATAAAATTATTTTGGTTTGATGTCTAGCTATTATCTGACGAACCACAGGGCAGTCTTTGATATAATTTGGGGAAACACCACACATTTTGGAATTCGGAAGAAAGCTTCGGCCAATTAGCCGTTTGGCGAGTACACAGAGCGACTGTAGGTGTCATCGTATAGCTGCCACGTTGCCACGCTTGTTTATAAGCTGGCACAGACGGTCGTTTTCCCGTCAACAGGGACCTAGTGATTTATTCATAATGGCCATCGGTGAATACTAATAAGGTGAGGAAGCAGGGACGTTGTTAAGGCAGTGCTAGCAGGCGTAACGTCCCGTTCGCCACTACGATCATTGTTCTGTAAAACGTGATTCACGCACGCCACGCCACAAGTCATTTGTGTACTCCACGCACGTGCGACAACAACGGGCGCAGCTTTCCACTGGACCAAATGAGAAAGTATTGCACATTACTTTCATGATTAAATTAAGTATTTAACCATTAATTGTAAGAGCACAATATAGGCTCGCAAAAGTAGAGGAAGGAAAATGTTTTCAGAGCTCTATGAAGATCGTTTACGTTGGAATTACTTGCTCACACAACGTGTTCTATATTCTTTAAAGTATTTTTTTAAACCTACGCATTTCTCTGGCATATAAAATAAAACGCCGATATATTTAGGTCTATGAGCAAGCATACTGTCATAAATTAATGAAGAAGTCTACTCTAGATTGAGTGTGTGATCATAATCAGAGTTCGTCTCTTAGATACAGAGTATAACAGCAGTGGTTCTTTAATTAAATTATTACTTTTTAAATATAGTCAATGATACATACAGACATATGTGACTGAGGTGAAACCACCTACAAATTGGGTTGGGTGACGAAAATATCCTGCCACGTACTGTAATAAGTAACACTCCGGTGACTCGCAGTTCTTATATTCTGAGAAAATGCCTATCCGCCTGCATTGCTTGGAACAATTTATACATGATATATGATCTTTTATTTCATACTCTTTACTGTGCTTATGGTGAATTAGCTTCTGCCCGCTGCTTCACACGCATGTAATTCAGTTCATTACAGAAATACTTTATCGCGCATCCTTCGGGAACTGTTTATCTTCCCGGGATAAAAGGTATATAGCCTATGTCCTTCTCCATGTCCCAGGCTAATTTCATTACGATCGGTTCAGAGATGTATCATGTAGTCGTGAAAATGTAACAAACATACATACAGACAGACAGACAGAGTTGCTTTCTCATTTAGGAAGGTGTGGGTGAAGTTTCCTACCTACCTGCTACTAGATATTTGATTTAGCAAAAACAAATAAGTAGGTACAATTAGCTCGTTTTAGAATATTGTGTAACATCAAGTTTCATCAATAATTATATTCTAGGCGCATAAGACTTATCGTTTTCATCGATAAAAGAGAAATGGTTTCAAAAAGTAAATTATACAAGATGTTGATCTGTAACCGTGCCATATTTCTAGACCAAATGATAAATAATGTGCTTAGTCATCTAAAAATACTTGAAAAATTCTGCGATTATTTAATACCCAAATTTTTACTTAGAAACATAGCGAGGGTTTGAAAATAAATCCCGACCGACTCTGAAAATAAGTCATCGGCGGCATTGTCAAAGGGTGGAAATACCTGCAAATTGTTTTGGTGGTTTCGCACGCATCGTTTTTGTGTCGCACGCGACACACAGAGGGAATTTATTTGTTTACAAATAGGTATATAAATTTTAAAAAAACTTTTGGTATGCATTTTTTCATTGATTCCTGTTAAGTATCAACTAGCAGTGGTATAGTCACCTCCTTAAATATGGCACGAATACAGATCAACATGTTGTATGTAAAAAGAACGGATAAATAAATTCATCATATGGAAACACTTAAGATGAATTTGTGTGGCGAAATAACTAAAACAATAAATTAGCTTCTAGTGTAAAGAAAACGTCTCTGCTTAAGAATTGAGGTGGGTGAATGACTTACAGAGGATGGAGTCCATGAATAACTGAAGGAAACTCTACTTTGCAAACATACAGGATGATACACTTTCAATATTCAGCCAGGCATTTTTATTTAGCATTCTGAATAGAGTTCACAATGGCTAAACCCTGACCGACAAGTGTGTTGTATGTTGTTCAGAGTAAGAACCTATTTCAAACTTTTTCTTCCGCTTTTATTTACTTCTGGGATAAACACAATTTACGTTGGCAGATGCCTCTACTCAAGCACAAACGGTTCGTTTCATACTACATAGAATGTCGGTCAAGGTCCTTTCTTGGAACCAGAATAATACAAAACTTCGATCTGGCTAGTTTACTCAGTTCCATATGGATACATCCTGTATACATAGCTGTTTTTTTTTTTGCATTTCTTACAATTCTTACGCAGAAATCTGTGCCAAGCATAGCGACACGATCGAGGTATTGATATCAATATTAGTAATAGATACTTGAATAACGTACTGGATGAATACCGTAGTTTTAGACATACGGCCAAATTTAATATCCTATCTATCCACGATTTGCCATACTAGTTATTAAAATTTGACATAATTTGTATGGGGCTTAAGTCCAATTTCTATCTCTAGTGGGACAAATTGTGGATATACATGCTGAAATTTGAGTCGCTTAATTCCCGAAAAGGGGTCATTGTACTCATCATTTGTTCAACTTTTACTATGGGACTAACCCTGAAATCGCGAAAAAAAAATCATTTGGTCCCTATATTTGTGTTCACTTAAATCAATAAAATGTAGGGACCACCTGATTTTTTTTTCGCGATTTAAGGGTTGGTCCCATAGTAAAAATTGTTCATAATGATGAGTACAATGGCCCCTTTTCGGGAAATAAGCGATTCAAATTTCAGTGTGTATAGGATCATAGACATATAACACATATAGGATATTAATTTTGGCCGTTATTGATCATTCGTGGGAGGGGATTAGGGCACAAAGGCAGGGCACACGACGACATTGAGCGTTTCCCTGAGTAGGTAGGTATTTAGTAGACACATCGATTTAATTAAAGACAGTATTTATATACCTACGTGCCTACATTATGACGTGACGTCAAGTTTGCAAACACTCGGGACGTTTACATAATATTAGAATTGGGTTAAGAGGATACTAGTGTTGGGTTAGGAAATTGACACTAGTTGTTAGCCAAAACGTTTCACTTCATTTACTGATGTAATAAGGGCATGAATATCTTTTGATCAACTTCTCCATGCAGAATTTCAGCTTATTAAACTCTCGTCTCCAAGTTCTCCAACCTCGGCTAGAAGCAGTAATGTAACTATTTTAATTTGACACGTTTTCCTTGCCTTTTTGGTTATTCAAAACAGAAAATAACATATTGGAACAGAAACCATGTTTTGTACACATACATTTTTGTGTACAATAATGACTACATTAGTTAGTAAACTATGTCGCAGTCATTAACACTCATTTCCAATGGATTGAGGCTACAGCGTTCCAAAGTGGTTCCAAACGAACTTTTATAATAGGTATTATTACAAAATTGAAACTAAAAGTGAGGGTTCATGTGTAAGGAAGGAGTGTGGTGATTTTGCGTATGGTGTGTAGTGTAGTGTGTGAGAGTGGGTGAGGCGGTGTGGTGGTGCCAGTGGGGGAAAGTGTGTGTGTGTGGACAACGATGTGTGTGCGCAGAAGGGTGTCAGACACATGGAAGTTCGTTATGTTTTGTCTAAAGCTATAATAAATGAAGTAGGTACAGACCTATTTATAATCGCTATAATAAACGTAGACTACTTTAATTCCAAGTCGTTAGCAGCCCTAATTAACTTACTTTTGCAGTTCTACTTAAATATAAATAAATTAATGATTCTTAAGCTAGAGAGAGCAGCAATATCTAAACCTGAACTTTAAGTAAACTTTCTGACATAATAAAGAGGGTGCGTCAACAACATTAACACATTTGTTAACAACGCTTGTCAGAACGGTACACCCTGTGCGTGCTTATTTTCATTAACAAATACTACAAATAACCCCTCTTCACAAACCTGACACGTAACAAATTACAAGACAATACAGAGGGAATTTGAAATTCTGTTTTATAAGCCTTAACCAGAAAACTTTAAAATTCTTGGACGAGTTCATTTCGGCCAAGATAAAACAATTCAATTCTGAAACTATTTGACATTGACTCATCGTTTACATCTCGGACATTTTCTCTATTTTGGTCCACCTTGACAATTTTAAATAATTGTCGAGTCTCATCTTTTAATAGTTCACCTGTTCTTTTCGTTATTTAGCTAGGTATTACGTCAGTTTAAATCGCTCTTACTAGTCATTCCAAGATTGATGTATCACCGTGAAGAGATTATAAGTAATTAATAATTATCACCATCTCATCAGTTTTGGTAGCTATCCAATCTGTCTAGTCGCTTTAGGTCTCATGAAAGGGTTTTGAACTGTCATCGCTGTTTATTTTCACGTGTAACAACGTCATCCTTGCGTTAAACTGTTGTCGTATCTAGGCCAGTTACATAGATGTCAATGTTTGTCGGTCGGAAACACCGCGGCCGTTGGACGGCATTGGAGTTGTGTGAGCGTGAACGGTGACGTCCAGAAAAAATGTGGCGCGAGTAGCCAATTAACATGTGGGATAGTGTGGGGCCGGCGCGCGGCGTCTCGGCGCCTCTATAAATATCGCGATCCGTGTCCGCGCCCTCCCCGCGATCAGCAGCCACAGCCGCGCCGCCGTCTCCGCCCGGCACCGAGGACCGCAATAATATAAAGACAACATAAATCCCAATATCAAATTCTTGACGTCACAACAAGTTGATGCATCGACCCACGTTGTATTATTACTGAAAATTTGATTTCACAGAGTATTTCTAACAAACACGAAAGCAAAAAACAAACCGGTGTGACCACGAAGAAAAGAAAGGAGGGTGTGACTCATGTATCGACAAGGCATAAAGATAACTTATTGTATGTACTTTTAGTATAACCAAAATAATAATTAATTGTGGTATTCAGAAAACACTATTCCTGAACTTTAAGCCAGCTTCGGTAGTTTTAAAGACCAAGACAAGGACGGTTAGAAACAAACGACGCAATATCAAAAGGATGGCTGTGCATAATTAATAGCGGACATGACCGATGTCAAAGTTGATGAATACTTTACATGTTGACGATCGAACAGTGGGCCAAATTAGAGTTTGTGTATCCCGGAAGCATAGTTGGCGGTCCCGGGGCGACTTGACGACGTCATCAGGCGTCTGTCGAGCGGAACAGAACGGCAAGCGCGGACGCAGCGATCGCGCTATTTTTGTCCACTCAACAGTTGAATAACCTCCAATCAACTATTCGCACTTGCCTCTGAGTCCAACTAAAACACCGACAATCGCTCATCTAAATGTGATTTACATAACATAACATAACCAGCCCATTACTGTCCCACTGCTGGGCACGGGCCTCTTCTCAGTACGAGAAGGCTAAGGCCTTAGTCCACCACGCTGGCCTAGTGCGGGTTGGCGGACTACACACACCATCGAGAACTGTATGGAGCACTCTCAGGTGTGCAGGTTTCCTCACGATGTTTTCCTTCACCGTTAAAGCAAGTGATAATCGAATATAAATCCGCACATGAATACGAAAAGTCAGAGGTGCGGGCCGGGATCGAACTCACACCCTCCTTCATGGAAGACAAGCGTTCAACCACTAGGCTATCACTGCTGAAAAATGTGATTTGATGACCTTCAATTTAGACTTATTTTCTGCATACTTTTTTGTATTTCCTACCATTATCAGTATTATACATTGATTGGTAGCTTACATTCCATACGAAAGGAAGCATCGTTTATTACAACACATTCTGAGCAAAACGGAAAAGAGCCCCACTTGTGCACGATCTTTCATCCATAAAGGAAAAACTTCCGGGAAAAAAAACTTATTTTCAGAGCAACCTAGTTTCTGCAGTCTTTCTAAAGTTCATACAGAGCTATGAATGGGGCTTAATTGTCAGCATCTCGGACTTGGGAGGAAAGATTAAACCCGTAATTCAATATCATCCACTTTGTATTTAGTTTTCTAGCTTTCAGTTCTTCTCGTTTACGATACTTAGATTTCTCGCATTGACATTCTACAACTTCTTCAATATAAAACAATAATTTTATTATAAAGACTAGATGACGCCCGCGCGCCTGTAACATTGCTCCAGTGTTTTCTTCATACAAATTTTCAACCCCTATTTAACCCCCTTAAGGGATGAATCTTTAAAAATCTTTTCTAAGTGCTCACCTACATTATCTAAGGAACTCCTGTTCAAAATTTCATCCTCCTAGACACGGCTTAGGCTGAGCGTTGTCTATCAGTCAGTTTTAATAATTTTACTAAGTAGGACATGTTCGGTTATTGGAGTCGAATTATTTATTCATCACAAATCTAGAAACAGAGAGCAGAGTCAAAGGGTTCAGGCTTCAGCCTGAAAACCGTGTAGGATACGTAGCTTGCATTCGTACTAAATAAAATAACATATATCTATATGCAGTGATAGCCTAGTGGTTGAACGCTTGCCTTCCATGCAGGAGGGTGCGAGTTCGATCCCGGCCCGCACCTCTGACATATCGGATTCATGTGCGGATCAGAATTTGATTATCACTTACTTTAACGGTGAAGGAAAACATCGTGATGAAACCTGCACACCTGATAGTGCTCCATACAGTTCTCGATCGTGTGGTGTAGTCCACCAACCCGCAATAGGCCAGCGTGATAGACTAAGGCCTTAACCTTCTCATACTGAGAAGAGGCCTGTGCCGAGCAGTGGGCAGTAATGGGCTGATTATGTTCTGTTATATATACATATATATACATCATCATCATCATCATTTCAGCCGAAAGACGTCCACTGCTGGACATAGGCCTCCCCCAAGCATCGCCACAACGACCGGTCCTGTGCCTTCCATACGAAGAGCTATCGTTGCACACAAGTTTAGCGTTTTGCTACAAAAATTAGTCATTTCGCAATTTAATTGAACACATTATTTTTACTCTAATAAAATGACACAGACAGTTGGGCTAGTCCACATATTCAAATATTTCCCCCCTTAATTGGGAGAGGCCTATGTCCAGTAGTGGACGTCTTGGCTGAAATTATGATGATGATGACATATTCAAACTCGCTCAGCGAACTTTGCTTGGAGTTTCTTTGAAGGATAAAATCCGTGACGAGATTATCTGGAGAAGAACCGGAGTGAGTGACATAGCTTGTAGGATCAGTAAGCTGAAGTAGCAGTGGGCTGGCCATGTCTGTCGAAGGACCGATGATGGCCGTTGGAGCAGACCAGTCCTTGAATGGAGACCGCGAATCGGCAAACGCAGCGTAGGGCGCCCCCCCGCCAGGTGGACCAACGACCTCAAGAACGTGGCTGGGGGGGACTGTATGCGGAAGGCAGAGGACCGAGTGTTGTGGCGCAACTTGGGAGAGGCCTATGTCCAGCAGTGGACTGCGATAGGCTGAGTTGATGAATAAAATGAGATTAGTAGTGAGATAGTTTTGGAAAACAACTAGGTATTTTAACGAACGACGCGGTTATTTAATTTATAAATAATGACGACACTGAGGAATTAAATGCTAGTTACATGGGTTAGTTGACGAATTAATACGTTGCTTCAAAATCGATGAAGGCCAGATCAAGGGCCCAATTATATTTTTAAAGATTCCTATGTAGGTAGGTAATAATTACTCAGTTAAATAACTGATTGAACTAAACTTGACAATTAAGTAGCTATTAAGTTGAATGTCGCAATGCCAGAGACAATCATTAACATTTTGAAAATGGGTTTATGACTGTAAAATACAGCATTATAAATGCACTCCAGTTTAATAAAAAAAGACATACTGAAACGAATCAACGTAATGTGCAATATATTACCACAGTTAGTGAAACTGTGATATTACATACGAGTTGCACCGCTTGCACGTATATTACGTGAATGTTGCAGTTGTATTGTAGTAGAAAATAATATAACTGTAATTTAAGTAGGTAATTACATTTTAGTGCGCTAACCAAATCCCCAAATAATTTTCTCCAAGATTACGAATGGTATGAAATAAAAGCGGAGGCCTTCCAAATTCCATGACAGTCTGGAAGATTTCAAAACATAAAACAACCCTTTGGAGGGAAGAAACACTATAAAAATGGCCAATTTTATAATTATCATACAGATATTAGTGCACGCCTAGACGCCTACTAAAGTGTTGTCATATTCCAGAAGAATGGATACTTCTCGTAACAATTTATAACTACGCAGTAGTCGCGAAGAAATAAATGAAGGTTTATATTATAAATTGCACTGACTTAGCAGTAAGCATAGAAATATGTGTTAAATGTCCATGGCAGTAAGTATGTTATGTTGTATTATAAAGTTATATCCTAGCTCCTAAACTTCTGGACCATATACAATTGGACACCGGTAAAACACATTACGCGTTACGACGTTCACAGAGTGACTAATCGGGTGCGCGTCAAACTACTTTATTTAAGAGTAGTTTTTAACGCTTCAGTATTAGACGCGTTCACGGCTTCTGGTTGTTTCTGTATTCTGAGGGATTTGTGATGCTAGCTATATATTCAGTACAAAGTCGCTCTTTAGCTATGTCCATAATTTCTGCCACATGGCTGGAGCCATGAATCCATGGATTATTACTCTATCGGTATCTATCCACGGGAGTCGCAAAAGACTATGAGAATGACGAGGTGGGCGGCAGAATTTAACTGTTAACTAACAATCTGCCTACCATACTAACAGCAGAAGAAGTAGCTCTGAAGATTTTAAGTGGAACAGACAGTTTATTGACATAGAATATAGAATTCGCTAGAACTAGGCAGAAATATGACTCAGTATTGCGTACATATTTTTGTCGTAACTTTATAATTTGGCAGAGTCTAGAACTAGGTACCAATGAATGTAGCAAAAATAGAACATAATTCCATACGGCTGCCACAACGTTGTGTTTTGTCTAAAATCAAAGTAATTGTGTAGACTTAAGTAAGTAAAGATTATTCAGGGAATAAGGAAATTCTATCAACTAGGTACTCTATTATCTGATCTATATCTGTATTTAAAAGGCTCGTTGCCCTAACAAGCAATTGGGTACAAAGGTATCTTCTTGGAATATGACAACAGGCGTAGCGTGACCACTATAAACCACAGATAAAATAATCAGTACGTTACACTGTAAACAAGAGATTTGTCTACGGAAGAATAGACAAAACAACTTTGTATAGAACTATAACTATCATTTTGTCTATTCTTTTGTAGAAAAATCTTTTGTACCTTGTCTACAGTGGTCATGCTGCTACGCCTGCAGATTAACAAAATAGTAACTTTACTGAGGTCATTGAACGCTCAAATAAGTTAATGCAGTTCGTTGCACTCAAGCATAATCTATTAGAGGTAAGTGCATTATCTACGGTTCAGAGGATTCTGAGAAAAATAATTGACGTCAAGGATAACATTATAATAAAGTTTGTCCAGGTATAAGTACAGTAACTGGCTTGGACGAATTCGTCCGAGGTAACTGGATTACTTTGATCAAAAACAACAATAAATAAATACGACCCAAAAAACAACAGTTTCTCTTGTGTTAGGGATTTTTCGAGTATTGCCTGGGGGTGCAGGTACACCACTACAGATAAGAAAACTATTCTTGTGATTTTCAGCAGATGTATAGTGCCGAAACAGGTTCTTTTCCCATCATAAACAGATCTAGATTCTACGCGGAGCGACTGTAACATAACATAACATCACGCCTGTATTTCCCCGAAGGGGGAGGCAGAGGTGTAATAGTCAGTGGCGGTTCTAGGGGGGTGGGGGGTGGTCGTAGGGGTCATGACCCCCCCCCAAAATTGTACACGTCAAATTGACAAATCTCCTAAAAATCTTAAAATAGACAATTTTTAAAAATAAACTATTAACTTCCTGCTTAAACGTCCAAAAGTAAACAATAAAATCAAAACTAGGTAAGTACTACCTACTTACTCAAACACGACATCTACTCGTACGTAAAAAAAATCCTAACATTATTTTAGAGTTTTGTTTGTGTATTGAAGTTCAATTTACAGCTTAGGTATTATTTTGCTCAAAATAAAGTATGAATGATATTTCCAGTTTAATCTATATATATAAAAATCAATTGCTGTTCGTTAGTCTCGCTAAAACTCGAGAACGGCTAGACCGATTTGGCTAATTTTGGTTTTAAAATATTTGTGGAAGTCCAGGGAAGGTTTAAAAGGTGAGAAAATTTGGAAAATTTGAGAGGAAAATTGTAAAAACAACGATGTTATTTTCCCATACACACTGTTCCTACCTGTCAAACATTTGATGTTCGTCCCGTTCGGTATGGTAAACTCGGGTCCCCTCTAATTTAAAGAGATTTGGATGAAATTTTGTGTGTATGTTTCAATGGGTTCCTGGATGGTTTAAAAACACAATTGGACCCGGTAGGTGCCGCTGCTGTCGGTATGTCACTGATCTCCTAAACTGACAGATGATAGATTTTAATGATATTTTTGTGTGGGTACGTTGGGGTCCGGGTCCCTGCAAGGTTTGAATTAACAAATGGACCCGGTAGGTGGCGCTGCAGTCGTTGTGTCACCAAATTTGATTTGCTGAACAATTGATAACATGGGATGGGACATGTGACATGGGGGACGGGACATGGGAAGGGACATGGACCGGGACGGGACATGGGACATCAGACGGTACAATGGACATGGGATGAGCCGGGACATGGGACGCAACGGGACATGGGACGGGACGGGACATGGTACTCGACGGGTCATGGGACGGGACTGGACATGGCAAGAGATAGTGAGATAGTGGGATATTGGGATAGTGAGATAGTGGGATAGTGACATAGTGGGATAGTGACATAGTGGGATAGTGTGATAGTGGGATAGTGCCTGGACTGGACGGTCCGAATGAAAGGATGGATGGATGGATGGAACTGGACTGGACTGGACTGAATTAACAGGATCCGTCACGTGGGTTAGCAGAATTTAACGCGAGCGAAGCCGCGGGTAAAAGCTAGTGACAAATAATATCACATACAACGGCAGTACCTAGATCATTTTGACGGTTTGCGCTACTTTACATGAGCCTGCTGTTGCGATCGGACACTATATCAAAGGCGCAAGCGATTGAAGCTTTGGCGGTAAAAAAAAATTCCCGCTCGCTTCGCTCGCTCTTCTTGTTTAACGTAGGTACCTACATTACCTACAACTCCAAAAATACACTTCAATTGAAGTAAACTTTTCGCATAAATATGAAAAATTCACGCTTATGAGTTTTGCGTCTCTGTTCTACTTGTTTACAGCTTTACGCGTATTAGACCATACAAATAACACACTATACTTGCCTAATGTATATCGATCAGGTTTAGAGCACGTTAACTCGAGGCAAGACCAGCGTGGTGGACTTGGACGTGAGACGTGGCCTTCTATAAATTATTATAAGAGGGCCGTGCGTGCCCAGCAGAAAGTAATGGGCTGATGAATTTACAATTTGTATCGGAAGTATCCGAGACAAGTTATCATATTGGAAACCCAACACGGTGGATGTAAAACAACTGAGAATAGAGACAAGGTCAAACGGAGCGCGTCTCGATTGTCTGCCGATGTTCACAGAGGTACACATGATTTTTTTTCTTATTTCATAAAGGAACAGGAAGTAATTAAAAATGAAGAGGTTTAGGCCAAAGTTGTACCTAGACCGGCCAGACCTCTACCTAGAACAGTTTTCTGGCAGAAAGCGGTAAGAAAGCCAGACTATTGCCTGAAAAAATTATGAAAAAAAATACATAGTATACATAGCTTAGTGTTTAGATTTTATTTAGAAGTCTCAAAATAACCAGTCTTAGGTTCACGTAATCTTAGAGGAAAACTTATACTGTGACCTTTTAATCCGTTTATTTACGTGAAATTAGGTGTGTACGTCTAACGAAGGCAGGGGTCGGTGGAGGTTTATGGTCACCTGGACGGAAAAATAAGGCTTTATTTATACTCGAGTTTAATGAAGTGTAGGACGTAGGTGAAATGAACTGAATATGAAAGGTGGAGGATCGAGTGTTGTGCGTGTTGGGGTGACGACAACAACTACTACTATCAGCTGGAGATAGGTCCAATAGAACAATAGTTCTAAGTTGTTTGAATTTAAAGAGTATTAAGACTTATCAGTCGTTCGTGTTACAATCTTGCACAGTGCGATTCAGTAGAACTAGAATCAAGCAGTGTCATCGATACATCCACGGCCACGAGTGAGCAAGCACGTGGGCCCTGCACTGCCCTACCCTTCCGCATACTCTTCCGGCAAATCAGAATTACAGTGAAGTAGCTGACGTCTTCGGCTACGTCCGCGGCTCCTTTCGCATAGTACGTCGATAAAAAAAATCCCTATGTGCTAATCCAGGCCATGGTCTATCTGTATACTAAAGTTCACTCAAATCCGTTCAGCCGTTTCAGTGTGATTGAAGGACAAACAAAGATTCATAATTATGCATTTGTAATATTAATAGGATCACGTTTGAAATCCAGCCACTTACAGGACAAATCATGGCTAAGCCTTTGGTTGCAAGGATTCCAAAGCCTAGAGTCTAACAAAATGTTTGGAGTAATCGTTATTGAATCTAGAGCATCGTTCGACACTTAGGCCCAAATTCTAATTCGGGCCTTAGTGTCGCCACATTTCTAGACATCAGCGACACTAGGTCATGACCCTGTCGCACCGTTGTATCGATACAGTTGGTGTATGTGTTTCAACAGCTGCTCAGTATATTTAAAAATGACCTTGTGCAGCCGTGCAGTCACAGTTTCATGAAATGGGTGCCTGAGCCGGAATCGAGACGCCATTGGCGTCCGTTTTAAGATCAAATAATTACGGCAATGAAAGAAATATTGATAAAAAATTGCATAGACTTAAGTAAGTACCTAAAATTGTCACATTGATCACAGTTTAATGTACCTACTGGCGCAAGAGAGTTTGCGAGAAAATTCAGTCTGTTTTTGTGATCAAGCAAATCGAGAAAGTCGTGTTTTTGGTCTCACTATCATTCATCATATCACTTCATTTGTTTACTTAAAAACGCAGTCCACAGTACAGTAGGCGAGTGCTTCCATTTTCTACCCAAAGTTAAACCCACTATTTAATTTGACAACTGGCCCCTAGCACGAACAATTTTGACGTAGGTATCGTAACGTTAATGTAATCGTTTTAGAATCAAAAATAAAAAGTTCTTTACATTTTGAATTAATTTTATGCATAATGCGCACTTCGTATCGTACAGAGATATGTCTAAAATCTTCAAGTTAAAAGGATATTATGTCTCAAACAAGTATTTCAGATCCAAAGTTCACTTATGTTTATGTTGCCCAGCTACATGAGGATCACCGATGCGAAGGGCTGTGCCCTGCAGAGGTGCGAATCTTCACGGATGGATCCAAAACAGGTACAGGTACGGGTGCCGGGATCTTCTCGTAAGATCTCAACATACACATAGCCACACCACTGGGGGTCCATAACACGGTGTTCCAGGCCGAGTGCATGGGCATTTCCCTGGCAGCTTCGGCGATGATAGCCAGGGAGGTTAAAGACTGGTCACTCAATTCGCATCCTCTCGAACAGCATGTCCGTGCTACAAGCACTAAGCAGCCACACGGTAAACTCTGGGCTGATACACGAGTGCCAGCAAAACCTCAACCAGTAGGTAATCTCAATAACATAACCATTCAATAGATCAAAGTACACAGCATTTCCCGAGGCAATGATGCAGCGGATGAACTCGCCAGAAGGGGATCGAGTATGGTCGTGGTGGGATCTGAACCCATAGTGCCCTTCGGGTACCTACGCAACTTGGTAAGGAAACGTACCTGGGATAAGCACCACAAACTATGGAAAGAACCTGGTGATTACAGGCAGGCCAAGGAGGCACTTATCACAATTGACGTCCGTTTCACGAAACAAGCCCTCCGATTGTCAAAACAACAGCTACATACAGTCACAGCTGCTGTAACTGGCCACGGCTCCTTTAACAAACATTTTTTTGTCATAGGTGTTACGGACAGCCCTCTGTGCAGAGCCTGCATGGTGGAAGACGAGACAGCAGCCCATGTGCTTCTAGACTGCCTTGAGGTCGCTACATACAGAGCCAAGTACTTCGGTAATCCAGGTACCGGATAGATCACTAGCAACACCAAGATGTTGCTGGCCTTTTTAGAGGAGTTGGGGTGGATCGAGTAAGTTCTTACCCGTACGCAAAAAACGCGCTTAGACATGTAGGTGCGGAAACCAGCCTGTTATACTACACTATATTCTATGTTTACGTTTCGATATGTCAAAATTGTTCATGCTGGGGCTACAGATATTATTTATTATATATTTATATAATGAGGTACTAAATTAATTCAATGCACTCCTACGATAGCATACCTATCATATCACAACAAATAAAATGTAGTGTTAATTCTCAAGCAAAACACTTTAGCTTGGAAGTTGGCCAGACAAACACGATAAGCAGCATGTGGCAATACATGGCATATCAAAAATATTCAATACATAGCTAAAAACTTTACTGCATTTGTTATACACTTATT
This sequence comes from Asteroscopus sphinx, assembly GCA_949699075.1. Classification (NCBI taxonomy): domain Eukaryota; kingdom Metazoa; phylum Arthropoda; class Insecta; order Lepidoptera; family Noctuidae; genus Asteroscopus; species Asteroscopus sphinx. The sequence continues at coordinate 11,002,014 of OX453006.1, read as the reverse complement.
TATTAAATTCCGTTTAGATTACCTAGTTGATAAATATTCAGACTGCACTTTATTAATCAAATATTTTGAAAATGTTAAATTCCATTTTAATTTTTGTAATCTTTTCTTATTAACTATTATAAAATTGTAAACGTTTGTTTGTTTGTTTTTTCCAGCATCACGCTAAAACTACTGGACCGATTTTGATGTTTTTTTTTGGTTTGAAAGCTGATGATCTGACTTAAAAACTGGTATGGGTTTTGAGAAAGAAAGAAAGAAAAAAAATAAAAAAAAATCGTGGGTTGCTTCCTCACCCGACAGATCGAAGCTTCTATGCATTTGCACGAGCGGATAGTAATGTACGATGGAGTGGAGTGGAGTGGAGAGGGGATGGGACTGGGGACGGGATAGGGGACGGGACTGGGGACGGGACAGGGGACGGAACATGGGACGGGAAATGAGACGGGACATGAGACGGGACATGGGACGATACATAGGACGGGACATAGGATGGGACATGGGACAGAACATGGGACATGGGACGGGACGATAGTGATATAGTGAGACAGTGGGACAGGACATGGGACATGGGACGATAGTAATATAATGAGACAGTGGGACAGGACATGGGACATGGGACGATAGTGATATAGTGATACAGTGGGATGGTGGGACAGTGAGACTGTGGGACAATGGGACAGTGGGGCATTGGGACAGTGGGACAGTGGGACAGGACTGGACTGGACTGGAATGGACTGGACTGGGACTGGACTGGACTGACGTGGGTTAGCAGAATTTAACACGAGCGGAGTCGCTGGTAAAAGCTAGTATTTTATATTATTGCAGAATATTTGATTTGTTTACACAAAGTGAATATAATTCAAGTGGAAAGTGCCCAGATACTAGAGTATGGGTTAGACTATATCCCAGATCTAATAAAAAAAAAATACATATATAAGGTAAATCTAATTATATAGGATTGAAAAGAAAGTAAATTTTATGTTTGATAGACTATCAGCAAACTGTCTAATGTGCTATCTACTTACAATACAATAAGTAATAAAACTTATCTCTCTCTTAAATATGGCATTGCAATGTTATCAGTTGTATGTAAATAAATAAACACTCATATAATGTTATCATCATCAACATGTAAGATAACAATGTAAATAATAACATTGAATGCTTTATCAACGCAATAAGTTCCAATGACGAATTATGAATCATTGTAAAGACATTGAAATATACAATACTACTTTACACATGGAAGTAAGTAGAAACATATTATAATAATATGTTCTGTAAAATATCAACAATTACGGTCACAGTTTTGGCTGTATTACACACTTTACACAGCCATATGGTGGATATAAATTCATGATAAAACACAGTGGAATAACTACATACAAAACAAATACGTAGATTATACACATATAGATAAAGTATTTTAAGAAAATTTTAAATAAATTGGAATTGTAAGCAGTTGGGAGTAAACAGCATTTACTCTCCTGAGTTGTTTTAAAAATGTTGTGCTTGAAGAACTCCTCCAAAAATAAGCAACCTAATCAAGTAGTCAGCTGCTAAGTAGACTGCTCACTAACTCATAAATGGGCGCCAAGCCGCCGGCGAACGCGTAACAATATATTATCTATTATGAATTAAATAACTACAGTTCCAGTTAGTTTTATCATTACTTATTTACCTACTTTTCTCCAAGCCAAATCAGGTGTCAGCTAGAAATGTTTAAATATGTAGGTACATTGGATTTTTACACTTTTTCTTAAAAATAAGTAAAACAACTTGGCCAATCTGTATCTGTGTCACAGCCATTCTGTAGGATGCTTACTAAGAAAAACTACAGAGACCTAGTTTTGGTTATTATTAGAATTGAGAAACTGGACTGCAATCATCCAATGAAAAACACAAAGCATGTTTTTGTCACTTTGATTCTAATCAATAAAGCTGAATTGATTGTTGGCCAAAGACATTTTAGTATTTTTAAATAGGTACTGTCTGTAATATTTGTTTGAGATTTAAGTTTCAAGTATTAGATAAAACAATAAGTAATTTATTTATTATTATTTGTATTGTATAATATTTATAAGTGTTATTCATCATTTCAGCCGAAAGACATTCACTGCTGGACAAAAGCCTCCCCCAATTAAGGGGGGATAGGCCATAATCATAACATAGGTGTTATTACCTCATCAATGATATTAATTTGGCTCTTAAATGAGGAAAATATCTAGTTTGTTACATTTAGTTATTATGTATAAGTATTACCTATTGTTAAAGAATGTTTTGTAGACTGCATTAAATAACTAAGATTACTCTTTTATTTGTATTGTTATGCTCAAAAATTCATCTACTTAAAATAATATAATCTAGATATCTGGGTCATCTACTGCCTGCAAACTCAATACATAATTAATTTATAGTTTTCTGCTCTAAATCACAAAATTTTCATATTGCATTTTTATAGCACTGATAAATTACATAAGTAGTTAGGTAATGCCATAGAATAAGAAATAACGATGCTAAACAACTGTACATCAGTAATTATATCCACACATTTTTTTTAAATAAAAACTCCACAGATAGGAAGGATTATAGGTGGAATTTATTGTAGATTTTGGGAATATGATTCTTATAGGAATTAGCATTTACTTATAGCAGGCTTAAGGTGTTTGCAGGCACTCTTCCTGTTAAGCCCGTAGATAAACAAATTATAAGCTTAGATGGTCCAATAGGATCTACACAATTAAAACAGGAGTCAGGAATATTACAATCATGTAGGCATGGATACTGTTTATAATTTTACTTCACATTCACTGACCTATTTCTAAAACAATGTTTTTACAATAAGATTCCTAATAATTTTGAACCTTAACACGTTTGCGATAAAGTCTGTGGAGTGGTATGATGAATCATGCTGCTAAAGTTTACAGCAATGGGTAATGCCTGCTGATGTCATGCAGCCACCCAATAACCAAAGTAACAGAGTCCTTCCACCCGGCTGCCGCCCGACGACGACTTGCGCACCTACTACACTTCCCAGAACTTTAAAATAACATATGTTAACTACAAAAGAAAGGAATGCTCCTACCACATGAAGAAATCACCAAGTATCTCTTTAAGTCCACATTCTTATGTAATATTCCCAGTTTAGACACGTTTCTATAAGGAACCTATTTGTTTAAATTCATATTTTAGTAGGACATCACATGGAAATCGAAGAATTATGCGTAGGAGGCGTAAATACCTTTATTAAGTGTAATCCAATATCCAGAAGAAAGTCGCAGTCCTATTTACACACGAGTACACTGTCATTCATGGAAAATAACACACCATCACTATGCAGCACTACACAAATTTTCACTTAAAATTATATTTTTATGTGAAAATATCACATAATGCGCCATTTTCGCAATAAATCCGAAGGACAGCAATCGGCAATCGCTGCCATCTTTTTTGTCAAATGTCTAAAAACTAAATATAGCGCTTGGAACGAACTCTGGTGTTATTTTTAGAAAATACAACCAAACTTTTTACAAACCTACTAGCGACATCTTCATGAAATGAATCAGGAGTGCTATTCGTCGGGAGATGGCGCTTCTAAAGTTAATAATAAAATTGAACAATAGATGGCAGCATATGTATGATAGCAGGTAGAGTCGTGGTAGAGCTCAGAACATTCGTTCGACAATTCAAGGTTATGAACTTATGACCTGTGGTTATGACTTAGAACTAAATATTGATAATTTAACGAACGTACATTTTGCAACTAATATTTTGTCTCCCATTTGCTGGATTTCCTCATACTCAAACAGAAAAAAAATAAAAAAAATATGAATAATCAATTATTTTCTTCGATTGCTAGAAAAATAAAGTCCTGTCATAAAAATAATACCTGATTTAAATAATTCAAATAAATAAAACCGTATCACACATCGACCTGATACCTTATAGAAACTGATTTATAATTAACGAGAGTTCATCAAAAGACATAAACCCCCCGTAAGCGAAATATGAATTTTTGTTAGTGTCCGACCGAAACAGGATTTTCAGCTGAAACCAAAACCGTAACCGAACCTTCGGTCTTGATCCCAGGGGGTCTACTCCCGTTCGACGATATTCGAAAAATCGTACGATTCATCGCACAATTTGCTACTCCGGTCAACCATCGTTCCCTTATCACTTGCAATGATCGTGTTGTGACGTTTGTTTTTCTCATCTCCGGTAAATTGTATACGACTATGAACCGTAGTCTATCTTAATTGTGCCTTTTTTATGTGCCTATCTTTATTATGTAAGTATCAGTCGGAACGAAAGTTCGTACTTCATTTTGTCGTTCGTAAAACGCGAGTAGACCTACAGTTTCGGCCGAAACAGAAACTTATTAGATTTTTTTATAGCATGTTAAATCTATAGTATTTTTACGCATATATAGACGGTTAACAGTGTAAAAAAATAAAATAAAAATCGGTCAAGTGTGAGTCGGACTCACTGACCTAATCTTTCGTTTCCTTTATTAACTAATTAGATGAATAACACGAGATAACAAATAGTTAGGCTAGTTATGAATTTATTTTATATTCATTATGAACAAAAATCTCCTTAAGTATATTGAAGATATAAACCAATGGCAGCACTGATCGTGACGTAACTTGGAGGCATCGCGCTGTCATTGCGGGAAGAGAATACCTGGTGAAACATCTTATTATACCATGATAGTAAGCACAATAATCAAACCCAGTTTGACGCTGGTATGTATATACTTATTACCGTTTTGAAGGTAGAGCAAGAACAATAACGTTGAAAAAAATGCATGTTTTTCGCGGCGACAAGTTCACGCGCCTTTGCCAATTGTCACCCTACAGACCGCGATAAAGTCCGATGTTCTTCAACGTTAAAACTCTATTTAAACGGCCGATTACTCGAAAAACTGGAAATGTGGGTAAACTGTCGTTTAACCAGAAAATTATCAGCACCACGCCAAATCGCGAGTAATTGCGAGTGTCAAATTATATTTGTTGAGTATGGACAAAAAAAACTTTTTAACAAAAAATTGAACCGACGAAAACGGAAACTGAAAAGCGAAAAATAACTAATTATGAGTCGGCGCCAAACGAACTTTTAACAAGTAAAGTGCGTGCAAGTTGCAAGTGGCCGAGCGGAGAACGCATTTTTGGAAAGTTATTGTTTATCGTTGAAAATTTCACGTTGTATTTGATGTGACGTTGTTTTTATTATTTATTTAAAGTAATTTAATGATCTTCGTTGATTGGTTGTTTGGCGCCGACTCATAATTAGTTATTTTTCGCTTTTCAGTTACTGTTTTCGTCGGTTCAATTTCTTGTTAAAAAGTTTTATTTTTCATTTTTTTGTGGTTTTAATCAAACTCCAGGTCTCCATTATGTCGTAGTGTCTAGAACTATATTTATGTGTGTCAAGTTTCAACAGAATCGGTTAACAGGTAAGAATTCAGTGGGTGAACAAACACTCATCCCCTGTTTTACTGAAATTTAAATGGGACCAACTTCGAGACATACCCTATCCATTAAAAAAAGAATCATCAAAATCGGACCACTCTGTAAAAAGTTATGCGTGGTCATACATAAAAAAAATAAATGAAAAAAAAAAATATATACAACGTGTCCCAGAAATCAACGTCAAGCCGAAAACGGGCAATAGGCCAAGTCGTGACAGTCATTAGAAAAATATAAAAAAAAATCTTGGTCATGTACTTTTCAAATTTTATGGATTCAAAAATAAATCTCAAAAAGTGACACCCTGTGATGATTTTTCAAGTCCTGTGGCTACAAATATTAACTTTCCGTCAGTTTTTTTTCTGTGACGTATCCATGAATAATCCTTCTGTAAATTACAGTTAAAAGTTAAAACATAACTACCTCATTTTTAAATAAAATGTTAGATTTTTGCCCAACATTGAATTCAAAATTATTACATCACCCAACCTTAACCGCGTGTAGTGTAAAAAAAAAGTACTACAGTATTTTGGCAAGTAACTTTAAAAGATGGCGCGTTTAGTCTGGATTCCAAAATGGTATGCCACTTACTAATTGCTACTTCTTAATTGAGGAAAAAAAAATATTTGTTAGTTTTAGGTAAGTTTGAAATAAAATTCAGTTGTTGGATTTCTTTAGTTATAATTTTTATTAAATCAGATTTACCGAGTTTATATTAAATGTTCGAACTGTTTGCCTTCAGCTGCACATTTGGATATCTCTTACGATACATTCTTGCTGCAGCATTGGCGTTGCATAAGCATTCTCCATAAATGAGATGCATGTTGGCGTATTCCTGTGCGGTGTATCGAGATGGCATGATAACAAACTACACAAAATACGGGATTACGATTAAAACAAGTCCGGGGTCGTCAGAAACAGTGCAGATAAATCAAAATCACAATGCGAATGAAGTCTAATAAACAAAGCCACAGTTGTAAGTATGAAGTCACTACAAATACAAAAGGATGCTTAGAAAACGAAAGAGCGTAACGTGCTGCAGTATTTCACAATTTACCTAACGCATCCCTGTTTCGCCAGAGTGGCGTCTCTATCTGTTTCACTCACACAGACGAAATTATGTGTCAATCCGTCTCGCTCTTAGATAAAAGTAGCGTCACTATCTATCTCGTAAGAGATACCCAAATGCTGAGCGTTATCCCGATCATCTAGTATTTATTAATGAGCAGCTGAAGGCAAACAGTTCGAACATTTAATATAAACTCGGTAAATCTGATTTAATAAAAATTATAACTAAAGAAATCCAACAACTGAATTTTATTTCAAACTTACCTAAAACTAACAAAAAAATTTTTTCCTCAATTAAGAAGTAGTAATTAGTAAGTGGCATACCATTTTGGAATCCAGACTAAACGCGCCATCTTTTAAAGTTACTTGCCAAAATAGTGTAGTACTTTTTTTTTATACTACACGCGGTTAAAGTTGGGTGATGTAATAATTTTGAATTCAATGTTGGGCAAAAATCTAACATATTATTACATTACATATTATTTAAAAATGAGTTAGTTATGTTTTAACTTTTAACTGTAATTTACAGAAGGGTTATTCATGGTTACGTCACAGAAAAAAAACTGACGGAAAGTTAATATTTGTAGCCACAGGACTTGAAAAATCTTCACAGGGTGTCACTTTTCGAGATTTTTTTTTAATCCATAAAATTTGAAAAGTACATGACCAAAATTTTTTTTTATATTTTTCTAATGACTGTCACGACTTGGCCTATTGCCCGTTTTCGGCTTGACGTTGATTTCTGGGACACGTTGTATATACGCGTCGAATTGAGAACCTCCTCCTTTTTTTGTCGGTTAATTAGGATTTCCCCACGGAAAAAAAACCGCGTTACATCAGCCCTCCTAGCCAAGTTGACAATCTACACAATCGTCAATCGTCAACGCTAATAGAAAACGATCAAAATGTATGGGAATGACATTTCTCAACGAAAAAATCATTCGTTCAGATATGTCATTCCCATACATTTTGATTGTTTTCTATTAGCGTTGACGATTGTAGATTGTGTAGATTGTCAACTTGGCTAGGGGGGCTGGCGTGGACCTTTTGCTCGTTTCGCCAACCTATGGTAAAGTTTACTCGAGCCCCGAACCGAATGTTCCACCCCCCTAGCTACGCCACTGTAGGTTGGCGAAACGAGCAAAAGGTCCACACCTGATGTAAAGTGGTTTTTTTCCGTGGGGAAATCCTCATGGACACACTCTGCCCGAGGAAGCCGGAGCCAGTGTTGGACTCCTACCGACTAAAACCACCACAGTGTTCCTCTAATGACCCTTTGGTCGGGGGCGTGAGAAGTCCTGTATTCGCCCAACCATCCCCGACAGGTCCCGGCTCGCCACTAGTAGGCAGACTCCTTCCCGTGTAGCCTCTACATCGGCAGCAGCCTCCTCCTGACTAGCGCGCGCAGAACACAACGCGCCATCGTCACGGGCCTTGACTGGTCGGGCCTCGGACTACTCTGGGTCCGCCACCCACGGGCCCACTCTACACCCTCTTACGGTGCCTGGTCTGGTCCTGCGGATGGGAAGAGAGGTCGTCGCCTCTCGAACCCTCTCCACCGCCTCTTTCGCGAGCATCACGTCCTCACAGAAGGAGATGTCGGTGACGCCCTCCCAAGCGCTCTCGTTCCTGACTGAACTACGGCCGGAAGCAAGAGGACGCTGCCGCCTACTGCAATGATTAGGTCACGGCGCTGCATGACCCAAGCTGGGCACTACACCGTGTCCTCAAGGCAGCTCCCGGTGATGGCACTCGGGCGTCGGCTCCCGGCCTATGTGACACATACTTCCCGAAGCAACCGTGCCCCACCCCTAGATCTGCGTCAGCCGGTAGGTGAGGGCACCATGGCTTCTCTGCAGCCACTCCTTCAAGACGAGTCTTATCGTCGCTATTGTTGTGTGCCCTATAGGTATGAAGTGGTTACCTTTGCCCATACATAACAACTGCAATATTGCCTAAATAGTAGTTATTCCAAATCGCGTTCGCCAAACTGAGAACTAAGGTAAAGATGAAAAGTCTCATGCGATGCGATTGCAATTTCACCCCGTGCCCATGCCACGTGCACCAGAACACAACGATGCATGCATTACTGTTTGGTGGCAGAAGTAGATACAGTGGGACCTAGTACTTGATTGGATGAGCTCTTTCACAAGTTGCTCCACTTCTACTTAATAAAATACCTAGCTACTGATATTTTTCTACATTCAAGTGTTATGTGACGACGTCTGTGGTCTAGTGATTCGAGGGTCGGACTGCTTATCACGAGGTCGTGGGTTCGATTCCCACAGGACACAAATATTTGTGTGATGAACATAAGTGTTTGTGTTGGTCCTGGTGTTTCTTATGTATATAAGTATGTATTTAAAAAAAAAGTATATAAGTATTATATCCATTGTCTAGTACCCACAGCACAAGCTCTGCTTAGTTTGGGACTAGATGGTACTGTGTCAAATTGTCCAAAAAATATTTATTTATTTTATTTTATTTTATTTATATCTAGTCAACGACCATACAGACCAATAGACGCCTAATGGTGAATATATAGCATACAATAAATTCTGCTACTAGCTGAGGCGGGGTACTGCAATCCGATTGGCTCTACCAAGGCGGCTATAGGCTATAATCACTAATGCGGCAGTTTTGACGGCTCATGTATGTGGTCGAATTTGAAGATTTCATGTGGCGAATAGTGGCGACCTACATTACTGAAATTTCATAGATGTGTTGCAGACATCGGTTGCCTGTTATGAGACGTCTACGTCTATGGGCTGTATGGTCGTTGTATCTGGCCTACTAATGTATTATCTGTGGGTCTTACAATCAGCGCGTAACATCGTAAAATGTGTGCTACGACAAAGTGTATATTTACGTATTTTTCTTCAAAGGCTGTGAAAGCAAAAATATTAATTTTATTGCCACATTTACCTCGTTTTACTGGTGCGCAGAATTTCGGCATGCAAATTATTCATTTTATGCCCAAGACGGCGGCGGCGCGGGGTAACTAACTATTTACATTTTTTGTTTGCACTGGTGTCGATTCTCTTGTTCACGAACTAAACTTATTTTAAACTATCGCTCTCTTTTACTAATAGTAGATACAAGAAAGGGATGGCAACAATTTTAGAACTATCAAATTAGTCGGAATTTAGATTTCTATACAAGTTTAGTGAGGAAATATTTAGGGAAATTGTTAACAATGTTTTTTAATAATTATTATTGACGTCTTCAATAAGTTGTTGCATGAAGAAACGATCCCACAAGAATGGTGTAATAGTACGCTAGTGCCCATCTTCAAAAATAAGGGTGATGTACAAGACTGCAACAACTACCGAGGAATAAAGCTCATGTCACACAGTATGAAAGTATGGGAGAAGGTGATAGAGAAAAGATTGCGAGAGGAGAGTGAGATCACCCAAAACCAGATGGGATTTATGCCAGGTCGTGGGACAACGGATGCCATATTTGCACTCCGCCAAATATGCGAAAAGTATAGACGTGCGCATAAGAACTTGCACATGGTGTTCGTTGACCTAGAGAAGGCGTACGACAGAGTACCCCGCGAGGTCTTGTGGTGGGCGCTGAAAGAGAAAGGTGTGCCTGCAAAGTATGTGGAGTTAATTCGTGCTATGTACAGCCAATCTAGTACCCACGTTCGGTCGGCCGCTGGCAACACCGACGAGTTCAGTGTGGCTGTAGGCTTGCACCAAGGGTCGGCTCTAAGTCCTTACCTCTTCTTGCTGATAATGGATGCTTTGACATCAGAAATCCAGGAAGAGGCACCCTGGTGCATGCTGTTTGCTGACGACATTGTCCTTGTTGGTGAAGATGGACTTGAGGTCCAGAGTAGATTGGCAAAATGGCAACAAAATCTGGAGAACGTTGGCTTGAAAATCAGCAGAACTAAAACGGAATACATGTTCTGCGATTTCGGCGGTCTTTCCGGTTTTGTTGCTATTGCGCTAGATGGCGTGCCCTTGCCAGTCTGCTCCGACTTTCGGTACCTCGGTTCACTTGTGCAAAGCGATGGCGAAATTGACCGGACAGTCAAGCACCGAATTAACACAGGATGGTTGAAATGGCGGCAGGTCACGGGAACTACATGTGACTCCCGAATTCCTCTTAAACTGAAGGGGAAAATCTATAAGACCATGATAAGACCTGCTGTCCTGTATGGATCGGAATGTTGGGCTACGAAAGGAATTAATGAAAGGCAAGTGCATGCAGCTGAGATGAGAATGTTAAGAGGAATGTGTGGTGTAACGAGAATGGATAGGATAAGGAATGAATATGTAAGAGGGAGTCTGAAAGTAGCGCCAGTGACAGAGAAGTTAAGTAGCAACAGACTATCATGGTATGGACATGTGATGAGGAGGAATGGGGAGCATGTTACGAGGAAAGTTTTAAGTATGAATGTTGATGGCTATAAGAAAAGAGGGAGACCGAAGAAAATATGGATGGATTGTGTGAAAGATGATATGAATAGAAAGAAAGTAAACACAGAGATGACGGCTGATAGAGATTTATGGAAGAAAAAAACATGCTGCGCCGACCCCAAATAAATTGGGATAAGGGCAGGAGGATGATGATTATTGACGAATGTAGCAGCCAAGTGGCGCCCCCATTAGTAAAAGAAATATTACTCGCTGAATACATCATTTATCGAAAACTCGTTTTTAACAATTGATGTAGGTACAGGTATCTGTAGTTTAATCAGAAACTATTAACTATGTAAATTATGGTTCGCTGTAGTTGTAGATAGAAATAGTGCGAAAAACGGCCACTTATGAGATAAATGATGTATTCAGCGAGTAATGTTTTTTTTACTGATGGGGGCGCCACTTGGCTGCTACATGCGCCTTAAAAGGACATGCCAAGATTGTTTACGAAATAAGACAGGTAAGAAAAAACAGACATTACTAGCCTATGCCCGCGGCTTCGCCCGCGTGTAATTCAGCTTATCACAGAAAATTGTTATCGTTTATCCCTCGGAAACTGTTTATTTTCCCGGGATAAAAAGTATCCTATAACGTTTAGTACCTACGTGATTGAGTTACAAGTAAACATCCAAAAATCCTAACGTCCAAACATCCAAACATCTTCACAAACTTTCACATTAATAATATTAGTAGGATTATGTACCTATTCAAATTCAAATTCAAAAGTTTTTATTTCGAATAAGCATTTACAATTTTACATGCAGTTTCAAAACGTTAAGTAGTTGCACGGTTCCGACTTGGTCCTACGGAGAAGTGGCGACCAGAAACTCCATGATATAGTAATATATGTACCTATATCTAAATTAACTCTTAATTTATACTTTATACCTTACTAGGTATAAAGTATATACCTAATTATATAATTTATAAAAAGAATATAATATAATTTGTAAAGTATATAATTTATTAAGTTTATTTAGCCGTTTTAAACGTGATCGATGTAATGGCGTTTTTTCCTCCACTACGTAGGTAATATAAAGGATCACCTGTTAGGCTTATACTGTAACTGTACCCATATAATTTATTACAATACTGCTAAAGTAAGCTCGGGCTATAATATGACAACTTTTAGGTAATCCAATGTGTACTATCGCTACCAGGAAAATGCTTTTAATTAAATAAGTTAGTAGGTAGGTACCTATCATAGTTAATTATTATTATTTGTATGCACTGTGTATTTTGTTATGTATAAATTAAGCAACAGATGAAATTAGTTATTTTAGCGTTTTAATAGTTTAAAAATTAAAATAAACGATTACGTGATCGAAGTAGGTAATGGAGTTTTTCCTCCACTACGTAATATTTAAAAGGAACACTTAGCCATAAAATATATTTAAAAATTGTATACATTTTATTACAATAAATAAACAATACTATACTTCCAAAGTAGGCATATTAACGAGCTATAATAAGGCAACTGTTAGGTAATAGAATGTGTGGTAAATGTATGCTATCGCTACCAGGAAAACGCTTATAAGCATAGACATAAGTAAACAAGTTAGTAGAGTCCGTTTTTTTAGCATTTTCATGATTGGTAATAGTTATTTGTTATACAAGAGTGCAAAGTTGCTTTTTAACCGCGTGCTCAATTTTGATGACCGAGCAAGCGAAGGATTCTAAAATTGAACCACGAGCGCAGCGAGTGATTCTAAAATTAGAATCCTGAGCGTTAGCGAGGGAATCAAAAGAGCACAAGGTGAAAAATCTTTGCACTCGAGTGCAAAACGTAACTTTTCATCCAACCTCAGCGAGGAAATGACTAAATGCAAAAAAAACATTTACAATCACAAGATAATTTTATTTCAGTTTAGGTACCTATTAACTACTACATTATGATAGGTAAGTATCACAGAATAATCTTTAAATTATAACAAATAATACTTAGGTATCATTAAGAAAAATTGAAAGTAACGTTAGTTGAGAGTAATATTTTTGTTAGGTAGGTACCTACCTACCTACTGTAATGTTGGTGTTAGTGACTTGTGTACTGTTTTTCGGTAAACTATGTGTCATACTTAATAGTTGTACCGATTCATCGGATTCCCTTACCGTAAATGAGCAAAACGTTTTCTGAGAAAGTTTTGGTTCCTTTATCTAGTCGCCACATGTTAAACATATCGTACTGTTTCAAATAGGTACCTACTTCTCGCGTGATTGTTGAGGGAGAAAGGTCATTTTTGCATTATTAACAGTTTCAGTCAATTCTGTTGGCGTCAAATAAACTTCCTCGTCGCTCCACTCATTTTAGGTTTTTCACTTAGATTAGTGCATGGTATAATTTAACACCAGGTAGTCTCTTCCCGTGACAGCTAGGTCACGTGATTGCCTCCGTACTACGTCATCGGCCGTGGAGCCAATAGCGGGCTGTTAGCGTGACACTTGTCAGTTTGACGTGCTGCCACTTTGTGAAAATAAATTACCCGAGCAAAATGCATTTTTTCATTTACTTTCTTCTATAAAGAATCACTTTTTAACTAGTAATTTAATAAAGTTTCCTTTATAAACTAATTAGATGAATAACACGAGATAACAAATAGTTGGGCTAGTTAGGAATTTATTTTATATCATTATGAACAAAAATCTCCTTAAGTATATTGAAGTTATCAATCAATGGCAGCACTGATCATGACGTAGCTTGGAGGCATCACGCTGTCATTGCGGGAAGAGAATACCTGGTGAAACATCTTATTATACCATGGATTAGTGGTTTTTCACTTGTTTTCAAGTTTCTTGTTTTTAACCAGAGACATGACATTTACCGTCCGGTAAATGTCATGTCTCTGTTTTTAAATGACGTGAAAAGAAACTGGCGCGTGCAAAGCAAATTAAAAAAAAGTACACCAAGAAGGTTCCGAGTCTGAGTTTTTAATAAATTAAAAAAGGTTGTATGATAAATTCGGCACCATGGAGGGAAAAGTAAATAGGTTTAATGATGTTTTGAATTCACAAACTTAGTGCACACGATGTTCTAAATTCAATTTACTTTATCCTCTAGTGGATAAAAACGGCTTTTGCACTCAGATATATTATCGAAGAGCAAAAATACTCTTTCCGAGATGGGGGCATGAAAACAATATTTTCATGTCTTTTTAATGTAAATCGTAATTAACAATTATTAAAAGATAACATGATATTTTCTACATACCACATAATTTTTTAACCTAATTACGTGTACGGAACTAGACATTATATTTTTACCCGACTGCGCCAGAAGGAGGGTTATGTTTTTCGAGTGTATGTATGTATGCATGTAAATGTATGTATGTATGTATGTATATTTCTTTGGCACGCTCTGTAGCCTAAACGGCTTCATGGATCTTAGCTTGAGAGATGTCGTTGGATTCGTCTTAATTGTGAGAGTGACACTGGGTATATCAAAATTATAAAAATCAAAATAGCCGCTTTTTGGAGCCATTTTATGTGACTTCAAAATTTTTTTTTTGCTCGAAACCTATCGAGTGGGGTATCAAAATAAAGGGTTTTATAAATGGTTTACGAAAATATATACAACTTATATGTTTAAATTTAATTTGGAATGAGAAATGCAAAAAACCAACAAAATATTCAACGTTAAAAATGAATTCGACTTTAAAAAAAAAAAAAACATTAATAGTATGATAAATAAAACATGACAAAACTAACAATTTTAAAATGAAAAAATTAATTTACAAAAACAAAAAACCCAACTGCGTGTAAAAATAACAGAAAAGATATAAACAAGACTTATCAACACGCAGGCGGAGGCTACCTATGAACTATTATGTAATTCATGACCAAAAACGTACGTAGCCTCCGACTGCGTGTTGATAATTTTATTATTTTTAACGCATTTACGCATGCGAAGCGAAATCTAAAGATTTAAATAGTGGAAAGAAAAAAATCGCTCACGAGCAGGATTCGAACCTGCGACTCCTGGCTCAGTACGCCAGTGCTTTAGCCACTAAGCTACCGTGAACACTGCTCGTGCTCGTGCTGCGTGTTGATAAGTCTTGTTTATAAAATATCTTTTCTGTTATTTTTACACGCAGTTGGGTTTTTTGTTTTTTTTCAGTAGTTATTAATAAAATCAACATTAAAGAGTAGACATACGAAGATTGTTTACTAAATTTTAATGTGAAAAGTAAAAAAAACGGACTTTAGGTAACTAGACATAATAAGTGGATTCTTTTGTATCATGACCGATTTGTTTTGACATAGGTAGGTATTGTAGGTACCTACTGTCACTATTTGACATTTTACTAAGAATACTAGTACTATTATTTGTTCTATGCTAAGAAGTTAAATCATGTTTTGTGAGTAACATTTACTGAGCCGTCTGAGCCCCAAAGGCTTTATGGGAGAATGTCTAATACAAATCACAATGAGTAATGCTCAATAGAGCTTGTTCATAAGGTACAAATCGTTACAAGCAATGCTATTTAAAAATATAGATAAGTCATACCCTAACAAAACCAACGAAAATAATGTTCCGTACGCAGCAGCAACACAATGCACATAAACTCAATCATTGCATAAACTAGTAAAAATTAAGTAAGTTGATTAGGTACTTCGTATCATGATTGGAATACTTTCTGTACAAACATGACGACATTTTAGTTTTTTTTGCCACCAGTCACGCTCGGCGGCGCGGCGCCTTGACGTTTTCGCGAGTCTTCAGATTGCGAGCTCAGTAGCATATCTCTACTTTTAAATATCATTGGTTACAATATGAAAGAATGGAATGGTAGAGTCTTTATGGTACGAAAAAAATTACACTTTTGATTGAAATAGTTATCTGGAAACCCAGTTAGCTTATTCTCCTGTTAACATATCGACAACGTCATGCACCTTAGCGTAAAATTCAAACCTAAACCATCGAATAGGTAATAATACTCCTTTCTTATGCGTAATTTCGAGCTTACTTTTTCCTGGGGAGTCACGTAACAAAATTAATACTGTATTTTTCTGGTGTAGGTACTCTATAGAACGTGTATCAGAAATGCGTGGTCATATTTGAAGAGCTTATTCAGAGGATGCTATCGAACAACTTTTACTATGGGACCAACCCTGGAAACGCGAAAATAAAATCAGCTGATCCTTACATTTTGTCGAGTGACATCGATGATTTAGTAGGGAACAGCTGATATTTTTTTCGCGATTTCAGGGAAGGTCCCATAGTAAAAGTTGTTCTATGCAATGCTCTGAATGAGCTCTTGAAATATGATCACGCATTTCTGATACACGTTGTAGACTAATAATAAAGATTTTCTGGATCGATTCAGTTGGATAATCGTAGCTGAGGTATGAGAAAAGTTATTTTTAAGGTTCCGTACCTCAAAAGGAAGAAACGGAACCCTTATAGGATCACTTTCAAAACCAAAGCATAACCGATACATAAATGCGTAGATAATGAGTATATTATTATATTATGTGCGTTTTACCTAAGCGACGACGGCGTCGAGTTGCAGCAGTACCGCCGCGCCGGCGCAGGCCCGCTGCATCATTATTACGTAAGCACTTTCACCGTCCCTGCGAGCGCTAACTACACGCAAACAAGCCGCCGCGCAAACGTGACCCACACGTTACGTTATACTTATTAGCTCCTAGCTATAGCCCGTGACTTAGTTCGCGTTCATTTCCGTCATTGGCATAATATCCTGTTTGAAGAAGGTCGTCGTGGTATCTTTGAGGCTTTTTGAGATACCGCAATGTTATAAATTTAACTTTAACTAAATGTCTGGTTACTATTTGTAATATGCGGCAGAAAAAAACATTGTTCCTGACCGCTCATCTAAAATCATCCTCCGAGACTTTTCCCAATTATATTGGGGTCGGCTTCCAGTCTAGCCAGATGCGGCTGAACACCAGTATTTTACACGGAGCGACTGCCATCAGACCCCCGCAACCCAGTTACTGGGTAATACCGACATTCGGAGGTTAGACCAGTTGTCAGACTTTCAGGCTTCTGACTACCCGTAACGACTGCCATAGATATTCGTATGACAACCGGGACCGACAGCATAACGTGCTCTCCGAGGCACGGAGGGGTTTCGAGGTGTATCGAAACGGTCACCCATCCACAGACTGACCGCGGCAAGTGCAGCTTAACCTTGCAGATTGTACAATCCGCGCAGTCTTTGCTTAGCTTCGAGCCCCTCTGACCGCTTATCTAAAGCCTTGCGTAAATACAGAGATGATCAGACAGTTGAAAAAGGAAGAGAGGTCAATGCATCCAAATCATCCAATCATTATGGGAACGTCTAACGTTGAAAATGAAAATGATAAGACAGAAAATCCCATCCTCGTAATCCCTGCTGGAAATCTCACCTACAATCAGTACCTGATTTACCCTAGAGGCTTATTAAATAGGCTGAAGCCTGGTCATTGAGTAAATACTCAATGTGGCCTGGGTGGTGCGAGGTCCTAGAGCGCCAGTCGGGCGGACCTCATGATCCCGGCCAATTAAGGAGTAACACTGATGGAGGGGTTACCCTCTATGGCGATCTACAAGTAAAACGAGGCCTGGGGCCTTACTCCCGACTGGATCGAGTTCTGTATCAATCGAATTTGAATTCGAGTTAGTGTCAATTAAAAAAAAAAACAAATAATTCAAAAATTCAAAAAAAAAAAATTCAGAAGTGAGGGCCCTGTGCACAATTATAGACGGACAAACCATTTTAGTAAATCGTATCGTATGTATTGATTAAGTACCGATTGTGTGATAACCCGGAATGGGGAAGAAAGTTGGGTTACGGTTACATTGTATAATAAATAATCGATTTGAATTATGTGCATACCTTTTTTTTTTTTTTTTTTTTTTTTTTTTTTTTTTTTTTTTTTTTTTTTTTTTTTTCTGCGAGGAGGAAACCTTCAAAAGGCTACCGGCCTCATGGGGTACGGAGGCCGCCGGGGTGTGTGGGATTCTTACCCACTAAAACCCCCTCAGTGGCCGTCTGCAGCATAATAAGGGGAGACTCTGGGAAATTAATATACCTCCGGAGCCCTCCTTATGCTACGCCTGTAAGGCACGTCTTAAAGGAGACTATTTGTCTTCTTGTGTCCTTCCCGGTGCACATGGCGGCACGTGACCACAGCGTGCCGCCGCCATCCCAGAAGTCACTTAGTGGACAATCAGAGCCCCAACTCTGAATGCCCGTGACCTCGAAAGCCCCCCGCACTTCAGTCGAATCGATCGGGCGGGGGTTACGACGATAGCCCGGAAGGGCTAGGTGCTGGAGCGGTTGCCTCTCCGGCGCCGCCTTCCGAGCAGGATCAGCCCTCTCTCGATCCCGCTCAGCAGCCTCTTTCTGAACCATGACGGTCTCACAGAAAGAGGCTAACCTTTAACACTATTTTGTGGTCTAGTTTATTTAGGCAACTCCGTAATACATTCCTACATCAATCAACTCAGCCTATCGCAGTCCACTGCTGGACATAGGCCTCTCCCAAGTTGCGCCACAACGCTCGGTCCTCTGCCTTCCGCATCCAGTCCCCCCCAGCCACGTTCTTCAGGTCGTCGGTCCACCTGGCAGGGGGGCGCCCTACGCTGCGTTTGCCGATTCGCGGTCTCCACTCAAGGACTCGTCTGCTCCAACGGCCATCGGTCCTTCGACAGACATGGCCAGCCCACTGCCACTTCAGCTTACTGATCCTACAAGCTATGTCAGTCACTCCGGTTCTTCTCCGGATAATCTCGTTACGGATTTTATCCTTCAAAGAAACTCCAAGCATAGCTCGCTCCATAGCTCGCTGAGCGACTTTGAATTTGTGGACTAGCCCAACTGTCAGTGTCCACGTCTCGGCACCGTAAGTCATGACTGGCAGGACGCACTGGTTGAAGACCTTTGTCTTCAAACTTTGCGGTATAGGCGACGAGAAGACTCGGCGAAGTTTGCCAAATGCTGCCCGGCCCAGACGGATCCTTCTGTTGGCTTCTTTCTCGAAGTTGTGTCTACCAAGCTGAATTACCTGCCCTAGGTAGACGTATTCCGTTACAACTTCGAGTGCCGACCCTTCGACGAATATTGGCCTCGGCATGACATGCATATTGAACATGACTTTAGTCTTGTCCAGATTCATGCCGAGACCGACACGTCGAGAGGCTCCGTTTAAGCTGTGCAGCATTTCACCCAGTTGTTCCAGCGACTCAGCCATTACAACGATGTCATCGGCAAAACGGAGATGTGAGATGTTCTCGCCGTTAACGTTGATACCCTGTCCAGTCCAGTCCAGCGTCTTGAAGACGTCCTCCAACGCGTTAGTGAACAATTTCGGGGATATTACATCCCCTTGTCTCACCCCTCTGCGCAGTTGGATTGGCTTCGTCTTTTGGTCCTGGAGCTGAACAGTCATGGTAGCAGCGTTGTATAGGCATCTCAGCATCTCTATATACCGCTCATCAATGTGACATCGCTGAAGAGCATCCAGAACTGCCCAAGTTTCGATAGAGTCGAAGGCCTTCTCGTAGTCCACGAATGCCATACACAGCGGCTGATTGTACTCTTCAGTCTTCTGTATGATCTGCCGAACAGTATGGATGTGGTCTACGGTGCTGTAGCCTTTTCGAAACCCAGCTTGCTCTGGTGGCTGGAATTCGTCGAGTCTTCCGGCGAGACGATTCGTGATGACCCTCGAGAACAGCTTGTACACATGACTCAGGAGTGAGATGGGTCTGTAGTTCTTCAGAAGGGTTTTATCCCCTTTTTTGAAGAACAGTACCACCGCACTCCCGCTCCATGCCTCATACATTCCTACATATGTATAGTAAATACCAGGCCCCTCAGAAAGTATTGCGAAAAAAAGTTTTTATATATGGGAGACTGGCCAGTTATAATTTTTTTCGAAAATATGATTATTTATAAGTAAAAATAAGTAAGTTCCAATTTCAAAATTTCCCTCCACATTTTTTGCGAGTTAATTCAAAGTATTGTGTCTCACTGAAATATGGATCTGCGCCGGGAACATTTTAGAGCTATGATTTTATACGATTTCAAGTGTCGCCTGAAACCGGATGAATCGTACGATAGACTTCAAATGGCATTCATGGATGAAGGCCCTTCCAAGGCAACCGTGTATCGTTGGTATAACGAATTCAAGCGCGGTCGACCAACTTTGGGGGATGACGAAAGAAGCGGTCGCCCTTTGACGGCTGTTACCGAAGAAAACGTGCTAGCAGTGAAAAATTTAATCCAAGACAATAGGCGAATTACATATCAGGAGATTGAACACATATTGAAGATTGGATCGGGAAGCGTTCACGAGATTCTACACAGCCATCTTTGCGTGAGGAGGATAGTATCACGCTGGGTGCCGCACAACCTCACCGATGCTCAGAAGCAGGCCCGGGTGGAATGGTGCCGTGATATGCTTAACAAATTTGAAGCAGGCTCGTCTCGGCGTGTTTACGACATCGTTACAGGTGATGAGTCCTGGATTTATCAATACGACCCAGAAACCAAGCGCCAGTCGACTGTTTGGGTGTTTCAAAATGAGCCAACGCCTACCAAAGTGAAGCGATCTAGAAGCGGGGGTAAGATTTTGATCGCTAGCTTTTTTAATTTGACTGGCCACTTGGTATCAATTCCCTTACGGGATCAAAGAAGCATTAATGCCAAATGGTATACTACCAAATGTTTGCCAGAAGTTTTCTCTGTTATAAGCAACAAGCGACCAAACACAGGGCTCCGCGGGCTACTGCTCCACCACGACAATGCACCTGCGCACACCGCACTCAAAACGAGGGACTTCCTGGACAGCACGCCAGTCAAACACCTGGGTCACCCTCCTTACAGCCCTGATCTAGCACCGTGTGACTTCTTTTTATTCCCAAAAATAAAAAATCTGCTCAAAGGGATACAATTTTCGTCGCCGGAAGATGCGCTGGCTGCGTTCGAGCAGGCTGTAAACGAGGTGTCTGCGGCGGACTGGAAAAAGTGTTTTGAAAACTGGTTTAGGCGCATGAATCTTTGTATAGAGGCTGGTGGAAAGTACTTTGAAAAGATTTGATAAAAATATATGTACGTATAGAACAATTTTTTTTAGTTTCGCAAAACTTTCTGAGTGTCCCACGTATATACGTCCGCACGCGTTGTTCGACTGAAACAAATAACTACCTCATCATAATTTCAGCCGAAAGACGTCCACTGCTGGACGTAGGCCTCCCTCAAGCATTCAGCGGATACCTGCGACCTTCACCAAGTCGTCGGTCCACCTTGTGGGGGGCCTACCCAATTCGGAACTAACTACATACTTCGGAATATTTAATTTAGGACAAGTGTTGACTAAATAAAGAAAAACAACAGAAAGTCACATGAGTAAAGCAATTTCTTTTCTTAAAAATACGGTTTAAGGTAGGTATGTTTTTTACTTTCTCAAAAACATGGGTTTGTGTAGCCACTAATCACAGTCAGAACCCAACTAGTTTTCCTGCAGAAGGAAGGAAGCAAAGACAGGGAAACCATGTCTGACCTATCGCGATCCAGTAGAACGTATGCTCGCCAAAATTGGAATTCCTTCGAAACAGGACAATTCTAGGCTTCTACACAGTTTTAATTATTTTTGTTACTGATCGTGACTCGTCAATAAAGTGAAATTGCGATTTTCTCGAAAACTGGCGATTTTCGCGGAACATACATGGGGGTATTTTCGATAGCCCTTGGTGCCCTTAATTACCAATGGTTTTCGTTTGGACCACGAGAAACGTGACACCGTCTGCACATGACCCATACAATTGTCCGTCGCGGCATTTTTTATTTCCTTGAGGAAATGTCGAAGAATACCGATTTTGATATTATTTGAGGAACCCTTGAAGGCATCCTTGACTGAGTTTGAATCTGGAAACGTTTGAGGAAACAACTAAGAATATGGGTGTCAGTATCCGTCCTTACAAAGACAATATAAACTCCATAATATATTATCTAGTAAGTAATATTTCCGATAATAATAAAACAAGTGTAACTGGATTGCATCGCGTATTATATTATTAAAATTTATTTTCCTGATGTTTCGAAAGCTTTGCAGCGTTCGTGGTCGCAGGAAGATTGATGACAAGCTTCTTTACAGATATTTAAAAAAATATTTAAATCTACCGTACAATGTTTTATTAATTAAAATTGTTTCAATGCTCGCATTGCAGTAGTCACTCACAGTGTCAATTGATACATTTTACAGGAGTCCCGTACATGTGTTCGAAAGACGATTGATCGAATTGCAAAAGTTCTAAAAACAATTCTCCATTTTAAAGCTGTCCGAATGAACTTGAGTCTGATGCAAGTTTGTTCGAATCACGTTTTGTACTGACGGAAATGTAGTAATGAATTTTTACAAATCGTACTCCATGCCTCAGAATCTCGGTTCTTTTGGTTCATTGGTCTCAATGTGTAAACAAAACGGTCACCATCCATGGACTGACCGCGCCAAGTGTACCTTGAACATTTTAGAATATTACTATTATTTACTATGTTGGTTCCGTGTGGTGCCGGACATAAATAATTACACCACCCTATCTCTTCTCGTGGGTGTCGTAAAAGGCGACTAAGGGATTCACCAGAGGATGGGCAACATCATTGTAGCGTGCTGTTTGGGACTTGATATTTTTTTAGAACTGGGTTCCAAATAAGGTAGTAGCTGCACTAGCCGCCAACCAACTTCTCTGTTAAAATTAGGATGTTTTTTTAATTTCAATAGCCTTACGGAGCATTCCAGGTACTACATATCGGTTTTCCTTCGCCAGATCTTGTGGTTTATCAAATCTAAGAAAACGGTTAGGTTTTTCTAGGGCATGTTCACACACTTCAGACTTTGTGGAGAGTCTGTTCTTGACGTCAGCTTTATGTTAAAGGACAATGCCCACGGATGGGCCCATTTTTGGCGCCATGTCAAAACTGTATGTTATTCAAAAATTATGTCTTATTTTTTCATGTTTATTTGTTCTTTATCAACATTTCTTTCACCCTAGCATTAAAAGACATAATAAATATGTATTAAACTGAATCGTAAGTATATCCTACATTCAAACCGAACGAAAATGTTGCCAGATATCAGACTATTTCAAAAAATAATCGGAATCGATTCTAAATAGCGATACTTCTATGAATTCACTTTTACTGTGTTTCAGATGCTATTATCTTAGACTTATCTTGATTGATTGATTTCTTATTTTTTCTTTCCACAATTTATATCTTTAGATTTCGGTTCACATGCGTAAATCCAAATCCGTTAAAAATTATAAAAAAATCACTCATATGACATCAAATCAAAAGAAATAGCAAAACATATTTTTGAAATCTTTTTGTACAGAAAAATAAGATGATTCTTTGCTTTAAAATACCTATTCATTTATTGTAAATATTGTTATAATCATTATAAATTAACTGAAATATTACTTATAAAATCTATATTAATTAATACACCCAAAAACTTAAAAGCTTGCAATGTTATTATTTAAAAAATGCATGTTTTTCGAGGTTTCTTGTATGGGGACCCCCTTTGGTTTTAGATTGTTTTTGTTTTTAGTATTTGTCGTGATACACCTCATAGCAACACATATTCTAAGTAAATTTCAACCGGTTACCTATTACCGTTCAAAAGATACAGCCCTGTGACAGACAGACGGACGGACGGACGGACGGACAGCGTAGCGAGAGTAATAGAGTCCCGTTTGGCACCCTTCGGGTACGGAACCCTAAAAATACATCATTTCTCGAAAATTAGTTTTTAACAATTGAAGTACAGGTACTGTAGTTTAATCAGAAACTATTAACTCTGTAAATTATAGTTCGCTGTAGTTCTAGATAGAAAAGTGCCAATAGTGGACGTTTCCTGTTTTTTTAACACGCTTTTATTAGGTCGACCAGTGGGGTAATTGTGTAATGCATTGACATTGACATTAGCTTTCATTTTGAAATGATAACAATATTCATTGCGTGGTACATAGTTGTCGATAAGACGAATTGTCAAAACACACGGAGCAATGAACATTGAAATCCTATTGATTGCGATCGCGAATGAGTTACGCAATTCGGCAACTGTATGTAATGGAATCTAAGGTAACTAATCTAACCATCTTCCAAGGGTCGTAGCGTAATGAAAATTGGCAGCTGTATGTAGTTCTGATGACAATACAATAATATGGTACTGTCGAACTGATCTGATGATGGAGCCGGAAGATATGAACTGGAACTTCATGATGGAAAATCGTATCATAGCTGTTTTGGATTTCTTAGAAAAGTCTTGTAATGAACTTTGACCACGATTAGGTTTCAAGGTCTGGTGATGAAGCCGGAAGATAGGCACTGGCATTCCATGATGGAATATACTTGTGAGAAATGCCACCAATGTTAAAAACTCATTTTCGATAAGTATTGTATTCAATTCAATTCAATTCATTTATTTAATCGGAGAATCTCCATTCAGCGAGTAATATTTTTTTACTGATGGGGGCGCCAATAATTGGCTGCTACATGCGCCTTAACAACAAACCTGGAGCTAAATATTAAAAAAAAATGTCAGCCAATGTAATGCCATGGTTAGAATTAGAAATTAATGCACGTTGTACCTTGTAATATTATTTGTTCTATGGTTGTACAGTGAATCTGTCAAGAAAAAATAATTAGCGGTGGATCAGGACCGGACCAGAATAACTCGTTTTCGTTTCACTCCTGACATTAATCTAATTTTTGACAACAATAAATTTGAAGAAGTAGAACATATAAAATTTCTTGGCTTGACAATTGACTGTAGACTGACTTGGAAAAAACATGCATCAATCCTAATTACAAAATTGAGTAGGATTTCCTTCGCTCTTTATAAACATAAGATAAAACTTTTTAACAAAAAATTGAACCGACGAAAACAGAAACTGAAAAGCGAAAAATAACTAATTATGAGTCGGCGCCAAACAAACTTTTATTAAGCAACGTGCATGCAAGTTGCAAGTGGCCGAGCGGAGAACGAATTCTTGGAAAGTTATTGTTTATCGTTGAAAATTTCACGTTGTACTTCATGTTACGTTATTTTTATTATTTATTTAAAGTAATTTAATGATCATCGTTGATTGTTTGTTTGGCGCCGACTCATAATTAGTTATTTTTCGCTTTTCAGTTTCTGTTTTCGTCGGTTCAATTTTTTGTTAAAAAGTTTTATTTTAAATTTTTTTGTGGTTTAATCTAACTCCAGGTTTCCATTATGTCGTAGTGTCTAGAACTATATTTGTGTGCCAAGTTTCAACACAATCGGTTAACAGGTAAGAATTCAGTGGGTGAACAAGCACTCATCCCCTGTTTTCCCACCCTTAGGGGTGGATTTTGATTTTGAACTTTAAATGGGACCAACTTCGAGATATACCCTATCGATTACAAAAAGAATCATCTAAATCGGGCCACTCTGTAAAATGTTATGGGTGGTCATACATAAAAAAAAAAAAAAAAAAAAAAAAAAAACAAATATACGCGTCGAATTGAGAACCTCCTCCTTTTTTTCGTCGGTTAAAAAATACGACAAAATCGATTTCAAAAATCGATTAACAAAATAATTATATCTTACAACACCATACGTGGTGGTGGTACATGGTGTCTCTGGATGTCCTTATGGGTGCGTTCAGTTATATCGCCCAACGATGCACGGAGCGTATTTATCAATCAGTTAAGGAGTTGGAAAAAAATAGATTTCTCTTAAACCAGGGTGAAAAAATTAAAATCGTTTGCAGAATAATAAAAGATAATTCTTGGTCTACAAAATAAAACTAAAACCGCCGTGACATAGCAATTTTTTTTGAGGGGCCTAAAGCTCCTAAGAGAATGGGCAATGTCCTTTAATTCTAGTGGCGATACTACGTATGTATGTATGATGTATGATAGATAACCCACAATCACAATCAATCTTGTAGACCCCTGCATCTTGTAAGGGAATGTGACACTTACCGGTCTGAGGAGTTGGCTGATCTTTCTTTGTGGCTTGAAATAGGTTTTGATAGAAGCACGCCTCAAGACATTTTATCACAAATTCTGTCAGGGGTCACGCCCCTTTGATGAATGGTAGAACAGCAGGTCGATGATCAACTGTGCTGGAATTCGGGCGGCGTTTGCGTTGGGGATGTGGAGCTCGCAAGTTTGAGAACATGCTTCACATGTGCTCTTTGTAACAAAGATTTGGCCACGGTAGCTAACTGACAAGGATGGTGGTGAGATTCACCGTTTAAGTACCTGTCTAGACATATATAGGCAGGCTTTCTGTACACTGTATGTATGACCAACATAATAATCAGGATTATGGCATTTTGTTAACACGGCTACACATCAAGCTGTAAAAACCAGTAAAGGCTGAACTCGCGTTGGAAGGAAAACCTATACAATGCGAGGTCAGCTTATACTGGAAATGTACAGCTTGATGTGTAGCCGTGTGTACATCAAGAAAAGCTAAAGACTTGTTTGCCCGATTGCCGATTCCTTAGTTAATTTAATTTTACTGTGTACATAATTTAGATGTTGTAAGAAAGCAGAGACCCTACTGTGAAGCAGATGGTGAAAGTGTCGTCAACGTACCTCTTGAAGATCTTCGGCATAGCCAAGGCTGTCAGGAGAGCTCTCCCTTCAAAATCCTCCAAGAAGATATCAGCTACCACCGGAGATATATACCAGTGAACCCATGGCCACACCGCTGCCACAGAGTACTTTTATACAGGGTTATTTGTAAAACACCGTTAACCTCTCAGGACTATGTTACTAACATCATAATCAACAACTTTTGTTCTATGACTTTTAAAAATTCATCATATTTTAGTTCTTCAGATTTTCATACAAAAATAAAAATATTTAAATTGAACGTTCTAAATGTTACTAAGTCCATGCGAAGCAAAAGAAAGCGCGATAGTTAAATAGCGAGGGGAGCAGGGTTAGGGCGGCGGGGGCGCTTGAACTTGACCTATTTACGGGTGGCCCTCAGTCGGTCGGTCGCTTTGATGCGCTTGCGTCGCGGCAGACGTAGGTAGGTACAGCAAAATACAGAGTTGAAATGTGTTAGATAGGACAACAAAATCTTGAAGGTTTGTTTTTGGTAAATGTATTATGTTTTGTAAAAAGTCATAGAACAAAAGTTGTTGTTTATGATGTTAGTAACATAGTCCTGAGAGGTTAACGGTGTTTCACAAATAACCCTGTGTATGACCGCTGCACCGTCAACTTGAAGGTGTTCTACCTTCAAGTTGACGTCATTGTCCCACAACAGTATTTTTTTTTGTAATATATGTAAACCAGCTTGTCATCTTACGGCCAAAAGACCGTAAGATTACAAGCAGGTCTGTTATTATCATTTGTTATCCTATCTATCCACGATTTACCCCACTAGAGATAGAAATTTGAGATGTAAAATGTATGGAGCCTATCTCTAGTAGGGAAAATTTAATTTCTTATCTATCTAGATTTACCCTACTTGAGAACTATTTTAGTAGAGCAAATCGTGGATAGATAGGTTATTAAATTTGGCCGATAGTCGTCCTGCGACCACGAACGCTGCAAAGCTTTCGAAACGTCAGGAAAACCAACTTTAATAATATACGCTACGTAATCCGGTTAAACTTGTTTTATTATAAGGTGTAGTGATCGCGAAAACTTGCGTAACAAGTGACAAAATTCTCCAAAAGCATTGTAAATATTGTAATCCTTCGGTCCAAAGTAGATGACCGGTCTTCACAAAGGTATGTACCTACAGCACTGTTGAACTAAAAAGTAAGAGGATGTGTCTGTAATGACGTCACCCGGATTCGGTCGCATAACGTAACGAGACACAATTTTACAATCTCCGCCTACAACAATCAACGCTGGAGTTGGAGTGTCCGAAAGTGAAGCGATATTGTTCAGAGTTCTTTTGTCACCAGATAAACTTACATTGTAAGAACTAAAAAGGATATTTTGGAAAGTGGTTATTTATTCTCTGGTGCCTCGGAGAGCACGTTAAGCTGTCGGTCCCGGTTGTCATACGAATATCTATGGCGGTCTTTACGGGTATTCAGAAGCCTGAAAGTCTGACAAATGGTCTAACCTCCGAATGTCGATATTACCCAGTAACTGGGTTACTGGGGTCTGATGGCAGACGCTATGTCGACCCCGACATAGTTGGGAATAGGCGAGGAGGATGCTGGTTATTTATTCTTTGGTAGCACAACAATGATAACTTTGGGGGCTAAACTAACTATCATCTAATCTGTGGCTAAACTATCAATCCGAAATAGTTTTTAGAGTTCCGTACCCAAAGGGTGGCAACGGGACTCTATTACGCTGCGTGTGTCGCGGTAGGTAGTAGGTACGTACTGTTTATTCGTGTATTCGTATAGTTGTCTTATATACTGATGTTTATTTTCTGTACTAGGTACCTACTAATAGGTAGCTGTACATCATTGGTTTTTTCTTAGGGGTTTATGAAAAACTTTCGTTCGTTTTATGATTTTGTCCTTGATTTTAAAAGATTAATGACCGCTAAAAATAACAAAACGGCACCAAAATGGCGGTTTTAAAAAAAATGAAGTATAGGTCTGCTCTTGACCGCAATCTAGACAGCTTTGTTAAGATGTGGTCGACGATGGAGCGAGCAGACCTATTAGGTGCCGATTCACTCCAGCTTTAAAGATATTAAAAAAATTCTGAGTTAGGTCAAGGCGGATAAACAGCAATTAAATATAGACTAAAACCTAATCTTGCCAATTTTATTTCTAGGGTGACACCATCGATTTCCGCCCCGGGTGTCACACGTGCTAGCTACGCCACTGCTAACCTAGTAGTGGCGTATAGTATAAAAACAAAAAATATTATGTTCACATTATATTAAAGTCAAAGCGCTTACAGTTCAGTTAGTAACTTAGGTCTTCACTGGCAACTTGGCAAGATGACTGAAAACTCTATCGACATAAATAAAATAAACAAATCAGCTTTCTCACAGCCACTTGATTAATAACGTTGAAGCAGATAATCCTACATACAATTCCTGATGGATTAAGATTCATTCATCATCATGTCTTTTTGTTTCGACGATTAGTTTATTCAGTGTGCCAATGTAAAGGCTTCTCATGCCTTAAAGCATCATTACACTCTGCTTTGATCTTCAAAAGACGAGAATTATAATTATGTAAATAAACAAAACAATTGAAACCACCGCCGTAGAGACATGAAAAAGCCAGTTATGTATAGTATGTCTAAGTTTACGTCTGCAGTTACGGTGATGGGCACAGACTGCACAGAGCTACCGGAAGTGACGGCACAGGCATTTAACTCAATGCCTCTCATTTATTAGTTAGCAAAAACCAAGGTGGCAAACAATATCAGACAAGAGCACTGATGTAACAGCTGTTGCGGCCGCGCAGGGGGACGATACTTTTCTCTTGAGTTTCTCCAGCGGCGCGCGCGCAGTCGAACCTCCGCCGCGGGAAAACACGCGCGTCTTTACCATACCTCTTCACGTTCGCGTATCTTACTTCACGCTCAACTAACTTATGAGCGAAATTATAGGATTACATTAAGAAATTTGTGTGAAACCCCAGTTATAAAGGCGAGCATTGTGTTTGTGTAATTGATAGGCCGATAGAAAGTTGGCTAACTTGTTGCCTGGCTGAACAAACGTATAAATAGCGTATATTTTACAAATTGTGCACCAGTACCGGTGGACTAACTGTAAGGTTTGTCTAATTGTCATTTTATTACATAAACTATTTTTAATTATTAGTATTTTTTATTACAATATAAATAAGTATATAGTCATAACTTGGACGATTTACTCGTCCAAGAGTCATAAATTATATTTGTTTATGAAAATAATTTATTATAGTTACTGATGTTGCTATTCATAAACAATATGCCATGCCACTTGCATTCCCCAAACGAGTTTTTTTAAAAAAGGTCATCAAATTAATGGAGTATTAATCAATTAATGATGATAATGATATCAAATATCAGAAGCTCGAGACCAACTATACCTCGCGCTAGTCGACAGGGGAAAGGATTGCAGTTTATACATATGCACGTAAGCTATAGACTAGCCGCGATACTACTCAATACCTGGTAAATTAATTAATTTAAACTCCGTACATTGCCATTTTCCATTAATGTTTCCAATATCACACCGCACTGATTTCCACGTAACACAAAAACAGGATGAAGATATAAAAACTAAAATTCATAATTGGTGTCAAACTGTGAAGTAAATATTATATCGACACCAATTCGACTCCTTTTATTTCCGCTGAGCGCTTTCTTTTATTAAAACTGTAAGTAATTTATTATAAAGTTCAGCAAAACAAGAGGTTCGGTACTCAAGCACCATGCTTCAGATCTCCTTATAATTATTTAATTGCACCAAGAGCAGATAAAATATGATTTTATAGTAATGAACTTATGAATAAACTTGTTTCTGTTATAAATCTCTGCAGCTAACTGACGAAACAACGTGCTAATCGTGCTAATATTGAGGTTGAATAATAATTGCCATTAAATCATTGAGAACGAAATAGTATTTTCACATAAGCGGGTACTTTGAAATGTCCTCCATTTCTTTCGTGGCCATTGTAGGAAGAACAATAAGCGGTGCTCCCACGGCACCGATAGTTCTCACTAACTGGTTTCTTTCGGCTTCTCTTCGCCATTTACCGTAATTACCCATTACACGAGACACGAATACATTAAATGGGTAACAAATACACGAACTAAATGATGTTTCAAACGTTTACATTACTTTCATATTACGCGTAAGTAAGAGCAGTTTGAGGAAGAGGAAAGTACCTATTATGTGCTGCAGTGGTGTGCAGTACGCAATGCGCTGGAACGGATGGGGAAAAGATCAAGGAATGTGCATCATAAATGGTAATGGTGTTTTGATTGTGTTTCAAAAATAACCGAACCAAACAAGTCTTAACTCGCTATAAATAATCTAGTATAGATATACAAAACCAAGGTCCGTATTACAAAACGGTCCTGAAGTACAGTTTGATCTTTGATCTGTAATCACCTGATCACTAATTAAACATAGAATCCTTACTCAAGCGTCAGTCTTATTCCAATACGGTAATTATACACCTCAATTTAACAATATAACTCGAAATAGCAAAGATATCTGTACTCAAGCATGGTGGACCACACATGAGTGATTACAGATCAAAACACCTAAGCAGGTGACAGTTTAGAATAAAGTTAAGCTCAACTGAATCAATGAATCTATGCTTGAGGTATATTCTAAAATTAAATCTCAACTCAAAACGAGTTTTAAACAGTGATCAAAGTTTGAGTTTCTTTTTGTAATACGGGGCTAAAGAAAAGTACCGAAGCAAATTTTTGTATAGGAAAATGTAGAGCTAACTAGTAAGCTCGAATATCGTGATAAAAGATCTAAAATTTTACAATCCACATCTATTACCACGATATTTGACATTTTCTGTTTCATCGAAGCTTTTGACGATATTACGAAATACCTTGGAGAACAATTCACCAAAGGACATCGTGCTGCATCAAGGCTAAGATAAACGAAGTCGTGTTGTAAGAGAATTTTTCATACCCTTGTCACATTTGACCCATTCTACCAGCGCAAAGTGGATACTTTAAGTGCCACACGTATTGCCGAGCAGTTGCTTAAATCGATTAGGTATGTATTTAGGTTTGAAAGGGGCAATGATGCATAGAAGTACCCCTTCTCTACAGAGATCTTAAACACGACCTACCCATGTACATGACAACCACATGGCAATAGATACAGATCATAATATATGTCACTGTCGATATTATCTAATAAGAACTAAAGTCGGTTTATTTTCTTGCTGACAGTTTTAGTCAACAATGAGTTTTTCTTGAGTTGCGGTAATCTTTCCGAACATTGTTCCACCAGCGTGCATTGTGAGTTACTCACTCACTTCTAGTTACGTAAACCCTTTACTTAGGTGACATAAACAACGTGAAATGACAATATTTTACTACCGTCTTGACATAAATTATCAAGTCACACTTTTGTTCACGTCTGGAACAAACGCCTAGAAGGTCGATTGATACGTTTCTTGTTCTACAATTCAATACAGCCGAAAAAAGGATTACGAATTCGAATGCACAACGTAAAACAATTGGTGTTGCCGTTCACCGAATGCCAATGTGATGAAACCGACTTTACGTGATATATTTATCAATCAGGTTGCAGGTTTACGAAAGTCTAGTGCGGTGCCGCCGACGACGCCGAGGTAACGGTTGACGGAGCGCGACACCTCATAAAGACGCGTGTACCTTATTAAATAATTTTAATTCTATCCAACTGTACTCAATGTAAGTGATTTGTTTTAACGGACCAATCATACTAAAAACAAAACAGCTGCTTTCAGGCTCTGAAGTAAGTACTAAGCATCGCAATCATAGATTCGTGTCGGACAATTCTGTGCAAGACGCAAGACGCACAAATTGTCCTACTAACCTTCGCCATTCTTTACTTCCGCTATAATGCATGTTATTAAACTTAACTGTGTATAATACACGCTATTAATTTTAACTGTCGTCATTACTGTGACTGGATCCAAGAACAATTAGACCGTCATCGTTTTATTCAACCTCGACCTGTAAAACACCGTTTTCTGAATTTCCTAGCAACTAGTGCTAGTCGGTTATATTTGGAACTCAAGTACCTATACTCCAACGACCATACAGAACAATAGACGCCTAATAGTGAATATTCAATTCAATTCAGTTCAATTTATTTAGAAACAATTTTTACATATTGTTTGAAACATAATCACTTCACTTCAGTTACTTAATTCAATAAATCAAAATTATTAGGAACATACATTAATTTAGAAAATACACAATAATATAACAACCAAATCATCATTCATAATTAATAACAATTATTTCATTCATCATTTCAGCCGAAAGACGTCCACTACTGGACATAGGCCTCCCCCAATTAAGGGGGGGATATGCCATATTCGCCACGCTTGGCAGGCGGGTTGGCGATCGCAGTTGGTTGGTTAAATACTCAGAGAACGCCGCTGCCCATCCTCTGGTGAATCCCTTAGTCGCCTTTTACGACACCCATGAGAAGAGATAAGGGTGGTGCTATTCTTTAAGTCCGGCACCACACGGACTAAAACCAATTATTTCATTATATCACAGTAATAAAATCAATAAATAAAAATTAATATTTTTGGGACATTTTTACACAGCACCATCTAGGTAGTCCCAAACTAAGCAGAGCTTGCGCTATGGGTACTAGACAATGGATATAATACTTATATACTTTTTTTTTGTAAATACATACTTATACTACATAAGAAACAACCAGACCAACAATAACACTCATGTTCATCACACAAATATCAATGTCTTGTAGCTACACCATAGAAATCATAATAAGTACAGCGTACAATAAATTCTACCACTAGCTGAGGCGGGGTACTGCAATCCGAATGGCCCTACCAAGGCGGCTATAGGCTAATAATCACTAACGCGGCAGTTTTGACGTTTCATGTAAGTGGTCGAAACTGGCCCCCTAGCCAAGTTGACAATCTACAATCGTCAACGCTAATAGAAAACACTCAAAATGTATGATTCATTCATTTGGATTTTTTTCTATAGCATTGACGAATGTAGATTGTCAACTTGGCTAGGGGGGCTGATTTGAAGATTTCAAGTGGCGAATAGTGGCGACCTACATTAGTGAAATTTCATAGATGTGTTGCAGACATCGGTCGACTGTTATGAGGCGTCTATGGGCGGTATGGTTGTTGCTATAATCATTATATTATACTTAAATCTTAGATGACCAACAGTATATATGTTAAAATAAATCTCAGTCCCATTAAAAAGAAATAAACTTGATATTAATTCAGATTTTGTATGCGTAGTACATATCGCGATTGTATATTCGGAAGTGCTGTTAATCATACTAATATTATATTGAATTTTCGGCAGCCGAAGGTTCGGATCAATGTTACAACTTCCTCTTGATAATTTTATAACTGCACTTTGCCATGTAGGTGCAAGGTTGTCTCGAACATTCATTTAATATTATGTTCTTTCCAAATTGTCGCTAATGTAATGGATCCTGCATGTAATGATCCACTCTGCTACATTAAATTAACGTCCATTGTTTAGTTTGTTTATGAGATGTTCTTCAATGTGGTAAATAAGTCGTCAATGAATGTTGAAGTGCAACCGACACGGTGACGTTGGCCTTGGCATTGCTTACAGACGCCATGATGTTGACTCTTTGACCACTTTCGAATATCCTGCAAGCATGTCTTTCTTTGTGATTTAAATAGACATAAAATCATTGATATAAAAATTGGGACATAAAAAGACATAACATAACATCACGCCTGTATTTCCCCGATGGGTAGGCAGAGGTGTATAGTACACCCACATTTCGCCAGTTATGTTATAGTCCCATGTAATAGGGGGCGAGCTTATTGCCATTTACCGGGCACAAATCCAGACTCCGGGCTGCTACTGAGAATTTCCTAATGAAAAAACCCAATAACACTTTGCCCGACCCGGCAAAAATAAAAAACATGTTTTGCTGAAATCAGTAATATCATTATTTTGTATATACAGTCAGAAATCTTTCCGGTGAACCACCACTAAGGCTAAAATTGCTTGCGCTCAGTGTTTGATGGCAGCCGTAGGTACGTAATGTAGCAGGATTCATTCAAGGGAATTTGTCGACAAAATGTATCACCGGAAAGGATCGTGTACATACAAGTCATAATTTGCATATTAGATCAGAATTTATTGCCTGGGTTTCTATATCAAACTGAAACTCAAACTACAGAAAAAAATCTAGATAAGTTAATTAACTAATTTGACTACCTAAATTATGTAACTTTAATAAACAATGTAATGAACCTTGAATTTCTCGAGTTTCATTTTAATTTACTTTCTTTCAAGCATTTTATGAATTTTACAGTTGAATCAATCAATTATGAAAACTAATTCAGAAAGTTGTCTCGTAATAAGAAAATGGTTGACATTATTTACGCAGCAAATAAAGATGATACAATTTTAAATTAGATATAAAAGTACATTATAATAAAATTAGATATAAAAGTACATTATAATAAAATAACTTACCATAAAAAAGTAATTATAGGTTTTATTCATGTAATTACGCGGAAAAGTACTAGATTCCTTAATTAATTTCCTGTACCGTTCAAACATCGATAAAATTAAAATTAGTAATGTTGTTGGAAAGTGTAGAGTAGAAGGAAATGTTTGAAAATCCTACTTAAATTATAAATGTGAAAGTTTGTCAAGATGTTTGGATATTTCAGTGTTTGGATGTATGTCACTTAATCACGCTGAAACAGCTCAACGGATATGTATGAAGTTTGCACACAGATAGACCATTACCTTAGTATTAGTACCTGTAATTGAATTGTTAAAAACATATTTTCGATAAATGATGTATTCAGCGAGAAATATTTTTTTTACTGATGGGGGCGCCACTTGGCTGCTACATGCCCCATAATAAATCGTAACTTTTAAGCAAACCTTTACCTATAAATCGACCTTAGTAATAGCATTTAATGAATAAACAGATTAGTAGGTCAAGATTTTCTTGTCACTCTATCCTCCATATCTATTACATGTTAATAAGGTCGTAATAGCTTTCTGTAATTACAGCTTAACGATACTGTTAATAATTCCATTGGCGATTACTATTGTAATGTAACGGGTTCTTTGACATTAATGTTTATAAAAAATCACAATGCAGTCGCAAGCTACCTGGATTCGATCCCAGTTCAGGCAATCAGCTCAGGCTTCGCACGGGTGCATTTTTAAAAATTATCTTTCGTACAACCTTGTCCTGACAAATACGAATACAAAAAAAATAAGAGGTTAATGAAAACGTCAAAGAAATCGCAATTTATGTGTTCACATAAATCGAGAAAATTCGCGATATCAGGGTTGGTTCCAAAGCAATAGTTGTTTATAATGATGAGCAACAATATGTTTTCAGATTTATGATACCTAAACAACAACTAATGCTATTTATAAATTTTACTCAGTTTTACATTATCACAAGTTATTTTACCTTGTCTCTTTCATAGGTACACAATTATTATACTACATTGAACCCCAAAATTATATTTCAAGGAATTCATTGCTATTAAATTGATATTATGCAACTTGACCTCACTCAATAATCCAACTACGTGTAACCAGTAAGACTATGTACCTATTATTTACCGAGTAACGTAACTACTAAATGTTAAATTAAGTATAATTATTGACATCATTTGGTAACCATACATTTATTTATTTATTTAATTCTTTTCTTCTTTTTTTTGGTTTTTGGGTACAAAGGCGTTCTTAACGCAATAGGCGTTCTCTATCAGACAACCTTAGGGTAATGCAAGAATAAGATAGATGCACCAGTAAAGTAGTAAAATAAGGTTAGAACTACGGACTTATAATACATCCAGTAGAACATTTTTTGTTATTTAGTTAACTTCTTAACCCTATCTTCTTCTTATAATTTTTTCTTCTTTTTATTTTCTTATTTCCTTTCGGAAATAATAATAATTATGACTTTCAGTCCGAAGTAATCACAGATCTATATACTATAATAAAACTGTAAAGGTCGAAAAATCTGTACATTGAGTTTTTTTTCGCGAAAACCGGCTAGGGGGACTAGAAATAAGCTATAGAACACGAATCAATCGTTTAAAAAATGTATGTCTGTCTGTCTGTCTGTCTGTCTGTCTGTCTGTTTGTTACCTCATCACGTGAAAACGGCTGAACGGATCGTAATGAAACTTAGCATTTGTATTGGTATTAGTCTAACTTAAAATATAGGGTATGTTATATCTGAATCGGTTGAGTAGATCCAGCGATACAGCTTGACCCCTCTATTGTATTAAGTTGCATACAAAGTAGATAGAGGTCATGATTTTTGGTTGGATGCAGGTTGCAGGTTCCTAAAAATACAACTGGATTCTATTAGTATTATAGAAAATATAGAATAACATAACATAGCCCATCACTGTCCCGCTGCTGGGCATGGCCCTCTTCTTGGAATGAGAAGGGTTAAGGAACTGGATATTGTTAGTGTAATAGATTATCATAACATAATCAGCTCATTACCTACTGCCCCACTGCTGGGCACGGACCTCTTCTCGGAACGAAAAGAGTTAAGAAACTAGAAAATATAGAGTAACATAACGTAGTCAACCCATTACTGTCCCACTACTGGGTATGGCCCTCTTCTCAAAATGAGAAGAGTTAATGAACTGGATATTATTAGTATTCTAGAATAACATAACATTACCAGCCCATTACAGTCCCACTGCTGGACACGGGCCTCTTCTCAGCATAAGAAGAGATGTGGTTAGTGTTATAGAATAACATAATCAGCCCAATTACTTCCCACTGCTGGGCACGAGCGTCTTCTCAGAATGAGGGAGTTTAGGGCTAATTCCATGAAATTCCATCACCTTATGGTTGGTAGTAAAAACAAAATATAGTATGGTCGCTAAATAGTGTAATCGTCTGTGTAGGCGCTTATATGTATATATTTGAAGATATTGTGTTCATAATTATGACATGATGTTATTTTCCGACATCCACGCGGACGGAGTCGCGGGCACAGCTAGTACAAAATAATTGCCTTTTATAAAGATCCGACGATTTGGTGTCAGTTAATGTAATACATACATATATAATGTTCTTGGTATTACTATCCCATTTTAGTTTTAGACGGAAAATGGTCTTTCTCAATCACACTCATTGGCGTGGTATTGTAATTTAATATATTTTTTGGGTTTCTATTACTGCGAAAGCCCATAGTAGGTAGATTTTTTGTTCGTAATATACCTACACGTTGTCAAATCTACGATATCGCGATATTTCGTATTCTTAAGGCCGTAATACACGTCAGATAATGTGAAAATGTATGTCATATTTCAATACATCTTACCATAAATAAGACCCTATAGAACCCTATCAACAATTTTACAGTTCTAAAAATTGGTGCCATCCCTTTCTTGTATCTACTATTAGTAAAAGAGTGCGATAGTTTAAAATGAGTTTAGTTCGTGAACAAGAGAATTGACACCATTATCAAGAACTTTATGGAGCACTCTCAGCCCTCAGGTGTGCAGGTTTCCTAACTATGTTTTCCTTCGCCGATAACGGCTATAAAGCAAGTGATGATCCGCACATGAATTCGAAAAGTCAGAGGTGCGGGCCGGGTTTGTACTCAGACCCTCCTGCATGGAAGGCAAGCATTCAACGGCTAGGCTAGTATCGCTGCTTTTTGAGTACTACCGTTACTACTACTACCTACTACCTTAATCTTAATCAAATTGTCAAGCCGCTGATGTTATCGAATGGTTTCTGCGTATACGCACTGCAAAATACATATTACGAAACAGCTTTCCACGAAGTTGATTTAAAAATCTCGCTTTCTACAGCTATTGCGCGATCGCAGCATAAATATTCCTTATACGTCATTATGATTTAATAAACAATGTTAAAGCATTGTGTTATGTTCTTTAAAGAGGTTTAATTATAGTATTTGTTTGATTTACGCCGGGAAAAACAAACATAGTGATTTTTTTCTTTGTGAAAATAAACACACGTCATGTATTCAAACAAACCTGTTATTTATACCTATAGACATGAGTTATTAATATTGAATACTCCTTTATATGAATTTATAATAAACCATTTAAGTTGGCCCTATTAGAAATAAAAATATGAACAGCATTTAAAAGATTATTATACCTTTAGAATCGCTCTTACAAGAAGGAGCGCGTTGATGTCTTTTGTTCGCAAAGAAATATTTTAATACAAAAATATTACACAATTTTATCTTCTCATGTCTTTTGCGTTTGTATCGCGCTTGCATGTTGAAATCATCTGTGTTATAAAAACAGAAACGATAATTAAACATAACGCACTAATTTACGTAATATTTGGCCCGATTAATTTTGCTTGAAAATTAAGACGTATTTAATACCTACTAGTAATACTACTTGTACTACAGTACAAAACTGGGTTCTAAATATAGGTTTACATAAATTACAAATTAACAGATTTGGAAAAAACAACTTAATAATTATTCTAGATTGTGATTTGAATTGTGTATATAAAAATATATTGAATTTATACATGTGTAGGTCTGTAACTAGGTATTTAGTTAAAATAACGGTTATCTAATTATAGCTAATGTTACATTGACTCCCGCTAACTATTAAACTATGTTTTCAAAATTAATTTAATTTTACAATTTCTATTTACTTACTTGCAGAAAGCATTTAATATTTGATTTATTGATGAATTAAGGTTTGCTGGTCGTTTTACTAACTTATGGTGATTTAAGTTACTAATATTACCGGCAGGTTTGGTCATTTTAGTAACTTTACTTTTTCAAGTCAACCATATGTTACTAAAATTATTACCAGCAGTTTTATAGTGCTGGTCATTTTAATAACTTATGTGACTGATTATCCTACTAATATTACAAATGCGAAAGTATGGATGTTTGTTTGTGGTCCAATTACGCTGAAATGGTTAAACAGATTTGGATAAAATTTGTCATACATATAGACCATAATTTGGATTTATTTATTTATTTATTGTTAATTAACCTATATGTTGATTAACATATAGGTTAATTTTTATCCTGGGAAAATAAACAGTTCCTGAGAGATACGCGATAAAATAAATCTGTGCAATAAACCGAATAATACGCGGGGGAAGCCACGTGCATAGGCTAGTTAGTAGGAGAGAACTGAGTGTAGGTTGGGTTGATAGCTACCTGTTATAATAACCTATTTTGCTGTCAAATGTAGGCAGATGACTACATTTCAAATTGCTAGCGTATGGAGCCCAGGACTGGCCCTAGAATAACCAAACTTATCATACTTATCGTGGTGACTGGGCAATCAATTCCTGAACTTCCTTAGAAGAGGCCTCAGTCCAAAAGCATATTTTAATGGGTTTAAATATAGTAGCACACTGATTTATCGGATCCTATTACGTAATATTACGCGTTATAAAAGTGTTTACAAATTCCGGGTACAATTTAATTCAAAATATAACGTGTCTCATCTTTCTTATTATTTTGATACGCTTTTTTTCTAAATGGGTTTGTTCACCTTGAGACTGAAACACGTTTTTGTCTTATTTTTCCTCTTACGCAAAATTTAATTAGGTATTAAAATAAAATAAATGTGTAGGCCTATACATGTGGATTTTTCCTGCGTATGACAGTAAAATCAATGTCTTTTTGACACACGACATTAAATTTTACAATAATTTGCTGTAATTATAGAGGTTTTTAACTCTACCGATTTATACTCATCATCGTTTCACTTGTGTGCTAACAATAAAATAAAAATAAAAGATACGCGTCGAATTGAGTACCTCCTCCTTTTTTTCGTCGGTTAAAAAATACGAACATCACACACACAGCTTAGTGGCGTATAACACGTAATTTCGAAAAAGAGAGTGAGTTTGTAGTCTTTCTTGACTGCTGGCATACCATCCTATTTGAGGATGACTTACAAGCGTAGAGCGGAAAATTTAATAAAAAATATAGATTCGATAGATTTATAGAGTTCCTAAGAACAATAGACTATTAGATACCTTATCTCACAAAGTACCTATACTTCACTTTAAAGAAAGTTTTAAATATTTCACGTGTCATTTTATGCTTACTAATTTATTGCTATAAAATACGTTTATGAAGATACTAGACTATACATGCCCGCGGCTAATTCGGTTTTACAAATAAAAAAAAATGTCTATGTAAAATTTTCTTCAATTCCGGTCAGCAGTTTTAGCGTGATTGAAAGACAGACAAACAAACATCCATACTTTCGCATTTATAATACCTATTAATAGAATACAAAACGATCAATAACTTTGCAAAAAACTTTACGAACTTTCCGCACACTGAATTCGTAAGCCTTGACATCATTACAATAAATCGCAAAATGGGTTAATTGGACACAGTAACGTCAAGTTTTTACAGCACCAATAATTCATGTAGAAAACGGACAGTATTAAACTCACTTCCTTCAAGCTACGAATGGAAAATATATTTTAAATAATGATACAAAATGAAACAAATGAGTAATTTAACTGTTAGTCACATTGTATTTTACAAGCAATAGGTTTTGCCCGCGGCTTCGCCCGCGTACTCAAATAAAATATACATAGCCAATTTCACTTCTGGATAAAGTGGCTTTCTAATGATGAAAGAATTATTAAAATGGGTTCAGTAGTTTCAGAGTTTATCGATTACAAACAAATCTTTACTCTTTATAATAATAGAATATATTAAATATATTTAAACAAAAAAAAATGTTTAGCATCTAACACATCTGTAACAAGTTGTTTGTCCAAGTAATTGCTGTAACTGATACATGCATACACAAATGTAATCACAGAAATCAATAGATTCAGTCATCGTTACCGAGTAAGTTCAACACATTAATTTATTGTGTCAATGTCGTATCATAGTATGCATCAGTGTCTTTTCGACTTTCACTAATTGAAACTACTAAGCCCACAGGCTGAGCTTAAATCATGCGATTAAATCTAATCGTGCAAAGAGCATTACCACGTACGTTCGTTATTGATACCCCACTCGCTTCGAAAGACAGCGTTGGGTATTGATCCTTGCGTTGATACCGAAATGTTTTAAATCTATAACAAGTATGTAGTATGGTGGTCGTTGCCCAAACGGGCTTAAGGTCGTGCTGAGATGTATTTGAGTGAAAGTCGTGATAAGTCCCCACCTTCGGGCTCCGGTCACTGTCTCGAGTCTGTATACATTCGTTTTGTTCAACATGACCGCTTATGCATAACCTTTTAAATTGGAAGCTGATGGTTGATCAGAGGTAATCAGGTGTTTCAAAGTGAATCGTGTGACGAAATTCTGTATTATTAACTTAGCTTTTAGAAACGTTATTTATCTTTTACTAGGCTATGCCCGCGACTTCGCCCGCGTGAATGTCGTTTATCGCGCATCCCTCGGGAACTGTCCATCTTCCCGGGATAAAAAGTAACTTATATGTTAATCTTATGTTATGTTATTTGTTATGTTTCTTATATGTTCTTATTGTTATGTTATTTTGATTTTTGATTTTGAATCCGGGTTATGTTGTAACTGTATGCCAAATTTGATTAAAATCGGTCCAGCCGTTCTTGAGTTATTAGTGGTGTAACTAACCCGACTTTATTTTATATATTTAGACGTATTATTTCCTGTAATTACAATTAGGCACTCTAAATTGTTACCTTCACACTCGACTTTTTATGAGTTTACTATTTTTTTTGTTTCATTTAAGTCCAAATTATTTAATGACATTTAAGTAGGTACCTACTACCTACCTAGGTACCTAGCTGCTAAAGCATAAGGTATACAATGATAATTCCCAACATCAACATGTTGTTTTAGACACTTCTTTATGAATAAAAGATGCTAACTAATTCGTTTCTATTTACGTTCTTAAATTAGGTATGCTAATTATATCGGTCACTGCATATAACATTAAATCAACATGAATTTTTCGATGCACTTCATATAAAATCCTGGTATAATGTCACACATGCCTCACAGTCACATGTCTTCGTGTGTAAAGTATATTTGTGTTACAATATAACTTTTTTATAAATTGATATAGGCACTTTCTAGATTAATTTTAAGCTATATCGAATACAATTTATTATCACATTTGTTTTAACGATAACTAACCAATGATAACTGACACAGGTTTAGAAATCAGTTCTACGTCAAAGTAGGCTATGTTTGTTTTATTAATAATGAAATCACCCGTGTCTTTGCTCACACCACACACGCTTTTTTATTTTGGCAAAATAAATTGCAGAAATCTGCGCCTCACCTCACTGGCATACATAGGTATTTGCTAATATAATACTGACATTTAATTTTAATGAGCCATAAATTGCTGTAAAAATCAATGATGACGGCAATGTCTCTTTAGCAAAATTAAAACTAACTCTATTTTTATTTTCACTCAAACTATTTTAATTATGAATCGATAGAGTGCCCCAATTCATAGGAAACAATTTCAGCAGCTACTCAAGTTTCCTTATGTTTGAAACACAGACATTTATACAAACACGTGTAAAAGTAAATTATCTCTATCAGTCTATACAGACAGTTTTCGCGTCCGAGTACTAACTGTTGCCGATACGATTCCCCACGCTAATTGTGCGGACAAACAGAAGAAAGTCTCAGCTGGGTACGATTTACATAACCGCGACCAGCGCAGGCGTCGATATTTCACGCCGCGCCGACGCATTCAAATGCTAAACACCTGCTCTCTCAATAAACAATTTAAATAACAAAGTATAAAAAAATGTTTCTTAAAAGCGCCTAAATTCTCAATTTCAGGCACGACTTGCCTTGCCTATCGTTGCCACCTCTCAGGAAGTCAGGACGCGTCCCGCCAGCAACACAGTAAAACTATAGCTAAATATATATAGCTATGGATTTATTGTGCCAGCACCCTGAGCAGGAAGCCCAAATCCCGCTTTTCATCTAAGTAACTAATTTGGTGCGATAAAGAATCGGTCAGCGAAGGCAGTAGAGCACGAAGGGAGCGCGGCGGAC
This sequence comes from Asteroscopus sphinx, assembly GCA_949699075.1. Taxonomy (NCBI): domain Eukaryota; kingdom Metazoa; phylum Arthropoda; class Insecta; order Lepidoptera; family Noctuidae; genus Asteroscopus; species Asteroscopus sphinx. Next base: position 10,958,405 of record OX453006.1, on the reverse strand, counting down.
GACTACGAATTGTATACAACGTGTATTAGAAAAGCGTGGTCATATCTGTGGAGCTTATTCAGGGGATGCTATCGAACAACTTTTACTATGGAACCAATCCTGAAATCGCGAAAAAAAAAACAGCTGATTTTGTCGAGAGACATCGATGATTTAGTAGGTAACAGCTGATTTTTTTTTTTCGATTTCAGGTTTGGTCCCATAGTACAAATATGATCACGGATTTCTGATACACGTTGTAAAAGGTCTTAATTTAATAATAGCAAATAGGTAATCCACTCATCATAACGAACAACATTTACTGTGGGAGCAACCCTGAAATCGTGAAAAAAAACAGCTGTTCCCTACATTTTGTCGATTTGTGTTATCACAAATGTAGGGAACAGTTGTTTTTTTAGCGATTTCATGGTTGCTCCCATAGTAAATGTTGTTCGTTATGATGATTTTTCTAAGTCCCGATTTTTTTGCGCCATACCAGCTTATTTTTCATTCGGAAAAACGGATCTGGCAACGCTAGACTTACCTGAAATTCATAATTCGGGCGATTCATGACGTAAAGATTTTTCTTGCCAGTAGAATTTGTATCACTGAGTTAATACTGAGTTTGTACCTACTTCTCCGCCAAATAGTGATGCTTGCATTGCTGTATTTCGGTCTGAAGGGTACGAGTGCCGGTGAAATTACAATCACATGATACTTTCCATCTTCATGTCTCAGTTTGGCGAACCGACTTGCGGTACCATTTAGGCAACAGCCTAGTTGGTATTGTAGTTGCTATGGGCAAAGGTAACCGCTTAACATCAGGTGGGCCTTTAGCTCGTTTCGCCATTATTATTATTCTTTTTTCATGAACAATTTACAATTGTATTTGAATGTGGTATGTACTACATAATTAGATTACAATACAGACATTAAATGAGATTTTAGACAATTCAAGGTCAAACATTATTAAAAATGTCATAAATATTCAGTACAAATTAGAACAAAACTATCAAAATATTATGTCAGTATGAGGTGAGCTTATATACTATTTAACATTAAAATCATCCACTGAATATAAGCACCCTTCCAGCAAAAGCTTTTTTAGTCTACTTTTGAATATATTTGGACTATCGATAATTTTCAAGTCAATGGGTAGAGAGTTGAATAGTTTGACTGCTTGATACCGACAGCCATGTATCGCAACATTTAATTTCGGACATAGTGGGGCCTCCAGATCTTTCCTTCTTGTGTTTAATCACAGTGTTCTTTGTGCTGGCATTTCATACTTGAAGGGATGCCGGATAACGTCCATAAGAACCACTAAAATATGGACACCCAGAAAAACAGCGCTATCAGTGTATACTATAAAAAAATGGCAATAGCTAATTAGCGACAAAACATTTTCGTATCGGTATTATTCAATAGCTTCACCAGCATTGTTTTATTACTCGTAGTAGGTATACCTACCTCGTACTTAGGTATGTAAACAATATTCGATTGTACTTCATCGGCAGTCAACCTATTCATTTGTTTTTTGTAAACACGTTTCTGTGTAACTATCATATGGCATTGTACTTTTGTCATTTGGTTGTTTGCCAAAATAATTTAATTAAGAAACAACTAAGGCTAACCTTCTGAATCTAGGTTGAATTTCAATGTATTTTTTATCTCGTACGCACAAAACCTTGTTGACTGAAAAACTATTTTGTCTTTTGTCTTTCAGCCTTGACAATAACTTAACTTAAAATACATTCATAAATCATAAAAGTTAACACACACAAATATAATTTTTTTACGTAATTTCCTGGTTGACGGATGACAACACTATTCGACTCTTCGCCAGTGATTATGTCGTCGGGAATGAAGCAAAGCCTTTATATTTATTAACGGCCATAGGCGCTTATTAGCCGGTAAGTGGCCGGTTTAACACGGAAGGAATAGAGGTAGCTATACTCAATAGCAGAATGAGTGTATGTCGGATACTCTTACGTCAAGCAACACGTACAATGTAGGAATAAATTGCGTTTATTTATAACTTTATCATAATTCACAACAAGGGATGGGTTTAGACCCGGGAATTTTCCGAAAGGTGAGTTTTTTCCCAACAGACTTGGAAAAAACTCGGGTTTAAACCCCATTGGTCGGGAAAATACTTGATTGACAATATAATTTCCATTGTATGTGTAACCATTTAGATGTTTAATTCATGTAAAATATATTTTTTTATAGAAAAATCAAATTACGTATACCATTTATGACGTGATTTCGATGTTTAGATTATTTTAAATAATAGTTGCGAGCGGCACGTTTTGTTTGTTGTTATTTCCATGCATTTAGCTGTACACAATGATGCCTAGTACTTGGGCTGAACCTCTTATGCCATGATAATGTATACAAGAAAAAAGTAGCCAACAGTGGAAATTGCCTTGTATTACGAGATGGAGAAGCAATGCCACATCATTAGATGGCATGCAAAAGCCAAAAGCATCATTGCAAGCTCTAGCAGTCCATAAAAAAACTACTTTTTCCAGAAATACCAAATTAATATTGCTTTATGAAGATTAGGATAGGATTACACATAGGAAGGACCCATCTGAAGAAACTGAAAACCGCGGATGGCTAAATTGTCACCTCTGAGTTCAAGATGCTCGGAGAGGTTGAAAACTTTTATTGGCATCTGTATTCCACGAAAACGGCGAGACCAGCGGTTCCTAGCAATGACGACAAAAGAGCCCAGCTCATGCGCCATTACACCGAGGATATCCCGGACGTTGACCAGGGTGAGATTAGGGCGGCTCTCGAGCAGCTTAAGAACAACAAAGCTCCGGGCGATGACGGAATTACCACTGAACTACTAAAAGCAGGCGGGACTCCGGTCCTGAAGGAGCTACAGAGTCTGTATAGTTCCGTCATCCAACAAGGCTCTTTACACCGGTTGTATGGAGCGGGAGTGCGGTGATACTGTTCTTCAAAAAAGGGAATAAAACCCTACTGAAGAACTATAGACCAATCTCACTCCTGAGTCATGTGTACAAGCTGTTCTCGAGGGTCATCACGAATCGTCTCGCCGAAAGACTCGATGAATTCCAGCCACCAGAGCACGCTGGGTTCTGAAAAGGCTACTGCACCGTAGACCACATCCATACTGTTCGGCAGATTGTACAGAAGACTGAAGAGTATAATCAGCCTCTGTGTATGGCATTTGTAGACTACGAGAAGGCCTTTGACTCCATCTAAACTTGGGCAATTCTGGATGCCCTTCAGCGATATCACATTGACGAACGGTATATAGAGATGCTGTTGATGATGCTTATACAATGCTGCTACCATGACTGTTCAGCTCCAGGACCAAAAGACGAAGGCAATCCAACTGCGCAGAGGGGTGAGACAAGGGGATGTAATATCCCCGAAATTGTTCAAAAACGCGTTGGAGGAATTCTTCAAGACGCTGGACTGGACTGGACAGGGTATCAATGTTAACGGCGAGAACATCTCACGTCTCCGTTTTGCCAATGACATCGTTGTAATGGCTGAATCGCTAGAACAACTGGGCAAAATGCTGCACAGCCTAAACGGAGCCTCTTGGCGTGTAGGTCTCGGCATGAATCTGGACAAGACTAAAATCGAAATTGTTCAATATGCATGTCATGCCGAGACCAATATTCGTCGAAGGGTCGGTACTCGAAGTTGTAACGAAATACGTCTGTCTAACTAGGGCAGGTAATTCAGCTTGGTAGACACAACTTCGAGAAAGAAGTTGACAGAAGGATCCGTTTGGGCTGGGCAGCATTTGGTAAACTTCGCCGAGTCTTCTCGTAACCTATACCACAATGTTTGAACACAAAGGTCTTCAACCAGTGCGTCCTGCCTGTCATGACTTACGGTGCCGAGACTTGGACACTGACAGTTGGGCTAGTCCACAAATTCAAAGTCGCTCAGCGAGCTATGGAGCGAGCTATGCTTGGATTTTCTTTGAAGGATAAAATCCGTAACGAGACTATCCGAAGAAGAACCGGAGTGACCGACATAGCTTGTAGGATCAGTAAGCTGAAGTGGCAGTGGGCTGGCCATGTCTGTCGAAGGACTGATGGCCGCTGGAGCAGATGAGTCCTTGAGTGGAGACCGCGAATCGACAAACGCAGTGTAGAGCGCACCCCAGCCAGGTGGACCGACGACCTGATGAAAGTAGTTGCCCCCCCCCCCCACGCAGAACGCAGAGGACCGAGTGTTGTGGCGCAATTTGGGAGAGGCCTATGTCTAGCAGTGGACTGCGATAGGTTGAGTTGATGATGAAGTATTAAGAATGTAACATAAGTGTGTTAATTTAATCAATTGTGTTAGATATACTGCTTAGAAAAAAACTAATTAATTAGATTAGGATCATATTAGAGCACTAAACACACGTTTCGAAGGCAAATGTTAGCATCATATTACTTCACTTGTATAGAATAGTATTTTCCCGCCTTTTGGGAATAAACCCGATATTTTCCATTTTTTCCCGTTTTTTGCCATATTTTTGTTTTCCACCCGTTTTTTTTTCTTTCCCTGCCCATCCAAATATCGGAATTTAATATTATTTTTGTTACAAATAACTATAAATCTGAGCAAATATCGAAGAGTCCAACCAACTCATTGTTTCCCAAGGGCGCCAAAGGTGTTTCAATAATCTAGATTTTGAGCCCAAATTCAATTCAATTAATTTAATTAAACGTCGAGGTTAGTCAACTGTTTGTTTTGATTTACAATGTGCGCGAAAAGGTCTGTAACCATCGTTCAATATTGAAACCAAGTTCATTGGGAGCGCGCTTAGGTAGGTAGGTACCTATTTATTGTGTTTATTTGACTTCATGACTTTAAGCGAGAGGAATCTGAAAGTCGTTTAGGTCATAGACATTATTGCTTAGGTTCAGTCGACAACACGTCGAAGGTAACAGCGGTAACCATGACAGCGTCTTCATTTCATAAGCTGTATAAAAGGACAGTTTTCGTAATTCAAGTGTTACCACTGACGTGTGGCTGACTTGGCTCAAAATCAAATTGCAATAGTAAACATTTAAGTAGATAATATAAGTAATAAGGAGAAATAAATATAAATAATAAGGAGATAAATAAAACATTTTTATTTACATTTTTATTTATTATTTTAAGTATGATCCGATAATGAACAGACGCTGTTCTAAAACAAAGTTCCGTCATTCTTTAGTTAGTTAATGCGAGCGTAGTAACACATAGTTCACATATTTGAGTGGTTCAAGTGTCGGGCTGCTGATCACGAGGTCGTGGGTTCGATTCCCACCGAACACAAATATTTGTGTGATGAACATATGAGTGTTTGTGTTGCTCTGGTTGTTTCTTATGTATTATAAGTATGTATTGACAAAAAAAAGAGTATATAAGTATTATATCCATTGTCTAGTACTCATAGTACAAGCTCTGCTGAGTTTGGGACTAGATGATTATGTGTAAAATGTCCCAAAAATATTCATTTATTTATATTTAGAAAACGCGACCATTTTAGTTGCTTAGTTAAGTTAGTTACCGTTCACATCAAATTCAGTTTATTGATTTCCAAATTACTTGTCGTTTTGCGCCAATACAAAGAAGCGAAAGAAATACCCAACCCAGTGAATTGTACCTAGAGATGTGATTCAATTCGAATCATTCAAAGAACTTTTCCTGTCTTTTTAATTTGTTCTTGGCACAATGGAAATGTGAAACGCGATTGTAATTTACAATCCATTCCATTATTTGAATGACTTTTAACTCATTCGTTATTTTAATTATGACTGTTACTTTAAAGAGCGACTGCATAAGTGGTAAATAAGTTGCAAGTTACAAGTGCTATTTAAAATATCACTCACTTTAATGTAAGAACCTGGGGCCTTACTACCGACTGGTTGTTCGAGCTCTGAACAAAATCGAGCTAATGTCAATTCCTAGAGGAATGCACTACGATGTGACACTAACTCGAATTCAAATTCGATTGATACAGAACACGATCCTGTCGGGAGTAAGGCCCCTTATATTATATTTATTTCAGCACCATCTTTTTTTTCAATAAAATATCAATTCAAATTACTTTTGCCTTGCCCTTAACTTAATTTTTTCGTTTTCGTTTTATTTATTTTAAACAGGTTGTGCACAATGTATTGTTAATAATGGTGTAGTTTCATCAACTTCACAATTATTGATTAGCGGTCAAAATTAATATCCAATCTGTCCACGATTTGCCCCCTACTAGAGATAGAAATTTGACATAAGCTCCGTACAAAATATGTCAAATTTCTATTTCTAGTAGGGCAAATCGTGGATAGATTGGATATTAATTTTGGCTGCCAGTCTATACCATACAATCCCTGGTGCTCTATGTATACATGTACTAAAGTAATCTAAAGAAAAATTGATTTTTATCTAAGTGCCATCCCACGGCGACATTGACCCTAATGATGGGCGCTTTGCGCACATTAACCACAAACTGAGGCTAATGTGCTTTTATCCTGACTCTATCAACAATTAAGTAGCCTTTATTAGTCTCACTCGTTTCACCGTACAAGCTTTACGGTATTAGCATCAGTCATCATTTCGTGAAAGTGCGTTACAGTTTGAGCAAAGTTAAAGTGAAACTTTCAATTAAGGAAGAAAGCACACACGGACTGCTTGAGACATCGTTGCTTTGAGTCTTTGATGATTATTCAGTAGGAACAACTATACGAGCTATAAGGACAACAACCGTCAATCATTTGGTCATCATGCTTTTCACATTGTTCCGATAAATCAATGGCTGCACGAAAATTCTTTGAGGTAATTAAAAGCTACAATTAGGTACGCACGAGCTTAGCAGTCGTGATTTCGTGAAAGTGAGTTACAATTTGATTAAAGCTAGGATTAAGCTTTCAACTCACGCAGAAATCACACATGGATTGCTTGAGATTATTTTTCTGATGATTATTCAGTTAAACTTATATACAAGCTATTCGGACTGCTTCGTTGGTCTAGTGGTAGCGAGCGCGACTGCTGAGCGTGGGGTCCTGGGTTCGATTCCCGGGTCGGGCAAAGTGTTATTGGGTTTTTTCATTAGGAAATTCTCAGTAGCAGCCCGGAGTCTGGATTTGTGCCAGGTCAATGGCAATAGGCTCGCCCCCTATTACATGGGACTATAACATAACTGGCGAAATGTGGGTGTACTATACACCTCTGCCTACCCTTTCGGGGAAATACAGGCGTGATGTTACAAGCTATTCGGCTAATAACCGTCAAGCTTTTGGGGGATGCTTTTCACATTTTTGTAAATCAATGGTTGCACATGAAAATTATTTATAATATCTATTAATAACTGGCATCAGTGATTGAAAGCAGCTCCTAGGCACATAAAAAACAATAGCCATCATATAAATACTCTCTCATTAAAAACGTTAGTAGGTAGAACTGTGAAATGCGCGATCAAACGATACGCAACAATCAGAAAGTAATTTCAACACAGCGTGCTTAACTTTTACTGCATATTATAGCGCATGGACAGCAATGCAAAAACTTTACAACTTCATGTGATTCAATAACTTCTAATATTTTTTTTGGCCTCTACGTGAATGTTGGTTGCTCTCTACAAAGTAAAGCTCGACCCAGTATGATACTGCTCCCTTCCTATATATATATCTCGGAAGTCGTGCTAAAGGTTTATAGTATCCAAAGTCAACTGATGATATAAAAACAATAGGATCTACAACAGGATCTAGGTAGATCCTATTGTTTTTTCTTCTATTAAGAATGTCCAAATGCACCACATACGAGATAACAAAAAATAAAACCGACTTCAAAAACCTTAACTAAAAAGTAAAAAATAATCATTGTATGTATTTTAAAATCTTAACATAAACCAAAATTTTGAAGGCGGCGCGTAGTTGACCCTTTGCGTCATGTAATGTACAGTCGAACGAAATATCTATAGTAAAAACAGTTTATGTGAACGTACACGAAAATCACGCGCCGCCTTCAAAATTTTGGTTTATGTTAAGATTTTAAAATACATACAATGATTATTTTTTACTTTTTAGTTAAGGTTTTTGAAGTCGGTTTTATTTTTTGTTAAAAAGTTTTTATTTCATACTTTTTAGTTGAAAATTGCGAGGGTTGATTCATAAATGTTTATATAACTAATTTGAGAATAATTTTTTTACCAACCTTTGCTATCCCACTACTGGGCAAAGGTCTCATGTTCTTCCAAACGTCCAATCAATATCGTGAAAAAAAACACGCATATCGGCCAAGAATTCTCAGAAAAACGAACCAATGAGCAGAGCATCTAGATATGCGAAGCTAAAATAAACTGATTTATTGGAGCTGGTTAAAAAACTACTCAACCTAAGTCAATAAAATTTATATGGGACCACCGCGCGGACTTTCTCTACGAAATAAAAAAACAACCACGTAAATCGGCCCACAAATCTCGGAGTAATCGGTGTACATACATGAAAAAAAAAAAAAAAAAAAAAAAAAAACCCGCGGAATACATAACCTCCTTTTTTTGAAGTCGGTTAAAAAAAGCCAGCACCTTAGAGGCCACATTATCTCAACTCATTCAGAGATCAAACCGAGGCCATAGTCGATTTCATGACTGGCAACTTGGGGATTAAGAGGCGTCACAGTAGATATTTTCAAGTCGCATGCAGTGGCTTAGGGGCGTCCAAGACCCCTACCTCTTTCCTCAAAGTTATAATATTATTCTTATTCTTTGTTGTAGGCACACACATATACTGGGTGTAAGGGGAACGCTTCCGAAAACGAAGATAGGTGCTGGTGATTACTGATACGAAACCACGAAAAAAAAAGCTATTCTTCTTTTAGATTTTTTCATATATTTTTTTTTGCATTTTTCATACATAACCAGTTTTGGGCAGTTAAATAAAATTCATACATAATGAAAAATGCAAATAAAAAAATCTAAAATAAGGATCGCATTTTTTTCGTGGTTTCGTATCAGTAATCACTATCAGGAAACAGCCGCAGGAAACACCTGGATGAGGGACGCACAAGATCGAAGAGGCTGGCAAAAAAGAAAGGCGGCCTATACCCAGCAGTGGGTGATACCGGGCTAGAATGATGATGATGAATCACTATCACCTATCTTCGTTTTCGTTTTCGGAAGCGTTTCCCTGACACCCTGTATACACTGACGTTACAGTAGGAAAGTTTATGTACATCGGCATTTGTAGCATAATTACATTGGACGTAGAATCATAAAAGTCTGGCTAGTACATCACATCTTTCCATCCTTTTTTTGCATCTCTGCGACACCTGAATACAGCCTAGTTTTATTGTTGATCAATAAAACATTGATTTTCCTCTTCCACAAGCAATAATTTACGGCCCATTAGGAGGTACTTTTATTAGGCATCATAAAAAATCGATTAAACATAACGACGTAGGTATTGTGCTACCTACTCATTGTAAATTATATTTTTGTCAATATTATGTATTGTAAATAATACATGGGTATTGTATATAATACTTATTGTTAATAGTGAATAATCTCTTCTTCTTCTTCGTGTCGACATGAGCTACATAATGATAATAGCTCATGCCGTGGGGAAAAGATTAGCCAGTCAGCAGGTTGCTAGCGGGGCTGACTGCCCAGGGTGCGCCGGACGATCAATTAAATATCGTCACTCGTGGAGGCTCTTTTAATGCACCCCAATAGTGAATAATGGGATCAACAGATAAGTATAAATTAATGTTGCATGACTGCAAGCAACATTGAAATGTTTCGTAATAAGCACCTATCCATACATGTAATGTGTTTTGAATTCTACTTATATAGTATGCGTGCTAGTATTTTAGTTGCATGTTTACTGATAAAACCAACACGAAGGTGACGAGATAGTGTGGTATTGGGTAGTAAGCAAGCTTTGGCTGGGGGTACGGGTTTGACACTTACCGATACTTCCATCCATCTTCCATCGAATTCAACGACTTTCATTCATTAATCAGTAGCGCCCCTGGCGGATACGAGAAGGAACTACTGATTTGTGAATGAAACTCGACGAAAACTATGAAAGCTTTTACGATTATACTCCAAGCTGGTGACGGTCAACAGCGTGGTGCAATACTGGTGGGATAGGGCCCGACGCACATTTAACCCATCCCACGCATTGCACACGGGCGTGGAGTTTTGTAAGTATTATAGTAATGCTAATGCCGCACGGATCGCACCGCATTTACTCGCCACCTAGTGGTATGTCGGGAGCCTTTGCAAACAAAAGACATAAACGCGCGATCTGGGGGGTGATTCTCGCGTCGTAGACATATTTGACGAATGTCGATTGAAAAAAAAAAATCGTATTCTCAAAATGTCACGTTAGAGATACCTAGCGCTCTAAATACAAAGAGTGGTTCATAGCAGTTGACATTACCAGCGACATTTTTCGTAGAGATTTACAATTAGAGATTATCTCGAATTAGAGTAATTAATTGTTACATACTCTTTGGGATGTAAGCTGAGCTGGGGTTGGGCTGGGTTTAATTTGCGATGGGTGCAGGTCCAACTAGATAAGGAAGTAAAAGGATACACTAAAAAAGTCTTACATAGTGCAGTTTTTTTTTAATCTAACCAGATTGAAATTAAAACACTTGAAACTAATAATTGCAACGGAAATTTTATGTAACTGTACTGTATACTACCAGTCACTTAATACAAGTATCAAAAAACTTCAAGTATGATAATAGGGCAAAGTGAGTAATCTGATCAATTTGCTCAAATTACATGAATGCAGTATAGTAGTGGAGAGTGGGTAGCGAGCAGCCGACTGTGAAATTAGGACGTGATTACTGAACCACGATTCAGGTCAATAGCTTCGACCGACATGCTTGTACCAATAACCCATGGGTCATTGAATTGACCACATTCGTTTATAAAGCCATTTTTTTTTTTTTATAGTATAGGATGGCGAAATGAGCTAAAGGCCCACCTGATGTTAAGCGGTTACCTTTGCCCATGACAACTTCAATACCACCTAGGCTGTTGCCTAAATGGTACCGCAAGTCGGTTCGCCAAACTGAGACATGAAGATGGAAAGTCTCATGTGATTGTAATTACACCATTATTATTATTCCATATCACTTATATGGAAAATTAGAAAGCTTATTTCACTCTAGATAACTCAATTAAAGCTCATGAAGAAACCTGTGAACCTATGAACCTGGACCTTGAAGTCTACTCGCTTTTGAAGATATTCAATTAATCTTACCATTCATCGCACAATTTGCTATCGGTCAACGGGTCAACCATAGAGGAAATGAGACAACCATCGGTCCCATATCGCATGCGATGATCGTGTTTTGTCTTTTGTTTCTTTGATCTCCGGTCAGTTTCATGCGACTAGTCCGTGTGGTGCCGGACTTAAAGAATAGCACCAGCCTTATCTCTTCTCATGGGTGTCGTAAAAGGCGACTAAGGGATTCACCAGAGGATGGGCAGCAGCGTTCTCTGAGTATTTAACCAACAACTGCGATCGCCAACCCGCCTGCCAAGCGTGGCGATTATGGCATATCTCCCCCTTAATTGGGGGAGGCCTATGTCCAGTAGTGGACTCTTTCTGCTGAAATGATGAACCGTAATCGATTTTTATTGTGCCATTTTTATGGGCCTATATTGATTATGTAGGTATCAGTCGGAATGAAAGTTCGAACTTCGTTTGTCGTTCGTAAAACGCGAATAGAACCCCTGAACCCACCAGAACCTGTGATTGACGACTTAACTTTGAATATACGCTTCATTCGAACTCGAGAGGGGCGAAACAATTTGTATGCAAAAAATACCTCCCCCCTTAACACCCTGTACAAAACGCAATGTAGAGAATTGCGACTGTGGTTGATAAAGACAATTTTTGCGGCCCAAATGAAAGCTCCTATTAGATAATGAAATTATTTTCTAAATAATTTCCATCTAGACATGCTAAAAAATGCCAAATAACTTTTCAAGAACCCTAGCTTTTTATTTGAATTTATAAACTAAATAGGCTGTGGGTCAAATAAGCTGTGGGCCCGTATAACACAGGACTGGAGCCCTGAGACAGCGAGACGGGGCCGCGGCAGATCACGCAGGAGATGGAGAGACGAGTTGGATGTCATCCTAGACAGCTGACAGGAGGCGGCACAGAACCGCGATAGATGGAAGAAATTGAGGTCTTTGCCCAACAGTGGGACAGTACAGTATAACAGAAAAAAAAAACGAAATAAAAATTTGCTATACTTGTAAGTAAAGTATACCTGCAAGTAAAGTTACATGAATTTTATTTAACGTCATCAAATAGAGGCTTGTCGACGGATTTCTAGATTTCAACAGAGTTTTTAATACAGCTTATTACGTAGCCGCATAGCGACAAGGGTTACTGGTAAATACATATTATGTATTTTGTCAATCCAAAAGATCTATACTTGTCTTGTTCACATTAATTTCGAGGCAATCGGGTTTTTGTTCCTATTTCAATACTCTTTTACCGCCATACCGGTTCCTACAGGCGGGTTCGGCCTCAATCGGAGTTCTTTTCTATGAGAACCTATTAAACAGTGGACATAGTTACACCAAATGGGCTTTGTGTCACAGACCCATGGTTTATAGGACTTTCCACCAATGAACTGGTTAACTTGTTCTGCAGAGATTTATTGTCTTTTTGGAACGTAAAATTGTTGGTGAAAATCTCACTTTACCGGATAAATGCCTAGTGTGGTCTTCAGAGTCTGGCTGACCACGCTAACTCTGTATTTTTTTTTCTCACAGCACCATCTATAGTCCCAAACTAAGCAGAGCTTCTGCTACTAAACAATGAATACTTATATACTTTTTTTTGTAAATACATACTTATAATACATAAGAAACACCCAGACCAACACAAACACTTATGTTCATCACACGAATATTTGTGTCCTGTGGGAATCGAACCCACGACATCAGGATCAGCAGTCCGACACTCGAACCACTAGACCACAGACGTCGTCATGGCATTATGGCAACAGCGTAACTAACTATCAAAATCTCTGTAATGATCTTATTATTTCAATGCAGAGTGAACTTTACTGGTCTGTACAAAACTAACTGCTTTGGAATAATATGATCATTACAGAGATTTTGATAGTTACCTACCGTTTACGGTGTTGCGATTTTCCTATGCAGAGTTAGCGTGGTCAGACTCTATACTGCAAGTTTTTGAAAAAGTTTTTTCATATGAAAGTAGCTAGTATATTACTGAATAGAACCAAAATTGAAATAGTCTTTGCTACCCTACATTTCGGTCTTTTCACGTTTCACGTTGACTTATTTGGTGACTCTTGTGGGACCGGATGTTCTTGTAAAAAGGTGTCTCGGTCTCACTGCCATTATTCAGTCTATGACAACATATAAAAATAAAATAAAAATGAATAATAATTAAATACAACGTGTATCAAAATGCGTGGTCATATTTTAAGAGTTCATTCAGGGCAAACTTTTTACTATGGAACCAATCCTGAAATCGCGAAAATATAATAAGCTGAGCTGATCCATACATTTTGTCTAGCGACATCGATGATTTTCTAGGGAACAGCAGATTTTTTTTTTTGCGATTTCAGTATTGACCCCTTAGTAAATGTTGTTCTATCTATAGCATTCCCTAAATGAGTTCTTAAAATGTGACCACGCATTTCTGATACACGTTTTATAATTAGCCTCCCGATTCAGAACCACACGATAACCAGTTGTCGACCGATTCGGTCTGTTATCTCTTTTTCTCTCGTTGCGTGAATCATTAGACGAAACGAGATAACAAACCGAACCGGTCGACAACTGGTTATCGTGTGGTTCTGAATCGGGGAGCAGAACCGTTTTTTCCGGATAAAATTCTGCAGGCTATAATATGCAAAAGCAATCGAATTCTTATTATTTTATACGCTTGACTCTTAAAAACAATTTTATTGACATTCCATACTTTACAAAGGCAAACTAAAAACGCTCTCATGAATCACTAAGCGAGCTAGCTTGTGGTAATTAAATCATAATCAACGTGTGTGTCGACAATCGGCACTCGGTACACGGTACACGGTCTAGCATTCAAAGAAACTTCAAAACAAAACATTGTGGCGTAACATTTTCGTATTGTACTCATGGTTCACGGTAGAACAAAGTATGAGAACTTTGCACGGACTAGGAAATCGTCGTTAATGATATAATTAACAGTCGAGAGATCTTTGACGCCGCATTGTTTAGCGAGATACTATTGTAATGCGGTTATTAGCACCTTAATAATGAGTCTTTGAACTATACGGTTGTGATAAAATCAAGTAACATTATGCGTTTATACCAAACAATTACCATTACATATACATGGTAAGCGAAGGTCTTGCCTTGAACCTGGTTATGTTAATCCATCTTGCGCGATTAAAACGCCTTTTTTACCACTCGATGTCGTCTCGATTTAATTAATACAAAGACAATTTACATTATCATTGATTTTATGCTGTATGAGAATCGCAAACAATGCAGACTTTACTGAGAACGATCTATAAAAACATTAGTAAATAAATTGTTGATACATCAGACGTGAAGTAAGTTGTTATTGTAGGTTAGGCATCGAGTGTTTTTCTGTCGAGATTACCCAATAGGTATTTCAGTAGACAAAAAACATCTCCAAAGCTTTGTTGTGCAAAAGCCAGCACAAAAATGTGGACAAGACAAGCAAAAGAACAACAAAAACAAAAGACGCGTTATGTCATATTTTCAGCTGGAAAAACCGGTAACAATTAAACTTTGTTTAGAGTTTTTCTACCTACTACATAAATGTACAGAATAATCTAAATTCTAGCATTATACATTTATATCTATAACTGTATAAACAAAAGAATATGTAGAGTAATAAATACGTATGTAGGGCAGCGATTTCAAAAGTAGTTCCGCGGAACCCTTGGGTTCCGTTTAAAGGAAGCAGGGTGCCGCGAACAAGCTAAAGACATTTCATCATCATCATCATCATTTCAGCCGAAAGACGTCCACTGCTGGACATAGACAAAAAAATACACGAAAAAATACATAAAGACATTTAATTTCAACAAATTCTGTTCGTTTAGTTAGTATGGTAGACCCTTAGGCTGGGCCTGTGGTGTGCGCTGGGCCGTACCGAGTATGCGAGTGCAAAATTGCTGACCTTTTTTTAGGTCCTCATAACCTTTTTGAACAGTTTCTTTGTGGTGCGAATTGCAGCCTGTATGCGTAAATATAATATTGCATGTAATATTGCAGTCTCATTGCAGTATATTAATAATATTATAACAGTGTTGCAAGGCAGTCTGTATGACAAGGCGATCGTGTTTTGTTCGCAGGCGGTCGTGAATGCCGCCGGGCCGCATGGATGGCGGCGCACGCCTGCCGCTCGCTAGCCGTTCTACTCACTGTACTCACGCTAGTTATAGCCAAATGTAAGTAATATTTAATACAACTAACCTAGACTACACACACTTTGGTCGCTAGAAGTCACTATTAATACACTACTATGCCACAAGAAATAGCACATTCTACAGATTCTCCAAATTATGTAGGCTAAAATGTGGCTACGATTCCGTATACCAAGGTAGGTGATAAATGCTGAAATGGACTAGTAAGAATATTAAAATGTCTGTAAATCATTAGATATCGTTGACTATGTAGCGACTCTGAGGCTATCCAAAAGGCACTGTGACCCATATTTTCACAAGAAAGGAACTGATGTGCGTTAAGTTCACTTTATTTAAACTGCCCAAAACAATATGTGAAATATCTGTCGGAAAATGTCAGTAAAACATTAACCATTGTAAGTGAATTACGTGGGACACTCAGAAAGTTTTGCGAAACTAAAAAAAATTGTTCTATACGTACATATATTTTTATCAAATCTTTTCAAAGTACTTTCCACCAGCCTCTATACAAAGATTCATGCGTCTAAACCAGTTTTCAAAACACTTTTTCCAGTCCGCCGCAGACACCTCGTTTACAGCCTGCTCGAACGCAGCCAGCGCATCTTCCGGCGACGAAAATTGTATCCCTTTGGGCTGATTTTTTATTTTTGGGAATAAAAAGAAGTCACACGGTGCTAGATCAGGGCTGTAAGGAGGGTGATCCAGGAGTTTGACTGGCGTGCTGTCCAGGAAGTCCCTCGTTTTGAGTGCGGTGTGCGCAGGTGCATTGTCATGGTGGAGCAGTAGCCCGCGGAGCCCTGTGTTTGGTCGCTTGTTGCTTATAACAGAGAAAACTTCTGGCAAACATTTGGTAGTATACCATTCGGCATTAATGCTTCTTTGATCCCGTAAGGGAATTGATACCAAGTGGCCAGTCAAATTAAAAAAGCTAGCGATCAAAATCTTACCCCCGCTTCTAGATCGCTTCACTTTGGTAGGCGTTGGCTCATTTTGAAACACCCAAACAGTCGACTGGCGCTTGGTTTCTGGGTCGTATTGATAAATCCAGGACTCATCACCTGTAACGATGTCGTAAACACGCCGAGACGAGCCTGCTTCAAATTTGTTAAGCATATCACGGCACCTTTCCACCCGGGCCTGCTTCTGAGCATCGGTGAGGTTGTGCGGCACCCAGCGTGATACTATCCTCCTCACGCGAAGATGGCTGTGTAGAATCTCGTGAACGCTTCCCGATCCAATCTTCAATATGTGTTGAATCTCCTGATATGTAATTCGCCTATTGTCTTGGATTAAATTTTTCACTGCTAGCACGTTTTCTTCGGTAACAGCCGTCAAAGGGCGACCGCTTCTTTCGTCATCCCCCAAAGTTGGTCGACCGCGCTTGAATTCGTTATACCAACGATACACGGTTGCCTTGGAAGGGCCTTCATCCATGAATGCCATTTGAAGTCTATCGTACGATTCATCCGGTTTCAGGCGACACTTGAAATCGTATAAAATCATAGCTCTAAAATGTTCCCGGCGCAGATCCATATTTCAGTGAGACACAATACTTTGAATTAACTCGCAAAAAATGTGGAGGGAAATTTTGAAATTGGAACTTACTTATTTTTACTTATAAATAATCATATTTTCGAAAAACATTATAACTGGCCAGTCTCCCATATATAAAAACTTTTTTTCGCAATACTTTCTGAGGGGCCTGGTATATGGAGTAATATTTTCGTAAGCTACAACTTAGCACCAAAAATTGTTTCAAGTTTACAATAGGACTGTGTAATGTTATGATAACGTCACAAAAGTGAACCAAATGCTCACTATACTTACGTAATTCTAGGTTTACAATACAAATACACTTTTCGACGGTTTATCCATGCTCTGTTACGCCAAATAATGATATCGACCCGAGCATGACACGACTACATATTAGTCCTATTTGAATAATTGAAAACAATTCATACCCCATTCAACAAAATAAAATCAATTTTAGAATGTCCTACATCCTACAACGCCGTCAGTATTATCAAACTTTTCGATGATATCCAATCTATCCACGATTTACCCTACTAGAGATAGAAATTTGACATATTTTATATGGAGCTTATGTCAAATTCCTAACTCTAGTAGGGCAAATCGTGGATCAATCAATCAACTCAGCCTATCGCAGTCCACTGCTGGACATAGGCCTCTCCCAAGTTGCGCCACAACGCTCGGTCCTCTGCCTTCCGCATCCAGTCCCCCCCAGCCACGTTCTTCAGGTCGTCGGTCCACCTGGCAGGGGGGCGCCCTACGCTGCGTTTGCCGATTCGCGGTCTCCACTCAAGGACTCGTCTGCTCCAACGGCCATCGGTCCTTCGACAGACATGGCCAGCCCACTGCCACTTCAGCTTACTGATCCTACAAGCTATGTCAGTCACTCCGGTTCTTCTCCGGATAATCTCGTTACGGATTTTATCCTTCAAAGAAACTCCAAGCATAGCTCGCTCCATAGCTCGCTGAGCGACTTTGAATTTGTGGACTAGCCCAACTGTCAGTGTCCACGTCTCGGCACCGTAAGTCATGACTGGCAGGACGCACTGGTTGAAGACCTTTGTCTTCAAACTTTGCGGTATAGGCGACGAGAAGACTCGGCGAAGTTTGCCAAATGCTGCCCAGCCCAGACGGATCCTTCTGTTGGCTTCTTTCTCGAAGTTGTGTCTACCAAGCTGAATTACCTGCCCTAGGTAGACGCATTCCGTTACAACTTCGAGTGCCGACCCTTCGACGAATATTGGCCTCGGCATGACATGCATATTGAACATGACTTTAGTCTTGTCCAGATTCATGCCGAGACCGACACGTCGAGAGGCTCCGTTTAAGCTGTGCAGCATTTCACCCAGTTGTTCCAGCGACTCAGCCATTACAACGATGTCATCGGCAATAAATCATGGATAGATTGGATATATATTAATTTTGGCCGTAACCTAACCTTGACGTTGACCGGGTTTGCAGGTCATGAGTCCCACCCACGTTATATGTAGGTGTAGGTAACACAAGTGTTTCGACCTATACAAGGAATAAATATTACCATTGAACGAAGTAGATGATTGGATTTCTCATGATTCTCGTCGGCTGGGAGCGGCCTGCTTTCGTCCATAGTAGGCCTCGCATTCGAGCTACGTACTGCCCTACAACGGTCGACAGATCAAGGCCACATTAAATAGCAAAAAGTGGTGACAGTCGTTCACCCGGAGACAGCGCTTGCATTCAGGTTACATACTGGCGCAACGCCTTTCGCTCCTTTAAATGCAGTCCTCTGCAAATACCGCAAATCACTCAAGTTTTGACATACCTATCAAGAAACGAGTGCCTTGTGAATGTGAACAAACATTTGAACGCTAAGGCAAACTTATCGAAATGGAAGCTATATTGCAACAACAGTATACCGTACTTACTGAGTTCTCTCATAATACAAAACCTAGTTTCTTTACGTGTTAGGAATATCACGCTACGCTACGTCCGCGGTCCGATTTTGAAACCCCGTCTACAACTAAACCATTGGGTAAGCCATAAGGAATTAAACAAATCAAGAAATTATGTTATTTTTATGACAGATGCTGAGCTAGAGTCATGGCGGGGCGCCGGGAGGCCGGCGACGGCGGCGCAGGAGGCCGAGGACGAGCGACGAGACATCGAACTGCTAGAGGCAGTCAAGGAGTCCATGAAAGAATGGGAGCATAAGAGAGCCCGTACCAGGTAACAAAGAAATAAAATCATATAGGGCATAGAATTTATATGTCTATGATATAGGGCATGCTTATGGTACATACACTACATACGGCTACATTGTCTCATTGTACGGAAAACCTATACATACTATACAATGCGTCTGCTTATACTGAAAATGTATAGCTTGATGTATTGCCGTGTGTAGATACTTTTACTGAAAATAAAAGACAACTATTAGGTATATAGGTAACTACTCCTTTTTTTCTGCGAGGAGGAACCTTCAAATGCTGCTGGCCTCATGGGGGCAGAGGCCAGGGTGTGTGGGATTCTTACCCACTAAAACCCCCCCCCAGTGGCCGTCTACAGCACAATAAGGGGGGCTCTGGGAATGTAATATGCCTCCGGAGCCCTCCCTATGCTACGCCTGTAAGGAAAGACTATTTGTCTTCTTGTATACCTTCCCCTTGCACACGGCAGCACGTGACCACAGCGTGCCGCCACCATCCCAGAAGTCACTTAGTGGACAATCAGAGCTCCCACTCTGAACGCACGTGACCTAGGTAACTACCTACTCCTAGCTGAGTTTTTCAACAAATATTTATCTAAATTACCAAATTTAAGTAGGTACCTGCGTAACTCTCTTACGCTTGACCTTTCCATTTTATTTATTAGCGAATTATTATCATTATTAATCATCATTATGTTATGAGCACATTGTTCAACAGTTGTGTTGTGAATAAAGAATTGTGCAAACAACTATTACGTAGGGTTTTCAGTTCAGTCCCAGCAACAAATGCTAGGAGTGAGAGTTACGTGGGACACTCAGAAAGTTTTGCGAAACTAAAAAAAATTGTTCTATACGTACATATATTTTTATCAAATCTTTTCAAAGTACTTTCCACCAGCCTCTATACAAAGATTCATGCGCCTAAACCAGTTTTCAAAACACTTTTTCCAGTCCGCCGCAGACATCTCGTTTACAGCCTGCTCGAACGCAGCCAGCGCATCTTCCGGCGACGAAAATTGTATCCCTTTGAGCTGATTTTTTATTTTTGGGAATAAAAAGAAGTCACACGGTGCTAGATCAGGGCTGTAAGGAGGGTGACCCAGGAGTTTGACTGGCGTGCTGTCCAGGAAGTCCCTCGTTTTGAGTGCGGTGTGCGCAGGTGCATTGTCGTGGTGGAGCAGTAGCCCGCGGAGCCCTGTGTTTGGTCGCTTGTTGCTTATAACAGAGAAAACTTCTGGCAAACATTTGGTAGTATACCATTCGGCATTAATGCTTCTTTGATCCCGTAAGGGAATTGATACCAAGTGGCCAGTCAAATTAAAAAAGCTAGCGATCAAAATCTTACCCCCGCTTCTAGATCGCTTCACTTTGGTAGGCGTTGGCTCATTTTGAAACACCCAAACAGTCGACTGGCGCTTGGTTTCTGGGTCGTATTGATAAATCCAGGACTCATCACCTGTAACGATGTCGTAAACACGCCGAGACGGGCCTGCTTCAAATTTGTTAAGCATATCACGGCACCATTCCACCCGGGCCTGCTTCTGAGCATCGGTGAGGTTGTGCGGCACCCAGCGTGATACTATCCTCCTCACGCGAAGATGGCTGTGTAGAATCTCGTGAACGCTTCCCGATCCAATCTTCAATATGTGTTGAATCTCCTGATATGTAATTCGCCTATTGTCTTGGATTAAATTTTTCACTGCTAGCACGTTTTCTTCGGTAACAGCCGTCAAAGGGCGACCGCTTCTTTCGTCATCCCCCAAAGTTGGTCGACCGCGCTTGAATTCGTTATACCAACGATACACGGTTGCCTTGGAAGGGCCTTCATCCATGAATGCCATTTGAAGTCTATCGTACGATTCATCCGGTTTCAGGCGACACTTGAAATCGTATAAAATCATAGCTCTAAAATGTTCCCGGCGCAGATCCATATTTCAGTGAGACACAATACTTTGAATTAACTCGCAAAAAATGTGGAGGGAAATTTTGAAATTGGAACTTACTTATTTTTACTTATAAATAATCATATTTTCGAAAAACATTATAACTGGCCGGTCTCCCATATATAAAAACTTTTTTTCGCAATACTTTCTGAGGGGCCTGGTATACCTACTCGTACATCTTAATGTAGTCCACGTCCCCTACAGCTGTTATAAGACTTTTTCCTTTGTTTTCCTTCTTCACATCTAAAGCTTTGTTTCTATTGTGTGAAATATTTGAGGAGTTATGTAAGTTCAGCCGTGTAATATCGCTCACAATACGTCCGTAATGTTTTCTATTGTTATTATCACAATTTCGTATTTACACATTCCGAACTTTTACGAAACTATTTTTAAATGCATTTCAAAGACAAATGAAAAAGAGAAAACTAAAACTAACGGCAGTAGGTAAGCTTATATTTATAGAATAATACTATGTCAAAATAAATATTATCTGATATCTAAGATTTAATTAAAATAAATTACACTGCAAACGCAAGTCATTGTGTGCTCAATAAACATTCATATTTACTCCATGTTATAAATATTTCAGTTATTTGTTAGATGAGCAAAATGAACTTTCTCATTCAGCTAGTTTATTGTAAAAAAAGTTTAGTGAAAATTGATTTCTCAGTTCAGATTATTAAGACACCAGAGGCATAGAATAGGTAATAATTCTCTTTTCTTATGCCAGAGGGAAATCCGTGAAATGTTAGAGCCCTTATTAATAGTACCTAAATCGTATACACTCTGACATCTATAGGTATGTACTTTCATAGAATACCCGACCATATTATATTGGAGCTACTTTTGAAAGCTAGAGGTTTGGAGCATTTTTCGAGCGGAACTAAAACTTCTGAGCCCATACAAACGATACAGAACACATTTGTTGCAGAGAATATTTCAACCTCGTGCGTCGTCGTCGGTCAGATGTGCATTGTTCATGATAATAGATTTAACACACAGATATAATCTTAAACATATGTAAATATGATCACTTTGAAAGGCGTATGGACATTGTACGAAAACGTAGGTACGCGTAATTTGTGACACAATAGATACTATAGCTGCTAAGAAAATGCAAGCGACCCTGTTCATATGTATAAAAGTTAGAATGCAGGATTGTTGTCCAAAATGGATTATGACAACGATTAACGATCATCAACAAAATCCTTTATTATTTATTATATGAACTATTAAATAATGCTCTCGAACACAGAAATAGATAGAGTAGAATGGTTGTAATCACAATTTTACTTGAGATTCATACGGCAACTTTCGAACAAACTACGCCTTACATATTGACGTAATTATTTTTAAAAAATTAACATTATTCAAATGTACTTTACAGCTTTTTTTTATGCAGTTAGAAACAGCACAATAAAGCGGGTTTTTGTTACAGTATTTACAGAAACAAGTCATAAGGCGTACTGAGAAAGGCTTTGAAATGCCCTGCACTATGGTGCAGTATTGGCACGCGCGCCCTGCCCACTATTCCATTCTATCTATTTCTATGCTCTCAAACTGCGTAGGTATATCGTTTTCGTTTTTTTACGGCGTCTAATATAAATTATATTTCGTAACAGGAGTAAACGATCTCAAGGCAGCGTGTGCTATGGGGAGTTTGGCTGTTTCGAAGATGCTGGTCCTTTCGCGTACTTGGAGACGCTACCCAGCACGCCGCAGGAGGTCGGCACTCACTTCCTTCTCTACTCGACTGTCAGCAGGTAGGCCATAATATTGCTATCAGGGTCAATGCGTAATTTATTATTCACGTGTTGAGTGGATCCACAGGTTTGTAAATAATTATTTAAAATTACAAGCCTCACCTAAAAATACATTTAGCTCCTGTAATTTTTAGAATGTTAAAGATTTAAATTGTGGAAAGAAAAAATCTCACGAGCAGGATTCGAACCTGCGACTCCTGGCTCAGTACGCCAGTGCTTTAGCCACTAAGCTACCGTGAACACTGCTCGTGGTATCGAAATTATCCTTCACTATGGTACGTCTGTGGGTGACGTCAGCGATATCTTGTTTTTTTAGAATGTTACCCATGCAGCAATAAAGGATAAAATGACCATGTCGAAATCAATAACATCACTGTCTTTTACGTTATTTCAGAGGAGACCAACCACTATTGGCTGTGTCAGCCAGCAATATGTCTGCGGCATGGAGCTGGGCGGCGCGAGCCTTTGAGCCCAACCGACCTACTAGGGTCATCGTCCACGGATTCGGCTCCAACTGTGACAACGTGTGGGTCTATGAGATGAGATCCGCTTTGATGGCTGTTGTAAGTATCCATACAAATCAATCTACGTATAAAACCCCTGAAAGACCAATAACTAATACGACGTCTGTGGTCTAGTGGTTCGAGTGTCGGACTGCTGATCACGAGGTCGTGGGTTCGATTCCCACAGGACACAATAATTTGTCTGATGAACATAAGTGTTTGTGTTGGTCTGGGTGTTTTATATGTATTATAAGTATGTATTTACAACAAAAAAAGTACATAAGTATTATATCCATTGTCTAGTACCCATAGTGCAAACTATGCTTAGTTAGGGACTAAATGGTGTTGTGTAAAAATGTCCCAAAAAGTATTTATTTACCTGATTCCTGAACGATTCTTGGTTGACAATAATATCGCTTCAGGGCGACAGATGGCGGCGAAGCGACCTTAGTAACAATTGGACTTCAACTTAATTTGCTTCCACGTACAACTGGAATTTGAACCGTGGAATAAAATCACACTAGGAGGCTCAAAGCCCGGCAAAGAGCGGTCGAGCGGCCACCTGCGTCCATAAGAGCCTGAGCCTAGTAGCAGCGATGCCTTGCGACCAGTGAACTGCTCTTTGATGCCACTCTGTTGGTGTGCGCTAACCCTCAAGCGGCAAAAACGGTCACTAAAGGTGGATGCAGTTGTTTCTTTTCCTGTAATAATTTGTACTGCTACGTAACTAAACATAAGTATATTGATCCTATTACAGGAAGAATGCAACGTGGTTTGTGTAGATTGGGAAGGGGGAGCAACAATGCCAAACTACCTCCGTGCAGCAGCGAACACAAGACTAGTCGGCAAGCAGCTGGCAATGCTATTGCAAGGTAAATCGAATCAAAGAACCAACATTTTTTTCAAGTCATTTTTAACTTAATGTCAATATGATAAGGTTCTATTTCATTGTAGGTACTGATATTCATAGATTGTTGTGTTATTTTCAGGTTTCGCCAAGCATATAGACTTGCGGTTCGAGGATGTTCACCTAATCGGTTTTAGTTTGGGCGCTCATGTCGCTGGTTTTGCAGGTTCCGAGTTACGGAACATTAGTCGTATTACAGGTGCGTAAATACTATTTTCTTTTAAATTATAGGGCGAAAATTTACAACAGTCTATCATGGCTCTATTGTTAATAGAGCTTTTCCAAAAAAAAACCACTTTGATAATTGTATATTTGGCACTCATTAATAATTTTGTCTGCCAAGTGCTTCGATTTTACCGTTTTCTATCGCATAGCCTGAGTAGAATGTCACCATACTTACTATTTTCCCACATTATTCCAGGACTAGACCCAGCAGGTCCTCTGTTCGAGTTCCAGGACCCGCGTGCCCGTCTGGACCGTTCTGACGCGAAGTTCGTGGATGTCATCCACTCCAACGGCGAGACTCTGATTCTGGGTGGTCTGGGGGCCGCACAACCACTGGGTCATGTCGACTTCTTTCCAAATGGTGGAAGGGTACAGCATGGATGTTCTAACTTGTAAGTTTAAGTATATTCGATAAATTGCGAAGATTGAAGGCGTTGATGTAGTTTCGAAATATGATTGACGTATGTAGGTCACTTTGTATTTACCTAAACGCCTTAATATGGACTTATTTTTAAATACTTACCTATACACTGCTGAAGACTGTACCTAATGCCGATGCAAATTAAGATAAAGATGATCAGTTCATCGCACTTTTTTTTAATTATGGCAACTTGTTTCATCGTACTTTTGACAAAAATCACAAACGACATTGTGAAGTCCATTTACACTTACTTTTTGTTCTAGATTCGTCGGAGCAGTATCAGACTTTGTCCTGCCATGGGCAGCAGCGTCCGTGGAAGGTCGCTCCCTCTGTAACCACAGGCGGGCCTACAAATTTTTCACCGATTCTGTCTCCCCCAAGTGTCACTTCCCGGCTTTCCCCTGCGCCGATTACGACACTTTCCTCGAGGTATGTTTATTGTAATAACAAGACAAAACGATTGTGTAATAATTCCTATGAGTGATAATAATGTAGGTTAGTACCTACTTACATAGGAAGTCTCATTTCACTTCATTGATAGGAACTCCGTTGCGGTTGAACAGTAATTTTATAGAAAATTGCATATGAATGATACTATTTTATGAGTCCAAAACAATAGTCCAATTAATTTAATTTTCTTGTGGTAGACCACGTAATCATAATACACGTACGTGGAATCTACAATGCGTTTGCTTAGTAACTGAGAAAAATAAAGCATAGCTACTTTTAAACTTCTAGTATGCACAGCTAGCGCTTTCCGTGTGGTGCCGGACACAAAGAATAGCACTACCTCATCTTTTCTCATTGGTGTTGTAAAAGGCGACTCAGTAGTTCACCAGACCAGAGTATGGGCAGCAGCGTTCTCTGAGTATTTATTCAACCAACTGCGATTGCCAACTCGCCTGCCAAGCGTGGCGATTATGGCATATCCACCCTTTTGGGGGAGGCCTATGTCCAGCAGTGGACATCTTTCAGCTGAAATGATGATGAACAGCTATTCAAAAATTATTTTTAATAAACATGCCGTGTATCATTTTCACCTGGGACGACTGGTCCTGTGCCTCTCTCTCCCCCTAGAAAAAAATCCTGTAACCGTCCTTGACCGCACTGGCGTCATTAACCTTGTTATTTATTTATGTCAGGGCCGGTGCTTCCCCTGCGATGGAGAGAGGCGGTGCGGCAACATGGGCTACTACGCGGACCGGTCCTTGGGACGTGGACAGCTTTTCTTGCTCACTAGAGAGGAAGAACCATTTTGTGGTATAATAATTATTACTTGTCACTTATTTTAGACAATAATCCATTGTTGTAATTTGGAAATTGCTTTAAAGGACAACTGTAGACCCGATTTCTAGGATACTAAGATATGCCCTATATAAATACTTTTTTATAGGGCATGACATACGATGCCGAGACGTGGACACCGACAGTTGGCTTAGTCCACAAATAATTCAAAGTCGCTCAGCGAGCTATGGTACAAGCTATGCTTGGAGTTTCTTTGAAGGACAAAATCCGTAACGAGATTATCCGGAGAAGAACCAGAGTGACTGACGTAGCTTGTAGGATCAGGAAGCTGAAGTGGCAGTGAGCTGGCCATGTCTGTCGAAGGACCGACGGGCGCTGGAGCAGACGAGTCCTTGATTGGAGACCGCGAATTGGCAAACGCAGCGTAGGGCGCTCCCCAGCCAGGTGGACCGACGACCTGATTAAAGTAGCCTGTCGGGACTGGATGCGGAAGGCAGAGGACCGAGTGTTGTGGCGCAACTTGGGAGAGGACTATGTCCAGCAGTGGACTGAGGTAGGCTGAGCTGATGAAATAATTTTTGTATGTCACACTGGACGCTTTTTACGCGGCTGGGAAAAGACTAGACTGCTGATCATAAACGTGGATACTGTATTTCCAAATTTTGGGTCTAGTTCCTACCAAAATACTGTCACCTACAGGCTCGATTCCTTTCGCTTCATTTACATTCTCCGGACAATTAATTCGAAAATTTCCCATGAGCTGTAGATCCAAGACCAACATTACAGGGGTGACAAGCAGTACACTATTTCCAATGTTATTGTGGTTATGTATAATTATTAATTTTCTAGCGCATCAATACCACGTTTCGGTGTGGGCTGGCAGCGGAATGGGGGACAAGGCCAACTTCGGTCGAGTAACTTTGACACTGCACGGTGACTCTGGACTCAACGAGTCTTTCCCCATGACCAAGTATGTATCTGAACAAAACCGTACAGTGTAATCAGGTTTTAGAGTTGCGAAAGCGAGACTGACACTACGCGCCCCACCAAAAACTTGATGTAACCTGACTACTTAGCTGCTAGTATACAGATTTCCTCGTCGTCAAAGCCGCGGGAAACACCTGGACAAGGGACGCATTCCGCGTCCCATTAAAGCGACTGGAAAAAACTAAAAGAAGTCCCAACGGTGCATGATTCCGGGTTAAAATGAAAGAAAGAAAGAAATAATATTTATTTGCGTCTAGAATAACATAACATAACATCACGCCTGTATTTCCCGAAGGGGTAGGCAGAGGTACCAGGCACCCTTGGGACATTTTCCACCGATCTAATTGTTAATACCCTTAAGCACACTGGGACGAAAACATCCCCGCAAAACCAAGTAAATTTATATTCTATTTCTGATGCAATAAGGTTCAAATTCTATTGTATGGCGCATGTGCAGCGGTGCCCGAAGGAAACTTGCAGAGTTGGGTGAAAAACGTCCCAGTGCCTGAGAGGTAGATGATAATGCACACCTCCCATAGTAAAACAGGGTAATATGTAGTAGCAGAGCTCCTTTGTGAAAAAGCTCGTCCAGGGAAGTACTACCACCGTACCTACTTCTCCGCCTGATAGTGATGCTTGCATTGCCGTGTTTCGATCTGAAGGGTACGGGTGCCGGTGAAATTACAATCACATGAGACTTTCCATCTTCATGTCTCTGTTTGGCGAACCGACTTGCGGTACCGTTTAGGCAACAGCCTAGGTGGTATTGAAGTTGTTATGGGCAAAGGTAACCGCTTAACATCAGGTGGGCCTTTAGCTCGTTTCGCCATCATATCATCATAGTTCATAGTTATTTATTGATAATAGTAATTATCATCATCATCATTACAGCCGAAAGACGTCCACTGCTGGACATTGGCCACCCCCAAGTAGCTTGGGAGGATATTCCATAATCGCCACGCTTGGCAGGCGGGTTGGCGATCGCAGTTGGTTGTTTAAATACTCAGAGAACGCTTTTGCCCATCCTCTGGTGAATCCCTTAGTCACCTTTTACGACACCCATGAGAAGAAAGAGGGTAGTGCAATTCATTACGTCCGGCACCACACGGAACATCCTATACTATAAGAAAAAAAAAGATGCTGAGATGATAAGAAGAGACTTGACAATTCTTTGTTTTATAATAAAACAAGTTTAACCGGATTATATCGCGTATATTATTTAGATTGGTTTCCTGACGTTTCGAAAGCGTTCGTGGTCGCATAGAGTGATTACTGCGTGCATCGAAACGATTTTAACTAACAAAAATTGTACGGTAGATTAAAATATATTTTTTAGAAATATCTGTAAAGACGCTTGTCATCTTAGTCTTCCTGCGACCACGAACGCTGCAAAGCTTTCGAAACGTCAGTAAACCAATCTAAATAATATACGCGATATAATCCGGTTAAACTTGTTTTCTTATAATGTGTAGTGATCGCGAAAACCTAAGAAATTTCTTTGTTTTATACCTAGCAAAAGGAAGGCCAGACGATTGAAAAAATTCTACTATATAACCAACTGCCTCGTTGGTCTAGTGGTTGCAAGCGCGACTGCTGAGCGTGGGGTCCTGGGTTCGATTCCTGGGTCGGGTAAAGTGTTATTGGGTTTTTTCATTAGGAAATTCTCAGTATCAGCCCGGAGTCTGGATTTGTGCCCGGTTAATGGCAATAGGTTCACCCCCTACTACATGGGACTATAACATAACTGGCGAAATGTGGGTGTACTAGTAATAGTCCTGCCCCTCTGCCTATGCCTACCCCTTCGGGGAAATACAGGCGTGATGTTATGTTATGTTATTCTAGACGCAAATAAATATTATTTCTTTCTTTCTTTCATCTTAACCCGGAATCATGCACCGTTGGGACTTCTTTGGTTATACCAAAGTGCAATCCCGTGTACAGGCGTGAAGACATAGTGACCGGCAGCGCCCGCTTCACGCGCGTGCTGGTGCCGCACCCGGCGCTGGGCGTGCCGCTGCGGGCCAGCCTGCACTACGCGGGCTACTCCGGCTGGCTCAGCGCCAGCGCCAAGTCCATCCACATACACAAGCTGCTCATCACCGACAGCTTCGCGAAGACGTGAGCACTTGCTTCTAACTTTAATACAATGCAACTAGAGCCTACCGTTTCATAAAAGCCTATAATTAGGTCGATTTGAAATATACAGGGTTATTTTTAATTCACCAATAACAATACAATACAAATACTCTTTATTGTACACAAAAGAAGATAGCAACATATAAATACTTATATAGAACACATGTACAATGGGCGGTCTTATCACTCAAGGCGATTAACCCAATAAATAAACAACAATAACCCTTAAAGGGATGACTGTAGGTACTCATTAATTTGAACAACTTTTACTATGAGATCAACCCTGAAATCACATAAAACAGCTATTCCCCACATTTGTATAGACATAATAATAATACATGCATGTAATAGGCTCGCCCCCTATTACATGGGACTATAACATAACTGGCGAAATGTGGGTGTACTATACACCTCTGCCTACCCCTTCGGGGAAATACAGGCGTGATGTTATGTTTCACATAAATCGACAAAATGTAGGGAACAGCTGTTTTTACGATTAGTGTTGGTCTCATATTAAAATTTGTTCAAATTGATGAGTAAAGGGTTATTGATAAATTAAAAATAAACTTGAAAAGAAAAAAATTATTATACTTGATTACATTTTTTCAAGCAAAGACTTGGTAAAGACTGGGAAAAAAACGACAGGCAGAAGTTTCTAAATTAGAATAGAATAGAATTCTAATGCCTACTTCTCATAGCTTTGTGCTGCTTTTTTATTCTAGGTCCGTATCTCAGGACCAGATTGAAGAGTTCTATTAATCACAGAAAATCTGTTACATGACATAATCAACCCATTATTGTCCTACTACTGGGCACGGGCCTCAAGGTTAAGGCCTTAGTCCAACACACAAGTACAAGTATACAAGCACAAGTGTAAGTACAGTAGGCAGCAGTTAAAATAAATAAACACGCTGGCCTAGTGCGGGTTGTCCGACTACACACACCATCGAGAACTGTATGGAGCACTCTCAGATGGACAGGTTTCTTCATGATGTATTCTTTCACCTTTAAAACAAGTCATAATCAAATTCTGTTATTCATAAAATAATTGCTGCACTAAACGAATGTTCGGTCTTTGCTCTAAGACACAAAAAATCATATCGTATCCTTGGCCAACTAGCTTCATAACTTGTAAAAACATTTGTTGTTTTACAGATCTTCATTCTGCAAGAAAGGAATTCAGTTACTATCTGAAGAATCAATCGAAATGCCACTGTATCCTGGCGACTGTGAACTACAACAGGTACTTTTATTATTATTTATCTACTGGCACATTAAGCAACACATAAAAATACACATTTTATGAACTCTATTTTATTTTTTCAGGATAACGAACAGTTGAATGCAACGAGCAGCAATCACGAGTACATCAACAACAAAGAAAATACAACTAAAGAAGAGGTTAACGCTATCGATCCTGTCGACAACGAACTTCCAGAAGACTCGCCCCAGCGGCCTTTCACTCTCGTTGACACGTACGAGTGGACGGGAGAAGAGAACAGTGGCCGAGCCTTCGGTATGACGAACACTAAGACTGCTCCCAGCGGAGCCATTGAAATCGCTGAGCCAGTACTCCGACCGCGGCTGCGAAAAACAGCTCGACAGCGAGCAGATACGCCAGACGAACAAGAAATATCTGAACCACTGCTAAGAGCAACCCGACCACCGAGAACGACAACACTACCTCCAATACGAAAAGCTAAGAATTACGACATCTCCACAACACCCACTTACGAAACTGTAACGTGGGGCGAGAGAGCCGAGAAAGAAGAAACTGGATTTGTTGTACAATTCTTGCCTTCTAGGCTCGCATCATTCATCACGAGGGCCGAGCGATATGCCAGAGATACTCTGTTACCTCTAGTGTCAGCCTATGCACCGCGCTTGCCAATATTTGGTTCCCGAGAAGTGCCGAAACCAACCGCGAGGTTTATTCCTACCGAGGATATAAACGTAACAAGTTCTGTACCAGTGCCAACACCTACTTTAGAAATGAAGATTGAGACGTTGAGAACAGTGGGACCGCCTGGGATAAAACGCGAAATGGAATCACCCGAAGATCCGGTTATACCCAATACAACCACCACGACGACGACAACTACCACAACCAGTACAACGCCTCCATCGACGACAACAACCGAAAAAATCCGGGCATCGCCCACTGAGATGCTGAAAATAGTCCCCGGGCCTGCTGTGTCTACGAGTACAGCTCTACCACCTGTTGCTTTAAGAAGTGAAGGCGAAAAGATAGTCATCGTATACCCGAGCAACGCGAGAGACGAGAGAAAGATTCGGTCGCATTCGTATCCCGAAGAGTTACAGTTCGAAGCGCTGTACCAACACACAGGGTCGCCTACCGACCTACGAGTTGACCTACCCACGTTCACCCCGCCGACGACCACCCTCGCGCCCAGTACTACGTCACAACCTAAAAGTGAAGCGAGATACATTCCAGTAAGTTACGTCAAACCTGGAGACGAAGTAGGTTCTAGTTCTAAAAGATCGTAACGGGTTTATGAGACTAAGATACCTATTTTTGATTTTGTAAATAGCACAATATCAATAAAAGATTAGTATTTTTGTACATACTTTTTTTTGTTTTACATTAGAAGACTACAAAATGTATAGTTTTTAATAATATTGAATGTTCTCAGTAATGTTTTTGTTGTTTTGCCCTGTTGTTAAATTTTGAAAATGCCTGATTGAAATTATTGTTGTGTAAATAAATGTAGGTCTAATATAGAATAAGAAACATTTTTAATAATAAAAACTTATTTATTATACAATTCCACATTTTTTCTTGAACTTCCATATTGTAACATTCGGTGGAATAATTATATTGAAACTAAAGTGCACTTCCTGAATACAACGACAAATAAAACGTTCCTATACTATAGATAAATCGTTCTTTAGAAAGAACGATCTGAAATAATGCTACCATATTTGATTCAAAATTAACTTATTGTTACATGCTATCAAATAAAACAAATATCACATGAATAGTGTCTAACTAAAATTAATGGAAACAAGGGTTCTGAATGTCTTATTGGAAATACGTAGTAGTTAGTGCAACACTGTCAATACGACGAGAAAACAACATGAATAATCTTAAATGAATCCTATAAACAAACCATGTGAAACACACGATAGTGATAATATGATATATCGAAAGTCAGACCTCAATAAAGTCTTCCACACAGTTCGTTTACAGGTGGTTTTGTTCTATAAAGTTTTGTATAGGACACAGAACTAATCTGTGTCCTATACAACAAAGTGAGTGCTAATACCTTAGAGAAATTACTAAAGCATAGAGAGAACGTCAAAATTACGTACGATGTGAATCTAGCGCAACTTTTTACTCTCACAACTTATTCTGTGTGATGGTAAGAGATAGTATTTAGTTTATCAAGCTCATGTTGTTTCACAGCGTTGTCCACTTTTTTGCCAACGCTAGTGATGTGCTGTTCATACCAAAGCTATCGATATCGAATATTTTTTATTTGAAGCCAACGACTTTCATTTCTCAGCCTCAAATGAATTATGGTTTTTTTTTGTATAAAGCATCAAATTAAACTTAGTGTCCAGTTAATCAGGAATTGCATGCCCTTACTTTAAGAATAAAAAAATTCTCCTTGAATAGATGCTAGTTAGTGTGAATTGGGGACACTTCAATTTAGGCGCAGGAAAACCACGATTTTTCTCGAAAGTCGCAGTGAAGTATGTATAATGCACGCAATGTTAATTAGCTCACATTGGCACTCCATTCGTTAACTCTGCTGTGGTACTACTTCATGTACTTGTCGGAGTGCTGCGTGAGGATGCGCGCGGAGGACTTGGCGTCGAGGAACAGCGTGTGCACGGACGCGATGTGCGCCGGCGAGATGCGCTGGGCGCCGTCCGCGCGCGCCGTCAGCGACGCCGGCGTCAGCAGCTGCGCGGCGTACCTGGGGACGCAACGTTCATTTATCAACGGCCGTTTTCAATAACCTATTGTTATGATTGCTTTCATTTAATTTAATAGTACATTATGATACAAGTGAGCTAAGTTGACTATTATACTCGAGGCTGGATTGTATAATAGTCAATGCTCACGCGTGTCATACGACGTTTTTCAACACACTTGCGAGGAAAAAAACATATACACATTTTAGATAAATATTGAATTTGTGAAAAATGGCACACGGATTATTATAATCACACCACAGACTACTTAGAGATACTCGGTGACATACAGCTATGCGCGCGCAGGTGGTTTAAGGAAAGCGCCATACAGCTTATTATTAAAAATATAATAAATTGTTTTTTTTATTTATAACACAAATTAATGTTAATTTGTCGACAAAAATAAATAATTTGATGAAATTAAATGTTTATTTATCGTATTTTAATTAATACAGTTGATTTAAACACAAAAATGTTTAATTTTGTTTAGGCATAAAAACTCTTTGCTGCGATTTAAAAATAAACTGTAAAGTAAAAACCACTAGTGCAATAATATAATGTAAAAAGTACGCGTGCGGAATAAGCTACATTATGAACCTAAAAACGGTGCAATAAGAGCCACTTTACGAGCAAGTGTGTTGAAAAAAAAAAAAATTGTTTTACGATGAAATTAATATAATTACAAACTGCAGCAACACTGACTCATTGGCAGAATCAATATGCATGTTTATTTGTATTTTTTAATATGGCAACACTATTGAAATGACGGTTGTTATGACACAGCCGTATTTCATGGTGGGGGTTGAACGGCCATTTTAGTTTGAGTTGGTTGGCAAGAAGTCACGTCAGTCGTTGTGTGTGTAGTAGTGCGAATAAAAATAGTTATATTCAACTGAAGGTGTTTTCTTTATTATACTATCTATCCACGATTATATTATACTAGCTTTTACCCGCGGCTCCGCTCGCGTTAAATTCTGTTAATCGTGACGGATCCTGTTAATTCAATCCAGTCCAGGCCAGTTCCATCCATCCATCATTTCATTCAGACCGTCCAGTCTAGTCGAGACCAGTCGTGTCCAGTCAAGTCGTGTCTAGTTCAATCCAGTCCGAGTCCCATTCACTCACTCATCCATCCATCCATCGTATATTACTATCCGCTCGTGCAAATGCGTAGAAGCTTCGTATCTGCCGGGTGAGGACGCACCTCACGATTTTTTTTTCTTTCTTTAAGTCGGATCATCAGCTTTCAAACAAAAAAAAAACATCAAAATAGGTCCAGTAGTTTTAGCGTGATGCTGGAACAAACAAACAAACAGACGTTTACAATTTTATAATAGTTAAGAAGATTAAGATAAGACTAGAAGACCCGGCAGACGTCGTCCTGCCAGGAAAAGCAGCGCGACATATAATTAAAATCGTCCCTGCCGTTTAGAGATCAGTGACATACCGACAGCAGCGCCACCTACCGGGTCCAATTGTGTTTTCAAACCATCCAGGAACCCATTGAAATATACACACAAAATTTCATCCAAATCGGTCCAGCCGTTTAGGAGTTAGGTGGCAGACACTTACAGAAGAATTATATATATTAAGATAAGAAGATTATTTGTCTCTAGTAGGGCAAATCGTGGATATATTAAAAACTGCCGTAATGTGGACAGCATATAGAGCTTGGAGAGATATACTAACCGATTGTATGGCGACTGTGAAAACGAGTCGTAAGCCTACGCTGTAGCAAAATTTAGAGTGCGCGGGTGTCAATCGAGGTGCGGGGCGCTGCGCAGCGCGCACTTCACAGCCGCCATAAAGAGTGGTGCGTACTCTAAGGTTGTTCTCAAACGCCCATTGTTAGGTTCATGAACTTTGTTATCTAATTATTATTTTCTATGATATTGTTACGACGGAGGGTTAATTAGAGTGGACTGAAATACTTCAACCTCGATTTTCCTGGACTTAGAGACGTTTTCAGCAGGCTGAAATGCATTTTCAGTCCGTATCAGAGGAGGCTCTATCACATACCAAAGAATCGAAATTTTGAGTAAGTTGCCGTTGTTTTCAGGCGCCTGAAACATGTTTTCAGGCCGTTTCAGGAGCCAACAAATCCGATGCCGACATTTCCTGAAAACCCATTTTCAGGCGTTTTCAGGACCCCTTATGGCCATTTGACACCCGAATGTAAAATTGTTGATGAGTGAGCGAGATAGAGCTAAATATCAGACAAGGATAGACGAAGAACCTTCTGGAAGAGAGTGAGCAGGATAGAGCTAATATAAGACAAGGATAGACGAGATTCGACAAGCTTCGAGAACATTCCATTCTAGAAGTGAGTGAGTGAGATAGAGGATAGATGAGGTTCGACGAGGTTCGAGAACTTTCTATTTCGAGAATGTGCAAGTGAGAAAGAGTTATCTTATGACAAGGATAGATGACGTTCGAGGACTTTCCAGTACCACGACTCGCGGCCTATATAAACGGCGCAGCTGAGCGCCAGTGGAGTTCAGTTTGGATCAAGCGATACAAGCGATAACATCGAAGCGATATTCGGAGCGATTTAACTAGTAACTTTGTGTGGTAATAAGCGATTCAGTGTAATTGTTCAGTAATAAAGTGTTCTCTACGCATTTAATCGGCTTTCTATCTATATACGAACCCCCAGCTCGTAACATTTGGTGTTAGAAAGCGGGATAGAAAATGCCGATTACGCCAAGAGACGAGGAACCGACTGGTAATGAAACGCCGAGTCGGATGCAGACGAGACAGTTAACGGCGAGACAGACAGCTCAGGACGCATCAAGAACTATGAATCAGGAGGAGGTCGTCCAACAGGGACCTCAGCCTCAAGGTGGAAACAACGATATTGCCAGCTTATTCAACTTGATGCAGCAAATGGCAAGAAGGCAGGAAGAGCAAGTACGCGAAACACGCGAACTAGCCACAAGGCAGGAAGAGCAAGTACGCGAAACACGCGAACTAGCCACAAGGCAGGAAGAGCAAGTACGCAGACAGGAAGAGCAAGTACGCAGACAGGAAGAGCAAGCCGCAAGGCAAGAAGAGCGGTTCTGTAGAATGGAGAAGATATTTGAGCGAGGAGCAATATTGGAGGAACTCTATCTCTCTGCTAAAAACAAACTAGATGAGGTGGAGATCAAGGTAGATGAGGTGGAGATTAAAGTAGATGAGCATGAGAAAAAGGTTATGGCTCATGACCACCGGATTACGCAGTTAGAAAAGAAGGTCAACAGTGCACACCTTGGACCAGTTCCCATCGTTTCCGCTGGTAATACAGGGGTGTCTTTAGGAAGGTTTAAGGTTCCACCCTTTGACGGAACCTCCTCTTGGACCGCATATAAGCTGCAATTCCAATCGGTGGCAACAGCAAATGGATGGACCAATGACCAGACGAAGACTGCTCTTATTTTAGGGCTTCGGGATCAGGCTTTGACGGTGCTGGAAGCACTCGGTGAGAACGTCGCCTACGAGCAGCTTTTGGAGGCCCTAGAAGCACGATTTGGTGACGCCCATTTAGAACACGTCTTCCGGGCCCAACTGAAAGAGCGTGTTCAGCGCTATAACGAAAGCTTACAGCAATGGGCGCTGGAGGTGGAAAAGCTTGTACGGAAGGCCTATAGGTCCACGCCTGTGCTCATCGATAACCTACTAGTACAGGCCTTTATCGATGGAATACGAGATTCGGAAGTTAGAGCGACTGTGCGACTCGGACATCACCAGACATTGAAGGACGCACTGGCACATGCACTGGAAGTAGAAGCTGTTCGGACGGACCCTAAGACAAGTCGGATCCGCGAAGTGGCCGAACGCAACAAAGCAAGTTGGGGACCAATTTGTTACCTGTGTGGAGAACGGGGTCACATCAGAAACAGCTGTCCGAAGCAAGCCAGGCGCGAGGAACCTCGTCGGTTCACAAGCAGAGCGGTGGGAACAGCCACCACCGAGCCGCTACAGGGAAACGAGTAAACGCCAGGACCGAGGGGCGGGTGCTGGCTGGTGTTCAAAAAGCCCCGAAAATCAAGATTAGGCAAGCCCAAGACGGAAATAGCCTGATAATCGACGGTGAGATTGATGGAATTCCCTGTGAAATGACAGTAGACACAGGAGCGTCACATACAATTATCAGCTTTGGGCTTGTGAAACGTCTCGGCGGGAACCAACCTTGTCGGAACAGAAACGTTCAACTTGTGACAGCCACCGGCCAGCACATAGCCGTCCAGGGGGAGAGGGAGTTGGACGTAAAGCTTGGTGAGATGATGTTTACGCATAAGGCCATCATTGCTGATATCGTCGACGACTGCATTATTGGACTCGATTTCTTAAGAGCACACCACTGCCAGATTGACATAAAGCATGGTGTTTTAAATTGCGGATCAGAAGAAATATTCCTGAAAGGAGGATCTGTTGGGAATGTTTACTGCGCGAAAGAGACCATTTTGCCTCCATGGTCACAAACAACGGTTCCAGTTCGTTTAGCTCGAGGTAATATTGGAAACAATCATCGCTGCGTAATTGTGGAAAAAGTGGATAACAATAGTCCTTGGATAACGGCACGAACGCTTATAAAAGGAACAGGCATGGATGTTGTATCAATCCTGAACTTTAGCGATACCGAGCAAACCATAAAAAGGAACACAGTTGTTGGAACCTGCGGCCAAGTCTCGTGGTTGCGCAAATCTCAACAACCGTGCGGAGGAGAAAACATTACGCAATCCAACATTGACATAATGTCACTGCTGCAGGGCTGTCAACGGGATCTGTCAATGGAAGAGCTTTCCCAAGCTAAGACATTGCTGCAGCAGTTCAGTGACTTGTTTTCTTCAAATGATGCTGATCTTGGAAGGACTGGACTTGTTCAACACAAAATTGACACTGGTGATAAAATTCCAATTCGTCAGCGAGCACGAAGGGTGCCAGTCGCACGTGAAAAGGAGGTTCAGAACATGATTGAGGAAATGAAGAAGAGTGACGTCATTGAACCATCATCAAGTCCGTGGTGCTCTCCTGTGGTTTTGGTCAAGAAAAAGGACGGAAGCATGCGGTTTTGTGTTGATTATCGTCAACTTAATGACATTACGAAGAAGGACAGCTACCCTTTGCCGAGGATAGATGACACTTTGGACACGCTGGCTGGGATGAAGTGGTTTTCAACACTAGACCTAAAAAGTGGCTATTGGCAAGTGGAGATAGATCCTAAGGATAAGGAAAAGACAGCCTTTTCGACAGGAGGGCTTTGTCAGGGCCTTTGGCAATTCAAAGTCATGCCTTTTGGCCTATGTAATGCCCCTGCAACTTTCGAAAGACTAATGGAAATAGTGCTCGCTGGATTAATTGGCGAAGCCTGTTTGGTGTACCTGGATGACATTGTGATTGTTGGGCAGGACTTTAACATCTTCGAAACTTGAGGTGTGTTTTGGAAAAGATTCGTGCAGCAAACTTGAAACTAAGTCCCAAAAAGTGTTCTTTTTTCAAGCGAGAAGTCAAGTACCTGGGACATGTGGTTTCCACTGAAGGGGTTCGCACGGATCCAGAAAAGGTGGCGGCTGTTAAGAATTGGCCAGTACCAAAGGACAAGACAGGAGTTCGAGCGTTTTTGGGACTTTGCTCATACTACCGACGCTTTGTGAAAAATTTCTCAGATATAGCAAAACCTTTACATAAGCTCACTGAAGAAAAGAGGGCATTTGTTTGGGATGATGCCTGTGAGGCTGCATTCAGGGAACTGAAAAACCATCTGTGCAATACACCCATTCTTGGATACCCGGACATCGAAGGCGAATTTGTCGTAGACACTGATGCCAGCAACACCGGTATAGGCGGAGTGTTGTCACAACGCAGAGGAGATCAAGAAGTAGTTATAGCCTACTTCAGCAAATCTCTGTGCAAACCAGAAAGGAACTACTGCGTTACTCGAAGAGAGTTACTCGCTGTGGTCAAGACTTTGAAGCACTTCAGTAAATATTTGTTAGGGCGCCAGTTTCGACTTAGAACTGATCACGCTGCACTAAAGTGGCTACTTCAATTTAAGGATCCTGAAGGGCAAGTGGCGCGTTGGATAGAACAACTGCAGGAGTTTAATTTCACCATCGAGCATCGTAGTGGGAAATTACATGGGAATGCAGATGCTCTATCAAGGAGACCATGTCCAGACGAATGTAAACACTGTACAAGGCAAGAGGCCAAAGAAATAGCGTCAGTTAAGATGTTAAGGACGGACACAGTGAGTGCGGAATGGAGTGATGCATCCATGCAAAGAGCGCAACTAGAGGACAATGATTTACGACCTCTCGTAGAATGGATGCAAGCTGGAAGTCCCAAACCCAAATGGAGTGATGTCGCCAGAATGAGCACTACAACAAAAAGCTATTGGGCTCAATGGGACAGCTTCCTTCTTCACAATGGTGTTCTATGTCGAAAATGGGAGAATGCACGAGGAAACGAAGCGCACCTACAGCTAGTCGTGCCCAAATCAAAAATTTCTGATGTCTTACGGGAGTACCATAATGGATCTTCGGGTGGTCACCTAGGCGTCAAAAGAACTCTGTTAAAGATACGAG
The DNA here is from genome assembly GCA_949699075.1 of Asteroscopus sphinx. NCBI lineage: Eukaryota > Metazoa > Arthropoda > Insecta > Lepidoptera > Noctuidae > Asteroscopus > Asteroscopus sphinx. The sequence goes on along the minus strand of OX453006.1, from coordinate 10,918,659 downwards.
AACGGTTCTACTGGGTTCACTGCAGAGACGATGTGGAGGATTGGTGTCGCAAATGTACCAGTTGCGCAGGTGTAAAAGGGCCACATACTCGTACCAGAGGATCGTTGAAACTGTATAATGTTGGAGCTCCATGGGAAAGGATAGCATTGGACGTGGCTGGACCATTCCCGATATCAGAAAGCGGAAATCGCTATTTCCTCGTCGTGATGGATTATTTCACCAAATGGCCAGAAGTCTTCGCTATACCTAATCAGGAAGCCACAACGGTAGCAAAAAAATTGGTCAGCGAAGTGTTCTGTCGTTTCGGGGTACCATTGGAAATTCATAGTGATCAGGGAAGAAACTTTGAGTCCCAAGTTTTCCAAGAAACTTGTAGAATAATGGGCATTCACAAAACGCGTACAACATCTTACCATCCACAATCTGATGGAATGGTGGAACGATTCAACCAGACCTTAGAGAGGCATTTGGCAAAAGTAGTGGACAAGCATCAAAAGGACTGGGACGAGTATATTCCACTGATTCTTTTAGCTTACAGAACTGCAGTACATGAAAGTTCATCGGTAACTCCAGCCTACGCAAATTATGGGAGAGAACTCCGTTTACCGGCAGACCTTCTTACCGGATGTCCACCGAATACACCTAGTAACATAACGGAGTATGCAAATGAATTGCGAAACCGGATGAATGACATACAAGAGCACATGAGAAAATCGGAGTTCCAGGCAAGTGCAAGAATGAAAACGCGGTACGACAGAAAGCTGAACCATGAAGTATTCCAGGAAGGTTCCAAAGTTTGGTTGCACAATCCGGTACGCCGGAAGGGAAAATCTCCAAAATTACAACCTGATTGGGATGGGCCGTATATAATCATCACGAAGATCAACGATGTCACCTACCGAATCCGAAAGGACGGACGCAATCAACCGAAGATTGTACACATTGATCGACTGGCCCGGTACTACGGAGATAATGATGCTCGGGACGAGCATGTCTTAGGAGGGGGTAGTGTTACGACGGAGGGTTAATTAGAGTGGACTGAAATACTTCAACCTCGATTTTCCTGGACTTAGAGACGTTTTCAGCAGGCTGAAATGCATTTTCAGTCCGTATCAGAGGAGGCTCTATCACATACCAAAGAATCGAAATTTTGAGTAAGTTGCCGTTGTTTTCAGGCGCCTGAAACATGTTTTCAGGCCGTTTCAGGAGCCAACAAATCCGATGCCGACATTTCCTGAAAACCCATTTTCAGGCGTTTTCAGGACCCCTTATGGCCATTTGACACCCACATGTAAAATTGTTGATGAGTGAGCGAGATAGAGCTAAATATCAGACAAGGATAGACGAAGAACCTTCTGGAAGAGAGTGAGCAGGATAGAGCTAATATAAGACAAGGATAGACGAGATTCGACAAGCTTCGAGAACATTCCATTCTAGAAGTGAGTGAGTGAGATAGAGGATAGATGAGGTTCGACGAGGTTCGAGAACTTTCTATTTCGAGAATGTGCAAGTGAGAAAGAGTTATCTTATGACAAGGATAGATGACGTTCGAGGACTTTCCAGTACCACGACTCGCGGCCTATATAAACGGCGCAGCTGAGCGCCAGTGGAAATTCGATGCAGCAACGGCTGCTAGGGGGACATAGGAACTGCGGGGTCCCCCTGCAATGCCCTAGCGAGGTTCGAGCCCCCCCCTCGGGGGGCGCCCGCCCGATTAAGCGCGGTATTGATGCCGCGCGCATCTAGTTTGTAAGTATGTAGGGAAAAAACCTTCGGCGAATGGAGTCCCACATGGGACTCTCCGCCAACTAAGTCCGGTTAAGCAGAAATGGGACTTCGGTCCCACCTGCGAGAGCCCATTCGAAAAAAAAAAAAAAAAAAAAAAAAAAAAAAAAAAGCGCCAGTGGAGTTCAGTTTGGATCAAGCGATACAAGCGATAACATCGAAGCGATATTCGGAGCGATTTAACTAGTAACTTTGTGTGGTAATAAGCGATTCAGTGTAATTGTTCAGTAATAAAGTGTTCTCTACGCATTTAATCGGCTTTCTATCTATATACGAACCCCCAGCTCGTAACAATATTAACGCCTGCGGAGCGAAATGTAATGATAAATTGTGGAAAGAAAAATTCGCTCACGAGCAGGATTCGAACCTGCAACTTCTAGTTTAATACACACTGGTGTAAGCACTGGCGATAGCCGCTAAAGTACCGTGAACTCTTCTCGTGGTACAGTCGACTGCAGTGGTCATTGAATTACGAAAACCGCTCTTACGGCTTACGAAATAAAGACGCTGTCAAGGTCAAATTATTACCACTGACGTGCAGTAGACTGTACCTATCGAAAGTCAGCAACATCTTATTCAGAAACAGACCGTGTTCCTTACACATATGTGTGTTTACACATGTTCGTATGTGTGCTTTGTGTTCGGTGTTTTTCTTTACACAATTAATATCTCATTATAACTTATGATAACCATAAGTTTGATCACCAATCGTACTATCAGCAAACTTTCCAGGGAACCACCACTAAGGCTAAAATCGCTTGCGCTCAGTGTTCGACGGCAGCCGTAGGTCCGTGTAATGTAGCAGGATTCGTTCAAGGGACTTTGTCGACAACATGTATCACCGGGAAGGATCGTGACTGTACATAACCAATAGTTAAGGAATGTGAAAATTATTATTCTTTTCTCGTTCGAATAGTTAGTTAATAAACTAGTGCACTAAAATTTTACCTTAGAGTACTGTTAGCGCCGATTTCTGATAACGCAGTTAGAGCCTCTTCTTCAATAGCAATACCTTCTGTCGCCGCTCGGAGTTTCAATATCTGAAAGTCACAATTGGTAGTGAAAATTGATTTTTTAAGTAGGTATGAACTAACTGATATTTATTTACTTATTTATCGCAATCACTATTACCATTGCAGGATACTCCCAATACGGTAGTTTGCTCCATAATTATGTAAAACATAACACATACAATGTAATTTTTCTGAATTAATTTCGAGAGCAGGAAAATAAATCAATTTTCTCAGCAACATCATTAAGTGTACACTCTGTTTTTTCTTACTTGTCTTATTTAGTAAACCATATTGGCAAGTCTTTTTAATGCAATTCGACCATAATAATTATTAAAAGACATTATGTTAACAATTTCACACACAAAGTAATTTTTTTTAACCTAATCACATGTGCATAACTAGTAATTATATTTTATCAGTAGTTATTTGAATAAATACATGCCAAGATTGTTTACTTAATAAGACAAGAGAAAAAAACAGACTTCAGACAAGGCGCGCGTCATGGGCGCATGGCCGAGCAAGTTGGTTTGTCCGCGCGGTACTGCGATCAATTGCGGCCTAGTGTTGCCGATCGATAGTTGACTATCGATTGTCTATCGACAGCTCATCCATAGTTCAAGAAAAAACAATAGTATCGATAGACTATCGATATTTCAATAGTATCGATACTATCGATAGCATTATCACTATTGGTACTAGTGATACTATCGATAGTATTAGCACATACCACTCATATATCAATATCCTATCGATATCCTAACTGATTTTCAAGGTCAACTATCGATAGCAAGACTAACGATATTTCGGCATCACTATTGCGGCGTCCGCCCAAGACATGCTGCTCCGACCCCAAATAAATTGGGATAAGGGCAGGAGGATGATGATTATATTGCAGTCTCCGCCGCCATTATATGATATGATCGATCATTATTTATTAAATTAAATAACCTGTAAAAGTTCAGCTTTGTTGTATGGCAAAGTGCGGATGATCAACAACCTGTCCAGAAGATCTAGTGGAATACCGTGCGGCGAAATAATGTCTTCAGTCCCTCTGAAATAACACAGTACAATCATTATTGTCACAATTGCTTGCTTAAAGACAGTTTCAGTATGATATTTGAACATGGCTTGAGCCATCTTCAAAGCTCCAACTTAAAATATGCTTTTATAAAGAATGTTTCAGAACGCATCTTTGCTTGTTGTAGCATATATTCATTATAACATGAAAAAAATAACTGCGAAATAACAACAGTTATGGTTTTACATTGTTGAAATGACATTTTAACTGTTACATTTTTATGTGAATGGTAAATAGATAATGCTTTATATATATTCTTCGATCAATATACTATAGATGCACAATCGCGCCGATCGAAAGACGGCGCCGTCAAAACTGTACAATAATCACTCGCATGCACAGTTTCACCCCTCAACCGCTTCACGACCGCGCTAGCGGTGAGACGTGACGCTAAAATGCGTAAAAACTAAAAATAAAATCTCTTCTCCAAATGTGCAAACAAAGGATGAAGTACTTGGCGTTACATAAACATAACCAGCCCATTACTGTCCCACTGCTGAGCACGGGCCTCTTTTCGGTACGAGAAAGCTAAGGCCTTAGTCCTTGGCGTTGTTATAAACATAATTAAAATAAAAGTACACTTTATCGCGCAGACATTTTTTAGGTTTGATTTTGTACAAGACCGTGCATCTATAATATATTTGATCGAAGTTAATATTTGTCGAAAATTACGAAGCTTAGTATACGCTTACATCGAAATACCGAAACAGTTACATGGCTATTTGTCTAATGTTATTATAATTAATAAAGTATTTATAACATGAAGTGAAGATTCTGTAACAGTTTTTACTAGGAAATGTGTAACTGAAAACTCATAAGCCATTTTACATAAATAAGACACAAAAACATACCTTATTAGGCATTTGCCTCTATTGGTAGCAAAGATTACTATTGGTGCAATAGCGGATTCTAGGGCGCGATGTAGATACGTGAACGTTTCAATATCCAACATGTGCACCTAAAATACAAACACATTTTTTTATACCTTAGTATGAAAAAACAATATATATTTTTTGTTTTATAAAGCAAAGTTCAAAATTACCTCATCTATAAAAAGTACTCCAGGTACCAATTCAGCTATACCTTGGTCTATGTATTTGTTAACTACTTTGTTGATTTCTTTCCTTAGCTTATCTGTAAATAATTAAAAAACCTGGTGTGATTACTAGAGATCGGATATTCGAATGCATATTTACCCTAAAGTTATTTTTTCTCTATGAAATTATGAAAGCGGCTTCTTAAAATATATTCGTTTTTAAAGTAAATCCCAGGATGACAGGAAATCCGGGAATGCATAACTAATCGGATGCATATTATGGAAGCGACTTCTTAAAATTACCTAATTTAGAAGAAAAAAAAACGGGATTCCGGGATTGCATAAATATTCGGGTGCATATTTACAGAGTTAATGCATGCTTTAAAGCAAATATGTGTGTATGTAGAGTGTAGGTAGATATACATCCGATTCTATAATCAGAAAAATAAACTAAATATGTCGATTCCGGAATCGCGGAATTTTTCCGATCGATACAAAAGTGCATTACATATTAGCCAACACCTGAACCACAGAATATCTAATAGTACTGTTTGGGACTTGATTATTTAGACAAACCCAACCATTTTCTTCGATTTGATAAACCACAAGTTCTGGCGAAGGAAAACCGATATGTACCTAGAATGCTCCGTGAGGCTATTGAAATAAAAAAACATCCTGATTTTAATAGAGAAGATGGTTGGCAGCTGCCACCTGTTTGGAACCAAGTCCTAAAAATAATCAAGTCCCAAACAGCACGCAACACTGTAAAAGATAATGATATTGTGAGTGATTACTGCGTGCATCGAAACGATTTTAATTAATAATATTGTACGGTAGATTAAAATATTTTTTTAGAAATATCTGTAAAGACGGTATATCATATCAGTGGGCAGTAGTCAATTTTATATGCTTACCAGTAATTTCAGTCTTCTTTGGTTTCATGAGCTGTCCCATCATGGCCATGATGTCATGTCCACCCTGTGGTTTTGCATTGGCACAATCCAAGTCATGCAGCGTCACATCCTGTACAACTTCTTTCTTTTTGTGGACGTCGCCTTTCGGCAGTGGCACATATTCTTCAGCCTAGGATATAAAATTAGGAGCAATTAATCACTAGACACATAGAATGAAGAAAAAAAAATGTTATAAGAGGACCAATAAAAAAGCATGATGTTTTACAGGGCAATAGCACAGTTTTACTATATACAGTTGCGTAACGAATGTACTTGCGCAGGACAACGGCGGGGGCCTTGCGAGGCGTCGCCGCGTCGGGAGACGCGGGACGCGAGCGTTCAACTCACTTAGATATAGGGATCGCTCAATGCGGGTTCACGCGAGAGTGTTTTTAAATTATTGTGATTTTAAATGCCGTTTAGTAAGTTTTATTGAGTACAATGGTGAACACAAACTGTTCTGTCTATGGATGTAGTTCCGACTTCTAATAAGAACAAGGATCTAAAATTTCATAGATTACCCCGTGATGCGTAGGTACCCAAAAATAAGAATAAATCCGCATGAAGTTTCGAAAACATATAATAGGTATTAACTAATACCTGTTTTTAGGGTACTAATAATATAGTATTCAAGTCATTGATCTATAATAAAACAAGTTAACCGGATTGTATGGTGTAATCGCGTTGCGTTGCGGTTAAACTTGTTTTATTATAATGTGTAGTGATCGCGTAAACCTAAGAAATTATTATTCTTATTCTTTATTGTACACACATATATACATTTATATTACACTAGCTGTGCCCGCGACTCCGTCCGCGTGGGTGTCGGAAAATAACATCGTGTCATAATTATGAACACAATGTCTTCAAATATATACATATAAGCGCCTACACAAAATAAAAAAAAATTAAAAAAAATGGCAAAATGTGTCTCTGCACCTATTAAGAATGTACCATCCTCCGTACCACATTTTGAGCAAATAAAGTTAATTTGAATTTACACACACGATTACACTATTTACCGACCATACTATATTTTGTTTTTACAACCAACCGGCTAAGGTGATGGAATTTCATGGAATTAGCCCTAAACTCCCTCATTCTGAGAAGACGCTCGTGCCCAGCAGTGGGAAGTAATTGGGCTGATTATGTTATTCTATAACACTAACCACATCTCTTCTTATGCTGAGAAGAGGCCCGTGTCCAGCAGTGGGACTGTAATGGGCTGGTAATGTTATGTTATTCTAGAATACTAATAATATCCAGTTCATTAACTCTTCTCATTTTGAGAAGAGGGCCATACCCAGTAGTGGGACAGTAATGGGTTGACTACGTTATGTTATTCTATATTTTCTAGTTCCTTAACTCTTCTCATTCCGAGGGCCATGCCCAGCAGCGGGACAGTGATGGGCTATGTTATGTTATTCTATATTTTCTATAATACTAATAGAATCCAGTTGTATTTTTAGATGAACCTGCAACCTGCATCCAACCAACAATCATGACCTCTACTTTGTATGCAACTTAATACAATAGAGGGGTCAAGCTGTATCGCTGGATCTACTCAACCGATTCAGATAAAACATACCCTATATTTTAAGTTAGACTAATACCAATACAAATGCTAAGTTTCATTACGATCCGTTCAGCCGTTTTCACGTGATGAGGTAACAAACAGACAGACAGACAGACAGACAGACAGACGGACATAATTTTTTTAAACGATTGATTCGTGTTCTATAGCTTATTTCTAGTCCCCCTAGCCGGTTTACGCGAAAAAAAACTCAATGTACAGACTTTTCGACCTTTACAGTTTTATTATAGTATACAACGTGTCCCAGAAATCAACGTCAAGCCGAAAACGGGCAATAGGCCAAGTCGTGACAGTCATTAGAAAAATATAAAAAAAAATCTTGGTCATGTACTTTTCAAATTTTATGGATTCAAAAAAAAATCTCAAAAAGTGACACCCTGTGATGATTTTTCAAGTCCTGTGGCTACAAATATTAACTTTCCGTCAGTTTTTTTTCTGTGACGTATCCATGAATAACCCTTCTGTAAATTACAGTTAAAAGTTAAAACATAACTACCTCATTTTTAAATAAAATGTTAGATTTTTGCCCAACATTGAATTCAAAATTATTACATCACCCAACTTTAACCGCGTGTAGTGTAAAAAAAAAGTACTACACTATTTTGGCAAGTAACTTTAAAAGATGGCGCGTTTAGTCTGGATTCCAAAATGGTATGCCACTTACTAATTGCTACTTCTTAATTGAGGAAAAAAAAAATATGTTACTTTTAGGTAAGTTTGAAATAAAATTCAGTTGTTGGATTTCTTTAGTTATAATTTTTATTAAATCAGATTTACCGAGTTTATATTAAATGTTCGAACTGTTTGCCTTCAGCTGCACATTTGGATATCTCTTACGATACATTCTTGCTGCAGCATTGGCGTTGCATAAGCATTCTCCATAAATAAGATGCATGTTGGCGTATTCCTGTGCGGTGTATCGAGATGGCATGATAACAAACTACACAAAATACGGGATTACGATTAAAACAAGTCCGGGGTCGTCAGAAACAGTGCAGATAAATCAAAATCACAATGCGAATGAAGTCCAATAAACAAAGCCATAGTTGTAAGTATGAAGTCACTACAAATACAAAAGGATGCTTAGAAAACGAAAGAGCGTAACGTGCTGCAGTATTGCACAATTTACCTAACGCATCCCTGTTTCGCCAGAGTGGCGTCTCTATCTGTTTCACTCACACAGACGAAATTATGTGTCAATCCGTCTCGCTCTTAGATAAAAGTAGCGTCACTATCTATCTCGTAAGAGATACCCAAATGCTGAGCGTTATCCCGATCATCTAGTATTTATTAATGTGCAGCTGAAGGCAAACAGTTCGAACATTTAATATAAACTCGGTAAATCTGACTTAATAAAAATTATAACTAAAGAAATCCAACAACTGAATTTTATTTCAAACGCACCTAAAACTAACAAATATTTTTTTTTCCTCAATTAAAAAGTAGCAATTAGTAAGTGGCATACCATTTTGGAATCCAGACTAAACGCGCCATCTTTTAAAGTTACTTGCCAAAATAGTGTAGTACTTTTTTTTTACACTACACGCGGTTAAAGTTGGGTGATGTAATAATTTTGAATTCAATGTTGGGCAAAAATCCAACATTTTATTTAAAAATGAGGTAGTTATGTTTTAACTTTTAACTGTAATTTACAGAAGGGTTATTCATGGTTACGTCACAAAAAAAAAACTGACGGAAAGTTAATATTTGTAGCCACAGGACTTGAAAAATCATCACAGGGTGTCACTTTTCGAGTTTTTTTTTTGAATCCATAAAATTTGAAAAGTACAGGACCAACATTTTTTTTTATATTTTTCTAATGACTGTCACGACTTGGCCTACTGCCCGTTTTCGGCTTGACGTTGATTTCTGGGACACGTTGTATATAGATGATTTTTAGATGGATGCGCGATAACGTCTTTCCGTGATGAACGTGAAAGTTTGTGAGGATGTACAGATGTTTGTTACTCTTTTACGCAAAAACTACTGTATAGATTTTAATAAAATTTGGCATACAGATAGAACATAACCAGGATTAAAAAATAGGCTACTTTTTATCCCAGGATGATGAACAGTTTCTGAGGGATGCGAGATAAACGACATCCACTCGGGTGAAGCCGCGGGCACAGGCTAGTATTTTGTAAATATTCACGTCTCATCAATTCTACAACAAGCTACAAACCTTCCTCTTGAAGGAGTATTGGATTGCGAATGATTGTTATTATGAACTTCATAATTTAATTGTCTGTTGGTAAGCCTATGTCTTGGGCTAGATCTAGATTGTTAATCGCTGTATACTATTAACTATTAGAGACGGATACTGCTGTTAAATGAAATCTCCTCATCAAGTTTTACGACATCCAACGGAAGCACCTTGGTGGTCTAACTATTCTTTGGCCATGATTACCTATCATACAAGCTTACAAGAACTGATTCTATCTACAGAAATTGTTATTCATGTAAGATATATTATATTATTTTATTATTTTAACGCATTTTACGCATTCGAAGAAAAAAAAAAAAAAAAAAAAAGAAAAAAAACAGGTTCGAAATGTTCGAATCCTGCTCGTGGGCGATTTTTTCTTTCCACAATTTAAATCTTTATGTATTATATTATTACTCTCCCTTGAATAGAATATTCTAAATTGTAAACTTCTTTAAATAAAGGCCGTAACACACTGCAGCCACCTGCAACTAAAATGAAAACAAAAAACTTATAGCAAGACATATTTAAATACTTCTTGCCATAAGACCTAAACTTATTTTAAACTATCACTCTCTTTCACTAATAGCACATACAAGAAAGGGATGGCAACAATTTTAGTGCTGTCAAATTAGTCGGAATTAAAATTTCCATACAAGTTTATTCGTGATCTCGGAACATGCCGACTAAAATACAAAGAAATGCAAGAACTAAACTAATTTTACAGAACTAAAATTGTTGCCATTCCTTTCTTGTATCTAAGTAAAAAATATCTATAGTTTAAAACAAGTTTAGTTCGTGAACAAAAGAATCGGCACCATTAGTATATTTTTTTAACTTTCATCTTTAAGGTACTGAGCGATACGGAAATATATATTAATGTATATCTCAATACATCTCGATCTGCGTAAGCTAGAGGTTTACAGCAATCAATGATGGAAAGATATAGGTACATTACGTTTTTAAGCTATTGCATAGCTTCTATCGCGGGCCTTGAGCGTGGAGACCACAGAGTACTGTAATATATATGAACGTGGAGACCGAATCCAGAAATTCCGTAACGAAAATAACCTAACACCCCTCCACTCCGACCGGCACAGCGGTGATACATACTTTTTAGTTTTGCCATCTATCGATGAATAGCAGAACTTTTAATGAGTTTTTGAAATATCACGCTTGTCTCTTTAGTTCTGCAAATCGCCTCTAGGTGGCATTAGTTGTATCGGCGTTACTGCGCATGCGTAATCCCCCTCTTCGCACCGCAATCTGGTGACTCATGCCTGCTTAGAGTTTCGGCGTTAGGGCACCTCCTCTTTGTATTTACATAAAAAATGCTATGCAATAGCTTTACCGCGGCAGTCTCCGAGTGCCACACGTCTTTTTTTTGTTGCGAGGAGGAAACCTTCAAAAGACTACCGGCTTTCTGGAGGGGGAGATGGTGACGAGAAGACTCGGCCAAGTTTGCCAAATGCTGCCTTGCCCAACTACATACATCCCGGAATGTAATAATAGCGTTTTTATTTATATACTAGCTTTTACCCGCGGCTCCGCTCGCGTTAAATTCTGCTAACCCACGTCAGTCCAGTCCAGTCCAGTCCATTTCAGTCCAGTCCACTGTCCCACTGTCCCGCTGCCCTGCTGCCCCACTGCCCCGCTGCCCCACAGCCCCGCTGCCCCACTGCCTCGCTGCCCCGCTGCCCCACAGCCCCACTGCTCCTCTGCCCCACTGCCCCGCTACACCACTGCCCCACTGCCCCGCTGCCCCACTACACGGCTGCCCCACGGCCCCGCGGCCCAGCTGCCCCGCTGCCCCACTGCCCTGCTACCCCAGTGCCCCACTGCCCCACTATACCACTGCCCCACTCTCCCCCACTGCCCCAATGCCCCGCTACCCCGCTGCCCAGCTGCCCCGCCGCCCCGCTGCCCCTGTAACCCACTGCCCCGCTGCCCCGCTGCCCCACTGCCCCAATATCCCACGGCCCCACTGCCCCGCTGCCCCGGTAACCCACTGCCCCGCTGCCCCGCCGCCCCGCTGCCCCAGTAACCCACTGCCCCGCTGCCCCGCTACCACACTGCCCCACTGCCCCACTATCCCACTGCCCCACTGGCCCACTGCCCCGCTGTCCCGCTGCCCCGCTGCCCCACTACCCCACTGTCCCACCGTCCCTGTCCTACTGTTCCACTGTCCCACTGTCCCACTATCTCACTCTATCACTATCGTCCCGTCGCATGTCCCATGTCCCATCCTATGTCCAGTCCCATGTGCCGTCCCACTGTCCTGTCCCATGTCCCGTCTCATGTCCCGTCCCATTTCCCGTCCCATGTTCCGTTCCCTGTCCCGTCCACTGTCCCGTCCCCAGTCCCGTCCCCTGTCGCGTCCCCAGTCCCATCCCCAGTCCCATCCCCTGTCCACTCCACTCCATCGTACATTACTATCCGCTCGTGAAAATGCATAGAAGCTTCGATCTGTCGGGTGAGTACGCAACCCACGAATTAATTTTATTCTTTTTTCTTTCTTTCTTTCTTTCTCAAAACCCATACCAGTTTTTAAGTCAGATCATCAGCTTTCAAACAAAAAAAATAACATTAAAATCGGTCCAGTAGTTTTAGCGTGATGCTGGAACAAACAAACAAACAGACGTTAACAATTTTATAATAGTTAAGATTATAATAGTTAAGAAGATAAGATAATATACTTGAAGAAGAAGGTAATAAAAAATTGTAGACTGAAAATAGTATTTTTTTAGTTACACCAAGATAACTTTATGCTTATTCGTATATTAAGATGGATACAATATAAAAACGTTTAGGTACTTCTAAATTTTATTGCTTTTCATACAAAAAATTAGAGAAATCGCAATTTAGAGGTAGCTTCCGGTCCTTGTCTGTAAGTCGAAAGATTCTGATTTTCGGTTGGCTCAAAAGACTGCATTTCCAAGATGGCACCACCCACATACGACAGGATTTTTTTTTAACCGACGAAAAAAAGGAGGAGGTTCTCAATTCGACGCGTATATTTTTTTTTTTTTTGTTTTTTTTTGTTTTTTTTTTTGTTTTTTTATGTATGACCACGCATAACTTTTTACAGCGTGGTCCGATTTTGATGATTCTTTTTTTAATGGATAGGGTATACCTCGAAGTTGGTCCCATTTAAATTTCAAAATCAAAATCCACCCCTAAGGGTAGTAAAACAGGGGATGAGTGTTTGTTCACCCACTGAATTCTTACCTGTTAACCGATTCTGTTGAAACTTGACACACATAAATATAGTTCTAGACACTACGACATAATGGAGACCTGGAGTTAGATTTTAACCACAAAAAAATGAAAAATAAAACTTTTTAACAAAAAATTGAACCGACGAAAAGTGAAACTGAAAAGCGAAAAATAACTAATTATGAGTCGGCGCCAAACAACCAATCAACGAAGATCATTAAATTACTTTAAATAAATAATAAAAACAACGTCACATCAAATACAACGTGAAATTTTCAACGATAAACAATAACTTTCCAAAACTCCGCTCGGCCACTTGCAACTTACACGCACTTTGCTTGTTAAATGTTCGTTTGGCGCCGACTCATAATTAGTTATTTTTCGCTTTTCAGTTTCACTTTTCGTCGGTTCAATTTTTTGTTAAAAAGTTTTTCTACTCTGTAGAATTCGGCCCGACCAAAAAGTTTTTAATGCAATATCTTTAGCAGCCGTATTTTCTCTATGGAGGCGCGCGCTAGAGCGCATGCGTGCGAATGACAGCTGGATATGAGCGCCTTATTCACCTTAATGTATGCAAAATGTTGTAGAAAAATATAATTAAAAAGCACCGGTTCCCGTCATCGTAGCGAGGTAAAATACATACCAGTTTTTAAGTCAAATCATAAGTTTTTAGTCACAAACCCTTTCAACAAAATCGGTCTAGTAGTTTTATAGTGATGCTGGAACAAACAAACAAACAAATAAACAGACAACTGACATTTAACAATTTTATAATAGTAGTAGATTACATTTTTATCATCAATAATCAATAATCATTTATTTAGCATATTCAGTACAGTACATGATTATGATGATAATATGATGATGATGTTTTTGTATTATGATTATGTATTCAAGTCAATTTTCTCGCACTAGTCGTCATAGATCGTGGGTCAGTGAACTCTTTATTATCATCATCATTCCAGCCGAAAAACGTCCACTGCTGGACAAAGGCCTCCCCCAAATGGGGGGATATGCCATATTCGCCACGCTTGGCAGGCGGGCTGGTGATCGCAGTTGGTTGTTTAAATACTCAGAGAACGCTGCTGCCCATCCTCTGGTGAATCCGTTAGTCGCCTTTTACGACACCCATGAAAAGAGGGAGGGTGGTGCAATTCTTTACGTCCAGCACCACACGGAGTGAACTCTTATCGGATCTATTTTAGTTTTAAGCATTTAAATTTTTATGAACAGCAAAGGCAATAGAAAAAAAAATTGTGAGAATAATGTGATTTAAAATAATTATTTAATTTTATACAGGGTGTCAGGGAAACGCTTCCGAAAACGAAGACAGGTGATAGTGCTGGTGATTACTGATACAAAACCACGAAAAAAATGCGATTCTTTTTATAGATTTTTTCATTATTTTTTCGCATTTTTCATTATGTATGAGTTTTATTTAACTGCCCAAAGCTGGTTATGTATGAAAAATGCAAAAAAATATATATGAAAAAATCTAAAAAAAGAATCGCAATTTTTTTCGTGGTTTCGTATCAGTAATCACCAGCACCTATCTTCGTTTTCGGAAGCGTTCCCCTTACACCCAGTATACAACGTGTTATTGAAATAACTGAAAACCTCTTAAGGGGTCAATGTACTCATCAGTACGAACAACTTTTACGATAGGACAAAACCGAATTCGCGAAAAAAAAAACAGCTGCTCCTACATTTTGTCGATTCATGTGAACAAAAATGTAGGGGACAACAGATTTTTTTTTTCGCGATTTGGGGATTGGTCCCATAGGAAAAGTTATTCATACTGATGAGTACAGTGACCCCTTAAGAGGTTTTCAGTTATTTCAATAACAAGTAAATTTATGAAAAATCGTCAGTCGCAAAACGTTAAACCTACGATTTAGGGAGAAAAAATAGGTTATAGAGAGAGAACCATGGCATACAAGAGAGACCCAGGGCACTTCGACTCCGATAGATTAGGTTTAAATACCTACCTCGTATCAATGTTGACGTTTTAATATTTAATATTGTTGAGATTCGTAATTTTATTTTTATTAATTTGCATGCCGCCATGCCGTAAGGCTGAATATGGAGATACCAATATACTATGTATAACCTAAAACGTCAATAATCAGATTATATCGCAAATTTAATAAATTAATTGAATTAAATGATCATTGTTATATTCCCAATTTTGTGACAACCCTTGCATATTTACGAAGGAAAGCGATAAAACCTACACGGGTTGCGGCATCGCCCGACATCAAAGGCGTCCGACAACTGTTATATTGTTAAACTGTGGCAATAGTGTGGTCAATGATGGTGCACACTTGCATACATACTGTTTTCAACCTTATGTAATTATAAGCAGAAATGATTTTTCTTTGACATGAAAAATGCAAATACCTCAAGATCGAATTCCGTGGCAAACGTATCACTTCTTCCCTGCCTCTTCACAGCTCCAGAGTTAGCTTCAATGTAGATCACATCTCCAACTTCCACCTTTTCCTTCTGCAGTGACTCGTAGATGGTGGGATCCAACTTCAGTTGCTTTGTACCTTTAGCTGTCTTCAGGCCAATGATCACATGTGATACTGTCTTACCATAACCTGTAGACATTCAAGAGTAGTCAAGTTAACAACAATAAGATAAATGAACAAGACCTGGCAAAAACTACCTAATAAATAAATAGATAAATAATAAACCGGTTTAATCCGGTTAAACTTCGTTTTATTATAATGTGTAGTGATCGCGAAAACCTAAGAAATTATTAGATAAATAATAATCAATATTTTTGAGACATTTTACACGGCACCATCTAGTCCCAAACTAAGCAGAGCTTGTACTATAGGTACTAGACAATGGATATAATACTTATATACTTTTTTAGGGTTCCGTACCCAAAGGGTGCCAAATGGGACCCTATCACTCTCGCGACGCTGTCCGTCCGTCCGTCTGTCTGTCACAGGGCTGTATCTTTGTAACGGTAATAGATAACCAGTTGAAATTTTCACAGAATGTGAAAATGTATGTGTGTGTGTGTGTTTCTATGGTGCCTATCATGACAAATACTAAAAAAAAAGTTTGAGACATTTTTTTTATTTTTGAACAAAGGACGCCATACAAGAAACCTCGAAAAACATGAATTTTTTTTTCGTTACTTTTTTGCTCTATCTTCAAAACGGTAATACATACCAGCGTCAACCTTGGTCTGATTATAGTGCATACTATGTAGTTTAGCAACAAATATTACAAATAGGGCAAACATGTACATATGTGCTGGTACCTGCGTAAGAAAGATATGCAAAAAAATATATTTTGCGCACGATGCGTTCGTCTTTTGATGAACTCTCGTAAATTAAAACAGTTTCTATGGGGTATCAGTAGCCTGATTCACAAACGTTCGAAGAGTTTCTGTTTCCGAAGTGAAATTTGACCGGCAAATAAAACAAAACGACCACTTCCTGCGACCATGAACGCTGCAAAGCATTCGATACGTCAGGAAAACCAATTTTAATAATAATACACGATTTAATTCGGTTAAACTTGTTTTATTAAGAAACAAAACGATTTGAGAACCGAACGGATTCGGAAACGCAACGTGAAATTTATGGAAACTCTCCCGTGAGCCATTTGTTGTCGGAAAGCACTCGATGTAAAATTAAAGAACTATGAATAACGTTTCCGAATGCGATCGATTTTCAAATCGTTTTTTTTTCGTAATAAAATAATTTTTACAGGGTTACATCGCGTATTATTATTAACATTGCTTTTCCTGATGTTTCGAATGCTTTGCATCATTAGTGGTCGCAGGAAGTGGTCGTTTTGTTTCATTTGCCGGTCAAATTTATCTTCGGAAACGGAAACTTTTCGAACGTTTGTGAATCAGGCCACAGGTCAATGTGGTACGGAACGCTTACTGCGCGAGTCCAACTCGCACTTGGCCGGTTTTTGTAAATACATACTCATAAACATAATACATAAGGAACACCCAGACCAACACAAACCTTATCATAAATATTGTGTCCTGTGGGAATCGAACCCACAACCTCATGATCAGCAGTCCGACACTCGAACCACTAGACCACAGACGACGGCTTATAATTACATTTTCTAAATAAAAATACACTAACAGATCATAAGATTTCAGTTTAGAACAAACAACTACAAACACTAACCTCCAGCAGGATTTTCAGTTTCAACCGGAGTGAGTTCGGTGACTTCTCCCTCATAAACCTCTTTAGTCTCACGAATACGCAGGCCTATGGCACGCCGGAAATTCTCCATCAACACCTCTGTTTTCTTTATTTCTGTACTGTACACTTCACTGCCAACCATTGGGCAAAACGGCACCTGTGAATTAAGGTATTATAAGTAAATAGAATCTTACATTTTAAACTTTAAAATATGAAAGAAGCTGATTGGACATAATAAGATAATACTGCCTCGTTGGTCTAGTGGTTGCAAGCGCGACCGCTGAGCGTGAGGTCCTAGGTTCGATTCCCGGGTTGGGCAAAGTGTTATTGGGTTTTTTCATTAGGAAATTCTCAGTAGCAGCCCGGATTCTGGATTTGTGCCCGGTCAATGGCAATAGTCTCGCCCCCTATTACATGGGACTATAACATAACTGGCGAAATGTGGGTGTACTATTAGACCTCTGCCTACCCCTTCGGGGAAATACAGGCGTGATGTTATGTTAAGATAATAGGACCATTTGAATGCCATCGTCGACCGTTAAAAGTGACGTCATAGGCATTTTGGTCAGTATTGATACAACCCGGGCCTGGCTTGAGGTGCGGTACGAGGGAGCGCGATGAGTGGCATTCTCGGAACAGACAGGTAGTATAGGATAAAAAGGCTGTACCTATAGACCAGGGATGATACCAGTTTGCCAACTTAACTCATTTCCTGTCCAATCTAGCGGATTAGGATGAGGTGAAAACGGGAGAAATTTTATTATAACGGCTAATGGAATTTTTACGGATAATTTTACGATTTTTGTGAATGTGTGCATCTATTGCTTTTCGTCCTATACAAGTTATTGTAACAACTGAAAACCTCTTAAGGGGTCATTATAGTCATCAGTATTAACAACTTTTACTATAGGACCAAACCGGAAATCGCGAAAAAAAAACAATGTTCACTACATTTTGTCGATTTACATTTTGACGACGTCTGTGGTCTAGTGGCTTGAGTGACGGACTGCTGATCACGAGGTCGTGGGTTCGATTCCCACAGGACACAAATATTTGTGTGATTAACATAAGTGTTTGTGTTTGGCTGGGTGTTTCTTATGTATTATAAGTACAAAAAAAAAGTATATAAGTATTATATCCATTGTCTAGTACCCATAGTACAAGCTCTGCTTAGTTTGGGACTAGATGGTGCTGTGTAACATGTCCCAAAAATATTTATTTATTTATATGAACACGAATGTAAGGAAATGCTGATATATTTTTCTACATTAGCAAATCATAACACGCAGTCGGAGGCTACCTATACGAACTATTTAATTCACAAACATCCATAAGCCTCCGACTGCGTGTTATGATCTGCTACTGAAAATTTTAATGTTAAATAGCTGTTACGTCTTGTTTACATCTTTTCAGTCCATTTTAGATGCAGTCGGGTTTTTTGGTTTTTAAATTAACTTTTTTTTGTATTTGTCGTGATAAACACCATAGTAACACATATTTTGTGAAAATTTCAACTGGTTATCTATTACCGTGATAGAAAGATACAGCCCTGTGACAGACAGACGGACGGACAGCGTAGCGAGAGTAATAGGGTCCCGTTTGTACCCTTTGGGTACGGAACCCTTAAAATTAAGTAAAAATCTTTCAAAATCGAATAAAAAGTGAAAAAAATCAAAAAATCTGTCCGAAACAAAAAAAACATGATTTTAATCAACCCTGAAGTGATTATCTAAGAGTTTGAAGTAAATAAGGAGTATTATAGTGTCCGACCGAAAGTTCGGTTTCGATCGAGTTTCGGCAAAAAAACGAGTTTCGGTTTCGGCGGCAAACCTGCCGAAACTACGACCGAAACCGAAACTGCATTCGGGAGTTCTCGCGCTGTGATCGGTCATGTTCGGCGCGTTAAATTCCATCCAAGCGAGTAAGCGAAGAAGACAATATCCCGCGCCCACGTGCCTAATCATGTCGTGACTGGCTTGTGTTTGCAGTTCGTTTTGTTTGTTGTGAGTTTACGTGTGATTTATTTTGAATTCAGTAAGTTTTATTACGTGATATAGCATAAGAGTAGGTAGTAAACATCAAAAAATAATTCATTATAAAAAACTAATGCATAGGTTATAGTTATCGTAGAATCAATATGGAATATGGTTATGGTAGTGGTTATGGTTATAGTTGTAGTATTTATTTCTCATCTTGTTTTGTGTCGTGAATCAATATTGCACCTGCCTTGTCATCTCTGTATCAACCTAAGGTTGACTGGGAGAGAATGCCTAAGGCATTAAGTTCGCCTATGTACACATGTTGCATGAAGTTTAAATAAATAAATCAAGTTTAACCTATCTAAATATTTTTTTGGTTGATTTAACTCTCTCGCTAATGTTATACCTAAACAAACATTAGTTAGGTACTTGGTACTTACTATAGTTCATTAGTGGTGATAATATTATGGATTCCGAGTTTCTAAAGATAAAATTGCTTTTAAAGATAAAAAATAAAGACTGACTGATTATAATAACGTTTTCTTTATTTTTCCCTCAAAAAATGATCCCTGTAAGGAAGTTTCGGTTTCGGCCGAAACTGAGACTGTTGCCGAAATTAAGTTTCGGTTTCGGTCGTAAAAACCAGTTTCGGTCGGACACTAGAGTAGTAGGTAGGTCTTCAAGTTTCGTTTTTTTATCTTGACACAGTAATTTTTGTCATAAATATGGAAGATTCTATGTCAGTAGACTAACATTTATGAAAACCATTTAAAAAATGATAACTTGTTTTGGATAAAAAAAATGGTTTTTTATCATTTAGTTTTTTCTTCGGAACCATTGTGATTTTTTAAATAATATTTGGAATATTATCTGTTATGAGTATGTAAATAATAAAAATCAAGGTTTAATCCTTCAAAGTCAAATGAAAAGTGAAAAAAAAAACAAAAAAAACATGCTTTTTTACTACCCAGGTTTTGTTAAAATTAATATCAACCCTGATTGGGTCGGAATTGACTTGTTCTAGCATGTCCTCAGCGACTCTTATGCGATTGAGTTTTTGGAGAAAATTCAGGTCTTTTGGGACTAGCCCAGTGGCAACATGTTTCATACCCAAGTGATTATTTAAAATGGTACAGATCAACTCGTGAGACACCTGCTATCTCTCTCAAACTTGAATGACGATTTTCAGTCACTATTTCCTTCACTTTTGCTATGGTAACTTCAGTTGAAGTTTTTGAAGGCCTACCAGAGCAATGCTAATCTTCCATCACATCTCGACTGCTTTTGAACTTTTGTACCACTCATAAGTACGTGTTTTTGATAAAGTCGATTCACCGTAAGCCTTCTGTAACATTTTTAGTGACTCCGAACACGAAATTCCATTGGCGATTGAAAATTTGAGACAAACTCTTTGTTTGATGTTTTTGACCATTATGAAATTCGCAATACACACTAGATATGATCAAACGAAAAACAGCACTGTATTTAATCTTATTAACAGATGCAATTCAAACTCCGCACCAAAATGGAAAACAGTTGTGCCAATCTAACAACATCAAAAAAACTAAATTGAATTTGGAACCATAAACAAATCATCCATTCCCTACTTCTTCCCTAATCCATTCATTACTTTTTTGACAGAATATATAGGCTACTTCTTTAGATTACTTACTTTGGTGCCCAGTTCTTGTGCTATGGCTAAGGCGATAGCAGTTTTCCCTGTGCCCGGTGGACCAGCCAACAGTAAAGCTCGGCCAGCCATCTTCTTGCTTCTG
Organism: Asteroscopus sphinx; assembly: GCA_949699075.1. NCBI lineage: Eukaryota > Metazoa > Arthropoda > Insecta > Lepidoptera > Noctuidae > Asteroscopus > Asteroscopus sphinx. The sequence goes on along the minus strand of OX453006.1, from coordinate 10,897,837 downwards.
ATCATATCTACCACTATTCCCGCAGCCTTGAAACATATTCACGTTTAGCACAATGGCATTCTATGTTTTTATATAATATTATAAGTACAGTCTGTTTTTTCTGTCTTGTATTATTTCGTAAACAATCTTGGCATGTATCTTTATTCAAATAACTACTGATAAAATATAATTACTAGTTTTGCACATGTATTTAGGTTGAAAAATGTTATTTAGTGTGTGAAATTGTTCACATAATGTCTTTTAATAATTATTATTGACAGATTGCATATAAAAGATGTGCCAATATTGTTTACTAAATAAGACAAGTAAGAAAAATAAAGATTAGAGGATGACTTTCATGTTATAAAATTCGCAGGCAGTGGCAGATTTACACATTTCCCAAGGAGAGGCTTTTAAATGTATACCACCCAGTGGCGTGCATTGCATATAGGCAATTAGGCAATACCTACTGCCTTCCTCATTCATATTCAATAGTGGTGTAAGTTATTATCTTTTTTTCAGAGTACGATGATTATTTATCTTAAAATAGACCTATTAATGCTAAATTATTGTTTCTACATCAAAAAATCAATAACTTACACCACAATTAAATTCAAGTGAAGTAGGCCAATGCACGCCACTGATACCACCCTGCCCTCTATAAAAGTTCCAAGATTATTTTTACAAACCAACAATTTGGTTGAAATTGTACAAAAATAGTTTTTGAATATATTTCAGAATTAATAAGTAAACTCAATCATAGTGATATTGAAAAGTATCATATTGGAAATATGTCTTGTAGACTTCTTTCTGAAAAGCAAGTAAGCCCCCAAATTTGCCGTCCCATGCTCAGAGGCCTACACTCTGTTTTTTCTTACTTGTCTTATTTAGTAAATAACTTGGCATCTCGTTTTAATGCAATTCATCAATAATAATTATTAAAAGACATTATGTTAACAATAACACACACTAATTAACATTTTTAAACCTAATTACATATGCAGAACTAGTAGGTAATTATATTTTATCCATAGTTATTTGAATAGAAATATCCAAGATTGCTTACTAAATAAGACAAGAGAGTAAAAACAGACTTTACCCAGCTTGCGGGTAAATCCGCCACTGATGCAGGTGAAGTTACCGTGCAAGTGTTTCCATAGCAAATATCAAGCACAGCATCCTAGCACTTTGTTTGGCCATTTCATTGAAATATGAACCAAAATTCAAAATATAAGAATAATATTGAATTAACACTCCATGGTAACCAAAAAACATAACCTCAAAGTTAGATCGATATTACAGAAAGATCTAGATTATTGATAGGCACTTAACCATAATTTATAGGCTTTTCAGCGTTGATATTTGATTTCATAATTGCACAAAGAAAGTACCTCTCTCGCAGATTCCTGGCCCACGAGACCGGCTGCTATTTGGATAGGAACTCCATTTTCATCCAAACCCAAACCTTTTATATGACTGTGTGCTGATATCCTTTGGGTTTTAGCGGTACTCTTCACTTCCTCAATCTTCATTTTGTAAAACTAGCGGTAATTATTAGAAGAAAGAATAGTAAATTCAAACAATTCGCAATGGTTAGTACGACAACGGGACCACAGACTACTAGGGGATACTGAACGGGACGTCCAAAACAACCACAGAATACAGATTAATAACTAAATAGATTAGCAATACCGTCTGTCAAGGCTGGTTCACTTCTTAGTATGTGGGCTGGTTAGACAAAGAACGCAAAATCACGGATCGCCTTAGAAAGACGGAGACGCAATTCATATTTTTTGTCTTTATCATAGTTAAACCTTTTTTACCCGACTGCGCCAGAAGGAGGGTAATGTTTTTCGAGTGTATGTATGTATGTATATTTCTTTGGCACGCCCTGCAGCCTAAACGGCTTGATGGATTTTAACTTGTGAGGTGTCGTTAGATTCGTCTTAATTGTGAGAGTGACACTGGGTATATCAAAATTATAAAATTTAAAATGGCCGCTTTTTGGCGCCAAATTACGGCTTCAAAAAATTTTTTTTCCCTCGAAACCTATCGAGTGGGGTACCAAAATAAAGGGTTTTATAAATGCTTTTCAAAAATATATACAACTTATATGTTTAAATGTAATTTAGAATGAGAAATGCTAAAAAACAACAAAATATTCAACGTTAAAAATGAATTTGACTTTTCAAAAAAAACATTAATAGTCTTTGGTGTAAAAATATAAACGATAAACAGAAAAGATATAAACAAGACTTATCAACACGCAGGCGGAGGCTACATAGGAACTATTATGTAATTCATGACCAAAAACATACGTAGCCTCCGACTGCGTGTTGATAAGTCTTGTTTATATCTTTTCTGTTTATCGTTTATATTTTTACACGCAGTCGGGTTTTTTGTTTTTGTTAATTAATTTTTTTATTGACCTTATGGTTGTTAAAACTATTAAAAGTGACAATCCAAAGTCGGACGATGTTATGTCATTCACATATTTTGTGAATTTGTCGGATATTTATGTAAGTTTTACCCTGTGTGATTAATCTAAGATTTAATTATTGAGAAAATAAGTGTGTGTAAAATGGGAGGTTGCAGTATTTTGGGCTGCAAACAACGCAGCGAAAGAAATCTGGCCGGCGTTACATTTCATTCGTAAGTAGACTTATTTCGACATTATTTGGGTTTTAATAACATCGTAGATATCAACAGAGATACGATAATTAGGAATTTCGGGCTCTTCACTGAAAATATTACGAAATAATGTGCAATTTTTCATAATAAATGTATCCTTATCAAAATAATTTCAGGAGTAGTGTTGCTAGTAACGTCATTTCTTTTACCCTAATTTCAGATACACAATTAATATTATTTTAAAGCTTTTTTAAATGATTAAATGTGTATTTTTAGGTTTTCGCCTAATCCTGTTACTAACGACAAGTGAAATTAATTGGTGGATCGACACAATTGGCAACCGAAAGAGAATTCATCAAAAGTAAAAACAATCATCGTGAGGAAACCGGAATGGTATAATCAAAATTTCCAAGTCGTGTATTATGTGTGTATTATTATATTTATTATTACTACTAGTTCAAAGTTCAAACAAACACTTCATACCGAGAAATTGTATAACTACTATTTGTAAGTGTTTACTGTACACCATTTATGTGAAATAAAAAAATATTTATTTTACTTATCTACTTTTTATTATACCTATTCAGTTCTTAAGTATATTTTTTTCAGTAATTTGTTTTAACTTACTTTCTTCATGACTCATGCATGACTCGTTTTAAAATCATACAAAATGAAGATACCGTACACCGTACTCTTGGAATATCAGAACCAAATTTCAGTGAGATGCTTGACAAATGCGTAAATATTTATTGTTTTCTTTTTGTGGTTTTAGTTGATCCTGTTTCCTGTGAGGATTACAAGTCAAGAGTCCATAAGACTTGAGATTTCAGCACTAAAAACTTCAAATAAACGTGAAACGGATTTTTTATAAAAATATAGGTACTTCATTAGATATCATTGTAATAATTGCAGCCATTTCCATTTTTGGGTGTAAGCCTCCTCCAAATTCCTCCACTCCTGGCGGTCATGAGCCCTTGCCATCAATCCAACCGGTGTGTCGTCAGATGTCGTCCACCCAATGCTTGGGTGGCCGTCGCCGTGGACTAATCGAGCATAACATAAGCTACAAATAAAACATCTCCAGATCAAATCAAATCAAATATTATTTATTTCAGAAACAGGTACAATTCTTCTATCTTTACTAACAATACACAGTTAAATGTACCAAGATAGAGTTAACGGCGGTGTCTGTGCTAGTATAAACTGTGTGACAGACACCGGCGCCTTCCTCCCAAAAAATTAAGGGTACAATTTTACAATTTATCAATTTTTATAACAAGTAATTATGCCTTTTAGAAAAAAAAAATATGGGAACTACATTTAATTTGTCATGTATTTGGGACTAGATGTGTAAAGGTATGAGATCTCAGTTCGGGCGAACTACTAGTATCACTAGTGTCTATTTTAAATTGAAAATATTGTGTTAATATTTTAATTGAATAGCAGCAATTTTATAAGCTATCAATTTATGTTGTCTGTATTTCTCCATAGTCTTTCTGAAATATCAACCATTTTCTATAGAACAAAACAATAATCAGTCAACGTTTTTATTATACGTTCCTATTTTTTATAATTAAAAAAACTTTAAGGGTAACTTTACTATGGGAACAACCCTTAAATCGCGAAAATAAAATCAGCCGATCCCTACATTTTCTCGATTTATGTGAACACAAATGTAGGGAACAGCTGACATTTTTTCGCGATATCAGGCTTGGTAGTAAAAGTTGTTCATAATGATAAGCAGAAACTACCCTTAAAGTTTTTTTGGTAATTAAAAAATAAGGGTGTATATACCTCCTTAAAATTGAATGTAGGTATATACTTTAGTTTTAGTTGTGGCGACATACATACATATTATAATATATATTTATGTATACATATAGACACACACTATTTACGTCACATATTATACTTTGTATTTACATATGGAAATTATACTTATTATTTACATGTTTACATATCCTATTATTATTTATTTATTAATATTTCATTGGTAATCAATACATTTCCTATAAATAAATAGTTAATGTTTTGTGTCGGAACTCGGGCCGTTGTGTAGCAAGTGGACAACCACATTTACCAGAAACATCGACGCACGCGCCGCGCTCCCATCGCCGGCCGCGCGGCCACGCCAGTCTTGACTAGCTCTCGACGCGAAGCGCACGCCACTCGGCCGCTTACCGCTCTGCTTTTGCTTATTGTTATTATTGATTCGTTTCGCTATATTATCTATTCCTAAACGCTTACTGCAGTAATATAACTCTTGTGCTTTCGTTTCTACTGTGTTTTGTTCGAACTGTCTTTCTATCTGTGTTACTATATAAACAAAACTTTATAATCCTTACTTCCGTGACATTCGTGTGCTATATTATAAACTCATACACATGCTAATGAGGGTTTCATTCTATCACCCCGACGTGCACTCCTAAGGAAGTACAGGAAGAAAGAAGGTAGGATTTACCCATATTTATCTACAGTGGTGACCCCGCATAAGTAACCGCAAGATTTAAAAGATCGCAGATATTAGATAAGGAATAATATATCGAACAAAAATGTCGGATGATTCACAGTCCCCTACTCGCAAGTCATCGGCCGAACGTTCCGGAGCGCGCTTTTCCACTGACGCATCGGACGTGTCGAAAGAAATTTGCAGAGTTGCTGTTCGCATACCACCTTTTTGGCCTGATGAGCCTGAAATATGGTTCGCACAAGTGGAGGGGCAGTTTGCTATAGCGAATATTACAATGGATGCAACAAAATTTAATTATGTCATAGGACAGCTGGAGCCGCAGTACGCTAAGGAGGTAAAAGATATCATAGTTAGACCACCAACTAATGATAAGTATCAGAAGCTCAAAAGCGAACTAATCAAGCGCCTTAGTTCTTCTAACGAAAAAAAAGTTAACCAACTCTTAATACACGAAGAGCTTGGCGATCGCAAGCCTTCGCAATTTTTGAGACACTTGCAGAGTTTGGCAGGAAATAATGTGCCCGAAGACTTCATCAAAACCATCTGGACCAATCGTCTACCGGAAAATATTCAGACGGTCATAGCGGCGCAGTCATCAGTGTCGCTCGAGGTGTTAGCTGACATAGCTGACAGGATCAAGGATATTACAACACCCGTAGCACAAGTTGCTTCAACCAGTGCTAACCCTCAAGTGTTAGAGATGTTGACACGAGAGTTGATTGAATTACGGAAGCAGGTAAACGCGCTCGCAATTGGCAACCGCCAATCTCGCTCCAAGGAGAGAGGATCGAGGCACACCCGTTCTTCATCCAAACGATCCGACTCTAATTACAGAAAATTCCCGGTGTGCTGGTACCATTACAAGTTTGGCAGCAAAGCAAAGGCATGTGTTCGCCCTTGCGATTATAAGGCGGAAAACTCGACGGGCTGTCGCTAATGGCGACCGACGACTGCCCTAGCTCTGGTCGCCTGTTCGTCACTGACAGGAGAACTAAAACACGGTTCCTGGTCGATACCGGAAGCGACCTTTGCGTATTTCCTCGAGCACTTCTTCGTGAACGCCGCATTAGCACCAAGTACCAACTCTTCGCGGCAAACGGGACGCCTATTCAAACCTACGGTTTTGTGTATCAAAATTTAAATTTAGGACTTCGTAGAGACTTTGAGTGGAATTTTGTAGTTGCCGATGTAACTAAGCCAATTATAGGAGTAGACTTTCTTTCTTTTTATAATTTAATAGTAGATGTTCGCAATCAGCGACTTACAGACAATGTAACTACCTGTTCTACTGTAGCTTCATCAGTCTCTAGCTCTGAAAATATTTATTCTGTGAAAGTCATGACTGGCGATACTAAGTATCATAAATTGCTAGATGAGTTTCCTGAGATCACTAAGCCACCTGGTACACACCGTGTCATTGCTCATAACACCGTTCATTATATACGCACCATACAAGGCCCCCCGATTACATGTACTCCCCGCCGTTTAGCTCCAGACAAATTAAAAACTGCTAAGCAGGAATTCGAGGCAATGTTAGCCAATGGGACAGCCCGACCTTCAGAAAGCCCCTGGGCATCCCCGTTACACCTGGCCCCGAAAAAAGATAATGGCTGGCGACCCTGTGGGGACTACAGGAGACTCAATGCCCGTACTATACCTGATAGCTACCCTATTAGGCATATACAGGACTTCGCTCACAGCATTTCCGGATGCACAGTATTTTCAAAAATTGACCTGGTAAAGGCCTACAACCAGATACCAGTAAATCCGGACGATATACTCAAAACCGCGATCACTACACCGTTTGGAATGTTTGAATTTCCGTATATGACATTTGGTCTTAGAAACGCGGCTCAAACATTCCAACGGTTTGTAGATGAAATGACACGCGGCTTTGATTTCTGTTATGCGTATCTTGACGATTTTTTGGTCTATAGTAGGGATGAAACGCTCCACATGGAACACCTGAAGCTGTTATTCACCAGAATGAAGGCTTATGGTATGGTGATTAACACCGCAAAATGTGTCTTTGGTGCTAAAGAAGTAACTTTTTTAGGTTACAGTATTTCAGAGAAAGGAACGAGGCCACTGCCCGAGAAGGTTCAAGTCATTCGGGATTTCCCAGTCCCTAAAAATATTCGGGAGCTTAGAAGGTTTTTGGGCATGATTAATTTTTATAGACGTTTTGTGCCCGAAGCCGCTCGTTTTCAAGCTCCACTTAATGCCCTGCTGGTAGGTGCAGTGAAAGGATCAACTCCGATTAACCTGACAGGAGATGCTCTTACTGCCCTAGAACAGTGCAAAGAGAGTCTGTCAAATGCAGCCCTTTTGGCCCATCCTGATTGCCAGGCCAGAATGGGACTGGTTACAGACGCATCTGACATAGCTATTGGTGCTGTGTTACAGCAACACAAAGATGGACACTGGCAGCCACTTGCATTTTTCTCTCGGAAATTGAACACCGCGCAGCGAAAATATTCTCCGTACGACAGAGAGTTGCTGGCAATCTATGAGGCGGTGAAGCATTACCGACATATGCTTGAAGCAAGAAGTTTCACTATCTATACTGACCACAAACCGATTAGTTTTGCTTTCCATGAAAGGAAAAATAACTGTTCGCCACGGCAGTATAGATATCTGGACTTTATATCACAGTTCACTTCCGATATCAGACACATCTCCGGTAAGGATAATGTTGTCGCCGATACACTATCGCGGATAGAGGAACTGCAGGCCCCAGTAGACCATGAAACCATCGCTAAGGCTCAAGCATCAGACGATGAGTTGTCAAGTTTCCTGAACTCCACTTCATCCCTGAGGCTAGAAAAACTTAAAGTCCCTGGTAGTGATGTAACTGTCTATTGTGACGTCAGTACATCAACTCCTAGGCCATTCATACCTCATGCATTACGAAAGCAAATTTTCGATAGCCTCCACTCGTTAAGCCACCCTGGCGCAAGCGCTTCCGCTAAATTAGTTGCGGAACGGTTCGTTTGGCCAGGGGTTAAAAAAGACTGCAGGGAGTGGTCTAGATCTTGTGTAGCATGCCAAAGAGCAAAAGTTAATCGGCATGTATCGGCACCTTTAGGTACCTACAAACTGCCACGCTCTAGATTCAGGCATATTCACATAGATCTGATAGGACCCCTTCCCATTTCACAAGGTTATCGATACTGTTTAACGGCCATTGATCGATTCACCCGATGGCCAGAGGCAATACCGATAACTGACATCACTGCCGAAACTGTTGGCAAAGCCTTGCTTCATGGCTGGATATCCAGGTTCGGTAGCCCGACCGATATTGTAACAGACCGTGGACGCCAATTTGAGTCTACCCTGTTTAAATACCTGGCTAAAATTGTCGGATTCCGTCATAGCCGAACAACAGCGTACCATCCAGCCAGTAACGGTCTCGTGGAACGTTTCCACCGGCAATTGAAGGCGTCAATTGTATGCCATGCAAACGAAAACTGGACTGAAGCCCTGCCTTTAGTCTTGCTTGGCATACGCAGCGCATTCAAGGACGATCTGCAGTCATCCGCAGCAGAATTGGTATATGGTGAGCCACTGAGGCTGCCTGGCGAATTTTTCGAGCACAATTCAAGTGGCACTACCGACGTGACAGATTTTACGGCACGTCTACGCACTATAGCTCAAAAACTCCAGCCAGTACCAACATCTCGCCACAGTAAAAATAAAATCTTTGTTTACAAAGACCTGAGCACAAGCAATTTTGCATTTCTTAGAGAAGATGCGTCGCATGGTTCCCTAACTCCGGCATACACTGGTCCTCATAAAATTGTTGAACGAAGCACCAAGGTGTTCAAATTGTTAATTAGAGGCAAAGAAGTGACAGTCACTATTGATCGCCTTAAACCAGCATACATATTGGCCGATAAAGAAAATCAAAATAATGTCCCCGTACTGCCTAACCCAAGCAGCGTAAATCTGCCTACTTCAAATGGGTCACGGGACACCCCCTACACGACCCGCTCTGGTCGGGTGGTAAGATTTCCTGACTATTATCGCCCTTAACCAGGTCTCTGGGGGGGAGTGATGTGGCGACATACATACATATTATAATATATATTTATGTATACATATAGACACACACTATTTACGTCACATATTATACTTTGTATTTACATATGGAAATTATACTTATTATTTACATGTTTACATATCCTATTATTATTTATTTATTAATATTTCATTGGTAATCAATACATTTCCTATAAATAAATAGTTAATGTTTTGTGTCGGAACTCGGGCCGTTGTGTAGCAAGTGGACAACCACATTTACCAGAAACATCGACGCACGCGCCGCGCTCCCATCGCCGGCCGCGCGGCCACGCCAGTCTTGACTAGCTCTCGACGCGAAGCGCACGCCACTCGGCCGCTTACCGCTCTGCTTTTGCTTATTGTTATTATTGATTCGTTTCGCTATATTATCTATTCCTAAACGCTTACTGCAGTAATATAACTCTTGTGCTTTCGTTTCTACTGTGTTTTGTTCGAACTGTCTTTCTATCTGTGTTACTATATAAACAAAACTTTATAATCCTTACTTCCGTGACATTCGTGTGCTATATTATAAACTCATACACATGCTAATGAGGGTTTCATTCTATCACCCCGACGTGCACTCCTAAGGAAGTACAGGAAGAAAGAAGGTAGGATTTACCCATATTTATCTACATAGTAATAGATTTATTTTATGCTGTTGGTGTTTCTTTATATAAATAAATAGGGGAAATAATATTATTGTCTGTGTTATTGTAATTTCCCCTAATTGACAGGAAATATTTTTTTAATGGCAACACATGTTGTTAAAGCGAGATGCACTGAACTAGCCATGCATACTGCAACTGCAAATCTATTTAGTTCTTAATCTGTGAAAACAACAGTGTTGAGTGTTGTCACCAAAGATAATATAGTTGTCACCAGAGATATGACATTTACCGCCGGTAGTACAAGACTGTGCACTCTGCCGAAAAAATGATCATGCACAGATAGAAAAGACGGAGTCAAGTCGTCTCGCTCTATTAGAGTGACCCGAATTTTGGGCATCGAGTGGGTTAATGTCAAAGACTTTGTATATACCACTTTGTATATACTCCTATAGTATTATGTTCCTTGGTATATACTGACGTCAGTATAATACCTTTATGGTTAATGTATCATTTTATTTTTATTTTGCTATGACTTGTGGTTGTGACAGAATTTGTAAAATGAGATTGTCCAATTCTTTAAAAGATTGATTAATTGACTTCGACATTACTGAGCAAGGCGATATCTGCCATTTTTTATAAACGTGTAACTCGCACTTTTTAGGGTTCCGTACTAAATGGGTGCTCAACGGGACCTTATTATTCTCGCTACGCTGAGTGTCCGTCCGCCCGTTCGTCCGTCTGTCTGTCACAGGGCTATATAATCTTTTGAACGGTAATAGGTAGCCGTTTGTAAATTTCTCAGAATATGTGTTACTATGACAAATACTAATAAAAGAAAAAAAGTCTAAAACCAAAGGGGGTCCCCATACAAGAAACCTCTAAAAACATGTTTTATCCTCAAAGTTTTTGTTCCTGCCCTATCTTTAAAACTGTAATACATACCAGCGTAAAATTTGGTTTGAATATAGTGCATACTATGTTATTTAGCAACAAATAATAGAAATAGGGTAAACATAGATATATGTGGTGGAATCTGCGTAAAAAATAGATGCAAATATTCATATTTCGCGCACGTTACGTTGATGTCTTTTGATGAACTCTCATAAATTAAAGCAGTTTCTAAAGGGTATCAGGTCGATGGGTGGTACGGAACCCTTACTGCGTGAGTCCAACTCGCACTTGGCTGGTTTAATGTTTATGATTTACTTCACCACCGTTATTTTAACCATAATTAATATAACTGTTACAAACACTCTGTTTTGTTTTTGTACATAGGCTACCATATTTGCAAGTGCTAGTTACACGGTATTAAACTATCACATAAAATAGAATAAGGGGCTGATCCGACGAGACGAATATTAATAAAAGATGAAGGTAAGGTACCTACTGCAGCAGTCACGCTCCATGTCAAGTCTTAGGGTGGCGTGTCCAGGAACTACTCCCTTATATACTTTTATTCTTATATACTTTTTTTTTGTTAATACATATACTTATAATACATAAGCAACACCCAGCCCAATACAAACACTTATGTTCATCACAATTTCACACACATTTTTTTTTTTAACCTAATTACTTGTGCAGAACTAGTAATTATATTTTATCAGTAGTTATTAGAATAAAAAGACGTGCCAAGATTGTTTACTAAATAAGAAAAGACAGAATAAACCGACCGTACGTGGGTCACTCAGAAAGTTTTGCGAAACTAAAAAAAATTGTTCTATACGTACATATATTTTTATCAAATCTTACGACGAAAATTGTATCCCTTTGAGCTGATTTTTTATTTTTGGGAATAAAAAGAAGTCACACGGTGCTAGATCAGGGCTGTAAGGAGGGTGACCCAGGAGTTTGACTGGCGTGCTGTCCAGGAAGTCCCTCGTTTTGAGTGCGGTGTGCGCAGGTGCATTGTCGTGGTGGAGCAGTAGCCCGCGGAGCCCTGTGTTTGGTCGCTTGTTGCTTATAACAGAGAAAACTTCTGGTAGTATACCATTCGGCATTAATGCTTCTTTGATCCCGTAAGGGAATTGATACCAAGTGGCCAGTCAAATTAAAAAAGCTACCGATCAAAATCTTACCCCCGCTTCTAGATCGCTTCACTTTGGTAGGCGTTGGCTCATTTTGAAACACCCAAACAGTCGACTGGCGCTTGGTTTCTGGGTCGTATTGATAAATCCAGGACTCATCACCTGTAACGATGTCGTAAACACGCCGAGACGAGCCTGCTTCAAATTTGTTAAGCATATCACGGCACCATTCCACCCGGGCCTGCTTCTGAGCATCGGTGAGGTTGTGCGGCACCCAGCGTGATACTATCCTCCTCACGCGAAGATGGCTGTGTAGAATCTCGTGAACGCTTCCCGATCCAATCTTCAATATGTGTTGAATCTCCTGATATGTAATTCGCCTATTGTCTTGGATTAAATTTTTCACTGCTAGCACGTTTTCTTCGGTAACAGCCGTCAAAGGGCGACCGCTTCTTTCGTCATCCCCATAGAGGAAATGAATATAATAGAGGGGAATTGTGGGCGGGATAGGCGCGCCGCGCTTTTGAGCAGACGCGCCAATGTAACCAAAATCCGCGACATTGCGTCCAGGCTGTGACAGAGTACGTTGCTGTGCGAAAAAATAATAATTATGCCGTCTTGCGCCATTATATCATGCCGAAAAAGAAGCGAGGTGTGTAGTTTAACTAAAGGAGGGATTTCTTTTCATCGGTAAGTCTAAAAACCTTTAATTAGTTGTGATATTTGCAAATATTTTCTTAGTATTATGTGATTCATGACAAAAACGATGTTATCGCAAACTGATAAAAAAATATACATTGCTTATAAAACATGGATATCGACTTTCACTACGTGAGTAACCGCGTAATGTATTGCGTTTCTTTCGATGTCGCCTTCAATTTATTTGCCTGACTGTTACCAAAATCCCCGTGTATCGATAGTGTAGTAACATATTGAATGCATTATCGATATAATTAATACTTTCTGTTTTAAAATAAATATTCCTCATTTTTATTATTTTAAATGCATAATAATTTTATTTTTAGGTATATTTTTTTTTAATTATTTATTTGCAATTTCGAGTTTTGATATTTATCGGTTTCCACCAAAACGCAGAGACGAGATGTGACGAGATGTGTCGCAAGCCACCAATAAGACTGCGTTAGATATAGAATAGCTGGTTGACTGGGAGAGAAAGCCAAAGGCATTAAGTCCACCTATGTACATGTATTGTATGAAGTTTAAATAAATAAATAATGTTGAAGCTAGGCGGTGAAATATGAAAATAACGCAATCCTATTGGTTGTTCGACACATATCCTCTCCTCTTCGTTTTGGTGGTTAAATAACTTTGTTATGTATGGAGTTTGGATTACACCCGGTTTTAACAAGTGCTTAAGGGGAATGTAGCAGCCAAGTGTTGCTTCCGTCAGTAAAAAAAATTATCATAATGATTAATATAAACGGTTTCACTCACGTTATATCATCGGGTGTGCCCGACCGGTTTCGAGCTCGAACGGAGCCTTTAATCATGAGCTGGTTACGCGGCGGCGTCGCGCACCAAACTGTGGATTTAGAGGCCACAGCGCGCCGCGTAGCGCTGCGCTCGCGAAGACGGTGACGGAGCGCCTGGTTTCGGTGGTTGTCAACCAATACGCGTATATTAATCATTATGAATTTAACTCACGATAGTTATTATATAAAAAAAATATCACTCGCTGAATACATAATTTATCGAAAATTCGTTTTTAAAAGTTGAAGTACAGTTCAATCAGAAACTATTAACTCTGTAAAATATATTTCGCTGTAGTTGTAGATAGAAAAAATGTCAAAAGTGGCCGTTTTTCGCATTTTTTTCTATGTACAATTACAGCGAAGTATAATTTACAGAGTTAATAGTTTCTGATTAAACTACAGTACCTGTACCTACTTGTATTCAGCGAGTAATAATTTGTTTACTGATTGGGGCGCCACTTGGCTACTATATTCCCCTTAAACGTGGTCTAAACATTCGTAATAAGGGGCATATTATTTTATTTTTAGTTTTCAATACAATACAATACAAAAAAACAAAAAATTTACAAAAAACTAACAAATTTTGACGACTTTAGTATGTTGGGCAGTAATTATTTTATAAGTTACGATTTAAAAAGAAAACCAATCCGTAAATATGCAGAATTGTATATCTTATTTACGCAAAACACCAAACCAGGTCTTATAACAAATTTAAAGTAGGTTAAAAATCGAAAAACTACTTTTTATTTTTCGCCATACCTCGCGCTGCATGTTTTAAAACGTGTCAGACGTTATTTTCAATAATTAAGTATATCATGAAACAGTAACTTTCCAATTCCTTATGTAGGACAAATTATTTTTATTCCAAGACCATATGCGAAAATCGTTGAAAATATCGATACATACATACATACATATTATCACGCCTGTTTCCCATTGGGGTAGGCAGAGACTATGGATTTCCACCTGCTACGATCCTGACACACCTCTTTCGCTTCATCTACGTCCATTAACCTCGTCATGCATGCTCGTCGGTTTAGAGAACTCTTAACCTGGCATTTTTTGAGAACATCCGCGATTTGATCGCGATACGTTCGCCGAGGTCGTCCCCTTCCAACTCAAAAGTCAGGGAGTGGGTCCCCTATCTACTTGTCCGGTAGTGTGGGATGACACACGCACGGGAACGCGTCCCCGGCTCCCCAGCTACTACTTACTCTATCCCCCTATCGTCCGAGTCAGTAGTATCCCGTTATCTGTTTCCTATCTAAATTCTACCAATGTCCTTACCCAATCACCCAGTCCTTCCCTTGTCCCTAATCCTTTCCACTCCGCCAATCTTGGGTCTGCCGTGCCCAGAGATGCGTGGCTAGGGGCGAGCCTAGTCGTAAGCGTGCCAATTTGCCCTGGGGTTGGGCGCCCCCAGAACATGGCTAGCCTTACCTGGTATGCGGGGCTCTGCCAGGCTCGACAGCTTTTTTTTCCCTTGCTACTCGTGGGAACACAATGGTTTCAAAAAATTTAAATAAACCGTATGGCGGCGACGCGGTTCGCCACTCGTCACGTCTTGTTTCTCATGGGGGCGGAAAGCGGTCTGTGGAGACCTGCTTTGCTACATTGAACGTTAGAGGGGGAATGGATGGTAAAATAAATGAGGTTTGTCAAATGATGAATGAAAGAAAGATTGATGTACTATGTGTGAATGAAACAAAGCGGAAAGGATGTGATACCACCAAATGTGGAAAACATACCGCATATTGGTCTGGGGTAGACAAAACGGCCAGAGGCTGTCACGGAGTCGGCCTAATCCTTTCCGAAAGAATGGCAGAGTGCGTGATTGAGTTCCAATTCTTGAACCCACGACTCCTCTGGGTTAGACTTAAAGTCGGACTAACTCGCCTTTTTGTGTTGGGGGTATATGCTCCTACAGATAAGGGTACGAGGGCTTCCCAGAGAGTCCAAAAAGAGAGGGAACAGTTTTGGGACAGTGTGAGGAATGTCTTGCGCATTTGCAAAGACAATGAAAGGTTAGTTATGTTAGGGGATTTCAATAGTTGGGTGGGAGTGAAACGTGATGGCTATGAGAAGGTGCTTGGTTCGTATGGAGACGATAGAGTAAATGAGAATGGAAGTAGTGTGCTTGAGATATGTTTGGAATGGAATCTTTGTGTGACAAACACTATGTTTGCCCACAAAAAGATTCACATGTATACATGGGAAAACGCTAATGTGAAAAGTATGATTGATTTTGTGATAGTGGATGAGAGATTGAGGAAAAAAGTATTAGACACCAGATCGTACCGAGGAATAGGAGTCGATACAGACCACTTCCTGGTAGTTTGCCGAATGAGGGGTCTTTTTAAGAAATGGCGACATCGTATTCCGGAACCTTCGACGGTACTAGAAAGAATAAAAGTTGAGAATTTACAAGATGATGAGGTAAAAGAAGAGTTTAAAAGGAAATTGCGTGAAAAGTTTGACGGATCAGATGATGTGTGTGATATAGAAGAGTTATGGGATGTTTTTAAGAAAGGCGTCGTGAATAGTGCTATCGAAGTATGTGGAGTGACTAAAAGGAGAAATGGCAAACAAGAAAAGAATGTATGGTGGAGTACGGAAGTACAGAAGGTAGTGTGTGAGAAGAAGAAAGCATGGGTAGACTGGCTGGCAATAAGAGCTGACCAGAGAATGCAAAAGGCGACGGATGAAGATGTGGCTAAGGCCAAAAAGGAATATAAGAGAATAAAAGAAATTGTGAAGGAAATTGTGAAAAAGAAGAAGGATGAGCAAAAGGATGATTTTGATGAACGGTTATCTGAAGATTTCCGGAAAAACATTAAGTTTTTCTGGAAATCCATAAAAAGAGCCAGAGGAAAATCTGCAACCTCGGAGCTCAATAACATCAAAGACAAGGATGGAAATATAATGAATGAGGAAGGATGCGTGTTAAAGAGATGGAAAGAGTATTTTGAAGGACTGTTTGAAAAAGAGGTGATGCAAGTATCGACGGTGATGGACGAAAGGGCAGACATTGAGGATAGGTTTTGTATGGATGAAATAGTAAAAGCGTTGAACAGAATGAAATCAGGAAAGGCTCCAGGGTATGATAGGATATCAGTCGAAATGCTGAAGGCTGGACAGGGCGTGGTGGCTAGTCTGCTGTACCGTCTTTTCAACTTGTGCTGGAGTAATGGCCTGGTACCAAAAGACTGGTGTAAGGCCGTGATTGTGCCGCTCTACAAAGGAAAAGGGTCACAGCAAGACTGCAAGAATTACCGTGGCATTAGCCTTTTAAGTGTTGTCGGCAAATTGTATGCAAAAGTTTTGATTGAAAGAGTGATGAAAGTAACTGATGAAAAAATATGGGATGTGCAAGCGGGATTTAGGAAGGGCATGGGGTGTACGGATCAGGTCTTTTCCTTGCGATGCATAGCTGAAAAATGTTTGGCCAAAGGTCAAAAAGTCTATTGCGCTTTCGTGGATTTGGAAAAGGCCTACGACAGAGTGATGAGGAATGAACTATGGTCTGCTATGTCTATCTATGGGGTGAATAGCAACCTGATTCAAGCGTTGAAATCTCTCTATGCGGATTCTAGCGCTTGTGTCAGGATTAACGGCGCCTACTCTGACTGGTTCAGCATCGATAAGGGTGTGAGACAGGGATGTGTAGCGTCGCCGTGGCTATTCAATCTATTCATGGACAGTTGTTTGAAAGATTTGAAAGAGAGTGAAAATGGTTTAGAAATGAATGGGTTACTTGTCAAATGTCTCCTCTATGCCGATGATCAAGTTATCCTTGCATCGTCGGAGGGGGAGTTACAGAAGATGGTAACAATTATGGATGGTGCTTTGAAGAGTAAAGGAATGAAAGTTAATGTTAGTAAGACAAAAGTTTTGGTTTTTGAAAAGGAAGAAGTTATGACAGAGTGCAATATTTTGATAGGTGACGAAAAGGTGGAACAAGTGAAAGATTTTGTATACCTGGGTTCCATGTTTACGAGAGATGGCAAGCATGTGAAGGACATTGAAAGGAGAGTGAGTGCTGGTAATCAGGTGAATGGGGCACTACACACCTTCATGAACAGCCGCAAAGTGTCGGAAAAGGCACGGCTGGCTGTTCATGGGGGAGTGTTAGTGCCTACACTTATGTATGGTAGTGAAAGTTGGGTATGGCAGAAGAAACATGAAAGCAGAATAAATGCAGTAGAAATGAGAGCTTTGAGAAGTATGTGTGGTGTAACTTTGAGAGATAAAGTAAGGAATAACATGATAAGGGAGCGTTGTGGAGTGAAAGAAGATGTAGTGACAAAGATTGAGAAAGGTATGTTAAGATGGTTTGGACATATAGAGAGGATGGACGAGAGGAGATTGACGAAACAAGTATACGAAGCGAGTGTGGAAATATCGATAAATTTCATAAAATTAGTTTTTTGTACATGGACATCACTAACGACCTGTTCGAATGTAGTGGTGCGTTCGCACATGGTCGAAGTTTATGTGTGATAGCTAATAGTAGGGCCGCGTTCAGTGTAGTATTTCTTGCACACGTATGCGTTTAGATATCTAGATACAAGCTAGATACAGTGCTTATGTAGTAGTGAGACGGATAGTGGGAGAGTTAGGCGACACGGGTTTCCGAAGAAACTGTGTACTATACCAATTCCATTCTTATTCAAGTATTCCGTGGTCATCCCCCAAAGTTGGTCGACCGCGCTTGAATTCGTTATACCAACGATACACGGTTGCCTTGGAAGGGCCTTCATCCATGAATGCCATTTGAAGTCTATCGTACGATTCATCCGGTTTCAGGCGACACTTGAAATCGTATAAAATCATAGCTCTAAAATGTTCCCGGCGCAGATCCATATTTCAGTGAGACACAATACTTTGAATTAACTCGCAAAAAATGTGGAGGGAAATTTTGAAATTGGAACTTACTTATTTTTACTTATAAATAATCATATTTTCGAAAAACATTATAACTGGCCAGTCTCCCATATATAAAAACTTTTTTTCGCAATACTTTCTGAGGGGCCTGGTAGATGCTTTTTACCCAACTGCGCCAGAAGGAGGGTTATGGTTTTCGAGTATATGTATGTATGTATGTATATTTCTTTTACACACTCTGTAGCCTAAACGACTTGATGGATTTTAGCTTGAGGGTTGTCGTTAGATTCGTCTTAATTGTGAGAGTGACACTGAGTATATCAAAATTATAAAAATTTAAACGGCGGCTTTTTGGCGCCATATTACCACTTCAAAATTATTTTTTCCGTCTAAAGTCTGACTGCGTGTTGATTTGATACTTTCACATATGTACCTACACAAATCTTGTTTACATCTTTTCAATTATATTTACATGCAGTCGGGTATTTTAACTTTTTTATTCTATTTCTATTCTGCATGAATATCAATATTTAAATTAGAACAGTGTAGTGATTATATACTCTTTGATTTAAATCTGGTCACATAGCTATATAATGTACTCTGTGACTCGACCTGTCGCCTGTCACCATTGATAGAAAATATTGTTCTTTTCTTACTTGCTTTTGCTTCGAAGTTCTAACATTAACAGCATTTATCAGGGTTTCTAAGCTTAATACGTGATAATGTTTGTTCAGTGCAGATTCTGTAAATAGCTTTACGGGGTATACGAAGAAATGTGGTAGAAAGTTGGTGTATAATAAGTATTACTTGGTGCATTAACAGCAGGCAGCTCAAATGGAGTATACGGCTCAGAATTTAGAATATGCTGTGTCTGTGTTCTACAATGGAGAACAAAGTGAAAGAGCAAAGGCCCACGCGTGGCTTACAGCTGCGCAAAGAGTTCCCGAAGCTTGGAATTTTGTGTGGGAATTACTTCAACCAAGCAAGGTATAATACAACAAATTATATTGTTATAGTATGCGATATTTTCTGAAGTCTTGTTAAGTTAAATGTATTTCATGGTATACTGTTAATCACAGTTGTTATGCAACTTGCTATAAAATAATTAATGTATCCTTTAATATACTAATCAACAATTTAATATTTTTGTGGTATTTTTTATCATCACCATTTTAATTTTTAAGTGACAATACTGATTAACTTGAATTCTGGTACACAAATGATCAGATGCTATTTAGCATAATAGTTAAACTTACAATCTTGTAGTTTAATTGGCTACATAGTATGAAATTCTGTTAGTTCCATTGGCATACCTGCTGAATGTTGAACCAAGGGCAAGTATAGGGATTGCACCTCCTCATAAAAGATCTAGATGCATATTAGATAAACAGCACTGGTGTGCATTGCATATAGGCATTGCCAACCTCATATGAGTTCAATAATTGTGGTAGAAATGATTGATTTTGTAAGTACAATGGTATAGGTCTATTAGACCTATAAATTGTAAATTAATCATCAAACTTTAAAAAATCTATAACTTACACCACAATTTAATTTGAATAAGGTAGGCACTGCTTCATTGACTACTATATGCAATGCACATCACTGATAAGCAGGTAGGTACCTACTTACACAAAATAAAACAGTTCTGATAATTATAAGACCTTTATATACCATATACCAATTATGCAATAGTGAGACATTTATGGATACAGTTTTGAGACCTCACCAAGTAATTATCGCTGCTCAAAAAGGGCAGCATAAGCAGCTAACTGCAATATTCTCAGCCTAATATAAATAAAAGAAACCAAGAAGCTTATGTGTGGCATAGGCGTGGTTAATTGCATAGGATAATTGAAATAATTGGAAAATTAAAAAAGGCTCATCCCACATATTTTTTTAGTAAACATTGAATAGGACTGAATAATGTATGTGTGTATAACAAAGTGCCTCTGCTTTTTCGTTTCAAATGCAAGTGTGATGTGTATTTATTTAATCACTGCTATAGACTATATTAGATGCTTCAAAGAAGTATAACAACTATTATCTATCTTATTTATTAAGCATGAGCGCAAATCTACCTAACGCTGAGTAAGGATTCTCTGTTCCATTGCCAACATATCTAGTCCTGAGCCAGTCCAATCTATTCCCACCTTTCAATCCTTGTTACTTATTGACTAATTCTACTCATAATATAGTTGAAAAATATAACTTTTCTTCTTACAGGGTACAGAAATTCAGTTTTATGGAGCAACAACACTGCACACTAAGATCCTCCGCTGTTGGAATGAGGTGCCACCAGAGAGCTATGATGAACTGAAAGACAAAATACTGCAGGCTGTGTTCACATATTCTAAAGGCCCTAAGATTGTTACTAACAGATTATGTATCAGTGTAAGTAAGGGTGGTATGCCAGTGGTCAAATATCTTTGTCCAATGTGACTTTAATCAAAGTAGTTGGATGATTATAATCAAATGTTGTATGTAATAAAACACTGATCATCATCATGTTAATTTTTGATCTATACAGTCTGGCATAAAAAAGTACAGAACTTGTTGACTAGCCCAACTGTCAGTGTCCACATCTCGGCACCGTAAGTCATGACAGGCAGGATGCACTGGTTGAAGACCTATGTCTTCAAACTTTGCAGTATAGGCGACGAGAACTTTGGATAGTTTTATTAATATAAATTCAATTTAAGTTTTATAGGCAAATTTTTTGCACAGTAAAAACATAAACATAATACTGACATAGATAGAAAAGTTTCGAATTTAGACATTTTTGCCAGACTATAAAATAATTTTTTGTTATGAAATTGTTGAATTGTTAAAATACACCATGTTTTTTTTTTAATTTTGTAGAGAACAATGAACTTGGTATTGCAGGCCATTTTCCGCTACACCACGCTTGGCGTGTATTTTGCGTGTGAATAATGAACTTGAAAGGTTGATAAAATTGGAAATGTGTGCATTTCGTGAAACTATACAAAATACAAAACATAAAAATGACAAGTAGGTAACTAAAAAGTTTGTCCATTGTTGATAAATAAATTTTGTTTGTTTGTTTCAGTTAGCAGCATTCATTCTTCAGCAGGGTACAGGGGACTTAGCTACAATATTGAGACCTTTGTCAAGTGTGGAAAACACATCACTATTACTGGAAGTACTTACTGTGATACCGGAAGAAGTAAGTATTTGCTAATGCAATAGAGATTTTATTTCATCATCATCATCATAATTTCAGCCGAAAGACGTCAACTGCTGGTATAGGCCTCCCCCAAGTATATGCCATAATCAACACACTTGGCAGGCGGGTTGGCAATCACAGTAGGTTGGTTAAATACTAAGAGAATGCTGCTGCCCATCCTCTGGTGAATCCCATAGTCGCCTTCTACGACACCCATGAGAAGATATAGGGTGGTAATTCTTTACGTCCGGCAGCACACGGACCTTGCCTTCACCTTGTTTATGTTATACCTACTGTTTTTTTTAATAACATAAAAAAATTAATTAACAAAAACAAAAAACCCGACTGCGTGTAAAAATAACAGAAAAGATATAAACAAGACTTATCAACACGCAGTCGGAGGCTACGTATGTTTTTGGTCATGAATTACATAATAGTTCATAGGTAGCCTCCGCCTGCGTGTTGATAAGTCTTGTTTATATCTTTTCTGTTATTTTTACACGCAGTCGGGTTTTTTGTTTTTGTTAATAAATTTTTTTATTTTAATTTTTTTAGTTTTGTCATGTTTTATTTATCATCATACTATTAATGTTTTTTTTGAAAAGTCAAATTCATTTTTAACTGAATATTTTGTTATTTTTTAGCATTTTTCATTCCAAATTACATTTAAACATATAAGTTGTATATATTTTTGTAAAGCATTTATAAAACCCTTTATTTTGATACCCCACTCGATAGTTTTCGAGGAAAAAAAAATTTTTTTGTAGATGTAATATGGCGCCAAAAATCGGCCATTTTATTTTTTTAAATTTTGATGTACCCAGTGTCACTCTCAGAATTAAAACGAATCTAACGACACCTCTCAATCTCAAATCCATCAAGCCGTTTAGGCCACAGAGCGTGCCAAAGAAATATACATACATACATACATACACACACTCGAAAAACATAACCCTCCTTCTGGCGCAGTCGGGTAAAAAAGATAAAAGTTTTTTATTATGTAATTTGTCTGTTTATCTTCAGTACAACAGCATGACCATGGGATCAGCTCTGAGGATTAAGAACCGCATAGCTCTACAACAGGCTTGTCCGGCGGTTTTAGATGACATGTTACGATGCTTACAAACTGTATACAAGTGAGTCACTTCCTTGTTTTTTAGTTTACAATATTTTTTTAGTATTGTATAATGTCAATGGTGTCAGCAAATTGCTTATATGGAGAGATTTTGTATATCCTGTAAATGTTTGTAGATTTTTGTGTAGTTTCTGAAACAAAAGAGGAACAAATGGTTGTTCCCCAGTTGTGGTTTCAGACATACATAGTAACACGCCTATTTCCTATTGAGATATGCACTGCATCTACTTTCAGTTATATTATGCAGACACTATCAATTTCCACCCGCTTTGATCCTAAAAAACCTCTTTCACTTTGCCTTATTTCACTAACCAGGCCCTATTTTCTGCAGTAGATGTTATATTTACTTACTCCTCTGGCTCAGCGACCCAAAGTGAGTTATGACCTCCGAAACGAGATCTCTCCACTTTCCTCGATCTTGTGCGATATCTCGCCAGTTGGTAGCTTGAAGCTCACGCAGATCAGCCTCCACAGCATCTCCCCAGCGATATCTGGGGCGACCAACTGGTCTACGTCCGGTTGGTTGGCCCAGATATGCTTCCTTGGCTCCTCGATCCTCCCCCATGCGTTCGACGTGGCCGAGCCATCGCAGACGTTGTGCTTTGATCACGCCAATGGTATTAGGCTCGTCCACTAGCTCATCGATTTCGGCATTCTTCCGGACTCAGCGTACCTTGCTGTGTTACATTTACTTGAATATATTTGTTAGCTCGGACTACACAAAAGAGCCGCCTGCAGAGCAGACAGTGCAGTCGTGGGTGACGGCCGCCACTTGCGCGTGCAGCTGGCTCACGCTGGGCGGCGAGGACGCGGCCGAGCACGCGGGCGGCGCGCTGCCCGACCGCATGCCGCTGTGTCGCGCCCTGCTAGCCGTCGTGCAGCTTTTGTATACGTAAGTTAATAAAAATTGTGTTTTGAACTTAGAATATTTTTAGCGTTGGTTCATAGTTGTCCAACTTTTGGAAAAAACATACAAAATTCTTTCAATCCAAGATTAAATAGATGCACCATGTAGGGAAGAACGGTAATGTACAATCATACCGCTAATTGTTCACGATTCGTCAGACTTTACATTTTCCGAGATTCTCAATATCTGATCGAGTAGATTTGCATAATGTTCTTAGCATCAGGGTGGATTAAGTCCCATAATTACGTCTGGATCTGGACATCCGTCAGTGGCGTGCATTGGCCTACTTCATTTGAATTTACTTGTGATGTAAGTTATTGATTTTTCTCCCACTTGCTCGGAAATTGGTTCATTATTCAAAAAAAAAAAATACAACAATCGGCTCTTTTCCGTACGCAACGAAATAACAGGCCGGTAATATCCAACAGGACAATAATAGAAATTGCTGGACACTTTTTATTTTTTAAATTATGCTACCGAGGTTTTTAAGTACACACTTACATAAATTAGGTGTTTTTAGGTACAAAATATTTATCATTATACAGGCTGAACGAGCATTTTTTGTTTCAAAATTTTGAAAATAGAAGAAGAACTGCGCACGGGTGAATAGTGTGAATGAAAATGAGATCAAAGACATTTCTATACTCACGTAATAGACCACTACAGTGTGCGACTGAGATACCGATCTTTACGAAAAAACCTATATGCTAGAAAGAGACATAATAAAATGTCAGTAGAACCGATTTTGACAATTGTAATCTCCCATAGCGTCCCATCAAAATATAATCTCGTATTATTTTATGATTTATTTCACAATCGTTCTGTATTTTATCCAATTAATATCAATAATCGTATTGGTGTAGTGTTCTGTGTTATACTGCTGTGTAATTTACATTATTAACCTAAAGAAAGAGATGTTTCACAGGTAAGTATCTGCAGGACAATACTACTTTCATAATGCTTATTTTCATAGAAGTTATTCTTAAAATTATTTAGTAATACATTAATAACATGCAGTAAATACCCTATTTTCTACATAATATGTTATTTTAAATAATTATGTGTTAGATAAAAAAATATTGTGTACGTGAAAATGAAACCGTTTCGCATATGGATTGCTCAAAATATATCGATATGTCGATAGTTTCAATTATATATTTTTTACCCGAATGCGCCAGAAGGAGGGTTATGTTTTTCGAGTGTATGTATGTATGTATGTATATTTCTTTGGCACGCTCTGTGGCCTAAACGGCTTGATGGATTTGAGATTGAGAGGTGTCGTTAGATTCGTCTTAATTCTGAGAGTGACACTGGGTACTTCAAAATTTAAAAAATTAAAATGGCCGCTTTTTGGCGCCATATTACCTCTTCAAAAATTTTTTTTTCCGTCTAAAACTATCGAGTGGGGTATCAAAATAAAGGGTTTTATAAATGCTTTACAAAAATATATACAACTTGTATGTTTATTTATTTATTTATTTATATATGCTTTATTGTACACCATAAAAGACATTACATTGAATATGCATTTAAACTATTGTACAAATGGCGGCCTTATCGCGATCAGCGATCAGCGTTTAAATGTAATTTGGAATGAAAAATGCTAAAAAACAACAAAATATTCAACGTTAAAAATGAATTTGTCTTTTAAAAAAAAACATTAATAGTATGATAAATAAAACATGACAAAACTAAAAAAATTAAAATAAAAAAATTAATTAACAAAAACAAAAAACCCGACTGCGTGTAAAATTAACAGAAAAGATATAAACAAGACTTATCAACACGCAGTCGGAGGCTACGTATGTTTTTGGTCATGAATTACATAATAGTTCATAGGTAGCCTCCGCCTGCGTGTTGATAAGTCTTGTTTATATCTTTTCTGTTAATTTTACACGCAGTCGGGTTTTTGTTTTTGTTAATTAATTTTTTGTACTACCTAGCACCATACATGTCACAAGTTAGTGTCCGTTACTGCTTTAAAAAAAATACAATCGAATTGAGAACCTCCTCCTTTTTTTGAAGTCGGTTGAAAGTATTAAAAGGTTGATTTAGTCCGGCCGCACATTGGAAGGAAATCACAATGATTCATTCATTGATCACAGAAAAAATCTGACGCGCCGGAACCTATACCATGGTTGTACTTTTACGATGTTATAATAGTATGTTGTACGTCTATGGCAAAGAGACGTTTCACAGGTAAGTATCTGCAGGACAATACTACTTTCATAATGCTTATTTTACATTTATACAGTTAATTTTAGTACCAGCCCCGCAGACTGACAGAATTTTCCGGATCGTATGTCTGCTTTTGACATATTAAAATGTAAATACGGTGCTATTTTATGACAATGTGCGGCCAGGCTAAAAATGCTGTAAAATATTGACCGGCTAACTTCATAACTTCCAGATTTCCTGTAAATGCTGTTATTAAAGAAAAATGGATGGGCACAAATGTTAAAACGAATAAGCACCGTATCTACTATTCTCCGCCAAATAGTGATGCTTGCATTGCTGTGTGGTGCCAGTGTAATTACAATCACATGAGACTTGCGAACCGACTTGCGGTACCATTTAGGTAACAGCCTAGATGGTATTGCAGTTGTTATTGGCAAAGGTAACCGCTTAACATATGGTGGGCTTTTAGTTCGTTTCGCCATCCTATACAATAAAAAAAAAGTTGAAAGCCTCGAAAAAACTACAGGGTTTGCAGTAGATATTTTAAGGATAACTGTATCTTTTAGTGAAATCACCAACGATCCATACCTTCGGAATTTGTTCGGGTCAGTGTTTGTTTCTTATAAAGATCTTTACTTTAATAATGGTAAATATTCAAAGTGGTAAGTCTACGAAGTGACGAGTATAAAGTAAAAGTTAAAAATAAATATAATACAAGAAGAGTTAGAGGTAAAAAACTAGTTCAACCGAAGATGACAAATTATTATGGAGACAGAAAGTCAAAATTTTTAGTTCCAAAAATCCTATCCTATCCTACTTCCTACTAATATTATAAATGTGAAAGTTTGTAAGTATGGATGGATGGATGGATGGATGGATAGATACTAATATTATAAATGTGAAAGTTTGTAAGTATGGATGGATGGATGGATGGATGGATAGATGGATGAATGAAAGTGGAGTGGAGGTGGAGGTGGAAGTGGAGGTGGAGTGAAGTGGAGTGCAACCAACCAACTGCGATCGCCAACCCGCCTGCCAAGCGTGGTGATTATGGCATATATGGCCAATATATGCTTGGGGGAGGCCTGTGTCCAGTAGTGGACGTCTTACGGCTGAAATGATGATTAATTGATTTTTTTATTTTTTACTTATGTATTCCTTACCTTCGTGACATTAATAATGTAATTATAATATAGCCCTTAATTGCGTAACTCAATCTTTTAAAACAAATAAAATTATGTCTCAAATATCTGTAATTTTAAAACAATAGTTACTTAATAGCTTAGCAGTTTTAAAATACTACCACTCCTTAAAAGTAAGGCCGGTTGAACTATATCGATAATGCGGAAACGTCCATGTCACATCACTAAAAATCACTCCTACACGTGTCAATTTCGCACATATACTCATTTTGCTTTCGGTGACGTGATAATGAGGTGACAGTGCCTCTATTACGTCAGTATAATACCTTTATGAATGAGATACTGTTGAATTAATTTGTGTTGTTTCCTCGCAAATGAAAGAAAAGTACTATACTGCCGTCTTATAACTAAAAGGCCGTTAAGTGACAATTTTGTCAAATTCGAGTTACATATACTATTAAAGAGAGCAAAATTTGCTCTTTTTCGTAGTATATGTAACAAAATTTGACAAAATTGTCACTTAACGGCCTTTTAGTCATCGGACGGCAGTATACAACTCCCGGCCGAAATAGCAATTAACGGCCTCGTTTAGTTAAAAAGGACTCGGCTTGCGCCTCGTCTTTTCAAAATCACTTGGGAAGTACTCGGCTTCGCCTCGTACTTCCAATATTACTCGGCCGTAATTTGCTTCATTTCAGGCCTCGACAGCCGACAGTAATGTACAATTTTTATGTAGGAAGATAATTTAGCATTAATATATATTACATATATATAATAGACCCACTATTACAAGATAAATAATCATAGTACTTTGATAAAAAGATAATAACTTACACCACTACTGAATTTGAATGAGGAAGGCACTGGGTATTGCCTATGTGCAATGTACGCCACTGACATCCGTCATTGTCTGTGCACCTAGAGAACCAAGACCGGTGTTCATCAACGTTAATTCTCTGATTAAAGGGCCGATTACTCGGAAAAATATACTGAAATTATGGGTAAAAGGTTGTTTAACCAGAGAATTATCATTGGTGAAATTAAGCCTTAGCCACTTTCATACCATTAGATGGAACTCGGCAGTCAGTGACACACCGTTAGACGCGTGTGAAGCGTGTCTATCAGCGGTGCGGGCGGCGGGGGGCACGGCGGCCGCGGCGCGCTACCCCGCCGCCGCGTTGCAGCTGTTGTCCGACCTGGCAGCGCTCGCCGCGCCGCTCATGACGAGGGACAATGTTCCCAACTCTATCAATGAGGTGAGAACGTTACGAGCTGTTCTATGAAAGGTGGAGCTCAGCAGTCAGTGACACACCGTTAGACGCGTTTGAAGCGTACGAGGGACAATGTGCCCAACTGTATTAGCGAGGTGAGACATTGAAATACAACTATTACAAGCTGGTAAGCTTAAATAATGTTTGCATAAAAGGTCAGATTTTTAATGCAAGACTACTTTTTATCAAAATACTCAATAGTCAAATCGTCCTATATAAATATCCGTAATACCTAAATTTCTGCACCCAATATGTTACAAAACGTGAATAAAATTAACCATGCAGGCTTTTTCACAGGAGCTGCTATCAGCTCTTATAACCTGTTGCGTCACACTCGGCGAGTGCCACGCGCACACACTAGTGCAAGCAGCGGAGAGTGCGGACGGCTCCGAGGCGGCTAACGGCGCGCGCCAGCTCATAGAACTAGTGCTAGCCGCGCAAGCCGCCCCCGGACATTACCCGCTGCACGAGACCAGGTCCAACCTGTCGTTCGGATTCTGGTACACGCTACAGGTAAGTCCACTGCAAGAATATATCCTCTCATCACAAGTGCAAGCTGCAGAGTTCAGACGGGTCCGAAGCGGTTAAGGTGCACTCCAGCTCATAGAACTAGTGCTAGCCGCGCAAGCCGCCCCCGGACATTACCCGCTGCACGAGACTAGGTCCAATCTGTCGTTCGGATTCTGGTACATGCTACAGGTAAGTCTACTGCAAGAATATATCCTCTTATCATTAGTTCAAGCCGCAGAGAGTGCAGACGGGTTCGAAAAGGTTGACTAACGGCGTACTCTATCTCATAGAATTGGTGCTAGCCGCGCAAGCCGGCTTTCGACATAACGCGCCGCATGGGTTTAGATCCAACCTGTCGTTCGGATTCTTGTACACGCCACGGGTAAGTTAAATACAGGAATATAATTATACCCTCATCACTAGTGCAAGCTGCGTGCAGACGGGCCGGCCGGAGTTGGCTAACAGCGCGTGTCAGCTCATAGAACCATTTTGACGTATCGAAAGGTTAATATAAGTGAACTTCGGATCTGAAAACTCGTTTGAGATTATAATATTCTTTTATCTTGAAGATTTTAGCCATATCTCTATATGATACAAAGTTCGCATTATGCATAAAATTAAATCAAAATTTAATAGAACTGTTGTATTTTTGATTAATAAAAACGCTTACATTATCGTTTCGATACGTCAAAATTGTTCGTGCTAGGGCTACAGGTGCTGCCGAGCATTACCCGCTGCACGAGACTAGGTCACAGAGAGTACGGATGGATCCAAGGTGGCTGACGGTGCCATAATTATGTTGACCAAAATACTAAATGGGTTATTTTTTGTCCAGGACGAAGTACTAAACGTGATGGATAGAACGCACGACATCCATCAAGTGTGGCGGCAAGTGTTCTCGCGGCTGCTAACGGCACTGGTGAACAAGTCCTCGGCGCCTGCAGAGCTGCCGCTGTCGAGAGACGACCTCGAACTGCTTCGCTGCTACCGGCAGGACATCGCCGATACTGTGGTCAGAAACCAGAAAATTAAATGAGCGTGTGGCGTATCATTTCCAGACCTAAATGATTTTTTGTTTCAATTTTGCGCTCTTAGCCTCAATAGGCCTAAAAAGTATTGTTTCTGTTTGACTAAACTTACGCAACATATACAAATATTTTATCTTTCTAAAAGCTTGAAAAAAAAAACAGGCATACACATACACCCATATCACATTATTAAAATTACCTACAATAAGAAAATTAGTATTATTATTACTTCATTAATCAATTAGACAATTATTATTATTATATTACTAATTTAATTTTTTATAGTAAGGAAAAATACAATAAAATTCAGAACAGACTTTAAGTTTTAAAACATTTTTTATTAGAAATCTAGACGATCAGTAAAAAAATAAAAATACGTGTGTGCAGATGTACTGCTACGGTATCCTGGGCGAATGGTGTTGGACGACGGTCGAGGCTGCATTCAGTGCCGCTAGCAACGAGTCCGGACGAGAAGCCGCACTCCACGTGTTCGCTGCACTGGCCGACGCTGCGCCCGCGCAACGGGCGCCGCCTGCACTGGTGGCGCTCGTACATCACGCCTTGAATGTGGCGCATTCGTCAACGAACAAACGGATGCTCAACACAGCGTTGGATTGTCTCGGTAAGTTATACCAAAACGGACTTGTGAACCTGATCTATCCCAATCAAGCCTAGGTTCTTCCAATGGAGCTTATTCCTTCGTCGCCTTTCGAGACTCCACAGGAACTTTTTCGTGTTGGAAACCAACATAACATAATATCACGCCTGTGTTTCCCCGAAGGGGTAGGCAGAGGTGTATAGTACACCCACATTTCGCCAGTTATGTTGTAGTCCCATGTAATAGGGGGCGAGCCTATTGCCACTAACCGGGCACAAATCCAGACTCCAGGATGGTACAGGAGAATTTCCTAATGAAAAAAACCCAATAACACTTTGCCCGACCCGGGAATCGAACCCAGGACCCCACGCTCAGCAGTCGCGCTTGCGACCACTAGACCAACGAGGCAGTCAAATCAACCAACCAACCAAAACCAACCATAAACCAACCAGTTGGTTGAGTTGGTTGGTAACCAACTCTCTTCAAAATCTTTTCCATACGACCACAGTTTTGAATCTGTACGATTACATCGCACATTTATTTAGTGCGCTAGCATAAGCAATTTATTAAATACTTAAGTACCTAATGTAAATTAATATTCTACAAAATATAATAGAGTTAACTTTCGTCCGTTTTATTGTAAACACGTTCGTTACAATTTCATTCATAAATACCTACTTATGAAAAGTAACAAGATTACCATTGGTCCATCTAAACTTATCAAATTAATGTATAAGCCAGCAAGGGCTCGTACATTTATGGTCCTCCAAGCCGGATCCGGCAACTAAATTCATGTGCATGTCGATGCCTACTTGAGTTAACTGGGACAATAAACCATTTTTTTTCTTTTCTTTCAAATAATAAACTTCAACCTTGAACCTGTTAGTTTTTTATTAGTTCAGACCGACACAGTCCACATAGGCTTCTCTTGAGTTGTCCCATAACATTCAATCCGCCTTCCGCATAAATTCGTTAACAATCACTGAGGTAACATGTACTACGTACTAGAGAAGACACCTCGAACAAAATGTTTGTAGCACGTTTTAGAGCTCCTGCGCTCTCACTCGCTTAGACACGCTCGCGCCGCGCGTTATCCGCGGCCAGCAAGTTGCGCGATATTTTTGTTCGTAATGTCTACTCTAGTACGTAGTACATATTACCTCAGTGTAAACAATGAATATTGATATGTATAGAGTGACACATCAGGTGGCTACGCGTCGTGGGTGAGCTCGGTGGGCGAGGGCCGCGAGCTGGGCCGCGCCTGCGTGCGGGCCGCGGGCGCCGCCTTGCCGCGCTGCCCGCCCGCTGCAGCGCTGGCGCTGCGCAAGCTGGCCGCCGACTGCAGCGCGCCAGCCGCTGCCATGGCGCCAGACATCGTGCGAGCTGCACAGGTAACTCCCAGTAGCCAATTCATATTTGAAGGGTTCTCGACTACCTCCAACACTGCAGTATACTACATACGAACACCTGCACAAGAGATGATCTATTCGCCGCCACTGAAAACGCCATTGAAGTGGCCACTTTTTATTCCAACTATATTTGAACCATTGACACGATAAGAAGAAGTATACTACATGATTTGTCGGCCTTTGCAATCCTGCACAAGCTATGAAAATCACACGAAAAATGACAAGAATGAATACTACGGTCGACCGCACGTCGGAAGTAACACTTTGACATTAGCAGCATCTTTATTTCGTAAGCAGTAAGGGCGGTTTTCGAATTGAAGTGTTACCACTGTCATGCAGTCGACTTTACATTACTGTCGAGGCCTGAAATAAAGAAATTGACGGCCGAGTAATATTGAAAGTGATTTAAAAGGACGAGGCGCTAGCTGAGTCCTTTTTAACTAAACGAGGCAATTTCTGAGCAAGTGGGCGAAAAAATATGATTAGCATCTTGGACGAACGAATAAAAAATGGCGGACGGAATATCGCCTCACAAAAAGTGAAGCACTCATAGTAAGACGACTCGCTAAAATGTACGGGCTGGCACGCACACATTCACATCCATAGTAAGACAAAAAGCCGCGATTACACGACAAATCTCGTGTGACGGTAGTCATTGTCGTACTGTCACAAATAAAATTGCAAAATATACCTTGTGTGTTAAAATTCTGTTGAAATTTACTGGGTTTGGGAAAAAACTAAGTGCTTCAATCTTTTCTTAGCGAGATTCCGTCCGCCAGTTTTTATTCGTCCAAGATTAGCTTAAGACGCTGACAACCAGTCAAATACCCCAAATAGGATTCTTTTAAAAACATTATTAGCTGTATGCTGTATCTATTCAGTTTGTGGCAGTGAAAAAAAAAAAGTTAATCTTGATCGTATTTTCTGAAACTGTATTGTACCCAAAACACGTTTTCTTGAAGTTTTCTCGATAGAAAAGAATTGTAAACTCTTACAACATGCTTTAAAGCAAACAGTCTCTATTCTTTACTAAATATTATAAATACAATTAAGAAAACATTTGAGAAAGACAATAATCTAAACATTTGTTGTTTCTGTTTTTCAAATAAGCTTTTAGTTTTTTTTTTTTGTTTTTTTTGTTAATTTTCATTCAAGTTGAGCGGCGTATCCGACGTCCCTCGGCTCGTTGCCTCTCTTTCAGTTCTGTATGAAACGACAGTGACGGCAGAGGTCTGAATTTTTTAGGTGTTGTCAGCCTCTTAATTACAAAATGTGTTCAGACGTTCGAGAGCGGCGCGGGGCGCTCGGACGCGTGGGTGCGGCGCCAGCTGGTGGCGGCGGCGGGCGCGGCGCTGGCGGCCGCCGAGCCCACCGCCGCCGCGCCGCTGCTGCAGGCGCTGGCCGACACGCTGCGCGACGAGCTGCGCGCGCAGGTCGGACCCATCTCACCTTATACAGGGTGTCAGGGAAACGCTTCCGAAAACGAAAATAGGTGATAGTGCTGGTGATTACTGATACGAAACCACGAAAAAAAAATAGATTCTTTTTTTAAATTATTTCATTTTTTTTTTTTTGTATTTTTCTTTATGTATGTGTTTTATTTAACTGCCCAAAGCTGGTTATGTATGAAAAATGCAAAAAATTATATATGAAAAAATCTAAAAAAAGAATCGCATTACTTTTTCGTGGTTTCGTATCAATAATCACCAGCACCTATCTTCGTTTTCGGAAGCGTTTCCCTGACACCCTGTATAAGCACCTCACTAATAACACCAAAGAATTTTTACCCAAGATAGAATGCGGACTGCCTCGTTGGTCTAGTGGTCGCAAGCGCGACTGCTGATCGTGGGGTCCTGGGTTCGATTCCCGGGTCGGGCAAAGTGTTATTGGGTTTTCTTTAGGAAATTCTCAGTAGCAGCCCGGAGTCTGGATTTGTGCCCGGTTAATGGCAATAGGCTCGCCCCCTATTGCATGGGACTATAACATAACTGGCGAAATGTGGGTGTACTATACACCTCTGCCTATCCCTTCGGGGAAATACAGGCGTGATGTTATGTTATGTTAGAATGCGGACGGAGAAATTTAAGAACTTCAAAAATTAATAATATCCCGTTCATATAAGGTCCAAAATCTTTTATCAAAACCAGGGCGAAAATACCGGGCGAGCCCGGTTTTCTGAGATAGTACTACCGAGAGCCCGCTGTCCCTTTCCTGCATGTATGGACACCCTATAGAAAGAGACAAAGGGCTCCCCAATCATCGGTCCGAATTTTAGTCAGCCGTCCGCTTTCCAGCTTGATATATAAGTTCCTTGAATAACACAGACCAGTGGGGTTACTCTTGAAAATAATTCCAATCTCAATCCAATACCAATTAAGATAAGATAATGTTTATTTTTCAAAAAACAGTACATTTTTTACAAATATAATATTTAATTTTAGGATAATGTACACAAAACTGTTAGCATTTGAGACCGAACTAGGCATAGCCTGTATTTCAGCCCTCAACGCCGATACCCTTGAATTACAAATAAATAAGAAAGACATATTTTTATTGATCTATTTATTTATTTATTTATTTTTACAGTATAGGTTGGTGAACCGAGCTCTTTAGCTCCTTTGCCTTTGCCCACCTGATGTTAAGTGGTTACCTTTGCCCATAACAACTGTTATACCAAAAATAACGGGAGGTAGGGCCTGCGAGCAGCAGACTCGGTGTAGTCTGCTGCCCGACCAGCAGCTGGCGTAGCTGGCACAGCCGGCGTAGTTGGCGCAGCTGGTAAAGGCCCATGAGGTGAGGTGGCGTGGAGTGTTCCGTGTGCGCCGCCTAGGAGGGTGCGGCCAACGTTAGGCCGCACGGGGAGAAGGGGCTCGCCTGCTTGTGGCGGGCCAGGACCTGTCGGGGGTGGTTGTGTGAATACTCACGGGTTCCCACGCCCCCGGCTAAGGTAGTTGAAGGAACACCGTGGTGGTTTTAGTCGGTAAGAGTCCGAAAAAAAAAAAAAAAAACCTAGGCTGTTGCCTAAATGGTACCGCAAGTCGGTTCGCCAAACTGAGACATGAAGATGGAAAGTCTCATGTGATTGTTCTCTGAAGATTGTTTACAAAGTGAGACAAGAGAGAGAGTTGACGTGTGTGTGTAGGCGGGCTCGGTGGCGCGCGCGGTGGCGGCGGCGGAGTGCTGCGCGGCGCTGCTGGGCGCGCTGGCGCCGCGCGCGCCGCTGGCCGCCGCGCTGTTCCGCACGCTGGCGCCCGCGCTGCCGCCCTACGCCGACAACCGCCAGCTGGTCGAGGTATGCACACCGCACACACAGAACATAGGGGGCGTTCATAAAATACGTGAGATGTTCAAGGGGGGGAGGGGATCGAGTCAAATCTCATCTAATCTTACGTTGGACAGAGGTCTCGGCAAATATCACGCAATTTTTTTTTTAGAGTAGATTTTCTGGTTTTAATCAAAGTACTTACGATTTAAGTATTCTATTGTTAATTTTTTTAAACTCTCAGCAATATTGATTACTAGTCTTATTAACTAGTCGTAAACAAAAGCAAGAAGCAATTTTTTTTTCTTTTTACAATAACAATCCAACGCGTTTACGTAAGAAACCCACATTTTGAAAAATCTCACGTGAGATTGGGGGTTGGGGGAGGGGGTTGAATAAAATCTCACGACATCTCACCAGGGGGGGAGGGAGGGACAGAAAATTTAAAAAAACACCTCACGTAATTTATGAACGCCCCCATATATATTTTGAGCTATTTATTTATTTTAGTTTATTAACATGCAGTGGTACGCCACGGACTGCCCCCATTATCTAGATCTTACGTCTTCTTTGTCCATCTGAAGGTTGTCTGGAAGATATCGCTTTCAGCGATAAGACCGCCCATGTATCCATAATTTATACGTTGTTCCTGTTTACTACTATTTTCATGGTGTACAATAAAGTATATTCTATCTATCTATCTAACATACACCATACACCGCATACACGCCCAGGGCCAGATTAACCATGTTGGGGCCCTTAGGCAATCCAATTCTCGGGGTCCCTTTTCAGCCGTTTGTACTTTTGTACACAATCACGGCTCCAATTCTCGCGTTATAGAGATAAATGTCTCATTCGAGATAATCTCTAATTTTAAATCTCTACGAAACATGTCCTCGATAATGTCAACTGCTATGAACCACTGTTTGTATTTAGAGCGCTAGGCGTAGACATATCTCTAACGTAACATTCTGAGAATACGAAAAATTATTTTCAATCGACATTGGCGTTCTTGTTTCGACATTATGTCGAGTACGAGATAATGTCTACGACGCGAGAATCACTCCCCTGTTATTTTCAAGTTGAAGGGATCACGGTCACAAAACTCACAAATCGCAATTACAGATCAAGCATTTCAAAACTTTTGTTTATCATACAATACGCTACGTAACGCATCCATATCATTAGTTCTACTACTCGATACTAGATGGTTCTGTTCTGTAAGTATGAAGTATTTCATCAACTGACAGCATGCGTCGAAAAAAAGCAATAATACCTATTGTCATTGAGGATACAAATTTTCACTGTATTGAACATTTTCGATTACTTTTGTGCGCGTGCGGGACCCCTAGCCGATGCGAGGCCCCTAGGCAGTTGCCTTCTCTGCCTAATGGTTAATCCGGCCCTGTTACACGCCTCATAACAGGTCAACACATCTGTGGCGTACTCCACCTCTATTATCTCGACCTCATTGAATTGACCAAAGAGATGAAAAATATTAGAGACGTCAATCAAGTTGCCTCGCGACAAATATAATAAATCTGTCAATCAACGAATTAATCTATTCACTGCATTTGTCCTACCTATTTTCCCTATCGTTCCTCTACACATCTATAAAATTTCACTAATGTAGGTCGCCACTATTCGCCACTTGAAATCTTCAAATCTGTTCCGACCACTTATATGAGCCATCAGAGGATGGGCAGCAGCGTTCTCTGAGATTTTAACCAACCAACTGCGATCGCCAACCCGCCTGCCAAGCGTGGTGATTATGGCATATCCCCCCCTTTTGGGAAAGGCCTATATCCAGCAGTGGAAGTCTTTCGGCTGAAATGATGATGATGATATGAGCCGTCAAAACTGCTTCAGCTAGTGGCAGAATATTTTGTACGCATTATATTCAACATTAGGCGTCTATTGGGCTGTATGGTCGATGGTACAGAATCTACAATAATTCATTTATGCTACAGCTCCACCAAAGAAAATTAAACTTTATCTAAATGGGACGAAATTCTTGTCAGAATGACAGTGTTGTCGTGTACTGTGTTCATTCTGAAACATCCCTTGTGTAATTGAGATAAAGTTTAATTTTCTTTGTTGTTCGGATCATTTTGAACAGACCATTTGTGCCGATATTTTGACGCTGACTATACGCATAATATAGAATATTTCAAATACTATAAATAATTTCCATTCCGCAGCCAATGTTCCACATAGTGAAACAAACGGTGTCGTCACTGATCGACGACTGTCTGCCGCTGGTGTCAGACATCGCGCAACTGATCGTGGCCGGCTTCAACACGTACCCCTGCGCTTCAGGGCTTGACGTCGTCAAACTGGCAAGTTTATTTAATAATGTCTTATAGTTTTCCGATAATAAAACAAGTTTAGCCAGATTACATCGCGTATATTATTAAAATTGGTTTTCCTGACGTTTTGAATGCTTTGCAGCGTTCGTGGTCGCAGGCAGACTAAGATGGCTGTATCCATCTTTCCTGCGATCATCTTCAGGATTCTGTAGCCACTGCCCCGGATCCTCTTTCGTATGATGGCATGGAAATCATCCACATGTGCATCTGCAAACATGCCTGAAGCACTACAATACCGAGGGAGTCGCAACAGAGCCCTGAAGATGTATACTGAACTCTGAGAGCATTTTAGGACTTTTGCGTGAAATAAACCCATACACCACTCGTGTATTTTTTTTGACAATAAGCTTTAAAATAATGTCAGCTTGACTATACTTCACTAGACTCATTATCAATGTAACGCTACATCAGGTGGTGCTGGCACTAGGCGGTGAATGGGCTGGCGCGCGCGCACTCTTACACGCGAGTGTGTCCGCCAGCGTGCGCGCACTTGCCCCCGACCCGTCCGCGCGGCCGGACCTCACGGAGGGACTGTTCACGTTACTACAAGCCATCACCAAGAAGAAGCCGCAGTACATTGACTGGTTGGACGATATTCTGCCCGATTTAGTGGAATTAGGTGAGTTACTCAGCTCAATCCGTAGGCCAGACCTCATTAAACAACTGTTCGATTTTCTAAACAGTTTTTTTGCTTTTGAGATATGCTTGTAATTTGGAAAATGTTTTAAAAGACAACTGAAGATTTGATTTCAATCACTAGGATACTAAGATATGCCCTATATTAATACTTTTTTTATAGTGCATGACATATGATGCCGAGACATACACCCGTATTCAAGAACGATACTATGAGAACGCACAGTACGCTCTAACCCACAGTGGACGAAATTTCGTTTCATAAACCTTACTTGAGTGTTGAACGACACTATGCAACGAATAAAGTGCACCCTTATATAAGGTTACCCGTTAGCTATTTTACGGAACGCATAGTGTAGGCGAATTCATAATCTCGATACTCGATATAATATAACATTGTTGTTGTTGCCTGTTGCGTATTTCTGTTAGTTTAATAAAAATTAGTGTTATGGTGACGAGGAATTTAATAATTATTTAGACGAATTGATATTTATTTATAATTAAAAATATATACCTATAACTTTATTTTTATTTTGCAGAAGTTTTCCGAAACAGGAAGAATGATGTACTTAATTGCCATTTTATTTATTTTATTTCAGTTATATCCGGGGATGTCATTTCCTGTTTAATTTATTTTTATTATTTTATATTTTACCCATTTTTTCCGGAGATGGCATTTTTTATTTCATTCAGTTATTTTACTTTTAATTATTTTATTTTATTTTATGTGGAGATGTAATTTCCATTAGGTACATGGTATTTTATTTATTTTATTTCCATTTTATCCGGAGATGTAATTTCCATTTTATTTGAAGATATTATTTCCATATTCTTCTTTTATTCATATATTATATTCATATTCTCATATTCAAAAACTGTAGCAGGTACCTACAAATATTTTACTGCAAGGAGCGCACGCAACAAAACCCAAGTTTCAAAAATCAACACGAAATGACTACCTGAAGCTAGCCCCGGAACCGACCAATCAAAATGCCGAATTCGTCGCTATGCGATCACTGAGTGAAGAAATACTTAAGTATTGTTTATGAATCGAGTCTATGGACATCTCCGACACTGTGAGAAATCAGACACTTTGCTGTGAGAACGAATACCCTTACATAAGGGTTGTTCTTGAATACGGGTGATAGACAATGACAGTTGGGCTCGCTCACAAATTCAAAGTCGCTCAGCGAGCTATGGACTAAGCTATGCTTATGAGTTTCTTTGAAGGATAAAATCCGTAACGAGATTATCTGGAGAAGAACTGGAGTGACCGACATAGCTTGTAGGATCAGTAAGCTAAAGTGGCAGTCGACTGGCCATGTCTGTCGAAAGACTGATGGCCGCTGGAGCAGACGAGTCCTTGAGTGGAGACCGCCAATTGGCAAACGCAGGGCGCCCCCCAGCATGATGGACCGACGACCTGATGAAAACTGCGATGGGCTGAGTTGATTGAGTTCATTTATTTAGGATATAAATAAACTAGCAGTGCTCTTGCGGCTTTGCCCGCGTACTAACTTTTAAAATGCAACATATAATGTTTCCCGTAGTAGTTTTGGGAAAAGAAAATGCTTATTTTTTATTATTATTTACATTACCCTACGTATTTGTGTCAAGTGTGACCCCAGGAAGATTTTTAATAGAAACTTTAACACCTCTTTTTACCACTGTCGAGTTTAAATAAATAAAAAAACAAAAACATGTGATTCATTGTCTTAAAGATTATTATTTATACCGAGTTTCGACTCAATCCAGGAATGCAATAATTTTCGCCCATACAAAATTCATCACCTTATTGCACTTTCTTTTAGAGGTAATTTTAGAAAAAGATAAATTAGTGTTTCATTATTTACTTTAAAGATTATTTTTTCCCAAGTTTTGAGTGAATCGATCCAAGAGAAAAGATTTTTCATACAAACTCCAACACCTGGTTTCGTACCTTCAGGGTTAGAATTTCCAAAAATTCATTCTTAGTGGGTTCTTACGTCATAAAAGCTGTCCTGTCCAAATTTCATGTTTCTAACATGAGTAGTTTTGGCTCTGCGTTGATGAATCAGTCAGTCAGGACATCTGTCTTTCAAGTATAGATATAGGTATATAGATAAAATAAGAATGTTGCGCATCATCTGGCACCTCAGTTATTGTAGAGATGGATAGGTCCGGGGATAATTCGGAGTTGGATCTGGATGTACATCCAGCTCTTAAGATGTACATCCAGGTTCCGTGTCCGTCGAACCCATATGGGTCCGGCTATTCTAACCATGATTATCAGATCTCGGAGTGCGGAAGTGCAATGCAAATATATAATAACGCTGTGATTCAATTACCCAAACTGACTGGATCGAATTCTGTATCAATCGAGTTTGAATTCGAGTTAGTGTCAATCCGTATTGCATTTCTTTAAGAATTGACATTAGCTCGATTTGGTTCAGAGCTCGAACCAGTCGGGACTTCGGGAGCAAAGCCCCTGTATTAAGTTAAGGTAGTCTTATTTTCGACAAAGTAGGTAAATATTGTATACAAGTACATTATGAGATGAGGGAATCACTTCGATAACTGAAATGTTATTTGTATACATAAAGGAAGGTATTACTTAAATAATTTATCTATGAATTAATTATTATACCGTTGAAATGAATCAAACTACTCCGATCGCGTATTCCCATTCTCCTGGGCGTCTCACTCCGACCCGTCCCCCCGGTCGTTCTTTGCCGCTTGCCGCTCTGGCGTAGATACTGTCGGAGTGGTCGGATCGGTTGCGAGTTGCGGTCGGACAAACATCCATCAATAACGCAATTGTTGCGGGTCCGGGATTCGTATCCATCCGGAGCTACCCATCTCTAAGTAGTTGGTAGTGAACACGGGGTATCTGTCCGCAGCGTGTGGCTGCGTGCGGCTGTGGGAGGCGGGCGGCGCGCGCGCGGCGTGCGGCTGGCTGGCGGCGCTGGCGGCGCAGTGCGCGCCCGCGCTGCAGCCGCGCGCGCCCGCGCTCACCGCCGCCGCACTCGCCTGCATTGGTAACGTACACCCCTCCCCTTTACAATACACTATAGGTGCGGCACGCTAAGATGGCGTTTTCGACGTTTGCCTGCTCATGAAGATCCATAAATATTGACAGCTACGTATGAAGGTACAATTGCCGTTCTTTATTGTCAATAGAGACTTTATTGTCAATACACTGTGGACTGACGAGAAGCTTGTCGAACTCGAGGAAGAATTGAGCAAGTTACGATGGGATATCGTAGGGTTATCTGAAGTCCGAAGAGAGGGGGAGGACACGATAATCCTCAAATCCGGTAACTTGCTCTATTTCCGGTAGGGCGATCAACATTCCCAGGGCGGTGTCGGGTTTATCGTCCACAAGTCTCTTGTGAACAACATAGTGAAGATAGAGAGAGTTTCGACCAGGGTGGCGTACCTTATACTCAGAATAACCGAAAGGTATTCGTTGAAGGTTATACAGGTATACGCATGACCTCGAAACACCCCGACAATGAGGTTGAGACCATGTATGAGGATATCTCCAGAGCCATGCATGGCTCTAGAACTCACTTCACTGTTGTCATGGGAGACTTCAACGCGAAACTGGGCAAGCGCTACGATGATGAGATGCGAGTGGGGCAATTTGGATATGGATATCGGAACCACCGGGGTCATCTACTGGCCGGCTTTATGGAGAAAGAGGAGCCCCTCTATATGATGAACTCTTTCTTCAGAAAGCGTGAGCACAGGAAGTGGACCTGGTTGGGCCCTGATGTTGTAACAAAAAATGAGATTGACTTCATTATGTCGACGAAGAAGCAAATATTAAATGATGTCTCTGTGATCAACGCGGTCAAAAACCGGAAGTGATCACCGTTTGGTAAGAGGCACATTGAATCTGAATATCGAGCTGGAAAGATCTCGACTGATGTAGTCTACGCTCCGTCCAGCACCGATCCAAATCCAAAACCCTGAGAGCTTGCAGCTCGAACTTCAGAATCGTTTCGAATGCCTAGGGAGCTCAGTGAACGATTAAAACGATGGGTTTGTGGAAACTGTCCATACGGTCGGGTCTAGGATCTTTAGGACCCGTCGTACAAATAGAAACAAAAAGCTCTCTGACCACACCCTTGAGCTTATGGCGGAAAGACGCGAGATGATTCTGCAGTCCTCAGATGATGCGACCAAGTACCGGCAGCTCAATAGACAGATCTCAAAGTCCTTGAAAAGTGACCCACGCCAATTTAATACTGAACGTATTAAAGACGCGATAGAGAAGAACAAGGGCTCCAAAGTCTTCGCAAGAGACCTGTCTATTGGGCAGAGCCAGCTTGCAAAACTGAGGACCGACGATGGCAGAGTCGTATCCTCCAAGCCAGAGCTATTGAAGGAGGTCTAGAAGTTCTATGGACAGTTATACACGTCCACCCGGAAACCCGCTGCAAATCGGGATAACGACCCGATTGAACCGAAGATAGCCCGGACGTCAGCTTGTACGAGATAAGGAAGGCTCTGAAGCAGCTCAAAAGCAACAAGGCACCGGGTGATGACGGAATTACGGCCGAACTCCTGAAGGCGGGTGGAAAACCGATCCTTAAGGCCCTTCAGAAGTTGTTTGATTCCGTCATTCTCGAAGGAAGAACGCCACAGGCATGGAGCAGAGGTGTGGTGGTACTTTTCTTCAAAAAGGGCGATAATGCTCTACTGAAGAATTATAGACCCATCTCACTTCTGAGCCATGTCTACAAGCTGTTTTCGAGAGTCATTACGAACCGTCTTTCGCGCAGGTTTGACGACTTCCAGCCTCCTGAACAAGCCGGATTCCGAAAAGGCTTTAGCGCCGTAGACCACATACATACGCTGCGGCGGCAGGTTATACAGAAGACCGAAGAGTATAACTTGCCTCTTTGTTTAGCGTTTGTGGACTACGAGAAAGCCTTCGATTCGATCGAGACTTGGGCTGTACTACTACAGTCTCTTCAACGGTGCCAGATTGAATATCGGTACATCGAAGTGTTAAAGTCTTTGTATGAAAATGTCAGTCCGATTACAGGACCAAGCCTCGAAACCTATCCTTCTGCAGCGAGGTTTGAGACAGGGAGATGTGATCTCTCCGAAACTGTTCACCGCTGCATTGGAGGATGTCTTGGAGGATGGCTAGGCATTAACATAAACGGCGAGTACATCACTCATCTTCGGTTTGCCGACGACATAGGACTCATGGCTGAGACCATGGAGGACCTCAGTACCATGCTCGATGACCTCAGTAGAGCTTCTGATAGAGTGGGTCTTGAAATGAATATGGACAAGACAAAGGTTATGTCGAATTCCCATATAGCACCCATTCCCGTAAACATCGGAGAATCTACACTCGAAGTTGTTGACGACTATGTATACCTAGGACAAACTGTCCAGCTAGGTTAGTCCAACTTCGAGAAAGAGGTCAATCGTCGAATCCGACTCGGTTGGGCAGCGTTCGGGAAGCTACTCAATATTTTCTCGTCCAAAATACCGCAGTGTCTCAAGACGAAAATCTTTGACCAGTGTGTGTTGCCAGTAATTACTTACGGTACTGAAACGTGGTCGCTCACAATGGGCCTGATAAGTAGGTTCAAAGTCACTCAAAGGTCAATGGAGAGGGCTATGCTCGGAGTGTCCCTGCGTGATCGAATCAGAAATGAGGAGATTCGCAGGAGAACTAAAGTAACCGACATAGCTCGAAGAATTGCCAAACTTAAGTGGCAGTGGGCGGGCCCACATTGCTCTCAGAACGGATGGCCGATGGGGCAGTAAAGTTCTGGAGTGGCGACCGCGTACTGGAAGGCCCAGCGTGGGTAGGCCCCCCACAAGGTGGACCGACGACCTGGTGAAGTTCGCGGGAATCCGCTGGATGCGGAAGGCGCAGGACCGGTCGTTGTGGCGATGCTTGGGGGAGGCCTATGTCCAGCAGTGGACGTCTTTCGGCTGAAACGATGAATGATGATTGTCAATAGTTTTGCACTGCTACAGCAATATAATTTTTCGTATTTCGAATCTTTTATTCAAATTCTATTTATTTCTACCGTTTTTTTTATGTATGTCACAGAAAATTTGAATAAATAGCGATTAAACAAAACGGCTAGACGTTATGTTTATTGAATAATTTGATAAATTATTTACTTTATGTAGATATTATTCATAACAGCTAGTTGGAGTTGTCCCAATAACTAATAATTTGAAATGTTTCACAACACTATTGGAAAATGTAATCCGGAACCCTAATAAAACTTTTTAACAAAAAATTGGACCGATGAAAACAGAAACTGAAAAGCGAAAAATAACTAATTATGAGTCGGCGCCAAACGAACTTTTAACAAGCAAAGTGCGTGCAAGTTGCAAGTGGCCGAGCGGAGAACGCATTTTTGGAAAGTTATTGTTTATCGTTGAAAATTTCACGTTGTATTTGATGTGATGTTGTTTTTATTATTTATTTAAAGTAATTTAATGATCTTCGTTGATTGGTTGTTTGGCGCCGACTCATAATTTGTTATTTTTCGCTTTTCAGTTTTGTTTTCGTCGGTTCAATTTTTTGTTAAAAAGTTTTATTTTTAATTTTTTTGTGGTTAAAATCTAACTCCAGGTCTCCATTATGTCGTTGTGTCTAGAACTATATTTATGTGTGTCAAGTTTCAACAGAATCGGTTAACAGGTAAGAATTCAGTGGGTGAACAAACACTCATCCCCTGTTTTACTACCCTTAGGGGTGGATTTTGATTTTGAAATTTAAATGGGACCAACTTCGAGATATCCATTAAAAAAAGAATCATCAAAATCGGAAAATTTAATAAAATTAACTGTTGTTGGTAAAGTTAATTTTGAAAGTTTTATTTTTGAATTATTAGGTCAGTTTATTACATAGACCAGTAAGCCTTAAGTCGCCGCATAAGCAAAGTTTTGCATGAGAACAGTCGTAAAATCTTAGCAGGGACAGGGGGGCGGACGGCGCGTTATGATTGGTCGGATCAAAAGTTCGGTGGTATGATTGGTGCTGCTCGCTGACGGAGTGACGTACCGATTAGCGCCTGTGCGTATGATATGCAGTGCTACTGCATATGTTTGGTGCCCGGGGGTATCCGGCTAATCGGAGTCTACTACTAATCTTGGCTTACTAATCTGTGGTTTATTATTAAGCGTGCGTTCTGTCTG
Source organism: Asteroscopus sphinx (assembly GCA_949699075.1). Classification (NCBI taxonomy): domain Eukaryota; kingdom Metazoa; phylum Arthropoda; class Insecta; order Lepidoptera; family Noctuidae; genus Asteroscopus; species Asteroscopus sphinx. Next base: position 10,852,881 of record OX453006.1, on the reverse strand, counting down.
TGTGGTAGGAACACATAAGAAGCGGCCAAGGATAATTGAGTTGGTCGCGTCACTAATTAGTACCACATTGTCAGGTGGAGCGACGCCGCGCAACCAGATCGAGCCGCTCGCCGAGCTGCTGCTGGCGCTGAACCGCGCGGCGTGGCGCGACGCGTCGCTGGCGGCGTGGCTGCGGCTGGCGCTGGCCGCGCCCGGCTTCCCCACGCAGCACGCCACCGAGCCGCACAAACACAAGTTCATAGCCGCCGTCATCAAGTACGTACACACACCATCCGGAAATGGGGTTCTAGACGTTCCGAGCAGAACCTACCCGGAACGTCTATGAACCCATACAAAATGTACTAGCCAGCATACACCTACCGGTCCGGACCGAGAAGCTAAACCGGATACCCGGTGAGCTTCGCACAGTGTTGCCAGGTTAGGGAAATTTACCCTAGATTTAGGGTAAAAATTAGATAGCAGGGTAATGTTTAGGGGTGTGATTTTACTTAGGGTATTTTTTGGGATCTGCATTTAGAGAATATATTAGGTCTTTACATATGAAATAAGTGTTTTGTCGTACTGCCCACTTTGATCTGAAATATCTCCTCTTTGGTTAAGAATTCCAAATTCAAATTTATAAATTCATTTAGCAGGTACATTTGAGTTTTGAAAACAGTCATTCATTTGTGTTTTCCTCATAATTTTTTTCTTTGGCGTCGCTTATTACAGCACAATGGAAAATATGAAATATCGGTATATTTACGAGTACGAGTTCTACCGTGGCACCAGTGCTGCAGAAACAGCTCGAAGAATTAATGATGTGTACGGCGCTGGTGTCGCAAAAGACAGCACGGTACGTTTTTGGTTTCAAAGTTTTCGTTCTGGAAATCTCGACCTTCAGAACCAACCCCGTGGACGGCCGGAGACCAAAGTGGAAAATGAAGAATTAAAGGCTATTGTGGAAGCGGATCCATCACAAAGCACTTCAGAGATAGCTGCAGGCTTCGGGGTAAGTGATAAAACTGTATTAATCCACTTGAAGCAAATCGGGAAAGTAAAAAAACTTGAACGATGGGTGGGTACCTCATGAATTGAGTGAATCGAACTTACAAACACTCGTCGACTGCTGTCTTACTTTGCTTAACCGACACAATAATGAAGGGATTTTAAATCGAATCATTACTTCTGATGAAAAGTGGATACTGTACGATAATCGGAAGCGCTCGTCGCAATGTCTGAACCCTGGAGACCCAGCCAAATCCTGCCCTAAACGAAAATTGACTCTAAAAAGTTACTTGTGAGTGTTTGGTGGACTAGCGCCGGTGTCGTTCACTACAGCTTTCTAAAATCTGGTCATACGATTACGGCAGATATCTATTGTCAGCAACTGCAAACCATGAAGGAAGAACTAGCTGCTAAACAACCGAGATTGGTCAATCGCTCTAGGCCACTGCTGCTTCACGACAGCGCAAGACCACACACTGCACAACAAACAACCACTAAGGGGCAAGTTCACCCAGAAGATAACAGATGTTTATGTAAAAACCAGATTTTTAACCCGAACTTTGGTGTTCACCAACGATAACCAACCGTTATATCACAGTAATCAATCGATTTTTCTAATCGAAGTCGGGGACGTCGTTTAAGTACTAACCGGGTATTTAAACATGACATTTTTGACGTTTGATGGTTGAAATTGTTGAGGTTATTCATTGATATTCTGTATTTGATTGTTTTTCGTAATTTTAGAAGAGTCTATGCTGCTTAAATATTAATATTAGGATTATTACTCTCCAATATAACAAAACAATAACATTTTATCATATTCGTAAAATTTACAATAAAAACCGAATAAAATAAGGGCCGGAACACGTTGCCGTTTTTCGAGCGTGCATTTTTCGTTTACGTACATAAACAAAGAAACATATTGCTTATGCTTTGAGAAAACTTATGAAAGATGTGTAAACATAACTGTTTATGTCGTATTGAGGTAGTACGTAATTTTGTTTTTTTTTAATTTTTTTGTGTAATTAATCAAAATAAAAATGAATGCGGCTGATAAACGATGCTCGCACGAAACCTGCACAATGTTACCGCTACTTTTGGGTAAGCACAACTACCAGAATTTTATCATGTTTCAAGAAACGCGCCCGCCCGATACACTTCGAGTTTGTAAGCGGCCTAATATTCATACATCAAAATGGCGTATTTAATTGGTTGCTATGGCAACCAAGACCGCTTATCCTGCCAAATTAAACAGATATGTCAAATATATAGAGTAGCATTATACTAGGATTTTTAATTTTGGAAGAGTTACCTGATATGCAACCGTTTTATATTGTCGTTCTTTTCATAGTGTTGTTGCCATTTAGTTACCATTTTGATTAATCGTGTTACATAATTCGTTCTTTCATTCCCAGAACGCTCGGTTTCAGAATCAATGATCGGATAGGAGTCGTGAACACAAAAATTCCCGCGTCCCGGTTAAACATCTGTTGTTGAATAACAGTGTCACGTCGTGGCCGGTGTTGGGAAGCTCAGGCAGGAGAACTCGCAGGGTCGAAGGTTCGGTGGCTTGGCACACGGTGACACACGGAAGTAGGAGGAGAACAGGAACTACAGGAACAGAACTCAGGAACAACAGGAACTAGTGGTACAGGAACTGCAGGAACTAGTGGTATGGAGGTATGGAACTCCTCTGAGGTATGAGGGCACAGAGGGCCAGTAGTACGGAGGGCCGGAGGAGTGGTAGGTCAACTCCGACTATAAAACAATTGAGCTGCTGCTATGTCCATGCAGCTAGCTCGGGCTGGATTCAGGTAGGTAGGTAGGTTGGTAGGTCGGCACAAACAATAAAAACACAACAGGAACGTTTTGGGTATACTGTATCTCACTAACTGGTAACTTGATACATTGACTATTTGTTAATAAAATAATATAATGATTATAAGACCAGACACACGAGTGTCTTTCAGCGTACAATATGGAAACTGGATAAGTAAAATAATATAAAAAATACTGTAATGGTCGGACACGTCCATGCCCGGCCAAGGCTACGATATAAGTCTCTTGTTTTTAATAAAAATAGAAAATTATAGAAGAATTTAAAATTTTGAATTTGGATAGGTAAAGTTTTAATAAAGTGGCCAGGAAATCCAAATAAGGTGGTGAGCAGCGTAACGAGTTTAGCCTCGTTACACTACCCGGGTGGGCCGGTGTAAAAAAATCTCTTCAAAGATTTTTTTACAAAGTAATAAATACGTAAGTTTTATAAGAAAAATATAAATATAATAATATCAAAATAAATATTAATGGATGAGGTGAGTGAGTTATATATATATACATAAAAATACCCCTAAATCCCTGAACAATAATATTATTAACACCTATAAATTTTGAGGTTGTGAAGGAAGACTTGGTACAGATTCATGCATCATCACTCAAAATTATTCATACATCATCACTCAAAATTCTTGCATACGGAGAGAGATATGGTACACATTAATAGGTGACACATACTCGTCAAGAAATCCTTCTGTTTAAAATGACTTAAGGCTTATTTATTTAAATTAGGTGTCGTCGCCCGCACCTTTAGAAAACCCGATAGTATTTTTTTTACGAGTTATTACACCTCGACATATAAGGCTTATTTTTATCGAGTTATGCACCGCTCGAACACATAAGGCTTATTTTATGTCGAGTTGTGCACCGCTCGAAACCTACAATAGAGACTATGAGTCTAGAACCATCTAAGGTAAAGTAGAAAAATAATAATAATAATATAATATAATAGTAGTAGAGAAGAAGTATAGATAGACGAAGAATAGAAGAGTAGAAGAAAGAAGGATAGAATAGAAGAATAAAATAGAAGGATAGAATAGAAGGATATAAATAGAATAGAAATATATACGTGTTATTACTTATTATAATATATTTTTTGTATGATATAATTGTCAAAATAAATACCAAGGATAATGAGATGAGTGATAGTAAATATATATTTATAAAAAGAGTATTTAGTTTGAATTTAAAAATAAATTGACTTATATCGCATTTGAAGTATTGGAACCTTTTTGGTTAAAGAAGAATAAAAAATGTAATTTTCGGAATATGAAAATTTTATTGACACCAGGTAAATGTGTCAATAAAATTTATCAAAATAAATGTGGTTGAATAATTGAATAATATGGTGTGAATAGTGATTGTAATGTGTGCTCCGCAACAGTACACCAGAGTCGGTCTCGAAGACCTATGGATATACCGTTGGGAGTATGTGGCAGTACCAAGTGGAAGGATATTCTCCTTCGACGAGGATGTGTTATCTTCCAGCGACTTTTGGTAATCCAACCCAAGTTTTCTCAAGTTGGATTTAAACCTCAAGTGCCTTCAGTGGGTGTAGTTGCTGTTGAGCAACCGGTGCGGTATTTTTGTATGTAAATGCAGTATGTTTATTGCTTTGTATACTGTATAGTTTTGTATGGAGTTATGTTTGTATATTTGTATTAAATGTCTGATTAAAATGTGTGTAATTTTTTTGTAATGTTGATTTTATAACAAACTGGTATAAAAAAGAAATCAAGAAATTTATGGGTTATAAAACAGGTGAAAATGATAAGTTAAATGATGGCCAAATAAGAATAATACAAAGGATTATGTTGTCGCCCGGTGACTTTTAGAATTTTGAAAAAAATAAATGGTGGGTGATTATAAAAAAACAAAGAAAATAAATATATTATCACAATAAAATAATCAAAATACAGTTGGGCGCCAGTGTCACGTCGTGGCCGGTGTTGGGAAGCTCAGGCAGGAGAACTCGCAGGGTCGAAGGTTCGGTGGCTTGGCACACGGTGACACACGGAAGTAGGAGGAGAACAGGAACTACAGGAACAGAACTCAGGAACAACAGGAACTAGTGGTACAGGAACTGCAGGAACTAGTGGTATGGAGGTATGGAACTCCTCTGAGGTATGAGGGCACAGAGGGCCAGTAGTACGGAGGGCCGGAGGAGTGGTAGGTCAACTCCGACTATAAAACAATTGAGCTGCTGCTATGTCCATGCAGCTAGCTCGGGCTGGATTCAGGTAGGTAGGTAGGTTGGTAGGTCGGCACAAACAATAAAAACACAACAGGAACGTTTTGGGTATACTGTATCTCACTAACTGGTAACTTGATACATTGACTATTTGTTAATAAAATAATATAATGATTATAAGACCAGACACACGAGTGTCTTTCAGCGTACAATATGGAAACTGGATAAGTAAAATAATATAAAAAATACTGTAATGGTCGGACACGTCCATGCCCGGCCAAGGCTACGATATAAGTCTCTTGTTTTTAATAAAAATAGAAAATTATAGAAGAATTTAAAATTTTGAATTTGGATAGGTAAAGTTTTAATAAAGTGGCCAGGAAATCCAAATAAGGTGGTGAGCAGCGTAACGAGTTTAGCCTCGTTACAACAGGTTGATTTTGCAAACACTGGTTATTTCATTGTCCGCGAACTTGGCCCTTAGTTAGATGAGCTACAATTGGAATGTCTGCGACATCCACCATACTCCCCAGACCTTGCTCCAACAGATTACCATTTTTTCCGGAATTTGGACAACTTCTTACAAGGAAAAAAATTCAACTCTGAGGCGGCAGTCCAAACCGCCTTCAAAGAGTTTATTGATTCTCGCCCCCATGGTTTTTTTAGTAAAGGGATCAATGAACTACCCATAGATAACAACGGTGCATACTTTGATTAATTAAATATATTTTACAAAAAATATAATTACTTTATATTCCTCCCGTACAAAACGCCAATTTCATATGTGAGGACCTAATATTATGAGAATAATTCAAAATCTAAAATGATTTTTCGGAAGACGCCTTCATTATTGTGCCAATAGGATGGCCGATGGGGCAGTAAAGTTCTGGAGTGACGACCGCGTACTGGAAGGCGCAGCGTGAGTAGGCCCCCCACAAGGTGGACCGACGACCTGGTGAAGGTCGCGGGAATCCGCTGGATGCGGAAGGCGCAGGACCGGTCGTTGTGGCGATGCTTGGGGGAGGCCTATGTCCAGCAGTGGACGTCTTTCGGCTGAAATGATGATGATGAGGAATGTTATTATAAATAGTAATAAAAGAGAAAGAGTTAATTAATAAAGACTTAGTTTTACATAAACCAATTTTTTAAGGGTAATTTAAAAAAGAAATGCACTTTCTAGGGTAAAATTAGACCAAGGTTGAGGATAAGTTGAAATAAGTCCTGGCAACACTCACTTCACCGCATGCCTGGCGCCGGCAGGTGTGTGCCGATGCTCAGTCTGCGATTCTTTCAGAATCTACCAGGCCGGCCCGTACCGGACCGGAAGATGTGCCCGCGCTAATGCTAGATTCACATCTATTAGCACGTAGCGTTGCAGATGGATAGGACACAGACACGTCGCCGTCATAAGAGGCTATACCACTATAAAAGTAGATAATCAATAAATGTCAACTTTATCAACATGACTACTAAGTCGATTTCAGAATGATAAAAACTTTTGAAAAGGTCCTAAATCCTAATCGCAATTATATAAAAAAATTGAACTGAATATTGCAATCGAGGGTCTTGCAGATGCTCTGCATTCGGACTGCAAGCTGAAGAGCGGTTTGGATGCGGTTTTTGTGCATTTGATATCAAGGGGCGCCGATATAACAGAAATGTTGGGTGGGCTGTGGTGATCCAAGATTTCTATTTTTGTGACTATTCTGGAGTGCCTTTGGAAGCCCGCGAAGGGGTCACAAATGCAGAGATTCAGCACAACGTTAAGCTATACGGTAACAGTAGTGATTATTCTTCGCATGGTGTAATAAGATGTTTCGTCACGATCAGTGTTGCCATTGGCTCATGGCTGATATCTTCAATATATTTAAGGAGATTTTTGTTCATAATGAATATAAAATAATAGTTGTTCTCTCGTGTTATTCATCTAATTAGTTATTAAAGGAGACTATATAAAATTACTAGTTCAAAAGTGCTTCTTTATAGAAGTAAGTAAATGAAAAAATCCATTTTGCTCGGGTAATTTATTAATCCCGGCTCTACGTTGGCCCGAACTTTGGCGCCAACGTGTGGATCGGGAAAATGTAGTTGGCCCGAACGTTGGGGCGAGCATTGGCAGTTAACCGTCGCGTGTCAGTTTTATCAAAGGAATTATGCGCCAACGTTGGCGATGCGCCCACACGTTGGCGGTTTGCTCAGTCTTGCCGCAGCACTCATGCAGTAAGGTGCATCGAATGAGCTTGTTTGTACGGTCACCGCGTCTTGAAAATGACGCAATAATTATACAATTTCTATAAAAAAATCTTTGTTTATTAACAAATAATAATGATATTCTCTTGTTTTTCAAAGACGACGTCCATTGTTTAACTATTGTGATAATATATTAACAACTATTATGTTAATTGACAGTTCAGCTTTTAAGCACTCAATAACCTTCAAGTGCGCAGTGCAAGATCTACTTCAGACGTCTTTACATTGGCTCTGACGGAACTAAACTAACATTATATCCAACGTGTGGACGCCTCGACCCAACGTTGGGGCCAACGTGTGGAGCCCGGCTTACACAACATGGCAGCACATCAAACTGACAAGTGTTACGCCAACAGCCTGCTGTTGGCTCCACAGCATAACTTGCATGTATTTTAAGAGCTTTAGGTTACGCATATGGAGTCGGTGCCAGTGGTTGACATAACTTGCAACGAAACTGTCGATTCAGTTTTTAATGCAAACTGCGACCTGGCAGCTACCTTGCAGTCAGTCTGCAAATACCCTTAAATTTCTTATCCCAAATTATATTATTATTATGAAATGCCTGTTATATTAGATACGTTTATTAAAACCCGAAATATATGCAAGTCTTTATTTTTCTCCCAGTTTCTTGTTTTCTAGTTGGGTACCTATTTATTATGCTTCACTATCATATTTTTTTGTTATCAGGGAAAAGAGCAGTAAACGGCGGTTACTGGAAACGGTGCAAGAGTTCTCGCTAGTATGCCGCGGCCTCGTGGACACAGAGTACGCGAGGCAGACGCTGGCGTCTAAACAACTCGTGGCTTGAACGCAACAACTGTACATTGTATATAGTTCTATTAATTTTATTATTATCAATTTTCTCACAACCTCGCTCTCCTATTAGGATCACCTAGTAGAAGTGTAACATAGTTACGCTTAAAATAGTTTTTTTTGTTGTTATGTTTTCATACAGCTTTTAAGGTCCTTTGACGATATAATTATGCAGTAGAATTTATATAGAGTATTATAAATGAAATTCTGTAAAAAAAAACATTGTAAATAGTGCATAAAAACGTGATATCATCTGTATATACCGTAACGATGTCGTTATAGAGATCTGAATTAAAAAACAAAAAAATATTTTTGTGTTTTATTTCATTACATTTTTATAGAACACTATAAATAATATTATGACTTAAATACGCTTACGATTTATAAATAAATTTAATTTTAACAGACCTATACTAAAAGATTAATTTTATTATAAAATGTACACTTCAAAACACAATATTATGGAAATGCTTTACACAATAACTTAACAATGATATAGAAATTTCCTGAAACATGATATAGAAAACCCGGGTCTGCTGCGAATAGTAGTATTTTTTTATTAGAAATTGCTCTGACATGTTTTGTTAAAAAAATGAAGGCGTGCCCTATTTGGCCACAACTGATGGGCCTGAAATGTAGCATGTTTTGTTAGATTTTAGTTGCAGGAGACCAGGCTTTGTAATAATAATTATAAAAGTGAAACCAGATGGTTCACTGGAACGAATGTACACTCTAGTAATCGTACATTTTTATTTCATTCAGAGTTCATACAGCCAGCACTTTTAGTGAACATTCACTTACAGTACGCACAATTTAACTTGGCTGGAGTGAAGTTAGGCTTTGTTCATATTTCCCCGCCCCTCCCGCCTTCAACTAACACCCATAAAATGATTACTACGACGGTTTTGTAACAACTTCACTCCAGCCAAGTTAGATTACGCGTAATGGTGGGTTTTGTAATTTCGTTTTGCTTCCAGTGTCGGAAGAATATTGAGTTGCGCAGATCATTATGCGACGGCATTGTTGAGGAAGAGGTGAAGAAGTGATAAACATTATTTTCTATACAATTTTGTCGGTGCCGTGTGAACGCTGAATGAAATCAAAATTAACGATCAGTAGAGTGAGCATTCTCTCGAGTGAATAATCTGATTCCATTAACTTTATGCACTTAAGGCGAATGTTGCAGCCAAGTGGCGCCCCCATCAATAAAAAAATTATTACTTGCTAACTCTGTAAAATATAGTTCACTGTAGTTGTAGATAGAAAAAGTGTCAAAAGTGGCCGTTTTTCGCACTTTTTCTATCTACAACTACAGCGAACTATAATTTGTAGAGTTGTTTCTAATTAAATTACAGTACCTGTCCTTCAATTGGTAAAAATAAATTTTAGATAAATGATGAATTCAGCGAGTAATATTTTTTTAACTGATGGGGCGCCACTTGGCTGCTACATTTCTTATAATGGTAACCTACTTACAAGACTATGGTTGCCAGATAAAATAATAACGAAAGGCGGACATATCTGTTACTTTAGCCAGACTTTTTCTATACAGTCCATATTATTTTTTACATTTGATTTTATATTGTAAACAATATATGTGACACACTTACATAACAATTAACATTATTACTTTGAACTTTACTTTCTATGAGGTTTCAAATTTATTACAGAAAGGCTGAACATGTTTATTTTTAGGCGGACAAAGGTGTAAAAGGCCAAACATGACCGACTAAAGCCGTAAGTCTGGCAACCCCACCAACCTAAGTCTGTTATCATGACTAACACTAACATAAGGTCTGCATAAATACCAACAATACATAACTACCTACACTTTATTCGAGTAAGACCTAATTAGTTACTAATCGTTGTATACATAGATCAAAATCACCACTGCTATACTAAGAACACGCCCAATCAATTTAGCCATCATAATATGTACCATGCCAAGATTGCCAGTCCAGCAGAGCGGAGAAATATAGACTAATAGAATTGCATAAAAAAAAACGAGTGTGCTTTAGACCTCACGACTGAAGTAAAACTTCAGTAACTTCTATCTCCCTCAATATTATTTCAATGAGAACAAAGGAATGGCGGCGCGGCGCGCGGACATCTGCCGGCGCTGTCCTGGCCGGCCGTCGTGCGCGCCTCGTTCCCCGCGTCCCGCACTACCCCCTCCGTTCGCCTCACTTTTCGTAACTCCGTAACGCATTCACCAGATTACTCCCCAAGTCAAGCGTGCCTAAAGAAGTTTTACTTCAAAAAGCTCAGCGAAAATGTTAGTGCTATTCTATTAGTTACAATTTTGACCTAGCTGAGCAGCACATGTTTTAACTTCTCAGATAAATCTAATATACATTTATTTGCGCACAAACTAATGACGGACACAGGCGCGATATAACTGTTGAAGACTTTGTCAGCTAGGACATATCCAAAAGTAAGGTCGTATTTTCGCGACCCGTACACATGCACATGCACTTTGCAAAATGTGCACTTCATGCAAAATGTGCATTTCGCAATATGTGCACTTCTCGTAACGGGTCACTTCGAACAGTGGGTTCGATTCCCACAGGACACAAATATTTGTGTGATGAACATAAGTGTTTGTGTTGGGCTGGGTGTTTCTTATGTATTATAAGTATGTATTTACGAAAAAAAAGTATGTAAGTATTATATCCATTGTCTAGTACCCATAGCACAAGCTCTGCTTAGTTTGGGACTAGATGGTGCTGTGTAAAAATGTCCCAAAGATATTTATTTATTTATTTATTGTACTTTTATTCATTTAGACAATAAAGCCGTATCTCCTGCGACCAAATTCTAACAAAACATGTTAACATTTTGCTTAGGCCAATCAAATGTAGCCAAACAGCCACGCCCCCATTTTGTTAGAATAACATGTTAGATGTTAGAAAAAACAAAAATATGGTCGCAGGAAACGCGGCTTTACATGAACTTCTTGTGTTATTTTTATTACTAGCAACACTTACGTTTATGTGAAATGACTAGGTCTGAGGGTAGATAGGAAAAATATATAAATAACTAGTCTAAGGGTAGATAGAAAAAAATATTTGAACAGTGACTTGAGGTACACAATAGTAGTGGTGTGGTTTGTTGTGTTATTGAGAAAATAAGAGTACAAAAATAACGTAACAAATAGTAACAATGTGTATTTCTGTACTGAGAAGTATTTAATCTGTTATTACGAGTACGTTCATTACGTAGCATATTATTATTAATATAGCGTAATATTGAAAAGACAAAACCAAACATTTTTTTTACGTGATTATTGTTTATACATAAGAAGCTCATGTTATTGTCTTATGTTAATGAAAAAAAGTACAATACTTATCCAGAAGAAAAATATATTTTCTCCCACTTGCTCGGAAATTAGTTCATTATTCAAAAAAATAGCAGAGGACCGAGCGTTGTGGCGCAACTTGGGAGAGGCCTATGTCCAGCAGTGGACTGCGATAGGCTGAGTTAATTGATTCAAAAAAAAAAAAATACATCAATCAAAAAAATTTTTTTTTTTTTTATTTGTAAATTAGTATGTTTTTTAAATCGGCTCTTTTCAGTACGCAACGAAATAACAGGCCGGTAATATCCAACACGACAATAATAGAAATTGCTGGACAGTTTTTATTTTATAAATTATGCTACCGAAGTTTTTAAGTACACACTTACATAAATTAGTTGTTTTTAGGTACAGCATATTTATCATTAAAAGGCTGAATGCGCATTTTTTTTTCAAAACTGAGAATAGAACAAGAACCGCGCGCGGACAATTTGGCGCGAATGAAAATGAGATACTGTTGAATTTGGTTGAATTAATTTGTGTATTGTTTCCTCGCAAATGAGAGAAAAGTTATATACAAGTCTCGGCCGAAATAGCAATTAACGGCCTCGTTTTGTTAAAAAGGACTCGGCTGGCGCCTCGTCTTTTTAAAATCACTTCGGAAGTATTAAGCATCGCCTCGTACTTCCAATATTACTCGGCCGTAAATTACTTCATTTCAGGCCTCGACAGTAATGTACTATTATTTGGGGCCTGTTTGCATATCCCTAACCACATATTACAAAATGTGCACATTTAGCAAAATGCTCATTTTAAGAAGTGCTCGTTATGAGAAGTGCATCTATTGCGAAATGGACATTCAGCGTCAGACCCATAGAAATCTAAATAATAAGGTAATAGAAGTAGTAAAGGCGCGTTAACCCGTCGCCGCGTGCAAGTGTCCGTATGACACTAGTGCACAAACCTTTTGCTAGATCCTAAGATTCCTAAGTGCTGTTTTGGACGCGGAGTCACTAAAATAGTATTTCACAGCTTATCTAACAGCGGTTTTTGAATACTAGAAACATGGTGGACGTATTGCGTATTTATGTGTTGGTAGCGGCGAACTGGCGACACGCGTTCCGGTTTTGAAAGACAGTAGATACCATTTCTATTACTTTACTAAATTTAGATTTCTATCGTCAAACCCCACTGCACGAGAAGGCAAGAGTTTCACAATTACAAACTTATACATCTTAAATAATTCATGGTATTAAATTCGAGAGCCCCTTTCAGAGGACAGGACCATATTAAGGCCGAGGTCGCACTGACAAGGTGAAGAATCAAATGTTGCCCGTAGCCTAAGCAATACGGCCACGCGCCACTATCAGATCACTATAAAAGTTAACATAATAATTACTTAGGTTTTTGCGAGCACTACACTAAAACATAACGACTTGTGTGCATTGAAACAATATTAATTAATAAAAATGTTACGGTAGAACGAAATCATTATTTGAAATATCCTTAAAACGCTTGCCATCTTAGTCTTCCTGCGACCACGAACGCTGCAAAGCGTTCCAAACGTCAGGAAAACTAATTTTAATAATATACGCGATGTAATCCGGTTAAAGTTGTTTTATTATAATGTACAGAAGTTTTAAGATATAAATTGTGGTAAGAAAAAATCGCTCACGAGCAGGATTCGAACCTGCGACTCCTGGCTCAGTACGACAGTGCTTTAGCCACAACAGTGTATAGAAGTTTAGTTAAGTAAATCACCGTCGCGTTGGCATTAAACTCTATAGACTTACGGGCCGTAGAATTATGGAACTGTTCTATTGATTTGCATAGATAAATATGAAATAGGCCAATAGGGGTGCGCTTTGGCGCCATCATATTGGCTCGAGTAATGCCACGTCCGCGTGTTGCATTGCTCGAGCCAATAGGAGATCGTTATTCCTTTCCGTTTCAAACATATCAGATGTAATTAACATTGCCTTGCTAGTACGGCCTTGGCCTTTTAGTTGCATAACAATAACATACGTAAATCACAGTTTAAGAATCGGAATCGTCTTTAGATTCCGACGAGTTGGCACTTTGGCATTTTCCGATCTCAACATCGAAGTCTAAAAACTTATCGGGTTCACAATGTCTGTTCTTGAAGCGAAGGAAGTTTAGGGCCTGGTCCAGGGTCAGGTGGAAGCAGTCCTGACGACTTACGTTGAGTGATGAGCTCTCAAGGTCGCTATGTGTGGCTCGCACGTACTTCATACTCCTTGAGTTATGCTGTCCTTCCACGGTGACCTAGGAAGTACAACATATTATGTTTGAAAAGTTTTGTGTGGGGTGTAAACAGATGGACAAGATTTTTGGGCTACGATAAATGGTTATTGCACTGCATGCTGATTTAAATTCACCTTTAATGGCCAAAATTAATATCCTATCTGTCCACGATTTGCCATAATAGAGATAGAAATTTGACATAAAATTTATGGAGCTTATATCAAATTTATATCTCTAGTAGGGCAAATTGTGGATAGATAGGATATTAATTTTGAACGTAAGGGGTGTTAAAGGTTCTTTACAAAGAGGTTACTTGGAAAAAGCCTCTGCTTTACTTGGTGACGTTTAGTAGAACGAGGGACTTAAGACTGTTCCTCCGACAGAAACAATAGAATTCGTGACGTCATCATCAATCTTGTAGCTAATATTGATGCCGCTAGCGCACCCTGCATTAGAAGTCTTCGCGAGGGATTATACTAAAGTCCATTCGCATACATTCAGTCTCACTGTAGCGAGAGGTGTTGAAGAGTAAACTTTTCAACACCGCCTAGACGAAAGAAGAAGCGAATATAAATGTCACTACAACCCAAACAGACCTCGTAAGTATAATGTTTAGCCTTGCGCTTGGGCCCGATGTAGGTGACGTAGACTATAACTCCCCACGTGCGTATGTCCACGTCCACGCGCAGGTGGAAGTACTCGTCCAGCGCCATAATTAGCCACGTGTCGTGCTGCTCCGAGTTCACTTTCATCGAGAACTTGTGCTTCCGGCCTATCTTCAGGATCGGCAGGTGCTTGCACTGGAATAGATGAACGGTAAGAATGATTAAATAAATTGTACACTTATAACTCAAAATTTCAAAAAAAAACCTGGATTTAAGACGTTTTCAACACTTAAAAGTCACTAAAATACCAGATGGATGGTGTTTTTAGCTAACTGACCACTTTTGAGATTTAGAATTCTGTTGAATAAAGTCTATGTTAGGTATCGGATACTTTCTGAATTAATAGTTACTCCTAACAGAGAATTCACAATATATTAGCTAGACACATTTTTTCAAAGTTTCATGTCTGTAGCTCTTCGAGAAGTTAATTTGGTGGTAGTGGGGTGGCGCGGGCCAGTGGTAGCGGCGCCGCAGCCGTGCCGGCACGGGTAGCGCAGCATGTATCGCGTGCACGTGTTACCTGGAAGTGATGCGCAAGCTCGTGGTGCGCGAGCGCGGGGTGTCGCGCGCAGGGCGGCGCGGGGCAGTGGTAGCGGCGCCGCAGCCGTGCCGGCACGGGTAGCGCAGCATGTATCGCGTGCACGTGTTACCTGGAAGTGATGCGCAAGCTCGTGGTGCGCGAGCGCGGGGTGTCGCGCGCAGGGCGGCGCGGGGCAGTGGTAGCGGCGCCGCAGCCGTGCCGGCACGGGTAGCGCAGCATGTATCGCGTGCACGTGTTACCTGGAAGTGATGCGCAAGCTCGTGGTGCGCGAGCGCGGGGTGTCGCGCGCAGGGCGG
This sequence comes from Asteroscopus sphinx, assembly GCA_949699075.1. Taxonomy (NCBI): domain Eukaryota; kingdom Metazoa; phylum Arthropoda; class Insecta; order Lepidoptera; family Noctuidae; genus Asteroscopus; species Asteroscopus sphinx. Next base: position 10,837,742 of record OX453006.1, on the reverse strand, counting down.
CGCGGGGCAGTGGTAGCGGCGCCGCAGCCGTGCCGGCACGGGTAGCGCAGCATGTATCGCGTGCACGTGTTACCTGGAAGTGATGCGCAAGCTCGTGGTGCGCGAGCGCGGGGTGTCGCGCGCAGGGCGGCGCGGGGCAGTGGTAGCGGCGCCGCAGCCGTGCCGGCACGGGTAGCGCAGCATGTATCGCGTGCACGTGTTACCTGGAAGTGATGCGCAAGCTCGTGGTGCGCGAGCGCGGGGTGTCGCGCGCAGGGCGGCGCGGGGCAGTGGTAGCGGCGCCGCAGCCGTGCCGGCACGGGTAGCGCAGCATGTATCGCGTGCACGTGTTACCTGGAAGTGATGCGCAAGCTCGTGGTGCGCGAGCGCGGGGTGTCGCGCGCAGGGTGGCGCGGGGCAGTGGTAGCGGCGCCGCAGCCGTGCCGGCACGGGTAGCGCAGCATGTATCGCGTGCACGTGTTACCTGGAAGTGATGCGCAAGCTCGTGGTGCGCGAGCGCGGGGTGTCGCGCGCAGGGCGGCGCGGGGCAGTGGTAGCGGCGCGCGTCGCACGACGCCTCGTGCGGGCCGCGCCGCCGCAGCCGCACCTCGCGCCCGCAGCCGTGCCGGCACGGGTAGCGCAGCATGTATCGCGTGCACGTGTTACCTGGAAGTGATGCGCAAGCTCGTGGTGCGCGAGCGCGGGGTGTCGCGCGCAGGGCGGCGCGGGGCAGTGGTAGCGGCGCGCGTCGCACGACGCCTCGTGCGGGCCGCGCCGCCGCAGCCGCACCTCGCGCCCGCAGCCGTGCCGGCACGGGTAGCGCAGCATGTATCGCGTGCACGTGTTACCTGGAAGTGATGCGCAAGCTCGTGGTGCGCGAGCGCGGGGTGTCGCGCGCAGGGCGGCGCGGGGCAGTGGTAGCGGCGCCGCAGCCGTGCCGGCACGGGTAGCGCAGCATGTATCGCGTGCACGTGTTACCTGGAAGTGATGCGCAAGCTCGTGGTGCGCGAGCGCGGGGTGTCGCGCGCAGGGTGGCGCGGGGCAGTGGTAGCGGCGCCGCAGCCGTGCCGGCACGGGTAGCGCAGCATGTATCGCGTGCACGTGTTACCTGGAAGTGATGCGCAAGCTCGTGGTGCGCGAGCGCGGGGTGTCGCGCGCAGGGCGGCGCGGGGCAGTGGTAGCGGCGCGCGTCGCACGACGCCTCGTGCGGGCCGCGCCGCCGCAGCCGCACCTCGCGCCCGCAGCCGTGCCGGCACGGGTAGCGCAGCATGTATCGCGTGCACGTGTTACCTGGAAGTGATGCGCAAGCTCGTGGTGCGCGAGCGCGGGGTGTCGCGCGCAGGGCGGCGCGGGGCAGTGGTAGCGGCGCGCGTCGCACGACGCCTCGTGCGGGCCGCGCCGCCGCAGCCGCACCTCGCGCCCGCAGCCGTGCCGGCACGGGTAGCGCAGCATGTATCGCGTGCACGTGTTACCTGGAAGTGATGCGCAAGCTCGTGGTGCGCGAGCGCGGGGTGTCGCGCGCAGGGCGGCGCGGGGCAGTGGTAGCGGCGCCGCAGCCGTGCCGGCACGGGTAGCGCAGCATGTATCGCGTGCACGTGTTACCTGGAAGTGATGCGCAAGCTCGTGGTGCGCGAGCGCGGGGTGTCGCGCGCAGGGTGGCGCGGGGCAGTGGTAGCGGCGCCGCAGCCGTGCCGGCACGGGTAGCGCAGCATGTATCGCGTGCACGTGTTACCTGGAAGTGATGCGCAAGCTCGTGGTGCGCGAGCGCGGGGTGTCGCGCGCAGGGCGGCGCGGGGCAGTGGTAGCGGCGCGCGTCGCACGACGCCTCGTGCGGGCCGCGCCGCCGCAGCCGCACCTCGCGCCCGCAGCCGTGCCGGCACGGGTAGCGCAGCATGTATCGCGTGCACGTGTTACCTGGAAGTGATGCGCAAGCTCGTGGTGCGCGAGCGCGGGGTGTCGCGCGCAGGGCGGCGCGGGGCAGTGGTAGCGGCGCCGCAGCCGTGCCGGCACGGGTAGCGCAGCATGTATCGCGTGCACGTGTTACCTGGAAGTGATGCGCAAGCTCGTGGTGCGCGAGCGCGGGGTGTCGCGCGCAGGGCGGCGCGGGGCAGTGGTAGCGGCGCCGCAGCCGTGCCGGCACGGGTAGCGCAGCATGTATCGCGTGCACGTGTTACCTGGAAGTGATGCGCAAGCTCGTGGTGCGCGAGCGCGGGGTGTCGCGCGCAGGGCGGCGCGGGGCAGTGGTAGCGGCGCCGCAGCCGTGCCGGCACGGGTAGCGCAGCATGTATCGCGTGCACGTGTTACCTGGAAGTGATGCGCAAGCTCGTGGTGCGCGAGCGCGGGGTGTCGCGCGCAGGGCGGCGCGGGGCAGTGGTAGCGGCGCCGCAGCCGTGCCGGCACGGGTAGCGCAGCATGTATCGCGTGCACGTGTTACCTGGAAGTGATGCGCAAGCTCGTGGTGCGCGAGCGCGGGGTGTCGCGCGCAGGGCGGCGCGGGGCAGTGGTAGCGGCGCGCGTCGCACGACGCCTCGTGCGGGCCGCGCCGCCGCAGCCGCACCTCGCGCCCGCAGCCGTGCCGGCACGGGTAGCGCAGCATGTATCGCGTGCACGTGTTACCTGGAAGTGATGCGCAAGCTCGTGGTGCGCGAGCGCGGGGTGTCGCGCGCAGGGCGGCGCGGGGCAGTGGTAGCGGCGCCGCAGCCGTGCCGGCACGGGTAGCGCAGCATGTATCGCGTGCACGTGTTACCTGGAAGTGATGCGCAAGCTCGTGGTGCGCGAGCGCGGGGTGTCGCGCGCAGGGTGGCGCGGGGCAGTGGTAGCGGCGCCGCAGCCGTGCCGGCACGGGTAGCGCAGCATGTATCGCGTGCACGTGTTACCTGGAAGTGATGCGCAAGCTCGTGGTGCGCGAGCGCGGGGTGTCGCGCGCAGGGCGGCGCGGGGCAGTGGTAGCGGCGCGCGTCGCACGACGCCTCGTGCGGGCCGCGCCGCCGCAGCCGCACCTCGCGCCCGCAGCCGTGCCGGCACGGGTAGCGCAGCATGTATCGCGTGCACGTGTTACCTGGAAGTGATGCGCAAGCTCGTGGTGCGCGAGCGCGGGGTGTCGCGCGCAGGGCGGCGCGGGGCAGTGGTAGCGGCGCCGCAGCCGTGCCGGCACGGGTAGCGCAGCATGTATCGCGTGCACGTGTTACCTGGAAGTGATGCGCAAGCTCGTGGTGCGCGAGCGCGGGGTGTCGCGCGCAGGGCGGCGCGGGGCAGTGGTAGCGGCGCCGCAGCCGTGCCGGCACGGGTAGCGCAGCATGTATCGCGTGCACGTGTTACCTGGAAGTGATGCGCAAGCTCGTGGTGCGCGAGCGCGGGGTGTCGCGCGCAGGGCGGCGCGGGGCAGTGGTAGCGGCGCGCGTCGCACGACGCCTCGTGCGGGCCGCGCCGCCGCAGCCGCACCTCGCGCCCGCAGCCGTGCCGGCACGGGTAGCGCAGCATGTATCGCGTGCACGTGTTACCTGGAAGTGATGCGCAAGCTCGTGGTGCGCGAGCGCGGGGTGTCGCGCGCAGGGCGGCGCGGGGCAGTGGTAGCGGCGCCGCAGCCGTGCCGGCACGGGTAGCGCAGCATGTATCGCGTGCACGTGTTACCTGGAAGTGATGCGCAAGCTCGTGGTGCGCGAGCGCGGGGTGTCGCGCGCAGGGCGGCGCGGGGCAGTGGTAGCGGCGCCGCAGCCGTGCCGGCACGGGTAGCGCAGCATGTATCGCGTGCACGTGTTACCTGGAAGTGATGCGCAAGCTCGTGGTGCGCGAGCGCGGGGTGTCGCGCGCAGGGCGGCGCGGGGCAGTGGTAGCGGCGCCGCAGCCGTGCCGGCACGGGTAGCGCAGCATGTATCGCGTGCACGTGTTACCTGGAAGTGATGCGCAAGCTCGTGGTGCGCGAGCGCGGGGTGTCGCGCGCAGGGCGGCGCGGGGCAGTGGTAGCGGCGCGCGTCGCACGACGCCTCGTGCGGGCCGCGCCGCCGCAGCCGCACCTCGCGCCCGCAGCCGTGCCGGCACGGGTAGCGCAGCATCTCTGCCACCTGAGCACGGACAAACTGTACTCATGAGTTTCTCCATTCCATTAACCCTGGTTACTGATCATGCGACACTAATGATACTTTATTTAGTTCACCGATAGGATGTTTGACTGATATTTCCAAAATTTATGAAAATTTTACACAACTGTAGATTTTAGGTTGAAGGTTAACGTTTACCAAGTTTTGTTAATTTACCCATATTCTAAAAATTCAACTTTTCTGTTTAAAAATTGAATTTTTTAATCTGTTGATCACGTGATACACAACGTCTTGAGACTTGGCTTCCATTTTGAGTGACGTCAGAACCCTGTACGACGTAGGGCGAGCTAAATGTTGCCATGATCGTAACAATAAAATGTACCAGTTTTTTGAACGAGTAGGTATAATAATAATGTATTCATGTCAGCCGGTTATTTTTTATTTTTATTGAGCCAGGTTATGTACTTTATAACTTACTAACAATTAAACTAATCATAATTATTAGGTAATTTAAACGTAATTTAAAAGCTTTTGATTTGTATGAGCGTGATTCAAAGACAAACTACAAAACGTTTTAGTCATGTCTCATGCCAGAAAAAAACCGCGTTGCGATTTTTACCTTTCGTCAAATTCGTACCTCTTTGGTAAGCGTGTCGTACTTTTAAGGGAATTCATACCGGCAACACTGACCAGAACAAGTGCCGTGACGTAGGTTGACGATAATATCAATGACATAGCGTTTTGGTGCGAAATTAAAAATGAGAAATAAAAATCTTGATTATTCAATTTTACAAGCATATTTTAGTAATTATTTGTTAATGAATGGTTCAATTGGATGTTTCGCCATCGTTTTACCTACATTTCCAAAAATTGTAAAACACCCTATACTTAATAAAGACTGAAAATCGTTGTCGATGTTCTTAAAAAGAATTGATTATAACACAACATAACATAACATCACGTCTGTATTTTCCCGAAGGGGTAGGCAGAGGTGTAATAGTACACCCACATTTCGCCAGTTATGTTATAGTCCCATGTAATAGGGGGCGAGCCTATTGCCATTGACCGGGCACAAATCCAGACTCCGGGCTGCTACTGAGAATACCTCGACTGGACTGCCTCGTTGGTCTAGTGGTTGCAAGCGCGACCGCCGAGCGTGAGGTCCTGGGTTCGATTCCTGGGTCGGGCAAAGTGTTATTGGGTTTTTTTTTTTCATTAGAATTGATTATAAAGGGGGGATATTTGTTGACGCGTTTTGGTTACTTTATTATTTATTTCTTGAAATAAGTATATAAAGGATATCTTTATGATTAATAGTATTTTAATCAAAATTCTTATATCACGCCAGTTTTCCATTGGGGTACGTTGAAATTGAAACTATGAAATTCTACATTCTACAATACTGACACAACTTTTTACTTTATGTACTTTCTTTGACCTCGTATTTTTAAATCTTATAAAACTACCCACCCCTTCCATAGCCCTGTTCCTGACTGAGGAGAAGGTGGTCCGGCAGACGGGGCAGGAGGCGAGGCGTGTGCGGCAGCGGCTGCACACGAGGTGGCCACGCCGACACTGTGAGATGGGCGGCTCCATCCACTCCAGGCACACCGGGCACTCCAGCAGGCGCAGGAGACTCTGCAAGAGACGTGGATATACTATTTGCAGATTTGTAATTTGTGCCATGACTGATAAAAAATCGGTATACTGAAAGCTAGCAGGTACAACCTGCTAGCTTTCATTTATTATTTCATCATCATTTATTATTGTGTTAACCCGGCTTCCAGAAATACAAACAAGACAATAGACGACGCTTGCTACCGCTATTTAGTAATATATTTTCTATTCAAACCTCAAATCAATTTATATGTTTTGAGTAACAAACCATAATGAAACGTTCCGATATAATACGTAGATTTTTTTAGGAGCCTAATGGTGTCAAATTAATTCAGAAATCTTAATATGAAACCGCATTTAAGTCCCGGTACATACATACATAATCAGCCCATTTCTGTCCCTCTGCTGGGCACGGGCCTCATCTCAGAATGAGAAGTATTCAGGCCTTAGTCTACCACACTGGCCTAGTGCAGACTACACACACCATCATGAACTGTATGAAGAACTCTCAGGTGTACAGGTTTCCTCACACCCCAAATAAGACCCGGTAATATAAATTTAATGTTTTCAATTACAGAGCTGGTTTAATGATGTGATAAATATCATTATGAGGGATCTTGCCCTTACAAAATGTTTATGACAAACACGTGATGCTGGCCGGATAGCTTAACTTCTTACTTGGTTAAAATAATAGCAAGCATGGTGATAGCAGTGGCGTGCATTGCATATAGGCAATTAGGCAATACCTACTGCTTTCCTCATTCAAATTCAATACTGGTGTAAGTTATTATCTTTTTTTCAGAGTACGATGATTATTTATCTTAAAATAGACCTATTAATGCTAAATTAATCTTCCTACATCAAAAAATCAATAACTTACACCACAATTAAATTCAAGTGAAGCAAGCCAATGCACGCCACTGGGTGATAGTGTATACTTTATTGTATGCACACCAAAGAAAATAAAAAAGGTTGATAGAGAAAGGTTAGTTAAGGTTTCATTTTTATCATCAACTCGAAAAAAATGACATTGGTGCCGATTCTCTTGTCACTAAATTCTCTAAACTAGACTAAAAATCACCTAAATTTAGTTTAGTCCTGTCAAACGACGTTTTCTATTCTGAAATTCACTTTAAAACTAATTTTTGGTTTGACAGGACCAAAATTAGTTTAGTTATTCGACTTAGTAAAAATTGACATTTTGCTATTCTGTAATTGACGTTTTTCACCTAATATTAGAAATGTCAACCTAAATCTGACTATTTTTAGAAGGCATCAAAATACATGTCGACTATAATGAGTTATCAACAACTAAAATTGCAAAGCTTATTTTATTCATTTTTATAGTTTTTAGGTAGTTTAAAATAAATAATGGATGCCTACTATGTGGTTGCAGCTGTTGTAGATTCAGCAGAAAGGTAAATTGTTCATAGAAATATACAATGAAATTTATAATTTCGATAAGAAGAGGTACCTATATAATAAAGGATAAGAAGTACATAAATCCATACAATGGGAAAAAAATTTCTATGTTTGACATTCAATTCTATCATTTTATGCTAATATGTGTCCCTAAAAAGCCTGAATTCACAAATTTTCCCTCTTTTGGGGAGAAAGTCTCCATGTTTGTAATCCTGCGTGGTACTTTTTGGCGTATATTCCTTATATTCTAATTTATTAAACATTTTAGAGAAATTTCTTGTCCTGGGTGCTAGAACTTTTTAACCACGTCTTTAAAAAAGGAAATTCCAGCTTATTAAATTAAAGAAATAGTTTATTATTGTGATATTGTGATTGCCCATGGAATTCAAAGGTCCTTGCGTTTTTTGCAAATAGCTCTGTTTCTCGTTGTTTAAGATATACAATATGATACGCTGCAATAATAACAATATATCTCCTTTGATAGGTACTCTTGGGCCCGTATTACAGAAGGTTCCTCAAGTACAGTTTAAACTCCCAATCACCAGATCACTACTTAAGGATAGAATTGTTACTTGAGTATCGGTCTTATTCCAGAACGGTAATTATTATAAACTTTAATTCAACAACATAACACACGAATTTGACCTGAATTAAAATAGAAATCTCTACTAAAGCGTAGTCTGGACCACACTAGAGTGATTGATTACAGATTAAATCTCTGCTCAAATACCGAAACAGGTGACAGTATAAAATAAAGCTAAACTCAGCTGAACTGTGATCAATAAATCTCTGCTTGAGGAACGTTCTAAAATCAAAGCTCAATTCAGAACTAGTTTTAAACAGTGATCAACGTTTGAGTATCGTTCTGTAATACGGGCCGTAGAAAATAATAACCTAGCTCTTTAATCTGATTACATTATTCCAATTTATATATTTTATTGAAAATATAAAACAAAAATGTACTTTATTTCGTGACATGATTTTTTCTTCTTAATTTTAATGATAAACTAATAATTCCAAATATAATTATTATTTCATTTCCTTGTTTTTGTGAACTTTCGGTCATTCCATTCACTCTTTAATAAAAAATTTAAGATGTACTGGTAACACCGCCAATTCAACTTAAGATGCGTCAAACTCAATTATTAGAGCTGTCAACAAGTTTTCTAAAATATGAAAAAGATAAACACAGAATAAGTTTTATGATTTTCTAAACTAAAATTTGTAAATTTTAGTTATAGTTAGGTTTAGGTGGGTGTACAAGAGAATCGGCACCATTGTCAACAAAAAAAGGAATCTTTACAAAATGATTGAACTTCTGTGCGGGATGTACGAATTTTCAAAAATGTATGCCAAACTTGATATTTTACCACAAGCCCAGTATATAAAAAAAACACTCACTTGATTAAACTCTTGCACAGAAAACGGTTCTGCATTTTCTTCAGTTGCTGAAATGTACATAAAAAAAACCTAATTATTTATTGTATGAAACATATTGGACTAAGAGACAACTACGAAAAAGCTCAGGGGTCTTACTCCCGAGTCCCGACTAGATCGAGTACTGTATCAATCAATTTTATTTTTATTTTATAGTATAGGATGGCGAAACAAGCCAAAGGCCCACCCGATGTTAAGCTGTTACCTTTGTCAATAACAACTTCAATACCAACTAGGCTGTTGCTTTAATGGTACCGCAAGTCGGTTCGCCAAACTGAGACATGAATCTTCATGTCTGTCATTATTTCCATCTGGAAAGTATCATGTGATTGTAATTTCACCGGCACCCGTACCCTTCAGACCGAAACACAGCAATGCAAACAATGTTTGGCGGAATTTGAGTTAGTGTTAAATCGTATTGCATTTTTCTAGGAATTGACTAATGTCAATCAATGTCGAGCTAATGCTCGATTTGGTTCAGAGCTCGAACCAGTAGGGAGTAAGGCAGGTAACTTTATCGTCGATGAAGCTTAGGTAAGCCTTAGCCTGAAGGACCCCTTTTGCGAAAACCGTCGATCTGGTAGACCGCACCTGGTGGATTCAGGAATTATGCGGTCGGGGAAAAAAATGTGAACGTTAACTTACAATCTCTTTTCCTCTTAACGCCATGAAAGGGAGACTGTTGTTGAGGAGTTTCGACATTCTCATCAGAATTACCTGCCACCTGCAAAGAAAACAATTGCACTTGTTACAATGTTCACAATAAGGTTTTCCTTAAAGTCTAGGACAGATGAATTTATTTGAACTCTAAGCTTGTCTAACCTGCACTTTAACTTTTGAAAGACTTATCCCCAGTTTCTGGAAGGCTGATCAGGTTGATCTATTGTCAAATCTAATGTCAGCTTCTGTGATTGGCCGGCAAAAATGTTAACAACCAATCACATCGCTTGACCTGAGTTTTGACAGCTGATTAGTTAATTTTTTCGTTGATCAGCCTTTCGGAAACTGGGGGACAGACTTCCATAGAGACTTGCGGTACCATTTAGGCAACAGCCTAGGTGGTATTGAAGTTGCTATGGGCAAAGGTAACCACTTAACATCAGGTGGGCCTTTAGCTCGTTTCGCCATACGATACTATAAAAAAAAAAAAAGAGAAATGAAAATGTGATTACCACGCCACCAACAACAGCAACACTCGACCAAAAACTAGGCCTTTTGGCAAATTTTGTTTATTCCATATTAATACACATACTTTGACATTAAAATAGTACCGTGGCCGCGATATGTATTGTGTTGTTAAATAAGGCATCTGATATGGCCAATGCAACGCCACGCAGGAAAACACGCAGGGAACGTCTCTACGTTTGGTGTGACCACAAACCAAAAAAAATTTTTTTTTTTTTTTTAGCTTTTATTAAAATCTAAATATTAATGGCCTACATTTTATGCAAAATTTTAGCCCGTTTAGATAGTGGGTAATGTCTCAAAATGTACTTGCTAGGTTTGTAGCAGACGGACATGAATGATGGTCGGAATGAAGCGAGTTATATAAAAGCTTTTTAAAAGATACGTACGGCATTGGTGTGAATGCTGTTGTGCGGCTCAGTGGCATCGGTTTCCATGTCCGCGACGGGAGCGTTGTCTGTCTCATCCGGTGCATCCACTTCCACTATTTCTTCCTCTAGAGTTATTGCCCCAGCTGAAGCGTGTGGTGGAGCTAGAAATATTTCATTGTTATGAAGACTTATAAGCAGTTGCGGCTGTTGGCTCAGAGAACCGGTGGTGCACTGTATTGTTTTATTTACAATCCAAAATACAATACATATGATTTAAAATTCAATAAAAATCTTTAATACCAATTTCCGCCCAAATCGACTCTCCACAAAAAACGTACTAAGAAAACAAAATATTAATATATTTCATACACATTGTATAAGCACCCTGCGTGCGCATTTTTTGTTCCAGCGAAAATAAGTTCTTCAGTTTAGAGAATAAATTGATTTGTCGTTACTTCATAACATAGACCAGTAAGCCTCTAGACGCCGCTTAGCTGGACACCCCCGGTCACAACGCATATCTACCACTGCATATCATACGTCACTCCGCCAATCGGAACGTCACTCAGTCAGCGAGCGGCACCAATCATAAGGAATCATACCTTCGAACTTTTGAGCCGGCCAATCATAACGCGCCGTCCGCCCCCCTGACCCCACTAACGTTTTACGACTGCGTTTGAATACAAAACTTTGTTTATGCGGAGTCTTGAAGCTTACTGGTCTGTGCTTCATAACTATTCTTAAGTAAGTAGGTGCGTAATATTATATTTAGGTATTTTTTTATTATTTTTAAAGGTATTATGATTTTATGAACTGGTAGTGCAGCGCACGAGTGCACTTAAGGAACAGCCGCCACTGCTTATAAGTATGGTACTATATTATTTTAATCACGAAATACAAAACAAGGTTAGGAGTGTTGTCGGAGCCAACAAACTGGAGTGCGGAGTGAGACGGGGGACTAACCTCCCCTGCTGCTCTCTTTAATTTGTACATGAATGCCCTGATTAAGGCGCTTAGCCGTCAGCATGTCGGTTGTCATATAGACGGTGTCTGTATGAATAATTTAAGTTACGCAGACGACATGGTGCTGCTGAGCGCGTCAGTCAGTGGTATAAGGTCATTACTAACCACATGTGAAAAGTACGCAACAGAACATGGGTTACTGTATAATGTAAGGAAGAGTCGGTGCATTGTATTTGAGGCAGGGACCAAATATCATCAGGATGTGCCACCTATACGACTAAACGGCGTTCCACTAGATCGAGTGGAACAATTCAAATACCTCGGTCATTTGGTCACCACTGACTTAAAGGACGATGCTGGCATCGAAAGGGAACGGAGGGCTCTGTCCGTGCGGGCGAATATGGTGGCCCGCAGGTATGCACGTTGTACTTCAGACGTAAATGGTGGCGCTCTTTAGAGCATTCTGTGCATCCTTCTACACGTGCAGCTTGTGGGAGAAGTATCCGCAAGCATCGTATGGGGCCCTTCGAGTCCAATATAATAATGCATTCAGAAAACTGATGGGGCTGCCTTGGCGTTGCAGTGCGTCAGGGATGTTTGCAGCGGCGCATGTAGACTGCTTCTACACTATAATGCGCAAGCGTGCAGCATCATTGGTGGCACGAGTCATGGCCAGCTCCAAAACCCTATATGAGTTGTTTTGCTCGAAATAAAGTTTTTCTATTATATTCTATTGTAATGTTTCTTTTGGCTGTTAACTTAATAAGGAGAAAGGTACCAAAATACCTCACCTACCTTAACTTGTTACATCATCTATAGGAAATTATTTGAGACTTCACATTAACGCTTCCGACTATCTAACTAAATAACTAACCTTCAATATTCTCTTCTTCAATGTTGTTTTCATCTCTCTGCTCAGGGACTGGAGGCGCTTCTGGCACAGGCTCAGCTTCTACAAAATGAATTAATTTTTCTTCAAATGTAGATGTGATGTAGGATATTCCAGAACGACGCTCAAAATGTGCATGCTCATATTTCGTAAAACCAAGTGTATGAAATGAACACCTTCACAGGATGGACCTCAGTAATACCACGGTTTGCAGGTTTTGTCGCGAAAAGGATAAGATGCCTATCCATATCCTATGCGAGTGTGATGCAAGGCACCACATGAGAAGCCAGCATCTTGGGCGCCACGTCATCTCAACGCAGTAGATCAAATCCTCCTCCCCCAAAGTCATAGTCGACTTCATGATCTCTTCTTTTCTCTCTTTCATGAGATCTTACCAGGTCGCAGTGGCTTAGGGGGAGTTCAAGACTCCTACCTCTTTCCTCAAAATAATAGTATGAAATGAAAGTCCTTGAATCTTTGCGGCCTAAGAAGCTAGTGTATAGGATTCTATGTTTATCACAAGCTTTCAAATAATTTCCAAGTGTCCACTAAGCTATGATTTAAACCACCGTCTATATACATACCATCGTCGGAGTGGTCATCGAGCACCAAGCGGCGCGGCTCGGGCACAGGCGGGCTGGTATCCAGGTTCGAGGGGGCGCTAGGTCGCGGCGGCGGGGTGCGGTAGCGGCTGGACGACGCCTGCTGCTCGCCCAGAGGGAGTACGTCCGGCGGGTTGGCTTAGGAACATAACATATCAGCCCATCACTGTCACTGCTGGGCGCGGACCTCATCTCAAAATGAGACGGATGTGAACTCAAACCTCGAGTGTTTAACTATTTCTAATTCTGGGCTAAGGAACAATGTACGATATCAAAGAAAGAAAGAAAGAAAAATAATTTAGGGTAAGCGCCGACGCTGTCGGACGGACGGATGGAGTGGCGGCTAAGCGACTAATTTAATAACAATTGGAATGCAACTTAATTTAATTTAACACACGACTGGAACTTGAATAGCGAAATAAAATCACACTGGGAGGCTCCAAGGGTCGGCGCCCGCCGTTTGACAAGGCAAACACTAGGCAAACAATTTATTTATAAAATAATGTATCATTTGACAAACCAATGACACGTTGTAGAACGTTCCATATTATATTACACGGTGGTGGTGTGTGAAACAAAGTACTGCAATAACGTCTGTGTAGGTAGCTAGGTAAGGTATACATTGTTAAAGAAGACATTGTGTATGCTATTTTCCGAAATCCACGAAATCTGGAGTCACAGGCACAGTCTATATTTAATAAAATAATTATAATTGAACGTTGGACACTTGAAGGTGGCTGGGGGGGACTGGATGCGAAAGGCAGAAGACCAAATGTTGTGGCGCAACTTGGGAGAGGCCTATGTCCAGCAGTGGACTGCGATAGGCTGAGTTGATGATGACGTTGGACACTTAATGTGGCCAAATAAGTGTATAATGAATAGTTTCAAGCTACTATGGTTTTTTGTTAGTCCGTATTTTCAAGACTTACCACTTCTAGTGTATCCGGGTAGAGAGTAGCGGCTGGGCTGAGGCTTGCTGCAACAGTTTTGAGCCCTAGACCTGGGGTTAGAGGCCACGTTCGCCGATAACGAGGGCATGAATAAGGGGCTCCGCGAGGACTGATCCGCACTACCTCCCACACCTGCTTGTATTAAGAATTAGTATTAAGTACCTACCTTAACTAGAAGTTTGAATGGAAGGGTTTTTTGTGACATTTGCTCGATCCTCTATCAATTGTGGAACTTGTTTATGATTATTACAGACATAGTAAAAAATATAGACTAAGTGCTGCGAACAACCATAGTGAAGCCAACAAAAACCGTGCTCCGTCATGTACAACCAGTGCTCACGTACACACCTTGCACCTGAAGGATATTTGTTTTCGCGATGTTTACTGGAAGATGCCGCGACATGTGAACTGAGAGGGTTGAGCACGGTTTAAGGTGCATGTGTGTGCGTGAGCACTGATTGTACATGAAGAAGCACGGTTTTTGTTCGCTTCACTATGGTTGTTCGCAGCACTTAGTCTATATTTTTTACTATGTCTGTGATGATTATGAACATAACTATTTCTATATTTTTTACTATACTTATCCGGTAAAGTAAACCCCACCATGGGAATTGATGTGAAAATACCCACAAAAAAACCATAGTAATATTCTTTGTGGGTATTCTCCGTAGAGAATTTAGACTGTTCTAAGGTATTCTCACATCACTCTATTGTTGCGACCCCGAACCAATCTAATTGGTGGTAGAGCAGGTCCCCAATTCTCGTGTTATAGAGATAAATGTCTAGTTCGAGATAATCTCTAATTTTAAATGTCTACGAAATATGTCGCCGGTAATGTCAACTGCTATGAACCATTCTTTGTATTAACGGCCAAAATTAACATCCAATCTATCCACGATTTACCCTACTGGAGATAGAAATTTGACATATTTTGTATGGAGCTTATGTCAAATTCCTATCTCTAGTAGGGCAAATCGTGGATAGATTGGATATTAATTTTGGCCGTTAGAGCGCTAGGCGTAGACATATCTTTAACGTGACATTCTGAGAATACGAAAATTTATTTTCTATCGATATTCGCCATCTTGTTTCGACATTATGTTGAGTTCGAAATAAAGTCTACGACGCGAGAATCACCCCCCAGTACGTTGTCTACAAACGAAAAGGCGCAGTCTAGGTTCATATATACTGTGATCATCATCCTCCGAGCCTTTTTCCCAATTATATTGGGGTCGGCTTCCAGTCTAGCCAGATGTGGCTGAAAATCAGTATTTTACACGGAGCGACTTAATTGGGGATTAATTAATTAATTAGATTAATTTTATCCCCCCCTTAATTGGGGGAGGCCTATGTCCAGTAGTGGACGTCTTTCGGCTGTAATGATGACTGCCATCAGACCACCTCAACCCAGTTACTGGGTAATACTGACATTCGGGGGTTAGACCAGTTGTCAGACTTTCAGGCTTTTGACTACCCGTAACGACTGCCATATATATTCGTATGACAACCGGGACCGACAGCTTAAGGCTCAGCCGAGGGGTCTCGATGTGTAACGAAACGGTCACCCATCCACAGACTGACCGCTGCAAGTGCAGCTTAACCTTGCAGATCGTACAATCCGCGCAGTCGTTGCATCGCTACGAGGCCCTGTGATGTAGTACCCATAATAAATAGCAAAATGACGATCTTACAAGATATGTCTTGCGTGTGAAATATATTCGCCCAAATTAATAATATCAATAGATTTTTTTAAAGCGTGATTTTCGCTCAAGTCGGACCCAGCGAGTCCTGTACTAAAGTCAGACATCTGACTTTAGTTTTTAAAAGCAGGACGTCCCACTAAAAACGAAACGCCATCGCTGCACGCTGGCTCATGTCATGAGGTACAAGTTGGAGCCGGGTTTGTTGCGGATTGGTATAAACTGCGCGTGTGCAATTTGAAGGCGAGGATGTATCGTATGACGGCTGGCGAGGTGGCGGGGCACTCGCTGCAAAGTTCGCGGAGCTCGGAGCTCGTCCCATTGGACAGTACCAAATAAGAGCTTGACTTCTATTTTAGTTTTTTTTTTTACAGTACGAAATGACTCACGCCGTGAGGTCGTCGAGTACAAGTTGGAGTTGGGTTTGTTGTGCGTCATGTTGTTTAAATTGCGTGTGAGTTTCTTGAACGCGAGGATGCGTTGTACGTCGGTGGACGGGCGCTCACCGCGTCGCTTGCGGAGTTCGTCGAGCGTGGGCAAGGCCGGCCGCGACACATACTTTACAGGCGCGTCGCATAACCTGGAACTGAATGGACAATGATCTTGTTAAGCTGGGTCTGCTGCGACCATGTTTTTGTTATTTTTAACACCTAAAGCCGGGTCTCCTGCGACCATGTTTTTCGCAGCAGACCCGGTTTAACAAAAAAATAAATCACAGTAGTCCCGGGCTTTACTTTAGATTCGACTTTTCGAAATGTCTTAGGCCGAGCTCGCACTGCGGTTTCTTGCCGCGGGGTTCTTAAGCCACGTACTGCACAATCGACCGCATGTTAGTGGTAACACTTGAATTACGAGAACTGCACTTACTGCTTTCGAATTAAAGACGCTGTCAAGGTCAAACTGTTAGCGGCTAACTGTATTGCGATTTTAAACAACAGTGCACCTGCATATGATTCCGTAAAAAACCTCGCTGCTAGAAACCGCTGTGCGGTGTAGGCCTTAATCGAAAGGTGTCTTCCTGCTTAGTTTTATAAAAAAGTTTTTTTTTTCAGTCGTAAAAAAAACGTTCTTATTCTTATTCCTTATTGTACACACATATACATTTATATTACAGTAGGAAAGTTTATGTACATCGAGAGCTTAACTCAGAAATGAGTTTTCTAACAGCAAACCTTAGAGAGATGTTGATATTAGAGGACAGAAACAAGTGTACAACATAAATTAAACCTACTTTATTTACATACTGTACTAGCTAATAATAATATAAATAACATATAGATAATTAAGTATATATAATAGATACATAAGAATATATAAATAATTAATTATTATTCATTTTAAACATTATTTTTCGCCATATCATTCGAGATTAAACCATACTACTATATACATTACGTTGAAAAGTAACATGAAAAAAAAAAAACTGAGAGCTTGGGCACAGTAAATATATAGCTAAAGCAGTACCGAAACTACGTACAAACGCTCGAAACGACGCACTCACACAGACAAGACCCCTAAATGGACGTCGCAGTGCTGTCTGTCTCGGATGCCGCGTCGAGACAAGCGGTCACGTTGCATTTATCTGTGTTGCGCCACGGCCTGTCCGCGATATTTTATTTATTGTATCGTGTTACGGTACTGCTCCCGGTTCAGAACCACACGATAACCAGTTGCCGACCCATTCAGTTTATCTCTTTTTCTCGCGCTGCGTGAATCATACACAAAAACGAGATAACAAACCGAACCGATCGACCACTGGTTATCTGGGTTCTGAATCGGGGAGGTCGACCAATTCCTTTTAAACCTGTCCGGCCCTGGGGATCTATGTGGTCCGACAACGAATTCGTTATTAGAATAATAAAAAGTAACCGCCATCTTGAAATTTTTAGTTATTGAACCGATTGTTTTTAAAATCGATGACTATAAGGTGTCCGACATCAAGTCCGCTATCGCTTTTTAGTTATTGAACTGATTTCTTTCATCATTATAGAACCCAAATAAATATTAAATAATAATAAAAACTTCATAATTTACAAAAATTAAGGTTGACAACCCTAATGGAGAGCAGCTAGTTATCTCAAAAAAGGCCTAACTAGCTGAGATACAGCGCTAACTATACAAAAACCTTTTTCGACTTTACAAAAATTAAGTAGACAACCCTAACGCTCCAATGAAGCGTAGGTACTTATCTCAAGAAATAGGCCTAGTTTCGGTACTGTCTATTTATTTACTGTGGCTTGAGACAGTAAAAGTTGTGTTGAGTGTTATGTAAATATTAAATTATGTTGAGGCATTTTATGTAATTTAATATTTAAATATATGCCAACACGAGATGGCAAATCTTAAAAATGTTATTTTATTAAGCATTAAATTAAATTAAACATAATTTGATTTAAGTAAAAATAAAACATTTTTATTCCATTTCAGTGTAATCAACTGTATTTTAATAATTTTCAAGATTGTGAAAAACAAACATTTGTATTTTTTTCTCTCTTCCTCTCTATCCCATCTCTATTTCTGCTGCTATCGAATAACTTGACCCTTAACAAAAAACATTTCCTATAGCTTATATTATATACTAGACTTTGCCTGCGGCTTCGCCCGCGAACTAAAATAAAATATAGTCTATTACTTCTGGATAAAGTAGCTTTCTAATGGTGAAAGAATTAATAAAATCGGTTCAGTAGTTTCAGAGTTTATCGATTACAAACAAATCTTTCCTCTTCATATTTTTTTTTATAACATAGGGGGCAAACGAACAAGCGGGTCACCTGATGGTAAGCAATCTCCGCCGCCCATGGACATCCGCAACACCAGGGGAGTCGCCGATGCGTTGCCGACATTTTAAAAAGATATATGCACGTTTCTTGAAGGCTCCCATGTCGAATTGTTTTGGGAAAACCACTGACGGGAGTTGGTTCCACAGTTCTGCTGTACGAGGCAAAAAATTACGTGTGAAACGTACAGTAGTTGATCGCCAACCATCAAGATGGTGAGGATGCAATTTAGATTTATGGCGAGTGGTACGATGGTGGAAGTCAGCGAATGGTATAAGGTCGAACAATTCCTCAGAGCATTCCCCATTTTAAATGCAATAGAGGATGCATAGTGATGCAACATCTCTTCGCAAGGCTAGAGGGTCAAGCCGATTGGAAATAACATAGTCGCCGACGATTCGAGCCGCTTTACGCTGAATGCGGTCAAGTGGAAGGAGGAGGTACTCGGGTGCTCCAGCCCAGAGATGAGAGCAATATTCCATGTGCTGCCGGATTTGTGCCTTATAAAAGTTTAAGGCGATGATCCGGCCTGAAATATTGTCACGCTCTATTGAGCACCCCGAGTTTTGCCAATTTGGTTTTACCCTCCAAATGACCGCGAAACTGAACATCTTTCGATACGTTGACGCCAAGGATTCCCAATTTAGGCGTAGCTAAGAGGGGAGTGCCCTCTAGGCGAGGTGCTTCGACAAATGGGGTTTTCTTAGCGGTAAACGCGCAGTGTTGTGTCTTAGTGGATTTGAAGTGGACTAGGTTTAGTCTGCCCCATTCCGAGATTTGCTCCAGAGAAATCTTTATTCCTTTCCGGCACTCTTCGACGTATTCACGCGAGAGATTAGATTGGCCTGAGTAAAGTGTATCCACAGTGCTGTCTAACATAATCTGCATAACAATGAATGTTGCTTATGCGCAAAATGTCATTAGTATGCAGAATAAACAAAGTGGATAATTCACAGCCTTGTGGAACGCCAGCATCAATGGGCGTCAATTCGGAGCAAGAACCGTCAGCTACGACCTTAATGCTCCGCTCCGTAAAAAAGCCAGCTATCCATGAACATAATCTCTCGGGAAATATTAGGTAGGAAGCTTTGACAAAAGAGCTTTGTGCCAAACCCGATCGAAGGCCTTCGCTATATCCAAACTAACCACTAAGGCCTCTCCCTTGCTCTCAATCGCCTCCGCCCATCGGTGTGTTAAGTAAAGGTCACCAGCCGAACGGCCGCTACGAAATATATATGTTTGATAAATATGGCTTATTTCAATGACGTTCTATTTATTTACTTACACCGTCGTCTACATGCAGTCAACGCGCCGTTTCCATCAAGTCGACTGTCGAAGCCGCCCTAGACCGTCCTGTCTAGTCGCTGTGTTTTTACCTAATAACGGTCGACTTCGGTTGCGAACAGCAGGCGCAGCATGACCACTGTAGACAAGAGATTTGTCTACGGAAGAATAGAAAAACTACATTTTATCTGTCATTTTTGTCTATTCTTTCGTAGACAAAACGCTTGTCTCCAGTGGTCATGCTTCGCTTGTAGTCGTCAGAGGACTAGGTGTTTCCACCGGACCAGTTGCCGCGTTCGGCGGACAAGCGAAGTCGAGCTTGTTGACTTGCAGGCGTAGCATGAGCACTGTAGACAAGGTTTTTGTCTACGAAAGAATAGACAAAATGACTGTTAAAGTACTATACAATGTCGTTTTGTCTATTCTTCCGTAGACAAATCACTTGTGAACAGTGTTC
Source organism: Asteroscopus sphinx (assembly GCA_949699075.1). Lineage (NCBI taxonomy): Eukaryota > Metazoa > Arthropoda > Insecta > Lepidoptera > Noctuidae > Asteroscopus > Asteroscopus sphinx. The sequence continues at coordinate 10,818,072 of OX453006.1, read as the reverse complement.
ATGCTACGCGTGCTGGTGTAAATGAGCCGTTGCCATCATGCCTAATTAGGCTAATCTATTTGTTCTCATGTTAAAAATGTAGAATACATGCTTATTAGCTAAATAAAGACTGTTTTCCAAAAAAAAATAGGTCTGGAACTTTACCGATTAACTGCAACATTAGCTGGTCTTGGTGTGTTATTGATGATAGACCAGAACAGAGCTCTGTCCATTTTGGCCTGTTGCTTGCGCACGGTGGCAGGTGAACCAGGTGTTTGTTGCACACCTAGTAATACAAACAAAGATGTCAGAATTCATTCCATCGTATTTATTTTTATTCAGTAAGAAAGGAGAAAAGTCTCACGTCAACAACTACAAATCAATAAGCGTATCCTAATTCATAATGTCCATTAAAAGCCGGTTAATAAACCAGGGTTGATTAATTTAAATCATTTGATTTGAATCATGATTTAATTAAAGTGATTTTTTTTTAATAAAAATCAGTGATTTAAGTAAAACTTGATTTTTTTCCATTAAATTTCATTGATTTATTTAAATCATAATGTTATGGGACTAGAAAAGAAAAATGCTGAATCAAAATTATACAGTTTTTATTTTTTACTAAATATTGAATTAATGGCAATAGCAAACTATAACTAGTCATTAAGAAAATCGAGATAGAAGATGCTTGAATTAGATGGTCTGATTTTATAGACCAGTAAAAAGTCTTACAAGTTTAAATGAACTGTTTCCTAAACTGTACTTAATTACTACTTTGATACTAATACTTACTTATGGTTTTTTTATTGTATCAAAGATGCATACTAGTAAAACTTTTCGTAAAAATATTCATAACAGGTGTCAGGTGTATTATCGTAAGAGTTTTAAATAAATAAGAAGTAGTAGGTCTTCCTCAAGCTTTTTTTCAACTTAACATGGAAAATTTGTCATAAATATTAAATATTATATTACAGTAGATTAACATTTATGGAAAACATTTAAAAAATAATAACTAGTTTTGTAGAAAAAATAATTAAGTAAAAGTAATTCTGAACTACTGGGATTTTTTAGACTATATTTGGAATATTATCACTTCTGAGAAAATAAATGAAAAAAAGAAACAAGTTTAAATCCTTCAAAGACAAATAAAAAGTTTAAAAAATACGAAAAAGTCCGTTACAAACTAAAAATCATGATTTTTATCAACCCTGTAATAAACTAGATACCCACCAACGGCACGCACAGGCTCGCTTCCGCTCAGGTCTCTCCACCACGGATCATCTACAGACGATCAATCAAATACTTGTAAAACACTGAATACAACCTACTATCTACCACTTTATACAACGTTTGTTTGTCGGATACACATGGGCGTTTTATAGCATTTTACGATAATCCATCCATATAAGTTATGATATTATATTTTGCTGCCAGAGCTGGTGCTACAAAACTTTTTCCCACGGCATGAGCTATTATCATTATGTAGCTCATTTCGACACAAAAAGAAGAGTGAAGTACGCCTAATTAAAATCTTACACATCACATCACTAGCAGTCTTCCTGTGATGCCATTGGCGCTGGTGGCAGGGAAATGTTTTGGCTCGGCTCGGACGAATAAAGAAGGCGGACGGAATCTTGCTAAACAATAAGTGAAGCATCCATAGTATGCCAAAAAGCAGCGATTACGCAAAAAATCTAGTGTGACGGTAGCATTGTTGTAGTGTCACAAATAAAATAACAGTATAAATCTGGTGTGTTCAAATGCTTTCGAAACTATAATGGGTTTAGGAAAAAATTAAGTAGTACTTCAGTCTTTGTTTAGCGAGATTCCACCCGCCTTTTTTATTCGTCCGAGTGGCTCGGTTTGTTTTTTCCAAATATACAATAAATAAAGGCCACTTCTAACTAAATAATAATGTTTATTAGCAGTTTAGGCAGTACTACGTTATAATAAAACAAAGTTTAACCGGATTGAATCGCGTATATTATTTAAATTAGTTTTCCTGAGGTTTCGAAAGCTTTGCAGCATTTCGTGCTCGCAGGTTTTGTTTTATTATAATGTGTAGTGATTGCGAAAACCTAAGAAAGTACAACGTTAGACAAATAATAAAACTAAGCTATTAATCGAATAGTTTTATTGTTATTTCTATGATAAAATATTTTCTTCTAATAAAGATGTGTCACTGAGGGCACTCAGGGCACAAACTCGTTTGCCTTCTATATATGTCATTGGCGGTGAAAAGGTTACGGTTAGATTACGTTAAGGTTAGGTTGGGCAAAAGGCCTATGAAAAGAATTACGAACCTATGTTTTGCTGACAACATTGGTTTTAATTTAATTAACTCCTAACTAACATCAAATTGTCATCTCAAATAAATATTGCCAGAGTTAGCCTAGCAAATCATGGGCATAAATTGCTATATCCAGGAATAGAAATTAGGAAAGGGATTTATTTAAGATGTGAAAGAATATAGTATATTATAGGTACAAACTTGTTATTTGGGGATAGAAGTAGGTTTAGTAAGTACTCTTGGTAACCGAAATTTCAGACTTCTAGCTTTACCCACAACGAAGATACAGAGGGCTTAAAAGTACCGCGAGTTGCTTCGAGAAAAGGATGGTACGGCCGTGCCCGTCTTTGCTCGACTTGGCGGGGGCACTACCGTGCCCCCAGATTAGTGTGATTTGGCCAAATAGTCTATCCCAGGTCAGATATATATTTTGTGACATTTTTTACACAGCACCATCTTGTCACAAACTAAGCAGAGCTTGTACTATGGGTACTAGAAAATGGATATAATACTTATATACATTTTTTTTTGTAAATACTTACTTATACTACATAAACAACACCCAGACCAACACAAAAACTTATGTTCATCACACAAATATTTGTGTCCTGTGGGAATCAAACCCACGACCTCTTGATCAGCAATCCGACACTCGAACCACTAGACCACAGACGTCGTCGATAAGACTGGAAGTCATAAGACGAACTAAGGTTGCTTTCTTTGCCTATAATTAACCCTTCATAGATAGCTCTTCCTCGCAACCTTAGTTCGTCTAATCAAATCTATAAGAAAATAAAAAACTAAATTCTTTCTGTTCTCTAAACAAATTGCTTTGAAATACACAACATCCAAATTTATATTTTACTAGTGAGCCATGGAGCTCACTATGATAAAAATGAAGTTAACAGATTTTTTTGTTAGAAACACGACACTTTGCTCCAAATGCTCCAATACATGATCAATGTTGTTCAAACAGCTGCTAAACTAGTATGAAGAAGATTAGTAGTAGCAAGAATGGCACTGAAGCAGACTATGCAAAAGACGGCGTAACAAACTCGAAAGTTTTCTGCAAGAAATAGCTACAAAGACCAGTAACCATAACTGGTTGAAAAACGGGTAGCAGAAATTCAAATTATTGATACAAGCTAAGCAAAGCTTCATCTTTTAAGTTAGACAAAGTGTAAGTTATTTATATTATCCAATGGTCTCTGGGCCCTTGTTATATTAAGGTTAGGTTAGTTTTAAATGACAGCAAGAAGTTAACATAAAATTAATATTTACCTTGTGCACCGCTTGTACCAGGCATGTCAGCTACACTGGGCCTGGGCTCCTCAGATGGCCTCCGCAGCATATGGACAGGTTGTGAAGCATTATTTTCCTCCTCATCTACATTATAAATATTTCTTTAAAATTAAACAACTAAAACAGCCCAGTTTGTTATGGGCAAAGGTTATTGCTTAACATAAGGTACACCTTAAGCTCATTTTGCCATCATATATTATTAAAAACCAGCCAAGTGCGAGTCAGACTCGCACCCTTAAGGTTCCAAACCATGCACCTGAAGGCCAATTGTGATAGGTGATAGCAAAAACATTAAAATTTAAAATATTTATTGACGATACACTTGCATGTGAGGTCGCATTCCTGTGCTATAATATAAAACATTACGAATCCAACTTTTGTTAGGAAATTTCATGCCCATGTAGGTGAACACGCATCTACAGTTATCATGGAGGTGATCGCCAACCTGCCTGCCAAGCATGGCGATTATGGCATATCCCCCCTTTTTGGGGGAGGCCTATGTCAAGCAGTGGACGTCTTTTGGCTGAAATAATGATGATAAGGCGTTTCTTGTTATTTGGATTTACCAGCTATTTTAGCAGAAAACATATTTTTTATTGTTTTTATATCAAACGGGGTTGCATTTGATGGCCACCTCAAGAGTACTTTGTAATCATCTAATTTTTTTTTATTTCCATAACATTTTCATGCATGAAATGTTAAACACAAAGCTGCGTCTTCTGCAACCACATTTTTGTTATTTCTAACAAAAAGGGGGCATGGTCTAACTGTTAGGCCTAATAAAACATGCTAACATGTTATCCAACTCGAAATAAATCCCCGTGGTTGCCTGCGGGGGAGGGGTATGTTTATTTCAACGTTGCTCTCAATCATAACAGACTTCTCTGCTCTCTCTCGGTTGTGTGTTTCTACAAATATATTGTTTAGAGTATTTTAAAATGAATTGGAATAAAGACAACACATTATTTTTTATTCATTTAATACGCGAGCAGCCTGCAATTTGGGACGTGTTATTGTCGAATTACAAGAATAAAATGAAAAATCAACAATCTAACGCAATATTCGACAATAACACGTCCCAAATTGCAGGCTGCTCGCGTATTAAATGAATAAAAAATAATGCGTTGATTATTTTTTAATCATTTAATACGCGAGCAGCCTGCAATTTGGGACGTGTTATTGTCAAATTACTAGAATAAAATGAAAAATCAACAATCTAACGCAATATCAGTTTTCTTTTGTTTTTATAATAAATTCGAGTAAATCAAGTTTGTCTTCCTCCTCTGAACTCATTTTAGTTGCATGATGTTATGTTTGTTGTTGATGTTGTTGTTGATGTTGTGATGATGTATGATAGACAACATTATTCATTGACATTTTCTATATAATCGCAGGAGATGGAAATGATTTGCTAACATGTTTTGTTAGATTTTGTCGCAGGAGACCCGCCTTTACTTCAACATCTACAAGGTTATTGTAAGTACCTATCTATCTACAACGTAGTTACCATAAAAATTTAGTCAAATACTCTAAACAAAGATTTTCATTACTGTTCGAATTATTTCTTTCCAGGCGATAATTAGTTCATGTTTAAATTATATAAATAAATATTAAGGTACCGGTATGCGTTTACGGCAAATAAATTAACATATAGTTATTGAAGGTATTTGATATAATCACCGTGTTCATTGTGCACTGGCACTGACTGACGTACCTGAGCTCCATGGATATTCAGATATCCCCAGCGATTTCTTCAAATTCTCCTTTCTACTACCCATTCTGAACGTTACTTTTGAGCAGCAACAACGTACATTTATACTGAACGGCAATAATATCTTCTTTGCCTCACAAAATAAAACAAACAATACAGAAAACAACAATCTTTGACAACAATTGACAACAATGAAAATTGAAACCTGCAAGCAAAGATAATATAATTATAATCACTACCATAGATAATAGTGTTGCCTAACAATCGATAGACTATCGATTGTCTATCGATAGTATCGAAAAACCCCTAATCATCTATACTATCGATAGGCCTATCGATAGTATCGATACTATCGATAGTATCGATAGTATCGATTGGCAGGTATCCAACAATACTATCGATAGTATCGATAGTATCTAACTATTGTTACGATACTATCGATACTATCGATAGTATCGATTGTTCGAAATCATGCAATACTATCGATACTATCGATAGTATCGATACTATCGATACTATTGTGCTATCGTTTAGATAGTATTGCAATATGGCTGTCGCGGTTAATTGACGTCATTTGTGCGGAGTGTGCGGGGCGAGAGAGGGGTGGATGCGAGCCCCACCTGCCATACATGCTGCTTGACTTGAGACACGCCATTGTGGGTTGACGAATTTTATGTATGACGTTTAAAATGGTTCATTTTCCGGGGTGCTAAAAACACAACATCTGCTTCGACATCCAAGATGGCGGATGCGATTTTTTATATAACATTAATACGGGTATCGTTCTTGAGGTTTTCGGGGGTGCAAATTACGAATATAACTTCTATTTCGAGATTCAAGATGGCGGACGCGACATTTTAAGTTAAATCAATATGGGTATCGTTTTCAAGATTTCTCGGGATGCTGATTACTAATATAACATTTATTTTGAGATCCAAGATTGCGGACGCGACTTTTTATATAAAATCAATATGGATATCGTTTTTGAGGTTTCCCGGGGTGCTAATTGCGAATATAACATCTATTTTAAGATCCAAGATGGCGGACGTGACTTTTTAAATAAAATCTATATGGGTATCGTTTTCGAGGTTTTCGGGGGTGCTGATAACGAATATCACATGTATTTTAAGATCCAAGATGGCGGACGCGACTTTTTAAATAAAATCAATATGGGCATCGTTTTCGAGGTTGTCGGGGGTGCTGATTGCGAATATAGCATCTATTTTGAGATCCAAGATGGCGGACGCGACTTTTTAAACAAAATCAATATGGGTATCGTATTCGAGGTTTTTGTGGGTGCTGATTACGAATATAACATCTATTTTGAGATCCAAGATGGCGGACGTGACTTTTTAAATAAAATCTATATGGGTATCGTTTTCGATGTTTTCGGGGGTGCTGATAACGAATATAACATGTATTTTAAGATCCAAGATGGCGGACGCGACATTTTAAGTTAAATCAATATGGGTATCGTTTTCAAGATTTCTCGGGATGCTGATTACTAATATAACATTTATTTTGAGATCCAAGATGGCGGACGCGACTTTTTAAATAAAATCAATATGGGTATCGTATTCGAGGTTTTTGTGGGTGCTGATTACGAATATAACATCTATTTTGAGATCCAAGATGGCGGACGTGACTTTTTAAATAAAATCTATATGGGTATCGTTTTCGATGTTTTCGGGGGTGCTGATAACGAATATAACATGTATTTTAAGATCCAAGATGGCGGACGCGACATTTTAAGTTAAATCAATATGGGTATCGTTTTCAAGATTTCTCGGGATGCTGATTACTAATATAACATTTATTTTGAGATCCAAGATGGCGGACGCGACTTTTTAAACAAAATCAATATGGGTATCGTATTCGAGGTTTTTGTGGGTGCTGATTACGAATATAACATCTATTTTAAGATCCAAGATGGCGGACGTGACTTTTTAAATAAAATCTATATGGGTATCGTTTTCGAGGTTTTTGTGGGTGCTGATTACGAATATAACATCTATTTTGAGATCCAAGATGGCGGACGTGACTTTTTAAATAAAATCTATATGGGTATCGTTTTCGAGGTTGTCGGGGGTGCTGATTGCGAATATAGCATCTATTTTGAGATCCAAGATGGCGGACGCGACTTTTTAAACAAAATCAATATGGGTATCGTATTCGAGGTTTTTGTGGGTGCTGATTACGAATATAACATCTATTTTGAGATCCAAGATGGCGGACGCGACTTTTTAAATAAAATCTATAAGGGTATCGTTTTCGATGTTTTTGGGGGTGCTGATAACGAATATAACATGTATTTTAAGATCCAAGATGGCGGACGCGACTTTTTAAATAAAATCAATATGGGTATCGTTTTCGAGGTTTTCGGGGTGCTGATTGCGAATATAGCATCTATTTTGAGATCCAAGATGGCGGACGTGACTTTTTAAATAAAATCAATATGGGTATCGTTTTCGAGATTTTCGGGGGTGCTGATAACGAATATAACATGTATTTTGAGATCCAAGATGGCGGACGTGACTTTTTAAATAAAATCAATATGGGTATCGTTTTCGAGGTTGTCGGGGGTGCTGATTGCGAATATAGCATCTATTTTGAGATCCAAGATGGCGGACGCGACTTTTTAAACAAAATCAATATGGGTATCGTATTCGAGGTTTTTGTGGGTGCTGATTACGAATATAACATCTATTTTGAGATCCAAGATGGCGGACGCGACTTTTTAAATAAAATCTATAAGGGTATCGTTTTCGATGTTTTTGGGGGTGCTGATAACGAATATAACATGTATTTTAAGATCCAAGATGGCGGACGCGACTTTTTAAATAAAATCAATATGGGTATCGTTTTCGATGTTTTCGGGGGTGCTGATAACGAATATAACATGTATTTTAAGATCCTAAATGGCGGACGCGACTTTTTCAATAAAATCTATATGGGTATCGTATTCGAGGTTTTTGTGGGTGCTGATTACGAATATAACATTTATTTTGAGATCCAAGATGGCGGATGTGATTTTTTAATAAAATCAATATGGATATAGTTTTTTAGGTTTTCGTGAGTGCTGATTACGAATATAACACGTATTTCGAGATCTAAGGTGGTGGACGCAAATTTTTAAATAAAATCAATATGGGTATCGATCTCAAAGTTTCCCGGGGTGCTGATTGCGAATATAACATAAATAAATCTGCTTGACTCAACTCGACTCCACTCGACTCAACTTGACAGAAATTTACTCCACTCAACTCTACTCGACTCAACTCAACTTAAACTCGACTAAACTTGACTCAAAATGATTCAACTTGACTGAATTTGGCTGAAACTGACTGAACTTGACAGAATTTATACAAAACTGACTGAACTTGACTGAACTGAACTAGACTGAACTGTGCTAAACAGAACTGTACTGGACTGGACTGGACTTCTTCTTCTTCGTGTCGACATGGGCTCCATAATAATAATAGCTCATGTCGTGGGGAAAAGATTAGCCAGTCAGCAGGTTGATAGCGGGGCTGACTGCCCAGGGTGCGCCGGACGATCAATTAAATATTGTCACTCGTGGAGGCTCTTTTAATGCACCCCAATTGACTGACTGAATTGGACTGAATTGAACTGGACTGAACTTGACTCAACTCGACTCAACTCGACTCAAATCTACTCAACTCTACTCAACTCGACTCAACTCAGCTCGTCTCAACTCTAGTCCACTCGACTCAATTCGATCTAACTCGACTCAACTCGACTCAACTCGACTCGACTCGACTCGACTCGACTCGACTCAACTCGACTCAACTCGACTCAACTCGACTCCACTCGACTCAACTCAACACAATTTTACTCAAATTGACTCAGCTTATGTAAATATAATATATGTATGTATGTAAATTGTAATATCATCGTTATATCGTGATTGTGTATAATTTTTATGTTAATTAATGTAATTGGTTTTTGTACCGTGTTAATTAACTATAAAAAACTTAACTGAATTTGATTGAACTTGACTGGACTTGACTGAATTTGACTGACCTTGGCTGGACTTGACTAAACTTAACTGAAATTTACTGAACTTGACCAAACTAGACTGAACTGAACTGGACTGGACTGAACTGAACTGGACTGGACTGAACTGAACTGAACTTCTGATGGCCATAATTATCTCCTAAACTGTAGCTATAAGTGCCCATCGTATAGGTACTCGAATGAAATGGGTGTTGGCTCTACGAGCTGTAGAGATATAAATGGTCAAAACTTCCGATAGCCATTTATCATAAACTTGTGCTCTTAGGCTTACATTCAGAGTCGAATCTAAGCGTGAACTCATGCTTCCATCTGTCAAATGGCACTGCATTTTGACAGTTGGAGGCATGAGTTCACGCTTAGATTCATCTCTGAGTGTAAGTAAGGCTTAAGCCCATCGTGTTGATACTTAAATGAAAGGGCTCGATAAGCTGGGCTCGATGAGATCTAGACAAATAAATGGTCGAAAATTCTGATTACCATATCTCCTAAGCCAAAGGTTTTAGACCCATCGTGTTGGTACTCAAATGAGAGAGCTTGACAAGCTCTACACAAATAAAGAGTCAAGACTTCTGATGGCCATATCTCCTACACTATATCTCTTAGACCCATCGTGTTACTACTCCAATGAAAGGGCTTGTAAAGTCTTATCTTCATCATCATTTCAATCGAAAGTCGTCCACTGCTGGACATAGACCTTTTTTTTTTTGAGGCGGACAAAATGCCTATCGCATGTCACGCCACCCCGGGAGGTAGCGTGGTTATGTGGGGCTCGCACCCACTAAAACCTCCGCCATATACCTACTCTTGCCTTAGTGAATGAGCCACAAGAACTGCAATGCATGGCATTCGCGAACCATCCAGCGCGGCCCATTTTCGGGCCCCTCAACCTGTAATGACGCTCCTTAGGCGATGTCCGGGTACACTTAGGACATCACCACAACTCAAAGGCCGTGCGATGCGGATGACTGACTCCCCAGTCTATCGCTCGCTTGTCTAGCCTTTGTCAGGGTGGTATCAGTTCAGCGTAAAGCCATCTGCGCCGACTCGGCTGGACCTACCCCAAGCACCGCCAACTTATCTTATATATTATCTTATCTTATAAAACTTATCTTATATATTTCGTGTTACTACTCAAATGAAAGGGCTTGTAAAGACTCATCATCATCAAAATTTCAGCCGAAAGTCGTCCACTGCTGGACATAGGCCTCCCTCAAACATCACTAACTATTATCAGAAAATTCAAAAATGACCAAGAGCTAATTTTAGGTTAGCCAAGGGCAAGGGCAAAGGCAATTCTTAAACATACTTTCGTGGCTGTTTAAATACAAATACGTGCCAAAAACGTGTTTAACTCTACGCGAGTTTTAGACGTGGATTTGTGGTAAAAAAGTTTGAAAAATCAGTTGAACACGTGTCTAAGATGTGGTTAAATATTTTGTGGTAAGACCGATACTGTCTTAAGTGTCCACTTATTATCAATATAAAGTGAATTTTGAAAATAAAATGGTCGCCCTTTTGAACTGATTGCTTTCAGATAAATATTTGGATCCAAATATTTTCATAATTTTTTAATTTGTTTATGACCAATCGCTTTCAAAATTGTAACTGGTTATCATCATCATCATCAACTCAGACCATCGTAGTCCACTGCTGGTCATACACTACAATACTTGGTCCTCTGCCTTCCGCATCCAGTTCCCCCCCCAGCCACGTTCTTTAGGTCGTCGATCAACATGGCGGCAGGACACCCTAAGCTGCGTTTGCCGATTCGCGGTCTCCACTCAAGGACTCGTCAGCTGCAGTGGTCATCGGTTCTTCGACAGACATGGCCAGGCCAATGCCACTTCAGCTTACTGATCCTACAAGCTATGTCGGTCACTCTGGTTCTTCTCCGGATAATCTCATTACGGATTTTATCCTTCAAAGATACTCCGAGCATAGCTCGCTCCATAGGTCGCTGAGCGACTTTGAATAATTTGTGGACTAGCCCAACTGTCAGTGTCCACGTCTCAGCACCGTAAGTCATGACAGGCAGGACGTACTGGTTGAAGACCTTTGTCTTCAAACTTTGTGGTATAGGCGATGAGAAGACTTGGCGAAGTTTGCCAAATGCTGCCGAGCCTGTGGTGCCGGATGTTGTTCCGTGTGGTGCCGGACGTAAAGAATTGCACCACCCTTTTTCTTCTTATGGGTGTCGTAAAAGGCGACTAAGGGATTCACCAGAGGATGGGCAGCAGCGTTCTCTGAGTATTAATTCAACCAACTGCAATCGCCAACCCGCCTGCCAAGCGTGGCGATTATGGTATATACACCCCCATTGGGGGAGGCCTATGTCCAGCAGTGGATGTCTTTCGGCTGAAATGATCCCCGAAAACCTCAAAAACGATACCCATATTGATTTTATTTAAAAAGCGCGTCTGCCATCTTGGATCTTAAAATACATGTTATATTCGTTATCAGCACCCCCGAAAACTTCGAAAACGATACCCATATAGATTTTATTTAAAAAGTCGCGTCCGCCATCTTGGATCTCAAAATAGATGCTATATTCGCAATCAGCACCCCCGACAACCTCGAAAACGATACCCATATTGATTTTATTTAAAAAGTCGCGTCCGCCATCTTGGATCTTAAAATACATGTTATATTCGTTATCAGCACCCCCGAAAACCTCGAAAACGATACCCATATAGATTTTATTTAAAAAGTCACGTCCGCCATCTTGGATCTCAAAATAGATGTTATATTCGTAATCAGCACCCACAAAAACCTCGAATACGATACCCATATTGATTTTGTTTAAAAAGTCGCGTCCGCCATCTTGGATCTCAAAATAGATGCTATATTCGCAATCAGCACCCCTGACAACCTCGAAAACGATACCCATATTGATTTTATTTAAAAAGTCACGTCCGCCATCTTGGATCTCAAAATAGATGTTATATTCGTAATCAGCACCCACAAAAACCTCGAATACGATACCCATATTGATTTTGTTTAAAAAGTCGCGTCCGCCATCTTGGATCTCAAAATAGATGCTATATTCGCAATCAGCACCCCCGACAACCTCGAAAACGATACCCATATTGATTTTATTTAAAAAGTCGCGCCCGCCATCTTGGATCTTAAAATACATGTTATATTCGTCATCAGCACCTCCGAAAACCTCGAAAACGATACCCATATAGATTTTATTTAAAAAGTCACGTTCGCCATCTTGGATCTTAAAATAGATGTTATATTCGTAATCAGCACCCACAAAAACCTCGAAAACGATACCCATATTGATTTTATTTAAAAAGTCGCGCCCGCCATCTTGGATCTTAAAATACATGTTATATTCGTTATCAGCACCCCCGAAAACCTCGAAAACGATACCCATATAGATTTTATTTAAAAAGTCGCGTCCGCCATAAACAGATGTTATATTCGCAATCAGTACCCCGGGAAACCTCAAAAACGATACCCATATAGATTTTATTTAAAAAATCGCGTCCGCCATCTTGGATCTCAAAATAAGTCGGCTCGCCCTATCGCACTTTTCGTAACATTTTTCGTAACGCATTCACCAGCTTACTCCTCAAGTCAAGCGTGCGTAAAGAAGTTTTACTTCAATAATAGACTGAATATAAATGTGACAACCCTAAGTATGAAGTAATGTCTAGACGGAAGCGCCATTTTGCGCGACTTCAAAGGGGGTGGACCACTGGTAGTTTTAATTACGCTGTGCTGTTACGGTGTACCTACTTAACCATTTCTTTAATAATCATATGCATCAATACTATCTAAACGATAGCACGATAGTATCGATAGTATCGATAGTATTGCATGATTTGGAACAATCGATACTATCGATAGTATCGATAGTATCGAAACAATAGTTAGATACTATCGATACTATCGATAGTATTGTTGGATACCTGCCTATCGATACTATCGATAGGCCTATCGATAGGATGACTGATTTCAGTGGGGGACTATCGATAGATCGATAGTCGATTTTTATGCAACACTAATAGATAATACATAATCACTACGTTTAGTTTTTTTTTTTTTTTCTTCTTTGGCAACTGAGCCGTTGTCATACGTAGTTAAAAGTGGGCGTTTAAACGAAAAGCGCTTAAAAAAGTATAATAAAAAAAAAAGCGTATAAGCACGCTTAGTGATTAAAGCAGATTTCGTTTAGAATTTTTCGTAAACCAAACTTATGCTTTCAATACTACGTTTGAAATGCAACCTTATTTCTATAAATATAAGACCCAAATTCAAAGTTGACGAGTGGTTTGATAATCGGCAGAATTAAATTTTATACGTTTACGTAAAATTTGTTTAGAGAAATAACTTTTTTATTTTGATGATTATTTTAGTATCGTTTAAACGTTTTTGACCTTGATTGATTTGCTTTTGCTTTGGCGCTTAGTTTATTTTTCGTTTTCAACGAGTGAATGCGTTTTTGAATGTTCTCCTCGATAATTACGCGACGATTGTAGTTTGTTCGTATAGTTTTTAGTGAACTTTGTAAATAGTTTTACTGTAAATAGAATAGTGTAATGTAGACAAATAAAAATATTTTTTTTTAGAAGTGAATAACAAAAAGCGTCAAAAGCGTAAAAAAATTCGTTTGCAGAATAAAGCACAACGTTTAAACACGCTTACGATTTTAAGTCGTTTTTCCCAACTTTATACGTAGTATCCGTAGTATCCCCTAGTAGCTCAGATGAAAAACCTCTGTGGCCGTTGTCGACTATTCAGAAATAGAAAGAACACAGAACATTATACTCAAGAGAGAAAGAAACCCAGTGTGATACGGAGATTTTATTGAATCACCGGAGGAGACTCTCCGGTTAGACAAAATGGACAAAATACTTTAATCATGCGTAGCATCTCTACTTGGTCTGTGCTGTGATTTACATTATTATCTGTGGACTCGTCTGCCAAAGAGAATTTAATTCGTCCGCCGCAACTTAAGATATTTACAAAATTAAAGAAACTGATTACTAATCTAAATAAATATGTCAGATTTACCTTACCAAGCGGATTATGCAAAAAGTGGAAGAGCCTCGTGCAAGGGATGTAAACAAAAGATTGACCAAGGAGCCCTACGTATTGCCATTATGGTGCAGGTTAGTCATACTCATACAATTCATTTGAAAATAAACCGCTAAAATATTTGTTTTACATAAATAATTACATTTCAATCAATATTATGTATGCGTTTCAAATGTTCTAAGACATTACAATATCATAAATTAGGTATTTGGCACAGTATTTACTATTTTATAATTTTTTAGTTGGGTTGAGTATCCAGTTTAGTTTACGAGGAACAAAGGCGACACTAACCGGAAAATGTTGTTATTTTATTATTTTCAACGCATTTACGCATGCGAAGCGAAATCTCCAAAGATATAAAAGAAATTGTGGAAAAAAAATCGCTCACAAGCAGGATTCAAACCTGGCTCACTATTTATTTCTATTTTTTCTTTCCACAATTTATATCTTTAGATTTCGCTTCGCCTCAGATGAGCGCTTCGCATGCTTAAATGTGTTAAAAATAATAAAATGATTAAAAGGGTGCCTACCCTTTTAATCATTTTATTATTTTTACATCTATACGACTTTGAATTAACTGCAAAGTTAGTTGAAATGGTTAAGGATGCTGTTTCTTAATAAAATGTGGCTAAGCTTTGGATTAATTGACGTTGAGTTGGATGTTCATACATTTTACAGAAAGGTTACATTATGTTAAGGTTTCTTGTAAAATCTCAAGTTGCGGAAATGTAGCGTAACAGCTAGATATCAGCGTACAGCAATGGAAATAAAAATATTATTCGGGAGATATCTTTTAATAGCAACCAGCTTTATTTGTTTTTTTTTAACCAAGGTGACATTTCCATGATAGGATATTTCGAAACTAACATTTCTTTTTTATCATGCCAGGTACAATTTATATTACCGATAGGATTTACTCAACACACTCCCTTAAATTGTACCTTGCAAACACAACAGCTCTTACAAAACTTAAACTAACAAGGTAAAACAAAACAGCACTCCAAAATACATGGGAATATAAAAACTAATAACCCCTAAACCATCTATACAAAAATAATGTTTCTGCTTATTTATATTACCTATAGGATTTACTTAATAGTTTTCAAGAAAAAAAAAATCGAATTCACCAATACTTTCAGATAATTTCAAATATTTTGACAATTTCTACCACAGAGGCCACTGATTCCACAGATTATTATTATTTAAACCCTTCATGGGCGGATACGATTCTGATCG
The DNA here is from genome assembly GCA_949699075.1 of Asteroscopus sphinx. Classification (NCBI taxonomy): domain Eukaryota; kingdom Metazoa; phylum Arthropoda; class Insecta; order Lepidoptera; family Noctuidae; genus Asteroscopus; species Asteroscopus sphinx. The sequence goes on along the minus strand of OX453006.1, from coordinate 10,802,467 downwards.
ATTTAGATTAGGTTCTTCTTCTTCTTCGTGTCGACGGTACAAAAATTTACTGATAGTGGCACAGTAATCACACGCTGCTGGCCCAGAAATTTGCCACGTCTTGTGCGTTGTCTGTGGCAACGATAAGGTCACTCAATGTGCAAGTGCTTGGACACAAAGAGCAGCATAGCAAGTGTGACATTGATTGAGGATCAATGCCACACATGCAGGCTGTAGCTGTTTAGATTAGGTTTTAAAGCGGTCATTCATTTTCATTCATTCCGTTTCTCCTCGAGTTGTGTAGAAATTTAGTGTATCTCTACTGATTGTATGTGTGAACAAAAGGCAATGTTACCACTGTTACTAGGAGAACTTAGGATGCAAGAGCGAGTGAAGTGAGCTCGGGACTTGGGGCTCTCCTACTCGGACAGGTTAGGTTCGAAGGGGATGTCGGGTCTAGTGAGCGAGCATAGCAAGCGAACTCAGACTTCAACTACGCCTTATAAGTAACTTTAAAGTGTTTTGAGGTTAGGTTACAATTTTTATATAAATAAATCTTTATTGATATTTATGTTTCCGACAGAAAATTCAAGTTAGGTTAGAATACAAAAAAAACTTTCTATTGCCTTAATGGTGAATAATTTATGGTGATCCTGTATAATTAAAATAACTAGCCCTCGCTTACATTCATTCAGTGGAATGTTCTTTTTAGTGATAAAATTAATAAAAATAATGATTATTCTCCATACCTATGGTTATGGTTGCAGATTTTTTGTGATAATCACAGCAGATTCTGGATTTTCATCAAACAGCGTTTGGGTAATGGTCATTCATCTTTTACTCAACTGATAATGGTTACACAGTAGATAAAGAACTCCCACTGAATGTCGAAATATATTGATAATTCTCTCTCTCTTCTCTTGATAAACTCATTATGTCCAATCACAAGGAAAAAGACGAAGTGTCAGTCGGTTCTGTTATAGCGGCAGAAATCAAGTCCATTCAAAACCAAAGGTTGGTATTTAAAAAAATCAAAGATACAACAGAAACAGAAAATACAGAGAGAGCCAAGGCCACATTCGGTTATATCCCGGGACGTCGTCGGACGGCGCTCGGAGCGTTCCTTAGGCGTTCGTTTGTATGATCGCTCTGAGTAACTAAACGAACGGCGTCGTCGGACGATAATACTGAACGCGGCCAAAAACTGCGTGCGCGCTGGCCGGTGGCTGGTGCGTTCACAACTGGCGGGGTTTGCGGGGGTGGGCCAGAGATGCAGAGATTAAGTGTCTGTCAAAATAAACACTATGTTAGAGTCTGTTAAACGTTAAATCGTAAAAATAAAATGATTTATAGTCAGGACAAAAATGACCCTAACAATAGAACCCCGGGACAATCTAATAGACTTGCCAAAATCATAAGACAAATAAGCACTTTCATTTCCCCCAAGTCTCATCAGTAGAGGCTCTTGGACCATTCTCCTTTATCAAAATGTATAAATGAAAATGACATTAAATTATTAATTAATTGTATGTGTTAATTAAATGTACTAATATTTGTATGCCACCTGTGGCAGCACACAGAGAGACTACCTATAATGTACCTAACACCAAAATTACCTGTGTACACAAATTAACATTTTGATTTGATTTGATTAAACTGTAAATTGTAACCTAACTGTTGTCCGTGTGTCAGGACTCAGGGTTGATAAAAATCATGGTTTATTAGATTTTTTTGTTTTTTTTTTTCACGTTTTAGTTGACTTTGTAGGATTTTTACTTGATTTTTATTATTTACATACTCATAACTAATAATATTCTAAATGTTGTCTAAAAAATCCCAACGGTTCCGAAGAAAAAACATGTACAGTAAAAAACATTTTTTTTCTCCATAACTAGTTATCATTTTTAAATGGTTTTCATAAATGTTAATGTACTGGCATAGAATAAATAAATATTTATGGGACATTTTTACACAGCACCATCTAGTCCCAAACTTAGCAGAGCTTGTGCTATGGGTACTAGACAATGGATATAATACATGTTTGTGTTGGTCTGGGTGTGTATCTATATCTATACTATAATAAAACTGTAAAGGTCGAAAAGTCTGTACATTGAGTTTTTTTTCGCGTTAATCGGCTAGGGGGACTAGAAATAAGCAATAGAACACGAATCAATCGTTTAAAAAATTTATGTTTGTCTGTCTGTCTGTCTGTCTATGTGTTTGTTGCCTCATCACGTGAAAACGGCTGAACGGATCGTAATGAAACTTAGCAGTTGTATTGGTATTAGTCTAACTTAAAATATAGGGTATATTTTATCTGAATCGGTTGAGTAAATCCAATGATACAGCTTGACCCCTCTATTGTATTAAGTTGCATACAAAGTAAAGGTCATGATTGCTGGTTGGTTGCAGGTTCCTAAAAATACAACTAGATTCTATTAGTATTATAGAAAATATAGAATAACATAACACAGCCCATCACTGTACCGCTGTTGGGCATGGCCCTCTTCTTGGAATGAGAAGAGTTAAGGAACTGGATATTGTTAGTGTAATAGATTATCATAACATATTCAGCTCATTACCTACTGCCCCACTGCTGGGCACGGACCTCTTCTCGGAACGAGAAGAGTTAAGAAACTAGAAAATTTAGAATAACATAACGTAGTCAACCTATTACTGTCCCACTGCTAGGAAAAATGAGAAGAGTTAATGAACTGGATATTGTTAGTATTATAGAATAACATTACCAGCCCATTACAGTCCCACTGCTGGACACGGGCCTCTTCTCAGCATAAGAAGAGATGTGGTTAGTGTTATAGAATAACTTAACATAATCAGCCCAATTACTTCCCACTGCTGGGCACGAGCGTCTTCTCAGAATAAGGGAGTTTAGGGCTAATTCCATCACCTTAGCCGGTTGGTTGTAAAAACAAAATATAGTATGGTCGGTAAATAGTGTAATCGCCTGTGTAGGCGCTTATATGTACATATATATTTGAAGACATTGTGTTCATAATTATGACACGATGCTATTTTCCGACATCCACGCGGACGGAGTCGCGGGCACAGCTAGTAATACATAAGACACAAACACTTATGTTCATCACACAAATATTTGTGTCCTGTGGGAATCGAACCCACGACCTCGTGATCAGCAGTCCGTCCCTCGAACCACTAGTTTTTTTTTGGAATCCAGACTAAACGCGCCATCTTTTAAAGTTACTTGCCAAAATAGTGTAGTACATTTTTTTTTACACTACACGCGGTATAAGTTGGGTGATGTAATAATTTTGAATTCAATGTAGCTAAGCTGTAATTTACAGAAGGGTTATTCATGGTTACGTCACAGAAAAAGACTGACGAAAAGTTAATATTTGTAGTCACAGGACTTGAAAGATCATCACTGGGTGTCACTTTTTGAGATTTATTTTTTAACCCATAAAATTTGAAAAGTACATGACCAAGTTTTTTTATATATATTTTTCTAATAACTGTCACGACTTGGCCTATTGCCCGTTTTCGGCTTGACGTTGTTTTCTGGGACACATTGTATATTAATTAATTTTTTTGTTCTCAGTCTGCATTCTTTGATGGCAAGCAACCAAACTGGCATCATGAAGAGTGTTTCTTCAAAAAACAGCGCCCCACCAGTGTCAGGGACATTGGCGACTTTAATAAACTCAGGGGTCCTGATCAGAAGAGGATTAAATCTACTATGGGTATGATGATAATACAATACAATTCTTTACTCACTAAACACAATATACAATATACTGGGTGTCAGGGAAACGCTTCCGAAAACGAAGATAGGTGATAGATAGTGCTGGTGATTACTGATAGAAACTACAAAAAAAAATGCGATTCTTTTTTTAGATTTTTTCATATTTTTTATTGCATTTTTCATACATAACCAGGTTTGGGCAGTTAAATAAAACTGATTTCCAAAAAAACCCCATTTATTCACTTATTTTTTAAAGTTCGCAATGTAATCAAAATAAAATATCAGCTGGCTCTAGGGGTGAACAACATCCGCTCAAATACGCAGTCCGTGTCGTAGCAAGCGTAGGTAGGTTAGGTACGCGCGGCATTGATCCCGAGTTTTATACGCTTTACATTGCGGGTTTGCAAAATAACCAAATCACTAAAACAATGAGTATAAGGCTAATGGTTATTGGCATTCGATTGTGTTTAGGTAGTATAATAATAGCCTTTCGGTTTCGGGAGCGTTTCCCTGACATCCATTATGTATGTATAAACATTGGTGTTACAAGTCATATTGAATAAAGTCCTCTATATTTTATATTACGAACCATCTTTCGCAAACCTGCATGTTTGACGACTTCCAGCCTCCCAAACCAGCCAATTTCGAAAAGGCTTTAGCACCGTAGATCACATACATAAGCTGCGGCAGGTTATACAGAAGACCGCAGAATATAACTCAATAATCAATACGTTTTATTGCACTCCACAAGTATTATAGGTGTTACATTATAGTTTAAGTATCATATGTGGGCCCTGTCGGGTACGGCAAAAAGTAGGAGAGAGTAGTCATTTTTATATATTTTACTAGAGGATCCGCAGACGTCGTCCTGCCCGGAAAAGCAGCGCCACATTAAATATGATATTTTATAAGTCAAATTTGGTGACACCGACTGGAGCGCCACCTACCGGGTCGTTTTGTGAATTCAAACCTTACAGGGACCCACTCGAACATACACAAAAAATATCATTAAAGTTGTCCCTGCCGTTTAGGAGAAGATCAGTGACACACCAACTGCAAACCGGATCCAATTGTGTTTTCAAACCATCCAGGAACCCATTGAAATATACACACAAAATTTCATCCAAATCGGTTCAGCCGTTTAGGAGGAGTTAGGTGACAAACACACGTACAGAAGGTTGGTTCGTTAGTTTTGTTAGGGTATGACATATCTTGTAATAATAAAAAATAAAAAATGGATTTCGGGTGCCAGGAGCACACACATAAAAGTACCTGGATGCTGGCTGCATAGAATTAGAACATTTAATCTTTCAGCGGGAGAACTTCAATAAAAAACCAGATTTTAAGATACTAGTTTGTATTTCCTGTAGGTTTTAGAAAGAACAAATAAATCCCATAGTGGAATTGTATTATAATATAAAATTCAATCAATCAATCAACTCAGCCTATCGCAGTCCACTGCTGGACATAGGCCTCTCCCAAGTTGCGCCACAACGCTCGGTCCTCTGCCTTCCGCATCCAGTCCCCCCCAGCCACGTTGCCAGGTGGACCGACGACCTAAATAAAATTATTAAAGTATTATTATCATTGCATCCGTTCTAAAGTTAATTTAAAATTATATTTACGATACTTCATGGATGTAATCGAGAGAACCGCATAACTTCATATAAATGAATTAAAATCCAAAATAAAACTCGAAATGAAATAAATCTTGATATAACGAAATAAACGCCAACAATGGGCTGTAACAAAAATAGCACCAATTAGTATTGAAAACAAACAAAACAAAAAACCCGCGGAATACATAACCTCCTCCTTTTTTTGAAGTCGGTTAAAAAGCGAACGTCATGACTCCGAACGCATGGTGTTGCTTACCGTTTATTTCGTAAAAAAATACACATCGATGCCTGTAGATGACAAGATCGACATGATATTAGGTGGATTGTTGTCTATAACAAGTAAAATTACGAATATTTTAGCATCATGTGCCTCTAAAATCTGACCGGACAAAATGCCGTTTCAGGAAGAAATATTATTACACACCAGCCTAAAATTCAACAATCCACATTAAATTAATTTACAAAACCAAAAAACCCGACTGCGTATAAATATAACTGAAAAGATGTAAACAAGACTTTAGGTACATGTAGGTATATGTGAAAGTATCAAATCAACACGCAGGCGGCGGCTACCTATGAACTACTTTATGTAATTCATGACCAAAAACATACGTAGCCTCCGCCTGCGTGTTGATTTGATACTTTCACATATACCTACATGTACCTACACAAGTCTTGTTTACATCTTTTTACCCGACTGCGCCAGAAGGAGGGTTATGTTTTTCGAGTGTATGTATGTATGTATATTTCTTTGGCACGCTCTGTAGCCTAAACGGCTTGATGGATATTAGCTTGAGAGGTGTCGTTAGATTCGTCTTAACCGTGAGAGTGACACTGGGTATATTAAAATTACAAAAATCAAAATGGCCGCTTTTTGGCGCCATATTAAATGGCATCAATTTTTTTTTCCTTCCAAACCTATTGAGTGTGGTATCAAAATAAAGGGTTTAATAAATGCTTTACAAAAATATATACAACTTACATGTTTAAATGTAATTTGGAATGAGAAATACTAAAAAACAACAAAATATTTAACGTTAAAAATTAATAAGCGCGTTAAAACATGACAAAACTAAAAAGTTTAAAGTAAAAAAGTTAATTAACAAAACCAAAAAACCCGACTGCGTGTAAAAATAACTGAAAAGATGTAAACAAGACTTGTGTAGGTAAGTCCATGTGAAAGTATCAAATCAACTGGCAGGCGGAGGCTACTTAGGCTATGAACTATGAACTACTTATGTAATTCATGACCAAAAACATACGTAGCCTCCGACTGCGTGTTGATTTGATACTTTCACATGGACCTACACAAGTCTTGTTTACATCTTTTTAGTTATTTTTACACGCAGTCGGGTTTTTTGGTTTTGTTAATTAATTTCAGTTATTTTTATACGCATTTGGGTTGGTTTTGTAAATTAACTTTTTTAATTTTTTTTTTTAGTTCTGTCATGTTTTTTTTAACGATGAATATTTTGTTGTTTTTTAGCATTTCTCATTCCAAATTACATTTAAACATATAAGTTGTATATTTTTGTAAAGCATTTATAAAGCCCTTTATTTTGATACCCCACTCGATAGGTTTTGAAGGAAAAAAAAAATTGTAAGACTTAAAATGGCGCCAAAAAGCGGCCATTTAATTTTATATAATTTTGATATACCCAGTGTCACTCTCACAATTAAGACGAATCTAACGACACATCTCAAGCTAAAATCCATCAAGCCGTTTAGGCTACAGAGCGTGCCAAAGAAATATACATACATACACTCGAAAAACGTAACCCTCCTTCTGGCGCAGCCGGGTAAAAAAGGGTTCATCCCCTTGTATGAAACATTCCTAGCCCATTCCGACAACAAAAACGTAGAATGGGGCTGGATTAAATTGCATTGATAGGAGAAGCTATCTCATCTTCGACTTAAGGTGAATGCTACAGGGTAGCCCGCGAAATTCAAAATTTCTTGCGTTTTTTGCTAATTGTGGCTCTGTTTTGAGTTGCATATCAATCAAAATACGATTTGCGGTAGTAATAACAATATATCTACTGAATAATACTTATAAAAAATAGAAACCTAGCTTGATAAGCTCTAGAAGCTCGATAATCAATAATTTGATCGTAAATTCATATAATCGAGCTTGTACAGCTTATAGAGCTTTGTTAATATTTTTTATGAGTATTATTCAGTAGATATATTGTAGTTATTACCGCGAATCATAAAACATCCTAATTTTAATAGAGAAGATGGTTGGCAGCTACCACCTGTTTGGAACCCAGTCCTTAAAATAATCAAGTCCCAAACAGCACGCAACACTGTAAAAGATAATGATATTGTGAGTGATTACTGCGTGCATCGAAACGATTTTAATTAATAATATTGTACGGTAGATTAAAATAATTTTTTAGAAATATTTGTAAAGACACTTGTCATCTTAGTCTACCTGCGACCACGAAATGCTGCAAAGCTTTCGAAATGTCAGGGAAACCAATTTAAATAATATACGCGATTTAATCCGGTTAAACTTTGTTTTATTATAATGTGTAGTGATCGCGAAAACCTAAGAAGTTATTATTTTAACTTTAGATTGACACTTTATAATAACTGATAGATATCAACAAAACACTCAATATCTAAATGCACAATGTCTTGGCACAGACTTTTTATGCATTACAATATGACTTACCGACTAAAGGTAGTGCACCTAGGCGCACACATTATACAGATACAGTTTTTGCATAAAATAATCATACTAAAAATTTCATCAACAATATCTGACATTCATAATTATGTGGGTAATTCGCGTAAACTATACATTATATTGCCCAAAAGGATTATATTGCCCGTACCCAGGATGCACCGGCCTGAGAACTGCCGTTCCCTCCAGACGTGTCTAGAAGGACAAGAAGCTGTCAGAAACACATGGAGGTTTTCTGGCCAGCACCCCTTTTATATGTGTACTTACAGTCATGCATGGTATCTTAAGAATTATTTGTTGTTATGTTATTCTCTTAAAGTATTAAATTAATATTAGTAGTATATTAAAATCTCCTCCTATTATTACATTATATTTGAGATATTTATTGTTTCTATAGTTTTTCTCAGTTGGCAATAAGTCTACCTTTGCACAACGGCAGTACAACTCCACGGCAACGCAAGTATATATCAAAATTACTACAACTAGCTTAGACAACCTGAATAACTATCAATTTAAAAATTATTTACTAAACTGGCTAAAAGACAAGGACTATGAACAAATTGAAAGTCTTATCTCAACTTCACCAACATAATAATAAAATAAAATCAACTAACGAACGTAGGTACTAGTCACAAACAAGGCCTCAAACGTAGTTTCAAACGTAGTTTCAAACGTAGTTTCAAACGTAGTTTCATACTATTCATTATCAATTCAACTAACAACAAAAACTCTCTCCTTCACACACTACACTTTCATATATACACGCAAACATATTTTGGTACACACACACACTGCATATTTTGGTACACACACACACACTGCATATTTTGGTACAGTCTCCTGGGCTGCCGGTTATTCTTTGATCGTCTTTTCTTTATTAATGCAATTAAAAGCTTTATGTTAAGTTTGTTTAACAATTTTTTTTTACAGAAAATATAACTGGAATAGTAATGCCAGTTGAAAAAGCGAAGGGAAAAGGCAAAGGCATGAAGCGATCAGCTGATGATTCTAATGCAGAATCTACTGCTTTAGCACTTAAAGATTACCTTGTGGAGTACTCCAAGAGTAGCAGGGCTACATGCAGACACTGTGAAATTAAGATTTGTAAGGTAATGGTGTTAATTCACTTTTTCACAAACTAAACTTATTTTACAACATAACAACACACAACATAACATCACTTCTGTATTTCCCCGAAGGGGTAGGCAGAGGTGTAGAGTACACCCACATTTCGCCAGTTATGTTATAGTCCCATGTAATAAGGGGCGAGCCTATTGCCATTAACCGGGCACAAATCCATACTCCGGGCTGCTACTGAGAACTTCCTAATGAAAAAACCCAATAACACTGCCCGACCCGGGAATCGAACCCAGGAACCCACGCTCAGCAGTCGCACTTGTGACCACTAGACCAACGAGGCAGTAACTTATTTTAAACTAGCTGTTACCCGCGACTTCATCCGTGTGGAATTCAAAATTAATTAGTAAACCAGCCAAGTCCGAATCAGACTCGTGTAGTAAGGGTTCCATACCAATACCACCCATCGACCTTATTATACCCCGAAACTTCATAGAAACTATGCCCTACAATCACACAAAGTTTGACGCTTGTAGGTATATGTAAAATAGGTTTTAATGTTAATAATTTGTTTTGTATTTTAGGATGAAGTTCGTATTTCTAAGACTGTGTATGATACTGAAGTGGGTAGCAAGTATGGAGGCCAGCCTTTGTGGCACCATGTCAAGTGCTTTGCAGAGAGAAGGGGTGAGTTCCTCTTCTTTGCTGGAGGGGAAAGCCTGCCTGGCTTCAAAAGCCTGTCAAAAGAAGATCAGGCTATTGTTAAAAATGAGATCAAGTATGTTTATTTATTGTTATACTTAATTTTTCTATATAATTTTCAAACTAAACCATCACATGACAAACATTAATTATATTAATATAAATATTTTTCAGACCATTCAAAAAAGATGAAGTGCCAGTGAAGAAATTAAAAGATGAACCCAAAAATGAAGAAGAATTGAAAGAAGAACGGGAGAAAGAAAAGAAATTAGATAAACAAAATAAATTGTTTCATAAGCATAGGAAAGCTTTGAGTGAACTAACAAAGCGTGATTTGGAAGAATTACTTGAGGAAAATTCACAAGAGATACCAGCTGGAAAAGAGGAAGTAAGTTGGTTTAAAATGTTGATTGTTATTATTTCTTCTGGCAAAACAGCTATTTTAGAAGATGGCTAAGGGCTAGAATAAATTAAAAGTAAAAAAAACTTTTATTAAAAACAAGCTTTCATTTAAATGCGCTAAAAAGAATAAAATGAACTTTTCCTTTAAAACTTTTACTATCAACTTATAACGTCATTACACAATTTATATATAAAAGCTTGTCGCGAGATTTAAGTAGGTACTCGTACTTACTTAATTAGATTTTATTTCAAATTAAAATTAATCGGATCATGTTATTCGAAATACTCGTTTATTTACACAGGTAAATCTCGTGAAAAGCTTTTATATCATGTAAATTGTGTAATGACGTGATAAGTTGATAGTAAAAGTTTATTTTATTATTTTTAGCGCATTTAAATAAAAGCTTGTTTTTAAAAACGTTTTTTACTTTTAATTTATTTTTTACTCTTTAGTTATCGCTGGACAGGTTTTTTAACTCGCATTCGTATTCTGAGCAAATCCTTTCATTTGATACCCATATTGCAGAAAACCATAAAAAACTTAGTCCGCCATATTGGATTTAGAGTACTTCGCTTTATTTTTCGAGTTATTCTCAGCAAGCCCTTTCATTTGATATGAAGTGAAGTGTTACCCATGAAGTGGTAAGGGTTAGGTAAGGGTATTGTCGGAGTGCATTAAAAATAACTAGTCCGCCTTCTTGGGTGTTCCGCCATATTGGATTTAGAATGAAGTCACACAGCTAACCATGCATTGTCATCCAAACTAAACGTGTACACACAATTTCAGCTCAATCTAGGAAAGCATAAAAACTTAGTCCGCCATATTGGATTTAGAGTGACGACACTTTATTTATTTTTCGAGTTATTCTCAGCAAGCCCTTTCATTTGATATTGTACAAAATTTCATCTCAATAGGTTGAATATATCTGCTTCAAAATTGAGTTGCAAGATTCCACCCTAACAAACATATTATATACATACATACATTGCAAGTAAAATAAAAGCATGTAATAAATAAAGGAATATGAAGAAGAAGAAAAAAACATTTTTAATTTAAAACATTAAACACTCAAAAATATAAATATAAATTAAGTACAACAAAAGAAAAATAAACTGTTTTAAATTCGAAAATGTGAGTCACTAAAGTTGAACCGAAAGTGTACGGTAGCCGAATGACACGTAATTGTCCAATAGACGACGAGCATCGACTGACGGACCAATCACGTAAATACAATGTTCGGCTTTGGCACACCGCGCTCCTGTCATTCCACCAAACAGATCTATAAATTAACTTCTGCGCAGGTGAAGTTTGTGCTCACGACCCGTGCCGGTATCTGTACTTAACAGTTCGACCTTGACAGAGTCTTTGTATCGTAAGCAGTTAGGGCGGTTTTCTAATTCAACAGTCTTGTTAAACCGTACTTCTTATGATGATGGAAGAAATAAATACCTCGGAAAATAAATTCTATATCGTCCAAATAGTAATGGAAGCCGAATGAACTGTATATTGGGAGTGAAAATTATATTGCTAATACACGGCACGGCATTATGAGAATGCGTGGCTTTCTTGATCGCTTGATACAAACTGAAATATTTTTGTATATTTTTATTCAAATAATTTATTTGCAACTAAGTGTACTGTACAATAAACCTAGTTCTTATTTATGTAAAATACATTAGGAGGCACTCTTATGACTTAGCAGCCTTCTACAGGCGAGACAAATTTGAGGGCTTTATTAATAATGTACAATAAGTTATGTCGTTTAATTTATATTAGTTAATTATTATTGGTTAATTTGTATTAGATAATTTATATTATAATATCTAATTTAATTTACTGAAATAGTTTCAATTAATAGGTTATAGATAGATGGTGATCAGGATCTGACGATGGAGCAGGAAAGAGAAATGAGGATAAATTGGTGAGGGATTCGAAGCTATAATGGTATAAGATGTAGTACCGTTTGTGGCGAATAAAGTACGAGTCACGGTCGGTTGCCGCCGCGTGCGCGCGCACCGCTACGATGCGCAGCACGGCCCGTTCGGTGTAAATTTTTTAACCGACGAAAAAAAGGAGGAGGTTCTCAATTCGCCGCGTATATTTTTTTTTTTTTTTTTTTTATGTATGACCACGCATAACTTTTTACAGAGTGGTCCGATTTTGATGATTCTTCTTTTAATGGATAGGGTATATCTCGAAGTTGGTCCCATTTAAATTTCAAAATCAAAATCCACCCCTAAGGGTAGGAAAACAAGGGTTGAGTGTTTCTTCACCTACTGAATTCTTACCTGTCGTCGTCGTGTAATCGATTTTGTTGAAACTTGGCACACATAAATGTAGTTCTAGACACTACAACTAGACACTACAACATAATAGAGACATGGAGTTAGATTTTAGCCACAAAAAAATTAAAAATAAAACTTTTTAACAAAAAATTGAACCGACGAAAACAGAAACTGAAAAGCGAAAAATAAAATTTTGCTTTTAGTCTTTTCCTAACTAAACTAATGTAAATAACTAATTATGAGTCGGCGCCAAAGAAACAATCAACGAATATCATTGAATTACTTTAAATAAATAATAAAAACAACATAACATCAAATACAACGTGAAATTTTCAATGTTAAACAATAACTTTCCAAAAATGCGTTCGCCGCTCGACCACTTGCAACATGCACGCACTTTGTTGGTTTGTTTGCCGTGTGGCGCCGACTCATAATTAGTTATTTACATTAGTTTAGTTAGGAAAAGACTAAAAGCAAAATTTTATTTTTCGCTTTTCAGTTTCTGTTTTCGTCGGTTCAATTTTTTGTTAAAAAGTTTTTGTATGAATGTGTTAAGTGAATGAGTGATTGGGTAATGTCGAAGGTATTTTAAATTTATATTATTTGTTCATCCGTATTGTACTTTTACAGACACAAATATTCACATGCACAGATTTAGAACTAGACCCCCAACAATTTTATTATCTGTACATATTAATGTTTTGGTTTCTAGTGTTTGGATCGTCTTGCTGACTGCATGGCATTTGGAATCCTCTTGCCTTGTACTGAATGCAAGCAGGGACAACTAGTGTTAGACACCTTTGGATACAAATGCACAGGTAAGGTATAGCAGTGGGTATTCATTATTCCGGAAAGTGAATTGATTCACTTATTCCGACTCCGGGTCCGGTACTCCGGTACCGGTTCACCTTAGTTATTCCTTTATTCTTTTGGCACACTTTGGCACCGTTGGCTCCTTTGGCTCACTCGCTCATTTTGGTTCCCCAGAACATTTTATTAATTTGATTCACTGGATCATTTGGCACATTTTGGACAGTAAGTCATAAATCAATGAAAATAATTAGATACGAAGCAAAGTGAATAATTATGCACAAAGCGTGATTAATTATACACAAAGCAATATTGTGAAAACAGACAACAAAATAAATCAATATTCAAAATACAAGGAGTGACTAGAAGTAAACGTTTTTCCATATTGAACTTGTAACTCCATAAGTATAAGAACGAACCGTACTGTTATTACCATCATCACCGTATCGCTCTCTAGGTCTAGAACCGAACCGATGTATAGCGATATCAAGCGAGTGAGCCTTCGATAAAAAATACCATTATTGATCGAAGGAGTGAGCAAAAGAGTCAAAGGAATCAAAGAGCGAACGCGCGCTCTGTCGCTCGGGAATAAATGGAACCGCGGTGCCATTAAGGTTTGTAAGGAATAAATAAGGGTTTCGTATTCGCGCTCGGTTGGACCAGTACCTCCGGAATTACCAACCACGAGTAATGTCTAAGCATGTTTTATTTTCATTTTAAGAAAAAACATTTGCTACTGTAGTTGTATCATAACATCACGCCTGTATTTCCCCGAAGGGGTAGCCAGAGGTGTAATAATACACCCACATTTCGCCAGTTATGTTATAGTCCCATATAACAGGGGGCGAGCCTATTGCCATTGACCGGGCACAAATCCAGACTCCGGGTTGCTACTGAGAATCTCCTAATGAAAAAACCCAATAACACTTTGCCCGACCTGGGAATCGAACCTCAGCAGTCGCGCTTGCAACCACTAGACCGACGAGGCAGGCAGTACTGTAGTTGTGGTGATGGTAATTTCACTAACTTGGCTGGCGTGTTTTTTTTTAGTGTTTGACCTATGTAATGCTTTTCTCTTAATAATGGGCTTTTGTCCATAATCTTTGTGATTTAATCAAAGTCTTTCTTATAAAAATGTTTAAACTTATTGATTTGTTATAATATATTACAGAACGGTTTGGTATGTTACCTATTCTCTGTTGTTATTTCAAAAATTGTAATTATTTGATTTACAGGCAGCATAAGCGAATGGACGAAATGTTCCCACGTGACTCAGAAGCCTCACAGAGCTCCTATGATAGTTCCTAAGCAGTATGCGGAGGGCAGCATCTTCAAGAGATATAAGCCTAAGGTTGATGAGAGACTGTTCGAAGCGCCACCGATGCCACGGATGATCGTCGTCAAAAATGAGGTCACTGCAGCGTGAGTTGAATATTTCATCATTTAGCCGTATTTTTCTGTATTTGTATAGGTCATAATGAACGGTATTATGACAAGAGGCAGTTAGTCTAAAATCGGAACAAATATATCTTTGTCAGCATTGTGTCAATTATGTTTTATCATGCAAAAAATGTGCCTGTAAATACTTAACTTTAATCTATATACCTACTTCTTCTTCTATCGTCTCGACATGAGCTACATAATGATAATAGCTCATGCCGTGGGAAAAATATTAGCCAGTCAGCAAGTTGATAGTGGGGCTGACTGCCCCGCTGACTGATATGATTAAAACTATCCAAAGTTTTGCCAAATACGCAATTTTAAAAGTCTACATTTTTAAATGTTTTACTAATTGCGGGGTCTGCGCAGAATGACCACTTCTCAAAATGTCAACACGACGCAAAACGCCCACTTCGCAGAATGTCAACTTCGCATATTGAATACTTCGCAGAACGTAAAAAGTCCACTTCTCTAAATGATAATTTCGAAAAATGTCCACTTCTCAGAATGACAACTTCGCAAAATGTATACTCTCTCAAAAAACCATGTAATCAGTTATGTTATACTAAATTAAATCTAGTGTTTTCTAATCACAATAATTATTTATTTTTCGTAATCAGTCTGTAGTGTAGAATATGCAAATTAGAGGGAAAAGCAAAATGAATACAATAAAAACAACAAATGAAAAAATTACAATATGGCGAAACTGAAACTTGAAAAAAAAAAATTTTTGTTACAAATAAATAACTTATTTTCATAATTGTAAATATACAACTTTTTTAATAAACTGTTCCAGTTGCAAATCGTTTTGTTCTAACTTCGAAAGAAGCAGAAGTGCCAAACAAAGGTACAGGACAACAAATTATGCCTTGGAAGGCCACCATCGCTTAAATACCCGTATACCAACAAAAAACAATTTTACATGTTTCTGTAAAAACTAAAACAAGAAATCAATTTTTGTGATAAGAAGATCACAGACAGTTTATTTAATAAAACTTTTTAACAAAAAAATGAACCCACGAAAACAGAAACTGAAAAGCGAAAAATAAAATGAAGCTTTAAAAAGCTGTCTTAATAACTATTCTCGCGAGCGAGCGGGGAACGCATTTTTGGAAAGTTATTGTATATCATTGAAAATTTCATGTTATATTTGATGTTATTTTGTTTTTATTAGTAGTAAGTAATTTAATGATCTTCGTTGATTGTTTGTTTGGCGCCGACTCATAATTAGTTATTTACATTAGTTTAATTAGGAGAATAGTTATTAAGACTAATGCTTCATTTTATTTTTCGCTTTTCAGTTTCTGTTTTCGTCGGTTCAATTTTTTGTTAAAAAGTTTTTTTTTGTGGCTAATATCTAACTCCAGGTCTCCATTATGTTGTAGTGTCTAGAACTACATTTATGTGTGCCAAGTTTCAACAGAATCGGTTAACATGTAAGAATTCAGTGGGTGAACAAACACTCATCCCCTGTTTTCCTACCCTTAGAGGTGGATTTTGATTACCAAATTTAAATGGGACCAACTAAAAAAAAAAACCCTATCCATTAAAAAAGAATCATCAAAATCGGACTACTCAATAAAAAGTTATAAATATATATATATATATATAAACGCGTCGAATTGAGAACCTCCTCCTTTTTTTCATCGGTTAAAAATGCGTTCTTCGCTCGACCACTTGCAACTCGCACGCACTTTACTTGTTTGTTTGGCGCCGACTAATTATAAAATATTGGTAATACTACTGTCAATTTATCGTTCTCGTCATAACGAGTTTCCGTTTTAGTTTCTTTGATTTAAAATATACAGTAATAAGAATTTCATTATTTTCTAGGGTCAAGAAAGAAATGCCGATCCCACCGCTGAAGAACCTGCAGTTCTTCTTATACGGCAAGTTGAAAGATAAGGAGGAAACCAAAAAGCGTATCCTGAAGTTAGGTGGCCTCGTGGTTAATAAGCTGACCACTACTACAGTGGCTGTAGTTTCCACTAAGAGAGATGTGGAGAGGATGCCCATCAAAATGGATGAAATAAAGTCAATGGATATTGAGGTAATGCATACATCCGCACTGCAGTTGTTATGTGGCAACTAGGAATTTTACTGAAAACTGCACGGGCATTTCAAGTTACGGGGAAGTCCCCAGAACTGTGTAACCATTTAAGTGGTGTAAACTAGAAACAATGAAAAATCTATGGTTTCGACTCCCGGTAGTCGCTCATGCCTTTATGAATGCTTGGCGTCCAGTTAACATTAATTAAAATTTTCTGTTAACAGGTAGTAGAAGAAACATTCCTCGATTTAATTGAGCCGGACGGCACAATTTCCAAAACATTGGAAATAATCAAAGAAAATAATATTGCTGAATGGGGTTCTGACGTAAGTTTTCTATACAAAAGAGAAGCCTCTGATACACGTGTCTGTAACTTGCACGCTTGTATACCAGCTCCTTGCACGTGCCAGCTACTTTCATGTCTATACGTTAACTGGCATGCCTGTACCTGACAAACAAGTCGCTTGCACAACATTTGATTTACTGTCATGCAATATGAGGGAGGGGAGGGTACGTGTGTACGTACGTGCCAGCTACAGTCAAGTACAAGTACAAATCAGTCTTCTCTTTTTTTGTTTACACAATTACAATTTAGATACACATTCTTCTGCTAGTAACAATATGACACTATTTAATTCGCTTCGAAGGGTTTCCGTTGATGCAAAAATTAGAAAATGTGCTGTCAAGACATCGGTAGCGTGGCGTGCTGGCTCGTGTATACGTCTTACATGTTACAGGCACGCAAGTAAGCAAATTGCATGCATGTTTACTTTTTAATGTATACACAGTGTGCCAGTTACATACATAAGCTGTTAGCTGGCATGCCAGATACCGCTCTATTTTACGGGCATGTGTATTCCGGTCATTACGTAAATACATTAGGCCGAACAGATGACACGGCGTTCCTTTTAAAGAATCAAGAACGTCGTTTACTTGTCATTCCTTTTGCGCCATATGCGAATTCTTAATAGAAAACGATTACGCTACCGTCTCCAAGTTCGCGCGATTTTTGTTCGTGCGAACCCGCGATCATACGTACAGTAGGCCAGTTCACGTAACTAAAGAAGTTCCGTTGCAGTTTATGTTTCAATCAAAACAACGCTTTTCGTATTCTCTTACAATACTCTAACTACACATGTGAAAACAGCGACAGGTGGCTGTGCAGTAGTAGTAGTCAGTTTTGCAACCAAATCAGTATTGCACATGCGCGGTAATGGCGGCAAGATAAGAAGTTCATCTGAGCGGCAAGATGGCGGGAACTGCATGTTCTCGTTGTCTCAGTCGTTCGTTAATGTTTGATGCATCCTTGTCCTGCTCACACTTATTACGCGACTGTACCTGCGCGGCCCTTCGCAAAGCCTGCTTTCAGAGGAGCTCATTGCAGTTATATTACGCGTATTGTATCTTCGGTCAAAGAAATGTAACACGAAAACTAATTTGACAGCACTAAAATTGTTGAAAATAGAGCGTTAGTTTAAAATAATTTAGGTTCGTGAACAAGAGAATCGACACTTGCAATTGAAGTTCTCGATTGCTCAAAAAGAACGTCGAATGTTCGGGGCTTTATCGTAAATTTAAAGCAATATTTATATTGGTTTTGTTTTTCATAGCCAGCCACAAGAGTGCCTCAAGATATTTTAGATGGAAAGTCCATCCCGAAATCTGGTAGCATGTATGTTAAATCAACTAAGTCATCGGTGAAGCTGAAAATTCAGGGTAAATTTTATTTTAATTTTTGATATAAGGTTAATAATAAATAAACCATAAATTGCTCGCAGAACGGATGGCCGATGGGGCAGTAAAGTTCTGGAGTGGCGACCGCGTACTGGAAGGCGCAGCGTGGGTAGGCCCCCCACAAGGTGGACCGACGACCTGGTGAAGGTCGCGGGAATCCGCTGGATGCGGAAGGCACAGGACCGGTCGTTGTGGCGATGCTTGGGGGAGGCCTATGTCCAGCAGTGGACGTCTTTCGGCTGAAATGATGATGATGATGAAACCATAAATTTTATACTTTCGCTGCCAACCACATTTGGTCAATTATTTGAATAATTAAATTGCTATGATGATTTATTGATTTTAATACTTGGTAGAACGTTGCATATTGACACCGAAATGTCAACGTCCGCTATTGCCTCGTCATCCCGCACAAACACTTTATTTCTTCTATTTTTTCCAAAAAAATATATCTTCGTCGAGAATCCCCTAGTAAATGTTAATATCTATTTACCCTACCAGGCGGAACAGCAGTAGACCCAGCATCCAAGTTACAAGACGAGGCACATGTATACACTGACTACGATGGAACTAAGTACACTGTAGTACTGTCACAGACTGATGTCGTAGCACAGAAGAACTCATACTACAAAATGCAAGTGCTGGAGAGTGATAATAAGAAAAAGTAAATTTTGAATTCACCAGCCTATTCGATAAGTAATTGTACACACCACTCAATACAATGTCCGTTTCGCACCACAAAGTCATAAAATGCACCCTCTAAAAACTTAGCATCGTGCATCTCTTCAATTTTGCTATAGATTTTATTTTCAAGAATGGTATTATTAAAAAAAAAAAAATTTGTTTAGTAATCAAATATCCTATTGTCGAACCGGGAACTGGAGCGTGGAGGTGGGGTTATACCCGGCAGTGAATGTATTAAGGAATAATAAGTTGGGACGTCGTATATTGACGCTGCTCAACCAACGCAGTATGGGAATACTCGTATGCAACGTGCTTTTGTCACGCGTTGTCTTGCTGGCATGTGAGTTTATGATTATACTCGTATTTATTTTCCAGGTACTGGTTGTTCCGTTCGTGGGGGCGCATTGGCACCACCATCGGCGGCTCTAAGGTAGAAGACTGCAAGTCTGCTGACGACGCAGTCATGAAATTTGAAAATATGTACATGGAGAAAACAGAAAATGTGTGGGAGTATAGAGATCATTTTATGAAGGTAAGCATATTCTAAGCTTTGCAAGGGTTTTTATTTATTTAAATTACAATACAAATTGTGTTGGAAATAAAAGTAATTATACATATGTAAGAGTAAACAATAACATATACAGGGTTATTTGTAAAACACCGTTAACCTCTCAGGACTATGTTACTAACATCATAAACAACAACTTTTGTTCTATGACTTTTTACAAAACATAATACATTTAAATTTTACATATATCATTTTTTTTTTAATGCGTGCGGTCCTGGGTTCGATTCCCGGGTCGGGTATGTTATTGGGTTTTTTCATTAGGAAATTCTCAGTAGCAGCCTGGAGTCTGGATTTGTGCCCGGTTAATGGCAATAGGCTCGCCCCCTATTACATGGGACTTATAACAGAACTGGCGAAATGTGGGTGTACTATACACCTCTGCCTACCCCTTCGGGGAAATACAGGCGTGATGTTATGTTATGTTCTTCTTCTTCTTCGTGTCGACATGAGTTACATAATAATAACAGCTCATGTCGTGGGGAAAAGATTAGCCAGTCAGCAGGTTGATAGCGGGGCTGACTGCCCAGAGTGCGCCGGATATCATTTAAATATCGTCACTCGTGGAGGCTCTTTTAATGCACCCCATGTTTATGTTATGTTATAATAGATTTACCAAAAACAAACCTTCAAGATTTTGTTGTCCTATCTAACATATTTCAACTCTGTATTTTGCTGTACCTACCTACGTCTGCCGCGACGCAAGCGCATCAAAGCGACCGACCGACTGAGGGCCGCCCGTAAATAGGTCAAGTTCAAGCGCCCCCGCCTAACCCCGCTCCCCTCGCTATTTAACTATCGCGCTTTCTTTTGCTTCGCATGGACTTCGTAACATTTAGAGCGTTCAATTTAATAGTAGTTTATGAAACTGTTGCATAATAGGGGTTATTAAAACACGAGTGTGAGTTTAAAAACCGAGCCGTAGGCGAGGTTTTTAATAGTATCACACGAGTGTTTTAATACCTAATTATGTCAGTTTCATACACTATTTTATCTAAACTCATACAATTTTAAATAAAATACCAAAGTCAAAATCTTCGTAACATTGTCGTTGTTTTTCTTGATTTCTCTGGTAAAAGATTGTTCGTCATTTACGTTGCTGCATCCAGAAATTCAGGCGGGGTCATATTCTCCTCAATTCAGTATCACTGCTGTAGTCAGATATTTTTGCCCAGAATAAAACTTTCGACTTACAAAACCATAATAATAACGTAAACAATAACAATAAATTTACAAGTAACGATGACCAAATCCAGTAGGACGTGGCGCGCGGCCGCGCGCCTACACAGATAATAAAATATAGTCTGGCGAAAACATTATAATCGGAACTAATTTTCTATCCTTGTCAGGATTCCGTCAATCTCAGTTTTATCATACAAAAAATATGCCCGTAAACACTTAAATATAATTGAAAGCAATATGACAATCCAAAGTTCTGCCAAAAACGCGATTTTAAACGATAAAAATTTTCAATGTAAGACAAGTGGCGCCACCCTGAATTTTGTGTACTCATTGGTGCCAAACTGTACGACTGCTAAAAAAAAAAGGTTTGAAAACTCCTTGGTTAGGTCGAAGTGGCATTAAAAACTCCTTAGTTGGGCTGAAGTGTGCGGTTATGGAAAAAAAATTTAATTACCGCATTGTTTTGTTCAGCAAACTGTATCATAATGAAACTTTTTAAATTTATTACAGGTGCATGTGCGTAAAGTATGTCATTATGACATTACTTTCGAGTTCATAATTCGAATTTTACGATACGAGTGTAGATAAATATTTTTATTTTTGTATGAAAATCTGATGAATTTTTAAAAGTCATAGAACAAAAGTTGTTGATTATGATGTTAGTAACATAGTCCTGAGAGGTTAACGGTGTTTTACAAATAACCCTGTATAAAATTAAATAAATGAAATAAATGTGATTTGATTGACCGGGTACTATTGCGATGAAATTTGTATTTTATGTGCAAACCCTACCTATTGCTCCTTGTCAGTAGTAAGCAATAGTTTTTCTCTAGCCTTTAAGATTGATCGAACAAGGCATTATATATACATGCTGCCACAAGTCCTTTTCTGGGTAAAAGATGTATATTACTGCACATTTCAATCAGAGTTTGTTTCGGCGTTTCTTATTAATTGGTCAGCTAGCTAGGACATTCGAAGATTCGAATTCATGTGCGGATGTGTATTCGATTATCACTTGCTTTAACGGTGAAAGAAAACATCGTGAGGAAACCTGCAGACCAGAGAGTGCTCCATACAGTTCTCAATAGTGTGTGCAGTCCGCCAACCCGCACTAGGCCAGCGTGGTGGACTAAGGCCTTAGCCTTGTCATACTGAGAAGAGGCCCGTGCAATCGGACAGTAATGGGCTGGTTATGTAGGAAATATCGGAGCCATCTAGCATAGTGACTTATATAAGTATTAGTATAAAAGACAACCTACTTACAGGATAAACTTTTGAATTTGAATCCCGATTTTTCCGCACTACGTAGGTACCAGGACGATACTTCCCACTGGACATGGATTATGGTGACGACGACGTGACACCACAAAATCTAGCCGTGGACGACAAGTGTGGTCTCCCTGAGCCAGTACAGAAACTAATCATCAAAATATTTGATGTTAACGTCATGAAGAAAACGCTTTTGGAATTTGAGGTAAAATAAACTTCTTGGAAAAAAAAGTATGTTGTATGTTGTTTGACGACGTCTGTGGTCTGCTGGTACGAGTGTCGGACTGCTGATCACGAGGTCGTGGGTTCGATTCCCACAGGACACAAATATTTGTGTGATGAACACTTATGTGTTTGTGTTGGTCTGGGTGTTTCTTATGTATTATAAGTAATTACAAAAAAAAAAAAAGTATATAAGTATTATATCCATTGTCTAGTACTCATAGCACAAGCTTTGCTTAGTTTGGGACTAGATGGTGCTGTGTAAAAAATGACCCAAAAATATTTATTTATTTATTGGCCAAATAACGCGAATATTTGGACAAATACGCGAGGTGCCAGTATTAAATTGGTTTCATAGTAAAATATTAAACTTGGATAATTGCCATGTCTGCATCTATCAAATCAATGTTTGTTGGAAATAACAAATATTTAAATAATATGAATATGAGATAACTGTAGAACTGTGTATTTCCTGTTGCATGCTAAATGGCAGAATATAGGTGCACAAAGATTGTTTTTATGAATTGAATTAACTTTTAATATTATTTTTGCTTGTTTAGCTTGATACCGAAAAGATGCCATTAGGCAAACTGTCGAAGAAACAAATCAAGTCGGGATACAAAATTCTATCGGAACTATTGAAGTTGATTGACAAGGGATCTACCAGCCAAGCCAAAATAATTGATGCTACCAACAGGTTATTATTATATTTTATTTAACCAACAACTTTTTCACTGCTTTCTTTCATTATGCCAACCCAGGGTGTCTTTGTAAACAGAAGTACTTTTACACACTGCTATCTTATAAAATTTTGAATTTAATTTATCACAAATTGTTTAATTTTGTAAAGGTTCTGATGAAAGCCCTCGCTCTCTCACATACCTGCTTCCTAATCTAAAAAATTAAAATCATGCCATGGTCAAACGTAATGTATAGTTGGCATTGGCAAAAATATCGAGACAGACTGTTCTAAATTATCTGAACAACTAAGAAAATTAAACTTTATATCAATGTTATAAAATTCATATCAGAATGACAGTTGTAGTGGACTGTATTCATTCTGGAAAGATAAACTTTAATTTTGTTAGTTTTCGAGGTCAGTTTGTAAAGTTTGTTTGTCACGATATTTTTGACGCTGCGCGGTTGACTGTACCTAGTTGTGTGCAAAATATTCCAGATTTTTCACGCTGATTCCCCACGACTTCGGTGTGAACAACGCTCCGTTGCTGGATAACGTAGAGCTCATCAAGACCAAAACCGCCATGTTGGACAACTTGCTCGAGATAGAGATAGCCTACAGCTTGATGAAGACAGGTACAGTTGATTGCAGAATCCCGCGAACTAGTTTAAAATAACATTACGCCTGTATTTCCCCGAAGGGGTAAGCTGAGGTGGGGCCTCCACACTACAACTTATACATAGTTTGCACACATTTCGCCAGTTATCTTATAAGTCCCATGTAATAGACGGCGAGCCTATTGCCACTAACCAGGCATCAATCATGTTTCTTGTATGATAAAACACAGATTGACAAAGAGGAAAATATGTTCCAGTTTAAGACATTTTTGCCAGACTACTTGCACAAAGGTTTAACACCTTTAAGTTTTGTCGACTGGCAACTTATTACAATGCTTAATGACAAAGATTAATATTTTTTATTTTTGTTACGAACAAGTATAATCGAATTTGCCGGATTTGTATAACACGGCCAAGTTAAGATGATAAGCAAGTGGCTCAACTTACGCGTGTTGTGACTGTACATTCGCGTAATAAGTGTGAGCAGGAAGTAAACAGACATCGAGCGTTAACGAACAAC
Source organism: Asteroscopus sphinx (assembly GCA_949699075.1). Taxonomy (NCBI): domain Eukaryota; kingdom Metazoa; phylum Arthropoda; class Insecta; order Lepidoptera; family Noctuidae; genus Asteroscopus; species Asteroscopus sphinx. The sequence goes on along the minus strand of OX453006.1, from coordinate 10,778,220 downwards.
TGAGACAGTGAGAACATGCGGTTCCCCGCCATCGTGCCACTGAGATCAAAATCCTATCATAGTCTTGCCATTATCGCGCATGCGCGCGATTTGATTTTGTTGCAAAATTTACTACTGCGCAGCCACCTGTTTCTCACTTAACAGAGGCAGAGTTATTTTACGCGTATTGTACTGTATTTTTGTTCTCGTGAGGATGTTCTCATGGATAGCATCCGCTCCGCACCGCTTTGGCAAACTTGGCCGAGTCTTCTCGTCGGCTATACCGCAAACTTTGAAGACAAGGGTCTTCAACCAGTGCGGCCTGCCTGTCATGACTTACGGTGCCGAAACGTGTACACTGACAGTTGGGCTAGTCCACAAATTCAAAGTCGCTCAGCGAGCCATGGAGCGAGCTATGCTTGGAGTTTCTTTGATGGATAAAATCCGTAATGAGATTATCCGGAGAAGAACCGGAGTGACCGACATAGCTTGTAGGATCAGTAAGCTGAAGTGGCAGTGGACTGGCCATGTCTGTCGAAGGACCGATAGCCGCTGGAGCAGACGAGTCCTTGAGTGGAGACCGCGATTCGGCAAACGCTGCGTAGGGCGGCCCCCCGCCAGGTGGACTGACGACCTGAAGAACGTGGCTGGGGGGTACTGGATGCGGAAGGCCGAGGACCGACTGTTGTGGCGCAACTTGGGAGAGGCCTATGTCCAGCAGTGTACTGCGATAGGCTGAGTTGATGATGATGATGATTCTTATTATTTGTTTTTTATAGTGTCAATGTTTAAATAAAAGAAAACAAATAAAACTATTCTGAATATTAGCATTTCCTGTACAACTTTCATGTATATACATTTATCTGACAGACTTATAGACATTTTAGATGGATCAAAAACAAATACGACACGTATTCGAATTATCTTTGTTAATATCTTAATAGCACTATTTGTCACTGACACAAATTAAACATAGTACAGTGCCATCGGTCAAAACATTACTCTCTTAGTTTTCTTATCCAATTATTTACAAAATTCATAAAAAAAAATCCGTTGTTGTACATTGCAAATTATATATAACAATCTCATTTTGTCGCATACACAAAAAAAATTGCAGGTGGAAATTTATCAAGCGTAAATCATAAGTTGTTTTTAATTCTTGCATAAAGATTTGTATACCACGTATAATGATTTTATTTCTCAGATTCGGATGAAGTAAACCCCATATCAGCTCACTACATTAAGTTGAAAGCGAACATCGAGCCGCTGCCGACGCTTTCGCCAGAGTTCGAGATGATCCGGGAGTATGTGCGCAACACGCACGCTGCCACACATTCCAGTTACACGTTAGATATCGAACAGGTCAGTCTTTAAAGTAGAACTTTTCGTGACATTTCTGAGGCCGTATTATGAAGTGTTAGCTATCATTATTGAACTGCAAGAAGGAGATAAGAGTTATACAGGTAAAATAACATCATTCCTCTCTCGAAACAGAACAATGATAGCTCTACTTCATGATAAAGTCACAGGATTCCCGTTAATTAGCTGGTTTTTTTGGGTTTTTTTTTTCTAAGAATATACGATTTTTACCGTTTGTTACCTCGGAACTGAGTCATTTATAAACCGATTTGGAAAATCCTTTTTTATTTGAAAGGATATACTTTCAGATTGGTCCCATTTTTATATCAATATCCAGTTCTGATAATGGGATCCATGTGGAATTGAGGGAACTCCTCAAATATTATAGGCATGTATGCCTATGACAGTTTACGAAGTAGGTGCCTTTGATTCGATTTGATTTAAGAAAAAATTGGCACCGACTTCCTAAATTGTTTCACACAAATTATTTTATTCGTTACATATACATATAGCGATTTTGATATTTTCATCAACAAATCAACTATTTGCATTCAGAAAGTATCATTTGGTGATGATCTTCGGAGATAAAGAGGGAACTCTTCAATGGAATACAGCAAACCGTCGTGGATTGCAGCAACCGCTTGTCTTTCTATTGTTAATGCTACCAAAATAGAAAAATAAAATAAACTTTAGAAAAAAGTAAAAACCGACTTCAAAAAGAATAAAATAATTTGTGTGAAACAGTTCAGGAAGTCGGTGCCAATTTTTTCTTAAATCAAACCGGATCAAAGGCACCTACTTCGTAAACTGTTTTTCACAAATTATTTTATTCGTTTTGAAGTCGGTTTTTTACTTTTGTTTAAGTTTATTTTTTATGCAGTGGTGTGGCTATTAAAGATGTTCGTCGTTAAAGGGTTATAGATTTTGGCTTTTCTAAGTTAGTATCGTACCTTGTCTTAATCAAATTGTTATAATTAATTACTTACAGGTATTCAAAGTGGTTCGCGAGGGCGAAGACAAACGGTTCAAGCCGTTCAGGAAGCTTCACAACAGACGCTTGCTCTGGCACGGCTCCCGCGTCACCAACTTTGCAGGAATTATTTCACAAGGTCAGTCATCGCAAAACGTACAGTCGACCCCACGTCAGTAGTAACAGTTTGACCTTGACAGCGTCTTTATTTCGTAAGCAGTAAGGGTGGTTTTCGTTATTCAAGTGTTACCTCTGACGTGCTATCAACTATACTTACGAACTGCGATATAGCGTGAAAATTGAGTATAAAAAGATGGGTAGTATAGAAAAACTGAAATTATCACCATAATAAATTCCTGAATTCTTCAGGATGGACAGACATGGGTTTTTGCTTGTATTGTTCCATGAGTTTCGTGGTCCTCTAATGGCTAACTAATAATCAATTTTACGGACCCAAATCTAGCATTTTTTATTAATATTCCTCTCTTTCTTTTTTTTTCTTTAAAAGCCCAAGAGTCAATGCCAACGAAATTGAAAAAAAAAAAATATTACCTTCTGTGTCGCTAGGTCTCCGCATAGCGCCGCCCGAAGCGCCCGTTACCGGCTACATGTTTGGTAAGGGTGTGTACTTTGCTGACATGGTGTCGAAGTCTGCCAACTACTGTTGCACCAACATTAGGAACCCCACCGGTCTCATGATGCTATGTGAAGTCGCACTCGGAAATATGTATGTATATAGCTAGTAAATACAAGTTTTTACTTCGAGTAAGCATTTACATGCGCTTTCAAAACGTTAATTTAGTATCTAGTTGCATGGTTCCAAAAAGTGAAGAGAGAGAGAAGAGCCGGCAAGAAAATTCATGGAAACTTTTCAAATAACAAATATTTCAATGTTTGTTATATATATATATATATATATTGATAATAAAAACCGGCCAAGTGCGAGTCGGACTCGCGCAGTAAGGGTTCCGTACCACCCATCAACCTGATAGCCTATAGAAACTGATTTAATTAACGATAGTTCATCAAAAGACATCAAAGCACCGTGCGAGAAATATGAATTTTTGCATCCCAATTCTTACGCAGGTACCACCATATATGTCTATGTTTACCCTATTTTTAGTATTTGTTGTCAACTACATAGTATATGTACTATAATCAGACTAAGTTTGACGCTGGCTGGTATGTATTACCGTTTTGAAGATAGAGCAGGAACAAAAACGTTGGAAAAATAGCATGTTTTTCGAGGTTTCTTGTATGGACCCGCTTTGGTTTTACTTTTTTTTTACTTTTGGTATTTGTCGTGGTAGGCACCACAGTAACACATATTCTGTAAATATTTCAACTGGTTATCTATTACCGTTACAAAGATACAGCCCTGTGACAGACAGACGGATGGACAGCGTAGCGAGAGTAATAGGGTCCCGTTTGGCACCTTTTGGGTATGGAACCCTAAAAATGAGACTGCTTACAGGAAAGAATGCTACCGCGCTGAGGACGTGAAGCTGCCGCCCAACATGCACTCGGCGTGGGGCGTGGGCAGCACGGGGCCCGACCCGGCGCAGAGCCGCACGCTGGACGACGGCACCATCGTGCCGCTCGGCAAGCCCATCGCCAACAAGGTCAACACCACGCTGCTCTACAACGAGTATCCTTTATTAATTCGTTTATTACTAGCCTTTGCCCGCGTATAATTCGGTTTTCGGAAAGAAGTTATCGCGCATCCCTCGGGGACTGTGTAACTTCCCAGTACAAAAAGTAGCCTATATGTTAATCTGGGTTATAGTCTATCTTTGTTCTAATTTTCATCCATATCCGTTTAGCTGTTTCACCGTAATTAAAGAGCAAACCAACATCCATACTTTCGCAATTATAATGGGACTACATAAAAGTTCACAAGAGTATTCTATTCTACCCTTTAGAAAAAGCAATTGCGGTACGGTCAACCGCATATCAATGGTAAAATAACCATTATAAGACGAACTACAGTATGACACAAAAGATAAGGCGCGTCGTTTAATCTTCGTTCGCGCAGACACGAAAAGACTATCGACGAAAATACCCGAAACATTTAAAAAATATAGAACGTGTATCAGAAATGCGTGGTCATATTTGAAGAGCTTATTCATGGGATGCTATCGAACAACTTTTACTACGGGACCAACCCTAAAATCGCGAAAAAAAATCAGCTAATCCGTACATTTTGTTGAGCGACATCGATTATTTAGTAGGGATCAAAGAGTATATATCACTACGTTCTAAGAGACTGCGCTCAGTACTTCGATTTAGCTACCAAGAAAGCTACGCAATTCATTACCAACCATACAACAATTTATTTTAAGCACTATTATCGGCCAAAATTAATATCCAATCTATCTACGATTTACCCTACTAGAGATAGCTTATGTCAAATTCCTATCTCTAGTAGGGCAAATCGTGGATAGATTGGATATTAATTTTGGCCGTAAGTTGGCTCGACTGCACCTCTGTCAAAAGGTGACGCATAGTGATGGGAGTTTGAGAATAGTTTACGATAAACACTAATGCTGGGACTTCATCGACATTAATATCGATAAAAATACGTAACACGGCGTATAGCAACCTAGATTTTTGTCAATCAAAGGGTCAATAAAAAATTAAATCACATTTTCATTACATACAATTTAATAATAATGCAATGGTAAATTCCCGAGAACATTTAGAAACGAAAAACAAGGACTCTTCAAATCTTATTGATATGAAGTCTATAAATGTCTTGCACATCACAGCTTTTCCATTTTACACTTACAGTATACATAATTACATACAACGTGTTACTGAAATAACTGAAAACCTCTTAAAGGATCATTTTACTCATCAGTATGAACAATTTTTACTATGAGATCAACACTTAAATCGCGAAAATAAAATCACCTGTTCCATACCTTTGTGTTCACATAAATCGACAAAATGTAGGGAACAGCTAATTTATTTTTCGCGATTTCAGCATTGGTCCCATATTAAAAGTTGTTCATACTGATGTACACACGGCTACACATCAAGCTGTACAAAACCAGTAAAGGCAGACCTCGCGTTGTAAGGAAAACCTATACAATGCGAGGTCAGCTTATACTGGAAATGTACAGCTTGATGTGTAGCCGTGTGTACAATGACCCATTAAGAGCTTTTCAGTGTAGGCAATGTCAACAATGCCCAAATGACGTTGGGCAAAGTACTAGGCTTTAGGTGAACGCTTGAAAATTGCCAAAGCCTACAACTTTTTTCTCATATACCAACACTTTCCTGATGATTTCTTTCGGTGAATTTTTACTACATCACTGACAAAAAAATTAATATACCTAGTATTATCAATTGTATCTAAATCTAGAGAAGTTTTACCCAATTTGTTTGTTGTTAATTTTTGTGCCTTCAATCTCAGTGGCAATTTTTCTTCTCGAGAACTGAGACCTGAAAGTAACAAAAATTTGGTAAATTAAATTAAATACAAAAAATAAGTCACATTTCATACAGTTTTATTGAAATAACTGAAAACCTCTTTGTATTCATCAATATGAACAATTTTGACTATGGGAACAATCCTGAAATCGCGAAAAAAAGACTGCTGTTCCCTACATTTTATTGAGTTATGTGAACACAAACAGCTGTTTTTTTTTCTTGATTTCTTGGTTAGTCCTACAGTAAAAGATGTTCATACCAGCGACGACACAGCCCCTAGACGGATATTGTTGAATTTAATGCGTACAAACAATTCTGCCACTAGCTGAGGTATGAGGAAGCGGGGTACTGCGATCCGGTTGGCCCTGACAATGTCATTATGTCATAGAAACTTCAAACTTTGTAGGGTTAGAGACGAGACAGATTTAGATTCAACACGATATAATATCGATAAAATATTATTTTATCGATATTATTTTTATGTAATACGTAGTATTAATTATAAGGATTTTAGCTTCTTATTTCTTTTAATATTATTTAATAATAAAGTAATTAATATACTAATAATAATAGTAAGTATTACATGTAGGGAGGGAGTCTTTCAAAATTATCTTAATTTTGAAAGTAGGATGGGTGCTCTGTACTTTCAGAATTAAGATAATTATATCTTTAAAAATATCTTTATGTATTTATTTGGTGTTGAATATGGAGTTATTATTTTGTAAAGCGGATATTTTAAAAGAGGTAATTGTCCGTTTATATAGTAAATAAATATTAAATAATAAAGTAATTAATTTAGTAGTAGTAATATATTATTTATTTTACCCAGCAATATTACACAAAATGTTACATTAACATACTAGGTACTACGTCTAGGTATAAATATTATTGTACCTACTTAACATTTAAAAGTGAACACAGCATGGAACAAAAACAAATATTATTGCAAACTATAACAGCTAATTAGCACGTAAATAAAACGTTATTCAAAAGAAAAGAACCTACTCAAAAATAACTTAAATTTAAAGGACAAAAAAAAACAAAAAAATTCTAATCACCACTAATCATTTTTTAAATAAATTAATTTTATATATGTATAGCCTTCGAATAGTGCATTTGTAACTTTGAGCTTTTATAATAAAGCCATTATAAATACCATTCGATATAATCAAATAAAACAAATTTTGTGACTAATGAATATAACAACTAATAACTGTAATTTGGTTCTAGTACTCGCTGGCAGCTACCGCGGCACCACTCACTTCGCTCGCTCACAGTTCTAACCTTACCTAACCTATTTGATATATTTCTGATTGTTTTTATATAAAAAATGTTGAATTAGACAGTAAACTGTACAATTGTCGTCAATGTAACCTCAAATTATGCGACTGCTCAAGAACTCTTTTGGGTATTGAAATCTTTTTTATTATTTTATTTTAGTAGTAATTGAAAGCGAAATTCTGATAGTACTGAGTAATTTTTTCAGTGTTTACGTGTCAAACCGCGTTTGACAGTATTATTGTGATATTTAATAGATTTTAACAAAACCAAAAGATTGACGAAACAAGTATACGAAGCGAGTGTGGATGGAAGAGTTGGAAGGGGACGACCTCGGCGAACGTATCGCGATCAAATCGCGGATGTTCTCAAAAAATGCCAGGTTAAGTGTTCTCTAAATTGACGAGCATGCATGACGAGGTTAATGGACGTAGATGAAGGGAAAGAGGTGTGTCAGGATCGTAGCAGGTGGAAATCCATAGTCTCTGCCTACTCCAATGGGAAACAGGCGTGATAATATGTATGTATGTATGTATGTAACAAAACCAAACATTTTCAGGGATGTAATAGTGCGATTGATTTTAATTGAGGAAGTTTTTCGCAAAGAGGCCTTCGAAAGAAATAAAAGACCAAGTAGCTTCATGGAGAAATATTACACATCCGTGCAAATTTTAAATAAAATCGAATGTGACACAAAAGTTGTTATTTTACTAAATTATTCATTCCTAGCTGTGCTTGTGACCCTGTCCGTGTGGAAGTTGTAAATTAACATCGTGGGCCTTACTCCCGACTGGTTCAAGCTCTGAACCAAATCGAGCTAATTTCAATTCCTAGAAAAAAGCAGTACGATTTGACACTAACTTGAATTCAAATTCGATTGATACAGCACTCGATCCAGGCGGGGTCAGGAGTAAGGCTTAGAAGTGGGTAGCTACTCTAATAACTAGCTAAATAGCGGCTATTCAACAAATAGCCATGGCTACTTCGATCAATGGCTACGATGTCTGTCAACACGATAGCTAGCTATTGGCTACTGCTTCGAATAACCAACAAGTTTACGGTGTAGCGGGCAGCCGCCGCGCTGCCGTGAGCTGACCAAGTAAAATAGCTATTGGCTATTGGTAGCTAGCTAGCGACTTTCTTTATTTTTACGATTTCTAACATAACTTAGTAGTCAATTAGGTTTAAAAACGTTTGAGATCTATAATTTTGTTTGTACAACAAAAGAAGGGTATTTTGTTGTAGTTTTTACTGTAATTTTATTAGTTAATTTTAAATTTTCAATGTTTTCGACAGTTATATATGTAGTAATTAGTAATACGTAATAAATGTAAAAATACGTACGTACGAAGGAAAGTAATTTTTTTTCAACAATACAATACAATACAAATACTATTGTACACAAAAGAAGATAGCAACATATATGACTTATATAGAACACATGTACAATGGGCGGTCTTATCGCTCAAGGCGATTTCTTCCAGACAACCTTAGGATGGACAATATGGGCAAGTAAAGAGAGGGGTAGTACGCAGTGTAACAACATAATAGAATACATATACTACATAACATAAATACTATACATATATCTATAGCAAAACTACATAAATATAAGATACAATAAACATAATAAATACAATACAATATGTCTAAATATTACATAATGTACCTGCCGGAAATTACAGTGATGATAGGTAGCGATCATTTACCAGTTTTTTAAATATAGGCAAAGATTGAGCACGCCTCACTTGTACTGGCAAAGCATTCCACAGGCGAGCAGCCTGAACTGTAAAAGAATTACCAAAGAAATTTGTGGAATGCGATGGTATCGCCAACGTGAGGTTTTCTGATGACCTTAAGAGCCTCGAATGTGTGTCACGAAGGAACACTAACTAACTAAAGGACTAACTAAAGGAACTAACTAAAGGAGCATTCTTTGCTAAGATCATTTTTCTCTAAGGTCAATGACCTTTGAACTAGGACGTCTTAAGTATTTTTCAGTTTTCTGTCTATAACTCAAAAATTTATAATCACATTATACTCAAAATAATTTTAAAAGAGAGTTTTTACAAAGGTCTATCAACGTGGAGAATTATAAGTATCTACGTTACATAGTTTAGAGATGGCAGGGGGGGGGGTCACATTGCAAGCCACTTTAGCTGGCTATATTTCGCAGATGGTACACCTGATAAAAAAGTGCTGTATGAAACATTACCTTCATTTTAGTAGACCTATTCAATGATACCACACACGAGGGGGTGGAGCGAAAAAAATATTTTCATCCCCATTTCACATGTATGGGCGCCACCCCTAAAATACATAATCACGCATTTTTTATTCTTTTAAAATTGAGATCTATATTTAAACTATCTTTTAACAAAATTGCATGTACTTATATTTATAACTGTCGAAGTTATTAAGCTGTAAAGGATTAGGACAGACGGACAGATGGATAGACGCACAGACGGACGGACATGACGAAACTGTAAGGGTTCCTTGTAGGACTACGGAACCCTAAAAAAGGTACATATATCATTTATCGTGTACGTATCGGTCGGAACAAAAGTTCGTTTATCGTTGAACGGGAGTAGACTCCCTGGCTGTTATAGGTATATAAAGATTGAATATTTGAAATCGTAGTTTTTTTTTTTTTGTAGATTGCAAAATATTCTACTACCTATATTTTTCAATTTCGTTGATAGTATGGAGAACTTTGTTTCATCGATAACAGATTTAGTACATCACTAGTTACATTGACAATTAAATAGAGGGAAAGAGATAGTGTATTAAGTGCTTGCGTAAGAAAGAGATGTTTTGTGAAAGACATCAACGTGCCGTCTGCACCTTTGGTGTCCGTTACGAATTAACCAGTATAAGATGAACTCTCATTAAAAATTAAATCAGTTGAAAAATCTAATTGGATAATGACATTATTAACTTAACGATGAAATGTTATGCCGTCTTTCTGGACACTCAAAGACTTGCTGTTTTTACAACACAATCGTACTGTGCAAGAAGTCATTATAATATTTATTTGTAAATTTTGTGTTCACTAACACGGAAGTGTCAACGGCTCACAGAAGTGGTCGTAACTGATTCAAATTGTTTGAGTGGCGGCTTACATACAGGATTTTTCCCTTATGTGTGATAGAAATCGGTCGCCTGTTATGTGGCGTCTAGGGGCTGTGTTGTCGCTGGTTCATACTGATGAGTACAATTACCCCTTAATAGGTTTTAAGTTATTTCAGTAACGTGTTGTATAAGTACCAATGCATTTAGGCTTTATCATTTTTCATAGCATATTATAAGGAAGGTTGATCATCATCATCATTTCAGCCCAAAGACGTCCACTGCTGGACATAGGCCTCCCCCGAGCATCGCCACAACGACCAGTCCTGCGCTTCCCGCATCCAGCGTAATACACATACCTACATGATTATATTGTTATTTTTAACTTATTTATTTTTACAACATTTGTGTGCCCATGAGGCTAATAACAGAATGAACTCAATTTATATTTAAATAGGACCTATTTGTTACCTGGGAATCACAAATAAATTATTTTGGTTTAGATTTTTTTAAGCGGACAATAAGATCAAGCAATAATACACATCTTTGGCTTCAGCACTTCTACTTTTTCTTTTATGACTTTGCACATTAATTTCAACACATGAAGGTCCTGGTTTTTCCGATGATTCTGAAAAGTGGAATAATCATTTATGAGGTGTTTTACTATTTCTGGCAGCAGTTTAACAGTAATGATTTTCAAAACTTTTTTAGTGCGCGTATTGTGAGTCTAATAAAAGATGTCTGTAAAACATCCCAAATTTTTATGGTCTTCAGTAAACTCATGATTTTATGGAATTCTAACATTACACCTGTATCCTGAAGGGTTAGGCAGAGGTGTATCCCAACACCGTCTTAACATGTAACCGATAACAATAACGTATTTTTGTGATAAACCGAATTACATGAGTGCGAAGCAGTAGGCAGAAGCTAGTACATTATAAAATTCAGTTTATGAGTGGAATATTACATACCTATCAGGGTCAAGTGGTATTCAGGCCAAGTACACATTTTGATCCTGGTGTACGTCTTTTGTTAGAAATAACACACTTTCTATAGTTTCTTGACACTCGTGAGAGGATATCCATGGTGAAAATAGAAAACTAAACTTCTAATTATAATAATAAACACTAAATAAGTCACATAAAATTACACGCGTCCTATCTCCACAAAAAATGCACTTATCGGCGTTAGAACGTCCAACTAATACACTACAGAGAAATTAGGGCTCAACTTGACGTATTTTCAGCACAATTTCACGATTTCAGCTCGAATAACACAAATAAACGTTGTTAGGATTTCGCCGGTAGTAAAATTTAACAAACAACAAACGCCATTTTAATGTGAAATAAACGGTTGACCAACATAAAAAACGATACAAGTTCATTTTATCATGTTGCCTACAAGCCGCGGCTCTTACAAATTTATAGTTTGCGGTAGTTATAGACTCTTAAGTCGAAGCAGTAATGTCGAAAAAGAAAAATATGGAGTTATCATAATTTTGTTAACTCATTTGTTCCGCAGTGTCCACCCACTGGTAGGGATCAACTGATATTTTTTTCGTGATTTCAGGGTTGGTCCCATAGTAAAAGTTGTTCTATGCTATGGCCTGAATGAGCTCTTCAAATATGACCATGCATTTTTGATACACGTTGTATAATCAACCTTATGGAACACCTCGGACACTCAATACAATATGAATGCTAGCACCACCTACATACACAAGATAACGTCTGATAGGAACGCACACACACGTGTAGGCAGTGGCGTGCATTGGTTTTCGGCCTAGGTAGGCAGGCACTAAACAGACAGAGCAAGTTACTAGTATAAAATTAAAAAATCTCGTACATGTATTTCATACAAAACAAACACGAAAACGAGACGTTTTAACAACGACATTTTAAAGTAAGAGACACTGGTAAAAGACTATTACATTTGAATGACGGCACCCAGTTAGTCCAGTTACAGTTGTATTAACGTGTAGTCATAACATTTTACCTTTTCTTGAGTCAAAGACAGATGTCGTGTTTGTCTACTGAAATACACTTTTTAGGGTTCCGAAGTCCTACAAGGAACCCTTATAGTTTCGTCATGTCCGTCCGTCTGTCCGTCTGTCCGTCTGTCCTAATCCTTTACAGCTTAATAACTTCTACAATTATAAACATAAGTAAATTAAATTTTGTTAAAAAATATTCTACATATAGATCTCAATTTTAAAAGAATAAAAAAATAGTTTTTACGTATTTTAGGGGTGGCGTCCATACATGTGAAATGGGTATGCAAAATTTTTATTCGCTGCACCCCCTCGTGTGGGGTATCATTGAATAGGTCTACTAAAATGAAGGTAATGTTTCATACACCACTTTTTTATCAGGTGTACCATCTGCGAAATATAGCCCGCCAAAGTGGCTTGCAATGTGTCCCCCCCCCTGCCATTTCTAAACTATGCAACGTAGAAACTTATGATCTTCCACATTGATAGACCTTTGTGAAAACACTCTTTTAAAATTATTTCGAGTATAATGTTATTATAATTTTTTGAGTTATAGAGAGAAAACTGAAAAATACTTAAAACGTCCTAGTTCAAAAGTCATTGACCTTAGAGAAAAATGATCATAGCAAATAATGCTCCTTAGCTACTTTCTATTTGAAACAATCACAAAAAGTAACTTTCAAATGACACACTTCTTAAATTTGGCTTCTTGAATTTATCGCTAGATGGCGCTACTAACAACACGCTCTGAGTCGCGAATGCTGCCGATTATTGCAAAAACTAAAATAGCCATGATTAATATTCGATTTGATTCGTTTGTAATTACACCTACTTAAGGAACCCTATAATACTGAGCATGGCCCGACATGCTCTTGGCCGGTTTTTTGTTTTGTCAACAAACGAAAACTGACTGAAAGGGTTTCTTGTAATTTCTCTAAACATTAAATCTTCACCATAAACTGAGCACTGTAATTCGTCCATGTTTACATAAGCTTCTTTACAAAAACCTTCACAAATCACAATAAAACGAACTACCTAATTAATACACGATTTATGCAATTCACCCGCGCAAATAGAAACAAGAATGTCAAATACTGTCATGTGTCAATGTCAACTGCCAATTAGAGTTGGGCGTTATTTAACGTCGGTTTGAGAAAATGCTTACGAGGGTGATGATAATCGTATTGTGTAAATAGTAGTTTTGTGGATGTAGTAATGTAACGATTAATTTACGAACAAAGTTACAAAATAGATTTACGGACCACGAAAACAACAGATTTTACACAATTATTATATTCAATTCATTATAACATTAGATAAATAACGTTATAACAATTAGGTTAAGGTCCTCGAACGCCTTATCCACAACCAGCTTAGTACTTTCCTTTGTAAAAACAACCTCCTTAATCCATTCCAATCCGGGTTTCGTCCAGGACATAGTACAGTCTCAGCCTTAGTTCACATTACGGATGACATCAGGATAGGTATGGAAAATGGAAATCTGACGGTACTTTCCTTACTTGACTTTAGTAATGCCTTTAACACCGTCGATTTCGATATCCTGCTTGGCATACTTCGCTCTCTCAACATATCTCCAACGGCAATTGATTGGTTTCGTAGTTACCTGTGTGGCCGTCGGCAACGTATTTGCATTGATGGTACTCTGTCCTCATGGTGTAATACTTCTGCCGGCGTACCACAGGGGGGCGTTCTTTCTCCTTTACTTTTCGCAATATTTATTAACTCAATTTCAAATCAACTTCTATCATCCTACCACCTCTATGCAGACGACCTACAAATTTATTCACAGGCTCCTTTAGAAGAGTTGTCGGAGGCTGTTAAAATGGTGAACACAGATCTAGCACGAATATCTGAGTGGAGTATTGCTCATGGACTAAAGGTGAACCCTACCAAGACCCAAGTCATTGTTGTTGGCAGCCCTGGGATGACTTCCAGAATTGATTGGTCACAATTTCCTCCAATTGTATTTGATGGTACCACAATACCTTTAAGTGATTCAGTCAAGAATCTTGGAATTTATATTGACAAAAATCTCTCTTGGAATCATCAGATGCAGGAAGTCAGTCGTAAATTATTTGCGTCAGCGTGGTCCTTGAGACGACTACGCAATTTTCTCCCTACTGCTACCAAAACGGCGCTTGCTCAATCCCTCCTTCTCCCTATTCTTGACTATGCCGATGCCAGCTATTTAGATCTTACTGAGGCACAACTAAATAAGCTTGAGCGACTTCAAAATGTTTGTATCAGATTTATATTTGGCTTACGCAAATATGATCATGTCTCCGAATTCCGCACTAAGCTCAAGTGGCTCCCTATACGTCTTCGCCGGAATACCCATATTTTATCACTTCTCTACAGTATTCTGTTTAATCCCAAGACCCCCCTTTATCTCAAAGAACGTTTCAAGTTCCTTCATGACACACATACACGATACTTAAGATCATCGGAAAACTTGGGGCTTCTGATGCCAATGCATTCTACAAAATTTTATGATAAATCTTTTACTGTTCAGGCTGTGCGTCTGTGGAATGAGTTACCTGTGTCTATACGGCGAGCTCAGTCACTGTTTTCATTTAAAAAATTAGTTAAAGAATACTACCTTTCCAAATTAATTGTAATTTATTAAGACATTGCCTATGTACCCAATCTCTATTCTAAATTGTAAGATTATTTATATATATATTATATATATTTATGATACCTATATGTGTAATATATTTTGTGCTATTTATTTATTTTAGTTTAGTAGTACGCCACGGACTGCCCCCATTATCTAGATCTTACGTCTTCTTTGTCCATCCAAAGGTTGTCTGGAAGATATCGCTTTTAGCGATAAGACCGCCCATGTACCCATAATTTGTACGTTGTTCCTGTTTACTACTATTTTCATGGTGTACAATAAAGTATATTCTATCTATCTTCTATCTATAACTCCAAAGATAATTCGATATAAGCGTATACTAAGTTTACTGCCAAGCGTGGCGATTATGGCATATCCCCCCTTAATTGGGGGAGGCCTATGTCCAGTAGTGGACGTCTTTCAGCTGAAATGATGTATACTAAGTTTCGTTATTTTACGATAAATGTGTAGCAGTGTACGGTCGACCAAGGGCGGATCCAGCCTTTGTGTCAGGGGGGGGTCGCGTACTTATATCCAGCCCCGGATCAAATTTTTCAAAAGGTGGGTGTAGAGTCGCCTTCTTGCAAAAAACTTTCGACCAATAAAATTCTAGGATTTTCGTAATTTTTGCATGAATTTAAGTGAATGTTAGAGCTTTAGTTTTTCTCTTTGCAGAATATTATTATTATTATTTGCTTTATTAGAACAAATTTTAAGTTTCCTATCTTTTTACACACTGTTGTCTACATTTCTTACTTATTTCTCCTCTCGCAGGTCTGCTGGTAGAAATTTCTTTGAAATAAGCAGTACCTTTGTACTAAATAATTTTAATGCTGTCTCCTTTCATATGTGTGTACATAAATTATAAATAAATAAATAAATATTAATGTAACGAAATAGTTAGTAACAAAACCTATACACCAAAGCAAATTATATATATAGAGACGCGAGCGAAACGAGCGCGAATTTTTTTCTCAATCTTGGCTTTGTATTAACTACAGAATAGCTGTTTACAACATACGCCCAGTACACAGAAGAAAGTTAGAAAGATAAGCGCGAGCGAAGCGAGCTCGAAAATTTTTGGACTGTTCACTAACAAACTGATTAGCTATTCACAAAAGCATAGATATTCCGTGACAAAAGTGTACGTATTTATTTGAGCGCAACCTGTTCTTGCGGCGTCTAGAGCGGCTAATAGTAGACGCTTTAGCGTAAATAACTAAATATAAATAAATAACTCATTCAGGCTATGGCAATACTACACCTGGATGGCTACGAAACAGAGGTGGAGCGCGAGCGTAGCGAGCGCGAATTATTTTGGTATTTTTCAACAAACCCAGTTTTTATTTACTTTCTTGAGTTTTAAGAGCGTTTTGATTGAAATATTGTTTTTCCATTCCGATTTTCATAAAATGAATCACTCAACTTATGTCAAACTACTACTACTACTACTTTACTTACTTATGTTATCTATGTTTAAGGTGCTTGAATTATTTTTACTCGGGCGAAGTTTTATAAGGCTAACATAGAAAGTAGTTATTTCTGTTGTTGATGGTTAGCTAAATATTCAATCGACAGTGACGCGACGGGGAGATTGGAGAAGAATATCGCGGCGCGGGTGGTGCGCCAAAATCAAACATTAAATCGCGCGAATATTATTCAAATTGGACAAAATTACTAAATTAAACTCGCATCCGAACCCGTTGGATGCGAGTTCAATTTGTAATTTTGTTTGTATCTTGTAACAACATACATACATTCATTCATTCAATGAACATTCATTTAGTAAATTATGTAGGTACCCAAACAAAAAACTGTGGTTGACCTAGGCCCAGGGGGGGGTCATGACCCCCATGACCCTCCCCCCCTGGATCCGCCCTTGCGGTCGACCGCATGTCAGTGGTAACAATTTCGACATTGACAGCGTCTTTATTTCGTAAGCAGTAAGGACGGTTTTGTAAGTGTTACCACTGTCATGCAATCGACTGTACAAAAAAAATTGGTTATATATTTACCATTTACACTTAAATGTAAATAATATAAAACAATTACTATCTTTACTTCACCATTATTTTTCTAATATTGAGTATAGTTTTATTATAACGATCACTTTGTAGTTTGTATGGAAATAACTAGTTACACACGAAACGGTTACGTGTGAAAAGCGTTACTCGTAAACTACTCGTTACTCGTGAAAAGCGTACCCATGACGCGACGAGTCGACAAGGCTAGACCTGTAGACCTGATAATGCGGATAAATTGCGAATTGTCAAATGTTAGTGTGTTACGCATGGCCGTATCGTGATTTATGTTTTTGTCGTATTATTAGTATTTAGCCTAAAGTAGTGTGCGGGTGTATGAATTTACAGGCATTCGTGCGGCTGACCTGCCTAATGCCTGCACCTAGTATGAAGTTTCGCATTGAATTCATACATTATTATTGAATACCTATGTTAATTGTTTTTATTTTTTATTTAATACTCTGATTAATTTATTTAGTAATAGTTAATATTGAATTGTAACGAGGTAGGCATTGCTTATTTGCCTATATTTAATGCACGCCACTGCGTGTAGGTTAGGGAAAAAAAAGCGCCTACCCTATTTTTTTTGAAGAGCGTCCATGAGGATTTTCCCAAGGAAAAAAAAAAGTGATGTTCGCCGCTCGTAACTGGGTTCCAAGCGCTTCTCAGTAGTTTTTAGAGATGGCGTGCTGGCATTTTTTAAATACATCAAGTTTTAGCTCAACTGTCTTGTAAGAATTCTGTATACCCTGTACTGACTACGGAGCACTTGGCCGTGTTTTAGATCTAAATGGTAACGCGCATGTCAGTAGGGAACGCGGGAGCTGATCGTATACGGTTCTTGTTTTTGTTAATCGGTTGAATTTCGTTTTATTTTTATTGATTGTGTTCAGTCTCTTATGATATGTCGAGAATTCTGTTGCACGTATTTATTTAACAAATACGAAAGGAATAAAATAAGGAACCTGCATTAATTTTTTAAAGTATTTATTTATTATTTCTTTATTGTACATACACCAAACGAAAACAAAGAAACCACACACACAGAAACATAATCACAACAACACAAACCTACCGATTAGGTAGGTAGGTTTGTTTACAGAAAGATAATCTCAACTACGGACTAACGGCCAAAATTAAAATCCAATCTATCCACGATTTAACCAACTAGAGACAGAAAGGACATTGCTAAAGATCCTTAGTGACTCCGCCCTTTGGCGTTACAAATTAAAGTTGATGCTCACCATATACAACTCAATGAAGCCAATGTATTGCAATACATTCATAAACACGGACAGTACTAAATATAATTTTAGATTTTTTAAATATTTACTATTTTGACACATATAATCACAGATATCTGTGCTATTTCGATGTAATTTTTTTGCTTTTTTTGTTATGTCAAACAACCTACATTGTCAACAAGTTGTCAGTCGATGCCAATTTTTTCGAATTTCTTGTGTGAAAAGGAGTCTATACTATTGAATCATAGACTATATGTAGTATAGAGTATCGAAATAAAAATATCATGGATGATACACAGATATCATAGATGATACAATCTTATCCGGTTACGTCATTAATGTATTGATACTCCTTAAAATATAAAAAACCGGCCAAGTGCGAGTCGGACTCGCGCAGTAAGGGTTCCGTACCTCTCAACGACCTGATACCCCATAAAAACTGATTTAGATTTAATTTACGAGAGTTTATCAAAAGACATCAACGTACAGTGCGCGAAATATGAATTTTTGCATGTCTTTCTTACGCAGGTACCACCACATTTATGTCTTTGTTTGTCTCATTTTTTGTATTTGTTGCTAAACTACATAATATGCACTATAACCTGACCAAGTTTGACGCTGGTATATATAACCGTTTCGAAGATAGAGCAGGAACAAAAACGTTGAAAATAATGCATGTTTTTAGAGGTTTCTTGTATGGGGACCCCCTTTGTTTTTAGACTTTTTTTTAATTTTAGTATTTGTCGTGATACACCTCATAGCAACACATATTCTGAGAAAACCGGTTACCTATTACCGTTCAAAAGATACAGCCCTGTGACAGACAGACGGACGGACAGCGTAGCGAGAGTAATAGGGTCCCGTTTGGCACCCTTCGGGTACGGAACCCTAAAAATGGTTCTTGTACTGTCCGCATTAAATACAATATATATTATGAAACGAAAAAATTCGCATGTAATTTTCGTATATTGTTCATCTTTGTAACAGTTTAAGGCTATTTTTATCAATGTCCTTTGACATATTTTGTATGGAGCTTATGTCAAATTCCTATCTCTAGTAGGGCAAATCGTGGATAGATTTGATATTAATTTCGGCCGTTAGTATTAAACAAAAATATTACAACATTATTGTATCATTTGATTATTTTTATTTGCGAACTATTTTCTATTCGACTGTACCTGCGTGAACTTGCCGATTGCTCATAATGTTCGTATTGCAATTTTATCCATCGCTCTCCTTTGCACTAAGAAAAAATACTACCATCGTCCTTCTTTGCGCTAACATTAAAATATTACTACAATAGTAATAATAATAATGGATCCGACGTGCTGATATTATGTTCCTTAATTTCTTTTGCTAATATAACTATGAACTAGAGCAAACATGTTTTATTGTATATTTTTGGGATATTTTCCTTAGCGCACTTCCAGATTTATCGTATACGACGTCGCACAAGTAAATGTGAAGTACTTATTGCAGCTGAAGTTCAATCACAAGTATTAATAATTACGAAGATAACCTTCCATTTTATTTGATTCAATCCATTGTATTGGAATAATTCTATTTTTTACGATTTTATCTGTATGTTAGCATTTTGAAGTTAGTTATATGGCTCTTCAAAGTCAAGTATATGCTTCGTTTGTATTCTATGTTAACTAAATTGCAAGAGGCAAACGCGAAATATTCAAGTGGAATATTTTTTCTTGTTTCCTTAATTTGTTATATTTCGTTTCATTCCACTACCGTTACCTCTAGCCTGTAGTGAAGGCGGCCTAAGGCAATTATGTGATTTATCGTTACCTAGTTTTATAGGAAACCTGTTACAATTGGCTTCCAAAGAATTACTAATCAAAATGTGAGAGTCTCTCGGGAGGTATGCAGTTTCAATACTGCTTGAGAAACATCATTAAAATTTTCATGGAGATATATTTTTATACCATTATGATTCTTGAATGTCAATGTAATTTTTTGTTATTCATAATTGAGTTTTAATTGCTGTATTGATCACAATAATCATTTAATTAAACTTTTTTATAACTAAATATATATGTTTATTTAATTCTACCCAATGACAATTTTTGACCGGCCGCTAGCGCGCCCCTCCATCTTACTCAGCTCATCGACGCGCTGGACTGCGAGCATTTCTTTAGTTTTAATTACACGAATTGTTTTACGGCATTACGCCTATAATATACAGTCCGCTTTTATTTCAATATCAGTGAGGCCTAAACAAAGTATTACATTTATTTTTATAGTTATGATATTCTGCATTCACAGATTATTAAATAATCTTGCCTGACATGGGAATCGAACTCAAACAAGTACTGAGTTGTATTTATAGCTTCTGTTGATAGATATCGATAAGGCCAATAAAGATAATCAAATCTCTCTAACAAACATAGCAAGTCCATGAAATGATAACTAACAGCAAAATAAAATAAGGTGGTTTTGAGTAAAAGTTTGCTGCCTAGTGTCATTTTATTGAAATGTACTTGAGGTAATGTTAGATTACGTGGCTTTTCTTCTATCCAATACAAAATGTTTGTAGGATAGATTTGATTCTCATTATTGACCCTATTAATTAGCAGCATAAAAGTACAGGATGATATTTTTTCCGTTTATGTTGGTTCGATTCCCGGCTTAGGAGACCATTGAAAAATCCTTGAATGCAGTATTGCTTGCTTTAAAAAAATAAAATGACGTATTCCCGTTGGGGTTCATTGAAAAATTGTCTACCTAGGGCAGGTAATTCAGCTTGGCAGACGCAACTTCGAGAAAGAAGCCGACAGAAGGATCTGTTTGGGCTGGGCAGCATTTGGCAAACTTCGCCGAGTCTTCTCGCCGCCTATACCGCAAAGTTTGCGTCCTGCCTGCCTATCATGACTTACGGTGCGAGACATGGACACTGACAGTTGGTAGCATTGACTTTACAACTCACTGGCTGGCATAGATTTAGAACACTATAGATAGAAAATCGACGTGCCCCTTTTAGATAGCAATAGTTTTTACTTCAGTGATACCACACTAAGATTTTTACCCCCATTTTTTTGAGATTAAGTTAAGGGCTCTTAGCGTACGTAGAAAATAACTTGAAAATGCGCAGTGATCAGTTTAAACGATTTTAACCTCTATGTCAGTATTGAGTATAGTAACAAGCGCAATCGTACCATCTTTGTTCAAGTTATTTGCCGGATTAACATTTAATGGAAGCCAGTGGCTCCTACACTCTCGTCTATGAATCGCGTATGTATGTAAAGGTAATTTAGAAAAGGGAAATTAAATAAAGTATTTTGGAAAAAAAGGATTTATTGTAATTTTTTTTGGATATATTTATACATAGATATATTTTGGATATTGATTGGATGTATAGGATTTATTGTAATTTTAAGTGTAATTTATTGGCCTTTAAACAGAATCAATTTCGTATGAAAGTTTCTCACTCTATCACCTTTCTGTGAAACAGTTTTTATAAGGTGATGTATTCGTACATCTAAATATTTTAATGCAACAGCTTTTATTAGGATTATGAGGTGGCTATCCAGCGGGTTTTGATCTCTAACATGGTCGTTCAACGTAGTAAATGTGGGTTTCTCAATGTTTTTTTTCAAAATGGTCATAACCATATGAGCCATTGCCTTGTTAGTGGCTAAAAAAATTTTATACTACACACATACTACACTGTGTGTATTCTACACATAATACTAAAACAACCATATAAACCAATCTACTTCATCAATAAATAAAGATGAAAATTAAAAACACCCTAAATAATGGGTACATAATTACGTAAATCACAGCAGCACTAATCACGGAATTATTTAAAACATACGTCTCCTTCAACAATTTAATAAAAACCACCATATAACAGGTAGCACCCTAAATACTGGGAGCGTAAACATGTCTATCATGGCAACACTAAACACGGAAATATTTTAGGTTATGTTATTTAGAAAACGCTGAAAACTGCTAATATTTCTATAAGAAATGGGTTCAAAATAATTAATACTTACGTACTTGTAGAAACACATTGTATGTAGTTAAATAAACACAACAATTTAGATATAAAATGCCACTTACCCGTGGAAAGTTAATCCTTCAATGTGTTGCTCGCTGCGGCTCTTGCAGCCTAACACACTACACCCGACCATATCACGGAACTGTATGAGTGTTTTATCACGAAGTTTCACCATAAAATTATAGAAAACTACGAAGCACAATTAATAAAACTCTTTAGTTTGACAGACCGAACGCTTTGTTTGTCAAACTTTAAAAGTGTGACAACGAAAATATGGGTAACATGTAAGAGATGGCGATATAATATTTGTGTCTTGCTCTATCTTAGGAGCAGTGGCATAAGTCCATTTCTTTCCCACATACTCTAACGTAGTTAGGAATCCATCTGTAGTGTTCATAATCTAAGCTGGCTGGTCTATCTCGTTATCGTCAGGTCTGTGTTATCGTCCGACAAACGTAGTGATTATATTATCTTTGCGTCCGAAGACGGCAACTATTTAAGAAGCTAAGCTATTGACAACGGCGACCGACGCCCGGAACGTACTTTGGTCGTTTCGTTACTGCCACGCCCAAGGAACGCTCCGACGACGTCGGGCGATATAACTGAACACGGCCAATGGTATAAAGGTGGGGTATGCCCAAAGACATTTCTATACTGACGTAATAGACCACTACAGTGTGCGACTGAGATACCGATCTTTACGAAAAAACCTATAAGCTAGAAAGAGACATAATAAAATGTCAGTAGAACCGATTTTGACAATTGTAATCTCCCATAGCGTCCCATCAAAATATAATCTCGTATTATTTTATGATTTATTTCACAATCGTTCTGTATTTTATCCAATTAATATCAATAATCGTATTCGTGTAGTATTCTGTGTTATACTGCTGTGTAATTTACATTATTAACCTAAAGAAAGAGATGTTTCACAGGTAAGTATCTGCAGGACAATACTACTTTCATAATGCTTATTTTCATAGAAGTTATTCTTAAAATTATTTAGTAATACATTAATAACATGCAGTAAATACCCTATTTTCTACATAATATGTTATTTTAAATAATTATGTGTTAGATAAAAAAATATTGTGTACGTGAAAATGAAACCGTTTCGCATATGGATTGCTCAAAATATATCGATACGTCGATAGTTTCAATTATACATTTTTTGTACTACCTAGCACCATACATGTCACAAGTTAGTGTCCGTTACTGCTTTAAAAAAAATACAATCGAATTGAGTACCTCCTCCTTTTTTTGAAGTCGGTTGAAAGTATTGAAAGGTTGATTTAGTCCGGCCGCACATTGGAAGGAAATCATAATGATTCATTCATTGATCAGAGAAAAAATCTGACGCGCCGGAACCTATACCATGGTTGTACTTTTACGATGTTATAATAGTATGTTGTACGTCTATGGCAAAGAGACGTTTCACAGGTAAGTATCTGCAGGACAATACTACTTTCATAATGCTTATTTTACATTTATACAGTTAATTTTAGTACCAGCCCCGCAGACTGACAGAATTTTCCGGATCGTATGTCTGCTTTTGACATATTAAAATGTAAATACGGTGCTATTTTATGACAATGTGCGGCCGGGCTAAAAATGCTGTAAAATATTGACCGGCTAACTTCATAACTTCCAGATTTCCTGTCAATCAACTCAGCCTATCGCAGTCCACTGCTGGACATAGGCCTCTCCCAAGTTGCGCCACAACGCTCGGTCCTCTGCCTTCCGCATCCAGTCCCCCCCAGCCACGTTCTTTAGGTCGTCGGTCCACCTGGCAGGGGGGCGCCCTACGCTGCGTTTGCCGATTCGCGGTCTCCACTCAAGGACTCGTCTGCTCCAGCGGCCATCGGTCCTTCGACAGACATGGCCAGCCCACTGCCACTTCAGCTTACTGATTCTACAAGCTATGTCGGTCACTCCGGTTCTTCTCCGGATAATCTCGTTTCGGATTTTATCCTTCAAAGAAACTCCAAGCATAGCTCGCTCCATAGCTCGCTGAGCGACTTTAAACTTGTGGACTAGCCCAACTGTCAGTTTCCACGTCTCGGCACCGTAAGTCATGACAGGCAGGACGCACTGGTTGAAGACTTTTGTCTTCAAACTTTGCGGTATAGGCGACGAGAAGACTCGGCGAAGTTTGCCAAATGCTGCCCAGCCCAGACGGATCCTTCTGTTGACTTCTTTCTGATTTCCTGATTTCCTGTAAATGCTGTTATTAAAGAAAAATGGATGGGCACAAATGTTAAAACGAATAAGCACCGTATCTACTCAATCAACTCAGCCTATCGCAGTCCACTGCTGGACATAGGCCTCTCCCAAGTTGCGCCACAACGCTCGGTCCTCTGCCTTCCGCATCCAGTCCCCCCCAGCCACGTTCTTTAGGTCGTCGGTCCACCTGGCAGGGGGGCGCCCTACGCTGCGTTTGCCGATACGCGGTCTCCACTCAAGGACTCGTCTGCTCCAACGGTCATCGGTCCTTCGACAGACATGGCCAGCCCACTGCCACTTCAGCTTACTGATCCTACAAGCTATGTCGGTCACTCCGGTTCTTCTCCGGATAATCTCGTTGCGGATTTTATCCTTCAAAGAAACTCCAAGCATAGCTCGCTCCATAGCTCGCTGAGCGACTTTAAATTTGTGGACTAGCCCAACTGTCAGTGTCCACGTCTCGGCACCGTAAGTCATGACTGGCAGGACGCACTGGTTGAAGACCTTTGTCTTCAAACTTTGCGGTATAGGCGACGAGAAGACTCGGCGAAGTTGGCCAAATGCTGCCCAGCCCAGACGGATCCTTCTGTTGGGTTCTTTCTCGAAGTTGTGTCTACCAAGCTGAATTGCCTGCCCTAGGTAGACGTATTCCGTTACAACTTCGAGTGCCGACCCTTCGACGAATATTGGCCTCGGCATGACATGCATATTGAACATCACTTTAGTCTTGTCCAGATTCATGCCGAGACCGACACGTCGAGAGGCTCCGTTTAAGCTGTGCAGCATTTCGCCCAGTTGTTCCAGCGACTCAGCCATTACAACGATGTCATCGGCAAAACGGAGATGTGAGATGTTCTCGCCGTTAACGTTGATACCCTGTCCAGTCCAGTCCAGCGTCTTGAAGACGTCCTCCAACGCGTTAGTGAACAATTTCGGGGATATTACATCCCCTTGTCTCACCCCTCTGCGCAGTTGGATTGGCTTCGTCTTCTGGTCCTGGAGCTGAACAGTCATGGTAGCAGCGTTGTACAGGCATCTCAGCATCTCTATATACCGCTCATCAATGTGACATCGCTGAAGAGCATCCAGAACTGCCCAAGTTTCGATAGAGTCGAAGGCCTTCTCGTAGTCCACGAATGCCATACACAGCGGCTGATTGTACTCTTCAGTCTTCTGTATGATCTGCCGAACAGTATGGATGTGGTCTACGGTGCTGTAGCCTTTTCGAAACCCAGCTTGCTCTGGTGGCTGGAATTCGTCGAGTCTTCCGGCGAGACGATTCGTGATGACCCTCGAGAACAGCTTGTACACATGACTCAGGAGTGAGATGGGTCTGTAGTTCTTCAGAAGGGTTTTATCCCCTTTTTTGAAGAACAGTACCACCGCACTCCCGCTCCATGCCTCCGGTGTAGAGCCTTGTTGGATGACGGAATTAAACAGACTCTGTAGCTCCTTCAGGACCGGAGCCCCGCCTGCTTTTAGGAGTTCAGTAGTAATGCCGTCATCGCCCGGAGCTTTGTTGTTCTTAAGCTGCTCGAGGGCCGCCCTAATCTCGCCCTGGTCAACGTCCGGAAGATCCTCGGTGTAATGGCGCGTGAGCTGGGCTCTTTTGTCGTCATTGCTAGGAACCGCTGGTCTCGCCGTTTTCGTGGAATACAAATGCCCATAGAAGTTTTCGACCTCATCAAGCATCTCGATCTTAGAGGTGACAATTTTGCCATCCGCGGCTTTCAGTTTCATCAGATGGGTCCTCCCTAGCTGCTGAGCGAAAACTTTCGACCCCCTATTTTGCTCAATCGCAGCCTCAATGGCGCGGGTGTTGGAGCGGCGGAGGTCACGTCGCATCAGCTTCCTAATCTGTAGGTTTAAGGACCTATTATCTGATGAAAACGAATGCGCGGCTGACATTTCCCGTCTTTTCCTCATCAGATCGAGAGTCTCAGTCGAAAGCTTGGGCATCTTGCTTCCACGCTGCGGCGGAAAGAATTTTCGAGACAGTTCCTGCAATGTTTTGACTATGGTGTTGGTTTTCTCCTCAATATTGCCGGTGGTTTCCAGCGAGTCGAATCGGTTTTGAAGTTCCGCTTGGAACCTTTCGGAGCCCAAACTGGTTTGGAGCGGCGAAGGTCGGAGAGTAGACTTAATCATGCGCGTTCTTTCAGCTCTAATATTGATATTTAGAGTGCCTCGGATAAGTCGGTGATCGCTTCCGGTGTTGAACCTATTGATCACAGAGACATCTCTAAATATGTGCTTCTTATCCGTCATGATAAAGTCTATCTCGTTCCTTGTCAACTTATCGGGGCTTTTCCAGGTCCACCTTCTTTGGGGCTTCTTCTTAAAGAAGGAGTTCATTAAGAAGAGCCCCTGGGACTCCAAGAAATTGACCAACATTTGGCCCCTGTGGTTTCTGCGCCCCAAACCGTAAGGTCCGATTTTCGAATCGCCGCGTTCTTGTACTCCCACTTTAGCGTTGAAGTCCCCCATAACAACGTTGTAGTGAGCTTTAGCGGTACTATTCATAGCCTTAGCTATGTCTTCGTACATCGCTTCGGCTATATCGTCAGAGTGTGTCGAGGTCGGCGCATATACCTGCACTATTTTCAGCTTGTACCTATCATTTAGCTTTACTACAAGGTACGCTACCCGTGTCGACACACTACCGATTTCCACAACGTTGTTCACGAGGGCCTTATTGACAAGAAAACCAACACCACCTTGGGAGAGCTGATCACCTTCGCGGAAGTAGAGTAAGTGTCCTGACTCCAGGGTTATCGTGTCCTCTCCCTCTCTACGGACTTCGGATAACCCCAGTATATGCCATTTTATATGACTTAACTCTACTTCAAGCTCGGCGAGGTGATGGTCCAGTCTCAACGTTTGTCCATTATACGCTGCCAGATAGAGTCGTCGGTTTTGGTAGCCTGCCGTAACCCGGGGATTCTTCGCACCCCCCGTCCCACCGTTACCACGACCGCTACCGTAGTCGGGAATAGAGGGACCACCGGGAACTGGGGGCCGTTTTTTTTGTTGTGCGTGCATTGGGATGTATGCCCATAGTCACCACGCTGGGCAGGCGGGTTGGTGACCGCAGTGGGTGATGTTGCACGATGTTTGTGCACAGAAGGACGCTGCTGCCCATACTCCTGATTTAACCCTTAGTCGCCTTTTACGACACCCATGGGTAGAGGGGGGGTGGTCTATTCTTTTTATTTGCCGGATACCACACGGCAAATTTGCCGGATACCACACGGCAAACGGTATCTACTATTCTCCGCCAAATAGTGATGCTTGCATTGCTGTGTGGTGCCGGTGTAATTACAATCACATGAGACTTTCCATTTTTATGTCACAGTTTGGCGAACCGACTTGCGGTACCATTTAGGTAACAGCCTAGATGGTATTGCAGTTGTTATTGGCAAAGGTAACCGCTTAACATATGGTGGGCTTTTAGATCGTTTCGCCATCCTATACAATAAAAAAAAAAAAAAAAAAACTGAAAGCCTCGAAAAAACTACAGGGTTTGCAGTAGATATTTTAAGGATAACTGTATCTTTTAGTGAAATCACCAACGATCCATACCTACGGAATTTGTTCGGGTCGGTGTTTGTTTCTTATAAAGATCTTTACTTTAATAATGGTAAATATTCAAAGTGGTAAGTCTACGAAGTGACGAGTATAAAGTAAAAGTTAAAAATAAATATAATACAAGAAGAGTTAGAGATAAAAAACTAGTTCAACCGAAGATGACAAATTATTATGGAGACAGAAAGTCAAAATTTTTAGTTCCAAAAATCCTATCCTATCCTACTTCCTACTAATATTATAAATGTGAAAGTTTGTAAGTATGGATGGATGGATAGATGGATGAATGAAAGTGGAGTGGAAGTGGAGGTGGAAGTGGAGGTGGAGTGAAGTGGAGTGCAACCAACCAACTGCGATCGCCAACCCGCCTGCCAAGCGTGGTGATTATGGCATATATGGCCAATATATGCTTGGGGGAGGCCTGTGTCCAGCGGGGTGCTGGCCAGGAAACCTCCACGTGTGTCTGACAGCTGCTTGTCCTTCTGGACACGTCTAGAGGGAACGGCAGTTGTTGGGCCGGTGCACCCTGGGCACGGGCAATAAGTCTCCTTTAGACCGGGGGACCTTATTTCCTGTGGCGAATATTCTGGCACGGGAGGGGCCCGATGTGGGCCAATGGGAAGTTGCTCCTCGTGTCCCTCTGAGAAAGCAGAGGGCACTGCGGAGGAGCAGTGGCGGGCCCGGTGAGCACTCACCCTGCCACTGGGCAGGCAGCGGGGGGACTGTCCTTCCCTGCCCCCGTCGGTCTCGTAATCCCAGGAGTGCCTGCTGAGTAGTGTTCTCGCGCCTCTTGGGACCGAGGGTCTTGGCTTCACCGCCCGGACCGCGAGGAAGAAAACCTCTATAAAAAATTACGG
Source organism: Asteroscopus sphinx (assembly GCA_949699075.1). NCBI lineage: Eukaryota > Metazoa > Arthropoda > Insecta > Lepidoptera > Noctuidae > Asteroscopus > Asteroscopus sphinx. The sequence continues at coordinate 10,749,554 of OX453006.1, read as the reverse complement.
GAGGTAGGGCCTGTGAGCAGCAGACTCGGGGTAGTCTGCTGCCCGACCAGCAGCTGGCGTAGCTGGCACAGCCGGCGTAGTTGGCGCAGCTGGTAAAGGCCCATGAGGTGAGGTGGCGTGCAGTGTTCCGTGTGCGCCACTGAGAAGGGTGCGGCCAACGTTAGGCCGCACGGTGAGAAGGGGCTCGCCTGCTTGTGGCGGGCCGGGACCTGTCGGGGGTGGTTGTGTGAATACTCACGGGTTCCCACGCCCCCGGCTAAGGTAGTTGAAGGAACACCGTGGTGGTTTTAGTCGGTAAGAGTCCAACGCTGGCTTCGCCTACCCCGGGCGGAGTGCGTCCATGAGGATTTCCCCACGGAAAAAAAAAAAAAGGTCTGTGTCCAGCAGTGGACGTCTTACGGCTGAAATGATGATTAATTGATTTTTTTATTTTTTACTTATGTATTCCTTACCTTCGTGACATTAATAATGTAATTATAATATAGCCCTTAATTGCGTAACTCAATCTTTTAAAACAAATAAAATTATGTTTCAAATATCTGTAATTTTAAAACAATACTTACTTAATAGCTTAGCAGTTTTAAAATACCACCACTCCTTAAAAGTAAGGCCGGTTGAACTATATCGATAATGCGGAAACGTCCATGTCACATCACTAAAAATCACTCCTACACGTGTCAATTTCGCACATATACTCATTTTGCTTTCGGTGACGTGATAATGAGGTGACAGTGCCTCTATTACGTCAGTATAGTACCTTTATGGGTATGCCACTGGTCAACAAACTTTGTCCAATCCAATTTATTTGATGATTAGTGTTTTATTATGTATACAAAATTTGATGAAAATCATCCAATTTCTTTGATCAAAGTCACACTGGACAAAGAAAGACAAATGGCTTACCACCCTTATAGTGTGTTTCACCCAGGGCTACGTTCAGTTATATCGGCCGACGACGTCGGACGACGCGCACCGAGCGTTCTTTGGGCGTTCGTTTGTATGATCGCTCTGAGCACCGAGTACGGTCGATCGCACTTCAATGGTAACACTTTGGCATTGACAGCATCTTTATTTCGTCAGCAGTAAAGGCGGTTTTCGAATTTAAGTGTTACCTTACCACTGTCATGCAGTCGACCTACTTAGTATATTGAACTCATCGGCCATACAGCCCAATAGATGCCTAATGTTGAATATAATGCGTACAATAAAATCTTTCACTAGCTGAGGTGGGCAATCCGATTGGCCCTACCAAGGCGGCTATTGGCTAATCACTAACGCGGCAGTTTTGACGGTTCATATAATTAGTCGAAACTGATTTGAAGATTTCAAGTCGCGAATAGTGGCTACCTACATTATTTACATTTCATAGATGTGTGACAGACATCGGTCGCCTGTTATGAGGCGTCTATGGGGTGTATGGTCGATGATTGAACTGAACGACAAAGTACGCTCCGTGAGTCGTCCGCCGTCGTCGAGCGATATAACTGCTTAGCACCTCTGACGTCTCTCACGTCTGTGTCTCTTGAGTCATAATGTTCTGTGGTCTGTGGAGCGTGCTGGCAACACTGGAATTGACATGTGTTTTTTAGTCATTTTTTTCAATGGCACGTCACTTGTCATTGTCAATATTCCGTGATGGATTAATTTTTTTAAATAAATACAGTTTTGTGATCGTCTATTCAGTGTTACTTTGTTTATATACATTTACAGTCGTACAAATTATTCAAGAAATATTTAAAGCATAATTTATTTGCCTAAAGTAAGAGTAACTTTTAAAAATGGAATCTGATATTATCAATTGGAGTAACAAAGAAGTTTTAGATTTATTACACAAAGTGAAAATATCTAGTATCATAACAGACATTTGTAAATCCCACGATATCGACGGACAGTGTCTTCTTTCCTTCGTTGATCGAGACTTCTATGATTTCCCTTTCGATCAGTTGAAATTGGGTGAACGCAAGAGATTCATACTGCTTGTAAAGAAATTACAAAAACACAATCGTACTGCGATGTTCGAACTCGGTCTTTGTGATGATGCCCTCAGTAATCCGTCAACAAATATAAATTTTCTTGGAACTAACTTATCACACTTGAGTTATAATCTCCACAACAAAATACCAAGTGAAATATACATGAGGAATTCAGAGTGTATGTCAAGTTTCACACCAGATGTGAAAGCATCAAGATTGAAACCTGAAATTTGGAAGACTGCTATAGCTATGGGTAATTATTGATTCATGAATATGAATGTAAATAAATAGATAAATAAATATGTATTATTTACACACAGTTTGTTTGGTATCCTACAAAATTTGGGATACAGTCCAAGGAATCTACATAAGTGTCACAAACAAGTGGTACTTATTACATTGCATCATCAAAACAGTTGTAAAACATGTGTTAACAACTATTTAAACGACATTATAAATTATTAAGGATTGTTTTGGTTTAATGACAAAGCTTTAACCATGATACTTTGTATGTATGTATTATGTATTACAAGTACCTATGTATATTTTATGTTGTTGTGCTTAATAATAATAATTGAATAAGCAAGTAGAGATTAGCTCTTAAATTTGAATTGCTAGGTTTGCGATTGGCTAGACCATCATCCACAGCCCTCAATACTTCACTGCGGGATATTATATAGGCCTCCCTAACACAATGCCATTGATCTCAGTCCAGTCCTAAATGACAAATGTTTCTGTCCAGGCTATGTCTTCTTGGTGACATGGGTAACTGCCGTAGTAATGGTGATTGTACATGATAAGGTACCAGATATGAAGAAATACCCTCCGCTGCCAGACCTGTTCTTAGACAATGTGCCACACATCCCCTGGGCCTTCGACATGTGCGAGATAACCGGCTCCCTCCTGATGGCCATATGGCTTGTTGTGTTATTCTTCCATAAACATAGGTATGTACTCATAGATATGTAAGCTTCTCGCAGTGCTAAGTAAACAAAGAATTAACATTTATTCAAATAATCTGAATTTCCTTGGAATCATTTTCTATTTGTACATAATTTATTTTAAATTATTCCTGCAAAACTGTTACATGAATAATTTGTACATGTAAACGAAAATTCTGTTCTTTGGTTCTTATTAATCACAAATTGTGAAATAGGTAGGTTAATAAAACATTTTTTATTATAAACTAAATATGTTTAATAATCATTGTCCGTGAGGATGTTTAATAATAAAATAAAAAAATCTTTACTTAATGAAATAATAACATCTAAATCGAAATTGGAGGTTTCCCGAATCAATTTACAAAGTGCAAACTGTGAGTAATACTAATAATGCTACATAATATACTCTGGTCCACTTTTTTGTAAACTGTTTTGTATGGACAACTGATAAAACCAAGTTTGATTAATTTGGTACAATAATACAATTTAAATATTTTTACATCATTCTATTGAGTAATATCTGTCTGTGGACAAGTTTTAAAGGTTAATAGTACAAAACAATCACCAATATGTTGATTTTATAAGGAAAAGTGTAATAAAGACCCCTTATTGTAAACTTGTAGTAAATGGCAAAAGGAAAAAAACTGGGTTCTTCCCTTTTAAAGTAATAAGAAAAACTTGCTCATGTGCAGTATTCAAACCTAACTAACTAACTAACTTATTTATTCTCAATTTTTTCTACCCCCCTGTGGACCTGTTAGGCTATTCTGAAAGATCTCACTCACAAACTCACTTCTGAATTACAGTGAAATGGTTTTTTTTTGTATTGATTTTACTACTATTCACTGCAGATTCAGAAGTGAGTTTGCAAGTGAGATTTTTCAGAATAGCACATCTGTTCTCTGTTTGTGAACTTGGTCCCTTTTTGTCAAGCTTCTGCCATTCAGTTTCCATCCTCAATGTATTAAATACCATCATTAGCATAATCATCATCTTCAACCCATTTCAACTCACTGCCAGGTATAAACTTCCTCCCTCTTCTGCCAGTCCTCCCCTGTTAAGCAATGTGTGTCTCAGTACACCTCTAGCTATCCCTTCATGGAATTCAGATGTGATCGACAGTATATTCATGTTTTCTATATAATTTGCTTTTTTTTGAATAAATATGCATACATTTGTGTATTCAACAAATTGAGAAATTTATTGTATGTAAATGAAGGCATTTGTCTTTAAATGTAGTTCAACTGTCTTTGAAATAAGATTGTTTGATTCAACCTCAAGGATGGTCTTGTCAACATCACATTCATATCACAGTAGCTGTTTGAATCAATAGATTGCATCAAGAAATGAGAATCACTCACTCAGCTCTTTGTTACTGGACAAAGAGCGGACAGCTGCATAGTTGCAAGTAATGTTATATCAACAAAGTGTGGTGTATACTTACACTAGCAACTGGACTTTAGATTGAAAGCAATTTATTTGCTGCCTGCATAGTGCCCTAATGCATAATTCTATTCATTCATTAATCACCCGAGAGACTCCCGAAAGTCCAAACAATACATTTTCTATTGTGTTTTGGACTCTGGGTACTTTACGCCGCTTGAAGGGTACAAAGTGGGAAGGGTTCGCAATATACTGAATTCCCTAATCCCTACCATTAGGGCTGGCCGTTTACATCCGATATGCTAGACATGAAACCCAGGCCTGAGTTCCGGAGCCATGGCAAATCATTGATTCATATTATTATGAGTCCACTGCAAACGGCTACGATGAATTCGATCCCGGAAACGCCGGGCGATGTGCGAGTCGAAACTCGCTAGTTCCTATGAGAAAACCTAAAAGTGTGTGGTAAATGATACCAGAAGACAGATTGTAACATTTTTAAATGGAAATGTAAACGACTCGAGGAGAATGAAAGTGTACCATTACATAATGTCACCTAGATGTTGTTGTGAATTGCGTATGTAGGATGTAGGTACCTATAACACAGTACGTGTTACACATACTACATGGCAAAATTGCATGGCGTACCTATTTGGTTTCTCCACTTTTTATTGTGTATCCACAATTTTTATAGCCTTAATAAAAGCGCGTCTTTTGATTTTCAGGTACATTCCCATAATTTTGAGTTTAGTTGCAATAATAAATTCTTGCAATAATAAATGTACCTATCTAAGCAGTTCGATACGCACAAGATTTGCTTTTTCGCTCTGAAAAGTGAATTTCAATTGTGAGTCAAACATGTCCACGCATAATTAATTTTATTACGGTTGAAATTAGCTCCTAGTATGGTCCACCTCAGGCTAGTGGTAACAGGTTGGGGTGCTGGCCAGAAAACCTTCACGTGTGCCTGACGGCTGCTTGTCCTTCTGGACACGTCTGGAGGGATCGGCAGTTGTTTGGCCGGTGCATCCTGGGCACGGGCAATAAAATCCTGCAGAGGGATTAACCTTCGGGGGATTTTATTGCCTGTGGCGAATATTCTGGCACGGGAGGGGCCCGTTCTGGGCCAGTAGGGAGTTGCTCCACGTGTCCCTCTAATATCAGCAGAGGGCACAGTGGAGGAGCAGGGGCGGGCCCGGTGTGCACTCACCCTGCCACTGGGCAGGCAGCGGGGGGACTGTCTTTCCCTGTCCCCGTCGATCTCGTAACCCCAGGAGTGCCCGCTGAGTAGTGTTCTCGCGCCTCTTGGGACCGAGGGTCTTGGCTTCACCGCCCGGACCACGAGGAAGAAAACCTCTATAAAAAATTACGGGAGGTAGGGCCTGCGAGCAGCAGACTCGGGGTAGTCTGCTGCCCGACCAGCAGCTGGCGTAGCTGGCACAGCTGGCGTAGTTGGCGCGGCTGGTAAAGGCCCATGAGGTGAAGTGGCGTGCAGTGTTCCGTGTGCGCCACCTAGGAGGGTGCGGCCTACGTTAGGCCGCACGGGGAGAAGGGGCTCGCCTGCTTGTGGCGGGCCAGGACCTGTCGGGGGTGGTTGTGTGAATACTCACGGGTTCCCACGCCCCCGGCTAAGGTAGTTGAAGGAACACCGTGGTGGTTTTAGTCGGTAAGAGTCCGACACTGGCTCCGCCTACCCCGGGCGGAGTGCCTCCATGAGGATTTCCCCAAGGCAAAAAAAAAAAAAAAAAAGTGGTTACAGGTTGACATTGATAGCGTCTTTATTTCGTAAGCAATAAGGGAGGTTTTCTAATTCGAGTGTTACCAAGTTGTCATGCAGTCGACTGTACCACTGTGTCTCGCTAGGCAGTTAAGAAAAGGTTTAGTGCAACTGTTTACACTTCACCACTCTCAAATCGGTCAATACATGCGAAAACCAATCAGCATATTATTATGATTTTTCAAGTAAACTTTAAGTCGTGCCATAATACTTTGCATTCCAGCTTTGCAGGAAAGGTGACGAGAAAACTCGAAAAGGTTTTCCAAGTAGAACACAGGAAATATTGGAATTCAGATCGCTCTATTGACTTGTCTTTTGAGTTTTTTGTCTAAACGATAAGTGTCTAGTCTAACTTCCTGACGGCCATAATTAATATGCAATCTATCCAGGATTTGCCCTACTAGAGATAGGAATTTGACAGAAGCTCCATACAAAATAAAAATAATAAATAAATATAAATATCTTTGGGACATTTTTACACAGCACCATCTAGTCCCAAACTAAGCAGAGCTTGTGCTATGGGTACTAGACATCCGAAATAAAGAATTATTTATTATTTATTTTATTTATAAAATAGGTCAAATTTTATAATTCTTTGTGGTATAACCCGTATAACCTACTCGGCTAATACTCGGCGATTCCTTCTCTTCGATGTCTCCAATAGTACAGTCTTATCAAAGTTCATGCCGAATTGCTGAGAATGCTAATAATTTGTACTTGCGTCTAATTCAATACAAACACGGGAATTAATGCTTGTTGGTTTGATAAATAGTTTTCATTTAATCTTCAGAGCGTTCAATTGTGCACCGAGCAGACTTTGGACAAGCTGGCCTGGAAGCTATCTCTTTTGCAATCATTTTACACTTATAATAAAGCAGTTGCCTATGCGTTATCAAAGTCCTTTCATTGCTGACTCATTATTTATCGAAGCCATGATTCAGAAATAACTCGACAAATAAAAGACAAAAGACCTTTTTGTGCGAGTGTCGGTAAACAAGACGACGATCGTTTACCTTACAACGAGTCTTCTGCGCACCTTTTTGTTCTTAGCGTTAATTAATTTCTTTTGAACGACGCTTTTGTATCAATGTTTATATGTTTACTAACTCACAGCCGCGTTTTTATTCCCAGTTTCCCAATTACCGTTTCCTACTCTCTTAAGAACTTATGAAACCGATACGTTTATAATCCTATGCACTTTCAAATGCAACGGAGCTAGGAGATTAGCTTCACGTTTAAAGACTTTTAGGTCATTTATAATACGCTATTTATCTACTAAACCAAACCTGTGTAGTAACATACTTGCGCATTATGATTTCGCTTTATTAGTAGTGAATCATTTCCGTCTTTATCAACACAAATAACGATATCGTTGCTAACTGCGTGATGCGATGTATGTACGCAGTTACCAATTGCCATTTTGCAATTTGTGCATGCTCCCAAGTGGTCAAAGAATGAGGACTATTGTAGGTTTGACGATGACCTCACAAAACATTCGTTGTTATCAATAAACGAGTGGATATGTCCCCAGCTTGGTCTAATGGTCGTAATCTATTGAGTGCATGTTCGCGCCCGTGTTCTTTTATATGGTAATCAAAACTATCAACACGGGTTTGAGCGTGCGTTCATTTAATTAGCATGTTTAGCGAATACCCGTTTCACATGACATATTTAATCATAATAACGGTCACATCTGTATTGTGGGGACAGGTGTCCTCAACAAAGGGCTTTCCCTTTGCAAAGATTTTACATTCACTTACTAACGTACCTTTAATTTTCTTATGCGCAGTAAGTAGTGGGTAAATTGGTGTTTCGTGGAAATAAAATATGAAAGAAACTAAGTGTACTTGTAGGTGCAATTCTATGACTAAGTATTTTCATTAGCTCATAAGTACATCCCTATTTATGCTCTGAAGTCCCAGAGCAACAGGTGATATTTAACTATGAATGAATGAATGAATGAATGAATGAATGAATGATATATTTATTTGCAAGAACATAGGTAACATTGAGTTCGTCTAAAGTTAAAATTGGGTATCACTACATTCGACATTTCAGTCGTGCAAATATTTTGATTTTCAATTAATTGTACATCATTTTTAAAAATAAATCAAAATTTAAATAAAAATTAATTATCTAATACCCACTAGGCAAAAGTGCTAAGACACATGCAGTATTAGTTTACTGTAATCCCCACCATCTCTGACTAGCTGTTTCTTTCCTGTCACACCTAGCCCACGAACGTCAATTGCTGAACATTCGCCTAACGTCACAAAGGGCATTGTCATACTATTTGACAGACTGACTGGCGACAGTCAGTTTGCTGCTAGTAAAAACTGCGGCCAGGTGGGGACTGCTGTTTTTATTAGCAGGGAAATGGAACGCTATTCATTCTCTCGACTACGAACGGCACAATTTGGCTCATGATCGGTAGGGACCCAACCAATCGGCATGTCAGTAGGCAAGTTGTTGCCTATCGACTATTGTTGTTGTTAGACTTGGTACTTTGCTAGGGTACCGATCGTGAGCCAAATTGTGCCGTTCGTAGACATCTTTAGTCGCCTTTACAACAGCACCTCGGTGGTCTTTTATCTGTAGAACATAGAGTAAAGTATTAGAAGCAACTTAAAGACTGCATGTCTTTTATTGTGTACTGTTCAGAAATGTTTCTGATTTTCTTCTTCTATTGTGTCGACTTGAGATAGATAATACTAATAGCTCATGCCACATGTGACAAAAAGATTAGCCAGTTAGCAGGTTGCGGAGCTGACTGCCCAATGTGCATCTGACGATAATTTGAATATGATCACTCATGGCGAAGCGTTTTAAATAATTTTGATCAATAAACTCGATAACTAACAAGAGAAAATTCTTCATTGGCCAGGTTTATAATCCTGCGGAGGTTCTTCGCACTAGCCGGCACAGTGTTCCTGCTGCGGTGTTTCACGATGTTGATCACTTCGCTGTCCGTGCCGGGGTCGCACCTCAAGTGCGAGCCGCGCTCCTACCCGCCGGCGGACGACCTGACGGTGTGGGGGCGCCGGCTGCGGCAGGCGTACGACATCTGGAGCGGCGCCGGCATGTCCGTGCGGGGAGTACGCACCTGTGGGGACTACATGTTCTCCGGACACACGGTCGCTTTGACGCTCCTCAATTTCTTTATAACTGAATGTAAGTAGCATTTGTCGTAGTTCAACGAACTATTATCAGCTCCTACCAGTTTTCTAGGTCAATAATACATACAAAAGTTCACCCCGCAATCTAAACCCACATAGTCAAATCCTAGTTAGTATCGCAAGGTACAAAATTACAAATATAGTAAGTATTAGGTATATTATCTGTAGTACAATCCCACTAAGCATCATAGCATTGTGTCTCAAAAGAAAGCACTCACTCTTTATTAGCGACAGCGTTCAGCTTTAGCGTCTATGTCCCCCAGGGGCGCCAGCTTTTAGAAAACCCTGTGCGTTCATGCTCATTTGACGACTCTGACCTGGCGAAGTGCATGCCGCCGGCGGCGAGCCGCTTGGCTGTCTAGGCGCGGGCATCACAACTAAACTATAACTCTAGAACGCACACTCTCACAAGCAAGTGAGACCTAGCTAGACAACTTGCTACGCGGTGGTTGAGGTAGTAGAGGTTTCGCTCAAAGTAGATTACTGAAATTGATCAGTTTTGAAGTTTATGGTCCGCTATTACCACTAATGGTCACTATTTACCGTTCGTGGGTGCTGGAGCCCCCGAGCACCCACGTTGTTAGTCGGCGCCCCTGATCTTATCAGTATTTGCCTGAGAAAGAGTACGAAAAAAATACAAGTTTCTGGGTGGGCCCCTGCCCCTACACCCTAATCTAAACCTAGTTACGCCCGCCCGCTTGCTTGTCGTAGTCACCTAGTGTAGTAGTTATTTGGGAGGACAGCCGAGTTCAGTTTAGTCGAAAGTATAATATAATCCGTCTAAGTCGCATTTCTCGACAGGAAGTAAAGGAGTGGTCTATTCTTAGCGTGGTGTTGCTGCCGGTGCGACACGTGACTGAGTCTTGAGTTCTATTTCCAACATATTTTGTTAAAACCTTCGTCATTGAACATGTTTGTGTCCTAACTTTCTGACATCGTGACATTGATTGCATGGGCGCTACCCGCCGCCACGTTGCGGAGTAAACAAATTGTCTATTTATAGCGGGATGCTATTAAATAATTCCAGTCTTGCATGTCCTTTCTTCGTTCGGACCCAAATATTACTATTGCTCTTTAATGACCTACTTATACAGAATGTGTTATTAGAAAACAAAGATATCAGCAATTTAATCTTTACATAACAGATAACCTAATCACTGGGCATAAAGATATGACGTATTAAGGAAGTTATGAAAATATTGCATGACCTTTTATCTTTTATGAACTTGTTTTCATAGTGTTGTTGACTTCTCTGTTTGTCTAACTGAGATTATACCTATAACTTAAAAAGCCAAACAACTCTTTCGCGACGTAGTTGCTGCCATTATCTGCGAAAAAAAACCAGGAAGTAGGCTTGACATCAATTTGCATTAAACGTCGAACGATATTTGCGATACTTAAATGACTAGTAGTTATCCTTGAATATTTTCCACAACAATTTAATTTTCAAAATATATCTAAAACTGTTCATAATCAATTATTGTTTTATAAAAACAAACATTCAGCAAAATAACAACAATATTCACGATGAGGACAAAGATTACCTACTGCAATCAGCCCCGAAGTTCACGATGAGGACAAAGATTACTGTAATCAGCCCCGATACGTCGTTATGAAAAATTCCTGGTCTCGTTTTCGACTTGACAGCAAGGAAACAATAGCATCATGATTTCGCTACCAAAAACAAACAAAAGCGTTGAATGATTCCATGACGTTATTGCGGTAGGTACGAATTTTGATAGTAACAATAGACCTTTGTCTATTAAACAAAACCTTGCTTCGAGTCCAGTATTTCTTATTTAGGAATTAGCGTAAACCAATTTAATTAATATTTTTTATTTATTTGATGAACCTAGATACAGCGAAAGAGGTGTCAGGATCGTACCATACACACAAACTTACAGACTGTCGACTGTGACTGTCCGTGTGTGTGTGTGTGATTGTCAGTTTTGTTTGAATTGAAAATTCAATATGTTTAATTTAAATAAAATATGCAAACTATACATACAAATGAAAAAAACATACATACTGACCAATTCACCGACTGATCCATTGACCGACTTCTATGGTGGTCCAATGAACTTTGAGCAGTCTTGAGAAAATATTACCATCATCACATCGGATAGGTATTGAGCCGAATTAATTCCCAAAAAGGGAGGCATCTAAGTTCGAAGTCACCATCAACTGACTTGATCGGATAGTCTTGTTTAAACTCTGTCAGAAAATACATGTTTATAGATTAAATTAGTTCATGGCCTACAACCTTCGCATACGAGGAACCTATATAATATTTATTTTGTCCAATTTGTGAAGAACAAAGACTTCTGATTCTCCTACGAACCTAACACAAGACAAAGCCAACTAAGCTAGTTTACCTCTTTATCAGTTCTTAATCCTCTACTTACCCAAATTTTATTAATCCGGTCCGACATCGAATAAAAAGAAAGAAATTATCTATACCGAAGTCGCAATATTGATATGACATCACATATTTATACCTCAACAAATCAGGTTGTAGATGCGACACATTTTTGATATTTTGCGTCGATTTTTTTAAAAACATGTATCGGCTTTAACTCATGATATTTCTTGAAAATGTCCGATTAGTTTCGACCCCGATCGGAGTCCTTATTCATAGCTCGTTTCAAGCAACGGAGTCGCAAGCTGAAGTTTTTATTTAAATCGCGGCGAAAATACATCCGCAGCAGATAATCTGCTGTTAAACAGGGGCTTAGTTCATACTTCTTTCTTTGGAGAAAGAAAGGCTTGGGACTTTTCCCAATTATGTTGGAGTCGGCTTCCAATCTATCCATATGCGGTTGGACATACATAAATTCCAATATTTTTATCATGTTGTGATGAATTTTATTGCATACGTAGGTACCTACTGTAAGAATACAATAATTATGTAGGTAGGTACGCTAAACATGTTGTCTCTTGATTACATCTTTGAAAATCAAATTAAGGGAAAAAGGAAATGGATGAGATGAAATTCTTTATGTCCGAGATACGCAATTTGATAAGAGCGGGAGGAATATGATGAGGATGCGTATCTTTTGTTTTTCATAATCCATCATCTTTTTAACGACGCATACAGAAAGACAGAGGGTTGGATTGTGTGAGGGATGATATGATTGAAACGGAAGTGAATGATTAAATTAAATTAAAATCATCTTTATTCAGGCAAATTACACCCATATACAACAAAACAAAACAAGGTATATAAATGTCACATTCAAAAGCAATGATAAACTGAGAGTGAATGATAAGGTGAGGTGACGGCTGACAGCTGGATGGAAGTGTCAAACATATCGCCGACCCCAAGTAACTTAAAAAACTGCTTGGGGTGCATTAAAAGAGCCTCCACGACCACGAGTGACGATATTTAATTGATCATCCGGCGCACCCTGGGCAGTCAGCCCCGCTACCAACCTGCTGACTGGCTGATCTTTTCCCCACGACGTGAGCTATTATTATTATGTAGCTCATGTCGACACGATAGAAGAAGAAGAAGTAACTTGGGACCAGTGCAGAAATATTATGATAGCAAGAGAGAGGAAACCTATGTAACTCATGTCGACTCAGCTTATCGCAATCCACTGCTGGACATAGGCATCTCCCAAGTTGCACTACAATACTCGATCCTCCGGCTTCCGCATCTAGTCCAACCTAGCTACCTTCTTCAGGGTGTCTGTCCACCTCATATAGCTCATGTAACGTGTTTAATTCCAGACACCTCCCGCAACCTGTATCTGTTGCACATCTTGACGTGGGTCATGAATATGTTCGGCATCTTCTTCATCCTGGCGGCCCACGAGCACTACTCCATCGACGTGTTCATCGCCTTCTATATTACCTCTAGACTGTTTTTATACTACCATACGCTGTCAAACAATCAAGCTCTCATGCAAAACGACTCTTCCAGGTAACATTATTATAGTCTATTGCATGAATTCTGTCATTGGTGTTGCCATATTAGTATCTATACTGCCACCAACTTTACTGTTCAGGGCTACGTTCAGTTACGTTGCCCGACGACGGCGGATAACGCACTGAGCGTTCTTTGGGCGTTCGTTTGTACGGTCGGCCGCACGTCAGTGGTAACATTTTGACATTGACGGCGTCTTTATTTCGTAAGCAGTAAGGGCGGTTTTCTAATTCAAATGTTACCACTGTCATGCAGTCGACTGTACGATTGCTCTGAGTAACTGAACGACCGAAATACGCTCCGTGCGTCGTCGGGAAATATAACTGAATGCACCCTGGGTGGTTATAATTTGAACTAGTGACAGTTACAAACTGTTGTGAATGTGAGCGAGAAAGTACATTTTGTATTACTACTGGCGACACCTGCAACTGAACAGCTAAAATGGTGGCACTGTAAATCAGTTCAGCCGAAAGACGTCCACTGCTGGACATAGGTCTCCCCCAAGCATGTTGGGGGGGATATGCCATAATCGGCACTGTAAATATCTAGTCATAATCATGGGATGTGCATGTGGAGGACCATAGATTAAAAAAAACATTTTGCTGGTTTAGTTTATTTAGAGCATGAAAGACAAAAAAAAAAGTTTGTTTAGTCGACGGAATTGCTAGATGAATAATAGAGTACAGTGAAAACTTAGGGCTGTCAATATCATTATATAGGATTTTTGATACAAAAGTAAACTATCTCATAACTGTTTTCATGTGGCAGCAGATGGTATATCTTACAAAGCTGGAGATAATAGTTTGACTGGTACGAAATAAAGGTACTTCTATACTATAATAAAACTGTAAAGGTCGAAAAGTCTGTACATTGAGTTTTTTTTCGCGAAAACCGGCTAGGGGGACTAGAAATAAGCTATAGAACACGAATCAATCGTTTAAAAAATGTATGTCTGTCTGTCTGTTTGTTACCTCATCACGTGAAAACGGCTGAACGGATCGTAATGAAACTTAGCATTTGTATTGGTATTAGTCTAACTTAAAATATAGGGTATGTTTTATCTGAATCGGTTCAGTAGATCCAGCGATACAGCTTGACCCCTCTATTGTATTAAGTTGCATACAAAGTAGAGGTCATGATTGTTGGTTGGATGCAGGTTGCAGGTTCCTAAAAATACAACTGGATTCTATTAGTATTATAGAAAATATAGAATAACATAACATAGCCCATCACTGTCCCGCTGCTGGGCATGGCCCTCTTCTTGGAATGAGAAGAGTTAAGGAACTGGATATTGTTAGTGTAATAGATTATCATAACATAATCAGCTCATTACCTACTGCCCCACTGCTGGGCACGGACCTCTTCTCGGAACGAGAAGAGTTAAGAAACTAGAAAATATAGAATAACATAACGTAGTCAACCCATTACTGTCCCACTACTGGGTATGGCCCTCTTCTCAAAATGAGAAGAGTTAATGAACTGGATATTATTAGTATTCTAGAATAACATAACATTACCAGCCCATTACAGTCCCACTGCTGGACACGGGCCTCTTCTCAACATAAGAAGAGATGTGGTTAGTGTTATAGAATAACATAATCAGCCCAATTACTTCCCACTGCTGGGCACGAGCGTCTTCTCAGAATGAGGGAGTTTAGGGCTAATTCCATGAAATTCCATCACCTTACCCGGTTGGTTGTAAAAACAAAATATAGTATGGTCGGTAAATAGTGTAATCGTCTGTGTAGGCGCTTATATGTATATATTTGAAGATATTGTGTTCATAATTATGACACGATGTTATTTTCCGACATCCACGCGGACGGAGTCGCGGGCACAGCTAGTTATAAATATAATTTCTTTTTATACACTCGTACTCTAAATGACCCCTAACAAAAATATAGTATTTGTAGAGGGTTTTAGCAGCTTAGCATTTAAAGAGCCACATTATGAACCCAAGTGATTTAAAAGGGTTTTCTGATAATGGCATCACCCTAAGTGTCAAAATCTAGCTTGCAATCGTGGTATACGCCCAAGTCCCGTATAGTATAGAATAATATACACCTCGATATGGATTGACCTACTAAGATGTAAGTAGAGTAGAGGCTAGGAATTCGCTTTCCTAATGATAGAATTATACATGTCGTTAAACGATGATTTATGGCAGATTTTCATGCCATCGGTAAAGCACAGTAGTTAAGATGATTGCAGACATTGGTCGATATGGTTCACATAAATGGAAAAACAACGAACCTTGAGGGACTCCGCTGGGCACGAGAATCAGCTAGACCTGTAATAGGGTGTTTGACAATTTTTTGAAATGTATGTAAAACGATGGCGAAACATCCAATTAAAGCATTCATTAACAAATCATTACTAAAATATGCTTTTAAAATTAAATTATCAAGATTTTTATTTCTCGTTTTAAATTTCGCACAAAAAAGCTAAGTTACGTGACATTATCGTCAACCTACGTCACTGTTCTTGTTCCGGTCAGTGTTGCCGGTGTAAATTTCCTTAAAAGTACGTCATGCTTACCAAAAAGGTACGAATTAGAGGAAATGTAAAAAATCAGAGAAAAAACTCAAGATTCTAGTTTACGAAACAATGTAGTTAGAAGGCGATGTCGAGAGTTATTTTTATTTTGATATTGCTTTTATTTTTCGTTTAAGTTTTACATTTCCTTCGAGATGGTTGCAGCGGTGCGAGTGCTGAAAACGGAACGTAGTTTTATTTCTGGAATGAGACATGACTGAAAAGTTTTGTATTTTGTGTTTGAATCACGCACCTACAAAACCGTAAACAGAGAATATAATAGACAAGTCCTCAGCGTATGCCGTATGAGATAGAGATAGTTCGATTTATTTTCAACAAGTTATGATTTTATCGTCTTTTTAGATGAAGTTATGAATAAATTTTGCTTATTATTGACAGAAAACAGTCTTCGGTACAATAATCCTTTGATTTACTTGCTGTAATAGATAAAAAATGTTACTTACCGATGAAAGGTTATGTTTGGGAGATAGAGACAGAAAAAAATGTTATATCCTGCTCACACACATACATTTTGACATATGTGTCATCTCACTTTGGCAATTAAGAGCATGTCTACCTCTATTCTCTGTCTACGTACAAAACAAAAGCTTGTAAACTACGTTCACAATTACGTAAAAATGCTCATAAGTTTAATTGTTAGTAAGTTATAAAGTATTCCAAGTAGTAAGTGTTAAGCTAGGTTCATATTGCTGTGTTGGGGTGTGTCGGGGCGCTATCTGTTGTGGCGCTGAGTATTCACATTGATGTGTCGTGTTGTGTCCGGGTGTGGCGCGTTATAAGATCATTGTCAAGTTAGATTTGAGGTAAAACGCACGTATAAAATGTTTTCTTCAAGTAGTGACAGCGATTTTGATGAAGATATTCAATTTCTTTTAATGACGAATCTTGTTAAAAAAGGAAAAGAAGATATTGGGTACATCTTTTAAATACATTAAGGGAGACTAGAGGAGCTTTTCACTGTCTCGTTCAAGAATTAGAAAGTGATGGTGAAAGATTTCACCGATATTTCAGAATGAATAAAATGCATACAACACGCCGTTACCCTTCGCTTTAACGCGTCGTACTGCTAGATTCACATCAGTGTGGTGCGATGTGTCGCGACAGATCCCCCACCACCTCTCTGGCGCGACCGGGAGCCGAGCGATGTGTCCCGCGACACGCCGCCATAACACGTTGCGACACACCAATGTGAATCTAATCACAATTTATGAACGAAACCGATAGCATTCTGTCGCGCCACGACACACCCCGACAGAGCAATTTGATCCTAGCTTTAGTAGTAGTGTTAGTAAGTAACCTGGCACGATAAAATAAAAAATAAACTGGCTGACATGAATATGTTATTATTGTTACGACGGAGGGTTAAGCAGAGTGGACTGAAATACTTCAACCTCGATTTTCCTGGACTTAGAGACGTTTTCAGCAGGCTGAAATGCATTTTCAGTCCGTATTAGAGGAGGCTCTATCACATACCAAAGAATCGAAATTTTGAGAAAGTTGCCGTTGTTTTCAGGCGCCTGAAACATGTTTTCAGGCCGTTTCAGGAGCCAACAAATCCGATGCCGACATTTCCTAAAAACCCATTTTCAGGCGTTTTCAGGACCCCTTATGGCCAGTTGACACCCACATGTAAAATTGTTGAAGAGTGAGCAAGATAGCGCTGAATCTTAGACAAGGATAGGCGAAGAACCTTCTGGAAGAAAGTGAGCGAGATAGAGCTAAATCTTAGACAAGGATAGCCGAGATTCGACAAGCTTCGAGAACATTCCATTCTAGAAGTGAATGAGCGAGATAGAGGATAGATGAGGTTCGACAAGGTTCGAGAACTTTCTATTTCGAGAATGTGCAAGTGAGAAAGAGTTATCCTATGACAAGGATAGATGACGTTCGAGGACTTTCTAGCACCACGACTCGCGGCGTATATAAACGGCGCAGCTCAGCGCCAGTGGAGTTCAGTTGGAGTCACTGTAGCCAGGTCTCCCGATTTTCCGGGAGATTCACAGATTTTTCTAAAAATCTCCCGGTCTCCCGATTTTCGACAAAAATCTCCCGATTTTGTACAATCCCTGTATAAAGCCTAATAATAGGAATAAGATCAAAACCTGGCAAAAAAAACTACATAAATGAAACAGACGGATAAGTCGCTGCCCTGAATATTTCCGTCATTCCTAGTGTATCGTATGTTCACTAAACACATTCAGTTTTATTCATTACACAGGGCAGTAAACTTTAAAAAATTGCTTTGTTTTTAATATTACAGTTGGAATGGTGACAAAATATAACACCGTGATTACTTCAAAACTTAGATTTTTGTTAAAAAACATCATCTCCCGATTTTTTCCATTTTTCCTCAATACATCTCCCGCTTTTTTCATAATAAGCCTCCCGGATTATGAAAATCGGACCTGGCAACACTGGTTGGAGTTCAGTTTGGATCAAGTGATACAAGCGATAACATCGAAGCGATATTCGGAGCGATTTAACTACTAACTTTGTGTGTTAATAAGCGATTCAGTGTAATTGTTCTGTAATCCATATACGAACCCCCAGCTCGTAACATTATTATAAAAACTCGTACTCTTTATTTTTACTATCATGGCAACATTTAGCTCGCCCTATGTCGTACAAGATTCTGACGTCACTCTAAATGGCGGCCAAGTCTCAAGACGTTTTGTATCACGTGATCATAAGATTAAAAAAACGAAATTTCAAACAGGAAAATAAAATATTTAGAATCAATTTAAATTTAAAAAACTTAATAAAAATTATTCTTCAACCTAAAACCTACGTTGTATGCAATTATCATAATTTTTGGCGATACCAGTCAAACACCTTATTCTTCAGTACCTACTACAGCTTGCGTCCTATTCCTTCTATCTATATATATATGAGAATAACCACTCTAGTACATCTCAGCGTATTCACATGTACATACAATATGTAACAAAAACCCTGTTGTTCCTGTGAGCTACGTTATCAGAATCGATATTCATACGTAAGGACACAACACATTTGGAAAAACACTTGAGTAAAAATAATCAAATTAAATATTAAATCATTATTAATTGTCCTGCCTCGTTGGTCTAGTGGTTGCAAGCGCGATTGCTGAGCGTGGGGTCCTGGGTTCGATTCCCGGGTCGGCCAAAGTGTTATTGGGTTTTTTCATTAGGAAATTCTCAGTAGCAGCCCGGAGTCTGGATTTGTGCCCGGTCAACGGCAATAGGCTCGCCCCCTATTACATGGGACTATAACATAACTAGCGAAATGTGGGTGTACTATTACACCTCTGCCTACCCCTTCGGGGAAATACAGGCGTGATGTTGTGTTATGTTATGTGTTATTAATTGTAAATTGAAAGTGATTATATCACTCAAAACTCACTCACTCGGTAATTATATCAACAAAAATAATAAAATTAAATCATTATTAATAATGATTTAATATAATTATTTTTATTGAAGTTTTTCCAAATAAGTTGTGTTGTTAGTTGTTAGGTATGAATATCGATTCTGATATCGTAGCTCACAGGAAAAACAGGGTTTTTGTTACATACTGTATAATGTCATGGTTGATTTGGTCAAACGCCTTGCTGTAATCTTTCGACCGTACAGATTTATAGCAACGATAGTAAAATCATTTAATAGATAGGGTAGGTTTGTGGAGGTAGACCATACTTTCAAAAACGGCAAAAACCCATGCTGAAAGAAGCTAGTCAGCTAGACGAAATTTAGGGTATAACCGGTTATAGATGATCCTCTAAATTATGTTTCCTATAGTGTATAGTTTTGATAACGGTCTATAATTTATTAGTAATTTCAGTTTTGACCCTTTTTGTGTGCAGGTCTAATAACCGCGGTTCTCCAAACACTGGGGATGGGACACAAGGAATCAGACTTCGCGATCAAAATCGAGATAGGTAGGGCGATAATCATCACGTTTGCAAGATAGATTAACGATCGGAGTGTTACCAGACGCTGTATCATGCTCTCTAAGTGACATTTTACAAAGTCGTGGGAATGGTTAAAAACTTGCATTAAAATTCATTTATTTATCGTTAATCATGCTTCTGGATCTTCATTAAAGAATAAAATGGCTATTAAAATTAAATCAAATGAGAAAACTAATAAATAAAATGTAAGCAATTTCAGCCTTAATTTTAATTCGAGATTGTATCTTTAATATTTTATTTACATTTATTTCAGAACCAGAATATGGTTTCCTCTGCTATCGTTTTTCGAGTCTGAAGTGGACGGGATCGTACCCAACGAGTACGAGGGGCCTGTTACCATCATAAACAACCTCCGGCAGTGGTGCGTGCAGCTCATCACGGACGTCAAGGAGTCCTCCGTGGCCAAGATAGCCGGCACCAAGCTGCAGGAGGGCGCCGCCATGGGGGAGTACTCCGTCGTCAAGCTCGTGGACGGCATCAAACGAAACCTTAGCATGGTCGAAGAATACAAAACCTCACGCCAAAGATTAGTAACCCTGGATAAAAATATCCAAGCCTGTTTATTAGACGATCGCCCTGACGTAGAACTGCGTCATAGAAACATCGCCGAGTTCCCGGGGGAAGCCCTGCTTAAGGACTTTAGTAATCCCCCCTCTCCAGTTTTGAAAAAAAGTATATGAACTAACCAAGTTCTTAAAATAGAGGCTATTTATAGAAATAATTCATTGTGGCTTTATTGACGCAATGAAAAAGATTAGATACCTGAATGTTTACATTTCCATTATAGATTTTATATCATGTTATTCCATATTTATTTTACTATAAGTTAAACATAGAATAAATTATTAAGAAAATTTATTTGCTCAAAGTACTAATCTTGAATAAATAACATTTTCATTTGTATTTTTTTGTTTTTTGTTGTTATTTTGCCAGTACAATATTATAGGCGTAGGTCGCGAACGCATAGCAACCTCATGACAAGAGAAAAAAAAAAAAAAAAAAAAAAACATAAGAAAACAATGATAGTTTGTCTTGTAAGTCTGGTTTGTAAGAAGCTCCTTTTTAGGGATCCGTAGTTTCTACAAGGAACCCTTATAGTTTCGTCATATCCGTCCGTCTGTCCTAATCCTTTACACCTTAATAATTTCTACAGTTATAAACATAAGTGAATGTTTTTTTTTTTTAAATGGTCTGGATGGATCTCAATTCTAAAAGAATAAAAAAATCTTGATTACGTTTTTTTTTATACATGTGAAATGGGGATGAAAAATTTTTTTTCGCTGCATCCCCTCGTGTGGGATATCATTGAATAGGTCTACTAAAATGAAGGTAATGTTTCATACACAACTTTTTTATCAGGTATACCATCTGCGAAATACAGCCCGCCAAAGTGGCCTGCAATGTATCCCCCCCCCTGTCATTTCTAAGCTATGCAACGTAGAAACTTATAATCTTCCCTAAAACTCTCTTTTAAAATTATTTTGAGTATAATGTGATTGTAAATTTTTGAGTTATAGTGAGAAAACTGAAAAATACTTAAGACGTCCTAGTTCATAGGTCATTGACCTTAGAGAAAAATTATCATTATATATAATATCAAGAAAAGTTTTACAATTTATTATACTAGTTCAAAAAAAGTTATTCATACTTATTGAAACCTACATGCTTCTAAACCGTGAAACATTCTTTCGGTTTTGTTGCACTTTAAATAACAAATAATGCAATAAGAAACAAGGCAAATAATAAATAAAATTAGTGTTTCGTTCGTATTTTATATAATTCATATGAAAATTGTTAAAAAAAACTGTCTTTAATTATTAATTAAGATAATAAAATGATAAAAATTGTCATGAGAAAAGTAATTTATTACAATGAAAAGCAGTGCATTTCTAAAAAGAATGGTCATTAATGCTATTATGTTGTAAATAATGAATGTAAATAATACTATATTTCATGGCAGTCTAGTCGAAGTGATGGCTTTTTGATATTGCATCGAACAAGACGAGTAATAGCAGAAAAGATCATTCTCATGTATGAGTTACTTTTACTTATAACAATATATAAAATTAAGTTTATGGATTTTCCATAGTAGAAATACACAAAAGAATACTCTAGAAAATAAGCAAATAGTAAATAAAAAATTAATACTTTAAAAATAATACATGCCTTATAAAATTGTTAAATAGAATTCTTACTCTGGAACTTCATAGAAAAATTTGATTAATTTTAG
This sequence comes from Asteroscopus sphinx, assembly GCA_949699075.1. NCBI lineage: Eukaryota > Metazoa > Arthropoda > Insecta > Lepidoptera > Noctuidae > Asteroscopus > Asteroscopus sphinx. The sequence continues at coordinate 10,727,641 of OX453006.1, read as the reverse complement.
TATATAACTCTAATGATTTACGATAATAGGCCACTTTGTATTAGAAAACATAACTATACATCGCCACATAACATGATTCTAAACAAATACTTCTTTGCATTATATACAATGACTATATCAAAGAAGTGATGATGATGATGCATTATAAATAACAGAACTTAATGAATAGTGCTTGCTTAGTGCTAAGAAGGATTGATTTGAGCTGAAAAGCAAGTTAATGTTCAGTCCATTATTCAGCTGCAGCAACTTGCTCACTCTGGATCATAGCCTCTGATGGGTTATCTTTTTTTAATTCTACAGTCTCTGTTTCTTCATTGGCGGGTGCATCTTTATCCTGAGAATGCTCACGAGAACTGACAGTCCCATTTTCGTTAACTTCATCCTTTGCTGGGGAGTTTTCTTTTGAAGCCTGTTTGGCTTCTTCTACAGATTCTTTTTCAGGAGACTGAGCTTTCTTCTCTGGTGTGGCATCTTTTTCTACAGATTTTTGTCTTTCTTCAGTTTCCTTTTCTGGAGTCTTTTCTTTTGGGTCTCCTTTGACACCCTCATTGTCTTCTTTAGCAGGTGTGCCTTCTTTTGATGCTGCACTGCTTGCTTCCCTTGAGGGTGAAGCCTTTTTAGCCGGGCTTTCTTCTATCTCTGGTGTTTTTTCTTTATTATCGGCAGTCTTAGTGGTTTCAGTTGTATCAACCTTTTCTTCTACAGATTCTTTACTTTCAACCTCAACATCACCATTGACAGCTTTTTCCTAAAATATAAAAACAGTTTTAAAAATGTTACATTGAAATTTGAATGTATAGAAATATCACTATCCCACTAATGTAACATGTGAATGTTTGTAAGGGTGTGTGTTTGTTACTCTTGCACGCAAAAACTACTGTATGGATTTTAATTATATTTAGCATACAGATAGAAAATAACCTGGATTAACATATAGGCTACTTTTTGTCCCGGGAAGATGAATAGTTCCCGAGGGATGAGCGATAAACGACATCCACGGGGGTGAAGCTGCTAGTTAGGCTAGTAATTAAATAATTTTGTTGATATATAAACAACAACAACAACATCAATGTTGATATATAACAATGAAGAAAACAATTTATAATATAAAATTGCAAAGCAAAGGGGAATGACAGGATTTGGCTAGAAATCAAAGAAGAACCAGCAGACATACCGTAATCATGATAATTTATAATTATTGTGTTGGTATTTTAGTTAATTTTTCACCTCTCAGCATAATATGTGCCAGGGTGTCATATGTTTAAAGTTGTGAGTGTGTAGGTATGTTTGTTACTTTTTCACACAAAATGGCTTAAAAGATTTGGATGAATTATGGCACACAGACCATGTGCTGGATTAACACACAGGATACTTTTTAACTATATACCACGGGAGTGAAGACGAGGGTGTCAGCTAGTAAGTAACTTATTATTAGGCAGCTGGCATGAAGTGTGTGTGCCGCAGATTCACCTGATGTGTACACACTCATAAATTGCACTGATGATCATACACACTCAAATAAATGAGTGGTAATTGAAATAATAAATATGTTTACCTGTTCAGGTTCAACATGCGGTGGTTCTTCAGGGGGCGCTTCCACCTTTAAGAACTGTTCCAAAGTGTCCATTTCATTGGCAAGGTCAAATAAATCATAATCCTGAAAGTCATAAAGAATGCTACTAGAACCTTTTGTTTACAAACTTCACTGTATGCAAGTGGCTTACTTTCACTATAGGTATGGCATGCTATGATGGCGTTTTTGATGTTTGCCTGCTCTTGATGATCCTTAAATATTGACAGCTATGTATGATGGAACAATTGCCATACTTTATTGTCAATAGTTATGCACTGCTACAGGGATATAATTTTTCGACTTTCAAATCTATTATTAAAATTCTATTTATTTCTACTGTTTTTTTGCATCTCACAGAAAATTCGATTAAATAGCAATTGAACAAAATGGCTAGATTTTATGTTTATTGAATAATTTGATAAATTAATTACTTTATGTAGATATTATTCATAATAGCTAGTTGGAGTTGATCAAAGTAATAAACCTGGTCCGAATTGCTAATAATTTGAAATGTGTCACAACACTATTGGAAAATGTCAAAAACACCATCATAGCTTGCCACGGGTTATAAGTGAAATAATAGAGTTGATGACAAAACGGGCAATTAGAATTTTATAAACAAACCCATAAACAGTGCATTATCATATAACAAAGAAACAAAATATAAACAGATGGCAACATACCAAAAAATACCAAGTCACCTATTCAGCTTTTTGTTTGTGAATAGTTAAATTTCTATATGATTTGAGAAATAAATACTTACTCCACAGTATTCTTCATCGTTGAAGATCTGCGGCGGCAGCGCGGACCGAGGGTTGGGGTCGCTCACCGTGCCGCCGTTCGATTTCGAGTTGGTTTGCATAAAGTCTTTATCAGATTCCTTTCCAGGTTCCGTTATGTCAATGACATCATATTTTATGGTTTTGGAATCTAGTATCATCAAAACACGCTGTTGCCGCTTCTTCACCTAAAAAGTACCACAACTCACGTAATCAAAAACAATAATTACATGAATCAGCTTCAGGAAAAAGTCGAGAAGTGCCCGGCCATCCCAGGAATTTTCTAATATTAAACATACCTCTTTGTTCCCAGAAATACCACTGACATATACTTTAACAACCATTATGAAAATCTTTCGTTTCAAACTATAACAAAGGTAAATAACAATCGCTACAAAATATTATACGAGAAAAATAGGCTTGGCCATTAGACAATCTGTTATAATAATAATAATTACAGGTGGGGTGACAGATTAGTCAGTGTGACCATTTTTTATTTTTTATTCTACCATTTCGTTCCTTTTTAGGGTTCCGTACTTTGGGTACCAAATGGGACTCTCGCTACGCTGTCCGTCCGTCCGTTTGTCTGTCACAGGGCTGTATCTTTGTAACGGTAATAGATAACCAGTTGAAATTTTCACAGAATAAGTGTTACTATGGTGCCTATCACGACAAATACTAAAAATAAAAATTTTCAACAATAAACTATAACTTTCCAAAAATGCGTTCTTTGCTTGACCACTTGCAACTCGCACGCACTTTGCTTGTTTCTTTGGCGCCGACTCATAATTAGTTATTTACATTAGTTTAGTTAGGAGATTAGTTATTAAGACTAAAAAGCTTTATTTTCAGTTTCTGTTTTCATTGGTAATTTTTTTTGTCGAAAAGATTTTATATTTAATTTTTTTGTTGCTAAAATCTAATTCCTAGTCTCCATTGTGTTGTAGTGTCTAGAACTACATTTATGTGTGCCAAGTTTCAACAGAATCGGTTAACAGGTAAGAATTCAGTGAGTGAACAAGCAGTCATCCCCTGTTTTCCTACCCTTAGGGTTTGATTTTGATCAAATTTAAATGGGACCAACTTCGAGATATACCCTATCCATTAAAAAAAAATCATTAAAAACGGACTACTCTGTAAAAAGTTTTGCGTGGTCATCATACAAACACACAAAAAAAAAACGCGTCGAATTGAGAACCTCCTCATTTTTTTTCGTCGGTTAAAAACTGTTCGCCTCTACTTGGTAATTACTGAGAAAAAGAAAGCGCGAATTAAATGATTAACCTTCTTTATTCAATTTCAATAAATGACGCTGGCCTTTTATTAGTCTCAGGGGCGCCCCTAGTGCCCTGCGGCCTGTGTGCAGCGTACACTTCGCACATAGTGGCGACGCGGCTATGAGGATTATGCATGTTGCGATAAGCTGAATCGATTGGTTGACCCAAGTCTCTTATAACAAAAATTAAATTGATAGTAAATAATTAAATCAAATTGGATGTATAAATTGGAAAAATAATCAAAATACTTTCTACCATGACAAATAGTATTCAATCAAATAAGGCAACATTTGATTGCGTTTCGTTTTACGCTGTCAACCTTAACCCCGCTCCACACGTTGGCCCGAACGTTCGCGCCAACGCTATTCAGCTAACGTGTGGTGTGGATCGGGAAGTGGATAGCGTTGTCCCGGACGTTGGTGGTTGGGGGCGAGCGTTGGCCCGAACGTTGGCAGTTGGCTGTCATGTGTCGGTTTTAGCAAAGGAATTATGCACCACAGTACCAACGTTGATGCAGCACTCATGCCGCATGAGCAGTCATGCGGTAAGCGGTAAGGTGCATTGAATGAGCTTGTTCCTACGGTCGCCACGTCTTGAAATGTAATCCGCGTGGATGGACAGAATCGTTATAATTTCAAGAAATAAATCTTTATTAGCATATAATAATGATATTCTCTGTAATCTTTTTTTTTAATAGACGCGTCCTTTATTTAACTATTGTGTCATTTTGATAGTGGTGCTCTTAAGCACTCGATTTTAAAGTGCCCAGTGCTACTTTTATATTAGACGTCTTTACAGAGGCTCTGAAGGGACTAAACTCACAATATCTCCAACGTGTGGACACAAGGTATAATTTGCAAATTAACGTTCCTTGCAAACCCATGTTGGGGCTAACGTGTGGAGCCGGCCTTACTGATTAAAACGATAGGTAATTTTATGCGCCAAGTAGGTACTAGTACATATATCATTAATCTGTGCAAGTAGGTACCTACGCTGATGAGCGAGCGTTGGGTATTAAGTTCGATTCCCAGGAATCCCAGATGTGGTAAGTGTTGGGTACAAAAATTACAATGGGAACAACATTTACAATGGGAGCAATTCTGGAATTATGAAAAAAAAAACATTGATTTTTGTTATATATATATATAAATTATATATATATTATATGTTATATATATTATTATATATTTGAGTTTACACTATTCGACAAAATGTAGGAACAGATTTTTTTTTCGCGTCTTCAGGGTTGCTTCTATAGTAAATCTTGACGTGCGTCAGGCTGGCCCGGCCCCGTGGCTTTAGGTCGCGAGATATGTCTTATTCGAATGTACTCCTCTTCAGAAGCATTTGTACTTACTACATTTTCAATGTACCGCTCTAATAAAAAAAATAGAAGCATTTGAAGGGGGCCGGGCCAGCCTGGCGTTTTCAGCCCGGCCCCATCTGTACCACGACAACTACCAAACTTGCTGAGAAAGTGGTGGGCACACACAGAAGGGATGTACTCCTTAAAGTACACGTACATAGTGCTTTAATTTAATCTTAAAACCTAATATTTTCCGAGATATTAAGGTGTAAAAGGGGCCGGGCTGAAAACTGTATCGACAGCTTTAACTGGATAACCACGAAAGCTATCAATACCTATCCTAGGTACGAAATAATCTCCGGCGAATTTAGAACACTTGTACTGCTTTCTTTTCAAATTAAACCCTCTAAATATAAATTTAAATATAAAAAAAGTAATTTAAATTCGGCTGGCCCGGCCCCTTTCAGTCGCTAATATCACTCTCAATATCATATCAATTTCATTAAGAAGGCGATCTTCGCATTCCAATAAAGCAGTACATCAATGCAGTTTGAGTCCTGTGTCTATCAGCCGTGTATTTGAGAAGATAATCAATATTTAGAAATGTACTGGTCGAGTGACCATCAGTCAAATGCTAATTTTTTATTTTTGTTATTAGAGCGGTACATTGAAAATGTAGTAAGTACAAATGCTTCTGAAGAGGAGTACATTCGGATAATACATATCTCGCGACCTAAAGCCACGGGGCCGGGCCAGCCTGACGCACGTAAATGTTGTTCGTTATGATGAGTAGATTCACTTCTTATCATTATTAAAGTAAGACCTTAGGATATTACCTCACGCCCCCGGCTATAGGTAGTTAGAGGTACACCGTGATGATTTTACGGCCGTTTTCATAGATAGATAGATAGGTTATATCTATTCACAACTTTCTTTACTAGAGATATAAATTATACATATTCATCCCATGGATGCAGGCCCAGACTTAGAGACCCAGGGCACTGGGACCTAGGCACATTTGGGACACCCCCATCGCGAAGCCACTTTGAAAATTAAGCAAATAAAATGCACTAGTATAGAAAATATAATAGGTAAGCGACTTTAATTACTATCACTGACAGTCTATATCACTACGTGTGATGAATTAATTGAAAACCAAAGAGGGGTCATTGTACTGAGAGGCTACAAGAGGTTTTCAGTTATTTAAATTACACGTTGTATGTAGGGTTACCAACCGTACTATATGTATAATATAGTATTTTACTATAATTCAGTACGGTGTACTACATATTATACAACGTGTTATTGAAATAACTGAAAACCTCTTAAGGGGTCATTGCACTCATCTGTATGACCAACTTTTACTATGGGACCAACCCTGAAATCACGAAAAGAAAAATCAGTTGTGCCCACATTAGTGTTCACATAAATCGACAAAATACAGGGAACAGATGTTTTTTTTTTCGCGATTTCAGTGTTGGTGCCACAGTAAAAGTTGTTCAAACTGATGAGTACACTAATTAAAGGTTTACACTAATTAAAAAATGTGGGTATGCAAGCCCTACATATTAACTAATAAGTATTATTATGAATATCACTTTCTAAGACCAATGTTAAATTAATGTTAAAAGAGATGCTTTAGTCTATTTAACAATGCTCGTAATATGCTAGTTTTTCATTTAGAATAAGATCTTTTTGTTAACTTGTTTTTATTTTTTATGTTAATAAAGACCTTAAAAAATTAAATTAATTAATTAATGACCCCTTAATAGGTTTTCAGTTATTTCAATAATACGTTGTATATACTGTTGAAGAAACATAATATATAGTACGCAGAATACTATATTTTGGTCGGACATTACAACGTGGTGATTTTCCTGCTGGTAGACAGGTTAGCATTAATTTAGGTAATTGTCACTACATGCATCTTCTGGTTTCTATAGGCCTCTTTATATTGCCTGTGAGAACGCAAGTGCATTTATTAGCCAGTCCTAACTATTACGTACTAGGTATTTTTATTTAGATTTTATTATATTTAAACTAAATTAAATAGCATCGCTACATTCGCTACTCAGCAAACATAATAACCACAACTTGCCTACCTTACCTGGTTATATCTACCATTGAGTCTACAGCAATTATGTAAAGCGAAATGAACCTTAAATGCTGTTAAAATCGTCATATCGTCATCGTCACGCTCGCGCTTCTGCTTTCTGCAGGTTTCAGATTTCAGTCTAATTTCAGTGTACTTTATATTTCATGTCTTGGCCTGAAAAATTCTGTTTTCCCGAAAAACCGTTGGCGATCCTAGTTGTAGGTTACGTCAACGGTGGTCATACGCGGCGTATGCTCGTCAGTCCCGAGACTTTCTTCTGTGGCCCCTCATGGAGTTGCACGAGATGCCACCATCTCCTGCAACTCCATGAGGGGCCTTACCGCTGGTATTGCGGCTTGCCCTAAAAAGGAATACCTACACTATGTATGGAATGTGGAATGTATACACGTACGACTCCCGGGACTCGCTGTGGCCCGACAACGCGGCCGAAGCTCGCGTGTATACATTTTTGATGTGAAATATTTATCGGCACGCTTTGGAGGTAGGACAAACTCTTATTCCGTGACGGCAAACTGCATGACGCTGTCTTGTGCCGTCATGTTCCTTTCCGCCACGACTGTCAATTTCGATGTTTCACATCTACCGGGCGTCCTGTGACGGCCACATTTTTTTCTGGCTTTGCACCTTTTAGGTACGTACCTTATTTATTTTTATTTAATCATTATATATCTTGTTGTAATGAATGTCGACGGACCAAGCGGTGTACAGAAAAACCTAAACTGGTTTATGTTCTACACTGTATCTGCCAAATGTATGTATTTTTTTTTTTGTGGAAATAAGTAAATAAATAATTTATAGTATAGGATGGCGAAACGAGCTTAATGCCCACCTGATGTTAACCGGTTACCTTTGCCCATAACAACTTCAATACCACCTAGGCTGTTACCGCTAGTCGGTTCGCCAAACTGAGACATGAAGATGGAAAGTCTCATGTGATTGTAATTTCACCGGCACCCGTACCCTTCAGACCGAAACACAGTAAAGTTAGCATCACTTCACACACATCACATCTTCCTATAATGTATAATAAGCCTGTGAAATGGGAGTTGGGTTTGCTCGCCGTGAGTTCTGTATCTAAGATCATGAACGCGTCTTTCAGGTTTATAACTAAACAACAGGGCACGGTTGACCTCGGTACCACTTTTTTGTTGTTGTTGTTTATATATTTATATAATTATCTATTTATTTACAAATAGACAAATAGTCACCATTTTAAATGTATTTTTCAAGGTGATCGTTAAAAAAGTTAGATTGCCAAAAATATTTTATGGTCATCTTTATTGACTTGTAACTTCTTCCGGTGTAGGTTCTTCTATCGGAAATGTTATTACAGTTTTAAAGTCTAGATTATTTGTCCTTTTAAATGACATGTTTCACCTTTGTTGCATCTGGCCGGGTCGTTAAGGAAATCTTGTCAATGCCCAATCACCCGGTCAGGTTGGTTTGTGATCATGATCACAGAGTTAAAACCTAACCTTAGGCGAAAGAAGGTATCACGTTGACAGTATCGAAAAAATACAAAATTCTACTTTAAATAAAATTTTAATACGTTTTATAATACATAGCCATATTGTCTTTAAATGTAAATAAAATAAAAATATTATAGAAATCAAATTGTAAAATCGCGACAAGAGCAGGCGTGGAATGTTAATACATAATAAAAGCTTTATAATATAAATAGAAAATAAACATAAATCACAAAGCTCGACGAATGCACATAAAATCAATAGATCTAGTATCTATAAATATACGACATGAGGATGTTAGAACTTGTTATAAAATGCGAGCTTGTTCTTAGTTGTAGACTTTATACTAAGAACAAAATAGCGCGGCACTCACTCAACAGCGAGTGAAATGCAGCTGCATTAGAAACGGCCTATCTATCAATTTTAAAGATCACGCGCATGTCATTGACTTGACTGCAGTCTAGCGAGATAGTATTAAATCTATGAGCCATTACATAACTCTATTGTAACATTACGAGCCGTTGACACGCCGCGTATGAACGAACGTGTGTATGTCAAATTGCCTGAATGATAACTCATAGGGAAAATGTTTAAACCAATTTCCACATTTCCAATATAATGAATAATTAGAGCCATAATGTGAAGTCTATCACTTAATTCACGACTTATAAAATTGACAAAGTTCAACGGCCGTACCAAGTAAATATATTATTGACTGTAAAATGTTTATTTAAAAGTGTTATTCTATTTTTAATTGTTTATCTAGTTGTGTGTAGGTACGCACACAGTTATGTATGAGTATATTATGCGGAAATATTGTTGGCCGATGTCCAGATCACTACAGTTGTCAGTTAGTCTTTACGCTCAGCGAGCTGCCTAGCCGTGCTGATATGTATTATAATTATACTCACCATGGACCGGTCGACGTATTAAATGTCGTAAGGGATTTTATATGTACATAAAATATTCGTTAAAAATAAATATATTTACTTCAATTAACTATTAACATCTTATTTTTTAGAACTTTCATTTATTATCATTTTAAATCTCATGGTTATGCTCGCTTGTCAATAATACACTCGTAGAAGCTAAATAGGAAATATAGGAATGTACAAAATGGATAATGTTAACTATTTTATTTATCAGTCGTCATATTGATTTGAATTTCCTTTATTTACTCGAATATTTCATCCATAGAATAAGTTTTAAAATATACCAAAATATACAAACGAGATCTAAAACTATATGTACACATATAAATGCTACAAAAATAAACAAGACAACGAAAATAAATTGTAATAAATCAGGTTGACGCACCCGATAGGTATATTTAAGATTATCTAAATACTTAAACATATAAACCTCAATTATTCTAAATAGTAAATAGGGACTGTTATTGCCTGTTAATGGACGAGGTGTCGTTTTGTTTCGTCTAAGAAAGGGTGTTCCAAGTGTGCACTGATCAAACATTAAATAAGTATCAGTTGACACATTCCGCTCGTCCTCATTAATCACGTTGAACCCGATTTCAGTTTACTTGTTGGCAACTTGACAATATTTTTGATGTCCGATTAGTTCTTGTTCAGTTGGTGTGAGGATTAAATGAACGTTGTTAGGTGTTAATTACATCTACATCATCCATCAATATTCAGTTGGAAATAACAGTTTTGTGCATTACACATAAATAATAAGTTTTGGACATATTAAATTTTCTATACATAAATAAATAAAATCTTAAAGCACGTACAAGTATAATTGATCTAAATCAATAAACCAAAATATGATCAATAAATAGATACAAATTTAACTCCTCATAATGGCAACACTTAACACTCACAGTGTGAATGCTCGCGTTAGGAGATCAAAACAATCTAGTCGACAAATCGACGAATCTCATGATCCTATCATTATTGACACACAAAAGCGACTGAGCGCAACCCTACGCGTAAACTACTCCCTTAATGGTATCGTACTCGAAATAAACAATAAGCACTCAAAATCAGATATCACCTCGGCATAAAAAAAGGAATACTGTTAATGTCTAAGTTCGGTAGGCCATTACACGCACGCAGAGTGAGATCGAATAATACTAAGTACATCGATCGACGCCCCAACTAATGTAAACTAGGTCACTCGAACGGGCTACTAATGCTGGACGTGTCCCTCGTGTGTGAAGGCTCCTCAGCGAGCGCGTTCGGTGTGGTCACAGTACGTCGGCGCGTCACCGTGTGTGTGTGTGTGTGTGTTGAGCGGCGCGTGCCTGCGTGTGGTGTGGGGTGGTGCGTTCACACGGGGGTGCCGAAGTCGGGGTCTCCGTCGCCGGCTAGCAGCCGCGGCGGGAACTTCGTCCGCTCCGCCTCACCGTTCGTCAGCGTTATCGACGCGCCCTCTGTCACCCGCCGCGCGGACCCTATCCTGTATAGGACAAAACAAACACGAAATATTCAATGCACTAATTACTCTGCTACATATCAGTGAAGAATGTCGGGTACACAATCGTTAGAGAGCACAAGGCGCCTCTCCCGTTGAACTAGGGGCCAACTTCTAATATTCAAAAGATGTTGATAGACATATAGCACTCAATGTTTTGTCACGCAGAGCGACGCCCCACGCTTTGTGCAATGCGCCAATTATATATACTAGTGGTAATAGTGGTCGCCCAATAGTCGAAATTCGACCGTAATTCATAAAAAAACATGATTGAACTATGCCAAATCTCACACTCTCGTCTCGTTTCTCTTCACGTATTTAATGAAGATTATTGTCCAATATTTTTATCCAGTTTCATACCTATATCGACTCAAAACATCCGAAAGGTGTCATAATTTAACATTCCCATTTGTCACCAATGGTGCTGGCTTTGCGGTCACCAAACTGTGCTAAGCATACTGCACAGTAAGATATTTTAAGATAATTTTGCTGATTCTGCTGTTTACAAACTAAATTGAATTAGTCTTATTATGTCTCTTTCTAACTAAAATCGTTAAAAAAGGTAATTAAGTACACTTGTTTTCAACGTGTATTTTGTCGCCAATAGGTAGGTCACGACTATTTCCCCGTAAGTTGCAAGGGCAAAGTATAATTTGTCAGTTCTAATTATTTTAAATGATGTTTGTAGGAGAGGGATATAGTGTGCTTAAAATTAGTTTAGTGAAGTGTACAGGAGAATCGATACCATTAACAATTAGCTGTACAGCCCAAATTTATTTTATTACCGATTTTCAAAGCTGATACAGTTGGAACTGTATTTGAATCAAGACCTTGAATGTGATTATCTCACTCTTTTGTTTAATACATTCATCATCATCATCCTCCGAGCCTTTTCCCAATTATATTGGGGTCGGCTTCCAGTCTAGCCAGATGCGGCTGAACATCAGTATTTTACACGGAGCGACTGCCATCAGACCCCCGCAACCCAGTTACTGGGTAATACTGACATTCGGAGGTTAGACCAGTTGTCAGACTTTCAGGCTTCTGACTACCCGTAACGACTGCCATAGATATTCGTATGACAACCGGGACCGACAGCTTAACGTGCTCTCCGAGGCACGGAGGGGTTTTGAGGTGTAACGAAACGGTCACCCATCCACAGACTGACCGCGGCAAGTGCAGCTTAACCTTGCAGATCGTACAATCCACGCAGTCGTTGCTTTGCTACGAGCCCCTCCTTTTGTTTAATACATTATTGTCTTGATTTTGTATTACCTGAATCCTTTGGATTCTCTTCTGAGAGGTTTGATCTCGCCATTCGGCTTGCCGGAATTGCAGTCTTTAGGGTCGATGTCAATGAGGGGCGGCTGAATTATCTCCTGTGGCGGCGGCGGTACTGGCGCTATTGGTGATTCTGGCACTGGCGAAGTTATTTACAGTTAGACTGAGATAAATAAACGTTATTAGCACGTGCTAAGACATGTGTGTCCCATCCGTGTCTTGCACTTTTTAATTTGACTGTAATACTAAGGTAACAAGCGTACTGACAGATATGAAAAAAGAAAACAATCTTCTAGGATTAAATAATAGACGTCAAGAATAGGCGCTCCACAAAGTCTGCAGTGTGTGAAAATACCCTAGGAATGAAAATGAGTTTCTTCCTTTTGATAAAACTCAAGTCCTTGCGAAGGAAAACCGATAATAATATGTAAATACCTAGAATACTCCGTGAGGCTATTGTAATTAAAATAAACGTCCAAATTTTAATAGAGAATTTGGTTGTCAGTTACCACCTTTTTGGAAACCAGGTCTAAAAATAATTAAGTACCAAATATAATACCACACTGTGAATCATAATGACACTGTAACTGCATGCATCGAAACGATTTAAATTAGAACATTTGTGCGAAACAATTTATGAAATACCCACAAGATGTCCGCCGGCAGATATTACACATTGAAAATTTAAAAAGAAAATGTCATAGTAGCACAAATGATGCTATTTTTTTATATATATTTAAATCAGTGATTCTGGTTTTTTTTAAATAATATTACAACTCAAATGCCGCTCGTTCAATTGCTATAATTCTTGCAATCTTGCCCTTTTGCCAGTAGAAACGCGTTTACAGAGATCTAGAGTAATGGCTGCGATCTCACATTGGATATTTTGCTGGAGGTCACGAATTGTTGATGACAAATTGTTTTAAACGCGAGATTTAAGGTGTGCGCGGAGGAAAAAATCATAAATCTGGGGATCTTGAAGGGCAGTTATGGTCACTGAAACGGCTTATAAATTTTCTGGGAAAAAAGGCTTCTCGCTTTGTTCACTGAAGCCCTAGTGTTGTGTGGCGTGGTCCTATCCTGCTGGAAGTGAGTCTTGTTGTTGCAGGCATTAAACCCATGCAGTTTCAGGGCAAAAAAGGTCATACAACAACGCGCACTATCATTCTGTAATGAGGGTTTGAAAGAATTTTGGCTAAAAAAAGTCCTCTACCAGAAATTGCGCACCAAACTAAGAGAGTCATAAGTGTCAAAACAAAATACAAAGGTGGTCCAGCCCGCGACTGATTTAGGCTGATAGAGTTTTCTAAACTTTTACCTCCACGCCCTTTTTAACTGTATCGATAGGCATTCAATCATCAGATATTGAAGTGAGAACAAGAACTACATCTAGTTACAGTCATTTAATTTACGTTCGTTCGTTGGGGTGCATTTAAAGAGCCTCCACGAGTGACGATATATAATTGATCGTCCGGCGTACCCTGGGCAGTCAGCCACGCTACCACCTTGCTGACTGGCTAATATTTTTCCCACGGCTCGCGGCGTGAACTATTCTTATACAGGGTTATTTTTAATTCATTAACACAGACCAGTAAGCCTCAAGACGCCGCATAAACAAAGTTTTGCATAAGAACACAGTCGTAAAATGTAGGCGAGGGACAGGGGCCGGACGGCGCGTCATGATAGGTCGGATCAAAAGTTCAGTGGTATGCTTGGTGCCGCTCGCTGACGGAGTGACGTCCCGATAGGTGGCGGGGTATATGATATGTAGTGCTGCTGCATATGCTTGGTGATCGACCGGGGGTATCCAACTAATCGGCGTCTAGAGGCTTACTGGTGGGTTGTTCATTAACAACCCTTTAAGGGTATTATGATGACACCAACTTTGAATTAGCAAAAAAAAACAACTGATACATACATTTTGGTCAAGTAAACGAAACATTTTCTATGGAACGGCTTTCTTTTGGACTCATTCAAAGTTGGTGTTTTCATAAGAGTTTTTCAAATTGATGAGTAGGTTCAATCTCTTAGAGGGTTGTTAATTAATTAACGAAAACCCCGTATAGTTCGTGTTGATACGAAAGTAGAAGTTTCACGGTTGCGCGACAGTGGCAGGACTATTGCTTGGCTAGAACACGTATTATCATGTCTATTTATAGCTCGGCTTTAGTTTTGTTGAAAGTGGAGAACGTTAAAAAGATGAAAATTTCCATGAAATACTTGATGTAATCCGGTTAAACTTGTTTTTTTTATAAATGTGTAGTAATCGCGAAAACCTAATAAATTATTGTGAAATACTTAAACTGCATTGCGTATTTATAACTTTAAAATAAACGACGAGTTAACTTACCCACACTATTTTCTGATGACTAAATACTAGAGACAAAACGAAATATATAATTTTATTACTAAAAGTGAAGCGATTTTTGTACAGTTTTGAATAACACTATCTATTGTAACACATTAATACTAACATTTTTGAAACACGTACCTTCATCAGACACGGGTAGATTTTCGCAGGGCGCTTCTGCTAGTGGTTCATCAGAGGAGGGAGCGTCTAGTTCCACAGGTCTGTACGCGCCCTTAGTGCGCCAGTCCTACAACAAACCATAAAGGTATTATACTGACGTAATAGAGACACTGTCACCTAATTATCACGTCACCGAAAGCGAAATGAATATATGTGCGAAATTGACACGTGTAGGAGTGATTTTTAGTGATGTGACATGGACGTTATTGCATTATCGATATATTTCAACCGGCCGGGCCTTACTTTTAAGGAGTGGTAGTATTTTAAAACTGCTAAGCTATTAAGTAACTATTGTTTTAAAATTACAGATATTTGAGACATAATTTTATTTGTTTTAATAGATTGAGTTACGCAATTAAGGGTTATATTATAATTACATTATTAAGGTGAATGCTTCAGGGTAGCCCGCGAAATTCAAAATTTCTTGCGTTTTTTGCTAATTGTGGCTCTGTTTTGAGTTGTATATCAATCAAAATACGATTTGCGGTAGTAATAACAATATATCTACAGAATAATACTGATAAAAATATAAACCTAGCTTTATAAGCCCTAGAAGCTCGATAATCGATAATTTGATCGTAAATTGATATAATCGAGTTTGTACAGCATATAGAGCTAGGTCAATATTTTTTATGAGTATTATTCAGTAGATATATTGTTGTTATCGGCAAATCATATTTCTAATTATACACAACGCGAAATACAACTACAATTTGCAAAATACGCAAGAAATTTTGAATTTCGCGGGCTACCCTGTAGCATTCACCTTAATGTCACGAAGGTAAGGAATACTTATGTAAGAAATTTAAAAAACCAATTTATCATCATTTCAGCCGTAAGACGTCCACTGCTGGACACAGGCCTCCCCCAAGCATATATGCCATATTCGCCACGCTTGGCAGGCGGGTTGGCGATCGCAGTTGGTTGGTTAAATACTCAGAGAATGCTGCTGCCCATCCTCTGGTGAATCCCTTAGTCACCTTTTACGACACCCATGAGAAGATATAGGGTGGTGCAATTCTTTACGTCCGGCACCACACGGAACATTTTACAATTAATCATATTAGTTTTAATTAGGTGTATAGAAAGGTTTTCAATCCCGGAACAAGTTCCTATACACGATTCCGGAATTGGTCAAATTATTAAATTTTTATGAAAAATTACAATATCTATGAACTTGACAAGTTTTCTTGTCCAGTCAACTTAAGTTACACATCAGACTTATACATTATAATTTTATCGACTTAGATTTAGAAACATCAGTGTTTCGATAATTTCTAGTTATTAGTTAGTTTTTATTTCAAATAGGCAAAGAATTAAATGTCGAGAATTTAGTTGCACGATTACAAAAACAAAGATATAGGATCTTTGTTTTTAGAATCGTGCAACTAAATTCTGAGGATGAAATTGGAGGTGGAGCAAGAACCTGGCCATGATTTTCGATTCGATACAGACGACCGAATCATGTAAAATCAAGTCCGCGTCAGCTCAACAAAGAGTTTTCTCAGCGGCAGGCTAAATTTGCAACCGGCTAAGAATCTATCTCTTAGCATTCGCATACTTGACAATCTAGCATTTGCAAGAACCCATTTTCAAAATATGGTATATTTTTACAAATTGAATGATCACATGAGACTTTCCGTCTTCATGTCTCAGTTTGGCGAACCGACTTGCAGTACCATTCAGGTAACAGACTAGTTGGTATTGCAGTCGTTATGGGCAAAGGTAACCGCTTAACATTAGGTGGGTCTTTAGCTCGTTTCGCCATCATATAACATGAAAAATAAATGTATAAAACTTTTTTGTTGTATTTTTTGTATCTATGAGATTTGTTTTAGTAAAAAGGACCTATCTGATCAAACTTAAAGCCGCGGATAGCAACCTAGTCCCTTCCATGATTAAGATGCTCTATGAAGTTTCATGGGAATTTGTATTCCATGAGAACAGCAAGACCAGTGGTTTCTAGCAATGATGACCAAAGAGCCCAGTTCGCGCGACGTTAATACTGATGATCTCCCGATATTCGTGTGTGGTCATATTTGAAGAGCTTATTTATTGAGTGCTATCGAACAACTTTTACTACGAGGTCAACCCTGAAATCTAATAAAAAACAGCTATTCCCTACATTTGTGTTCACACGAATCGACAAAATGTAGTAAACAGCAGATTTTTTTCGCGATTTCAGGGTTGCTCCAGTTATAATAATGTACTCTGTGGTTGCTCTCATAGTAAATGTTGTTCGTTATGATGAGTTTTTATTTATTTTATTTATTCAATCACAGGTACAATTTCTTTAGCTTTAATTTACTAGAAAACTGACCAAACTATCAAGTTTAACGGCGAGATGCGCTCATACATATGTATATTATCTTACCCTTACGTAAACATGCAACATGAAAACAAACTTAATTAGCAACAAATCAAACCGTAGGTATGGATCGTTGGTGATTTCATTAAACGATACAGTTATCCTTAAAATATCTACTGCAAACCCTGTAATTTTTTCGAGGCTTTCAGCTTTTATTTTATTTTATTGTATAGGATGGCGAAACGAACTAAAGGCCCACCATATGTTAAGCGGTTACCTTTGCCAATAACAACTGCAATACCATCTAGGCTGTTACCTAAATGGTACCGCAAGTCGGTTCGCCAAACAACATGAAGATGGAAAGTCTCATGTGATTGTAAATACACCGGCACCCGTACCATTCTGACCGAAACACAGCAATGCAAGCATCACTATTTGGCGGAGAATAGTAGATACGGTGCTTATTCGTTTTAACATTTGTGCCCATCCATTTTTCTTCAATAACAGCATTTACAGGAAATCTGGAAGTTATGAAGCTAGCCGGTCAATATTTTACAGCATTTTTAGCCCGGTCGCACATTGTCATAAAATAGCACCGTATTTACATTTTAATATGTCAAAAGCAGACATACGATTCGGAAAATTCTGTCAGTCTGCGGGGCTGGTACTAAAATTAACTGTATAAATGTAAAATAAGCATTATGAAAGTAGTATTGTCCTGCAGATACTTACCTGTGAAACGTCTCTTTGCCATAGACGTACAACATACTATTTTTATTTTTATTTTATTTATTGAGGGATAAAAAACAGCTACAACATAAGACATCAATTATAGGGTTAGCAAATTTGTATAAGGTAATGTTGCAGCCCACTACATTATCCACAGATAATACAATAAAACTAAGCAGTGGGTGCCACTAGGTGGCCAGTAAGATAACAATTAAACTTAATTACATTACATTCTATCAAAATATTATATTATATACTATAGAATGCTTTATATAATACATTTCAAATTAATTCTAAAATTACAATAAGATAAAGTTACATTACATAAAAAAGAAGTAAAAAAGCATTGCCTATACAACGCATATCAGAAACGCGCGCGCGCGCGCATACTATTATAACATCGTAAAAGTACAACCATGGTATAGGTTCCGGTGCGTCAGAATTTTTCTGTGATCAATGAATGAATCATTGTGATTTCCTTCCAATGTGCGGCCGGACTAAATCAACCTTTCAATACTTTCAACCGACTTCAAAAAAAGGAGGAGGTTCTCAATTCGATTGTATTTTTTGAAAGCAGTAAGGGACACTAACTTGCGACATGTATGGTGCTAGGTAGTACAAAAAATATATAATTGAAACTATCGACATATCGATATATTTTGAGCAATCCATATGCGAAACGGTTTCATTTTCACGTACACAATATTTTTTTATCTAACACATAATTATTTAAAATAACACATTATATAGCAAATGGGGTATTTACTGCATGTTATTAATGTATTACTAAATAATTTTAAGAATAACTTCTATGAAAATAAGCATTATGAAAGTAGTATTGTCCTGCAGATACTTACCTGTGAAACGTCTCTTTCTTTGGGTTATTGATGTAAATTACACAGCAGTATAACACAGAACACTACACTATTACGATTATTGATATTAATTGGATAAAATACAGAACGATTGTGAAATAAATCATAAAATAATACGAGATTATATTTTGATGGGAAGCTATGGGAGATTACAATTTTCAAAATCGGTTCGACTGACATTTTATTATGTCTCTTTCTAGCATATAGGTTTTTTCGTAAAGATCGGTATCTCAGTCGCACACTGTAGTGGTCTATTACGTTAGTATAGAAATGTCTTTGCAACAAACCATCACATATATTTCTTACATCTACACATACCTACTAGCCGACAAATAAGTTGAACATTCGTAGTGATCGATTTGAATAATTCTAACCTTTATGTCATTACAGTAACATGAACTGGCACAGTGTCATTTATTGTTCCAAGTTATTTGCCGACTACTATACCAGAAATACTGCGCGATTTCAACATGATTTAAGGACTACTATGGCATATGGCAATCAACTTATAATGCAACCCATGGTATAATAAGATGTTTCACCAGGTACTCTCTTCCCGTGACAGCTAGGTCACGTGATTGCCTCCGTACTACGTCATCGGCTGTGGAGCCAATAGCGGGCTGTTAGCGTGAAACTTGTCAGTTTGATGTGCTGCCAATTTGTGTAAATAAATTACCCGAGCAGAATGCATTTTTTCATTAACTTGCTTCTATAAAGAAGCACTTTTGAATTAGTAATTTATACAGTTTCCTTTAATAACTAATTAGATGAATAACACAAGATAATAAATAGTTAGGCTAGTTAGGAATTTATTTTATATTCATTATGAACAAATTCTCCTTAAATATATTGAAGATATCAATCAATGACAACACTGATCGTGACGTACCTTCGAGGCATCGCGGGAAGAGAATACCTGGTAAAACCTCTTATTATACTATACTACGTGAAATTGACTAATAATGATAAGGAATGCAGTACAGCATAATCTCTTAACAGCATCACTGGCTATGCTCCAGCTGTGTGATACTCGAGCCAAGGTCGTCTCCGGTCCAACTTGGTCTCGTTACTAACTGACAGAACGAGCTTAGGAGTGAATACATACCACGGTGTTCGAGTTTTCTACACTGCGTTCTGTCTAGAAGAAACGAAATGTAAACAGAATTATGAGAAGTATTCATTAACCAGTTGCCCGACTGCCTCGTTGTTGGAAGCGTCACTGATGAGCCTAGGTCCTGGGTCGGGCAAAGTATTATTGGGTTTTTTCATTAAGAAATTCTCAGTAACAACCCAGAGTTTGGATTTGTGCCCGATTAGTGGCAATAGGCTCGCCCCCTATTACCTGGGACTTGTAACATAACTGGCGAAATGTGGTTGTTGTACTTACACCTCTGCCTCTGCGCAGGTACAGTCAACTGCGTGACAGTGGTAACACTTGAATTAGAAAATCGCCCTTATCGCTTACGAAATAAAGGCGCTGTCAGTGTCAAACTGTTTCCACTGACGTGCGGTCGACCGTGGTATTATTTGAGGAAAGAGGTAGGGTCTTGAAACGCCCCTAAGCCACTGCGACCTAAAAGATCTATTGTGACGCCTCTTGCAGCATTACAGCACTTCCCCAAGCTGCAAGTCAATCATAAAGTCGACTATGACCTTGGGGGAGGAGGATTTGATCTCCTGCATTGAGATGACGTGGCCTCCAAGATGCTGGCTTCTGATGTGGTGCACTGCATCACATTCGCATAGGATATGGATGGGCGTCTCATCCTTTTCGCGACAAAACCTGCAAACTGTGGTATCACTGAGGCCCATCCTGTGAAGGTGTTTATTCAGCTTGCAGTGCCCAGTGAGGGTTCTTGTCAGGATTCTTATCTGATTTTTGTTCAACGAAAGCGCTTCTTTCGTAAACCTTTTTTTGAAGCCCACAAGTAGCGCTTTCGAGTGTTCTTGACCTGGGGATTTTTCCCAAAGGCTAATACTTTGGTCAGTTCCCCAGTTTTTAAGGTAGGCTGTAGTGGTGCATTTAGGAATGCCACAGATTGGCTCCGGGCCCACATTGGGGCTTTCAGCACCAGCTCTAGCTAGTTCATCAGCGGCTTCGTTGCCTCTAATGCCACAGTGTCCAGGTACCCATCCTAGTGCCACCGAGTTTGCCGCTCCTAGTGAGTTTAATAGCTGGACACACTCCTTTACAAGTTTGGAGTCAATTTCCTCTGAATTTAAGGCTTTTAAAGCAGCCTGGCTGTCAGAGAAGATGAAGATTCGCCTATTAATATAGGTCCTCTGCAGACTTAAACGGACACATCCAATAATGGCAAATAATTCCGCTTGAAACACAGTGGTGTGCTGGCCTAGGTTGGCGAATTTTTTTACCTTTGGCCGCCCACCGTGGAATCCGGCTCCTGCTAGACCCTCTTTTTTTGATCCGTCGGTGAACCAAACAACATCAGTGGACTGAGGCTGGCCTGGCGTTTCGTCCTTCCACTCAGTCCTCTGAGGTATGAATACCCTAAACAGCCTATCAAAGCTGTATTCTTTTAACATTGCATCAGTGGGCATGGCAATGATGTCTTTCTTCATAAGGTTCTCTTGCAGTGCCCTCATGGCAGTCGACTTCCATCTTGTCCTTCCCGCTATTCTGGCCCTTATCATTGCTGCCCTAGCGTCCATTTGCACCTGCACATGCAAAGGAACGAGATTAAGCAGAGCCTCAAGTGCAGCGGTCGGAGTCGATGCAATTGCTCCTGTTGTTATGAGACACGCGAGTCTCTGGAGGCTTGAGAGAGCATCCCTGCAGGTAGTCTGATGGGTTTTTCCATGCCATACGACACAGCCATAGGTTATCATGGGCCTTACTATAGCAGTGTACAGCCACAGCGTTGCCCATGGTCTAAGGCCCCATTTCGAGTTGACCAGTCGGCAGGAAGTTCCCAAAGCAATTTTTGCTTTCCTTGTCACATGTTTAATGTGTGCATTCCACGTGAGTTTTTGGTCTAGGATGATGCCTAGATATTTGACCTCATCCGAAAAGTTGACCGTTTTACCGAAGAGGGTTGGTGGTTTTAAGCCATCCAACTTCCTTTTCTTTGTAAAAGGTACAATGACAGTTTTGTCTGCATTGACCGAGAGTTGGGAGTCTTTGCACCATCTTTCGATTATTCTACAGGCCGTTTGCATCAGATCGGAGATGACTGATTGGCATTTGCCAACGGTAATCACTACCAGATCGTCCGCGTAACCTTGCGTGTAATAGCCAGCCCTATTGAGCTCGCTCAGTAAGCTGTCAACAACTAAAGACCATTCTAGGGGAGACAGGACGCCCCCTTGTGGGCAACCCCTGTTTAGTCTCATCCTTATAGTTGTGTCTAAGAGAGATGTTGACGCTACTCTGTTACGCAACATTGCTTCGATCCAGTAGATGGTCGTTCGGTCAATGTTGCGTTGCTCCATACTTTTTAGTATGACATTTGTTGAGGTGTTGTCAAATGCCCCCTCTATATCTAAGAAGGCGCACAGAGCAATTTCTTTGTCCTCAACAGCTTTTTCTATGTTATCCACTAAGTCCATCAATGCGGACTCAGTGGACTTGCCTTTCTGATAGGCATGTTGTCTCACGTGCAGGGGTTTGTCTACTAAGTAGGTAGCCCTGATGTGCTGGTTGAGTACCTTCTCCATGGTTTTGAGCATGAAGGAGGTAAGACTAATTGGTCTATAGGACTTGGGCATCGATTTGTCCCTGTCTCCCCCTTTGGGGATAAAGGTGACGGACACCCTAGTCCACGCTGTGGGTATGTAGCCCAAGGCAAAGCTGGTTCGAAAAACCTTCAACAGCGTTGGTAGGATAATATCCAACCCCTTTTGTAGTAAGGCAGGGAAGATATTATCCTCCCCTCCGGTCTTAAAGGGCTTGAAGCTGTTAATGGCCCATTCGATCCGATCGGGTCTAAATATAAGAGAAGCCATCCTCCAGTCTTCTATCCTTGGTCTGTTGCTCCGAGGGTTTTGAGAGGTATGGCTTCCGTTACCATTTATTGGCACAGAGTCCGGAAAGTGCACTTTAGCTAAAAGCTTCAGTGTTTCCTCTGCGGATCTCGTGTAGGTCCCATCCGGGTATTTTAATAGCCCTAAATGGGATTGAGGAGACTTTGAGATTATTTTGTGGATCCTTGCTGCCTGTGAGGTACTCTTAATGTATTCACAGAACTCGCGCCAGGACTTTCTCTTGGCCTTCCTCAATTCTCTGTTGAACGCGGTCAGCGCCTTCCTATAGTCATCCCAGGTGTCGTCCCTCATGGCCTTGTTAAACAGGATTCGGGCGTTTCTCCTGAGTCGCTCTAGGTTCTTATTCCACCATGGAACATCTCTCATGGTAGCGGAGGTTTTTAGCGGACAGTTCTGAAAGAAAGCAGATTTAATACCGCCTTCAAGGTCCCCTACTGTAGCCTCCAACTGTTCAATAGATTTAACGCATCTATTGACCGATAGCAAATTCGATTTGAGACAGTCTCTGTAGCCTGACCAATTCGTTGCTTTTCGGTTTCTGTAAGAATTAGTCTCTCTCACCGCGGAGAGAGTTAGGTTAAACCTGATGTGTCTGTGATCAGACATGGACGCCTCCTCAGAAACGTGCCAGTTTTTTACACGGTGTTGTAAAGGGCCCGTGCAGAAAGTAATGTCTAGCACCTCCTGGCGGGTGCTGGTTACAAAGGTCGGGGAATTGCCCCTATTAAGAACGAGAAGGTTGTTAGACAATAAGTAATCAAACAGTAACTCACCCCTAATGTTGGTGTCAGTGCTTCCCCAGCTTGTGTGGTGGGTGTTGCTATCACATCCCACTAGTAGTTGGGACTTCTGCTCCTGACAGTAGGTTACCATGTTGACCAGTTGTGTGGTAGGGTTTGCTTCATCCCCTGGAAGGTATGCCGAGCAGGCGATTGGCCTACTTCCGTTTCCTGGCAGTTCTACATACGCAGCAACTATGTCATCCGTACATATGGAGGGAATCGGCACAAATCTCACACTTTTCTTAAAAAGTATGCAAGCTCTGGGTCTGCTGCCGTCGGTATAGTACAAAACTGTGCCCACGGAGCCGAGCCCCATGACCGTGTTTCCATTAATCCACGGTTCTTGAACCAAAGCCATATCAAGTTTATCCTCCACGAAACTTTTGCAAAGCGCAGCCGTCGCTGCCTTGGCATGTTTCAGGTTTACTTGTATGACTTTGAACATAATTGTTGTATAGGATTGGGTTTAGGACTAGGTTACGAAAAGGAGAGGGAAAGGGATAAAAACAAGTAAAAAGCGGTCGACCGTACCTGTATCTTATAAAACTGGGAGTATTGTACCAAACAGCTGAGCGCCTATCTTTTCACCAGCTAAGCTAAGTATTGTTGTTTTGTGAGTAGTTTTATGGCTTGGTTGCTAAGACCTGTTAGCTAAGTCTTTGATGCCAAAATTGCCAAAGTGATGGAAACTTTACTAGGTTTCTGAGGGGATGATGAGAAAATACGAAAGTCACGTTTTCCAACTTTGTACCATTTACCCACACTTGTAAAGGTTAACAAGCACTTAACTTTTAATAATCCACCATTATTACACATTAGCACTCGAAGAACTCGGATGAATAAAAAAGGCGGACGGAATCTCGCTAAACAATGAGTGAAGAATCCATAGTGTGCCGTCTCGCTTAAACATCCATAGTATGCCAAAAAGCCGCGATTACGCAAAAAATCTAGTGAGACGGTAGTCATTGTTGTAGTGTCACAAATAAAATAACAGTATAAATCTCTTGTGTTAAAATGCTTTCGAAATTATAGTGGGTTTAGGAAAAAATTAAGTGCTTCAGTCTTTGTTTAGCGAGATTCCATCCGCCTTTTTTATTCGTCCGAGACCAGAACACGATGTTTCCGAATTTTCCTCCAACCTTCATAAGCTATGACCGTGAAGCGAGGCTAGAGCAGATACCTGTGGCTTGCGCTTCTTCTTGAGCGCGTGCGGGCGCGCGTGCACGGGCGTGGAGGCGGCCGACTCGCCCGACGACGCCGCGCCGCGCCCGCTGCCCGACCACTACACAACACCATGGTATAATCATGGTATAATAAGATGTTTCACCAGGTATTCTCTTCCCGCAATGACAGCGCGATGCCTCCAAGCTACGTCACGATCAGTGCTGCCATTGATTGATATCTTCAATACCTATACTTGAGGAGATTTTTGTTCATAATGAATATAAAATAAATTCCTAACTAGCCTAACTATTTGTTATCTCGTGTTATTCATCTAATTAGTTAATAAAGGAAACTAAATTAAATTACTAGTTAAAAAGTTATTCTTTATAGAAGAAAGTAAATGAAAAAATGCATTTTGCTCGGGTAATTTATTTTCACAAAGTGGCAGCACATCAAACTGACAAGTGTCACGCTAACAGCCCGCTATTGGCTCCACGGCCGATGACGTAGTACGGAGGCAATCACGTGACCTAGCTGTCACGGGAAGAGACTACCTGGTGTTATTATACCATGGGTATAATAAGACGTTTCACCAGGTAGTCTCTTCCCGTGGGCCGTGACAGCTAGGTCACGTGATTGCCTCCGTACTACGTCATCGGCATTGAAGCCAATAGCGAGCTGTTAGCGTGACAGTTGTCAGTTTGATGTGCTGCCACTTTGTGTAAATAAATTACCCGAGCAATATGTATTTTTCGTTTACTTGCTTCTTTAAAGAAGCACTTTTGAACTAGTAATTTTATACAGTTTCCTTTAATAACTAATTAGATGAATAACACGAGATAAAAAATAGTTAGGCTAGTTAGGAATTTATTTTATGTTCATTATCAACAAAAATCTCCTTGAATATATTGAAGATGTCAATCAATGGCAACATTGATCGTGACGTAGCTTGGAGGCATCGCGCTGTCATCGCGGGAAGAGAATACCTGGTAAAACATCTTATTATACCACGCACAACACAACGTGTTACCACTTACATGACACATAACCACAGAATATCTATGTGGTATGTGGCATATTGCAAGATTTGGCGCCACTTCTAGGTATGTATGTGGGTATGTGACATTTATCGTGTAATCAATGAGAAAATGTATTAAGTAATAAAATATAATGACATCTAATTCCTGTACCTTATGCATGTTATTATTATTTTTCAAGTTAACTTGAAGATTCTATTGTATGCCTTATGAGGTAAATTGTGCTGACCAAAAATTATTATTGTAAGATCTTTTATGTACCACAATTAATGCAATAAAGTTTATTTCTATTTCTAATAGTACTAACGTACAGAACGGCCACTCACCGCCCCCCGCCAATTTAAGATTCCTTACCCGCGCCCCGCACCCACCCGCGGTTTTCCGGCAATTAGACTGCAAGATTGCAATGAATGTCAATTGCCATTCGCTATACAAGCACGCCATCTCTGAGAACTACTGAGAAGCGCTTGGAACCCAGTCGGCATTTCGAGCGGCGAGCATCCCTAACCTACACGTGTGCGTTCGTATACAGACGTAATCTTGTGTATGTAGGTGTGCTAGCATTTATATTGTATTGAGTGGCCGACGTGTGACATAACATAATAACGTAAGCAGCTCATTACTGTCCCACTGCTGGGCACGGGCCTCTTTTCAATAACAGAAGGCTAAGGCCTTAATCCACCGCGCTGGCCTAGTACGGGTTGGTGGACTACACACACCATCGAGAACTGTATGGAGCACTCTCATATGTGCAGGTTTCCTCACGATGTTTTCCTTCACCGTAAAAGCAGTTGATAATCAAATTCTGATCCGCACATGAATACGAAAAGACATTACACATCACACCTTTAATAAAAAAACCGAAATAACTCAAAACTCATGTTGGTAGGATAATCGCGATTTAATTTTAAACTTTAAAGGTGATTTCTCCACAAATATGATTTTTGAGTTATTTCTGTTTATTAACAAAGGTGCGACATAGTTAATTAAAACGCAATCATTGAGCTTATTGACTATGTGCACGGCAGGGCCGCCGCCTAGCGGGCGCAATAAGAATAGTAGATTATACAACAATTGAAAAAAAAGTAAATTTAATATGAGGGACTAAGTTGGATCCCGAGCAGCGAAGGAGAAGGGACTGAGAGACTTGGCTTCACTGCCTGGAGCGCGAGGAAGAAAAACTCAATAAAAATTGCGGAAGGATAGAGAAGCAGGAAGAGCCTGCGACCAGTCAAGGCTCGTGCCACCGAGAAGGGGCTCGGCTACTGCCTACTAGTGGCGAGCCGGGACTTATCGGGGGTGGTAAAAGTCCGACACTGGCTTCAGCTGCCCCGGACGGAGTACGTCCATAAGGATTACCCCAAAAAAATAGGGAACCTACTTAATGAAATAGATAAAGCTGTCAGTATAATTATTCCTACGATTCTTAAACCCGGGCATGGGGTGGGCTGGCCAGGTAGTCGGTACCGACAAGTTTTAACCTATTTATTTATGTGTAAGCGCATAAGATAAAACGGAGCCGTTTTATCCGCACCGATCGGTCCAATCAACGCTTCTTTAAGCAAGCACCCTTAGGCTCGGCACTCACTGGCGGCGGTGCGACACGGAAAGGGATTTTTAGGTGACGAATCATAATATTATGAAATTATAATTGAAACAAGCGTGCGAAATTATTTCAAACGTCGTATCAGTAAGTCTTGAAATTTCAAGTATAATATCATAATATTAAGTTATATCATAGAACAAATAATAGTAGTAGTTATATTATGATTAGTCACCTAAAAATCAGCCGTGCCATGTCATCAATTCTTAGGCTGTATTCCTCTATTCTGGCGTAAATGTTAATGGAATCGTGAATAATTGTGCTCCATGTCGAGTTTGTTGGAATTATTGTGATCTAGGTAAGT
Organism: Asteroscopus sphinx; assembly: GCA_949699075.1. Classification (NCBI taxonomy): domain Eukaryota; kingdom Metazoa; phylum Arthropoda; class Insecta; order Lepidoptera; family Noctuidae; genus Asteroscopus; species Asteroscopus sphinx. The sequence goes on along the minus strand of OX453006.1, from coordinate 10,700,079 downwards.
CTGTAGGTTTGAGCGCGGTCAAACAAAACAAGGTCGTCTCTACCCACGATAGCACAATACTACGTCACGATTTGTAATAGAATTAAAACAAATATTAGTATTAGTTTTGGGCGAGTCACGTCAAACATGTGGGCAGATATATATATAGAATTGTGCTATATAATACACCATAACAACAGCAAACACAGGAACAAATTTTAAATTAAGAATACATTGGCGGTCTTATCGCTATCCTTTAGACAACCTTTGGATGGACAAAGAAGACGTGAAAGATAGATAATGAAATATGATAACAGCATCCTCAACCCCCAAGGCCATAGTCGATTTATTGATTGGCTCGCAGCTCGGGGGGTGCTTTAATAACGCGAGAGGTGCCACAACAGATCTTTACGGTCACAATGACTAAAAGGCAACCTTGGTCCCTACCACTTTTTCAAAATGTGTGTGTGTTTTTTTCTTAATACCTCAAGTCTGGCCTCAATTTTGATGGAGTCGTCGTCCATGTCCAGTATGTTGAGGTTGTTGTTGATGTTGTTGTAGTCCGGGTAGTTGGCAGGCGGTGGTGGCGCCACGCGGTAGTGCTCCGACTCGCACTCGCTGACAGAGCCCGCCTCCGACGTACGTCTGCACATACAAGCAAGAAATAGCTGTTGAAGGGGAAGATAATTTGGTCGACCATTTATAAGACCTCTAACATTAAAAGCTGTGATACGGCAACTTAAAGGCTTTCTTTTCACAAAGTACTACTGTCTAGTATTAATAACAAACTGCAGTAACCAATCCGTCTGTTTCGCGTGGCCATTATGAATTACTGCTTTCACCGTTAACTATAACGATCATTAAGAGGCCAATGTTTACCGCTAAGTATTTAAAAGTTGATAATGCTGATAATGTGATGTGCATAACCGCAAAGAACGTTGAAATATTTGAAGGGCTTACAGATGCTATTCTGGTAAATTTAGTGCCTATGCGAACACTAGTAAGGCGCATAGCTCTCTTAAACGAAACCAGTTGTATATCATCATCATTTCAGCCGAACGACGTCCACTATTGGACATAGGCCTCCCCCAAGCATCGCTACAACGACCGGTCCTGCGCTTCCCGCATCCAGCGGATCCCCACGACCTTCACCAGGTTGTCGGTCCACCTTGTGGGGGGCCTACCCACGCTGCGCCTTCCAGTACGCGGTCGCCACTCTAGAACTTTACGGCCTCATCGGCCATCCGTTCTGCGAGCAATGGGCACCGCCCACTGCCACTTAAGTTTGGCAATTCTTCGGGCTATGTATGTATGCAGTTGTATATACAAACTATTAATTACGATGTTCAAATGTGAGATTATAATATCGTATCGGTAACTCGCAGTATGCACTTAGGCCCGTATTACAGAAGCTTCCTCAAGTACAGTTTAAACTCCAATCACCTGATCACTACTTAAGGATAGAATCGTTACTTGAGTATCGGTCTTATTCCAGAACGGTAATTATAAACTTTAATTCAAAAACAAAACACATGAATTTGACCTGAAATATAATAGAAATCTCTACTCAAGCGTAGTCTGGACCACGCTTGAGTGATTACAGATCAAATATCTGCCCAAATACCGAAACAGGTGACAATATAATACGAAACTAAACTCAGCTGAACTGTGATCAACAAATCTCTGCTTGAGGGACGTTCTAAAATCAAAGCTCAACTTAAAACTAGTTTTAAACAGAGATCAACGCTTGAGTATCCTTCTGGAATACGGGCCTTAGTCTAAGCTAAGGCCATAGTAATACACTAATACCCAAAGACATAAGAGTTCAGTCGCAGTCATAATAGTATTAAATTGGTATTTAATGTGAGGGACGCCGTTTTTTGGGCACTGTTCCTAATTAGGGTTTAACAAAAGCATTCTAAGAAGTCACAATTTTCCCGCTTAACATGTGATGTGATTAGGATCATCAAGATGATACTTTAGTCAAACATTAACATAATTATGTATATCCCAACGAATGCTAAGCGGTAAATAGAATATTTTACACACATAATAAATGAAACCAAAATTATACACCGTGTTGAGTAACAGTACAATGGGTGGTGTTATCGCTAAAAGCTAAATATACCAGACTACCCTTGGATAATCAGGACTTGTTTGGAAGGCAGTATAGTATGGGTCAGTTTGTGGTATTTACATAAAATATACAATTAAACTTTAATTTTACAAATAGAAGCATATTATATTGACGTCACAGGACGCCATGAATGCGTGGCGTGTCGCTTACACATGTTGTTATCGACACGGTATGTTAAGAAGAGACGTGTCGAAGTTGTTACGGTGCCAAAAATACTGACTGACAACTGTAACACGTACTAGACAATTATAATCAGTGGGCGCTTGGGCTGCCTATCAGATTCCAAATGAGTCCACGTGGGCAGAGAAGAACAAAATCTGATGCATATCAAACACACGATCTTACTGATGTTATTTACGACAAACCACGGACGTATACGTACGTTACGTGTTAAAACAAAACCTGAAACTAGTTTATTCAGAATCGAGAGTTAAATGGTTAACACTACTTTTTAATATAGGTTCATTTAAAAAATGTATCGTGGCAATTCAGACGGTGTGCGGCCTGCCCGGTTTTTAAGGCTTTTATCTTTGCGCTCTGTATGAATCGTGGCGACGCGCCGCTCTTTGCGCTTCCTAGGACTCCCGTGAAACACGCACGGGGGGGGGGGGATATAAACACGGGGAATAAATTTTGGTAAGTATTATCCGGAGTCGTTTTTTCTTTTTGAGGTACGGAACCCTAAAAATAAGACTTGCCTGATAATTTTTCTAAAACGGTTATTGCCATTCTATTTGAGGAAAGGAGAATGCACAACTGACTATAGGACTTAGTATCGCTATCAAATCTATAGTGCCATAATGTAATATGGCTTAATTTAAAGTATGATTTTAGTGTTTCTAAATAAAGTTAAAACTATAATGATAATTCTCCGCATTTCGCTGTAATTCTGTAAAGAATTATAGCTCAAAAATTCGGATTATCTGCTTAACATTGGAGTATCTGTCTCAAGATATCCTGATCCTTATATTGTAAAAGGTGATTAAGCTAATCATAAAAACCGGCCAAGAGCATGTCAGGCCATGCTCAGTATTATAGGGTTCCTTAAGTAGGTGTAATTACAAACGAATCAAACCGAATATTAATCATGGCTATTTTAGTTTTTGCAATAATCGGCAGCATTCGCGACTCAGAGCGTGTTGTTAGTAGCGCCATCTAGCGGTAAATTCAAGAAGCCAAATTTAAGATGCGTTTCATGTCAAAGTTTCTTTTTGTGATTTTTTAAATAGAAAGTAGCTAAAGGAGCATTATTTACTATGATAATTTTTCTCTAAGGTCAATGACCTTTGAACTAGGACGTTTTAAGTATTTTCAGTTTTCTCTCTATAACTCAAAAAAATATAATCACATTATACTCGAAATAATTTTAAAAGAGAGTTTTCACAAAGGTTTATCAATGTGGAAGATTATAAGTTTCTACGTTGCATAGTTTAGAAATGGCAGGGGGGGGGGGGACACATTGCAAGCCACTTTGGCGGGCTATATTTCGCAGATGGTACACCTGATAAGAAAGTGGTGTATCAAACATTACCTTCATTTTAGTAGACCTATTCAATGATACCCCACACGAGGGGGTGCAGCGAAGGGACGCCACCCCTAAAATACGTAAAAACGATTTTTTTATTCTTTTAAAATTGAGATCTATATGTAGACTATTTTTTAACAAAATTTCATTTACTTATGTTTATAATTGTAGAAGTTATTAAGCTGTAAAGGATTAGGACAGACGGACGGACATGACGAAACTATAAGGGTTCCTTGTAAGACTTCGGAACCCTAAAAACCGGCCAAGTGCGAGTCGGACTCGCGCAGTAATGGTTCCGTACCACCCATCGACCTGATACCCATAGAAACTGGTTTAATTTACGAGAGTTCATCAAAAGAAAACGCACCATGCGCGAAATATGAATTTTTGCATCTCTTTCATACGCAGGTACCACCACATATGACTATGTTTGCCCGATTTTTAGTATTTGTTGCTAAACTACATAGTATGCACCATAGTTATGCCAAGTTTGAGGCTGATATTTATTACCGTTTTGAAGATAGAGCAGGACCAAAAACAGTGAAAAATATGCATGTTTTTCGAGGTTTCTTGTATGGGGACCCCCTTTGGTTTAAGACTTTTTTTATTTTTTGTTTTTGTCTTGATAGGCACCATAGTGATACATATTCTGTGAAATTTCAACTAGTTATCTATTACCGTCACAAAGATACAGCCCTGTGACAGACAGACGGATGGACGGACAGCGTAGCGAGAGTAATAGCGTCCCGTTTGGCACCCTTTGGGTTCGGAACCCTAAAAACTAATAAAAACAAACACGAAATGATAATAATATAATAACACACGAATTAAGTACGGCTGCAGCTGAGGATACAAAATGATACCGATTTAATTAACTTGAATTTTTTATCGATATAATTATTACATATATCGGTCTAAAACTAGGATGCGTGACAAATGTTCGATATGAGAAACAAGAGTGACGAGTAGGTATGCTAATTTAATATTGATTCATTGGTATTGCGCAACTTCGGTCACGCTACCGAATTGCTGATCAGGCGATCTTACGGTGCAGTTCGCTGTAGAGTGTGACATCGCTTCAATAATTTAGCGTTCCGCAGGCAAGAGTAATCATCATGTAATACACGCGTATTACTGTATGTAATAATAATAACATAAGTCGTAAGATACGATTTAATGACAACAACTACAATAAGTGATTTATCTTGGGATGCATGATCCAATCCTGGTACTTTACAGTATCGACTATCTCTAGATGAATCTATGAGAGGCAGGATGGGTCCAAGGGCGGCAAACCAGCTTCAGAGTGGTTACGCCCATGTAATGTGCCAACAAATCATCTATCGTGTCGACATGGGCTACTTAATGATAATAGCTCATGCCGTGGGCAAAAGATTAGCCAGTCAGCAGGTTAGTAGCGGGGCTGACTGCCCAGGGTGCGCCGGATGATCAATTAAATATCGTCACTCGTGGAGGCTCTTTTAATGCACCCCAACAAATAATCTTGGCTTAGTGGGAAAGAATATGAAAAGTATAAGTAAAATAATTATGATTACAAGTTTTTTGAGATCATCTAACAAGTGGTCGTCAAGCTGTTTGTCATGCGTTTTAAATGTGTTAGAAATTTCGATTAGGTTCCACAACTTTATTAAAGCCGTGCCCATAATTTCTTGTCGCGTGCCATTGGTTTGCCTTCCCTGGCCTTTTATTTCTGGCAAAGATAGATAGAAAGATAAAACGTTTATTTAGTACAAAACAAGACACAGGTAATACAAGTAAAAAGACAATACAAAGACAATAAAAAAGGAAATTGAAAAACTCAGAAGAAAACAGTGACTGAAAAGAAAGAGGTCAATCACTGCAGAGCGGCACCTAGGGGGTAGAAAAGGGGTGTTAAAGTTTCTATGAAAAATCTTCCTGGGGTCGCACTTGCCACAAATACTCTTCAAATTAAATAATAATAAAGTAAATAGTATTTTTTTTTCTGAAAACTAAGTCGGGAAGCATTGTACGGGTCATCTTAAAACTTTTCACGCGGGCAAAACCGCAAGGGCACTGCTTGTTATGGTATAAGGCATCGCGGGCGTAAGGCTGATCACTCACTGCGACGCGGCCCACGACTAGGTGCTAGACACAGAGCCATAATCTCATGATTCGCCTTATCAGTTTGATTGCCGACGAGTGCTTTTAGAACTGTTCATACTTCGAGTGAAAGCGAGTGATCCGGACTTATGTTATCTTACTGGTATTCATAATGTCAGACAATAGCAACACCACCAATCAGCAAGTAAAAGCAGGACAGAAGATGTTCCACTATTATATTATGTTTTAGCTATAAGACATCACATTTATTCTGAACGTGTACTGACCTGTTATAGTCAGGTGTCCGTGGCGCGGTGGGTGTGGCCCCCGACCCGTCGGGCTCTCCTCCAAACACCTCCCCGTCCTCAGGATATAGCGGAAACCTAATAAAAGTGCATACTCCAATTATTGCATGCAATTAAATATCGATATTGTAGCGAGAAGGAGACTTATGCCCTGCACTGAGTTGACAAAAGCTACGAATTACTCATTGCACGTTAGACGGCTTGTGCCTGACTTAATGTTTTTAAACTATACATCGTCAAAAAGTTTAGAGACTCCTCTGCGTTTTCTGATACAGCACGGGTTGAGCGCCGAAGTTAGCCCAGCCGCAGGTTTGGATACATCATCTCTCTCTTTTTCACTTTATATCATATATCATGTTTACCGAAGCGTTAGTTCCACCTACAAGTCAGCGCCGTGCTACTGCTTAACAAACTTCTGAAGATTGACAGAATTAGATGACGCGAACATCGCATTGAAGCCGTTGAGAAATTAGGTGTTCCTATTCAATCATTCAACTCTCATGTTATTCTCACCTATAATTATCTTCTGACAGTCTGTCGTCATCATCGGTCGCTATGAATTGTACGCAAAGTGCGCAGTCCCCCTTCACACTCTGCAGCGCTTGTACCGCTTCTTTATGACAAGCCTGAAATTATATTAACATTGAGCACCATTGCTAAACTAGACTACAGAATCTCGAGAACTAGTTTGACGTTTAAAAATTGATATAAAGGTCATAATTGCGTGATTGCACGCAATTATGACCTTTATGTCTACAGGCTTGGCTTTTTGAAATATCAAACTAGTTCGCGAGTTTCTGGAGTTTAACATTTGTTGTATTTGAATTTATTTAATAAATTGTTGCGGGCTATATCACTCGCGGAGACGCCTCAGTCGACTTATTCCGGGGTCTAGTAACGTTTGACGATATTCGATTAATGGGTATAATTTATTGCACAATTGCTAGTCTGATTAACTATAGTTCCGAAAGTGCATTCGATGATCGTGTTTTGACGTTTGTCTCTCTGTACTCAGGTACATCGCTTAAGGCGTAAATCGTAATAATAATAATAATGGTCCCCTGTGGTTTTGTCTAGCCCTGAATCCTCTAAGTACATTGCTGGAGGAATCAGGGTTGGGCTTCCAGTTGAGGAGAGGAGGTCAAGTAATATCCCACCTCCTCTACATGGATGACCTAAAACTGTTTGCCCCCACTGATTTGCAACTGATTGAGTTACTGAAAGTAACTGAAAACTTCAGTAATTCTATCAGGATGGAATTTGGTGTGGACAAATGTGCGGTCATGCATGTGAAGCGAGGTGAGATTGTGGAATCCGAGGGAGTACAACTCTCGGATTCTACTCCTTAGATCCCTCTCCCCAACTGTGACCTACAAATACTTGGGTATGGCGGAGGCGTTAGGTATCAGCCAGGCCGACATGAGGCAATCGTTGCAGGAGCGCTTCTTTGGCCGCCTGAAAAAGGTTCTAAAAAGTCTTTTATCGGGCGGAAACAAGGTGCGCGCCTTTAACGGTTGGGTCATGCCGGTCTTGATGTACTCCTTCGGTATACTCAAGTGGACTCAGACGGATCTTGACGCCCTGGATCGGAAAGTCCGCAAACTACTGACGGCATATCGGATGCATCACCCACGTTCATCGGTGATGAGGCTGTACATCCCGCGGAAGTGTGGGGGTCGTGGCTTTTTAAATGCTAAGACCCTCCACAACCGTGAGGTGTGCAGTCTAAGGGAATATTTCCTTCACTTGGACGTGGGTATGCACCGAGATGTTGTTACAGTGGACAAGGGACTGACCCCGCTCTCTTTAGCTAAAGAGAACTGGCGCAAACCTGTGGTACTGGATACCAATGACCGCAGGGAGGTATGGCAGAGCAAGGAGCTTCACGGACGCTTCTACCGGGCTCTTCATGGGCCCGATGTAGATTTTCTAGCGTCCGTATCCTGGCTGCGTTTCGGTGACCTCTTCGGAGAGACCGAAGGCTTTGTGTGTGCAATTATGGAGGAAGTAATGATGACGAACAACTACCGGAAATATATTGTGAAGGATGGCACGGTTGACATCTGTCGGGCATGCCACCGTCCGGGTGAATCTATCCGACACCCGGGTGTTCTCGTCTTGCTAACGGTGAGTACTTGCACAGGCATAATCTGGTAGCCAGGATTATCCACCAGCAACTTGCTCTGAAATATAATCTTGTGGAATCGGAAGTACCGTACTACCAGTATGTGCCCGACCCAGTTCTTGAAAATAGTCATGCCACACTGTACTGGGACCGATCCATCATCACTGACAGGACTGTTGTTTTCAATAAACCTGACATAGTGGTGATAGATCGTTCAGAGCGCCGCGCAGTGATTGTTGATATCACGGTCCCTCTTGACGACAACCTCGTGAAAGCTGAGAAAGATAAACAAATCAAGTATATTGACTTAGCTCACGAGATTGTCGACATGTGGGATGTGGACTCGGCAGTCATTGTACCGATAGTCATCACGGCCAATGGCTTAATAGCCAAGAGCCTCGACCAACACCTAAGGAGGCTCTCGTTGGGCGGCTGGATCAAGGGCCAGATGCAGAAGGCAGTACTCCTTGAAACGGCACGCATAGTGAGGAGGTTCCTTTCTCTGGGGCCCTGACCACCGGTAGCTTGGACCCTGTTCCCGATGCCGGTGGGCAACTGTTTTTTATATTTTTAAATGTTTTTTTATTTATTTAATATTTAAAAATGTAAATAATAAGTTTGTTAAGCTAATAAAGGGAATAATAATGAAATTCTTTATTCAGACAACTAGATCCATTACATAATTTTATTGTTAGTAGGAACTTAAAACTATATTAGTATTTAATAACTACAAGTGACTTAGTCCTCTGGATGAGTTTCCACAACAGAGGGCTCTCAAACCTATTACTTATCATGTTCAGGATGCTGTTACTGCTCCCACGGATTCTGCTTAGCAGTGAAGCTGCCTTTTTACGCCAGATAGCATCAAAACTATCTGTGCGTGCCTCATCAAACATATTTGATGCACTGCAGAAGCGTGGAAGACGTAACAGCACCCTAAAGGCATTGTTAAATTGGACGCGCAGAGAATTGTAGGCCTTTTGGGTATATCTGAACCACAGACTCGCTGAGTACAGAGATGTACAGTACGCTTTGAATAAGGTAATTTTCACTGCATCCGTACATGCTCCGCGCATGACCGACAATGCTCTGCGCTCCCTCTCCATGTCAGCATCATCTCCAAGGTTATCGGTTACGACATGCCCAAGATACTTAAACTGGTAGACTCGCTTAAGTGGATTACCATTAAGTAATACCGATGGAACGAAAATTGGGCACTTCGCACCAGCCTTGAAGATCATGAACTCAGTTTTCTTCACATTATACGTCAAACCGTGAGCGGTTGCATATTTTTCACACGCAGCCAGCAGCTTCCGTAATGCGCAAATCGAGGGAGCCAGCAGCACCATATCATCGGCATAGCTTAGGTTATTGACACAAATGCCATCTACGTAACATCCTACGGGCATCTGACGGAGTTCCTCGATTAGCGCATTAACATAAAGTAATGGTGAACTCAACCCCCCCTGCCTCACTCCACATTCAAGTCTATATTGACTCGACAATTCACCCGCCCACTTTACATTATTTTCCTGATTGAGGTACCAATACCTAAAAAGTGACACCAACTCTGGTGGCAGGCCCGTTTCATTTAGCTTCTGCCATAATTTATCATACGACACTAGGTCAAATGCTTTTGAAAGGTCCAGAAAGCAAGCATAAACCGGGGTCTTCCTGTCAGTGTAGTATTTGACAGTGTGCTTGAAGCTTAGAATAGCTGTCTCAGTCGACAAGCCAGGACGAAAACCGAACTGAGCGTCATGTAACTTAACATGCTTGTTCAAATATGAGTTAAGCACACTGTCAAACACCTTCGCTACTATCGTGGCCAACGAAATGGGTCTGTAGTTGGATTTTTCAGACACATCCCCCGTTTTACTCTTGACAATCGGTACCACCAGAGTTCTCATCAGAGCCAGGGGTAGGTGTGAATGATTTAAACACAAATTACACAACAGCGCGAGTACTCTAGGAAGGTGAAAACCAGCATGCTTAAGGTGTTCTACACTGAGACTGTCATAACCTGGTGATTTTCCACCCTTCATACCCCTGATAGCATGGTCTATATCTCTTGCTAGTATAATGATTGACATTTGTTCCCCCCGATTCTCAATATCAAACCGTCTGCATGCTGGTCCTAAGGGCGATTCTACTACAAAATGCTCTTTAAAAACATTAGCAATGTCTCTCGGACTGGACACACCGTCGACACTCACTGGAATACCAGGCCTAGCGTTCAATTTATTTGTGCACTTCCAGAAACTTTTAAAATCTGTGTTTGTGTAGTGTGTAGCCATCAAGTCCATTTTGATCTGTTCTTGATGGTTCTGGCACCACCTAAGCTTACTTTTAAAAATTTTACGCGCCTCCACCATGTCTTTGAATAATGGGCCGCCAGATGGCTTACCGTAGACTACCCATGTATTAAATGTAAGCCTGGCATTCGAGTAAAACTCGCTCACGTGCCTATTCCATCCTGCTAACAACTTTTTATGTTTGCCTCTTTTTGCTATACAGGTAGTAGTCGCAGCTTTACGTAACACACAAATCACATCATCATACAATTTATTTATGATATCTTTATGGTAGACATTTTCACATGTTTTTCCACAACAACTTTGAAATTCACTTGGCAAATCTATACATTTTAAATGTGTATTACATAATTTTGTATATTCGCGTATCTGCTTTGGGTTTCTATCGCCCCATTTAACTTGATTACATGGTAAACTACCCAAAGAGATTTTTTGTTTAATTACGTTAAAATTACATGTAACAACTAACGGATAGTGGTCTGACCAATAAACATCATACTTCACATGTACGTCCACAACACACTGCCACGAATACGAACGTCTATCGTTTATGATGACGTAGTGGTCGGAACGGAAGATCGTACAACGTCGAAAGCAAGTAGACTCCTGATTGCAGATTTCCTAGTTTCCAGGCCAGTCCCTGTTATGTCTCTTATTTAAATTAAGTTTGCGAATTCTACTCACGACGAATAGCAACAAGACGGCAAGCATGGCTGTGGGTAGTGATACGAGGCTAACAAGTTTGGCAGCTTTATTAGGAACACCATATACCAATGTGGTCATCATGGTGAACAAGCTCGTCAGCCATTGGCCATGTTAGAACTAGTCTCAGCATTTCTACAGGCAAATGGCAAAGGATTTATTTAATCAATCGGATGGCATCTTTATAGGCTATCTATACATGGCAATGGATTAAAAATGTACACACATGACGCTTAGAAATGCGGGTTGTTTTGCACTAGATTGAAGCATTGGGTACCACACGCGGCGTCTTCGTGAACCTGTTACACATGGATGCAAACTCAGATTTTGGGTTATTGCATTTTCTGGCAACTCATTAAAGTTCGTGACATTGGCATGGTCCGTGGGCTAAGGGTAAGAAAAACTGGGGATTATGGGGGTCAGTAAGAAGTGTGGCGGCAAGACCATCTTGCAGGAGCGTTACGTCTTTTGACGCGTCGTTTTCCGTAGCCCGCAGACTATGAGCGCAGAATATCTAATAGTACTCACGTACAGAATAACCACTCACCACCCCCCGCCAATTCAAGATTCTTCGTCCGCACTCCACACGTACGTACGTTTGACGGCACTTGGACTGCATTCATGCAATGGATGTCAATCGCCAATCGCTATACAAACACGCCATATCTGAATAGTACTAAGAAGCTCTTGGAACCCAGTCGGCACTACGAGCGGCGAGCATCCCTAACCTATGTGTGTGCGTTCGTATACAGAAGTAATCTTGTGTACGTAGGTGGCGCTAGTATTAATATTGTATTGAGAGTCCGAGGTAACAAGCTGGAAAAGCCCCGATAAGGTGACAAGGAACGAGATAGACTTTATCATGACGGATAAGAAGCACATATTTAGAGATGTCTCTGTGATCAATAGGTTCAACACCGGAAGCGATCACCGACTTATCCGAGGCACTCTAAATATCAATTTTAGAGCTGAAAGAACGCGCTTGATTAAGTCTACTCTCCGACCTTCCCCGCTCCAAACCAGTTTGGGCTCCGAAAGGTTCCAAGCGGAACTTCAAAATCGATTCGACTCGCTGGAAACCACTGGCAATATTGAGGAGAAAACCAACACCATGGTCAAAACATTGCAGGAACTGTCTCGAAAATTCTTTCCGCCGCAGCGTGGCAGGAAGATGCCCAAGCTTTCGACTGAGATTCTCGATCTGATGAGGAAAAGACGGAAAATGTTAGCCGCGCATTCGTTTTCATCAGGTCTTTAAACCTACAGATTAGGAAGCTGATGCGACGTGACCTCCGCCGCTCCAACACCCGCGCCATTTAGGCTGCGATTGAGCAAAATAGGGGTTCGAAAGTTTTCGCTCAGCAGCTATGGGAGGACCCATCTGATGAAACTGAAGGCCGCGGATGGCAAAATTGTCACCTCTAAGATCGAGATGCTTGATGAGGTCGAAAACTTTTATGGGCATTCGTATTCCACGAAAACGGCGAGACCAGCGGTTCCTAGCAATGACGACAAAAGAGCCCAGCTCACGCGCCATTACACCGAGGATCTTCCGGACGTTGACCAGGGCGAGATTAGGGCGGCCCTCGAGCAGCTTAAGAATAACAAAGCTCCGGGCGATGACGGAATTACTACTGAACTCCTAAAAGCAGGCGGGGCTCCGGTCCTGAAGGAGCTACAGAGTCTGTTTTATTCCGTTATCCAACAAGGCTCTACATCGGAGGCATGGAGCGGGAATGCGGTGGTACTGTTCATCAAAAAAGGGGATAAAACCCTACTGAAGAACTACAGACCCATCTCACTCCTGAGTCATGTGTACAAGCTGTTCTCGAGGGTCATCACGAATCGTCTCGCCGGAAGACTCGACGATTTCCAGCCACCAGAGCAAGCTGGGTTTCGAAAAGGCTACAGCACCGTAGACCACATCCATACTGTTCGGCAGATCATACAGAAGACTGAAGAGTACAATCAGCCGCTGTGTATGGCATTCGTGGACTACGAGAAGGCCTTCGACTCTATCGAAACGTTAACGGCGAGAACATCTCACATCTCCGTTTTGCCGATGACATCGTTGTAATGGCTGAGTCGCTGGGCGAAATGCTGCACAGCTTAAACGGAGCCTCTCGACGTGTCGGTCTCAGCATGAATCTGGACAAGACTAAAGTTATGTTCAATATGCATGTCATACCGAGGCCAATATTCGTCGAAGGGTCGGCACTCGAAGTTGTAATGGAATACGTCTACCTAGGGCAGGCAATTCAGCTTGGTAGACACAACTTCGAGAAAGAAGCCAACAGAAGGATCCGTTTGGGCTGGGCAGCATTTGGCAAACTTCGCGGAGTCTTCTCGTCGCCTATACCGCAAAGTTTGAAGACAAAGGTCTTCAACCAGTGCGTCCTGCCTGTCATGACTTACGGTGCCGAGACGTGGACACTGACAGTTGGGCTAGTCCACAAGTTCAAAGTCGCTCAGCGAGCTATGGAGCGAGCTATGCTTGGAGTTTCTTTGAAGGATAAAATCCGTAACGAGATTATCCGGAGAAGAACCGGAGTGACCAAGCTATGTCGGTCACTCCGGTTCTTCTCCGGATAATAATAAAATAATAGTAAAAAATTTATTGGAACAGAAAACACGTTTACATACAATGTGTACGAAAATGACTGCATTAGTTATTAAACTGTGTTGCAGTCATTAACGCCCATTTCAGATGGATTGAGGCGACAGCGTTCCAACTGAACTGAAATTGTTAAGTAAGTAGGTATGTGTATGTGGAGGAGTGCATGTGTGGGGGGGTGTGTGTGCGTTTGTGAGTGTGTTGGGGGGTGTGTGTGTAGGGGGAAGAGTGTGATGATTTTGCGTGGGGATGTGTGTGCGCAGGCGGGTATCAGAAACATGAAGTTACGTTTTAACAAAAATTTCCAATTCTTCATATGTAAGCGTATAGAGCCATTTATCAGTGAGTATTCGACACTCGCGAAGAGTGAGCGGATATATGTTGAGCTTCTTATTTACTTTATTGTATAATACTGTACTCAGAAATTGGTACTGTCGACTCACGGCTTTAACTTTTGCAATTTCTGTCTGGCAGACTATGTCAGCTCTACGTTTTTTTCTCACAAATTCAGGATCATATGGAAGGTTTGAGTGTTTACGCAGTATTGTGTTAAGCAAAAATACGTGCCGGACTGTCGGGACCTTACATATAGTGTACAGTTCAACAGTAGGAAAACGTATAGGCTTATGAGCCATGACCTTCAGCACGGCCCTCTGTGACCTTTCCAGCCGGAGCAATTGGCATATGCCTGAACTACCCCACGCAGTGATGCAGTACGTCAAGATAGAATGCGCTAGGGCAAAGTATACTGTTCGAAGTGTATTAAAGTCAGCAGACGAACGTAAGAATATAATCTCGGTAGGATCAGTAAGCTGAAGTGGCAGTGGGCTGGCCATGTCTGTCAAAGGACCGATGGCCGTTGGAGCAGACGAGTCCTTGAGTGGAAACCACGAATCGGCAAACGCAGCGTAGGGCGCCCCCCTGCCAGGTGGACCGACGACCTAAAGAACGTGGATGGGGGGGACTGGATGCGGAAGGCAGAGGACCGAGTGTTGTGGCGCAACTTCGGAGAGGCCTATGTCCAGCAGTGGACTGCGATAGGCTGAGTTGATTTATTGAGAGTCCGAGGTGTGCCATGAGTGTCACGAGTCACGAACGAACTTACCGGCCTATATTTTCTGCCATGCTTGAGCGCCAGTTTCTAGCCCCAGACAAGCTAGCGATCAGTCAGTATTGCGTATACCTGAGTGAGATCGACGTCGTTGATGGCGAGTATTGCGTCACCCACGTACAATTCGCCAGTGAGGGCAGCCGGCCCACCCGCTTCCAACTCGGAGATCAGGATTGGCACGCCGTGTTCACGACCACCCTGTGGTGTTTTAAACAATATAGATTAATGCTTTAAACTTTTTGAAGAAATATAAGGTGTCCCGAAAGAAAGTTTCTATTCGATTGGCTTACTGCGTAAACGCACAAGATCTGAAGGCCATGTGGCGCAAGTCATTCGATAGGCTGGCTTTTAGGAATTCAGACACTATGAAATGTTTTTCAAGAGCAGCCCGTACGCTGTGTGCGAGAATATTAGAAAAACAATAATAAGGATCTATAGCTACGTACAGTGACGGAGATGCCGAGTCCGAGATGCGGTGAACGACGCACGCGCACGGTGCGGGCCAGTGCGCGTGCGGGGTGCGGCGCGGGAGGAGGACGCGCGCAGCCCCGCGCGCCCGCACCTCGGCACACGCGCACCAGCGTCTTGTGCCGCTGCACCAGGATCTCCGCCTCCACCTGCGACCCAACAACGTAATACTTATGTTAGCGAAGGGTGCGGTATGATGTGTTTCTGGTTAAGACTCTGACAACAGCCAAATACCCCAAATAGGCTTCTTTTAAAAACATTTTTAGCTGTATCTATTCAGTTTGAGGCAGTGAAAAAAAAATATGTTAATCTTGATCGTATTTTCTAAAAATTGTGCCCAAAACACATTTTCTTGAAGTTTTATCTATAGAAAAGAATTGTTAACTAACCTCTTAAAACATGCTTTAACGCAAACAATCTCTATTATTTACCAAATATTATAAATTAAATTAAGAAAACATTTAAGAATGACAATAATCTAAAACATAGTTTATTCCGTTTTTCAAATAAGCTTTTAGTTTTTTATAAAAAATATATATTGTTAATTTTCATTCAAGTTGAGCGACGCACCCGACGTCCCTCTGCTCGTTGCCTCTCTTTCAGTTCTGTACAAAACGACAGTGACCGCAGAGGTCTGATTTTTTAGGTGTTGTCAGCGTCTTAATGGTTGTTTACACAATCATGTAGGGTAAAGGGAAAAAAAGGTCATAGTCAAATGTAATAATTATTGAGAAATTAAAAAATCTTCATCAAATCACTTGACTATGATTATTCTTACATGTTTTATTTTTAAATTAAATAGATATGAAATATTAACAATCGACTTTATTTTAACGAGAGGTCGCCCAATGGTGGAAATTCAACCGTAATTCATATTTTTTTTATGAATGAACTACGCCGAAAAAAATACTAATTTCAAATTTTTGAAGCGAAGCTTCTATTGGCTATGTGCAAAATGGCGGTGGGGACGGTCAAATTGGTTGCAGCGCACGCTGTGGCAGAAATGCGAAGCATATCAGTCCTGTGTTTTGAATTTCCACACTAAATTCGCTGTCTTCTCGATTTTTTTGAGCTAAAGTAGGAAATGGGTCATAAGAGTTGTTGTGTTGTGAATTGCATGGTATAATAAGATGTTTCACCAGGTATTCTCTTCCCGCAATGACAGCGCGATGCCTCCAAGCTACGTCACGATTAGTGCTACCATTGATTGATATCTTCAATATACTTAAGGAGATTTTTGTTCAGAATGAATATAAAATAAATTCCTATCTAGCCTAACTATTTGTTATCTCGTGTTATTCATCTAATTAGTTAATAAAGGAAACTATATTAAATTACTAGTTAAAAAGTGATTCTTTATAGAAGAAAGTAAATGAAAAAATGCATTTTGCTCGGGTAATTTATTTTCACAAAGTGGCAGCACATCAAACTGACAAGTGTCACGCTAACAGCCCGCTATTGGCTCCGAGGCCGATAACGTAGTACGGAGGCAATCACGTGACCTAGCTGTCACGGGAAGAGACTACCTGGTGTTATTATACCATGGTGAATTGCACAAATAATGAGAAGAATAGTTTATGTAAATCTTGCAGGTTTCCTTGGAATTGGAGCAAATAAGAAATGGGTACTTAACTGTTTTAAAAAGGAAAAAGCAAGTTACTGATACATATAACTATTACGATTTCACTGATTATACCCGCGGCACGCTATGATAGCGTTTTTGACATTTTTCAATAGTGTTGTGACACATTTCAAATTATTAGAGATTGGGACCAGGTTTATTACTTTGACCAACTCCAACTAGCTGTTATGAATAATATCTACATAAAGTAAATAATTTATCAAATTATTCAATAAACATAACGTCTAGCCATTTTGTTTAATCGCTATTTAATAAATAAAACTGTGACATACATAAAAAAACAGTAGAAATAAACATTTAAATCTAATCTAAATCTATATTTAAATTAAACTGTTATTTCATACGTTGGAGCCGAACGAAATGTTAAGATGTACAAAAAGACAGTTCTTGAATCTAGATTATGCTACAAGTAGTATCGTTATAGAAATCGGGTCTGAAGGACTTCAATCCCATGTTTTTGTTTTGTTTGTTTTTCACGCGGTGCGCTTTGCTGCACCGGCGCCGTCCACTGGAGTTCCCGGAGCTCCTCTATTTTGTACAGAGGTTGGGCACCGCGTGGTTTAAGAGGGTAGGAGTCCGAAATTACCCTCCGTCTATGAGGACTTCCACCCGAAAACGATAGATAATAAGATAACTATGCTAAGACTGTGCCGAAGATAATACTACAAAGATTATGCTAATAACAGATTTTATATGAGAGGCCTATTACCACAAGCAGCCTAAGGGCGCGGTCCCATTGTGAGCTATTAACTAGTACCTATTTTGTAGTTCAAGAAGAGCAAAAAAAATATGGCGAAATGTGGGTGTACTATACACCTCTGCCTACCCCTTCGGGCAGTGGCGTGCATTGGTTTTCGGCCTAGGTAGGCAGGCACTAAACAGACAGAGCAAGTTACTAGTGTAAAATTCAAAAATCTCGTACACATATTTCATACAAAACAAACACGAAAACGAGACGTTTTAACAACGACGTTTTAAAGTAAGACAATGGTAAAAGACCATTACATTTGAATGACTGCACCCAGTTAGTCCAGTTACAGTTGTATGAACGTGTAATAGTCATAACATTTTACCTTTTCTTGAGTCAAAGACAGATTTCGTGTTTGTCTACTGAAATACAGTTTTTTTGTTTTGTCAACAAACGAAAACTGACTGAACGGGTTTCTCGTAATTTCTCTAAACATTAAATCTTCACCATATACCGAGCACTGTAATTCATCCATGTTAACATAAGTTTCTTTACAAAAACCTTCACAAATCACAATAAAACGAACTACTTAATTAATACACGATTTATGCAATTCACCCGCGCAAATAGATTCAAAGATTTATTTTGCCAACTAAGTGTACATATTGGTGGTAGGTTATAAATATAGAAACAAGAATGTCAAATACTGTCATGTGTCAATGTCAACTGCCAATTAGAGTTGGGCGTTATTTAACGTCGCCGTCGGTTTGAGAAAATGCTTACAAGGGTGATGATAATCGTTTTGTGTAAATAGTAGTTTTGTGGATATAGTAATGTAACGATTAATTTACGAACAAACTTACAAACTAGATTTACGGAGCACGAAAACAACAGATTTTACACAATTATTATATTCAATTCATTATAACATTAGATAATATTAGATAACGTTATATCTCCATCGATAATTCGATATAAGCGTATACTAAGTTTCGTTATTTTACGATAAATGTGTAGCAATGTACGGTCAACCGCATGTCAGTGGTAACAATTTCGACATTGACAGCGTCTTTATTTCGTAAGCAGTAAGGACGGTTTTGTAAGTGTTACCACTGTCATGCAATCGACTGTACAAAAAAAATTGTAATATATTTACCATTTACACTTAAATGTAAATAATATAAAACAATTACTATCTTTACTTCGCCATTATTTTTCTAATGTTGAGTATAGTTTTATTATAACGATCACTTTGTGGTTTGTATGGAAATAACTAGTTACGAAATAATCGGTTTTAAAACTACTTCGCGTACACACGAAACGGTTTCGTGTGAAAAACGTTACGAACGACCCATGACGCGACGAGTCGACAAGGCTGATAATGCGGATAAATTGCGAATTGTCAAATGTTAGTGTGTTACGCATGGCCGTATCGTGATTTATGTTTTTGTCGTATACGTCGGTATTTAGCCTAAAGTAGTGTGATTATGTATGAATTTTCAGGCATTCGTGCGGCTGACCTGCCTAGCACCTAGTATGAAGTTTCGCATTGAATTCATACATTTTTATTGAATACCTATGTTAGTTGTTTTTATTTAATACTCTGATTAATTTATTTAGTTATAGTTAATATTGAATTGTAACGAGGTAGGCATTGCTTATTTGCCTATATGCAATGCACGCCAATGCCTTCGGGGAAATACAGGCGTGATGTTATGTTGTGTTATGTTATGTTAAGAAGAGCTAAACTGCAATTTGATCTACAATGTTAGACAGAAATGGCAATATAACAGTTTACTAGTTTTCGGTTCACATTATTAACTAAGTACTAAAATTCCAGCTCAGCTACTGCGACCAGTGTAGTATCTACTCGCTCGCAATTTGACGTCTATGGACATTACTACAGTTTTTATCTGTTTTATACTTATTAGCTCACCAATAAATGTGACCGCCATTGGCTAATTGACCGAGCGAAGCGAGGTCTCAGAGTTAACTAGGCCTTCTCAGAACTTTGTCCGTCTGTTTGTCTGTCTGTCAGAACCTTATAACTTCCAATCCAAACAATATAGACAATTACGACATAGGTAGGTCCGTCCATGCCTATATAGCAAGGTGCAGGTGCAGACGACGAGTAGACATTGCGCTGACTAGATACCTATTTTATCATTTTATCAACATAAATACGCGACGCAAACGCAGCGTTCTTTATCAATATTATGGCTGCGAAGCACCGCAGTAGACTTTGTGGTTGTTGCACTTTGTTACAAAGCTCGCGATAAACCTTTCAATGGTTCTTCTTCTCTTTTTGAAACTCCCTGCCCATTTCGACTACGTTTATTTGAATTGGCACGGTGTGAGTATAATAGATAGATAGAATATTCTTTATTATACACCAATAACATTATTAAACTTAGGACTAACATGTAAAATAAGGGTACATTGGCGGTCTTATCGCTAATAGCGATATCTTCCAGACAACCTATAATCTAATCTTAATAATATAATCTTATTATCTTAGAGCTCAAATGCAGAACTTGGGCTCATAATCAAATTCTGATCCGCACATGAATCCGAAAAGTCAGAGGTGCGGGCCGTGATCGAACTCGCACCCTCCTGCATGGAAGGCGAAGGCAAGCGTTCAACCACTAGGCTATCACTGCTATTTAACTTAGGCTCAAATATTCGAAAATAAAATGTATGGAATGACTTGACATGGCAGTTGAATCTGGTTTCATGCTTGAGCATCGTTCTGGAATTCGATCCATAGAGTTCAAGTAACAAAATAAAGTTTGTTTACAACTATACCTGAGCCCACAGCGAGTCTCGTAGTTCAGAGCGCATATCCCTGCCGAGTAGCTGCAACTGTTGTATCCTACCCGCTAGCTCTTTATCTAGGTACTTTGTGGCGAGCCTGGAATTACAAAGATCATGATTAATCATCATCATCCATGATTAATATGAATGACTAATCGGAGTGAAAACAAGATATAACACCTTTTATTCAGTGTAAACAAAGCAATGGAATAAAGTTTCAAGCTCGTTTAATTACGCAAAAGAACCAACTTTAAAAGAGTTGCAGGTTTGACTGTACAAAATAATATCTTTGTTTAGTCTCTCTCTTCAATAAAGAGGAACAATGTTATGCTAACATTTTGTCTAAGTAAATGCGGTGAGTGGTATATAATCAGTTCAAAGACTTAATGAGAATCAGCCTATAAAGATTGAAACGCTTTCATAATAGCTAGATACTTAGAAAAGAAGCCTACCTAGCACCAAAGAGTTCGGAGTGTAACGCCAGCACAGTTTCCCGGAGTGCTGCATTCTCCCTCGCGAGCTGCGCGGCCTCGGAGCGCGCCCGTGCTACGTCCGTCACGTTGCCCGCCGCGTCCCCTCCCTCCTGACATCCTCCTAAACATTCCAAGGCTGCCTTGAACTTCATCAACTTCATTCACAGTCGGTAAACAGCTTTTACAAAACATCGATTTAGTTATGAGGATTTTAGGTCACGCAACAAGGGTTGTGAAACTATTAAAATTGTAAACTGATCCCTACATTTTGTCGATTCATGTGGACAAAAATTCAGGGGACAGCTGTTTTTTTTTCGAGATTTCAGGGCTGGTCCCATAGTAAAAGTTGTTCATACTGATGAGTACTATGACTCCTTAAGAGGTTTTCAGTTATTTCAATAACACGTTGTAGAAACAAAAGGAAAGTACTGGATTATAAGATATCATGGCCTGCAGACCCAAAATCACTAGTAAATATTTTAATGCCTTAAATAGACACCGTATTTAATAGCGAAACATTATTCATATGACATGAATATTATGCATCAGATTAGGCAGAGGCACGTAATCACAGTATCTTTTAAATGCCATTTCTTCCCTAAAGTCGCGTAACAGAAGATTATATCAAGACGGGCAGCAGTATTCAGCTGTCTAATGCTAATGAGAATAATTGCTAAAAAAATCTGATTGCAGATAATAATGAATACTTATCTGCCTAACGTATAAGTATTCATAATAAATAAATAGCTCCGGGACATTTTTACTCAGCACCATCTATTCCCAAACTAAGCAGAGCTTGTGATATGGGTACTAGACAATGGATATAATACTTACATACTCTTTTTCTTTTTTTTGTGTTTGTTTTTAATCACGGGTAAGTATTATAAATCAAGTCCAAAAAGTCTGTGTTTTAAAACAAAGAGTAAAATAAGGCATAACAAAGTTATACGTATATTTTGGCTACACAAAAAAACGAAACTTACCAGCTGACGCGGCTCGTGCTTGCACCAGTTCTGCCCTCATATCCACGAGTTCAGCCTGCAAACAGAGAGAAAAAAAATCTTAATCCCTGACGATTAAATCTCCCGAACAAATGGACGGCGTCATATATCAACAATAAGTAGTGTCAAATGTCATAAGTGATTCAGCACAATAGAATTTAATCTCTGCTCGAAATCAATGGCGGCGTAAATCCGAATTAAAGGAACGACACAGCGGTCTTGTACGTCCTCGACACTGGCACATAAATCGTTTGACTCCTGCACCCTCGTGGTGCGTGCCGCCTGGGCGTGCGTGTTGCACCCACAGCCTACCCTCATCCACATTTTACACGTCATCTCCCCGCCAATTCCATGATGATTTATTTTATCACTTCAGTTGAACATAACGTTTAAGTATTTAGGTCGTAGTCGTAGCGCACTATGATCTCATTCATATTTCTAAGAATCCCTCACAATTTCTTGATTATTTAATTGACTTGTAGTTACTGTTACGTGCATACCGTAAAAGGTTGAATATTTAATAACGTGATATAGCATGCAAGATAGGTACGCCCAGCAGTTAGAATTAAAAAAAATACTCAAGGGATTATAAATGGAGCTTGATTAGACTCGCCCAAGGAAATATCTATTTGACTACTTACATCACTTTATGTAAATGCAAGTGCATTCAATTGTATCCACACAAAAAAAACAGGTTAATTTTAGAAGTAAATTGAATCAAACAATGTACCTAGTTAAACAACACTTACGAAGAAATGTTGCTCTATTACATTAAATAATATTAAATAGTTTACTCCTTATCTCCGCAGAGCTGAATGCTAATTAGAAACAGTACGAATTAAGCCGGAAATGCATCATACATACTATTTAGTTATACTATTTAGGTACCTACAGGAGCATAAAGCTACTTTAAGCTACGATCTCGAGTGGATGTTACGATGGACGCTACGCTGCGCAAGCGCAAGGCACCGGGCAGCTGCACACAGACGCCCCCCCCGGCCCGGCCGGTGCGCTACGGTGCAAATACACCTAGCATTCTAATAGACTAATACACAATGCACACCAAGCCCAAACTAGTTGATGAGCTTCAATATGAAGCTATTATTAAATTAGAGTACAGTATGCTTAAAGATTCTGCTCGGCAGGGTCGCTAGTAGGTCGGTAGGTTTACCGAATATTAAACTGGATTAGATTTTATTGGCTTTTTTAACAAAAGAAACTTAGTTTTCCAGTAAAAAGTGTTGTTTTTTTTTTTTTCATTTCTTACATACTACGGATTTGTTAAATGATATTAAATTGTTGTTTAAAAAGTACTATTAATATTAAGTTAAGAGTAGGTAGATGATTGACCAGCGAACTTTGATGTTAATGGCTAATTTAAATCACGTCAATAGTAAATCCTGGACCTTGATTTATTATCAAGTCATTATCGAAAGGGTACTATTACACTAACGGATTAATAACCACTAATAACTTAAAGCGGACAGGAATGGGTCCTGTAATATAATAATAGCAATGGTGGTCATTAGCTGAAGATTATCAACAACAGAACGCTATAGCTAGAATTCGATTTTATGCATTGAGCTAATAAAATTTTATGATGGATAACCTAATTATAAATATTGGAATAATTGACATTGACTCATGGTTTTATTGGTTTTATTACGTAATTAACACATATTTTTAAATAAACCGAACGAGAAAATGTTACTTTATGGTGGGTACGAGCCTAACCTGTGTCTCTACATTAGATAAATCTAAAAATAAATGATAATAAAAATAAAAATAAAAAAAATATTTTTAGAAATATCTGTAATGACGATTGTCATCTTAGTCTACCTGCGACCACGAAATGCTGCAAAGCTTTCGAAACGTCAGGGAAACCAATTTAAATAATATACGCGATTTAATCCGGTTAAACTTTGTTTTAGTATAATGTGTAGTGATCGCGAAAACCTAAGAAGTTTATAAATGATAATCTCTATATTTGGTATGTATTTATGGATATATATTAGAATATATTTTCTATGGTAAAAAATATTTATTTATTTATTATATTATATATTAGTAAACTTTATGAAAGTGCACCACATACTGCCCCCATCTATTTTTCACGTCTTCTTTCTCCATCCAAAGGTTGTCTGGAATGGAAGATATCGCTATTAGCGATAAGACCGCTAATGTACCTACCCTTATTTTACATGTTAGTCCTAAGTTTAATAATGTTAATGGTGTACAATAAATAATATTCTATCTTCTATATATCTATCTATAAAACGTACTCTCATCCAGATTTTTTAGTAAGATCGATGTTTATGTTGGATAGGCTAGGCTTTGAGCTGCCCTTTATTATATCAATGCACTCTTCGATGAAGATGCACTAGACTTATGACAAGCAGAGAAAAGTGGCGAGGTATCGCGAGGCGAGCTACAGCAGCCCTCGGAAACAAGACATGACGACCACGACCGCTCTATCAAGAATGTAACAATGAAGAAGAAGAAAGATCCACAATTAGGTGAAAATATGTTAAAAGACTAACGGCCAGAATTAATATCCTATCAATCTACGATTTGCCCTACAAATAAATTGCCCTATAAATTTGACTTAAAATGTATGGAGCTCAAGTCAAATTTCGATCTCTAGTAGGGCAAATCGTGGATAGATGTAAGGATAGATAGTATATTAATTTTGGTCGTAAAATGTTTTGTGTGTACTGCACGTTACGAAGTGATTGGTGGCGTAAGGTAATTTAATGTGATTTTGATGTGACTAAAGGAACGTTGAAAACGATAGTGAATGTATGTATTACATACGCAGATTTCATTACAGTACAGCCTATCAACTGAAGACCCAACCTTTGCAGTACAATTACAAGCCTTTGCAAAACTTTTATTGCGAAACACATTTGTCGCAACATTTCTTACTGGTACTTATACCTACTACGTGTCTTCGTACTTTTTACTACTACGTGTCCTATCGACGGTTTCTCATCGAGACTTTCAGCACCACACCCTTTGCAATTATCCTTGGCACACAAAGATAATTGTTACGCAGTCATATATGCAAAAACCATAAACAACCTACATGAATGCCTATGTGAATGAACAAGCTGAGAACATGCACAACAAAATATGCAGGCGTGCACTCTCAATATTGAACCAACATTGTTTGGGACGAGTCTGTCTCGTAGTATACACCAATAAACACGACCTACGCTGATTTCAAGATCATTATCGTCTGAACGAAGAGTGGGCGTTTGTTGTTGTTAAAAGCGATCGTGAATATTATAACAACGAAGAGAATTCTAACGTCTTTAACACATCACAATATTAGATGCAGTATAAAAACCATTATAATAAATGAACAGTTAAGTTGTATTGCGAGACAATGAATACGATTCATTAGGGCCGCAATAAAACGCGAGTATCTTAGAACGGATGGCCCTCGGCAATTTAAATACCAACTTCAACGACAACGTGCCCAGCTACTTTCATCTCTTCCCTAATTAAGTTGCGAGTTATTGCGATACGTCTGGACGATGGCAATAAAGCGGCTCCAGCGTGTAGCGGTCAGAGAAACGAGCTGCTCGCCACACAGAAACGTGCAATGCAAGTACAGCGATTTACGCTATGTTTGACCAGACCCTCTACTTTACGCGGTGTGGGCCCCGATCTCCGATAACGACTAACAAACGGAAGATTGATTCACCGCTGTTTGATATCATTGCACGCATCTCAGATATATGGAAGATTTGATCGCAGTGCGCACGCGCCGCCCGCCGGCGCTCGCGAGGCACACATAGACCTGACAATTGATGCAAAGCAACAATAATAAATCTCCAAATCTGTGTGTCGACACTTTTACACGTCTTCTGAGATGAAATCTGACTCTCATGAATAACAGCACATGCACTCGCATTTTAGTAGTAAGAGTTCACATGAAAGCTCTCGAGTCTTGTCTGACATGTTTAGGGGACCACACGAGTTGATATACAGCTATAATTGAATTAGCCTCGCAATGCGACCGCGTCTTGCTC
Source organism: Asteroscopus sphinx (assembly GCA_949699075.1). Taxonomy (NCBI): domain Eukaryota; kingdom Metazoa; phylum Arthropoda; class Insecta; order Lepidoptera; family Noctuidae; genus Asteroscopus; species Asteroscopus sphinx. The sequence continues at coordinate 10,674,061 of OX453006.1, read as the reverse complement.
TAGTAGATTGCATATGGGCAGATACTTAAATTCAATTAGAATTAGAACGAATGAAACATAGAAGTGACTGCTGTATGCTGTATAGGGCTATGTTCAGCAATAAACTTTGAAGTAGTAGCGATAGCCTGGGTGACAAACGTAAAGTTAGAAGCCATTAAAAAATACTGCAACTTTCAAATAAAATAAAAAAACAGACTGGACTATACCGTTTCACTACGACATGGCTAGAGAATGCTTAAGTGAAATTGTAAGTAACATAATATGATTGGTTAGAGCTTTATTTACGACGCGACATTACGAAGACGTATGTTTTTCTAGTAACAGCCGTGAGAGGTTGTTTGTTTATTTTATGTTCACTTTCGTTACCATTTTTTCCATACTTATTATCTACTTAAGTAGGAGCTTGTGACAAAAGATTTACTAAGTCATTATGTCGACTTATAATTAGGCGTTAGGTAAGTACAGAAAAAATTCTTGCAGAAATTTTCACACGTAACATGGAAAACGAGACTTAAAAAAAAATCTACATTAATGCTTATCTATCGCACCGCACATTTAAAATGTACCATTAATTTTGCTGTAGAATTCTACATTGATGAGCTTTTGAAATTTGCGTTCAGCCGCCATAGATTTCGGTTTGACTAAAAATTACGAGCCGATAGAGCATTGTTTTATGATTCTGTAGAAAACCGCAATGGGATAGAAATATATTTGGAACATAAGCTCGTTTAAACTGTACAATAGCTCTTTCCTGTACGTTTACATGAGGTCATTGTTTCGTCGGTCTTGAGCGCCCTACATGCATTGTTTATGCTTCTGACAAATACTTGCACCGTGCGCAACTCTTCATTTACATGCGTCCTGGTCGTACTTGCAGTCGCATCACGCCGGGACGCAACTGTCCTCCGATTTTTCACTCATTATTAGTCAATATGCTAATTCTTTTCTACCGATTGATTGTAAAACTTACAAACTAGAATTGTCCAAGAATAAAGACAGCTTATTGGTAAAAATGTCACGCACTCATGACGAACGTAATATCGAATTTTCATGTGAGTTAGCAAATGTAAAATACAGTACACAGGCTTCACGGGCGAACAAGATCAGCAGATAGCGGTACGCACGCCTACGCTGCAATGATACTTGACGCTTGTGCAACTGATCTCCAAACTTACATTAGAATCTACATCTGTAATGCAGCTACGGGTGCATTACCATAAAATTTATTTTAAACCGATCTCCTGCACCGATCGATTAGAGAGTTTTATGAATGATACAAGATCAACCAAATGTGCTTATATTCGAACAATGGTGAGAGTACGAGGTGCAAAGGTGATGGATCGCCACCCAGGAAATGGATGTTATCAGGCAGGCAGCATGAGTAGTGGATGAGAGCGCGGCGGGGTGCTCGCTTCGACCCATTTGCCCTATCTACAGCAAAGAGTTATTACCGCTTTTCACTTTGTCCTATTGACGGTTTCCACTATTCAACGATAAACAGTAAAAAAACCGATACTTGAAATTACTTATCCACGGATTATTTCAAATCAAATCACTTTATTTGCAAACATTATAGCAACTATGCAAGGCGTGCAAATTTTCAAGTCATCTTTAAATTACAGTTAGGTAAGAAAATACGCACGCACCTAAGTTACAAAATGGATTAAAGGCTCATACAAACCAAAAACAGGTCAGTAGCAGCTCAGGGCATGAGTAGCGATGCAGACGAAGGCAGTTTAAAAGCGTTTTGACGGCGGGCCCGCCATGGGAACTGCTTTCAGTATGACATGTTGTGTCGATGTCTGTTGTCAAACAATACAATTGCGTCGTCGTCGCTTTGACGGCACACTGACGCGCCGCCTTGTCCTGCTTCGGTGTGGCCAGTTAGTATGGCGGCCGTTGTGATACAACGCAACCGCACCGCTCCTGCCCTGTGCATGTCATGCACCGCGCTGCCAGGTCTGTCGCCGGCGGGTCTAGAGCACGGCAGGGGCGGCTCGGTTCACCAGCGGGCCCGCGCTAATATTTGGTGTGTCGTGTTTCATATAGTTCCTTGTATTACAACTTGCACGGGCCCGCTTTCAACCTGCGCTGCTACTGACCTGCTTTTGGTCTGTACGGGCCTTTATTGTTTAGGAATTCTATAATTGAGTGATGACATTTTAATGTAAGAAAACCATGGAGCTATTTCCGAGAACTTAACATATCTCTAGTATTTCTGATAGATTTTGGTAACTTATTGGGGGACCTCCACAGAATATGCTCTTTTCATCAAAGTGGTTTTGCTGGCTACGTGTACTTGCCCCCCCCAGTGTCTCCCTTGGGGGAGACAAGGATGGTACTACACATAGCTTGTCTGCATACCGCTGCCTTTCTCTTTTATACTAAATAAATTCAAGTTTTTCTTTATAAACAGTGCACTTAAACTAGGAAAAGCCATTAATTTATATTCTCTAAAGTAAGCTTTGCATGATTCTCTTGGTTTAATATTAAACAATGTTCTTATACAGCACTTCTGAGCTTTAAATGCAAGGAGTCATTCAATGGAATTCCTCGGGAAGAAAAATATGCATGATACGCTGTTTAAAGCTTTTCTCTATTTGTATTTTTTTTAGCTTAAACAAACTATATGCTTTGTTGACTTTAACAGACATTTTCTACGTCATTCAAATTCATTTTCTGATCCAGATGTAATCCCAAAATTTTTGCTGTAACTTGCTCTCTAACTTGAGTATTTTCGTAACTAGCATGAATTCCATTACAGTCAATAACTTGTCTTTGTTAAAAATGTATACATTTAGTTTTATCGAAATTAATTTTAAGTTTATTTGATGTCAAATAATTATTTAATGTTTGATTCCAAAGATGTCAAGTCTGTTCCAAAATAAAGTATTGTACAATCGTCAGCAAAAAGTGTAATCTTATCGCTAATAATACTTGGCTGGTCATTAATAAACAGAACAAAAGTAAAGGTCCCAAACTTAGATTAACAATTGATCGAAGGTCCCAACCAAAGACATTTCTATACTGACGTAATAGACCAATAAAGTGTGCGACTGCGATACCGATATTTACGAAAAAACCTATATGCTAGAAAGAGACATAATAAAATGACAGTAGAACCCATTTTGAAAATTGTAATCTCCCATAGCGTCCCATCAAAATATAATCTCGTATTATTTTATGATTTATTTCATGATCGTTCTGTATTTTATCCAATTAATATCAATAATCGTAATGGTGTAGTGTTCCGTGTTATACTGCTGTGTAATTTACATCATTAACCTAAAGAAAGAGACGTTTCACAGGTAAGTATCTGCAGGGCAATAGTACTTTCATAATGCTTATTTTCATAGAAATTATACTTAAAATTATTTAGTAATACATTAATAACATGCAGTAAATACCCTATTTTCTATATAATATGTTATTTTAAATAATTATGTGTTAGATAAAAAGATATTGTGTACGTGAAAATGAAACCGTTTCGCATATGGATTGCTCAAAATATATCGATATGTCGATAGTTTCAATTATATATTTTTTGTACTACCTAGCACCATACATGTCACAAGTTAGTGTCCGTTACTGCTTTAAAAAAAATACAATCGAATTGAGAACCTCCTCCTTTTTTTGAAGTCGGTTGAAAGTATTGAAAGGTTGATTTAGTCCGGCAGCACATTGGAAGGAAATCACAATGATTCATTCATTGATCACAGAAAAACCAAAGGGGGTCCCCCTTTGGTTTTAGACTTTTTTTTGTTTTTAGTATTTGTCGTGATACACCTCATAGCAACACATATTCTGAGTAAATTTCAACCGGTTACCTATTACCGTTCAAAAGATACAGCCCTGTGACAGACAGACAGACGGACGGACGGACGGACGGACGGACAGCGTAGCGAGAGTAATAGGGTCCCGTTTAGAACCCTTCGGGTACGGAACCCTAAAAATGGATAGGCACAAATATTAAAACGAATAAGCACCGTATCTACTATTCTCCGCCAAATAGTGATGCTTGTATTGCTGTGTTTCGGTCAGAATGGTACGGGTGCCGGTGTAATTACAATCACATGAGACTTTCCATCTTCATGTCTCAATTTGGCGAACCGACTTGCGGTACCATTTAGGTAACAGCCTAGATGGTATTGCAGTTGTTATTGGCAAAGGTAACCGCTTAACATATGGTGGGCCTTTAGTTCGTTTCGCCATCCTATACAATAAAATAAAAGCTGAAAGCCTCGAAAAAACTACAGGGTTTGCAGTAGATATTTTAAGGATAACTGTATCGTTCAATGAAATCACCAACCATAGAGGAAATGAATATAATAGAGGGGAATTGTGGGCGGGATAGGCGCGCCGCGCTCATGAGCAGACGCGCAAATGGTAACCAAAATCCGCGTCACAGCTTAATCATTGCGGCCAGGCTGTGACAGAGTACGTTGCTGTGCGAAAAAATAATAATTATGCCGTATTACGCCATTATATCATGCCGAAAAAGAAGCGAGGTGTGTAGTTTAACTAAAGGAGGCATTTCTTTTCATCGGTAAGTCTAAATACCTTTAATTAGTTGGGATATTTGCAAATATTTTCTTAGTATTATGTGATTCATGGCAAAAACGATGTTATCGCAAACTGATAAAAAATTATACATTGCTTACAAAACATGGATATCGACTTTCACTACGTGAGTAACCGCGCAATGTATTGCGTTTCTTTCGATGTCGCCTTCGCCTTATTTGCCTGACTGTCACCAAAATCCCCGCGTATCGATAGTGTAGTAACATATTGAATGCATTATCGATATAATTAATTCGGTGTATACTTTATGTTTTAAAATAAATATTCCTCATTTTTAGGGTTCCGTAGTCCTACAAGGAACCCTTATAGTTTCGTCATGTCCGTCCGTCTGTCCGTCTGTCCTAATCCTTTAGAGCTTAATAACTTCTACAGTTATAAACATAAGTAAATGAAATTTTGTTAAAAAATGGTCTAGATATAGATCTCAATTTTAAAAGAATAAAAAAAATCTTGATTACGTATTTTAGGGGTGGCGCCCATACATGTGAAACGGAGATGAAAATTTTTTTTTCGCTGCACCCCCTCATGTGAGTTATCATTAAATAGGTCTACTAAAATGAAGGTAATGTTTCATACATAACTTTTTATCAGGTATACCATCTACGAAATACAGCCCGCCAAAGTGGCTTGCAATGTGTCCCCCCCTGCCATTTCTAAACTATGCAACAAAGAAACTTATAATCTTCCACATTGATAGACCTTTATAAAAACTCTCTTTTAAAACTATTTCGAGTATAATGTGATCATGAATTTTTGAGTTATAGTGAGAAAACTGCAAAATACTTAAGACGTCCTAGTTCAAAGGTCGTTGACCTTAGAGAAAAATGCTAATAGCAAATAATGCTCCTTTAGTTACTTCCTATATAAATAAATCACAAAAAGTAACATTGTGTTATATTGATTTAGCTTCTTAAATGCAGCGCTAGGTGGCGCAGTTTGCAAAAACTAAAATAGCAATTATTAATATTCGATTTGATTCGTTTGTAATTAGGAACCCTATAATACTGAGCATGGCCCGACATGCTCTTGGCCGGTTTTTTATTATTTTAAATGCATAATAATTTTATTTTTAAGTAGATTCTTTGTCGAAATTATTTATTCACAATTTCGAGTATGATATTTATCAATTATCATAAACATAAACCACATTAAAAAAAGTAAAAACCAACTTAAAAAAGAATAAAATAATAAAATTTGTGTGAAACAGTTTAGGGAGTAGGTGCCTTTTATTTTGATTGATTTAAGAAAAAACTGGCACCGACTTCTTAAACTGTTTCACAGTTTTTTTTTTTTTTTCAAGTCGTTTTTTTTAGTTTATTATTTTGAGTGGCATTAATAATAGAAAGACAAGCGATTGCTGTAATCCCAGATACTTTGCTGTCATCCATTGAAGAGTTCCCTCTTTATCTCCTAAGACCTTCATCAGATCTTCACCAAATGATACTTTCTGAATGCAAATGCTTGACTTGTTGATGAATATACCAAAATCGCTATATGTATGCCTATAATATTTGAGAAGTTACCTCAATTCCACATGGATCCCATCATCAAAACTGGATTTTGATAAAAATGGAACCAATCTGAAAGTATATCCTTTCAAATAAAAAAATAATTTTCGAAATCGGTTTTTAAATGACGGAGTTCTGAGGTAACATACATACAAAAAAAAAAAAACAATTGAATTGAGAACCTCCTCCTTTTTTGAAGTCGGTAAAAAATCGGGTTTTATGCTCGGTTTCCACCAAAACGCAGAAACGAGATGTGTCGCAAGACTCGCAAGCCACCAATAAGACTGCGTTAGATATAGAATAGCTGGTTGACTGGGAGAGAATGCCAAAGGCATTAAGTCCACCTATGTACATGTGTTGCATGAAGTTTAAATAAATAAATAACGTTGAAGCTAGGCGTTGAAATATGAAAATAACGCAATCCTATTGGTTGTTCGACACATATCCTCTCCTCTTCGCTTTGGTGGTTAAATACCTTTGTTATGTATGGAGTTTGGATTACACCCGATTTCAACAAGTGCTTTAGGGAAATGTAGCAGCCAAGTGTTGCCTCCGTCATTAAAAAAAAATATTACTCACTGAATAGATAATTTATCGAAAATTCGTTTTTAAAAGTTGAAGTACAGGTACTGTTGTTCAATCAGAAACTCTTAACTCTGTAAAATATAGTTCGCTGTAGTTGTAGATAGAAAAAATGCCAATAGTGGCCGTTTTTCGCATTTTTTCTATCTACAACTACAGCGAAGTATAATTTACAGAATAAATAGTTTCTGATTAAACTACAGTACCTGTACTTGTATTCAGCGAGTAATAATTTTTTTACTGATGGGGGCGCCACTTGGCTGCTACATTCCCCTTAAACGTGGTCTAAACTTTCATAACAAGGGGCATATTATTTTATTTTTAGTTTTCCGAACAATCCAAATATCCGAAAACTGTGGATTGAGGCAACAGGTAGAAGTGAATGGATTCCTACAAAATCTAGCACTATTTGTTCCCAACATTTTACAGTTAGTGACTTTGCTATATATATATACACGTGGTATAACATTATGCAAGTGTGTGAAGATGTTTGTAACTCAATTACACATGTTTATGAAAAGCAGTTTTATTCTGTAATGCCTGATTTACACTGGTCAAGTATTTATCGAAGTCAATAAGTAGATAATGACAGACGGTTCACACTATTTAAACTATTAATTCGCCAGTCTCCGATCGGTTTCCACTACTGTCCTTACCCACTGTACTTATTCACTTCGCTTATTACATAACCAATGTAAATCAAGCATAATGGTTACTCTCCCCCCTTAAAGTGAAGCGTGAGGGCGAAATTTATAAAAAGTATTTATTTTGTATTCTTAGTCCAAGCATAGAACAAATAATAGTATGTCCTAGTAAGAACTATATATAGGATATGACTTGATATTTTGCGTGAATAAACATTATATTGTACATATTCATACAATACAATACGGCCGTTTATAAAAATCTAACAAATTTTGACGACTTTAGCTTGGGTTAACTTGCATAACTTGGGCAGTATTTATTTTATGTGTTACGATTTAAAAAGAAAACCAATCCGTAAATATGCAGGATTGCATATCTTATTTACGCAAAACACCAAACCAGGTCTTATAACAAATTTAAAGTAGATTAAAAATCGAAAAAATACTTTTTATTTTTCGCCATACCTCGCGCTGCTTGTTTTAAAACGTGTCAGACGTTATTTTCAATAATTAAGTATATCATAAAACAGTAACTTTCCAATTCCTTATGTAGGACAAATTATTTTTATTCCAAGACCATGTGCGAAAATCGTTGAAAATATCGATAACATTCATAAAATTAGTTTTTTGTACATGGACATCACTAATGACCTGTTTGAATGTAGTGGTGCGTTCGCACATGGTCGTTGTTTATGTGTTACAGACGTGACAGCTAATAGTAGGGCCGCGTTCAGTGTAGTATTTCTTGCACGCGTGTGCGTTTAGATATCTAGATACAGTGCTTATGTAGTAGTGAGACGGATAGTGGGAGAGTTAGGCGACACGGGTTTCCGAAGAAACTGTTTACTATACCAATTCCATTCTTATTCAAGTATTCCGTGTCACCAACGATCCATACCTACGGAATTTGTTCGAGTCGGTGTTTGTTTCATATAAAGATCTTTACTTTAATAATGGTAAATATTCAAAGTGGTAAATTTAAGAAGTGACGAGTATAAAGTAAAAGTCAAAAATAAATATAATACAAGAAGAGTTAGAGATAAAAAAACTAGTTCAACCGAAGATGACAAATTATTATGGAGACAGAATGTCAAAATTTTTAGTTCCAAAAATCCTATCCTATCCTACTTCCTACTAATATTATAAATGTGAATGATGGATGGATGGATAGATGGATGAATGAAAGTGGAGTGGAAGTGGAGGTGGAGGTGAAGGTGGAGTGAAGTGGAGTGGAGTGGAGTGGAGTGGAGCAGAGGTGGAGGTGGAAGTGGACTTTTTTTATTCTTTTTTTTTTATTCTTAACGGGCTTGCGTTTGACCGCTACCTCACCTGATGTAAAGCGATGGTGCTGTCGACGATGGTACACGCTTGCCTAGCAAAAACCTATTCACTCGAGTCTTGAAGACCACCAGATTATATTTCTCGGGAAACACTGACGCCGGCAAGGAATTCCACTCTTTGGCGGTACGCATGATAAAGCTATTAGCAAACCGGACTTTACTCGCAAAATAATATACTACATTTAATATACTATAATAATATACTACAAATTATAAATATACTATAAATTTACATTAGTACTACATGTAGTAATATAAATTAGTAGCAGTGGCGTGCATTGCATATAGGCAATTAGGCAGTATCCAGTACCTACTCCATTCAAATTCAATAGTGGTGTAACTTATTATCTTTTTTTCAAAGTACGATGATTATTTATCATTTATTAGACCTATTAATACTAAATTATTCTGCCTACATACAAAAATCAATAACTTACACCACAATTAAATTCAAATTAAGTAGGCCACTGCACGCCACTGATTAGTAGGATAAGTCTGATGTGTAACTTAAGTTGACTGGACAAGAAAACTTGTTAAGTTCATAGATATTGTAGTTTTTCATAAAAATTCAATAATTTTACCAATTCCGGAATCGTGTATAGGAACTTAGTTCCGGGATTGAAAACCTGTCTATACGCCTAATTAAAACTAATATGATTAATTGTAAAATGTTCCGTGTGGTGCCGGAAGTACACCAGATTATATTTCTCAGGAAACACTGACGCCGGCAAGGAATTCCACTCTTTGGCGGTACGCATGATAAAGCTATTAGCAAACCGGACTTTACTCGCAAAATAATATACTACATTTAATATACTATAATAATATACTACAAATTATAAATATACTATAAATTTACATTAGTACTACATGTAGTAATATAAATTAGTAGGATAAGTCTGATGTGTAACTTAAGTTGACTGGACAAGAAAACTTGTTAAGTTCATAGATATTGTAATTTTTCATAAAAATTCAATAATTTGACCAATTCCGGAATCGTGTATAGGAACTTAGTTCCGGGATTGAAAACCTGTCTATACGCCTAATTAAAACTAATATGATTAATTGTAAAATGTTCCGTGTGGTGCCGGAAGTAAAGAATTAATAATAATAATAATATAAATTTATTGATACAAAAAACCTTAAAGAATTCTTAAGACTAGAATACATTGATTTTTATAGTTAAAGGTCACACGAATAGAGTAAACCCTGACTCCTAAACTAGGTGGACCTGTGACTTAGGAGTCAGTGTTCTGCTGTCACTGTGATAGCAAAAACCTTTATTAGGTGTGTTCTTACAGTATCCAAAGCAAATAATTGATTTCCTAGGTTTTTAAGTACCTACAATAATATTAACAAGGAATTATAAAAGAAAAGTGGTTTATATATATGCTAGGGCGCGTGTGTGTATGTGATAGTGGGGGTGTGTGTGAAGAGTGTGTATGATGTATGTGTGTGCTATAGATTGTCTGTATGTTTGCGTATGTTTGTTTTTTTTTTTAGGACTGTTTATTATAGTGTTGTGCTATATTCGTGTAACAATTAAAATTGAAAAATGATAAATAACAGAACAGCAAGCAACTACTGTGGAATATTAAGCAGATCTTCTGTCTGGTCATAGTCCAGATCTTGCAGCCACCCTTGTACTTTAATCTTAACTTCATGGGGGTTTAACCCAGCTATATGAAGCATTTTGCAAAGTTTTCTGTACATTAATATGCTTTTAACGTAAAACTGCCGAGCGGCGAATGATGTTCTATGGATTATTATTGGGTACGTAATTCTTCCCCTGCGCTTAGTTGGGTCTGGTGGGATAATTTGCGTATGTATTCTAAGAACCGCACGGAGCACAAAGAGTTGTCTCACAGTCAGTAATTTACAGTCCGCATATAGTTCTGTTGTGGGAAATCTATATGGTCTACCAAGCATTACCTTAAGTACAGCTCTTTGCGCTCGCTCCAGTATAATAAACTTAGTTTTAGAATTGCACCACCGTATATCTTCTCATGGGTGTCGTAAAAGGCGACTAAGGGATTCACCAGAGAATGGGCAGCAGCGTTCTCTGAGTATTTAACCAACCAACTGCGATCGCCAACCCGCCTGCCAAGCGTGGCGATTATGACATATCCCCCCAATATATGCTTGGGGGAGGCCTGTGTCCAGCAGTGGACGTCTTACGGCTGAAATGATGATTAATTGATTTTTTTATTTCTTATTTATGTATTCCTTACCATCGTGACATTAATAATGTAATTATAATATAGCCCTTAATTGCGTAACTCAATCTTTTAAAATAAATAAAATTATGTCTCAAATATCTGTAATTTTAAAACAATAGTTACTTAATAGCTTAGCAGTTTTAAAATACTACCACTCCTTAAAAGTAAGGCCGGTTGAACTATATCGATAATGCGGAAACGTCCATGTCACATCACTAAAAATCACTCCTACACGTGTCAATTTCGCACATATACTCATTTCGTTTTCGGTGACGTGATAATGAGGTGACAGTGTCTCTATTACGTCAGTATAATACCTTTATGGTCCCAACACACTGCCCTGTGGCACTCCATATTTAACATTTTTAATAGCAGACTCGTAAACTTTCCTGTTTTTGTTTTAAGACAGACTTTTATGATCTGGGTAACCTGTTCTCTATCAGATAAATAAGATTATATAAGTAAAACACAGAAATAGTAAAAAAATAGACGAAGTGCTGCGCACTATCATAATGAAGCCAAAAAAAACTATACTCCTTCGTGTACAACCAGCGCTCACGCACACACCATGCACCTGAAGGATACTTGCTTTCGCGATGCTTACTGGCCGATGCCACGACATGTGTACTAAAAAGTGCTGAGCACGGTTTGAGGTGCATGTGTGAGCGTGAGCGCTGGTTGTACACGAAGGAGCAGTTTTTTTTAGCTTCACTATGATTGTTTGCAGCACTTAGTCTATATTTTTTACTATGTCTGATGATTATTTCTTTGTAAGATTTGTTCCTTATCAGCAACCTTATCCATCGGTGAAATAATATAGGATGATATTTTATTGCATAAAAGATTGGGTTCGATTCCTGGCCAAAATAGTAGCATTTTCAAAAATCTAATAATGCAGTTCTTGTTTTCTCCATAATCGAGCTCATGACTCCTTTGACGACTTTTCTCTATTCCTTATATTTTTGGATTTAGCCCTCCAGCACGATTTTCAAAACTCATGCTGTATATTATATTATTTAATCCCTACTTATACAGGGTGATTTGTAATTCGACCTATTCCTTGAAAGGAAGGACCGAGCCACCTCTGCCAACCTATGGTACTCACAACACCATTTGCAGCACCTCAATTTGCCGATGTTCTCTCAGAGATTGCTTGATGTAAGCCCACCCTAACATCCATTCGGACCGTTCGTAATCGCAAAAATCCTCGTTAGTCTTTAAAGTGGTAGGCAACCACCACCTGTGGTGGTGGTGGTGGTGGTGGTGGTGGTGATGGTAGTGGTAGGTGGTAGTGGTAGCCTGGACTACCAGCCACCTAATCTTGATCAGGTGACGAGACTGTTGCAATCTTAGTGCCTTCATCTCTAAGCAGGAACTCCTGTCTTCCGATCCCACTTATTAGTTTTTTATGGACTACAATGATCTATGATCGACCAAAACATACCGCAGAGATTCATACAACCTAAATTACACAACAGTATAACCAAACTCACCTCGAAACAAGACATAAATTTAGAAAATTACTTAAAGCAAAGTTCTCCCAATTCTGCTATTACTGCATTTTTTTTCCAAGCTTTTGCGAAATTTGACATCTGTACCATTTTAGATAGCTTATAAAATGAGGATATTGTTTCGTAATTTTTACGCCAAATGTCATACATTTTTTTCGAGTAATTTTCTGTAATGTAAAGTGTACTTAGATGATATTGTTTTATAACTTGTGATGTGTGACCATTTATTTCCGAGGTTATTTTTATTTTTATTTATTTAGCACACCAACAGCATAATCACAGCAGTGCATATAGACAGACACTAAAAAGTATAACTTACATAGAGATTACACAAATTATAGGCATGCATGACATTGAATATAAATGTTATAGCAGAGACTACAATAATTAAGTATACAATTTTGAAAAGTTACTGTTAAAGAATGTAGTTAATAAATGTAGTAATAATAACAATACCATTGAGAAATAACATTAGTTCATCAGGACATGTCTGACTCTGTACGAAACAAATTTCATACAAAATATATCGATAGGCTTATCTAACTGGATGGATCTTTCATTATACAACCTTGCCATGCGTGTAAGAGGGCTATTAAATGTAGTATTTAAGGTCGAGGTTGGGATTTCAAATATATGATGCTGTCGCATAACACGCTTGCTAAACCTAAATTTAAAATAATTTATCAATTCTGCATCAATGCAGCCGTTTATAATTTTGTGAAGAATTAGTAGGTCATATATATTTCGTCGTTTCTTTAAACTTAACGGTTTAAAATGTATCAATCTATCATTATACTCGGGAATAGCTTTACGGATGCCATTTCTTATACACAAATACCTAACAAAACGAGCCTGAATGGATTCTATACTGTTTGCGTAAGATACATAATAAGGAGACCATATAGTGGAACAATACTCCAGGGAGCTTCGGACCAAAGCGTTATAGAGCAAAATAATGCTGCTGTTGTTACGAAACGGTTTGGACATACGAATTATAAAACCTAGCATTTTATTAGCTTTAATCACCAGACTATCTATATGATAGCGAAAAGATAGAGATGTATCAAAAAGAACGCCTAAATCACGAATGACAGAAACTCTGCCCAAATAAGCTCCCATCTGTATGGTATTTAAATTATACATATTTTACTTTATTTGTGAATGTTATGTATTGTCATTTTTTAACATTGAGTGACATTCTGTTATCAAAACACCACTGCTGAAGGACATTCAGATCGTTCTGTAGCTCTACACAATCATTCAATTCTGATATACTACGATAAATTTTCAAGTCATCCGCATAAGCTAAGCAATCACAGGATATCTTTTCCAAGAGATCGTTTATTAATACTAAAAAGAGCAAAGGGCCTAATTTTGACCCTTGTGGCACACCAGAACCAGGAATAAACGGCACAGATTCGTAGCCCTCCAAAGTAACAAGTTGAGAACGCATATTCAGGTAACTTCCAAACCAGCGCAAAAAACAGCCATGAATTCCAGCATGATTCAACTTCATGGAAAGAATTGAATGATCAACTGGATCGAAAGCTTTTGCAAAATCCGTATAAACAGCGTCAACTTGGCCCCTAGCCTCAAACGTGTTAGTAATATAAGTAGTGTAAATTAGCAAGTTTGAAGTAGTAAGAACGGTTGGTAGCAAAACCGTGTTGCCTGGGACTAATTATATGACGGAGATGCGTGTAAACTACGTTATAGATGAGACCTTCAAAAATCTTAGCAAACTGGGAAATAATGGATATTGGTCTATAGTTAGTCACGTCATTCAAACTACCAGACTTGTGTATGGGAATGATATATGCAATCTTCCATAAATCAGGGAATACTCCTTCTTTAAGGGATTTATTATATATTAAATCGCGGATGTTCTCAAAAAATGCCAGGTTAAGAGTTATCTAAACTGACGAGCATGCATGACGAGGTTAATGGACGTAGATGAAGCGAAAGAGGTGTGTCAGGATCGTAGCAGGTGGAAATCCATAGTCTCTGCCTACCCCAATGGGAAACAGGCGTGATAATATGTATGTATGTATATACATATTATTATTATTTCCGGCTAGTGCATAATACGACGAGGCCTAAGGGTACTTACGCACTATGCGGGTAGCCGCAATGCGGCTAGCCGTGTGGATAACCGCACTTTGCGGTTGCGAATGCGGCTGCCCGCGTTCCGGCTGGCCGCATTCGCAACCACAACGTGCGGTCTGGGACCGTATCCGCTCACTGTCCTTTAAAAAAATATGAAGAAGTACCTATCAATTCTAGACTTTTTTAAGTCTGTGTACAACTATATTTATACAATTTTTTTAGGTTAGAATCTTGTTATTGGAAATATTTATATTTATCAGTCGCGAATAACAACGATTGGGACAGTACCTCAACTAGCATCAACGGTACATACGGTACATGCATCAATTGCTGCTATGCATCACGTGCTTTGCTCTAGAGACGAAACTCGTCCTGTACGCGCCAACTTGAAATGCATATTTTAATCCATTTATAAATAGTTATTGAACACCGATTATCTACTCTCGACTATCCCCAGACTTTTATCAAAAATGGAATCCCTAGGAATACGCGGTCTCTCTTTAGAAATATTCGAAGACTATCTCTCTCAGCGAAGCCAGTGTGTTCTAATTGACTCATACACCAGTGAGTTCGAAAATCTTACTTTCGGCATTCCACAAGGGAGTATATTGGGACCTACTCTTTTCCAAATCTATATTAACGATTTATGCAAACTATCTTCCACAAATTGCGAAATATTCTCTTATGCAGACGATACAGCATTACTAGTGTACGACAAGGACTGGGATCAGGCTAAAGATAGGGCAGAAAACTCCGTACGGGTCATCATGGAATGGCTGTCTACGAACTTGTTGACTTTAAATCTGGAAAAAAACCAAATTCCTTAGGTTTTCTCGTCCACAATCACCAACTCCTCCTATTTCATCTTCAACAATCAAAGCTCACATATGTCTTCATCGATCACCTAACTGTAATTGTCTCACACTTAGCATGGCCACCAATATAAAGTATCTGGGAGTGATCATAGACTGGTACGCACATTTAGAGGCGCTTTGTTCAAGAATCAGAAGACTGATACACATTTTTAAAGAGCTTAGACACTCCGCGGACTCTGAGACTTTGACCCTTGTGTACTTCAGCCTGTGTCAGTCTATTGTCTCGTACTGCATTCCAGTGTGGGGTGGAACTTACAAAACAGCAATGCTTTATACAGAACGTGCACAACGAGCAGTTTTAAAAGTGATGCTCTTCAAACCGCGAGACTTTCCCACTGATCAGCTATATATCGATGCCCAAGTCCTCACAGTAAGACAGCTATACATCCTCCGATCTATACTGCGAAGGCAGTCTACTCTTCCTTTGGATAAAAGCAAACTCCAAAGACGCCAAGGGTTTCCTGTTTGCGATACAGTCCAATGTCGTTATGCATTTGCAAGTCGACAATTCATGGCTCAAAGTTCACGCATCTACTACTATTATAAAATTGTTAAATGTCAGTTGTCTGTTTGTTTGTTTGTTTGTTTGTTCCAGCATCACTATAAAACTACTAGACCGATTTTGTTGAAAGGGTTTGTGACTAAAAACTTATGATTTGACTTAAAAACTGGTATGTATTTTACCTCGCTACGGTGACGGGAACCGGTGATTTTTAATTATATTTTTCTACAACATTTTGCATACAATAAGGTGATTAAGGCGCTCATATCCAGCTGTCATTCGCACGCATGCGCTCTAGTGCGCGCCTCCATAGAGAAAATACGGCTGCTAAAGAAATTGCATTAAAAACTTTTTGGTCGGGCCGAATTGTACAGAGTAGAAAAAAAAATCCTGTCGTATGTGGGTGGTGCCATCATGGAAATGCAGTCTTTTGAGCCAACCGAAAATCAGAATCTTTTGACTTACAGACAAGGACTGGAAGCTACCTCTAAATTGCGATTTCTCTAATTTTTTGTATGAAAAGCAATAACATTTAGAAGTACCTAAACGTTGTTATATTGTATCCATCTTAATATACGAATAAGCATAAAGTTATCTTGGTGTAACTAAAAAAATACTATTTTCAGTCTACAATTTTTAATTACCTTCTTCATCTTATATTATCTTATCTTAACTATTATAAAATTGTAAACGTCTGTTTGTTTGTTTGTTTGTTTGTTCCAGCATCACGCTAAAACTACTGGACCGATTTTGATGATTTTTTTTTTGTTTGAAAGCTGATGATCTGACTTAAAAACTGGTATGGGTTTTGAGAAAGAAAGAAAGAAAAAAAAAGAAAAAAAAAATCGTGGGTTGCGTACTCACCCGACAGATCGAAGCTTCTATGCATTTGCACGAGCGGATAGTAATGTACGATGGAGTGGAGTGGACAGGGGATGGGACTGGGGATGGGACTGGGGGTGGGACTGGGGATGGGACAGGGGACGGGACTGGGGACGGGACAGTGGACTGGACAGGGGACGGAACATGGGATGGGAAATGGGACGGGACATGGGCAGGACAGTGGGTCGGCACATGGGACTGGACATAGGATGGGACATGGGACAGGACATGTGACATGGGACGGGACGATAGTGATATAGTGGGACAGTGGGCCGTGGGATAGTGAGATAGTGGGACAGTAGGACAGTGGCAGTGGGACGTTGGGACAGTGGGGCAGTGGAGCAGTGGGGTAGTGGGGCAGCGGGGCAGCGGGGCAGCGATGCAGTGGGCCAGTGGGGCAGTGGGATAGTGGGGCAGTGGGGTAGCGGGGTAGTGGGGCAGTGGGATTGTGGGACAGCGGGGCAGCGTAGCATCGGGACAGTGGGGCAGCGGGGCGGGGCAGCGAGGTAGTGGGGCAGCGTGCCAGCGGGGCAGCGGGGCAGTAGGGTACCGGGTCAGCGGGGCAGTGGGATAGTGGGATAGTGGGGCTGTGTGGTAGCGGGGCAGCGGGGCAGTGGGGCTGCGGGGCAGTGGGGCAGCGGGCCGGCGGGGCAGTGGGGCAGCGGGGCAGTAGGGGAGTGGGGCAGTGGGGCAGGAAGTTGGGCAGTGGGATAGTGGGGCAGTGGGGCAGCGGGGCAGCGGGGCAGTGGGTTACCGGGGCAGCGGGGCAGTGGGGCAGTGGGATAGTGAGGCAGCGAGGCAGTGGGGCTGCGGGGCAGTGGGGCTGCGGGGCAGTGGAGCAGTGGGGCAGTGGGGCAGCGGGCAGGCTGTGGGGCTGTGGTATAGTGATGGCAGCGGGGCAGTGGGGCAGCGGGGCAGTGGGGTAGCGGGGCAGTGGGGCAGAGGGGTAGCGGGGCAGCAGGCAGTGGGGGGCTGCGGGGAAGGCAGTGGGGCAGTGGGATAGTGGGGCAGTGGGGTAGCGGGGCAGCGGGGCAGTGGGGCAGCGGCGTAGCAGGGCAGTGGGTTAGCGGGGCAGCGGGGCTGGGGGGCAGTGGGGTATTGGGGCAGTGGGGTAGCGGGGCAGTGGGGCAGTGGGGCAGCGGGACAGCGGGACAGTGGACTGGACTGGAATGGACTGGACTGGACTGGACTGACGTGAGTTAGCAGAATTTAACGCGAGCGGAGCCGCGGGTAAAAGCTAGTATATAATAAAATCATAGAGGAAATGAATATAATAGAGGGGAATTGTGGGCGGGATAGGCGCGCCGCGCTTTTGAGCAGACGCGCCAATGTAACCAAAATCCGCGACATTGCGTCCAGGCTGTGACAGAGTACGTTGCTGTGCGAAAAAATAATAATTATGCCGTCTTGCGCCATTATATCATGCCGAAAAAGAAGCGAGGTGTGTAGTTTAACTATAGGAGGGATTTCTTTTCATCGGTAAGTCTAAAAACCTTTAGATAGTTGTGATATTTGCAAATATTTTCTTAGTATTATGTGATTCATGACAAAAACGATGTTATCGCAAACTGATAATAGTAGTTTATGAAACTGTTGCATAACAGGGGTTATTAAAACACGAGTGTGAGTTTAAAAACCGAGCCGTAGGCGAGGTTTTTAATAGTATCACACGAGTGTTTTAATACCTAGTTATGTCAGTTTCATACACTAGTTTATCTAAACTCATACAATTTTAAATAAAATACCAAAGTCAAAATCTTGATAACAAATCCAATCCAAAGCCAAATCCAGTAGGCCATGGCGCGCGGCCGCGCACACGCCGCGCACGCGCGTCAACACAGATAATAAATATAGTCTGGCAAAAACATTATAATCGGAACTAATTTTCTATCCTTGTCAGGATTCCGTCAATCTCTGTTTTATCATACAAAAAATATGCCTGTAAATACATAAATATAATTAAAAGCAATATGACAATCCAAAGTTTTGCCAAAAACGCAATTTTAAACGATAACATTTTTCAATGTATGACTAGTGGCGCCACCCTGAATTTTGTGTACTCATTGGTGCCAAACAGTACGACTGCTAAAAAAAGGTTTGAAAACTCCTTGGTTGGGTCGAAGTGACATTAAAAACTCCTTAGTTGGGCTGAAGTGTGCGGTTATGGAAATAAAATTAAATTACCGCATTGTTTTGTTCAGCAAACTGTATCGTAATGAAACTTTTTAAATTCATTACAGGTGCATGTGCGTAAAGTATGTCATTATGACATTACTTTCGAGTTCATAATTCGAATTTTACGATACGAGTGTAGATAAAAAAATATACATTGCTTATAAAACATGGATATCGTACTTTCACTACGTGAGTAACCGCGTAATGTATTGCGTTTCTTTCGATGTCGCCTTCAATTTATTTGCCTGACTGTCACCAAAATCCCCGTGTATCGATAGTGTAGTAACATATTGAATGCATTATCGATATAATTAATTCGGTGTATACTTTCTGTTTTAAAATAAATATTCCGCATTTTTATTATTTTAAATGCATAATAATTTTATTTTTAGGTAGATTTTTTTTAAAACCACTTAAAAAAGAATAAAAAATAAAATTTGTGTGTAACAGTTTAGGGAGTAAGTGCCTTTGATTCGGATAGATTTAAGAAAAAAAGGAAAAAAAAAAAAAAAAATTTTTTTTTTAAGTCGGTTTTTTTTAGTTTATTATTTTGAGTGGAATTAACAATAGAAAGACAAGCGATTGCTATAATCCCCGATAATTTGCTGTCATCCATTGAAGAGTTCCCTCTTTATCTCCTATGACCTTCATCAGATCTTCACCAAATGATTTTTTCTGAATGCAAATGCTTGACTTGTTGATGAATATACCAAAATCGCTATGTGTATGCCTATAATATTAGAGAAGTTACCTCAATTTCACATGGATCCCATCAACAAAACTGGATTTTGATGAAAATGGAACCAATCTGGAAGTATATCCTTTCAAATAAATAAATAATTTTCGAAATCGGTTTCTAAATGACGGAGTTCTGAGGTAACAAACATACAAAAAAAACGTACAATTGAATTGAGAACCTCCTCCTGAAGTCGTTTAAAAATCGGGTTTTAGGCTCGGTTTCCACCAAAACGCAGAGACAAGATGTGTCGCAAGCCACCAATAAGACTGCGTTAGATATAGAATAGCTGGTTGACTGGGAGAGAAAGCCAAAGGCACTAAGTCCACCTATGTACATGTATTGTATGAAGTTTAAATAAATAAATAATGTTGAAGCTAGGCGGTGAAATATGAAAATAACGCAATCCTATTGGTTGTTCGACACATATCCTCTCCTCTTCGTTTTGGTGGTTAAATACCTTTGTTATGTATGGAGTTTGGATTACACCCGGCTTTAACAAGTGCTTAAGGGGAATGTACCAGCCAAGTGTTGCCTCCGTCAGTAAAAAAAAAATATCACTCGCTGAATACATAATTTATCGAAAATTCGTTTTTAAAAGTTGAAGTACAGTTCAATCAGAAACTATTAACTCTGTAAAATATATTTCGCTGTAGTTGTAGATAGAAAAAATGCCAAAAGTGGCCGTTTTTCGCATTTTTTCTATGTACAATTACAGCGAAGTATAATTTACAGAGTTAATAGTTTCTGATTAAACTACAGTACCTGTACCTACTTGTATTCAGCGAGTAATAATTTGTTTACTGATTGGGGCGCCGCTTGGCTGCTATATTCCCCTTAAACGTGGTCTAAACTTTCGTAATAAGGGACATATTATTTTATTTTTAGTTTTCAATACAATACAATACAAAAAAACAAAAAATTTACAAAAAACTAACAAATTTTGACGACTTTAGTATGTTGGGCAGTAATTATTTTTTAGGTTACGATTTAAAAAGAAAACCAATCCTTAAATATGCAGAATTGTATATCTTATTTACGCAAAACACCAAACCAGGTATTATAACAAATTTAAAGTTGGTTAAAAATCGAAAAACTACTTTTTATTTTTCGCCATACCTCGCGCTGCTTGTTTTAAAACGTGTCAGACGTTATTTTCAATAATTAAGTACATCATGAAACAGTAACTTTCCAATTCCCTATGTAGGACAAATTATTTTTATTCCAAGACCATATGCGAAAATCGTTTAAAATATCGATAACATTCATAAAATTAGTTTTTTGTACATGGACATCACTAACGACCTGTTCGAATGTAGTGGTGCGTTCGCACATGGTCGACGTTTATGTGTGACAGACGTGACCGCTAATAGTAGGGCCGCGTTCAGTGTAGTATTTCTTGCACGCGTATGCGTTTAGATATCTAGATACAAGCTAGATACAGTGCTTATGTAGTAGTGAGACGGATAGTGGGAGAGTTAGGCGACACGGGTTTCCGAAGAAACTGTGTACTATACCAATTCCATTCTTATTCAAGTATTCCATGAATAAAATTAATCAAATTATTCCCATTTATAGACCCACATCACACGAAATAAAAAATAAAAATAAAAAATGGCTTCAACCCTTAACATATGACGAAACTGAAAATATGCTAGTAATTTTATCATAAATAGTTAATGTAACAATATAGAATCTGAATAAATGGTTACCACAACACACGCACACTTACCCCCACCACCCTACACACTCACCCCATACACACATACACATCATCCTTCACTCAAAAACACCCTACCCATCCACTCTCCCAATCTCAAACACATACTTCGCTTGTTGTTGTTAACGTTAAATAACTGAAATGTCACGGTTGTATTATAAAACTGAAGCCGTAGAAACTCCCGACTCCTAAGATACAGGTCTGCGTACCTAGTTAGTTAGGGGCCGAAAAATGACATTAAATCTTAAGACTTTATTGTACAACCTGCTGTTGTTCCTCGTGCTCTGTATTGTGTTTTAAGTACACACGGCTACAGATCAAGCTGTACATTTCCAGTATAAGCTGACCTCGCATTGTATAGGTTTTCCTTACAACGCGAGGTCAGCCTTTACTGGTTTTGTACAGCTTGATGTGTAGCCGTGTGTACAAATAAAAAAAATATAACCGATTGCAGTTATGTGGAGAACATCCTCGGTACATCCGTTTTATATCATAACAAAAGACCGATCATCATTAAATCATTATGGCGCGTACAGGACGAGCTCGTTCTGTACCCGCCATATTCAATTAGCATTTTTATGAAAATGGTAAGCTGTACTCTTTTTTAGGGTTCCGTACCCGAAGGGTGACAAACGGGACCCTATTACTCTCGCTACGCTGTCCGTCCGTCCGTCCGTCTGTCTGTCACAGGGCTGTATCTTTTGAACGGTAATAGGTAAACGGTTGAAATTTTCTCAGAATATGTGTTGCTATGAGGTGTATCACGACAAATACTAAAAACAAAAAAAAGTCTAAAACCAAAGGGGGTCCCCATACAAGAAACCTCAAAAAACATGCATTTTTTTAACGTTTTTGTTCCTGCTCTATCTTCAAAACGGTAATACATACCAGCGTCAAACTTGGTCAGATTATAGTGCATATTATGTAGTTTCGCAACAAATACTAAAAATAAGACAAACATAGACATATTGAGAGGTACGGAACCCTTACTGCGCGAGTCCGACTCGCACTTGGCCGGTTTTTAAATTAAGGTAAAGCGCAGTACACACTCGTACATGCTTTTCATGGTATTTAAATAAAAATACAAAACTTGGCGCGTACAGGACGTGGGACACGATAATTTTTGTTGCAAATGAGCTCTAGTATAACCCCTTTCATGGAATAGGTCGAAGTACAAATCACCCTGTATTACTAATGCAAAAGTAACTCAGTCCGTCTGTCTGTATATTTGTTACCTCATAATCACGACTAAGCCTCTGCCACAGAAAACCGAAATAAAAGACATCCACGCGTGCAGAGCCGCGGTCGACCTCTACTATATTTAGTACTAGCGGCCCGTCCCGGCTTCGCACAGGTGGTCATGAAAATATAGCCTATGTTACTCAGGGTAAATGTAGCTTTCTAATGGTGTTTTTTTTTTTAAATCGGCACAGTAGTTTTTTAATTTATTCATTACAAACATACACACAAAAATACAAATCTTTCCTCTTTATAATATTAGTGTAGATATTATATTTGAGTAAAAAAGGAGACGAGTTCACCATTAAACATTTAAATGATCTTGGCAAATCGTTAAATCCATGCTAGCGTTATTAATGTTGGGACACACGGAGCCACAAATCAACATTCGTGTAATGACAATGGAGACAGTGAAGTAACAGTTCATAGCTCTTAACAAACGATCCTCGGTGCAATCACGGTGACAAGTGTTAGCCTCGGTTATTGGAGGCTGTCCAAACCATTTTATCTTGTTTCACATTAGAGTTCTAAGGTGTAATTATTGTAGCAGGATAAACGGACATGTTAACTCTATTTATTTTTACATTCACATACATCGTTACTTTTTGTTAATGCAATTTGAGAAACTAGTTTCTTCAGAATCACTCATTAGGAGAATCGATTGGAATAGTTTTTATACCAATTACCACGTTACATTTAATCCAAAAAAATATTGAAAAACTCCATTTGGTTATTATGGTCAAATTCTGTCATCAGTGGATCATGAATTCCAGGTCCAGGAAACTCGGCTCGGTTTTTACGTGCATCAGGTATTCCCTGCACGATATTCTTCACTATCTCGCCTTTTTTTTCGCCTATATCCTCATGGACGCATTCCGCCCGGGGTAGGCGAACCAGTGTCGGACTTTTACCGACTAAAACCACCACGGTGTTCCTTCAACTACCTTAGCCGGGGGCGTGGGAACCCGTGAGCATTCACACAACCACCCCCGACAGGTCCCGGCCCGCCACAAGGCGAGCCCCTTCTCCCCATGCGGCCTAACGTTGGCCGCACCCTCCTAAGCGGCGCACACGGAACACTGCACGCCACCTCACCTGACGGGCTTTTACCAGCTACGCCAGCTGCGCCAGCTGAGTCAGCTACGCCAGCTGTGCCAACTACGCAAACTGTGCCAGCTACGCCAGCTGTGCCAGCTACGCGAGCCGGGCAGCATACTACCCCGAGTCTGCTGCTCGCAGGCCCCGTCCTCCCGTAATTTTAATTAATTAATAATATACTGACTGCCTCATTGGTCTAGTGGTCGCAAGCGCGACTGCTGATCGTGGGGTCCTGGGTTCGATTCCCGGGTCGGGCAACGTGTTATTGGGTTTTTTCATTCGGAAATTCTCAGTAGCAGCCCGGAGTCTGGATTTGTGCCCGGTTAATGGCAATAGGCTCGCCCCCTATTACATGGGACTATAACATAACTGGCGAAATGTGGGTGTACTATATACCTCTGCCTACCCCTTCGGGGAAATACAGGCGTGATGTTATGTTTGTTAATAATATAATCATAAAATAATTGTTTTTTTTATAGAGGTTTTCTTCCTCGCGGCCCGGGCGGTGAAGCCAAGACCCTCGGTCCCAAGAAGCGCGACATCGCTACTCAGCGGGCACTCCTGGGGTTACGAGATCGACGGGGGCAGGGAAGGACAGTCTCCCCTCTGCCTGCAGTGGCAGGGTGAGTGCACTTCGAGCCCGCCCCTGCTCCTCCACTGAGCCCTCTGCTTGCATCAGAGGGACACGTGGAGCAACTCCCCATTAGCCCTCATGGGGCCCCTCCCGTACCAGAATATTCACCACAGGCAATAAGATCCCCCGAAGGTAAATTCCTCGAAAGGATTCTATTGCCCGTACCCAGGACGCACCGGCCTAACAACTGCCGTTCCCTCCAGACGTATCCAGAGGGACAAGCAGCTGTCAGACACACGTGGAGGTTTTCACTATCTCCCCTGTCAACTGGGGAACTTACAGTAACTGTAAAAGTACGCTATTTTGTTACTTAGAAAAAAATTAATATCCCAATCGATTCTCCTAGTGATTCTGAACAGTGTCTCAAATTGCGTCAAGGTTTGTCTTACCTCATTAAGAGCTCAACTACAAATTAAAATAACACAATAGTTGAACAATGGACGTTGTCTTCAAAATGTGGTTTGGCATACGAGGGTTTAAGATTTAAATTAATTTTATTACAGACTGAAATAATCATGAAGCAAACAGCTTTTGACAAGAGCATTTTCAGAGAACAGTCCAAATAACAAAAACCAAAGATATTATTTCACTTCCCTTATAAATTAATGTACTCTTCCACATAATTCAATGTAACTAAACAGAGGAGCTCATATTTAAAGCTAAATGAAATATGCATGCTCATTCGTGTGATTTGATCGTGATCGCACCTGGCGAGCGCTAGCGCGCCATATTCAAGGGTATTCATTTCCCGCGCGACAGTCGCGTCGTGTTGTCTACGACAATTCCGCGACAGACGTTTCTCAGAAGCGAATCAATGCAACACATCCACTGCACCCCTAATGAGGATATGCTAATCTCAGTGTTCTTATAATACATACATATTACCACGCTTGTTTCCTATTGGGGTAGGCAGAAACTGGATTTCCACCTGCTACGATCCTGACACACCTCTTTCGCTTCATCTACGTTCATTAACCTCGTCATGCATGCTCCTCGGTTTAGAGTACTCTAACCTGGCATTTTTTGAGAACGTCCGCAATTTTTTTCATGTAATATCCGGTGTAAAACGACCTTCGTATGATATCGTCATAGAGACAGTCAACCTATGCAGTCAACCTTAGATTATGAACACTACAGATGGATTCCTAACTACGTTAGAGTATGTGGGAAAGAAATGGACTTATACCACTGCTGCTAAGATAGAGCAAGACACAAATATTATATCGCCATCTCTTACATGTTACCCATATTTTCGTTGTCACACTTTTAAAGTTTGACAAACAAAGCGTTCGGTCTGTCAAACTAAAGAGTTTTATTAATTGTGCTTTGTAGTTTTCTATAATTTTATGGTGAAACTTCGTGATAAAACACTCATACATCCGTGATATGGTCGGGTGTAGATTGTTAGGCTGCAAGAGCCGCAGCGAGCAACACATTGAAGGTTTAACTTTCCACGGGTAAGTGGCATTTTATATCTAAATTGTTGTGTTTATTTAACTACATACAATGTGTTTCTACAAGTACGTAAGTGTTAACTATTTTGAACCCATTTCTTATAGAAATATTAGCAGTTTTCAGCGTTTTCTAAATAACATAACCTAAAATATTTCCGTGTTTAGTGTTGCCATGATAGACATGTTTACGTTCCCAGTATTTAGGGTGCTACCTGTTATATGGTGCTTTTTATTAAATTGTTGAAGGAGACGTATGTTTTAAATAATTCCGTGATTAGTGCTGCTGTGATTTACGTAATTGTGTACCCATTATTTAGGGTGTTTTTAATTTTCATCTTTATTTATTGATGAAGTAGATTGGTTTATATGGTTGTTTTAGTATTATGTGTAGGGTAAACACAGTGTAGTATAAAATTTTTTTAGCCACTAACAAGGCAATGGCTCATATGGTTATGACCATTTTGAAAAAAAAACATTGAGAAACCCACATTTACTACGTTGAACGACCATGTTAGAGATCAAAACCCGCTGGATAGCCACCTCGTAATCCTAATAAAAGCTGTTGCATTAAAATATTTAGATGTACGAATACATCACCTTATAAAAACTGTTTCACAGAAAGGTGATAGAGTGAGAAACTTTCATACGAAATTGATTCTGTTTAAAGGCCAATAAATTACACTTAAAATTACAATAAATCCTATACATCCAATCAATATCCAAAATATATCTATGTATAAATATATCCAAAAAAAATTACAATAAATCCTATTTTTCCAAAATACTTTATTTAATTTCCCTTTTCTAAATTACCTTTACATACATACGCGATTCATAGACGAGAGTGTAGGAGCCACTGGCTTCCATTAAATGTTAATCCGGCAAAGAACTTGAACAAAGATGGTACGATTGCGCTTGTTACTATACTGACATAGAGTTTAAAATCGTTTAAACTGATCACTGCGCATTTTCAAGTTATTTTCTACGTACGCTAAGAGCCCTTAACTTAATCTCAAAAAAATGGGGGTAAAAATCTTAGTGTGGTATCACTGAAGTAAAAACTATTGCTATCTAAAAGGGGCACGTCGATTTTCTATCTATAGTGTTCTAAATCTATGCAGTCAACAGTCTGCGTACGATGCATTAAAAGTAATTATCGACGTTATTAATCATACATAAACTAAATCAACAATCACTATTGTGATTGACTAACAGGTGATATAACCGCGTATTTTTATATGTATGTTAAGAACACCGTGTCTAACTAATAGTACTTACGTGAAATTGAATACCCTATCAAAAACAAGTTATTGCATAATGCGCTTGCATTTATTCATGTTAATACAAGTGAATTAATAACCGAAAAACAGTTACCAAGAGTCGTACCAAAACCATATAGTAGGTACGTGTTTACAAAATAATATGATTTAGGAGATAATCAAGATGACATTAAAGTTGGGAAAAACGGCTTAAAATCGTAAGCGTGCTTAAACGTTGTGCTTTTTTCTGCCAACGAATTTTTTTACGCTTTTGACGCTTTTTGTTTTTCACTTCTAAAAAAATTTACTTTTCTTCGTCTACACTACACTATTTTATTTACAATTAAACTATTTACAAAGTTCACTAAAAACTATACAAACAGACAACAATCGTCGCGTAATTACCGTGGAGAACATTCAAAAACGCATTCACTCGTTGACAACAAAAGATAAAATAAGCGCCAAAACGAAAGCAAATCAATCAAAACG
Source organism: Asteroscopus sphinx (assembly GCA_949699075.1). Taxonomy (NCBI): domain Eukaryota; kingdom Metazoa; phylum Arthropoda; class Insecta; order Lepidoptera; family Noctuidae; genus Asteroscopus; species Asteroscopus sphinx. The sequence continues at coordinate 10,646,507 of OX453006.1, read as the reverse complement.
TTTAAACGATACAAAAAAAAACAACAAAACAAAAAAGTGCTTTCTCTAAGCAAATTTTACGTAAACGAATTAAATTTAATTCTGCCGGTTATTAAACCACCCGTCAACTTTGAAATTGGGCCTTATTGTCATAGAAATAAGGTTCCATTTCAATCGTACTATTGAAAGCATAAGTTTGGTTTACGAAAAAGTCTAAACGAAATCTGCTTTAATCACAAAGCGTGCATATACGCTTTTTTTTCAATTAGACTTTTTTAAGCGCTTCGTTTAAACGCCCACTTCTAGATGACATATCCGAGTATCTAAGTATTAAATATCCCAAATGACCTGGTACCTACTGGTAGATTGAGTCATGAATTTGTTTAAACAGTTATGGAATAATTGAACTCAAACGGTGCAATGAATTACATGAATTTATATTTTCGTCACCCGTGAAAAAACATACCTACTCGTATTTCAATATATGAAACACCTCTAGACCTGATATTCTAGGGTGGCTGAAGTGTCATTATCATAATTCTCTATTTAGATATAAATTGATAAGCACATTAATTTGCAGTGAATATTTACCACAAGATTGTTTGTATAAATTACACACATTTGTGTTTGAATAGTTATTCAGAGGCAAGGTCGTAGAATCATGTGTGTTCCGCTTGCACATACGGATACATTTCAATCGTGTGCTTATTTTAGTGATCTCAAGATTATTATATTCAAGGAAAAATGTACATAACATAATCAGCCCATTACTGTCCCACTGCTGGGCACGGGCCTCTTCTCAGTACGAGAAGGCTAAGGCCTTAGTCCACCACGCTGGCCTAGTGCGGGTTGGCGAACAACACACACCATTGAGAACTGTATGGAGCACTCTCAGGTGTGCAGGTTTCCTCACAATGTTTTCCTTCACCGTTAAAGCAAGTGATAATCGAATATAAATCCGCAAATGTATAGGTTGAATTTAAATAAAATCGAGAAATATTAAAGGTGGATTCTACCAATCAACTTTTCCTGAGAAACATGGGTCGTCAAAGACGAAATTTTTTGTTTACTTCCCAAACATTATTTTGTTATGAAAAGTTGTTCAGTTTCAAGTTGTTTCAACGATAGAATCTACTTTCATTTGGTTTCACCCTGTATACAAATGCTGTGATATCAACGGTTTAAAAGTCATAATATTATCCATCGTAGAACCTGAAAATTGTTTGCCCTTTCCATGAATCTCATATTGGGTATTAAAAATCGAAACAAGATTAGACTTGATACAATACAACAACATCATTAACAAAAATATTAAACGTGAGGCAGTACAGATCCAAATTAGCTTTAAATTAAATATCAAATTAACATAACATAACATCACGCCTGTATTTCCCCGAAGGGGTAGGCAGAGGTGTATAGTACACCCACATTTCGCCAGTTATGTTGTAGTCCCATGTAATAGGGGGCGATACTATTGCCATTAACCGGGCACAAATCCAGACTCCGGGCTGCTACTGAGAGTTTCTTAATGAAAAAACCCAATAACAAACCAAATATCAAATTAAAGATGAAATAAAAAGAAAACAATATTATTTTTTAAGGAAAGTTTTGTTTGGTCTGATTTACATTAGAAGAAAGAAGTAAGAGAAGAGAGGAGAGTGGGGAGAGTTAGAGGATAAAGTTTTTCTTATAAGAAATTATAAAGTCATACTGTCCAGACTTGTCCAGTATAAAAGATTACCACCATAATAACATCCACGAGAATAGACCCAAAACGGCTGCTTGTGCGAATATATCAATATACTAGATCAACTTTAACGTGAATGCTACCGGGTAGTTCGCAAAATTCTATATTACTTACGTTTTTTGCAAATTGTAACTATATTTCACGTTGTATATCTAATAATATAATTCGCTGCCATAATAACTAGAGATGCGCCGAATATTCGTTTGGTATTCGGTATTCGGCGTATTCGGTGAAACCACTATTCGGCGCATCTCTAATAATAACCATATATCTACTGAATAATAACTTACAGAAAATATTATTAATTGACGTCTGTGGACTAGTGGTTCGAGTGTCGGACTGCTGATCACGAGGTCGTCGGTCCGATTCCCACAGGACACAAATATTTGTGTGGTGAACATAAGTGTTTGTGTTGGTCTGGGTGTTTCCTATGTATTTTAAGTATGTATTTACAAAAAAAAAGTATATAAGTATCATATCTATTGTCTAGTACCCATAGTACAAGCTACAAATTGCAAAAAACACAAGAAATATTGAATTTCGCGGCTACCCGGTAGCATTCACTTTAAAAGAAATAATAAGCTTCTGTCACGGAATACTTGAATAAGAATGGAATTGGTATAGTACACAGTTTCTTCGGAAACCCGTGTCGCCTCTCTAACTCTCCCACTATCCGTCTCACTACTACATAAGCACTGTATCTAGCTTGTATCTAGATATCTAAACGCATACGCGTTCAAGAAATACTACACTGAACGCGGCCCTACTATTAGCTGTCACGTCTGTCACACATAAACGTCGACCATGTGCGAACGCACCACTACATTCGAACAGGTCGTTAGTGATGTCCATGTACAAAAAACTGATTTATGAATGTTATCGATATTTTCAACGATTTTCGCACATGGTCTTGGAATAAAAATAATTTGTCCTACATAAGGAATTGGAATGTTACTGTTTCATGATATACTTAATTATTGAAAATAACGTCTGACACGTTTTAAAACAAGCAGCGCGAGGTAAGGCAAAAAATAAAAAGTAGTTTTTCGATTTTTAACCTACTTTAAATTTTTTATAAGACCTGGTTTGGTGTTTTGCGTAAATAAGATATACAATTCTGCATATTTACGGATTGGTTTTCTTTTTAAATCGTAACTTATAAAATAATTACTGCCCAACATACTAAAGTCGTCAATTTTTTTTAGTTTTTTGTAAACTTTTTGTTTTTTGTATTGTATTGTATTGAAAACTAAAAATAAAATAATATGCCCCTTATTACGAAAGTTTAGACCACGTTTAAGGGGAATATAGCAGCCAAGTGGCGCCCCCATCAGTAAACAAATTATTACTCGCTGAATACAAGTACAGGTACTGTAGTTTAATCAGAAACAATTAACTCTGTAAATTATACTTCGCTGTAATTGTACATAGAATAAATGCGAAAAACGGCCACTTTTGGCATTTTTTCTATCTACAACTACAGCGAAATATATTTTACAGAGTTAATAGTTTCTGATTGAACTACAGTACCTGTACTTCAACTTTTAAAAACGAATTTTTGATAAATTATGTATTCAGCGAGTGTTTTTTTTTTCTGACGGAGGCAACACTTGGCTGCTACATTCCCCTTAAGCACTTGTTAAAACCGGGTGTAATCCAAACTCCATACATAACAAAGGTATTTAACCACCAAAACGAAGAGGAGAGGATATGTGTCGAACAACCAATAGGATTGCGTTATTTTCATATTTCACCGCCTATCTTCAACATTATTTATTTATTTAAACTTCATACAATACATGTACATAGGTGGACTTTGCCTTTGGCTTTCTCTCCCAGTCAACCAGCTATTCTATAGCTAACGCAGTCTTATTGGTGGCTTGCGACACATCTCGTCTCTGCGTTTTGGTGGAAACCGAGCCTAAAACCCAATTTTTTACCGACTTCAAAAAAGGAGGTTCTCAATTCAATTGTATGTTTGTTACCTCAGAACTCCGTCATTTATGAACCGATTTCGAAAATTATTTATTTATTTGAAAGGATATACTTCCAGATTGGTTCCATTTTCATCAAAATCCAGTTTTGATGATGGGATCCATGTGAAATTGAGGTAACTTCTAAAATATTATAGGCATACACATAGCGATTTTGGTATATTCATCAACAAGTCCAGCATTTGCATTCAGAAAAAATCATTTGGTGAAGATCTGATGAAGGTCATAGGAGATAAAGAGGGAACTCTTCAATGGATGACAGCAAATTATCCGGGATTACAGCAATCGCTTGTCTTTCTATTGTTAATTCCACTCAAAACAATAAACTAAAAAAAAACGACTTCAAAAAAATAAAAGATTTTAATAATTTTTTTTTTCATTTTTTTCTTAAATCAATCCGAATCAAAGGCACCACTCCCTAAACTGTTTCACACAAATTTTATTATTTTATTCTTTTTTAAGTCGGTTTTTACTTTTTTAATGTGGTTTATGTTTATGATAATTGATAAATATTGTATTGTATTGTATAAGTTTCTACATATTTGATTAATGACATATCCATTAATAAAATTATATTTGTATGCCGTAAAGGTATAACATGATAGACCTTATAATAATTTTGTACAACTTGCATACTCTGTGTGTATACTCATGTTATGACAAATAAACATTATCTTATCTTATCAAAACTCGAAATTGCGAATAAATAATTTCGACAAAGAATCTACCTAAAAATAAAATTATGCATTTAAAATAATAAAAATGAGGAATATTTATTTTAAAACAGAAAGTATACACCGAATTAATTATATCGATAATGCATTCAATATGTTACTACACTATCGATACGCGGGGATTTTGGTGACAGTCAGGCAAATAAGGTGAAGGCGACATCGAAAGAAACGCAATACATTACGCGGTTACTCACGTAGTGAAAGTCGATATCCATGTTTTATAAGCAATGTATAATTTTTTATCAGTTTGCGATAACATCGTTTTTGTCATGAATCACATAATACTAAGAAAATATTTGCAAATATCACAACTAATTAAAAGTTTTTAGACTTACCGATGAAAAGAAATCCCTCCTTTAGTTAAACTACACACCTCGCTTCTTTTTCGGCATGATATAATGGCGCAAGACGGCATAATTATTATTTTTTCGCACAGCAACGTACTCTGTCACAGCCTGGCCGCAATGTTTAAGCTGTGACGCGGATTTTGGTTAAATTAGCGCGTCTGCTCAAAAGCGCGGCGCGCCTATCCCGCCCACAATTCCCCTCTATTTATATTCATTTCCTCTATGGCTTCTATAAATTCCGATCCTTTTTTTTTTCTTTGTTTGTTACAAAAAAACCGGGCAAGTGCGAGTCGGACTCGCGCCTAAGGGTTCCGTACCTCTCAACGACCCGATACCCCATAAAAGCTGATTTAATTACGAGAGTTTATCAAAAGACATCAACGCACAGTGCGCGAAATATGAATTTTGCATGTTTTTCTTACGCAGGTACCACCACATATGTCTATGTTTGTCTTATTTTTAATATTTCTATAATCTGACCAAGTTTGACGCTGGTATTTATTGCCGTTTTGAAGATAGAGCAAGTACAAAAAGTTGAAAAAAAATGCATGTTTTTTGAGGTTTCTTGTATGGGCACCCCCTTTGGTTTTCGACTTTTTTTTGTTTTTAGTATTTGTCGTGAACGTGATACACCTCATAGCAACACATATTCTGAGAAAATTTCACCCGGTTACTGATTACCGTTCAAAAGATACAGCCCTGTGACAGACAGACGGACGGACAGCATAGCGAGAGTAATAGGGTCCCGTTTGGCACCCTACGGGTACGGAACCCTAAAAATGTTTCTTAATGGGTTATCAATTCATAATAATGTTGAAAGAGGCGACAAGTATACAGTAGAGTAGAAGTTTATTAACAGTCTACTCAGTGCAGTAGACTGTTAATAAAATTTATTATGTTAATAAACAATGCTCCCAGACTCATAAAAACAACAAACAATAAAAGTGATTTTAAGCTATAAACGTATGTAGCGGTTTATGAGTGTTCCACTGAGCAGTAAAATTGGCATCAAGTCATCGAAGAAGGGTGTAGCTAAAGGGAATGAATCATCCGTCGCGTCGCCTGGCTTCGAAGAATGCATTGCGATCAAGTACGCTAGGCTATTTATGTATAGTCTATTTGCATTTATTGCAATTTGTACTGAATTCCTTTACATATTATTACTTATGAATGATTTTCCCATCATAAGCAATGCCGCAGCGCAATAGTCGACCACATCAAGGGCGACGAGAGTAATGTTCAATGGGTCTATGGGAAGGCTAGAAAACAGGTTTGCGGGCCCGACCCGGTGTTTGCGGTCGCGACGTCCGTCGAGGATGGTGGCACGCTCGAGCGGACCACAAAGTAGACCGCAGAGAGCCATCCCAACACCGTCATCGGTCTGACCGCCCGCACCACCCACAAAACCTCAAAACATGGAATCGTAAAGGCGCATATAACTTGTACATCGTATCAAGTAACCTGAATAGGGGTAACACAATAGCATTCATGAGTGACGCGACGCTTTTGAAATAAGTATCCGGGAACAAAGCTGCCGAGGACGCTAACGCCGATAGATGAATCTTCGTCTATGGAATAGTCACGTACGTTACACAAAACTCCGGCCGACCCTTCGGATTTGCGAAAACTAGCATTAAGTTACATGTAACGACCTCGGACAATCGTCACTTACTGAGTTTTTAATAAATCAATAAAATAAAATTGAACTACTAGCACTACTAGTTTTACACCGCAAGTCTCCTCGAACCGATAGTAGGATTATAAAAATATCTGCTTTACACGGTGACGCTTGGTGCGCGTGCGACAGCCAATTACAAAATAAGCATAAAAATAAACATCTTTTCGTAGAGACCAAAATGCAAATCTCATGCGGTTTAGTACGTATAGCCATGCTCAAGCTAACTCACAAGTAAATTAATGCCCCTGTCACGACATTTATTTAAATGAATCTATCTTTAGATTAAGAATCGTTTTTCCATCGTATTATTTATTTTATTGCTTCAAGTATTGCTATTCGTTAAATGTGATGTGTTGGTTTAAAAGCAACATGCATAGGAAGAGTTTTACATATTTATTATACTGACGTGTGAGAGAAATAATTTATTTAAAGTTCATATGCTGGCAAACGAAATACTGCTTCACGCTAATCAAACAGCCATTTCTCTGAGTGAGGTAATTGTGAAAATAATAGTCATTGCCATTGACCTGTGTGGGACGAAGTCTGCGAAGTCATTACTCATTTACGTCTTCCAAGCTAATCGCGTTATATTTCACATCGACGCAAATAATAATAACTTTTTAAAAATAATATGACAGTTATTGATTGAATATCCTTGACAGTATCAATAAAGAAAGTAGTACCTTCACATGCAATTTTGACTGTGCCGATGCCAATGCACGGTCAAAATTGCAATTTTCCTACGAATAAAATCCATGAAGTATTTACTTCGGATTTAAACATGCATCATATTTTTTATCCGACGAAAAAAAAGGAGGAGGTTCTCAATACGACGCGTTTTTTTTTTTTTTTTATATATATATTTTTTTTATTTTTTATTTATGACCACGCGTAACTTTTTACAGTATGTTCCGATTTTGATAATAATTTTTTTAATGGATAGGGTATATCTCGAAATTGGTCCCATTTAAATTTCAAAATCAAAATCCACCCCTACGGGTAGGAAAACAGGGGATGAGTGCTTGTTCACCCATTGAATTTTTACCTGTTAACCGATTCTATTGAAACTTGGCACACATAAATGTAGTTCTAAACACTTCAACATAATAGAGACCTGGAGTTAGATTTTAGCCACAAAAAAATTTAAAATAAAACTTTTTAACAAAAAATTGAACCGACGAAAACAGAAACTAAAAAGCGAAAAATAACAAATTATGAGTCGGCACCAAACAAACAATCAACAAAGATCATTAAATTACTTTAAATAAATAATAAAAACAACGTAACATCAAATACAACGTGAAATTGTAAACGATAAACAATAAATTTCCAAAAATGCGTTCTCCGCTCGGCCACTTGCAACTTGCAAGCACTTTGCTTGTTAAAAGTTTGTTTGGCGACGACTCATAATTTGTTATTTTTCGCTTTTTAGTTTCTGTTTTCGTCGGTTCAATTTTTTGTTAAAAAGTTTTATTGTATCTTTAACATACCTACACTAAATCGGCCATGCAATTGCTATATCAAAGCAATCGGAACCTTTATACAAAAGCAAATTGTGAAAGTACTTTTTATCGCGAATAGATACAGGAACGAGTAGGTAATTTGCGAGATAGAGCTTTTAACATTATGAGGTAGTAAAAGAGCATGAGAACATTAGTGTTAATGTAAAGCGATGTGGAAGAAGCGCGCACACTGCGCTGACATGCGCGCAGCCCGCCCAATGTTTACGTGTGCCACTTGTAAGCAAATACAATCATAATTTGGCTTGGACCTTACTTAGTGTAAAGTACTAAGCAAAACACACTGTGCAATATACGACACATTGCACAGTAAATAACAACACCAATAAATATATTTATAATTTACACTTGACATTTAATACCAAGACATAAATCATCAGACAAGTTAAAACTAATAAACATTTTATCATCTATTAAGTCTTCGATAAGTAGAACAAACACGTCAATCAAAGAGATACCTAGTCGCATAAACGAAGACGGTGCCAATGGAGCAGTAACAAAAGGAAAGCTTGGAGATTTTCCTTTTTACAGCCGGATGCCCCAACTCGCAGAATCGAGATTGCCAACTACGTAAACCTTGGTGTATGTGGTGATCTGTAAGAGTACTCGTAATTGCTTGGTGTCGTAAAATTTTGCATTTAAGTTTAACATCGATAGTTATTACTCGATCGAGAATTATTACGGCTTACTAGCCGTAATAATTCTCCTCGTTAGAGGTTGACGAGTTCTAGTTACTACTAGAACTCGTCAACCTGCTGCACGTGCGTAGGTAAGTAGACATTCGAACCTAATTAAACGTTGGTTATAGTTTATTCTCCGGCCTGCGGCGAGCGATTCCCACGAACCGCAGAAAGGCAGACCTGTCGCATTATCATATTAAAGGTAAATCGTGTACAGTACAAGCGTGACGGAGTAGGTACCCATTTCTGCAAACGTCGTACGCCAGTGTCGTCGGTCGCAATCGCACACGTATGTTAAAGTGAGGTTTTATGTGACGTCGGACCTTGGCCAGCTTACTTCATGTCCGCTGTCAACGTTTCAATGTAAGCAAATAACTATGTTTATTTTTCTAATGCAAGACTATAAATTGCAACGAATTAACATATCATATTTAAGGTACTAACAACTCTGTAATAAAATTGAAAGTTCTATAGATTACGTATAACAGATGATTGAGACTGTTAGAGCCATATCCGACGAGTGAAACGATGGTTTCTTTGAACCTGCATCGCTTAACATCAACACCCTATAAGTTGCCAGTCTCTTCCTCGTATACACTAAAGCAGCGGTTCTCAAACTTTTTTGGTCACGGAACCCTTTTGACAAGCAAAATACTTGACGGAACCCTACAATAAAACAATAGTTTTTAAAAGTGTATTCTTTATTATATAAGCATAATAAAAGTACAATGTAACAGTTACTAATTATTACTTACTTTAACCACATGCCAAGTACAATAATAGAAGATATTAAAAATGAAAAAATCTTAACTAATGGGAGGTATGAAACTGTTTTTTATTTTTCATCAATTGGTTGATATCAGGTTTGATAGAAGACATTTGAAGTCTCATATCAGGTTCGGCGTCCAGTCTATTGCGATATTTTGTTTTCGTGGCTGCATAGGTTGAGAATCCTGTTTCGCACAAATATGTTGTTGGGAACGGGAGAAGAATATTCAGAGCCATTCTGCCAAGCATTGGATATTCATCACGGATTCTGCACCAAAAATCGTTGAGAGGCGTCGTTTTGAACAGTGACTCCATACTTGTGTCTGATGACATTTCTAAAAGAGATTCATATATCTCGTTTGACATACTTTCGGGCTTTTGCAAGTTGGGTAAAAAAGGATTATGAATCCATGAATTCAGCTTCATTTTTGTATTATGTTCTTCGGGAAAATACTTTACAAAAGATGCGCGCATCGAAGTGAGATATTGGACCAATTCTTCAAACACATCATCTTGAAACATTTCCGAGTCGTTATCGCTAACAAACTCACTGAGTGACGTAAAGCTTTCTATTTCTCTCTTACCAACGCAAATAATCCAAAAATCTAATTTTCTTTTGAAGGCAGTTATTTTGTTATAGGCCTGGAACACTGTTGTCTGTTTACCTTGCAATGATAAATTCAATTCGTTCAGTTTTTGAAAGATATCCGCCATAAAAGACAATCGGAACAACCAAGTTTTATCATACAAACGGTCTTTCAAATTAAAAGAAACTGTATCTGCTGAAAGAAACATTTGTATCTCGGCTCTAAGTTCAAATAGCCTTGTTAAAGTTTTACCCCGAGACAGCCATCGCACTTCTGTATGGAGCAGCAGTGTTTTATGTTTGCTGCCATAATCTTCACACAATAATGAGAACAATCGGGATTGTAGTGGTCGTGATTTGATAAAAATATTATTTTTACCGCTTCATCCATAACTAATTTTAGATTTGACGGCATTTGCTTCATCGCAAGTGCTTGTCTATGCAGAATACAATGGCTGGAACTACAATTAGGCGCTTTACTTTTTATTCGTGATACTGCTCCTGCTGTTTTACCTGTCATCGCCTTGGCCCCATCTGTACAAATGTCAATGCAATCGTTCCAACTAAGATTATTTTCTTTAAAAAATATGTTTATTTTATTAAAAATTTCTTCCCCGGTAGTGTTTGTGGGCAGCGGAGAACACATAAGCATGTCTTCTTCAAAAGAACGTTCATATGGATATCTCACGATAACCAGCAAGATAGCCAGACCAGTGACATCAGTTGACTCATCCATTTGCAAGGCGAATCGTGTTTTTTGTAGACGTGCAACTAGTTCTTGTTTGACGTAGCTTGCCAGATCATGGATTCGCCGTGAAACAGTATCGTTTGATAGCGGTACAGTAGAAAGATGATTTGCAGATTTTTCATCGAGCATACATTTTGTTATGTCTAACACACATGGCTTTATTAAATTCTCAGCGATAGTGTGCGCTTCACCTGCTTGTGCAATGCGATAGCTAACTAAATATGATGCCTCCGTGGCCTTTTCATTGATAGTTTGTGTTACATGCATCATATTTTTTTGACTTTCCAATAACTGTTCTTTTTTACGAACAAAAAATTCTTTATTCTTGTCTTTAGACTCGGGGTGTACAGTTTCTAAATGTCTGCGTAATTTGGCAGGTGCCATGGAACTATTAGGAAGCAGTTTACTACATAACATGCAGAGAGGTGAGCCGTTGGAATCAACAAATCCGAAACTGATATATGATTCATCATACTTCCTTTTTTTCGTCTTTGAAACCGTGGAGCTTGACGTCGTGGCATCATCGTCTGGATCGGTAATTGCTGTATTCTCCGCGCGTACTGCTTTTGAACATTCAGCGTCATTAGAAGATGTCGTTGCAACACGTTTAACACCTTTAAGCCAACGTTCCATTCTTCTTTATTAATAATGTTACACGTCAGGATGGTAGGGTCAAAATAATGCACAATCGTTACTGCGTTTATGAGACAAAGTTTAGTCCAAAGAAGAAATGTACAAAACTGATACAATCAGAATACAGCGGGCAGTAGAACTTACAAGAAGGCAGCAGGCTAGCCAGCTTGTAAGTAGGTAGGTACGAACTTATCGCTCCGAACGCTAATCGTCAACTGACTGACGAGGCGCGACTTTTTTTATATAATAGCGCTTTTATACTTAGTCCTAGACTCGAACTCGAACATTCTCAAAAATACTCGAGTCGGCGCCTTTGATAAACAAAAAGCGGAAATAAAAATATAAATACAAAAAAATGCGTTGTAAACAATCTCGACTTTATGCTTTTGAAGATAGAGCCGAAAGTCGCTTGTTCACAACTATAGCGTCTAATTCAGAGGCGGCTTTTATCAAAGGGACTGCGCGCTCACAAGTATACGCGCGGCGGGCGGATTCAAAACGTTCGACCAGTGACCAGAGAGAGGTGTTTTGTTTTTTTTTTCTAAATTCTTGCGGAACCCCTACAGGGGTATCGCGGAACCCTAGGGTTCCGCGGAACACACTTAGAGTACCGCTGCACTAAAGGATAACGTTAGAAAGTAATGTAAAACATTGTAACTATATCGTGAACCAATAAACTGGAGTGCAATATCAATCAGGAAATCTCCTCGCATTTTATGGGAACGATAAAAACATGGTGTTTTATTAACAGAATCGTTATTACAAGTTAAAATACGACCTACTGTATATGCAACACTATTAAATGGCTTCAGTGGTTTTGAAATTACTAGAGAACAATTAGGTTCTGGTTTCTTCGCATAGGTCGAACTAAATGAAGGCCCACCTGATGTTAAACGGTTACCTTTGCGCATAACAACTGCAATACCACGTAGGTTGAAAAGGTATGCACCTCAATGGTATTGCAAATCACGTTTGCCAGACTGAGACCTAAAGATGGAAAGTCTCATGTGTGTTTAATTTCACCGGCACCCGTACGTATCTTTTGCATCAGAACACAGCAATGCAAGCAGAATTGTTTGGCGGCAGAAATCGGTACGGTGCGGTCGTAGTACTTCCCCGGACGAGCTCTTTCACAAGGAGCTCTACTACTACTTCTTCTTCTTCTATCGTGTCGACATGAGCTATATATTAATAATAGCTCATCATCATCATCATCATCATCGTCATCAACTCAGCCTATCGCAGTCCACTGCTGGACATAGGCCTCTCCCAAGTTGCGCCACAACACTCGGTCCTCTGCCTTCCGCATCCAGTCCCCCCCAGCCACGTTTTTCAGGCCGTCGGTCCACCTCCATAATAGCTCATGCCGTGGCAAAAAGTTTTGCACTACTACTAGACGTAGTATATTCACGTTTCACGTTGTATATTGATGGGTCACAATATATCTACTGAATAATAATCTTAGAAAACATTAAAGCTCTATAAGCTATATTTGCTTGATAATATTCAAATATTATAACATTTTGCAGAAATCTATACAATTTGCAAAAACTACTTCAGAGGAACCACCTTGAAGACTAAATAAAGCGATTCTCTATTATATGAACAAAAGGGGCATTTTTTTTAAAATATCCTACCTAATTGATGGATAAAGATGAAATTCGGATATTATCCGCCTTCATAAAATATTTTGAAGATCTTAAATTTTTGAAAAACTTATAAATGTAACTTGAAATAATTTGGAACGCTGTGAAGCAGAGTTGTAAAGATACAATTCTCTTTGCAGTAATTTGAAAGGTAAAAGCTAAGTTATGAGAAGTTATAATCGGAAGTAGATAATGAGCGTATAAATAAATTAAACGAATACCCGAGTTATTGCTTGGCTTCCTCCTAAACATAACATAACAAAACAGAGTGCAATTTGCTTCATAAGTTACTTGTTCAACACATTTAAAACACACATTATCTTGTAAAGTCACAATCAACGTCGAGATATACAACCGATAAATCAGTGCAGATTGAAATAAATAGCTAGCTGACTACGGAGCTTTAAATTTGCTCGATCTATTTGCAGTCAATAAGTCCCTAGTATATTCTCATTTTGGAATTACAGCCAACTTATGCACTCAGACCAAGTAATATTTTTACTTGATCAGAGCTTATGTAGTGTGTTTACGACGATTCAGTAGCTAATGTTTTTCATACAACATTAAACAAGCACCTTGTTTTAATTTTATGTTATTCTATTACGAGGTAGTTATACAACAAATAGATTTATAAAATGATACAAAAAAGAGACCAAGCCTGATCAAGCAATAATTTACTCATGATTGGGGTAGTAAAGCAAATCACGAGCTTTCTAGAGCGTGACTTGTAAATCTACAAAACAGAATCGCTGCAAGCTTGCTAGGAAACATCAATACATTTCGCCAATAAGGTATACCTCACTCACTTATAAGTGGAGTGGCGATGACCGCAGTTTCTATGTACACACGGCTACACATCAAGCTTTATATTTCCAGTATAAGCTGACCTCGCATTGTATAGGTTTTCCTTACAACGCGAGGTCAACCTTTACTGGTTTTGTACAGCTTGATGTGTAGCCGTGTGTACTTACAAGCAATTCAAATTATTTCTGCTTCACGCTAAACAAACCTAAAAAAACGAATAAAAGAAGTGACCATTTCGTATGTCATAAAACTAAATACGATTTTCCCATCGAAACCACTGAGGTATTATAATACCTGAGTGATCGAAACATAGTATTTCAGGTTTAATTGGCTCGTTAAGAAGCCTGGTTGTTATTTCACGCTATGCGTCAGTGTAGCAATTTAGGATGGCACAAATCTACTAATTGAACATATGTATGAATGAACATTATTATCAGCTACAGTATCTGGCTTCAAAAACAAGAACCTCTGCTTAATAATAAAGAGCTTGTACAACTTCATGAGTCACTTTGTTAGAAACTAATGCATTTTGCTCGTACTTGACGATACTTTGAAAAGGGGTTATAGAATTCAAATATTTATTACATTTTATCATTATTTTTTTCGATCATGCATTGCATGTAGTATTTAGTTGAAGTGATGAATTAAAGGGCGTACTGTCTTGAGAATTTCAAAGGCATTATGAGTAATGGATAAAGATATGTCTACAATCGCCTGTAAAGGACAGTTGACCACCCGTGTAGCTTCCCCCCTTACCTCCCGAGTGCAGACGTCTCAAAACCCACATAACCTGTCACGAGCCGGCGGTGGTCAGCAATGGATGGACACGCTTCGCGGTAATCGAAAATTATTAATGATTTTAATTATTACTGTATATGAGCACAATCGCGCCACTCGTACTTCGGCGCCGCTTGTTATCATTTATTGAGACCTAACCCGTTTTTACCGCATATTGATTCAATGTAATGACTTTATATAGCAACACGGGTGTTCAGTTATGAGGTATTTTAAATTATTCGCAATTATAAGTCGCCACCGAGGCGTGATTTAAAACCTAACGTAAATGATATACGAATAGCAAACCGCTTATCAGCTTTTCATTAAAGCAAACAAACGTAGAGATTTCTGGCACGATAAGTATCATCATTCCAAGTAACAGTACCATGACGCAAATATAATTTTCATAATGTATTATAGACAACGATCTGTTATTAACGTAAAAATTTACCATAGCAAAGTCAAAAACAAGTTTATATAGGTAAATAGTAGACGAAAACCTTAATTTCTTTATAAAGGACCGCTTTGTATCAGGATACTTTGTGAGACTTTAGGTATTTATGAATATGCTAGTTTCCATAGAAAATATTGTAAGGTTGTGCCGCTAGTTAGGACCAGATAATCCTAAACGAAATAAAGAGGTAAAAGAGAATGCTAATATTTTACACCGCAATTGTATATTTTGAAGCGACGTGTGCATGGAAATATGTGTCTGTAAATCGGTACATTCAGATGATACAAGCGTTTTAGAAATACGAAAACAACATACTGGAAAACTATTTATTTTGCATATTTTGCAAGACGTGACAGGAACGTAACGACAATAATTTTTAAGAAATTAATTTATATGCTAAAAACAAAGTAAGAAAACCTGCCGTTATGTAATACAAGCAGTGTGATAATGCCCTTATATTAATTATCTGGTTGCACTTTACAGAGATCGCCATAAACTTCACATTGATGGATGTCATATTTTATATTCTGACGAGCTATTATGGGGTTCATTTGTGTGAAAACGCATGTCGAATAATCCTTGAGTTCAGGTTATATTAACTTTCTCTTCAATACCTATGGGTCGAGTGGCTACGATTTTGAAGTTTATCAAACTCCTTTCCACAATAAAAATTAAGACACCTGTGTTCTACTTACTCTACTTTGTTCACTATCAGACTCCCGGAAAATAAAATAAAAAAAATATTTTTGGGACTGTTAACATAGCACCAAACAAATATAGTTAACAATGTCAAAAAAATGCTGAATCGATTAATGTTGATAGCAAACATTAATCGATTCGATAACCATTGAAGGGAAAGTCAATTTATGTAACTAAACGTAGCATTAGAACATTTCTAACCAATATTGATTAAGATGATCGATGAAGATTTGGATTCTTCAAGTCTACAACCGACGTGACGCAATATAGACAAGTGTTTAAAACACACAAGTACCCTGCTTACTTACAACATGCGACATAATTTCAATGTAAAGCTCTGACCATAAAGAACGTCTTCTTCTTTTAATTAACATCTAATCAAGGGATTCATTTAGAAGAATCTAATACAAGATTTATGAGCGGTGTGAGACGAACTTTCTCACGCATTTTGCTGACCAGATTCAGCGCACCTTATTTTATGGTAGCTAATCATTCCATCTTAATTCTTAGAAAGCTCTTTTCTATGTATGTATAATGTATGTTTGTAGGTTGTTCGATCTAGTTGCACAGCATCTGCAACAAGTGCTGCTGCCTGGAGTTTAATGATGTTACCATAATTACACTGGTTTAATCAAGCAAATTCTACGTGAGTAGGTAAGTAAATTAAATCTAAACGTAACACTAGATTTTTAAAAAAATACCTTGAATACTTAACGAAAATTCCCTGAAAACTTTAGCAAGAAAAGGCTTCAGTGTGAGGGCGGGCGGGGAGGTGCGCGTACGCACGAGTTCCACGGTTCGGCGTCGGAGCCGGTCGTCAGAGCCGCTGCGGAAGCTGCGGCAAGCGCACCTGTTGCACGACCCCCGCGGCAACACACAAAGTCACGCGAAACACACGTGTAGTAAATAACCCGCGATTTTATGCCCAGTGACATGACTATCAGTGTGAGAGTTCAGTGACAGTGCCCACAGTAAGGCCCTAGAAGACGCATCTACTATCTGGATCAACCCTAGGTCGGTAGCACAACGTTTTATCTTTCTTATCACATTATCGCATGTTTTGATTGCACACGCAATATCCGATGTGCGAATATCTAAGGCTCGTTCTCTTTAGTTTTATACTGCATCCTTTCAATTATAACTACACATCTGTCTAATGGAATGTTACTCGTTTGCTTTAGGTTCTTTGATTTTAAAAGGATATTATAAAACTAATAACTTGGAGCAGTTAGCATCAATTGAATTCAATTCAATTCAAATATTTATTTGCTTTTTTTTTTTAGTTGGAATACTTAACATAGATTAAACATAATTATGTCATTTATATAGGTACTTGAGTGTTCGAATATTATTTAGCATAGGTATCATCATTAAATAAGTAGGTATAATTCTATGTAGGTATGTTTAGATGCAAACATATTTTAATGAAAATGAAACATCTGTCAAATCATACACTTTTAGTAGGTATTTCATATAGGTATCTAATTGTCTACCTACACTAACGAAGCCACGGTATTAATTTTCCAAGAAAATGTCTTAGCACATTATATTTTTGCAATTATTGTTATAGGTATAACAAATTCCCCATCTCACTCGTATTCATTCTGGCTGATGGCGACTATAAATATTTTACAAGTTAATATAATTTTTTCATAATACAATGCCATTAATAAATTACTAGACTGCCTCGTTGGTCTAGCAACCAGCAAGCGCGACTGCTGAGCGTGGGGTCCTGGGTTCGATTCCCGGGTCGGGCAAAGTGTTATTAGGTTTTTTCATTAGGAAATTCTCAATAGTAGCCCGGAGTCTGGATTTGTGCCCAGTCAATGGCAATAGGCTCGCCCCCTATTACATGGGACTATAACATAACTGGCGAAATGTGGGTGTACTATTACACCTCTGCCTACCCCTTCGGGGAAAAACAGGCGTGATGTTATGTTATTTATGTTATTAATAAAATAAACTAGAGCTTGCAAAATCATTTAAAACGCGCGTAACATAAGTCAAATAAATAAAATTATCATTGACGAATCCCAATCTATAAATGAATTAATTGGAGCATGTAAATGTCAACAGTAGAACAATAATACAAGTGTTTACAAATAAGAAAACTACAGCTACTACTACTACTAGGTGCTGACAGGTAAACGTCTGTTTAGTTCGGTAGGTCTGCCAAACAAACCTCGGCGTAGTAACATTACGGGTGTTATCGATAATATCGGCATCGGGGGACTGGTTCCGACGACCGCTACGCGCTGCTATGCCGTTTGCGAACATCGCTCTGGTCACATTTCGTCCATATAATAATTATTTCAACTCTAGACATCGACCTACATAGAAGCCATAAAAGTGAACGTGTACTTTATCGAACCTGTAAATTAAATTCTAAGAAGCAACTCTTTTCATTAACAACTTTTTAATGTAAAAGCAGGTGCGATTAACATGTCTTCACGCTTCTACATCGTCAGGATTGATCACGTAAGTCGTTGAGCTTATTAAGTGGCATTAGCATTTAAAGGACCTCTCGGGACCAGAAGCGATTATATTAGAGTAGTTTATTCCCTTGTGAGGCAATGTGAACGAACCTCTAGGAGGAACGGCAGCATAAATCAAGGCATTACCGCCTCGACATAGGTTAACTTGCAACGCGCTGTACTGGGATATCATAATCCTTGGCCAGAGATAAACTAACGTTAATTACTAGGACGCAACGCCACTGGCTCCTGAAAGCTACTCGAAGGCCTGAGGCTATCATTGCATAACGACGTGGGAAGAGCGATCAAGTGAAGGGCATTATGAGAGTAAACATTCGTTACTGCACTGATGATTTCATACCGGTCAAGGAAACGCTAAAGGAAAACCGCAGCGGCCACGAAATTTTATATTTGCATTAATTAAGAAATTGCTTATTTGCGTAACATCCAAGCCAGGAGGTACCTGAACACGTATAATATATAAACACTAAAAGTAAGCATTCATTAATCTTGCATATTATGATTATTAGGAGAGCGTTTCACTAATTCAAAGCTAAAGATACAATTCTCATTAATTGTGTCCTGCCTGTCAGGAGAAGGGGTTCATAGTATAATTATGAAATGTCAGGGTAATTAAAATTTATCGTACCAACGGACGCGTTTCGCCTTAACCTTTAGTTGTTTTAATTCTTATTGATTCGCTTGTAAATGTCAAATCGGTAGGCAATTAAGAGATCATCAAGGGCTCGCCTTGAGCATCTGTTAGATAAGCCCTTCCGAGGGAATGCGCGCGTGAGTCGCTCATCTGTTCGCTATTTCGAACTGCATAATCGCTTACACTCGGTCAAATAACCGCATCTAAGATAACGCTCATTGAGCGTCGCTCAATTCATCCGATGCATTCTTTGGATTTCAAGTCCAGAGGGTCTACTCGCGTTTTACGAACGACAAACGAAGTACGAACTTTCGTTCCGACTGATTCCTACACAATAAAGATCCGCACATAAAAAAGGCACAATAAGTATAAACTAAGGTTTATAGTCGCATACAATTGATCGGAGATAAGAGAAACAAACGTCAAAAGACGATCATCGCATGCGATATGGGAACGATGGTTGACCGGAGTAGCAAATTGTGCGATGATTCGTACGATTTATCGAATATCGTCAAACGGGAGTACACCCCCTGGGTCCTTTCGGGACATCATCATCATAGATTATATTATACACTGTTATTTATATGTAAATACATAGTTTACGTACCTATAAATCATTTGGATTTTAGAGAGTATCCCGGAAAAACACGTTAATTAACCAAATAGGTATAATGTAACTTTCCTCTTATAATATTAAATACGTTATCAATTTATCATATCCTGAAACGTACGTGGGACACTCAGAAAGTTTTGCGAAACTAAAAAAAATTGTTCTATACGTACATATATTTTTATCAAATCTTTTCGAAGTACTTTCCACCAGCCTCTATACAAAGATTCATGCGCCTAAACCAGTTTTCAAAACACTTTTTCCAGTCCGCCGCAGACACCTCGTTTACAGCCTGCTCGAACGCAGCCAGCGCATCTTCCGGCGACGAAAATTGTATCCCTTTGAGCTGATTTTTTATTTTTGGGAATAAAAAGAAGTCACACGGTGCTAGATCAGGGCTGTAAGGAGGGTGACCCAGGAGTTTGACTGGCGTGCTGTCCAGGAAGTCCCTCGTTTTGAGTGCGGTGTGCGCAGGTGCATTGTCGTGGTGGAGCAGTAGCCCGCGGAGCCCTGTGTTTGGTCGCTTGTTGCTTATAACAGAGAAAACTTCTGGCAAACATTTGGTAGTATACCATTCGGCATTAATGCTTCTTTGATCCCGTAAGGGAATTGATACCAAGTGGCCAGTCAAATTAAAAAAGCTAGCGATCAAAATCTTACCCCCGCTTCTAGATCGCTTCACTTTGGTAGGCGTTGGCTCATTTTGAAACACCCAAACAGTCGACTGGCGCTTGGTTTCTGGGTCGTATTGATAAATCCAGGACTCATCACCTGTAACGATGTCGTAAACACGCCGAGACGAGCCTGCTTCAAATTTGTTAAGCATATCACGGCACCATTCCACCCGGGCCTGCTTCTGAGCATCGGTGAGGTTGTGCGGCACCCAGCGTGATACTATCCTCCTCACGCGAAGATGGCTGTGTAGAATCTCGTGAACGCTTCCCGATCCAATCTTCAATATGTGTTGAATCTCCTGATATGTAATTCGCCTATTGTCTTGGATTAAATTTTTCACTGCTAGCACGTTTTCTTCGGTAACAGCCGTCAAAGGGCGACCGCTTCTTTCGTCATCCCCCAAAGTTGGTCGACCGCGCTTGAATTCGTTATACCAACGATACACGGTTGCCTTGGAAGGGCCTTCATCCATGAATGCCATTTGAAGTCTATCGTACGATTCATCCGGTTTCAGGCGACACTTGAAATCGTATAAAATCATAGCTCTAAAATGTTCCCGGCGCAGATCCATATTTCAGTGAGACACAATACTTTGAATTAACTCGCAAAAAATGTGGAGGGAAATTTTGAAATTGGAACTTACTTATTTTTACTTATAAATAATCATATTTTCGAAAAACATTATAACTGGCCAGTCTCCCATATATAAAAACTTTTTTTCGCAATACTTTCTGAGGGGCCTGGTATATTCCTAATCAATTACACATACTTATTATGGGACAATCTTTCAAAAAGAGCAAATTAACGTTCAGTTTGTAACGGTTTGTATACATAAGCGAATTCAATATCGGTACCTGAACATAATTAAAAGCTATAAATTATTATGTTCATACGAGAAACATGCTATGTCGTCGGGACCCGAGAATTCAATGGACTTTCACTTGTAAATTGTTATATGTACAAAGATGATAATTTTTTTCGCGTCTTTATTAAATTTTCGCAGAAAATTATTTAGGTCAGGCTTTCAGGGCACTCTGATTTAATCAATGCAAAATTAATTCCATTTGCAGAGTTTATTAACAGTTGTAACCTGTTCCGATTACAGGAAAAGCTTAACACATTATCTTTACCTACCTATTGTTTTGGGAATTTTCTACGATAGCAATTTATAGCATGTTATTTCAATTTCGGATAAACCCCAATTTCAGGATTTAATAAAATTGTTTATCCTTTTAGGATAATTAGTTCGCCTGAAGTTGGTACGATGGATGAATTCCTTAATTAGTAAAATCGATGCCAACCTATTTCGCTAATTCGCGTCAGTTTTTACTGAAGCGACTTAAGATAAAGAGAGTGCGATTTCGTAGCATAACATAACATAACATCACGCCTCTATTTCCCCGAAGGGGTTTGCAGAGGTGTATAGTACACCCGCATTTCGCCAGTTATGTTGTAAGTCCCATGTAATAGGGGGCGAGATTTCGTAGCAGGAAAAGAAAAATTACTTCAGAATCAACTGCCTACTTGTTGGTATACAACGTGATCTGTTGGTTGGTTGAAAGAGGCCCGTGCCCAGCAGTGGGACAGTAATGGGCTGGTTATGTTGTTATGTTAGTTGGTATTTGCTTATTTACGGCTCGTATTCTGGAACGTTTCTCACTTAAATTAACAATAGTACCAGTATGAATCTAGTTTCAAGAGCTGTCATCATACGTTTCGTAAAATGAAATGTATGAAATGAAATAAGATTTTCCAGATGCATTTTGTAAACTTCGAGTGGGTAGGTTGCGGCACTGGCCTCTTTTTCCGAAACAACCATTGAATCGTTCAATAAATTCGATCACATTCGTACGACTGATTGCAGATGAACTAAAAAATCCAAACCGCCTCATCTGTGTGACTTAGGAAAATCTAGTTCACCTCGAAATCAAGTCAATTAGGTAAAGCGCACATTGAACTTCGGAAGTAATTATTTTATTATGTAGTATATTTTCACGTCAATAATCCCGAAGCAAATTATCGATATTACCAGCGGATTGAGCTTATACTTATTATTGTTAGCGCAAGCATGGTATTTATACTGCACCACTTAATTATTTACGACAGAAGTTATTTTGAATTACATAGCCTATCCTAAGCTGTTCAGTAACACGCAGTGGCAGCTATTATTGTTAGTATATGCAGCAGACCGCGTTCTTAGGGTGTACAATTAAATCGGGAGGTATGCATATCAACGTAAGTAAACACGACACAAGACGACAGTGCTCCTGGCCTCCCGATACCACAAGCACCTTGTATTTGTTCTACACAAATAAACCTCCCGGGCACGTCCCTAGAAGTGCGGGATAGATAATAACACCAACAAGGACAAACGCCTACTTGTAACTTACACCTTTTCATACAAAAGTCTTTATGCGACCAAATATGTTGAGATGTCGTATATTTGGATCATTCGAGTGATAGGTGTCCAATAATAATCCTCAGATCAAAGTTGCAAAACTAACCTGTTCGGTAATAGTAGTTTATGAAACTGTTGCATAATAGGGGTTATTAAAACACGAGTGTGAGTTTAAAAACCGAGCCGTAGGCGAGGTTTTTAATAGTATCACACGAGTGTTTTAATACCTAATTATGTCAGTTTCATACACTATTTTATCTACACTCATACAATTTCAAATAAAATACCAAAGTCAAAATCTTGGTAACATTGTCGTTGTTTTTCTTGATTTCTCTGGTAAAAGATTGTTCGTCATTTACGTTGCTGCATCCAGAAATTCAGGCGGAGTCATATTCTCCTCAGTTCAGTATCACTGCTGTATTCAAATATTTTTGCCCAGATTAAAACTTTCGACATACAAAACCATAATAATAACGTAAACAATAACAATAAATTTACAAGTAACGATGACCAAATCCAGTAGGCCGCGGCCGTGGCGCGCGGCCGCGCACGCGCGCTGGTGCGCGCCTACACAGATAATAAAATATAGTCTGGCGAAAATATTATAATCGGAACTAATTTTCTGTCCTTGTCAGGATTCCGTCAATCTCTGTTTTATCATACAAAAAATATGCCTGTAAACACTTAAATATAATTAAAAGCAATATGACAATCAAAAGTTCTGCCAAAAACGCGATTTTAAACGATAAAAATTTTCAATGTATGACAAGTGGCGCCACCCTGAATTTTGTGTACTTTTGGTGCCAAACTGTACGACTGCTAAAAAAAAGGTTTGAAAACTTCTTGGTTAGGTCGAAGTGGCATTAAAAACTCCTTAGTTGGGCTGAAGTGTGCGGTTATGGAAAAAAAATTAAATTACCGCATTGTTTTGTTCAGCAAACTGTATCGTAATAAAACTTTTTAAATTCATTACAGGTGCATGTGCGTAAAGTATGTCATTATGACATTACTTTCGAGTTCATAATTCGAATTTTACGATACGAGTGTAGATAAAATGTTTTATTCTAGTCGACGCAAGAAACTTGAAATATTATGGATTTATGGTACACAAATTATGACATAATAATATTATAGGTATGCTTTTGCAGCCTATATCTATGTGAAGACGAAACTTTGTTTTCTTAACCTCCATCCACACTTCCCGCGTGTATCAGTTGCGAGACGAGAGAGAAAGTACCAACGCACATTTCGTAACTCCTGCCTTTGAAACAAGTAAGAAAATCGAAAACTAAGTGTTGTTTTCTTAAACAACAGCATAAATATCCATAAAAGATATCAATACAGCCATCAATAAAATGCTAACGCAATTTAGGCACGATACATAATATTATATTACGTGCATGAGTGCATGTGTATTACATAAGACATGATAGTAAAATATATTATTGTGAATGGATATTAAATGAGAATTTTAAAAATAGGTTCATAACGACAAGGTCTGTAACAGCAATGATATGTTTATTATAGCACCTACGATTTTCATTTTGGTGTGAGTTTCAATGTTATCGTCACGAAAGTGTTGATCATCAATACCGGTTCAGTACAGACGGAGGGAGGTCCCGCCGGC
Source organism: Asteroscopus sphinx (assembly GCA_949699075.1). Classification (NCBI taxonomy): domain Eukaryota; kingdom Metazoa; phylum Arthropoda; class Insecta; order Lepidoptera; family Noctuidae; genus Asteroscopus; species Asteroscopus sphinx. The sequence continues at coordinate 10,622,274 of OX453006.1, read as the reverse complement.
GGGCGACGCGGAGGCGTCCGAAGCTCCTCGTTTATTTGCATGTGGAGCGCAAAATGTCGCCGCAAGATAACTCCACCTGATGTGTATTCAAAGTGAATCATCACCATGCTAATGTTGTAATTAAGATAGGATCGCGTCAAAGCCGGTTTGCAAATGTATGCCTTTGAAGCAGGCGCTACGATATAATGTCGATTTTTAACAGACTTAAAAAAAGGAGGAGGTTCTCAATTCGATTGTTTTTTTGGGTTCCGTACACAAAGGGTGCCAAACAGGACCCTATTACTCTCGCTACGCTGTCCGTCCGTCCGTCATTCCGACAGTCTGTCACAGGGCTGTATCTTTTGAACGGTAATAGGTAGCCGGTTGAAATTTTCTCAGAATATGTGTTGCTATGACCCCTATCACGACAAATACTAAAAATAAAAAAGTCTAACTATACAAGAAACCTCGAAAATCATGCATTTATTTTTACGTTTTTGTTCCTGCTGTAACTTCAAAACGGTAATACATACCACAGTCAAGAGTGCATACTATGTAGTTTAGCAACAAATACTAAAAAAACTTTTTAACATAAAATAAAAAACCGACTTCAAAAACCTTAACTAAAAAGTACAAAATAATCATTGTATGTATTTTAAAATCTAAACATAAACCAAAATTTTGAAGGCGGCGCGTGATTGACCCTTTGCGTCATGTAATGTACAGTCGAGCGCAATATCTATAGTAAAAACAGGTTCATGTGAACGTACATGAAAATCACGTACCGCCTTTAAAATTTTGGTTTATGTTAAGATTTTAAAATACATACAATGATTATTTTTTACTTTTTAGTTAAGGTTTTTGAAGTCGGTTTTTCTTTTTGTTAAAAGTTTTCATTACATACTTTTTAGTTGAAAATTGCAAGGGTTGATTCATAAATGTTTATATAACCAATTTGTTTTTTTATTTTTATTTACCTTTGCTATCCCACTGCTGCTGGGCAAAGGTCTCGCTCATGTTCTTTCAAACGTCCAATCACTATCGTGATAAAAACACGCATATCGGCCAAGAATTCTCAGTAAAACGAACCAATGAGCAGATCATCTAGATAGGCGAAGCTAAAATAAACTGATTTATTGAAGCTGGTTAAAAAGCTACTCAACCTAAGTCAATAAAATTTATATGGGACCACCGCGCGAACTTTCTCTACCAAATAAAAAAACAACCACGTAAATCGGCCCACAAATCTCGGAGTAATCGGTGTACATACATGAAAAAAAAAAAAAAAAAAAAAATACCCGCGGAATACATAACCTCCTCCTTTTTTTGAAGTCGGTTAAAAATAGGGCAAACATACACATATGTGGTGGTATCTGCGTAAGAAAGAGATGCAAAAATTCATATTACGCGCACGTTGCGTTGATGTCTTTTGATGAACTCTCGTAAATGAAATCAGTTTCTATGGGGGTATCAGGTCGATGAGAGGGTACGGAACCCTTACTGCGTGAATCCGACTCGCATTTGGCCGGTTTTTTATGTTTGTTACCTCAGAAGTCAGAACTCCATCATTTATAAACCGATTTGGAAAATTACTATTTTATTTGTAAGGTTATACTTCCAGATTGGTCCCATATTTATCAAAATCAAGTTCTGATAATGGTATCCATGTGGAATTGAGGGAACTCCTCAAATATAGGCACACATATAGCAATTTTGGTATTTTCATCAACAAGTCAAGCATTTGCATTCAGAAAGTATCATTTGGTGAAGATCTGATGAAGATCTTTGGAGATAAAGAAGGGAACTCTTCAATGAATGACAGCAAATCATCCGGAATTGCAGCAATCGCTTAGTACTAGGGCTTCGATTTCGAGATTCTGAGATCTCGAAATATCGGAATCTCGCTACATTTTCTACGTATTTATAATATCGGTTATTATAAATACGTAGAAAATGTAGCGAGTAAAATATCGGAATTCCGATATTTCGATATTTTCCAGAAAATGTATGTGAACATCAAAAAATCCGAGAGCTAGTTATTGTTTAAGCAAAGACTAGTGGTGTGCCTCGAACGGAGACCTTACAACAAACTTTTTAATTTGTAATGTATTTTCCATTCATAAATCTTATATTTATTTTGGATATTGATCCTTGGCATAGTTAGAAGACTAGCTAAAAAGTGCTAGTGAGAAAATGCTTTTGCTTTTATTGCTTACAAAGTTTTTTTTTGTTGTAATGACAATGTTTGTGGTTGTTTTAGAACTACAGGCCCATCTCACTTCTGAGCCATGTCTATAAGCTGTTTTAGAGTCATTAGGAACCGTCTTTCGCGTGGGTTTGACGACTTCCAGCCTCCCGAACAAGCCAGCTTCCGAAAAGGCTTTAGCACCGTAGACCACAAACATACACGGCGGCAGGTTATTCAAAAGACCGAAGAGTATAACGTGCCTCTTTGTTTAGCGTTTGTGGACTACGAGAAACCCTTCGATTCGACTGAGACTTGGTCTGTACTACAGTCTCTTCAACGGTGCCAGATTGACTATCGGTACATCAAAGTGTGTTTGTATGAAAACGATTACAGGACCAAGCCTCAAAACCTATCCTTCTGCAGCGAAGTGAGACAGGGAGATGTGATCTCTCCGAAACTGTTCACTGCTGCATTGGAGGATGTCTTCAGGTTTCTGGACTGGAAACGGCTAGGCATTGACATAAACGGCAAGTATATCACTCACCTTCAGTTTGCCGACAACATATAGTCATAGCTGAGATCATAGAGGACCTCAGTACAAAGCTCGATGACCTCAGTAGAGCTTCCGATAGAGAGGAAATATGGACAAGACAAAGGTTATGTCGAATTCCCAATTTCCCATTTCCGTAAATATCGGAAAATCTACACTCGAAGTTGTTGACGCTTATGTATAGTTATCTAGGACTTTGACTAATCAAAGACCTAGGACAAACTGTCCAGTAGGTCCAACTTCGAGAAAGAGGTCAATCGTTGAATTCGACTCGGTTGGTTTCGGGAAGCTACGCAATATCTTCTGGTCCAAATACTGCAGTGTCTCAAGAAGAAAGTCTTTGACCAGTGTGTGTTGCCAGTAATTACTTACAGTACTGAAACGTGGTTGCTCACAATGGGCCTGATAAGAAGGCTCAAAGTCACTCAAAGGGCAATGGAGAGGCTATGCTCGGAGCGTCTCCGCGTGACTGAATCAGAAATGAGGAGATTCGCAGGAGAACGAAAGCAACCGACAAAGCCCGAAGAATTGCCAAACTTAAGTGACTGTGGGCGGGGCACATTGCTCACAGAACGGATAGCCGATGGGGCAGTAAAGTTCTGGATTGGCGATCACGTACTGGAAGGCGCAGCTTAGATATATATATATCTAAGCTATAAGGTCCACCGACGACCTGGTGAAGGTCGCGGGAATCCGTTGGATGCGGAAAGCGCAACTCCGGTCGTTGTGGTGATGCTTGGGGGAGGCCTATGTCCAGCAGTGGACGTCTTTCGGGTGAAATGATGATGATGATGACAGGCCGTACATGTTTATTCGATCATAAAGACCCATTAGTTTTCAAAAACAACACTTGCCATAATCTCCACTTTTTACTCTACAAACAAGATTAGATTTTCATTTTAAATCAAGTCCCTAGTAGTATTTAAAAATATTGTGTCTCAATATCGGAATTCGGATATTTTGAGGTCAATATCGGGTCCAATTCCGATATTGGAAAAAAGGCGATATTGAGAAGCCCTACTTAGTACATTATGATTCAAGTGAGCTAAGATGTTCATTATACTCGAGGCTGGATTGCAGCACGAGCTGAAGACGAGGGCATAATGAAGCCGATAGTATAATGAACATTGCTGACGCATACGACGTTTTCCGACATAGTTGCGAGGAAAAAAAAAATCATAAACTTAATTTAGACAAATATTAAATTTGTGAAAAATCGCGCGCGGATTTCTGTAATCGCATGCCGTGCCTGTGGTTGAGTGACGTATAGCTATCCGCGCGCAGGTGGTTGGTGGAAGGAAGCTGCCAAACAGCCTAATATGAAAAATATAATAAATAGGTTTTTTTCATTAAATGAAATTTATTTAGAACACAAATTAATGTAAAATTGTTGACATAAATAAATAATTTTATGAAATGAAATGTTTATTTATTATATTTTAATTAACAGAGTTGATTTATTCACAAAAATATTTAATTTTGTTTAGAAATAAAAACTCTTTGCTGAGATTTCAAAATAAACTGTACAGTAATGAGCACTAGTGCGATAATGATAAGTAAAAAGCACCCGTGCGTTATAAGCTGCATTATGAACCTAAAATAGGTGCAATAAGAGCTACTTTACGAGAAAGTGGCTTGAAAAAGAAAATCTGCTTCAAAAATAAATTAACTAAAAATTATGACATAATATTTTTATACCTATATGAAATTTACGAAACAGTAGATTTAGGCCTTCAATTAATTTATTTAACCGAGTTCAAAAAAAGGAGGAGGTTATGTATTCGGCAGGTTTTTTTTTTTTCACACTGATTACTCCGAGATTTCTGGGCCGATTTGCGTGGTTGTTTTTTTTTTGGTAGAGGAAGCCCGCGCGGTGGTCCCATATAAATTTTATTGACTTAGGTTGAGTAGTTTTTTAACCAGCTTCAATAAATCAGTTTATTTTAGCTTCGCCTACCTAGATGATCTACTAATAGTTTCGTTTTTCTGTGAATTATCAACTAAAAAGTATGAAATAAAAACTTTAACAAAAAATAAAACCGACTCCAAAAACCTTAACTAAAAAGTAAAAAATAATCCTTGTATGTATTTCAAAATCTTAACATAAACCAAAATTTTGAAGGCGGCGCGTGATTTTCATGTATGTTCGCATAAACTGTTTTTTACTATAGATAAGCGCTCGACAGTACATTATATTTACATGACACAAAGGGACAGTCACGCGCCACCTTCAAAATTTTGGTTTATGTTAAGATTTTGAAATACATACAAGGATTATTTTTTACTTTTTAGTTAAGGTTCTTGAAGTCGGTTTTATTTTTTGTTAAAAAGTTTTTTTGATTAAGTTTTATATTTGATGGCTTTGGTGCCAGCGCACCGACTACCGACCTCAAAAAAAATTGTAGGCTCTACTGTTTCGATAATTTCATGTAGGTAGATGAAAATATTATTTCATAACTTTTAGTTAATTTTTTTTTTAAATCGATTTAATTTTAAAAAAATAACTTTTGTATTATTAGTTGTTAAACAATAAAGTATGCACTATAGTAACACTAAATTTGACACTTGTATGTGTTTAGAGCAGGAACATAAAACGTTGATAAATGCAGTTTTTTCGAGGTTGTTTCTTGTATGTTGGGACCTTTTCTGGGGTTCCGTACCTCAAAAGGAAAATAAACGGAACCCTTATAGGATCACTTTGTTGTCCGTTTGTCTGTCCGTCTGTCAATATTTTTTATATTGGCAACGGGTACAGCTACGAAGATGAAATTAACATCAAATACTGAATTCAACGGTCCCTTGAAGTTAAGAAAAAAAAACCGGCCAAGTGCAAGTCGAACTCGCGCAGTAAGGGTTATGTACCACCCATTGACCTGATACCCCGTTGAAACTGATTTAATTTATGAGCGTTCATCAAAAGTGCAGCACTGCCCGTTGATGTATTTTATTTATTATTTATTTATTTAATTCTTTATGCACAACTGGGTACAAAAAAATAAATAAAAATAAAACCTGTTAAAACAAAGTTTAACCGGATTAAATCGCGTATATTATTTAAATTGGTTTCCCTGACGTTTCGAAAGCTTTGCAGCATTTCGTGGTCGCAGGTAGACTAAGATGACTTTGTTTTATTATAATGTGTAGTGATCGCGAAAACCTAAGAAGTTATTATTAAAACCTGTTAGTACCGTAGTAGTAAATAAGTACAGAAATGTAGGAAACCAAACTATAAAGACTCTTTAGTGGTCTTTATCAGTCCCGAAAAATTAATTCAATATCTATTGCAAGCTTCTTCTAACCCCATTTTCTTAATGATTTTATTTTTAGTTTGCTATTGTCCTTTATTTAATATTCAGTAAAAAATAAACACGATTTTTTTTCTACTCCCTTTCTTCTTCAATCGTATCGACAAGAGCTATAAATACAGATAGAAGCTCAAAAAATTATTAAAATAAATAATAAATGATGATGATGAATGATGTGATTGTAATAAAAAAAAAAACACTTCATTTAAATTAATCATCCCTAAAAAGTCTCATCTTATGCGCTTCTTCAAGTTTCAGAATAGCTCTGTGCCAAGCATAGACCAAGTAAAAACTCAAGACAAATTCCAGCGGAACATTGAATTGATGCAGGGTCTGCAAATGTATGAGTGACACTGACAGCGATGGGAGTGTTGCTAGATAAAATCTTTTTACCCCTGATATCGAACAACTGACCACGACTAATATCAAGTCTTTAAATAATTAATACGATCCAATTATGAAAAGTCACGGAAAGGGATTGTTTAGCAAATTAACTGTCAATTTAAATTTTTCGTATATTACTAATCACAATTATTGTCATTCGTTATCAGTATACCAACGACTAGGATCAGGGCTAGAAAGGCAAAATACGGCAAAATTTGTGTCTTAATTTGCTAAATAATTCGTGTCCCTGGCCGTACATAGAATATAACTGTATAATAAAAAATAGTTATTTGCTATGCAAGACTGTAAAGTTGTTATTTAGCGCGTTTTCTTCTATTAAAGCAAGCGAAAGATTTAAGATTGAATTTTAAAATATAATCAAACAAATGTAAAGGCACGAGACGCAAATAATTTTGCAGCCGTGCAAAACACACAACTTTTCATCTCACTGCAGCGAAGAAAATGCTAGATGTAAGAAAAACAATTGAAATATAATTAATCAGGGTTTAATTATTCATAGTAGTTACTTAAAAAATGGAACATTATACTAAAACTAAAAATAAAATTACTGCTGTTGGTTGGATACTTGTGTACTATTCCTTGGTAAATTATTTGCAAAATTATCAAAAATTACTCATTTCATTGGATTCCATTGTGGTAGATGTGAAGGATTCATTATGTTGTTTTAATATAAATTTTCACCCGACTGCGGTGCAGCCCAAATGGAGGGATCACGTTTTTAGTCATGTATAAATCATGCTCAACAAAGTGTTCGCTACAAATGAGTGAATAATTGGATGGTGACCAATTATTTTCATTTATGCTATTACGTATTACTTCAACCCACTTTTTTTTCTGTTATGGTCTTTCGGAAAGCTAAAAAGTAAAAAAAGCGTAAAAATAACATTACGATTAATTTTACCCGATTTCTGGGGTAAATTATAATTTATTAACATGCAACACAGGAATATTCCTTGCCACGGTAAGGTTACAAGAAAATGAATTGTAAACATTAAAATATGATTAAAATAAATTACTAACTTGTGAAAAGTAATTCCATCTGATTTTTTATGCGCTGTAGAATTATTTTTGCACCGTTTCACGACATACGAAGGCATTTTAAGATTTTTTTAAAAGCTCTTTGACAGTTAAGTGTCGTGGTGACACGTTCGGTGATTCGAAATACAATAAACAGTTCGGCTTGGTTTGAATGTGAGTGTGTGCGTAATTCGCGTGTACTACGCAAATCGGCAGGGTTTTGAATGTATCAAATTTTTGTTCTTGACATTTGGTCTATAGGTATCTTGTCAAAGGTGCCAAGTTAGTATTTTCAATTTTTCATGTATTTTTTTTTTTTCGTTAGGTCGCCAGCAATCTTACATGAAGTTAGAAGTTCAGTCGCAAAGAAGTTATTAGGTACCTATTTAATATGAATTTGAAAACATCCTATTTTTGAAAACAAAACCAAAACCAATGCATCACAAAATTCCAGTAGCATTAATCATAAACACAAAACTATACTGATGCACTTAAAATTTAGGGCACATTAACAGTTTTTTGTTCGATTGTTTATGGTGCATTGTTATGTTGTCTACACCACATACAAGGTATTACCGTAAAGACATTGAACCTGGCTGACTTGGCTGAGTGTTGACCCCCTTGACATCGCATAGACAACGACACGACAGCGAGTACGCTACAACAAAACTATGATTCAACCTTTCTAAACAATTCGTTTACGTCTTAGCAACACATGAGCGATGATATCAGAAGGCCAATTCTCGTAACAAAAAAAATTCAAAATACAAGGTGTTGATCTGTAATCGTGCCATATTTCTAGATCTGATGATAAATAATGTGCTTAGTCACCTAAAAATACTTAAAAAATTCTACGATTATTTAATACCTAAATTTTCACTTAGAAACATAGCGAGGGTTCGAGAATAAATCCCGAACGACTCGGAAAATAAGTCATCGGCAGCATTGTCAAAGGGTGGAAATACCTGCAAATTGTTTTGGTGGTGTCGCACGCATCGTTTTTGTCTCGCACGTGACACACGGAGGGAATTTGTTTGTTTACAAATAGGTAAGTATTTAAAAAAAAAAAAAATGGTATTTCTTTTTTTACTGATTCGTGTTCAGTATCAGTGGTATAGTCACCTCTTTAAATATCGCACGAATGCAGAGCAAGATGTTGTATAGTTCCGATTTAATCTCAACTATAAATGTCAATCTTATGCTTATGACAGCTGATATTCCTTTTAACGTTTATTTGTGGCATTTAGGACATTTAGTTCGGAACTATATTTTTTACATTTTAAATTACGTTTGGCCCTAAGTACCATTTCAAACCCATGAAAAGCAGTCGTAAAGCTACTTAACATTTTGATGAGCTGATAAAAGTTAGTAAGTTTTCTATGCTATTGGTGTCGATTCTCTTGTTCTTGTTGTGGTTTGAACTAAACTTATTTTAAACTATCTTATATACACGCTGAAATTTGAATCGCTTATTTCCCGAAAAGGGGTCATTGTACTCATCATTATGAACAACTTTTACTATGGGACCGACCTTGAAATCGCGAAAAAAAAAAAACAGGTGGTCCACTGGTCCCTACATTTTATTGATTTAAGTTAAGTGAACACAAATGTAGGGACCACCTGTTTTTTTTTTCGCGATTTCAGGTTTGGTCCCATAGTAAAAGTTGTTCATAATGATGAGTACAATGACCCCTTTTCGGGATTAAGCGACTCAAATTTCAGCATGTATACAAGTTTAGTAACTTGTATGGAAATTTTAATTGTCTAATTTGACAGGACTAAAATTGTTGCTATCCCTTTCTTGTATCTACTATTGGTTAAAGAGAGCGATAGTTTAAAATAAGTTTAGGTGGTGAACAAGAGAATCGACACCATTGTCTAGTCATAATCAATATAAAATTATACCTTGATTTAGCAATAAAAAGGGAATTAATATAAATAAAAACCGGCCAAGAGCATGTTGCGCCATGCTCAGTATTATAGGGTTCCTTAAGTAGGTGTAATTACAAACGAATCAAATCGAATATTAATCATGGCTATTTTAGTTTTTGCAATAATCGGCAGCATTCGCGACTCAGAGCGTGTTGTTAGTAGCGCCATCTAGCGATAAATTCAAGAAGCCAAATTTAAGAAGTCTGTCATGTCAAAGTTACTTTTTGTGATTTATTCAAATAGAAAGTAGCTAAAGGAGCATTATTTGCTAAGATCATTTTTCTCTAAGGTCAATGACCTTTGAACAAGGACGTCTTAAGTATTTTTCAGTTTTCTCTCTATAACTCAAAAGTTTATAATCACATTATACTCAAAATAATTTTAAAAGATAGTTTTCACAAAGGTCTATCAAAGTGGAAAATTATAAGTTTCTACGTTGCATAGTTTAGAAATGGCAGGGAGGGGGACACATTGCAAGCCACTTTGGCGGGCTATATTTCACAGATGGTACACCTGATAAAAAAGTGGTGTATGAAACATTACCTTCATTTTAGTAGACCTATTCAATGATACCCCACACGAGAGGGTGCAGTGAAAAAAAAATTTTCATCCCCATTTCACATGTATGGACGCCACCCCTAAAATACGTAAAAACGATTTTTTTATTCTTTTAAAATTGAGATCTATATACAAGACTATTTTTTAACAAAATTTCATTTACTTATGTTTATAACTGTAGAAGTTATTAAGCTGTAAAGGATTAGGACAGACGGACAGACGGACGGACATGACGAAACTATAAGGGTTCCTTGTAGGACTTCGGAACCCTAAAAAGACAATAATGAAGACCTAAGTAGATTCGGCAAGATAATATGTCAATGGCTCTGGTTTAAATCACGGTCAGAATTAGGCAATGTGTATTGTCTTGGACAGATACGTTTGTTTAGAACCAGTGATGGGAGCGCCGGCACGCGCCAGCCAGCCACTCGTCCACTAGCTGCGCTGCCGCTGACGCATGGCGTGGAGTAATGGAGTGGCTACAGTTGCTACGCCTGGGCACAGCGCGCAGCGACTTAAATGTGCATTCCCGATGTTGTACAATACATTTGTAAGCGGCTCTCCCGGGACATTTAGCGGTATTTAACTAGTTGATAAGCTGATAAAATGTGTCTGCGTTTGTTTTAGTTAAAATAATTTCACCTCAGTTCTATTTTCTATTGTACTCTGAGATAACACGAGAGAACAAACGTGTGACAATGTTTACCTATAAAAGTGAAGTAAAAGTAATTTGTTGTCTAGTACCTATTAGAACAATATATATAAAAAAAGTGTGCGGTCAGGGGAGCCCTGTCACGAACAAAGTTATGAAATGGCGGTTATCGCATTATTATACACTTGTGTTATTAAAGGTATCTATTAAAAGGCGCATGCTCTAAATATTGATCGGTTCATTATAATGCTAAATTTTGCAACTATAATTCAAGCATAGATGGCAGGGAACATCAAGCGTCGGACTGAAGTACCACAGGGCCTAAGTTCGATTCCCAGTAAATCAAGTCAATTTGTATATTTTAATAATAGTTAAATTCTCATGGGACGTTACATTTTCGCCTAAATCACACCTACCGCAAGCCGCTTTAGGGAAATTCTTTCCAGAAAGATAAATAACGTAACTTCTCCGCAGCTAAGCTCTCATCAACTTGCAGGTAAGAAGAGCCCTTTTGAATTTGATTACCTACCAATCCTACCATGTCATGATTCTTTTCATTAGATATGTTTAATATGTTATTAGAACAAACCAATTTCGACATCAATGATAATATCGTTAACAACATCATAAATAACAAGAAACGGTAGCAGTCACGCAACAACATAGTTTTTCAATTTACCATCAGGTAAAATTTAAATAATTATGAAATTATCTAACAGCGCCGCCCGCCACTTCAAAACGTATCTGTGTAAAAGAAAACAAAGATAAGAGTGGAACATTAAAGCTAAATTGCACCAAAATTCCGTATAGACCGTTCAGAAAATGTTGACTGTGCCACCGACTAATTGGCAGCCGGTTTACGCGAGTGGCCGCCGCGCCGTCTGCCGCGTCAGTAACCCACTTATGAACAACAGAAGCAGATGACACTGTACACTCTAAGGACTTGGCTTAATGTGCACAACAAACAAACACCTACATCCTAAACTTTCCAACTTTCTTTAAGTAGGTCTGCTAGTTATTTGTCATAATCTTTAAACCGCAACCAATGTTGGCAAAAGATTGGTCATTTCAAAATGCTCTGTCTGTTTAGTTATGGTGTACTGTGAAACGGCGATACGATGGCATGCCAACGCGTCTTTCATTCTTAAAGATGATTCAACTATCGACAAAGATTCTCGAAACGAGGACAGTGAAACGACCCAACGCGAGCTGATAACGTGGTCTAGTGTTGTCATTGCAAGAGAACAAACATACTGCTCAGGGCCTCAGGGCTACAAACTAATTGGTAAATGTAGAGCAATAATAATTGATTACAATAAAAAAAAAATACTTGTACAAGTCCCATAAATCAAAATACTACTGTCACGACACATAATGCCAGAAAGGCCCTTTTTCTTCATTACACTACTTACACTATCATTTAACAATCTGGTTAATTAATTGAAACTACATAATTGGGACAAGCATAATTTAAAGGTTCTAACTAAGTAGTAATTATGTTGTTAAAAATTGAATGAAGAAGAGAAATTTTGAACCGGGACGGCTATTGACTCGAGACTTTTTGTTCCTTATGAATTGAGTACGGGTGTTATTTATTTTAAATGGTGACTCATATGAAATTGCAACATAAAGGCAAATTTATAATGAGTTACCCGACGACATTCCACGAAGGCAGCGTAGTCGCAGACAGGTAAACTGTGCTTGAGTTGACTCCGCGAGTCGAGTCCGCGCCCAACAATGTGATCACGACGCGGTGGCAAGCAGTAGACGCAGTTACTTTCGTAATGAAATCGTATTGATAGAGTCATTTAACTGAATATTTATTACATATTAATGCTAACGAGTCCAAATGATTTATTTTATATTGATTATAATATCTACAGTGTTTACCTGCCGACACAAAAATACAATTTATTGACACTTCTTTCTGGCTACTAAATCAACTAGCATTTAGGCGCTATGTCAAGAGATGCACAGAAACTCTAACCAAATCTTGAGGAAAACACCTATAGATACAGTACGGTGGTGATAACAATGAGGTGATAAGCGCTTCCCTGTAACGTACACATCTACAATAGTGACAGATTAAAATAGATTTAATTAAAGCCATAAAAGAACTAATGTCGTCAATTGCTGCCATTGTACAACTTTACCATCATCAGAAGTTATAAATGCAGCTACTGTAGCGTCTTTCTCTCTACTTAGGACATAAAATAAGCTCCTATTTAAACTGGAGGCATGTTATTTTTTACCTTATTAATACGATAGGTCGATTTCTTACGATAGGTCCCAATGGTCGAAATTCAACCGTAATTCATGAAATTTTTATGATTGAGTTCAATAGTTCGGCAAAGTTGTGCCGAAAAAAAAACATAAAAAAAGATAATCGTTTGATAAACAGAGGAGAAAATGGTACTGAACCGGTTTTTCTTTGCCTATTTATTTATAGATTATAGCATCTAGTAAAGTTAATTCAGAAATTATATTGAGAACAATAAATTCAAAGAATTTAACTTCATCTACTAATCTGCTACCTATTTATTTTGATTAAGTTTACCGACATTAGACGAAAAAGGCCGCGGCTAGTGTTTTTGTACGAACTGAACATTTACGCATATGACGTAACAATATTATAAATAGAGCATTTTAGTCTACTACAAAACTAATATAACCTAATTTTCAATTTACTTTTTGCTTTTGCAGGGTTACTTTATACAGCTTTAAGCTTATAAGTTCCTATAACCAAGCAGTATAGTAGGTAAGTAAAGTTGCAGAAATAATATTCCAAATTGATAGGTACTTAACAAGTCCTGGATGAAAATATTAACATTTTTTTAAACGTATAAGTAAGTAGGCATATGTATACATCTTCGTTACCGTCAAAATTTGAAGGGCCTAATACGAATCATACCTCAAAAGAACTACAATCAAAGTAATAAAATTGATAGTCAGCCAGCAATCTCGGGTGGTCCACGCTTTCATTATTATGACGCACAACAGCGCACGTATCACCAAGTTCCAGATAAAAAGTAACAAGACATCCCCTTTCCCTACATTTTAATTTAACAACGGAAGCAGCGTGACTCGACAAGAAAAGAATCAGATTAATTTCACCGTTGTCCGTCTGACGGGAACGGGACCGATCCGTACAAATAAATTGTTTCAAAACATCGGAGCGATTAAACCTTGTAGACAAAAGGGGTAGACAGTGCTACACAAAATAAACGTGATCTAACCAGGAAGCTCGTCCACAATAAGACGAGAGAAGGACGAAAAGGCCAATGACTCTGTAAAAACAAATATGTCTCTATAAATCCCGTCTCATACCTGCGAGTATTTACATAATAACACAAAATTAAGTACCACATCACACAAAATAAGTAGCATTATTCAAAAATAACGAGATTAATTAATGTTCATTAAAACCTAATGTGTACCAATAAAAGCAATGAAAGCGTGTAGCACCTGGAAGTGCGTACTGTAGCCGCGTTGGCATGCCTCCAGTTCCACTGAACTTTGACAACTAGCCGCGGCGGTAAATTGCTGTAACACATCCGTCTGCCGTGCCGCACTCGTATACGCAACGCAAACCTCTGCCAAACTGAAAATGCATTTCAGGAAATGTCATAAAAAGACTTACACGACTTTGGACTCCTTTTCTTCAACAGGATATATTCTGTAATGCGCTTTACATCATAATTAGATGAAATCCTTTTAGTTTCTGCATTCCCAGGTCACATGTTTTCAAGCACTGCGAGGTCGACGCACTTCACAAACGTGCATTCCTTTTCCCTTTCTGAATTTTGATTGGCTCCAGGTATGTAACAGGAACAAAAATGTAATGACGGGGTTTCGTCAATTGATCTCATACAACAATATTTCTTTATGAGTTGTCGTGACATGTTCAACAAGTATTGTATTCACTTCGGCTGCGTGTGCTTTCTTTATCGATTTTTAATCATGCGGGACGCCCTTTCATAAAGCTTCATTAAAAGAAATTGGTGTGTCGTCATTCACTTCATCATGATTTAGCTGTCATTGATCAAGTCAGTATGAATACTCGATGCACTGTAAATCATAATGGCTGTTATATGCTATTGCTTCGACATCTGATCTAACGTCAATTAATAACGATACAGATCAATTTTTTTTGTATGTCAGTCCATGACGAATATTGACGGTTACCGAAGCTACCACGAGTACGTGACAACCGGGTGACGACAACGTGACTGACGAGGACGCTATTTGACAACATTGCATCGTGGTTTTTATAAATAAATATACAAATATAATAAGATTAAGCCTCAATTCGTCCAATGTTTCTTCAAGTCATTCAAAGAACATATAAGACACATTCAAATGAGTAGAACATCTTGAAGCTACATATTAAAACATACAATCGCAAAGAACACATAAGACTGACGTTATAATAGCGGACGTATTATGATTACGTAAGCACATGGTGCATACAGGAGGGCTGAGGCCGATGAAAAGTTGACCTTAATCGTGTGGGCGTAGCTAGACAATGATAATCCGACAGACCGGGGTCCACGAACTATACCGGAATGCAAATAAATAGATGCACATAAACAGGACGGGCCTGTACACCTGTCGCTGATCAGACAAATAAACAATGCACGTCATGCCGCAATCCTGCGACCTACGGTACCACGGATCTAACATTATACTGCAATCAGTATGAGACACATGCTAATGTTTAATACATCTTCACACAATAGAAATACCTTGTAAAAGTACGATTTATTGATGCCGAATTGCTTAGAAACAATTTTCAACCTTTTGTACGACAGTCAGGCAGTCACATAAAGTTAACGAAGTTACTAAAGACAAAGCATCAGTAAACATACTTTGCTTAAATATAAGCTTGTCACAATAATTCATTTGGGTAGTATTTAAAGCGTGCGTTGTATTAAACAATGTGTACCTTGCAGCATGTAATGGATGTTTGTACAGTTTATTTTGTGTTTTGTCATCTCGTAAACTAAGTTTTCAGTAAAAAGGACGAAGGTCTAAGACGTAATAAATTGAGTCACTATCAAGTGGGGACAACGAAGAATGTCGGACGTCCTGTAGCAAAATGGTTTTGACATCAAACCTTTCGCGATTAATACCTGGATGAGACTGGCACAGGACCGCGGTGGTTGTCCAGTGGAGGGAGAGGCTGGAGATGCCCAGTGCCGGCCATTGGACCGTGGGGGCTGTCCAGCCGATGCTTGAGGAGTGGATGCGGATGCAACATGGGAGTCTTTCCTTCCGTCTGATGCAGGTTTTGTCGGGACATGGTTGCTTCGGCAAATACCTGCACAAAGTGGCGAGACGGGAGGCTACTCCCGAGTGTCACCAGTGTGGCTGTAGTGAGGACACGGCCAATCATACCTTTGCATACTGTCTTGCTTGGGTGATGCAGCGCCGTGCTCTCACTGCAGCAATCGGGAGAGACCTTTCGCTGCCAGCCGTGGTTAAGGCTATGGCTGACAGTGTGGAGGCGTGGGAGGCAGTCGCATCCTTCTGTGAGGAGGTTATCTCGCAGAAGGGAGCAGCGGAGCGGGTCATGGAGGAAGACTCCCTCGATGATCCAATCCGCCGCAGGAGGACGGGTCGGCGTAGGCGGCTTTACGCCGAGCTGATGCCACCCTAACAGAGGCCAACGGGCGATAGACTGCGGAGTCTATCGTCCGCATTGCACGGCATTCGAGTTGTGGTGATGTCCCAAGTGACAGGCGAGAGTAGGTACACGGCGGAGTTTTTAGTGGGTGCGAGCCCCACATAACCACGCTGCCTCCCCGGGTAGTGTGGCATGCGGTAGGCATATTCTAGGTCTAAAAAAAAAAGGACCGCGGTGGTTGACATAAGAAAGAAGAGGCCTATGCCCAGTATATTGTGGTAGGTTTTGTGGAGGCTGAATATGAAGAATAAGATAAACTAAAACTTTCAGGTCTTCTTTCTCTTCCTCCTAGCCTTTTGCCAACGATGTTGGTGTCGGCTTTCAGTTCAACCAGCGGTACTATTTACAAACGTTCGAAAAGTTTCCGTTTCCGATGTGAAATTTGACCGGCAAACGAAACCAAACGACCACTTCCTGCGACCACGAATGCTGCAAAGCATTCGAAACGTCAGAAAAACCAATTTAATAATAATTCGCGGTGTAATCCGCTTAAACTTGTTTTATTATGAAACAAAACTATTTGAGAATCGAACGGATTCGGAAACGCTATTCATAGTTCTTTAATTTTACATCGAGTGCTTTCCTACAACAAATGGCTCTCGGAAGAGTTTCCGTAAATTTCGCATTGCGTTTCCGATTCCGATCCGTTCGGTTCTCAAATCGTTTTGTTTCTTAATAAAACAAGTTTAATCGGATAACATAGTGTATTATTATTAAAATTGGTTTTCCTTACCTTTCGAATGCTTCGCAGCGTACGTGGTCGCAGGAAGTGGTCGTTTTGTTTCGTTTGCCCGTTAAATTTCACTTCGGAAACGGAAACTTTTCGAACGTTTGTTCGAGGCAATAAGGGCAGGAGGATGATGATTATTTTGACAGAAAATATCACACCACTTAACTATTGTTGTACAGAGCGAAAACTTATGCTTTGTCATAAGAATTCCTAAGACAGTCGTTTAAGTCGTTACGGTTGTCAACATATCGTTGCTAGTCGCGGAGGTCTCATGGCGGTAGCTCAGTGTAAAATACTAATATTTAGTCACATCTGATTATATTGAAAGCCGATCCCAACTTAGTTGTGAAAAAAGCTAGGAAAAAGCTTATGGGAAGGTCGAAATTGCTTTTTTACAGATAAAGTAAGCGACAGAAAACTATTCTCTAACTAACTATTAACTAAAACATACATTTCAGATAATAGATTGACAAAAAATATTTAATTATGAATTTTTCTGTCAAACTACTCATAAAATTCATATCCACCGTTTGTAATAAAATGATGATTAAAGTATTTGAATGTTGTTTGCTGGATAACATTACAGTAAAGATATCTAATGACTTCTCAGACATAACGTAGGTACATAATGTAATTAAAGGATAATAGACACCCATAAGCACTTCAATAATGGTTTTAAAGCAATCACAGTACCCGCTTTAATCGATTTGTTTGCAGTTATAAGGTAAATAAACGTACCTTTAAGAAATTACTTTTGCAAAATCGTATGGTTATAAAGAACCGCTTTACTGATATCAATGACCTCGCCACGCGAGTACCGCAGTATTTGTTTAAGCATTACAGAACATTTTCATACAAAGCCTTCACGATAGCCGTTCACGACGATATCTTAACGAGACATGTTAAGCATGTGTTAAGTCGTAAATCAGAAATGTTTTTATTTTCGCATCTAAACGTAGATATTATGTCGAAATTATACGTAATTTTTTTACGCAACAATTTTCATAATCGGAGTACCCATAACAAATTAAGTTTCAAAACTAAAAGCTGCCCACGCAACACCAAGCTTATTGATGTAGCCAATATTACATTTAAGGCGTTATATTAATGGATTATCAGCTCATTTGTCAAAACCTAAAGAAAGGTTTATGAAATTTTATCACTTATATGAGGACGTATTTGGAATATTATGTGGAGTCTATTGACGTCCATAATTGAGAGAATTAGTAACAGATAGCAGTGCCGTAACTAGGGCGGTGACAGCGGTGCCCAGGCACAGGGCGCAGACCCTGGAGCGGCGCAGAAATGACTAGACCAGGACCAAGTTTTGGGTCATGCAAGCAAGTTCATGCAAGGGCGCAGTTATAGAAGCTCGCACCGGGCGCATAAAAGGCTAGTTACGGCAGTGATAGATAGACCCTTACCACCTTATTACAAAATCGGGTTTAGCAATAGGTTTAGCCCAAGCCGGCCTGAAAATACTAATACTTTTTATGTATAGAGTTTGACGTTAGACCTGGTTTAAAGAAGGGTCTAAAACTGGTCTAAGCTTTTGTAATATGGGAGTATTAGTTACAGAAAGCAAAAATATGATGGAGTAAAATGTAACTCTGTTCCACTTTCTTAACAAATAAATCTTCGTCTTGCAGCGTTTTTTTTTTCGCTTCGTAACTCAAAAGGTAGTACACTAAGACAAGATAAGCAGGTGGTAGCCACGTAGCTTCTTTACACAGACATAGTAAAAAGTAATATTTATAAATTTTTTGTTACTTTGTGTGTGTGCTGTTTTTTTTTTGTTTATTGATATTACCGAGCTTTCGATATTACTGGCGCTATAATGCCGATTCAACTGATGTAGTTAAGACAAGGATTAACAATATAGACTTTATTTCACCGGGGATAAATCCTGTCATTAATCTACAGGTTTTATTTTCAATGAGTCCTACTTATTCAAAAGACACCCGTTTAACACGACTAACCGTCTCGATTAGGCGCTGAAACTAAACTGCAAGAACTAGAAATATAAATAACTTTGTAGTTACACATATAATCAGGCCAATTAAGAAAATAATTATAGAATTTGTAGTTTAACGAGAATCACAAAGTTGAACACCCATATTTTTCACTAACGGTTTCCTCTACTCTCTGTCGTTCCTTCAATATTGACAAAGACAACCAACGTTATATGTCTATGACAAGCAACATCATTGTGTTCCGCAGACGGGGCGATGTTAAGAGCGGCAGTGGCGGCGCTTGCGTGCCTTTGCATGGCGCGCACTTCGCCTGCCGCCGCCGGACACAGCTTGCGAGCCTACGCGCTGAGCACACAGAACCCCAAGGTAAATAATAATCCTACGATCAAATAACAAGGCTCGAAACAGAAGCCTCAATATAACTGAAACATACATACAGGTGAAACAAAACAATCTCCTTTGAACCACGCGTTCTGGTTATTACCTGACTACGGCAAACCCAAAAGGAAGATATGATTTTAGCAGGCAATGTATGTATGTAATATTTGTTCCCTCAGGGGACCTAGTACGAGTTTGACACTTACGAATACTTTCAAAGTATTCGTCGACTTTCATTAATAAAGCTGTAGTTCCTCCTCGTATCCGCCAGGGGCGCTACTGATTTATGAATGAAAGTCGTCAAAAACGATGAAAGTATTCGTAAGTGTGAAACTCGTACTAGGCCCACTGATCTCCTAAACTACTTGTCTTATTTTGACAAATGAGGTATCGTTGGAAGCTTCATGCTCTTACACTACTTTATAGGCTATATGACGTACATAAAGTCCAACATGGCGGTTCATAAAGGACATAAAAAAGGAAATGAAAGGTCTTATCTTAACGAGTACATTCCGAAAATATATAGATTACCTATAAGTATACAAGTGTTATTTAAATAACTGAAAACCTCTTAAGGGGTCATTGTTCTCGCCAGTATGAACAACTTTTACTATATGACCAACCCTGAAATCGCGAAAATTAAATCAGCTGTTCCTTACATTTTGTAGATTTATGTAAACACAAATGTAGGGAACAGCAGATATTTTTTATGCGATCTCAGGGTTGGTCCCATAGTAAAAGTTGTAGAAGAAGGAGATTTAAATAAATATCGGTTATCGTATAACCGTAGTCAAACGTCATTATTATGTTATGTACCCAAAGGCGCTCCCTCACCCTGAGCATTCGCCTGTAATGTAACAATCCAAGATTCGATTTTGACCATTAGGTACGTTCACAGATCAGTAAGTCTCAAGACGCCGCATAAACAAAGTTTGGCATGAGAACACAGTCGCAAAATGTTGACGGGGACCGGGGGGCTGACGGCGCGTTATGATTGGTCGGCTCAAATGTTCGGTGATATGATTGGTGCCGCTCGCTGACGGAGTGACGTCCCGATTGGTGGCTGGGGGTAATATATGCAGTGCTACTGCATATGCTTTGTGACTCGGGGTATCCGGCAAATAGGCGTCTAGAGGCTTACTGGTCTGTGGGTACGTTTAAATACTGCCTCACTAAAGGTGGTTTCAAACCGGCGCGGCGAGGCGAGGATTGGATGGGATGGGCGTGAATTGAAATCTCGCTAACCTTTTCACACCGAAAGATGTACCTACATCGCGAGCACGAGTCGCAGGCGTGGCGTGGATGGGCCGAGCGAGAATTGAAATTTGTATAGCAAAATTTAAATTCACGTCACGCCCATCTTTAGTGTGAAAGGTCTGGATAGGCGAAGATGTGCGAGGCGAGAATTGAAATATTTGATGGTAAAACATTAAACTTTATTGCTGCATGAATAGAGTATTTATTACATTGCAAAACGGTACATCGCGAGCAGGCGCGTGCTCGCGATGTACATCTTTCAGTGTGAAAGGGTCAGCGAGATTTCAATTCACGCCCATCCCATCCAATCCTCGCCTCGCCGGTTTTGAACCACCTTTATAGTGGGCATTTTTGCCGTAGTTGGGTTTTAGGCTTTTGTGGTGAGGATGTACCAGAGATGGACAAAATTAAATTATAATATGATTCAATTAATAATCTAATTACAAAGTAATCTAATTAAATCGTGATTATTTAGGACATAAAATGTAAAAAAAATTAATGTATTTGATTACAAAGTAATCTGATTGAAGTAATTATATACTTTGTAATAGGAAAAACTATCATTTTATTCTAGAATCTCAACAGCTGGATACCATATGTCAAGTATTGTACAGTACGAGCAAAATAACTTGGCAGGAGTGAAGTTAGGCACCGCGCATGTTTCCCCGCCTCCCACCTCCAACTGACACCCATAAAATGATTACTGTGACGGTTTTGTGACAACTTCACATCGGCCAAGTTAAATTGCGCGTACAGAAGGAATTTGTATCTTTATTGTAAGTAAAGTAGGATACACATCTGAAATAATACCTTTTACGTCACCCAGACGTTAATAGTCAATAATAAAGTAGGGCAAAAGGTATGGTGAATTTCATAGTGAAGTAATAATTTGTAATTAAATTACAAATAAATTAATAATTATACTAGAAACTTGTGATAATTAATTGATTGAGAAGTCTGTTACAAATTAATTCAAGTATCAATTACAGTAGTCACTGTAATTTGTAATAGTTAATTTAATTACTTTTGCCCATATTAAAACAACATTTCTTGCAAGTTACACGATAATAAAAATAACTAGTCAATACAATTAATAACATTATTAATGTAAGTATAATAAATTCTCAAAAGTTTGCTGCATTTGTAGGAACAACCTGTATCAACACAAATACTACCCTCCACCAGTTTTTAAAGACGGCTCGCGCAGTCACCGGTGTTCGCTCCTTCATTATGTAGCTAAATATTTTCTGGTATCTACCCACATTGTACTTATTTAATATCCTACCTGGTTAACTACATTTTTGTTTACCTGTTTGCATAGTCGATGATACTGATGTACGGTAAAACTCTAATGAGTTTATGTTTACATCTTTAGAATGTTTTTGTTATTTATACCACTGAACAAATAAATTAATAAAACTAATAATAAATAATAAATAAATATCTAGGGTGTACGGGGCTACGCCGTAGCCGCTACGGGCTTGATGAGTGGAACTTCTACGCTTTCCTTTGTGATGCAATCTTATATCGCCGCTTTACAATATAAGAGCAAACGAAACATGGTATACCACCAAAACTATTCAAACGAAACCCCGATATTTTCAAACAAATTATGTTTGTACTCTGCTTGTCTCTCTGTGGGAGGTGCAGATAAATTAGCATCGTCAATAAATGGCTAGCGAAGTAGACTTGCATAGAAATATAACATTGAATGTATTTAAAACTTGTTAGAACTTATTCAATAATAACAATGAGTAGCAATAGTAATTTGGCGTTGAGTAGTTAAGCTACTTGACAATCAAATTTTTTGAGATAGCGGCGAAACAAAATTATTTTGATTGTAACATACCTATACAGGGTGTCAGGGAAACGCTTCCGAAAACGAAGACAGGTGATAGTGCTGGTGATTACTGATACGAAACCACGAAAAAAAATGCGATTCTTTTTATAGATTTTTTCATTTTTTTTTTGAATTTTTCATTATGTTTGAGTTTTACTTAACTGCCCAAAGCTGGTTATGTATGAAAAATGCAAAAAAATATATATGAAAAAATCTAAAAAAAGAATCGCATATTTTTTTCGTGGTTTCGTATCAGTAATCACCAGCACCTATCTTCGTTTTCGGAAGCGTTCCCCTTACACCCAGTATAGAAACTGTAGCATGTAGAAGACACAGTATTATCAAAAACCATGAAAACAAAAATAACTCTATTGAAATTCGAACACCTAAAATAAAAGCAAGGAGATACGCTAGCAAAAAACAAAAACAATGAAGATGTGTGGTTATAATTAGTTGTCTTGGTTTTTTTCTCTAGTCTGATTGAAGTACGTCAGAGAACAAGGATTTAAAGTGTTTAAACTACAATAATGAATCAGACTCAAACGTGGATAGTATTATGGATAGTACAGTCGACTGCACGTCATCGTCAGTGGTAATATTTGAATTATAAAACCGCCCTTAGGGCTGGCGCACATAAACGCGTTGCGGCACCGCCGCACAAGCATTTGTGGCGTAGTACGTGCCGCGCGTTCCGGCGGTTTGACGTCACACTTGTTGACAATAAAAATATCTTCAGTTTGTCTGTAGGACCCTTGGAATCAACACGGTTTAAGATTTATTAAAATGTCAGACGTTGACGTACATTTGTTTATATCGTTAATAGAGGAACACCCCGTTTTGTGAGATTACGAGTGACAAGGATTATAAAAACAATGTTTCGTATTTTTGAAAAAAGTAATTGTCATCTATGTTCATAATTTTAGTAAGTGGATGTATCCAGTATCTTCTCTGTGGTATATTCATGTATTGTCTTAAAGCCAAAATTAATATCCAATCTAACCACGATTAATTTTGGCCGTTAATAACAATAAAATAGTTATTACGATCCTTGGCAGATATCCATCCTAAATACGTCCAGCAACGTTCACGAATCACAGAAAAAAACCGGCCAAGTGCGAGTCAAACTCGCACAGTAAGGGTTCCGTACCAACCATCGACCTGATACCCCATAGAAACTGATTTAATTTACGAGAGTTCATCAAAAGACATCAACGCACAAAGCGCGAAATATGAATTTTTGCATCTCTTTCTTACGCAGGTACCACAACATATATCTAAGTTTGTCCTATTTTTAGTATTTGTTGCTAAACTACATAATATGCACTATAATCTGTCCAAGTTTGACGTTGGTATATATTACCGTTTTGAAGACAGAGCAGGAACAAAAACGTTGAAAAAATGTTTTTTGAGGTTTCTTGTATGGGGACCCCCTTTGGTATTAGACTTTTTTTGTTTTTAGTATTTATCGTGATACACCTCACAGCAACACATATTCTGAGAAAATTTCAACCGGTTACCTATTACCGTTCAAAAGATACAGACCTGTGACGAGACAGACAGGCGGACGGACGGACGGACAGACAGCGTAGCGAGAGTAATAGGGTCCCGTTTGGCACCCTTCGGATACGGAACCCTAAAAATGGTCACCTTAAGCTACGGCATCGGCAGTAGGACGCTTCGCGGCGCGGCGCGGCGCTGCAACGGGTTTATGTGCGCTGGCCCTTACTGCTTGCGAAATAAAGACGCTGACAATGTCAAACTGTTACCATAGACTTGCGATCGACCGTACTAGGACTCGAATTTTCTTCAAGAAACTAAAGAGACGTGTCATGGAAGAAGAGACGTGTCATGGAAGAAGAGACCTTTTCACGACAAAATTACGTTTCCTAAATCACAGTATTAAAACGAGACTTCATTTCTTTCATACTATCTATTAAAATGTTCTCCGACAGTAATCAAAACGTATAGCGAGAACAGCCGGAAATATCATCATGCTCTCGTAGATTACTTTCGATAAACTAGTTTAAAAATAAAAGCATACGTATTAGAAGCTTAATATTTATTTTGGTATTGCTTAGCCAGAAACAAATATAACTAAGAGTACGTGTTTATACTATTACAGGACATCACCAGTATTCTGTCTAACATAGAAGAAAGACTTCGGGTTTTAGACACTATTAGTGCCGTTCAAGCGAAACAAGCTCGACGCCTGGACATCATACAGGATAAACTTGGTAAGTTTAGATTTTTAAATAAATAAAAATTCTTAATCTACTAAAAAACTAACGTAATAAAAAACAAATGAGAACGTAGTTTGTTTAAAACCGGCTATTCCACCGATTTTTTATTTATAAAATGCAGACCAGCCAGGTAAAACGCTAATTCGTTCAAAAACTATCATATAAATTATATTTTGAACATTTTAGCTATTCTATTGTGTTTTTACTTTATCTAATATTCTAATTTAGGCGGCTAAGGTTCCTGGAAAAGACATTTTGGTAAATTCTGTTACACGTTTTACACTATAGGAACTGGTTCAGAGCACAGAGGCTTCTGACAACAATCAATAACAATCAGTTTTGAAATTGTTCTCAATTATAGCCAAGAAAATGTATAAATACCCTTGTAATATTATAACTATTTATCTTCTCCTACTTACAAATGTATTAAATCAGTACCAACACATGCATTAACAAATAGCTTGCAAAGACCAATAGACACCTCTTTAAAAGTAGGTAATCAATTAGGAAACTAAGACGTTGTAAAGCAAATTGTCTTAGGCAACAGCCAGAACAAGACCAAAGTCATATCACAACAATGCATAGGTAATTTGTCCCGAGAAACTAATTAACTAATGGGTCACGTACGTTAACCTTATTGTGTCATTTCCTATTTTACGATGCGCGATGGGCCAACTTTTGCAATATCTTCTGGTTGGAATTGTGAGCGATGTACCGCTCACAATTCACAATTGAACGAACAAGAGCAACGTACAGTCAACTGGTAAAGGAACCGCTTAGGGATGCAGTGGTATGAATAAATTAGCAAATGGCCGTCGTACGCACGCTGAATAGGATACCGCTAATATTCATATATTTGCTTTCAGATCGCGTGGAAAATACATTGACTTTAAAATTAGAAAGAGCTCAATTAACAGCAGAAAGACTTGAGCATAGGTTACATATGCTGCAAACTAATGTGCAGGTTGGTTTTGTTTTATCTTAGTAAAACTTATGTTTTCTACATAATTTGAAATAACAATATATTTAAATGATAATTTATTAATTTCAGGCTACCATCAAAGAGAGCAGTGAAAAGTTAGAACGTAGTCAAACGAAAATATCTGAACTAGCTCAGAATCTAACTAACCACATTATAGCTCATAAGCATTTACTAGAAAAGGTAATACTAAAGCAATTAAATAATTCTAAGTATCGTTATTGTATTCTACGCAAATAAATGATTCTTTCTTTCTTTCTTTCTTTCTTTGTAATACATATAATTGATATTACAATAACCCAGGCTAGCTCGTGACAGATCACAATCAACAAAATATTGTTGGGTCAAACCCAACGTCACTTTATTAAATTTAATGAGCTCACAAAATCATATTATTTAGATTAAATGGTTTGCTTCCCAACAATATCGGCACGTAGATTTGAAAACAATACTAATGATTAAAAGTGTGGTAAAAATAATACGACGTAAAGTCCCAGAATATTTTTTAAAAACAATGAAGTATTAACTAACAGGTAAATAATGTTAAAAGTAGAAAGAAATTAGCATTTTAAACACATCCTCTTACAACAAACAGGTAAACGGCGCGTACGCAGACACATGGCACCGTAGCCTAGTGCTAGAGTCTTTGATGAGGGATGGACTATCGCTGGTGAACGTCACGAGACGGGAGCTGGCTGACGGCCTGAGAGCCCTAGCCAGGCGCCAGCGAGATGCGAGGATCAACTCTGCAGATTTAGATGCAATATTAACCAAACGACTTAGCGACAACTCCTATAAGATCGATCTTAAGGTAATGAATTCTGACCAGGGTGTGCCAAACCTTTCTGTAAAAGATTCATGACTCGATTCGACGACGTAGATTGAACACAATCGAACGATAAGTATGGCTGGCTGACTGTAGGTACCTTCATACAATAAAAAAGTCAATAAGACAAGCATTTAATCCATGACCGAATGCTTGTCATGTAATAGTCATGGCTGAGACCATGGAGGATCTCGGTACAATGCTCGATGACCTCAGTAGAGCTTCCGATAGAGTGGAACTTAAAATGAATATGGACAAGACAAAGGTTATGTCGAATTCCCATATAGTACCCATTCCCGTAAACATCGGAGAATCTACACTCGAAGTTGTTGACGATTATGTATACCTAGGACAAACTGTCCAGCTAGGTAAGTCCAACTTCGAGAAAGAGGTCAATCGTCGAATCCGACTCGGTTGGGCAGCGTTCGGGAAGCTACGCAATATCTTCTCGTCCAAAATAACGCAGTGTCCAAAGACGAAAGTCTTTGACCAGTGTGTGTTGCCAGTAATTACTTACGGCACTGAAACGTGGTCGCTCACAATGGGCCTGATAAGAAGGCTCAAAGTCACTCAAAGGTCAATGGAGAGGGCTATGCTCGGAGTCTCCCTGCGTGATCGAATCAGAAATGAGGAGATTCGCAGGAGAACGAAAGTGTCCGACATAGCCCGAAGAATTGCCAAGCTTAAGTGGCAGTGGGCGGGGCACATTGCTCGCAGAACAGATGGCCGATGGGGCAGTAAAGTTCTGGAGTGGCGACCGCGTACTAGAAGGCGTAGCATGGGTAAGCCCCCCACAAGGTGGACCGACGACCTGGTGAAGATCGCGGGAATCCGCTGGATGCGGAAGGCGCAGGACCGGTCGTTGTGGCGATGCTTGGGGGAGGCCTATGTCCAGCAGTGGACGTCTTTCGGCTGAAATGATGATGATGATGATGAATGCTTGTCATATCTTCGCTGTAGGTAACCTGCAAGGATAGGAAACTTTTTATAGGAAACAAATCCAAATTAATAGTGGTTTGTTTCCATTTTTCAAAGTATCTGTTTTTTTTTCAGATGCAGGAACTTTTAGATGCACAGAAGCGTTTCGTGGATTCATGCCAGCAAGTACAACAGGACGATCCCAAGCATGTGACGGACGTATTGGACAAATTAATCGATTCTCTAATTAAACTGTACGTATGCCATGAATTATTATTTTCCTGTAAGAGTTCTTATTTATGCTATTCATAAACTGAGATACTACACACCATACACTTAGTGAAAATAGTGCCGTTATGTGGTCCTGTGTGAACTGAGATGCTTGAAGATACACATAGTGATTCACAATCATACTTAAAGCCTTAGAATAATTAGGCTTAGAGCCGCAGTAGTCGCACGCGAAGTGAAGCAAATTCAAGTTAGCGTTAAAAGGCTACGTTCAGTACAGCTTACGGGCGCCTATACGTGTGTTGGCTAACATTTTACGTGCCGCTTGCGGACACACATCGAGTGTTTTTGCGCTTCAACTTTGAGCGTAAATTTTAATGAAACTATTACTTATTTATTTATTAAAAACTCAGTAAGTGACACTATTACAATGAAACTCTGCCTCCTGAACTAGGGTGTTAGCCTGTATCTCAAGAGACAGACTATCACTGTGTCTTCTTACTATATGCTTAACCTTTTCACTGCCAATGACACCTATAGAAGACAAATAATTTCGTGCCCTCAGCGCCACGACTTTATAACTATGTAATAACCTCCATACAATATTTGTCTTTTATAGAAGACGTGGCGCATAGTGCACGAAAACCTTTACGACGCCGCGGCGGTGTTAAGGTTAAAGCATTAAAGAAAGTGTCTCAAAAAGTCTTGATAGCTTCGCAAAAACTAAATTTTGTGCTGACCACACTGTCTGCCTATGCCTATGGATGCGGAAAACCGAGTGTGAGACTTTATTATTTCACGTGTCATACATATTGAACTCCCATAATGATGATAAACGTTTTCAGAACATCATCGACATTCCACGAGTTAAAAAAGATTCAAGATGACATTAATAAGTATGACAACAGAGTCGTTAAAATCCTGAATGCTACACGAGTGCCGCAGGTATAAATATTAAAACATTAATAAAATTTCTTTCATACAAATAAATTCGTCTAAATTTTAACATTGTAAAATAAAATAATTACCTTCTCATTTTGAAACTAGTCAAACATTCCTTTCCTTTAGTTTGTGTTCTCCCCGATTTATTGGTTTCACGCCAGTACCACCGGTACTTATTTTGCTCCGTTATTCATTGCTAACTATTTAGAACCTGGCTTGCTGGAATACCAGTGGTAATATAAAAAATATTTATATTACAGACTGATGTAACCTGTCGACGCTTAGAAGGCGCTTTCCGCAATACATCCCACACCATCCTAAAGGAGAATGAACTACGACAGCTGACAGAGAAGTTCGTTTCGTTGACCGACCGAGCGGACGCAGCGCTGCAGCGATTGGAAGTGCAACTCAAAGACGACGCAGAGGAACCAGTGCCCGCGTCTGACGTCACTGCTGCTGCCGACAGACTACTGCAGAAACTGGAAGGAATCAAGTAAGTATTTGAGACGATTAATCTGATACCACTAAAAGGGAAAAACTCATTATCGCGACTGCGTTTTGATTATTTTAAAATATGTTGTTCGCCAGTCCGAATCGTTCCCATAATCAAATAATCAATACAATTTTAGCTATTAATCTTACTAAATCTAAGCGAGAGGATGGGGGATTCACGCCCACGCCCGTCTCACGTCAACTTCATGAATAGTAAGAAATCTATAAATAAAAAAATTAATTAACAAAAACAAAAAACCCGACTGCGCGTGTAAAAATAACAGAAAAGATATAAACAAGACTTATCAACACGCAGTCGGAGGTACGTATGTTTTTAGTCATGAATTACATAATAGTTCCTATGTAGCCTCCGCCTGCGTGTTGAAAAGTCTTGTTTATATCTTTTCTGTTATTTTTACACGCAGTCGGGTTTTTTGTTATTGTTAATTATTTTTTTTATTTGAAATTTTTTAGTTTTGTCATCATGTTTTATTTATTAATGTTTTTTTTGCAAAGTCAAATTCATTTTTAACGTAGAATATTTTGTTGTTTTTTAGCATTTCTCATTCTAAATTACATTTAAACATATAAGTTGTATATATTTTTGAAAAGCGTTTATGAAACCCTTTATTTTGATACCCCACTCGATAGGTATCGAGGGTTTTTTTTTTTTAAGCCCTAATTTGTCGCCAAAAAGCGGCCATTTTAATTTTTATAATTTTGATATACCCAATGTCACTCTCACAATTAAGACGAATCTAACGACACCTCACAAGTTAAAATCCATCAAGCCGTTTAGGCTGCAGGGCGTGCCAAAGAAATATACATACATACATACACTCGAAAAACATAACCCTCCTTCTGGCGCAGTCGGGTAAAAATCTGACAGAGGTCGTCTTTTAATAACGCAAGTATAAATGAGGCTCGGGATCCTCCCATTTATGGGTCTGGCCAAATGTCACCTTTCAGGAAAATCAAAAATTTTAGAAATCGTCCCATGGTATTAATGGACTCATAATAGATATTTCCATGCTCCCATACTCCTCATACTTTCATTTTAAAAAGGTCATGTTTAGCTGTAGTAGCTATTGATAATGATAAAGAGAACCTGGTACATTGCCTGAGAAGACTGATTATGACAATAGGGTAAATACCCTATTGTGCGTATTTACCCTTTGTGCGTTGTTGTCTTTTGATGAACTCTCGTAAATTAAATCAGTTGTATGGGGTATCAGGTCGATGGGTGGTACGGAACCCTTACTGCACAAGTCCGACTCGCACTTGGCCGGTTTTTATTTTATTATTTCTTCAAAATAATAATAATCAAAAATTTAAAATTTATAATTTTGAGTAATAGTCAAATACTCCATTAAATTGCTTTGACTGCATTATTTAACATTTAAGCAACGAAGAATCCGACGAAGAGTTCGACTGGGAGGATGACGAGGCGGGGTACTTCGATGACGGCGGGGGAGGCGACATCATGGGCGCCGACAAGGACATCCTGAGCGGAGGAGCCCGCCGGATAAAGACCACGACCGTGCGCCCGCCGCACCGGAGACATCTGCACAAACACCCCTACGACCGCGGCCCCAACATGAACAACCCTGAACCGTCGAAATAAGCTTGTTATATAAATGCTGTGAGAGCCTATTGATCTTTTATTTTATAACTAGCGACCCACCCCAACTGCACAGATCATCATCATCATCATTTCAGCCGAAAGACGTCCACTGCTGGACATAGGCCTCCCCCAAGCATCGCTACAACGACCGGTCCTGTGCCTTCCGCATCCAGCGGATTCCCGCGACCTTCACCAGGTCGTCGGTCCACCTTGTAGGCCCTCTGCACCTTCCAGTACGCGGTCGCCACTCCAGAACTTTACTGCCCCATCGGCCATCCGTATTATGGCATATATCCCAAACATGATAAGCACTGCACAGATGATACAAATATATTATAATACAACTTCCTCAAGAAATTCTTTAAATAATTGTGAGACCACCAAATCCATCAAGTAGTTAAAAAGTATCCTGCTAACAAGCATATACAGAGTGATAGCTAATGAGCTTGGGAACAGGTGTCGAAAATGGTCAGTATAGTCAGTAAAAGTGAGGGACCATTCTGGTTACCCATTGAAAGGGTTTTTCTAAGCGGTTAATCAAAAACCCATACGATATAGGTAACCCTTTTGAAAGGCTTACAAGCCGTTCATAAGGGATACCCTTTCAACGATCTCTCTTTCTTTTTCGTGTAGTTAGTAAGTATTAAACGATAACAGCGTAACATTCCGACTCGGAGCAATGTAATATGATCGCTCGATGATGGGCATAGGTTGCAAAGTGCTCCACCACCTACTTCGCACATGTTTATTGAATAAACATAATTATGGTAGCCCGAACAAAACCCTTATATAATGGTAACCCTGTTACCGAGTTTCAAGCATAGGTATAGGCATTGAAGGGTGGCATCATGATAAAGGTAACTTCATAAACGGCTTACCCCTTCGAAAGGCTCTTAACCGGGGTTGTACGGTCCCTGGTAATAAGTCAGTTTTTTTAACGTTGGTCAGTAACTAAGTTTTTTTTCAAAAAATGGTGGTCAGTGACGTCAGTATTTTAGCTAATCGCTGGCTCCTTTCCCTTTAGATTATTTTATAAAAAAAAATTGAAAAGAAAATGTATATTACAGGGTGGAATTTAAGGGGAATGTAGCAGCCAAGTGGCGCCCCCATCAGTAAAAAAAATATATTCGCTGAATACTTCATTTATTGAAAATTAGTTTTTTACAATTGAAGTACTGTAGTTAAATCAGAAATTATTAACTCTGAAAAATATAGGTAGATCGCTGTAGTTGTAGATAGAAAAAAAAAACAAAAGTGGCCGTTTTTCGCACTTTTTCTATCTACAACTACAGCGTAGTACAATTATCAGAGTTAATAGTTTCTGATTAAACTACAGTACCTGTACTTCAATCGTTAAAAACGAATTTTCGATAAATGATGTATTCAGAGAGTAATAATTTTTTTACTGATGGGTGCACCACTTGGTTGCTACATTCCCCTTAAAGGCGGTCACTACAGAGAAAATACCATAGATATTGATTATAGTGAATTCAGATCAAAAGAAACATTCCTTTATATTTATTAAATCGTATAATTTGCATGTAAAGATTTTTGAAAACATGCTTGCCTTAGCCGGGAATCGAATAATTTTAACCGTGATAAGGAGCCAGTAATATACCTAAAAACAGTAATACGTACAAACATTAAACTTAATCTGATTGTAGTGTATACTCTGTAGTTAAATAATAATAAAACTTTTTAACAAAAAATTTAACCGACGAAAACAGAAACTGAAAAGCGAAAAATAAAATGAAACATTTTAGTCTTAATAACTATTCTCCTAACTAAACTAATGTAATTAACTAATTATGAGTCGGCGCCAAACAAACAAGCAAAGTGCGTGCGGGTTGCATGTGGTCGAGCAGAGAACGCATTTTTGGAAAGTTATTGTTTATCGTTGAAAATTTCACATTGTATTTGATGTTATTTTGTTTTATTTGTTTGGCGCCAAGTTAGGAAAAACTATTTAACTTCTATGAAACTCAAAATCCAGCCGACTGTGCGGCGGCTCGAACTCATCGGTGGGCGTTACTAAAAAGCATGCTATAATGTTTACCCCGGCTCCACACGTTGGCCCGAACGTTGGCGCCAACGCGATTCTCCAACGTGTGGATCTAGGAAATGGTGTTAGCCCGAACGTTGGGGCGAGCATTGGCAGTTTCCCGTCGCGTGTCGGTTTTATCAAAGGGATTATGCGCCAACGTTGGAGATGCGCCCACACGTTGGAGGTTTGCTCAGTCTTGCTGTAGCACTCATGCAGTAAGGTGCATCGAATGAGCCTGTTCTTACGGTCACCGTGTCTTCAAAATGTCATCCGCGTGGATGGACGCAATAGCTACAGAATATCTATAAAAAAAAATCTTTATGTTTATTAACAAATAATAATGATATTCTCTTGTTTCTCAAACCATTTTTCAAAGACGACGTCCATTGTTTAACTATTGTGTTATTCTAATTGACAGTTCAGCTCTTAAGCCACTCAATAATCTTAAAGTGCAGTGCAACATCTATTTCAGACGTCTTTACATTGGCTCTGATGGAACTAAACTAACGTTATCTCCAACGTGTGGACGCTACGCATAATTACGGCCCAACGTTGGGGCCAACGTGTGGAGCCCGCCTTACCGAAAATGATCGCGTAAAGGACTATGCACGAAATAGTAACCACGCCCCAACAGATTACAAATGTATCTCAGTTTACATCTTGGCAGCCTTATGATTGTTTACTATAACAACAGCCGTAGCGTAGGTATAGGATATTCATGCAAATCGAATTTATTAATTTTTTATATTTTCAGTAAATATTTTTGTTACTTCCTCCTTGGATTCTTAAAATGGTCTAAGGGTTCAGAGAATACACCCTACCAAAGGAAACCTTTTAATCATCAAATGTCGTGTATTGCATTTTTATGTCATGAACACCAGTGACTATAAGTTAAATATGAGTATGCCACATACCTCTATTTTGGCACTGTTTTGAAATATAGTTAGTGCCTTGTGCGTGAGTTGTGCAAAGCATGAGCTGAGCGTGGCAATCTTCTGACGAGCACCAAACACCACCTCCGGCTCTTCCGTTTCCAACTCTGCTGTAATATAAGCAGGATATTATAAATAAGTAAGGTAAATGTTGCATACCATTAAGTACAAATACAATAGATTATTGTAGCCTAACAAAGAGTTATGTATCCAGGGTCACCTTATTCAGGTGACCCTGGATACAAAAATAAACTTCATTCATATCAGATATGAATGAAGTTTTTTCAGGAGAGAGAGAGGTTTTGTAAACTAATTTGACAGTTCTAAAATGATTGCCATCTCTTTCTTGTTTTCACTATTAGAAAAAGACATGAATAATTTAAATCAAGTTAGGTTGGTGAACAAGAGAATCAACACATTTCTAATAGATTATGGGA
Source organism: Asteroscopus sphinx (assembly GCA_949699075.1). NCBI lineage: Eukaryota > Metazoa > Arthropoda > Insecta > Lepidoptera > Noctuidae > Asteroscopus > Asteroscopus sphinx. The sequence continues at coordinate 10,588,162 of OX453006.1, read as the reverse complement.
AAATGATCTTTATGGACTATGATTGTTTTACATTATTATTTTTCAAGTCATGTGATTCACACAAACCTTGTTATAATCTTAGTAAAAAAAAAACTCAAAATAACCTCATCAGTAGATGTGTTGTTCTTGCATTTGTAGAGTGATTTTTTATTCAAAATTCAATATTTCTCACTGTGACGTTTTTCTCCATAAGCAAGACAATATTACATGCAATAGAGTTTAGCTATTTCAAAGTAAAGCTGCATAATTACAATGATAAAATTTAAACAAATAAAAAAGTTCATGCATTTTAGTTACAACTGTACAATGTGCAAACCAGATCCGAAGCTAACTCCCGAGACACAAAGAACCATGGCGAGTATTGTACCATTAACAAAGAAATTATTCAAAAAACGAAATTATATAAATAAATAAATATTTTTGGGACATTTTTACACAGCACAATCTAGTCTCAAACTAAGCAGAGCTTGTGCTATGGGTACTAGACAAAGGATATAATAAAGAAACAGCCAGACCAACACAAACACTTATGGTCATCACGCAAATATTTGTGTCCTGTGAGAATCAAACCCACAACCTCATGATCAGCAGTCCAATCCTCGAACCACTAGACCACAGACATCAACATATGCATCTTTGGTAATTTTTTATTGCCTTCACAAATAAGATTTGACTTTATATCTCCTTTATTCATAAAATACCATATAAATTTACATTTTTAAATATTTTTGTACAAAAAGGAAAAACATTTAAAAATATAAAAGAATAGTAAGCCGATGCCGGTGATCGGGAACAAGGTCCGAGCTACCGGCGGTCAGGGCCCCAGAGAAAGGAACCTCCTCACAATATGTGCCGTGTCAAGGAAAACCGCCTTCTGAATCTGGCCCTTGACCCAGCCACCTAACGAAACTTTATATTATTATTAAGGTCTTAGTTCAAAGGTCATTGACCTTAGAGAAAAATATTTTAGCAAACAATGCCTTTTAAATTAATTCCACCTGATTTGATTTTAGAACTGTTAGATATGTGTGGTTTGACTTAGCCTACCCAATATATCTTAAAGAAAGAATTAGGTAATATGGTTATTTAATCATAGATAATGGTGCAGGACCAGTCATTGTGGCGATGTTAGGGGGAGGCCTATGTCCAGCAGTGCACGTCTTTTGGCTGAGATGAATGATGCAGTCCAACGGGTCAGAGAGTCGCCTTGTCCAACACTATTGTCACTTTCATAAACTCACCACTAAAAGTAAAGATTTACTATAGTACCTACTCAGACAATGAATCTGTCTTGTCTAGAAGACACTGTACCCGCAGAATACACTACTCCTGTTTAAACTTAGTAAGTAACTTAGTAAGACTATAGACAATATGGATTTAATGCATCCATCCAAAATTAATGCGAAACGCATAAAATCTTTAGATAAAACCATGGACTTGTAGCAGTAGCAGTATAAATCCAAGCAACAATTAATGACTACGGCCGAGGTGTGATAAATATTGAGAAAAATCTTATAAACTTGTTTTACTTACTTATAGAGGTGTCTAATTCGACACATGCTTTGTCGAACTCCTTTTCTAATAAATCTAACCATCGAAATCCTACTCCGGTAGTCGCCATTTTCACAATAATTTGTTGACAACTTTCTGTCACTATCATCTTGACATTTGCCCAGTGCTGTCAACCCTTGGCTGCATTCACTAATATCCAAAGAGAATATAATATGATTATATAATGTAGAAAATAAAAATATATTCATAAAAAAAAAAAGGAGAGAATATTTGATATAGGACCGTAATACAGAAGCTTCTTCAAGTACAGTTTAAACTCCAATCACCTGATCACTACTTAAGGATAGAATCGTTACTTGAGTATAGGTCTTATTCCAGAACGGTAATTATAAACTTTAATTCAACAACATAACACACGAATTTGACCTGAAATATAATAGAAATCTCTACTCAAGCGTTATCTGGACCACACTAGAGTGATTACAGATCAAATCTCAGCTGAAATTCCGAAACAGGTGACAGTATAAAATAAAACTAAACTCAGCTGAACTGTGATCAATAAATATCTGCTTGAGGAACGTTCTAAAATCAAAGCTCAACTCTAAAACTAGTTTCAAACAGAGATCAACGCTCGAGTATCGTTCTGTAATACGGGCCTTAGATACTGTGCACCGATATGAATTCTACCGCGGGTAGTATGTCAAATCTCTGACTAAAGTCTTTGAATTAATAAACCTATGGTAGCGGCATATTCTTCTATATCCACCTAGTTTATACAAATATCTATTAAATCGTTATAGAATTATGGAACTATTCTTTGTCTCTTGTTAACCAACGTGTTATGTCGTCTGGTGAAAGAGATCGCATGCTATTTATATATTCTCTGCTTGGCAAAATCTTTACGGGATATCAAAATACCTACTCTGCGTGGCAACGCCGCTTACCCCGCAATGTGGCCCATAGTACATGAGCTGTCAAGTAAACAAACTAGTGCTGTTGATATTTTTTAAATATCAGATTTTCGATATATCATAATATATCATAACATAATATCACGCCTGTATTTCCCCGAAGGGGTAGGCAGAGGTGTATAGTACACCCACATTTCGCCAGTTATGTTATAAGTCCCATGTAATAGGGGGCGAGCCTATTGCCATTAACCGGGCACAAATCCAGACTCCAGGCTGCTACTGAGAATTTCCTAATGAGGAAACCCAATAACACTTTGCCCGACCTGGGAATCGAACCCAGGACCCCGTGCTCAGCAGTCGCGCTTGCGACCACTAGACCAACGAGGCAGTTATATTCGATATATCGATATTTTTAAATATACAATCGGGGTTCGATATAACGAAAATCGATATTTCGATATAACGGGCAAATTTCATGATTCTAGGTCAACTCGAAGTACCCTATAGGTTTTTTATGTGAGTTTACGAGTATCAAAATGTGACATAGCCGTATGATTGCCTTTACTTAGAAGCATTTGATATAATTGCATACTACTACTACTACTATTATTTCTGCTTGAAAATGATTTTAATCAGCACACATCTCTGGTAAAAAACACGAGCATCGATATCGATACTTTTTAGTTTTGATTACTTACTTCCTATGCTATGCCGCCATAACAGTGGCCCGTATATTGTAGGTAAACACGCTTATTTCGAAGGCTTTACAAGTCCATAGGTACAAGTCAATGGACTAAAGTACACTCCGTGCGTCGTCAGACGTTCAGACGATATAACTGTACGAGGCCCTTGGATGCGTTCATTTATATCGCCCGACGGCGGCGGTCGACACACGGAGCGTTCTTTGATCGTTCCAGTTCAGTTACACGAGGTTTTTCATCTGAGAGTTACACAGATTTGCCATTTGGGCATTTTCATTTGGAGAGGACCCGGCACATACTACTAAGAGAACACTACGGGACCCGGTTACAAAATGGATTCCAATAATTCAAAGTAGTTATAAATTCAATGTTATTATTTAAAACGATAGATTTATATCTTATCTCTCAGAAAAAATATATATTTTACTTTAAAAAAGCATGACATTGTTGTTAAAAATAAAATACCTTAGAGATATTTTCATTCCATTTTGTAACCATTTTGATTTCAAATTTGGTAACAAAATACCACTGTTATTTACTAAATAACTGTTTATCATGTTAACTTCAAGATAAAAGAGAGACTTCCCCATTCCATCTTTCTCATCATAGACTCCTACTTGTCTAGTAGATCATTCCGGGTGAAACTAGGAGAAGCAAGATCAATGCTCCACAACATAGAGGCGGGTGTGCCACAGGGCTCTGTCCTCGGTCCCGTATTGTACAACATCTTTACATCAGATCTGCCAACGTTGGACCATGCTACAGTTGCCACCTATGCCGATGACATAGCCTATTTGGTATGTGACAACATCCCACAAAACGCTAGTGCCAATCTGCAACAGTTGCTTGACAAAACCCATGCATGGCTGCAAAAATGGGTTATCCGTGCCAGTGCACAGAAATCAAACCACATAACTTTTACACTAAGAAAAGAAGACTACCCACCTGTGAGGCTCGGCACAGCAACCTTACCGCACTGCAACTGTGTCAAGTATCTAGGGTTTCATCTGGACAGAAGACTGACGTGGAAAATCCATATAAAAAAGAAGAGAGATGAGGTAAACCACAAATTTAAGTCCTTGCTCTGGCTTATGGGCAGAAATGCTGTGCTCTCCGTAGACAACAAGCTCCTTATCTATAATGCTATAATAAAACCTATCTGGATCTATGGCGCCCAGCTCTGGGGTACAGCCAGCAAAAGTAACATCCTGTGTCTCCAGCGAGTACAGAATAGCATACCGCGAACAATCACCAATGCACCTTGGTTCACACGAAACGAAGAGAACCATAAATATCTCAAGGTGCCACTCATTACTGAGGAGATTGAGCGGTATAAAAAGAGAGCCTCGAAGACCACCCTAACCTCTCGGCCCTCAGTCTACTAGACCTGTAATTTACCGTCAAACGGTTGAAAAGGAAAACTATATTTTAATTGGGAGGTTGCGCTTGCGGCACTGGCCTCTTCTCCCGAAACGACCATGATCAATCAATCAATCAACTCAGCCTATCGCAGTCCACTGCTGGACATAGGCCTCTCCCAAGTTGCGCCACAACGCTCGATCCTCTGCCTTCCGCATCCAGTCCCCCCCGGCCACGCTCTTTAGGTCGTCCGTCCACCTGGCAGGGGGGCGCCCTACGCTGCGTTTGCCGATTCGCGGTCTCCACTCAAGGACTCGTCTGCTCCAGCGGCCATCGGTCCTTCGACAGACATGGCCAGCCCACTGCCACTTCAGCTTACTGATTCTACAAGCTATGTCGGTCACTCCGGTTCTTCTCCGGATAATCTCGTTTCGGATTTTATCCTTCAAAGAAACTCCAAGCATAGCTCGCTCCATAGCTCGCTGAGCGACTTTAAACTTGTGGACTAGCCCAACTGTCAGTGTCCACGTCTCGGCACCGTAAGTCATGACAGGCAAGACGCACTGGTTGAAGACTTTTGTCTTCAAACTTTGCGGTATAGGCGACGAGAAGACTCGGCGAAGTTTGCCAAACGCAAAACGCAAACGCAAACGACCATGAATAATCCAGCAAATCCGCTTATAGTCTTACGACTGATTGCAGATGAAAAAAAAAAAAAAAATTTGTTAACTTATATCCTAAACTAGCTTTTACCCGCGGCTCCGCTCGCGTTAAATTCTGCTAACCCACGTCAGTCCAGTCCAGTCCAGTCCACTGTCCCACTGTCCCGCTGTCCCGCTGTCCCGCTGCCCCGCTGCCCCACTGCCCCGCTGCCCCGCTACCCCAATGCCCCGCTACCCCTCTGCCCCACTGCCCCACTATCCCACTGCCCCGTCACCCCACTGCCCCGTTACCCCACTGCCCCGCTGCCCAGCTGCCCCGCTATCCCACTGCCCCGCTGCCCCGGTACCCCACTGCCCCGCTGTCCAGCTGCCCAACTGACCCGCTGCCACGCTACCCCACTGCCCCGCTGCACCACTATCCCATTTCCCCACTGCCTTGCCGCCCCGCTGCCCCACTGCCCGGCTGCCCCGCCGCCCCACTATCCCACTGCCCCGCAGCCCCGCTACCTCACTGCCCCGCTACCCCACTTACCCACTGCCTCGCTTACCCACTGCCCCATTGCCCCACTATCCCATTGACCCAATGCCCCGCTGCCCCACTGCCCAACTGCCCCGCTACCCCACTTACCCACTGCCCCGCTTCCCCACTGCCCCTTTGCCCCACTATCCCATTGACCCATTGCCCCGCCGCCCCGCTGCCCCACTGCCCCGCTACCCCACTGCCTCACTTCCACAATGCACCGATGCCCCACTGCCCCGCTACCCCACTGCCCCATTTCCCCACAGCCCCACTTCCCCGCTGCCCCACTGCCCCGCTACCCCACTGCCCCTTTGCCCCAATAACCCACTGCCCCACTGCCCCGCTGCCCCACTATCCCGCTACCCCGCTGCCCCGCTATCCCATTGCCCCGCTGCCCTGGATCCCCACTGCCCCGCTGCCCCACTGCCCAACTGCCCCACTGCCCCGCTACCCCACTGCCCCAGTATCCCACTGCCCCGCTGCCCCACTGCCCCACTGCACCGCTGCCCCACTATCCCACTGACCGCTGCCCCGCTAACGCACTGCTCCGCTATCCCACTGCCCCGCTGCCCCGGTACCCCACTGCCCCACTGACACGCTGCCCCGCTGCCCCCGCTGCCCTACTGCCCCACTGCCCCGCTGCCCCATTCCCCCACTGCCCCGCTATCTCACTGGCCCACTGCCCGGCTGCCCCACTGTCCCACTGTCACACCGTCCCACTGTACCATCGTACCACTGTCCCACTGTCCTACTGTCCCACTGTCCACTGTCCCATTGTCTCACTATATCACTATCGTCCCATGTCCCATGTCCCATATCCTGTCCCACTGTCTCATTATCTCACTATATCACTATCGTCCCGTCCCATGTCCTATGTCCCATCCTATGTCCCATCCTATGTCAAGTCCCATGTGCCGTCCCACTGTCCTGTACATGTCCCGTCTTATGTCCCGTCCCATGTTCCGTCCCCTGTCCCGTCCCCTGTCCCGTCCCCAGTCCCGTCCCCTGTCCCGTCCCCAGTCCCATCCCCAGTCCCATCCCCTGTCCACTCCACTCCACTCCACTCCATCGTACATTACTATCCGCTCGTGCAAATGCATAGCAGCTTCGATCTGTCGGGTGAGTACGCAACCCACGAATTTTATTTTTTTCTTTCTTTCTTTCTTTCTCAAAACCCATACCAGTTTTTAAGTCAGATCATCAGCTTAAACAAAAAAAAAAAAAACATCAAAATCGGTCCAGTAGTTTTAGCGTGATGCTGGAACAAACAAACAAAAAAACAAACAAACAGACAACTGACATTTAACAATTTTATAATAGTAGTAGATGAATGAGATCAAAGTAAAAAAAAATCTTCTACAATTTAAAAAAATCATATTTTTTGTCAAAAACATCTCCATTTTGTTACTTTTGGATCCAAACGTAATTTTTTTTTCTTAAATACGAAGATTTTACGCGGATAAGACTTAAGATGTCTTTAAATAAAAAAAACCTAGAAACAAAACTCACTTTCTCACAGAAAAATATTCGGCAAAAATTCAAAGATAATTATATAATTCAATAATTAGTAAATAATATTATTGGGACAGTAACAAAACTGAACGAGTAGTTACGCAAATGGAAATTACTAAGACTAGTTCACACAGCTCTAGAAAGTTACATGTACCTACTTAATTAACTTTTAACACAATATCACATTTTAAGAGACTATAAATAAATAAATATCTTTGGGACATTTTTTTACACAGCACCATCTAGTCCCAAACTAAGCAGAGCTTGTATTATGGGTACTAGACAATGGATATAATACTTATATACATTTTTTTTTGTAAATACATACTTATAATACATAAGCAACACCCAGACCAACACAAACACTCATGTTCATCACACAAATATTTGTGTCCTGTGGGAATCGAACCCACGACCTCGTAATCAGCAGTCCGACACCCGAACCACTAGACCACAGAGGTCGTCAACTATAAATCAAGTAATAGTATTATTATTTCTGTCTTTGTTTAAGCAGTCTCCAAATTTGAAGATTTTTGGCTTTTTGTTCCTCATTCATATCGGTTATTTAACTTCGTTTTTCAGTTCAGTTTGATTGTTTTTTAATTTCTCCCTGAAACGCCGTTGTTTTTCGGCATTGATGAGCGCCATATCAGAGTCTAAAAGTAAATAAAGCATGAAAATAATATTTATTCACATAACATAACATAACATCACGCCTGTATTTCCCCGAAGGGGTAGGCAGAGGTGTAATAGTACACCCACATTTCGCCAGTTATGTTATAGTCCCATGTAATAGGGGGCGAGCCTATTGCCATTGACCGGGAACAAACCCAGACTCCGGGCTGCTACTAGAATTTCCTAATGAAAAAACCCAATAACACTTTGCCCGACCCGGGAATCGAACCCAGGAACCCACGCTCAGCAGTCGCGCTGAGCGATGAATATTTATTCACAGTATCTAATAATAAACTTAATTTATATGCAAGCATAATATGCACTCAGCCTAACATTTCCACATCGTAACCACGACGTTCCACATGTACGTAACTAAACAAAATGGAAGTAACATTAGCATGTCATTCTAAATAAATGTTTTCTTACTCTTTTATATTCTGCTTCGGCCGGAAAACAAAAACATTCAATAAATACGATAAGGACTAGAGCACAAAATTAACAATAAATTACATGATTTTTTTTTAAACTTACCGTAATTTCCACGGTTACAAAATTGAGCTTTACAAGTGTTACTTCACTCAGCTGTACTTAAACACTATTCTGTCGGTTAAACAAATGTTAAATCCACTGTCATTACTACTGCAAATGGTCCAAACGTGGCCCAGTAAACTAATAAAATGCCTACATTGGAAGATTCTTTCTTTTTCCGAGCAGAAATCACGGATACAAAATAGGAATTCCACATAAGGCCAGAATTAAGGGACAAGAAAAAAACTGTATTTTAATTACTTTTTATTACTAAACTGTTATTAAATTGCTACTCGTTTTAAAAAGGGTTCTATAATAATCATTTTAGTGCTAAAACATAAACTAGGAAACTAATATATATCCAAGAAAATCTTTGCTGAATGTTGCTGCGTTACCATGGGACCGGTCAAAATTGGGGTCTTTTGGAGTTATTTTGTTTATTATCATATATTTATAATAGATATTTTAAATAAATTTAACTGTCTTTTTACCATGAAATATGAAGGGATTTTGAATCAACAGGTATATCTACTTAAAATTATTGCATCTCTCCAAAATTCATCTTTAAAATCATGGGACAGGTCAAATTAGCTTGGGTCCTCTAAATGTGAAATTGCCCATTTACCGCCGGTGTTCAGTATCAAAAATTATCGCATCAGACGAAAAATTATCGTACATCGTACAAATACACGGATTTGACATCTGACATCAATTTGACATTCGACCACTGGTAGAACGGGTAGAACCACTGAGGAATTATAACTGGAGCGGCTGTCGCCTACAATATAAAGTGCGCCCGGCTCAGAGCGCGGAGAGTGTGCGGGGTGCGCGGCGGGTGGCTAGCGAGTCATAGATGCGACGTAATCTGCACAGATGCGACACTCGTGTTTATTCTGCCTATTCGATATATTGAGATTTTTCAAAGGAACGAATTAAAATAAAAGTTCATTCATATAATTTGAATAACAAAATTTTATTATCCATTAAACAATATAAGTTTGTTTAGTTTCTGGCGCTCGGATAAATAATCATTGTTTACTTTTGCTTCGTAGTTTAAACGAATTTTTGCATATTTATGAATAATGGCTCGGATCAGATGAATCCTATGATTTAATGTGGGGGGTTGATTGAAAGCATGCAAAATTAAATTAGTATCAAGCATATTATTTAGGCAAAATTTATTAGCTAGCTCCATCTTCTTTTTTTTTTTTTTTTTTGCCGTGGGGAAATCCTCTTGGACGCACTCCGCCCGGGGTAGGCGGAGCCAGTGTCGGACTCTTACCGACTAAAACCACCACGGTGTTCCTTCAACTACCTTAGCCGGGGGCGTGGGAACCCGTTAGTATTCACACAACCACCCCCGACAGGTCCTGGCCCGCCACAAGCAGGCGAGCCCCTTCTCCCTGTGCGACCTAACGTTGGCCACACCCTCCTAGGCGGCGCACACGGAACACTGCACGCCACCTCACCTCATGGGCCTTTACCAGCTGCGCCAACTACGCCGGCTGTGCCAGCTACGCCAGCTGCTGGTCGGGCAGCAGACTACCCCGAGTCTGCTGCTCGCAGGCTCTACCTCCCGTAATTTTTTATAGAGGTTTTCTTCCTCGCGGTCCGGGCGGTGAAGCCAAGACCTTCGGTCCCAAGAGGCGCGAGAACACTACTCAGCGGGCACTCCTGGGGTTACGAGATCGACGGGGGCAGGGAAAGATAGTCTCCCCGGTGCCTGCCCAGTGGCAGGGTGAGTGCACACCGGGCCCGCCCCTGCTCCTCCACTGTGCCCTCTGCTGATATCAGAGGGAGACGTCGAGCAACTCCCCACTGGCCCAGAACGGGCCCCTCCCGCGCCAGAATATTCGCCACAGGCAATAAAATCCCCCGAAGGTTAATCCCTCGACAGGATTTTATTGCCCGTGCCCAGGATGCACCGGCCAAACAACTGCGATCCCTCCAGACGTGTCCAGAAGGACAAGCAGCCGTCAGGCACACGTGGAGGTTTTCTGGCCAGCACCCCTAGCTAGCTCCACCTAGTTTTACTCGTGGTAAATACCTACTATCACTGCTGGCGGGAATCGAACCTGCCACCCGAGAACTTTAAAGAGCTGATATCTCGGGAACGGGCAGAGATAACGGAATTCTGACTACATGTTTGCCCCCCACTGCCACCCCCTAAGCCTGATCCCTCTAGGTCACCCACACATAAAACAATCCCCCACTCCGTTCCTCCCCCCCAAACCCAAAGCACTATCTAGTTACACCCGCGGGAAACACGTTCCCCCCCCTTCCACCGCGAATTCGTCATCCCTTAACCTCTCCCAAATCCACCTGAACTGCAACGCTTGTCGCTCCCTATCACCCGTCTTACTGCTGGCGGGAATAGAACCTGCCACTCGAGAACCTTAAAGAGCTGATATCTCGGGAACGGGCAGAGATAACCGAATTCTGACTACATTTTTGCCCCCGCTGCCACGCCCTAAGCTTCCTCCCTCTAGGCCACCATACATAAAAAAAACCCCCACTCCGTTCCTCCCCTCCCCAAACCCACGTCCACCTCCCTTCCACCTCGAATTCGTCCACCCCTCAAAATTTGCTTTGAGTTCGTATTTGCTTTGGTGGCCGCACACCCGTGTTCCGTGTCTATATCTGCCTTATTCAGTAATCGGAGTACCAGACATCGTGTCCGTTCTGTAACTATTTTTTTTCTTAGTCTATGATATGCATAGAAAATGGCGGCACAAATGGCAGCGTGTACAAGTAAACTAGAAAATGTCAAAATGTATTGCATTTTGTTTACTTACCGGTGAAACGTTACGCCGTTATTATTGTGTTTCGATCAGACATTTCCATACTGACGTAATAGACCACTGAAGTGTGTGACTGAGATACCGATCTTTACGAAAAAACCTATATGCTAGAAAGAGACATAATAAAATGACAATAAAACCGACTTTGAAAATTGTAATCTCCCATAGCGTCCCATCAAAACATAATCTTGTATTATTTTATGATTTATTTCACAATCGTTCTGTATTTTATCCAATTAATATCAATAATCGTAATGGTGTAGTATTATTGCCCGTGTAGTATTATTAGCAATTTTTTTTTTTTTTTTTTTTAATTCGTTTAAATTATAATGTTTTATTGTTTTAAATTAGTTTTTGTTTTTATGGATCTTTGAATCCGATAATAAAGAATTATTTATTTATTTATTATGTGTTAATCTGCTGTGTCGGCGCGTCGCCGCTACAGGCGACACAGGAGGCGGTGCGGGGGCCGGGGGCCAGGGGCCCAACACGACCGGCCGCTTACGCGCCCCTCCATCTGACACTCAGCTGATCGACGCGTTGGACTGCGGGCATTTCCTTGTTTAGATTTCACGAAATGTTAATACGGCATTAAAAGCCTATAAATATACAGTCCGCTTTTTCATTAATATCAATAAGTCCCAGTGAGGCGTAAACAATGGTCCTTCTATCGCGTTAAACACGAAAACCAGTTTGCCGTGCTTCATTTCGCAAGTCATTACGGTCGTCGTGTGGACTTTGACCGCGACCGCACCGATTCTGGAACAAAGAAATCGTCCCCGCAGCAGCGTGGCAGCCTGCATGTTCATCGAAGAAGCTGATGTCATTCTTTGGGAGTATAATAATGTATTTGAGTGAGTCCGTTCCAATTAGTTACTTTCCTAACTTATTTTTTTGCCAAAAAAAATCGTAATCCTAATCTTCTAGGCCGTTCTTTACAAGTGTATTTCCATTTTATTAAATAATTAACTTGAGTGCTTCATCTTATTATTATTGCATTCTTATTGATGCCGTTTGCCGTTTGCAATATAATCATATTGCAAAGAATAGCACGCCCGGTCGCTAATTAGACCGGTTTCTTATCAGCTTGCATCGATCCCTTTTGTTTAAGCACAGCTGTTTATTAGACTTTTACTTTTAAACTCATTAGCATTTATTTCGTGTTGTTATTTAATTAACTTTAAAATGGCAGATAGTCTTAAAACTTTGTTAAAGAAACGTAGCTCGATTAAATCAAAGCTTACGATTTATAATAATTATTTAAAATTAGTTAAAAGTAGTACCGAGATATCTGAGTTGCAGCGCTTAGACTTAACGGAGCGTTTTATTAAATTCGAGACCTTATATTGTGATTTTGATGAATTACAGACTAACATCGAAGTGCTTGCCGATGATGCCGGGTCTGCGTTCACTGAGCGTGAGGACTTTGACCGCCAGTTCTTCAACCTGGTGGCACTCACGCGCAGCTTACTCGGTTCTTCGGCCGCCGATGCTGGGTCTGAGACGGGCTTCAAGGATGCTAACTCAGGTGCACATAATTCCAATAAGAATTGTTTTGTTCGTTTGCCAAAAATCGATTTGCATCATTTCGATGGGAACTACCAATGCTGGCTCGAATTTAGAGATACCTTTATGTCATTAATTCACGATAATTCTGGTATTGACAACATAAACAAGTTTCATTACTTGCGAGCTTCTCTCCAGGGAAGCGCAGCCCTAATTATTAAAAATATAGATTTTAAAGGCGATCATTACAAAATCGCATGGGATTTGTTGTGTGAGCGGTACAACAACAACCGCCTTCTTGTCAATAACCATGTACAAGCTTTATTTGATGTCGAATCAACATTGGTGGAGTCAAGTGTCTCAATTAGAAATCTTGTTGATGTTCTTAATAAAAATGTTAGGGCACTGACGTCATTAAATCAGCCCACTCAACATTGGGACACTTTGCTAATTTACGTCATGACTAAGAAGCTTGACTTAGTAACTAGTCGTGACTGGGAAGAGCATAGGAACAATATATTAAAAGATGATCCTACTTTGTCACAATTATGTTCTTTTTTAAACAGGAAAGCAAATTGGTTGGAATCTGTTGAGTCAAATCTTAACTTGACTCAAAATAATTCTATTGTTGCCTTAAATAATAATCACTCAAATAATAATAATTTAAAAATCACTCAAAATAAAAAATCAAATAAAAATTATGTAAATAAATGTCCGCTTTGCTCCCAAGCACATACATTATTTAAGTGCGATTCTTTTAGAAACTTATCTATAGAAAATCGCATACAAAAAGCTAATGATTGCAATGTTTGTCTTAACTGCTTAAACGTTGGCCATTCTGTTAAACATTGCAAATTTTCTCATTGCAAATATTGCAAAACAAAGCACAATACGCTTTTGCACTTAGAATCACAAGAACCCAAACCATTTTCAAATCCATTGCCTTCTGCTATGCCTTCTCTTACGCACTCAACGTCAAACGTTGTGCTATCAGCCAATTCTAGCATGCAGCTTGCTACTTCTGCGCATGTTTTACTGTCCACAGCTATGGTGAACGTGATCAGCGCGACTGGTAAGAAGTACACTGCGCGCCTATTACTGGACAACGGCAGTACGGCGAACTTTGTTACGCAGAACTTTTCGGAGAAACTGGGTTTGTCACGACGCGGTACGAGCACCAAGGTAACGGGTATTAATAATCACATATCTACCAGTACACAGTCTTGTCACCTTACTTTAGAGTCTTTATGCTGTGCCTTCACTGTTGATATCGAGTGTCATATTTTACCAGAAATCACAAAGGTTCTACCGTCTTCGTTCGTGCATATTAGTCATGTCCCTATTCCTTCAGGTCTTACACTAGCAGACCCGAATTTTAACATTCCGTCGGTCATAGATATCCTGGTAGGGACAGACATTTTTTGGAATGTCATAGGCACTAATAGAATTGATTTAGGGAAAAATCTGCCAAAATTATGTGAAACTAAATTTGGGTGGTTAGTTTCAGGTAGTATTTTGCGTCAGTCAGGTTATCCTTCTACACATTTTTGCCATCATTCCAACGTCACTCCCGACTTAACTCAATTTTGGGAGCCTGACAATGTTTCTTCAAAACATTTACATTTTTAAATAGATTGTAGGTAGTAACGAGTCAGATAACATGTTGCAGTTTTCGGAGCAATGCTTAAATTGTTCTTCGTCAAAACCCTAAGGCTTAACTGGGTCTGTGACTCTGACTCACTTACACAATTAACGTCACATCTAAAACTAAATTCACTTAACTTCATGTCCTTTCTGTCATTAGTCAGATCTTTGACCCACTGGGCCTGGCTTGTAGGCCCGTGCGTCGTCGAAGTAAAATGATCATGCAGCGTTTATGGTTAGACAAATATGACTGGGACGACGAAATATCACTCGAGGTAAAAAAAAAAAAAATATCCTTTGGTCTACATTTGAGAAAAAAAAAAAAAACTTTTATATAGTTTGAGAAATTCCTCGTTGGGTTTTGCATGAAGACTCTGTTACGCATGAAGTACACGTCTTTACCGATGCCTCCGAGAAGGCGTATGGTGCTTGCTTACATTAGGTCATGTAACATTAGTGGATCCACAGGTGTACAACTTATAGTTTCTAGAAATCGTGTAGCGCCTATCAAACTAACGTCGATACCGAGGCTTGAACTTTGTGGAGCTTTGTGGGGTGCAAGGCTGTGTACTAAGGTTCAGGAATCGCTCACCATACCCATTCAAATGTAGATTCTGGTGTGACTCGACCATAGTATTAGGTTGGCTGTCTACTCCTTCTAATTAATACGTTTTGTTAGAAACACAGACAACGAAATACAGGAGAGCACGTATGGTCATACCTGGAGCTACGTACCGTCGAAGGACAACCCGGCGGATCTTGTTTCCCGTGGTCTTAAGGCCGACGTTATTAAGGACACACCTTTATGGTGTTGTGGACCCCATTTCTGTCATATAATGAAAATGATTGGCCTACAATACCAAATTCAGAAACATGATTTGCCGGAAATAGTAAATCATTTCATTCGTGATAGTAGTGACAATCATTCGTAATTAATAATCATCATTCGTTGAATCATAAATCATTCATAATTTATTAGAAAAGTATTCTAGTTTAATAACAAAACATATTTACAAAGATTTATTTACAACTTAAAAAATAAAAATAAATTGAGTGGCAATCTTTCAACATCAGAATTAGAAAAAAAAAAAAAATTAATTATGCATTACTCATTGCTGGAAATGTTTCCTGTATGTTTCTTTTAAAATCTGGAAAGACATTAATAATAATAATAATAACCCTCCGTCGTATCCTTACGTTGACGTCGTGGTAGGGCTTGTGCGCCTTAATGAGCGCTAGGGCTATACCGGTAGATACACTCATGCCGGGCAGGTCTAGGGTGAAAGGTCAGACCAAGAGGGGTACAAATTTGTTCTTGGTCCACTCCCAGACCAAGAGCAGTTTCCTTGCCCAAATTACCTTTTCCTTATCCCTAATCCTACATTTCCTTTCTTACCTTGCCTAATCCCAAACCCCAATCCCTATCTAAGCTTCTAGTCAACCCCCAGGCTATAAGCTTCTCCATTTCCCAATCCCTCCAAACCAAGGTGAAACAGCATACGCCGAGGGTTTCATGGCTAAGGGAGAGCTTAGTCGCTAGTATGCGAACTCTGGACACTAGGGGACCTTCAGTTTAATTTACCCTTGCCACGGTGAACGCAGGGCTCTGCCGTGGTCGACGTATTTAGTCCCTAGCTTCTCGTGGGAACAATTATGATTACTAGATCTAAAACTAAAAGAGTTAAACAGGCAGAGATGCCACCTTTAGATGATGAAATTACGCAAATGTCGTACGCAACTTCTGACCCTCCGAATTCATTGTTTTCATCTATTCCTTCGACCCGCCCGTCATACATGACTAGAAGAACAGTTAGCTTGTCCACCATCAGCACGCTTGATAGTGTTGTGCAAGATGTCAACCCTGACTCTGAGCTTGCACCCATTACGAGCGCTTCTACAACGCGCAGACGATGGACACCAGAAATGAACAAGTTTATACTGCGAACTTATCTTCAATTAACTGCATTAAATACAGACACAAGAACTTATCTTGAACCACTTCACCTAAAATTCATAGAAAAATACCCAAATATGCAGGTTAGTCGACAGAGAGTAGGAGACCAACGTAGAGCCATAGTACGTAATAAATTACTACCACAAAAAACAATAGACGAAATACACATCGAAGTTCAAGAAGAGCTAAATCAATTACAATCAAACATTCATAACCAACAAACACAAACTCCCATTACTCTTACTCAAGAAACTCTGGTACCCATACAATTAACACAAACACAAATACATACCATACCCTCAGAAGCATGTCAGACACGAAATACAACACAGTCTCGAATGAGATGGACCAATGAACATAATGAAGCCATAATGCGGTCGTATTATCGAGTAACAGCTCTTGGCACCAACGAAACAGCATATCGAAAAGTTATGTATCAAGACTTCATTAACAAGTTCCCTTCACTTTCCCATTTAAGTGAACAGCGATTAGCTGATCAGAGGAGAGCAATAGTCAACAATAAATATATCAACAATCGTAAATTAAATTTATTAAAATTAGAAGTATCTGAAGAACTAGGACTAAATAATAACTTGAGCATCGATACTAGCGAAAATACAAATATAGTTAACTCTAACAACAGCGTCGGTATTCAATGTACAAATAATATTAATACAAACGTCACAGAAGGTTACTCAAATAATATACCGGCAAATAGCTTTGAAATAAATCCTGCAGAAGAAATCTTACCTAATCCTCACACAGAGCTAGACAGAAATCCTCAAATAGATGAAACATTCCAACGAGCATTTCAATTTTATAAAAACACCAGCCCCACAAATAGAGTTTATATTCCCAAACAAAATCCATCCAAAAATCTTGCGAAAATAGTAAGTTATCTGAACAAAATTATTCTCCCTGAAAATGTTAATAAAGATTCAGACTTTTATACATTACAGACCGCTATATACTGTGCAGCGTGGACCGTTGCTAAGGTTAATGGAGCAAAAATAGAGCTCAAACCTATAGAAAGTCCCCGATGCCTGAAGAAAGAATTTAAACCAAATTGGCAAAGGCGTCTGGAACGCAAACTAGACGATTTACGAGCAAAAATAGGGAGGCTGACACAATTCATCAACGGTAATAGAAGTAGAAAAATAACAAAACATGTTAAAAGTATCATAGAAGAATATAAAATACATACTATACATGAAGAACCAAATACACAAGTAGCACACACACTAGACACACTTAAACAAAAACTCTCAGTCGTATCAGGCCGCTTACAACGATATAAAGCATGTACACTAAGAAAGCAACAAAACACTCGATTTACCCACAATGAAAAACTTTTCTACCGCAACATCAGACAGGCAACAACCAATGCTCAGGGAAACACCGCAAATGACGAGGGACACAACAGTCCGGACACAGAAACACTGCAAAACTTCTGGGCAGGAATATGGGAAGACCCAATTGAACATAACAACCAAGCTGATTGGATACAGACAGAATTGACAAATAACAGTATAAACACCCAGGAAATGTCGTTTGAGCACATTCCCCCTGAAACATTTCACAAAGTACTTTGTCGCTTACACAATTGGAAAGCACCCGGATCAGATTTTATTCATAGCTACTGGTACAAAAAATTTACAGCAGTTCACAATTATCTTTATAATCATATAAATAGTTTTATCCAGGACCCCAACACAATACCAGCCTATTTAACATCAGGCACAACATTTATGATACCAAAAGATTGCAATGACCTCTCTAACCCAGCTAAATATAGGCCTATCACATGTTTGCAGACCTTGTATAAGATTATCACAGCCTGCTTATCTGAAATTATATACCAACACACTGAAGCCAACAACATCTTAGCCGAACAACAGAAAGGCTGTCGAAAATTTAGTCAAGGCTGCAAGGAACAATTAATTATAGATTCCGTAATACTTAATAAAGTTCAGAAAACCAAGACCAACCTATTTAGCATGTACATCGATTACAAGAAAGCTTATGACTCAGTTCCCCATTCTTGGCTTGTGAAAGTGTTAGATATTTATAAAATACATCCAAAAATAGTAACATTCCTAAAGACTATAATGAAAACCTGGAAAACCGTACTTAGATTAACTACTCCGACCGAAACAGTAGAGACCAACCCAATAAAAATACAGAGAGGCATCTTTCAGGGAGATGCACTTAGCCCGTTGTGGTTTTGTCTTGCTCTTAATCCCCTCTCCAATATACTAAACTCAACTTCACTAGGAATTTCTT
The DNA here is from genome assembly GCA_949699075.1 of Asteroscopus sphinx. Lineage (NCBI taxonomy): Eukaryota > Metazoa > Arthropoda > Insecta > Lepidoptera > Noctuidae > Asteroscopus > Asteroscopus sphinx. The sequence continues at coordinate 10,569,594 of OX453006.1, read as the reverse complement.
TAGACCTCGATACAGACAGACATACTGAAACACAAAAAATTGTTTTTAAATCATCTTCTTTATATGGATGACATTAAACTATACGCAAAAAGTGAGAATCATCTTTGTGAATTAGCTAACCTGACAGAACAATTCACAAATGACATAAAGATGGAATTTGGAATAGATAAATGCAAAATTAATTCTGTTAGAGCAGGGCAGAACTATCAACACCAATACACCTTAGGAACAGGACAACACATAGAACCATTAAGCGAACAGGATACCTATAAGTACTTAGGATACAATCAATCCCTTCAGATACACTATAAAGACACTAAACAAAAACTAAAACAACAATTCCAACATCGACTTAACACAATTCTAAAAACACAACTCTATTCACGAAACACAATAAAAGCAATAAACACCTTTGCAATACCTGTACTCACTTATTCATTTGGAATAATATACTGGACCAAAACTGACCTTAAAAATTTACAGCGAAAAATTAACACAACAATGACCAAATTCCGTAAAAACCATCCAAGATCCTGCTTACAAAGACTAACACTACCGAGAAAAGAAGGAGGAAGGGGATTAATTGACATTTTAAACTTACACAATAAACAGATCACAACACTTAGACAGTACTTTTTTGCCAAATCTGAATCCTCCACACTACACAAATCAGTAGCACAAAACGATCGGCGGTACACACCTCTCAATTTAAAAAGTGCAGCAGAACAGAAGAACGAAAAACTGACCGATGACAAAACCAAGATTCTAGAATGGAGTCAAAAGTCTCTACACGGAAGACATCGTCAAGATTTATGCCAAACAAATGTCGACAAAGAGGCGTCGAACAACTGGCTTAATCGAGGGGAACTCTTCCCGGAGACTGAAGGCTTCATGATCGCGATACAAGATCAAGTAATTGAGACTAAAAACTATAGAAAATATATTATTAAAAACTTAGCTACTGACACCTGTCGAAAATGCAATAGCTCTGCTGAAACAATACAACATATTACAGGCGCGTGCAAATCAATAGCCCAGACAGATTACAAACACAGACACGACCAAGTAGCAAACATAATTCACCAGAAACTAGCTTACCAACACAAACTCATAGACACCATAGTACCATATTATTATAAATACAACCCCGAAACTGTACTAGAGAACCCCACAACAAAGTTGTATTTTGATCGAGCTATCCTAACTGACCGAACAATTCACTTTAACAGACCAGACATAACACTAATTAATAAAATAAGCAAAACTGGATACTTAATAGACATTGCCGTACCAAATACACACAACTTACAGACTACGATTTCTGAGAAACTATCTAAATATATAGAATTAAAAGATGAAATTACCCGACTTTGGCATCTGCAAAAAGTAATAATAGTCCCTATAGTGCTGTCTACTACAGGAGTAATACCCAAACAACTTCACCAGTCCCTTAATACCCTGAATTTACCTGCAAACACCTTCAACCTAATGCAGAAAGCGGCGATACTGAACACGTGCAGACTAGTAAGAAAGTTCCTGCAGTGTGAATCCGATAACCCAAACTAATTTATGATCATCTTTAAGACCTACCCCAAATCCTAACTTCACTGATCAACACTTGGCTTAGGCCCGTGCCATCAGTCATCCCGGTTAGCCGAGAAAAAATAAATGTACAAAAATAATAATAATAATAAATTTATTTGCCAAAAAGAAATAGTACAGTACAACAAAATAGTACGCCACGCAATAGTAGATTGCTTTCTTTGACTCCATTCATTGATAGTCAAAACCTCATTCGTGTGGGCGGGAGGCCTGTTCCCCCTATAATTTTAATATAAATCATACCATAGTTAGATATAGCAAACACATATTAACTAAACTTATATTTCAAATGCAACATTTAAAGCTTGTACATGCCTGTCCTCGGTTGCTTCTGTCATACATTCAACAGACATATTGGCCTTTAGGTGTAAGAAACTTGTCTAGATTTATCGTGAATAAGTGTCTTAAATGTTTCAGACACAAGGCTCAAAACGTACAGCCTATAATGAGTCAACTGCTTTTATCAAGAACGTTTCTTTTCATAATTGTTATATTGACTAGGCAGGGCCAGTATTGGTGGCCGATCGTAAAGATCGCGGCTACAAACTTACAAAATCATATATGTGCATCTTTGTTTGCTCGGCAGTGAAAGCTGTGCATTTGGAGCTCGTCTCAAATCTTACATCTGAGGCGTACATGGCTGCTCTAAGTCGTTTCATGGCGCGTCGAGGCAAGCCTCGAATCATTACGTCCGATAACGGGACGAATTTCGTAGGCGCATCAAATGATATATGTGTTTTGAAATTCATCAAATGTTGCATCTGAAATAGCGCAGGAGGGTATCGAATTTATTTTCACGCCTGCATACAGCCCTCATTTCAATTAACTGGCTGTAGCTTCTGTAAAATCTTAACATAATTTAACAACATGCCTTACTCATATAGAGGCGGTCTTAAATTCGCGACCTCTTACTCCCCTCTCGTCATACCCTAACGATTTTGGCACTTACCCTCTCACTTCCTAATTGGACGGCCATTCTTATATCTGTACCACAACCTCAGGTGGCTGAAGCTAACATCACGAGGCTAGATCGGTGGAAGAAAATTCAGCACATAAGGCAGCATTTCAGGAGCCGATTCCATAATGAGTACACTTCTCTGCTGCAGGCAAAATCCAAGTGGTTTCGTTCCAGAGGCGAAGCGAAGACAGGGGCCTTAGTTCTAATCAAGGACAAGACAACGCCGCCGCTGCTGTGGTCCCTGGGTCGGGTCACCAAGACCTATTCCGGCGTAGACGGCGTCACGAGAGTGGCGGAAATGAAGGCGAAGAGGGGCACCATTCGTTGTGCCTCCAACTGTATCTGCCCTCTTCCTGTTGAAGATTGAAGACATCCTACTTCAACCCGGGGAATATGTCGGCGCGTCGCCGCTACAGGCGACACAGGAGGCGGTGCGGGGGCCGGGGGCCAGGGGCCCAACACGACCGGCCACTTACGCGCCCCTCCATCTGACACTCAGCTGATCGACGCGTTGGACTGCGGGCATTTCCTTGTTTAGATTTCACGAAATGTTAATACGGCATTAAAAGCCTATAAATATACAGTCCGCTTTTTCATTAATATCAATAAGTCCCAGTGAGGCGTAAACAGCTGTGTAATTTACATTATTAACCTAAAGAAAGAGACGTTTCACAGGTAAGTATCTGCAGGACAATACTACTTTCTTAATGCTTATTTTAATAGAAGTTATTCTTAAAATTATTTAGTAATACATTAATAACATGCAGTAAATACCCCATTTTTAGGGTTCCGTAGTCCTACAAGGAACCCTTATAGTTTCGTCATGTCCGTCCGTCTGTCCGTCTGTCCTAATCCTTTACAGCTTAATAACTTCTACAGTTATAAACATAAGTAAATGAAATTTTGCTAAAAAATAGTCTAGATATAGATCTCAATTTTAAATGAATAAAAACATCGTGATTACGTATTTTAGGGGTGGCGCCCATACATGTGAAATGGGGATGGACATTTTTTTTTCGCTGCACCCCCTCGTTTGGGCTATCATTGAATAGGTCTACTAAAATGAAGGTAATGTTTCATACATCACTTTTTTATTAGGTGTACCATCTGCGAAATATAGCCCGCCAAAGCGGCTTGCAATGGGTCCCCCCCCCAGCCATTTCTAAACTATGCAACGTAGAAACTTATAATCTTCCACATTGGTAGACCTTTATAAAAACTCTCTTTTAAAATTATTTCGAGTATAATCTGATAATAAATTTTTGAGTTATAGAGAGAAAACTGAAAAATACTTAAAACGTCCTAGTTCAAAGGTCATTGACCTTAGAGAAAAATGATCATAGCAAATAATGCTCCTTTAGCTACTTTCTATTTAAAAAAATTACAAAAAGTAACTTTGTGTTATATTGAAATGACAAACTTCTTAAATTTGGCGCTGTACCGCGCCATCTAGCGGCTAGTAGCAACACTCTCTGAGTCGCCAATGCAATGCTGCCGTCTATTGCATTTGGCACTTTATAGCGCCATCTAGCGGCGGCTACTGACAACACTATCTGAGTCGCCAATGCTGCCGTCTATTGCTAAAACTAAAATAGCCAAGATTAATATTCGATTTGATTTGTTTGTTTGAACACCTACTTAAGGAACCCATGCTCATGCTCTTGGCCGGTTTTTTCTATATAATGTGTTATTTTAAATAATTATGTGTTAGATAAAAAAAAATTGTGTACGTGAAAATGAAACCGTTTCGCATATGGATTGCTCAAAATATATCGATATGTCGATAGTTTCAATTACATATTTTTTGTACTACCTACCTAGCTCCATACATGTCACATGTTAGTGTCCGTTACTGATTTAAAAAAAATACAATCGAATTGAGAACCTCCTCCTTTTTTTGAAGTCGGTTGAAAGTATTGAAAGGTTGATTTAGTCTGGCCGCACATTGGAAGGAAATCACAATGATTCATTAATTGATAACAGAAAAATTCTGACGCGCCGGAACCTATAACATGGTTGTACTTTTACGATGTTATAATAGTATGTTGTACGTCTATGGCATATGGCATATATAATTATACAGTTAATTTTAGTACCAGTCCCACAGAATTTTCCGAATCGTATGTCTGCTTTTGACATATTAAAATGTAAATGCAGTGCTATTTTATGACAATGTGCGGCCGGGTTAAAAATGCTACATAATATTGACCGGCTAACTTTATAACTTCCAGATTTCCTGTAAATGCTGTTATTAAAGAAAAATGGATAGGTAAAATGTTAAAACGAATAAGCTGAGAGCATCGAAAAAAATATATTTTTTGCAGTAGATATTTTAAGGATAACTGTATCGTTTAACGAAATCACCAACGATCCATACCTATGGAATTTGTTCGGGTCGGTGTTTGTTTCTTATATAAAGGTCTTACTTTAATAATGGTAAATATTCAAAGTGGTAAATCTACTCATCATAACGAACAACATTTAATATGGGAGCAACCACAGAGTACATTATTATAAATGGAGCAACCCTGAAAACGCGAAAAAAAACTGCTGTTCCCTACATTTTGTCGATTCGTGTGAACACAAATAATAATAATAGCTGTTTTTTTTTAGATTTCAGGGTTGACCTCGTAGTAAAAGTTGTTCGATAGCACTCAATAAATAAGCTCTTCAAATATGACCACACACGTATATTCGTGAGATCATCAGTATTAACGGCGCGCGTACTGGGCTCTTTGGTCATCATTGCTAGAAACCACTGGTCTTGCTGTTCTCATGGAATACAAATTCCCATGAAACTTTTGACTTCATAGAGCACCTTAATCATGGAAGGGACTAGGTTGCTATCCGCTATCGGCTTTAAGTTTGATCAGATGGGTCCTTTTTACTAAAACAAATCTCATAGATACAAAAAATACAACAAAAAAGTTTTATACACTTATTTTTCATGTTATATGATGGCGAAACGAGCTAAAGACCCACCTGATGTTAAGCGATTACCTTTGCCCATAACAACTACAATACCAACTATGCTGTTACCTGAATGGCTAACATGGCTAGGCTGTCACCTGTTACCTGCAGGTCGGTTCGCCAAACTGAGACAGGAAGACGGAAAGTCTCATGTGATCATTCAATTTGTAAAAATATACCATATTTTGAAAATAGGTTCTGGCAAATGCTAGATTGTCAAGTATGCGAATGCTAAGAGATAGATTCTTAGCCAGTTGCAAATTTAGCCTGCCACTGAGAAAACTCTTTCTTGAGCTGATGCGGACTTGATTTTACATGATTCGGTCGTCTGTAGCGAATCGAATATCATGGACGGGTTCTTGCTCCACCTCCAATTTCATCCTCAGAATTTAGTTGCACGATTCCAAAAACAAAGATCCTGTATCTTTGTTTTTGTAATCGTGCAACTAAATTCTCGACATTTAATTCTTTGCCTATTTGAAATAAAAACTAACTAATAACTAGAAAGTATCGAAACACTGCACGTGTAGGAGTGATTTTTAGTGATGTGACATGGACTTTTCCGCATTATCGATATAGTTCAACCGACCTTACTTTTAGGAGTGGTAGTATTTTAAAACTGCTAAGCTATTAGGTAACTATTGTTTTAAAATTACAGATATTTGAGACATAATTTTATTTGTTTTAAAAGATTGAGTTACGCAATTAAGGGCTATATTATAATTACATTATTAATGTCACGAAGGTAAGGAATACATAAGTAAGAAAAACAATTAATCATCATTTCAGCCGTAAGACGTCCACTGCTGGACACAGGCATCCCCCAAGCATATATTGGGGGGATATGCCATAATCGCCACGCTTGGCAGGCGGGTTGGCGATCGCAGTTGGTTGGTTAAATACTCAGAGAACGCTGCTGACCATCCTTTGGTGAATCCCTTAGTCGCCTTTCACGACACCCATGAGAAGATATAGGGTGGTGCAATTCTTTACGTCCGGCACCACACGGAACATTTTACAATTAATCATATTAGTTTTAATTAGGTATATAGAAAGGTTTTCAATCCCGGAACTAAGTTCCTATACACGATTCCGGAATTGGTCAAATTATTGAATTATTATGAAAAATTACAATATCTATGAACTTGACAAGTTTTCTTGTCCAGTCAACTTAAGTTACACATCAGACTTATACATTATAATTTTATCGACTTAGATTTAGAAACATCAGTGTTTCGATAATTTCTAGTTATTAGTTAGTTTTTATTTCAAATAGGCAAAGAATTAAATGTCGAGAATTTAGTTGCACGATTACAAAAACAAAGATATAGGATCTTTGTTTTGGAATCGTGCAACTAAATTCTGAGGATGAAATTGGAGGTGGAGCAAGAACCTGGCCATGATTTTCGATTCGATACAGACGACCGAATCATATAAAATCAAGTCCGCGTCAGCTCAAGAAAGAGTTTTCTAAGCGGCAGGCTAAATTTGCAACCGGCTAAGAATCTATCTCTTAGCATTCGCATACTTGACAATCTAGCATTTGCAAGAACCCATTTTCAAAATATGGTATATTTTTACAAATTGATTGATCACATGAGACTTTCCGTCTTCATGTCTCAGTTTGGCGAACCGACTTGCAGTACCATTCAGGTAACAGACTAGTTGGTATTGCAGTCGTTATGGGCAAAGGTAACCGCTTAATATTAGGTGGGTCTTTAGCTCGTTTCGCCATCATATAACATGAAAAATAAGTGTATAAAACTTTTTTGTTGTATTTTTTGTATCTATGAGATTTGTTTTTAGTAAAAAGGACCTATCTGATCAAACTTAAAGCCGCGGATAGCAACCTAGTCCCTTCCATGATTAAGATGCTCTATGAAGTTTCATGGGAATTTGTATTCCATGAGAACAGCAAGACCAGTGGTTTCTAGCAATGATGACCAAAGAGCCCAGTTCGCGCGCCGTTAATACTGATGATCTCCCGATATACGTGTGTGGTCATATTTGAAGAGCTTATTTATTGAGTGCTATCGAACAACTTTTACTACGAGGTCAACCCTGAAATCTAATAAAAAACAGCTATTCCCTACATTTGTGTTCACACGAATCGACAAAATGTAGTAAACAGCGAATTTTTTTTCGCGATTTCAGGGTTGCTCCAGTTATAATAATGTACTCTGTGGTTGCTCCCATAGTAAATGTTGTTCGTTATGATGAGTTTTTATTTATTTTATTTATTCAACCACAGGTACAATTTCTTTAGCTTTAATTTACTAGAAAACTCACCAAACTATCAAGTTTAACGGCGAGATGCGCTCATACATATGTATATTATCTTACCCTTACGTAAACATGCAACATGAAAACAAACTTAATTAGCAACAAATCAAACCGTAGGTATGGATCGTTGGTGATTTCAATAAACAATACAGTTATCCTTAACATATCTACTGCAAACCCTGTAATTTTTTCGAGGCTTTCAGCTTTTTTTTTTTTTTTTATTGTATTGGATGGCGAAACGAACTAAAGGCCCACCATATGTTAAGCGGTTACCTTTGCCAATAACAACTGCAATACCATCTAGGCTGTTACCTAAATGGTACCGCAAGTCAGTTCGCCAAAAAACATGAAGATGGAAAGTCTCATGTGATTGTAATTACACCGGCACCCGTACCATTCTGACCGAAACAGCAATGCAAGCATCACTATTTGGCGGAGAATAGTAGATACGGTGCTTATTCGTTTTAACATTTGTGCCCATCCATTTTTCTTTAATAACAGCATTTACAGGAAATCTGGAAGTTATGAAGTTAGCCGGTCAATATTTTACAGCATTTTTAGCCCGGCCGCACATTGTCATAAAATAGCACCGTATTTACATTTTAATATGTCAAAAGCAGACATACGATTCGGAAAATTCTGTCAGTCTGCGGGGCTGGTACTAAAATTAACTGTATAAATGTAAAATAAGCATTATGAAAGTAGTATTGTCCTGCAGATACTTACCTGTGAAACGTCTCTTTGCCATAGACGTACAACATACTATTATAACATCGTAAAAGTACAACCATGGTATAGGTTCCGGTGCGTCAGATTGTTTCTGTGATCAATGATTGAATCATTGTGATTTCCTTGCAATGTGCGGCCGGACTAAATCAACCTTTCAATACTTTCAACCGACTTCAAAAAAAGGAGGAGGTTCTCAATTCGATTGTATTTTTTTTAAAGCAGTAAGGGACACTAACTTGTGACATGTATGGTGCTAGGTAGTACAAAAAATATATAATTGAAACTATCGACATATCGATATATTTTGAGCAATCCATATGCGAAACGGTTTCATTTTCACGTACACAATATTTTTTTATCTAACACATAATTATTTAAAATAACATATTACATAGAAAATACGGTATTTACTGCATGTTATTAATGTATTACTAAATAATTTTAAGAATAACTTCTATGAAAATAAGCATTATGAAAGTTGTATTGTCCTGCAGATACTTACCTGTGAAACATCTCTTTCTTTAGGTTAATAATGTAAATTACACAGCAGTATAACACAGAACACTACACCAATACGATTATTGATATTAATTGAATAAAATATAGAACGATTGTGAAATAAATCATAAAATAATACGAGATTATATTTTGATGGGACGCTATGGGAGATTACATCGGTATCTCAGTCGCACACTGTAGTGGTCTATTACGTTAGTATAGAAATGTCTTTGGTTTATACAAATATCTATTAAATCGAATTATATATTATTATATAATATTAATCGAATCGAAATTATGAAACTATTCTTTGTCTCTTGTTAACCAACATGTTATGTCGTCTGGTGAAAGAGATCGCATGCTATTTGTATATTCTCTGTTTGGCAACATCTTTACGGGATGTCAAAATACCTACGCCGCGTGGCAACCCCGCAATGTGGCCCATAGTACATGAGCTGTCAAGTAAACAAACTAGGGCTGTTGATATTTTTAAATATCAGATTTTCGATCTATCGATATTTTTAAATATGCAATCGGAGTTCGATATATTGAAAAAAAAAAAGATATTTCGATATATTGGCCAAATTTCATGATTCTAGGTCAATGCGAAGTACCCTATAGGTTTTTTATGTGAGTTTGCGAGTATCAAAATGTGACATAGCCGTATGATTGCCTTGACCTAGAAGCTTGATTTTTTATGTCCTAAGGACAGCCGAACTTAGTATTTGATATAATTGCTTTCTTTATTACTACTTGAAAATGATTTTAATCAGCACACATCTCTGGTACGAAACACGAGCATCGATATCGATACTTTTTAGTTTTGATTACTTACTTCCCTAGCTATGGCCACCATAACGGTGGCCCGTACACAGATGAAGATAGGTCTGTGGGTGGTGTATTTTGCGGGCCAAAAATCGTGTAAACCAACGCGAAATCTCTCATAAATTGGAAAATATGATCATGGGCAATTTCAAATTAGTTTTTCTAGGGCAGTTGTTACGACTTTGCCCACCAAAATATTACCGTTAGGGTTGTCACCTCAATGTTAAATTAGATCTGAGATATGTAGGTACTTTACGAGGGGCTCGTAGCAAAGCAACGACTGCGCGGATTGTACGATCTGCAAGGTTAAGCTGCACTTGCCGCGGTCAGTCTGTAGATGGGTGACCGTTTCGTTACACATCGAGACCCCTCCGTGCCTCGGAGAGCACGTCAAGCTGTCAGTCCCGGTTGTCATATGAATATTTATGGCAGTCGTTACGGGTAGTCAGAAGCCTGAACGTCTGACAACTGGTCTAACCTCCGAATGTCAGTATTACCCAGTTACTGGGTCTGATGGCAGTCGCTCCGTGTAAAATGCTGATGTTCAGCCGCATCTGGCTAGACTGGAAGCCGACCCCAATATAATTGGGAAAAGGCTCGGAGGATGATGATATGTAGGTACTTTACATTCCTTTCGGAACTACCAAGTAATGCTGATAGAATGAGAGGGTAATAGGGTATACAAAGGAATACAATATTTAATCAATACATGTGATAACAATTTAAATTTTGTTGCAAAAAGTACCTACCTACGTTGAATGTATTTGCCAAATAATTGACTAAGAATAAGCAACAAAGTTAATTTCTATTTTTTTTATTTTGTGTTTGTTGATTTCTTTGTATACAATCTCGATGAAATTTTCGTTTTAGTGTTACTAATGGGTCTGAGAAATAAGTACTATTATGCTATCTCTTAACGTACTGGTCAGTATAGTAGTCTCGAATTATGTTACCTGTTTATTTATTTTTGAAAACCTAAAAATCGTTTTTTACGCACTTTACATAGTGGTTTCATAGGAGCTGAGCAAAGAGATTACATAGTGGTTTCATAGGAGCTGAGCAAAGAGATTTAATGTAAATATTTAATGTCTTTGGAGCTGAGTAACCTTATTTCGGCTAAGCGTATTTATTAATGTTCCTATTATTTAAATTAAGAGTTGATATGAATCTTAATATTATATATTGATTGTTTTAAAGCTAGTAAGCATTTGCTATAAAATATTGCCAATTTTATGATTGTGCAAATATTTACGTTATAACAATAAAAAAACCCGCCGAATACATAACCTCCTCCTTTTTTTGAAGTCGGTTAAAAAGTGACAACACTAGTTCATCGTTTTATTTGAAGTAAAATTACAAAAAAATTGTTGCGAATTTGCCCACTCAAATTTGACAGGTAATATAAAAGTTTAAACGTTTAATATTAAGGTCATATAATAGATTAACTATTTTTCTAAAATGATCCTTAAATGTCATGTTCTTAAGGTAGGCAATAGTGAAGTTACGGAGGTTTCTGCAAAATGGGCAAACTTGTAAGAAGTACTATATATTTGGCCCGCTGTCCAAATTGAGGTTTTTAGCACATTAACATTCATTGTCTTGATATTATCATATATTCTATGCAAAAAACATTACTTTTATTAACAATTTAGCATAATCACAAATTGAAAGTAATATTATTTAGAAAAATATTTAAGGTGGAATCAAAAATCGCAAGAAATCTGGGCAAAGTTGTACGGTTTTACGGTACCTAGTTTTTTCAGTGTTGTCACTTGTCAGATAAGTATAGTCGACCGTACGTTAGTGGTAACACTTAATTTCAATAAATCATCCTTTTTGCTTACGTAATAAAGGCGTTTTCAATAAAGTTGGGAAAAACGGCTTAAAATCGTAAGCGTGCTTAAACGTTGTGCTTTTTTCTGCCAACGAATTTTTTTACGCTTTTGACTCTTTTTGTTTTTCACTTCTAAAAAAATTAACTTTTCTTCGTCTACGTTACACTATTTTATTTACAATTAAACTATTTACAAAGTTCAATAAAAACTATACAAACAAACAACAATCGTCGCGTAATTACCGAGGAGAACATTCAAAAACGCATTCACTCGTTGACAACAAAAGATAAAATAAGCGCCAAAACGAAAGCAAATCAATCACAACGTTTAAACGATACAAAAAAAATCAACAAAACAAAAAAGTGCTTTCTCTAAGCAAATTTTACGTAAACGAATTAAATTTAATTCTGCCGGTTATTAAACCACCCGTAAACTTTGAAATTGGGTCTTATTGTCATAGAAATAAGGTTCCATTTCAATCGTACTATTGAAAGCATAAGTTTGGTTTACGAAAAAGTCTAAACGAATTCTGCTTTAATCACAAAGCGTGCTTATACGCTTTTTTTTTTAATTGGACTTTTTTAAGCGCTTTTCGTTTAAACGCCCACTTCTAGTTTTCAATGTCAAACTGTTACCACTGACGTGCAGTTAATTTAAAGTCTAATATCGTCCTGAAGTTTTAAAATTATGGAATAACAGCATATTATGCCCGCGTATAGTTAATTCGGTTTTTTATAGCAGAATAATGTTATCGCTGAATATGGGGGGAGACCTTTGCCCAGCAGTGGGACAGTACCTACAGAAGCCTACAGGTTGACAATTTTGCTCAACCCTCGGAAATTGTTTATCTTCCCGAGATATAACGTAGCCTTTCTGCTAATCTGGATTATGGTCTGTCTGTGTGCCAAATTTCATTCAAAACCATCAACCAGTTTCAGCGTGATTAAAGGATAAACAAACAAACATCCATACTTTTCTTACTGAATCAGCCGTGCTAAGGATAGTTACCAAAAGCATAGTTATCTCTTATAACATTGGATGTTTGGATATATTTTATTCAATTACATAGGTATAAGGGTTTCCTTACAAATAGGTACAATGAAACACATTCGAAGTTGTGGCAGTTGTTTATAATAATAAATTGTAGTTATTTACAATTAAGGGGTCCTACAATATTGCGCCACAGTTATCTTTTTTGCACATTTCTGAGTAGCTAAATCACTAAGCTTTATTAATTTACTATAATTACACTAGATAGCTACGCCATGCAATGGAAAATGGATAAATAAGTATAGTGTAGGTACTTAAGTAAAAAAAATCGGCCAGACATAAAAATACAAATAGGTAATATTACTGAAGTGCCGGAAGTGCTCTAGCCAACTAGCTTTTTTGGTTTCTAAATAATGTTGTGATAGGTATGTACTGTTATATAGAGTTCTCACTAATTAACCCAGATTGACTTCCACACATAAGTGCTAGGTTTAGAATTAATTTAAAATTAAAGTTTTATGCACCTATAATCCCGGACATCATTTCAGCCGAAAGAAGTCCACTGCTCGACATAGGCCTCCCTCAAGCATAATATTAGTGTCGATTCTCTTGTTCACGGACTAAACTTATTTTAATCTATCACTCTCTTTCACTAACAGTAGACACAAGAAAGTAATGGCAACAATTTTAGTGCTGTCAAATTAGTCGGAATTAAAATTTCCATACAAGTTTAGTCGTGATCTCGGAACGTGCCCACTGCCCACTAAAATACAAAGAAAAGTAACATGTAGGTAAACTAATATGACAATTCTAAAATTGTGGCATCCCTTTCTTGAATCTAATATTAGTAAGCGTGATAGTTTAAAATAAGTTTAGTTCGTGAACAAGACAATCGATACCACTATCAAATAAATAAATCTAAATTGATCTAAACGCTCGGATTTGAGAATGCTCTCACCCCCCACAAGTATAAAATAGGTATAATATATGGAAGTATATGGTGGAAGTCTATAATCACAGAGCCTACATATTTACATTTGATACTGGTTTACAAAAGCTCAGTTATGAGTTTTAAAACTAACAAAAACTGGGGTTCTGCAGTAGCCCATGGCATCCAGGCAATCCTTTCTAAAGGAGATGTCCAGAAACGGTTTTCTAATAATCAATCATTCTAACCCGCATAAGTTATATACATTTGGATAGAGGCAATGATGTTTAAAAGTATAGATATGCCATACCCTGACAAAACAAACGAAAAATAAATTCCGTACGCAGCGGCAGCACAATACACATAAATTAGTACAAAGTACGTTGGTTACTTCAAGTTACTTTCGCGTCATAATTGGAACACTCCGTACACACACGAGATATTTAGCGTCGGCTAGTTTTTTTTTTCATCATCATCATCATTTCAGCCCAAAGACGTCCACTGCTGGACATAGGCCTCCCCCAAGCATCGCCACAACGACCGGTCCTGCGCCTTCCGCATCCAGCGGATTCCCGCGACCTTCACCAGGTCGTTGGTCCACCTTGTGGGGGGCCTAGGTTGCGCCTTCTATCCAGTACGCGGTCGCCACTCCAGAACTTTACTGCCCCATCGGCCATCCGTTCTGCGAGAATTGTGCCCCGCCCACTGCCACTTAAGTTTGGCAATTCTTCGGGCTATGTCGGTTACTTTCGGGTGTTGGATGTTTTTCAATACGTCTGATTTTCATTGACATGTACGGTCAGCAACGAAAGTCGATGATTATTTCAAAATTTTGATTCATTGGTATCACAGAACCCAATCCGTGCGGATCCAGGGGGTGGGGGGTATAAGTGGCTAAAGCCCCCACCCCAATAGTATCTGGGTACAGCTCTGACAAATCTCAAATTAAAAATGTTATTATCCTACTTTCTTAGTACTACTACGTTAATACTATTAGATATTCTGTGGTACTACACTACCTATAGTACAATTTTCATCACTTATCCTTTCTCAACCCAATATAAGTAGGCATAGTATACCTACTAGTACTAGTAGGTATAATAATTGTAGTGTGGAGCACAGCTTCCCTTCGCTGAAACCAGTAGTTCTTAACTTGTGGTCCGTAAAAGGATCAGAGTTGGTCCGTGAAGCCATCCATCATCAAAGTGCTTAGGTTCATAAGTAATAATAAGTAGTATTACATAACCAGCCCATTACTGTCCCACTGCTGGGCACGGGCCTCTTCTCAGTATGAGAAGGCTGATAAGTAGTAATACTATAAATTAATTAAAACATAGATTCTATGTGAATCACGTAGTGGGCGCGTACATTCATTAGAATCAGGGCTTGAGTTTCATAAACAGTTAAGTGTATAACCTTTTCAAACTTTTAAATAAAATTTAGTACAATTATTGATAATTGTGACCGTTTCTACTACCATTACATTTTATTTTAGTTCGAGAAACTACTCATATTCTTTAAAAAAGTGCTATTCAGATGTATGTGAAACAGAGACTTGTCTTTATAATTTGGGTACAATGAGTACCAAAAATTAAGATAAGTCGGTTTTTACTGAAGGGACGGCGAAATACAATATCCGACTGTTCGATACCTTTAAAGGTACGCTAGACGGTAGGCTTTTATCATGGATTTGATTGAACGCGTTTGGGGCGCGAGTTTCGCTTCTGGTCTTCTCTTTTCTTATGCTGATACCCCGTATAGAAACTGATTTAATTTATGAGAGTTCACCAAAGGTGCAGCATTGAGCGTTGATGTCTTTCATATTTGCATCTCTTTCTTAACCAAGTAGGTACCACCACACATGTCTGTTTTTGCCTTATTTTTAATAATTAACTTACTGCAATTGGTAAATTATAAATAAGCACCGAAGATCGCTCAAACGAAAAGATAAGTTTTGTCGGATTAAAAGACAAACTTAACTTTGCAGTCGAAAAATTAGATAGTAGAATCTGGTTGTGTGATTTTTTCTTTTTTTTCTGTAAACGATCTGAGCAAGCCAAAATTAATATCTTTCTTTCTTTCTGTCCTTTAGAAAAATGTTCTTCCATACTTCGGTCGACAACACTGTCGATTCTCCAACTACATATAAATAAGTTTGTAACCACAAAAAATATTTTTTTCCTGCCTGTAACCACAAATTCATGATTTTCGGATGTTTCATTTTACTTGTGCTGTGAGACCGTGTTTCGTGCCAAATTTCATGATTCGTCCCTGTAGGTTATGATGAGTGACTTTGCGAGTGTTAAAATATTAGACATAAATGGCCGTTTCCTTTAATTGCGTTGATTTAGAAGCTTGAATATTTTTTTGCTACAAGGGACCATCAATCTTAGTATTTGATATAATATCAACTCCATACCTCTACCCGTTGCTGATATAAAAATTCTTGACAGACGGACAGACAGACACACAGACGGACAACAAAGTGATCCTATAAGGGTTCCATTTTATCGTTTTGAGGTACAGAATCCTAAAAAGGCCTAAAACTTCCTTTAAACTGAATACAAAATAGTATAATTCTAATGTTATTCGGCCTAGTGTCGCCTATTATCCATTTATCATTCTTTTCATTCACCAGCAAGCAATTATTGCTCTATGACAATATTTATAAATGATTGGGCAAATGGTCCCCACTACGTAAATAATAAAAACCTCTGCTTAAAACTTTGATAGTCAAAGGCTTAAAATAATAAAATCATACTTTCGTACGACAATAACGGAAGACAGGTTGAACGGTTTGGCTGCCATGTAGCTATATTATCTGAGATATTTATATCTGGCAACAGCAGCCTACAACCTGTCAAAGTCATAGAATAATTTTCAAAAAGTTATCTGAGGAAACATACATTTAAATGAGCGAAATGGTTTTTTTGTATTTTATAATGTTGTGGTGTTTAACTTTATGAAAACTACCTACCCTCAACTGGGTCAAGCCCTCCCAAATCAAAATCCTGGATCCGCCACTGAACCCAATTATTGATTTAAATATAATTATCATAATGTTAGTCATTAATCTCTACTGTATAATCATTTGTTGCAAGAAATTATAAGTAGTATTTTTTCATTCATAAATCACTTTTGTTGCTGACCGTACAAGTGATGAGTACTTATTAAAACATAAAATATTATAAATCAATCAAGTGCATAATATTTTTGCACTGTAAATTTTGACGTTCTTTTAATACCTATAAAGGTATCAATCACTTGCGCCAATCAATGGTGTCGATTCTCTTGTTCACGAACTAAACTTATTTTAAACTATCGCTCTGTTTTACTAATAGGAGATACAAGAAAGAGATGGCAACAATTTTATGGCTGTCAAAATAGTCAGAATAAAAATTTCTATACAAGTTTAGTCGTGATCTCGGAACGTGCCGACTAAAATACAAAGAAATGCAACACCTAAACTAATTTGACAGTGCAGCACTAAAATTGTTGCCATCCTTTTCTTGTATCTACTATAAGTAAAAGTCAGCGATAGTTTAAAATAAGTTTAGTACGTGAACACAGGCGTGGATCCAGGGGTGGGCAATGGGGGCAATTGCCCCCCTGAGCCTCGACTTAAGTACTTCCGAACTCGTCATAATCACATCACTGCCAGTACTTATTAGTAGTGAAGTAAGTGACAAGGACGGGCAATAGACAGCATTCCAAAAATTTCGCTAAATGAGAATGGGGCGCACAGAAATTTGCATTTTTCTGAGGGATGTCTGTGTATTGCTTAGTTACTTAATTTTCTAATATTATAATGTGATTTCAAAAGAAATTCAGCAATTAGAATTTCATTACTTAGTAAATTAGATAAATACTAAAGTACTAATTATTTTATTATTTTTAACGCAAATGCGTAAATACCCATGCGAAGCGAAATCTACAGATTTAAATTGTGGAAAGAAAAAAATCGCTCACGAGCAGGATTCGAACCTGCGACTCCTGGCTCAGTACGCCAGTGCTTTAGCCACTAAGAAGCAACTGGCTTAACCGGGCATCCATGTAATTTGTAAAATGATATAAAAAACTAGTCGTTTGTTAATTTTCCCCGAGGCCGACTAGTTTATAGAAATCATCATGAAAATTGCCCCCCCCCCCCCCCCCTGCGTGAACAAGATAATCTGCACATCAGCACCATTGAGACTTTACTTTGTACAGTAGTACAGTCTTTGCAAACAGAAAATTACCTTTGCCTTTGTTTTAATCGGTACCAATAGTAACATAGAGGCTTAGAATAACTACATGGAGGATTCCACCGCGCACTTAACTGATTGCTAGAAACTGTACAAATTAGATTAAATAGCGCGCCTAGATGCACTCGCACAATGGCAATGCACATTTTTCGTTGGGAGGACTATAACACGAATAATTAGATTTTTATTGTATTCTATACCTAGAAAAAACGGTGATAACAATTTTCCTATATTATGGAGTTGTACTAGACAAAATTACGAAATGAATAAGTAATTGTATGTAGTTCGCAACAAGTAAATAATTTTGTACCAGGCCCCTCAGAAAGTATTGCGAAAAAAAGTTTTTATATATGGGAGACTGGCCAGTTATAATGTTTTTTGAAAATATGATTATTTATAAGTAAAAATAAGTAAGTTCCAATTTCAAAATTTCCCTCCACATTTTTTGCGAGTTAATTCAAAGTATTGTGTCTCACTGAAATATGGATCTGCGCCGGGAACATTTTAGAGCTATGATTTTATACGATTTCAAGTGTCGCCTGAAACCGGATGAATCGTACGATAGACTTCAAATGGCATTCATGGATGAAGGCCCTTCCAAGGCAACCGTGTATCGTTGGTATAACGAATTCAAGCGCGGTCGACCAACTTTGGGGGATGACGAAAGAAGCGGTCGCCCTTTGACGGCTGTTACCGAAGAAAACGTGCTAGCAGTGAAAAATTTAATCCAAGACAATAGGCGAATTACATATCAGGAGATTCAACACATATTGAAGATTGGATCGGGAAGCGTTCACGAGATTCTACACAGCCATCTTCGCGTGAGGAGGATAGTATCACGCTGGGTGCCGCACAACCTCACCGATGCTCAGAAGCAGGCCCGGGTGGAATGGTGCCGTGATATGCTTAACAAATTTGAAGCAGGCTCGTCTCGGCGTGTTTACGACATCGTTACAGGTGATGAGTCCTGGATTTATCAATACGACCCAGAAACCAAGCGCCAGTCGACTGTTTGGGTGTTTCAAAATGAGCCAACGCCTACCAAAGTGAAGCGATCTAGAAGCGGGGGTAAGATTTTGATCGCTAGCTTTTTTAATTTGACTGGCCACTTGGTATCAATTCCCTTACGGGATCAAAGAAGCATTAATGCCGAATGGTATACTACCAAATGTTTGCCAGAAGTTTTCTCTGTTATAAGCAACAAGCGACCAAACACAGGGCTCCGCGGGCTACTGCTCCACCACGACAATGCACCTGCGCACACCGCACTCAAAACGAGGGACTTCCTGGACAGCACTCCAGTCAAACTCCTGGGTCACCCTCCTTACAGCCCTGATCTAGCACCGTGTGACTTCTTTTTATTCCCAAAAATAAAAAATCAGCTCAAAGGGATACAATTTTCGTCGCCGGAAGATGCGCTGGCTGCGTTCGAGCAGGCTGTAAACGAGGTGTCTGCGGCGGACTGGAAAAAGTGTTTTGAAAACTGGTTTAGGCGCATGAATCTTTGTATAGAGGCTGGTGGAAAGTACTTTGAAAAGATTTGATAAAAATATATGTACGTATAGAACAATTTTTTTTAGTTTCGCAAAACTTTCTGAGTGTCCCACGTATATCCTACATACTATAAGTATCTAAAAACATGTATGTATCAAAATAATTGAATGAAAAAAAGAACTTTTTTCAATATTTTTGGTGTTCTGCAATGCTTTCTTATCATCGAGCTTATTTATCAGTAAAATACTGTCATACTTAGAGCTGATGACCAAAAAGCTCAGGTTATTTCATTGTCGATGAAGCTCAGCCACTCAGGTAGTAGTATAACGGGCTGGTTTCCGTAACTCCACGTCTAAGCGCGTTTTTTGCGTACGGACCCTTTTGGGAAAACAGTCAATCTGGCAGGCCACACTTGGTGGATCAAGAGTACGATACTTTTACCAGAAAAATCCCCACCGCGTATCTCCTGAATCCACCAGGTGCGGCGTGCCAGATCGACGGTTTCCGCAAAAGAGTCAGAGTTTCATCGACAATAAAAATTAGCTGAGGATCCATGTGTTTTGCAAGACATTTGTGTTTTTACCCATTTCTTTTACTAAAATTCTGTATACTATTTCTTTAATTAATTATTTTGCCGGATACCCACAGAATAATATACAACATTACATCGAATAAGTGGCGAAGCTTCATATACGACCGATATCTAATGATAACAAAACAAAAAAAAACTGACCTCATAATCTCAACATTCTCAACTAGGTACAGCCAGCTGATCCCGGGGTAAATGGCCGTGCGAGACGAGGACTCGCGAAACGCGGACAGTGTTTTTTACATATTTCAAAACAACTGTACTAGATAGTAGGGCTTCGATTCAGAGATTCCGAAATCTCGAAATATCGGATTCTCGCTACATTTTCTACGTATTTATAATATCGGTATTAGAAAGTAAAATATCGAAATTACGATATCTTGATATTTTCCAGAAAATGTATGTGAACATCAAAAAATTCGAGAGACTAGTGGGGTGCCTCGAATGTTACAACAAACTTTTTAATTTGTAATGTATTTTCTATTCATTAATCTTATTTTTGTTGAATATTGATCCTTAGCAGAGTTAGAAGACAGGCCAGAAAGTGCTAGTGAGAAAATGCTTTTGCTTTTATTGCTTATAAAGTATTTTTTCACTTATTAATGACAATTTTTGTTATTGTTTTTGAACTACAGGCCCATCTCACTTCTGAGCCATGTCTACAAGCTGTTTTAGAGAGTCATTACGAACCGTCTTTCGCGTAGGTTTGACAACTTCCAGCCAGAACAAGCCGAATTCCGAAAAGGCTTTACCACCATAGACCACATACATACACTGTGGCAGGTTATACAGAAGACCGAAGAGTATAACGTGCCCCTTTGTTTAGCGTTTGTGGACTACGAGAAAGCCTTCGATTCGACCGAGACTTGGGCTGTACTACAGTCTTTTCAACGGTGCCAGATTGACTATCGGTACATCAAAGTGTTAAAGTGTTTGTATGAAAACGATTACAGGACACAGCCTCAAAACCTATCCTTCTGCAGCGATGTCTGAGACAGGGAGATGTGATCTCTCCGAAATTGTTTGCTGCTGCATTGGAGGATGTCTTCACGTTTCTGGACAAACTGTCCAGTTAGGTAGGTCCAACTTCGAGAAAGAGGTCAATCGTTGATCTTGACTAGGTTGGGCAGCGTTCGGGAAGCTACGCAATATATTCTGGTCCAAAATACTTTAGTGTCTCAAGAAGAAAGTCTTTGACCAGTGTGTTGCCAGTAATTACTTATGGTACTGAAACGTGGTTGTCACAATGGGTCTGATAAGAAGGCTCAAAGTCACTCAAAGGGCAATGGAGAGGGCTATGCTCGGAGTGTCCCTGCGTGATCGAATTAGAAATGAGGACATTCGCAGGAGAACGAAAGTAACCGACATAGCCCGAATAATTGCCAAACTTAAGTGGCAGTGGGCGGGGCACATTGCTCGCAGAACGGATGTCCGATGGGGTAGTAAAGTTCTGAAGTGGCGGCCGCGTACTGGAAGGCGCAGCGTAGGTAGGCCCCCCACAAGGTGGACCGACGACCTGGTGAAGGTCGCGGGAATCCGTTGGATGCGGAAAGCGCAGTTCAGGTCGTTGTGGCGATGCTTGGGGAAGGCCTATGTCCAGCAGTAGACGTCTTTCGGCTGAAATGATGATGACAGGCCATACAGGTTTATTAGATCATAAAGACCCATTAGTTTTCAAAAGCAACACTTGGCATAAATCTCCACTTTTTACTCTACAAACAAGATTAGGTTTTCATTTAAAATCAAGTCCTGGTAGTATTTAAAAATACTGTGTCTCAATATCGGAATTTAGGAATTCCGATAATTTGAGGTCAATATCGGGTCCAATTCCGATATTGGAAAAAAGGCGATTTTGAGAAGCCCTACTAGATAGTGTTATGGTATCTGAAATTTCCTAAAAATACCTATTATGTAAACCTACAACTACAAGATCACGCGTCCCATTGACTGTGGATCCTGTGATCAGCTGACTTGAATGAAATGACAAGTTTAGAAAATCATATTTTTTCTATTTAATTATCATAAGATATCGATACCCATCACGTCTGTGAAGTTTCGCCAACTAGTTTTATTTAAACTTATATTTATAACGTACCTACCTAATTATTAAATTAAAAGATGTTTAAAGTGTTTGTTTTAATAATAAATAATAGAAAAAATTAAATAAAATTATACCTACACTTATTTGTATAAACATAACATAACATCACGCCTGTATTTCCCCGAAGGGGAAGGCAGAGGTGTAATAGTACACCCACATTTCGCCAGTTATGTTATAGTCCCATGTAATAGGGGGTGAGCCTATTGCCAAAACATAAACAAAAATAAATAATAATAATTTATTGTATAAACATAAACAAGAAAAATTTGGTTTTGTACTGTACTAATATGTAAACAGGGTGGAATTTGGAGGCGGTCATTGGAGTGAAAGTACCTTAGATATTCTCGATCGACGATCCTGAATAAAGTTTGTTCTACGACTTTGGCCAAAACTGAACAGATTATGCCGCAAGCCCGAGCGCGTTTGAACTAGCCACGCAGCACCGCTGACGCGATCCCGGGCAGCCTCTCGTCGGCCGTATAGAATTGCATATTCTATACGGCCGACGAGAGGTCTTACAGAGTATTTTCATATTTTTGTATTTAAAAAAAGGTTCAAATTAAACATAGGTATTACATTATAGGTATTAACATTGTAGGTATTGGTTTTTTATTAGGTATTACATTATTATACACCGGGCAAACAAAGCTTAGTATAGCCACTAGAATTAAAGAAAATGCAGCTGACGTCAAGAACAGACGCTCCACAAAGTCTGCAGTGTGTGAACATTCCCTAGACAAACCCAACCATTTTCTTTGATTTGACAAACCACAAGTCCTGGCGAAGGAAAACCGATATGTACCAAGAATGCTCCGTGAGCCCATTGAAATTAAAAAACATACTAATTTTTATAGAGAAGAAGGTTGGCAGTTACCACCTGTTTGGAACCCAGTTCTAAAAAGTAAAAGTAAAAAAACTTTATTAAAAACAAGCTTGCATTTAATTGCACTAAAAAGTATAAAATGAACTTTTCCTTTAAAAAACTTTTACTATTAACATATAACGTCATTACACAATTTATATGATATAAAAGCTTTTCGCGAGATTTAAGTAGGTACAGTCTAACAAAGCAATTAGTATACAGGGTCGCCAGATATAGATGAAGATTTCTCAGGAAGTTATTATAGAATGGTTTGATTAGGGTTTTGTATAAATACAGTTTAACTTTGTCCGTTATTAAAATTATATTTCACTCGAAAACATCCATAATCTTCTGAGAAAACTTCATTTATATCTCTGTACCCTGTATACCAATTTCTTTGTTAGACTGTACTCGTATTTAGTTAGTTTGTTTTTTTTAAATTAAAATCTATTAGATCAAGTTATTCAATTTACTTGTTTATCTTCACAGGTAAATCTCGCGACAAGCTTTTATATCATATAAATTGTGTAATGACGTTATATTATAAGTTGATAGTGAAAGTTTCAAATTAAAAGTTCATTTTATTCTTTTTAGTGCATTTAAATGAAAGCTTGTTTTTAATAAAGTTTTTTTACTCTAATTTATTATTTATTTTTAGTTATAGCTGGACAGGTTTTTAACCGACTTCAAAAAAGGAGGAGGTTATGTATTCCACGGGTTTTTTTTTTTTTTTTTTCATGTATGTACACCGATTACTCCGAGATTTGTGGGCCGATTTACGTGGTTGTTTTTTTATTTGGTAGAGAAAGTCCGCGCGGTAGTCCCATATAAATTTTATTGACTTATGTTGAGTAGTTTTTTACCCAGCTTCAATAAATCAGTTTATTTTAGCTTCGCCTATTTAGATGATCTGCTCATTGGTTCGTTTTTCTGAGAATTCTTGGCCGATATGCGTGTTTTTTTTTCACCATAGTGATTGGACGTTTGGAAGAACATGAGCGAGACCTTTGCCCAGCAGTGGGATAGCAAAGGTTCATTCATTCATTCATTCATTTCAGCCGAAAGACGTCCACTGCTGGACATAGGCCTCCCCCAAACATCGCCACAACGACCGGTCCTGTGCCTTCCGCATCCAGCGGATTCCCGCGACCTTCACCAGGTCGTCGGTCCACCTTGTGGGGGCCTACCCACGCTGCGCCTTCCAGTACGCGGTCGCCACTCAAGAACTTTACTGCCCCATCGGCCATCCGTTCTGCGAGCAATGTTCCCCGCCCACTGCCACTTAAGTTTGGCAATTCTTCGGGCTATGTCGGTTACTTTCGTTCTCCTGCGAATCTCCTCATTTCTGATTCGATCACGCAGGGACACTCCGTGCATAGCCCTCTCCATTGCCCTTTGAGTGACTTTGAGCCTTCTTATCAGGCCCATTGTGAGCGACCACGTTTCAGTACCGTAAGTAATTACTGGCAACACACACTGGTCAAAGACTTTCGTCTTGAGACACTGCGGTATTTTGGACGAGAAGATATTGCGTAGCTTCTTCGCTTTGCTTTAGCAAAGGTTAATAAAAAATATTCTCAAATTGGTTATATAAACATTTATGAATCAACCCTCGCAATTTTCAAATAAAAAGTATGAAATAAAAACTTTTTAACAAAAAATAAAACCGACTTCAAAAGCCTTAACTAAAAAGTAAAAAATAATCATTGTATGTATTTTAAAATCTTAACATAAACCAATATTTTGAAGGCGGCGCGTGATTTTCATGTACGTTAACATAAACTGTTTTGTATTCCTTACTATAGATATTGCGCTCGACTGTTTAATACATGACGCAAAGGGTCAATCACGCACCGCCTTCAAAATGTTGGTTTATGTTAAGATTTTAAAATACATACAATGATTATTTTTTAATTTTTAGTTAAGGTTTTTGAAGTCAGTTTTATTTTTTGTTAAAAAGTTTTTATTTAACTCGCATTCGTATGTTTTCTTTTACAGTATAGGATACGAGCTAAAGGCCCACTTGATGTTAAGCGATTACCTTCGCCCATAACAACTTCAATACCACCTAGACTGTTGCCTGAATGGTACCGACTACCGCAAGTCGGTTCGCCAAACTGAGACATGAAGATGAAGTCTCATGTGATTGTAATTTCACCGGCATCCTTTAGACCGAAACACAGCCATGCAAGCATCACTATTTGGCGGAGAAGTAGGTACGGTGGTAGTACTTCCCCGGACGAGCTCAACTAGTCCTTTCATTTGGTACCCATATTGTAGGAAACCATAAAAAACTTAGTCCACCATCTTTAGAAGTCCGCCATATTGGATTTAGAGTGACGTCACTTTATTTTTCGAGTTATTCTTAGTAAGGCCTTTCATTTGATACCCATATTTTAGGAAGGAGTGCATTAAAAATAACTAGTCAGCCATTTTGGGTGTTCCGCATGTTGGATTTAGAACGACGTCACATAGCTAACCATGCATTGTCATCCAAACTAAACGTGTATACAAAATTTCAGTTCAATCTAGGAAAACATAAAAAAAACTTAGTTCGCCATCTTTAGAAGTCCGCCATATTTGATTTAGAGTGACGTCACTTTATTTTTAGAGTTTTTCTTAGCAATCCCTTTCATTTGATACCCATATTTTGGAGTGCATTAAAAATAACTAGTCTGCCATTTTGGTTGTTCCGCCATGTTGGATTTAGAATGACGTCACATAGCTAACCATGCATTGTCATCCAAACTAAACGTGTATACAACATTTCAGTTCAATCTAGGAAAGCATAAAAAAACTTATTCCGCCATATTGGCTTTAGAGTGATGTTACTTTATTTTTCGAGTTATTCTCAGCAAGTCCTTTCATTTGATATCCATATTGTAAAAGTGCATGAAAAATAACTAGTCCACTATCTTGGATGTTCCGCCATGTTGGATTTAGAATGACGTCACACAGCTAACCATGCATTGTCATCCAAACGTTTATACAAAATTTCAGCTCAATCGTTTGAAGATATCTGCTTCAAAATTGAGTTGCAAGATTCCACCCTAACAAACTTACATACATTGCAAGTTAAAATAAAAGCTTGTAAAATAATCAAGTCCCAAACAGCCAACTACGTTAGTACTATTAGATATTCTGTGACGCAACACTGTAAAAGATAATGACATTGTGAGTGATTACTGATTACTGCATGCATTGAAACGATTTTAATTAATAAAAAAATTATGGTAGATACACATTTTTTTTTAAATAACTGTAAAGACGCTTATCATCTTAGTTTTCCTGCGACCACGAACGCTGCAAAGCTATCGAAACGCCAGGATAATAATTATACGCGATGTAATCCGGTTAAACTTGTTTTACTTGATAATAATCTTATGATTCGAATTATGAAAAGTCGTAGAACAAACATTTTTAGGGTCATACTCATAATACAAAGTTAGTGCTAAGTGATTTCGGTTTTTTTTTTCAATTAGCCTGTATATAAAAATAATTATAACTGCATTTTAAGATTTTTGTATACTTACTTGCTTGAAACAAGAATTTTAAATTCCACACACACGGTAGGTATATTGTTAATGTAAGTCCGCAGTGACTCTGAGGTAAGATAACATTGTCACATTGTCTACGATGTGGTCAGAAATAAGCAATGTTGCAAGACCGAGGTATTATTACTCAGTGTATTGCAACCAATGATATTTACTTTTAAATATCATTTATTGCAATAGATTGCTTTGTTCTCCATGTAATAATTTATTTTGAATGTTAGCTTTATAAGCTTTTAAATGTTATTAATAAAGTAAAATTCAGAAATATCCAAAAACAAAAACTGTTCCTGTATCCTAAGTAGCTCATACTATTTAGATTTCTGAGCATCCAGAGGTATATAAACTTAATTATGTCATAATTACCAAAAATCGCAATGGTCTCAACATTTAGCTTGCTGTGCACATTCAAACACTACATTTAAATCACTTTAGCTTAAGTAAAAAGCACTTTGTTCTGTAAACTTCAACTTTCATTAAGAAACAACACACCCATTCTTGTCTGGTATATGTCCATCTGATCGCTCGATCTCCGAAAGAATAGCATGGAACATGTCAGTCACGGACTATAAGTAAAAAAAAAACTATGGTTAATTTTATAACTACTTATAGCATAGTATGTGGCCTTTTTTATTTAATCTATAATTCTTATTGGGAAACAAAAGTTGTCTGCAGCTCATTTGCTGTTCTTTGATGAGTTAACAAAATAAGATACATATTTAGAGCAAAACATTAATTAGGAACTCACCTCATTTCGTTTAGCACTGGTTTCAACAAACGCAGCCTTCCATTTCTCTGCAAGTCTTTTACCTTCTTCGGTACTAATTTTCCTTTCTAAGTGAAGATCTGTTTTATTACCAACTAATACAATGGGTACACTGAAATTAAATATAACAATTATTATAAGTATTAAATGACACAGAATTATGTGAATAGAGATATTTAAAAAACCGGCCAAGAGCATGTTGGGCCATGCTTAGTATAGGGTTTCGTAGGTAGCTGCGGCCGACCTTAGGCCGCACGGGGAGAAGGGGCTCGCCTGCTTATGGCGGGCCGGGACCTGTCGGAGGTGGTTGTGTGAATACTCACGGGTTCCCACGCCCCCGGCTAACGTAGTTGAAGGAACACCGTAGTGGTGTAAGAGTCCGACACTGGCTCCGTCTACCCCGGGCGGAATGCGTCCACAAGGATTTCCCCAAGGCAAAAAAAAAATGTTTATCCGTTTTTGCATTAGACAGCAGCATTGGAGACTCAGAGCGAGTGGTGGTCCAGAGGTGTGTCATGCCAACATAACAAATTGGTGCTTTTTGTTATTAAATCAAATCGAAGACAATTAAAGGAGCATTGTTTGCTAAGACCACTTTTCTCTAAGGTCAATAACCTCTATTCGTCTTAAGTATTTAGCAGATTTTTCTCTATTAGGTACTCGAAAAATTGGTGTGATTATGCTCGAAATAATTTTAAAAGAGAGTTTTTGCTAATAGACCAGGGTCGATAATTTTTAAAACCAAAAAAAATAATAGTAGGATGAATCCCATTAGAAAAGGAGGGGAATATTATAAAAATAAAAGGAAAAATAATTTACGGGCGATCTGAGGTCGGGAAGGGGATGGGGGTGAGTTTTTAAGGGTAAAAAACGGTTTTTCTCGATTTCCGGCAAAACTAAAAGTCCTATCGAAAAAAGTCAAATGGCAAAGTTGTAGGTAATAAAAAGATCTAAAACTTTTGTATTTACACTTTTTTCACATAACCTCAAAATTTATGTGAAAAATCCAAAAAACCAAGTTTTTGGTTTTTTATTTTTATCTTTTACAATATTTTTTTTTTTTGTAACGAAATTTGGTGAAAACTTACTTTTTTATGTCCCAAATACGCTGTAATTTATTTGATTAAAAATATTTATTTTTTCACCTTATTTTGAATTAATATCGAAAAAACACCCTAATTTTCAATCGAAAATTCACCCGTCAAAATATCGGCTTTTTTCAAAAAGTTGGTATGGTTTCTGTTCGTTGAAATCTCTACTTTCCGAAGGTGAAAAAAAAAAAATATGTTACTACAGTAAATCTTCTCAGAAAATGCAAAAAATCAAAAAAAACTTGAATTCGATTTTTTTTTTAATTATTATAAATAATTTCATCTAAAAAATGTGATTGCTGCAATTTGTTTCAATTAAAAAGTTGATTTATTTAATGCTAATTACATTTATGTCATAGAAAATCTCATTATATATAAATATAAATGTAAATCGTACTATTAAATGTAGATGCTTTATTCTGATTACGTTATTCATTACAATATTTTTAAACACATTAATCTTATCATTCATAAATATTAAAAAATATTAAAGAAATAAATGTCAAAATGTATAAAAAATATATTATAAATCTATTAAAAATGTATAAAATATATATGGAAATCGGCCAAAAGTTTGTTATTAAAAATATATTATTTATATTTTATAGATTTTTAATATATTTTGAAATATATTTTTTTTTCATGGGATTAACTAAATTTGTTTGTGCAAAATTAAGGAGATTATTATTTTTTTATCTTGTACTAAAATATCATTTAATTTCAATCTTTAGGTTATGTTACGTTAAGCATACTATTTTTCAAAGAAAATATTACGATTTTTATGTTCGAGTTGATTGATACAGATAAAAATAGAGGTAGTATTTACCTTCCTATGCAGATTCGAAAAGTTTTTTTGTTTTTTTAAGTTAACTTGTCACAATTATCTTCAAGAAACTCAGCGTGCACGTGTATTTTTATAAACGATGTTGTATACTGTACTGTATTTCGAATACTGGTTAGGCTAACGGTTGTAACAGCTGCTACGAAATATATAGTATATAATAGTAGGTATGTATGTAGTAAGACCCAGACCCGCCTAGCCCCTTCCCCACTTCTCCACGAAATACCTTTTGATGGGCTACAATTTTTCGTAGGTCACTCAGGTATATCTACTCAGGTGTATATAATTTATCTTAAAATAGTTATAAATAGGCATCTACGCATATAATTTAAAGAAGATTCGACAACTTTCTCCAAATATTGTAGATGTCTTATTAAATATTAATTTTATTAACTTATTTGTTTGTTAATTATAGTAGTATATTTTTATTTGCAATTTTTTTGTTATCAATGTCACATGTAATCTAACGTTTTTCGAGTAATTAAAGTGTAAATTTTAATAAATAGCTCAAAATTATTTATAATAATTAAAAAGATAATTCGAATTCAAGTTTTTTTTGATTTTATACATTTTCTGAGAAGATTTACTGTAGTAACATATATATTTTTTTCACCATCGGAAAGTAGAGATTTCAACGAACAGAAACCATACCAACTTTTTGAAAACCGGCCAAGAGCATGTCGGGCCATGCTCAGTATTACAGGGTTCCTTAAGTAGGTGTTACAAACAAATCAAATCGAATATTAATCATGACTATTTTAGTTTTTGCAATAGACGGCAGCATTGGCGACTCAGAGAGTGATGTCAGTAGCCGCTAGATGGCACTATACAGTGCCAAATGTAATACACGGCACTTGACGGCAGCATTGGGGACCCAGAGAGTGTTGTACGACGCCGCTAGATGGCGCCAAATTTAAGAAGTGTGTCATCAACATAACACAAAGTTACTTTTTGTGATTTTTTCAAATAGAAAGTAGCTAAAGGAGCTTTATTTGCTATGATCATTTTTCTCTAAGGTCAATGACCTTTGAACTAGGACGTTTTAAGTATTTTTCAGTTTTCTGTCTATAACTCAAAAAATTATAATCACATTATACTCGAAATAATTTTAAAAGTTTTCACAAAGGTCTATCAATGTGGAAGATTATAAGTTTCTACGTTGCATAGTTTAGAAATGGCAGGGGGGGGGACACATTGCAAGCCACTTTGGCGGGCTATATTTCGCAGATGGTACACCTGATAAAAAAGTGATGTATGAAACATTACCTTCATTTTAGTAGACCTATTCAATGATACCCCACACGAGGGGGTGCAGCGAAAAATTTTTTTTCTTCTCCATTTCACATGTATGGACGCGACCCCTAAAGAACGTAAAAACTATTTTTTTATTCTTTTAAAATTGAGATCTATATGCAGACTATTTTTTAACAAAATTTCATTTACTTATGTTTATAACTGTAGAAGTTATTAAGCTATAAAGGATTAGGACAGACGGACAGACGGACAGACGGACAGACGGACGGACATGACGAAACTATAAGGGTTCCTTGTAGGACTTCGGAACCCTAAAAAAAGCTCTTATTTTGACGGGTGAATTTTCGATTGAAAATTAGGGTGTTTTTTCGATATTAATTCAAAATAAGGTGAAAAAATTAATATTTTTAATCAAATAAATTACAGCGTATTTGGGACATAAAAAAGTAAGTTTTCACCAAATTTCGTTACAAAAAAAAAAAAAAAATTGTAAAAGATAAAAAAAAAAAACCAAAAACTTGGTTTTTTGGATTTTTCACATAAATTTTGAGGTTATGTGAAAAAAGTGTAAATACAAAAGTTTTAGATCTTTTTATTACCTACAACTTTGACATTTGACTTTTTTCGATAGGACTTTTAGTTTTGCCGGAAATCGAGAAAAACCGTTTTTTACCCTTAAAAACTCACCCCCATCCCCTTCCCGACCTCAGATCACCCGTAAATTATTTTTCCTTTCATTTTTATAATATTTCCCTCCTTTTCCAATGGGTTTCATCCTACAATTATTTTTTTTCACTTTTTATTATTTGTAAAGGATTCTACCCTGGTCTATAAGGTCTATTAACATGGAAAATTGTGAGTTTCCTTGTTGCATAGTTTAGAAATGGCAGGAGGGGGCACATTGTAAGCCACTTTGGTGGGCTATATTTCGCAAACGGTATACATGATAAAAAGTAATGTATGAAACATTACCTTAATTTTTAACCGACCTATTCAATGTTAACGCCTAAGAATATAAGCACACGAGCAGGTACAGCGAAAAAAAAAATCTTCCGCATTTCACATATATGGGCGCCACCCCTATGGTACACAACTATAGAAGTTATTAAGCTGTAAAGGATTAGGACAGACAGACGAACGACATGACAAAACTATACGGAGCCCTAAAAAAGTTAAAAATACTTACTGTATTTTCCCAATCATGTCCAAAAGTTTATCATAAATTATTTGTACTATTTGAAAACTCTTACTGGATGTTATAGAGTATACCAATACATAGCCATGGAAGTCCATACTGTATTGTAGTGGAAATATGCTATATTCATCTTGACCGGCTGTATCAACAAGTTTCACCTCATATTCCGTAGAATTCAGCCGGATGAATTTTGTGAATGCTGTGGAATAAATTATACATATTATTAATTTTGGATGTATGGAGTGACAAGAATGGATAAAGTAAGAAATGCATATATCAGAGGATGTTTTAAAGTGGCACCAGTAGTAGGAAAGTTGAAAGGAAATCGTTTGGGTTGGTATTAGCATGTGATGCTGATGAGGAGGGATGAAACGCATGTTACTAAGATAGTGATGAATATGAATGTTCGTAGATGGAGGGAGAGGAAGATCAAAGAAAAGATGGATGAATGGAGTGAAGAACAATATGGATGAAAAACTTTTTAACAAAAAATTGAACCGACGAAAACAGAAACTGAAAAGCGAAAAATAAAATGAAGCCTTTAGTCTTTTCCTAACTAAACTAATTATGAGTCGGCGCTAAACAAAAAAACAGGCGAAGTGCGAGTCGGGCTCGCGCAGTAAGGGTTCCGTACCTCTCAATGACCTGATACCTCATAAAAACTGATTTAATTTACGAGAGTTTATCAAAAGAGATCAACGCACAGTGCGCGAAAGTTAATTTTTGCATGTTTTTCTTACGCAGGTACCACCACATATGTCTAGGTTTGTCTTATTTTTAGTATTTGTTGCTAAACTACATAATATGCACTATAATCTGACCAAGTTTGACGCCGGTATATATTACCGTTTTGAAGATAGAGCAGGAACAAAAACGTTGAAAAAAATGCATGTTTTTAGAGGTTTCTTGTATGGGGACCCCCTTTGGTTTTAGACTTTTTTATTTTTTAGTATTTGTCGTGATACACCTCGTAGCAACACAATTTCTGAGAAAATTTCAACCGGTTACCTATTACCGTTCAAAAGATACAGCCCTGTGACAGACAGACGGACGGACGGACGGACGGACAGCGTAGCGAGAGTAATAGGGTCCCGTTTGGCCCCTTCGGGTACGGAACCCTAAAAAGGAAAGTGCGTGCAAGTTGCAAGTGGTCGAGCGGAGAACGCATTTGTGGAAAATTATTGTTTATCGTTGAAAATTTCACGTTGTATTTGATGTTAGATAGATAGAATATACTTTATTGTACACCATGAAAATAGTAGTAAAAAGAAACAACGTATAAATTATGGGTACATGGGCGGTCTGTCATGTTGGTTTTATTATTTATTTAAAGTAATTTAATGATCTTTGTTAATTGGTTGTTTGTCATAATTAACATTAGTTTAGTTAGGAAAAGACTAAAGGCTTCATTTTATTTTTCGCTTTTCAGTTTCTGTTTTCGTAGGTTCCATTTTTTGTTAAAAAGTTTTATTTTTAATTTTTTTGTGGCTAAAATCTAACTTCAGGTCTCCATTATGTTGTAGTGTCTAGAACTACATTTATTTGTGTCAAGTTTCAACAGAATCGAATAACAGGTAAGAATTCAGTGGGTGAACAAGCACTCATCCCCTGTTTTCCTACCCTTAGGGGTGGATTATGATTTTGAAATTTAAATGGGACCAACTTTGAGATATACCCTATCAATTAAAAAATGAATCATCAAAATCGGACCACACTGTAAAAAGTTATAGTAACCTCCTCCTTTTTTTTTGTCGGTTAAAAAGGGAGTAAATGATGGGATGTCGGCCGAGAGACAAAAATGGAATAAGACATGTTGCACCAGGGTTGATTGATTTAAATCATACTTTTATGAGACGAGAAAAGAAAAATTCATATTAAAAATTATAGTTTTTATTTTTTACTGAATATTGAATAAAAATTTAGCAATAACAAAGTACAAATAGTCAAGAAAATCGAGTTAGGAGATGCTTCAATTAGATGTTAACCAGTAAAGTCTTAGAAGTTTGAATAAACTGTTTCCTACATTTTTGTACTTAATTACTACTGTCATACTAAGATTTACTTATGGTTTTACATAGTAATTTTTGTCATAAATATGGAAGATTCTATGTCAGTAGATTACATTACATTTATCAAAACCATTTAAAAAATGATAACTAATTTTGGAGAAAAAAAAATGTTTCTTTTACTTATCTAGTTTTTTCTTCAGAACCATTGAGATTTTTGAGACAATATTTGGAATATTATCAGTTATGACTATGAGTATGTAAATAATAAAAATCAAGTAAAAATCTTTAAAAGTCAAATAAAAAGTGAAAAAAAAAAGAAAAAAAAGTGATTTATATGAATCTTGTGTTGCACCAACCCCAAGTAATTTGGGAACAGGGCAGGAAGATGATGATTAATTTTGTATGTTTGATACAAACATTCTGTAAGTTGTACGTCGATGAATTTTTCATTACTAAAATATCATGACATAAAATTGATAGGAGTTACGGGGAATGTAGAGCCAAGTGGCGTCCCCATCAGAAAAAAAAAATTACTCGCCGAATACATCATTTATCGAAAATTGGTTTTTAACAATTGAAGTACAGTTTAAGGTGAATGCTACAGGGTAGGGCGCGAAATTCAAATTTTTTGGCGTTTTTTGCAAATTGTAGCTTTATTTCGCGTTGTATATCTTACAAAATATGATTGGCGGAAATAGTAATAATATATCTAAGGAATAATACTCATAAAAAATATTAACCTAGCTCTATAAGCTGTATAAGCTCGAAAATTCGATCGTAAATTAATATTATCGAGCCAGGTTCAGTACAGCTAGGTTTTTTTTTTTAGTATTATTCAGTAGATATATTGTTATTATTTCCGCCAATCATATTTTGACCGATATACAACGCGAAATAAAGCTACAATTTGCAAAAAACACCAAAACATTTGAATTTCGCGGGGTACCATGTAGCATTCACCTTAATCAGAAACTATTAACTGTGTAAAATATAGTTCATTGTAGTTGTAGATAGAAAAAACCGGCCAAGAGCATGTCGGGCCATGCTCAGTATTATAGGGTTCCTTAAGTAGGTGTACAAACGAATCAAATCGAATATTAATCATGGCTATTTTAGTTTTTGCAATAATCGGCAGCATTCGCGACTCAGAGCGTGTTGTTAGTAGTGCCATCTAGCGATAAATTCAAGAAGCCAAATTTAAGAAGTCTGTCATGTCAAAGTTACTTTTTGTGATTTTTTCAAATAGAAAGTAGCTAAAGGAGCATTATTTGACATGATAATTTTTCTCTAAGGTCAATGACCTTTGAACTAGGACGTTTTAAGTATTTTTCAGTTTTCTGTCTATAACTCAAAAAATTATAATCACATTATACTCGAAATAATTTTAAAAGAGAGTTTTCACAAAGGTCTATCAATGTGGAAGATTATAAGTTTCTACGTTGCATAGTTTAGAAATGGCAGGGGGGGGACACATTGCAAGCCACTTTGGCGGGCTATATTTCGCAGATGGTACACCTGATAAAAAAGTGATGTATGAAACATTACCTTCATTTTAGTATACCTATTCAATGATACCCCACACGAGGGGGTGCAGCGAAAAAAAATTTTTTTTCCCCATTTCACATGTATGGGCGCCACCCCTAAAGAACGTAAAAACTATTTTTTTATTCTTTTAAAATTGAGATCTATATGCAGACTATTTTTTAACAAAATTTCATTTACTTATGTTTATAACTGTAGAAGTTATTAAGCTGTAAAGGATTAGGACAGACGGACAGACGGACAGACGGACGGACATGACGAAACTATAAGGGTTCCTTGTAGGACTTCGGAACCCTAAATACCGGCCAAGTGTGAGTCGGACTCACGCAGTAAGGGTTCCGTACCACCCATCGACCTGACACCCCATAGAAACTGATTTAATTTACGAGAGTTTATCAAAAGACATCAACGATCGTATGCGAAATGTGAATTTTTACATCTCTTTCTTATGTAGGTACCACCATACGTGTCTACGTTTGCCCTATTTTTAGTATTTGTTGCTAAACATGATAGTATGCACTATAATCAGATCAAGTTTGACGGTGGTATGTATTACCGTTTTGAAGATAGAGCAGGAACAAAAACATTGAAAAAATCGTACGCGAAATGTGAATTTTTACGACTCTTTCTTACGTATGTACCACCACACATATCTACGTTTGCCCTGTTTTTAGTATTTGTTGCTAAACAACATAGTATGCACTATAATCAGACCAAGTTTGACGTGTATGTATTACCGTTTTGAAGATAGAGTACGAACAAAAACGTTGAAAAAAAATCATGTTTTTCGAGGTTTCTTGTATGGGGACCCCCTTTGGTTTTAAACTTTTTTAATTTTTAGTATTTATTTATTTATTTAATTCTTTATGCACAACAGGGTACAAAGGCGGTCTTAACGCCATAGGCGTTCTCTACCAGACAACCTTAGGGTAATGCAGAGACAAAGAATAGGGTAGATGCACCAGTAAAGTAGTAAAATATGTTTCGTACTACGGACTTATAATTTCATATAATAAAAAATAAAAAAAATAGATAAATACATATTTACATTATACATATAATAAAATATATATATTATACATACCTACATATATAACTAGTAGACTAGTATTTGTCGTGATAGACACCATAGTAACACATATTGTTTGAAAATTTCAACTGGTTATCTATTACCGTTACAAAGATACAGCCCTGTGACAGACAGACCGTCGGATGGATGGACAGCGTAGCGAGAGTAATAGGGTCCCGTAAGCACCCTTTGGGTACGGAAGTCTAAAAATGCCAAAAGTGGCCGTTTTTCGCACTTTTTCTATCTACAACTACAGCGAAGTATAATTTACAGCATTAATAGTTTCTGATTAAACTGCAGTACTGTACTTCAATTGTTATAAACGAATTTTCGATAAATGATGTATTCAGCGAGTAATATTTTTTTACTGATGGAGGCGCCACTTGGCTGCTACATTCCCCTTAAGGTGTGTATTATAATTTACAACTTAACATTGTTACTAACGACCTCGCCCATGGACTAAGTTGTCTGATAAGATAATAAATGATTTTTATTTATTTATATGAAGCTTGCCTTACAATTTGAGAGCAATGTCAGTTCCAGATATTGAATGTACGACAACTCGACCCCGAGACAACCCGACCCCTTCAACTCGACTCCATGACAATTCAACCCCATGAAAACTCGACCCTGACAAGTCGACCGGGACAACCCGACCCCGACAACTCGTCCCCATAAACTCGACCCCGATAACTCGACCCTAAAAACTCAACCCCGTAAACTCGACCCATGATAACTTGACCCCGACAGCTCGACCCCGTAAACTCGTGCCATAAAAACTCGGTAGGGGAACACATACATAAACATAACATCACGCTTGTATTCCCCGAAGGGATAGGCAGACGTGTACAGTACACCCACATATTATAAAACTAAACTCTCTTTCTTTGTTTGTTCGAGCATCACGCAGAAATGATTGAAACGATTTTAATAAAACTTTTTGTGTTTAAAAGCTAATGATATGGAAACAAGAAAACTGGTTGTGTCGGGGGATGTCCGACAGAAGCGAAGCTTCTACGCATTTGCAAGAGGTGTGCGCAAATGGTCAAAAATTCTGATGGTCTTATCTCCCAACCCATAGGAGTTGGTACTCAAATGAAAGTGCTCGATGAACCTGCTTGCCTGCATAGACCAGCTGATACCTGTCAATGTTCAATATTAGAAGTAGTTGAAAACCATATGTATATTGGCCTAATAATTGATAGCCGATTCTGTTGGCAACCGCATAAAGACTACGTGTGCAACAAACTGAGGTCTGTTGTGGGTAAGCTAAGCATTTTAAAATATAAACTACCCTATAAAATACTTAGAATGCTATACATGGCCTTGGCAGACTCTGTTATCAATTATGGACTAAGCAGCTATGGTAGAACCTACCAAACATATTTGGCAGATATTTATAGACTACAATTAAAAATATTAAAAATCATCACGCCCAAACATATAAAAAAACCGGCCAAGAGCATGTCGGGCCATGCTCAGTATTATAGGGTTCCTTAAGTAGGTGTACAAACGAATCAAATCGAATATTAATCATGGCTATTTTAGTTTTTGCAATAATCGGCAGCATTCGCGACTCAGAGCGTTGTTAGTAGAAGCCAAATTTAAGAAGTCTGATTGATGTCAAAGTTACTTTTTGTGATTTTTTCAAATAGAAAGTAGCTAAAGGAGCATTATTTGCCATGATAATTTTTCTCTAAGGTCAATGACCATTGAACTAGGACGTTTTAAGTATTTTTCGGTTTTCTGTCTATAACTCAAAAAATTATAATCACATTATACTCGAAATAATTTTAAAAGAGTTTTCACAAAGTTCTATCAATGTGGAAGATTATAAGTTTCTACGTTGCATAGTTTAGAAATGGCAAGGGGGGGACACATTGCAAGCCACTTTGGCGGGCTATATTTCGCAGATGGTACACCTGATAAAAAAGTGGTGTATGAAACATTACCTTCATTTTAGTAGACCTATTCAATGATACCCCACACGAGGGGGTGCAGCGAAAATAATTTTTTTTTCCCCATTTCACATGTATGGGCGCCACCCCTAAAGAACGTAAAAACTATTTTTTTATTCTTTTAAAATTGAGATCTATATGCAGACTATTTTTTAACAAAATTTCATTTACTTATGTTTATAACTGTAGAAGTTATTAAGCTGTAAAGGATTAGGACAGACGGATAGACGGACAGACGGACGGACATGACGAAACTATAAGGGTTCCTTGTAGGACTTCGGAACCCTAAAAAGAAATATAAAAATATTGACTACGACTTATTTGAATATTGTAATGTTATGAATGTGTACAACAAGGTCGAATATTTTACACTAGCAGAAGTTAATAATCCTGAGCTTATAATAGAAATAAAAAGACCAAGTTTCTTAAAACCTATCTCACATAAAAATAAATATGTACTACCTAAAACCAATAACCTCTACGGGACGAGAGTTGCTAACTACGTGGTTCCCTACTATCTTAATAAACTACCAGAGGATCTGCAAACCCTTTACAATAAACGTTCGAAAAGTTATAAGTGCAAATTTAAAAGATTTTTTGTAACGCATCAAAACGCGTTTGTCGCCTGAACCATACTATTCTTAATCTATTGTTATAACATAACATCACAAAAAATTGTTTATATGTATAATTAATAATATATTCTTAGAAAATAAAATAACCTGATTTTTAGGGTTCCGAAGTCCTACAAGGAACCCTTATAGTTTCGTCATGTCCGTCCGTCTGTCCTAATCCTTTACAGCTTAATAACTTCTACAGTTATAAACATAAGTAAATAAAATTTTGTTAAAAAATAGTTTACATATAGATCTCAATTTTAAAAGAATAAAAAACTAGTTTTTCCGTATTTTAGGGGTGGCGTCCATACATGTGAAATGGAGAAAAAAAAATTTTTTTCGCTGCACCCCCTCGTGTGGGATATCATTGAATAGGTCTACTAAAATGAAGGTAATGTTTGATACACCACTTTTTTATCAGGTGTACCATCTACGAAATATAGCCCGCCAAAGTGGCTTGCAATGTGTCCCCCCCCCTGCCATTTCTATACTATACAATGTAGAAACTTATAATCTTCCACATTGATAGACCTTTATAAAAACTCTCTTTTAAAATTATTTCGAGTATAATGTAATTATAATTTTTTGAGTTATAGAGAGAAAACTGAAAAATACTTAAAACGTCCTAGTTCAAAGGTCATTGACCTTAGAGAAAAATTATCATAGCAAATAATGCTCCTTTAGCTACTTTCTATTTGAAAAAATCACAAAAAGTAACTTTATCGCTAGATGACGCTACTAACAATACGCTCTGAGTCGCGAATGCTGCCGATTATTGCAAAAACTAAAATAGCCATGATTAATATTCGATTTGATTCGTTTGTAATTACACCTACTTAAGGAACCCTATAATACTGAGCATGGCCCGACATGCTCTTGGCCGGTTTTTATGTTTAAAATGAACGACTCGCCGTACACAGATAAGTCCTTAGCGGTTTTCGTGTACGGCAATATCATTAATCGTGTAGAACAATGTATATTGGAAATTAATAAATAAAAAAAAACCCTTAAAAAATAAATGGTCCAAACTTCTGATGGCCATAACTCTTAGGCCCGTATTACAGAAGATTCCCCAAGTACAGTTTAAACTCCAATCACCTGATCACTACTTAAGTAGTGTAGTAGTAGGATAGAATCGTTACTTGAGTATTGGTCTTATTCCAGAACGGTAATTATAAACTTTAATTCAACAACATAACACACGAATTTGACCTGAAATAGAATAGAAATCTCTGCTCAAATACCGAAACAGGTGACAGTCTATATCTATACTATAATAAAACTGTAAAGGTCGAAAAGTCTGTACATTGAGTTTTTTTTCGCGAAAACCGGCTAGAGGGACTAGAAATAAGCTATAGAACACGAATCAATCGTTTAAAAAATTTATGTCTGTCTGTCTGTCTGTTTGTTACCTCATCACATGAAAACGGCTGAACGGATCGTAATGAAACTTAGCATTTGTATTGGTATTAGTCTAACTTAAAATATAGGGTATGTTGGTTGGTTGTAAAAACAAAATATAGTATGGTCGGTAAATAGTGTAATCGTCTGTGTAGGCGCTTATATGTATATATTTGAAGATATTGTGTTCATAATTATGACACGATGTTATTTTCCGACATCCACGCGGACGGAGTCGCGGGCACAGCTAGTATAAAATAAAACTAAACTCAGCTGACTGTGATCAAAAAATCTCCGCTTGAGGAACGTTCTAAAATAAAAGCTCAACTCAAAACTAGTTTTAAACAGAGATCAACGCTTGAGTATCGTTCTGTAATACGGGCCTTAAACTGTAGCTCTAAGACCCATCGTACAACAGTACAACCTGTATTGCCCGAAGGGATAGGCAGTAAAACTGTAGATGTTTCTTTGTTTGTTTGTTCCAGCATCACGCAAAAAATACTGTATCGATTTTGATGAAACATTTGTTTAAAAATTGTAATGTATTTTAAGAAAAAAATACGGGTTGCGTTGGGGGATGCCAATCAGAAGCGAAGCTTCTACGCATTTGCAAGCGTGAATAGAATGCGCGCGCGAATGGTGACAAATTCCGATGGCCATATCTCCTAAACCATAGGTGTTGGTATTCAAATGAAAGGGCTCAATGAGTTCTAGACAAATACGTGTTAAAGTTTTTGTATGAAAACGCCACTATGTCAGGCCGATTACAGGACCAAGCCTCGAAACCTATCATTCTGCAGCGAGGTGTGAGACAGGGAGATGTGATCTCTCCGAAACTGTTCACTGCTGCATTGGAGGATGTCTTCAAGGTTCTGGACTGGAAGGGGCTAGGCATTAACATAAACGGCGAGTACATCACTCACCTTCGGTTTGCCGACGACATAGTAGTCATGGCTGAGACCATGGAGGACCTCGGTACAATGCTCGATGACCTCAGTAGAGCTTCTGATAGAGTGGGTCTTAAAATGAATATGGACAAGAGAAAGGTTATTTCGAATTCCCATATAGCACCCATTCCCGTAAACATCGGAGAATCTACACTCGAAGTTGTTGACTATTATGTATACCTAGGACAAACTGTC
The DNA here is from genome assembly GCA_949699075.1 of Asteroscopus sphinx. Taxonomy (NCBI): domain Eukaryota; kingdom Metazoa; phylum Arthropoda; class Insecta; order Lepidoptera; family Noctuidae; genus Asteroscopus; species Asteroscopus sphinx. The sequence continues at coordinate 10,528,250 of OX453006.1, read as the reverse complement.
CAGCTAGGTAAGTCCAACTTCGAGAAAGAGGTCAATCGTCGAATCCGACTCGGTTGGGCAGCGTTCGGGAAGCTACGCAATATCTTCTCGTCAGTCAGTGTCTCAAGACGAAAGTCTTTGACCAGTGTGTGTTGCCAGTAATTACTTACGGTACTGAAACGTGAAACGTGGTCGCTCACAATGGGCCTGATAAGAAGACTCAAAGTCACTCAAAGGGCAATGGAGAGGGCTATGCTCGGAGTGTCTCTGCGTGATCGAATCAGAAATGAGGAGATTCGCAGGAGAACGAAAGTAACCGACATAGCCCGAAGAATAGCCAAACTTAAGTGGCAGTGGGCGGGGCACATTGCTCGCAGAACGGATGGCCGATGGGGCTGTAAAGTTCTGGAGTGGCGACCGCGTACTGGAAGGCGCAGCGTGGGTAGGCCCCCCACAAGGTAGACCGACGACCTACTGAAGGTCGCGGGAATCCGCTGGATGCGGAAGGCGCAGGACCGGTCGTTGTGGCGTTGCTTGGGGGAGGCATATGTCCAGCAGTGGACGTCTTTCGGCTGAGATGATGATGATGATTGAAATAACTGAAAACCTCTTAAGGGGTCATTATACGCATCAGTATGAACAACTTTTTCTATCAACAAAAAAGAAGTATCAAGTATCTTTTTTTTTTTTTTCTTTTTCTATTTTTTTTTTTCTATTGGAAACAATCCTGAAATCGCAAAAAAATATCAGCTGTTCCCTACATTTTGTCGATTTATGTGAAAACAAATGTAGGAAACAGCTGTTTTTTTTTCTCGATTACATGGTGGATCCCGTAGTATAAGTTGTTTATACTGATGAGTACAATGACCCCTTAAGAGGTTTTCAGTTTTTTCAATATCACGTTGTATATGGTCTAAACTCCACCCTTTCATTTGAGTACCAACTCCTATGGTTCACGAGATATGGCCATCGGAATCTTTCACCATTCACGCGCGTATTCTATTCACGCTTGCAAATGCGTAGAAGCTTTGCTTCTGTCTGGCATCCCCAACGCAACCCGTATTTTTTTCTTAAAATACATTACAATTTTTAAACAAAAAGTTTCATCAAAATCGGTACAGTAGTTTTTGCGTGATGCTGGAACAAACAAACAAAGAGACATCTACAGTTTTACTCCCTTCGAGCAATACAGGCGTGATGCTTTGTATGTATGTGTTCCTCTGTCGAGTGGTCATGGGACGAATTTACAGGGTCAAGCTGTCTGGGTCGAGTTGTAATGAGTCGAGTTTACGTGGTCGTGAATTCCAGGTCGAGCTGTCGGGGTCGAGTTGTTCGGGTCGAGTTATTTGGGTCGGGTTGTTGGGGTTCAGTTGTCCGGGTAGAGTTGTCTGGGTTGAATTGTCTGGGTAGAGTTGTCATGGGGTTGAGATGTCATGGAGTCAAGTTGATGGGTCCAATTGTCGGGGTTGGATTGTCTCGGGGTCGAGTTGTTGTGATACCCCAGATATTAGTTGGTGGCAATAAAAAGGCGACCTTCAAGAAAAACATAACAATATAAATTCAAGAAGATATTATAACAAATCTTTCCAAATTATGTAACAATCAAACATTGTACCACTTATTATTTGAAAAGAGTATATCTGTTAAGGGTACTGTTAGGAGAACGGATAATCCTAGGATTATCCAAGCTCTTTGGGTAATGTCTAAAATTTCTTTAAAAAAAGGCTTTACTTCGACACAACTCTGATACTCATTTTCGACGGAGCTCGGCTTTACTGGGCTCTATTAGTTCTTGTAAGATCACAAGAAACTTACAGAGACCACCACCATACCCTTCGAACCTAATGGTACGGTTGGGGTGTACTCAGTTGGAGATGAGCCTTGCTGAAGTTAAGACTTGTCGGAATTCATTCTCATATCATAATGAAATCAACTCTTGTGCTGGAGAATCACAGATTATCTAACATTACAGTTGGTGTTGGGTAGACTTAGGTGTATCTGGGTAAATACTGAATTAGAACAAATTTTAAAGTAATTAGTATTAGTAACAAATCGACTCTCGTCGGCAAAGCTGTGAACGCAAAAAAAAAAACAGCAAATTTTCAGCACTGTGTGATATAGACATGTCAGCAATAGTGCTGCTCGTCTATAATCAATAAAATAAATAAATAATTTCAGACTTTACCCAAAGAGCTTGGTTAATCCTAGGAGTACCCAAAAAAAAACTAGGTTTACTCATTCTCCTAGTGTTAGCCATAACATGTCTTCTCCATAGGATCAACTTTTTGAACTGTGACTAGATTCTTAATTAACATTTTGAAAATGCATGTAAATGTTTATTGTGCAAAATGAAAGAGTTAGAATTTAAATATTTAGATTTACATGTATAGTAGGTACTTAATTATTATTGTTCCATTTATAAAATTTTTTTTTTAAATGTTTTTTTTTATACAAAATATTTAAAAATGTATTTCATATGGTTAATAACTGAATAAAGGAGATATAAATAAAATCAATATAAAGTAGATTGTAAGAATAAAACCATTTTGTATCATCATCATTTCAGCCGAAAAACGTCCACTGCTGTAGTATGCCTCCCCCAAGCATCACCACGACGACCGGTCCTGCTCTTTCCTCATCCAGCGGATTCCCGCGACATTCACCAGGTCGTCGGTCCACCATTTTTTACGTCAATATAAAAGCTGCTACAATGAACATGTGGGGTATCGTATCGTTGAATGATCGTAGCATGACAAAAAAACATGTTCCCCTAAGATGATACAATTACTTACTGTTTTCAATTGTAGGATCATAGGAATCAACGAACTGTCCTTCTACGAACTGTATAATTAAAGATGATTTACCTGAAAACGTTTTTATAATATTATAACGTCACATTCAATAAATAAGACGCACAAGACTTTGAAACGATAATATTACCCACGGAACGGTATCCCATCATAGCAATCTTTCTTTGCTTTGATGGCATTTTGGTAATGATCAATAAAATAATTTAATTGTTTATAATAGTCTCACGAAAGAAGTTATTTGTAAAAACACAAGTCCATCACATATATCATTAATCTGTGAGTCCATCCAAATTCATAATATCTCTTCTTTCTTTCGCTTGACGGCTTCACAAAATGACAATGACAATTGACCACAGACTACATAGATAGGACCACAGACTACTAGGGGATACTCATTGACTTGTTAGGTTAGTTTTTTTTTTTTTTTTTTTTTTTTTTTTCTTCTGGCTTTGCACTGTTCGTGCTTTTAGCCACCGACAAATTATAAAAAACAGGAAACGAAACGCGAAAAAACAAATTGGATCGGAATTTGGAAAAGGAAAAGGAGATCAGTTATTATAGGAAACACAAAAAAATACATGAAAATATATAAATAAAAAATATCATTTTATACTGAATAAAACTAAATAATGGTGAATTAATGTATTATTATGTACACAAGAATTATATTTTAATATCGTTATTTACAATAAAATGGGCAATGGATTTGTATATATCTATATTACAATTACCTAAGATACAAGAAATAGAGGTAGGAAAAGGAACTTGGAGGGACACAAGACTTTGGATAAGACAGGTGTGGTCATACAGGGAGCAAGCAAAAATTAGGTGATTCAAATCACCCACATCAGCGCCACAGGCACACATAGGGCTCTGCACGATGCCAAGTCTAGCCAGATGAGCCGGAGTGCACACATGGCCCAAGCGCATACGTATAATGATAGAAGTAATTTTTTTGCTGAATTTAAATTTAGAAAACAATGGTTTTGTAGGGATATCAGGCTGAATTGAACGGTAAAATCGGCCCTTTTCCGAGTGCTTTGTCCAGAGCTCACCCCAGGATTCCTGTAAATGAATTCTGGGCAGCGCAGACAGGTCTTGAAAACTGTTTTTATAAGGGAATACATCTCCACAACTCACAGCCTCGTTAGCCAATTGATCTGCTCTTACATTACCCAAAATACCACAATGAGAAGGTATCCAAGCAAAATACACAGAAAACCCCTTCAAAGAACACTGTAAAAGTAGACACCGAGTTTCAAAAATTATATATGGATTTTGTGAATAAAAAGGAAATCTAGCTAAGGCTTGCAAGGCACTCATTGCATCAGTAAAAATAATTGCGTTTTGTAACCCCATGACTAAAATATATTCAACTGCTTTAAATAAACCAAAGCATTCCCCCGTAAATACGTGGGACACTCAGAAAGTTTTGCGAAACTAAAAAAAATTGTTCTATACGTACATATATTTTTATCAAATCTTTTCAAAGTACTTTCCACCAGCCTCTATACAAAGATTCATGCGCCTAAACCAGTTTTCAAAACACTTTTTCCAGTCCGCCGCAGACACCTCGTTTACAGCCTGCTCGAACGCAGCCAGCGCATCTTCCGGCGACGAAAATTGTATCCCTTTGAGCTGATTTTTTATTTTTGGGAATAAAAAGAAGTCACACGGTGCTAGATCAGGGCTGTAAGGAGGGTGACCCAGGAGTTTGACTGGCATGCTGTCCAGGAAGTCCCTCGTTTTGAGTGCGGTGTGCGCAGGTGCATTGTCGTGGTGGAGCAGTAGCCCGCGGAGCCCTGTGTTTGGTCGCTTGTTGCTTATAACAGAGAAAACTTCTGGCAAACATTTGGTAGTATACCATTCGGCATTAATGCTTCTTTGATCCCGTAAGGGAATTGATACCAAGTGGCCAGTCAAATTAAAAAAGCTAGCGATCAAAATCTTACCCCCGCTTCTAGATCGCTTCACTTTGGTAGGCGTTGGCTCATTTTGAAACACCCAAACAGTCGACTGGCGCTTGGTTTCTGGGTCGTATTGATAAATCCAGGACTCATCACCTGTAACGATGTCGTAAACACGCCGAGACGAGCCTGCTTCAAATTTGTTAAGCATATCACGGCACCATTCCACCCGGGCCTGCTTCTGAGCATCGGTGAGGTTGTGCGGCACCCAGCGTGATACTATCCTCCTCACGCGAAGATGGCTGTGTAGAATCTCGTGAACGCTTCCCGATCCAATCTTCAATATGTGTTGAATCTCCTGATATGTAATTCGCCTATTGTCTTGGATTAAATTTTTCACTGCTAGCACGTTTTCTTCGGTAACAGCCGTCAAAGGGCGACCGCTTCTTTCGTCATCCCCCAAAGTTGGTCGACCGCGCTTGAATTCGTTATACCAACGATACACGGTTGCCTTGGAAGGGCCTTCATCCATGAATGCCATTTGAAGTCTATCGTACGATTCATCCGGTTTCAGGCGACACTTGAAATCGTATAAAATCATAGCTCTAAAATGTTCCCGGCGCAGATCCATATTTCAGTGAGACACAATACTTTGAATTAACTCGCAAAAAATGTGGAGGGAAATTTTGAAATTGGAACTTACTTATTTTTACTTATAAATAATCATATTTTCGAAAAACATTATAACTGGCCAGTCTCCCATATATAAAAACTTTTTTTCGCAATACTTTCTGAGGGGCCTGGTACTGATGTTTCAGGAGGAAGTTTAATCTTCTGTAACACATTGTAACGTGGGTGGTATACACCAACCCCCACACAACTATTGTGCCCATGCTTGGATGAATCCGAAAAAATATGATGGTATCCCCCCCAGTCCCTATCCATAGTGTAATTGAAGTTTTGATTTTGACATGTGTCATTTTTGTAGATATTTAGGTTAAAGTGAATGTTTGGGGATAAAATTAAAGCATTGTATTTACAGTGAAATATTGGAAGAAGTTGAGAATTATGACAGGGAGCTTCAACTGAATTAAATTTTGTTAAACTTTTTACCAAGCAAGGGGTAGCTTTATTTCTCCAATAAACTGAAGAAACAACTTCATAAGACAGCCGGGAAACTATAGATTTTAAAGGGTGGTTAGCTAATTGTAAGCATCCGAATAAGAATCGGTCTGCTAGAAACTGTCTTCGCAAATGTAGGGGAGGGTCTCCGCATTCCACTTGTAGACAGTTGATAGGGCTAGATCTCATTGCACCTGAAATTGCTCTCAATGCCTTAGACTGTACACCATCCAATTTTTTCAACCCAGCAGCACTGCCAGGCTCCAGCAAAAAGGTCCCATAATCTAATACACTTCGAATTAGAGTATTGTACATTAATTTTAATGAAAAAGGATGAGCACCCCACCAAACACCAGATAGACATCTGATGATGTTTATATTGCGCTCACATTTAGCTGCTATGTACTCACAGTGTGGAAGTCCTGTAAGATGTGAATCCAAAATAACACCTAAAAATTTTACTTGATTTTTAATAGGCATGGAGATGTTGTTAAACTGGACATTGACTGAAGGAGGTTTACGCATTCTAGTAAACAATACAATGCTGCTCTTATCAACTGAAAGTTCCAGACCATTATTTCCTAGCCAAGATTTCAACAAACACAAAGAGGAGGTTAAAGATGTACACATTTCCTGAACAGAATTTCCAGAAATATAAAAAAGTAAATCATCTGCATATTGAAGAATTTGTACTGATTCATTAAGGGAAGATTCTAAATCATAGGTGTAAATATTATAAAGAAGTGGACTAAGTACAGAACCTTGAGGAAGGCCTTTCCATACTAATCGGGTTAATTTGGGCTCATCATCAAGGTACAGATTAATAGACCTTTCAGAGAGCAAATTAATAATAAAATTTGTCATCATTGATGGAACTTTCAATGATTGAAGTTTTTGTTTCAGAACTGATACTAAAACATTATCATAAGCTGAGCTAATATCAAGGAATGCTGCGGAAACCACTCCAAACGAATCTTAACAAGATGCTCAGTAATTTTGGCAAGAACTGATGAAAGTGCAATAGGACGATAAGAGGTGGCATTACAAGAAGGCTTGTTTGGTTTCAATATGGGGATAATGGTTTGAGATTTCCAGCTTGGAGGAATATTGCCAGATATCATCACAGTATTAATAAGATTTAAATAAAAAGATAAGGCAGAGTCTGAAAGATTAGCTATAAAAGAATAGGGTATACCATCTTCACCAGGAGCTGAATCTTTGACATGTGAAAGAACACCCTTCAACTCGCCTAGTGAAAACAGGGAGTTAAGCTCAGAGTCACACATAGGTAAAGGAGGAGCATGAAGAAAAGAACTCTGTTCTGGAGCTGAAGGAGGGGCTAAGTTATCCATAAATTGATTAGCCAAGACTGGTGGCAATTTTGAAGTTGAAGATTCACTAAATGCAGACCTAAAGCGCCTAATATTACGCCACACAATAGAACAGTTAACATCTGGACAGATAGAGGCACAAAATTTCTGCCAGCCTTCGAATTTCTTTCGTCTAAGCAGTTTACGAGAAGTACGAGCTACTTCTAGATATACCTCGAAATTTTCTGTAGTCATACCACAAGAATAATTTTCCTCTGCTGCTTTTCTGTTTTTAACAGCCTGAGTACATTCAGCATCCCACCAGGGAGGGGAAGGAATCTTGCCCAATGCTCCATTTTTAACAGGGAAAGTAACCTCTGCGACCTCTATTAAAATGCTTGTAAATTTTTCAGATAATAATTGGGGATCCTGTACTGGAAAAGAATCAGCAAGTTCAAGAATTTTTTGCTCTACAGAACTTCTATATGAATCCCAGTCTGCATTATCTAATCTATACTTTATACGTGGTTTTGGAATATTAGTTACAGATTTCTTATATGGAAATGAAATAACTAGCGGATAATGATCACTACTATGGACAGAAGATAAACGAGACCAAGATAAAATAGATGCTATATCAGGTGTGCAAATTGAAAGATCAGGAGCACTCAACCCCTCATCTGGACTTGTGAGGCGAGTTGGAAGGCCGGTGTTTAAGATACACAGATTATGAGAATCCAGGATGTCCAAAAGTTTCTGTCCATAAAAGTTAGAAATAGAGCTACCCCAAGACTGATGATGGGAGTTAAAGTCTCCCATAATTAGGAATGGCTTAGGTAATATTGATAACAAATTACTAACTTCCGATAAAATATTTACAGTAGGACGAGAAAAATATATACAGACTAAACAAATGTTATTTACAATAGCAGCGACAGCCGATATATCGTCGCTAAGAGGGGGAAGAGGAAAATTATTTACAGGAAAAGAATTCTTTATGAGTAAGGCAACTCCGCCAAACCCATCGCTTCTGTCTGTTCTCAGACAAACATATCCAGGAATTCTAAATGTGAACAGTGGCTTAAGCCATGTCTCACAAATAGCAACCGGACATGGTTCGAATTTATTTAAAATATGTGACAATTCCGTTTTTTTATTAATAATGCTACGACTGTTCCACTGTATAATCTTGGACAGGTGTAGGTCCATTATAGGTGAACAAGTTAGATACATTTTCAATCAAAGGGGCAACGTTGGACGGTAAAATATTATTATTTTGTGTAAGTGTATTAATTAAAGTAATGATTAAAGCTAAAATTTGATTTTCATTGTTTGTTATATTTTGTAATGCACACCCATTAGAAAGAGATGGAGCGTCATTTTTAATCAGAGCTTGATGAGCTGCCTTATCATAACCCTTTGATGTTTTTGGAGGAGTTCGAGGTTTCATGAATACTGTTTTTTTATATGATCTAGATGAGGATAAAGGGGAAACTACAGAAGAAGAAGGTTTATTATGAGCTGATGGGGCGGACAATAAAATATCTGCATATGATTTCGACACTGGGGGGTGTAACTTTGATGTCTCAGCATATGAGACACAATTTTGAGCCATATAAAGTTTAATTGATTTCTGTCTTTCAAACTCGGGACATTTTTTATCAATTGCATAATGTAGGCCACCGCAAAGGCAGCATGCAGCATCAACCTCATCCTCTATACCACAAGTGTCGGCAGAATGACCCTGTCCGCACTTGTAACACCGAGGGGTTGACCTACATTGCACTTTTGTGTGTCCAAAGTGACAACATGAAAAACATTGAATCGTTGGAAAAGTGTACAAAGTTACTGGTAAAGAATTGTAACATACAAAAATTCTCTTCGGTAGCACCTGCCCATCAAAAGTTATTACTACTGTCTGAGAAGGCTTCCAAACAGGGGTTGGCCCCTGAACTTTATAGTTCAACCGTCGCGCTTTTAAAATTTTACCACACCCTACGGGCACAGAAATGTTTTCAATGATCTCCTCAGGAGACCATTCAGTAGGTACACCCTTAACTATACCCATCCTACAAACATTAAAAGAAGGAATGAAGGCCCTTAAGTTCTCCTTAGTAAGACAAATATCATTCACAAAAGAATTTGCATCCTCATACTTGGAAAAAGAAATTGAAACTCGGTTCCTACCTATACGCTTTAAACTCCCATTTATAATATTTTGGAATGAACGTTTCTTGAGAAAATGTCCTAACGTAACTGGGTGAAGTGTGGTAGCTGGATTCCCCTCTTTTTGGATATGCACAACAAGGTGCCAGATCTGTGGGCTCGTACGATGTCCTGGTTACCTGAGGCGCCTTTTGCGGATTATTTGAACTATTATCATCAATGTTTTGTTCAGGCCGTAAACCATTTACAGATTGTAAAGGTGAAGGACCCTCCTGGCATATTTCTTTTGAGATGGTGACTCCCTTTACTACTTTTCGCTGTACTATTACCTTCCTGACCATGCCGCCGTCTTTTGTTACAGTGTTTACACATTTTACGTGAAGCCCTCGTCCTTTTCCTCTCTCGAGTAACGGACCCATCCGTATCCATGCTGGATTCATTTTCCAAGGATACGGAGGAAACAATGGTGATATTTTCGCCTACCGAGGGGACTGGGTCCCCCCGGTCAGGCGGCTCCTTATCCATGGGTCAGAAACGAAAAAATTGTTAAAACTTACCTAAATATTCACAATACACTACAAACTAAATGAAATATAAACTAAATATATGATATTTACACAAATCTACTCAACTGGCCTCGTTTTACTAATAAAATATGAATTTTATCAAAAAGTTATATGAAAACCCGCCTAATTCGAAGGTTTCCCGCCTTTTGTTAGGTTAGTTCAATGTACGTATCAGACGGACGACTTAGAACATTTTTTTTCGCCAATAGCGGAGTGCTTCCCTAGAGTTTGACATTTAACTTTTTTTTTATTCGGCTTGAATTATCCATACGTCCAAGCGCGGCGCGGGGGGCGGGGCTTAGGCTTTCTATTGAACATAAATATTTATTTGAATATTTATAGGAATAATTCAATAAAAAACATTTCATTTAAACCATCTTTTTATTTTTTAACTTTTAGACACAATAGTTAAACAATTCTGTTATGCCGAACACATACACAAAATTTTTTCTGACTTGTCTTTTTAGTAAATAATCTTGACACATCTTTTGCAATTCGTTAATTACAATTATTTTTAAGCCATAATAACTTACAACAATATAACACAATAATATTGTTACTTAATACGGGATATTTACCATGTACAACATTAAAAGACATTATGTTAACAATTTCATACACTAAATATATTTTTTTTACCTAATAACATGTGCAAAACTTGTAATTATATTTTATCAGTAGTTGTTTGAATAAAGAGACATGCCAAGATTGTTTACTAAATAAGTCAAGAGAGAAAAACAGACTTAAGGTCCTTTACATTATGTTACAGCAGCCCTTAGTAGTTTCTCTCTTTTTGCTGACCAATGCAGAACCATTACATGAATGTAAGCTGTGTAACAAATCGTCGAGAAGAGATATGAACTCCAGTGTATTCTTCAGAGCTTCCCTTCCATCAACATAGAAAGCTGTAAAAAATAATAATATATATTATTTTAAACGTATTTACGCAAGTTTTTTTTTCTTTCCACTATTTAAATAGTTAAGAATATAGATACTAAGTTATCCACTAAATAGCCCAACAGCTAATGCATTAATCTGATAAGAGAAAGATATGAACTGCATTCCTAAAGTATCTTTAATTTAGCTTAAGCCCGAACAGTGACTGTTCTGTCGCAGCACTGTAACTGTTCAGGTGTTCACACAGTAGCAGTACTGTTATGCTCGCTGTTTTGCCTCACTGTCCTGCCTTCGTGTGCAATAGGCATTTCTTAGTTGAAGCAGTCAATAGAAATATAAGTAATATGCAACCCACACTCAAGTCTTTCTTTTAAGTCACAAAAAAAGAAGGTTGTTGAATATATAAAAATGAACTAAAACTTACCGGGTTTGGAGTTTGTCTTAAGTTGTTGTTGGAGCCAATTGGTTCTAGCGGGGCTTAATATGATGTACATACACCGTTTATTGGAAACATTTGGCCCTAGCCGGGGCTGAGCGATTAAATCCATTAATGGATTCTGAAACAGCTTGTTGTATGTGTGATCATCATTTTTCCTTTTTCTCGTATAATCATGATCAACGTGAGGCAGGCGTTTTTCTGTTAAAAATATAAATATGGTTAGGTACTGCAGAGGTTATTCTTGTTCTGTTGGGTCGACATGAGCTACATAATGATAATAGCTCATATTGTGGTGTAAAGATTGGTCAGTCAGATGTCTTTTAATAATTATTAATAATTTAAAGTGCAATTCAACTTACTTAAGTCTACATCTGTACGTGGAAGTTAGTCCTTTGGAGTCATATTTCAAACATAATCACTATTTTTATATAATAACTATCGTGAGTTAAATTCATAATGATTAATATAAACGGTTTCACTCACGCCGCCGCCGCGTAACCAGCTCATGATTAAAGGCTCCGTTCGAGCTTGAAACCGGTCGGGCACACACAATGATATAACGTGAGTGAAACCGTTTATATTAATCATTATAATCACTATTGACGCACTTCACCCACTGTTTGAGTGTGGTTATATTCTCTTTGGTTTGAGTCCTAGTATAGTATATAGTATAGTATAGTATAACGGGCTGGTTTCCGCAACTCCACGATCAAGCGTGTATTTTGCGTACGGGTGGGAACTTACTCGATCCACCCTAACTCCTCGAAAAAGGCCAGCAACGCCTTGGTGTTGCTGGTTATCTCTCTGAGGGTACCTGGGTTACCGAAGTACTTGGCCCTGTATGTGGCGACCTCAGGGCAGTCTAGAAGCACATGGGCTGCTGTCTCGTCTTCCACCATGCAGGCTCTGCACAGTGGGCTGTCCGTGACACCTATGACAAAAAGATGTTTGTTAAAGGACCCGTGGCCAGTAATAGCAGCTGTGACTGTACGCAGCTGTTGTTTTGACAATCGGAGGGCCTGTTTCGTAAACCGGCCGTCGATTGTGGGAAGTGCCTCCTTGGCCTGCCTGCACTCACCATGGTCTTTCCATAGTTTGTAGTGTTTGTCCTTGGTGCGTTTCCTTACCAAGTTGCGTAGGTATCCAAAGGGGAGTGGCACTATGGGTTCAGGTCCCACGACTACCATACTCGATCCCCTTCTGGCCAGTTCATTCGCTGCGTCATTGCCTCGGGAACTGCTGTGTCCTTTGATCCATTGAATGGTTATGTTATTGAGATTACCTACCTGGTTGAGGTTTTGCTGGCACTCGTGTATCAGCCCCGAGTTTACCGTATGGCTGCTTAGTGCTTGTAGTACGGACATGCTGTCCGAGAGTATACGAATTGAGTGGTCTTTAACCTTCCTGGCTATAATCGCCGAAGCTGCCAGGGAAATGCCCATGCACTCGGCCTGGAACACCGTGTTATGGACCCCCAATGGTGTGGCTATGTGTATATTGAGGTCTTCCGAGAAGATCCCGGCACCCGTACCTGTGCCTGTTTTGGATCCATCCGTGAAGATTCGCACCTCTGCAGGGCACAGCCCTTCGCATCGGTGATCCTCATACAGCTGGATTTTGTACTTCTTGTCGAAAATAAATTGCTTGGGAATCCGGTCGTTAATGGATTTCAACAGAGGGAATTCATTGCTGAGTTCCTCTATCAACGCGGTGTATTGTGTACTACTCTTACTCCATAGATTTAGTGTTTTTAGACGTACTGCCGCCATCGCCGCCTCCTGTTGTATAAAAAGGTGGAGCGGTGGCATTCCCAGCATGGCTTCGAGTGCTGCAGTCGGGGTAGTCCTCATGCAGCCTGTAATCGCCACACAGGCAAGTCTTTGCATGCGCTGTAGTTTGTTTGAAGCTGTAATCAGCTTGGTTCTAGGCCACCAAACTACGGCCCCATAGGCAATCATGGGGCGGATTACCGCGCTGTATAGCCATAGTATAATTTTAGGGGATAGGCCCCACTTCTTACCTATCATTTTCCTGCATTGCCAGAAGGTGATGCAGGCCCTATTTAGTTTGTTTTCTAGGTGATTACTCCAACTTAGCTTACTGTCTAAGATGACACCGAGGTACTTGACTTCGTTGGCCAGCTGGAGTTCAGTACTGAACAGTTTGGGTAAGCAATAGGGTCCTAATGCTCGCTTTTGGGTGAACATGACTAACTCAGTTTTGGTGGGATTCACTGAAAGATCAAATTCTCTGCACCAGCGTTCTACAATACGAAGCGCTTGTTGGGTGAGGTTGCAGATGGTCCCAGTCACCTTACCCGATACAAGGATGGCGAGGTCATCTGCATATCCTATTGTGTAGTAGTGGTTGTCGTTGAGTTTGGTAATGAGATCATTAATTACCAGATTCCACAGAAGGGGAGACAGCACCCCTCCCTGGGGGCAGCCTCTAGCTATCATGGCCGTCTGTTGCTCTCCTTCAAGACGAACCACCCGTTTACTTTACATGTTTTCAATCCAGTCAGTTAGTACCTGCTCCACTCCGTGCTTGGAGAGGGCTGTTCTTATGCTGGAGAAGTTTGTTTTGTCGAATGCTCCTTCGATGTCTATAAAAGTTCCCAGGCAAGTACCTTTGTTGTGTATCGCTCTCTCTATCTGACTAACCACCAGATGGAGAGCAGATTCTGTGGACTTACCTGAGCTGTATGCGTGTTGGTTGCCGTGCAGTGGTATAGTTTTAAGCGCGCCGTCCCTCAGCTCCCTTTCGCAGAGCCTCTCCAAGGTCTTTAGCAAAAAGGAGGTCAGGCTGATTGGTCGGTGGGATTTGGCGTTTGTGTAATCGCCCTTACCTGGCTTTGGGATGAATATAACTTTCACTTCCCTCCATCCTTTGGGAACGTATCTATAGGCCAGGCACGCTCTCATTAGGGGCACCAGTCTTCTGGCAACGGACGTTCCACCCCACTGTAGTAGGGCAGGGAACACTCCGTCCGGGCCCGCTGCTTTGAAAGGATGGAAGCTCCGGATGGCCCATTGGAGTTTTTTCCAAAGTTACCATCTTGTGCGCGCAGAGCCAGTCGCCATCCGATGGTGTTTGAGGTACATCTTGCCAATCAATTGCATGAGTAAATACACACCCTGGGAAGTAAGTTTCAATGAGGACGCGTCTTACTTCTTCTGGTGATGTTGTCAGCGTGTTGTCAGGCTTGCGGAGAGTGTCAGGCACAGATGAACTCTGTTGCGCCAGAACCTTCCTTACTCTGTTGGCTTGTTGGCAGGATTCAATGTTACCACAGAATTTACGCCATCCCATGGTACTCCTGAATCTGATGCATTTTTTGTAGCTGAGTTTGGCTGCGTAGTAGACATCCCAGTCTTCGTCCGCACAAGTATTCATGGCTCTGTTCAGAGCTCTTCTAACCTTTACACGTTTGATTCCTATTAGTGTCTTCGGGAATATCTGTAAAATTCCTTTTGTTGGACCAAGCAAGAATACAATAACGCCTAACATTGCATACACAATGACGTATTACAGGTTTAATGGAGATAAAACACAGAGAAAAATAGTCGTCGTTACTTGAATCAATCAACAATTTATAGTAAGTAGAAGTAAATAAACCTCAAAAATTAATAAATGAAAAAAAAAGACAAGACTGAAGGATTGTCAGATCGAGTTTCTGAATTTTCCCCATATTCACTAATTTGGCAAAAAAAATCCCCATTTTTTTCAACCAGGAAATTTTACAAATTGAAAAATATAAGACAGTGTTTATTCAAAAAATTGCTAAAAGAACATTTTATAGTATATCGTGGATAATTTTTGAAACTTTCGTTACTTCGTCTGTATTCAAATCTTCAATTATTTTCTCAGAGACATTATATAAACTAGTACAATATCTGTATTGTATCTGTGTTTTCCTTTCCTCAAAATTTGCCAAGGAATTTCATTCCCCAAAATTTCCCCAAGAATGATTTTTTTACCCAAAATTGCGAAAAAACCCCCACCCCTAACCATGCAAGACTGATTATTATTTTCTAGGCTACGTTCACTTACTACGCACTCAGTGTGAAAGTCACCCGGTGCGAATATCGCTCGATCATTGACGATTTTCTCAGAGTTACAGAACGACTTCGGGCGACCTTATGAAACTGACACTAGAACAATGAAGCACTGACAATTATAACAATCGAAACCTCAAATTATCTGTCATTTCATACTTTTATCTGTCAACATGACAGCAGGGCTACGTTCACTTATAACACACTCAGTGTGAAAGTCACCCGGTGTGAATATCGCTCGATCATTGACGATTTTCTCAGAATTACTGAACGACTTCGGGCGACTTTATGAAACTGACACTAGAACAATGAAGCACTGACAATTATGACGATCGAAACCTCAAATTATCTGTCATTTCATACTATTATCTGTCAACATGACAGCAGGGCGTCTTTTACCCTACTATTTCACGGGGTGACCGGTGCGTACGCTCGACGCCGCCCGCCCACAATACTGAACGGTTTGGTGTGAACGCCCGGACGATCACTCCGAGTAACTGAACGACTAAACAACGCTCCGGGCGTCGTCCGCCGTCGTCGGACGATAATAGTGAACGCACCCCTAGGCTACGTTCACTTACTACACACTCAGTGTGAAAGTCACCCGGTGCGAATATCGCTCGATCATTGACGAATTTCTCAGAGTTACTGAACGACTTCGGGCGACCTTATGAAACTGACACTAGAACAATGAAGCACTGACAATTATGACAATCGAAACCTCAAATTATCTGTCTTTTCATACTTTTATCTGTCAACATGACAGCAGAGCGTCTTTTACCCTACTATTTCACGGGGTGACCGGTGCGTACGCTCGACGACGCCCGCTCACAATACTGAACGGTTTGGTGTGAACGCCCGGACGATCACTCCGAGTAACTGAACGACCAAACAACGCTCCGGGCGTCGTCCGCCGTCGTCGGACGATAATAGTGAACGCACCCCCTAAATGACCAGCGGGG
This sequence comes from Asteroscopus sphinx, assembly GCA_949699075.1. Lineage (NCBI taxonomy): Eukaryota > Metazoa > Arthropoda > Insecta > Lepidoptera > Noctuidae > Asteroscopus > Asteroscopus sphinx. The sequence goes on along the minus strand of OX453006.1, from coordinate 10,512,034 downwards.
GGCAAGAGCCGAAGTAAGGGGAGGGCGGTAAATGTCAATATCTAGGTGAGCGCTCATCTATGTTTGTCTATGATTATTCTGTATAACGCAATTTTTTTGTTCGAAGAGCTGCCGTCATATTCTCTTTGATAGTAATCTGTGAACATGTATTGTTCTTTGATGCTTTGAATAATTAATTGAAAAAAGCGCGGGAAACCTTGAATACGGCGGTCGTGTTTTTTCTTTCCAAGTGAATTTTAATTTCCTAAAATAAGTTTGTTGGGATCTTTTTGTGTAAATACTTAGTTTTTTGTTTATATATTTTTAGTAGTTAGTTTCTTTTAGTGTGTATTAATAGTTGGTAAGTTTTAAATCTTCTATTATGGACCCTCCAGGGGATCCTGGGGGGTCGATATCTCCGGTCATAGCTCACTACGTGACAATTTCGAATAATGAAACCAGTGTTGATACTGATTGTTCAGTATCAACAGTAAATAATAGTAAAAGGAAGAGGGTTTCAGCTCGGCCCAAAATTTGCAAACATTGCAACAAAAAAAGGCGCAAAAATGGCGGCAAAAAGGATTGTAATTGTGCACTAGAGAATCAGGAGATGGAAATTTCTCATTTCGAGAATGGTTCAGACCCCTCACAAAAAACTACTACTCAGGCATCTAATGAATCAATCATAGTACAAAATAAAATAACATCTCCACAGTCTGCAACTCAGTTGGCTAGGTTGACTTTTAAGTCATCAGATGCTGCTCCATATGTTGTTCATGTGCAACGTGAACAAGTCACTGAAAAAATATTCCTTCATCCCATTTCTTTTGGTCGTTTTTTGAAAAGAAATAATTTTAAAAATGTGATAAATGGTAGTCTGAAAAAAATCGGCAGAAATCGAATTTCATTGGCATTTTCTCACTATGAAGATGCGAATCTGTTTTTAAATAATACAAAATTAGCTGAAGAAAATTATAAAGTTTTTATCCCTGCTTTCTCCATCACCCGTATGGGTGTTGTAAGAGGCGTTCCTGCCGATTGGTCCGATGAGGAGGTTCAGGAGGCTATTTCTGTCCCCATAGGCTGTGGAGAAATTTTAAAAATTAGGAGGATTAGAAGGAAAGTAATGGTTGATGGTAATAATATATTCAAGAACACGGAAACAATTATAATTACATTTGATGGGCAAGTTCTACCAAAGCGGGTGTTTATGTGTTACACAGCCTTGAGTGTTGAATTATACATTTACCCAACTATTCAGTGTTATAATTGTTGTAGGTATGGTCATGTAAAAAGTCTTTGTAGGTCTAAGCCTAGATGTTTTAAGTGTGGTGATGGACATTCAGGTGAGTCCTGTTCAGTTCAAGATGATGATGTCTCTTGCTGTTTGTGCAGGGGGTCTCATGAAGCTACTAGTAAGAAGTGCCTTGAATTTGAGAGACAGAAATCGATAAAAGAAACAATGTCAAAAAGTTGCATTTCTTATGCAGAAGCATCAAAACTACATCCTTTTGTTTCTAAGAAGTCATATATTGACGCCTTAACTACCACTCATGTGTCAGATAGCTTTACTCCTTCAGTTCCACGGGTTAATCCTACATCTAATCAGTCATATTCATATAAAAAAACCGTTTATACTAAACCTCGTTCACCTACAAAATCCTCTATAGGTTACGATCGTCAATCTCATCATGACCTTATTAAGGACTATAATAACACTTCTTCACTAAATAATGGCACTGCTCTGATTCCTAAGGACAATCTATCTGAAACTACAAGAGATTTAATCATAGCATTAATTAAGTCTTTGTCACAGTCTAATTTAATTTCACAGTCTCACGTTGCCTCTGCACTCGAAGCAGTTACTTGCACTTCTAATAATAATAATGGACAGTCCAGCCAAGGTAATCCAATGGAATTGCCGAAGTGCAATTTCTAAAAAAACTGAAATAATTTATCTTATAAATAAATATAATCCATTTATTTTTTCTTTACAGGAGACATGGCTTAGTCCGGACTCTTTGTTTAGGATTCCGGGTTATGCATGTCTCAGAGAGGATCGATTTGATAAGTATGGTGGAGTAGCCTTACTCATCAAACATCCTCAATCTTTTACTCATTTTTCCATTCCTGCTCATAATAGTGATTTTTCTATTATTGCAGCAGTTGTAAATAAAGTTTGTTATGTTTCTGTATATATTCCTCGACCATCTACTCTGATTTTCGATGAAATTGTAAATATTCTTTCGATTCTTCCAAAACCTTTTATACTATTAGGTGATTTTAATTCTCAGCATCAATGTTGGGGTAGTTCCTTGACCAATAGCTATGGGGTTAGTCTTTTGGATATGATTGACACTCATAATCTTTGCATTCTTAATAATGGTTCTCCAACACGACGCACTGCTCCCAATGAGGAAATAAGTGCTCCTGACTTGTCAATATGCTCTCCCAGTCTTACACCTTATTTATCTTGGGAAGTCTTAACTTCTACTCATGGTAGTGACCATTTTCCAATATTACTTTCATTTCCTTTTTATAATAAGCATTATTCTAAACCTCCTCCACGGTTAAAGTATAGACTTGCAGATGCCAATTGGTCATTGTTTAAGGAGCAGTTGGATTTGAACATTTCGGAACTTCCTGAAATTAAATTTGGTGATGAACACTTATGTGCTGAAGCTTTAGCAAAATTAATAATAAGAACTGCTGATAGTCTTTTTCCTATAAAAAATACAGCTCTAGGTTATATCCCATCCCCTCCATGGTGGGATAGGGATTGTTCAATTGCAGTTAAAAAGAGGAAACAAGCAGAGATTCAATATTATGCCAACACTACAGATGAAAACTTTGATGTTGTATGTTCTGCCATTACTGATACTCGTAAATTATTCAAACAAAAGAAGTTCGAAAGTTGGAGACGTTTTTGTCAGAACATATCACCCAATATTCATCCATCAGTTGTGTGGCGAAACATTCGTAGGTTTAGATCTGCATTTAAGGAGTCTCCCTCATCTTTGCTTCCTTCTTCAATGAAAGACCAATTTTTAGATAAGCTAGCACCTTCGTATGTCCCTGAGGAAATAATTATTTATTCTATACCTCTTTCCGATTATGTTAATCTTGCAGAACTCAATAGTCCATTTTCTCTTGCTGAACTCAAAGGTATTTTGTCCCACCTAAAAGATTCTGCACCTGGAGTTGATGGTATTCCATATTCCTTTATGTCAAATTTAAGCGAAACGTCACTTGACTATTTTTTAAATCTTATAAACTCTATTATGGTCACTGGCAACATTCCCACATCCTGGAAATACCAAATAGTTTTACCAGTTTTGAAACCTGACAAAAGCCCGTCAGATAGTAATGCCTATCGTCCCATTGCACTTTCTTCAGTTTTATTAAAAGTTACAGAGCATTTGGTAAAGAACCGTTTAGAATGGTTTATTGAGAGCAATGATTTATTGAGTGACAGTCAGTTCGGTTTTAGGCGGGGCAAAAGTACTTTAGATAGCTTAAGTATTTTTGTCACGGATATTAGGTTAAGTTTTTCTGTAAATAGTCACCTTATAGCTTCGTTCTTAGATATTACTTCCGCCTATGACAATGTAGTTATTCCGATTTTAAGAAATAAATTACAAAAGTTAAATGTGCCTACAATTCTTTTTAATTTCATTATGAATATTTTATCTGAGCGACGTATTAATGTTTTATTAGAGGATTCTACTTATGAATCTAGATTAGTGTGGAAAGGGCTTCCTCAAGGGTCTGTTTTAAGTCCTATATTGTATAATATATATACATATGATCTCGAATCTTCCCTGGACAGTAAAGTAAAAGTTCTCCAATATGCTGATGACCTGGTTTTATACTGTTCTCATCGCTCTATCGAAACGGCTTGCTCTTCACTGTCTTCTTCTCTTAATCTTTTAAAAACATGGCTTGATCGTAATGGACTAGAGTTATCATCTTCGAAAAGCTCTGCTGTTTTATTTTCACGAAAGCGGCTTCCTCCTCCTTTTTCTATATATTTTGATGGTCAACCGATTCCAGAAAAATCTTCAGTCAAATTTTTAGGAGTTATTTTAGACTCCAGGCTTTCTGGTATTCCCCACTGTGAATATATTTTATCTAAATGCGAAAAAAGGTTAAATATGTTAAGATGCCTGGCTGGAGTATGGTGGGGTGCCCATCCTTATTGTTTAAAACTGCTATATAATGCTATAGTTAGAAGCGTATTAGATTATGGGTCTTTTTTGTTAGAACCAGGGAGTATTGTTGCTTTTAAAAAACTTAACAATATACAGTCAAAAGCACTAAGAATAATCACGGGAGCTATGAAATCTAGTCCAATTAATGCCCTTCAACTTGAATGTGTGGATCCTCCTCTTTCACTTCGCCGTCAGTTCCTTTGCGATAAATTTTTATTTCGTTCATTGCAATTTTCTAACCATCCTCTATATACAAAACTTCCATTACTTTTAAATCAAATAAATTCTTCTAATTATTGGTCTCATAAAAATCCACCATGTCTTATTCAGAGTTACAAAAAGTTTATTGCCTTACAGGCTCCAAGCTACAGTTCAAATTTATATCCTCTTTTTTGCAGTAATTATGAATCTCTAGTTTCTATTCCTGACATACATTTTTCCTTGGGTTTAAATAAAGGGGATGATTTTACGAATTTCTTATTTAATTCAATCAAATATAATTATTGGAAAGATTGGCATCATATTTACACTGATGCGTCCAAACACAATGATTCTGGTTGTGTAGGAGTCGGAGTTTTTCATTCTCAATACAATATAGTTCAAAAGGTTAAACTTCCGCCTGAATCATCAGTGTTCACAGGAGAATGCTTTGGTTTATTCAAAGCTGTAGAATATATACACATTATGAAATTAAAAAAGACGGTCATATTTTCAGACGCTTTGAGTGTTTTGCAAGCTCTTAGCAAATTTCCATTAAAATGTAAAACAGTTTATCCCTTGGTAATATCTATAAGAAATCTATTGTACAAATGTTATCAGCAAGGGCTTGTAATTAGCTTTGCATGGATTCCGGGACATAGCAACATTTTGGGCAACACCAGGGCTGACCAGCTTGCCAATGAGGCTGTTGATTGTGGAGATCGTTTTCCGTACATTAATTATTGTCATGATCTTGCAGGTCTCCCCATGACGTTCCTTCGGGAGTCTTGGGGAGACTTATGGTCAGACAGTTCAGTATTAAAAGGTAAATTTTATGCCACCATACAAACGTGTATCCCAAAAAAACCTTGGTTTTTTAAATTAAAGTTAAATAAAACTTCCACCAGTTGTATTATCCGTATGAGACTGGGACATGTTTGTACTCCAGTTCACCTTGCACGGCTTCATATCATAGATAACGATATTTGTGAGTGTGGTGAAAGTGTGGGGGATCTGAACCACATTTTCTTCTCGTGTTCTCTTTATAATCATTCTCCTTTTATGGACTCCTTAAATCGTCATGAAGTTCCTCTTCCTACTTCCATTCTTACTCTTTTAGCATCTAATGATCCTATAATATACAACTGTTTATCTATTTTCATTAATTCTAACTCAATCCGTATTTAGTTTATTATATATTTTATTTGAAATTTTTTTCCTTTTCCGATCCTGACCAATTTTTATTTCCAAATTCCGTTCAGATACCATTCTTTAATTATTATAAGTTTCCCCGTTTTTGTTAGTGGCAAATGCGCAAATAGCGACTTGCCAAGAGAAAAAAAAAAAAAAAAAAAAAAAAAAAAAAAAAAAAAAAAAAAAAATTAATTACTTTTTTACCGAGTAAACAAGGGCGTACACTCTGGAAAAATTGTGATAACTAATTTAATTAAAATTTACACCAATAAATTGATGAAGGTAGGTAAAACGATGGTAAATCTTTATCTGTATATAGGTAATCTAATTGTGACACTTCGAAAAATATCCTTTTGTTGCAACGTTTTGTTGTGAATTATCCTTTTTCGAATAATTTACGATACATTTGTGTTGATTAAAATTTAAAAAAAACCTTACAGTTTCATTAAAAATGTCTGTGAATATTCCCGAGTGCCCTCCGAGCTTGAAGTCGATTCAGCATTACTTAAAGACTGCTGTAGAACATGATACTAGGGATCCAGTTGTGGCCTACTGGTGTAGACTTCATGCCTTACAAGTGGGACTTAAAATTACTAACAAGAAGACACCAGAAGAAACCAAGCTGTTGATGGGTATGAAATGGAAATGTTCATTAATCAGAAACTTAAAAATTACGTTCTTCAAAGTTATATGTGATATAAATGTTTAATCATTACAGCTCTAATGGACTGGTTAGAAGAATCTAAGCAAGTCAACAAAGATAATGATGCAGTCATAAATGAGGTAGCAGCACAGGCACATCTTGAAAATTATGCTTTAAAGCTATTCCTGTATGCTGACAAACAAGACCGAGAACAAAGTTATGGGAAGTAAGTACATAAAGATTGCAAGCTTGTTGTTTTTTAATGATTATTAATGACGATTGTTGATTAACAAGATGTTTACTGAATAAGACAAGTAAGAAAAAACAGGGTTTTGGTAGAAATGGGGTGCTGGCCAGAAAACCTCCACGTGTGTCTGACGGCTGCTTGTCCTTCTGGACATGTCTAGAGGGAACGGCAGTTGTTGGGTCGGTGCACCCTGGGCATGGGCAATCAGTCTCCTTTGGACCGGGGGATCTTATTGCCTGTGGTGAATATTCTGGCACGGGAGGGGCCCGATGAGGGCCAATGGAAAGATGCTCCGCTTGTCACTCTGAGATAGCAGAGGGCACTGTGGAGGAGCAGGGGCGGGCCCGGTGTGCACTCACCCTGCCACTGGGCAGGCAGTGGGGGGACTGTCCTTCCCTGCCCCCGTCGGTCTCGTAATCCCAGGAGTGCCTACTGAGTAGTGTTCTCGCGCCTCTTGGGACCGAGGGTCTTGGCTTTACCGCCCGGACCGCGATGAAGAACACCTCTATAAAAAATTACAGGAGGATGGGCCTGCGAGCAGCAGACTCGGGGGTAGTCTGCTGCCCGACCAGCAGCTGGCGTAGCTGGCGTAGTTGGCGCAGCTGGCATAGCTGGTAAAGGCCCGGGAGGTGAGGTGGCGTGCAGTGTTCCGTGTACGCAACAGAAGAGGGTGCGGCCGTCGTTAGGCCGCACGGGGAGAAGGGGCTCGCCTGTTTGTGGCGGGCCGGGACCTGTCGGGGGTGGTTGTGTTAAACTCACGGATTCCCATGCCCCCGGCTAAGGTAGTTGAAGGAACACCGTGGTGGTTTTAGTCGGTAAGAGTCCGAAACTGGCTCCGCCTACCCCGGGTGAAGTGCGTCCATGAGGATTTCCCCACGGAAAAAAAAAAGAAAGGGTTTTGTTAGAAATAAATTAATAATTTTAAATAAGTATTGTGAATAAATGGATTCCACCCAGTTATTACAATTTGCCAGGATTAAGCAATTCATAAATGTAGTTTGTAATAAATATAATTTGTTTACATTGTAGAATACCTAGCTGCTGTTCATAGTAATAATATTGGTATAATGTGTTTAGTAGCTTTACAGCTTTCTTAAACCGCATAGCATAGTATGTGCTTGTTATTTATTTGATATATTTCTACATGCCTTTTATACTGTAAGGCAGTATTGCATAAAAATTGATCTATCAATAGTCCCCAACCCAAATCAGTCATACTATTGATAGTATTGATTGGAAGGTATGTAACAGTGATGTAACGAATGTCATTTTATGAACATTCGCGAATGCGAATATCTGCTTTTGACATTCGCGAATGCGAATGCGAATGTTCAATTTTCATAAACAAAACAAGTGAATTTTGAGGTTACAGTGTGAATAGTTATTTATTAACATGACGCTCCTTAAATGCAAAAGTGCCACAAATCAAAAATCAACAAAGTCGTTTTTATTCAAAAAAAGTAGTTTTTATTGAATAAAATCGACTCTGTTGATTTTTGATTTGTGGCACTTTTGCATTTAAGCAACGATGAGTAAATCAACTTCTAGGGAAATATGGACTTATTTTACACTTTGCGATGCTGAACGAGCCAAAATGCAAGCTAGTGTAACAATGAATATTCAAGAAAAGGAAGAACTACAACTGCTATGAGAATAGTGAGAATAGAGAATAATGTTATAATGAATAGTGTTTGTTTGATTATTATTTTTAGTTTTGTTCAAGAAGATGATTATATAACATGAGTAAAAACTTAAGTATAAAACAGTAAAAAAATTCAAAGAAGAATTTGTTTTTGTTTGTTTACATTGCATTATATATTTTTTGTCTTATAAGTTCTATTGAAAATTTAATTATTAAGCTTCATTGCCCAAAGTAAACATACATACATATTATCACGCCTGTTTCCCATTGGGGTAGGCAGAGACTATGGATTTCCACCTGCTATGATCCTGACACACCTCTTTCGCTTCATCTACGTCCATTAACCTCGTCATGCATGCTCGTCGGTTAAGAGTACTCTTAACTTAACCTGGCATTTTTTGAGAACGGCCGCGATTTGATCGCGATACGTTTGCCGAGGTCGTGCCCTTCCAACTCTTCCATCCACACTCGCTTCGTATACTTGTTTCGTCAATCTCCTCTCGTCCATCCTCTCTATATGTACAAACCATCTTAACATACCTTTGTCAATCTTTGTCACTACATCTTCTTTCACTACACAACGCTCCCTTATCACGTTATTCCTTACTTTATCTCTCAAACTACTCACACCTACTTCTCAAAGCTCTCATTTCTACTGCATTTATTCTGCTTTCATATTTCTTCTGCCATACCCAACTTTTTCTACCATAGATAAGTGTAGGCACTAACACTTCCCCATGAACAGCCAGCCGTGCCTTTTCCGACACTTTGCAGCTGTTCTTGAAGGTGTGTAGCGCCCCATTCACCTGATAGTAACCTAGTGATATTCACCCCAAAGTAAAATAATAAATAAATAATACCAAATGATAAACTGAAGACTGATAATGTGCTTACGAGGTTAAGTTACTTTCCCTTGCATTAAAAAACATAGAAATGAATGGATTTTGATTTTATTAACCTACAATTATCTTCAAATTGTTTTTAGGGTTCCGTACCCGAAGGGTGACAAACGGGACCCTATTACTCTCACTACGCTGTCCGTCCGTCCGTCCGTCCGTCCGTCCGTCCGTCCGTCCGTCCGTCCGTCCGTCCGTCCGTCCGTCCGTCCGTCCGTCCGTCCGTCCGTCTGTCTGTCACAGGGCTGTATCTTTTGAACGTTAAAAGGTAACCGGTTGAAATTTTCTCAGAAATTGTGTTGCTATGAGGTGTATAACGACAAATACTAAACACAAAAAAAAAACTAAAACCAAAGGGGGTCCCCATACAAGAAACCTCAAAAAACATGCATTTTTTTCAACGTTTTTGTTCCTGCTCTATCTTCAAAACTGTAATATATACCAGCGTCATACTTGGTCAGATTATAGTGCATATTATTTAGTTTAGCAACAAATACTAAAAATAAGACAAACATAGACATATGTGGTGGTACCTACGTAAGAAAGACATGCAAAAATTCATATTTCGCGCACTGTGCGTTGATATCTTTTGATAAACTCTCGTAAATTAAATCAGTTTTTATGGGGTATCAGGTCGTTGAGAGGTACGGAACCCTTACTGCGCGAGTCCGACTCGCACTTGGCCGGTTTTTTTTTTCTCCTGATATTCATATTCGCAAAACATTCGCAGAAATCTTGCGAATGCGAATGCGAATATGCAAAAATATGCGAATATTCGCGAATGCGAATGCGAATATTCGTTACATCACTAGTATGTAACAATACTATCAATATTATCAAACAATTGTTACAATACAGTCCATAGTATTGATTGTTTGAAATCATGCAATAGTATTGATACTATCATTCTATCGTTTAGATAGTATTGCAACATAATTACTGATGCTAATTTTCATCATTTTTAAATTGAATTTATCTTCTTAGAAAGTTTATTTTCCTACCTTCAGTATTGGCATACACACCACACTGTTTGGATATAATTGCTTACCTATTTCTTTAATAATCTTACAATACTATCGATAGTATTGTTGTATACCTTCCAATTGATACTATTGATAACATTGATAAGCCTATCCATATGTGTAATAAATACTAATAGTCAACTCATTTGTCGCGTCGCAAAATGCTGACAACCCTTGCATATTTTTAGCTACTAGGGAGTCGCCCCCTAGTAGCTAAAAATATGCAAGGGTTGTTACAAAAGAAAATATCTTTAATAAAATAATATTACATTATAATTTCTTAAATTTTCGCGGTCACTACACATTATAATAAAACAGCAACGCAACGGGAAGACTAATATGAAGCTTGTTTACAGATATTTCTAAAAAAATCTTTTAATACAATTTTTATTAATTAAAATTGTTTCGATGCACCCACCGATTACCCCTGACGAAGTTCTCTCTATAGTCAAGGATCTCAAACCTAGAAAAGCCCTCGGTCCAGACAGACTCACCAATAAGGTGATTAAATGTTTCTCTGGCCCACTCATAGTTCTAATGACTGCCATTTTTAACGCGGCATTTAGTAATAAGGCTGCAGGCTGGGAAACAAGCCACGGTAATCGGCATACCGAAACCGGGAAAGAAACCAAATCAGAGCCGACTAGCTACCGCCCGATAAGTCTTCTCAATTGCATTGGAAAAATCTACGAGAGACTTATTTGTAAGCAACTCAAAGATTTTTCCGGTTCAAATAATCTCATTCCCATCGAGCAGTTTGGCTTTCGTACAAAGCACTGCTGTGTAAATCAGCTGCACCGCATAGTTACTAGAGCACATCAGTGCAGGCTTTATGTGCGGCTTTATGACCGGTACACTCTTTTTCGACGTAGCAAAGGCATTCGACAGAGTCTGGCACAACGGCTTATTATATATGCTGGATCGTCTCGTGCTCATCATTCGAGACTATTTGTCGAATCGCACTTTTCGCTATCGTATCGAAGGGGCTCTTTCCTCCCCCGTCTCATTCTAGCCGGCGTGCCGCAAGGCTCCGTGCTTCCCCCCTCCTGTTCACGCTGTACACCAGCGATATACCCAAATACGGTGCAGCCCATTTGGCCCTTTTTGCCGATGATACGGCCATCTACTACACTAGTACTAACCACGCCTCTATCTCTCGTACCCTCCAATCCGCGGCCAACGCCCTAGGCGCCTGGTTCCGGAAATGGAGGATCGAAGTCAATCCCGACATAAGTACAGCCGTCCTTTTTGATAAAAGGAAACTAACACGTCCCTCTTACATACACATACTCCTGTCACAATGTTTGACAAGCAAATTCCATGGCAACCCCAAGCCAAATACTTGGGCTTGATCCTTGACCGTAGATTGACCTTCAGGGCGCACATTCAAAGGGTACGAAATCGTGCCGCGTTCGTTCTCGGACGTCTTCACCCCCTCCTTAATACGCGCAGTAAACTGCCCTTAGGGCTCAAAGTGAGGATTTACACCTCCTGCATCCGACCCATTATCTCTTATGCAAGCGTTGTATTCGCACACGTTCACCCAGCCAGAATTCAAATCCTTCAAACACTTCAAAACCGATTCATGCGGAAGGCCGTACGTGCCCCCTGGTACTTTCGTAACCATGATCTCCAAATGGATCTTAAACTGCCCACCATAAAACAGTATTACAAGCGTGCCTCCAAACGCTATTTCGATTCCGCCCCCAAGCAGCCCAACTCCTTAGTTGTAGTGACCACCAAATATCAGCCTTCAGCTATCAGCAAGATACGCCGTCCCAGGCAGTGGCGGCTGCTGGGTCAGAGAACCGGTGGTGCACTGTATTGTTTTATTTACAATATAAAACACAATAATGATACAATAAATATGATTTAAAATACAATAAACATATTTAATACCAGTTTCCGTCCAAATCGACTCTCTAAAAAACGTACTAAGTAAACAAAAGAAATCCACACAACCATAGCTTTTTATTATTTAATTCACTTTTAAATTTTAATATATACTACTACTGTAGTAGCCAACATTGAAGTCAATGCTAATTTTTACACCATTAAAAAGTCACAGTAACGTAAAAACACTAAATACTAACAGAACAAGGAGAAATTTAAACGAGCGCGGGAACTATGACAAAAAGAGGGCAACGCCCCTACCACCCTTCGGCCGGCTCGCATTGGCTCGCATCGAGTGCATTTCGTCAATCTCGGCAATATTCGGCCCGTGCGGCGCACGAATCTGGCTGGTTACTTCATAGTAAGGGCCACTTGCACCAAATTCTATTTAAATATTTTTTAAATTCATTTAGTTAAATGTGTTTAACACCCTAAACTTGTTTAGCTTAAACGCATTTAGGGTTGCCTTGTACCAGGCGTAACAGATGTCAATTTAGTTGAATGCAATTATCGTGTCGGTAAATCAGTTCTCTATAGCTCCGCAAACTTAACTGACTCGGTGAGCAAAAATTGTACTACTTGAAACATTTGTCAAACTGTCATTCTTTCTCGTTCTTTCCTTGTCTCTCCTGGTGATAGTGCATCGTGTCGTCGTCGATCACAGCGCCGCCGGCCACCGGGTTGGATAAGTTTGTGGGATTTTGCGAAAAAAAACGAATTCGAAGAACCAGAGGGCTGCGCCGTAACGGGATCTCGTAGGCGAGACAGCATTGTTCGTAACCTAACATAAAATGAGTAATATAGATAACAATATACCTACCGTGATCGGGGCAGGATACAAAAAAATCATAATAAATGAGTAGCTAAGGTACCAACCAACCTTTAATTTATAAATAAGTTATAGGTATAAATTATATTTAAATGTACCAATCTGTCGGTGTTGCTAATCAAGTGCGATGTTATTTATTGTTATATATACGGAGTGGTTTTTGTAAGAAGAAATATTCTCGAAATAAATTGTTTCTTACTAAAAATTGCCGTAAAATAACATAATTTAATTTTCTTTATCATTGTGAGAGAACAATTCATAAAAATCCATACTTACTTCAAAACAACCTCAATACGAACAAAAAATCCCCACCATATTTTGTTGAAGACAGTTCCTAAACGCGTTTAGCAGCGTTAAATAAGATCAACAGAGCATTTAAGTTTAACGGGTTCTTAAACGTATTTAGTACACCAAATATTTTGGTGCAAGAAGAATGTTTGACTTAAATGAGAAATTGTGTTTAAATACAATTTAAACACATTTAAGAACGATGGCGCAAGTGGCCCTAAATGTACTAATTATCTTCCGTCTCACGCGCCAGGGGATGTAGCTCGTATTTCATAGAAGTTGTATGAGCGCTCAGCGTGCGCTCCGCGAAGCGCACGGGGTTTTTTTGTTCGAGCGAAAATAAGTCTTGAAGATTTAAATTGTGGAAAGAAAAAATCGCTCACGAGCAGGATTCGAACCTGCGACTCCTGGCTCAGTACGCCAGTGCTTTAGCCACTAAGCTACCGTGAACACTGCTCGTGGTATCGAAATTATCCTCCACTATTCGTTTTTTTTTCTTTCCACAATTTAAATCTTTAGAATTCGCTTAGCATACGTAAAATGCGTTAAAATAATAAAATAATTAATAAGTCTTAACTTCATCAGTTTAGAGATTAAATTGATTTGTCATTACTTCATAACTATTCGTAAGTATAAAGTAGATGCGTAATATTGATGTTTTAGATATTTTGTGATTCTTTTTAAAGGTATTATGAATTTATGAACTGGTAGTGCAGCGCACGAGTGCACTTAAGGTACAGTCGCCACTGGTCCCAGGCTATACATGCAAAGCCGGTTAATAACGATTTTAACCTAACGGTAGCTAACGGTTACTTTTGTTATTAAGGGTTATTAACGACTTTTTCGGGTTGCTACGGTTAATAACATGTTTTTTTTCCGACCGAAATTTCACCTCGTGCAATTAGATAATGGATATACCTACCTACTTTGTTTTATTGAAAATATTTTTAAAGGACAATACCCTCTAATGTATGGCACTTAGTCTACCCATCAAAAGTTGATGTCGCACAACCAAACCCAGGACAATATTTGAAGGACAATAAAATACTCTTTCCGTATAACTAATTGTTTAAAATGGGTACCAGTAATTCGCACTTTTTGTTACTTATTTAATATTTTGTGGTTAAGTTCGAAAAAAATACTGATTCGAAGTGTGACAATAATAGGAAATTCGCTATAAGAGCTTTATAGTCCTTGTCATTTATATGACATGTTGATAATTACATAATTGTATACGTGTTAGTTTTTACACAAAAATTGTAAAGCTGCTAGTGGTAGTAAAGTTCCTATTGGTTCGAGGAGCGGCCGTTCTGGTATGGAGCATTGAAAGTAGCTGCTTTCATCATCATCGTCATCATCACCATCGTCGTCATCTTCATCGTCACCATCATCATCGTCATCACCATTGTTATCATCGTCGTCATCTTGACTGTCATCATCATCGTCGTCGTCGTCGTCGTCGTCGTCATCATCATCACACATGACAAGACTTCACACTTCCACTGCTCGCTCCCAAACATACACAATCTACTTATATCTCTTATCTATTTATCAAATCAAATAAAATCAACCAAATTAAAAATAAAACAAAAATTAAATAAATTAAATATTAATTATTTAATAATAATAAATAATTTTTCTACATACTCTCTTTCTAGTTTAGTTTTTCGTACGATCAACTGTTTTCGATTATAATTTCTATAAAGTAAAAAAAAAAATCAATAATATTTTTCATTAATTATTAATTTCTTAGGTTTTCGGTTTTTTTTTTTTGGTTGAACGCTTGCCTTCCATGCAGGAGGGTGTGAGTTCGATCCCGGCCCGCACCTCTGGCTTTTCGAATTCATGTGCGAATTTATATTCGATTATCACTTGCTTTAACGGTGAAGGAAAACATCGTGAGGAAACCTGCACACCTGAGAGTGCTCCATAAAGTTCTCAATGGTGTGTGTAGTCCGCCAACCCGCACTAGGCCAGCGTGGTGGACTAAGGCCTTAGCCTTCTCGTACTGAGAAGAGGCCCGTGCCCAGCAGTGGGACAGTAATGGGCTGAATATAGGTTTTCGCGATCACTGCACATTATTAATTAATTAATTAAATCAAATCTTATCTATTTTTTTAGATATTTATTAATTTATTTATTGAATAAGTATTAATAATAAAAATAGTAAAATTTACATTTGATTAACATTTTTATTTGAGTAGCTACAATATTCGTAAACGAACGCATTAAAAATAAGTCATGCTTGAAAAACTGTTCAACATAACCACCCTTTTCACGTCGCAGTCAGATAAATAACCGTAGCTAACCGGCTGTTTATTAACTGTAGCTAACGGAAATTTTTGGTTAATAATGGTAGTCTACCGTTATTTTACAACTATATCCCAGGCACGCGCTAATAGAACTTTAAGTTTGATCAGATTAGTCCTTTTTCACTAAAACAAATCTCATAGATACAAAAAGTACAACACTACATTTATTTTTCATGTTATATGATGGCGAAACGAGCTAAAGGCCCACCATAACAACAGCAATACCAACTAGGCTGTTACTTGAATGGTACTGTAAGTCAGTTCGCCAAACTGATACATGAAGACGGAAAGTCTCATGTGATCTCATGTGGTGTAAGTTATAATATTTTTTTCAAAGTTCGAAGATTACTCATCTTTTAATATACCTATTAGTGCTAAATTAATCTACTTACATAAAAAAATAAATAACTTACACCACAATTAAATTCAAATGATGTAGGCCAATGCACGCCACTGCATGCCCTAATATATTTTTTTTTGCCTTCCATTCTGTCGCACAAATATTGGTGCACAAGGTCCTCTTAATCGAATTTTCAGTCAATTTAACACACTCAATCATCATCATAATTCTAAATTAGATATATTTCATCATGGTATAATAACACCTTATTATACCATGTATTTCATGTAAGGACCGACCGAAGGTTCGGTTTCGGTTTCAGCTAGTTTCGGCCAAAAAATCTGGTTTCGGCCACAGTTTCGGTTTCGGCCAATAATTGGCCGAACCTTCGGCCCTGCCGAATCTAGGTATTCGTGAATTGTCGCGCATCATTCGGCTAACTTCGAGTGAGTGAACGTGATTGCCAGTTGAGTTCGCTAGCCATAGGTTGCAAGTTGTAATAGAATATAATTCATTAGATATTTTACTTGGTTCTGTTGAGTTATTCCCTAGAACTTATACAATATGAATTTATGTCGAAATTAATGTAACACTTAAAAGATGTGTGAAGATACCTGTGATGTTTGATTCAAACATTACTATATTTATATTACGTTTGTAATTGTTGTTGGAATTAATTTTGTACCCGTATTCGAACTGCCCCGTAAATCCGATACACAACTACCTCCGGTGATTTAACCGTTACCGTGAATGACCTTCAGTACTATTAGTCATGTTGCATTTTTCCCTTTAGTCGCGAGGTGCTTAGTCAATTGGGACGCGTAGTACGGGAAAGTTTTCTAGTTAAATTTCATTATTTTCTACTACTATGACTACTATCACGACAAATACTAACAATAAAAAAAAGTCTAAAACCAAAGGGGGTACAAGAAACATCGAGAAAGATGGATTTTTTTCAACGTTTTTGTTCGTGCTCTATCTTCAAAACGGTAATACATACCAGCGTCAACCTTGGTCTGATTATAGTGCATACTATGTAGTTTAGCAACAAATACTAAAAACAGGGCAAAAATAGACATATGTGGAGGTACCTACATAAGAAAGATGCATAAATTCACATTTCGTAAATTAAATCAGTTTCTATGGGGTATCAGGTCGATGGGTGGTACGGAACCTACTGCGTGAGTCCGACTCACACTTGACCGTTTTTTTTTTATATACTTTAATATTTTTTTACACGTGTTAACTGTCTATATATGCGTAAAAATACAATATATTTAACATGCAAAAAAAATTCAAATAAGTTTCGGTTTCGGCCGAAACTGGGACCAAGACCAAAGGTTCGGTTACGGTTTCGGTTTCGGCTGAAAATCCTGTTTCGGTCGGACACTAATTTCATGACACCTTGGGTGGCATTCGAAAAATCATATTTGAAAATTTTCGTGTAACTTCATGACATTCTCTTTTTTTTTATTGTATAACATACTGCTTGTAAGTTTTACTTAATCGTCTTATAAATTATTGTTTAGTTTAATTTTGCAGAAAACGTTGTCGTATTTTTAGTTTTTATAACAAGGTTCCGTTTATTTTTATACTTCTTTTAACAATTTTATTTTTATTTTTGACCGGGTAAGCATAATGATCAGAAATGAGGAAATTCGCAGGAGAACGAAAGTAACCGACATAGCACGAAGAATTGCCAAACTTAAGTGGCAGTGGGCGGGGCACATTGCTCGCAGAACGGATGGCCGATGGGGCAGTAAAGTTCTGGAGTGGCGACCGCGTACTGGAAGGCGCAGCGTGGGTAGGCCCCCCACAAGGTGGACAGACGACCTGGTGAAGGTCGCGGGAATCCGCTGGATGCGGAAGGCACAGGACCGGTCGTTGTGGCGATGTTTGGGGGAGGCCTATGTCCAGCAGTGGACGTCTTTCGGCTGAAATGATGATGATGATGAAGCATAATGATAAAACAGCTCCTATGAGTCCTATGAATGTTATGTACGCCGTTAATTTGTTTAAGGATCGGATAATGTACCTGTAATAGTAGAATAAGATAATGTCTGATGTTTATAACTGTTGGTGTATTATTAATAATAAATAAATAAATAGTGCATAGTCATAATTAAAATCAATTTCTA
Source organism: Asteroscopus sphinx (assembly GCA_949699075.1). NCBI lineage: Eukaryota > Metazoa > Arthropoda > Insecta > Lepidoptera > Noctuidae > Asteroscopus > Asteroscopus sphinx. Next base: position 10,494,202 of record OX453006.1, on the reverse strand, counting down.
CGGAGTATCAGGTTGATAAGTGGTATGGAACCCTTACTGCACGAGTCTGATTCGCACTTGGCTGTTTCATCTTTGCTCATAAACTGTTTCAATAAATCAATCATCTAAGCCTATGGGAGTCCACTGCTGGACTTAGGCCCCTTCCTAGTCATGCTACAACACTCGCCCCCAGTTTCTGGAAGGCTGATCATCGCAAAAATTAACTAATCAGCTGTCAAATCTCAAGTCAAGCGATGTGATTGGTTGTTAACAGTTTTTCCCGGCCAATCACAGGAGCTGACATTAGATTTGACACCAGATCAAATTGATCAGCCTTCCAGAAACTGGGGGTTAGTCCTCTGCCTTCTGTATCCAGAAAATTCAAAAGTTAATAATTGAATCTAAATAACCTTTGCTGAATAGAACATGGATTTGTGTGGCAAAGAATGTTATAAATAGAAGTGGGCGTTTAAACGAAAAGCGCTTAAAAAAGTCTAACAAAAAAAAAGCGTATAAGCACTAGTGATTTAAGCAGATTTCGTTTAGACTTTTTCGTAAACCAAACTTATGTTTTCAATAGTACAATTGAAATGTAACCTTATTCTTATGACTGTAAGACCCAATTTCAAAGTTGACGGGTGGTTTGATAAGCGGCAGAATTAAATTTTATTCGTTTACGTAAAATTTGGTTAGAGAAATCACTTTTTATTTTGTTGATTATTTTCGTATCGTTTAAACGTTTTTGACCTTGATTGATTTGCTTTGGCTTTGGCGCTTAGTTTATTTTTTGTTGTCAACGAGTGAATGCTTTTTTGAATGTTCTCGGTAATTACGCGACGATTGTATTTAGTTTGTATAGTTTTAGTGAAATTGTAAATAGAATAGTGTAATCACATATTTTCAGTAATCTGAGAGTGTAGTAATGAAAAGTAAATTTTTTTAGAAGTGAAAAACGAAAAGCGTTATAAGCGTAAAAAATTCGTTGGCAGAAAAAAGCACAACGTTTAAACACGCTTACGATTTTAAGCCGTTTTTCCCAACTTTATATGAATAATTAATTGTTTCAGAAATATCGTAAAAGCTTTTTACACAGCTGGTATGGTTTATGATGTTCTCACTACTTTTGGTGAGCTGACAGATGAAGCGGCACAAAACAGAAAATATGCTAAGTGGAAGGCTGCTTACATTCATAACTGCCTTAAAAATGGAGAGACACCAGTTCCAGGTAAGGTAATAGAGTAAAATACTGGAAGTAGGAGTAAAAATATGATTGTATATAAAATGTGTAATTTGTAGTTTTGTAAGAAAAATAGTAGGTAAGTTTTTGAATGGGGAGTGGCGTTGGCGATAAGTCTTGACATCGTCAACGCCTTCAACTCCTTGCCCTGGGGAGCTATTAGGGAGGCACTTGTACACCATTGTGTGCCCTCCTACCTGCAAGGTATTGTTGGGGCCTATCTTCGCGACAGGCACGTTCGCTATGTGGGCAGGGACGGTTGCGTTCATCGCAGAGGGATTAGTTGTGGGGTTCCACAGGGATCGGTACTCGGCCCGCTCTTGTGGAACCTTGCATATGACGCGGTCCTGCGTGTCGACCTCCCCGCTGGCGTCAGTGTCGTTTGTTACGCTGACGACACTTTGGTGTTGACCGGTGGGGATACCTTTGATGGGACCATCCAGATTGCTGAACTCGGGGTGGCAAAAGTTGTGGCCAAAATCCGCGAGTTGGGGCTGCAAATAGCGCCCCATAAAACCGAGGCGCTGTGGTTCCACAACCTGCGACGGGGTAGAGAACCGCCCAGCTCGACGGTTCGCGTTGGTGATGCGCAAGTCCAGGTGGGCCGATGTATGAAGTACCTTGGCCTCTTCCTGGATAGTCGCTGGGCCTTTGGGGAGCATTTCAATCGCCTGGTCCCCCGGATCGAGAGGGTAGCTGGTGCACTGCACAGACTGCTGCCCAATCTTGGGGGACCTCGGGAGGGAGTTCGCCGCCTCTACGCAGGAGTCGTGCGGTCCATGGCCCTTTATGGGGCGCCTGTATGGTCGCACCGACTGTCAGGCGTCCAGCGCTCAAGGGCAAAATTCAACAGCCTGCAGCGCAAAGTGGCCATACGGATAGCACGAGGATACCGAACGGTATCCTTTGCGGCAGCAACTGTCCTGGCACGCTTCCCGCCGTTGGACATCTTGGCGGATATGGATGCGAGGGTCTACGACCGGATTCGTGTCATCCGCCAAAACGGTGGGAGCGCGCCTGCGAGGGCGTTTGAAGTGCTGAGGCGGCAGGAGCGACGACACGCGCTCGAGATGTGGCGCGAGCGGCTGGAAGAGCCGCAGTATGTGCACAAGCGAGTGGTTGAAGCTGTCCTGCCGTGCTTTGAGGCCTGGCTGGAGAGGAGCGAGCGCGTCACCTACCGGCTTACTCAGGTATTCACCGGGCACGGTTGCTTCGGTGAATACCTGAATAGGATCGGACGCGAAGCCACGGCAAATTGCCACCATTGTGGGTGTGACCAGGACACCGCACAGCACACGCTGGAGGAGTGCCCTGCGTGGGGCTCCGAACGGTGGGACCTGGTCAGCCGGATCGGGCAGGATCTTTCTCTGTCAGCAGTAGTGTCGGCTATGCTGGCAGATCCGACGGCTTGGAGGGCCATGGCTTCCTTCTGCGAGACCGTTATGCTTCAGAAGGAGGCCGCAGAGCAAGATCGGGAGAGGGCCGATCCCGCTCGGAGAAGGAGGCGCCGGGGAGGCAACCGCCCTGGCGCAAGGCCCAGATAGGGCTATGGGCCGCAACCCTGCCGCTACATCTGGCAGGGGACCTTCGGGATCGTGGACGCTAAGAGTTGGGGGACTCGAGGCGTCTGTTAAGCGACCCTGGGGAGGACAGCAGTACGTGGTGGTCGCGAGCTGCCGTGGGGAAAACAATATTGTTTTCCCGGGACGCGCCAAAGGCGTAGCACTAGAGGAGCACCGGCGCGGTCCAATGGAGTTCCCGGAGCTCCTCTATTTTGTGCAGAGGATGGCCACCGTGTGGTTTTAGTCGGTAAGAGTCCGACATACCCCTCCGCCGTCCCCAGACGGAGGGTATCCATGAGGATTTCCTCCCGAAAACAAAACAAAAAAAAAAAAAAGGTAAGTTTTGAATACATCATCATCATAATAACTCCAGCCGAAAGACGTCGTCTGCTGAACATAGGCCTCCCTCAATTGAATAATATTTGAATACATAAACTGTCTGAATTATGTAGAATTGTTGTCTTGTTGGTCTAGTAGTGCTAGAACTATTTACTGTACTTTTCAATTAAGCTTTGAATAAAAATTACTTTATGATATAGGATGGCAAAACTAGCTAAAGGCCCACCTGTTACCATAACAACTGCAATACTGTCTAGGCTGTTGCCAAAATGGTAGTGCAAGTCTATTCACCAAACTGAGACATGAAGATGGAAAGTCTCATGTGATTGTAATTTCAGCAGCACCCATACCCATCTCATCAGAACACAGCAATGCAAGCATTACTGTTTGGTGACAGAAGTAGGTACAGTGGTAGTACTTCCCCAGACAAGCTCCTTCACAAGGAGCTCTACTACTACTAAACATTATTTTTTTGCCTATTGAGATCATATTGGGTCAGTCAGAATACATATAGTTATTGAATAAACAATTTCAGGACCAATGCAATCAGAAGACGGTGAAGAAAATGTTTGGGGTTCTGCGAGTGACAGCCAGCCGGCTCCAGCGTCTGCTCCTACAGATTTACCCCCAGTACCAGGTTTCACAACAGTCACTCCTGCAACACCGCCGATTGCTCCATCAAGCTTCAACAGTTTTATGCCTGATCCAAACACTGCAATGAGAGCAGCCTCACAGCTTCCTCCAGTACCATATACTCCAGATCCAAATCCTGGTGGTTTTGTACCTTATGATCCATCACAGCAACCACAACAACCGCAACCTCCGACTCCTTTATATGGAGATAATAAAGTTGCGCAACTATCTCCAGATCAAGTAGCAAAAGCTCAGAAATATTGTAAATGGGCTAGCAGTGCTCTTAACTATGATGACGTAAAAACGGCCATTGGAAACTTAAAAAATGCATTGGAACTGCTCCAAACGGGCCGCGATCCCGCTTGAATACTGGCGCTTGGACGAATAAAAAAAGCGGACGGAATCTCGCTAAACAAAAAGTGAGGCATCCATCCATAGTAAGACGGCTCGCTTAAAAGTACGGGCTGGCACGCACACATGCACACCCATAGTAAGACAAAAAGCCGCGATTACTCAACAAATCTCGTGTGACGGTAGTCATTGTCGTAGTTTCATAAATAAAATAACAAATATGTATCTACAGGCGTAGCATGACCGCTGTAGACAAAGCTTATGTCGACGGAAGAATAGACAAAATGACGTATTGTAGAAAGATTTCTTCCGTCCGTAGCATGCCGATGTCAATAATGAAGAAAAGAAATGTTTCTATACTTCGATCGACACATGTCTACAACGTCGAGCATGACGAACATATTTTCTTTACTTAAGACAGTTAGGGGTAGACATGTTTCTCTTCAAATAGAAGATATTAGTCTACATCTCATGAGACCTAGACAAAATTATTCTTTAGTTTTATTAGGACTAGATTCTTGTTAAATTGGTTTCATTGGAGTTTTTGAACAACAATAATAACATGTCGGGTTCCTATCGTCGCTATCTCCTTAGTTATTATCAAAAACTAGCCTTTGCCCGCGTGTAATTCGTAATAAGTATCGAATGACTATCGTGCATCCTTCGGGAACTGTGTCTTCCCGGGATAAAAGGTTTCCTTTATGTTAATGCACACCCTATGGTCTACGTGCTAATCTTCATCCAAATCCGTTTGAACATGATTGAAGGACAAACAAACAAACATCCATACTTTTGCATTTATAATATTAGTAGGATTACATATAAGAAAATTTGCTGAATGCCCGCGGCTTCTTCGGCTTATCACAGAAAGCCTTATCGCGCATCCCTCGGGAACTGTTAATTTTCTCGGTACAAAAAGTAGATAGAGTATACTTTATTGTTTGCACACCATAAAAATATTAATTTACTTTGTAATAGTGATGCGACTCGAGTCCACTTTTACTCGAGTGACATTGAAAAAAAACGTACTCGAGTGAAAAAAATATCGACTCGAGTTCACTCGGACACGATTCACTCGCCAATCACTCACCAAATAACGTAATGTTATTTGGTTTTATGAACAGACCATATTTGCTCATTTTTATTAGCATATAATATTAATTTCGATATATAAATGTTGATTTTTGTAAGACTGGCGATGTATGAAATAAATCTTCAAACTTGTCGTTTTATTAACCCTCAACTTATTGACAAAATGAAAAAAATAATGAATTCAAGTATAATGACAGGTGACTCGTTAGAGGCGAATGATCGAGTGACTCGACGGCTCGATCACTCGAGTAGTACTCGAATAAAATTGTAAAATGACTCGAATGACACGAGTGGTAAAATCGGACTAGAGTCGCATCACTACTTTGTAAAACGCATCGTTCGACCTTGACATTCATGACTACAAAATGCGTATTGTTGTTGCTTTGAATTACGTACAAAATGTTTCAAAACTTATTCGATTCACCTTTTTTCTAGATAACGAAACTTAATAATATGGTAGGATTTGGTAGAATTTGTACGGCACTAGCTACGTTCTCGTTGCTATGGAAAAAGATCTGTCACTTTGTCTACGTAGAAACTCGAGTCCACGGGTCGCCTCATGCTCGAAAAGAAGAGATATCTTGACGTATAGAAAGAGCTTTGTCTACTCTTGGAAGAATAGACATAGAATTGGTCATGCTACGCCTACTGGTGTGTTAATATTATTTCGAAATTATAGTGGGTTTAGGAAAAAACGAAGTGCTTCAATCTTTTCTTAGCGAGATTGCGTCCGCCATTTTTATTCGTCCGGGTACTAGCAGTACCCAGTATTTATTGTGTATAAATTGTTTTTTTTTTAATGTTTATATTATCAAATAACTGATGGCAATGTTGAATGCTGACTATTGTTGACATCTTACACATATTATTATTTTTTAGGCTTACACGCAATTAAAACTGAATATAAGGAAGCTTTGATTAAAACTGCAATGTTTTTCTTAAACCTTGTCACCACTTTAGAGCCGTAATTTATTTATTTCGATTTTACCGCCGAGTACTCGGCCAGTTTAGTGCACGCACTCGGATGGCTGCGGAAAATACGGCATGAACCAGTTGTTTTATTTTTTACAGTCGACTGAGTCTGCTGCTACTTGGCAAAACTCAAATATTATGTAAAATTTTTTTTTTAATCGATCACTGTCCCACGTTTCAAGTCGAAGTTGTATGCGAAGTTGAAGTGTTATATTTAGCACGGCAGTGTCTGGCAGTGTCCATCGATCGCTATTTCCACCATCTCCGCCTTTTGTAATGTCGACCGCACGTCAGTGGTAGTACTAGAATTACGAAAACCGCCCTTACTGCTTACGAAATCAAGATGCTGTCAAGGTTAAACTGTTACCACTGTCTTGGGGTCGACTCATGGAGAACATGTACTAGCCAGCAAGTCTACTCGCGTTTGAGATACGATTAAGCGTACAAGCAGACACGACCCGGAACAAATTGATCACGTTTAAAATTTAATAATACCAGTGCTGCCAACTCGAATTTTTAAAGATATCCAGATCAGCTGCAAAGAATAGCTATAAATTGTCAAAATTTTCATTGAAAAAAAAGCTAAAGTTTTAGGTTTGGGCGCGGGGCAGGGTTTTGTCAATTCGTTCTGTGTAAGCATAGAATTAAATAAGTTAACTCAGTTAAGTAAATGCGCGTGTACAATACATTAAAGACGCGTTCCCTGTTCCCCTCCGGGGCACGTGGCTCCATGTCCCATCGCGTCGTCGTGAAGCGTCTTTTACTTTGCGGAGCTAATAACCATAGCAGGATTTTCTCATACGTCTTATTTCGGATCGGATTATTAAAATTGCATTTATCTTTGGTACCCGCAATCTGTTTATCGGTTTAGTTTCTACTGAATTAATTAAGTATTAGGTATACTGGATTTCTACTTTAGCTGCAAATTCTGCTTATTAAGCACCTAACACATTCCAACAACAAGTAGATAGTAGCTGGTCTACTTTAAGCAAAACCTCGTAGTCAGTCGCACTAACCACTCAATTCAGAATTCTATTCCATTATCTGCCGAAAATTTTCCAGTCTCTTTTATTTCTTTTAGTAACATCTAAGTACAGTCAAACCTGGGTGAGTGAGAACTGGATAAAAGAGAAAACTCTACAAGTGACAGTAATTGCCAGGTCCCGTAATTTTAAGCCTCGAAAACCTCTACAAGCGAGAAACAGAAACCTCTATATGAGAGAGTCGGTTTTCACGTCTGGACCTCTATAACTGAGAGTGCAATGCCCTATACCTCTATAAGCGAGAGTTGAGCGTATTTATTATCTGTTATGACAATTTCTAAATTTCGTGGAACTAACGCACATATGGTTCGCCTAACTAACAAAAAAATAACAACAAATCGAGCATCTTTGTGTCCCACCCAGGTCATTGTTTTTGCACCACATTCTTTTAGAATGGCCAAATGTGCATCTGCACCGACCTTTTTGTCAAACTTATTACAGTTGATATGTATCAATTGCAAAGAAAGTTTCTACAGCTATTTAGTAACTTCTGTTAGTGAGAAAAACCGCTCCTGCACCTCTATAAGTGAGAAACTTGGTTAAGTGAAAAACCTCCATGAGCGAGAAAAAGATTCCGGTCCCTTGAACTCTCGCTCATGCAGGTTTGCTTGTATTAAAAAAGCTAAAACTGTAGAAAAAAAATTAGCTAAATAATTTTTTTTGTAGGTGATGATGATTTATAGCTAAATCTAGCTATAAAAACTTCGAGTTGGCAACACTGAATAATACGCTGAACGCGTAGACACGTGACTCTATGTGCAAGCTATTAGCTAACTAACGCTTAATTTTCTTGATATTTTATAAAGCATAGAAATATAAATGTTTATTTTTATTGTGTCATTACGCACTGCCGACTAGTCGCCGCCGCGCCCAAAGAGAATATTATATAACTGGCCGCGCCGGCGACACGGTCGCTGGCGACTGTGACATAGGTGGTTAGTGGTTACGCACTTGGTCGTCGGTCGCCCAGGCGACTCGGCGACTCGCCGCGTAGTGGCGACTCACCGCGTATTGGCGACGCACAGCGACTGCCGGTCGCTGGCAACCAATAGGAGCACGGCTTCAAATGGAAGCATTCACACTGCGGGCAACTGTCGTAACAACCGGAAGTCGCGCACAAAAATGGCTCAGGCTTTCGATACCGAGAAATTTATATTGGAAAAGACGTCAGTATGGAAATGTCTTTGGAATAGACACAATAGCTCATCAAACGAACGCACAAACATTCTTGCGTAGTTAAAAATTTACGAGGGTATTTTCTCACGTCTTCATAAAATATTTTAAACATTCGTTTTGATCTCCGTTCTTGTAACAAAGGATGTACCCAATACTCTCTTGATTTTCTTTTATTTTTCTTAACATAACATCACGCCTGTATTTCCCCGAAGGGGTAGATAGAGGTGTATTAGTACACCCACATTTCGCCAGTTATTTTATAGTCCCATGTAATAGGGGGCGAGCCTATTGCCACTGACCGGGCACAAATCCAGACTCCGAGCTGCTACTTAGAATTTCCTAATGAAAAAACCCAATAACACTTTGCCCGACCCGGGAATTGAACCCAGGACCCCACGCTCAGCAGTCGCGCTTGCAACCACTAGACCAACGAGGCAGTAAGGCAGTTATTTTTCTTTCTCTTCATTATTAGTAGCGCTACTATAGCAGCTTCTTCGACGTCCATTCTGCTCGAATGTACTTGGAATACTGTCGCTCGGCTTAGTCTCCTGGGCCTAGTTGCCTATGTTTTGGTCGCCGAGCGACCGAGTCGCCGGCGACAAGTCTACAGGGGGCCTAGTACGAGTTTGACACATACGAATACTTTCATAGTTTTCGTCGACTTTCATTCATAAATCAGTAGTTCCTCCTTGTATCCGCCAGGGGCGCTACTGATTTATGAATGAAAGTCGACGAAAACTATTAAAGTATTCGTAAGTGTCAAACTCGTACTAGGCCCCCAGTGCCTAATAGCTCTAACGGGCTTGCGTTTGACCGCCACCTCACCTGATGTTAAGCGATGGTGCGGTCGACGATGGTACACCCTTGCCCAGCAAAAACCTATTCACTCGAGTCTTGAAGACCACCAGATTATACTTCTCGGGAAACACTGACGCCAGCTAGGAATTCCACTCTTTGGCGGTACGCATGGTAAAGCACGTGCGTCAGGCTGGCCCGGCCCCGTGGCTTTAGGTCGCGAGATATGTATTATCCGAATGTACTCTTCTTCAGAAGCATTTGAAGGGGGCCGGGCCAGCCTGACGTTTTCAGCCCGGCCCCATCTGTACCACGACAACTACTAAACTTGCCGAGAAAGTGGTGCCGTGATAAAGCTATTAGCAAACCGGTTCGTGCGTAAGGATGGAATATCTACCATATAACGGTGGCGCATCACCGTGCGTCAGGTCGTCCGATGATGGAAAGGGCTTGGGGGAATTAAATTGTGCAATTCCAACGCACACTCGCCGAAATGCATTCTATAAAAAACCGATAGGCTAGCAACTCTGCGCCGATGCTCGAGACTTTGTAGTTTGGCATCGACCAGCGCATCGTTGCCAACGAGCCTCTTGGCGCGCCTCTCAATCGACTCGAGCCGCCAGTTGATATTTAGCCGAACCATCACAGAGATGAGAGCAGTACTCCATACAGGACCGAACTTGTGCTTGGTACAAATTGAGCAGCTGTTCAGGTGTGAAGTACCGTCTCACCTTAGAGAGGATGCTCAACTTTTTGGCAGCAAGTTGGCCTTGGACTCTATGTATGAGCCGAAGTTGAGGGTGGATGTTAGTGACACGCCAAGAAGCTCAAGGTGGTCAGTTATCGGTACGCTACGGATGCATCACAGAAATTTGGAGTAAGTTTAAATTTACTCCGTTTAGCAGAAAAAAGGCACGCCTGGGTCTTAGCAGCATTGAACTTGACCGAGTTAGCATTACCCCATTCGGGAGACAGCTTTCAGGGACTAGTTCAAACGTTCAACCATGGCCTCTCTAAGGCCCGTATTACAGAAGCTTCCTCAAGTACAGTTTAAACTCCAATCACGTGATCACTACTTAAGTATAGAATCGTTACTTGAGTATCGGTCTTATTCCAGAACGGTAATTATAAACTTTAATTCAACAACATAACACACGAATTTGACCTGAAATTGAATAGAAATCTCTACTCAAGCGTAATCTGGACCGCACTAGAGTGATTACAGATCAAATCTCAGCTGAAATTCCGAAACAGGTGACAGTATAAAATAAAACTAAACTCAGCTGAACTGTGATCAATAAATCTCTGCTTGAGGAACGTTCTAAAATCAAAGCTCAAATCAAAACTAGTTTTAAACAGAGATCAACACTTGAGTATCCTTCTGTAATACGGGCCTAAGAGACTGGATTTGCGACCGACTCGCTCGTGCATTGGATGTGTAACTCTCAACAACGGTGCTGTCGTCTGTGTACCCAAAGGTCAGCGGGTCTTAGCAGATCATTTATGTGGAGCAAAAACATAGTTGCGGAGAGTACTGAGCCCTGAGGGACCCCGGCAGTTATAGCCAATTGGTCGGACGTGCAGCCGTCAATGACAACTTGAATCGACCGATCCCTCAGGAAGTCTGAGATCCAATTACACAGATCAGTAGGCAGGCCAAATGAGGGATGCTTGTTTATAAGGCTATCGTGCCAGACCCTGTCGAAGGCCTTCGAGATGTCAAGAGAAACGGCAATCGCTTCTCCGTGTGTCTCGATGGCCTCGCTCCAAATGTGGGAGGCATACGCAAAATGTCAATGTTATAAAGTATATTTTGCCAGGAATTATTTGTACAAATATACTGCCTAATCATAAAAAAGTAGTGCAAACCCCTTCCATGTGTTTCTGTAATGTGAACAAGTTCTGAATAGTTTTATTAAGTTAAGAATACATAAAACTTTAAATTTATTTAATTTTGTGACGTTTATGCTTCAAATTAAAATTAGGCGTATCATTGATTATACATATTACAATACAAACAAAAACAGCCTGATTAAATAATATCAATATCAGAAAAAAAACATTCCCCTCCTGGGGCAGTCGGGTAAAAAATTACAAGTTCACCAATTGATTGGGGCCCTTGACGCCTATGCCTGTTATTAAATTCAGACTACTTATACTAATATATGTACCTACTGTTATGATATATATTGATTTTGTATTTAAAGGTAACAATAAAACAAATTGATTATACTTTCCATTTATTCATTCACCATTACTCCACTCACGTCACATAATATACAGTAAGATTAAATCATTGCTATTACATTTGTAATTGTATTGTATAATTTAAAAACACAATAGTTATGTAGCTTTTTATGTCACTTATGAATAAACTTTATTTGGGTTTAATAAATAGGAACCAATTGAATATGTTATTTAACAAAATATTACTATAAAAAAGCTTTGGGGTGTTTTTTTATTATGATTGAGCAAATAATTGTGTTTGTGAGTTAATTTCATAATGTTTCCTACGAGTGCAGTTAATATTTACTAAGACTATAAATATGCAGTGGCAGTTATTATGAATCTACAAACGTGACACACATACACATCACTCACACATAAAATGAACCTAGCATGTATCGCTTAAATTAATATCACTTTTAGGTACAAATTACACATTCTCTCGAGGCGCATTTACCTAGAGAAATATAAATAAATTTGAATGTTCTATTTTTAACCAGATGGTCGACTCTTAATATGCACTATCAAGGTTTTTCTAATAAGCTGATTAAAGTAATAAAATAAGTAATTATTTTCAACTTTTGACTAGCACAATCACAGTGTATTTAATTAGTTACCCACGGGTATTTTTTTTTACATAACTATTTTCAAGATGGGTAGGTACTAAATTAATTAACTTCCGCGTCTCCTACACATTCATAGAAACTTGTGAAGTCATGTTTTCCAAGTAATATTAGAAATAATACCGTCGCACGTAGGTAGGTATGCTATTGCTTGAATGAACCATGCAAATATTCTTTAAACTTGATTATTCTCTCTTGAGCCCATTCCCGTTCTGTGTGGCAGCGGCTATCTCCATTTCTTCTCTGCGACTTATTTGATACCTGGTGCAAAGTTAATATTTTATTAAAAACAACTGAAAAAGCACATATGTTACCTACCCTCCAGTCCGAATCACAAGTGAAAATACTTGTATATTAAAATAAAATAAATAAATAAATTTTTATTTCACATAAATAAGTGTTTACTGTACACCATTTGGTGTACAGTAAACACTTACAAATAGTAGTTATACAATTTCTCGGTATGAAGTGTTTGTTTGAACTCTGGTACCCAATGTAAGATTTAACTTGTGTTATGGGTACCACCAGCGCTCTCATTAATTAAATCCACAGGGGGTTTCATTAATTGCATCAGGAGGTGGTTACAAGAAAGTGCAGTTGAGTAAATGAGGTAAGTAAAACTACGTTACACGCTACAGCATAGATTAAAGAATAAATAATAATTCAGCTAATAATAGTAGTAAAGCCAGAAGCCTCATGTGTGTGAGTGTATGTGTGAAGGGGTGTGTGGTGGGTTAGTGGGTGTGAGAAGATATGATAGTGTGATTGTGATAGTACATTATTTTATAGAATAGATATTTTAAATAGATTTTCTGTTTCGTCATAATTTAGTGACAGTAGTCACTTGGTAGCTCTTTTATTTTGCATTTATTTTATTTTTTATTTTTTATTAGGTAATTTATTGTATTTAAGAATGAAAGCAAGCGTTGAAATCTCTATGCGGATTCCAGCGCTTGTGTCAGGATAAACCAAAGACATCAGTATAATACCTTTATGGGATAAACGGAGCCTACACTGACTGGTTCAGCATCGATAAGGGTGTGAGACAGGGATGTGTAGCGTCACCGTGGCTGTTCAATCTATTCAATTGTTTGAAAGATTTGAAAGAAAGTGAAAATGGTTTAGAAATGAATGGGTTACTTGTCAAATGTCTCCTCTATGCCGATGATCAAGTTATCCTTGCATCGTCGGAGGCGGAGTTACAGAAGATGGTAACAATTATGGATGGTGTTTTGAAGACAATTTGAAGAGTAAAGGAATGAAAGTCAATGTCAGTAAGACAAAAGTTATGGTTTTTGAAAAAGAAGAAGTTATGACAGAGTGCAATATTTTGATAGGTGAGGAAAAGGTGGAACAAGTGAAAGAGTTTGTATGTCTGGAGTTCCATTTTTACGAGAGATGGCAAGCATGTGAAGAACATTGAAAGGAGAGTGAGTGCTGGTAATCAGGTGAATGGGGCACTACACACCTTCATGAACAGCCGCAAAGTGTCGGAAAAGGCACGGCTGGTTGTTATGTATGTGTTGTTGTTGTCATGGGGAAGTGTTAGTGCCTACACTTATGAATGTATGGTAGCGAAAGTTGGGTATGGCAGAAGAAACATGAAAGCAAAATAAATGCAGTAGAAATGCGCGAAAGTTTAAGAACTTCTAGAAATGAGAGCTTTGAGAAGTAGGTATGTGGTTTTCGTTCAGAGATTGCTTGATGTAAGCCCCTAACATCCATTCGGACCGTTCGTAATCGCAAAAGACCTCGTCAGTCATTTAAGTGGTAGGCAAATTAGGCAATCACCACCTGTGGTGGTGGTGGTGGTAGTGGTAGCCTGGACTACCGACCACCTAATTTTGATCAGGTAACGAGGCTTTTGCAATCTTAGTGCCTTAATCTCTAAGCAGGAACTCCTGTCTCCAGATCCCACTTATTGGTTTTTAGGGTTCCGAAGTCCTACAAGGAACCCTTATAGTTTCGTCATGTCCGTCCGTCTGTCCGTCTGTCCTAATCTTTTACAGCTTAATAACTTCTACAATTATAAACATAAGTAAATGAAATTTTGTTAAAAAATAGTCTACATATAGATCTCAATTTTAAAAGAATAAAAAAATCGTTTTTACGTATTTTAGGGGTGGCGTCCATACATGTGAAATGGGGATGCAAAATTTTTTTTCGCTGCAACCCCTCGTGTGGGGTATCATTGAATAGGTCTACTAAAATGAAGGTAATGTTTGATATACCACTTTTTTATCAGGTGTACCATCTGCGAAATATAGCCCGCCAAAGTGGCTTGCAATGTGTCCCCCCCCCTGCCATTTCTAAACTATGCAACGTAGAAACTTATAATCTTCCACATTGATAGACCTTTGTGGACACTCTCTTTTAAAATTATTTCGAGTATAATGTGATTATAATTTTTTGAGTTATAGAGAGAAAACCGAAAAATACTTAAAACGTCCTAGTTCAAAGGTCATTGACCTTAGAGAAAAATGGTCTTAGCAAATAATGCTCGTTAAGCTACTTTCTATTTGAAAAAATCACAAAAACTTTGAATTGAAACACTTCTTAAATTTGGCTTCTTGAATTTATCGCTAGATGGCGCTACTAACAACACGCTCTGAGTCGCGAATGCTGCCGATTATTGCAAAAACTAAAATAGCCATGATTAATATTCTATTTGATTCGTTTGTAATTACACCTACTTAAGGAACCCTATAATACTGAGCATGGCCCGACATGCTCTTGGCCGGTTTTTATGGACTACAATGATCTTTGATCAACCAAAACATGCCGCAGAGATTCATACAACCTAAATTACACATCAGTATAACCAAACTCGCCTCGAACAAGACAAATTTAGAAAATGACTTCAAGCAAAGTGCTCCCAATTCTGATATTACTGCATTTTTAGGGTTCCGAAGTCCTACAAGGAACCCTTATAGTTTCGTCATGTCCGTCCGTCTGTCCGTCTGTCCGTCTGTCCTAATCCTTTACAGCTTAATAACTTCTACAGTTATAAACATAAGTAAATGAAATTTTGTTAAAAAATAGTCTGCATATAGATCTCAATTTTAAAAGAATAAAAAAATAGTTTTTACGTTCTTTAGGGGTGGCGCCCATACATGTGAAATGGTGAAAAAAAAATTTTTTTCGCTGCACCCCATCGTGTGTAGTATCATTGAATAGGTCTACTAAAATGAAGGTAATGTTTCATACACCACTTTTTTATCAGGTGTACCATCTGCGAAATATAGCCCGCCAAAGTGGCTTTTAATGTGTCCCCCCCCCTGCCATTTCTAAACTATGCAACGTAGAAACTTATAATCTTCCACATTGATAGACCTTTGTGAAAACTCTCTTTTAAAATTATTTTGAGTATAATGTGATTATAATTTTTTGAGTTATAGACAGAAAACCGAAAAATACTTAAAACGTCCTAGTTCAAAGGTCATTGACCTTAGAGAAAAATTATCATGGCAAATAATGCTCCTATAGCTACTTTCTATTTGAAAAAATCACAAAAAGTAACTTTGACATCAATCAGACTTCTTAAATTTGGCTTCTTGAATTTATCGCTAGATGGCGCTACTAACAACACGCTCTGAGTCGCGAATGCTGCCGATTATTGCAAAAACTAAAATAGCCATGATTAATATTCGATTTGATTCGTTTGTACACCTACTTAAGGAACCCTATAATACTTAGCATGGCCCGACATGCTCTTGGCCGGTTTTAGATTTCAGGAAAGTGCCAATCAAGTGCCGAGAGTAAGATAGATTTTTAACAATTAGCATTTTTCTATCCGAAGACGGAAAATATTAAAAAAAACTTAAAACTGCTATAACTCGAAATCAAATGACTGACGCCCCCTGGTCCACGGGATCATTTTTGTTGCAAATGAGCTCTAGTATAACCCCTTTCAAGGAATAGGTCGAATTATAAATCACCCTGTAGAGAGTATGGACGAGAGGAGATTGACGAAACAAGTATACGAAGCGAGTGTGGATGGAAGAGTTGGAAGGGGACGATCTCGGCGAAGTATCACGATCAAATCGCGGACGTTCTCAAAAAATGCCAGGTTAAGAGTACTTACTCTAAACCGACGAGCATGCATGTACGTAGATGAAGCGAAAGAGGTGTGTCAGGAATAGTCAGGATCTTAGCAGGTGGGAATCCATAGTCTTTCCTTACCCCAATGTAGGCGCGGATCCAGAAAGGGGGGACAGGGGGCAATTGCCCCCCAGTACAAATATTTCTGAAGAGGAGTACATTCGGATAATACATATCTCGCGACCTAAAGCCACGGGGCCGGGCCAGCCTGACGCACGTCCCCCTGAGCCTCGACCTAAGTAACTACTTCCGGACTCGTCATAATCACATCACTACCAGTATAAGTAGTGGATTAAGTGGCAAGGACGGGCAATGGACAGCATTTCCAAAATTTAGCTAAATAAGAACACACAAATTAGCATTTATCTGAGGAATGCCGAAATTCAGTAATAAATATTTCATTTCTTTGTAAATTAGATAAATACTAAAGCACTTTTTTTGATTTCATTCTCAATTATTGAATTATAGCGATAAATTGTTTTTATTTATGTTATAACTTTTGTAAAGATCTATCTTACTCAGTATGTTAATGCACGGTGAAACAAAAGATCTCGATCTCGAAATAGAAATGCTGCTAATGTCAAAGTGTTACCACCGACTTGCGGTCGACCGTACCTATATGCTCGGTTTTTAGGGTTCCGTAGTCCTACAAGAAACCCTTATAGTTTCGTCATGTCCGTCCGTCTGTCCGTCTGTCCTAATCCTTTACCGCTTAATAACTTCTACAGTTATAAACATAAGTAAATGAAATTTTGACAAAAAATGGAATAGATATAGATCTCAATTTTAAAAGAATAAAAAAATCTTGATTACGTATTTTAGGGGTGGCGCCCATACATGTGAAATGGGGATGAAAATATTTTTTTCGCTGCACCCCCTCGTGTGGGGTATCGTTGAATAGGTCTACTAAAATGAAGGTAATGTTTCATACACAACTTTTTTATCAGGTATACCATCTGCGAAATACAGTTCGCCAAAGTGGCTTGCAATGTGTCCCCCCCCCCATGCCATTTCTAAACTATGCAACGTAAAAACTTATAGTCTTCGACATTGATAGACATATATAAAAACTCTCTTTTAAAATTATTTCGTGTATAATGTGATTATAAATTTTTGAGTTATAGGGAGAAAACTGAAAAATACTTAAGACGTCCTAGTTCATAGGTCATTGACCTTAGAGAAAAATGATCGTAGCAAATAATTCTCCTTTAGTTACTTTCTATTTAAAAAAATCACAAAAAGAAACACACTTCTTAAATTTAGCTACATAAATTCAGCGCTAGGTGGCGCTGTTTGCAAAAACTAAAATAGCAATGATTAATATTCGATTTCATTCGTTTGTAATTAGACCTACTTAAGGAACCCTATAATACTTAGCATGGCCCGACATGCTCTTGGCCGGTTTTTTCTTTACAATATGTACCTATTTGAAAAAGAAGTTTTCCCGAGACTGACTAGTTTATAGAAATCACCATGAAAATTGTCCGCGCCTGCCCCTAATGCCCCCGCCCGCTAATGTAGCGAGCTAAAAAATTGATGCCCTTACCCTCAGATTTTTTTCTATAATCTGAGGCTCTGAGCCAGGGTTGTTGCTGAACCATATTTTTTTCACATCAGCGGATGCTGATGCTGATTTTTGACATTGAGGTCAGCGGATGCTAGTGCTAATGCTGATTTTTTTTAAAGTGTTGTCCCTACGAATTTACATAAAAATGTTATTTGAATTTATTTATATGTCTTTTTATAATTATATTATATTATCCGATATTGCTGCACAGCTTAAACGGAGCCTCTCGACGTGTCGGTCTCGGCATGAATCTGGACAAGACTAAAGTCATGTTCAATATGCATGTCATGTCGAGGCCAATATTCGTCGAAGGGTCGGCACTCGAAGTTGTAACGGAATACGTCTACCTAGGGCAGGCAATTCCGCTTGGTAGACACAACTTCGAGAAAGAAGCCGACAGAAGGATCCGTCTGGGCTGGGCAGCATTTGGCAAACTTCGCCGAGTCTTCTCGTCGCCTATACCGCAAAGTTTGAAGACAAAGGTCTTCAACCAGTGCGTCCTGTCAGTCATGACTTACGGTGCCGAGACGTGGACTGACAGTTGGGCTAGTCCACAAATTCAAAGTCGCTCAGCGAGCTATGGAGCGAGCTATGCTTGGAGTTTCTTTGAAGGATAAAATCCGTAACGAGATTATCCTCAGAAGAACCGGAGTGACCGACATAGCTTGTAGGATCAGTAAGCTGAAGTGGCAGTGGGCTGGCCATGTCTGTCGAAGGACCGATGGCCGTTGGAGCAGACGAGTCCTTGAGTGGAGACCGCGAATCGGCAAACGCAGCGTAGGGCGCCCCCCTGCCAGGTGGACCAACGACCTAAAGAACGTGGCTGGGGGGGACTGGATGCGTAAGGGAGAGGACCGAGCGTTGTGGCGCAACTTGGGAGAGGCCTATGTCCAGCAGTGGACTGCGATAGGCTGAGTTTATTGATCCGATATTGGTTCAAGGCTAAAAATGGTGCCTTTAAAAAAAAATTGCGGTGAATAATCAAATTTTAAAAATAATATAACAAACGAAAGTTCTTCAGGTTTTAATAGAGCCCTAGGAAAAAAAATGGCGAGTTTTATTTGTGAATTTTTTAGGATTCGCGAAAACTTTACTCCATTTTAGGCGCATTTTAAAAGGAGTTTTTCTTTTCATATAAAAGAATTTGAGGCTATTTTCACAGTACTTAAACAAACGAGAGAAAACTATACAAAGTTTCTGCATACTTATAAAGAAAGAAACCTTTTTTAAGTGAAACTATTTGGGCTGGACCTACTTTGAGCGCACGAAAGAGCAGCGCGAACGCAAAATCCAATATTACTTCGTTTGTAAAAATATAGAGCTTCTCTTACTATCTTAACGCTTCTGATATGATTCGCATTCGTTAATGAAGAAATTAATAAAAATAAAAGGGATCCAGCATAAATTATTTTCATCCTTGGCTTTTTATTAGCTGACTATAATAGCTCTACATTGCCATTTCTGTTAGAACGCCTCTTTTAACTGTACTGTCTGCTGTTGTTTGTCGTAATAGACAAGTTTGTATTGTTTTTGCTAAAAATCACCGGAGTGTAATAATCTGCGCTAGGATTGGTCAAAACTCACAAGCGAAATAAAAAAATGTGCCATAAGTCTCTACCCCTTCGGACACGTTACGACACGAACATCGGCATCAAATATCAGCATCAATCAATGCGGATGCTGATGATGATGTTGAAAATAATGCTGATGATCAGCGGATGCTGATGCTGATATTCGCAACAACCCTGATCTGAGCCCTTCCCCAGCGAGATCTTGGTACAATACGAGATATTAAATTGTAGTTTGCTTTCATTTACATTTTATTAACAGGTCAATTTGAACTCAAGTGTAACACTGTCAATATAGTAAGACTGTCAATTTCTAAAGCGACACGTTACAACTTTTATGTTATTAATAAACTTGAAGGACAAGTACCCATTACGATTTGGTAAATTGCAATAACGCAATCGGCTGGAACATGTAGGTATTATTTGCGCGACACAGTGGTTCGTCATCACGGATTCCCTGGCCGATTGCCAAAGCAGTGTGTTAGTGTACGATAGCACTAATTTTATTTCGTAACTCTTGTTTATATCACATGAAAATTGGGTATGGTACACTGCCCATAAACAGTTGGGAGTAGGAATAAAACTAGTAGGTACCGTAAAATCAGTCCTCTGTGGTAAAATGCCCTAACGTGGCCCACCCCACAAGACCTACTTTGCCTAGTTGTTTTTGAGTAAACTATATATATATAAATAGCTATAATTTCTGTACTTGGGGAGATTTTAAAACTGACAACGCTAACTTTTGGTACCTACCTACAGTTATTAGTGTCAGTGCGTGTAAAAATAAAGTTAATGCCTTAGGCAAAGTAGGGCTTGTGGACAAAGTTAGGGCATTTTCCGGTAATAAGTTCTTTTGAAATATGCAGGACTAATTTTAACGTGTTTAATATCTAGGTACCAATTTAGTTTTATACGCCTGTTAAACACTTTCAGGTGTTTTACTCACTAGTCCTTATTTTATTACTAAGGTGGGCTGATTCTTTTATTTCTAACGTTTTTTGATACTTATACAACGTGTTATTGAAATAACTTAAAACCTCTTAAGGGGTCATTCTACTCATGTGTATGAACAACTTTTACTGTGGGACCAACACTGAAATCGAAAAAAAAACAGCTGATCCCATCGAAATAGTTCCTTAGTCAAAGATATAGGATATAGATAGATATAGGTACATTCTGTCAAAAATGTTTCGGGAATGGATGATTTGTTTATTGATGGTTCTTATTCAATTTTGATTTTGTATTTTCGTTGTTAGATTGGCACAATTTTCCATTTTGGCGCGGAGCATTGTTGCCAAGTCTCCCGATTTTCCGGGGACTTCACAGATTTTCCAAAAAATCTCCTGATCTCCCGATTTTCGACAGAAATCTCCCGATTTTTTACAATCCCTGTATAAAGCCTAATAATAAGAATAAGATCAAAACCTGGAAAAAAAAAACTGTATAAAATGAAACAGACGGATAAGTTGCTTTTTTTTTTCTTTTTTTGCCGTGGGGAAATCCTCATGGACGCACTCCACCCGGGGTAGGCGGAGCCAGTGTCGGACTCTTATCGACTAAAACCACCACGGTGTTCCTTCAACTACCTTAGCCGGGGGCGTGGGAACCCGTTAGTATTCACACAACCACCCCCGACAGGTCCTGGCCCGCCACAAGCAGGCGAGCCCCTTCTCCCCGTGCGGCCTAACGTTGGCCGCACCCTCCTTTGTGACGCGCACGGAACACTGCACGCCACCTCACCTCAAGGGCCTTTACCAGCTGCGCCAACTACGCCGGCTGTGCCAGCTACGCCAGCTGCTGGTTGGGCAGCAGACGACCCCGAGTCTGCTGCTCGCAGGCCCTACCTCCCGTATTTTTTTATAGAGGTTTTCTTCCTCACGGTCCGGGCGGTGAAGCCAAGACCCTCGGTCCCAAGAGGCGCGAGAACACTACTCAGCGGGCACTCCTGGGGTTACGAGATCGACGGGGGCAGGGAAAGACAGTCCCCCCGCTGCCTGCCCAGTGGCAGGGTGAGTGCATACCGGGCCCGCCCCTGCTCCTCCACTGCGCCCTCTGCTGATATCAGAGGGACACGTGGAGCAACTCCCTACTGGCCCAGAACGGGCCCCTCCCGCGCCAGAATATTCGCCACAGGCAATATAATCCCCCGAAGGTTAATCCCTCGGCAGGATTTTATTGCCCGTACCCAGGATGCACCGGCCAAACAAGCCAGTCGTGACGGGCTGCGATCATTTCCAGAAAACTGTTGGAGCTGCCGCGCAATCGTGTTATTAATGATGCAGCTTTTTTTCGCATTATAGCGTGAAACCCGTCGACTTGCGCACTCGCGAACATATGTGACGCACTGCAATATCGCGGCAACCTCAACAGCATTCTGAAAGCATTATTATATTGCACACGTAGGACGTTGTAGGCTCGTTGCGTGTACTGAACCCACAGGCTGCTAGAGTAAAAAGATTGACGATATAAAAAGGGTTACTTTTACTCTTGCAGTACATTTAGCAAACCTGCGGGCCAGCATATTGCTCCTAACCGCCAACACCCTACGTTCTCATTCTATGTCTAAGTCATCCTTTAGATCATCTGTGACTATATGACCCAAATATTTAAACTTATTCACGACTCTGAGCGCCACCCCATCAAGTACAACTGGAGGCACCACACTAACTTCCTGCTTTAAAAATGAGCACCTCGCTCTTTTTAGAATTGTACTTGAGGCCGTGTTCAAACGCATACCGCTCACAGACCTGAACTAGTGTCCGAAGTGCGTGGATCGAGGGAGCCAGCAGCACCATGTCGTTTGCGTAACTTATGTTATTTACAAATGTACTATCAATGCAGCATCCGACACGCATGCTGCTGAGTTCCTCGAACAACTCGTTTACATACAGATTGAACAGGCTGGGGGACGACAGACCACCCTGGCGCACGCCACATTCTAGTCGATCTTCGCCAGACAAAGTACCGACCCATCTCACCTGGTTAATTTGGTTTTTGTACCAATATTTAAATAATGAGGTACAATCACCCGGCATGCCTGTCACGCTGAGCTTTTTCCAAAGTATGTCGTATGAAACTGAGTCAAAAGATTTTGACAAATCGAGGAAACAGGCATATATCGGCGTCCCTCTCTTACATGCCATGCGTGCCTTAAGCATACTTGACAGTATGCTTAAGGCTTAAAATTGCGCTCTCGGTTGACAAACCCGCCCTGAATCCGAACTGTGCATCATGCAGAGTTAGGCGCCGATTTAGATGGCCATTAAGCAAACTATCAAGCACTTTTGCTGTTACAGTAGCAAGTGAGATAGGTCTATAATTCGACATATCCGACACATCCCCAGTCCTGTTCTTCAGCACAACCACGGTTCTCATCAGACGCTCCGGTAAGTAAGAATGACTTAGACAAAGAGTAAATAACATTGCCAATACACGCGGCAGATAAACGCCAGCGTATCTTAAATGCTCGATGCTCAGACCGTCATGCCCGGCGATTTACTCCTTTGCATGTTTTTTATTACATAAGCAACTTCCTTGACAGAGAAACTGGTTTCAATTTCAATTCATTTATTTATTCGGAAAATCTCCATTTATGTTAGTAACAATTTTCTTAAAAACTATGTTAGTAGGTATTATTATATAATGCTTAAATGAACATAAATTAAGGTTTCCTGCAAGGCCACTATATCTGCCGCTTTGCACAATGTTCGTATTCCTTCAATAGAACGCTTAAAAGATTTACAATTAAAACTATACAGTTACTAACTAACTATACAATTAAAAATATAACAGATAAATTTACTCAGCGATGTACTTTTCATGTAATATGTTCGTCTGCTGCTTATTAACCGACGAAAAAAGGAGGAGGTTCTCAATTCGACGCGTATATTTGTTTTTTTTTTTTTTTTTTTTTTTTTTCACTTTGATCTTGTTGATCATCCTCTCTGTGTCTATGATTGACAAATCGTCTGAATGTAATGCCAAACGGTCATAAGTTATCGTCTAAGAAAACGTCGGCCTTGTGCTTTGTAACAAAAATCTTGTATGAACTATAGTCCTTCAGTTTTTTCATTCTGATTTTCGTCAGCGATACTTTTTCTTTAGTCTTTTCAAATATATAATCTACAATATCTGAGTCCGTAACGTCTTTATGAACATTTGACACAAATAATGCTACTTTGGTGTCAGCTGCCTTGAATTTACAGGTTGCGTCAGAGTCAGCTTTTCCCTTGTTTCCTATAAACCTATTTCTCAGGCGTTTTTTCTGTATCAATTTCCACTCATCGTCTTGCTTAGGTGACTGTCATTCATCTCCATTTCCAGCTATTTCCGCAAAAGATAACTTCCTAGCCGCCTTCACGTCATCGGAGGTTTGTTTACATACTTTCGACGGCATCTTACTATTAGTACTACTGTTCACGCATGCATCGCTCGGCGTGTGCTCCATCTCACCGGGCTTATGCTTATTATTGCATGGATGAGCGAGAACGCGCACAGGGTTACCGACAGCCGGGTGCGCCTGAGGCTTAGCAATAGCAACTTGTTCGGTGGTGGATATTGCTTTGCGAGACAGAGACGGGGCGCTCCCACTTTCGAGGCAGGTCACCGGCGCAGACATATCAATGCGCAAAGTGTCAACAGGTGACTGTGACATCACACCAATCACACATGATCACATGACGCATTTGTGTGACCTTGACTCCTGTCAGTTATTCGTCCGGTACATAACTCGCTACTTGGCGTTAACATCGCCTCAGGTCCACTGTCAAAGTACCTCCTTCTTGTGTTTACCCCACAATCTGTATTTATTGTAGATGTAAACCGACCATTTATTAATTGCTTTTCTACTTCTTGTACTTGTTTTGTGGTAGCGAGGTTTATAATCTAAGGTGGTAGCATACAACTGTTTAATTTCTTGTACATCCGATTTAAGCACAACAATGTCTTTTAATAATGCTATCACTCTGTCACGTCTTCGTGATCAAAAGTCACCGGAGGTAGTTTGTTTAAATCTCTCGCAACGAAGACCGGAACGGTATCGGGATCGGTTTCTTTTAAAACGGCGATAATGTCCTCCAGGTTCCTTTGAATTTTGCCATCTTTTCTTCTCGAGATGTTCCGTTTGTTTGTCTTGATCGTGTCGAATAACAAAGCTTTTGCTTTTTCCACCTCGGCGACGGTGAAAGCAGACATACAAATTCGCACCACACTCTCGTTATCCATCGTATCAATTTTGTTTTGCACATAAACCAGGAGCTCACTAATTACAATATTGCAACTCGCACATTTTAAAGTTTTCGAGATCGCGTTCGACTTAGCCGACATTGTAGCTACGTCTATGACACATGCACTCGATACCGCGGTCACACGCTGACTGCACAGATTAATGATATATGTACTGACTGCCACACAGAGTACATTTGTATATATGACTGCCATAAAAAGCCAAGGATGAAAATAATGTATACTGGATTGCCTTTTATTTTTATCAAGCTCTTCATCAACGAATGCAAATCATAACAGAAGCGTTAAGATAGTAAGAGTAGCTCTACATTTTTAAAAACAAAGAAATATTGGCGTTAGCGTTCGTGCTGCTCTTTCGTGCGCTCAAAGTTGGTCCAGTCCATGGTATAGGTAAAACATCTTATTATACCATGGTCCAGTCAAAATAATTTCACTTACAAAAGATTTCTTTCTTTATATGTAAAAACTTTGTATATTTATCTCTCGTTTGTTTACTAAGCACGGTGAAAGAAGGCTCAAATGCTTTTATATGAAAAGAATAGCCTTAAAACTTCTTTTAAAATGCGCGTAAAATGGAGTAACGTTTTCACTACTCGAAAAAAAAAATTGCGCTCGCTTCGCTCGCGTTATTGTGCCGGGTTCTTTTTACAGCTTTGACTCGTGTAGATTTTCAAAATGTATGTTCTGTTTTTCATAATTTACCAGATTTTAGTTAATCATTCGTAAATAATACTGTAGAGCCGGGATTTTTTTTCCGAGGGCTCTATAAAAAGATGAACTTTCGTTTGTTTTATTAAGTATGTGCCCGCGACTCCGTCCGCGTGGATGTCGGAAAATAACATCGTGTCATAATTATGAACACAATATCTTTAAATATATACATATAAGCGCCTACACAGACGATTACACTATTTACCGACCATACTATATTTTGTTTTTACAACCAACCGGTTAAGGTGATGGAATTTCATGGACTAAACTCCCTCATTCTGAGAAGACGCTCGTGCCCAGCAGTGGGAAGTAATTGGGCTGATTATGTTATTCTATAACACTAACCACATCTCTTCTTATGCTGAGAAGAGGCCCGTGTCCAGCAGTGGGACTGTAATGGGCTGGTAATGTTATGTTATTCTAGAATACTAATAATATCCAGTTCATTAACTCTTCTCATTTTGAGAAGAGGGCCATACCCAGTAGTGGGACAGTAATGGGTTGACTACGTTATGTTATTCTATATTTTCTAGTTTCTTAACTCTTCTCGTTCCGAGAAGAGGTCCGTGCCCAGCAGTGGGGCAGTAGGTAATGAGCTGATTATGTTATGATAATCTATTACACTAACAATATCCAGTTCCTTAACTCTTCTCATTCCAAGAAGAGGGCCATGCCCAGCAGCGGGACAGTGATGGGCTATGTTATTCTATATTTTCTATAATACTAATAGAATCCAGTTGTATTTTTAGGAACCTGCATCCAACCAACAATCATGACCTCTACTTTGTATGCAACTTAATACAATAGAGGGGTCAAGCTGTATCGCTGGATCTACTGAACCGATTCAGATAAAACATACCCTATATTTTAAGTTAGACTAATACCAATACAAATGCTAAGTTTCATTACGATCCGTTCAGCCGTTTTCACGTGATGAGGTAACAAACAAACAGACAGACAGACAGACAGACATGAATTTTTTAAACGATTGATTCTTGTTCTATAGCTTATTTCTAGTCCCCCTAGCCGGTTTTCGCGAAAAAAAACTCAATGTACAGACTTTTCGACCTTTACAGTTTTATTATAGTATAGATATAGAACCGCTGACCGCGAATCGGCAAACGCAGCGTAGGGCGCCCCCCTGCCAGGTGGACCGACGACCTAAAGAACGTGGCTGGGGGGGACTGGATGCGGAAGGCAGAGGACCGAGCGTTGTGGCGCAACTTGGGAGAGGCCTATGTCCAGCAGTGGACTGCGATAAGCTGAGTTGATTGATAGATATAGATAGATGTTGCCCTTAATATTTTTTTATTTTTTTTATATAACTTGATAAGGATCAGAAACATCCCCAATAAAAAAATCAGCATCAGCATCAGCATCCGCTGATGTCAATGACAAAAATCAGCATCAACATCCGCTGATGTGATAAAATTGTGGATCAGCAACAACCCTGATCGGAATTCCGTGTTCGGATTCACTGAAAATGTTACAGAAGGCTTACGGTGAATCGACTTAGTCAAAAACATGTACATATGAGTATATGTATGTGTATATATATGTACGTGTATGTATGTGATGTACGTGTATGTATATGTATATATATGAGTATATGTACGTGTTTTTGACAAAGTCGATTCACTGTAAGCCTTCTGTAACATTTTACCACTCGGCACAAAACGTTCAAAAGCGATCGAGATGTGATGTAAGATTTGCGTCGCTCTGGTCATAAAGGTATTATACTGACGTAATAGAGGCACTGTCACCTCATTATCACGTCACCGAAAGCAAAATGAGTATATGTGCGAAATTGACACGTGTAGGAGTGATTTTTAGTGATGTGACATGGACGTTTCCGCATTATCGATATAGTTCAACCGGCCTTACTTTTAAGGAGTGGTGGTATTTTAAAACTGCTAAGCTATTAAGTAACTATTGTTTTAAAATTACAGATATTTGAAACATAATTTTATTTGTTTTAAAAGATTGAGTTACGCAATTAAGGGCTATATTATAATTACATTATTAATGTCACGAAGGTAAGGAATACATAAGTAAAAAATTAAAAAATCAATTAATCATCATTTCAGCCGTAAGACGTCCACTGCTGGACACAGACCTTTTTTTTTTTTTTTCCGTGGGGAAATCCTCATGGACGCACTCCGCCCGGGGTAGGCGAAGCCAGTGTTGGACTCTTACCGACTAAAACCACCACGGTGTTCCTTCAATTACCTTAGCCGGGGGCGTGGGAACCCGTGAGTATTCACACAACCACCCCCGACAGGTCCCGGCCCGCCACAAGCAGGCGAGCCCCTTCTCACCGTGCGGCCTAACGTTGGCCGCACCCTTGTGCCAGCTACGCCAGCTGCTGGTCGGGCAGCAGACTACCCCGAGTCTGCTGCTCACAGGCCCTACCTCCCGTAATTTTTTATAGAGGTTTTCTTCCTCGCGGTCCAGGCGGTGAAGCCAAGACCCTCGGTCCAGGCGGTGAAGCCAAGACCCTCGGTCCAGGCGGTGAAGCCAAGACCCTCGGTCCCAAGAGGCGCGAGAACACTAAACAGCAGGCACTCCTGGGATTACGAGACCGACGGGGGCAGGGAAGGACAGTCCCCCCGCTGTCTGCCCAGTGGCAGGGTGAGTGCTCACCGGGCCCGCCACTGCTCCTCCGCAGTGCCCTCTGCTTTCTCAGAGGGACACGAGGAGCAACTTCCCATTGGCCCACATCGGGCCCCTCCCGTGCCAGAATATTCGCCACAGGAAATAAGGTCCCCCGGTCCAAAGGAGACTTATTGCCCGTGCCCAGGGTGCACCGGCCCAACAACTGCCGTTCCCTCTAGACGTGTCCAGAAGGACAAGCAGCTGTCAGACACACGTGGAGGTTTCCTGGCCAGCACCCCGCTGGACACAGGCCTCCCCCAAGCATATATTGGCCATATATGCCATAATCACCACGCTTGGCAGGCGGGTTGGCGATCGCAGTTGGTTGGTTGCACTCCACTTCACTCCACCTCCACTTCCACTCCACTTTCATTCATCCATCTATCCATCCATCCATCCATCCATACTTACAAACTTTCACATTTATAATATTAGTAGGAAGTAGGATAGGATAGGATTTTTGGAACTAAAAATTTTGACTTTCTGTCTCCATAATAATTTGTCATCTTCGGTTGAACTAGTTTTTTATCTCTAACTCTTCTTGTATTATATTTATTTTTAACTTTTACTTTATACTCGTCACTTCGTAGACTTACCACTTTGAATATTTACCATTATTAAAGTAAAGATCTTTATAAGAAACAAACACTGACCCGAACAAATTCCGTAGGTA
This sequence comes from Asteroscopus sphinx, assembly GCA_949699075.1. NCBI lineage: Eukaryota > Metazoa > Arthropoda > Insecta > Lepidoptera > Noctuidae > Asteroscopus > Asteroscopus sphinx. The sequence goes on along the minus strand of OX453006.1, from coordinate 10,465,655 downwards.
TGGATCGTTGGTGATTTCACTAAAAGATACAGTTATCCTTAAAATATCTACTGCAAACCCTGTAGTTTTTTCAAGGCTTTCATTTTTTTTTTTTTTTTTTTTTTATTGTATAGGATGGCGAAACGATCTAAAAGCCCACCATATGTTAAGCGGTTACCTTTGCCAATAACAACTGCAATACCATCTAGGCTGTTACCTAAATGGTACCGCAAGTCGGTTCGCCAAACTGTGACATGAAAATGGAAAGTCTCATGTGATTGTAATTACACCGGCACCACACAGCAATGCAAGCATCACTATTTGGCGGAGAATAGTAGATACGGTGCTTATTCGTTTTAACATTTGTGCCCATCCATTTTTCTTTAATAACAGCATTTACAGGAAATCAGAAAGAAGCCAACAGAAGGATCCGTCTGGGCTGGGCAGCATTTGGCAAACTTCGCCGAGTCTTCTCGTCGCCTATACCGCAAAGTTTGAAGATAAAAGTCTTCAACCAGTGCGTCCTGCCTGTCATGACTTACGGTGCCGAGACGTGGACACTGACAGTTGGGCTAGTCCACAAGTTTAAAGTCGCTCAGCGAGCTATGGAGCGAGCTACGCTTGGAGTTTCTTTGAAGGATAAAATCCGAAACGAGATTATCCAGAGAAGAACCGGAGTGACCGACATAGCTTGTAGAATCAGTAAGCTGAAGTGGCAGTGGGCTGGCCATGTCTGTCGAAGGACCGATGGCCGCTGGAGCAGACGAGTCCTTGAGTGGAGACCGCGAATCGGCAAACGCAGCGTGGGGCGCCCCCCTGCCAGGTGGACCGACGACCTAAAGAACGTGGCTGGGGGGGACTGGATGCGGAAGGCAGAGGACCGAGCGTTGTGGCGCAACTTGGGAGAGGCCTATGTCCAGCAGTGGACTGCGATAGGCTGAGTTGATTGACAGGAAATCTGGAAGTTATGAAGTTAGCCAGTCAATATTTTACAGCATTTTTAGCCCGGCCGCACATTGTCATAAAATAGCACCGTATTTACATTTTAATATGTCAAAAGCAGACATACGATCCGGAAAATTCTGTCAGTCTGCGGGGCTGGTACTAAAATTAACTGTATAAATGTAAAATAAGCATTATGAAAGTAGTATTGTCCTGCAGATACTTACCTGTGAAACGTCTCTTTGCCATAGACGTACAACATACTATTATAACATCGTAAAAGTACAACCATGGTATAGGTTCCGGCGCGTCAGATTTTTTCTGTGATCAATGAATGAATCATTATGATTTCCTTCCAATGTGCGGCCGGACTAAATCAACCTTTCAATACTTTCAACCGACTTCAAAAAAAGGAGGAGGTTCTCAATTCGATTGTATTTTTTTTAAAGCAGTAACGGACACTAACTTGTGACATGTATGGTGCTAGGTAGTACAAAAAATATATAATTGAAACTATCGACATATTTTATATTTTGAGCAATCCATATGCGAAACGGTTTCATTTTCACGTACACAATATTTTTTTATCTAACACATAATTATTTAAAATAACATATTATGTAGAAAATAGGGTATTTACTGCATGTTATTAATGTATTACTAAATAAGTTTAAGAATAACTTCTATGAAAATAAGCATTATGAAAGTAGTATTGTCCTGCAGATACTTACCTGTGAAACATCTCTTTCTTTAGGTTAATAATGTAAATTACACAGCAGTATAACACAGAATACTACACGAATACGATTATTGATATTAATTGGATAAAATACAGAACGATTGTGAAATAAATCATAAAATAATACGAGATTATATTTTGATGGGACGCTATGGGAGATTACAATTGTCAAAATCGGTTCTACTGACATTTTATTATGTCTCTTTCTAGCATATAGGTTTTTTCGTAAAGATCGGTATCTCAGTCGCACACTGTAGTGGTCTATTACGTCAGTATAGAAATGTCTTTGGCTCTGGTAGGCCATCAACGACTTCAACTGAAGTTAACATCGCAAAAGTGAAGGAAATAGTGACTGAAAATCCTCATTCAAGTTTGAGAGAGATAGCCGCTGAACCACAGATTACCTATTAGTTACTACGTAAGCTGAAATCTCAAGTCGATCCGTACCATTAGAAATAATCACTTGGGTATGAAACATGTTGCCGCTCGGCTAGTCCCAAAAGACCTAAATTTTCTCCAAAAACTCAATCGCATAAGTCGCTGAGGACATGCTAGAACGTGTCAATTCCCACCCATTCATGAAACGCATTGTTTACAGGTGACAAGACGTGGGTTTACGAGTTTGACATGCAAACTAGTCAACAAGCTTCGGAGTGGCGCCTTCCAACTGAACGGAAACCGAAAAAACCACGCCAAAGTCGATCAAAGTCAAAGTCATGTTGACTGTTTTATTTGACTATCGTGGTGTTGTGCACTCGGAATTCTTGCCGAAAGGTGAAAGGGTAAATAAAGAATGTTATTTGAGCGTTATGCGGCGTTTAATAGAGCAAATTTGACGAAAAAGGCCAGACATGTGGAAAGAAAATTCTTGGATTTTGCGTCACGATAATGCGGCTTCGCTCAAGGCCATCACTGTGAACGAATTTTTGACCAAAAACTCAACAAATACCATCGAGCAACCACCTTATTCACCAGATATGGCCACTGAGGTATTACTTTGAATGCGATAAAATAAATATGGATGAATAACTAACATTTTGTGGATTATTGATCTTTTCCCGGTACCTTCTTGACAGAGTAGTAATATGTTTCGTGGCTGGACACTTAGAACAATGAGATATGTATCGTCATTGGGGAAAGTTTGGGGAATCAAATTATTGGGCAAATTTTGGGGAAATATTTGGGGAAAGGAAAATACAGATATTGTACTAGTTTATATAATGTCTTTGGGAAATAATTAAGGAATACAGACGAAGGTATTGAAAGTTTTAAATATCATCCAAGGCACACTAAAAATGTTCTTATAGCTATTTTTTGCATAAATATAGTTAGTTATATTTTAAAATTTGTAAAATTTCCTGTTTTAAAATAAATGGGGAAAAAAGTTGCAAAACGCATTATTTTGGAGAAAAAAATATGAATATGGGGAAAATTCAGAAACTCGATCTAACAACCCCGAGTCTAATTAAATTAGAAATTTGTTTTTCGACGCTTTTCGAGTTATTTTTTCAAAATTTTGGATGTTTCCTCGTATTTCTCATGCAAACTTCCAAATTTAACAGCTCCCGTTAATACCTATAGTGGAAGTTGAGTGAGTAGTCCTCCTCTTATGGATTATCCTGTCTATATTGGGAGCCAGAAGTCACAAAGAGGTAAAAAATATATAATTTATTGAATTTATCTCAATTAAAACACTATTACTAAGTTGCTAATAGACACCTGCAGTCGTCATCATCATCATCATCATCATTTCAGCCGAAAGACGTCCACTGCTGGACATAGGCCTCCCCCCTTCTGCAGTCAACAGTAATAAAAATTGTTGACTAAAATCCCTATGCTTATAATAAGAATAATAACCATCATGTTCATGTGTAAACATATAATTCAATGCATCATATTGATTTCATTTTCAGAATTCCTGAGTGATTGCACTATCCAAAGTACAGGGACAGAAAACAATCAATCAACAGCACACCATTAAAGATACACAGATCCACAAATTTACTGTAGTTGAAGGTACCTACATATTATTATAAAACAAGAATAATATTTATTTGCTTATTTAATATTACAAGCTACACTATAAGCTACTTTAGGTCTCGTTTACGAACACGCGGCGCGTTGCGCGGGGCTACACGTGGTTCTCCGTGGCGATACCAGCGACGGGGCCCGCGACGTCTCACGCGTATTTGCGTTTGTTTGTTTTTTTGTGTTTGGTTCCGAAGTCCTACAAGGAACCCTTATAGTTTCGTCATGTCCGTCCGTCTGTCCGTCTGTCCGTCTGTCCTAATCCTTTACAGCTTAATAACTTCTACAGTTATAAACATAAGTAAATGAAATTTTGTTAAAAAATATTCTGCATATAGATCTCAATTTTAAAAGAATAAAAAAATAGTTTTTACGTTCTTTAGGGGTGGCGCCCATACATGTGAAATGGGGAAAAAATATTTTTTTTCGCTGCACCCCATCGTGTGGGGTATCATTGAATAGGTCTACTAAAATGAAGGTAATGTTTCATACACTACTTTTTTATCAGGTGTACCATCTGCGAAATATAGCCCGCCAAAGTGGCTTGCAATGTGTCCCCCCCCCTGCCATTTCTAAACTATGCAACGTAGAAACTTATAATCTTCCATATTGATAGACCTTTGTGAAAACTCTCTTTTAAAATTATTTCGAGTATAATGTGATTATAATTTTTTGAGTTATAGACAGAAAACTGAAAAATACTTAAAACGTCCTAGTTCAAAGGTCATTGACCTTAGAGAAAAATTATCATGGCAAATAATGCTCCTTTAGCTACTTTCTATTTGAAAAAATCACAAAATTTAACTTTGGCATCAATCAGACTTCTTAAATTTGGCTTCTTGAATTTATCGCTAGATGGCGCTACTAACAACACGCTCTGAGTCGCGAATGCTGCCGATTATTGCAAAAACTAAAATAGCCATGATTAATATTCGATTTGATTCGTTTGTACACCTACTTAAGGAACCCTATAATACTGAGCATGGCCCGACATGCTCTTGGCCGGTTTTTGTTTGTATTTACAAACATATTGCGATCGTAGACTCGTTTATGCAGACGCGGGGCGGGCAAGCTCTTAGTCAGGGCCGCAGAGTGAGGAGACTCTTGGCAATATTGGTTGTTAGAGACCAGGCTAATCTAATTTCACTGACTTTTTGGCACTCTCACAATGAATGACTAGACGAATTACGAGTTAAATTTATTTCAGGTGGGCCAACAACTTCTACGGTGCTGTCAGCAATGTTTGTGGAACCAGAAGTTGTGTTGTGTACGAGAAATACGTGGAAACATCCGAAATTCTGAAAACTCGAAAGCGCCGACTGTCAGTTTTAAGTTTGATTTGTCTTCTAATAGAGACTTATAAAAAAATATTTTGTTTGTTTTATTTATATATACAAATTGTATTTAAGTAATATAATATAAAAATATAGGGCTCATCGTACCTACAGGTTTTTATCGATATCGATGAATCACATTTTATGATAATCACATCACTATTTATCGATAACACGTAGGGCGTATGTAGTGCATCACTAAGCTGCCATACGAAATTATTCTTACTGAATGTTGGTCAAATTGTTGGTACTAGTAGTTTGTTTGTAATGTTGGTTCTAAACTTGTACAAAATTGAGCGAGCTACCCAGCCTTCTTTATGCCGTCTCTTGTAACGTAGTGATTATTTTCTCTGTGTATGTTTCAATGGCATCAGCCATTTTTTAGGGTTCCGTAGTCCTACAAGGAACCCTTATAGTTTCGTCATGTCCGTCCGTCTGTCCGTCTGTCCTAATCCTTTACAGCTTAATAACTTCTACATTTACAAACATAAGTAAATGAAATTTTGTTAAAAAATGGTTTAGATATAGATCTCAATTTTAAAAGAATAAAAAATCTTGATAACGTATTTTAGGGGTGGCGCCCATACATGTGAAATGGGGATGAAATTTTTTTTTTCGCTACACCCCCTCTTGTGGGGTATCATTGAGTAGGTCTACTAAAATGTAATGTTATGTATGTTATGTAATGTTTCATACATAACTTTTTTATCAGGTATACCATCTGCGAAATACAGTTCGCCAAAGTGGCTTGCAATGTGTCCCCCTCCCTGCCATTTCTAAAATACCTATGCAACGTAGAAACTTATAGTCTTCCACATTGATAAAACTTTGTAAAAACTCTCTTTTAAAATAATTTCGAGTATAATGTGATTATAAATTTTTGAGTTATAGTGAGAAAACTGAAAAATACTTAAGACGTCCTAGTTCATAGGTCATTAACCTTAGATAAAAATGATCTTAGCAAATAATGCTTCTTTAGTTACTTTCTATTTAAAAAAAATCCCAAAAAGAAACTTTGTTTTATATTGATATGACATACTTCTAAATTTAGCGCTAGGTGGTGCTGTTTGCAAAAACTAAAATAGCAATGATTAATATTCGATTTGATTCGTTTGTAATTAGACCTACTTAAGGAACCTTATAATACTGAGCATGGCTCGACATGCTCTTGGCCGGTTTTTTTATTTATGTGGGTGGACACAAATGTAGGGAACAACTGATTTTTTTTCGCGATTTCATGTTTGATCCTATAGTAAAAGTTGTTTATACTGATGAGTACAATGACCCCTTAAGAGGTTTTCAGTTACACGTTGTATCACAGACGTACTAGAGATGCCACGCATCGTTGTATGAATGTTTTATATCAATGCCGCGATGACATGAATTCGAAGAATATTCGGCTAAATTTGACCAGCACTGACGTCAATAATTACTACCCACGAACGTAGCTTGCAAGCAAATTTCTACAGTTTTAGATTATTGTGATTGGGTTAAAAAAAAATGTTATTTGTTAATTTATTGTATTACCAAACAACAAGTCTTCCACTCAGCATGAAGAAGAATACCAGTGCTGGTGCGCAGCGGTCGAAGGGATCGCCCACCATAACATGCGAATAAGCTGCCAGTATCATCAACAACACAAGGCCTATATTGCATGTATTCTTGATTTTATCTGAAACCATAAAATTATTTTCTAAATAAGGCGGATCACACACTAGGTTTTTGTTTCAAATGGACACTCGCAGATCGCAGGTGCCTGCATGCTTAACCGGGCTTAAACCTAACTTATAAACTAAAATCGCGGTTGCAAAACCGCATAAGGGCGTCCCCCAAGGGAGGGATCGGACCTCGGCTTACTGGGGCATTGCGGGGGGATCCCGCTGCTATGTCCCCCTAGCAGCCGTTGCTGCATCGGGAATGGTTTTCTCGAAAGTGGCAGACTTTCGGTATATCGGGTGGGTACACACACTACGAAGCGACCCGCGACGGCGGCGCCAGCGACGCGGCGACGACGAGGGGCGCAGCCGGGACACAGTCCAGCCACGCGTCCCTGACGGGGACGCGTTTTCCTCGTTTACCACGCATGTTTTACATACAAACAGTACCCACTTGGATAAGTACAACGCAAAAGTTTAAAAATTACTAAAATAATATGTTAATATAATTTTGCAAGTAAACAGACTATGGAATTTGTACCGATTATAACACGAGGAAATAACTAAGGACCGACCGAAGATTTGGTTTCGGTTTCGGTTTCGGTTTCGGCTAGTTTCGGCCAAAAAATCTGGTTTCGGCCACAGTTTCGGTTTCGGCCAATAATTGGCCGAACCTTCGGCCCTGCCGAAACTAGGTATTCGTGAATTGTCGCGCATCATTCGGCTAACTTCGAGTGAGTGAACGTGATTGCCAGTTGAGTTCGCTAGCCATAGGTTGCAAGTTGTAATAGAATATAATTCATTAGATATTTTACTTGGTTCTGTTGAGTTATTCCCTAGAACTTATACAATATGAATTTATGTCGAAATTAATGTAACACTTAAAATATGTGTGAAGATACCTGTGATGTTATGTTTGATTCAAACATTACTATATTTATATTACGTGTGTAATTGTTGTTGGATTTAATTTTGTACCCATATTCGAACTGCCCCGTAAATCCGATACACAACTTCCTCCGGTGATTTAATCGTTACCGTGAATGACCTTCATTACTATTAGTCATGTTGCATTTTTCCCTTTAGTCGCGAGGTGCTTAGTCAATTCGGACGCGTAGTACGGGAAAGTTTTCTAGTTAAATTTCATTATTTTCTACTACTATGACTACTATCACGACAAATACTAACAATAAAAAAAATCTAAAACCAAAGGGGGTCCCCATACAAGAAACATCGAGAAAGATAGATTTTTTTCAACGTTTTTGTTCCTGCTCTATCTTCAAAACGGTAATACATACCAGCGTCAAACTTGGTCTGATTATATTGCATACTATGTAGTTTAGCAACAAATACTAAAAACAGGGCAAAAATAGACATATGTGGTGGTACCTACATAAGAAAGAGATGCAAAAATTCACATTTCGCGTACGTCGTTGATGTCTTTTGATAAACTCTCGTAAATTAAATCAGTTTCTATGGGGTATCAGGTCGATGGGTGGTACGGAACCTACTGCGTGAGTCCGACTCATACTTGACCGATTTTTTTTACATACTTTAATATTTTTTTACACGTGTTAACTATCTATATATGCGTAAAAATACAATAGATTTAACATGCTAAAAAAATTCAAATAAGTTTCGGTTTCGGCCGAAACTGGGATCAAGACCGAAGGTTCGGTTACGGTTTCGGTTTCGGCTGAAAATCCTGTTTCGGTCGGACACTAGAAATAACATAAAATAATAATATTAGGTAGTTAGCTATGTGTATTTTATTTATTACTTTTTACTGACTGGACTGTACCTACAGCTACGAGTGCTACAACCACAGACCAAGTAGAGATGTGGCTACAACTCAACTCTGCCTGTTTGACCAAAACATCGATCTCTATGTACTTTGTACTAGATTTCGCGGTCCGAACACTCACTGTGTGTGTACCGACACAATTGCAATTGCACTCCGTACACCTTGTTTAGTGTTGCTCACAGAGTAGAGTACTTTTATATAGTGTTGCTTTGAGATTCGTGAAGCGCGGAGCGGAGCTTGACTTACTCAAAAAAAGTAAGTTATGTTACTAAATAGTGATATTATGCTTGAATAATAGGAAACAACAAGTATTAATAATAAATAATTATTATTATACTACAATAACGTACGATTACAACAATTAAATCAGTATTTTCTGCACATTGTCAAGTCCAATAATTAGACTCGCCCAACCAGCATGAACAAGGGAGTGACTATCTACCTCGTTTTTAGGGTTCCGAAGTCCTACAAGGAACCCTTATAGTTTCGTCATGTCCGTCCGTCTGTCCGTCTGTCCTAATCCTTTACAGCGTAATAACTTCTACAGTTATAAACATAAGTAAATGAAATTTTGTTAAAAAATAGTCTACATATAGATCTCAATTTTAAATAAATAAAAAAATAGTTTTTCCGTATTTTAAGGGTAGCGTCCATACATGTGAAATGGGGATGAAATTTTTTTTATCGCTGCTCCCTCTCTTGTGGGGTATCATTGAATAGGTCTACTAAAATGAAGGTAATGTTTCATACACCACTTTTTTATCAGGTGTACCATCTGCGAAATATAGTCCGCCAAAGTGGCTTGCAATGTGTCCCCGCCCCTGCCATTTCTAAACTATGCAATGTAGAAAGTTATAATCTTCCACATTGATAGACCTTTGTGAAAACTCTCTTTTAAAATAACTTCGAGTATAATGTGATTAATAATTTTTGAGTTATAGTGAGAAAACTGAAAAATACTTAAGACGTCCTAGTTCATAGGTCATTGACCTTAGATAAAAATGATCATAATAAATATTGCTCCTTTAGCTACTTTCTATTTGAAAAAATCACAAAAAGTAACTTTGACATGACACACTTCTTAAATTTGGCTTCTTGAATTTATCGCTAGATGGCGCTACTAACAACACGCTCTGAGTCGCGAATGCTGCCGATTATTGCAAAAACTAAAATAGCCATGATTAATATTCGATTTGATTCGTTTGTAATTACAGCTACTTAAGGAACCCTATTATACTGAGCATGGCCCGACATGCTCTTTGCCGGTTTTTTACTTACAGCTGGGCGCTGCGTGTCGAAAAGAGACAGTGTTACCTCATCATAGAATAGATATTGCAAAACTGTTAATAGGTCAAATATTATGAACATCTGAAATTTTAACTGTAGAAAGCCTCTAGTGTTGATGAGCTCACTAGGAACAGGAAGGTCACAACCGAAATAGTAACTCTCCCCTCAATGCTCTTTGGTCCGGTCAAAGTAGACATTAGACATGTCAAAGTGCAAAAATTCGCATACAGCTGAAAATTGGTACGAATGTTCGGAACACCATTATAAATGAAATGTAAAAAGTCCGCATCGATCCCACTATTACAAAAAAAAACCGGCCAAGAGCATTTCGGGCCATGCTCAGTATTATAGGGTTCCTTAAGTAGGTGTAATTACAAACGAATCAAATCGAACATTAATCATGGCTATTTTAGTTTTTGCAATAATCGGCAGCATTCGCGACTCAGAGCGTGTTGTTAGTAGCGCCATCTAGCGATAAATTCAAGAAGCCAAATTTAAGAAGTGTCAAAGTTACTTTTTGTGATTTTAACAAATAGAAAGTAGCTAAAGGAGCATTATTTGCTATGATAATTTTTTTCTAAGGTCAATGACCTTTGAACTAGGACGTTTTAAGTATTTTTCAGTTTTCTCTCTATAACTCAAAAAATTATAATCACATTATACTCTAAATAATTTTAATAGATAGTTTTCACAAAGGTCTATCAAAGTGGAAGATTATAAGTTTCTACGTTGCATAGTTTAGAAATGTCAGGGGGGGGGGACACATTGCAAGCCACTTTGGCGGGCTATATTTCGCAGATGGTACACCTGATAAAAAAGTGGTGTATGAAACATTACCTTCATTTTAGTAGACCTATTCAATGATACCCCACACAAGGGGGTGCAGCGAAAAAAAATTATTTATCCCCATTTCACATGTATGGACGCCACCCCAAAAATACGTAAAAACTATTTTTTTATTCTTTTAAAATTGAGATCTATATGTAGACTATTTTTAAAAAAAAAATCATTTACTTATGTTTATAACTGTAGAAGTTATTAAGCTGTAAAGGATTAGGAAAGACGGACAGACGGACAGACGGACAGACGGACGGACATGACGAAACTATAAGGGTTCCTTGTAGGACTTCGGAACCCTAAAAAACAAGGTCAAACTTCGCAAATATGGGTTTTTTGCGTTTTTTTGCCAAACGGTAAGTTTATGTTTTTAACCGACGAAAAAAAGGAGGAGGTTCTCAATTCGACGCGTATATATTTTTTTTTTTTTTTTTTTTTTTTTTTTTTTTTATGTATGACCACGCATAACTTTTTACAGAGTGGTCCGATTTTGATGATTCTTTTTTTAATGGATAGGGTATATCTCGAAGTTGGTCCCATTTAAATTTCAAAATCAAAATCCACCCCTAAGGGTATTAAAACAGGGGATGAGTGTTTGTTCACCCACTGAATTCTTACCTGTTAACCGATTCTGTTGAAACTTGACACACATAAATATAGTTCTAGACACTACGACATAATGGAGACCTGGAGTTAGATTTTAACCACAAAAAAATGAAAAATAAAACTTTTTAACAAAAAATTGAACCGACGAAAACAGAAACTGAAAAGCGAAAAATAACTAATTATGAGTCGGCGCCAAACAACCGATCAACGAAGATCATTAAATTACTTTAAATAAATAATAAAAACAACGTCACATCATATACAACGTGAAATTTTCAACGATAAACAATAACTTTCCAAAAATGCGTTCTCCGCTCGGCCACTTGCAACTTGCACGCACTTTGCTTGTTAAAAGTTCGTTTGGCGCCGACTCATAATTAGTTATTTTTCGCTTTTCAGTTTCTGTTTTCGTCGGTTCAATTTTTTGTTAAAAAGTTTTATAAGGATTGTTTTTGATTAGAGGATAGATGGATTAAGTGCATCAAATATGCCAATTAGTTTTAAGCATTAAAAGGCCAGGATGGGCAGATCGACGCCATTGTTTTCCCGACCTCGACAAAGAAAGGCTCGATGACAAATCCCAAGGTCTGGTCTGTCAAGGTTACTCTTGGTTGTTCACGGCCATGTGTGGTTGCTTGTAGTAAATTATGTTTGATCGGTGTCTGATGTGTACGTGCTTAGCTAGCTAGTGAAGCTACCGTGTGTGTTAAGTGGGGTAAATTTTTTGGGACTGAAGTTTCGTGTCTTCTTCCCATCCTTTAAAGCGCTTTAATTTGTTTAGTAGCGCCATAATTCTGATAATTGGAATGAACTGTGCTTACCATACGGTAATGATGGTATAATCCGCCAGAATAAATAACTTTTTTTAATTTGATATAGATCCGCTCTTGACCGAAATCTAGACAGCTTTGTCAAGATGTGGTCGACAATGGAGCGAGCAAACCTGTTAGGTGCCGATTCACTCATTCAGCTTTAAAGGCGTTAGGGTTGTAAGTGCCTGGAAATATAGTTGCAGGCAGTGAATTCCACAACTTGGCTGTACGCATTATGAAAGAGTTCTCAAAGAGCTTGGTCCTGATAGTAGGCATTTCTACCACATGTGGATGATATCATGCAGTGCGTCGTGTAGTCCGATGAATGAAAGGAGATGGCGGGATAAGCTCATGGAGCTCTTGCGCACACTGTCCAAAGTACAGCCTGTAGAACACCGACAAACAAGCAAATGTGCGTCTATGGGCTAAGCTTTGTAGCTTAGATTTTACTAGCAGTTCATCACCAATTAGCCTCTCAGCTCTGCGTTGGATCGAGTCAAGAGTGGTAAGATGGTATTTGGTGAAGCCATCCCATCATAAGGAAAACCGATTTCCATCGGTTAACCACAATAAGTAACCCATTTTCCGAAGAATGCTATGACTCACACCGCTCTGTTTTGAAATATGCCAAGCATTTGACTCCGTTCTGTAAATTCCCAAAGAGCTACGGTTCACAGCACATCGCATATGGTTGTATTTCAACGAAACTTCAAGCGAATATAAAGCAATAGCTAGAGATTCTTGCTCGGAATGCACCTTAGAGTTTTGCATTCCTACGAATCTGAATACAAGAAAATACGGTCCATTTGAATCTATATGCAAGCGTGCGTAAACCCCTGCCCAGTTATCTAGATCATCCGACGCGATCAATATCCCAAAATTATAAGGAAACCAAGCTCTCAGATTATACATTTATTTTCTGTAATTCAGATTTTGAGCTTACAAGGGCGGTTAAACTAAGGCCGCAAATACGGAATGATGCGGCAGAACAGTTGTGCATTGTCGAGAGCATAATTTTTTGATACACTGAACAAAACACGCTCAAATGCTTGAGCAAAGACGTTTTGATGCAATAAGTAAACCAGAATGCATGCTACTATCTGCCCGCTGCCCGCTCTTCTACACTCTGTAAACGCTATTGCAAAATAACTTCATGACAAGTCTGTATGTACAGAAGTGCAGCATGCAAGCCCGATCGCACACTAAGGCTAAATCCAAATAAAAGAATACTAGAAGAAGCGAAACTATAGCAGAAACACAAAACGTTAACCCTTAAATATGGTTTAGTTACTCGATGGCTGATGCATGCGTGACATCAGTTGGGACAGGTCCAGACCTGGCACTTTCTTCAAAAGGCTAGTCCAGGCGTTATTGCCCTGCATTATCCTCATACAAATACTTTAGACAACATGTCTGGACTTTGAAAAAGACTATGATTCCTGAGTTTGTTTCAGCGGTGGAGGAGGTCTTCACCTCCAATTAGGGTTTCTTGTTTACTTGTGTATCAATTGCGCATGAAATAGTATTTTAATTGTAATTAATATTGTTCATTTATAAAATCATGAATTATGAACTCGAAAGTAATGTCATAATGACTTTACTTTACTTTACGCACATGCATCTGAATGAATTTAAAAAAATTCATTACGTTACAGTTTGCTGAACAAAACAATGCTGAATTTTGTGTACTCTACAAGTGTTTACAGGCATATTTTTTGTATGATAAAACAGAGATTGACGGAATCCTGACAAGGATAGAAAATTAGTTCCAATTATAATGTTACGTTAGCCTATCTTTTACCAGAAAATACAAGAAAAACTAACGACAATGCTTGAACGATTATTGCTTATTTAACTATTTTTTTATGTTTAATTTTTTTTTTTATGATTCCTGAGTTGGTTTCGGCGTTTCTTCTCACAAGTCACATAGGAATGCCGGAGCTATCTAGTTTTAAAAATCACCGACTTGTAAAAATTATTTTCAAATCCAGTTTTCAGAATAAATTATTTGGATCTAAAAAAAACACAAAGCTTACAGTTAAAGCTGAAGCTATTTTTAGGGCTAGAACAGTACAGCCACCTGTCCAAGACGAAGTTCGAACTATAGTCAGTCAAACCACAGTGATATATTAAATTACGGGTATCGTTGTATGACACGATACTACATTGTACGCGCCGTACAATCACCCTGCCATAACAAAGGACTTTACGATGAAATTGAAAGTATACGAGTTGAATTTTAACACCTCCCATTTTGTGAGTACTACAAGTGTTTGTTTAGTCGGTAGTTAAGTGGGAATTTTGCGTATGTATTTGGAAAAACTTAAGTTTTCTTTGTTTTTATTCCTATCTAATTTTACACTGTTTAAAGTACAATGCGTATTGTTCAGGTTTTGGTACTAGTACAAGCTGCCCATATACTTATTGATATCAACGAGGAATGTCAGCTAGAAAAGTGAGTCCACAACATACTTCCCCCATCTATTTTTCACGTATTCCTTGTCCATCCAAAGGTTGTCTGGAAGATATCGCTATTAGAGATAGGACTGCCAATGTACCCTTAATTTACATGTTAGTCCTAAGTTTTAATAATATTAATGGTGTACAATAAAGTTATATCTACCTAAAGGGCGGAAGATGTCAGTGAAACAATATTTACTAGGGAGTGTCTTTGTTGCACTGATTTTATATAATTAACAAATAAATAACATTGACTAAAATATAGGTCACACGCATAGAAATCAAAATAATAATAATAATATAATAATATTCTTTGTCTCTGCATTACCCTAAGGTTGTCTGGTAGAGAACGCCTATGGCGTTAAGACCGCCTTTGTACCCTGTTGTGCATAAAGAATTAAATAAATAAATAAGGTAATAGAAGTGATAAAGGTGCGTGAACTTGTCACCACGTGCAGGTGTCTCGTAGGACACCAGTGAGCGAACCGATTGCTTGATCATCAGTGCTGTTTTGGACGCGGAGTCACAAAACTTGTATTTTGCAGCATATCTAACAATGGATTTTTTTTTCTTAATTTATTTTGCATTGAATGCTAGAAACATGGTGGGTGTAATTGAGTATTTATGTGTTGGTAGCGGCAATCTTGCGACACACGTTCCGATATTAAAAGAGAGTAGATAAAATTTCTATCATCTTATATGATACAAATTTGGTTTTAACCGACTTCAAAAAAGGAGGAGGTTATTGTATTCCGTGGGTTTTTTTTTTTCATGTATGTACACTAGGGCTTGCATTTCGAAATTTCGAAACTTCATAGTTTCGAAATTTCGGACCATATTTGCATGTTTTTCAATTTCGAAATTAACACCCCTACTTTCGAAATTTCGAAATTTATTTATTTAAAGACTGTAATGTTAAATCGTCAATAGAACTCCCACATCTGCTCTAGATTAGTAACTAGAGCTTTTCCAGCAGCAGGCTGCATTTGAAAACGACTTATCTTTATCAGCAGCTGAATTTATGACTTCCAAAGAACCCATTTTTAAATTATTCAGAATTAACATTTCCATACAAGTTTACCCGTGATCTCTGAACATGCCCACTAAAATTCAAAGAAATTTAACACGTATACTGGGTATACGAGCTGTTATCCAAGATCGTCACAAATTATCTCGTCAGAAGACTCCACGAATCGAAAGAAAACTAATAGGTTTAGAAGAGGCTACAGCATCGTGTCGGCATGAATCTGGACAAGACCAAAGTCATGTTCAATATGCATATTATGCATGTCGTGCCGAGGTTCGTTGAAGGTACTTCCCTCGAAGTTGTGCAGGTATCTGGGGCAGGTTATTCGGTTTGGTAGATACAACTTCACATAAGTATCAGGCAGAACGATCCAGTTGAGCTGGGCAGCATTTCGCAAACTTCGCCTTCTTTTCTTCGCCTAAACCATAATGTTTAAAAACCAGTGCGTTCTGCGTGTCATGGTCTACTGTGTCGAGACGTGGACGCTAACAGTTGGGCTAGTCCACAAATTTAGACTCGCGCAGCAAGCTATACTTCTTTGAAGGATAAAATAAGATCCATGACGAGATTATCCAAAAATGTACCAAAGTGACTGGACATAGCTTGTAGAATCAACAAGCTGAAGTGGCAGTGAATAAGTCCTTGAATGGAGATCTTCAAATGTAGGTTAGGACGCTCCCAATCAGGTGGACTGAAGACCTGGAAAAACTATCTGGGATGGAATAAATGCGGAAGGCGGAGGACCGAGTATTGTTGCGAATCTCGGAAGAGACCAAAAATGACCAGTAGTAGACAAATGGGTTGAGATGGATAGCATCGTAGACCATTCTTTACGGAAGATTGGAAGAACGACTGAAGAGAGCAATTAGCTGCTGTGTATTTGTGTACTATGAGAAGGCCTTCGGGCGATACTCTTTCGAAACTGTTCACTGATGACTTGGAGGACGTTTTCAAGACACTGGATTAGACGGGGAAGGGTTGTGATGGAAAAGACGAGAACATTTCACGTCTCTACTTTACCGATGACATTATTGTAATGGCAGTCTCTGAAACAGCTGAGCGAGATGCTACATAGCATATAGTATATAGTCATTTAGTGTATCAGTCTTAGTATGAATCTGGACAAGACTATGGTAGACAAGATCATGTTCAAAACGCATGTTGCGCAGCGTGCCAAGCCCAATCGGTCTTCTTCAAAGAAACGACGCTAGAGGTTGTGCAGGAATTTGTCTACATAGGTAGTTAGGGACCTGTTATATTCAGGTTGGTAGACTAGTAGTTAGTTTATACTACTCTTGCCTGTCATTACTTATAATGCCGAGACGTGAACACTGACAGTCTGGCTAGTCCACAAATTCAAAGTCGCTCAGTGGATTATGGAGCGAGCTATCCTTGGAGATTCTTTGAAGGATAAAATTATCCGAAAGAACCAGAGAGTAGCATAGGCTGTAGATTTAGCAAGCTGATGTGACAATGGGTAGGCCAGTCTACCAAAAGATCGATGGCTGTTGGAGCAGACGAATCTTTGATTGATTGTCGCAAAAACGCAGCGTTGGGCGCCCTCCAGCCAGGTGGACCGACGACCTAAAGTAGGTAGCTGGGGTGGACTGGATGGAAAAGATAACTGCTCCTAAGTTGCTCCACAACAAAATAACCTAAAGGTTAGCAACTTAGGAGCAGCCTTTATTCAGTAGTGGACTGCGATAGGCTTAGTTATTAGGTGTTTTAAACATTGCCCACAATTTCGAAGTTTCGAAATTTCGAAACTGATGAGGCCAATTTCGAAACTGAAAATGTATGAAACTGCATGCCCTAATGTACACCGATTACTCCGAGATTTGTGGGCCGATTTACGTGGTTGTTTTTTTATTTGGTAGAGAAAGTCCGCGCGGTGGTCCCATATAAATTTTATTGACTTAGTCTTAGTAGTTTTTTAAATAGCATCAATAAATCAGTTTATTTTAGCTTCGCCTATCTAGATGATCTGCTCATTGGTTTGTTTTTCTGAGAATTCTTGGCCGATATGCGTGTTTTTTTTTTACGATAGTGATTGGACGTTTGGAAGAACAGAGCGAGACCTTTGCCCAGCAGTGGGATAACAAAGGTTAATAAAAAAAATAACTCAAATTGGTTCTATAAACATTTATGAATCAACCCTCGCAATTTTCAACTAAAAAGTATGAAATAAAAACTTTTTAACAAAAACTTTTAACAAAAAATAAAACCGACTTCAAAAACCTTAACTAAAAAGTAAAAAATAATCATTGTATGTGTGTGTTTTAAAATCTTAACATAAACCAAAATTTTTAAGGCGGCGCGTGATTTTCATGTACGTTCACATAAACCTGTTTTTAACCGACTTCAAAAAAAGGAGGAGGTTATGTATTCGGCGGGTTTTTTTTTTTTTACTATAGATATTGCGCTCCACTGTACATTACATGACGCAAAGGGTCAATCACGCACCGCCTTCAAAATTTTGGTTTATGTTAAGATTTTAAAACACACACATACAATGATTATTTTTTACTTTTTAGTTAAGGTTTTTTGTGATATGTGCACGCGCGGCATTTTTGGTGGACAGCATTGTATCACAGAATATCTAATAGTACTAACGTACAGAACGGCCACTCACCGCCCCCCGCCAATTTAAGTTCCTCACCCGCGCCCCACACGTGCCCGTAGTTTGGCGGCAAGTTTGACTGCAATATTCAATGGATGTCAATCGCCAGTCGAGTGTGTCACGTAATATATTTTTTGGTGTTTGTAGTTGTATTTTAATTGAAAATGGCAGTGTATTGTGCTTTACACGGATGTGTGTCTAATATAGACAAGGAAACAGAAGATTTCTTCGATTTCCGAAGGATGAAATAAGGTAAGCCACAAAAAAACCTTTATAGGTAGAACGACAGAACAGCGAGCATTTAATTTATAATTAAACAATTTTTTTGTACTTTGCCAGTTATGACAAAAAGGAAAAAATAATTTGCTTGTAATGCTTGAAAGCAGATTCCTTTGAGTACCTATTTATTGTATTTTATTAAAGGTATGTATCTACTTACCGCGAGAGTTTAATTTTACAACTATAGTGAGAGATTGTTTACTGTAAAATTACGCACTTATGATAAGAGAGGAATGAATTATTATAAATTGTAATGCTTGCAAAACAAAACTTTTTTTGATATTCCGTATTTTCAAAGTCATACGGTTCAATAACCGCCAATTTAAATCGTTTAGGCGTAAATTTTTCAGTTTGTGTAATATATCATTTATTTAATAAAAATAAGCTGAGCGTGGGGTCCTGGGTTCGATTCCCGGGTCGGGCAAAGTGTTATTGGGTTTTTTCATTAGGAAATTCTCAGTAGCAGCCCGGAGTCTGGATTTGTGCCCGGTCAATACATGGGACTATAACATAACTGGCGAAATGTGGGTGTACTATTACACCTCTGCCTAACCCTTCGAGAAAATACAGGCGTGATGTTATGTTATGTTGTTAATAATTTATTAGGTTTTCGCGATCACTACACATTACAATAAAATAAATTTTACTGGATTACATCGTCAGATACAACCGATGCAATTTACGCGATGTAATCCGGTTAAACTTGTTTTATTATAATGTATAATTTCTATGGGAATAATAATAAAATAATTTTTTTTGATTAATTAATTGTTTATTTTATTTTCCAATATATATAATGATTGATAGTATTTTAATAAGCTTCAGTAATGTGATTCAGGCAAGAATAATTTTCGCTTATTGTTGGGCATTTATCCGGATAAATACTCTATACCTGTCTGACTTGTCTATGCCTGCGAGGGAATCAATCGTTTACGACGATGAACCGTAGTCATTGACTTATACCTATGGACCAGTAATACCTACGAAATAAGCGTGGTATACCTACAATATCCGGGCCACCGTTATGGTGGCCATAGCTAGGGAAGTAACTAATCAAAACTAAAAAGTATCGATATAATATAAATAAAATAAATAATTATTATTTAATTTTAAGAAAAGTGTTACAATTGATTACATATAGCACTGAACCTCACACTAGGATACCCTGTGTCGTGAGGTCCAGTCTCTTTCATCATAAAAAAGGTACTACATAATAGGTTTAGGTTATCGATGCTCGTGTTTCGTACCAGAGATGTGTGCTGATTAAAATCATTTTCAAGTAGTAATAAATAATATAATAAAATATAATATAATAAATAATGCAATTATATCAAATACTAAGTTATACATACATACATACTTTTGGGACATTTTACACTACACCATCTAGTCCCAAACTAAGCAGAGCTTGTACTATGAGTACTAGACAATGGATACAATACTTATATACTTTTTTTTTGTAAATACATACTTATAATACATAAGAAACACCCAGACCAACACAAACACTTATGTTCATTACACAAATATTTGTGTCCTGTGGGAATCGAATCCACGACCTCGTGATCAGCAGTCCGATACTCGAACCACTAGACCACAGAGTTCGGCTGTCCCTAGGACATAAAAAATCAAGCTTCTAGGTCAAGGCAATCATACGGCTATGTCACATTTTGATACTCGCAAACTCATATAAAAAACCTATAGGGTACTTCGCATTGACCTAGAATCATGAAATTTGGCCAATACTTATATCGAAATATCTTTTTTTTTTCAATATATCGAACTCCGATTGTATATTTAAAAATATCGATAGATCGAAAATCTGATATTTAAAAAATATCAACAGCCCTAGTTTGTTTACTTGACAGCTCATGTACTATGGGCCACATTGCGGGGTAAGCGGGGTTGCCACGCGGCGTAGGTATTTTGACATCCCGTAAAGATGTTGCCAAACAGAGAATATACAAATAGCATGCGATCTCTTTCACCAGACGACATAACACGTTGGTTAACAAGAGACAAAGAATAGTTTCATAATTCAATAACGATTTAATAGATATTTGTATAAACTAGGTTGATATAGAAGAATGGGCCACTTCCATAGGTTTCTTAATTCAATGACCGTAGTAGGTACATCTATCGTTCGTCGTGTACCTACGTATCGGACGGAACGAAAGTTCGTTTATCGTTGAACGGGAGTAGATCTCCTGGCTCTCGGACTATACCGACATTCGATACATGAATGATTTATAAACGACGTCTATTGATTTCTCTCTGTCATTGTCGATCAATTATAGGTACTTACCTTGTTTCATTGAGTGCAGGTCATATGTAAACTAGGTACCTAACTACCTAAATATAAAAAATAATATAAGTATTAAGTAAATAAAAAATAATTTATATGTAAAACTAGGATAAAATAATGATTTCATGGTAAAAAAAAGTCTAAAATATTGTTTCTAACTCAACCGACAGATACCTAACGCTTTAAATATTTAGCAGCTATCAGCCCTGGCAGGCGGCTGGCAGCACGCGCGGACGACAGAGGGACGTTAGAAGCTGAAGGGGGAAGTAGGTATTTAAAAGGCGGCATTTGGGGTCGGTATAAAAGAGATTCTCTTCTATACTAGTATTATTGTCTATTCTTATGGTGAGGCCTCATTAGTCATTATTAGGTTGAGTGCGTTAAGACATCACTCACACACACAAACAGACGTATGCACTGCACGTTCATAGGAATGTGATCATTAGCGGGCTACATCAGTTTTGAACCCGACTGTACATATCAGGGATGTTATAGAGCTCCGTAACCGTAACCGAAACTATCGGATATCCGAAATAAAAACCTATTCGTAACCGAATCCGATATAAAAGTTTCGAATAATTTCGATAGGAGAGGAGTCTAGAGATGTTGTGGATATGATATTTTGGATCTGGATATGGATATAGGAATAAAATTATTCTTCTATGGGGTATCAGCTCGATGGATGCTACTGATATACATAAAATCACTTACTTACCAGTCTTTCGTCTTGCTCTAATCATAAAACTAAAGCACTAGTACATTTTATTGATAGTGGGAATTGCGAATTTTTATGTGACTACCGTCTGACCTATTAATACTCTAGATATACCCAAACCACGATTCGACAAACTGAGCCTTCGGTCAAAGGTACGTCGGTAAAAGAAGCCATCGGCAAATAGTGTTTCGACGAAAAATAATTCGGGGAAACGTGCGTCGGCTAAATGTACTTTCGACCAAGTGTTGCATCGGGGAATGATACGTTCGACGAATACCTAGTTGTCGGTAAAACGTGTTTCGGTGGATCGTATTTCGGTGAAACGTAGTGCTCCCATTACCTAGTACCTATTTGTTTACATAAATTTAAGTCTTAAATCACCTCATCCTCATACGAAACCAAATGGTAGAAATGGTTAATTTAAAAAAACTTTTTAACAAAAAATAAAACCGACTTCAAAAACCTTAACTAAAAAGTAAAAAATAATCATTATCACTACCTAACCCCAACAAAAATAATTTATGAAAAAACCAAAATGATGAATCTGACACAACTTTACACATATTACACTTGCATCCTTGTTAAAAATATCACCACTAATTCCATCCAATCGAACATACAGCTAGAAAAAACTTTTTAACAAAAAAAAAAAAACCGACTTCAAAAACCTTAACTAAAAAGTAAAAAATAATCATTGTATGTATTTTAAAATCTTAACATAAACAACATCTTTAAGGCGGCGCGTGGTTGACCCTTTGCGTCATGTAATGTACAGTCGAGCGCAATATCTATAGTAAAAACAGTTTATATGTACGTACATGAAAATCACGCGCCGCCTTCAAAATGTTGTTTATGTTAAGATTTAAAAATACATACAATGATTATTTTTTACTTTTTAGTTAAGGTTTTTGAAGTCGGTTTTATTTTTATTGTTAAAAAGTTTTTATTTCATACTTTTTAGTTGAGGGTTGATTCATAATAAGTCAATAAAATTTATATGGGACCACCGCGCGGACTTTCTCTACCAAATAAAATAACAACCACGTAAATCGGCCCACAAATCTCGGAGTAATCGGTGTACATACATGAAAAAAAAAAAAACCCGCCGAATACATAACCTCCTCCTTTTTTTGAAGTCGGTTAGTAAAAAAACAATAACACACAACCTAAGGAAAAAGAATGAACTCCAATTAATGAAACCACGGACTAATTACGGCAAGAAAACGTTATCGTATGAAGGAGCACAGCTGTTCAATAGATTACCAGAGGATCTAAAAGAATGTGATAACATGAATGTGTTCAAAGCTAAGCTAAAGAATTATGTATGCACACTAACATTTCCAACGCTCTAGAGGCTAAAATTATATAATTTAGTTGTAAGTACTTTTGTATCTCATTATAAGTGAACTATTTGTTCTTATGAGAAATAAAATTCTTTAAACCTATATGTATTTTAAAATCATTTTTAAGGCGGCGCGTGGTTGACCCTTTGCGTCATGCAATGTACAGTCGAGCGCAATATCTATGGTAATAACAAAAAAAAAACCGACTTCAAAAACCTTAACTAAAAAGTAAAAAATAATCATTGTATGTATTTTAAAATCTTAACATAAACAACATTTTTAAGGCGGCGCGTGGTTGACCCTTTGCGTAAAACCCGCGGAATACATAACCTCCTCCTTTTTTTGAAGTCGGTTAAAAAGTAAAAAATAATCATTGTATGTATTTTAAAATCTTAACATAAACCAAAATTTTGAAGGCGGCGCGTGATTGACCCTTTGCGTCATGTAATGTACAGTCGAGCGCAATATCTATAGTAAAACATGTTTATATGTGTATGTGAACGTACATGAAAATCACGTGCCGCCTTCAAAATTTTGGTTTATGTTAAGATTTTAAAATATATACAATGATTATTTTTTACTTTTTAGTTAAGGTTTTTGAAGTCGGTGTTTTTTTTTTGTTAAAAAGTTTTTATTTCATACTTTTTAGTTGAAAATTGCGAGGGTTGATTCATAAATGTTTATATAACCAATTTGAGAATATTTTTTTTATTAACCTTTGCTATCCCACTGCTGGGCAAAGGTCTCGCTCATGTTCTTCCAAACATCCAATCACTATCGTGAAAAAAAAACACGCATATCGGCCAAGAATTCTCAGAAAAACGAACCAATGAGCAGATCATCTAGATAGGCGAAGCTAAAATAAATTGATTTATTGAAGCTGGTTAAAAAACTACTCAACCTAAGTCAATAAAATTTATATGAGACCACCGCGCGGACATTCTCTACCAAATAAAAAAACAACCACGTAAATCGGCCCAAAAATCTCGGAGTAATCGGTGTACATAAATGAAAAAAAAAAAAAAAAAAAAACCCGCGGAATACATAACCTCCTCCTTTTTTTGAAGTCGGTTAAAAACAGTTTATGTGAACGTACATGAAAATCACGCGCCGGCTTCAAAATGCTGTTTATGTTAAGATTTTAAAATACATATAATGATTATTTTTTACTTTTTTTAGTTAAGGTTTTTGAAGTCGGTTTTATTTTTTGTTAAAAAGTTTTTATTTATTATCCTTTGCTATCCCACTGCTGGGCAAAGGTCTCGCTCATGTTCTTCCAAACATCCAATTACTATCGTAAAAAAGAAACACGCATATCGGCCAAGAATTCTCAGCAAAATGAACCAATGAGCAGATCATCTAGATAGGCGAAGCTAAAATAAACTGATTTATTGAAGCTAGTTAAAAAACTACATAACCTAAGTCAATAAAATTTACAACGTGTATCAGAAATGCGTGGTCATATTTAAAGAGCTTATTCAGGGGATGCTATCAAACAACTTTTACTATGGGACCAACCCTGAAATCTCGAAAAAAAAATCAGCTGATCCTAACATTTAGTCGAGCGACATCGATGATTTAGTATGGAACAGCTGATTTTTTTTTCGCGATTTCAGGGTTGGTTCCATAGTAAGAGTTGTCCTATGCTATGCCCTGAATGAGCTCTTTAAATATGACCACGCATTTCTGTTACACGTTGTATATGGGACCACCGCGCGGACTTTCTCTACCAAATAAAAAAACAGCCACGTAAATCGGCCCACAAATCTCGGAGTAATCGGTGTACAAACATGAAAAAAAAAAAAAAAAAAAGAACCCGCGGAATACATAACCTCCTCCTTTTTTTGAAGTCGGTTAAAAATACATAAAGAACGGTTTGTAACTTGTTGTAACTATTTTGAATTTAATATTTACCTGTGTAGGTAATTCCATATGTAATCGTAAATCTATGAAGATTATAATTATTTATAATTGCTTCTGTTGGCATATTGCAGTTTCGCTCATGTTTGTACGCGTGGGGTGTACCTATCTTCCGATAATGTTATTATAACAAAGCATACTTACGGCTAGGAACAGTTGCCAGGGCCAACCCAAATAATATTTCGAGCACGCCTACAGCCCTCCTGTACCATTTCGAAGGTAATTTGAAGTCTAATGTTTCAGTTAATGGAAACACTTTTGCGTATCTCACGTATTCTTTTCTCTGAAACAAATGTGAATATTTTTATTAGAAAATACAAGAAGAAGACAATACATTAGAAGTTACAAGCTTTTATTTAACTTGCAGTGTTAGTATGTGGTCAAATCTTGCAAGTAACTTTTGAACCAGTTCCGTTATCAGAATTGGCTGAAAAGTACACATATGTAATTCCGATGACAACGCAATATTATAGTGCTTAGAACAAGCTTAGAATCTGATCTGATGGTGGAGCCGGAAGGTGGTCACAGGATCACCGCTATAGTTAACGTAGACACACCTAGTTTGGGATCGTTAGATTTGTCGTAATGAGTAGTTGGCTGCGAGATGGTGATCAGGGTCTGATGATGGAGTCGTAAGGTGGTCACAGGATCTTCGCTATGGATAACTTTGTTCCAAAAAACTTTTTGAAAACAAGCTTTTAATGAACCAAAAAGTACTAAATAAAACTTACAATACACATAAACAAAGAACTTTAATGTTTCTTAAAAGCTTGAGGCGTTACCATAAACTGATTATAGGGTAGTGGAACCAATAAATGAACGATTAAGAGACTATGGTAGGCTTAAATATTTTTTCACAGTAAATTCTTACAATAACTCTTGGAAATTTTTTTTTGATGCTTCCTAATATACTCAACAAATGACTAGTTTAAATCAAAACATATTATTTCTTACCATGAATTTATAAATAAAAAAACCTTAACTAAAAAGTAAAAAATAATCATTGTATGTATTTTAAAATCTTAACAAAAACAAAATTTTTAAGGCGGCGCGTGGTTGACCCTTTTCGTCATGTAATGTACAGTCGAGCGCAATATCTATAGTAAAAACAGTTTATGTGAACGTACATGAAAATCACGCGCCGCCTTCAAAATGTTGTTTATGTTAAGATTTTAAAATACATACAATGATTATTTTTTACTTTTTAGTTAAGGTTTTTGAAGTCGGTTTTATTTTTTGTTAAAAAGTTTTTATTTCATACTTTTTAGTTGAGGGTTGATTCATAAATGTTTATATAACCAATTTGAGAATATATTTTTTATTAACCTTTGCTATACCACTGCCACCAACCAATGAGCAGATCATCTAGATAGGCGAAGCTAAAATAAACTGATTTATTGATACTAGTTAAAAAACTACTCAACCTAAGTCAATAAAATTTATAT
The DNA here is from genome assembly GCA_949699075.1 of Asteroscopus sphinx. Taxonomy (NCBI): domain Eukaryota; kingdom Metazoa; phylum Arthropoda; class Insecta; order Lepidoptera; family Noctuidae; genus Asteroscopus; species Asteroscopus sphinx. Next base: position 10,439,518 of record OX453006.1, on the reverse strand, counting down.
GGGACCACCGCGCGGACTTTCTCTACCAAATAAAAAAACAACCACGTAAATCGGCCCACAAATCTCGGAGTAATCGGTGTACAGTCGACTGCATGACAGTGGAAACACGTCAATTCGAAAACCGTCCTTACTGCTTACGAAATAAAGATACTGCTAATGTCAAAGTGTTACCACCGACGTGCAGTCGACCGTACATACATGAAAAAAAAAAAAAAAAAAAAAAACCCGCGGAGTACATAACCTCCTCCTTTTTTTGAAGTCCGTTAAAAACCGGCCAAGTGCGAGTCAGACTCGACTCACACAGTAAGGGTTCCGTACCACCCACCACACATCGACCTGATACCCCATAGAAACTTTCCTTCATTCGTTCGCGAACTACCCGTCCATGTCTAAAACACATATTCAGAGAAAATTTCAACCAGCTACCCAGCCAGACCAACGGGCTACCTATTAGTTTACCGTTCAAAAGAAAAGTGAGCCCAGCAGCCCTGTAACAGACAGCGTAACGAGGGTCTGGTGGGTCTGAATGACATATCTGTGGCCATACTTTGGGTACGAAACTCCGATGATAATAATATTTATGTTTTTTTTTTCGAATGGACTCGCAGAATTTGTACCCAAAACCGAAAATGGATACCCTAACTGATTAACCGGGCGGGTGGCGGAGAATCCCGTTAAAGACTCCATCCGCCGAGATTTTAATTTTGACCTTCGGGGTCTTCTCGGCGCCCCCGCCAGGGGGCGCGAGGATCGGTCTCGGGATTAGATCCCTTTACCGAGGCATCGATCTCTACCCGTTAATACGGGCATGGCGTCGGGTTGGACTCTCTCTGTCCAAGAATAGTTTCTGTGCGCCGCCTACCGTGAGGTGGGCGGACATCACAGCTTTGTGAATAGTTGCTATGTGTGTTCCTGTAGGAGCGCCGCGCTCACCGTTTTCACGGGAGCGCTTCTTCACGACGCCTTGGCGGTCAGACCCTACCGGGTGAGACCCCTGGTTACCCGGGGGAGGCCCAGCAGGAGTCGACCAGCGACAAAGGCGTCGACTTGAGCGCCCTCTACAGGAGGATGCTGACCTCCGCTTTCAACGCAATCAGACTAGCCAATCGCATTTCGAGCTAAGAGGCCGTAGTATGTGTTTGAGCAGTTTGTACTGTGAGTAGCACTGCTCAATGTTTACGTATGAATGCGCGCCCACGCATTCTACGTGTGAGTATAGATGCATGTACAGTTATGTGTGTCTGTGTTTAGTGCGCTCCGTGCCTATATTAACTTAGCACACGTCGCGCACTGGGATGCATGTTATGTTTGTAAAGTGCTCAGTGTTTGAATAAGTCACGTGTCATCCATGTTATGACTTACTCAGGCGTCAATCCGGTGGGTGGGAGCGGAAGAGGGCGACCTTGCTGGTGACCGCGGTTGCATGTCCCGCCACTCTCGGTGGCTTAGCCGGTTGTAAACAACGTGGCCATTCCACCGAGAATGACGGGTACCGGGTCCTGTCCAGCCATCAGGGCGTGCAGGACGTCCTGTAGGACCCGGATAACAGCCCCGAGGATATACTTCTTGTATTCCTCGGGCGTTGTGGGCACTCCAAGTCCCGCCGGTGCAGCTCCATTATTGTGCTGCTGCTGGCGCGACGTCTTGGGTTCGTTTTCTGTTTGTGGCGGCGCTTGTGTTCCTGTTTGGGAGGCGCTCGTGGTGGTGGTGGGATTCACAGCTGGTGGTGGATTCATTTCTGTCCTCACGGCGCCCCCTTTCACGGTGGCAGCAGCAGTGGGGACCTTGGGTTTTTCCGGCGGGGGAGGGGGGTCAAGGTCGCACTGGGCGTCGTGCGCGCCCTGCTCTTGTGCCTTGAAAGCTGCGGGGCGAGCCTTCCGCTTCTTCCCTCCGCGCTTCCTTTTCCTCCGCTCCTGGGGTTCAGTGTTGGCTCCGCGCGCTTTTGGCTCGTTTGCCGCCGCCATAAGCGTCGCACTCTGCGTCTCGTCGGCGCACGGCTGAGGCCTTGTGTCGACCTGAGCGCGTGGCCGGTGCTCAGTGGACTTGGCGACGGTGCCCGCCCGCTTGTTGCGTGCCTCTCGCTGGTAGACGGGGCACCTGTAGTTATTGGCAGTGTGGGGGCCTGCGCAGTTTGCGCAGGTCGGCGGCTCTTCTAATGGGCGTGGACAATCTTTCGATGTGTGTTCCCCGCCGCACCGCACGCAAGCGAGCGGGCGGTGACACAGATGCGAGCTGTGTCGGAACAACTGGCATCTGTGGCACTGAGCGGGTCCGCGTTTTCCGCGCCATGCCTCCACCTTGACACCACGCATGCACAACAGCACCGTGATGTCAAAGATCTCCCGAAAGTCCGGCGTCCTTCGGAGCATGGCGTGGAAAACGCAGCCGGGTCTTCCATGGCGCGCCTTTATATGGCGCACGTACTCCGGCTCAAAACCAAGCGCACGGAGTTCTTCTTCGATGTCTTGCGGTTCCGTGTCTGCCGGCAGCCCCGTGATGGCCACCTTCAGGCTCTTTTCCGCTGGGAGCGAGTACGAGAACCAAGAGATATTCTCTCGCTTCTCGAGGTCCGTCAGGTATCGCTGCACCAGCCGGAATTCGTCTTCTGTCTCCGGGACAAAGCGTATTCCCTGCTGGTAGGGACGGGCACAAGGCGGGCGGCCCAGCTTGTCCCGGATCGCTCTGAAGTGCTGTGCCCAGTTGGGTAATTTAAGGGTGGTTAACAATTAAGGGTGGGTAGCGTGGCTTCTTTGTTTTCTTCTGCTGCTCTGCTGCTGTTGCGCTACCACTGGGCACGGCAGTGGGTTGCACGGGGGCTGCGGCAGTAGGAGACGGGCGCGTTGTCATATCCGAGTATGATGGGGTCGGCGTGGTTCGCAGCCTGCGCGGGTCGCGCTGCGGCTGCGAGGCAGCAATGCAGGGCCGCTTTGCCTCTTCAGCGGCGTCCTCTTCCGGGCTTCTTGGTCTACGCTGGGCTCTCGGTTCCAAGTTGAACTCGTAGTCAAAGCCCAGCGTATCTTGAGGCGGCTGGCCTAGGCCTAGCTGCGGAAGTTCAGGCTGCGAACACGTGATGTTCGGTTCGTCCTGTGTGGTTTCCCTCATGGCACGTATGGGCGTAACATAAGCTACGCCACATAGTCCGAACGACCCTGACGACGATATGGAGGCGTCCGATCCCACACGGGACGAACACGCCGACCGCATCGCCGGTGAGTCACGGGCTGAGATGCGAGGTGGTGCGGGTGACGCGTACGCGGCGGGCAAGACTGCTCCAGCCGGTTGCCTCTTCATCCGCGTGGTCTGCTCCGGGGGGGTCCTCCTGGGAGGGGTCTTCTTAGTCTCCAACGGGGCCGGGTTGCTCGACGCAGGCACACGTGTCCGCGGAGCAGCCTCGGTCGTGGAGGGCCGCGTCGCTCTCACCGAGCTCGACACCGGCGCACGAGTCGTCGGTGGAGCAGGGCGAGGGGGGGCGCGGGATGTAGACGCAGGCGCGGGCGGGGGCGTGGGTTTAGCGCGACGCGCGGCCGCAGCGGGTATCGGTACCTGCATTGGTACCGGACGGAATGTGGTTTGGTGGTGAGGCACCGCATGCTGGCGAGACGTCTTCGCCAGCAGAGCGGGCGCCGCTGGCGCGGCAGCTTGCGCTCGTGGAGGCACAGGGTCCGGGTTGGGCGAACGATGACGGAGCTCCGGCTCCGTCGCCATCCGATCCATCCTTGGCATGCTTCTCGTCGGGTAGATGGGGGGTTCCGGGTCCCCCGGAGGGGGTCGGGCACCCTGCCTGGGCATCGTCGGATGCGTGGCCTCCGCGACCGCTTCGGTATTTGATACCGGGCAGCTGCGGCAGCGCTCGCGCGAGCACTACGTCGGTCCGGGCGGGAACACACTCGCGAGTGAGGCACGACTCGACTGCGTGGCGGCCACGAGCAGTCTTTTATTTTTGAAGTTAATGTGGCTAGACTAGACTATATTTGTGTAACGAAACCATAGCGACTTCTAATTTTTCTACTAACGCCATCTACCTACTTACGTTTGCGTTGTAAAAGTACGAACAAACAATAAAATAACAGAATAAAGAGGATAAACTGTTTTTGTATCATGTCTTATTCTCTTCATCTAAAACTTAGTACTTGTATGTCAGTCTTCAGAATGTGGTAGAACTTTTGTTGAATATAAAATGTATCTCTATAGATTTGAACGAAAATATCGTAATAAAACTCAGAAACCTTAATTGATATTCTTATCGATTATCTATACCTTTAACATTTTTGAAAAAAGTGTTTTTTTATTATTAAATTAGGTAATCTCACAATCTACATAATGTAATTTTCATCATTCGATAAAAGCGCCATCTGCTGAATAAAAAAATTACATAGGGTAAATATGTCAAACTTGGTAAGTAACATAATTTTGCTGTTACTCGCTAGATGGCGCGATCACCCATTGTTCTTTTATAATCTTTCTGTAAACATCTGACTTTGTTTTCATTTAGTGTTTATTGCAATAAAGAATAAAATAAATCACAATTTTATTTTCATTTTACATTTATGAAAGCCTCTCTTTATGTATCTTTCTTAAATATTTTTGTATATAAATTTGATGTTTGACAACAGAGTAGGTAATACACTACAATCAGACCAAACTTAGTTACGCTATAGGACGCTAGATGGCATTACTGAGACCAAAAATCACAGTTCAACGATATTTCTGATAGATTTTTTTAAGTATACCTATCTTAAATTTTTATATTTTGATTATTTGTTGCTAAACTACATAGTATGCACCATAATCAGACCAAGTTTGACGCTAGTATGTATTATCGTTTTGAAGATAGAGCAGGAACAAAAACGTTGAAAAAAATGCATGTTTTTCGAGGTTTCTTGTATGGGGACCCCCTTTGATTTTAGACTTTTTTTTGTTTTTAGTATTTGTCGTGATACACCTCATAGCAACACATTTTCTGAGAAAATTTCAACCGGTTATCTATTACCGTTCAAAAGATACAGCCCTGTGACAGACAGACAGACGGACGGACGGACAGCGTAGCGAGAGTAATAGGGTCCCGTTTGGCACCCTTCGGGTACGGAACCCTAAAAAGACATGACGGGAATCTCGTGAAAGCTGAGACAGATAAACAAATGAGATATTTGGACTTAGCACACGAGGTTGTCGACATGTGGGACGTGGATTCGGCAATCATTGTGCCGATAGTCGTAACGGCCAATGGTCTCATAGCCAAGAGCCTAGACCAACATCTTAAGAGGCTCTCGTTAGGTGGCTGGGTCAAGGGCCAGATTCAGAAGGTGGTTCTCCTCGACACGGCACGTATTGTGAGGAGGTTCCTGTCTCTGGGGCCCTAACCGCCGCCGGTAGCTTGGACCCGGCTCCCGATGCCGGTGGAACACTATTTTTTATTTTTTTTCATGTTTTTTGTGTTTTTTAGTTTTTATAAAATATATTTAAAAATGTATTTAATAAGTTAAGAACTAAATAAAGGAAATATAATAATAATAATTGGGATTTTGCCCTGAAGTTCACAGGGCACAGTGTTCGCCCTCAATATTCTGCGTATTTTCATAATTATGAACAATCAGTGCCCAATTGTTGAACTAATGTTTTTCATAGGAAATGCATTGACTGTAAAATACAAAAAATAGGATAGCATGGTAGATTTTACTATTGAATAATTTATGACTTCTATTAGGAACGAAAAACACTATTAAGGCGGCGATATACGTGAATTGAGCTTTTTTTCGGTTTTTTAAGTCACTTTTCCTCCGTAATCTTTAAAAAATCCAAAAAAATATATGTTAATCTACATCATATAATGCAGGTCCTCTTCGGCTCAGAAAATTGAAAATATTATTTTAAATATCTGAAATAAATAGCGTATAGGTGCAGCGCCATCTAGCTCTACTAACAACACGTTCTGAGTCGCTAAATGCTGCCGTCTATTGCAAAAACTAAAATAGCCATGATTAATGTTCGATTTGATTCGTTTGTAATTACACCTACTTAAGGAACCCTATAATACTGAGCATGGCCCGACATGCTCACTGCGTCTGCAACACCACTCAGCTAAAATTATAATTACAACTAATTGCAACTTGCTATAGAAGCCTTAACCTTAACAAAGTTACATTTTTAAAAACACCCTCAGTAATTATGTAGAGAAAAGAAAAACCTAAAACGCTTTTGAAATGGTCATCGTGTTTTCGCAAAAAACCTGAAAAAAGCGCAAACTGCGCTCGCGCCACTACTTTCAGGAGAAAATGTCAATATTTTCTTCCAATACAACGTGTTATTGAAATAACTGAAAACCTCTTAAGAGTAGGCTCCCAAAATGAGGTGACTTTTTGAAAACATATGCTGAGTCGAACACATACTTTATGAATTTGTAATTTAGATATATGTTTTTTTGTACCTTTATCTATCGTTTGACTAGACAGATACATAATAGGTTGATTTTTATTATTTATTATTATTATTATTTATTTTCAAAGTAACAATGACTCAATGTGTTAGTAACAATATTACTTAATAACTATGTTAGTATTCCTATTATATAAGCTTAACTAAGATACACAAATTAATTCTTACACAAAAACATAACATACCTACACAACATTTTAAACACATAGACTTATCCACTTTTTAAAAAACGGACAGTCATACCTGCCCGCTATCACACTCAGGATGCTGTTGCTGCTCGCACGCACTCTGTGCAGCAATGAAGCAGCTCTTTTGCGCAAAATTGCTGCAAAGCCATCTGTGCGTGCCTCCATGAACATGGCGGATGCGCTGCAAAACGGTGGTAGCCTCAGCAGCATCCTGAATGCGTTATTGTATTGGACGCGCAGAGCGTTGGCAGCCTTTTGAGTATATGCTGTCCACAGGCTGCTGGTGTAAAAAGTCTGACAGTAGGATTTAAATAAAGTGATCTTTACCTCTTTAGAGCAGCGGGCAAACCTGCGGGCCAGCATATTCGCTCTGATTGTCAACGCTCTGCGTTCCCTTTCTAGGTCAGGTTCATCATTCAAAGAGTCCGTGACTATATGCCCAAGGTATTTAAATTCACGAACTCTTCGCAGTGCAGTTTTGCACAATACAACTGATGGAACATCATCCAACCTTCTGTTTCTAGGAGCAAATACCATGAACTCGCTCTTTTTTACATTGTACTGCAAGCCATGGCTGGCAGCATACGCTTCACACATTTGCAGCAGCTCCCTGAGAGCACTGATAGATGGAGCCAGCAGCACCATGTCGTCTGCATAGCTGATGTTATTTATGCAAACACCATCAATATGGCATCCAACAGGTCGGCTGCTGAGTCCATCTATCAGTTCATTAATGTACATGTTGAAGAGAAGTGGAGATGATATTCCCCCCTGTCGTACCCCGCACTTCAACGTATATGGGTCAGAGAGCACCCCATCCCACTTCACATGATTGACCTGCTTATTGTACCAGTACTCAAGAACGGAACATATCTCCCTTGGCACATTTGCATCACGTAACTTACTCCATAAGACATCATAGCACACCATATCAAAAGCTCTGCTCAGGTCCAAGAAACAGGCATAGACCGGCGTCTTCCTATCCACATAATACCTTACTGTATGCTTAAGGCTGAGTATAGCAGTTTCAGTGGACAGGCCAGGTCTGAACCCGAACTGCCCATCATGTAGATGTATATGTTTGGCTAGGAGATTTTCAAGAAGCCTATCCAGGATCTTTGCCATAATTGTTGCCAGTGATATCGGTCTGTAATTACTTTTGTCAGTTATGTCACCTGTTTTGTTTTTGATCACTGGCACTACAATTGTTTTCATAAAGTCAGGCGGTAGGTAGGAATGACTCAAACACAGTGAATAAAACATAGTCAAGACCCTGGGAAGATGAGCACCAGCATGCCGCAGGTGCTCAATGCTGAGACAGTCATGCCCCGGGGATTTACCTCTACTCATACCCTGAATTACCTTTCTTAATTCGTTAACGGGGAACCGAATAAGGGTATCCAGGGCCCGACTGCTATCAGGATCGAGCGCCCCCGGCACTGAGCTCTGGTTCAACAAAGGTTCCACCTTAAAGTGGTTTTTAAACAAATCTGCAATTTCCTTAGACTCAGAAATTCCTGCCACCTGAGCAGGGCGCCCAGGTTTAACATTCTGCTTATTAATATTTTTCCAAAATTGTGAAAAGTTTTTAGAAGTCCTATGGGATGCTATAATGTCCATTTTAACTTGGTCTTGGTGAGTTTGACACCATTTGAGTCTAGACTTAAAAATCTTACGGCTTTCACACATTTCTTCGTACATTCTACCGTAACTAGGTTTCCCATTCCAATCCCATACCTGAAATTTTAATTGGGCCTCTCTGTGAGCTTTACTCACGTGTTTGTTCCACCCGGTCAACATTCTACCCTTTTTACGCCCTCTTTCAAACGTCAGCGACGCTCCTTCTCTTAATATATTAACAATATTACTATACATTACATCTAGCCCTGCCCAATGAGTGACGTCACTACATTTTTTATCTGCACAAAAAGTATAAATTTCGGGAAAATCTAACAATTTCAACCTATCATTGCAGAAGTTGGAATATTCTAGTACCTTTTGATTCCGACGTATTCCCCAAACAACGCTATCGTCTACATTCACTGAATGAGTTGTCTGTAACTTCTTACGAACTAGTTTGAGATCACAATATATTTCTAAGGGCTGATGATCAGACCACATTACATCGTAACATACCTTAATGTCCTTAATAGTGTCCCAGGCCGACTGCGTTACGACACAGTGGTCTAACCACCGTCTCGATCCGTGCACATCACTGACAAACGTGTATTCACTTGAGTTAATACCCAACTTGGCTGTATCTGCACATACCCACGATTCATCGGAACAGAAAGACTCCAGTTCATTATAGAATAATTCAGCCGGCTGCGCGTTAAAGTCACCCAGGATAAAAACGCATTCTACTTGACTGCTGTCGATAATAGCACTTATTTCACTTAAACACTGAGTGAACTCGGTTAAGTTATCAACACATTGTGTCGGCATGTATACGCTAAACACAACAAACAACCGGTTTTCTATTTCGAACCGCACGGCCGCAAGGCGTGCACTCATACAGTTAAGTATTGTTATTGAGTTAAATACATTTTTACGCCATAATATCGCGATGCCACCGTAAGGTCTACCGCGTAAGATATCCTGTGAGACGTCAACTGCCGACTTCCCAGTATACTCGAAATCATCATGTAATGATCCAAGGAATGGAATATCATATGGCAACAACCATGTTTCCTGCAGAGCTATGATGTCGGCAGTGTCACATAATTGACTGATATTCAACGCCGATCTTTTCACCGACTTGCAGTTGAAAGTAACTATCTTGCACGCGTCCATAGTTATATTTTGGAATCATCAACTCGTTTTTTGTAGTTGAAATCTACAAAACGACGATAGGCTACACCGTCGGGCCAAAAATTATCATTCATAAATACATTAAGCTTGTGTTTAGGCACGAAAATCTTGTACGAATCATAATCCTTTGGTTTTTTCATGACCATCTTTTCAACAGAGACGGGTACGTCGGTCTTACTTATAATATATTTTGAGATATCACTCACGGAGATGCCCTTCGCCACATTGTAAATGTAAATAGGAATTTTCATTTCCGCGGCCTTAAAGTTCACACCCGGCTCTAAAATAGCTTTGCCTCTCTTGCCTTCAAATTGATTTTTAAGCCGTTTTCGTTGCACCACGATCCAATTATCATTGTGTGTGATAGGTTTCCATTCTCCCTCTTTTACAATGTCAGCTATAGATTTCCGCTTAGATAATCCCTCACTATTATCAAGCGGACTTACACTTTTGAGCCCCGATTCAGTAACGCCCGGCGTCGTAATCAGCTGAGACGGATGACTCACATTCTTAGCGCCACCGTCATTATCACAATTATTGTTTGTCCTAGAGGCAGTGCATTCACTATCGGCAGTTTTCTCACCCAGTGACGGGGTAACCTTACGATTACTCTCCGAAGACTTACTTGTACTAGGTCGACAATCTATTGTTGTAGACAAAGTGTGACTAAGAAGCGGGTCATTACTGCTACATTCTGGAAGCAATCCCATCGGCCCACTACAGTGTTCAAAGCTGTTTAACAAGTAGGCACCTCGCCTTTTGTTCACGCGAAAGTCACTACTGGGCTCATTATTTGTAACTAATGATTTTTCTTTTAATGATTGTACATCACATTTTAAAATATCCAGTTGGTCCACCGTTACGTACTGCTCTTTAATAAGATTGATATCTTGCTGCATTCTTAGTAGATCTTTTAATATTCGCGTAACATCGACGTGATCAAATAGAACGGGGGGTAGTTTTTCAAGGTCCCGTGCAACGAAGACCGGAATATTCTCCGGGTCTGTAACCTTCAGAAGACGAATGATATCATCAATGTCCCGCAGTGTCTTTCCATCACCTTTCCGCTGTGTTTTCTTCTTAGTTGTAGATATCGACGAAAACAATTAATTTTTTGCAGTTACTATTTCCGAGTCCGAAAACGCACTCACACATATCCGACTTATACTTTCCTCGTCCATCACTTTAACTTTATTATTCACAAACGCAAGCACTTCGTTTATTACTATGTTGCAATTGGAACATTTAACCAGATTGGTAGCCATCATGCAGAGCGCATAACAGGACCGTACGGAAGCGCGCACGCGACTGATTTTTGTTCGATACTTTTATTTTTTCAAAATCATGCGTTTTTAGAGATTTATCGAATATTTCTACATTATTATTCAAGTTAGCTATATAAAATTTATGCAGATAGGCAGATAATAAAGTTTACTAAAAACTAGCTAGAGGAAATTTGTACAGATTGTTTAGTATTCTTGTAATAAAACGAAAACTGTTTTGAGACTTACGTCATTTACTTCCGTGTGTAAAACGCGCGGGAATGAATTTTTCGAAAATGTGTTCTATTGCAACTCGCATAAAATTTACGAGAGCGACCCGCAGTTGCGTGTAAGTTGGGTGTAAGTGGAGTGCGAGGGTGGGAATTGCGTTTTGGGAGCGTCCTCTTAAGAGGTATTTGTACTCATCAGTATGAACAACTTTTACCATGGGACCAACCACAGAAAATCTAACTAAAGGTTAGAATGGCTAAGTGGGCGGGGTGGGCGCGCCGCAACTTCGAACATGACGCTCATAACCTAATATAATAATGATAATAAAAAAGTTCGACTGCCTCGTTGGTCTAGTGGTTGCAAGCGCGACTGCTGAGCGTGGTGTCCTGGGTTCAATTCCCGGGTCGGGCAATGTGTCATTGGGTTTTTTCATTAGGAAAATTTTTCATTCTCAGTAGCAGCCTGGAGACTGAATTTGTGCCCGGTCAGTGGCATTAGGCTCGCCCCCTATTACATGGGACTATAACATAACTGGCGAAATGTGGGTGTACTATTACACCTCTGCCTACCCCTTCGGGGAAATACAGGCGTGATGTCATGTAATAAAAAAGTTTTATTTCACATTCACAGAGGTATGTTACTTAAAATAATTACAAGAAAAAACAGTTCCTTTGTGACTGGTATCCGTACTAGGTTTCCCTGTCTAACAGATTACCAGGGCCCCAAGTCTGCCAATTACACTAAAAATCCAACCATCGCCATTCCATTGACACCCTACTGACACTCATAAACAACTGTGACAAAATGGGTATTCTGCTAAAACTTAAATTTCGTCGGAATGGCAATAGAATGGTAATGTCAAATCGATGTTGCCAATTAAAATCTACCATTGGTTGTATTGTTTTTTATCAACCTTTTTTTAGTATTTATCAATGAAATCTTTAAATTAAGGATTTTATTGATATTACCTGCCTCTTAAGGGGTCATTATAATCATCCGTATGAACAACTTTTACATATACGTTTTTAGCGTTCTACGAGGTAATACTATCGATATACAACGTGTTATTGAAAATCATGACTTTCGTATTATCTCATCATCCCCTCAGAAACCTAGTAAAGTTTCCATCACTTTACTAGGATACAAGTTTAATATGTTGTACATATATCATTAATCTGTGAATATGTTCAATGATTACGACTGAAGGATATGGGTTAGTGGTCAATCCGCACTAATTAGATTCGCACGAAAAGTGCGGATCGCCACTTTTAAATATTATGAATTTTGTGGGGGTCGATTTGCACGAAGCCAATTTATTTTCGTGCGGATCGCCACCCTCACTTTTATGTAGGTGGCTATTTGCACACATTGTTTTTTATGGAATAAACTTACGAAAAAAGTACTGTAGCGTACAAAGGTGATAGAAGTAATAATATTTTTTTATGAAGTGACACGAATTAATCAAAAATATCTTTATTAAAAATATAAATTTTTGATAAATGTCTACAAGTTCAAAAATTAAGGTAGGTACCAGTGTTTTACATAATTGGAATGAAAATAAGGGACTGAACATTCTCATTTAGTAAATTCTTCGTTCAACCCGTCAGACTGTATACATTTATTATTATTAACTTGTTTATAGTAAAAATATAGACAAAGTGCTGCAAACAATCATAGTGAGACTAATGTCTATTGCACACGAGGGCAGAGCAGTGAGGCAGAGCAGTGAGTGAAACAGTACTGCTACCGTTCGAACGCCAGAACAGATACTGTGCTGCGACAGAATAGTTACTGTGCTGTGACAGTACAGTATCTCCTCGCTGCCCTGCCCGTGCCCTGCTCGTGTGCAACAGACATTACTGACAAACAGGTAATGTTTTCAGAAATTCTTTATGAGGCAAAGGAATCAATGCCATTCATACAAATCATTGAGTTATTTAGTTGGTTTTATTTAAAGACATTACATATTGTTTTAAAATATTTTAAATAACCCTTAAGTGGATACTTAAGCTTTTAAAAATTATATTAAGCTTTTTTTTGTTGCTTCTCTGAGCAAAACTAATATTTTTCTGAAAAATATCTGGTTCCAAAATATTTATTTATTAAGGGTGCTTTTAATTTTTTTTTGTTTTTGGAACCACATCCTAGATAATTTTTCCTATTAGTAAAACCGCACATGGTAGTGGTTCAAAAACAAAATTATGTTTTGGACCAATTTGTAACATGTCCTTTATTTTTAAATTTAGCCGGATAAAATCGAAAACAAAATTCTCTTTACAGTTTGAGATAAAAGAGTATCTACTCAATAGAGGCGCCACAAGTCATCCATAGCTAAATTTAAACTTTAAAAATCGCTTTTCCGGCAGAACTTTGGGTAGTCTTATTCGTTTTAAATAAATTAAATTATTTACAGGCGTATTTTTTGCATGATAAATCACAGACAGAACCGACAGAAAAATATTGTTCCGTTTATAACCGTTTTTGTCAGACTAATAACGTAGAAGAAAAGATCGCCCAATCATTTTTGCTAGCCAAACCTGAATACTGAAATCACTCCTGCCTAACAACCTGCATGAAGGGAAACAGGATTGGTGAATCAAATTTATCCACTAACATCTTCAAAATGCCATTAGGACTATACCGTGTTCTCTGTACAAGCGAGGCCGTCTTAATCTCCACCATGGCGTAGAAGTCACGAACGCGTGCCTGCGCGATCATGCAAGATGCACTACAAAAACGCGGCAGCCACAAAAACATTCTGAAGCTGTTATTACATTGGTTATTTAATAGCGACCAGTCACCAATAGCAATTTTTGGTATCCCCGACACCCTTCGAGATAGCTTAAAAGGCGAAAAATCGCCTAACTTGGCAACACTGCTAAACTTACTGAATGGTAGCAAGTTACGCCCCACTGAACCACGACAAATGCGTGTGAGTTAGATGGCATATACTGCTTTCTCTATCACTCATAGGTTTCAGCACCAACGCCAATTTGCTTTCTCACTTTAACGTATAGTTTTTTGTATCACTAGGAGTATAACCATTTTTTAATATACACGCCAGTAATTCATTGAAATAGTATTTTATTAAATTTTCGATATTTTTATCGTCATGTGTTCACGACTGTACTTTGATATTTTTATTCTTTAAAATACAATGTGTGCAAATAGCCACCTACATAAAAGTGGGGGTGGCGATCCGCACGAAAATAAATTGGCTTCGTGCAAATCGACCCCCACAAAATTCATAATATTTAAAAGTGGCGATCCGCACTTTTAGTGCGAATCCAATTAGTGCGGATTGACCACTAACCCAAGGATATGTATCCATGGTCATGAATAAAAAAAAAAAAAAAAAAAAAAAACAACGTGTTATTGAAAATCTCTTAGGGGGTCATTATACTCATCCGTATGCACAACTTTTACGTTTACAAACAAACAAACAGACAACTGACATTTAACAATTTCATAATAGTAGTAGATAGTAGATACCAAGGCTCAACTTGCTGCCAAAGAGCTGGGCATCCTCTGTAAGGTGAGACGGTACTTCACACCTGAACAGCTGCTCAATTTGTACCAAGCAAAGTTCGGTCCTGTATGGACAAGGGCGGGTCCAGGGGGGGGTCATGGGGGTCATGACCCCCCCCCTGGGCCTATGTCAACCACAGTTTTTTGTTTGGGTACCTACATAATTTACTAAATGAATATTCATTGAATGAATGAACGAATGAATGAATGTATGTATGTTGTTACAAGATACAAACAAAATTACTAAATTGAACTCGCATCCAACGGGTTCGGATGCGAGTTCAATTTAGTAATTTTGTCCAATGTGAATAATATTCGCGCGATTTAAAGTTTGATTTTGGCGCACCGCCCGCGCCGCGAGATTCTTCTCCAATCTCCCCGTCGCGTCACTGTCGAATGAATATTTAGCTAACCATCAACAACAGAAATAACTACTTTCTATGTTAGCCTTATAAAACTTTGCCCGATTAAAAAGAATTCAAGCACCTTAAACATAGATATTAGTTGACATAAGTTGAGTAATTCATTTTTTGAAAATCGGAATGGAAAAACAATATTTCAATCAAAACGCTCTTAAAACTCAATAAAGTAAATAAACCGGCCAAGAGCATGTCGGGCCATGCTCAGTATTATAGGGTTCCTTAAGTAGGTGTAATTACAAACGAATCAAATCGAATATTAATCATGGCTATTTTAGTTTTTGCAATAATCGGCAGCATTCGCGACTCAGAGCGTGTTGTTAGTAGCGCCATCTAGCGATAAATTCAAGAAGCCAAATTAAAGAAGTGTGTCATTTCACAATTACTTTTTGTGATTTTTTCAAATAGAAAGTAGCTAAAGGAGCATTATTTGCTATGATCATTTTTCTCTAAGGTCAATGACCTTTGATCTAGGACATTTTAAGTATTTTTCAGTTCCCTATGGAACTATTCCACTATTGACTATTCAACTACTACTTCTACTACTTTTTTGGAACTATTCTATTTGACTATTCAAAGGACTCACGCAGTAAGAGTTCCACCCATCGATTTGATACCCTATAGATATAGAAAGTGATTTAATTTACGAGAGTTCGTCAAAAAACATAAACGCACCGTGAGAGAAATATGAATTTTTACATCTCTTTCTTACGCAGGTACCACCACATATGTCTATGTTTGCCCTATTTTTAGTATTTGTTGCATATATACCTAGTATGCACTATAATTATTCACAAAAAGCATGACGCTGGTATGTATTACCATTAAGGACCGACCGAAGGTTCGGTTTCGGTTTCGGTTTTCAGCATGTAATTAACCCACCATAACTTAATTCGACGCGCTCGAGTATTTCTATCGTTTTTTTAACCGACTTCAAAAAAAGGAGGAGGTTATGTATTCCGCGGGTTTTTTCATGTATGTAGGTACACCGATTACTACGAGATTTGTGGGCCGATTTACGTGGTTGTTTTTTTAATTGATAGAGAAAGTCCGCGCGGTGGTCCCATATAAATTTTATTGACTTAGGTTGAGTAGTTTTTTAACTAGCTTCAATAAATCAGTTTATTTTAGCTTCGCCTATCCAGATGATCTGCTCATTGGTTCGTTTTTCTGAGAATTCTTGGCCGATATGCGTGTTTTTTTTTCACGTTAGTGATTGGACGTTTGGAAGAACATGAGCGAGACCTTTGCCCAGCAGTGGGATAGCAAAGGTTAATAAAAAACATATTCTCAAATTGGTTATATAAACATTTATGAATCAACCCTCAACTAAAAAGTGTGAAATAAAAACTTTTTAACAAAAAATAAAACCGACTTCAAAAATCTTAACTAAAAAGTAAAAAATAATCATTGTGTACCGGACGGGCGGAACTCGATACCGTGTGTATGAGCCGCTGACGCCCTGTACCTATAGGTTGACTTCCCACGCCGAACTGAAGGATTATTTCGGGAACACCGGGAGAATTTTTTCAGTAAATGAAAACACCGACTTGACTGTTCATGAAGAGCTTGAGGCCTCTGCTTACTCCATTTGTTTTGAAGGCTTGACTATATGGTAGATTTGCTACATAGCTATACTGCCCTTACTGTTCTATACTATAGACAGTATAGCTATAACTGTATACCTGTATAGGTATCTATTCTATTGGTAACTTGCTACGAGTTCTGTTGAAACTGTGTTTACTAACGCGGCACTAAACTTTACCGGCACGAGAGCCGCAGGCGCCTCAAGCCATTTACAACTTTATTTATTCTATTTATATTTACATTTCTGTCTGTATCTATGTATCTATTTGTCTCTGTTCTATGAAACCAAAACCTATGGATAGGCAAAAATCTAGGCTATCTAATGATCTATGACTCATCATTCTAGGTGTCATAGATTATCCATAGGTTTTGGTTTTCTGTGCAAAATTGGCCGTGTCAGGGGATTTTTATTACTTTCACCCTTAATAACTTTTTTGTTATTGGGGTTGGGACTATTTACTATACGGTATCCCCTGCACGACCATTTTGGCTTTAAATAAAAAACAATAATAAAAGTGTTTATTTGATGTAAACTAGGCTAGGTACACATATTCTACAAAACGGGTGAATTTTTCATACATTTTTTATCGGTTTGTTTACATTTTTCTTATCGAACCCAGACAAAATTTATTGAAGATAATGTTTTTCTATTGATGGTATACTATAGATATATGCATTGTCTAGCCGTAGGTGACAATACACATACCTACCTATTATTTTACTATGTTTAATTTCACAATTAAAACTTACAAATTTCATGACTCTAAAACATTGTTAAAACTATTAAATAACTTACAAATTTACATAATATTTGCAGTATATAGCGTTATTTACTATGTTCCTTCTATTTACGTTTCATTTACTATAAAAAGTTATGTATTTAATACAAAAAACTGTGTTTTTAAATTTAATTTTCTATATAAAACTGTAATTTTACTATGAAAGTGCTAAAATGCTACATAAATGGATAAATCTATATAGAACGAACATAAACAACGCTATACCTGAAAGATTACACTGATATTTACTTAAATAATAAAGATATAAGTTTTCATGAAGTGCATAGTTACGATTCTGTACTAGTAAATAAAAAATATACTGGAGGCAGCGCCCTCGCTCGAGACGCGCACTCCGCGCAACTTGTTCCCTGCCATTTGCATGGGTCAAATGCGTTCTACGAAAAACTATGAAATTCACTATTTTGACTATTAAGCACATAGAATATCATGAAAACTTACGTGTTTCAGCACTTACACTGAATTTAGGTTAATAAACACACTGAATCTACTGTATTACGGTACTAATTACTTAAATATTTCACTATTATTGTCTCTAAATCGTCTCTTGACTTACGAAATTTTCACTCGCGATTTTACTGTCTTTCAGTAGAAAAAACGACACTGAAACAGGGTTGCCGCGCACATTTTTAGGGTTGTCGCGCACATTTTTAGGGTTGTCGCGAACATTTCTCCCGCCGTGCAGCAGAGCGTCGACCCGTAGTGGAGCGTGCTGCAGATGACCCGGAGAGCGACATCACTTCGGCAGGGGCACCAGCTTCTTGACGGGGCGTTTGAGGACCCCCGCTGCTGTGCGCAGCTCGACGGTCCTGACTCGTCCGTCGGCGCCTGGGTAGACAGCGGTGATTCTCCCTCGCGGCCATGTATTGCGAGGGAGCTGGCCGTCGGCGATGAGAACGGGGTCGCCGACCTCGAAGTTGAGCCCAGTGTCATGGGGCTCCCGCCGGTACTGCAGCTCGGGTAGGTACTCGCGCACCCAGCGACGCCAAAACATGTCGGCTAGGATTTGGGCGCGCCGCCAGTGCTTCTTGCTGTCGAGGTCGGACTCGCTGAACTCGCCGAGGGATGGTAGATGTGCTGAGCCCCCGAATATAATGTGATTCGGGGTGATGGCTTCGTCGTCTTCTGCTTCTATGGAGACGTGCGTGAGGGGCCGACTGTTTACGGTGTATTCGGCCTCACACAGTAGTGTTGCGAGAACTTCTTCAGGCGGATGCTTTTCATGAAGGACCGTATAGAGAGTGGTCTTCACGCATCTGACGAGGCGCTCCCACGCGCCTCCCATGAAGGGCGCTGTGGGAGTGATGAAACGCCACACGATGCCGCGACGACTTGCTTCTTCTTTCACGGCTTCTCTCATCTCTCTGTCTGCGCCGTGCATGTTGGTACCGTTGTCGGAGTAGATTTCTGTGGGGCAACCTCGGCGCGCTGCGAACCTTCGCAGCGCCAAGATTGCGGAATCAGCGCTGAGGCTAGCGGCGACCTCGAGATGGACCGCTCTGCTGGTGAGGCATGTGAACAGCGCCACATACCGTTTCTGGTGCTGTCTTCCGACGGTGACGGAGAGCGGCCCGAAATAATCTAGGCCCGTGTAGGTAAAGGGCCTCTGATGATGGGCGAGGCGCGCCTTCGGATGATCCCCTGTGGCTGGCTCTGGAGGCTGCGATTTTCGAATGCGACATTGCAGACATTGATGCACTATTTTCTTCGTCGTCGGCCGCAGGCGAAGAACCCAGTAGTGTTGGCGTACTTCGTTTATGACCAACTCTGTCCCGCTGTGATGCAAGTTTCTGTGCGTCCAGTCTATATAGAGCTGTGTGACGCGGTGATCGCCATCCAGGATTGGCGGTCTCTTTGTTTTCTCGGTAATTTCTTCTGTTGCAGCTATGCGACTGCGTAGAGTGATCACGCCGTTGTTTATTTCTACGGGCAGTGATCGTAGGCGGCTGTCATTGGCGACACCTTCCCCGCGCCGAAGCTCTCGGAGGTCGACGCCGAGGTAGTCTCCTTGTATCGGTTTCACAAGGAGGTCTCGGCGCCGCGAATGTATTCTGTGGGGAGAAGCACGAAGGCCCGGGAGTCGGCGGCGGGGCGAGATGCAGCCCTTTCCGACGTGGTCGTCTTCGTCTTCTTTTTGTGTGACGCCAATCTGGATCCGTCTCTGGATTAACTATTGTTCCGCCGTATGGAACCTGGGCCTTGGGTTTTCGGCGCAAGGCTGACTGCCGAGCTTTTCCTGTAGCTCGTGGCAGTCGTTCTGATTTTGAGAATCTGTTCGGATCTGGCACGGCTTCCGACACATTCTGTTTTCGCCGCGATACTGTGACTGTAAACATCCGTTCTTCCCCTGGGGCCTCGTTGACAACGGGCTTCACAGCGGGCAGTTTTTCTGTAACGGCTGTCATCCGTTCTTCCCCTGTGGCCTCGTTGACGACGGGCTTCCCAGTGGGCAGTTTTTCTATAACGGAGTTCTTCGGTTCGGTTTCTCCTGACTTCAGTTCAGGACTGCGGTCGAGCTTCTGTTCTGTTGACGCAAGTCTGCGTGTTGCGTTCTCGTTACTGTCGGGCATGACGAAATTTTCTTTCTTCCAGAGAAGGGCCGTTTCTATGTGTCTATCTTCTAACTGTTTCATATTCTTCTCAAGAATATCTTCAGCTGGCTTCTCTGGATCTGTATTCGAGCGATACGGATTCACGATAAGGGATCCGAAAACGTAATGTTCCTCTTGTCGTGCTTCTATGTTCTCGGTGTTCGGTGACAACTGATTGACGCAGTGTACGCTGTGGCCCAGTGTTCGTGAGTGTGCGCCGTGCAGCACCCATCCTAACGATGTCAGCGATGCGACCGGTTGATGACTGGGACCTTTTCTGATGACACTTGCGATGAGTAGATGCCAATTGTCTTGTCCAATCAGCACCTTCGGGACGCCTATGTTGTAGACGAGCTTCTGTTTGATGTCTTGGAGGTGCCTGCAGTCTCTTAGGTCATCTTCGCTGACCCTCTGTGGCGATAGATGCAGGCCTGGAACGGTGCGCGCGCATAAAGGCACTTGCTTGCCCTCAGCGCTCCTCATAGACAGGTTGACTCGTCTCGAACTGGGCATGTCGAGTGACGTATCCCCGATGGCTCGAATGGTGAAGGGATCTAGATGACCTTCTGCTCCGACTGCGTTAGCGACGTCTTCATCTATGAGCGAAATTGTTGACCCATCATCCAGCAGTGCGAAGGTGTTCGCTTCTCCCGCCGGTCCAACTATCTGCACAGGAACTATCTTTAAGTAGGCTTGAGGCTTCGCGTGTAGACTGGAACTTGCTACTGTTTCTTGGTTCTCAATCTTCGCCTCTTCTCTCGGCTTCCTTTCGTAGTGCAGGAGTTGGTGGTGAGTGGCGGGGCATCCTTCTATGCCACATTTCTTCGCCTTGCATGAGTGCCCGTACGGTCGTGTGCGCAGACAACGAAAGCATAATCCGTACTTTTTTGCGAGCTGCCATCTTCCATCTGAGTCAGCTGTGCGAAACTTCGTGCAGTCCGTCGCATAGTGTCCGACGCGCTCGCATATCCTGCACTTCGGGGCAGGGGCAGAAGCGCCGGCCGCAGCATGCTTCTCGGTAGCGGTGTGTGTCCTCTGGATGGCACGACGAGTCTGCTGACCTTCTTCTGTACGGATGTTCTCAGCTGGCGCGAAGGCACTGCAGTAGCGCGCTTGTTCTGTGACGAAGTTGCTGAAGTTGCTAAGGTCCGGCATCGAATTGTACTTTTCGGTGTACGTTCGATACCACTGTACGCGCAGGGAGTTCGGCAGCTTCTCCGTCAGCACGCGCAGCAACTCTGCATTGATGAGGTAGTGCTCCTTCTTCAATGCTTGAAGTGTGACGACGCTGGTTCTAATTTTGCTCGCGAAGAAACAGATGTCCTTGGGAGCTTCACTGCAGCGCGGTAGGGTTCGCAGCTTGTCTGTTTCGGCTTGAGCGATGGAGTCCGGTCGTCCGAATTGAAGTTCCAATTCTCGCATGATGTCATCTGGTCTTGCGTGCCCGATGAGTTCCGAGCTCACTGTTTCCAGCGCTCTCCCCCTGAGGCATCTTCTAAGCCTCGCTGTATTTTCCACGTCGTTGAAGTATCTTCTTGTGGTGTCGTATATTGCACGAAACGACAACCACTCTGTATGCGCGCCGCCGAAGGTCGGTAGTGACATGATCACTTTTGAAACCGCTGGATGAGGCGACGTGTACGATGAGTCCAACGGCTTCCTTTCGGCGAGCGCAGCTATGGCGGAGGTGAGATCGGTGATGAACGGCTTCAGTGAATCACCTCCCTGTTGATGAGTTTCCTTCTTCTTAGGATCTTCATCTTGATGCTTGACATCCAAAATATTTTTCTGTTCCCCTTCCTTCCCCCCGGTTGGGGGTGCGGCCAAGTCGGTGTTTCTCCCGGTGTCGGCTTCTATAGGGTTGGGCTGTGGTTCCGGTCCTTCTTCCAACCATGAACGAACGTAGTCAGCTTTCGATTGTCCGTCTTCATCATAGTCGTCAGAGTCCGCTTCCTCTTCAGCCTTCTGTAACTGTATCTCTGCTAACTGTAGTTTGATTCTTAGAATCTCTTCACGTGCCTTCAACTGTTTTCTATTGGAGCGATTCGTAGTTACGGAGCGTCCGCCGCGTCCCTTTTTCTGTTTTTCCTGTTCTTCTATACTGTGGGGCGCAGCACGGTCGGTTGGACGCAACGTCTGATCCGAATTTGTTCCTTTTCTATCCTCCGATGTGTCCCGCCTCGAAATAGACGGTACTGTTCCCTCCGCGGGGTGCGGGGGGGGCGGCGGCGCATCGGTGCTGTGTGACGTTGACGGTGACCGCGGCGGATGTTCATATCGCACGCCGGGTGTACTGGTAGCTGCTGCTTCAACGTCCAACGTCCAGGATTCGGGAGCTCTTCCTTTTGAACGCGTAATCGGCATCTTGATTTTTCAGCTGTAACTCTTCAGGTGATAATTCTTCAGGCACGTGATGAAATCCGGCTCGAAGGACCAGCGAATGTACCGGACGGGCGGAACTCGATACCGTGTGTATGAGCCGCTGACGCCCTGTACCTATAGGTTGACTTCCCACGCCGAACTGAAGGATTATTTCGGGAACACCGGGAGAATTTTTTCAGTAAATGAAAACACCGACTTGACTGTTCATGAAGAGCTTGAGGCCTCTGCTTACTCCATTTGTTTTGAAGGCTTGACTATATGGTAGATTTGCTACATAGCTATACTGCCCTTACTGTTCTATACTATAGACAGTATAGCTATAACTGTATACCTGTATAGGTATCTATTCTATTGGTAACTTGCTACGAATTCTGTTGAAACTGTGTTTACTAACGCGGCACTAAACTTTACCGGCACGAGAGCCGCAGGCGCCTCAAGCCATTTACAACTTTATTTATTCTATTTATATTTACATTTCTGTCTGTATCTATGTATCTATTTGTCTCTGTTCTATGAAACCAAAACCTATGGATAGGCAAAAATCTAGGCTATCTAATGATCTATGACTCATCATTCTAGGTGTCATAGATTATCCATAGGTTTTGGTTTTCTGTGCAAAATTGGCCGTGTCAGGGGATTTTTATTACTTTCACCCTTAATAACTTTTTTGTTATTGGGGTTGGGACTATTTACTATACGGTATCCCCTGCACGACCATTTTGGCTTTAAATAAAAAACAATAATAAAAGTGTTTATTTGATGTAAACTAGGCTAGGTACACATATTCTACAAAACGGGTGAATTTTTCATACATTTTTTATCGGTTTGTTTACATTTTTCTTATCGAACCCAGACAAAATTTATTGAAGATAATGTTTTTCTATTGATGGTATACTATAGATATATGCATTGTCTAGCCGTAGGTGACAATACACATACCTACCTATTATTTTACTATGTTTAATTTCACAATTAAAACTTACAAATTTCATGACTCTAAAACATTGTTAAAACTATTAAATAACTTACAAATTTACATAATATTTGCAGTATATAGCGTTATTTACTATGTTCCTTCTATTTACGTTTCATTTACTATAAAAAGTTATGTATTTAATACAAAAAACTGTGTTTTTAAATTTAATTTTCTATATAAAACTGTAATTTTACTATGAAAGTGCTAAAATGCTACATAAATGGATAAATCTATATAGAACGAACATAAACAACGCTATACCTGAAAGATTACACTGATATTTACTTAAATAATAAAGATATAAGTTTTCATGAAGTGCATAGTTACGATTCTGTACTAGTAAATAAAAAATATACTGGAGGCAGCGCCCTCGCTCGAGACGCGCACTCCGCGCAACTTGTTCCCTGCCATTTGCATGGGTCAAATGCGTTCTACGAAAAACTATGAAATTCACTATTTTGACTATTAAGCACATAGAATATCATGAAAACTTACGTGTTTCAGCACTTACACTGAATTTAGGTTAATAAACACACTGAATCTACTGTATTACGGTACTAATTACTTAAATATTTCACTATTATTGTCTCTAAATCGTCTCTTGACTTACGAAATTTTCACTCGCGATTTTACTGTCTTTCAGTAGAAAAAACGACACTGAAACAGGGTTGCCGCGCACATTTTTAGGGTTGTCGCGAACACATTGCATGTATTTTAAAATCTTAACATAAACCAATATTTTGAAGGCGACGCGTGATTTTCATGTACGTTCACATAAACTGTTTTTACTATAGATATAGCGCTCGACTGTAAATTATATTTACATGACGCAAAGGGTCAATCACGCGCCGCCTTCTGATGGGCTACTATGGACGCGCTGAGTGTTGGAGGAGTGGTAGGTAAACTCCGACGGTGAGCTGATAAATTCAATTCAATTCAATCGTTTATTGCGAATATAGGTAAGGTAGGTGTTACATGAATATTGTCATAAAAACAATCTTTGTGCAGCTATATTCTGCCATTTAGCATGCAACAGGAAATACAGAGTTCTACGCCAAGCTATTAACTGAAGCGTCTAAAGCAATAAAACATAATATATTACATACACAGACCTACATTACATACGTCAAGAATAATACAATATCTTAAATGTCAAAGTGAATATGAAAGCATGTCAAATGTAAATAATTAAAAGTGCATTATCGTGATGTCAAAACCTATTATACAATGTCAACGTAGATTTAATTTTTCATTAAGATACTCAACCACACTATAATATGCCTTGATAAAAAGAAATTGTTTCAATTTAAATTTAAATGTGTCTACGTTCGAACAATTCAATATATCTGTAGGTAGATGATTATAAATGCGAGGCGCCATACAAAATATGCTTTTACTAAATTGTGCAGTTTTGTTTGATGGAAAACAGATCCTTTGATTATTTCGTTTGCTCTTTAGCTGCTCAAACATAGAAATATGCGTTTTCACAAAGACAGTTACCTCATAGATGTAAATACATGGAAGGGTCAATAGTTTTAAATTGATGAAAAAAGGTTTACAACTCTCTGTACTTTTAATTTTACAAATTGACCGCACGCATTTTTTCTGAGACTTAAATACAGTTTCCTTATCAACCGAATTACCCCAGAACATGACACCATATCTTAACAATGACTCGACATACCCATGATATGCGGTGATCACAGCAGTTTGGTTCACAACCTTTCCGAGCATATATAATGCATAGGAAAATTGATTTAACTTAGTACACTCGGCGACACATCAAGCTAGACACCCTATATACCCATAACTGCGCTACATGCAATACAGAGAATCGTCGGAAAGGGACTAAGTATCGTGGCGTCGGTCAATCACAGCGTTTGTAGCGTTGCGCCTACACACACAGACGCACTTTTTTTGTAAAAAAATTATTGCTCATTTCAGTGACGTCAGTTAGTTCCCAACTATCGCTCGACTGGGATTAACGCGGCTGGGGTTATTGTTCCTACAGAGCAAAAATTCTTACGTAGTTGTTCCGTTTTCAAATTGTTTTTTTACTGTGTAAGTTTTTGTGCTAGTGAGTGTTGGGCAAATATTAATGGCGCCACAATTAACCCCACAACAGCGGCAGCTGATAGTTGTGTTGCGGGAAGGTGGATATACTATTAAAGAGATTAAAAGAAGGACCGGAATAACGGTGACTGTTACTTTTAATACATTAGTGACAACGTGCCACACGGCGATAGATAGCCCCGACGACACTGACTATTGACGATGAGGTCAAGGATGTATTTCGCTGGCTCAGCAATAGCCTAGCCTAGATATTCACTCTTGCCTTAAGGACGCGTTTGCAAATCTGACAGAAATAAGCTATTTTTCGGTAGATTTTGTGACAAAATAAAGCTAAATCATATGTAACTAATAATTACCACGGATAGATTATTTCTTTATCTTAAATATGTGTTTTTTTCTTTCTTGAAATTTTTGTTTTTGTTTGTTTTTAACATTGTAAAAACGATTTTCCGTTGGTTACCTCTTCTTACAAATTAATGATATCGGGTTGAGTTTAGGAACATTTTTCTTCTAATAGTAACATATGTAGTTATAGTTGTTTAAAAATACAGCCGGTAAGCAGACATGTTCAACTCAAAAAGGTGATTAAACTATGAAAATGTTACAAATAGTCTCCGAAAAAATAATTAAATCACGTAAATTTTTTCACATATTTTATTTTTACGCGTGAATATTTTGCAGTAAGGGTTATCTTCCCTTAATTTCACTGTCTTGATTTATAGCACAAAAAAATCTACGTAACACAAAAATATAAGAGAAAACAAATATGTATATTTTTCAAGGTATCAAAAATGCCTACTTATTATTCCTGAAGCTATCTATTTATGCGTGTGTGTGTGTTTGAGACGTGTCAATAAAGAGGTGCAATTGATGCGATTCGATACCTATTTACTTTGCAAACGCGTCCTTAAGAGACCCAAGTTATATGAATGAGCTATCTATTTATTTATTATTTATATAACAAATTAGACAAACTTAGGTATACCTATGTTTTTTGCAACAGTATTTAAATAGGTATCTGTTGAAATAAAATTTAAGTTAAATATAATTTAGTTTTAGAGGACAACAATAAACTTTTGGTTGCGACGCAATGAGGAGACTGGGGGTGACCTATCAGCTCACCACCGGCAGCTCTACCAACGCGCCACCACCGCTGAGCAAGGTGTTGCTATTGTAGCGGAACATACCAACCTGCTGACTGGCTAATCTTTTGCCCACGGCATGAGCTATTATCATTATGTAGCTCATGCCGACACGATAGAAGAAGAAGCGGAACATAATAATCAGTCATTTTTGAACACGCAGGTTACTGCCACACAATATAGCGTAAGTTGACTACTTTTTCTAATTCCCTACGTTTATTTTATTAAATCTGAAAAAAAAAACAGACTTTCACAAGTCACAACAGTTTTCCAACAGTAAACTGCTAACAAATCAATTAAGCATATTTATTAGTTCGCGTGTAAGATGCAAAAATCAGACAAAAACTGAGTTTTTTCAAATCAAATTATCTTAAAGTATTATGCGTCATAAACATTAAAAACATTGTGTAACTTTAACCGTTTACGCTGCGCACGCAACGGAAGCTCTAAAAGGAATATTTTTTTCCCGTTTTTGCACCCATTATCAATTATGCTCTGCATCTATTGGTCATAGCGTGATGTTATATAGCCTAAAGCATTTCTCGATAAATGGACTATCCAACACAAAAATATTTTTTTAATTCCAACCAGCAGTTCCTGAGACTAGCGCGTTCAACCAAACAAACAAACTCTTCAGCTTCATAATATAATACTTATAATAAAATATATATATACATATATATAATTAATATATTATATATATTTTATATAATAATATTTATAATGAAAAAATTAAAAAAAAAAAAAAAAAAAATATTTTACATGATATATATGTATTATGTATAGCATATAGAGTTTGTTTGTTTGGTTGAACGCTCTAATCTCAGGAACTACTGGTTGAAATAGAAAAACTCTTTTTGTGTTGGACAGTCCATTTATCGAGGAAGGTTTTAGGTTATACAGTATCACGCTATGACCAATAGGAGCGGAGCATAAATGAAAAATGTTGCAAAAACGGGAAAAAATACTATTTATTTTTATATTAATTTAAAATATTATTATATACATTAAATATATTATATTTATGTATATTTGAGGTTTAAGACATTTATTCTCACAAAGAACTTACAGAGTTCACTTAACATGAGAAACTTAAAAATTGAAAATACAAAAAGTAGGTTAGTCGATGATCTTAAGAGCTAGTGTTAGTTTAGCCTTAATAGTATTATATAATTTGGATATAAAAAAAGAAGTAATTTAAATATATTATGAATATTTATATATTATATTATGAAACTGAAGAGTTTGTTTGTTTGGTTGAACGCACTAATCTCAGGAACTTCTGGTTGGAATTGAAAAATTATTTTTGTGTTGGATAATCCATTTATCGAGAAATGCTTTAAGCTATATAACATTACGCTACAACCAATATGAGCAGAGCGTAAATGAAAAATGGTGCAAAAACGGGAAAAAATATTCCCTTGAGAGCTTCGCAGTGGCGTGCAGTGTTCCGTTTGCGCCACGTAGGAGGGTGCGGCCAACGTTAGGCCGCACGTGGAGAAGGGGCTCGCCTGCTTGTGGCGGGCGGGACCTGTCGGGGGTGGTTGTGTGAATACTCATGGGTTCCCATGCCCTTGGCTAAGGTAGTTGAAGGAACACCGTGGTGGTTTTAGTCGGTAAGAGTCCGACACTGGCTCCGCCTCAGCGGGCTGGTGAGCTCAGTATCGCGTTATCCAATTCAGTAATGGAAATTCCTATAGATCTTTCTATCTAATAGTATGAGAACGCCAAAAATCCACTTTTAGTTACTTTTATTGTCAAAAAAATGTTAAAGGGCTCTTAACTATATTAGTTGTAATTCTTTTTTACCCGACTACGCCAGAAGGAGGGTTATGTTTTTCGAGTGTATGTATGTATGTATGTATGTATGTATATTTCTTTGGCACGCTCTGTAGCCTAAACGGCTTGATGGATCTTAGCTTGAGAGGTGTCGTTGGATTCGTCTTAATTGTGAGAGTGACACTGGGTATATCAAAATTATAAAAAACAAAATGGCCGCTTTTTGGAGCCATTTTATGTGACTTCAAAAATTGTTTTTTGCTCACAACCTATCGAGTGGGGTATCAAAATAAAGGGTTTTAGGGGAACTCGTGGAAATATCAGGCCACATGAACTCTGAACAGTATGTGGACATTTTACGAGATGTGATGGTGCCGACTGTGCGACTGCACCATCCGACAAGAGCTATTCATCTTTGCCAGGACAACAGTTCCGTTCATAGTGCCAGAATTGTTCAGGCGTGGCTCCAGGCTCAGCCGGATATTCACGTTATACCATGGCGTGCAAAGAGCCCGACCTCAAACCAGAACCTATGGGGGCAGATGGTTCTCAATTAGGAAGTATCAGAAGTGCGCAACGTAGATAACTTGCGGCAAGCGGCTATCCAAACGTGGGATATGATGAGGGGGATCCTCGTGACGTGTGCTATTGGTTACTGGAATGAAAAACAGGTTGGATGCAGTGCTAGCCGCTAATGTTGGCCCACCAGATATTAACGAGCTAGCATTAGATTACCTGTGACAAACATTCTAGTAGGTAACCAATTCCCGTCCATACGCGTATTTTCCGGATACCGTTTTAGAAAAAAATACCGGTAAATTTTACCATCTTGCTGATATTAGGTAAGGTAACTTCGTAGGCTACGGTAAACTTATTAGTTTACCCATTATAAAACTAACCAAATTAGGTAAAACGATTTTAATAGTGTATCTTTTTTGTATTTGTTTTTAATGCTTATATTTAAAACTGTGATAATTATCTTAATTTCGAGCATTGGATTTGATTTATTAAAGCATTTAAAGCCTCTGTAGAAACACATAATTTCATTTTTTTATAATCACTGAGTAGCACCGAATGCACCACATCCGATCTGATTGCATCGAACGCGGTGCGGGGTGGCGCGGTGCGGTAAGTGACCAACCCGTGCCGCTTCAGAGTACGGATTTAACCATTACTGATACAGCTATCAAATTTAATGATTTTCATTTATAAATCACGATAGAAGTATGTGGTAAGTGTTAAACTCGCACTAGGCCCTCTGGTGTGCAAAGTTTTGATTTATATTACTCCTATGTAAGATAAGATAAGATAAAGTTTATTAGGCAACATTATTACAAGTATAACAAGTATATATGTATTAAACTGTTGTAACTATTTTTATTGTCAATTTTTATATTGTTACTATTGTTCGGCTCCCGAGGTAAGTCATAGCTACCTATGTCAATATGGACAGTCTGTTCTATATTTGATTGTAAATATATATAAAAAAAGTTGACTCTGCTACTGTCTGTTATTTTTCAAGTCGTAAATATAACACTATTTAACTGTTTACACAAAATTACTGTAGCTTGAGGATGTTTCTCATACGCATTAGTAGAGAGGGTTGTAACTGGATGAATACGATTTATTTTTGTGTTGATTAAAATCTCTCATTTCAACTGTGTTGTATTAATATTTTTAACTATTGTTGGCTCCTAAGGCAACTTGAAGTTACATTTAGATTTTGACATAATATTTTTTTTTGTTTAGTTATTTTATATAATAAAAATAAGAATACAAAAATATTCACCACATAAAGGCTGTGACATCTGATATTAAACTATACATTGGATTGTTAATTATTTTTAGACTTTTAGACTGATTTTATTTACTGTCGTTTAATTTCGGAGATACATTGATGACCCATGCAATGACTCTATTTAGGCCGATTTAGATAAACAAAAGCAAAATTCGCTACCGCTGTGGTTAGCGAAAAATAGCGAGTCGTATTATTCCGCCTGGTAGGTAGGTATTTGTATGAACTTCCGCGGCTATCGCGAAACTAGAATATAAATACCCGGCGGAATACCACTCGCAATTTTTCGCTAATACCCACAGCGGTATATCTGAGTAGGCCCTTAGCTAAACTTTTAAGTCATAAAGTTTTATTTGCCTTAAAAGAAAGAGGTAACTAATGTTGTTATTACATTGAAATAAAGAGTTGATTTTTAATAGTTCAACGTTGTTTTTGTATTTAACCTATGAAAAATAAAGCAAGTAATCAATATTCCTCCACTTTACTGGACACAATCTTATAGTTTCAAGTTACCCCTAATCGGTTCAGTAATTTTGTTGTAAAGTGTATCAAACAGATATATTTATCCAGTTACAGGCAGACAAATCGTTTGTCCCTATGAAATGATATATTTTCCCTTAGACCAACAGGATCTGTTGGTCTAAGATTTTCCCAGGCTTCCAACTACGTTTGTGCAAAATCACGTCAAATGCTCTGTTGTGAAGTTGTGACGTAAAGAAAGTGCAAACGAACACAGTCTAGTATTTAGGAATAAAATAATTGCGCAATGCAGGTCTTACACTCACATAAACACAACACACAAAACTTCGTAAAAGTGTAGTCTTCCCGTGTATGATGCCCATAACACCTTATCACTTTATTTAGCTATTTATTTTGTTTAGCATTGGACAACTAAAATGCCTTTACTGCATTTGTTAATTAAACGACAAGGACCTGTTTTATCAAAAAACATACCTACTTAATATGATAAAACTTAGCAATGGACACTTCTGCCAGTGCGCACGGAAGAGAAGGTGGTTTATTTTTTCATTTTATTTTAGCTCTTTAGGGGTAAATTAAAAATAGTAACGATGCCTATGTTCTTGCCTAGGGTTCATCCTATTTCTATACAAATGGCATCAAAATCAGTTCAGGGGTTTAGCCGTGAAAACGTAACAAACAGAAAGACAGAAACACTCGCATTTATAATATTATATATATATATATATATATATACCTACCTTTTCTTGCCGTGGGGAAGTCCTCACGGACGCACTCCGCCCGGGGTAGGCGGAGCCAGTGTCGGACTCTTACCGACTAAAACCATCACGGTGTTTCTTCAACTACCTTAGACGGGGGCATGGGAACCCGTGAGTATTCACGCGTCAGGTCCCGGCCTACCACAAGCAAGCGAACACACTGCACGCCACCTCACCTCACGGGACTTTACCAGCTAACCTAGTAAGGCTTCAAGTTATTTGTTTACTTTTATGAGTAAAATTAAACAAAATACCCTTATTACTTTTACACTCTTAATAAGAATAATAATAAAAGAGAAAAAGTAGGTAATTGAGTGAGTTTGTGTTGAGTGAACTTAAGGGAGTAATTTTCTAATTAGTCATCGTTCTTGCTAACACTAATAAAATAATGATTGATGATAAATAATATAGGTATTGGCACAAAACAAACAATAGTAGGTAATATGGTGCAAAGGCGCAGCGCAACCGCATAATATCGAAAAACAAACTTGTAAGTTTAGTGCAACCGTAACCCATATTATTACGAGCTCAACTTGCTTAAAAATAATATAAATGCATAATACATATCTATAGGTATGGTATAGTATGAATAGAGCGCTGCATGAATGGCGCACCGCTTGCGCATACCGCCGCCGCCACCGCCACCGGTGCCGTGTGTGGGACGACATAACAAAAATATATCGTGCCCTCTCGCACGATTCGCAGCGTTCAACTTCTAATAGTACAAAGTCCAAACAGTCTAGGTTGATGTGTAGCCGACTGTACATATACTTTCGACTTGGAATCTCCAATTTAAATTACTATCGAGATTAAGGCCCAAAAACTTAGCGTTCTCGACTTCATAAATTTCTTGCCCATTAAAATTTATGTCAAGATCCAATAAATAATTTTTCCTATTTCTAAATGTCATTATATTAGTTTTAGTCAAATTAATTAATAAATTATTGTATGATAACCATAGAATTATTATGTCAAGAGTTCGGTTTACGTCAGATTCTAAACCAAGTTTGCAATTATTGGCTTAGACCAACAGAAAAAAGGTAGACAGAGTACTGCGCTGTCACAAGGAAGCAGGGTAAAGGAAGCTGAATTTGAAATAGGAAGCTGATCGCGTTCCAGTGCGACGCGAGAAACCGAACGTGCTAGACGTCACATTGACAGTATTGTTTATGGTCTTAATCCTGTGTTGTGAAAACGTGTAAAAATAACTCGCTGACACAAAAAAAGCTTTGCGGGATTACATTTCACAAAGAAGTACTTGATTTTACGTAATTTTAAATTATAAATACAATAAAATTTCGTAATGTACTGTTGGAACACAAAACCTGACGTATTGTTATCGGTGTGACCAGCAAGTCGACATCAAAAATACCCCCAAAATACGGGTGACGTTTGGGTCTGATGGTGTTATTAGGATTAGTAACTTTCGTAATTTGGCCATCGGTTTGATGTTTTTATTTATTTTGAACCTGTCATATAGTACTTAATTTAATTACTATGTGTTATTTCAATGGCTTAAAACTTCAGACACCCCAACTTATTGTAATAAATTGGTATGGCAAGTAATTATTTATTTTCATAAATTATTGTAGAATTTACTACGTATTATTGAAATCACTGAGAACCTCTTAAGGGGTCATTGTACTCATCAGTATGAACAACTTTTACCATGGGGCCATCCCCGAAATCGTGATAAAAATCATCTGTTACCTACATTTGTGTTCACATGAATCGACAAATGTAGGGATCAGCTGATATTTTTTTCGCGATTTCTGGTTTGGTCCCGTAGTAGAAGTTGTTCATACTGATGAGTACAATGACCCCTTAAGAGGTTTTCAGTTATTTCAATAACACGTTGTAGTGGTGATTTTTGTTGTCATACTTATTCTAATCGACGCGTCCTACTCTGCCCGCCGCACACCCCCGCGGCCATTTTCAAAGGATAATAATATCACTATTATATGATACACGTGATCACGTGTATCACGTATGTATAATTTATCCGGCATAAACCAGAAAACAATTTGAATAAGGTCTGTTAATGAAAAGTACCTAAAGATAAGATTCCATCATACTTTATATCTAAATTAGATGGTATACCCAGAAGTCGGTAAGAAAAGACAGTACTACCGGAAATTAACACAACACAAAGGTTTTTAGTATTATTCTCTTTAATTAAACGTATAATTAGAAAAATATGTTTTATTTACATTGCTACATATTGTCCTTAAAATATAATATTTAATATGTGAAAATGATGTAAATTTGTTTTCGGTGGCAACATTTTTTACTAACACACAGATACATGGCAACTGCGTGCGACACAAGGTCACGCACACAAGTTTGTAAAGCATGCATCACATCTTTGAACGCTTTTGTTAACACATGCGCCGTCTACCTTTTTTCTGTTGGTCTAAGATTATTGGTAAACATGATCGTACTATCGTCAGCAAACAGAACCATGTTTTGTTCGACAAAGTTAGGTAGGTCATTTATATAAATAATTACAATTAAAATGTCGTGATTCACAAAATCAAATGCTTTTGTTAAATGAGCTGCTGCTAATGCAATGCAGTCAGCTCTGGCTGGAGACAGGATTCAGGTAGATGGGTTGGTAGGTGGTAGGTCGGCACAAACACAATAAAACACAAGCACGAACGTTTTGGAATATTGTATCTCACTCAACTGGTAAATTGATACATTGACTGTTTGTTAATAAATAGTAGAGTATATAGCATGACTGGGTGAATGAAAGACATATTCAAGAATATGGTAGAATGTGCGTACCTACACATAAAGAAAAAAAGATGAAAAAAATATTCTACGACAAATTACGCGTAGGTATAGTAGTCAAAATGCTCGCGCAAGCTCTGACTTTTCGGGGTCTGCTGTCTAGTACCTACAAAAGGCAAAGAGGGTGAAAATAGCCACCGATGGACACTGACCTAGCAAGGTGCATCACCTCACTGCATGAAATTTTGATTTGTAAGCGCGGAATAGTGTCCACAGAAATTTATGAAATCGATTTTAAAATATTTCAAAAATTAAGGTACAATTTTTGCTTGACGATGAGTCTTTTTTTTTCCGTAGGGAAATCCTCATGGACGCTCTCCGCCCGGGGTAGGCGGAGCCAGTGTTGGACTCTTACCGACTAAAACCACCACGGTGTTCCTTCAACTACCTTAGCCGGGGGCGTGGGAGCCCGTGAATATTCACACAACCACCCCCGACAGGTATCAGCCCGCCACAAGCAGGCGAGCCCTTTCTCCCCGTGCGGCCTGGCGGCCGCACCCTCATTGGTGGCGCACTCGGAACCCTGCACCCCACCTCACTTCATGGGCCTTTACCAGCTGTGCCAACTACGCCGGCTGTGCCAGCTACGCCAGCTGCTGGTCGGGCAGCAGACTACCCCGAGTCTGCTGCTCGCAGGCCCTACCTCCCGTAATTTTTATAGAGGTTTTCTTCCTCGCGGTCCGGGCGGTGAAGCCAAGACCCTCGGTCCCAAGAGGCGCGAAAACACTACTCAGCGGGCATTCCTGGGTATACGAGATCGACGGGGGCAGGGAAAGACAGTACCCCCGCTGCCTGCCCAGTGGCAGGGTGAGTGCACACCGGGCCCGCCCCTCCTCCTCCACTGTACCCTTTGTTGGCAACAGAGGGACACGTGGAGCAAATCCACACTGGCCCAGAACGGGCCCCTTTCGCGCCAGAATATTCGCCACAGGCAATAAAATCCCCCGAAGGTTAATCCCTCGGAAGGATTTTATTGCCCGTAAACGGGATGCACCGGCCAAACAACTGCCGTTCCCTCCAGACGTGTCCAGAAGGAAAAGCAGCCGTAAGGCACTCGTGGAGGTTTTCTGGCCAGCATCCCTTGACGACGAGCCTAGTTTTAGTGATTTATTTAGGTAACCAGTAATAATTGATCGATGTAAATCGTGGCAATAACAATAAAAAAAAAATACAAATTGTTTGTCAGTTGCCAACATTGTTGTTCCTACTCCTTAGAATCGATTCAAAATTTAAATGTATATATATATGCGGCAACAAATAAACTAGCGACGATTAAAAATCAGCGCAGGGGGGATTCCGCGATCGAGTCACGCTGTCGGCTGTCGCAACAAGACGACTCGGAGGTGGTATTAGGCGGCAGGCCAAATACCAAAATAGCAAGCCACTCGCTCTGCTACAAAAATCTAAATGCACCTAGCGACCTTAGTCTCTGTTTTCTGAGAAATCAATAAATATAATATTGCTTACCAAATCTTTGTGCAGTTCCTTCGAAATAAATGGGGTTAGCTTTGTTATTCCAACGAAAATGAAAAATACCCCTAAAAGGATAGACAAACTTTTTAACACGACAGAACCCATTTTTTACACACTCACTGTAAAAATATAGCACCGATTTAAACCACGAACATTCTGTATTATTTTATACAAATTTTCTCACACTTATATAATTAGGTATCAGACATATTTCATTTCTGTTTCAAACAATGGTTTGTTTGCTCATAAAGAAACATAGAATTGAGATAAAAACATATTCCGTTAAAAATTATGATATAGCGTGAAGAATACAAGGAAGTTGGAAGCAAACACGTTTCGCGCCGGCGCGAAAAAATCCATATCGGACTTATTTTGGTGTTACCACAAAATAAATAAAAATAATGTACACACAATCGATCATCAAAAATAAGTTCGGTGTACCTATTTTATTTGTTTATCATGTGAAAATGTTATGATATATAAGCTAGTGAAATGCAATTATTTGTGTATAATGTAGATATCACTCATGGTATAATCACAGTCTAAGGAACTCTAGCTCTGCTCTTTCCTTACAGTCATCCAACGGACACGTCTCAACAGAGCAATCGTGCGGGGTGTGCGGGGCGAGAGAGGGGCGGGTGCGAGCCCCAGCTGCCATACATGCTACTTGGGACACGCCATTGAGGGTTGACAAGTTTATACGATAACATTAATACGGGTATCGTCCTTAAGGTTTTCGGAGGTGCAAATTACGAGTAAATCTATTTCGAGAATCAAGATGGCGGACGCGACTTTTTAAATTAAATCAATATGGTTATCGTTTTCGAGGTTTCTCAGGGTTCTGATTACGAATAAAACATCTAGTTTAAGGTCCAAGATGGCGGATGCAACTTTTTAAACAAAAACAATATGGGTATCGTTTTCGAGGTTTTCGGGGGTACTGATGACGAATATAACATCTATTTCGAGATTCAAGATGGCGGACGCGACTTTTCTAATAAAATCAATATGGGTATCGTTATCGGGGTTTTCGGGGGTGCTGACTACAAATATAACATCTATTTCAGAATTCAAGATGACGGACGTGACTTTTCAATTAAAATCAATATGGGTATCATTTTTGAGGTTTTCGGGGGAGCTGATTACGAATATAACATTTATTTCGGAATTCAAGATGGCCGACGTGACTTTTTAAGTTAAATCAATATGGGTATCGTTCTCGAGGCTTCTCGGGGTGCTGATTACTAAAATAACATTTATTTTGAGAACCAAGATGGCGGACGCGACTTTTTAAATAAAATCAATATGGGTATCGATTTCGAGGTTTCCCGGGGTGCTGATTACGAATATGACATCTATTCTGAGATCCAAGATGGCGGACGCGATTTTTTAAATAAAAACAATAAGGCCATCAGAAGTTTTGACCATTTATTTCTCTAGAGCTCATCGAGCCCTTTCATTTGAGTACCAACACGATGGGTCTAAGACCTCTGGTTTAGGAGATATGGCTATCAGAAGTCTTGATCATTTATTTCTCTAGAGCTCATCAAGCCCTTTCATTTAAGTACAAACACGATGGGTCTAAAAGCTCAAGTTTAGGATATATATGGGTCAACACGATGGGTCTAAGTGCTTTAGTTTAGGAGATAATATTAATTATGACCATCAGTAGTTCAGTCCAGTCCAGTTCAGTTCAGTTCAATTCAGTTCAGTCCGTTCCAGTTCAGTTCAGTCCAATCCATGATGAAAATTCATGCATGATTAAAGATGTATATTGCGGGATTATCAGTTTAATCCATGATGAAAATTCATGCATGATTAAAGATGTATATTGCGGGATTATCAGTTTAATGAAATGTATTGTATGTATGTATTGAAATGTCGAGCCTAAACGTTAAACGTAGAGCGCGGATTTTTTTTTCTTTTGCAAACCCAGTTTATATTTCCTTACTTGAGTTTTAAGAGCTTTTCTGATTGGCATATTGTTTTTCCATTCCGATTTAAAAAAAAACCGGCCAAGTGCGAGTCGGACTTGCGCACCGAGGGTTCAGTACCTTCCTTGGACGTTTAAGAAGTTATTTAATTGTTTATCTAGCTATAACAGTGGTTAAATAAGATTTATGTTTATGAAATTAAATGTTTTTTTATATTTGAGTTGATTGAATGAAAGGTAAATTGCGGTTTACGATTTATGACGTATTAAAGAAAAACTACTTACCAGATCTCGTTAAAACCAATTTTCGGTGGAAGTTCACATGGTTAATATACATCATACATTTTTTTTAGTTTTATTATTCTCTTATTTTAGAAGTTACACACATTTTACCACTTTGGAAGTGTATCTCGCGCAAACTATTCAGTTTAGAAAAAAATTATATTAGAAATCTCAAGATCATTTTTGAAGACCTATCCATAGATACCCCACACGTATGGGTTTGATGAAAAAAATATTTGAGTTTCAGTTCTAAGTATGAAACCCCCAAAATGTATTGTTTTTTTTTTCTATTTTTAAGTGAAAATCTTAATGCGGTTCACAGAAGACATATCAAGTTTCAACAGTATAGTTCTTATAGTTTCGGGAAAAGTAGCTGTGACATACGGACGGACAGACAGACTGACAGACTGACAGATAGACAGACATGACGGATCCATAAGGGTTCCATTTTTTGCCATTTGACTACGGAACTCTAAAAACTAATTACTTATCAACTAATATCGATGTTTTAAGGTTCTTGAATTATTTTTACTTGGGCGAGGTTTTATAAGGCTAACATGGTAGAAAAGAAGTTATTTCTGTTGTTAATGGTTAGCTAAGTATTCAATCGACGGTGACGCCGCCGGCGACGGCGATTGGAGAAGAACCTCGCAGCGTGAACAGTGCGCCAGAATCAAACTTTAAATCGCGCAAATATTATTCACATTGAACGAACGGGTTCGGATACGAGTCCAATTTAGTAATATTATGTTTGTAAAACATACATTAATTCTTCAATGAACATTCATTTAGTAAATTATGTACCTAAACAGGAAAAAAACTGCTTGACCTAGACCCAGGGGGGGTTATGACCCCCATGACCCCCCCTGGATCCGCCCTTGGCTTATTGCTCGTGCTCCCTTTTTCAAACGCTTCCTTTGAGGGGAAATTAAATGTCTTGAAAAATTTAAAAACAGAAAACTTTTTAACAAAAAATTGAACCGACGAAAACAGAAACTGAAAAGCGAAAAATAAAATGAAGCTTTTTAGTCGTAATAACTATTCTTCTACCTAAACTAATGTAAATAACTAATTATGAGTCGGCGCCATACAAACAAGCAAACTGCGTGCGAGTTGCAAGTAGTTAAGCGGGGAACGCATTTTTGGAAAGTTGTTGTTTATAGTTGAAAATTTCATATTGTATTTGATGTTATTTTGTTTTTATTAGTAGTAAATAATTTAATGATCTACGTTGATTGTTTGTTTGGCGCCGACTCATAATTAGTTATTTACATTAGTTTAGCTAGGAGAATAGTTATTAAGACTAAAAAGCTTCATTTTATTTTTCGATTCGATTTTCAGTTTATGTATTCGTCGGTTACATTTTTTGTTACAAAGTTTAATTTTTAATTTTTGTGGCTAAAATCTAGCTCCAGGTCTCCATTATGTTGTAGTGTCTAGAACTACATTTGTGTGCCAAGTTTCAACAGAATTGGTTTACAGGTAAGAATTCAGTGGGTGAACAAGCACTCATCCCCTGTTTCCTACCCTTAGGGGTGGAATTTGATTATTAAATTTAAATGGAACCAACTTCGAGATATCCCCTATCCATTAAAAAAAGAATCATCAAAATCGGACGACTCTGTAAAAAGTTAGGCGTGGTCATACATAAAAAAGTTTCAACAGAATCGGTTAACAGGTAAGAATTCAGTGGGTGAACAGACACTCATCCCCTGTTTTCCTACCCTTAGGGGTGTATTTTGACTTTAAAATTTAGATGTGACCAACTTCGAGATATTCCCTATCCATTAAAAAAAGAATCATCAAAATCGGACTACTCTGTAAAAAATAATGCGTGGAGCGTGGTGATACATAAAAAAAAAACTGAGAAAAAACTTAAGATTCCAGTTTACGAAACAATGTAGTTAGAAGGCGATGTCGAGATTTATTTTTATTTTGATACTGCTTTTATTTTTCGTTTAATTTTTATATTTCCTTCGAGATGGTTGCAGCGGTGCGAGCGCTGAAAACGGAACGTAGTTTTATTTCTGGCATGAGACATGACTGAAAAGTTTTGTATTTTGTGTTTGAATCACCTACAAAACAAAAGCTTGTAAATAACGTTCATAATTACGTACAAATGCTCATAAGTTTAATTGTTAGTAAGTTATAAAGTATTATAACCTGGCTCGATAAAATAAAAAATAAACTGGCTGACATGAATATGTTATTATTATAAAAACTCGTACTCTTTATTTTACGATCATGGCAACATTTAGCTCGCCCTATGTCGTACAAGATTCTGACGTCACTCTAAATGGCGGCCAAGTCTCAAGACGTTTTGTATCACGTGATCAACAGATTAAAAAAACGAAATTTCAAATAGGAAAATAAAATATTTAGAATCAATTTAAATTTAAAAAACTTAGTAAAAGTTATTCTTCAACCTAAAATATACGTTGTGTGCAATTTTTATAATTTTTGGCGATACCAGTCAAATACCCTATTGAGAACCTCCTCCTTTTTTTCGTCGGTTAAAAATCGCATGCACACTGATACTGTCGTAGCACTCGTAGCACTTATGGCTACTCTGGAAGGGATCAAAAGAAGGGGGTAGTTTGAAATTTAATCCCTCGAAATCCTCAAATGTAATGTTAAGCAAGATTTGGAATAATCAAGCACTTATATGAAAAAAAAAATGTTTTTGTTTTTAACCGACTTCAAAAAAAAGGAGGAGGTTATGTATTCGGCCGGTTTTTTTTCAATCTCTGTAATAATTGTAAGTAATAGTAGTAGTTGTAGTAATAGTTGTTGATATTTATATATTTTTTAATGAAAATTTGTGGGTAATTTGTGGGGAATCCAGAATTTCCTCTCCCCAAATTCGGGGATTTCGGCCAAAGTTATTGGGTAATTTGGGACATTAGCATCGGCAACACTTTAGAAGATCTCTTCTCCAAACGGGTTGGCGGGAAAATTCGTAAAGATCGTGTTGTGGATTTTTTATTATTTTCCAAAATTAGTGTTTCTTCGAGTGTTAATGTGTAATAATGGTGGATTATTAAATGTTAAGTGCTCGTTAACGTGTACAAGTGTGGATAAATGGTACAAAGTTGAAAATCATGACTTTCGTATTATCTCATCATCCCCTCGGAAACCTAGTAAAGTTTCCATCACTTTACTAGAATACAAGTATAATATTATGTTCAATGATTACGACTGAAGGACATGCATCCGTGGTCATGAATAAATAAAAAAAAAAAATAAAAAAAAATCTCTGGAAGTCCAAACCACTCCAAATTAAGAAACTTGAATTAAGAAACCTATGGAAGTGGCCCATTCTTCTATATCCACCTAGTTTATACAAATATCTATTAAATCGTTATTGAATTATGAAACTATTCTTTGTCTCTTGTTAACCAACGTGTTATGTCGTCTGGTGAAAGAGATCGCATGCTATTTGTATATTCTCTGTTTGGCAACATCTTTACGGGATGTCAAAATACCTAAGCCGCGTGGCAACCCCGCTTACCCCGCAATGTGTGTGTACATGAGCTGTCAAGTAAACAAACTAGGGCTGTTGATATTTTTTAAATATCAGATTTTCGATCTATCGATATTTTTAAATATACCATCGAAATTCGATATATTGAAAAAAAAAAGATATTTCGATATATTGGCCAAATTTCATGATTCTAGGTCAATGCGAAGTACCCTATAGGTTTTTTATGTGAGTTTGCGAGTATCAAAATGTGACATAGCCGTATGATTGCCTTGACCTAGAAGCTTGATTTTTTATGTCCTAGGGACAGCCGAACTTACTATTTGATATAATTGCATTATTTATTACTACTTGAAAATGATTTTAATCAGCACACATCTCTGATACGAAACACGAGCATCGATATCGATACTTTTTGGTTTTAATTACTTGCTTCCCTAGCTATGGCCACCATAACGGTGGCCCAGATATTGTAGGTATAACACGCTTATTTCATAGGTATTACAGGTCCATAGGTACAAGTCAATGATATGTACAGATACTCTGTCAACTCTGTGAAACATTTAATAGCATCTCTAGTACGTCTGTGCATTTAATTATACATCATTTATGTATCATCTATCATTAAAATCTGTGGGAGGGTTGGCGGGAAAATTCGTAAAGATCGTGTTGTGGATTTTTTATTATTTTCCAAAATTTGTGTTTCTTCGAGTGTTAATGTGTAATAATGGTGGATTATTAAATGTTAAGTGCTGGTTAACGTGTACAAGTGTACCATTTGTACAAAGTTGAAAAACATGACTTTCGTATTATCTCATCATCCCCTCAGAAACCTAGTAAAGTTTCCATCACTTTACTAGGATACAAGTATAATATGTTCAATGATTACGACTGAAGGACATGTATCCATGGCCATGAATAAATTAAAAAAAAAAAAAAAAAAACTGTGATTATACCACAGAGCAGCGTTGCCAGACGTGCGACAATTATCGTAAATTTACGATAATTTCAAGTCCTTTGCGATAAAAAATAATAGCAAGGTATCGCACGATAGTTTTACTAATTCATACGATAATTTAAGTAGCACTGCGATAATTTTGAGGCAGAATGACAACAACCAAAATTAACAATAAGCTAAGGGATAAATTCTTGTCTCTTTCACTCACTATGTGTGACGCATACGACAGACTGAACAAGATGCACAAAAAAGCCGAAAAAAAACTATGTTTTGCTTTTAACTGCATACCTGCGTCCCCGTACGTGTTCTTATAACAATTATCCGATTGCAATGACAATCTTGGTGAGTTGTTGTGCGAGAGCCCGCGAAGGTTTTTGTAAAACAAAAACTTTTTAACAAAAAAAATATTTTAAAGTTATTTAATGATCCTCGTTGATTTTTTGGCGCCGACTCATAATTAGTTATTTACATTAGTTTAGTTAGGAAAAGACTAAAAGCTTCATTTTATTTTTCGCTTTTCAGTTTCTGTTTTCGTCGTTAATTTTTTTGTTAAAAAGTTTTTGAATTTTTTTGCAGCTAGAATCTAACTCCAGCTCTCCATTATGCTGTAGTGTCTAGAACTACATTTATGTATGCCAAGTTTCAACAAAATCGGTTAACAGGTAAGAATTCAGTGGGTGAACAAGCACTCATCCCCTGTTTTCCTACCCTTAGGGGTGGATTTTTATTTTGAAATTTAAATGGGACCAACTTCGAGATATACCCTATCCATTGAAAATAAATCATCAAAATCGGACTACTCTGTAAAAAGTTAAGCGTGGACATATATAAAAAAAAAAAAAAGTTACGCGTTGAATTGATAACCTCCTCCTTTTTTTCGTCGGTTAAAAAATAGCTTTGCAATTTGCAACGCACAGCTAAAAAGAACACACTAATCGTTAGAAGCTTTGGACATAAACCTTAAAATATCAATATGATTACAATTTTGTATAAGAAAGCGTATGCGATAATTATACGATATTTTTTTCCTAGATCTGCGATAGTTTCAAACTTGCCATCTGGCAACACTGCCACAGACTAATAAGGGATGGGTTGGCGGGAAAATTCGTAAAGATCATGTTGTGGATTTTTTATTATTTTCCAAAATTTGTGTTTCTTCGAGTGTTAATGTGTAATAATGGTGGATTATTAAATGTTAAGTGCTCGTTAACGTGTACAAGTGTGGATAAATGGTACAAAGTTGAAAAACATGACTTTCGTATTATCTCATCATACCCTCGGAAACCTAGTAAAGTTTCCATCACTTTACTAGGATACAAGTATAATATGTTCAATGATTACGACTGAAGGACATGTATCCATGGTCATGAATAAAAAAAAAAAAAAAAAAAAAAACTAATAAGGGATACTACGTATGATTATTATACCATACTTTTAACTAGAAAAATAAATATAAATTTAATGGAAAACCCCATAGAACCGAATACAGATGATTGTTGTAACAGTGGATGTAATCCATGTATATTTGATATCTACGAAAAGCAGCTTAAGTTGTATAACAAACATTTATCAAGTGGCGAAAGTGTAAATATATCCCAGGATAATGGTATATCACAAATGAAATACACAACATTTTATGTTCTTTCAAACATGCCACTCTGCGAGGAACACAATCTTATATCGTTTAAAACGACAGTTTTAGAAGCTAACAAAGTTTGGTGGAAACCTGGCGATCATTTTCTCATGAAGTATACTACAACAGATACATCGTGTACACGAGCATACACTCCGCTAAAAGTTATGAATCAAGAGAATGGCGACTACAGTTTCTCCATAATTGTTAAAAAATATGATAGTGGCTTTATTTCAACTTACTTGTGCAATTTAAATGCAGGGGATCCAACATTATGGAGAGGGCCGTATGGACACTACAAACTTGAACCCAATAAATTTAACAGAATAATTATGCTTGCACAAGGAACTGGCATAGCTCCATTTATTACTATTATAAGTAATATTTTAAATAATGAACATGATATGACTAAAGTAATATTATTATATTGTTGTAAATGTGAAAATACTATTCTATTTAGAGAGGAACTTTATGCTTATAAATCATATT
Organism: Asteroscopus sphinx; assembly: GCA_949699075.1. NCBI lineage: Eukaryota > Metazoa > Arthropoda > Insecta > Lepidoptera > Noctuidae > Asteroscopus > Asteroscopus sphinx. Next base: position 10,395,245 of record OX453006.1, on the reverse strand, counting down.
GGAATTTCAAGTATAACATTTTCTTAAGCAAAGCTATAACAACTAATTTTAAATATCAAGAACCATTAATAAGTCATAAACTTAACATTGAATATTTATTTAATTTGAAACCTTTTTTATTCAATGATCAGTTCCAACTGTGTGGATCTCAAGAGTTTAATGAGACTTACAATAATTATTTGACAATAGAAGTTCCTGAAATTGAAAATATAATCTTATTTTGATGATTTTATTGTTTTATTTCAAAGAGTATATCGCTGTCCCTGGAAAATAAAATGATAATCGCTATTGTCTTAGTTTTCATGTTATGCCATATTTGAGATCTGTAGGTCTTAATGCAGCTCTACAATTTTTTTCATATTTTTTTTGCTGTTATTTATGAACTTATAAAACTATGTAATAGTTTTCTCTACTTTATATTGTTACGTGAATAAAATTGCCAGATAGTGGTAACAAAACTTTTTAGGAATTATAAATATGGTAAAATCTATAGCAATCATGTTCTTGTTCAAAATATTTGGTAAAAAAAAGCTATGTATGTTGTCATTTTATTCACGTTTAAATATTCCCCATTGCGTTGACTAACATAGCCTTGATAAAAAGTTTCTGTATGGACTGGCCATGTCTTTCGAAGAACCGATGGCCTCTGGAGCAGACGAGTCCTTGAGTGGAGACCAAGAATCGGCAAACGAAGAGTAGCCCCCCCCCCCCCCAGCCAGATGGACCGATGACCTAAAGAAGGTGGTTGGGGATGACTGGATGCGGAAGGCAGAGGACGCGAGTGTTGTGGCGCAACTTGGGAGAGGCCTATGTCCAGCAGTGGACTGCGATAGGCTGAGTTGATGATGATTAAAAGGCGAGATGAACACGCGTTCACAAAAAAAAACGAATAAGAAAACAGCTTGCTTATGAATAATTATTGCTTTTGCTCTAAAGAAAAGCGTCAAGAAGAAATTTTGGGTCAAAACATGGTTACAAAAGAGGAACACCTACACATATCTGAATTTGTTACATCAAATCCACAGAACCGAAGAGCCGGAGGACTATGCTAATGACTATAGGATGAAGAAGCCATACTTTGACCATCTCTTGAAAATGGTTCTATCTACCACATTTGTCAAAACAAGATACCTGCATCCTGCATGCGAGAGTAGCATAACCCCTACAGAAAAATTGGCTGCTGCATTGGGTTATCTCGCGACTGGCAGAACTATATCAATGTGCTCATGAGCGTCCTGCATAATCAGCCTATCACAGTCCACTGCTGGACATAGGCCTCTCTAAATAGCACGCCACCGACTTTTTATCTTAACTATTATAAAATTGTAAACGTCTGTTTGTTTGTTTGTTCCAGCATCACGCTAAAACTACTGGACCGATTTTGATGTTTTTTTTTTGTTTGAAAGCTGATGATCTGACTTAAAAACTGGTATGGGTTTTGAGAAAGAAAGAAAAAAAGAAAAAAAAAATTCGTAGGTTCGTAGGCGAGTGAGCGAGTCAGCGAGAGGTGGGCGTGTGGGCGAGTGGGCGGGTGGGCGAGTGGGCATATGGGCAAGTGGGCCAGAGGTCACGTGGGAGAGTGGGCGAGTGGTCGAGTGGTGGGCGATTGGGCGAGTAGGTGACTGGGCGAGTGGGCGTGTGGTGGGCGAGTGGTCGAGTGGGTGAGTGGGCGAGTGGGCAAGTGGGCAAGCGGGTGACAAGCCAGTTGGCGAGTGCGCGAAGGAGCGGGCGTGTGGGCGAGTGGGCGAGAGAGTGGGCGAGTGGGTGAGTGGGCGTGTGGGCGAGTGGGTGAGTGAGTGAGTGGGTGAGTGAGTGAGTGAGTGAGTGGACTGGGACTGGGACTGGGAATGGGAATGGGACTGGGACTGAGACTAAGACTGGGACTCGAGTGGACTGGATCGGACTGGATCGGACTGGATCGGGCTGGATCGGACTGGATTGGGCTGGATCGGACTGTTTCGGACTGGACAGGACTTTGCCCGTGGCTTCACTCCGTGGTTCTTCAATTCATCCTACAGGAATCGTTTTCTTTTTTCATAAAATGCATACCTGTTTACAAGTCTAAACACAAAAAAAAAAACAAAATAGGTCCCGTAGTTTTTGCGTGATGCTTGAATAAACAAGCAAACAGACATTTAGGGCTTCTTTCACCATTCCAAAGTAAAGTGTTGATTAGTTACTTTCCGATTAGTGCTAACTGGCGAGTAAAAGTCCCAAGTAACTTTTGTCCGTTTCACAAATGAAGACAAAGCTCCGAGTAATAACTCGACGGTTAACTGAATGAATGTATAAAAACATTCAATGTTCATTCCAACTTCGCTTTCACTACAGTCACAGATGTCAATCGTCAAAAAGGTTTTCTATTGTTTGATACAAGATGATGCGCCGAAGCGTGTGATTTTAATGTTTGTTGTGTTTTGATAAGTTTAATATTATTAATTAGCCTACAATAAACACGAATAAGATAAAAGGGGTAGGTACCTAGGAAGTGTTAACTTTAATTTTGAAGAACGGGATATTTCGGTATCCCTGGTGTTAAAATATAAAGATATTACAAACAATAAAAAAATAGTTATACATGCTTATTAAATTATGATTTTTTTCTCTCGCTGTTCTGCTGGAAGAAATTGGATCAAATACACAAAAACACCCGGTTTGCACCATTTTAGATTAAAATTCTAGCGAAAAAGTCTTGTTCATTATGATCGAACGTTAAAAACACGAATTCTCGGAATTCTTCGTGGTTAAAAATGTTCTGATTATTCTATTTGATCTTCAATCAATTAAAACAAATCCATTTTTACTAATTATTGAAAAATTAGTAAACACGATACAATTTTGTGATGCCTACTCGTCAATTAACTCCACTAGTCGGCAGATGAAGTAACAAGTAAGTTACATGCCAGTTTATGTGACGCTTAGCGCTATTCGGACATTGTGAAACTAGTAATATAGTTACTTGCCACTTTAACCGGCGAGTAGCTTACTTGGGACTTTACTTTGAGATGGTGAAAGAAGCCCTAACAGTTTTGTAATAGTTACCGGAAAACATCTAATTATTAACAGGATCCGTCACGGGGGGATACCAGTCTCTAACGCGAGCGGAGCCGCGGGTAAAAGCTAGTCTATTATAAAATGTGTTGTGTGTACATAAATAAATAAATAAAGCAGTGCATTTGGAGCTTGTCTCAGATATGACCAAAGAAGCCTTTACCGCTGCTTTAAATCGATTTATAGCTCTCAGAGGAAAGCCACAGAACATCTTCTCAGACAATGGCACTACCTATCAAGGCTTCTCAATCCTGCACTGTCATCTGAGTTTATTGAGCAAGGTATCAATTTTTCTTTCATACCAGCCTACACTCCACATTTCGGTGGTTTGTGGTAATCTTCAGTGCGATCCACTAAACATCATTTATGACGTATTTTAGGGCTGCTGACACACTTAGCTTTCGAGGAAATGTCTACTTTATTGAGTCAGGTAGAGGCTATTCTTAATTCCCGACCTCTTACTCCTCTATCCGACGATCCTTCAGACCTCTAACCTCTCACTCCCGCTCACATCCTTATTGGGCGATCTCTAGTTTGTGTGCCACGTCCAGACGTTACATGAACAATAAACATGAAGTCCCTTCGGCGGTTTCAGCGAATAGAACTCCTTAAACAACATTTTTGGAATAGGTTTTCTAATGAATATGTGTCATCGCTCCAACAGAAAACCAAGTGGCACCAGTCACACGGTGACCTCAAGAAAGGCGACATGGTCATCATCAAGGACAAGGCGCTGCCACCGTATCGAGCGGGTCTTTCTTGGCAGCGACGGCGTCGCACGAGTCGCCGACATCCGCACGAAGAAGGGCACTCTTCGTCGTGCCTACAACACCATATGTCCCCTGCCCCGAACATCGTGTTGAAGACTCTTCAACGGGGGGAGTATGGTGACGCACGAGCACACGAGGGGGCTGAGGCGTGCGCGGGGCGCACCTGTCCGAGCTCCACTCGTCGCCGGCTGCGCCAGCATTCACCGGAACGTGACACGGGCGACCATACGTCGCTATTTATCCTCGCAATTTCATTGTCGCGCCGCGGTTACGTGTATTTATTTACCAATATTCTCTTTATTATATCAGTTAAACCAGCATACAGTCATTTTCAATTAAGACTAAGTAAGTTCCCAGCTTAGGGTTAGCGGGCACAGGTCTCAACAGCCTCTCACCTGGAGCGTCAATTCACGCCGAACCCGACAAACGACGTAGAACACGTTGCAGCAGTCGAGAAACACCTTGGAGAGTACTTCAACACGCCGATAGCCCCCGAGGAAGACCCAATTTTCATTTCCCCGGGCCAAGTACGACGCGCGATTCTCCGCACTAAGCCAAAGAAGGACCCCGGTGTGGATGAGATCACAAACGCCGCGCTGCGCCACTTGCCGCTACGATCAGTGTCCGCATTAGCGCGGCTTTACACAGGAATTCTCCGCACCGGGACTTTTCCACAGACATGGAAGGTGGGGAGAGTCGTGACGATCCCCAAGCCAGGGAAAAATCCCAGGAAGCCGGAGGGCTATCGGCCGATCACCCTCCTACCGACCACCTCCAAGGTGTTCGAAATGCTTCTGCTGCGACACATGACGCCGCACGTCACACCAAGGCCGGAGCAATTCGGGTTCCGCGCCGAACACAGCACGACGCTCCAGCTGTCGAGGGTACTGCACCTTCTGACGGCGGCCATAAATAAACTGGAATACGCAGCTGCAGTATTCCTCGACATGGAGAAGGCGTTTGATAGAGTCTGGCACACCGGTCTGCTCTACAAACTGTCACTATCGTCGACGCCCCGCAGCATCGTGCGGGTGGTCTCCCATTTCCTACAGGACCGGACCATTAAGGTTGCGGTGGAGGACCAGCTCTTCGGCGCCCGCCCCGTCGCCGCCGGAGTACCACTGCATCTCGCCTGTGTTATACTCTGTCTATACCGACGACATTCCCGCCACGCACACATCAACACTCGCGCTGTATGCTGATGACGCCGCGTACATTACGACGTCATTAAACGCCGACCACGCGGCGATTAAAATGCAACGCGCCCCGACCTTCCCGACTGGCTCAGCAAGTGGAGACTGTCGATAAACGTAGGTAAGACACAGGCGATGATTGTAACGGCAAGGAGCCGTTCTTACCCACCCAACCTTAGATTCCAGGACGCCGACATCGAGTAGACCCTCACGGCTAAGTACCTGGGGGTCACGCTCGACAGCCGGCTCACAATGGGCCCACACGTCCACAATATTGTCGCGCGGGTGCGATCCACCCGCCACCTGCTTCGCCCCGTGCTCTCTTCGCGCCTCCCGCTGCGATTCAAGCTAGGGGTGTACAAGACGTATATCCGCCCCCAGCTCACCTACGCCGCGCCAGCATGGCTCGCCCTCACGTGCGAGACGCACCGCAAAAAGCTCCGGGCGCAGCAGAATCTCGTGCTGCGCCACATCACAAATGCTCCTCGCTACGTGAGGAATTCTGTTATTCACAGGGACCTGCGCGTCGAGAGCATTGACGACTTCGCCGTGGCAATGGCGGAGAGGATGTTCGCGCGTGCCGACGCATCCGCCTGGGCCCATATCAAGGGCCTGGCGCCATGGCACGCGCGCGCCCCTGACGCCAAGCGCTTCCCGCGCGACCTGATTGAGGACGTGACCGCCACCACCGGACTGACGCCTGAGCAGACCATAAATCACGCAACACGTGGTCTGCTCACACAAAATGACTCCACAACGATACTCGCACCCACTACGCATATTGCTACTAGGTTCTACTTAGGCGCAAATATACGTAGCACACACACGCACTACTTTACACGCTAAAGTAAATACTGACGTACACCGATTACGTCTCACGGGCGGGTGAGCGTATGATAGTGTACACCCACAGAGCGACGTACTCACACCTCAATGTCGCTCAAACACACATATTCGTCCCGTGTCTCGGAGCGCGATCGGCTAGCTCTGAGAACGTTGTGAGTCACGGGTCAATCACCATATGTAGGCGGGCGCCAAACAAAGCCGCTGCCCTTGTAGCTTGATCGACTCTCGCCGGGCCTCCCCCAGGTAACTGGGGGTCTCACCTAGTGGGGGTCTGGTCGCTGGGGCGGTGTGAAACACTTCGGGCGCCCCTACAGACAAACATAACAACTATACATGTTGCCGCGGAGAAATCCCGCGGCCTAGGGTTTGCGCTTTAGAGTTCCTAAGACTGTGGTACACCATGGGCATATTCAGAATTCTATCATAATTCAACGTAAATAGGAATAATCTACTTTTTCTTTGATTTGAATGAGTTTTTTTTTTCAAAATACACGCTAAAGAAGATAGACGACTTTGTGGGATTCCTGGAGCCCTACCACAACCTCTTATTACGATTCAATTGAGGACCTAAATTGATACGCTTTGCTTTTTCGTACTCTGACATCGAATACGCGTGACACTTTTCACACTTTAGGATCAGCCAGAACAAAGTCTAAACTGAGTCGCAAATCTTGCTTTCGTTCATTCAATTCGTACCGGGACCTCGATTGCACGGTCTGAACTGGTTCGCTATCTGTCAAATAATACGACCACAGACTACTAGGGGATAAATACGACTCAACTAAAGTTGATATTTTCTTAGTAAGAAGTGAATAGTTTTCGTTATTGTATAACAAAGTTAAGTAAAAGTTTAATAATTTAAAGGTAATTCGTGTCTTATGTTAATTATAAAACTTAAAAACCTAGTATGATATTAATTATTGTGATAATTACCTAAAAGTGTCTTTTCCTAAAAATACTTTTGTATTATTTTAGATGTCTGACAATTCTATTTTATTTGAGTTTATGGAGTGTGATAATAATGAGGAAAGTAGGTACTTCATGCTGCAATCAAACATGGGAAATAAAGGAACAGCCGGATTTATTGTTCAAATGGAAGAACAAGACTTCATTATGGGAGCCGGCTTTCTAAACAATTATTTTTCTTAGATCTGTGTAATGAACTAAGACCATTATGGGACCTCTTAAAGGTAAGAATCATAAATATTTAAATCTTTTGAGACTTCTCCTTCATAATACATGTATACCTATGTAACATAACAAATAACTACCGAAAAGATGTAACTAAGTAATAATATTAAATAGGTATGTATTGCATTGTCTAATAGGATTAAGTAATGAAAAAAACAGATTATCTACCTAATAATCATCATCATCATCATTTCAGCCAAAAGACGTCCACTACTGGACATAGGCCTCCCCCAAGTATGGGAGATATGCCATAATATAACTATCTACCTAATAATATAATAGATATAATACCTACTATTTGTTACAACAAAGGTGTACACACCAGTAACAATAATAAAAACTTAGGAACAACATGTCACTATATATAATATTAACAACCTGCTACGTCAACCTACCTTAGTCTACTTCTAAATACCCATATGGATTACCACGAATAACTTCTGAAATAACAATAATAAACCAATTTATTTCAGATATTGACTGCTCTGTTGTTTTATGGAACAAGGGCACATCCAAGGCCAAAAGGAAACATGAGTGCACATCACAGAGTACATTGTAATCACATCAAGGGCGTTGCTAGCCAATGACCCAGGTTCGGGCAAGATGATGGATAGAAGCTATGATTTGTAGGTAAAATAAATACAATTAGTAAAATTTCAATTGTTTACTAAAAAACAAAATAGGTTTTTGGCATTATTAATATTTTTCTACAATAGAAAAAAAAAACATAATGTGCCTATGTGCTTTATTCAATATGATACCTATTAGAATTCTCTGTGTGTACATAATTTTATAAATGAATATTTAAGTAGGTACCTAGTTTCTTATAATGTAATATACAACATGTTATTGCAATAACTGAAAACCTCTTAATAGGTCATTGTACTCATCAGTATAAACAACTTTTACTAAGGGACCAACCCTGAAATCAAGAAAAAAATATCAGGTGTCCCCTACATTTTTGTTCACATGAATCGATAAAATGTAGGGATCAGCTGTTTTTTTTCACGATTTCAGGTTTGGTGCCATAGTAAAAGTTGTTCATACTGATAAGTACATTAACCCCTTAAGAGGTTTTCAGTTGTTTCAATAACACGTTGTATATTATAATGTGAACTAAAGGTGCTAAATAAAGACTCATATAAATATATAATTGTTTTTATAACAGATAAATGTAACATGTTGCAGGAAATTCTTATTACGATGACATCAGTAATAAATGCAGCTCCCGGCACACCAGAGAGTCACTACACAGACTTGAATATCCAGGGAATAAGTGTCATCAGAAGGACATTGGGAGTCTCTTAGCACATTTTCTTTGTCTTCGAGTGTATACTTAATCTGTAAAAAAATAAATTTATCTTATTATGCTAATCCATTTAATAAATTAAAATTCTTAGAACCCTATTTTTACTAATAATGCAAATGTTACGATGTTTGTAACTCAATCACAACGAAACAGGTTAGGATGACTGATTGGGATGAGAATATGTCCATGGAATACGACAGGATTATTTTTATACCAGTCATCCCAAGGAAGAAATAGTAAAACTTCTAATAACAGTTAAGTAATTTAGTTTAAAAAATAAATAATAACATCTAAAGGGTTGCATGGTAAAATAAATTAAACTTACTTCTTGAAATGGCTATCCATACTCCAAGCAATCCAGAGCCATCAGACTGGTCTCCTGCAGTCTTTTGTGGAGAGAAGCTTTTATATTATTTGTAGTAATTCCAGTCTGTGCCTAAAATTAAATAATATATTTTTTAATTAATTATTCTAAGTACCAAATGAAACCAAATAATAATAAATCCTTGTTCAATTTTTGAAAAGTTACAGTGAAGGTTTAGGTTTGAACCATATTTTCATGACAATATGTTTATCATATTAAAAAAAATCGTGTTAGCCTTGCAGTTAAGGCCTTAACTTTCTCATTCAGAGAAGAAGAGTACCCAGCAGTGGGACAGTAATGGACTGCTTATGTTAAAGATAGATAGAATATAGAATATTCTTTATTGTGCACCAATAACATTATTAAACTTAAGACTAACATGTAAAATAAGGGTACAACTAACTATGTTAACATACCTATTTCACCAAGCTAACAAACTCACTCTTATAAATATGGGTTTAACTCTACGTACCTTGCACCATACTTTCCAATCCTTTTCTACCATCACTGTGGGGAATCTAGCTTAGGGCTACTCCTTTCCAAAACTTGCGTAATCCTTGGCTTGGGCCGATTTATTGTAGCCCATAGTTGTATTTAACTCCCATAGGTACTCGAGTTAACCAAAAATAGCTGCGGCGGGTGGTTTCACTGATAACTGATACACTATTAAAATATTTCACCACTAATGTAAGCTTGGCGATTAAAAGTTAATACAAGATCTATATGTGTGTAGGTACCATTTACACATGACAAATAACCCCATTGTAAGCCCCATTGTTAAATCTATAACATAAAGCAAACAATCAGTCAGTGAATAAACAACTTCTAAATCACTTCCACAGACATAGTAAAAAATATAGACGAAGTGCTGCGAACAATCTAGTGAAGCCAAAAAAACTATGCTCCTTCTTGTACACACGGCTACACATCAAGCTGTAGATTTCCAGTATAAGCTGACCTCGCATTATATAGGTTTTCCTTACAACGCGAGGTCAGCCTATACTGGTTTTAACAGCATGATGTGTAGCCGTGTGTACAAGAAGGAGCATAGTAACGCACACACATGTACCTCAAACCGTGCTCACTCTCTCTCACTACACGTGTTGTGGCATATCGTCCAGTATATATCGCAAAAACAAATATCCTTCAGGTGCATGGTGGTATGGTGTGTGCGTGAGCGCTGGTTGTATACGAAGGATCAGTTTTTTTTGGCTTCACTATTTTTATTCGCAGCACTTTGTCTATATTTTTTACTATGTCTGTGATCACTTCAAAACAACTATTATATAAACAAACGCGTTGATATGACAGGTACGTTCTAAACCTTATTTAAAATTGTACGTCTTCCTGTTTATAGTTAAATAGGAATTTTTCATACTTCAAATCACCTAGTAGATTTAAAAAAAAGACGCGTTCATTCAATATGTGACTATTTTATGCACTAATAATTATTAATTAAGTTTTTTTATACTTAAATATTAAATAATATAATAACCGTAACTTTCCGTAAGTTCGCAGAGTTTGATTTCAGAACGCTATCGAGAGAATGAAATCCAATATGCGATATTCGTATAGCGTTGTCTCTTTCTAACACTGAGAAGCAGAACAGGACCAGAGACAAATTTCATTCATTCATTTTATGAACGAAAGATTCAATTCAGGTTTAGTATTAACAAGGTCATGGTACGAAAATTAGCGATTCAATACTTGACTCTAAATTGATCTGCATCGGAATTGGTTCGCTACGTAAAAGGTTGTGGTAAGGCTCCTGGGCCCCAATTCCACTAATTTACAACGTTTGATTAGCGGCAACGGTTCGATTGCGTTCGTCGTTCGATGATAACATAAAAAGTTATTCCACTAAAAACATGAGCTGAAACGAACATGGATCGCAGCTGGAACGTAACCGCATCATAGCCGTTGTCTTGAAATGTTACCATATAAAAAGTATTCATTACTACTAACTCTACTAATCATGAAAATAACATTGAGCTATTATAGTTCAATGATTAAAAACTACTTTTGACTATATTAAAATACCTATATTAATAAAATACGCCTTTTCAATACGTTTAAATAATTTAAAATAGTTAAAAATAGATTTTAATAGAAAAACCTAGGCTATCGTTCATTCAATACATAAATTATAATCTATGTTCGTTCATTCTACTTGTCAAAATAACGTAAACAAACCGCGGAGGAAATCGAAATTATTTAAATATTATCAAATCTATGTCTGAATAATACAATATGCCATTGTAATGTGGTATGCAATGTAAGCAAATACAAGCGAGTAGAAATGTAGGCGAGTGAAATAAACAATTACGCCATTGCTTGTATTGTAAAATCAAGCAGATTAGAACAAGCTCCTCTGCTCAAACAAAGACTTACATTTAATATAATCTATTTACACTAAAGTGGATTTAATACTACGTATTTATACTGGACACATCCCTGGAGCAGTGTTGAGTTTTTGTGAAAGGTGTTCTCGTGGTAAAACTGAGTGTTGACATCCCTTTCCCAGACGATAAGTTTAATACAAAAAAAGTCTAATAAAGTATACAAAATTTCCTATCTGTGAAATAAATTACTGTGAGTATTATATGCATAACTGCTTGTATTTACTTTTAATTTAATAGGAAACTTATTTTATGTCTCATGTTTTATAGACCTAAATGGTACCTACCCTGAAGAAAGTCTACTTCGGCGAGACAAACAAAGCTTTTCAACCAATATATGGAGTGCTTTAAAGGTGCCTATGGGAAAAGTGAAATCGATAATACCTCGGAATGTTTTAAAGGTAGGTAAGTTTTCATACAAGTATAAAAACATAGGTACATCTATTTGTTTATTTGAGAGTAATAATCAATATAGGTACTTTTAATAAAAAAAATTACATGCAAACATTATGTTTATGTTTATCAGAATTAGATATTGTATTATGGTAAATAGAGTTTATAATATGAGTTCAAGTAGGTAAATGTTACAATATGAGTTTTACAACATAAAACTTACAAAATATGCATGTAGTATGAAGTTCATGTTACATTAACAAAGAAATAATATTATAATTTATTTCCATTTCAGTTTTGGAATTATTTTAAATATGAGTACAAGCCAGGTACAATCCAAAGTGATCCAACTTTTTAAAGAATATTGGAGTAAAGTGGGGGGTGAACCTAGTTTGGCCCCATTTTTAAACAAACTGCAGGACAAGGTGGCTTCTCTCATATGGGTCCTATAATTTGAGTTCGCAGAGATCCGGTTATAAATTTAGAGGTATGCTTATAATATTCATATTTTTTTCTTGTTATGGATCACTTGTGTTTTAGGTACTATAACACTTCATGAATAATTGTTTTTTATATTCAAAAGTAGGTAATAAGATTTGTTTGTGAAAGTAGAGGCACATGAAAGCATCTAGTATAGCAACTACAATTGTAAAATTTACCCTACTTTGTCCTGAAACAAGTGTTTTTTTGTGTGTATAAAGTTTGTTGCTTGGATTTTAATATTAATATTTGTGTTTCAGATTACTCGTTGATGTTGTTGTTGGACAAACAAGAATCTTTTTACAAGATTTTGTTTAACATGACATTTCAATTGGCTGATATGTAAACCCAATGACTAAACAATATTATGATGCTTTGGAGTTAGGAGTTGGTCTGATGATGGAGCCGGAAGATGGTCACAGGATCTCCGCTGTGGTTAACGCAGACACATCGAGTTTGGGCTCGTTAGATTTATCTCAATGAGTGGGTAGTTGGCTGACGGATGGTGACACTATTAGTTTGGTGAGATAGGAAGACGTACACTAATACGTTTTAGTAATAACTTGAAAAATAAAATTCAAAGTTTATTGAAAAAGCTTTGAAAACAAACTTTAATTTTATGTGGTGGATCCTGATAAAAGTAGTTTCAAATTATCGCTTAAATTGATGTAATTTTATTTTTATATTCAAATATACAAAAAAGCTTGTTATATTTACTGTCTAGACTACTCACTTCGAATATTATCTCATTTTAGTGAAACTAAATAAGTTTAAATAGTTTTATTGAATAGAATTTTATTGAACTTTGAACTTTCAACATTGTTTGATATAAAAATATCTGCAATATTTCTCCCTGTCTGTAATTAAATAACAACAAATCAATAGTAAGGTTACTATAAGTAGAACTTTGTCTAGTAATACAATATTCTTAATTGACAAAGTGTATATTCAGTAAATAACTTTGGGTGACAATTAATCAATAGCCGCGTACTGACTGAGCGAGCAGCCTCGCGAGGCTGCCTCGCGAGGCAAATCCTCGGTCGGTCAAGACGTGCCTCGCCCGAGGCAAACGCACGCGCTGCCTCGCCCGAGCGTGCCGCGGCCCGAGCCGAGCGTTGTCGGTTTTTGTCGCATGCTCAAAGGCGCCTCAGTACGTTTGCCGCGCTCACTCAAGACGGTAGTGTTTTGCCTCGCTTATTCGTTGCGTGTTAGTTGTGCGTCATGATGGACAAAGAACAGTGTCTAAAATTAGTACAACTATATGGTGAATATAGACGACTGTGGGATGCGCAATATCCTGATTATACAAATAGAGGACTAAGGGAAGATGCATGGAGAAAAATAAGCCAGGAAATGAACCTTCCAATAACTGAATTAAAGAAAAAAATGGAGTCTTTACTAGGGTCTTACAGGAGGGAAAAGTCGAGAGAAAAAAAAAGCCGAATCACAGGATCAGGTATTTATTATTTAAAGTTTATGATTAGGGTTAACAACATTAATTTTATTATATCCAAAGTTACACCGGTTTTTATATAATTTCTAATATTTTTTTTTTTATTTTATACTGCAGGTCGTGGTGAAATATATGTTTCGAATTGGTATGCCTATGAAGCCTTCAGTTTTCTGGGAGATAGAAATCACCCAGGAAATACACAAGATACTTTAGGTGAAGAAGTGAGTACCTATTATTTACTGATAATTATTCTGCCAAGAAATTGCTCCGTTTGTTATGAAATGTCTCCCTAAATGTGAACGTATTTCTTTTATATTTGTTGATCCTCGCCGTGGTATGGCTTGAATAGATAGCATTGATGACATTTCTGTATCCTGTCGCCATCGGCCGGGTATTACTGTCCCTTCAACTTCGGCATCGAATGATCCTGGGGGAGTGAACCTTTGTGAGGAAGCTTGATCTCTACGCAAGTAGTTATATAAGCATATGGTAGTCAATACGACTTTCGTAGCTTTTTCTGGTTCTAATAGTAGCGGCTTCCTCAGTACTCTAAAAACGGAGCTTAAAATGCCAAATGCATTCTCCACAACTCTTCTTGCTCTGGACAGCCTGTAATTGAAAATCCTTTCCATTGAACCTCTTTCTGGAGTACCTTCATAAGGTTTCAATGTGTAATCATTGAGAGCAAAAGCTTTATCGCCTAGAATAAAATAGGGCACTGCAATTTTATACGGTATTTGTAATATTTCTGGCGGAGGAATGTTCAATTCCTTCTTTTCGACCTTTTTATATAAATTGGTGTTTTTAAACACACCGCCATCTGATATACGTCCCTTGCTGCCAACGTCTACGTACAGAAATTTATAGTTAGCGTCAACTAAAGCAAACAACACTATACTTGGAAACATTTTGTAACAGTCATAATCATTGCCACTATTTATCGGCGACTGTAATATAACATGCTTCCCATCCATTGCTCCTATGACATGTGGGAAATTCCATTTGCTCTCAAACTCTTTCGCTATGGTAAGCCACTCTTCTTCGGATGATGGTATCTGTAAATAAAATTAAGTAATAATTTCTATCTTTACAGAATGCAAGTCTGGATAATACTCGAAATGATGACGGTCATAACGAAGAAAGAAATGAAACTTCAAACTCGACGATTACGGAAGGACCTAAAGAAAAGTCAACTAGACCTAAAAAGAGATCCAAAATGAACGAAAGTGATGATCTTACAGATAACGCCATATCTGAAGCATTAACACTGTTACAACAGTGTGCAAGCAATAATATATCGGAACAAAATGATCCCTATAATGTGTATGGCCAATATATAGGAAATGAGTTGCGAAAATATGATAAAATTACATTAGCATACGTAAAAAATGCAATAAATAAAATTATCTTTGATGCAGACATGGGAGCATACAGTGGTTATGGTTATTATACTCAATCATATGGTGAACGCGACAATTTAAGATATATGCCTCATCCCTCTTCCTCATCGACGCCATCTACATATTCGATGCCTGATCCTCTTGCCTCGCCCATGCCTCCTACCTCACCGATGCCTGCTGCCTCACCGATGCCTCCTATCTCACCAATTTCGATGCCTCCCCCTCCTCCTTCTCCTTCTCCAGCTCCTCATCATTAAATATTTGTTTGTTTAATTTTCTTATATTATTTGTCCAATTTTCTAATTTAATTAATAAAAAAATATTGAAAATATGTAATTTTATTTTACCTTAACATAATCCTTTAACACCTCAATTATAGCATCACAGACTTCAGGAACTATAACCGATATCCTTTGTTTTGATATACGAAATAGATACTGTAGACTGGTATAAGAATCTCCTGTGGCCAAAAATCTCAACGTCACTAATAATCTTTCCCTAGCGGATATTGCTTCTCGAAAATTTGTGTCCTTCTTGCTTATTTTGGCGTTTATGAGAGAATACACATTGTCAAATTCGATTTTACTCATTCGAGTGAAATTTTTTTCTTCGTCATCGAAGCACAACTCTTCAAACAATCTGTTTCCAGCCTGTAATCTATTTTTGTATAAGAGTTTAATCCAAAAACGTTTAGTTTTCTGTTTTCTTTTTTTTGCAAGCCTTAGAATTATTAAAAAGGCAGTGGTAGCGACAGCTTTCCGAATGTGTGGCCTCATGGTGGTCTCGGGCAAACTATACGCACGCGCGGTCTCTATTCGACTTCAAGTTAAACTGAGCGTCGATGCTCACGGTGGCTCGGTCTTGCCGCGCGAGGCAGCCTCGGATTAGAAAACTTACAGACCGAGGCTGCCTCGCGCGGCAAACGATGCGAAGCAAACGTCCGAGGCTGCCCCGCGAGGCTGCTCGCTCAGTCAGTACGCGGCTAATGACATTTCTGTATTTTTTTTAAATTATTAAATTAATTTCTTTCTATTATGTTATGACATGTATGAAACTTTTTTTGTCATGCAAATTGTAGATTAAATTGATAATAATATTGCATGCCTTATAAAAATTTGTATACCTACACTATGTTTTTTCTTACTTGTCTTATTTAGTAAACAATCATGGCATGTCTTTAACAATTCGTCAATAATAATTATTAAATGACATTGTGTTAACAATTTCACACCCTAAATATATTTTTAATGCTAATTACATGTGCAGAACGAGTAGTTATATTTTATTAGTAGTTTGTTTTAATAAAGAGACATGCCAACATTGTTTACTAAATAAGACAAGAGAGTAAAAACAGACTTTACCTACAACCCGTTATTGAAATAACTAAAAACTTCTTAAGGGGGTCATTACTAATTAGTATAAACAATTTTTACTATTGGACCAACACTGAAATTGCAAAAATTAGATCTTTTTATTCGTGACTTTAGGGTTGGTCCCATAGTAAAAGTTGGTCATATTAATGAGTACAATGACCCCTTAAGACGTTTTCAGTTATTTCAATAACACGTTGTATACTACATAATTTCTGTAGTAGGAAATTCTATTAATGCCTATATCTGTATAACTGAAAATGTTACTGTAGTAACTAGTAAAATAACATAATATTGTTTTGATTTAATAAAAACTGAATTAATGTTTGTTTTCGTTGAAATGGGACTTATTCATCACAATTTTCATGTCATCATTTCAGCCGAAAGGTGTCTACTGCTGGACATAGGCCTCCCCCAGGCATCGCCAAAACAACCGGTCTTACGCTTTCCTCATCCTAATTTCCATATCCTACTATAATTAATATTATAAATGTGAAAGTTTGTGAAGATATTTGGATGTTCGTTTGTCTGAACAGATTTGGATGAAATTTGGCATAGATACAGATAGAACATAACCTGGATTAACATATTGGATAGGCTAGGCTTGTTGTCCCGGGAAGATGACCAATTCCCGAGGGAGGTGCGATCAACGACATCCAGGTTGGCGAAGCCGCAGGCAACCGCTAGTAAATAATAAGATTGAGAGAGAGATTTCATTTGAGATACCATGATTAATAAAAAATAGTATGTGTTATGGCAGGAGACATGTGACTGATGTAAAAAAAAGAGAGTAATGTTAGGGGAAAAAAACCATAAAAATATTGTTAAAGTTTTATTTATTTATTAAGTCTTCCACAGATTTTGCTCCAAACCTTGTTGATAAGTAGGTACTACAACCAATAGTCATCACAGGCATTTAAATCACAATTCTGGAACAATTTTGTTTTATTAAAATTTATTACTGCAGGTATGGCTATAGTATCAACAAATAAAATTAGTAGATGCAATTTAATTCAAACATGCTGCGCCAACCCCAAATAAATTGGGATAAGGGCAGGAGGATGACGATGAGATGCAATTTAATTTGCAATAGTAGAATAGGTACCTATACTAGGGTGTCGCAAACCAATGGGCCAGGAGGAGGGGGGCAAGATGATAGATAGAGGACATAATTTAAGCAAAATAAATACAATTTGTAATGTTGTAATTCCTTACTATAAGAAAAAAAATCTTATTAAAACAATCTTTTTGGGTTTTTTGTGAATTTTTGTATACATTAATATTCAAATATTCTAGGTTCTGGTCTATGGGGGGGACAGCTGCCCCCTTGCTCCCCCTTGTAACGCCCATGTAGGTATAAAGTAGGTAGGTACCTACTCAAAATATGAATGTTCAAGGAATGATATCCCTTTATATTAACAATATTCTCTTCAAGTTTATTATTATTTAGAAGAACTATAGCGACATCTATGAACCCCATAACACAGGCATGTAAAACTTTCTATATAATCGTAAAATTACACAATACAACTCGGCGAATAAAAAATATAATCACACTTTTTAAAATTACTTGCTTGTCATAAGTCACACAAACTGAAATTAATTAATTTTCAGTACAACATACCTTTTCGTTTCTTCATCATGATCTTCTAGGGAGTCGGAGCTTCACATAGGTATTTATTAGATTCTGCTCATCTTTAACTTGGTTATTGGCCAAGGGTCAGAGTTTCGCCTTAGGGACTAGCATTTGGTACCTACGAGCTATTTGCATAAAATGCCAGTGTCACCAAAATCTAAAAAAGACAATAAAGACATTTTACTTTACCTATTAGGTAGGTACAACATATGCAATTACTTGCATCAATATTAACTTATATTACAGGCGATCTTACCTTTGTATCCGTATGAATGCAGCATAATACGAGGGCTAATCTCCTCAGTCAGAGATTTTGCAAGGTTTTCAGTGAGTCTTTATTATATTTTAACTAACATACTCTCGGTCAGTAAAATTAAATGCATTGTTTGGAACTCGTCGGCTTGTCGACTAATTTCTTTTTTAACTCTTCCAATGTTAACCTTAGTGGCAAGGACAACATAATACAACCTTTAACTTTTGTAAAATCAACGAAATTAAGTCTAAATCTTCGTCAAAACATTCAACGATCCAGTAAAAGTACAAGTTTATCGACTGATGTTCAGCTGTTAATTTTGACAGCTGAACGGCTAAAGTTCAGTTGCGTGTCAGCCCAAACATCTGTCAGAATTTTAGTGGAATAGGACGAAACGTAACGTTGATGTTCGATCGAGTTAGCGGAATACGAACACTCGATCGATCGTTAGCTTCAGCTGAAACGTAACTGCAGCTGGATCGTTGTTCATTAGCAGAATAAGAAAATAGCTAACAGCCGTCGTTCAGCTGCGTTTTAAACGTAATTTTGTTAGTGGAATTGGCCCCCTGGGAATTATTTTTTTCCGATCTATCTTTCATAGTCATCTTTTGGATCCAATAAACCGTAGACAGAGAAAAACTATAGACAAATTGATAGCTTCCGTCGCATTCACACAAGAAAAAGAGCAACTTACGCCAATGTCGTGTAAATAAATGAGACAGAGTTATACGATTTTTTGTTTCGCGCCGCGTGCCGGTTTTTTCAAGGTTGGCACATAGTTGTGCTAAACAATTTTGACAGCTGCTTACTGTATTTCACATATCGTCTTTTGATTTTAAGTAAAAAATATTGTTAAAGTGTAAAAATACACGCAATTTGTTTTTGAAACAGTTAGTGACTAACTATTTTAATAGCTTTTGAAGAAAAAATGGTGCGGTGTAGTGTTTTAGGGTGTAAAAGTAATAATGAAAAGAAACTGCCAGACATATCTTTTCATTCGTAAGTATACCACGTTTTAACCGTTTTTAGCCTTTCAATCAGATGTAAGATTGTGTTTTAAATATGTAAATTCATGTGAAGTATATAACTCGATCGATAAATAGTCCAAAATATCAAATAAAATTATTCTTAACCTAAAAATAAACTTTGTTCGGTGTTGCCAGGTATTCGATGTTTTTTCTCCTACAATTATGGGTATTCTATTTTCTGTATTGTGCCTCTAATAAATAATTATAATGAAATAAATATTTAAATAGCATAAACGGAATGTTGCAGTTGCCTGGAAAATTATAATAAATAATAATAAATAAATATTTTTGGTACATTTTACACATCACCATCTAGTCCCAAACTAAGCAAAGCTTGTACTATGAGTACTAGACAATGGATATAATACTTAGATTTTTTTTTGTTGTAAATACATACTTATAAATTTATAATACATAATTTACGTCAGAAGTGGATTGAAGCCACGGGACGAACAAATTGGACAGCATACATCAAGAACTTGTAGCAGACATTTTGAGCAAAATGTGATAATTAAAACGAAAAACGGCAAACGCAGCGTAGGGCGCCCCCCTGCCAGGTGGACGGACGACCTAAAGAGCGTGGCCGGGGGGGACTGGATGCGGAAGGCAGAGGATCGAGCGTTGTGGCGCAACTTGGGAGAGGCCTATGTCCAGCAGTGGACTGCGATAGGCTGAGTTGATTGATTGATTGAAAACGAAAAAACGAATTGTTTTGTTTCCTAATGCTGTGCCATTACAGGTCCGGCCGACCGCAAGTCGGTGGTAACACTTTGACATTAGCAGCATCTTTATTTCGTAAGCAGTAAGGGCGGTTTTCGAATTGACGTGTTACCACTGTCATGCAGGCGACTGTACGTATTTAGTTTACGTATCTAAATTACAGGGTATTGATAAAAACCTATAGGAGCTGCATTTAGTGGTTATGATTCAGAACAGTGCGACAGGTTACACTATGAGTGAAGGCTCTGAACGCGCCTCAGTATCTACATCAAATCAAAATGCTTACTTGTGTTAATGTAAAATTATAATTTTTTATGCGAAAGTGTGCCTGCCTGTTCGTCCGTTACCTCTTCACCGCTAAAATGAACATATTTTGAACGTTTTTTATTACGAGAATTGGAGTCTTCTGTACCCTAATTTAGTACTTGTTATTTTTTATTAAATAATATGATATACCATTGGTAAATTTGTTTTTTTTTTCTTGTGGGTCCCGAAACTGAAGAATTTAGATCGATCCCGAAACTAAGAGATTTAGAGCTGAAATTAATATTTGCTATTAAATCTATTACTTTCACACCACCCATGATCGTGACTTAGTGACCCCAGTCACCGGTCGTCCTGCTAAATAGTCACATCTGTTACCGAAATGTTTTAACGAAAAAGTTACCTTATTTATCACCTATCCAGTAGTGGCGTAGCTATGTAACCAAGGGCCCCGGGCCAAAAAGTTAAAAGTCGAACATTCTTTATTCAAAGAGGATAATAAATAACTTCGAAAGTTGTTCATGGGGGCCGAGGGGCCCCGGGGCACTGCCCCGCCTAGCCCTACGGTAGCTACGCGACTGCGCCTATCGCATATTTTCTCAATCACATGTGGGCGTATTTACCCCAAAAACCAGGGTAATTTTTTTTCGAAGACCGCCACATTTTTATACGACAGCGCTATATATAATGTAGCTATTTATAGGACATTCTGTATCTCATGTCGGCACGCCAAGCCGGGGTCTATAGTTTTCTCTGTCTACGCAATAAACAAACCAAATACATTCGTGCCATGGTATAATAAGATGTTTCACCAGGTAGTCTCTTCCCGTGACAGCTAGGTCACGTGATTGCCTCCGTACTACGTCATCGGCCGTGGAGCCAATAGCGGGCTGTTAGCGTGACACTTGTCAGTTTGATGTGCTGCCCCTTTGTGAAAATAAATTACCCGAGCAAAATGCATTTTTTCATTTACTTGCTTCTGTATAGAATCACTTCTATCTAGTTACTTTATACAGTTTCCTTTAATAACTAATTACATGAAAAACACGAGATAACAAATATTTAGGCTAGTTAGGAATTTATTTTATATTCATTATGAACAAAAATTTCCTGAAGTATATTGAAGATATCAATCAACGGCAACACTGATCGTGACGTAGCTTGGAGGCATCGCGCTGTCATTGCGGGAAGAGAATACCTGGTGAAACATCTTATCACAGAGTACATTATATAGCTGCATCTTATTATAGGTACCATGATTCGTGCATACAGCAGAATTATATTTTCTTTGCATACAGCAACATGCATGCAGGGTCATCAATCTTTAAACAAATAATCGGGTACAACAGCTTTTACAACGCTGCACAGTGTGATAAGATCCCGGTTTTTGTCTCATCGTGTTTTTATTGAGTTAATCGATAGAGTTTACAATTCCGAAGATTAGACTAAAACTCCGGGTTCGCTCAGACTTGAGGTTTTTTTTTAAAAAAATGTCAAAGTTTCGCAATATCCGACTCTTGAAAAATGAAAAAAAAATCATTATAATTTAATGGAAGTACTTATTACAGAATTTATTTATTCTATCGTAAAATGGAATAATAGCCGACCGTTCTACCAATTCCTGTTGCATTAGTATGAATGGGTCGAGAGATATGATTTTTTTTCTCATTTTTCGTTTTCATTTTTTTATTCATCTAAACCACCGTAGTAGGTGGTCATTCCTACATCAAAAAATTGCTGATACTTTCTATTATGTGTAGTATTAATTCCAAAACCTAATTCGTTGGTTTCCAGGAGTTATTGGAGATTCAAAATTTTCCTTAGGGGTGACACTTTCATGTATCCGAAAAAAAAACAATAAGAATATATTTTATCTGAAAAAAAAAGAAGGTGTTTTAAATACTTTTTAATAATTAATATGGAGTTGGCTATTTGAAAGAAAGAAAATGAAAGAAAGAAAAAATTTTTATTTTTAATTTTTTTGTGGCTAAAATCTAACTCCAGGTCTCCATTATAAACCCGACCCTAAACATATTGCCGACGTTTTTAAACATCATTTTAAAGTGGAGTCACCTTTAAAAACGTGTGTCTTACCTAGCACTGTTACCAGTGATGTCTGTTGCGTTACACATCCAATTCGAATTACTAGTGGGGAGGTACGTCAGGCTATTGGCAATATGAAAAGAGGAAAATCGCCGGGGCATGACGGGCTCAGTGTGGAGCATCTTAAGTATGCGGGTGTTCACATACATAGGTTGCTGTCTATGTTGTATACTCTGTGTATAAGGCATTCATATTTGCCACCAGACTTAATGAAAACTATTGTTGTACCACTTGTTAAGAATCGTACGGGAGATATATCGGACAAAAATAATTATAGACCAATCTCACTTGCAACTGTGATTGCAAAAGTACTAGATAGGATAATGGACGAGCGCCTTAGTGGATGCATACAACTTCAGGACGCTCAGTTTGGTTTTCAATCAGGTTTGTCAACGGAAACGGCGATTTTGTCACTTAAGCATACTGTGAACTACTATGTTGAAAGAAAAACACCAATTTATGCATGTTTCCTAGATCTATCTAAGGCGTTCGATCTCGTGTCCTATAACTTACTTTGGGCTAAGTTGAAACAGGTGGGTGTTTCTCTGGAGGTCATAGAAATGTTCTCATATTGGTACGGTCATCAGAAAAATATTATAAAATGGGCAAATGTTTATTCAGATGAATACTCATTAAATTGTGGTGTGCGACAAGGAGGGTTAACCTCTCCTAGACTTTTTAATTTGTATGTAAATCAGCTGATTGAGGGGCTGAGCAGCATGCATGTCGGCTGCCGAATGGATAATGTTAGTGTTAATAACATTAGCTACGCAGACGATATGGTGCTGCTGAGCCCGTCAATCGGCAGTTTGAGGAAACTTCTCAGCGTATGTGAAGTTTATGCTGAGGAACACGGTTTAAAGTATAATGAGAAAAAGAGTGAGTTTATGGTTCTGGTTGGAAAGAATAAGAGACCTAACAGTGTTCCACCTTTGACTCTGAATGGAGTTCAGCTGAACCGTGTTCCTCAGTTTAAGTATCTCGGGCACATTATTACTGAAACTTTACGCGATGACCCGGATATAGAGAGGGAAAGGAGGGCATTGTCGGTGCGTGGCAATATGTTGGCTCATCGATTCACTCGTTGTACGGTAGAAGTCAAGCTTACATTATTCAAGGCTTACTGTCAAAGTTTTTACACGAGTGGTCTATGGGTTAACTTTACGCAAAAATCCTACAATGCCCTCAGAGTTCAGTATAATAACATCTTCAGGGCTCTGTTGCGCCTCCCTCGGTATTGTAGTGCTTCAGGTATGTTTGCGGATGCACATGTGGATGATTTTCATGCCATCATACGCAAGAAAATTGCGTCTGTTGTGCAGAGGATGCGGGGGAGTAGCAATGGAATCCTGAAGATGTTAGCGGGAAGGATGGACACCGCCGTCCTCAGTCGTTTCATTGATTTACATGTGAGAGGTGCGAATCAATGACTCGACATTTGTTAATATTTATTAATGATTGTTATCTGTGTTTACTAACATAGTTGTTTAAGTTTTTCATTGTTACTAACAAAAATGATTATGGAATGTTGTTTTCTGAAGATAAAATATTTTATTATTATTATGTTGTAGTGTCTAGAACATTTATGTATGCCAAGTTTCAACGGAATCGGTTAACAGGTAAGAATTCAGTGGGTGAACAAGCACTCATCCCCTGTTTTCGAGCAACTTCGAGATATACCCTATCTATTAAAAGAAGAATCATCAAAATCGGACTACTCTGTAAAAAGACGAATTGAGAACCTCCTCGTTTTTTTCGTCGGTTAAAAAGTAAAACAAAATTGATTTAAAAGAATTGTAAAATTAATAACAAAGAACTAAATTGACTAAGAATATTTAATAAATTGTCAAAAATGTTGATATAGGTATATTACTCATGTTTAATGTTGATTTATATACTTATGAGACATCGGAATGGATTTTCTTTTATTTACTATTAGTTGAGTCTTTTGGGTTAGAATTTATAGACGGTTTACAAAAAACGTGTAACAGTCAACATGATACCAATTTCTCCATTAGTTTTTTAATTTCCTTTATAAAATTACTCAATCTTTGCCATCTAAGCCACAAAATAATGATATCTTGTTATGGTCGTGATAAGGAAGCTAAAACTTAATAAAAATAAACAAATTATGTTTTGGTTGAAGTGGCAGCCCTAAGTACGGATATTTCGGATATTACTAAAATTTCCAATAACTCCTGGAAACCAACGAGTTAGGTTTTGGAATTAATACTACACATAATAGAAAGTATCAGCAATTTTTTGATATAGGAATGACCACCTACTACGGCGGTTTAGATGAATAAAAAAATGAAAACGAAAAATGAGAAAAAAAATCATATCTCTCGACCCATTCATACTAATGCAACAGGAATTGGTAGAACGGTCGGCTATTATTCCATTTTTCGATAGAATAAATAAATTCTGTAATAAGTACTTCCATTAAATTATAATGATTTTTTTTTCATTTTTCAAGAGTCGGATATTGCGAAACTTTGACATTTTTTTAAAAAAAAACCTCAAGTCTTAGCGAACCCGGAGTTTTAGTCTAATCTTCGGAATTGTAAACTCTATCGATTAACTCAATAAAAACACGATGAGACAAAAACCGGGATCTTATCACACTGTGCGCTGCAAAAAAACGTAGTACTTCGAATGCTTGTAAATAATACGTAAGATGGTAGTTTTTAATTTAGTAGCATTATATTTGTTACTGTTACGGACTAAAAGTAATAGATGGCAGATTTTTGAAATTTAAGAAACGAGATATTGTAATAGTTTATTCAAAATTGGATAGATGTCGCTACATGACCCCATATTTGATAATTGCTCCAAAGAGATTAAGATTTCATTTGACGAGATAATTGTACTGATTTTTCACCAAATATTGTAGTTATAAATAAGTATCTATTTCAGAGCCATTTTTGTTGATTCTTGAACATTAAAGTATTCTTCTTTTATTGATTTTGACTGGTTGATTACAGTGCTAAAATTCGCAAGTTAGAAACAAGTGTAAGTAGCAGTACTATCTTGCGGTCAGATTTGTAAACACAGGGCGTAAGTTCGGTCCTCAAGAAATGCTTCTCTTTTTACATTTTTTGTTTTTAGTTCAGTTGATGTACTAACAGCAGTTCCACACTAAAAGTATCAGATGGCGCTAGTAAGCGGTTACCTGTTTTGTGGTTGAAGATTGGTCTCTATTTCAGTATATTACAATGTACTATGTTTTTATATAATAACTATCGTGAGTTAAATTCATAATGATTAATATAAACGGTTTCACTCACGTTATTTCATCGGGTGTGCGTAGTACTAGTACTTTGTCCAGGAATGTATGTAATACATATATACAACGTGTCCCAGAAATCAACGTCAAGCCGAAAACGGGCAATAGGCCAAGTCGTGACAGTCATTAGAAAAATATAAAAAAAAATCTTGGTCATGTACTTTTCAAATTTTATGGATTCAAAAATAAATCTCAAAAAGTGACACCCTGTGATGATTTTTCAAGTCCTGTGACTACAAATATTAACTTTCCGTCAGTTTTTTTTCTGTGACGTAACCATAAATAACCCTTCTGTAAATTACAGTTAAAAGGTAAAACATAACTACCACATTTTTAAATAAAATGTTAGATTTTTGCCCAACATTGAATTCAAAATTATTACATCACCCAACTTTAACCGCGTGTAGTATAAAAAAAATGTTCAACACTATTTTGGCAAGTAACTTTAAAAGATGGTGCGTTTAGTCTAGATTCCAAAATGGTATGCAACTTACTAATTGCTACTTCTTAATTGAGGAAAAAATAATATTTGTTAGTTTTAGGTGCGTTTGAAATAAAATTCAGTTGTTGGATTTCTTTAGTTATAATTTTTATTAAATCAGATTTACCGAGTTTATATTAAATGTTCAAACTGTTTGCCTTCAGCTGCACATTAATAAATTCTCGATGATCGGGATAACGCTCAGCATTTGGGTATCTCTTACGAGACATTCTTGCTGTAGCATGTTGGCGTATTCCTGTGCGGTGTATCGAGATGGCATGATAACAAACTACACAAAACACGGGATTACGATCGAATCGATCGAAGTCCAGGGTCGTCAGAAACAGTGCAGATCACAATGCAAATGAAGTCCAATAAATAATAACATTTGTAAGTACGAAGTCACTACAAATACAAAAAGATGCTTAGTAAACGAAAGAGCGTAACGTGCTGCAGTATTGCACAATTTACCTAACGCATCCCTGTTTCGCCAGAGTGGCGTCTCTACCTGTTTCACTCACACAGATGAAATTATGTGTCAATCCGTCTCGCTCTTAGATAAAAGTAGCGTCACTATCTATCTCGTAAGAGATACCCAAATGCTGAGCGTTATCCCGATCATCGAGTATTTATTAATGTGCAGCTGAAGGCAAACAGTTCGAACATTTAATATAAACTCGGTAAATCTGATTTAATAAAAATTATAACTAAAGAAATCCAACAACTGAATTTTATTTGAAACGCACCTAAAACTAACAAATTTTTTTTTTCCTCAACTAAGAAGTAGCAATTAGTAAGTTGCATACCATTTTGGAATCCAGACTAAACGCGCCATCTTTTAAAGTTACTTGCCAAAATAGTGTAGTACATTTTTTTTACACTACACGCGGTTAAAGTTGGGTGATGTAATAATTTTGAATTCAATGTTGGGCAAAAATCTAACATTTTATTTAAAAATGAGGTAGTTATGTTTTAACTTTTAACTGTAATTTACAGAAGGGTTATTCATAGTTACGTCACAGAAAAAAAACTGACGAAAAGTTAATATTTGTAGACACAGGACTTGAAAAATCATCACAGGGTGGCACTTTTTGAGATTTATTTTTGAATCCATAAAATTTGAAAAGTACATGACCAAGATTTTTTTTATATTTTTCTAATGACTGTCACGACTTGGCCTATTGCCCGTTTTCGGCTTGACGTTGATTTCTGGGACACGTTGTATATAATGTTTTTTTTTTTTTTTTTATGGCTTTGCACGGTTTGTGCATTCCGCCAATGACGGTTTTGGTAGATTTTAGGAAGAACGACGATAATAAAAGGTAGGGAAACAAAAATTTTAAGGAAACAGAACGGATTAACGTGGATAGGATCAGGATGGTTGTTCAAAGATGAGATGGGTTGTAAAAGGAGAAAGGATGTATGAAGATGAGCAATTTACATTAGGTGGATTAAATTCTAATTTTATTTACAGAAATAAAAGAGGCTATACATTTATAAATTTGAAGATTGTTTGTACAAAGTAATGAGAGAATAGAAGTAGGGAAAGGAGTACAGAGGGAAACAAGATTATTTAAGAAGGAACCACGGTCATACAGAGGACAAGCAAAGAAAATGTGATTTAAATCTCCTACATCAATACCACATGTGCAAACGGGGCTGTCAACAATATGTATTTTGGCAAGGTGGGCTGGAGAACAAACATGACCAAGCCTCGTATTAATATAGAGGTCTCCACCTTGCCAAACTTTGCCCGAAAGAACCACGGCTTTACAGGAATGTCAGGCTGAATCTTTGAAAAGTAACGACCTTTTAATGTTTTGCTCTTATCCCAAGCTTCCTTCCAGGAGTCACGGAGAAAAGATTTTGGTAAAGCTATAAGGTCAGAACAGAAATTTGTGTAAGGAAACAAATCCCCACACTGTACCGCGTCACTGGCAAGACCATCAGCAATTTCATTGTCATGGATTCCAGCATGAGCAGGAATCCAGACAAATTTTAGGACCAAATCCTTAGACATGGCTCTAAATGCGAATTCTCTTATTTCAAAAATTACAGGTAATTGGGATTTTAATTTAAATGGAAATTTACCAATGGCTTTTAGAGCACTTAAAGAGTCAGAGAATATAACGGATTTTTTAATTTTTAATAAGTTAACATATTCAACTGCTTTGAGGAGGCCAAAACATTCACCCGTAAAAACAGATGTCTCCGGAGGAAGCTTAATTTTTTGGACAATATTATACTGAGAATGATAGACACCAATTCCAACACATTCAGACGGAGATGGCTTGGAAGCGTCTGTAAAAATATGATGGAAACCTTCAAAATTATCAGCAAGAAAAGTTTTAAAATTATAGCTAACAGTAGGGTCCGATTTATCAAAACAGTTAAATTTTATATCAGGAGTAAACTGAAGAGAGTCATAAGTGCAGGTGAATAAAGGAAGTTTATTGGAACGGTGAGTAGGAGATGATAAAGAGAGGAATTTTTGGTAACTTACGACTAAACATGGCACAGATTTATGAGTCCAGTAATTAGAAGACTGAATATACGATACTAAAGATTCCAGTTTAGGAATGAGAGGGTGATCCGTAAACTGAATGATTCTAAAGAGAAAATTATCAGATAGGAACGGCCTTCTTAAATGCAAAGGGGGTTCGCCACACTCAACTTGAAGTGCGTTAATGGGACTGGACTTCATCGCACCTGATATAATACGAAGAGCTTTAGATTGGATACGATCTAATTTTTTTAAAGCCATAACACTACCAGGTTCTAAATTGTATAGTCCATAATCCAAAATGCTTCTAATAATAGCATTGTAAATAAGTTTCAAAGAGAATGGATGTGCACCCCACCAAACACCGGAAAGACATCAAAGAATATTTAAGTGGTGTTCACATTTACTAATAACATAATCGCAGTGTGGAACACCAGTAAGCTTTGAGTCTAAGATTACTCCTAGGTACTTAAAATTAACTTTTACTGGGATAGGGTTGTCATTATATAACACATTCACTTGAGGAAAAATTCTTTTACGGGTGAATAAAACAGCTGCACTTTTGGAAGCGGATAAATCTAAGCCGTTTAAATGTAACCATGATGCTAAAGTACATAAGGCAGAAGTAAGCACGGAACTTACTTCTGCCTTATGTACTTTAGCATCATGGTTACATTTAAACGGCTTAGATTTACTTGAAAAATTAAACAATAAGTCATCAGCATATTGGAGAACTTTAACTTGGTTGGTAAAAGACGAATCTAAATCAAAAGTGTAAATATTATACAACAATGGACTCAGCACTGAACCCTGTGGAAGACCTTTCCATACAAGACGAGTTAATTGATGATCAGCAACTGACATAATTACTGAGCGTTCGGATAGTATATTCATAATGAAATTGGACAGATTGATCGGAATTTGTAAGGCATGCATTTTGTTCTGTAGAACAGATAGCAAAACATTATCATATGCTGCATTGATATCTAACAAAACAGCTATGGTGGATTCATTATTAGAAAAGGATAACCGGACATCAGTAGTAAAAATACTTAGGCAGTCCATGGTACTTTTACCCTTTCTAAAACCGTATTGTGAAGCTGCCAATAAACCTTTGCTTTCTACATACTAGGGCATGCAGTTTCATACATTTTCAGTTTCGAAATTCGCTTATGAAATTGGTGTCATCAGTTTCGAAATTTCGAAATTGAAGGAAATATTTAAAACATCTAATACTAAGCATATCGCAGTCCACTGCTGGGTATAGGCTGCCCCCAAACAGCGCTACAACACATAATCCTTTACCTTCCGCATCCAGTCCACCCCAGCTACCTTCTTTAGGTCTTCAGTTCACCTGGCTGGGGGCACCCTCCGCTGCGTTTTTTGCTGTCTTTACTCAAGGATTCGTCTACTCCAATGGTCATCGGTTCTTTGGCAGACATGGCCTGCACATTGCCACTTTAGTTTGCTAATTCTACAAGCTATGTTGGACACTCTGGTACTTCTCCGGTTTCATCCTTCAAATAAACTCCAAGCATAGCTCGCTCCATAGTTTGCTGAGCGACTTTGAATTCGTGGACTAGCCAAACTCTCAGTGTTCACGTCTCGGCATTGTTAATTATTTCTTGAAGTTATACTAACAACTAGACACACTCCCTATGTAGACGAATTCCTGCATAACTTCTAGCGTCGTATCTGTGACGAGGACCAGCCTCAACACACTGCGCGACATGTGTATTGAACATGATGTTGCCTGCCATGGTCTTGTCCAGATTTATACCGAGACCGATACGCTAAGGGACATCATTAAGGCATGTAGCATCTCGCTCAGCTGTTTTAGAGACTGTTATTACAACGATATCATCTGCAAAGCGAAGATGTGAGATGTTCTGCTCGTCGAATGGATAGTCTTCGATGCTATTCAACTTAACCTATCTCTGTCCACTGCTGGACATATATAGGTAGGTCTCTTCCAAGATTCGCCACGACCCTCGGTCCTCCGCCTTCCGCATTTAGTCCACCCCAGATACTTTTCCCAGGTCTATGGTTCACCTAGCTGGGAACATCCTACACTACATTTGAATATTTCCACTGAAGATTTCCACTCGAGCACTTATCCACTGCCACTTCAGCTTGTCGATTTTACAGGCTATGTCGGTCACTTTGGTGCATTTCTGGATAATCTCGTTACGGATTCTATTTTATCCTACAAAGAAGCTTGTTGGGCGAGTTTCAATTTATGGACTAGCCCAACTGTCAGTGTCCACGTCTCGACACAGTAGGCCATGACAGGCAGAACGCATTGATTGAAGACTTCCGTCTGCAAACTTTATGGTATATAGGCGACGAGAAGACTCAGTGAAGTTTGCGAAATTCTGCCCAGCCCAATTGGATCCTTCTGCCGGACACTTATTTGAAGTTATATCTACTAAGTCGAATAACCTGCCCTAGGTACATATATTCCTGCGACTACAACTTCAAGCGAAGTACCTTCAGCGAACCTCGGCACGACATGCATATTAAACATGACCTTGGTCTTGTCCAGAGTCATGCCGACACGATGCTGTAGCCTCTTCGAATCCCGGTTTGCTTTCGGCTCGCGGCTAGAAATCGTTGAGTCTTCTGGCACGTTCAGTCAACTTGTATACATGACTCAGGATTAAGATGGATGGTCTGTAGCCCTCAGTAAGGACCACACCATCACCTTTCATGAAAAACAGAACCAACGCACTCCTCTTTCTTCATGACTCCATCATAGTGTCTTGTTAAATGAGAGAAACAGTTGTGCTGAGCCCTTTGGTCATTGTTGCTAGAAACTGATTAGAAGAGTCAATTTTCCCGACGACCTCTGTGGTCTAGTGGTTCGAGTGTCGGACTGCTGATCACGAGGTCGTGGGTTCGATTCCCACAGAACACAAATATTTGTGTGATGAACATAAGTGTTTGTGTTGGTCTGGGTGTTTCTTATGTATTATAAGTATGTATTTACAAAAGAAAAGTATATAAGTATTATATCCATTGTCTAGTACCCATATTACAAGCTCTGCTTAGTTTAGGACTAGATGGTGCTGTGTAAAAATGTCCCAAAAATATTTATTTATTATTATTATTATTCCCATCCGCAGATTTAAGGTTGATGAGATGGGTCCTTTTTCACTTGTGGAAATCCTCAAAGTTACATATAAATATAAAAGGGTTGTAATCACAGGTTTTAATCATAACGAAATAAAAAATCGAACGAATCGAATTAAACGAATTTCAAAATGAAAAATAGGTTCTTCGGAATGCTAGATTGTAGATTGTCATAAATTCAACTGCTGGCAAAGATTCTAAGATGATTACAAATGTAGACTGCCACTTAAAAAGCTCTTATATAGACTAATCTAAAGCAGATGTGGAGCTCTGGTGACGATTTAACATCTTTGATAACGGAACTAATAGTCAAAGTTTAACATTACATTGCTGTATGTCTCTAAATAAATAAGTTTCGAAATTTCGAAACTAGGGGTGTCAATTTCGAAATTGAAAAACATACAAATATTGTCCGAAATTTCGAAACTATGAAGTTTCGAATTTTCGAAATGCATGCCCTACTACATACCACTCAAGGCGGTTTTTTATTAAATATTCTGCTAACTTAATTAGAATGGAAGATAAAACTATGGGGCGGTAGGAAGAAACATCGGATGGTAGTTTATGAGGCTTAAGAAATGGCAATACCATTTGACGTTTCCATTCAACTGGGATGTTTCCTGTTTTCATTATAGAATTAATAAGATTCAAATAGTAACTGAGAGCATTATCACTTAATTTGGCAAAAAAGGAGTAAGGTATGCCGTCAATGCCTGGAGCAGAATCTACAGTATTAATGATAACACCCTTCAGTTCATTTAATGTAAACTAGTGATGCGACTCGAGTCCGATTTTGCCACTCGAGTCATTCGAGTCATTTTACAATTTTACTCGAGTGGTCGAGTCACTCGAGTGGTTCACGAATCACTCGAGTGGTCGAGTCACTCGAGTGGTTCACGAGTCACTCGGTCACTCACCTCACTCACTCATAAACGTCGATAACTCATTCAACACAACAGTTCAGTTGAGTTCACTACACGCAACAAGTTCAAACAAGTGTGACAACAACGCACTTTAACTTATCTCTTTTAAAAAGCAGGTTTAAACTAGTGGTGTGAACCGGAGGCATTTTCAGCACAGAGTACATTATAATATACTGAAATAGAGACCAATCTTCCACCACAAAACTGGTAACCGCGTACTAGCGCCATCTGATACTTTTAGTTTGGAACTGCTGTTAGTATATCAACAGAACTAAAAATAAAAAATGCAAAAAGAGAATCATTTCTTGAGGATCGAACTTACGCCCTGCGTTTATAAATCGGACCGCAAGATAGTACTGCTATTAACACTTGTTTCTGACTTGCGAATTTTATCACTATAATCAACCAGTCAAAATCAGTAAAAGTAGAATACTTTAATGTTCAAGAATCAACAAAAAAGGCTCTGAAAAAGATACTTATTTATTATTATAATATTTCGTGAAAAATCACTAAAATTATCTCGTGAAATGAAATCATAATCTCTTTGGAACAATGATCAAATATGGGGTCATGTAGCGACATCTATCCGATATTGAATAAACTATTACAGTATCTCGTTTCTTAAATTTGGTAAATCCGCCATCTATTACTTTTAGTCCGTAACAATAACGAATATAATGCTACTAAATTAAAAACCACCATCTTACCTGTTATCTACAAGTATTCGAAGTACTACGTTTTTTTGCAGCGTTGTAAAAGCTGTTGTACCCGATTATTTGTTTTAAGATTGCGGACCCTGATTTTCAGCCTCCGGAGATTATGCGGAGATTTTATTGAATCACCGGAGATTATCCGGATATTCTCCGGTTATTCAAAATACTCTAAATCTATATGTATGAGAAGAAAAAACACGCTAAAAAAACCGGTACTCACTCTAACCGGTGATTATCCGGTTTTTTGAGAACCGGTTCACACCACTAGTTTAAACTTGTTTGTCTCGGAGAATGGTTGGCGAGTGACTCGTGTGGTGGGCGAGTGACTCGAGTCCGAGTGAACCACAGATTAATATATTTTTTTCACTCGAGTACGTTTTTTTACGATTTCACTCGAGTCACTCGAGTAAAATTGGACTCGAGTCGCATCACTAATGTAAACGGGCAGTCTAACTAAGTCAATATCACAGACTACTAGGGGATACTACGTATGGTCGTAGCATCTCTACTTGGTCTGTGGTATGGTCAATATGGGTACCAATGGGTACTTAGGCTACTGCACAGAGTACATTTATACACACAGAGTACATTTATACATACGGAAATAGAGACCAATCTCTGCCCCCAATAGAGGTTCACACCAAGTGGCGCCTCTATATTTTAACCCTGAAATCACTCTTGATGATTCAAGATGAGATTCTTGATGGTTTTGATAACTATGTACCGGGATCACTAGGTGGCTCTGTATTCATCCTTTTTATAAATCGAAAAAATAAAGACAAAAAGTTCAGCTATATGTAGGATTCGAACTTGCAACTCCAAGTTCATAAGTCCACAACAGTAACCGGCAAGCTACCAAACTCTTACGCCCTATATCGAATTTAACTTTCAGTTACGTCTTTTGGTGACGTCAGAACTTTTGTTTCCAATTTATGTCTATAGTTATCACTTCAATTGCGTAAATGCGTAAAAAAGATTAGTATAGTTAGAAAAAGCAACTGATAAGTTTAAATGTTGGTGTTATTTACAAAATTACGTTTTCCAACATAATTATACTTTAATAATTAAAGAATAGAAATAGAATAGTTTTTTTTTATTTGCCTATCAGATAGGCAAATTTACTTACAAAAAAAAGAAAATAAACTGGAAAAAATCTTATTTATTGGTAAATACTTGTCTACAATTTAGAATTTTAAATTCACGCCATCTTTACGCTTTTCTAGACAACAGCGCATGAGTTTTACCTTGCACCTTGCTAGTCAGTCAGATCATTAGCATCGGGAGCATAATACGTAGATACTAGCGACATCTGTGTTTTTGCCCTGGCAATAGTCAAATATAATACTGATAAATTCAAAATACGTAGTGGCCAAACGACGTTTGAGCATTTTCAGTACTCGTCAATTTGGTCGGATAAGTATTGATAGTGTTGCAGGCATGTTGTTCTAAGATTGTATGGCATTGGCTACTGGGATCATTGTGCCGAATTAAGTTAAAAGCCTGAGGAACCCATGGAGGAGCTAGTCACAGAGTACATTTATACATACGGAAATAGAGACCAATCTCTGCCCCCAATAGAGGTTCACACCAAGTGGCGCCTCTATATTTTAACCCTGAAATCACTCTTGAATCAGGTTTTGATAACTATGTACCAGGATCACTAGGTGGCTCTGTATTCATCCTTTTTATAAATCGAAAAAATAAAGACAAAAAGTTCAGCTATATGTAGGATTCGAACTCGCAACTCCAAGATCATAAGTCCACAACAGTAACCGGCAAGCTACCAAACTCTTACGACCCATATCGAATTTAACTTTCACTTACGTCTTTTGGTGACGTCAGAACTTTTTTTTCCAATTTATGTCTATAGATATCACTTCAGTTGCGTAAATGCGTAAAAAAGATTAGTATAGTTATAAAAAGCAACTGATAAGTTTAAATGTTGGTGTTATCTTCAAAATTACGTTTTCCAACATAATTATACTTTAATAATTAAAGAATAGAAATAGAATAGTTTTTTTTTTATTTGCCTATCAGATAGGCAAATTTAACTGGAAACAATATTTATTTATTTACCAATGTAAATAATTGTCTACAACTTATAATTTTAAATTCACGCCATCTATACGCTTTTCTAGACAACAGCGCATGAGTTTTACCTTGCTAGTCAGTTCATTAGCCTCGGTAGCTTAATACGTAGATACTGGCGACATCTGTGCGTTTGCCCTGGCATATGTCAAATATAATACTGATAAATTCAAAATACGTAGTGGCCAAACGACGTTTGAGCATTTTCAGTACTCGTCAATTTGGTCGGATAAGTATTGATGGTGTTGCAGGCACGTTGTTCTAAGATTGTATGGCATGGAGCTAGTTTATCTAAGAAGTCATGTGCAAGTGAATCAGAAATAGGAGAAGAAAAAGGTCTATTGAAAACTGATCGAAATCTGCGAATATTACGCCAGACTATTGTGGGATGTGTATTAGGAGAAATTGAAGAACAGAATTTTTGCCAACCTTCATATTTTTTCTTCATAAAAAGCTTACGAGTTTCTGTGATAATGATACAGAGGGAATCAAAATTAGAAAAGGACATGTTGAGGTTATATGTTTCTTCAGCTTGTTTTCGTTTATTGACAGCCTCAGAACACTCAGAATCCCACCAAGGGGGCTTGGGAATTGTACTAATATTGTTCTTTTTAACAGGAAAAACCTCTTCTGCTGCATTAATCAAAATATGCGCTAAACGTTCTGCACACTGATTTTCATTACCATTGGAGATAACGGGAAGAGAAGATATGTTGCTGTCAACTTTATTTTTATATTTATCCCAGTCATAACTACTTCTGTTAGGGATTTTGTATTTTAAATTTGATATTTTTATCTTAGAAGTTTGTTTTAAGAAAGGGAAAGAAATGAGAATAGAAAAATGATCACTACCAAAAGTAGAGGTTAAAGTCTGCCATATTACTGAAGAAGCTAAGTTAGGAGAGCAGATAGACAGGTCAACTGCACTTAGAATCTCATTGGGACCAGTACGCCTAGTAGGAGAACCCGAATTTAAAATGCATAGATTGTGCAGATCTACTAGATCTAATAACTCTTCACCATAATTATTAGAAATTGAACTACCCCAAGATTGGTGATGGCAGTTGAAATCCCCCAGTACTAGGAAAGGTTTAAGAAGAAAAGAAAAGAGATTATCAATCTCTTGAAGTATAGAAGAAGAAGGGTAAGGAATGTAAATAGAAACAAGACAAATATTATTAAATATAATTGCTACCATTGATATTCCATCACTATGAGGAGGTAATGAAATTACTGAGAAGGGAATAGTCCTTAATAAGTATAGCTGCACCAGCATACCCATCAGGTCTATCATCTCTAATAATTACATAGCTATGAATATTAAAAACTTGATTTGGTTTAAGCCATGTCTCTGCCAAGGCAAAGGCGAAAGGCTTGTATTTATTTATTAGATAAATTAAATCACTTTTTTTATTATTTAGACTGCGGCAGTTCCATTGAATGAGTTTGGCTTGTTGGTCCATTATGGACAGACTGGGAGAGTTTATTGAGGACTGGGGCAATGTTGGACGGTGAAAAGTTGAACTGTGCAAAAAGACTTAAAAGGGCTGTAATAAAATCATTCAGTGAAAATTGAGTATCAGATTCATCTTTGCTTTGATTATTTAGAGCACAACCATTTGAAGGTTCTGGAATAGCATAATCATTAATGATTGCATTGTGGGCATCTTTGTTGTAACCATGGATAGGTTTATGAGGAGAACGAGGTTTAAGAAAGACAGTTTTTTTATAACCAGAAGGACCAGAAGGGGATGTTTTATTTTGAAAAGAAATAAAGGGCTTATCGGAAGAATCTCTTGATGGCGGAGAAAGTAGTGTATCAGCAAATGATTTTGAAACCGGTGGATGTAATTTAGAAGATTCAGCATAAGATATAGAATTTTGGGCCATATAGGTTTTTATATTTTTCTGTCTTAGAAATTCAGGGCATGACTTATCAGTTGCAAAATGATACCCAGAACATAAGCAACAAGATGCATTTTCAGGCTCTAAATTACAGCTATCTGCTGTGTGGTTGTTTCCACATTTAAAACACCGGGGTTTGGATCTATACTGCATTTTTGTATTTGCAAACCGGCAACAATTAAAACATTGAATTGTAGGAAAAATGTAAAGATCAACCGGAAGTGCATTGTAGCACATGAAAATACGCTTTGGTAAAATCTGCCCATCAAATGTTGCAACAATTGTTTGAGAAGGTTTCCAAACAGCAGATCCGTCAATAAATGTTTTAAAATTAAGACGTCTGACTTTAATTATTGGACCACACCCTATAGGAACTAAAATTTTATCCATAACTTCCTCCGGAGACCATTCTGAAGGAATCCCACGAATCAATCCCATTCTTGTTACATTAAATGTAGGTATAAAAGCTTTTAACTTCTGAGCCTCCAAGCTGTTGTGTTGAATAAAAGAATTCGCATCAGAGAAAGAAGAAAATGCAATAGAAATTTTATTACGGCCTATCTTTTTCACACTGCCATTAATAATGTTCTGAAAAGTGTTCTGCTTTAAGAATTTGCCAAAAGTAACTGGGTGCAGTGTAGTGCCATCATTAGGTGTCGATTGAATTTTTTGTATATGTATTATGAAAGGAGCAGCATCGCTTTTTTCATAAAGCTGTCGTCCCACAGGGGAGGGAATTGGAGATTGAGTGGATGACGCAATAGGATCTTGGGTGGTTGGTGCATTATTTAATTTAGTTACTTCAGGTGATGATTGTAACTGCGAAATGTTTTCAATAGTACAGCTACAGCCCGACGACTCCGAACCGTGGTGCTTCCTACGGCGTTTGTTGCAGTGCTTGCACATGTGTATTCGACTTCTCTTTAAGGACCGGGCCGAAGTGGATGTATCGGTATCCATTCCAGACTCATTCGACTGGATTGTCACATAATTACCTGCCGGGGGGACAAAGCCCCCCGGATCAGGCGGATCATTCATTGAACGACCAGAAATAAAACTAAAAACTTACCACTACAGCAAAAGAATGAACACTAAAGCTAAATTTAAAAACTACAATACACAAATATACAATTATACTACTACCAAACTGATCTGTAACATAAATTAATAAATACATTATTTGAAAACAAAAAAAACGCGCCCGCCAAGTTAGAAGTTTCCCGCGCTTTTTTTTCATATATAATGTTCTTTTTTTTTTTTTTTTTTTTTTCTTCTGGCTTTGCACTGTTCGTGCTTTTAGCCACCGACAAATTATAAAAAACAGGAAACGAAACGCGAAAAAACAAATTGGATCGGAATTTGGAAAAGGAAAAGGAGATCAGTTATTATAGGAAACACAAAAAAATACATGAAAATATATATATAAAAAATATCATTTTATACTAAATAATGGTGAATTAATGTATTATTATGTACACAAGAATTATATTTTAATATCGTTATTTACAATAAAATGGGCAATGGATTTGTATATATCTATATTACAATTACCTAAGATACAAGAAATAGAGGTAGGAAAAGGAACTTGGAGGGACACAAGACTTTGGATAAGAGAGGTGTGGTCATACAGGGAGCAAGCAAAAATTAGGTGATTCAAATCACCCACATCAGCGCCACAGGCACACATAGGGCTCTGCACGATGCCAAGTCTAGCCAGATGAGCCGGAGTGCACACATGGCCCAAGCGCATACGTATAATGATGGAAGTAATTTTTTTGCTGAATTTAAATTTAGAAAACAATGGTTTTGTAGGGATATCAGGCTGAATTGAACGGTAAAATCGGCCCTTTACTGAGTGCTTTGTCCAGAGCTCACCCCAGGATTCCTGTAAATGAATTCTGGGCAGCGCAGACAGGTCTTGAAAACTGTTTTTATAAGGGAATACATCTCCACAACTCACAGCCTCGTTAGCCAATTGATCTGCTCTTACATTACCCAAAATACCACAATGAGAAGGTATCCAAGCAAAATACACAGAAAACCCCTTCAAAGAACACTGTAAAAGTAGACACCGAGTTTCAAAAACTATATATGGATTTTGTGAATAAAAAGGAAATCTAGCTAAGGCTTGCAAGGCACTCATTGCATCAGTAAAAATAATTGCGTTTTGTAACCCCATGACTAAAATATATTCAACTGATTTAAATAAACCAAAGCATTCCCCCGTAAATACTGATGTTTCAGGAGGAAGTTTAATCTTCTGTACCACATTGTAACGTGGGTGGTATACACCAACCCCCACACAACTATTGTGCCCATGCTTGGATGAATCCGAAAAAATATGATGGTACCCCCCCCAGTCCCTATCCATAATGTAATTGAAGTTTTGATTTTGACATGTGTCATTTTTGTAGATATTTAGGTTAAAGTGAATGTTTGGGGATAAAATTAAAGCATTGTATTTACAGTGAAATATTGGAAGAAGTTGAGAATTATGACAGGGAGCTTCAACTGAATTAAATTTTGTTAAACTTTTTACCAAGCAAGGGGTAGCTTTATTTCTCCAATAAACTGAAGAAACAACTTCATAGGACAGCCGGGAAACTATAGATTTTAAAGGGTGGTTAGCTAATTGTAAGCATCGGAATAAGAATCGGTCTGCTAGAAACTGTCTTCGCAAATGTAGGGGAGGGTCTCCGCATTCCACTTGTAGACAGTTGATAGGGCTAGATCTCATTGCACCTGAAATTACTCTCAATGCCTTAGACTGTACACCATCCAATTTTTTCAACCCAGCAGCACTGCCAGGCTCCAGCAAAAAGGTCCCATAATCTAATACACTTCGAATTAGAGTATTGTACATTAATTTTAATGAAAAAGGATGAGCACCCCACCAAACACCAGATAGACATCTGATGATGTTTATATTGCGCTCACATTTAGCTGCTATGTACTCACAGTGTGGAAGCCCTGTAAGATGTGAATCCAAAATAACACCTAAAAATTTTACTTGATTTTTAATAGGCATGGAGATGTTGTTAAACTGGACATTGACTGAAGGAGGTTTACGCATTCTAGTAAACAATACAATGCTGCTCTTATCAACTGAAAGTTCCAGACCATTATTTCCTAGCCAAGATTTCAACAAACACAAAGAGGAGGTTAAAGAAGTGCACATTTCCTGAACAGAATTTCCAGAAATATAAAAAAGTAAATCATCTGCATATTGAAGAATTTGTACTGATTCATTAAGGGAAGATTCTAAATCATAGGTGTAAATATTATAAAGAAGTGGACTAAGTACAGAACCTTGAGGAAGGCCTTTCCATACTAATCGGGTTAATTTGGACTCATCATCAAGGTACAGATTAATAGACCTTTCAGAGAGCATATTAATAACAAAATTTGTCATCATTGATGGAACTTTCAATGATTGAAGTTTTTGTTTCAGAACTGATACTAAAACATTATCATAAGCTGAGCTAATATCAAGGAATGCTGCGATTACAGATTTATTACAAGAGAAAGCTAAACGAATATTTGAAGTGAATACACTAAGGCTATCCTAGTGTGCTCTTACCCTTCCTAAACCCAAACTGAGATGAAGCTAGTAAGTTTCTGCTTTCTACGAACCACTCCAAACGAATCTTAACAAGATGCTCAGTAATTTTGGCAAGAACTGATGAAAGTGCAATAGGACGATAAGAGGTGGCATTACAAGAAGGCTTGTTTGGTTTCAATATGGGGATAATGGTTTGAGATTTCCAGCTTGGAGGAATATTGCCAGATATCATCACAGTATTAATAAGATTTAAATAAACAGATAAGGCAGAGTCTGAAAGATTAGCTATAAAAGAATAGGGTATACCATCTTCACCAGGAGCTGAATCTTTGACATGTGAAAGAACACCCTTCAACTCGCCTAGTGAAAACAGGGAGTTAAGCTCAGAGTCACACATAGGTAAAGGAGGAGCATGAAGAAAAGAACTCTGTTCTGGAGCTGAAGGAGGGGCTAAGTTATCCATAAATTGATTAGCCAAGACTGGTGGCAATTTCGAAGTTGAAGATTCACTAAATGCAGACCTGAAGCGCCTAATATTACGCCACACAATAGAACAGTTAACATCTGGACAGATAGAGGCACAAAATTTCTGCCAGCCTTCGAATTTCTTTCGTCTAAGCAGTTTACGAGAAGTACGAGCTACTTCTAGATATACCTCGAAATTTTCTGTAGTCATACCACAAGAATAATTTTCCTCTGCTTCTTTTCTGTTTTTAACAGCCTGAGTACATTCAGCATCCCACCAGGGAGGGGAAGGAATCTTGCCCAATGCTCCATTTTTTATAGGGAAAGTAACCTCTGCGACCTCTATTAAAATGCTTGTAAATTTTTCAGATAATAATTGGGGATCCTGTACTGGAAAAGAATCAGCAAGTTCAAGAATTTTTTGCTCTACAGAACTTCTATATGAATCCCAGTCTGCATTATCTAATCTATACTTTATACGTGGTTTTGGAATATTAGTTACAGATTTCTTATATGGAAATGAAATAACTAGCGGATAATGATCACTACTATGGACAGAAGATAAACGAGACCAAGATAAAATAGATGCTATATCAGGTGTGCAAATTGAAAGATCAGGAGCACTCAACCCCTCATCTGGACTTGTGAGGCGAGTTGGAAGGCCGGTGTTTAAGATACACAGATTATGAGAATCCAGGATGTCCAAAAGTTTCTCTCCATAAAAGTTAGAAATAGAGCTACCCCAAGACTGATGATGGGAGTTAAAGTCTCCCATAATTAGGAATGGCTTAGGTAAAACCGATAACAAATTACTAATTTCCGATAAAATATTTACAGTAGGACGAGAAAAATATATACAGACTAAACAAATGTTATTTACAATAGCAGCGACAGCCGATATATCGTCGCTAAGAGGGGGAAGAGGAAAATTATTTACAGGAAAAGAATTCTTTATGAGTAAGGCAACTCCGCCAAACCCATCGCTTCTGTCTGTTCTCAGACAAACATATCCAGGAATTCTAAATGTGAACAGTGGCTTAAGCCATGTCTCACAAATAGCAACCGCACATGGTTCGAATTTATTTAAAATATGTGACAATTCCGTTTTTTTATTAATAATGCTACGACTGTTCCACTGTATAATCTTGGACAGGTGTAGGTCCATTATAGGTGAACAAGTTAGATACATTTTCAATCAAAGGGGCAACGTTGGACGGTGAAATATTATTATTTTGTGTAAGTGTATTAATTAAAGTAATGATTAAAGCTAAAATTTGATTTTCATTGTTTGTTATATTTTGTAATGCACACCCATTAGAAAGAGATGGAGCGTCATTTTTAATCAGAGCTTGATGAGCTGCCTTATCATAACCCTTTGATGTTTTTGGAGGAGTTCGAGGTTTCATGAATACTGTTTTTTTATATGATCTAGATGAGGATAAAGGGGAAACTACAGAAGAAGAAGGTTTATTATGAGCTGATGGGGCAGACAATAAAATATCTGCATATGATTTCGACACTGGGGGGTGTAACTTTGATGCCTCAGCATATGAGACACAATTTTGAGCCATATAAAGTTTAATTGATTTCTGTCTTTCAAACTCGGGACATTTTTTATCAATTGCATAATGTAGGCCACCGCAAAGGCAGCATGCAGCATCAACCTCATCCTCTATACCACAAGTGTCGGCAGAATGACCCTGTCCGCACTTGTAACACCGAGGGGTTGACCTACATTGCACTTTTGTGTGTCCAAAGTGACAACATGAAAAACATTGAATCGTTGGAAAAGTGTACAAAGTTACTGGTAAAGAATTGTAACATACAAAAATTCTCTTCGGTAGCACCTGCCCATCAAAAGTTATTACTACTGTCTGAGAAGGCTTCCAAACAGGGGTTGGCCCCTGAACTTTATAGTTCAACCGTCGCGCTTTTAAAATTTTACCACACCCTACGGGCACAGAAATGTTTTCAATGATCTCCTCAGGAGACCATTCAGTAGGTACACCCTTAACTATACCCATCCTACAAACATTAAAAGAAGGAATGAAGGCCCTTAAGTTCTCCTTAGTAAGACAAATATCATTCACAAAAGAATTTGCATCCTCATACTTAGAAAAAGAAATTGAAACTCGGTTCCTACCTATACGCTTTAAACTCCCATTTATAATATTTTGGAATGAACGTTTCTTGAGAAAATGTCCTAACGTGACTGGGTGAAGTGTGGTAGCTGGATTCCCCTCTTTTTGGATATGCACAACATAAGGTGCCAGATCTGTGGGCTCGTACGATGTCCTGGTTACCTGAGGCGCCTTTTGCGGATTATTTGAACTATTATCATCAATGTTTTGTTCAGGCCGTAAACCATTTACAGATTGTAAAGGTGAAGGACCCTCCTGGCATATTTCTTTTGAGGTGGTGGCAATTGATTCTGTAATTATTTGAGAATCACTGTCGCAATGACAGTGACTCCCTTTACTACTTTTCGCTGTACTATTACCTTCCTGACCATGCCGCCGTCTTTTGTTACAGTGTTTACACATTTTACGTGAAGCCCTCGTCCTTTTCCTCTCTCGAGTAATGGACCCATCCGTATCCATGCTGGATTCATTTTCCAAGGATACGGAGGAAACAATGGTGATATTTTCGCCTACCGAGGGGACTGGGTCCCCCCGGTCAGGCGGCTCCTTATCCATGGGTCAGAAACGAAAAAATTGTTAAAACTTACCTAAATATTCACAATACACTACAAACTAAATGAAATATAAACTAAATATATGATATTTACACAAATCTACTCAACTGGCCTCGTTTTACTAATAAAATATGAATTTTATCAAAAAGTTATATGAAAAACGCTCCCGCCTAATTCGAAGGTTTCCCGCCTTTTTTTCATTGTCAAATGTTCTTGCATATATCATCAGAGACACAGATAAAGAACTAAATCAGAGACATGACATTAGCGGTAAATGTCATGTATCTCTCTGTATATCATTAATCTGTGACAACAATATTATGGCAGTGGTTTATTGTAATTTTTCATGGTTTTGAATTTTCAGTATATTTTATTATAAAATG
The DNA here is from genome assembly GCA_949699075.1 of Asteroscopus sphinx. Taxonomy (NCBI): domain Eukaryota; kingdom Metazoa; phylum Arthropoda; class Insecta; order Lepidoptera; family Noctuidae; genus Asteroscopus; species Asteroscopus sphinx. The sequence continues at coordinate 10,350,886 of OX453006.1, read as the reverse complement.
GTGAATTTTTGTTGCGTACGTGGTTGTAAAAAAGAATCATATCCTGGCTGTGGCTTATCTTTTCACAGGTAAAGTGTTTTCATTTGGTTTTCATATTTACAAAGCACTGACACACTAGGGTGACCATGCGTTGTATGCACGAATGTATTTGGTTTTTTTTATTGGATCCCAAAGATGACTATGAAAATGAATGACAGATCGGGAAAAAATAATTCCCAGGAATCCCACAAAGTCGTCTATCGTTTTTAGCTTGTATTTTGAAAAAAATAAATATTGTCGAACGGGAGTAAACCCCCTGTTACTCAATAATAAAGACTTTTTTTTATTACGTTATTTTTTATAGTTTATGTACCTATTTGTGAACTTTGTGTTTTTATGGATTAAAAGAAACTGAATTAAATATTAACTTTAAAAAGCTAAAAATCATAAGCCTTATCATATTATGTACCTACCTATCTATTATGTAGGAAGAAATTTTTCAATTTTGAAATCATTTAATTTATGTCTTGTTGTTTTACATTTCAATAAAATAAAATATACTTCTTTACGGGGTACGGTATTATTCATTGAAGCGGGTACCACTAGACGCATACTTCTAAATACTCGTGGAACAGGTTTTTGGAACACGTATTCTCACGTACTCGTACTCGTAAGACTCAGTACGTATTTTGCCTAGTACGACTCACCTCCAATACCTACTTCCTACTAATATTATAAATGCGAAAGTATGGATGTTAGTTTGTTCTTCCATAACACTGAAACGGCTGAACGGATTTGATATACTGATTCTACTCGAGGTAAGACAAAAATATATAAATAAAGTCAAAGCATATAATCTACTTCATTATGAGTACAATGACCCCTCTTAGTTTTCGAAACGATAACATTAAGTTTGAGAAAATCCACGAATAAATATTATTTGGACACCCTAGTAGAAAGAAATGCAATTGTTTTATGGACCTCTCGCTGGGCTCGTTTTAAGTCACATAGTGTGTTATCCTACTATATAGATTGATGGATATATGTTTGTTGCTCAGATTAAAACCTCGTTTGTTGTCAATATGACAAATCAGTGTTGACATTTAAAGATTAAAATTTACAGCAATATTATTTTATAGATGCAATAAGATTACGTAACAAAATAGTACAGTCGACTGCATGACAGTGGTAACACGTCAATTCGAAAACCGCCCTTACTGCTTACGAAATAAAGATGCTGCTAATGTCAAAGTGTTACCACCGACGTGCGGTCGACCGTACGTTCTATTTTTATTAATTGCTTACATCACTATTACGAATTTCACATTATCGTGTTATAGAAATGCGGTAATAACGAATTTTACAAAAATATAATTTTGATTTAAAAACTACTATAGAAGTTTTTATTTTACGTTGGCAATTTTTTAGACAAGGACACACAAGTTGCTTCTCGGTTCTCTCTTTCTTTTGGATTTCTGCTTACATCACTATTACATGAAAATAAACCTTAACACATAGACTTAAGGTATCATTTTGTATTGATAAAAATATGTAGTTTACTGTCCAGTAATGTATGTAATACATACATATATAATGTTCTTGTATGTTCCTTGCACTAGACTACTAAACTGAATACCGCGTCGGCGCGTAGTGATGCGTTTAAGCCTTTAGGACTAGCTAGCGATTTTTATTCGCGCGATTTTTATTCGCGCGATTTTTATTCGCGCACTAAATTTCAGGGGACTGCGGGGTGTCCCCGCACTGCGATTAAAATCCTCGCGATTTTCTTGAGTTTAATGTACTGAGTACTCTATGGGCAGTTCTAAGCAGTGCTCGACCGAGACGCACGTGTAACATGGACGACAGAACAAAAATTTTGCTGTACCAACTATTTTTTTGTGATTTCAAGATTGGTCGCATAGTAATAGTTGTTCATACTGTAGTGTGTGACGCGCCTTCCCCCATATAAATGCAACCTAACATGTAATTGTGGCAGTATATTATACTAATTACACCCAAACAGTCCTTCTTTGTTTCGCAACAATACAATACGAATACAATACGGATGAGTACAATGACTCTTTAAGAAGTTTTCAATAACACGTTGTATGTCGATAGCGTACTACGCGCCAATACTATCGACATATAACGTGTTATTGAAAACCTCTTAAGGGTTCATTTTACTGATCCATATAAACATCAGGTGGGCCTTTAGCTCGTTTCGCCATCCTATACCATAAAGTAAAAAATTTTTTTTTTTTTTTTCGCGATATCAGGATTGGTCCTATAGTAATAAAGTTGTTCTTACGGATGAGTACAATGACCCTTAAAAGGTTTTCAATAACACGTTGTATGTCAATAGTATTGCCGCGATGTACGCTAAAAACGTTAACGTAAAAGTTGTCCATACTGATGAGTACAATGACCCCTTAAGAGGTTTTCAATAACACGTATATATGTTATTGAAAACCTCTATGGGGTCATGGTACTCATCAGTATGAACAACTTTTACTATGGGACCAACTCTGAAATCGCCAAAAACCCGCATCACGCGCGATTTTTATTCGCAGTGCGGGCACCTGCATATGATTCCATGTGTTACAGAATACTGTCGCGCGTTGTCGACTTGTCGCGCGTTATGTGCGGCAAATGTTTCGCGATATTCATTCGCAGTGCGGGCACCTGCATATGATTCCATGTGTTACAGATTTTGCGATAAAAAATCGCGCGAGGAAAAATCGCTGTGCGGGGTAGGCCATAGTAATAGCTATTATATTCTCTTTGATAGTAAAAGGTAGTTACTGATATATATATACAGTAATCTCAAAGAATATAACCAGTAAGGTAGGCGAACACTACTTTTTAACTTTATGTGTTCTCCGTGCCTATTTTATGTGATAGTTAACATCATTTCCAACTTGGTTTTGCTATTAAACATAAAAAATATATATATAATAACAAAGATTAGGCCATGCGAACATTCAAATTCTAATTTCCTTGGTATGTCCACTTAACGAAATTTCTTACATTTAAATTTATATTCGAACTCAGAAGTATTTTTCAGATCCTTTTTTTGCTATTTCATGTTTAATGCATACTAAGTTATTAAAAAATGACAATTAATTTAATAAAATCACTAGGAATATGGAATTAAATGGCATTTTGTACTTGTCCACGTGAAAAATATAATTTCCTTGGGTTGTTCGTTCAGCCCTTGTAAATAACGGACCGCATGTATTTTAAATGTAGCGGTTATACGATTTGACTCGTCTATTTCACCACAATAGCTCATCGAAACAGGACGTGCGCATCTCTGTTCAATTTCGCACTATTCGCGTAATTACGTGCCTCCTTGGACTTTGGTTTAAGGAATTCTCAATTTCTGTGGTCGTTGTTTCTTAGCCTATGGATGCTTTTTCACAACTATTTCTGTTGAGTAAGCATTGTTGTGTAGGGTAATACCCTTAATTTAAGCCATTTATGTATCCAGTGAATAGTTCATTTGCTATCATGTTTTGTTCACTTAAATCTAATTTCCTTGGTACTAATTTCCTTGTTTTCCATGGTTCCAAATGATAACAGAAGATATTTTTTACTACTCAGGACACGTAAAAACACACGTTTTTTATGTGTACCTACCGCATGTCGTCTTGTTGTGGCAATAAATCATTTTTCTTTCTTTCTTCTTTCTTTAAAATTCGGTAGAACGATTGCAATTTGTGAACCCATGCAAATATAGATAGATAGATAGAATATTCTTTATTGTACACCAATAACATTATTAAACTTAGGACTAACATGTAAAATAAGGGTACATTGGCGGTCTTATCGCTAATAGCGATATCTTCCAGACAACCTTTGGATGGACAAGGAAGACGTGAAAAATAGATGGGGGCAGTATGTGGTGCACTTTCATAAAGTTAACTAATATTTAATATAATAAATAAATAAATATTTACCTACCATAGGAAATATTACATGTATAAATATTTAAAATAAATTCTAATATATATCCATAAATATATACCAAATATATACAATATATACACATGTAACAACAAATAATATTCTTAAATAAATAACGAAATAAATACGTGTATGTACCAGTGATAACAGTTTATACAGAGAGATAATGTTCCTTTACAAGTTTTTTTAAAAGAAGCTAGCGACTGAGCACGTCTTATAGGCACAGGTAACGCATTTCATAAACGAGCAGCTTGGACTGTGAAAGATTTGTCATAGAATATACGTGTAGGTTAGGTTAGGTTAGGTTAGGTTAGGTTAGGTTAGGTTAGGTTAGGTTAGGTTGGGGTGCTGGCCAGAAAACCTCCACGTGTGCCTAACGGCTGCTTGTCCTTCTGGACACGTCTAGAGGGATCGGCAGTTGTTTGGCCGGTGCATCCTGGGCACAGGCAATAAAATCCTGTCGAGGGATTAACCTTCGGGGGATTTTATTGCCTGTGGCGAATATTCTGGCGCGGGAGGGGCCCGTTGTGGGCCAGTAGGGAGTTGCTCCACGTGTCCCTCTGATATCAGCAGAGGGCACAGTGGAGGAGCAGGGGCGGGCCCGGTGTGCACTCACCCTGCCACTGGGCAGGCAGCGGAGGGACTGTCTTTCCCTGCCCCCGTCGATCTCGTAACCCCAGGAGTGCCCGCTGAGTAGTGTTCTCGCGCCTCTTGGGACCGAGGGTCTTGGCTTCACCACCCGGACCGCGAGGAAGAAAACCTCTATAAAAAATTACGGGAGGTAGGGCCTGCGAGCAGCAGACTCGGGGTAGTCTGCTGCCCGACCAGCAGCTGGCGTAGCTGGCACAGCCGGCGTAGTTGGCACAGCTGGTAAAGGCCCATGAGATGAGGTGGCGTGCAGTGTTCCGTGTGCGCCACCTAGGAGGGTGCGGCTGACGTTAGGCCGCACGGGGAGAAGGGGCTCGCCTGCTTGTGGCGGGCCAGGACCTGTCGGGGGTGGTTGTGTGAATACTCACGGGTTCCCACGCCCCCGGCTAAGGTAGTTGAAGGAACACCGTGGTGGTTTTAGTCGGTAAGAGTCCGACACTGGCTCCGCCTACCCCGGGCGGAGTGCGTCCATGAGGATTTCCCCACGGCAAAAAAAAAAAAAAAAAAAAAAAAAAGGTTAGGTTAGGTTAGGTCGGGGTGCTGGCCAGAAAACCTCCACGTGTGCCTGACGGCTGCTTGTCCTTCTGGACACGTCTGGAGGGATCGGCAGTTGTTTGGCCGGTGCATCCTGGGCACGGGCAATAAAATCCTGCCGAGGGATTAACCTTCGGGGGATTTTATTGCCTGTGGCGAATATTCTGGCACGGGAGGGGCCCGTTCTGGGCCAGTAGGGAGTTGCTCCACGTGTCCCTCTGATATCAGCAGAGGGCACAGTGGAGGAGCAGGGGCGGGCCCGGTGTGCACTCACCCTGCCACTGGGCAGGCAGCGGGGGGACTGTCTTTACCTGCCCCCGTCGATCTCGTAACCCCAAGAGTGCCCGCTGAGTAGTGTTCTCGCGCCTCTTGGGACCGAGGGTCTTGGCTTTACCGCCCGGACCACGAGGAAGAAAACCTCTATAAAAAATTACGGGAGGTAGGGCCTGCGAGCAGCAGACTCGGGGTAGTCTGCTGCCCGACCAGCAGCTGGCGTAGCTGGCACAGCCGGCGTAGTTGGCGCGGCTGGTAAAGGCCCATGAGGTGAAGTGGCGTGCAGTGTTCCGTGTGCGCCACCTAGGAGGGTGCGGCCGACGTTAGGCCGCACGGGGAGAAGGGGCTCGCCTGCTTGTGGCGGGCCAGGACCTGTCGGGGGTGGTTGTGTGAATACTCACGGGTTCCCACGCCCCCGGCTAAGGTAGTTGAAGGAACAACGTGGTGGTTTTAGTCGGTAAGAGTCCGACACTGGCTCCGCCTACCCCGGGCGGAGTGCGTCCATGAGGATTTCCCCACGGAAAAAAAAAAAAAAAAAAAAAAGGTTAGGTTAGGTCACTCAGAAAGTTTTGCGAAACTAAAAAAAATTGTTCTATACGTACATATATTTTTATCAAATCTTTTCAAAGTACTTTCCACCAGCCTCTATACAAAGATTCATGCGCCTAAACCAGTTTTCAAAACACTTTTTCCAGTCCGCCGCAGACACCTCGTTTACAGCCTGCTCGAACGCAGCCAGCGCATCTTCCGGCGACGAAAATTGTATCCCTTTGAGCTGATTTTTTATTTTTGGGAATAAAAAGAAGTCACACGGTGCTAGATCAGGGCTGTAAGGAGGGTGACCCAGGAGTTTGACTGGCGTGCTGTCCAGGAAGTCCCTCGTTTTGAGTGCGGTGTGCGCAGGTGCATTGTCGTGGTGGAGCAGTAGCCCGCGGAGCCCTGTGTTTGGTCGCTTGTTGCTTATAACAGAGAAAACTTCTGGCAAACATTTGGTAGTATACCATTCGGCATTAATGCTTCTTTGATCCCGTAAGGGAATTGATACCAAGTGGCCAGTCAAATTAAAAAAGCTAGCGATCAAAATCTTACCCCCGCTTCTAGATCGCTTCACTTTGGTAGGCGTTGGCTCATTTTGAAACACCCAAACAGTCGACTGGCGCTTGGTTTCTGGGTCGTATTGATAAATCCAGGACTCATCACCTGTAACGATGTCGTAAACACGCCGAGACGAGCCTGCTTCAAATTTGTTAAGCATATCACGGCACCATTCCACCCGGGCCTGCTTCTGAGCATCGGTGAGGTTGTGCGGCACCCAGCGTGATACTATCCTCCTCACGCGAAGATGGCTGTGTAGAATCTCGTGAACGCTTCCCGATCCAATCTTCAATATGTGTTGAATCTCCTGATATGTAATTCGCCTATTGTCTTGGATTAAATTTTTCACTGCTAGCACGTTTTCTTCGGTAACAGCCGTCAAAGGGCGACCGCTTCTTTCGTCATCCCCCAAAGTTGGTCGACCGCGCTTGAATTCGTTATACCAACGATACACGGTTGCCTTGGAAGGGCCTTCATCCATGAATGCCATTTGAAGTCTATCGTACGATTCATCCGGTTTCAGGCGACACTTGAAATCGTATAAAATCATAGCTCTAAAATGTTCCCGGCGCAGATCCATATTTCAGTGAGACACAATACTTTGAATTAACTCGCAAAAAATGTGGAGGGAAATTTTGAAATTGGAACTTACTTATTTTTACTTACAAATATTCATATTTTCGAAAAACATTATAACTGGCCAGTCTCCCATATATAAAAACTTTTTTTCGCAATACTTTCTGAGGGGCCTGGTAGTTGAATGTGCTGGCATCTGAAGTCTCAAGTTTTCCGATGATCTTAAGTATCGAGTATGTGTGTCATGAAGGAACATAAAACGTTCTTTGAGATAAATGGGGGTTTTAGGATTAAACAGAGTACTGTAGAGAAGTGATAAAATATGAGTATTCCGGCGAAGCCGTATTGGAAGCCACTTGAGCTTAGTGCGAAATTCGGAAACGTGATCATATTTGCGCAAGCCAAATATAAATCTGATACAAAAATTTTGGAGTCGCTCAAGCTTGTCTAATTGTGCCTGTGTAAGATCTAGATAGCTGGCATCGGCATAGTCAAGGATTGGAAGAAGAAGGGATTGGGCAAGCGCAGTTTTGGTAGCAGTTGGGAGGAAATTGCGTAATCTCCTCAAGGATCCCGCTGATGCAAACAATTTGCGACTGAGTTCTTGCAGCTGATGACCCCAAGAGAGGTTTCTGTCAATGTGGATCCCGAGGTTTTTGACTGAGTCACTTACAGGTATTGTGGTACCATCAAATATAATTTGTGGAAGTTGTGACCAGTCGATTCTGGAAGTCAGCCAAGGGCTGCCGACAACATCTTTAACCCGTGCGCTGTACTCCATTCAGATATACGGGCTAAATCTGTATTTATCATTTTAAAAGCTTCCGACAGTTCTTTTAAAGGTGCTTGCGAATATATTTGCAAGTCATCTGCATAAAGGTGGTAGGATGAGAGAAGTTGATTTGAGATTGAATTGATGAATATTGCGAAAAGTAAAGGAGAAAGAACGCCCCCCTGCGGTACACCGGCAGAAGTATTACACCATGAAGAAAAACTTCCCTCAATGGAGATACGCTGTCGGCGGCCACACAGGTAACTATGAAACCAATCAATTGCCGTTGGAGATATGTTGAGAGAGCGCAGTATGCCAAGCAGGATATCGAAATCGACGGTTGCTAAAATCGAGTAAGGAAAGTACCGTCAGATTTCCATTTTCCATACCCAGCCTGATGTCATCCGTAATGTGAACTAGGGCTGAGACAGTGCTGTGTCCAGGACGAAACCCAGATTGGATAGGATTATGGAGGTTGTTTTTACAAAGGAAAGCACTAAGCTGGTTATGGATAAGGCGTTCAAGGACTTTGGAGAGGAATGGCAATATAGATATAGGACGATATTCAGAAAATGATGAGGGATTGGACTTTTTAGGCAATGGAGTTATTTGAGCATCTTTCCATATCGTTGGAAAAACACCACAAGATACAGAGTAATTAAGGATATGACAGATAACGGGAAGGATTTCGTCAAGGACAGGAAGTATCATCTTACGGCTGACACAGTCGCTTCCAACCGCGTTGGATGTGATTGACACTATGCTCTTCTCAACATCACAAGCAGAGAATTGATTAAAGACAAAATGTGAGTGATCGGGAGTTGGAAAAGATGAAAGGTGATTAATTGTACTAGTTTTAATGGCGCTATTGCAATTGGACGAAGAGGAGAAATGTTGATTCAACAACTCGATATCTAAGTCTTTGGGGATAGAATCTTGGCGCGATTTTCCAATTCCCATTGAGTTAAGAAATTTCCAAACTTAGGTGGATCATCGTTTTCTACGGAGTCATGAATATGGCGGCGTTGAGCATCCCTACACACCTTATTGCAGTGATTTCGAAATATAAATCTTTAAAATAACTCAACAAATATATAAAACCGTCATAATCCCTAAATATTTCCTAGTGAGCAAAGCAGTGACTCTTCCAAAGAAAGCCAATACGCTAAAATATGAAGATCACAGGACCTTGTGCTTAATCTCACAAGCCATCTTAATTTGACTGAAAATCATTCAAAAATGAATTAGGTGAATATCCGTTTTCCCTAGGGCCATTCAAATAGTCATTAACGGCTGCTCCTCTGACCTCATGGCTATTAATACCTGAGTTCCTCAAGGGTCTGTTCTCTCTGCGACACTTTTACCTACTGCTTCACATAAATTATTTGCTTCAGTTAGATCTTGTTGGCTACGCAGATGACAGTACTATCACAGAGAGATGCTTGTTCAGTGCGGGAGCCAACCAACAGGAAATATGTTCTCTACGAGAGGCCATGATAGAGATCGAGTGGACAGATCTGATCTTAATTCTCGTTTCCCAGTGGGCAAATGACAATCTGGTCAATTTATCGCTTCTAAAACTTAGGCATGTATTTTCACTGCAAAACGGAGTCCATTCCACCTGGCTCCTACTTTCCAAGATACCTACACCTATAAGCATTGTCGACCACCTAGAACTTCTTGGCATGGAGTTGACAACTAACCTCAACTTCGGCACCATAATCCAGGAAAGGCTCAAACTGTGGCCAAAAAGTTGGGCACTCTAAACAAGGTGAAGCGATAGGTACTTCACTTTTGGATAGCTTTTTACTTTATATAAAGCTCAAATCTGATCGCATATGGAGTATTTCAGTCACTTATGGGATGGCTCTGCCAAACACCAGCCTGCCGCTCTTGACTCGTTTTAACGCAAAGCTCAGAGGATTATTGGTGACGAATTTCTATTAAAATCTAAAATACAAAGCTTAATAGCTGTTCTACAGGTTGTACTTTAGAGAAGGTGCTCCATGAGCTTATTCCGTTATCTCCTTTCTTTCATTGGACTACAAGACGCACTGCAGGATATCATCCACATTTGGTAGAAATCCCTGCTATCAGGACTAAGCGCTTTGAGAACTCTTTCATAATGCACACAGCCAAGTTATGCAATTCAGTGCTCTTTATTTGTGAATCTGTATTTGCGGGCTAACGACTAACGTCTTTAATGCTGGAGGAAATCGGCACTTAATATGTTTGCTTGCTCCATCTTCGACCACATCTTGACAAAGCAGTCTAGATTGCGGTCAAGAGCAGACCTACATGTCATAAAAAAAAAGTAAAAAAGGGGCGGAATGCAGAGACAGATGGGCCAATCCTCCACCGACATCTTGCCTAGCTATTAAATTAATGATGATGATTTATTTTGTTTTTTTTTATAATGTAACCCACGATCCTGGACAGGTTTATGGTATGTTTTATGCCATTTTGTTTCCATAATATAACGTTTAAGTTATTACCTGTCACTATGAACCGTTCTATTATATTTTTTAATGTTGATTTGTTTGTTTTATTTGTATTTTTGATTAAATCTATCATACTAGATAGCATATTTTTAATTTCCATGACATATTCCTAATTTCCTTGCAATGGAAATATAATTTCCTTGGAACCTTCCTAATTTCCATGTCTGACCAAAACTTTCGGACCCCATAACTTTTTCTTGGAAGCTCTCAGTAACACCCCTCCCACAGTCAAATTTTTTTTTTGTTCTTCTATCCAAAGAACAGTCAAGCTGGCATTTATTCAGAAAAAAATGTCCAGCCATGGAAATTAGGCAAAAATTAAGAGTTTTGGCGAATTACCCAGGTGTGGGAGAGGCATTAGAAAGATTAAGATCATCAGCGACAGCGAGCGGATTCTTGTTTGCTTCTTATTGTTGATAGCTTCCTGTTGGCGGGAATTTTGATTTATGACAGGGCTTTTTAATTTTTTGAATCTAATTATCGCTTCAATACATAGCCAGTAAGAAATGTCTTCGTTTTACTAATTATTTGTTATCATAAAGTTATGAATTTACAGTAATTTTTGTTTCTTTTGTTTTTATTTCTTGATAACAAGCCTTCAGCGCCCTCTGCACAGACGCCAGTTAAACACCGGTTCGCTCGCTGCCCGCCATAAATTCTCTGGCCCTTGCGTTAACGTTTGCTGTACAAACAATTAAGTGAGTATTTTCGTGATTTTTTACATTATTTAGATTTTATTGTATACCTATTTTAAAAACCACATTTGTTAAGTACGGTGATATATTTCTATTTATTGTATAGTCCTTCAGAATATACTGTCCTTATATATTTAATGTAAGCAGACTCCATTATTAAAGTAGCTTAGCTTGGCGTTCCTTTCCCAAATTTTACTGTTGTTTATCTATTAATTTTTCTCTGGAATTACTTTTTATTTTAAGGCAAATTTTGTGTCTTGTTTCTACGTAAGTGATTTTCTATTAAATGAATGTGTTCGCATATTCTTTGTCGTGTTTATTGGATAATTAATCCATTCAATCAAATGCCAATAAGTATGTGTAGCAAAACGATCTTGTTGACATTTTCTTCACCTGTTTTATTTTGTGACCAGCTTTTTGATGATCGTTCATGAATGTTATTTTGGTCAGAGTGTCGCCTTATTTTTAATTACTTCTGCTTGTGTATTAGTTCTGATAGTGATACTCGATTAAACGTTGGTAGTAGTAGCTTCGTTGAAATAATAATGGAGTTGGTAGCGTTATTTTTAATGTGTGTGTTTGAGTTTGTAGTTTTATAATTATTATATCTGTCTATAAATTTCTGTTACAGGTTTTTTTTCTCATTACCTGTTATAAAATAATCGAAAATGTCTGATGACGGATCGACGATCGTTGAGAAGAAAGGACGCGGTAGACCTAAAGCCAATGGAACACAATCAGTCAGTAACTTGTACATTCTACTATGAATGCATACATACCCAGAAAAAACATCTGTTAAACAATTTTATTTGTCGTTAGGAAGCCAAGGGTGATACCAAGAAAAGGGGAAGACCACCTGCAGCTACTAGGACTAAAGAATCTACAAAATCATCTGATGATGAGCAAGCTCCTGTAGCGAAAAGAGGGCGAGGCAGGCCTAAGGGATCCAAGAAAAAAGCTGCCAAAGGCAAGGTAATTAAAGGGATTGTTAATTGTTGTTGTTGTTAGATTTTGAAAAAAATGTCACATTTAGGTTAGCGATGTTCATTGAATCAATGAATGGCTTTTTAAAACAGGTTTTTCACAAGAAACAAATTAACTGTTTTCCATTGCTCAAAAATCAGGTTGAAAAAACACATATACTACCTGTCTGCTATGAGAATGCTGTTTTCCCTTCTCTCTCCCTCGAACCGCACCTAAGGCCAGGCCTGGCTAGTATGGTCGACCTCACGTCAGTGGTAACAGTTTGACATTGACAGCACCTTTATGACATAAGCAGTATGGGCTGTTTTCTAATTCAAGGGTAACCACTGTAATGCAGTTGACTGGACCAATAGCAACACTGTAAAGTGCCTTATGATGTCATTTTTTAACGGTCGACTGCTGCATTCTTGTAGCAAACAGACCATTTGACAAATTAACAGGTTACCAAAAACTTATGAATCAACTAACAAATTGTTTAAAAAACCAACTGAATTTTCATTACCATTCATTAATATGAATTTATTAAACGAAACAGTTTTAAACGCTAATACATTAATAAACATTAATATTGAAGAAAATGATAAATTCAGCTGTTTTCAAACCTGTTCAAAAGTAACAGCTTTCAACATTTATCTGCATTGCAGGACACAAATACCGTCAATGACCCATTGCTAATTTAGGTCAGTTGGTAAATATTAATATGGTTCATCATGTTTTTTTAGAGTGCACCAGTTGAAGGAAGGGGACGTGGCCGGCCGCGCAAGGACCCTCCACCTAAAAAAGACGCGGCCTCCACTGAAGAGGAACAGGACGAAGATGACGATGATGAAGGCTCGGAAGAGCAGTAAAATGTGTTGTGTTTTCCAACATGATACATTCACTTTTAGTGTAATTTGTTTGTCACGATAACTCTTGTTGTGTGTGTTACTGCAATACACTCATTTTGTTGTAGATCTTTACATTATTGCATAAGTTGGTAAAAACCTTTTTGATAATATCGCACATAGGGTTATCATGACAGTACAAACTTCTCATCTGAGATTGTCTACCCAAATTTGAATCATGTGAGAAATTAAAAATTATTTCAAATGTAAAAGATGCTTAAGAGAACATCTTATGCGTCATTACAATGCATTTACTCTAAATATTTAGCAAATTAAAGATAAAAACCTCACTTGAATAAATTTGGAATGACCTAGCTCTCCCTAGAAACGTACAACTTTTAAGATTTAATTTGTAAGATCCTTTTTTGTAGAGTTTATTCAAATAGGTATTTTGTAATCTCTTGATTTATAATTCATACAATTTTGTAGATTTATTAATTTGACTTTAAAGTCAAGTATTATTTTATATAATAATAAATAAATATTATGTTCACTTTTGAAATAATCTTATTTTTCCCTTACGTTTTGTATTTAATATTAGATACACTGGTGACATTTTGTCAATGATGTTATTGATATCCAGATGTGTTCTTGATAGATTAATCATTAATATGGTGAATTATTATGGTAATCCGCAAAAATATATTATCATATAGCAGTATCAACATTTTCTAATATTCGGGCAGACTGAACTTTGTTTTTATTGACATTAATTGTGTGTATGTGCGTGAATGTACAAGTTTAGAACAAAATATAAAGAAATCTATAAAATCTAATTGGTTTTTTTCCCAAGTTAATTACATGGTTTATATCGTGGTTGGTCATATACGTTTAGCATTGGTTGGTAGTGATTTTTTTGTCTGTGATCTGTTGCCTGTGCTCAGTTAGGATACGGAAAAAGAATCGATTCCTTATTGGTATCGATACTTTTGTTCCGATACCGAGTATTTTTGTAATTGAATACTTTGTTTGCGATACTACACCAGGAATCGATACATTTTAATCTTACTTAATAAATAATTCACTACTAACTGTTTATTAAGGTGAATTCTACAGGGTAGGCCGCGAAATTACCAAATTTCGTTTTCTGCAAATGGTAGCTCTATTTAGCGTTGTATATCAATCGAAATATGATTCGCGGTGGGAATAACAATATATTTATCGAATAATACTCATAAAAAATAATAACAGAACTGTACAAGCTCGATAATATTAATTTACGATCAAATCATCGATTTTCGACTTATAGAGCAAGATTTTTATGAGTATGATTCAGTAGATATATAGTATGTAGTATAGTATAGGTAGTGGGGTGCATTCAAAGAGCCTCCACGAGTGACGATATTTAATTGTTCGTCCGGCGCACCCTGGGCAGTCAGCCTTGCTACCAACCTGCTGACTGGCTAATCTTTTCCCCACGACATGAGCTATTACCATTATGTAGCTCATGTCGACACGAAGAAGAAGAAGAAGTAGATATATAAATACGTTTTTTTTTATTTTCTTCCACAAATAAAAAGCATCAATTTTGTGTTATCACAATAATATAACAAACAATTATTTGTGGGAGACTGGTGCCTAAACTAAGCCAGAGCTTGTATTTTAGGATACCAGGTCCCCCTCCTAGCGGGTGTGCGTCATCCCAGCGAAAGTGTCGAATTTCTTAATTCGAGATAAGTAAATCGTTAGTGTATGACGTCGTGTAATTGTGTATGAACATTTCAGATTTGTGTGTCCAACCCTTTTTGGGATATTCATCAAAAACGTTTTCCGCTGGAACGACGTCTTCCCAGCGAGACTTTTTTTTTCCAAAGGACGTAAGTAAAATAAAATAGTTACATGGATTAGAGTATAACGAAAGGTAAATGTGTATGCATAAATGAGATTTGTGTGTCTAAAGACTCCGAAGATATTCAAGTTTCCGCTGCGGTGACGTTTGGCTGATTGCTGGATATCATAAACGGTTAGGCGAATAGTTGTGACTTTTTTTACACATGTTGCGATTCTTTTGTGTGTAATGTTTGTGAAAACAGACTTCGAAAAAAAATAACCGCTAGGAAGCTATAAATTATAAAATGAAATCAGGTTATTAGGTCCTAGTACTGCGAATATGAGCTCCGAAGTCTAAATGTTAAAGTTTATTTGTACCTTATAAATGCTCACAATGTCATGTTAAGTCTCATCGATGTTCTGTAAGTAAATAATGAATTATGAACAAAATTGCTAGGTCTGGGCCACGATGTTGTTCGCCATTCGATTGGACGAGTTTACTATGGGTTGGCAAATTAAAAGGTATCCCATTCGTTAGTGTATTAGTTCAATTATCCATCTGTAAAATTGTAGCCCAATACACTTAATAATTAAAGAAATATAATCAAAAAACCAATGAGAAGCGCAATACAGAGATAAATCAACCAAGTTTGAATGTGTACTAAAAAGCGGCCGCGCGATACATGGTGTTTACCTTCCAAAATTGTTAGTATAGTACCGTTTTTATTTTGGTACATGTGCGTACACAATTCTTTAGTTTTTGTTTTCTCATTTTACTTTACACAGTCATTAGTTCAATTATTTCAAAATAAGTAGGTACTATTCAGTTATTGACATGGGGTCACTAAGAACAAATTATAATATTGTAAAGAGACCACGACTGTGGTGCTAAAGTTTTACGTATTAAGTGAGATTTCCATGTAGGTAATTAACATTCTTGGTTTAGAAGTTACAAAGTTCTGACAGACAAATGGATTTTAATTTCTTTTTTTACACGTTCTGTCCGTGTGTCCATCCGTTTAACTTGAAGAAGTAAAAACAAAAAAATCATACAGTTAGTGATTTGTATGATAATTTTGTTTTTGTTTTGTAACGGACACTCAAGCATAGTGAATTTTTGTGTTTTATTGCGAAAAAAGTTATTAAAAACTTAAGTTTAAATTTTTTCTTACTTCCTTTGTTCTTCATATCGGATTCAACATAAAACTACCTCGTGTTGTGTTTCCTAGCGTTTTTATTTATGCTATCTGTGTCGATCTAGTATAAACGTATGTTTAGCAACATACATCTAAAGTCGATGGGACCCCGTACGTTGACAGTGGGCTAAAATAAAGATGTAAACAATGAACCACGGTTCACTGTAGCTGCTAATGTTCTCGTCTATTCACATTTACAATTAATTTCACTGCACTTGTGGCATAGTCGTTAAGGTGGTCACCTCTCTATTGACACCACGCCAAATGTTGTCGGTTCGATCCCCACATGCAGTTAATTTATTATCTACGTGGAGCTGGTTACGAATAATATACATAATCTTTAATTTTAATAAACATAACAACCTACATTAATGTAGATACCTACTGAGCTTATGAATGAGTCAATTATTGTAACTGATCTGTGATTTTAAACATTAAGTAATTTAATTAAAATAATAGCTATACTTAGTTTTTAGGGTTCCGTAGTCCTACAAGGAACCCTTATAGTTTCGTCATGTCCGTCCGTCTGTCCGTCTGTCCTAATCCTTTACAGCTTAATAACTTCTACAGTTATAAACATAAGTAAATGAAATTTTGTTAAAAAATAGTATAGATATAGATCTAAATTTTAAAAGAATAAAATAATCATAATTACGTATTTTAGGGGTGGCGCCCATACATGTGAAATGGGGATGAACATTTTTTTTTTCGCCGCACCCCCTCGTTTGGGGTATCATTGAATAGATCTACTAAAATGAAGGTAATGTTTCATACATCACTTTTTAGGGTTCCGAAGTCCTACAAGGAACCTTATAGTTTCGTCATGTCCGTCCGTCTGTCCGTCTGTCCGTCTATCCGTCTGTCCGTCTGTCCTAATCCTTTACCGCTTAATAACTTCTACAGTTATAAACATAAGTAAATTAAATTTTGTCAAAAAATGGAATAGATATAGATCTCAATTTTAAAAGAATAAAAAAATCTTGATTACGTATTTTAGGGGTGGCGCCCATACATGTGAGATGGCGATGAAAATATTTTTTTCGCTGCACCCCCTCGTGTGGGGTATCGTTGAATAGGTCTACTAAAATGAAGGTAATGTTTCATACACAACTTTTTTATCAGGTATACCCTCTGCGAAATACAGTTCCCCTGCCATTTCTAAACTATGCAACGTAGAAACTTATAGTCTTCAACATTGATAGACCTTTATAAAAACTCTCTTTTAAAATTATTTCGAGTATAATGTGATTATAAATTTTTGAGTTATAGTGAGAAAACTGAAAAATACTTAAGACGTCCTAGTTCATAAGTCATTGACCTTAGAGAAAAATGATCGTAGCAAATAATGCTCCTTTAGTTACTTTCTATTTAAAAAAATCACAAAAAGAAACACACTTCTTAAATTTAGCTTCATAAACTTAGCACTAGGTGGCGCTGTTTGCAAAAACTAAAATAGCAATGATTAATATTCGATTTGATTCGTTTGTAATTAGACCTACTTAAGGAACCCTATAATACTGAGCATGGCCCGACATGCTCTTGGCCGGTTTTTTATCAGGTGTACCATCTGCGAAATAAGGCCTGCCAAAGTGGCTTGTAATGTGTCCCCCCCCTGCCATTTCTAAACTATGCAACGTAGAAACTTATAATCTTCCACATTGATAGACCTTTGTAAAAACTTTCTTTTAAAATTATTTCGAGCATATTGTGATTATAAATTTTTGAGTTATAAAGAGAAAACTGAAAAATACTTAATACGTCCTAGTTCAAAGGTCATTGACCTTAGAGAAAAATGATCATAGCAAATCATGCTCCTTTAGCTACTTTCTATATGAAAAAATCACAAAGAGTAACTTTGTGTTATAAAAAAATAAAAATAAAAAATCGTTTATTTATATTTATAAATCAAATTTTTTTAGTCGATTGTTATTTGTAGAAAAATCAATAATAAATAAATTTATTTATTTCATTATAATGAAAAAAAGTTTAACCGGATTAAATCGCGTATATTATTTAAATTGGTTTCCCTGACGTTTCGAAAGCTTTGCAGCATTTCGTAGTCGCAGGTAGACTAAAATATTGTACGGTAGATCAAAATATTTTTTTTGAAATATCTGTAAAGACGATTGTCATCTTAGCCTACCTGCGACCACGAAATGCTGCAAAGCTTTCGAAACGTCAGGGAAACCAATTTAAATAATATACGCGATTTAATCCGGTTAAACTTTGTTTTTTAAACTTTGTTTGTGTAGTGATCGCGAAAACCTAAGAAGTTATTATTTATTTCAGGCAAATCCACCCATAGTTACAAGTTACAGTCATTGCAGTTATAATAATACCAATAATATTAACAACAACATAATTTTATCATAATTACACAAAATTAAACGAATTTCAAAGACATGGAATTAGAATAGCTTAATAACTAACATAACTTAATGTATATTTGCACACCATATGTAATGGTAGAATGTAAATTGACCATTTCAATTTAAGATCATACATGTACGCCTTCAACTCAGCCTATCGCAGTCCACTGCTGGACATAGGCCTCTCCCAAATTGCGCCACAACGCTCGGTCCTCTGCCTTCCGCATCCAGTCATGTACACACATGTACGCCTACATTCTGGCAAATAAATGAATTGAATTGAATTAAATATTTTTGAAAGTACGTTGTTATGTTGACGACACACTTCTTAAATTTGGCGCCATCTAGCGGCGTCTAACAACACTCTCGGAGTCGCCAATGCTGCCGTCAAGTGCCGTCTATTGCATTTGGCACTGTATAGCGCCATCTAGCGGCTGTTGACAACACTCTCTGAGTCGCCAATGCTGCCGTCTATTGCAAAAACTAAAATAGCCATGCATGATTAATATTCGATTTGGTTTGTTTGTTACACCTACTTAAGGAACCCTATAATACTGAGCATGGCCCGACATGCTCTTGGTCGGTTTTTGTATAAATACTTTTTCTATATCTTTTATGTTGATTTTAGTATGTAGATTTTTATTATTTTGTTGTTGTTGATTTTTTGCACGAGTTTTTAAGTACCTATACATACACATATCTACAATCGATAATCATTAGTAAATTGATACTTTTGAAAATAAAACTAATTGAACTGCAGTTGTTTTTCATTTTTACTAATTATTGTGTACGCACCTGTACCAAAGTACCACACCAATAACAATAAGTATACTAACAATTTTGGAAGGTAAGCACCATGTATCGCGCGGCCGCTTTTTAGTACACATTCAAACTTGGTTGGTTTATCTCTGTATTGCGCTTCTCATTGGTTTTTTGATTATATTTCTTTAATTATTAAGTGTATTGGGCTACAATTTTACAGATGGATAATTGAACTAATGCACTAACGAATGGGATACCTTTTAATTTGCCAACCCATAGTAAACTCGTCCAATCGAATGGCGAACAACATCGTGGCCCAGACCTAGCAATTTTGTTCATAATTCATTATTTACTTACAGTACATCGATGAGACTTAACATGACATTGTGAGCATTTATAAGGTACAAATAAACTTTAACATTTAGGCTTCGGAGCTCATATTCGCAGTACTAGGACCTAATAACCTGATTTCATTTTAAAATTTATAGCTTCCTAGCGGTAATTTTTTTTCGAAGTCTGTTTTCACAAACATTACACACAAAAGAATCGCAACATGTGTAAAAAAAGTCACAACTATTCGCCTAACCGTTTATGATATCCAGCAATCAGCCAAACGTCACCGCAGCGGAAACTTGAATATCTTCGGAGTCTTTAGACACACAAATCTCATTTATGCATACACATTTACCTTTCGTTATACTCTAATCCATGTAACTATTTTATTTTACTTACGTCCTTTGGAAAAAAAAAGTCTCGTTGGGAAGACGTCGTTCCAGCGGAAAACGTTTTTGATGAATATCCCAAAAAGGGTTGGACACACAAATCTGAAATGTTCATACACAATTACACGACGTCATACACTAACGATTTACTTATCTCGAATTAAGAAATTCGACACTTTTTCGCTGGGATGACGCACACTCCTAGCGGCATGAATAACAATCATTATAGGTTAATTCTTATTTGTACTGGATTAAGCTAATATTAATTAAACCAGAATACTATTTTGCATTTTTAACAATAATAGCTTTGATACTTTTATGTATGTGTATACATATGGGGGAAATGCTGTGTGGCTGTGTGTATGTGAGGGGTGTGTGTGTATGTCGGGGTGCGTGTGTATGTGGGTGGGGGGTGCGTGTCTATATGTAGTGTGATTGTGATACTAGAAATAATAATACAATAGTTTAGTATTGATAATTATAACATTATAGTTAGTTCATAAAATAATACTTATATTATTTTAGTGTACAATAATAATACTTTGTATGTATGCATGAATTAAGACAAGGTATGTAGGAGTTCTTCTGTTTTATTATAATCTAAGATTCGCAACCATGAATTGACTTTACCTTTAAATTCTGCTTTATTTGTTTTGTAGATGTTGATGTCTTTATTGATTTTATTATACCTATAAATAGCTTCTGCCCGCTGCTTTGCACGGCTGTAATTCAGTTTATCACAGACAGACCAACGTCTGACAGACGTTGGCGCATTCCTCGGGAACTTTGATAGAATCAGAATCATTTATTGCAGATATTTAATATCCAGACTTCTGATATTTAATATCTCTTACCGCTGCTAGTCATATCTAATGAATAACATACGAATGCTTTGGCTTTACGTTATGGATCATAGGCTGATAAGTAGAGGTGTGTAACTCAGCTCAGAACCGGTTCAAATATGCAGATCAATAAGCTTGAGCTGTTAAGCTGCAGCTCAATGACAAAATACGCAGCTCAAGGCTCAAAGAATAGTATCTATCTGTGCGACAACATTCGTTGCACGAAAGATAAAAGATGTCCATATCAATAAAAACCTGTTTGAACCGGTGAGTGGCGGTGAGCGGGAGCGGCGACAGATCGGCGGTGAGTCGCAGACTCTGCGACTCACTGCGACGCAGAGTGAGCGAGCGAGTGCAGCTCAAACAGATCGAACGATCTGTAAGCTCAGCGACTCGCATCACAGATCATAACTCGAAGTAGATCTCGAGGCAGATACACAAATTGAGCTGATCTGTGAGCCGGTTCAGAGCTCCGGCTCACTGACCTGAACCGTGAGCTGAGCTGCAGCTAACGCATTTTTGTTGAGTTACCCATGTCTACTGATAAGTGATAATTAATGGCCAAAATTAATATCCACGATTTGCCCTACTAGAGATAGGAATTTGACATAAGCTCCATACAAAATATGTCAAATTTCTATCTCTAGTAGGGTAAATCGTGGATAGATTGGATATTAATTTTGGCCGTAACTCACTCACTCAGTATTCCGTCTGATTCCGTCATATATGATTTTTGCGCATGGGTGGTGATCTCAGTACATAAAATCCTCGCAACACAGACCAAGTAGAGATGCTGATGCTACGCATCAGACGGTGATCTTCCATACAAAAAATATCGCATTATGAATTTGTGACTAATGAAAGTGACGTTTGTTATTTTTTTAATTTTATCGCTCGTTGTTGTATCTGAATTCGGGCCTTTTCGCTTATCACGGCCAAAATAGTTTAGAAACTAGCCTTTTAAGCCTCTGAAAGGGTGACAAGGGGGGCTCCCCTTGTCCCCCCCCCTCGGTGCCCTTTGTTTTTCATAATTTTGGATATTTTAGGATTTGTTGACAATGATAATACTTTGAATATTATGAATTATTTTGGTTTTACATTTGGTTCATGCTTTCTGTTACATTGGTGGCGAGCATTTTGCATTTTTAATACATCTGTGCTCTTTATTATTCTATTAATTATATTGCACCAATTTAATACTGCTAATCTCTAAACTTAATTCGAGAAAGCATTAAACACAACATCCCTGTGTAGTTAACAATCCAGGAAATCAAACAGATGCTTGGATTTAATTTTATTTGAAAAAAATGTTTCCTGAGATCTAATTTCCAAAGATTTGTTTGCTTCGTGAATTGTACAGCTAAAACAATAATATTCCCTAAAATATATCCTATCACTAGTTAAGTATTCATCACAAGAAATTAAATTTACTTCACAGCACATACAAACAACATATATAAAACATTACACATATATTTTCATAAAAATAAAAAAAATAAAAATCCACCCTGTGGTGTAAGCCTGTGAGTAGACATTTAGCCTTTCTTGAAAAAGCTGATGTAGGAATACTCTCTAGAACTACACTCTCGGTTATAAGATCCAACCGGGTAGGCACTCTCGGAATATTTTTAATTAATTTAGCTTGATTCAAATAAGGCCTTAAATTTCACTAGTTGTTTACATCTGGTTCATTTAATTAATTATAATATTGTTACGACGGAAGGTTCAGCAGAGTGGACTGAAATACTTCAACCTCAATTTTCCTGGACTTAGAGACGTTTTCAGCAGGCTAAAATGCATTTTCAGTCCGTATCAGAGGAGGCTCTATCACATATCAAAGAATCGACGTGTAAAATTGTTGAAGAGTGAGCGAGATAGAGCTAAACCTTAGACAAGGATAGCCGAAGAACCTTCTGGAAGAGAATGAGCGAGATAGCGCTAATATAAGACAAGGATAGACAAGATTCGACAAGCTTCGAGAACATTCCATTCTAGAAGTGAGTGAGCGAGATAAAGGATAGATGAGGTTCGAGAACTTTCTGTTTCGGGAATGTGCAAGTGAGAAAGAATTATCTTATGACAAGGATATTTGACGTTCGAGGACTTTCTAGTACCACGACTCGCGGCGTATATAAACGGCGCAGCTCAGCGCCAGGGGAGTTCAGTTTGGATCAATTTCAATTCAATTTCAATTTTCAATGTTTTTTATTTCAAATAAACCTAATTACAGGCACTTTTGAAAGGTCAGGCTCTAGTTGCATGGTTCCAAATTGTGGGTCCTATGGAGAAGAACCGGCAAGAAACTCCATGGATAAACTCTTTTTAAAATAGGTTATTGTTTACTACATCAAATTTATTCAAATAATGTGAGTATAATGTAGGTTAATGTCAGAAATAAACAAGAGTTTAAAAGTGAGTATATTGCCTTTAGAAATAAACGTAAAAAGAGTTGCCATAGTATGTAGCAGCTGACCTGTCCCGACAGACGGCACCCGTTCACGAGCATGACGCGAGCATCAGCCATCGCTTAACTCAACCATATTGAAGGGAACTTAACGACCCGACACTAACGCCACCATCAGCATGACATTTAAGTGAGCATGACAGACTCATACTGCTAGACAACAAATAGGCAGGAATATATAGAACTACTGTAAAAACATTAATGACCACATGATACTTACATTTTAATCACCTATTAAAAAATTGTAAGCAGTTCATACACGTTGCAGTTCTAAGACAGAAAAGAATGCAATATTAGAAAAAAAAAGTGTAAATAAATTGTATAATTCCGAAACAGTAAAGTTAATAAAGTGTAAATAAATTTTAATAATAAAGTGTAAATAAATTTTAATAATATAAAAAATCAAGCGATACAAGCGATAATATCTAACCTCCGAATGAAAAAAGCGCCAGGGGAGTTCAGTTTGGATCAAGCGATACAAGCGATAATATCTAACCTCCGAATGTCAGTATTACCCAGTAACTGGGTTGCAGGTGCTGATGGCTGTCTTTTCGTGTAAAATACCTACTGATGTTCAGCCGCATCTGTTTAGACTGGAAGCAGACCCCATACCATATAATTAGGATAAAGGGGATGGTTTTGGAATTCAAAACGTCAAAACTACATGAATATTGAAAGTCGAAAGTTCAAGTGATACATGATAGCGATACAAGATGCAATCTAGTAAAAAAATTGTGTAGCATGTAGGTATGGAATGAAGAAAATATTCGAGATATTGAGGTATGTACCTACCAGTAGTCAGTGTGCTTAGTTTGAAGAATGCCACAGCTGATTACGCTTGCGGAAAACAACGTGAGATAGGCGTCAACACGAAGACGAGGCCTCAGAGGTGTCGAGGTTATGAACTTCTTATTAAAATGTTTTGGCGCCTTATATAGGCTTGGGAAGATCCTCTGGGAATGTTTCACAATCCTTTATATATGTCTGTTATTGCACTCGTAACAATTTTTGGAGTATTTTTGTGTCTTGGGAGAACGTAGAATACGGGCGTAAAATAGGGTGTTGAGAGTTAGCATGAAAATTATTTTCTCCTGGATCAATTCACACAAAACTTGGGAAAAATAATCTCTAAAGTAAATAATGAAATACCTACTTATCTTTTCTTTTTCCTAAATTACTCCTAAAAGATGGTGCAATAGGGTTATATAAAACTCACTAACCTTTACTTATCAATATAATTTCAATTTTGAATAAGAAAGCGTATGCGATAAAAATACAATCTTTTTTTCCTAGATCTCGAGTTTCAAAATTGCCGTCTGGCAACACTGATGGCGGTTGCAGGTTTTCTATAAAATTATATATTCCAGTCCAGGTCAGACTTTAAGGCCCATATTACAGAACGATACTCAAGCGTTGATCTCTGTTTAAAACTAGTTTCAAGTTGAGCTTTGATTTTAGAACGTTCCTCAAGCAGAGATTTGTTGATCACAGTTCAGCTGACTTTAGTTTTGTTTTATACTGTCATCTGTTTCGGTATTTGAGCAGAGATTTGATATGTAATCACTCTAGTATGGTCCAGACTACGCTTGAGTAGAGATTTCTATTCTATTTCAGGTCAAATTCATGTGTTCTTTTGTTGAATTAAACTTTATAATTACCGTTCTGGAATAAGGCCGATTCTCAAGTAACGATTCTATCCTTAAGTAGTGATCAGGGGGCCTAGTACGAGTTTGACACTTACGAATACTTTCAAAGTATTCGTCGACTTTCATTAATAAATCTGTAGTTCCTCCTCGTATCCGCTACACGAAAACGATGAAAGTATTCGTAAGTGTGAAACTCGTACTAGGCCCACAGGTGATTGGAGTTTAAACTGTACTTGAGTAAGCTTCTGTAATACGGGCCTTAGACTTCTGATCACCCGTAACTACTGCCATAGATATTCATATTATTACTGTGACCTACAGCTTAACATGCTCTCCGTGGCACGGAAGCGTATCGGGTTATAAATTCCAAAAGGCTTTTGCTTTTTGATAAAATTCAATTATTTCATTACAGAGAATACAAATTCAGAGCATGGTTATGTTAAAAATGGCTCATGAGGATCTAACATTCAAACCTATAAAGAAACATACAAGGACTAAAACTGGTAAGCCCTTTTCCTTGTCTGGTTAGGTGAAATAAATTCAGACATTTGGTTTAGAGCTGGCTAATGCCAATACCAACTATTAGATATTCTGTGCCAATACTATGTCAGACCCGCTTTTGACAAATCAATACAAACAAGGGTGACAATTCAAAATACTTTGATACACAATTTAATAAAAATACATCAAAATACAAATTGATTGTGGGAAAAGAAAGATAAATATGTATAAGCAAAGAATCATTTAGTGGTAATTTTTTTTCCAATATTGTTTACCAAATGTTTTGTAATATAATTTTGTTCTATCAGTTGTATTTTCAAACATTACAATTACCGGTCTCTAAATGGCCTCTTTGACAAAACTTAAATAATTCAGATGTATACTTTTTATTTACAGAAATTGATGCTGTCTGCTTCTGATAGCTTGTCCGCACCAAAGTTGCAAGTCCGAAGAAGGGAAGAAGGTGTGTTGTTTTAAACCAAGCCAGGCTCTACCATGAATGTGTAAAATCCCAGAGGCAATTGGAATAAAGTTTAATTTTGTAAAACTGACCTATAATAGGAATAGTGATTAAAATAATGATGATATTATAATTAATTAAATGAACCGGATGTAAACAACTGGTGAAATTAAAGGCCTTTTTTGAATCAAGCTAAATTAATTAAAAATATTCCGAGAGTGCCTACCCGGTTGGATCTTCTAACCGAGAGTGTAGTTCTAGAGAGTATTCCTACATCAGCTTTTTCAAGAAAGGCTAAATGTATACTCACAGGCTTACAGCACAGGGTGGGTTATATAATATTTTTTTTAATGAAAATATATGTGTAATATTTTATATATGTTGTTTGTATGTGCTGTGAAGTAAATTTAATTTCTTGTGATGAAAACTTAACTAGTGATAGGATATATTTTAGGGAATATTAATTATTTAGCTGTACAATTCACGGAGCAAACAAATTTTTGGAAATAAGATCTTAGGAAACATTTTTTTTTAAATAAAGTAAAATCCAAGCATCTGTTTAATTTCCTGGATTGTTAACTACACAGCTCACAGGGATGTTGTGTTTAATGCTTTCTCGAATTAGGTTTAGAGATTAGCAGTATTAAATTGCTATTTTCCAAACTATTCTGGCCGTGATAAGCGAAAAGGCCCGAATTCAGATACAACAACGAGCGATAAAATTAAAAAAATAACAAACGTCATTTTCATTAGTCACAAGTTCGATATGCGATATTTTTTGTATGGAATATCACCGTCTGATGCAAAGAGAATATAACCACTACGTTTAAGAGACGGGACTTCCATAGAAAAAGATGGAAAACGTCGAATGTATGAAACGCGTACACGAAATCAATACCAACAAAACAAAAATGAAAATAGGGATGTACTACTCACGCACATTTTTTATCGATACATTTCTAAAAAAAAAATGCCTATAGAATTCCCAATTTTTATTTCTTGTTAAATTTTAGGGTAGGCCCACTTACACCAATGTTAACTAGGTAAAAGACACCAAGTTCACGTTGGCGAAAGTAGGAATGAGAGACACTCGATTGTATAGTCAAAATCTCGTCTAATTAAACCTGAATATACAATGACATTTGCTATTTCGATTTTAAAATAAAACGATACATTGGGCTTTATTTTCCTACTCTCAGCTGCGCTTTCTTCGCAGAATCTGCAGAAACTTAGGTTTTAAACGTTTATACAATATATGCGCTGTTCACACATTAAATTTTTTTAAGAGCAATGAAGCCGCTTATGTATCCGCTTATGTAAACTATTGCTTATTTTATTTGTCAAACGATTCCAAAAAGTTCTCAATATCTTCGTCGAAAATTTGTGCCTCCTCAGGAATATGAATAGCTGGAAGAGCGACATTGTCCAAAATTGTATATTCATTATCAATGGCGTCTTGAGATTTTTCTACGTTTTATTGGTGATTCGGTTCGGAAGTAAATGTAGCAGGATCTGGAATAAAAAAAAAATGAGTCATTCAATATGTTCACTAAGTTCTAACAAGTGAAGGCATCCCAAAATAAAACTTACAAGAATTACTAGTCCAAGAGCCACAGGTGTCATAGATATAAAAGAAGACAATCCTGTAAATATAATGAAACTTGAGTTACTAAAGAAACCGTAATAGTGCAAGTCGCATTCTATGAATTAGACCTAAAATTAAATCTTACCGGTTCGTTTAGTTTTAGCGGTGTGTAGTGGAAATCCAATGAATAGCTCATCTGCCAACGATTCTGCAGTAAGTCCTACAGATAGAACACCAGTTTTTCTTAGTTGGGTCTTCTTTTTCTTGAAATCCTTTGTTAGAAAATGACTGCCACAAATGTTTAAATTGGTGTAGTTTTTTAATGGGTACGTACACCAAATCTACTTTTCCAGTAACTTTAATCCATTCTTACATCTAGAAAAAAACATTTATTGCATTATTGTTATTAGCAGTGCATCACACTAAGCAAAGAAAATTACAATTTGGCATAATAGTACATAAAATGAGGGCACCACTTGTCTTACATTACAAAAATTTGCTTTTCTGGCAAAGCTTTAGATGGTCTCATTCATATTAATTTATTCGTTTACAGTAATTTATTTATTTCCATACATTAATTTATTTATTTACTTTCATTTACAGGCACATTTGCATGATAAAACACAGACTGACACAATACTGACAATTAAAAAAAAAATAAGTATCTATAGGCATTTTTGCCAGACACCAATTACGTTTTTTGTAACCAAAAATGTAAATTTTGTTTTTGTAAGTAAATTTATAAAAAATACAAATATCGACAGTCGATAAAAAAATGACAAACACTACTGAATCTACAGATAAGTTATTTTATCAATTCTAGACTTGGATTTTTAACAGAAAACTGTAAAACACGTAATTCCTTTTCTGTAATAGCCTACCAATTGCCAATTTATGCTTACCTGTATTCATTCAAAGGGAATTTAGTCATGAAGATACGCTTTTGGCCATCTGACCGGCTAGATTTTATACCACATATTTCACACATTTTACATTGGGATTGCAACAAATACTATGTCACAAACGTATACTTACACAATCATAACACGAATTTACGTGATTAATCCACGAAACACACGATAAAAGCAAAAAACGACGGCTTATAGCAAAGACATTGAACATTTGATAACAAAAATAAACAAGAATGGCGGCTGTCACTTTATAAGTAGATGCGTGTGATAGAGTCGAATAGATGTTAAAGCAAGACAGCGATAGCCGCCATTAAAATGAGTACGCGTTTCATACATTTTCAAGTCTCGCTTTTTTGTTAGGGAGTTGCGCCAGGCTGGTCTGATGCGTAGCATCTCTACTTGGTCTGTGTATTAATTGTATTATTGTCTATTCTTATGCCTACGTCTGATGCTGAGGTCTGATGCGTACCGCGAGTTGTACCTTGGAGGCTGTGTATTCTTCTATATCCACCTAGTTTATACAAATATCTATTAAATCGTTATTGAATTATGAATCTATTCTTTGTCTCTTGTTAACCAACGTGTTATGTCGTCTGGTGAAAGAGATCGCATGCTATTTGTATATTCTCTGATTGGCAACATCTTTACGGGAGATATCAAAATACCTACTCCGCGTGGTAATCCCTAGCATCTCTACTTGGTCTGTGGTAATCCCGCTTACCCCACAATGTGGCCCATAGGTAAACAAACTAGGGCTGTTGAATTTTTTTTAAATATCAGAATTTCGATATATTGAAAAAATATCGATATTTCAATATATCGGCCAAATTTCATGATTCTAGGTCAACGCGAAGTACATAGGTTTTTTATGTGAGTTTGCGAGTATCAAAATATGAAAAAAAGAAAGAAAAATAGTTTATTGTCACAGTTAACGACGCGCAACATTTAAACAACAGTGATAAACACAAGCAGGAAAGTACACGAGTACACATAGAAAGTAAAACAAAAAAACACATAGGTAAAAATTAAGAAAAGACAGTCGATATAAAACATAAGAAAAGTATAGTTGACCGCATGACAGTGGCAACACCTGAGTCTGAAAACCGCCCTTACTGCTTAAGAAATAAAGGCGCCGCCAGAGCCAAACTGTTACCACTGACGTACGGTCGACCGCACCTAAAATTACATAATAAAAATGAAATATTTTCATTAGTTCTCAAGACATGGTTGATTGTTCTCATTGAAATAGTATTGAGGGAGATATAAGTTAGTGAAGTCACAGATAATATAATACTATAGTCAAGTTTTACTTCAGTCGTGTGGTCTAAAGCGCACTCGTTTTTTTATGTCCTAGGGACAGTCGAACTTAGTATTTGATATAATTGCATTATTTATTACTACTTTAAAATGATTTTAATCAGTACACATTTCTGGTAAGAAACACGAGTATCGATATCGATACTTTTTAGTTTTGATTTCTGACTTCCCTAGCTATGGCCGCCATTACAGTGGCCCGGGTATTGCAGGTATGGTATGCATGAAGTTAGAATTCTAACTTAAAAGGACGCCCTTTTCTACTCATTTAAGAATAAGAATCATTTATTTCGCAAAAAAATACGGGTCCGGATTCGGACAGATAGATAGAGTCACAATTAGTTTCCACATATTTTACCATAAGTGGCACGCAAAAAATTTATAAAAATAATAATTAAAATTAGATTAGTTTGACATAAAGAGTATTAATTTATTTACTGTATTTACTGTTTTTTGTGTATTTATTTCGTTCAGTCTTTGTTCGTCGGTCGGTCTATGTCAGTTCATTCCTAGTGCAGTCAGACAGTCAAACTGAGTACTGAGTGCTATTGGATTAGTTATCTGTTTTGTATGCCTGTTTTGCATTGTTTTGTTTTAATTGTTGCACGCTGTTAACTGGAACAAAAATAAATTTTTCTTTTCTTTTTCTAATATTTTTCTGACTTTATTTATCACCCTATCTATAAATAAAAATAAATGTTTCTGTATTAGTCCCGTAATATACGTGTTATCAGAACATTCATCCAATGCAATGACAATCTTGGTGAGTTGCTGTATAATACGATATTTTTTCCTAGATCTGCCAAACGTAGTGGTTATATTCTCTTTGGTTTCAAACTTGCCATCTGGCAACACTGTCTGTGCTTGTCAGCGTCGTTGACCGTCGTTTTCACAGAACATTATATTTAACATTAACATTTTTGCCGTTTTCTGAATGGGAATAGTGTAACAAGTTCGTTGAAAATGTTTTTGGGATTACCTAGTTACTTACTTCTAAAGTTACTGCTAAGTCGTGCAATCTATTAATGATTCAAACGTGAACTGGGGTTTACTTTTCGATGTTACTGTGTGTTTTTTGCACTTATTTAAGATTAATGTTAACTTTAGTGAACTTTTAAAATGTGTTGAATTATGCTATTGATAATCGTGACGCGCAGTTCTGTGAAAAGTTGTTGACTAGTTTCAAAGTTATCTATAGTGATTGTTTTCGTGTACAGCAGATGATCAACGTTTCGTTATGTGTGATTGTGGTTAAATTGAAACCTTTAACTTTACAACAGGTTAGTTCGGTTTTATTGCTATTTTAAGGCTATTATAATTGGCCGTAGTTAAACGGAAAGGATCCAACCCACACTATGACCGAAAATGAGTTAGTATACCACAACACTCTTTGTAGTTAATACTTTAATATCACGAAGACAAATCAAGTAAAATTCAAACGCAAATGAAAGTTATAGACCTGAGTTACCAACCCACATGTATAGCAGGTCGTAATTTTTTTTAATTAACATCGTTCCAGCGATGTTAATTAAAACTGCTACGTTCGTTATTAAGAAAATAATGTTTCCGAAAATAATCCAAATCACATATTACTAAAACGATCCAAACCACTTGGATAATTGTTATTCTAAAGATATAATTAAACTTAAACAATTCATGGGACATGGATTGTTTTCGTTTTATTATTTAAAGTGACTGATTAAAACATCGATAATGGATCCATCTTACATGGATTGTTATCGCTAATTCAATTGCTTTATTAAAAATAAAGCAAATCATCGAAAATGATCCATGTAACAAATGAAAATATTATCGACGATGTAGATGGTTTTTGGGATGGTGTTGATTTTTCCATTGATTATGAGAATGATTGATTTTATGTAAAAGATATTGTCTTTTCGCGTTCTAATTACGACCTTGCGCAACATTCTTACACATATTTTGTAAGACCCGAATGGCAATGACAAGTGATAGTTAGGACTCTTTTTATGAAACAAATGATTATTTATTAAAAAAAAAAAGATTTATTTAATTCTTTATGCACAACTGGGTACAAAGGCGGTCTTAACGCCATAGACTTTCTCTACCAGACAACCTTAGGTTTACTCGGTGGATTGGCCAATTTCTTCTTTTCCCTAGCATTAATTTTCCGTGCTCATTCCTTTTGCCTCAAAAGTGATTCAGTAGGCTAATCCACGTAACTAAAGGAGTGCAGTTATTATCAACTTTGGTTTAAATCATAAATGATTTATTTCAAATGATTTAAATCAATCAACCCTGATTACGTCTGAAGTACGTCTTGTAGGCCAATTCAAAACAAGTGATGTTGCAGTTAAGTTTCGATCAAAACGGTGCTTTTCGTATTCTCTTATCTACGGCGATCGCTGTCAGAAACGAACTGCAGCATCACTGCAACTTGACCGGCGCGTCATGAAGTTACGTGAATTAATTAGGTAGGGCCTAGGGTTGATGGGTGGTACGGGACAACAAGCAACAAGAAGCTATTTAAAAACTAGAGCATGTTGGGCCATGCTCAGTGGGTTCCGTAGGTAGGTGTAATTCAAACGAATCAAATCGCATATTATTAATGGCTATTTTAGTATTTGCAATAGACGGTGGCATTTGCGACTCAGAGCGTGTTGTTATACAGCGCCATCTAGCGGGCCAAATTTAAGAAGTGTGTCATGTCAACATAATACATAGGCTCATAGGTACTTTTTATGATTTCTTCAAATAAAAAGTAACTAAAGAGCATTCTTTGCTAAGATAATTTTTCTCTAAGGTCAATGACCTTTGAACTAGGACGTCTTAAGTATTTTGCATTTTCTCTCTCTATAACTCGAAAATTTATAATCACCATTATACCAACTCGAAATAATATTAACGAGAGTTTTTACCAGGGTTGATCGATTTGAATCAGTTTATTTAAATCAAGTGATTTTTTTTTAAAAAATCAGTGATTTAAATCAAACTTGATTTTTTTTCCATAAAATTTCATTGATTTATTTAAATCATAATGTT
The DNA here is from genome assembly GCA_949699075.1 of Asteroscopus sphinx. Lineage (NCBI taxonomy): Eukaryota > Metazoa > Arthropoda > Insecta > Lepidoptera > Noctuidae > Asteroscopus > Asteroscopus sphinx. The sequence continues at coordinate 10,318,416 of OX453006.1, read as the reverse complement.
AAAAAATATTTTTTACTTAAGTAACTAGTTTTTTAAAGATATAAATTGTGGAAAGAAAAAATCGCTCACGAGCAGGATTCGAACCTGCGACTCCTGGCTCAGTACGCCAGTGCTTTAGCCACTAAGCTACCGTGAACACTGCTCGTGGTATCGAAATTATCCTCCACTATACGTCTTTGGGTGATGTCAGCGATATCTTATTAAGAAACATTGTTCCTTAACCGACTCGACTAACTTTACAGTTTAATCAAAGTCAGTTTATATCTTTAGAATTCGCTTCGCATGCGTAAAATGCGTTAAAATAATAAAATAATTAGTAAGGGTAGGCATATCTATACGACTTTGATTTAACTGTAAAGTTAGTCGAGTCGGTTAAGGAACAATGTTTCTTAATAAAATATCGCTGACGTCACCCAAAGACGTATAGTGGAGGATAATTTCGATACTACGAGCAGTGTTCACGGTAGCTTAGTGGCTAAAGCACTGGCGTACTGAGCCAGGAGTCGCAGGTTCGAATCCTGCTCGTGAGCGATTTTTTCTTTCCACAATTTATATCTTTAGAATTCGCTTCGCATGCGTAAAATGCGTTAAAATAATAAAATAACTAGTTTTTTCTTTGAAAGCATTGGGATTTTTTTGACAATATTTGGAAAAGTATCAGTTATGGGGTACGTAAATAATCAAAATCAAGTAAAAATCCTTCAAAGTCCATTAAAAAGTAAAAATAATACAATAAAATCTGTCATAAACAAAAAAATCATGATTTTTATCAACCCTGCTTGTAGGAAGAAACTACAGAACCCTAAAAAGTATCTAATACTGTGAATACCGATTCTGCACCTAATACGTACCTACTTTTTTTTTTTTTGACAATGGTAAGAAAATATGAGTTGTCGTCATATCGCTCAATGATATTGTGACTGTCACTATTATTTTAGTTTCGCTTCGCAATTGTGGCAATTGCTAACTGTGCTGATGGATGGATGGCCTCGTTTCTCGTTGCATTTCGTCTAATCAAATCAAATTTTAAAACGGTTCTTTTGTTCCAGATAGCATGGTGTAGCTTCGTCTAGCCAACTTGCTGTCCTATTAATCGTCTTCCAAGTGCATTGTATTGAAGTAAGTTTTATTCTGTTGTCTACATTATCGCCGCATACTATTTGTATTGTACTGCATTCTGCAGATAGAAAGTGTTAGCCAGCTATGTTAAATACCATTGCGTTCGTCAGTAGGTCACAGCACAGCTATGGTCGACGTCCTGAATTTTTAAGTATTCCATTAAGGTGCTGCTTGCGCCTCATTCTCAGTTTGTGTGCGCTTTGCTCTCGCTGATTGCGTCTTTTTACGTTCTTCTGGCGGGTCAACAACGCCGTAAATGCACCGCATAGAGGAAAAGTATTCCGTGATGCGCCGCCTCTGGAACCGTGTTGCCTTAAAGCGTGAATCCGACTCGCACTTGGCCGGTTTTTTTTTCAAGTTTTATTTTACACGCTGTCGGGTTTTTTTGGTATTATAAAAAAAAAATTGAAATAGGTTTCTACATTTTTTTTTATTAATCCATAAAACCCGACTGTGTGTAAAATAAAACTTATAAAAACACCGGCCAATTACTTACATAGGTGTATGAAAGCCTAGAACTTTTTTTTGTTTAATACCGTTCGGTTCATACCATGCCACATACATACATACATACATACATACATACATATTATCACGCCTGTTTCCCATTGGGGAAGGCAGAGACTGGATTTCCACCTGCTACGATCCTGACACACCTCTTTCGCTTCATCTACGTCCACATGCCATTGTTATAATTTTTCATCCATAAGTAAGTGTAAGTTTATGTATTATAAGTAAGTATTTACAAAAAAAAAGTATAAAATAAAGTATTATATCCATTGTCTATTACCCATCGTACAAGCTCTGCTTAGTTTGGGACTAAATGGTGCCGTGTAAGATGTCCCAAAAATATTTATTTATTTATTTTATAAAGCAAAAACATTTGTTGATTTCTAAATATGCATTGTTTCACTTTCGAAATTAACAAGCTTCGGCTAATTTCGACACTGACTAATAAACCCTTCATAACTTAACTGATTGTATAACTTAAACGTACGCGTTGCATCCATAATATACACGTGTACACGTGTATAATATGCACTGCGTACGTTTGCTCCAGTTGGTCAATATATTTAGCTCCGGTTTGTTTACAACTTTCATTGCATCCGGTCCGTGATATATTTATTTTTTCTTGAACGCCAGAAAAATGTTTGTATAGTATAGCAGACGAATAGCTGATAAAATAATGAAGTTTAATTTTGGACCCTAATATCATAATCAAATTAATGGTTTATAACCGCGCGTGATGTATGTATATTTAGTTGACTGAATTAGTTCTATTGTTTTATTGTGTTATAACTTATATCGGATGATATCTTCATCGGATCTACCTATCTATTAGATCTTAATGTTGGTCAGCAATGAAGTAGCCAGTTTTCTAAGCTTGGTTTAAACTTTCACGACTACTTCTCGCAATAAATGCCATTTAACTAGGTACTTAGAACCAGTTATTTTTTCTCCGTGCGGCATGGCGGCGAGGCTCTCGTTTATTCCTTCAGATAATGTTGCATTCTGTACTGGTCTAGGTACTGCAGAGGTTACGCTCTGACTGATGCCGGAAAAAAAGTGACTGCGACAACCAACGGCCGGCCTAACGCGGATGTTTGTGCTGCCTGCACTCGTCTGCGGTAACATTGAATTTGGCGACTACTTAGGCCGGTGTTCATCAACGGTAATCTTCTGATCAAACGGAAACGGCTGATTATTCGAAAAATTTATTGGAATTGTAGGTAAAACGGTGTTGTCAAGTCAATCAAGCCTTGGTAATTTAGTCAATAGTAGGGTAGTGCAGCGAATAGTGGAGTTTCTGTTAGACTTGTTTGCAAGCGAAGAATATACAATGATGCACATTTGAAAATATGCGTCTGATGGTCTTGCACCGCTTGCGCGTTAGTTAATTACATATTAAAACATCATGTGGGAGGAACAATGACCTTTGGGCGCTCGGACAAGGGGGGCGGCACCTCACTAGGATTGGCGCAGCACTGCGTCAGCAGCAGAAACGATTGCTTCTAATTTAATTAGGCTGCAAGTGGAACGCGCCTTGCGCACGCAGCCTGACCGATTTAAACACTCACTAAGCTGCTGTTTTTCTTTTTTAGGGTTCCGTACCCGAAGGGTGACAAACGGGACCCTATTACTCTCGCTACGCTGTCCGTCCGTCCGTCCGTCCGTCTGTCTGTCACAGGGCTGTATCTTTTCAACGGTAATAGGTAACCGGTTGAAATTTTCTCAGAATATGTGTTGCTATGAGGTGTATCACGACAAATACTAAAAACAACATACAAGAAATGGGGTCCCCATACAAGAAACCTCAAAAAACATGCATTTTTTTCAACGTTTTTGTTTTTGCTCTATCTTCAAAACCGTAATATATACCAGCGTCAAACTTGGTCAGATTATAGTGCATATTATGTAGTTTAGCAACAAATACTAAAAATAAGACAAACATAGACATATGTGGCAGTACCTGCGTAAGAAAGACATGCAAAAATTCATATTTCGCGCACTGTGCGTTGATGTCTTTTGATAAACTCTCGTAAATTAAATCAGTTTTTATGGGGTATCAGGTCGTTAAGAGGTACGGAACCCTTACTGCGCGAGTCCGACTCGCACTTGGCCGGTTTTTTTTTTTTTCATAAAACTTATTAATATCAAACAGAAGAAAATGTCGAGCAGTTTTATATTTTTTAAGCGTTTGGAATTTGGATCAGAGAAATCTAATTATTATTATTATTATTTGGGGTGCATTAAAAGAGCCTCCACGAGTGACGATATTTAATTGATCGTCCGGCGCACCCTGGGCAGTCAGCCCCGCTACCAACCTGCTGATTGGCTAATCTTTTTCCCACGGCATGAGCTGTTATCATTATGTAGCTCATGTCGACACGATAGAAGAAGAAGAGAAATCTAAATAATATATTATAGATTACTGTGGTTTGGATGTTTAATTGACGTGTTATCGAATACATACTGTGTTGTTTTTTTACGTCATCAACTACCTGTTCCCAGTAATTTTACAAATTGTCGGCTTTACCTCTACTATGGTTCAGAATGTTACGTATATACACCATATACGTAACATACTAACCTAATAGTCGTTGATGGTATCGTATCGATCCTCGTGTTCCACCAGAGCAATGCTTATTTCAACATTTCATTGCTGCTAAAATATCATTGCAGTTCCTATTCCTACCTACTGCCTATACATGTAAGATAGTGGTGTGAACCGGTTCTCAAAAAACCGGATAATCACCGGTTAGAGTGAGTACCGGAGACTAATCGGTGATTGCACTAAACTACCGGTTATTTCATTTGTTGCAGAACGCACCCAAATGTGCTGTGAATTGTGCAATTTTTTTTTTTTATTTTTTTTTTCTTTTTGCTTGTTTTTTATCTCATATAAATAGAATTAGAGTATTTTGAATATCCGATCCGGATAATCTCCGGTGATTCAATAAAATCTCCGCATAATCTCCGGAGGCTGAAAATGCCTCCGGTTCACACCACTAATGTAAGATATTTCGTAATTCGTTACTTTACGAACACCCAAATTATACGTACATCATTTAACACTGAATAGGTACTATTGACTTGCAAAACTGATTTAGTAAACAATAGCTTGTAATGGCATCTCGCTTTGTTTGAATCTGAACATCAATGGCGCAACTGTGGTATTGTTTAAGATTATCTTTTACATCGGTTTACCTTTTCGACCGTTATGAAAATATAATTAGGTAGGTAGCTGCATCATTGAATTCAGATACCTACAATTTTTCAAATAAATTTGGCTTTCAGAATTTTCTCAACCTCTTATATTGTGTAGTGTGTTACGAATTCGCGATTACGGTGTGTGTGTGTATTGTACAATAATCCACACTAATACGGCTAATACCTATTATAAATATGCGAAAGTTACTCTGTCTGTCAGTTTGTTACCTCATCACAACTAAACCACTATACCGATCGTAATTAAATTTGGCAGAGGTAGCAGAGGGGACCTGGAGAAAACATAAGCTACTGTTTATCCCGAATAACGAAAGGGTTCGGGCGGAATACGTGATGAACGACATTTACGCGGGCAAAGCCACGGGAGACCTCCAGTACCATGATAAAAGCGAAGGCTATGAAATTGGTGCTACATCAGCTACATTACATTTTTCGTGTCAGGTTCGCCATTCAGGAGAACCTGCGTGAGGTGAATCGGTTCCCTCTGCAAGGCACACTCGGTGCCAGGCTCCACCGACCCCGTGTGCCGGTGGTCGATATAGATGTGTGTCAACTAGCTCCGTATACCGGAACAGACATTCTCTGGTTCGCAGTAACTAGTTACGGTGACGTTTTACTAAACAATACTAAACATCGATTAGCGATGTGTTACAATCGCGTGCACGGGCGGCGCGACTTAGGTTGAGTAGTTTTTTAACCAGCTTCAATAAATCAGTTTATTTTAGCTTCGCCTATCTAGATGATGTGCTCATAGGTTAGTTTTTCTGAGAATTCTTAGCCGATTTGCGTGTTTTTTTTACAACTATGATAGGACGTTTGGAAGAACATGGGTGAGACCTTTGCCCAGCAGTGGGACAGCATAGGTTAATAAAAAAATATATCTCAAATTGGTTCTATAAACATTTATGAATCATTCCTCGCAAATATCAACTAAAAAGTATGAAAAAAAAAAATTACAAAAGAAAAAACTGACTTCAAAATCCTTAACTAAAAAGTAAAAAATAATCCTTGTTGTATTACAAAATCTTTTCATAAACCAACATTTTGAAGGCGGCGCGCGATTTTCATGTACGTTCACTTATACTGTTTTTTAACTGACTTCAAAAAAAGGAGGAGGTTATGAATTCGGCGTTTTTTTTTTTTCATTACTGTAGATATGCGCTCGACTGTACATTATATTTACATGACGCTCACGATGATCGTGATCGTGAAATACATGTAATACATAAAGAAAGGGTCAATCACGCGCCGCCTTCAAAATGTTGGTTTATGAAAAGATTTTGTAATTAATACATACAAGGATTATTTTTTACTTTTTAGTTAAGGTTTTTGAAGTGGGTTTTTTTTTGTTAATTAGTATTTGTCGTGATAGGCACAATAGTAACACATCTGTGAAAATTTCAACTGGTTATCTATTTCCGTTAGATACAGCCCTGTGACAGACAGACAGACGGACGGACGGACGGACAGCGTAGCGAGAGTAATAGGGTCCCGTACCCAAAGGGTGCTACCCTTTGGGTACGGAACCCTAAAAATGAAATAATAATAATAATGAAATTCTTTATTCGGACAACTAGATCCATTACATAATTTTATTGTTAGTAGGAACTTAAAACTATATTAGTATTTAATAACTACAAGTGACTTAGTCCTCTGGATGAGATTCCACAACAGAGGGCTCTCAAACCTATTACTTATCATGTTCAGGATGCTGTTACTGCTCCCACGGATTCTGCTCAGCAGTGAAGCTGCCTTTTTACGCCAGATAGCATCAAAACTATCTGTGCGTGCCTCAGCAAACATATTTGATGCACTGCAGAAGCGTGGAAGACGTAACAGCACCCTAAAGGCATTGTTAAATTGGACGCGCAGAGAATTGTAGGCCTTTTGGGTATATCTGAACCACAGACTCGCTGAGTACAGAGATGTACAGTACGCTTTGAATAAGGTAATTTTCACTGCGTCCGTACATCGAGCGAATCTGCGGGCCAGCATGTTCGCCCGGACCGACAATGCTCTGCGCTCCCTCTCCATGTCAGCATCATCTCCAAGGTTATCGGTTACGACATGCCCAAGATACTTAAACTGGTAGACTCGCTTAAGTGGATTACCATTAAGTAATACCGATGGAACGAAAATTGGGCACTTCGCACCTGCCTTGAAGATCATGTACTCAGTTTTCTTCACATTATACGTCAAACCGTGAGCGGTTGCATATTTTTCACACGCAGCCAGCAGCTTCCGTAATGCGCAAATCGAGGGAGCCAGCAGCACCATATCATCGGCATAGCTTAGGTTATTGACACAAATGCCATCTACGTAACATCCTACGGGCATCTGACTGAGTTCCTCGATTAGCGCATTAACATAAAGGCTAAAAAGTAATGGTGAACTCGAAATAAGTAAAAAACTTTTATCTCCAAAAGTAGTTATTCTTTTTCAAATGGTTTTCACAACGTCCATACAGCTTTCATAAATGCTAATCTACTGACATAAAATCTTTCATATTTACGACAAAAATTACTGACATGATTTTTTTTTAAGAAAACTTCCATATTTATTTAGTTATTCACCTATTATAATATAAATATAAAATGCTTTGTCCTGAATGACTGACTGACGGATCAACGCACAGTCTAAACCGCTGATCGTAGAGAGCTGAAACTTGGAGGGTGTGTTCTTTGTATGACGTAGGCATCCGATAAGAAAGGATTTTCCGAAATTCTATCCCTAAGGGGGTGAAAAAGGGTTAATTAGTAGTAGGATAGTTAGTATGGGACAACGTGATTCCTTGGTCCAATCTACTTCAAATTTTGCGTAAACCTTTTTTAACAGAATTGATGGAAGATGTGTTTCATATTTTATTGAAATTCATCCCCTAACGGGATTAAAAAGGGGTAAAAAGTTATTTTGGCGGTGATTTGCTTCGAAGTTGATATCAATACTTCTTAGTGCTTTTGATTTAAATTATATTTTATTTTGACACATGTTTGAAAACTCAATCCGATTTTATTCAAAAAAGGTTGAACTCACTTAAAAACATAAGGCGGGCTCCACACGTTGGCCCCAACGTTGGGACGAACGTTGGCCCGTAATCATGCCTAGCGTCCACACGTTGGAGATAATGTTAGTTCAGTTCCGTCAGAGCCAATGTAAAGACGTCTGAAATAGATGTTGCGCTGGAGACTTTAATATTATTGAGTGCTTAAGAGCTGAACTGTCAATTAAAATAACACAATAGTTAAACAAAGGACGTCGATTTTGAAAAAAAATTTGACTAACAAAAGAATATCATTGTTATCTATATCTATACATATAATAACCGACCGACGACCTGGTGAAGGTCGCGGGAATCCGCTGGATGCGGAAGGCACAGGACCGGTCGTTGTGGCGATGCTTGGGGGAGGCCTATGTCCAGCAGTGGACGTCTTTCGGCTGAAATGATGATGATGATGATACATATAATAAAATCGTAGAGATGAAAAAAGTGTACATGAATATTTTTGGAAAAAAATCACTGCTGCGCATACTAGGAACGATACTGATGCCAAAACTACAATTTTTAGAATTGCTGTCTGTTTGTCTGTTTATCTGTTTGTATGTTTGAGCATGACGCCTATACTACTGAACAGAATTAGTTGAAATTTGGCAAAAATGTCGGTTACAGACCGGGTCAGGTTATAGGCTAGAAATCATCACGCTTTTGTACATGGGAGGTGAGTAGAGTAACAAAATGGCTACAAAGTTATGTTTTACAGCTAATATATTGAACTGTCATAATTTATAGACTAAAAAAGACTAAAATAATTCGTTATCAGAACGTCAAAATTAATTTAAGAAAAAATAACCATCACGCTATATATAAAGGGAGCTAAGCGACAGATGTTAACAATGAAAATGCTTATTTCGTAGTTTCCCGTAAATAATTACTCATCCTGGTGGCTTGGCGTGTGGATCACGATTGTGTTGTTCTAAGATCGAATCTCAGCCTCAATCTTAGTTTTTGAATTATTTTTTGCATTTTGTTATTTTAAAAAAACAACTTCAACATTCTTCAACAAATTAAGTTATTTAGCAACAACGTCGGCTAAAGAGCGGATTATTAAGTTATAAAACACATGATCACGCTATTTGGTATGAGGGGTGAGCAATAGTGCATTGTGTCGATTATTTTCTGCTTCCGTATTTATTTATTTATTTATGTACACACAACACATTATATTATTATTGTATTTGTTTTACTTTCTACCACAAATAGTAGTTATCTAATAGTAATTTAGTAAAGTATTGTTAGCTAAAAAGTGCTTTACCTATGTAACAGTGAAACAAATATTGAAATCGGTGCAGAAAGTGCCATTGAACCACTTATTTTACTAACTGCTGAGTCCCCTAACCAAATAATCTTGAATATTTATTTGTATTGTTATCCTTAACCTATGGATAATATAACCAATTTACGACGACGTCTCCCGCTTACTTAGTTTTGTAAAATAATTAACTTAATTTAATATACTTCTTTCCTAAGCAGATGGCGTTAACGTCGAATTAGATAGCGCTATGGTTTCGTTCACAAAATGTGATGTTATGGGTAGAGTAACGAGGTTACCTTTGTTGTCTTTGTGTTTGCTTCTTTGATTGTCTTGAAATACTTAGTAACTACGAATTGCGATATTTTACACCTGACCAATTAGCGATTCTTACGGACCTATGTTGATATGATGAACGCGTTTTGAATAGCTGTCTTTGTTCACTTGAAGACATGGTCGTTTCGATCGGCTGCAATTCATTGGGTGAGTACGGTTTACCGACTCCCCAACCTGTGGCTCATCATCCCGGCGTTAATCGTGAATACGCCGCCGAAACTGACTACAATCCGGGCGCAATGTCTGTCATTGTTCATCATTCATCTCAGAGCAAAGACAGCTATTCGAAATTATCCTGCAGAGCGTTGAACTCTACCAAGTGAAAATTTTCTTTTTGGATGCTCCTGGAGGAACAGGCAAAACCTTTCTTACTTCAGGCATCCTTGCTTGGTTAAAACGCTCTACTCTCTGGCCGCAAGTTCACAGATTGTGCTTGACGGTCAACATGAGAGCACGGCTTGGCGGGAATTCACATGCTCAAGAATTCGCTGATGTCCTTTTATACATTGGAGTAGGAACTTATCCAGAGGAGAGTGGCCAGGTGGACCTACCGGAAACGCTTTGTAGAGTGGTCTCTACGGTAGAGGACCTAATTCGTTCTTTTTATGGGGACATCAGCCAAATCTCACACCAGCATAATAGTTGGTTGTGTGAGAGGGCCATCTTAACACCAAAAAATTACCAAGCCGCTGCGATTAACGATAGCATTCTCTCAGAAATTCAAGAGAATGAAGTGGTTTATACTTCTATAAACACCGTTTTGGATCTAGATGACGCTACTCACCCTGCAAGTGGACTTCCTGCCCATCTTATCAAACTTAAAGTCGGTGTCCCGATTGTGCTTTTACGGAACTTAACACCGCCTAAGCTGTGTAACGGGACCCGCCTCAAAGTCATATCCTTGAAGAGGCACATTATAGAGGCAGAGATTCTCACTGGGTGTGCCGCTGGCGAGACGGTGTTTATTCCACGTATACCACTGATTCCCCACAATTACCCTTTCCAATTCAAGCGCATACAGTTTCCTGTGAGTCTGTGCTTCGCGATGACCACCAATAAGTCGCAGGGGCAGACACTGAAGGCTGCGGCTGTCGACCTCAGGACCAGCTGCTTCTCACATGGACAACTGTACGTCCCTTGCTCCCGCGTCACCAGCGCTGACACTCTGTACATTTTAGCTTCTGAAGGTAAAACCTCGAATATATATTATAGAGAAGTTTTGTAAAAAGGCGTTTTATTGTATACATTCACATCATTCTGTATTATTTTTAACCGACTTAAAAAAAAGGAGGAGGTTATGTATTCGGCGAGTTTTTTTTTTTTTTTTTTTTTTTTCTTCATGTATGTACACCGATTACTCCGAGATTTGTGGGCCGATTTACGTGGTTGTTTTTTTATTTGGTAGAGAAAGTCCGCGCGGTGGTCCCATATAAATTTTATTGACTTGGGTTGAGTAGTTTTTTAACCAGCTTCAATAGATCAGTTTATTTTAGCTTCGCATATCTAGATGATCTGCTCATTGGTTCGTTTTTCTGAGAATTCTTGGCCGATATGCGTGTTTGTTTTCACGATAGTGATTGGACGTTTGGAAGAACATGGGCTTGCCTTTGCCCAGCAGTGGGATAACAAAGGTTAATAAAAAATATATTTTCAAACTGGTTATATAAACATTTATGAATCAACCCTCGCAATTTTCAACTAAAAAGTATGAAATAAAAACTTTTTAACAAAAAAAAAACCGACTTCAAAAACCTTAACTAAAAAGTAAAAAATAATCATTGTATGTATTTTAAAATATTAACATAAAACCAAAATTTTGAAGGCGGCGCGTGATTTTCATGTACGTTCACATAAACTGTATTTACTATAGATATTGCGCTCGACTGTACATTACATGACGCAAAGGGTCAATCACGCGCCGTCTTCAAAATTTTGGTTTTATGTTAATATTTTAAAATACATACAATGATTATTTTTTACTTTTTAGTTAAGGTTTTTGAAGTCGGTTTTTTTTTTGTTAAAAAGTTTTTATTGTAAATTATGCTCAAAATTTGTTTGTGACCTAAGTTCGCGGTTTACGTTTTAGTCTTTGACTTTGCGTCCAGCGTTTTAACAAAAAAGTAATGGCAAAAAATTAATTAATGCTATCATTCGTCCATTATCTTTGAAATTTGACTTATTTGAAAGTTTACCTTATGATAACGTGAGCAAAGCCACGGGTACAGCTAGTTTGTTAATAAACAAAAAGATTTTTGTAGAAATTCTATAACTATTGCGTTGATGACATTTTCAAGACGCGGTGACCGTAGGAACAAGCTCATTCGATTCACCTTACTGCATGAGTGCTGAGTCAAGACTGAGAAAACCGCCAACGTTGGCGCGTAATTCCTTTGATAAAACCAACACGCGACGGCGGCAGTGGGCTCCACACGTTGTCCCCAACGTTGGGGCGAGCGTTGGCCCGTAATTATGACTAGCGTCCACACGTTGGAGATAATGTTAGTTTAGTTCCGTCAGAGCCAATGTAATGACGTCTGAAATAGATGTTGCACTGCGCACTTTGAGTGCATAAGAGCTGACTGAACTGTCAATTAAAATAACACAATAGGTAAACAGTGGACGTCGTCTTTGAAAGATGTTTTGACAAACAAGAGAATATCATTATTATTTGTTAATAAACATAAATATTTTTTTATAACAATTCTATAACTATTGCGTCCAACCACACGGATGACATTTTCAAGACGCGGTGACCGTAGGAACAAGCTCATTCGATGCACCTTACTGCATGAGTGCTGCGGCATGACTGAGCAAACCGCCAACGTGTGGGCGCATCGCCAACGTTGGCGCATAATTCCTTTGATAAAACCGAAACGCGACGGCTAACAGCCAATACTCGCCCCAACGTTCGGGCCAACTCCATTTTCCCGATCCACACGTTGGCGAATAGCGTTGGCGCACACGTTCGGGCCAACGATTAGATTCGGGGCCGGGGTAAGCAAATACTCTTTAAAATTGGAAGGTCTCTAAAAATATATGTGTTTGATTTGTCGTTTATAATAATACTTATAGTTTTCTTTAAGTTTGTCTTAGAAGTTTTATTCAGTGTGTATTGTTTTTCACAATTTTATTCCTAGAGATTCCCCTAACACCATCGAATTACCCGTTCGAATTCAAGAGGGTGCAGTTTCCCATCAAAGTCTGCTTCACAATAACTATACACAAAGCTCAAGGTCAAACTCTTAAGGTAGCGGGAATAGACTTGAGGAAAAGCTGCTTCTCTCCCGGCCAGTTGTATGTGACATGCTACAGAGTAAGCGCACACAGTAGCCTGGTATTCTAGCTCCCGAAGGTAATACAAAAAATATTGTTTACAAAGAAATACTGCGGTAGGTGTGTAGTATTTCGATTTCGTTGTAAAAAGATAATACTTCTTGCTCACAAAATATAACGAAATTTTATTTTATTTTCATGTTTATTTAACCTTTAAATCCCTACACTATAATAAAGATTGTTATATTTTATAAGTATTTGAACATAATAATTGATATATTATAGCAAAATTAATAACATAAAAAACCAACTAAAATCCTATTAGAACCATTTTCGACTTCTACGCGGACGAAGTCGCGGGCAAAAGCTAGTTATAATATATTTACGAATATTTTTTAGTATATGCTAGTATGCAACTTTGTCAGAATTTAAAAAACCATAAGTAAATCTTAGTATGACAGTAGTAAATAAGTACAGAAATGTAAGAAACAGTTCTTTCAAACTTCTAAGACTTTTTACTGGTCTATAATCTAGATCCCAAAAAAAATAATCTACATCTAATTCAAGCATCTTCTAACTGGATTTTCTTAATGACTATGTATTTGTAGATTGCCATTTCCGTTTATTCAATATTCAGTAAAAAATGTACCATTTTAATAAGTATTTTTAACCGAAAAAAAAAAGGAGGAGGTTCTCAATTAGAGGCGTATATTTTTTATTTTATTTTATTTATGACCACGTATAACTTTTTACAGAGTAGTCCGATTTTGATGATTATTTTTTTAATGGATAGGGTATATCTCGAAGTTGGTCCCATTTAAATTTCAAAATCAAAATCCATCCCTAAAGGGTTGGAAAACAGGGGATGATTGCTTGTTCAACCACTGTTTTCTTACCTGTTAACCGATTCTGTTGAAACTTGGCACACATAAATGTAGTTCTGGGCACTACAACATAATGGAGACCTTGAGTTAGATTTTAGCGACAAAAATTAATAAAAATAAAACTTTTTAACAAAAAATTGAACCTACGAAAACGGAAACTGAAAAGCGAAAAATAAAATGTAGCTTTTAGTCTTAATAACTATTCTCCTAGCTAAACTAATGTAAATAACTAATTATGAGTCTTTTTATTTTAATATATATATATAATTTTAATTTTGTTGGGCAGCAGCGGGATTCGATCTCAAAACTATCAATAAAGTCTACTCTTTAGGCCACCAGGCCACGGAGTCAATTACGATATATGGTAAAATAATTCCAAAATCTCGTCGCCTAGCAAACTTCAATATTTTTTTCAATAACAATTTTGAAATTTAATCCTCCATGACTTCTGATTTTGATATAAATTAGAGTGTTTTGTTGCATCGCAGGATCAAATAAACCCAATAATTGAGATGAGATATATCCTATATCTATATGTAGCTTGAGACTATGCGCATTTACCATATAAAGTTTCATTAAAATCTGTTCGTTTTTGCGTGATTGGGGAACATACGTGGGACACTCAGAAAGTTTTGCGAAACTAAAAAAAATTGTTCTATACGTACATATATTTTTATCAAATCTTTTCAAAGTACTTTCCACCAGCCTCTATACAAAGATTCATGCGCCTAAACCAGTTTTCAAAACACTTTTTCCAGTCCGCCGCAGACACCTCGTTTACAGCCTGCTCGAACGCAGCCAGCGCATCTTCCGGCGACGAAAATTGTATCCCTTTGAGCTGATTTTTTATTTTTGGGAATAAAAAGAAGTCACACGGTGCTAGATCAGGGCTGTAAGGAGGGTGACCCAGGAGTTTGACTGGCGTGCTGTCCAGGAAGTCCCTCGTTTTGAGTGCGGTGTGCGCAGGTGCATTGTCGTGGTGGAGCAGTAGCCCGCGGAGCCCTGTGTTTGGTCGCTTGTTGCTTATAACAGAGAAAACTTCTGGCAAACATTTGGTAGTATACCATTCGGCATTAATGCTTCTTTGATCCCGTAAGGGAATTGATACCAAGTGGCCAGTCAAATTAAAAAAGCTAGCGATCAAAATCTTACCCCCGCTTCTAGATCGCTTCACTTTGGTAGGCGTTGGCTCCTTTTGAAACACCCAAACAGTCGACTGGCGCTTGGTTTCTGGGTCGTATTGATAAATCCAGGACTCATCACCTGTAACGATGTCGTAAACACGCCGAGACGAGCCTGCTTCAAATTTGTTAAGCATATCACGGCACCATTCCACCCGGGCCTGCTTCTGAGCATCGGTGAGGTTGTGCGGCACCCAGCGTGATACTATCCTCCTCACGCGAAGATGGCTCTGTAGAATCTCGTGAACGCTTCCCGATCCAATCTTCAATATGTGTTGAATCTCCTGATATGTAATTCGCCTATTGTCTTGGATTAAATTTTTCACTGCTAGCACGTTTTCTTCGGTAACAGCCGTCAAAGGGCGACCGCTTCTTTCGTCATCCCCCAAAGTTGGTCGACCGCGCTTGAATTCGTTATACCAACGATACACGGTTGCCTTGGAAGGGCCTTCATCCATGAATGCCATTTGAAGTCTATCGTACGATTCATCCGGTTTCAGGCGACACTTGAAATCGTATAAAATCATAGCTCTAAAATGTTCCCGGCGCAGATCCATATTTCAGTGAGACACAATACTTTGAATTAACTCGCAAAAAATGTGGAGGGAAATTTTGAAATTGGAACTTACTTATTTTTACTTATAAATAATCATATTTTCGAAAAACATTATAACTGGCCAGTCTCCCATATATAAAAACTTTTTTTCGCAATACTTTCTGAGGGGCCTGGTACATGTTTAGCTAACAGACACAGTTTTGACATTTCTACTATCTAATCTATCGTCTTTGATTAATTATCTATCGTTCTACTTCATTTTTATTATAAGTAAAGATTAAACATATCATTAGAAGAATATATTTCATTTTAATTATTTTTTGTTTTATTGTTCTTAAATATAATATTTAATATGCAAAAATGGGGTAAATTTGTTTTCGATGGCAACATTTTTTACTAAGCAAGCATACAGATGCATGACAACTGCGTGCGACACGAGGTCACGCACACAAGTTTGTAAAGCGTGCATCACTTCTTTGAACGCTTTTGTTAGCTAGTGCGCCGTCTACCTTTTTCAGTTGGTCTAAGTGGCTGATACCCCAAAGATACCGATTTAATTTATGAGAGTTCAACAAAAGACATCAACGTATCGTGCGCGAAGTATGAATTTTTGCATCTTATTCTTACGTAGGTACCACCACATATGTCTAAGGTTTGACCTATTTTTAGTATTTGTTGCTAAACTACATAGTATGCACTATAATCAGACCAAGTTTGAAGCTGGTATGTATTACCGTTTTGTAGATAGAACAGGAACCAAAACGTTGAAAAAAATGCATGGCTTTCGAGGTTTCGGGGTTTGGTTTTAGACTTTTTTTATTTTTAGTATTTGTCGTCATTGCAACACATATTCTTAGAAAATTTCAAATTTCGGCTACCTATTACCGTTCAAAAGATACAGCCCTGTGTCAGACAGACGGAAGGACGAACGGACAGCATAGCGAGAGTAATAGGGTCCCGTTTGCCACCCTTTGAGTACAGAACCTAAAAAGACATTAGGAAACATCTTTTATAGACGCCAAGTATTCTAAAAACCGACCACGAATCGGGATACAAATATTAAATAAAAATTAATTTATTTTTAAAGGGTGATTAATCGGGATTTGTTGTATACACAAAAATTCTGGTGACGAATCGGGACCGTGACGAGTCGGGACTCGGGACTAACCCGAAAAAACGGCGTTTTTCGAGTTTGGCCGTTTGGCGTGCATGTAAGGGATAAATTCCGGTAGATAAAATGCCATTATCTCGTATTGGCGTGAGATAATAAACATCGTATATTGGCATCGATTTTGAGCAACGATGCCAGTATACGATGTCAGCAACCGTTGCCGAAATATTGAAAAACCGATGCTAACAACACCCGAATTCAACGCGAACATTGCCGCGTATCACCGACACCGACCGATCGGCCGGGCACCGGGCAGCGACATATGGTTGAAATAACGCCTTAGAACAAATCACTAAAGCTTTTTTTTTATTAAAACAAAGGTGCTAAACTCGAAAATCTATAAATAATCAAGTGCCCAAATTCACGGAATGTGTGCTAAAATTTGAGGAATCTGATGTGATCAAAACGATATTATTATTGCCATAAAAACTAATAAGTTTTACATCCAGAAAAGTGAACATTTACAACAAAAAAAAGAAAAAAAAGTGATTAACTTTATGCCAAACAGTGCATCGAACATTGAATAAATTGCTGAGGCATAAGTCACATTAACCGATTTGCTGTATTTAAACACCACAACCCTTAGAAAGGATACCGTAATTTCGCTAACACATATAATTGCTTCGTGGCCGAGTGTCACAGAAGCGTACTTCTATATCTGTGATGAGAGTCGTGACTTCAATTCTCAGTTTTATCCGCGTCTTTTTGTGATTATTATTTAACCAAAAATATACATTAAAAAGAAAAAGATAAAGACTACGAATAGACACATTGACGGAAAGTAAAAGTCGTCCGTCGGCCGTCCATATCAAGAGTTCAGCCCATTATCAACAGAGGGCGCTGCGAGGTAACTGGTCAATATCAGACAAAATGGATATAGACAACAATAACATTACATATCGCAAGAAACCATGTAGAACAAGTTCATTTAATGACCTTACCAACATGACAAATAGCAACGAGAAAACCATATTCGACACTACAGTGATGAGTATACCGGATAGCTTTCATGATGACAATAGTGACGTAATAAACGATTTGAGTGAACAAATTAAAACACTTACGATGCAGCTACAGAGCTCTCATCAAGAAATAGAGAATTTTAATGGTGAAAACTTTCGTCTTAAATTTGATCTTCAAAACATGATAAAGACAATCAACACATACAAAAAAATATGCTCAACGCCTGAGAAAAAAACCATAACACCAATATCATCAGCACGTAAATGCAAAACACAACATAAAAAAAACGTGCCAAGTTCCAAAAACAATGCTCTATCTCAGCAATACGGAGAACGCGCCCAAAGCCAGACCGACAGGCACAACAAAGAGACTCAAACTTGTTACAACTATACCGAGATGCAAAACAAATCAAAAGAAGCAACTATATCTATATCCAACAGAGATAAAAAGCCTCAAGATAGTCAGGAACTGGCAAATATTGTAACGAAACATAAACAAAATAATAAATTATGCATTCTAAGCAGTAACAAACACAAAGGGTCCTTATCAATAATTGAAAATGTCTTCTCAGATTACTTTGATTTCTGCCATTATGTAATCCCAAATAGTACCACTAAAGAACTTTTATGTAACCTAGAAAATAAGTTAAAAGATTTTACTTTAAATGATTACTGCATATTTTTCATTGGAGAAAATGACATCAAAGCAGAGAGAAATCATATAAACACGATAAACATTATAAGAGAATACCTGCAAAAAGTGACACACACTAATAAGATTATTTGTGTACCTACATATATAACAGGAGCACCTATATACAACTTTAAAGTGGAAATATTTAATAATCTCCTTTATCTTGACATACAAAATAATCACTACGCGTACCTATTTGACAGTAACCGTGATCTATCGCTAGAGATGTTTTCTTACAAAACTGGAAAAATTAATAACCACGGAATGAAGAATATATGTGACCACATAATGAATAATATTCTAATTGATATGTGCTCATTTAAACCGATTGACATTAAGATAAATAATGGTATAACACATAGTAATCCTGACATTTCGGAGCAATCTCTTCAAATCGACAAAAAAGAAACAGATACTCAGTTTTTTCTCTGAAAAATATATACATATTCTACATCTGAATATTGCAGGACTACTTAACAAGTCAGATGCATTATGTATTAATTTGGAAGAACTCAGAGACAATAACAAAATTGTAGATCATCATCCTCCGAGCCTTTTCCCAATTATATTGGGGTCGGCTTCCAGTCTAGCCAGATGCGGCTGAACATCAGTATTTTACACGGAGCGACTGCCATCAGACCCCCGCAACCCAGTTACTGGGGTAATACTGACATTCGGAGGTTAGACCAGTTGTCAGACTTTCAGGCTTCTGACTACCCGTAACGACTGCCATAGATATTCGTAGGACAACCGGGACCGACAGCTTATCGTGCTCTCCAAGGCACGGAGGGGTCTCGATGTGTACCGAAACGGTCACCCATCCACAGACTGACCGTGGCAAGTGCAGCTTAATAACAAAATTGTAGATGCTATATGTATAACCGAGCATTTTATAATGAAGGGACATGAGTTATACTTAAATCTGCCAAATTACATTTTAGCCTCGTCTTATTGTCGAATCAATAGTAAAAGAGGAGGTACATGCATCATGCTGAAACAAGAATACAAATTCAGGGAAATTTCAGAAATCAGCCAATTTTGCCTTGACTTTATATTTGAATGTTGTGCAGTCGAACTTCTTGACTATAAAACTGTTATTATCTGTGTGTATAGAACACCTAACAGAAATAACTTGTATACTGTAATTCTTCAATGGGTTGGAAAAACTTCTAATGTATATCGCAAAATTTAATTGTAAAAACATTTTAATTGCTGGTGATTTTAATATAAATGTTTTAATACGCGATAATGTTACCTTGGATTTTGAATGTTTATTATTAATTTGTAATCTTAAGTTAGCATTATATGAACGGCTAGCCAGTGGAACTTGTATTGACAATTTTGCACATAATTTTAAAAAGGGTTGTAAAGCTGAAATTTTAGAACTAGGTTTATCAGATCATACTGCCCAATTAATTAAAATTCCTATAAAAAGAAAACCAACATTAAATTTTTGGCGCTCCACTAAACGCGATTATAGCTCAGATAATATTTTAAAATTTAGAATGTGCATTAAAAGCTTATCTTTTTCAAATATTTATAATACCAATGACCCAAACATAGCCTATCAACATTTTATAGATGAATTTAAACTATTTTATGACCTTTGTTTCCCACAAACACAATTTATAATAAAAGTCATGAGTAAACCAAAATGGGTATCACATGGAGTTAAGGTGTGTAGTAGAAGAAAAAAGGATTTGCTGTGGAAATTCAGGTTAAACCGTACAAATGAGAATAAATTAAAATATGTTAATTATTGCAAAATATTTAAAAAAATCATAACATTAACAAAACGTGCACAAAATAATTATAGAATAAAAACATCAATTAATAAATGTAAAACAGCATGGCGGATTATAAACAAAACAAGACTTAACATACCAAAAGAAACTATTGGTGACATAAAAATTAATGATAAAAATTGCATAAATAATCCCACAGAAATAGCTAATGCATTTAATAATTATTTTATAGAGAAAGTCAATCCCATTCCGGGTGCCGGGAAAGAAGTAACTACTTTAATAAATCACCAATTAAATTCAATGTTTCTTGCACCAAGTTCTCCCTACCAGATAAATAAAATTATAAGAAATCTGAAAAATACAAACAGTGTAGGATACGATGGTATTGCTACTAAAATAATTAAAGCGGTAAATGAGGATATCTGCCACCATTTGAGTCACATGATAAACTTATGTATATTAAATGGAATATTTCCAAATCACCTTAAGTTATCAATTATAAAACCATTATTCAAAAAAGAAAATAAACAGTTAATGGAGAATTACAGACCTATTGCGTTGTTGTCAATATTCTCAAAAATTATTGAAAAATATTTTTATGGTGAAATTAATTCCTATCTTGAAAAAAACAATATTTTGTGCAATGAATAAAAAGGCTTTCGACAAAATAAAACCATAAATATGGCCATGTATGAATTTATTGAAAATGTTATATCCTATGTCGACAAAAGATCTCCCGTTTGTGCTATTTATTGTGATATGTCACAGGCATTTGATTATGTAGACCATAATATACTAATCAATAAACTTGAAGCCTACGGTATTAAGGCAACGTTTTAGATTTAATCCAATCATACTTAACGAATCGACAACAAATAACTGAAATAACTAGAGTGAATCTTAAAACAAAAAATGAAGAAACATACACGTCTATAAAGCGCTATGTAACGTATGGTGTTCCCCAAGGCAGTGTACTGGGGCCACTCTTGTTTATTATTTATATTAACGATTTGCCAAATGCAGCGACTCAGCCTATGACATTATTTGCTGATGACAGCACAGTTACAATTGCATGCAAGGACATTAATCATTATAAATTTGACATAAACTACTCGTTGACATCTATAATTTCATGGCTAGACAATAATAATTTAAAAATCAATTTAACAAAAACAAATATAATGCATTTCGGACAAAGATTACAAAACCCATTAAAAATTAACCTGGTTCATGACAATAACACAATAAAGGAAGTTACTACGGCTCGTTTTCTTAGCTTAATTATAGATAGTAAATTATATTGGAAAGAACACATTGAAGTACTATGTAAAAAAATCAGCAGTCTACCATATGCCTTGTATAAACTTGCTCCAACTATTAACACCGATGCGCTACTTACAGCATATTATGGTCTTGTTGAATCTGTCCTCAGATATGGCATAATTTTTTGGGCCAATTCAACTAACAAAGATATGGCATTTAAAATGCAAAAGCGATGCATACGCGCTATGTTTGGTATCCAAAGTACTGACAGCTGTAAGCCACTATTTATTAAACACAAAATTCTCACACTTCCGTCACTTTATATTTTGAAAGTAGCTCTTTTTGTAAGAAGCAATCCTCATTTGTTTCCTCGCCTATGTGATATTGTAACACGTAATCGCCGTGATAACAGTAGTCTGTGTGTTCACCCTGCCAAAACAGCGCTGCTGCATAAAAGTGTAGTATGCAAGGCTCCATTAATTTATAATAAAATTCCGAATTACGTCAAACAATTGAATAAAGACCTATTTAAGAAAACACTAGAAAGCATTTTGACCAATAACAGTTATTACAATATTGACGATTTCCTAAATGACAAAACTCTATAAATGTAACAAATTTACTCATTTTAATTTATGGACAAACGTAAACTATTATTATTATTACTTTTTATGCTTGAATTTTATTTTGTTCATTAATTATTGAAATCATCATTTTCATCATTTCAGCCAAAAGACGTCCACTGCTGGACATAGGCCTCCCCCAAGCATCGCCACAACGACCGGTCCTGATTATTGAAATACTATTGACTTATTATTATTAAATTATTTCATAAATTATAGAAATTTTGTCAATTACTAATTTAATGTTTTTTATATTTGTACACCAGTCATGGTCAAACATGTTGATCCAAACCATCATTTATATCTTTAATAAGCATCTCAACCATGTATTATTATACATACACATGTTTTTGCAAATAAATGTATCTTTATCTTTTGTTCTGACTTCTGAGAACAACGCGGGCAACGATTACGACACGACTAGACTGCGTAAGCGAGATTGCGTTGAACATAAAAAGGGCGCAAAACTGCGTATTTCGATTATCGACTGCGGAATTATCATTACTAGAAATGACATGAATTTTTTAACTTCGAACGAACACAAGAAAACGCATTTGTAGTTAATGAGTTTGCATATTATTATATTGATACTTATTATTATTTCATGTAAATTTAATAAAGCATTTCGTTACTATCAGGTAAGTTTATTATAAATACCAATGTGATTCACAATTAAAAGTGTGAGTCATGAACTCATGAATATCGACTTTTTATAGTACAGTCGACTGCATGACAGTGGTAACACTTCAATTCGAAAACCGCCCTTACTGCTTACGAAATAAAGATGCTGCTAATGTCAAAGTGTTACCACCGACGTACGGCCGACCGTACTATATCCTAGGACTACTTAATTATTTATATTCAGATTATCATAAAGTTTCTAATGCATATGTTACTGAACTTTTTATTAATTATTATATTTCCTTCACGCCTAAAATTTACTGCACACAAAAAAACTAACAAGAACTAATCAGTAGAAAAGTAAAGACATTATACAAATATACATCATTATCTCAGGTGCGCTCTCAAGTCTCTTCTTGTAAACGTTACCATTGATTGGTGCAAAGGGTTTAAGGGTTATTGTTTTGCAATTTTCATTAGTTAGGTACTTACGCAAAGTTCATAAGGAACGCCGCAATCTTTAAAAGTTATTGTAGTAGATGTAAGTGTTTGTTTACTAAATATTTTTATGATGAGACAATTAAGTAGTATAGTGAATATTTTTTGTAATCAGACAATTAAATGATATTGTAAATAAATGAGTGTATATTAAATTCTAAGGAATAGTTTAAGTGTAAATAAATTAGCTATACAGTAATCATTTCGAGACGGCAAAAAGGGGCAAGTCCTCTTTGGGAACAATTTGATAAAAAATACTACAATCATTACTAATTATCAAAGCGTATTACTCGTCAATGAGTTCCTAATCCTATGCGATAAACAATAATTACAATATAATAAAATACATTTTTGGTTCGTAATATAAATATTTTTTGTTATATTTAATAATATTTTTTTCGTTACATAAGTTACATTGAGTCAACCATGCCTATTTTATTTATTGTCAGAGCAATCGACCACTGCCGGGGATGGTTGGACGAATACAAGTTTCCCACGCCCCCAGCCAATGGTTGGAAGAGGAACACCGTGGTGGTTTTAGTCGGTAAGAGTCCGACACAGGCTCCGCCTTCCCCGGGCGAAGTGCGTCCATGAGGATTTCCCCACGAAAAAAAAAAGAGCAATCGACCAATATGGTTTTTGTCTATACCAACAACATGGTACATAAATACGATGGTACTTCACATTAACGTAAGTATCAGGTCAACATTTTATAAAAACGCCAAAGGGCAACGGTAACCAAAATCACACCAGCTGGAAGCCACCACTCCGTGCCACGCCTGTACCCCAGCACCGTTGACGAAATCAACGGTGTTGACAACGGTTGCTGTTTGAAAAACAAAGTAGCGCAACGTTGACGAAAATAAGCGAAAACGGCCATCGCTAATGTTAAGTGATCTTGCGGTACATAAAGTTACTGTGCAGCTTGTTCTCTATGATTCTTTTGTAATTACAGATATGGAACCTTGTATTAAGCAAGGCCCAACATACTCTTGGCCCGTTTTGAATAGGTACTTGGCATCTTTATATGTATGATTATATTTCCTAATGTTTATTTTTGTAAGATTATGGTTTTATTATCAAAATTGTAGAAAAATATATTTATTAAAAAAAACAGCAAATATTGAAAATAAAAAAACATTTTAGTATTTTATTAAAAAAACATAATTCAGAAGGTTTTACATAAGTTCATTCACAGTAATTGGGTTCCGAGGTCAAACGCCCCAGGCACTCCACTAAGAGTGAACGCGTTCGCGTCGTCCGGTTATGGTCAATTGTTAGATCGCGAATGGCGATAAAGTGCGTGGACTCCGCGGCGTCACAGTTTTCTCCTCCTCGATGCTTGGTGTTGGACGTATCCGCTCTCTTTGTTGCACTCTCCTTAGTATTGCCCTACTATCACTTCGCCTATGAACAAAACCAAATGCCTAGGTTATTTGATACTTCCTTCTTAATTACAGATATGTTGTTCATTCTTTTGTGTCAATTTTTAGCTAAGTGTTTTTATACCATGACGTTCATGACCATTCTCCATTACGGCGTTTAGTTACATATCCGGATGGTCTTACGGTGAATGGACCCCGCCCTTAAGGCCCGTACAGACCCAAAGCAGGTCAGTAGCAGCGCAGGTTGAAAGCGGGCCCGCGCAAGTTGTAATACAAGGAACGATATGAAACACGGCATACCAAATATTAGTGCGGTCCCGCTGGAGAACTGCGCCTTTCCTGCCGTGCTCTACATTGTCAAACAGAGCGCGCGCGCTAGGAGTACCCATCTTTAAAAATAAGGGTGATGTACAAGACAGCAACAGCTATCGAGGAATAAAGCTCATGTCACACAGTATGAAAGTATGGGAGAAGGTGATAGAAAAAAGATTGCGAGAGGAGAGTGAGATCACCCATAACCAGATGGGGTTTATGCCAGGGCGCGGGACAACGGACGCAATATTTGCACTTCGCTAATTGTGTGAGAAGTATAGACGTGCGCATAAGAACTTGCACATGGTGTTCGTTGACCTAGAGAAAGCATACGACAGAGTACCCCGCGAGGTTCTGTGGTGGGCCCTGATAGCAGTGGCGTGCATTGGTTTTCGGCCTAGGTAGGCAGGCACTAAACAGACAGAGCAAGTTACTAGTATAAAATTAAAAAAAATTAACAACTATGTTTTAAAGTAAGAGACACTGGTAAAAGACCATTACATTTGAATGACGGCACCCAGTTAGTCCAGTTACAGTTGTATTAACGTGTAATAGTCATAACATTTTACCTTTTCTTGAGTCAAAGACAGATTTCGTATTTGTCTACTGATATACACTTTTTTTGTTTTGTCAACAAACGAAAACTGACTGAAAGGGTTTCTCGTAATTTCTCTAAACACATATACCGAGCACTGTAATTCATCCATGTTTACATAAGTTTCTTTACAAAAACCTTCACAAATCACAATAAAACGAACTACCTAATTAGTTTTTCTCTGTCTACGTAATTAATACACGATTTATGCAATTCACCCGCGCAAATAGAAACAAGAATGTCAAATACTGTCATGCGTAGAAGTGGGCGTTTAAACGAAAAGCGCTTAAAAAAGTCTAATAAAAAAAAAAGCGTATAAGCACGCTTTGTGATTAAAGCAGATTTCGTTTAGACTTTTTCGTAAACCAATCTTATGCTTTCAATAGTACGATTGAAATGGAACCTTATTTCTATGACAATAAGACCCAATTTCAAAGTTGACGGGTGGTTTAATAACCGGCAGAATTAAATTTAATTCGTTTACGTAAAATTTGCTTAGAGAAAGCACTTTTTTGTTTTGTTGATTTTTTTGTATCGTTTAAACGTTTTGATCGATTTGCTTTCGTTTTGGCGCTTAGTTTATCTTTTGTTGTCAACGAGTGAATGCGTTTTTGAATGTTCTCCTCGGTAATTACGCGACGATTGTTGTTTGTTTGTATAGTTTTTAGTGAACTTTGTAAATAGTTTAATTGTAAATAAAATAGTGTAATGTAGACGAAGAAAAGTTAATTTTTTTAGAAGTGAAAAACAAAAAGCGTCAAAAGCGTAAAAAAATTCGTTGGCAGAAAAAAGCACAACGTTTAAGCACGCTTACGATGTTAAGCCGTTTTTCCCAACTTTAAGTCATGTGTCAATGTCAACTGCCAATAAATTAGAGTTGGGCGTTATTTAACGTCGGTTAGAGAAAATGCTTACGAGGGTGATGATAATCGTTTTGTGTAAATAGTAGTTTTGTGGATGTAGTAATGTAACGATTAATTTACGAACAAAGTTACAAAATAGATTTACGGAGCACGAAAACAACAGATTTTACACAATTATTATATTCAATTCAATATAACATTAGATAAATAACGTTATAACGCCATCGATAATTCGATATATACGCGTATACTAAGTTTCGTTATTTTACGATAAATGTGTAGCAATGTACGGTCGACCGCGTGTCAGTGGTAACAGTTTCGACATTGACAGCGTCTTTATTTCGTAAGCAGTAAGGATGGTTTTGTAAGTGTTACCACTGTCATGCAATCGACTGTAAAAAAAAAAATGTAATATATTTGCCATTTACACTTAAATGTAAATAATGTAAAACAATTACTATCTTTACTTCGCCATTATTTTTCTAATGTTGAGTATAGTTTTATTATAACGATCACTTTGTAGTTTGTATGGAAATAACTAGTTACACACAAAACGGTTACGTGTGAAAAACGTTACGAACTACCCATGACGCGACGAGTCGACAAGGCTACACCTGTAGAGCTGATATTGCGGATAAATTGCGAATTGTCAAATGTTAGTGTGTTACGCATTGCCGTATCGTGATTTATGTTTTTGTCGTATTGCGTCGCTAAAGTAGTGTGCGTGTGTATATAGTTACGCCAAATGGTTTGATTGTGTGTGAAGTTACAGGCATTCGTGCGGCTGACCTGCCTAATGCCTGCACCTAGTATGAAGTTTCGCATTTAATTCATAGATTATTATTGAATACTATGTTAAGTGTTTTTATTTAATACTCTGATTAATTTATTTAGTAGTAGTTAATATTTTTATATAATAACTATCGTGAGTTAAATTCATAATGATTAATATAAACGGTTTCACTCACGTTATATCATCGGGTGTGCCCGACCGGTTTCGAGCTCGAACGGAGCCCTTAATCATGAGCTGGTTACGCGGCGGCGTCGCGCACCAAACTGTGGATTTAGAGGCCACAGCGCGCCGCGTAGCGCTGCGCTCGCGAAGACGGTGACGGAGCGCCTGGTTCAGTCGTCACCCAAATTTCAATAGAGACGGAGGTTGGAAACTGCCACCTGCCTGGAAACCAGCTCTCAGGTCTTCATCAAACAGCCATGTCCCGTTGAGCCTGGAGTATGACACGGTCAGCAGTGTGTGTACCGGTGATAATCCACCTGAAGACTCGGACACGACGAGCGACGAAGATGCACGACCACCACCGAAACCAGGCGCTCCGTCACCGTCTTCGCGAGCGCAGCGCTACGCGGCGCGCTGTGGCCTCTAAATCCACAGTTTGGTGCGCGACGCCGCCGCGTAACCAGCTCATGATTAAGGGCTCCGTTCGAGCTCGAAACCGGTCGGGCACACCCGATGATATAACGTGAGTGAAACCGTTTATATTAATCATTAGTAGTTAATATTGAATTGTAACGAGGTAGGCATTGCTTATTTGCCTATATGCAATGCACGCCACTGCCTGATAGAGAAATGTGTGCCAGAGAAGTATTTGGAGTTAATTCGTGCTATGTACAGCCAATCCAGTACTGACGTTCGGTCTGCCGCTGTCAACACCGACAAGTTCAGTGTGGCTGTAGGCTTGCACCAAGGGTCGGCTCTAAGTCCTTACCTCTTGCTGCTGATAATGGATGCTTTGACAATTGACATCGGATATCCAGGAAGAGGCACCCTGGTGCATGTTAATTGCCGACGACATTGTTCTTGTCGGTGAAGATGGACTTGAGGTCCAGAACAGATTGGCAAAATGGCAACAAAGTCTGGAGAATGTGGGCTTGAAGATCAGCAGAACTAAAACAGAATATATGTTCTGTGATTTCGGCGGTCTCTCCAATTTTGTTGCTATTGCGCTAGATGGCGTTCCCTTGCCTGTCTGCTCCGACTTTCGGTACCTCGGTTCACTTTTGCAAAGCGATGGCGAGATAGACCGAACCGTAAAGCACAGAATTAACACAGGATGTATGAAATGGCGGCAGGTCACGGGAACTGTCTGTGACTCCCGAATTCCCCTTAAACTAAAGGGGAAAATATACAAGACCATGATTAGACCTGCTGTCTTGTATGGATCGGAATGTTGGGCTACGAAAGGGAGGAATGAAAGGTAATTACATGCAGCTGAGATGAGAATTTTAAGAGGAATGTGTGGTGTAACGAGAATGGATATGATAAGAAATGAGTACGTGAGAGGGAGTTTGAAAGTAGCGCCAGTGACGGAAAAGTTGAGATGCATTAGATTGCCAAAAAAAACTATGCTCCTTCGTGTACAACCAGCGCAGCGCTGACGCACACACCACGTACCTGAAGGATATTTGCATTCACGATGCTTACTGTATTGGACGATGCCGCGACGTGAACTGAGGGGTGAGCACGGTTTGAGGTGTATGTGTGTGCGTGAGCGCTAGTTTTACATGAAGGAGCACAGTTTTTTTTGGCTTCACTAGATTGTTCGCAGCAGTTCGTCTAAATAGACAAGTTCATAATTGTTTTGCTAAAAAGTCACTGGAGTGCAAGAATTTGTGCTATGATTAGTCAAAACTAGCAAGAGAATAAAAAACCGGCCAAGAGCATGTCGGGCCATGCTCAGTATTATAGGGTTCCTTAAGTAGGTGTTACAAACAAATCAAATCGAATATTAATCACGGCTATTTTAGTTTTTGCAATAGACGGCAGCATTGGCGACTCAGAGAGTGATGTCAGTAGCCGCTACATGGCGCTATACAGTGCCAAATGTAATACACGGCACTTGACGACAGCATTGCCGACCCAGAGAGTGTTGTACGACGCCGCTAGATGGCGCCAAATTTAAGAAGTGTGTCGTCAACATAACCCAAAGTTACTTTTCGTGATTTTTTCAAATAAGAAAGTAGCTAAAGGAGCATTATTTGCTATGATCATTTTTCTCTAAGGTCAATGACCTTTGAACTAGGACGTTTTAAGTATTTTTCAGTTTTCTGTCTATAACTCAAAAAATTATAATCACATTATACTCGAAATAATTTTAAAAGAGAGTTTTCACAAAGGTCTATCAATGTGGAAGATTATAAGTTTCTACTTTGCATAGTTTGGAAATGGCAGGGGGGGGGACACATTGCAAGCCACTTTGGCGGGCTATATTTCGCAGTTGGTACACCTGATAAAAAAGTGGTGTATGAAATATTACCTTCATTTTAGTAGACCTATTCAATGATACCCCACACGAGGGGGTGCAGCGAAAAAAATTTTATTTTCCCCATTTCACATGTATGGGTGCCACCCCTAAAGAACGTAAAAACTATTTTTTTATTCTTTTAAAATTGAGATCTATATGCAGACTATTTTTTAACAAAATTTCATTTACTTATGTTTATAACTGTAGAAGTTATTAAGCTGTAAAGGATTAGGACAGACGGACAGACGGACAGACGGACAGACGGATAGACGGACAGACGGACAGACGGACAGACGGACGGACATGACGAAACTATAAGGGTTCCTTGTAGGACTTCGGAACCCTAAAAAACCGGGCAAGAGCATGTCGGGCCATGCTCAGTATTATAGGGTTCCTAATTACAAACGAATCAAATCGAATATTAATCAATGCTATTTTATTTTTTGCAACCAGCGCCACCTAGCGCTGAATTTAAGAAGCTAAATTTAAGAAGTGTGTCATATCAATATAACATAAAGTTACTTTTTGTGATTTTTTTAAAAAGGTAGTAACTAAAGGAGCATTATTTGCTATATTTTTTCTCTAAGGTCAATGACCTATGAACTAGGACGTCTTAAGTATTTTGCAGTTTTCTCACTATAACTCAAAAATTTATAATCACATTATACTCGAAATAATTTTAAAAGAGAGTTTTTATAAAGGTCTATCAATGTGGACGATTATAAGTTTCTACGTTGCATAGCTTAGAAATGGCAGGGGGGGGACACATTGCAAGCCACTTTGGCGGGCTGTATTTCGCAGATGGTACACCTGATGAAAAAGTTATGTATGAAACATTACCTTCATACTTTTAGGAGTCTATATTGACTAAAACTGTATATTATTGTTATTGTGTGTGTTGTGTGGCTGTACTAAATAAACCATTTTTCTTTCTTAGTAGACCTATTCAATGACACCCCACACGAAGGGGTGCAGCGAAAAAAAAAATTTCACCCACATTTCACATGCACCACCTCTAAAATACGTAATCACGATTTTTTAGGGTTCCGTAGTCCTAAAAGGAACCATTATAGTTTCGTCATGTCCGTCCGTCTGTCTGTCTGTCCTAATCCTTTACAACTTAATAACTTCTACACTTATAAACATAAGTAAATGAAATTTTGACAAAAAATGGTTTAGATATAGATCTCAATTTTAAAAGAATAAAAAAATCTTAATAACGTATTTTAGGGGTGGCGCCCATACATGTGAAATGGGGATGAACATTTTTTTTCCGCTGCATCCCCTCGTTTGGGGTATCATTGAATAGGTCTACTAAAATGAAGGTAATGTTTCATATATAACTTTTTTATCGGGTATACCATCTGCGAAATACAGTTCGCCAAAGTGGCTTGCAATGTGTCCCCCCTCCCCTGCCATTTCTAAACTATGCAACATAGAAACTTAAAATCTTCCACATTGATAGACCTTTATAAAAGCTCTCTTTTAAAATTATTTCGAGTTTAATGTGATTATATTCGAAAACTTAAGACGTCCTAGTTCATAGGTCATTGACCTTAGAGAAAAATGATCTTAGCAAATAATGCTCCTTTAGTTACGTTCTATTTTAAAAAAATACAAAAAGTAACTTAGTTAGTTATATTGAAATGAAAAACTTCTTAAATTTGGCGCTGTACAGCGCCATCTAGCGGCTAGTAGCAACACTCTCTGAGTCGCGAATGCTGCCGTCTATTGCATTTGGCACTTCATAGCGCCATCTAGCGGCGGCTACTAACAACACTATCTGAGTCGCTAATGCTGCCGTCTATTGCAAAAACTAAAATAGCCATGATTAATATTCGAAAAAATCACAAAAAGAAACTTTGTGCTATATTGATACGTACACTAATTTCTGTAATATACCAAAAATTTGTTTCCATAATTTGTGAGCCAACATTGTTAACCTTACTTATGAATAAATTACTATTACTATTGATATGACAAACTTCTTGAATTTAGCTTCTTAAATTTAGCGCTAGGTGGCGCTGTTTGCATAAACTAAAATAGCATTGATTAATATTCGATTTGATTCGTTTGTAAATTAGGAACCCTATAATACTGAGCATGGCCCGACATGCTCTTGGCCGGTTTTTTTATTCTTTTAAAATTGAGATCTATATGTAGTCTATTTTTTAACAAAATTTAATTTACTTATGTTTATATCTGGAGAAGTTATTAAGCTGTAAAGGATTAGGACAGACGGACGGACATGACGAAACTATAAGGGTTCCTTGTAGGACAACGGAACCCTAAAAAACGTCCTATAAGCCCCACCTCCTTCGGTCATGTTGCGATGCGACACGATCACACGAACATCAGAAACAAAATGTCAGCGTCTATTAATGAGGATGCTGATGCAGAGGCTGATGTTGAAAATGATGCTGATGGTCCGAGGATGCTGATGCTGTTGCTGATGTTCGCAACAACCCTGTAGTACCTACCTACCTTTTGCAGTTTCTGTGGTGCTGTGTGCTATTTTTTACTCGACTGCTCCAGAAGGAGGGTAGTGTATGTGTGTTTGTCTATTTCGTTGTGACCTCCTGTAGCCTAAACGGCTTGACGGATTTTGAAGTGCGAACTGTCATTAGAGTAGTTATCCCTGGAGCGTCATAGGCTACAATTTTTGGTAATAATACAAATTTTATACAAAGCTTGCAATTTACATCCTGACATCCTGTATTTCTTGTAAACATCTTTTCAGTTTTTTTCTTATTTATTTTAAAATAGAGCCTAGACGATTTTGATTTTTAACCGACGAAAAAAAGGAGGAGGTTCTCAATTATGACCACCCATAACTTTTTATAGTGTGGTCCGATTTTGATGATTCTTTTTTTAATGGATAGGGTATATCTCGAAGTTGGTCCCATTTAAATTTCAAAATCAAAATCCACCCCTAAGGGTAGTAAAACAGGGGATGAGTGTTTGTTCACCCACTGAATTCTTACCTGTTAACCGATTCTGTTGAAACTTGACACACATAAAAATAAAATATAGTTCTAGACGACAACATTATGGAGACCTGGAGTTAGATTTTAACCACAAAAAAATTAAAAATTAAACTTTTTAACAAAAAATTGAACCGACGAAAACTGAAACTGAAAAGCGAAAAATAACTAATTATGAGTCGGCGCCAAACAACCAATCAACGAAGATCATTAAATTACTTTAAATAAATAATAAAAACAACGTCACATCAAATACAACGTGAAATTTTCAACGATAAACAATAACTTCCAAAAATGCGTTCTCCGCTCGGCCACTTACAACTTACACGTACTTTGCTTGTTAAAAGTTCGTTTGGCGCCGACTCATAATTAGTTATTTTTCGCTTTTCAGTTTCAGTTTTCGTCGAATCAATTTTTTGTTAAAAAGTTTTTATAAAAAGTCGTTCCGTAGTACACACGGCTACACATCAAGCTGTACAATGCCAGTATAGGCTGACCTCGCGTTGTAAGGAAAACTTATACAATGCGAGGTCAGCTTATACTGGAAATGTACAGCTTGATGTGTAGCCGTGTGTACAAGGAGCCCTTATAAGATCGTTCTGCTCGTGCGTCCGTTTGTAATTCTCTACGACTTAATAATTTCTATCTTCAAATAATCGGTCCAGTAGTTTTTGCGTGATACTCAAACAAACAAACAAGTTACAGTTTTATAATAGGTAATTAGGATTAAACCGACTTCAAAAAAAGGAGGTTCTGCATTTTTACACTTAGTTTATTTGTTATTATGTGATCGTTGTGGAATTAAAATAGTTAAGTTGTAATAAGTAGGTATGACCCCTTGGTTACTTTCTAGAGGATTCAGGCGCAGGGTTGAATATGCAGGCATTAAACGAAGAGAAGCACGAATCTTGAACACAACAACACACGATTTATTTGCGGGATAATACGAATGTCAACTATAATATCTATAAATTAATACAAGCTTGAAACTAAGACAATCGTAGTAAAGGTTGGTGTGAGGTCGAGCTTAGCGACTCCACTTGCCGGTACTTGGCGAGTCACCACGCGTGCCTACTATGTGAGTCATGCGACATTCTTGCAATAGCTTGCTGCTTTCGCATTCCGTTTATTAAATACAATAACATACCCATTATTCTAGTATTTTTAATTCTATTTTAAGTATAATTTATTTCTTATGTTGTAGCTGTTTATTATCCCTCAATAAATAAAATAAAATACAAAATAAAACTTCTAATTCAAGCATCTTCTAACTCGATTTTCTTGACTATTTCTTGACTATTTTTAGTTTGCTATGGCTATTTATTCAATATTCAGTAAAAAATAAAAACATTAATTTTTAAAAGTATTTTTCTTTTCTAGTCCCAAAACATTATAACATAACATAACATCACGCCTGTATTTCCCCGAAGGGGTAGGCAGAGGTGTAAAATAGTACACCCACATTTCGCCAGTTATCCCAAAACATTATGTATGATTTAAAAAAAAAATATGGTAAAACATCAAGTTTGATTTAAATCACTGATTTTTATAAAAAAATTAAGATTGAAATCAATCAACCCAAAAAAATCGTGATTATGTTTTTTAGGGGTGGCTACAATATCATTGGGCGGTGGTGCCCATAATATGAAATGGGGTTGAAATTTTTTTTTCGCTGCTCCCCTTCGTGTGGGGTATCATTGAATACCATTAAATATCATTGTATATATTGAAATGAAAATAATGTTTCATACATCACTTTTTTATCAAGTGTACAATCTACAAAATATAGCCCGCCAAAGCGGCTTGCAATTTTACTTATTTAATTATACTACTATACTGAAATAAAATAGCGGCTTGACATCAGTCTAAAAACTCGTCCATTTGTAACGAGGGCAGCGATGTTACAAAAGCCGGTTTTGGAATAATTTACCGTGCTCTTCAAGATAAGGAGCGACGAGTGACGTCTGGACAAATCGCATCAAGATACTGTGACTTTGTGAAGACGAACTTAAATCGCCGTGAATTAGTATTGTTGCATGACAGACTAACAGTAAGTACTATCGCATTACATAATACAGACATGGGAGCATACACATAAGGGGGCCAAGTTCTCAGGCGTTTTGCCTCACACAACGTCGCGAGCTCGCGATCACCAGCGGTTCATGAACGCTCAAGCTTCACGATTCCCGTAATCTGAGTTACTCTGTGCACGCAATTACACTGATAGCGCATCTTGATTTTGTCAAATGCTGTCTTTACCGCTAGAGAAAATGTACATCTATATGTTGTAGAGATAGCAGAGTCAGCACTGCCCGGGCATTGGCATTGGTGTCGATTTTCTTGTTCACACAAACTAAACTTAGTTAAAATTATCGCTCTCTTTTACTTAGTAGTTGCAAGAAAGGGATTGCAACAATTTTAGGGCTGTCAAATTAGTTTTACAATTGGGAGACTGTGAAATTAGTGTTGAACGTATCTTTGCCAAGCATAATTCTTATTTTTGTTGAAAATTTATCCTTGAATGTACTAATCGTCTGTCTGTATCTAATTGTCTACTAAAATATTTAAAAAAAAAACGTTTTTTCTTCATGTTCTCTCTTCAAAACGGTAATACCTACCAGTGTCAAACTTGGTCTGATTATAGTGCATACTATGTAGTTAAGAAACAAATACTAAAAAAAAATAGGGCAAATATAGACATATGTGGTGGTACCTGCGTAAGAAAGAGATGCAATTTTTTTTATTTCAGTTTCTATGGGTGGGTGGAACGGAACCCTTACTGCGTAAGTCCGACTCGCACTTGACGGGTTTTATAATTTTTAATATCATATTTTGCTTTGGCCTAAAGTTTTACGTATTATGTGAGATTTTGAAGTCATTATATTATTTGGATCGGAAGTTATAAGGTTCTGATAGACAAACAGACGGACAAAGTGCTGAGCGGCCTAGTTAACTAAGGCCGGTGTTCATCAAGTTAATTATCTGATTAAACGGCCGATTACTCGAAAAATGTACTGGAATTATGGGTAAACGGTTGATTAACTGACCCAAGAATTATCATTGGTGAAATCAAGCATAAGAGACCTCGCTTCGCTCGGTCAATAAAATGTCACATTAATGACAGTGTCATCTGATAAAATTTTACATTATTTAGTACAGGATGTATTCTCTATTACTCCTGAACGCCTACCATGAGTTGTTATCGTAAAATTACTCGCTAACGTCCAACTCGCTAGCGTGTTAACGTGGTTCAAATAGATTTCGATAATGCTTGCACCATGAGTTTTACGGCGTCTTACGGAGGCGCTAGAGTAAGCTCGATCGTCTTCGAAATGTTATGTTGGTATAACGTAGTTAACTAGCTAACATCACTCATATTTTGTTTCTTTCTCTCTCAGTACAAAGAAGAGAGAACGGCTCATATGTTAAAAATGTAGTGGTATCGCTATGCTAAATATGTTATAACAGTCAACACAAAATATTCCGACTGAAATTGAAGGGTCAGCGGTTTGTGTTTATGTTAGTGAAGTGCTTATGGTATTTAGTGATTGTTAAATTTTTATACCTTGAAATATTTCAATGTCGTGTCGTCTATTAAATTATTTGTAATTTTGTTGACGTTGTGTGATTATGTGGCGAGCGGCATTTTTGATAAGTTTATTTATTAAATAGAAAACAGTGAGTGTGTGAGTGGGTCACAATTTCGATTGTTGGCGGAGTTAATGGAAAGGTATGTTTCCAATAAATTTCAAACATAAAGATACAAAATTTCCAAATAGAGCCCCCTAAACAACGCAGGTAGAATAGGTAGATAAACAAAGCCACTTTAAATAGCTAGACTTAATTTAGCTAGGCTCAACTCATATACTCATTAAATAAGCTCTTTCAGACATTATTTTGACTTTCATATGCACAAAAACCTATTTAATTATTATGTAAACATATGTTTCACACCTCAAAATGCTAGTGAGCTACGTAACTACTATCGCAAGCGTATTTTTCGATAGCGCCTGTCGAATTAGTGACTCATGGTGCCGTTTTGTATAGTAACAGCTGCAAAACGTTAGTGACTATCGAATAGATTACGTGAGGTTTCTTACCTATCGAAATCTATAGTACTCATGGTACGAATTTTAATTATTTTTGTGACCGCTAGGGGCGCTGTACAATCTTTCATATAAATTATTTACGGAGACGCTAGCGAGCTTTGGCAGTGTAAACTCATGGTAGGGCTACTGAACTATAAATGAAAACTTTCAATCTTGAACTTCTGAAATGATTTTTATACAAGAAAAATTTACTACGTAACAAATCCTGTGCAGGTTCAGAGAGTACACATTACGTGGTGTCATGTCGCGGATAGGTCCACTTGTTCCGCCCCTATGCACTTGCCGCGGGGGTCGATATGGCCATGGTTTTTGCACCCGCTTTATTATTTAACTCGAAGCGTTCCCACGCTGCTACACTTAACAGAATTTAACCTGTTCAATGAAATCTAGTATGTTTATGTTTACTCACCTCATAAATTACGCAAGTGTGCTGCGTTCTTGAAGATTATCTACCACATTGTAAGGTATTGTTAGCTTCCTGGAAATTAATAAGTTATTTATGTACGGTTCAAACGGTATCGATGACATTACAAAAAAAGTGTTAAAAGCAATTGCGTAATTGTTTTTCTCGAAGAATAGAAAATAAAACATTCGAAATTCTTACTATACCTACCCTGCAGTAAAATCGAACCATTTCAGTAAACCTTGTACTATTTGTCTGCTACCTATGTCCTATGATGGATAATTCGGCAGATCACCTCCTGATAAGCCACAGGAAGAGGCAAGGTCGGCGTCCAAGCGTGAAGTTCCGGCTCCGTAGACTGTGTGTTTTTTAACCGATGAAAAAAAGGAGGAGGTTCTCAATTCGACGCGTATATATTTTTTTTTTTTTTTTTTTTTTTTTATGTATGGAAGCGCTCGTCGCAATAGCTGAACCCTGGAGACCCAGAAAAAATTGAAAATTGACTCAGAAAAAGTTACTTGTGAGTGTTTGGTGGACTAGCGCCGGTGTCGTTCACTACAGCTTTCTAAAATCTGGCCAAACAATTACGGCAGATATCTATTGTCAGCAACTGCAAACCATGAAGGAAGAACTAGCTGCTAAACAACCGAGATTGGTCAATCGCTCTAGGCCACTGCTGCTTCACGACACAGCTACAATTGGAATGTCTGCGACATCCACCGTACTCCCCGGACCTTGCTCCAACAGATTACCATTTTTTTCGGAATTTGGACAACTTTTTACAAGGAAAAAAATTCAACTCTGAGGCGGCAGTCCAAACCGCCTTCAAAGAGTTTATTTATTCTATTTTATTTGTAATACATTCTAATTAAATTCGTTAGTAATTAAATAATCTATTTACAAATGTACAATATTTACAACACAAATATAAAATACAAGTACAAAATCTTAATATATATAAATCTCGTGTCACAATGTTTGTCCTCAATGGACTCCTAAACCACTTAACCGATTATAATAAAATTCGCACACCATGTGGAGTTCGATCCAACTTGAGAGATAGGATAGTTTAAATCTAAAAATTATAGTCGCAATTTTAATTTATTGCTAATTATTTGTCTGTTATTATTTGACAGTCACAATTATCTGTTAACTCCATATGATTCTAACAGATGTCGATACCTTTCGACTGGGTTGAGATAGATGATAGATTTTAATGATATTTTTTGTGTAGATACGTTCGAGTCCGGGTCCCTGCAGGGTTTGAATTAACAAATGGACCCGGTAGGTGGCGCTGCAGTCGTTGTGTCACCAAATTTGATTTGCTGAACAATTGATAACATGGGACGGGACATGGGACGGACGGGACAGGACATGTGACATGGGGGACGGGATCGGGACGGGACGGGACGGGACATGTGACATGGGGGACGGGACATGTGACATGGGGGACGGGACATGGGACGGGACGGGACATGGGAAGGGACATGGGCCGGGACGGGACATGGGACATGAGACGGGACGGGACGGGACATGTGACATGGGGGACGGGACATGGGACGAGACGGGACTTGAGAAGGGACATGGGCCGGGACGGGACATGGTACATGAGACGGGACATTGGACATGGGACGGGATGGGACATTTAACATGGGACGGGACGGGACATCGGACGGGACTGGACATGGGGTGAGATAGTGGGATAGTGGGATAGTGACTGGACTGGACTGGACTGGACGGTCCGAATAAAAGGATGGATGGATGGATGGATGGATGGAACTGGACTGGACTGAATTAACAGGATCCGTCACGTGGGTTAGCAGAATTTAACGCGAGTGAAGCCGCGAATATTTATTTCTTCTGTACATCTGATTGTCGCCTAACTCCTCCTAAACAGCTGAACCGATTTGGATGAATTTTTTTGTGAATATTTCAATCGTTTCCTGGATGGTGTGAAAACACAATTGGATCCGGTAGGTGGCCCTTCTGTCTGTATGTCACTGATCTTCTCCTAAATGGCAGGGACGATTTTAATTATATGTGGCGCTGCTTTTCCGGGCAGGACGACGTCTGCCGGGTCCGCTAGTAAAATTATATAAAAAGGCGTGCTTAGGCGTCAAAGTATTCCTCCACATCGCTGTCATCTGGAAAAGTGCCCAGAAGACTGGCAGCGTTGCCACGTTGAATGGCAACGCTTATTCTTTGGCCAAAGAACAAACCAGCCCTCTGGTCACGCGAAGTGTCGACCAGCCTCTTCGCGATTTCTTTAAAAAGGATGCGCGCACTCGGACCCCATGTCCCGAGCGTCTCGACCCCAAACGGCTCAAAGTCATAGTTACCTGATAGGTTACTATATTTGCGCCGCTTGAAGGCCTCCGCAGACGCGGCGGCAGCACCAGCACAGCCAGCCGAACTAGGAAGATGTGATGGTGCAAGGGTGTCGACGCACGTTGCGTCCCACACCAGAGGCCTACCCATGTTTCTCGCCCCCATGGTTTTTTAGGGTTCCGTAGTCCTACAAGGAACCCTTATAGTTTCGTCATGTCCGTCCGTCTGTCCGTCTGTCCCAATCCTTTACAGCTTAATAACTTCTTCAGTTATAAACATAAGTAAATGAAATTTTGCTAAAAAATAGTCTAGATATAAATCTCAATTTTAAAGGAATAAAAAAATCGTGATTTCGTATTTTAGGGGTGGCGCCCATACATGTGAAATGGGGATGAAAAATGTTTTTTCGCTGCACCCCCTCGTGTTGGGTATCATTGAATAGGTCTACTAAAATGAAGGTAATGTTTCATACATAACTTTTTTATCAGGTGTACCATCTGCGAAATATACCCCGCCAAAGTGGCTTGCAATGTTACCCCCCAGCCATTTATAAACTATGCAACGTAGAAACTTATAATCTTCCACATTGATAGACCTTTGTAAAAACTCTCTATTAAAATTATTTCGAGTATAATTTGATTATAAATTTTTGAGTTATAGAGAGAAAACTGAAAAATACTTAAAACGTCCTAGTTCAAAGGTCATTGATCTTAGAGAAAAATGATCTTAGCAAATAATACTCTTTTAGCTACTTTCTGTTTAAAAAAATCACTAAAGGTAACTTTGTGTTGTATTGAAATGACACACTTCTTAAATTTGGTGCTGTACAGCGCCATCTAGCGGCTAGTAACAACACTATCTGAGTCGCCAATGCTGCCGTCTATTGTAAAAACTAAAATAGCCATGATTAATATTCGATTTGATTTGTTTGTAACACCTACTTAAGGAACCCTATAATACTGAGCATGGCCCGACATGCTCTTGGCCGGTTTTTTAGTAAAGGGATCAATGAACTACCTATGAGATGGCAAAAGTACATAGATAACAATGGTGCATACTTTGATTAATTAAATATATTTTACAAAAAAAAAAAACTTTATATTCTTCCCGTACAAAACGCCAATTTCATATGTAAGGACCTAATACAATCGGCAATGTTCAAATGTTGGAGATTTCTTGTCGCGTGACATCTTAAATCGAAAACAGTTGCATGTCATGTAGCCTAAATGTATAATTTTGTTGATGGGCTCGTTTATGTTTACGGAATATCAATACGTTACCTAAGTAACGGTTATCGACGCGTGTTTTTTTTAAGCGACGATCTGAATTTTGAATGGGCCGTGGTTCTCCGCTCTGGCCAAGTGTAGAGTGCAGTCAGCCAAAGCGGAAGCGAGCAGAACCATAACAATGCTGCCGGCCGGCTGTTTCGGTTTCTGATAGTTACACAAATAAACTGGTTCAGATGAAAACTGAAATGAAATTGTAGAAACATGTTTCTGTGTAGGTAGGTAATTCTGATCTTACGCGCAACCCCGTACTGTAATGTTGCCAGATCCATTTTTCCAAATAACGTGAAAAACTAGGGACGTGGACAAAAAAAACCGCTTGTGCAGGTGCAGTAGAGTATTTAGTTCAGGAGGGGGGGTTTACGTCACTATCTCCCGCCCGTAAAACCTTCAGAAACTCGGTGTTGAGGGGGGGGGGGGGGGGGTGAGTTAATCGATATTTTTTTTCAACTCAACAGGGATGCCCCAGGCTAAGCATGTTTGTATTGCTGTCAACTGGCAAGAAGACTGGCAGCATTATAACGTTGTATGACAATGATTCGTTGGCTAAAGTAAAGGGACGCTCACAATGGAAGAAGGCTCAAAGTCTCCCAAAGGATAATGGAGAGGTCTATGCGCGGATGTCCCAGCGTGATCGAATCAGAAATGAGATTCGCAGGAGAACGAAAGTAACCGACATAGCCCGAAGCTAAAATACGTAATCACTTTTTTTTATTCTTTAATATTGAGTTCTATATCTAGACTATTTTTTAACAAAATTTCATTTACTTATGTTTATAAGTGTAGAAGTTATTAAGCTGTAAAGGATTAGGACAGACGGACAGACGGACGGACATGACGAAACTGAATTCATCAGATGGGTCCTCCCTAGCTGCATTTGGCCTCTGTGGTTTCTACGCCCCAAACCGTAAGGACCGATTCTCAATTCGCCGCGTTCTTGCACTCCCAGTTTAGCGTTAAAGTCCCACATAACAAGTAATAACAACGTTGTTGTGAGCCTTAGCGGTACTATTCATAGCCTTATGTCTTCGTACATCGCTTCGGCTATATCATCAGAGTGTGTCGAGGTCGGCGCAAATACCTGCACTACTTTCAGCTTGTACCTATCATTTAACTTTACTACAAGGTACGCTACCCGTGTCGACACACTACCGATTTCCGCAACGTTGTTAACGAGGGCCTTATTGACAAGAAAACCAACACCACCTTGGGAGAGGTGATCACCTTCGCCGAAGTAGAGTAAGTTTCCTGACTCCAGGGTTATCGTGTCTTCCCCCTCTCTACGGATTTCGGATAACCCTTTTTTTTTTTCTTTTTTTTTTTTTTCCGTGGGGAAAATCCTCATG
Organism: Asteroscopus sphinx; assembly: GCA_949699075.1. Classification (NCBI taxonomy): domain Eukaryota; kingdom Metazoa; phylum Arthropoda; class Insecta; order Lepidoptera; family Noctuidae; genus Asteroscopus; species Asteroscopus sphinx. Next base: position 10,276,583 of record OX453006.1, on the reverse strand, counting down.
GACGCACTCCGCCCGGGGAAGGCGGAGCCAGTGTCGGACTCTTACCGACTAAAAACCACCACGGTGTTCCTCTACCGACCCTTGGCCAGGGGCGTGGGAAACTTAACTCGCCCAACCATCCCCGGCAGGTCCCGGCTCGCCACTAACAGGCGAGCCCCTTCACCCCGTGCGGCACCCACATCGGCCGCACCCTCCTCTTGACAGGCGCGCGCGGAACACGATGCGCCACCGTCACGGGCCTTGTCTGGTCGGGCGGCGGGCCACCCAAAGTCCGCCGCCCGCAGGCCCACACTTAGGGTGGCTGGAGGTCGGCTACGCCCTCCTGCGACGCCCAGGTCGCCTTTTGCGGGAGGGAAGGGAGGTAATCGCCTCTCTAACTCTCTCCGCCGCCTCCTTAGCGAGCATCACCTCCTTGCAAAAGGAGACGACGCCTTCCCAAGCGCTCCCGCTCCCGACCATCGACTGAACCACGGCCGGAAGCGAGAGATCGCTGCCGCCTACTGCAGTGATGAGATCACGGCGCTGCGTGGCCCAAGCTGGGCACTCCTCCAGTGTGTGCCGCGCCGTGTCCTCTGGGCAGCTCCCGCAGTGATGACACTCGGGTGTCGGCTCCCGGCCTATGCGACACAGATATTTCCCGAAGCAACCGTGCCCCGAGAGTATCTGTGTCAGCCGGTAGGTGAGGGCGCCATGGCTCCTCTCCAGCCACTCCTCCATGACGGGCCTTACCGCCGCGATTACGGCGTGCCCTGCGCTGGGTTGCGCAAGTCGCTCCTCCCATTCAGCCGCTAGGATCTGGCGGACCTCGCTCCGATCAGGCGGGTCCTCGCGCTGATGATACCTCAGCGATTTCGGATAACCCTAGTATATGCCATTTTATATGACATAACTCTATTTCAAGCTCGGCGAGGTGATGGTCCAGTCTCAACGTTTTTCCTTTATACGCTCGAAGTCGTCGCTTTTGGTAGCCTGCCGTAACCCGGGGATTCTTAGCTTCCCCCGTCCCACCGTTACCACGACCGCTACCGTAGCCGAGAATAGAAGGACCACCGGGAACTGGGGGCCGTTGTATTTGTTGTGCGTTCATTTGGGATGTATGCCCATAGTCACCCGCTGGGCAGGCGGGTTGGTGACTACAGTGGGTGATGTTAGTGCATAGAAGAACGCTGCTGCCCATCCTCCTGATTTCAACCCTTAGTCGCCTTTTACGACACCCATGGGTAGAGCGGGGGTGGTCTATTATTTTTATTTGCCGGATACCATACGGCAATTCATAAATATGGTTTTAATTATTTTTTTGCAAACAGAGTTAAAAAAATACTCGGTCATATTTGTCTTTGTTGCGTCTGTGTTCCTCCCACCTGTGAGTTTAAAAAGTGCTAAATGCTGCGCGTCATATTTGAATAGAGCTCGAAAAAGCGCGAGATTTCCATAGAGGATATCGACTACCTACGTGACTAAAACCTTAACCTAAGCCCTGTGACCAAGTGTGGTATTTATGATACCTCCCTCCCCCCCTGAACGGGTCACGTAGTATGGGTACGTCCCCTTATGCTACTATACGTATATCAAAAATGTGTTATAGAACTTTTAAAAACTTGGTCACTGACTGCCTCGTTGGTCTAGTGGTCGCAAGCGCGACTGCTGAGCGTGGGGTCCTGGGTTCGATTCCCGGGTCGGGTAACGTGTTATTGGGTTTTTTCATTAGGAAATTCTCAGTAGCAGCCCGGAGTATGGATTTGTGCTCGGTTAATGGCAATAGGCTCGCCCCCTATTACATGGGACTATAACATAACTGGCGAAATGTGGGTGTACTATACACCTCTGCCTACCCCTTCGGGGAAATACAGGCGTGATGTTATGTTATGTTAAAAACTTGCGGCAGAATAGCATTATTTGTTAGCTTAACTTTATTTTTTTTGTTTACGAGTGGAAATCCTCATGGATACCCTTTGTCTGGGGAAGGCGAAGGGGTATGTCGGACTCCTACTGACTTAAACCACACGGTGGCCGACCTCAGCACAAAATAGAGGAGCTCCGGGAACTCCTGTGGACCGCGCCGGTGCCCCTCTGGTGCTATGCCATTTGGCACGTCCTGGGAAAGCAGTACTTTCCACACTACAGCAGTACGCGACTACCACGTACTACTGTCCTCCACAGGGTCGTGTAATGGGCGCCTTGAGCCCCCACTCTTAACGCCCACGGTCCCCAAGGGTCCCCTGCCAGTACATGACGACAGGGTATGCGTGTAGCCCTATCTGGGCTGTGCGCCAGGACGGTTACCTCCCCGGCGCCTCCGTCTCCGAGCGGGATTGGCCCTCTTCCGATCCCGCTCTGCGGCCTCCTTTCTTAGCTTACCTACCACTAGTGGCATGATATTCCTTTTTATTAAACGGACACTGGTGGAGTGCTGGCTGACTAGACACTGCCATTAATAAATATTAGGTCCTTACCATAGACCAAGTAAAAACTCAAGACAAAAAATTCAGCGGAACATTGAATTGATGCAGGGTATGCAAATGTATGAGTGACATTGACAGCGATGGGAGTGTTGCTAGATAAAATCTTTTTACCCCTGATATCAAACAACTGACCACGACTAATATCAAGTCTTTAAATAATTAATACGATCCAATTATGAACAGTCACGGAAAGGGTTTGTTTATCAAATTGACTGTCAATTTAAATTTTCCGTATATTAATAATCACAATTATTGTCATAGTATACCAACGACTAGGATCAGGGCTAGAAAGGCAAAATCCGGCAAAATTTGTTTCTCAATTTGCTAAATAATTCGTGTCCCTGGCCGTACATAGAATATAATTATATAATAAAAAATAGTTATTTGCTATGCAAGACTGTAAAGTTGTTATTTAGCGCGTTTTCTTCTATTAAAGCAAGCGAAGGATTTTAAGATTGAATTCTAAAATATAATCAAAAAAATGTAAAGGCACGAGACGCAAATAATTTTGCAGCCGTGCAAAATGTTTTTTCGCTGCACCCCCTCGTGTTGGGTATCATTGAATAATAAAATAAATAAAATAAAAAAAATTAAAATTAAAATTAAAAAGCCTTTTATTTTCCAGTAACTTGAATTACAAATTAGCATGCTTGTCGTTACTACAGAATATCTTGACTTTTCATTATAGTTAAAATTAATTCAATTTTATTACAAATAATTATATTACATAATTAATATTCAATTACAATTACAGTATCTTCATGCTAAATTATAATAATAAAAATTGATTTATAATTAGTTAAATAATTGAATAGTAACAACTCAATGATTTCATTTGAATAACATAATAAATTAGTAATTAGTTTAATATAAATAATTAATTAAATTTGAGCTACGTGGACCCCTCTTCGGGTAAAGGCCTCCTCCAGAGAAGTTTTCTGTTGGGGCGTAAACTTGTATGAGAGTCAGAGTCTCAGAGAGATCTTCAAACCTCAGTTTTAGAACGCATACTCTTTCCGATATCCCGGTATAGCTCTCTATGTTACGTTTGAACTCTTTTTTTTATTAAAAATCCGACGCCATACTGCCCCACAGTTTGGCCTGTAGAGCACATAATATGATCTTCGTCTTCAGTCATTTTTGTGCACAGGCGTCGTACTTTGGCCAAGCCTATGATGTCATAATTAATGTTTTTGAGCGCTTCTTTCAGTTCTAAATTTTTTTTTTTTTTTTTCGTTGTGCTTAGTGTTCAAATGTTGTATGTGCATATGTGTAGCCTTCTGTTGTGTTTTGTTTTCTCTGGAGGGTTACAGTCGCTTATCCCCGCGGTGACAAGCCGTTCTGGGGATGATTGTAGAGTGAGGGGCCGTGTTCGTTGCTATTCGAAGTAGAGCTAGGTGATTTCAATTCTTTGTTTTTTATTTGTGGTGATCCGGATATTCCTCTTCTTGGCGCGAAAAAAGGGTTCACATTTGTTTTGTTTATTTTATGTGTTTGTAGAGACGCATTTGGAGCATAAGTTCTGTTTTCATTTGGTGATATAGACAAGTTCCTCTTCTGGTTTTTGTTATCTTGGTTTTGGCTCTTTTTGTGCTCCAAAACTATAATTTTGTCGTATTTGATTATAGCTTTTATGCCTTCTGATTTGTATTTTTCCAGTTCTTTAATTAGTTCTTTCCTTTTTTCGACCACTTTCGGTGGAAATTCCTCTTTTAAATAATAAGCCGTATTTTCCAAGTTTTTTTTATTGCGAAGTAAGGTAATCTTCTTTCCTAGAGTCGAAATCGTTACAGATATTGGTCTTGGATTCGTATTTTTCTTGCCAAGTCTACTTATTATTTCCAATTCCGATCTATCGCAGGATATTTTCATTTCATTATTAAATATATTTAATACTCTCTCTTCTAGTTGTTGGTAATTTTCTTCAGTTTCTTCTACTCCAAAAATTACAATATTTTTTCGTCGCTCTAACATTTCCAGTCGTCGTTCCTGGTCTTTTACGTGTGATTCTAGTTCATTATATTTTTCTTCTAGTACAGAAAATTTTTGATCTATGTGTTTGTTTATTTTTTCTGTTATATTTATTTCCATTTGCTTCATATTTTCTTTTTGTTCAATTTGCATTTTCAGTAGCATTTCCTTCAATTCTTCCATGTTTTAAAGTTGTGAAAATCAATAACAGTGATATAAAGATTTCGCTACTCGGCAATAGATGGCGTGAGTAGTTCAATTAGTTGACGGATGATAGCAACGTTCCGCAGATAAGTAACATGTAGCAACGGTTTATGGTGATAGTACCGCTACTTGACTACAGATGGCGTTGTTATAAAGTTTTCAAATATAGACAAAAGTGCTGCATAACGGTTAAGTACAATTTAGAGGTTAGATTTTTCTTCGCACTTAATCTAATCATTCACTGTTCTTGTGGTGTAATAACTCACTTTTACAAATATTGCGTACCTCCGATTAACTATCAGTCTATCAACCAATATTTTTTACTTGTTATTTAACTTCACTGGTTTCTGTTTCTGTAGGTAGGTACACAACACAAATATCTCACTAATTTCTGGTATATTCTTGTAGTAACTTTAGCTTCTATATTTGTATTTCACGTATTGTTGGGTTTTTTCAATGGATTAACGATAAACACCTCGAATTAAACATTTTAAACACTTTTTAGAATTATTTTTACACGGAGCAATTTGACTCAGCTGTTAACGGCACGACGGTGGTATCATTGAATAGGTCTACTAAAATGAAGGTAATGTTTCATACATAACTTTTTTATCAGGTGTACCATCTGCGAAGTATAGCCCGCCAAAGTGGCTTGCAATGTGTCCCCCCCCCAGCCATTTCTAAACTATGCAACGTAGAAACTTATAATCTTCCACATTGATAGACCTTTGTAAAAACTCTCTTTTAAAATTATTTCGAGTATAATTTGATAATAATTTTTTGAGTTATAGAGAGAAAACTGAAAAATATACTTAAAACGTCCTAGTTCAAAGGTCATTGACCTAAGAGAAAAATGATCTTAGCAAATAATGCTCTTTTAGCTACTTTCTATTTAAAAAAAATACAAAAAGTAACTTAGTTAGTTATATTGAAATGAAAAACTTCTTAAATTTGGCGCTGTACAGCGCCATCTAGCGGCTAGTAGCAACACTCTCTGAGTCGCCAATGCTGCCGTCTATTGCATTTGGCACTTCATAGCGTCATCTAGCGGCGGCTACTAACAACACTATCTGAGTCGCTAATGCTGCCGTCTATTGCAAAAACTAAAATAGCCATGATTAATATTCGATTTGATTTGTTTGTAACACCTAGGAACCCTATAATACTGAGCATGGCCCGACATGCTCTTGGCCGGTTTTTTCTGTTAAAGTCTTTCGGAAAGCTAAAAAGCAAAAAACGCGTAAAAATAACATGACGATTAGTTTTACCTGATTTCTGGGGAAATTATAATTTATTAACATGCAACACAGGAATATTCCTTGCCGCGGTAAGGTTACATGAAAATGAATTGTAAATATTAAAATATGATTAAAATAAATTACTAACTTGTGAAAAGTAATTCCATCTGACTTTTTATGCGCTGTAGAATTATTTTTGCACTGTTTCACGACATACGAAGGCATTTTAAGATTTTTTAACCGACTTCAAAAAAAGGAGGAGGTTATGTATTCCGCGGGTTTTTAGGGTTCCGTAGTCCTACAAGGAACCCTTATAGTTTCGTCATGGCCGTCCGTCTGTCCGTCTGTCCTAATCCTTTACAGCTTAATAACTTATACAGTTATAAACATAAGTAAATGAAATTTTGTTAAAAAATGGTATAGATATAGATCTCAATTTTAAAAGAATAAAAAAATCTTGATAACGTATTTTAGGAGTGGCGCCCATACATGTGAAATGCGGTTGACAATTTTTTTTTCGCTGCACCCCCTCGTGTGGGGTATCATTGAATAGGTCTACTAAAATGAAGGTAATGTTTCATACATAACTTTTTTATCAGGTGTACCATCTGCGAAATATAGCCCACCAAAGCTTACAATGCTTACAATGTGTCCCCCCCCCCCTGCCATTTCCAAACTATGCAACGTAGAAACTTGTAATCTTCCACGTTGATAGACTTTTATAAAAACTCTCTTTTAAAATTATTTCGAGTATAATGTGATTATAAATTTTTGAGTTATAGTGAGAAAACTGAAAAATACTTAAGACGTCCTAGTTCATAGGTCAGGTTTTTTTTTTTTTTCATGTATGTACACCGATTACTTTGAGATTTGTGGGCCGATTTACGTGGTTGTTTTTTTATTTGGTAGAGAAAGTCCGCGCGGTGGTCCCATATAAATTTAATTGACTTAGGTTGAGTAGTTTTTTAACCAGCTTCAATAAATCAGTTTGTTTTAGCTTCGCCTATCTAGATGATCTGCTCATTGGTTCGTTTTTCTGAGAATTCTTGACCGATATGCGTGTTTTTTTTTCACGATAGTGAGTGGACGTTTGGAAGAACATGAGCGAGACCTTTGCCCAGCAGTGGGATAGCAAAGGTTAATAAAAAATATATTCTCAAATTGGTTATATAAACATTTATGAATCAACCCTCAACTAAGAAGTATGAAATAAAAACTTTTTAACAAAAAATAAAACCAACTTCAAAAACCTTAACTAAAAAGTAAAAAATAATCATTGTATGTATTTTAAAATCTTAACATAAACAACATTTTGAAGGCGGCGCGTGATTTTCATGTACGTTCACATAAACTGTTTTTACTATAGATATTGCGCTGAAGAACATTATATATGTATGTATTACATACATTCCTGGACAAAGTACTACATATTTTTATCAATACCAAACTATACCTTATGTTTATGGTGTAAGGTTTATTTTCATGTAATAGTGATGTAAGCAAAAAACCAAAAGAAAGGGAGAGCCGAGAAGCGACTTGTGTGTCCTTGTCTAAAAAATTGCCAATGTAAAATAAAAATTTCTATAGTAGTTTTTAAATCAAAATTATAGTTTTCTAAAATTCGTTATTACCGCACTTCTATAATACGATAATGTGAAATTCGTAATAGTGATGTAAGCCATTAATAAAAGTAGATCGTACTATTTTGTTACGTATTCTTATTGAATTTATAAAATAATATTGGTGTAAACTTTAACCTATAAATGTCAACACTGATTTGTCATATTGACAACAATTATGGCGGTTTATTGTAATTTTTCATGTTTTTGAATTTTCAGTATTTTTTATTATAAAATGGTGAATTTTTGCTGCGTACGTGGTTGTAAAAAAGAATCATATCCTGGCTGTGGCTTATCTTTTCACAGGTAAAGTGTTTTCATATGGTTTTCATATTTACAAAGCACTGACACACTAGGGTGACCATGCGTTGTATGCACGAATGTATTTCTTTTTTTTATTGGATCCCAAAGATGACTATGAATGACAGATCGGGAAAAAATAATTCCCAGGAATCCCACAAAGTCGTCTATCGTTTTTAGCGTGTATTTTGAAAAAAAATACTCATTCATTCAAATCAAAGAAAAAGTAGATTATTTCTATTTACGTTGAATGATGACAAAATTCTGAATACGCCCATGGTTGTACCACAGTCTTAGGAACTCTAAAGCGCAAACCACACCGAGCCGGTGCGTGTCGGGCCCGCATTGGGTGGAGCATGACGAATACAACATCTACTTCGACATCGAAGATGGCGCACGCGACTATTTAAATAAAATTAATACAGATATCGTTCTCGAGGTTCTCGGGGGTCCTGATTACGAATATAAGATTTATTTTGAGATCCAAGAAGGCGGACGCGACTTTTAAAATGAAATCAATATGGGTATCGTTTTCGAGGTTTCCGGGGTGCTGATAATGAATATAGCATCTATTATGAGATTCAAGATGGTGGACGTGACTTTTTAAATAAAATCAATATGGGTATCGTTTTCGTGGTTTCCCGGGGTGCTGATTATGAATATAACATCTATTTCGAGATCCAAGATGGCGGACGTCACTTTTTAAATAAAATCAATATGGGTGTCGTTTTCGAGGTTTCCTGGGATGCTAATTACGAATATAACATCTATTTCGAGATCCAAGATGGCGGACGTGACTTCTTAAATAAAATCAATATGGGTGTCGTTTTCGAGGTTTCCCGGGATGCTAATTACGAATATAACATCCATTTTGAAATCCAAGATGGCAGACGCAACTTTTTGAATTAAATCAATATGGGTATCGTTTTCGAGGCTTCCCGGGATGCTAATTACGAATATAACACCTATTCGAGATCCAAGATGGCGGACGTGACTTTTTAAATAAAATCAATACGTGTATCGTTTTCAAGGTTTCCCGGTGTGCTGATTATGAATATAACATCAATTTTGAGATCCAAGACGGTGGACGTGACTTTTTAAGTAAAATCAATATGGGTATAGTTTTTGAGGTTACCCGGGGTACTGATTACGAATATAACATCTATTTCGAGATCCATGATGGCGGACGTGACTTTTCAAATAAAATCAATATGGGTATCGTTTTCGAGGTTTCCCGGGGTGATGATTATGAATATAACATCAATTTTGAGATCCAAGATGGTGGAAGTGACTTTCTAAATAAAATCAATATGGGTGTCGTGTTTGAGGTTCCCGGGATGCTAATTAAATAATGGGACCAACTCCGAAATCGCGAAAACACAACTATTCCTTACATTTTGTCGTGTAATGTGAACACAAATGCAGGGAACAGCTTATTACTGATGAGTAAAATGACCCCTTAAGTGGTTTTGAGTTATTTCAATTACACGTTGTATAATATCTTTGCACACGTAGGATTAGCAAAGTTGGTAATGGTGTCGATTCTCTTGTTCATGAACTAAACTTATTTTAAACTATCGCTCTCTTTTACTGATAGGAGATAACAGAAAGGGATGGAAACAATTTAAGCGTTGTCAAATTAGTCGGAATTTAAATTTCTATACAAGTTTAGTCGTGATTTCGGAACGTGCCCACTAAAATACAGTGAAATGTAACACGTAAACTAATTTGACAGTTCTAAAATTGTTGCCATCTCTTTCTTGTATCTACTATTAATAAAAAAGAGCGATAGTTGAGTTGTTGAAGTAGCGTGAAAAAGAGAATTGACACCAATGATGCATGAAAATAAAATTAATAAAACATCGACTTTGCCTACCGTAAACCAGCAGGCCGTGTTGACAATGTCCATACCTACTTCCTACTAATATTATAAATGCGAAAGTATGGATGTTAGTTTGTTCTTCCATAACACTGAAACGGCTGAACGGATTTGATATACTGATTCTACTCGAGGTAAGAAAAATATATAAATAAAGTCAAAGCATATAATCTACTTCATTATAAGTGCAAATACCCCTCTTAGTTTTCGAAACGATAACATTAAGTTTGAGAAAATCCACGAATAAATATTATTTGGACACCCTAGTAGAAAGAAATGCAATAGTGTTATCTTAGACCAACAGAAAAAAGGTAGACAGAGTACCGCGCTGTCACAAGGAAGCAGGCTAAAGGAAGCTGAATTTGAAATAGGAAGCTGATCGCGTTCCAGTGCGACGCGAGAAACCGAACGCGCTAGACGTTACATTGACAGGATTGTTTATGGTCTTAATATGCCTAGAATGTGTTATGAAAACGTGTAAAAATAACTCGCTGACACAAAACAAGCCTTGCCGGATTACATTTCACAAAGAAGTACTTGATTTTACGTAATTTTAAATTATAAATACAATAAAATTTCGTAATATACTGTTGGAACACAAAACCTGACGTATTGTTATCAGTGTGACCAGCAAATCGACATCAAAAATACCCCCAAAATACGGGTGACGTTTGGGTCTGATAGTGTTATTAAGATTGGTAACTATCGTAATTTGGCCATCGGTTTGATGTTATTATTTATTTTGAACCATTCATATAGTACTATATTTAATTACGTTGTGTTATTTCAATGGCTTAAAACTTCAGACACCCCAACTTATTGTAATAAATTGGTATGGCAAGTAATATGTAGAATTTACAACGTATTATTGAAATCACTGATAACCTCTTAAGGGGTCATTGTACTCATCAGTATGAACAACTTTTACTATAGGATCAACCCCGAAATCGTGATAAAAATCATCTGTTACCTACATTTGTGTTCACATGAATCGACAAAATGTAGGGATCAGCTGATTTCTTTTTGCGATTTCTGGTTTGTGTCCGTAGTAAAAGTTGTTCATACTGATGAGTACAATGACCCCTTAAGAGGTTTTCAGTTGTTTCAATAACACGTTGTATTGGTGATTTTTGTTGTCATACTTATTCTAATCGACGCGGCCTACTCTGCCCACCGCACACCCCCGCGGCCATTTTCAAAGGATAATAATATCACTATTATATGATACACGTGATCACGTGTATCACGTATGTATAATTTTTCCTGCATAAACCAGAAAACAAATTGAATAAGGTCTGTTATTGAACAGTAAGTAACCTAAAGATAAGATTCCATCATACTTTATATCTAAATTAGATGGTATACCCAGAAGTCGGTAAGAAAAGACAGTACTACCGGAAATTAACACAACACAAAGGTTTTTAGTATTATTCTCTTTCATTAAACCTATCATTAGAAAAATATGTTTTATTTAAATTGCTACATAATGTCATTAAAATATAATATTTAATATGCGATACTGGGGTAAATTTGTTTTCGGTGGTAACATTTTTTACAAAGCACACAGATGCATGGCAACTGCGTGCGACACAAGGTCACGCACACAAGTTTGTAAAGCATGCATCACATCTTTGAACGCTTTTGTTAACACATGCGCCGTCTACCTTTTTTCTGTTCGTCTAAGAGTGTTATGGACCTCTCGCTTGGCTCGTTTTAAGTCACATAGTGTGTTATCCTACTATATAGATTCATGATTGCGCTCGACTGTACATTACATGACGCAAAGGGTCAACCACGCACCGCCTTAAAAATGTTGTTTATGTTAAGATTTTAAAATACAAACAATGATTATTTTTTACTTTTTAGTTAAGGTTTTTGAAGTTGGTTTTATTTTTTGTTAAAAAGTTTTTATTTCAAAGCTCTTTGACAGTTAAGTGTCGTGGTGACACGTTCGGTGATTCGAAATGCAATAAATAGTTCGGCAAGGTTTGAATGTGAGTGTGTGCGTAATTCGCGTGTACTACGCAAATCGGCAAGGTTTTGAATGTATTAATTTTTTGTTCGTGACATTTGGTCTATAGGTATCTTGTCAAAGGTCCTTACATATGAAATTGGCGTTTTGTACGGGAGGAATATAAAGTAATTTTAAATTCCCTTTACTAAAAAAAACCATGGGGCCGTCGACGGGGTTGTTTCTGAAGGTCGAAATTTCCAGAACGAAAACGTTGAAACCAAAAACGTACCGTGCTTTCTTTTGCGACACCAGCGCCGTACACATCATTAATCCTTACGAGCTGTTTCTGCAGTACTGGTGCCACGGTAGAACTAGTACTCGTAAATATACCGATATTTCATGTTTTCCATTGTGCGGTAATAAGCGACGCCAAAGAAAAAAAAATGAAAAAAAAAACAAATGAATTAGGTACTGTTTTCAAAACTCAAATGTACCAGCTAAATGAATTTATAAATTTGAATTTGGAATTCTTAACCAAAAAGGAGATATTTCAGATCAAAGTGGTCAGTACGACAAAACCCTAATTTCATATGTAAGGACCTAATATTACAGTCTGAATTTTAGCATAATCACCTCACCAAAAAACTACTCTCATGCGCCGCTGCACAGTCTGTTATTTTGCCTTAGTTGCGGCCATCCTTATTTTTTGAGGCTTTTAGAAAGATAATAACCAAACAAAACTTCTATTAAAACCCCCGTGGTTTTAAGTGTCATAGTTTTCAAAATATTTCGAAAATCGAGAAAAATCCATAGAAACCATAGAAACGTGTTTTAGGCTTTCATAATGAACATTTTACAATAAATGTTTCATGGCACGCTAGCCATTAACTTAATGCATCATTACATCTATTTTATCATAAAAAAATGCGTTCTCCTAGGCGTCAATTTTATTTTTTCCATGATTTCATAATAATTTTATTTATGGTCATTCTTAACATGGTCGCATTTTATTTTTGTGTGTAAATGTTTAGTACACTACTAAGTATAACCACAAAAAAAATAAGAAGCAACGAACACAGGAACTCGGAGATATTCATTTTTAAAGTTTTAATTTAGGGTTGTCAACTAATGTAGGCGCCTTTAACAAACGACCAATTTCGCTCGGAATAAATTTGCTTCTTCAATTATTATAATTTCCTATTACTATTTCTGAAGCATTATCCTTGGTCTAATCATGTCTTCACAAACACGATTTTATTAGATTCACCTGTAACTAACAAATCATGTAACAAATCTTGTTTATTATTCTTTTTTGTTTTGTAAGTGCATGCACTTACATCAAAATGAATCTTCGATGAAGGATATTATGTGGAATTGGGAAGGGGTCCGCCCTCGTTAGATAGAATGTCAAAACCCAATTTCCATACATAATATCTGGAGAAGCGGGGGTGAGGTGTCATGGAGCCGTCAAAGACCCATGGCACTGCTTTGCCTCAGCAGGTACTGACCCGTCCTGCTGGGGGATGTCCTTCTGGGCCCCGACCAGAGGACTTAATGCAAGGGGGGCATGAGGGCGCCAACCCTCATGCTGGTCAGCGAGTGGCAACTCCAACGACTAACAACGAAAGCACGAACACGGATCTGAAGAAATCACTCACGAAATTGGGAATTTATAAAATTTTGGTAGATAAGGCACATTTGCACGGGGTTCATAAAAGACCTTTGGATCTCAATTCAGAGGAACGATGCCTAATCGTGTTAAACGCTTTATATCCAAATGGAATTCCGAACAATATCGATAGCCAAAACAATGAATTTAATTACAATCTTTCAAATTTTTTAAGTAAATGTGGAACTTTATATTGCAGTAGTAAACGGAATTTCAAACGATTTTGTAATAAAAACAAACACTGGCTTTCCACTATTTTTGATATTGAAATACCAAAAGTGAATATCGAGGAAAGTCCTTTACCACAACAAAATATTATAGAATTGGATGAGGCACATTTTTTATTACAAAATAATCCTTCAACTTCGAGAAGTAGTAGCTATGCCTTACAAAAAACTTTAAGACCCCAAGAACTTGGAAGACCCGATACCTGAAACTTCTTTTGGCGCTCATTCCAGTTTCACATCAAATACACATTTATTACAAAGTAATCCTTCGACTTCGGGAACTAGTAGCTTTGACTAACCTTCAATAGATCCGAAACCTGAAACTAATTTTGATGCTTCATCCAGTTCCACATCTACATTTTATGAAAATTTAAGTGATCGCCAAAAGCGCCGTGCACGTAAAGATCTTTAGGAATCGCTTGACGGAGAACCTCATTCAAAACTAATTAAAGTTATGTCGAGAATAGTAACAGACGAAACCGGCGAAAAACTAAATAAAAGTTCTACTCAGGAGTTTGAGTTTATAATAAAGGAATGCTTGAAAAGTCCAACTCGGCCTAAAAAAATCGCAGGAACCATAAAGTCAAAATCGGAACCCAAACCCTATTCTCCTGATGAAGCTCTTTGTTTAATGATTGATATAAAACTATCAGTGGAGGACTATATCTACATGCAACAAGGTGCCAAATCTCGATGATTTAATATTTACCCTGCCTATTATAAGATACAAAAAGCTAAAAAACATTGTTATCTTGATGTTGAAATTGAAATATCAGAACGAGAAGCCAAAGTACCTTTAAATGATTTACTTATGCACACGTTTCGACGAATCATTGACTCTTGCGACCAAAGGGTTTCGGAATATTGCAATCAAAAACAGTTAGATACACTTCACTGCGTTTTTGAGGGTTCATGGGGTTTTGATGGTAGCACAGGACAGTCAACATATAAGCAAACGTTTTCTGATAAAATTGATGACGAACACTGCCTCTTTGCTACTACCTACATTCCGTTGCGCATAAAAAGTCTTGATGGTTTTGTCTTATGGTCAAACCCAAATCCACAATCTTTTAGATTTTGCCAACCAATAAAAATACAATACAGATCAGAATCAAAAGATCTGATTCTGGAAGAAAGGAACTGGGTAGAAGAAGAAATTGAAAATCTTTCACTAATTTATTCGGAAATTTTTGCTGGATATGTCGTTGTCGGAGATCCAAAATTATACCTCACCATAATTGACGGAAAAGTCTTTAATGTCATCACAAATACCAGCTCACAATTACGGTGTGCGTGTATTATTACCCATGATCCATTACCGCAAAGTTTTGCTGATATTCCTAATACTGAATTGGTAACAGACGCTTCTGATGATAATATACGCGTATTATCATCACAAGAAGTTTTGACAAACTCCGATGATGACTGCTAGGTTAGCGTCACGTATCGTTGTAGTCTTAGAGCATTGAGAACATTATAGTAATTGTTTTCAGACAACAGAAACCCAGAAAGAGACACAGAAAGACACGAGAAAGAGTTTACTCAAAGTTAGTTAAATACTAACACACTACACACCTCTGCCTACCCCTTCGGGGAAATACAGGCGTGATGTTATGTTATGTTTTTTTTTTTTTTTTTTTAGTTAAATACTTGGGAAATATCTGGCACTTTTATTTTATTTTTTTATTTATTCAATTGCGACAACCCTATTTCCATAGAAATTTCAAAAATATTTAGAAACTCTCTATCTTCGTATTCCTGCTATTGACGCATGTCATATTTTAGTGTATTATTGACAATAACATTACGCATATATTTAAATGAAAATAAGATGCGACCGTGATAAGAAAACATGAAAAAAAAATGTTTTGTGTTAATCGGTAAAAGTAAAAAATCTCCTAATATATCAAAGGTACGATGCCCCATTTTTTTATCTAAATATATATTATGCTGTTACTTTATTTAAAGGACTAACTAAATATGTATTACAACAATTTTCGAAAATAAAAATTAATTTTGTTTTTCTCACTTTTCAATGAAACCTTAATAACTTTATAATTATAAAAAAAAACACTATAGGTATTTCTGCCAAACCTTTATCGTTACTATAGCTATCGAATAAAAACATAAAATGGACATGGCCGCAACTAAGGCAAAATAACAGACTGTGCGCTGGGACGTTTTTCACCCATAAAATACCGCTAGGACGAAAACGTCCCAGTGAAACCAAGTCTTTTTAGATTCTGTTATTGATCTGTGAAGGTTCAAATTCTATTGAACGGCGCATACGCAGCGGTGCCTGGTATGAGGGACCGCGAAAAATCTCAGTTCCTGAAGCAAGACAAGAACACGAAACACGAGTAGGTACCTACGTAACTTACAATAAAACGTAGGTAGTGATTATAAATATTATCTTTGACTTTCATTACTTTTCTGGTTTATTTTATATAGTGTCACGAGTGTCACCGTGTCAAAATGGAATGTTAACAATTAGCCACACCTAAACAATCCTCGTCCTTATCAATGTTCAAACCAGGGACCGAAAACCGCTATAAATTACGGTACAGGTATCGAAGATTTTAGGTAATTTTTAAGGTAGAGGTTACCGCTATCTGGGTAACCGAGGAAAAAAAACATGTTACCTCTATTTAGGTTACCGTTTTAATACCGGTAACCTAAAAATGACCTTGTTTTCGAGAAACAGAATATCGCAATGCCTACAATTTCCAAATATGTTTGATCACGGGCTCGTATAAAATTCGTGCGCATTTGTGATTGTCGCGTAGTCACGTTGTATTAGGACAACGCCCAAGGAAACCTGCACTTCTGAAAACCAGAATAAGGGTAGAATTAATAGGGTGATACTAATTTGGAATTATCAGGCCATAATATAATTATAATCAAATAAGTCAGTCAGAAAATGAGTCGGTTATTCTGCTGATGAATTATAGAATACTGAAACTTCATATGTGCCACTGTCACCGGCATCTCCTACATTAGATCCGAATGCATCTACTTCAGATTTATCTTTTGATATTTCATTAACTGGTGAAACCTTTTTACAAATTACACATCAAATTGTGCGCATTATCATGGGAAGTACTAGGGAACAACAAGATCAATACACCAACATTATAGCCATAATGTACTTTTATTAGATTTAAGATTTGCCTTGCAAAGTCTCACCATAATCCAACGACTATAAAGCCCAATAGACGCCTAATGTGGAACATTATGCGTACAATAAATTCTGCCACTAGCTGAGGCGGGGTACTGCAATCCGATTGGCCCTACCAATGCGACTATTGGCTTTGTCTACATTTTTTTTCGGACGTATGGCACTTGTGGGTCGCAGCTGAATATCAGCGTTGGATAGTCAGTACCTGTACTGCTACCTAACATTATGCTGAGCTGGTGGCCCTTTGGTACTTACATACACATACATACATACATATTATCACGCCTGTTTCCCATTGGGGTAGGCAGAGACTATGGATTTCCACCTGCTACGATCCTGACACACCTCTTTCGCTTTATCTACGTCCATTAACCTCGTCATGCATGCTCGTCGTTTTAGAGAACTCTTAACCTGGCATTTTTTGAGAACATCCGTGATTTGATCGCGATACGTTCGCCGAGGTCGTCCCCTTCCAACTCTTCCATCAACACTCGCTTCGTATACTTGTTTCGTCAATCTCCTCTCGTCCATCCTCTCTATATGTCCAAACCATCTTAACATAACTTTCTCAATCTTTGTCACTACATCTTCTTTCACTCCACAACGCTCCCTTATCACGTTATTTCTTACTTTATCTCTCAAAGTTACACCACACATACTTCTCAAAGCTCTCATTTCTACTGCATTTATTCTGCTTTCATGTTTCTTCTGCCATACCCAACTTTCACTACCATACATAAGTGTAGGCACTAACACTCCCCCATGAACAGCCAGCCGTGCCTTTTCCGACACTTTGCGACTGTTCATGAAGGTGTGTAGTGCCCCATTCACCTGATTACCAGCACTAACTCTCCTTTCAATGTCCTTCACATGCTTGCCATCTGTCGTAAACATGGAACCCAGGTATACAAACTCTTTCACTTGTTCCACCTTTTCGTCACCTATCAAAATATTGCACTCTGTCATAACTTCTTCCTTTTCAAAACCATAACTTTTGTCTTACTGACATTAACTTTCATTCCTTTACTCTTCAAAGCACCATCCATAATTGTTACCATAATCTGTAACTCTCCCTCCGACGATGCAAGGATAACTTGATCATCGGCATAGAGGAGACATTTGACAAGTAACCCATTCATTTCTAAACCATTTTCACTCTCAAATCTTTCATATAACTGTCCATGAATAGATTGAACAGCCACGGCGACGCTACACATCCCTGTCTCACACCCTTATCGATGCTGAACCAGTCAGAGTAGGCGCCGTTAATCCTGACACAAGCGCTAGAATCCACATAGAGAGATTTCAACGCTTGAATCAGGTTGCTATTCACCCCATAGATAGACAATGCAGACCATAGTTCATTCCTCATCACTCTGTCGTAGGCCTTTTCCAAATCCACGAAAGTGTATAGACTTTTTGACCTTTGGCCAAACATTTTTCAGCAATGCATCGCAAGGAAAATATCTGATCCGTACACATCATGCCCTTTCTAAATCCCGCTTGCACATCCCATATTTTTTCATCAGTTACTTTCATCACTCTTTCAATCAAAACTTTTGCATACAATTTGCCGACAACACTTAAAAGGCTAATGCCACGGTAATTCTTGCAGTCTTGCTGTGACCCTTTTCCTTTGTAGAGCGGCACAATCACGGCCTTACATCAGTCTTTTGGTACCAGGCCCAGGCGCGGTTCCAGCCCAAGATTTTGGGGGGGGTCAGCTTGGCTTACATACAGTTTAAAGGTCCAAATGTACCAAAAAAACCTCAATTCAAGTGTATCAAATCAATTTAAGTGTATTTTTTGGAGTTTTAGACTATGTACTACTCGTGCAGATAAAGAATGAGATTGAAAAGGACGGCATTTGTATTTTCCTCTCGCTCACAGTATTGTGTGAGCGTGAGACACATAGAATAAAAATGCCACCATTTTCAATTCCATTTATTATCCGCGCCGAGTGATATACTTAATATAAAAATGTAGCACAACAGAAGCCCAAAATACACATTAAAGAGGAAGCGCGAGCGCAACGAGCGCGAAATTTTTATTTTTATTTATTTTTTCACCTCCAAAGCTTCAATCGCTTGTGTTTTTAATATAGTGTCCAATCGCAACGGCAGGCTCGTGCAAAGTAGCGCAAACCATTCTACAAAATGAAATATCGCCGTCGCGTGTGATATTATTTATAATTGAATTGGAAATTTCATCTATACATTATTTTAGCAAAATAATACCCATTACCCATGCTGTAAATTGAACTTTAGTAGGTACTTACATAAAATTCCAAAGTAATGTTAAGTATTTTTTTACGTACGAGTAGATGTGAGTAGATGTCGTGACAACTCATTATTTGAAATAACCCCCCCCCCCCCCCCTAGAACCACACCTGACCAGGCCATTACTCCAGCACAAGTTGAAAAGACGGTACAGCAGACGAGCCACCCAGTGGCGTGCATTGCATATAGGCAATTAGGCAATACCTACTGCCTTCCTCATTCAAATTCGATAGTGGTGTAAGTTATCATATTTTTTTCACAGTACGATGATTAAGTATCTTAAAATATACCTATTAATGCTAAATTAATCTTCCTACATCAAAAAATCAATAACTTACACCACAATTAAATTCAAGTGAAGCAGGCCAATGCACGCCACTGGAGCCTCCACGCCCTGTCCAGCCTTCAGCATTTTGACTGATATCCTATCATACCCTGGAGCCTTTCCTGATTTCATTCTGTTCAACGCTTTTACAATTTCATCCATACAAAACCTATCCTCAATGTCTGCCCTTTCGTCCATCACAGTTGATATTTGCATCACCTCTTTTTCAAACAGTCCTTCAAAATAGTCTTTCCATCTCTTTAACACGCATCCTTCCTCATTCATAATATTTCCATCCCAGTCTCTGATTTTATTGAGCTCCGAGGTTGCAGATTTTCCTCTGGCTCTTTTTATGGATTTCCAGAAAAACTTAATGTTTTTCCGGAAATCTTCAGATAACCGATCAAATTCATCCTTTTGCTCATCCTTCTTCTTTTTCACAATTTCCTTCACAATTTTTTTTATTCTCTTATATTCCTTTTTGGCCTTAGCCACATCTTCATCCGTCGCCTTTTGCATTCTCTGGTCAGCTCTTATTGCCAGCCAGTTTACCCATGCTTTCTTCTTCTCACACACTACCTTCTGTACTTCCGTATTCCACCACACATTCTTTTCTTGTTTGCCATTTCTCCTTTTAGTCACTCCACATACTTCGATAGCACTATTCACGACACCTTTCTTAATACCGATTCGCGGTCTCCACTCAAGAACACGTCTGCCCCAACGGCCATCGGTTCTTTGGCTAATGTGCCAGTGGCCCACTGCCACTTCAGCTTGCTAATCCTGTAGGCTATGTCGACAACTTTGGTTCTCTGTCGGATCACCTCGTTTCGGATTCGATCCTTCAGAGAAACTCCAAGCATAGCCCTTTCCATAGCACGCTGAGCTAATTTAAGTAAGTGGACAAACCGTACCGTGAGTGTCCACGTCTCGGCTCCGTAAGTCATGACAGGCATGACGCACTGATTGAAGACCTTAGTCTGAAGAATCTGTGGAATAGGTGACGAGAAGATTCGACGAAGTTTCCCGAATGCGGCCCAGCCCAGCTGTATGCTTCTGCTAGTTTTTCTTTCTAAGTTGTTTTTACCGAACTGAAAAGTTTGGTAAACACAAACACAAACAACTTCGACAGCGTCACCGAACGTTGTTTTGTTCTCAACAACAACCGGCTCCGGAGTTACATGCTCATTGAACATAAGTATGGTTTTATCCATGTTCATCCGGAGACCGATGCGTAGGGAAGAATCGGTTAGGCCAGCCAACATCCGTTGCAAGTCCTGCAGTGATTCAGCCATAATGGCGATGTAGTCTGCAAACCGCAAGTGCGAGATGTACTCGCCGTTGATATTTATGCCGCATCCATTCCACCTAGTCCATTGTTTTAAACATGTCCTACAATGCGCTGGAAAACTATTTCGGACAAATAGTTCTTCTCTCCTTGTCTTACGCCTCAAAGCAGGTGGATATGCTTAGTTTGCTGGTTCTGGATTTGGACTGTCATTGTGGCGGCATCATACATACCTTTTGACACTTGGATATCAACTCAGCCTATCGCAGTCCACTGCTGGATATAAGCCACTCCCAAACTGCGCCACAACACTCGGTCCTCTGCCTTGCGCATCCAGTCCCCATCAGCTACTTTCATCAGGTCGTCGGTCCACCTGGCTGGGGGGCGCTCTACACTGCGTTTGTCGATTCGCGGTCTCCACTCAAGGACTCGTCTGCTCCAGCGGCCATCGGTCTTTCGACAGACATGGTCAGCCCACTGCCACTTCAGCTAGGATTAGTAAATCCTACAAGCTATGTCAGTCACTCCGGTTCTTCTCCGGATAATCTCGTTATGGATTTTATCCTTCAAAGAAACTTCAAGCATAGCTCGCTCCATAGCTCGCTGAGCGGCTTTGAATTTGTTTTTTAACACTTTCAAGTGTTAAAATATATCGTCAGTCAACTTGGCATCGCTGCAGGGACTCCAGAAAGGACCAGGTTTGGATGGAGTCAAGGACTTCTAGTCCACAAATGCTAAGCACAGGGGCTGATTATACTCTTCATACTTCTGCATAATCTGCCGCAATGTGTGAATGTGGTCTATGATGCCATATCCTCCTCAAAAACTGGCCTGCTCCGATGCTTGAAACTCGTTGAATCTACACACGAGCCGATTTGTAACGACTCTTGAAAACAGCTTATAGACGTGGTTTAGAAGCGAAATGGGTCTCGATAATTATTCAATAGGGTCTTGTTACCTTTTTTGAAGAATAGTACGACCACGCTTCTGCGCCACGCCTCTGGAGTTCTCCCTGAAACGAGGAGAGAATTGAAAATTTCCCGAAGCTCTTTTAATGGAGTTCGGTCGTAATTCAGTCTTCCGTTTAAGAGCCGCCTCGATTTCGTCTTGGCTTATTTCTAGCAGATCTTCTGTAAAATGGTGGGTCAGAGTGGCTCTAAAATCCTCATTTTTGGGGACAGGTCGAGATGCATACGAGGCATATAACTAGCCATAGAAATCTTCCACCTCGGAAAGGAACTCTGGCTTCGAAAAGACAACATTTCCACGGGATGTGGTCAACTTCGTTAGGTGGCTTCTTTCTAAGGACTGGACGAACACCTACGACCCCCGATTTTTCTCAATCGATTTTTCAATAGAGCGTGTATTAAAGCGTCGAAGGTCACGTCGTACCAGTTTACTGATGCTTTTTTTTTGCGCCCGGTGTTCTGACGAAGTGACAGATGGATTTTCCCGTCGTTCCCTCATGAGAGCCAGAGTCTCCTCCGAAAGCTTCGAATTCTTGCCTGTGCGTCGCATTTTACTGTCTCGTACCTTCATCCCTGAGGATTTTTACCACTTGATCAAGAGCCTGGTCAACGTTCTTTATGGTTTCCACGGCAACAAATCTGTTTTCCAGGTTTGACTGGATCGTTTCAGATCCTACCACAGTTTGGAGCATGCTAGGTCGGAGCCTGGACTTCATCAAATGGATGCGCTCCAGCTTCAAGTCGATATTCAGTTAGCCTCGGATAAGTCTGTGATCACTGAACTTGTATTGAACCTGTTGATTACTGAGACATCTCTGAATATGTGCCTTTTATCCGTTATAATAAAGTCTATTTTATTTTAAATCATAGCATCGGGACTTAGCCATGTCCACTTCCACTGGGGCTGTTGCTTGAAGAAATAATTCATCAAGAAAAGTCCCTCTTTCTCCAAATAGTTGACAAGCAAGCACCCTATGATTAATGCTGCCAAAACCATGGGTGGGGTCCTCCTACCGACTCGCTGCAATTCTGTTCCACTTTAGCGATGTAATCCCCCATGACAACGTTGTAGTAAGCTTTGGTAATGGAGTGCAAGGCCTTCGAGAATTCGAGATGTCTTCGAACATAGCCTCGACTTTTTCGTAGAGTATGTCGAGCTAGGTGCGTAAACCTGCCCGAGCTTATACCTCTTGGTCAGCTTAATCACAAGGTTTGCTGCCCTGCTCGACACACTGAAAATTTCTACAACGTTGTCACAGAGAGAACCCGGCGCCGCCTTTGGATAGCTGGTCTCCCTCTCAAAAATAAATAAGGGGGCCCTATTCCAGAGTAATAGTGCCCTCACCCTCTCCGGACTTCACACAGCCCCAAAATGTGCCACTTATCCTTCTGAGCTCTTCCTCGAGTTGCGCCAAGCGGAACTCTCTACCCTGCCGTTACAGTGATCAGGAATAGCAGGGCGGCTGGGAACGAGGGCCCATAATTTTTGTCAGCTCTCCATAGAAGTTGTGCCCATAATCGCCACACTGGGCATGCAGGTTGGCGATCGCAGAGCGATGCTTATCGCACCAATGACGATACTCCCCGTCACCCGTCTGCTAAATTTATCAACACCATTTTAAATAAATGGTTATACCGCCATTTATCGATTGTCAGAGCCTCGTCTGTTGGCAGGTGAGGTTGACTTGGGGGTTGGGTTGATTTTGATATGCCAATCTTTAGTGACCAATTCGAGACAATTTGTAACCCAAGAACAGAATTCATGACCACATACTTTGGAAGATATACCCAGATATTGTTGAATATGCTGATGTAACGTTAACGCTAGCATCATCTTTATAACTTTATTGCAATCTTCTATATTACATTTAGATGTATTTGTTTCTTTTTTATAGGTAAAATATGCATCTACATGATTTTTTCGCTTTCGTCCCATTTCTAAGTCACTACTCTATCCGCGTGATTGGTTGGCTTTGGTAGGCGCGGGTCGTCTCACTCGTCTCAACTCTTCGATACACACACACTGCGCTGTCCGCTCTTTGACTTATGCCGACGGCACGTGTAAGATAGGGGTAATTTTTATTTCGGTAACCGGTATGAATACCGGTTATATAAGTAGTAAGAATTAAGGTTACCTTTAAAAATACCTGTAAAAATAATAAAGGTTGTAACCGAAAAAATACCTGTATTAGTCGTACCGGTTTCGGTCCCTGGTTCAAACAGCGATAATTTGTCAAAACATAGAATTTATGTCTATGTTGTCCAATTATACCTATAGATATAGAGCACTCGTATGTCTATGTACCTACCTACTACAGCAGACACAAACACAACAGCGAGATAATTCTGGTAATAGCGCAGTTCCGATCAACCGTCGTTCTAGTTCCGCTTGTTCTGATTAATTGATGTAGCTTTGCTTTTATCAACGTAACAACCTTACGTACCTACACAATGTGTGCAGATTTGTCTAGTAACGTATTTTGCTGTGTTAGTAGGAAACAGTGTTGAATTATAAACAGTAACTATGGTCACCATTCAATGGTGGTTATGAATCTACTGAATCTAGGTCATGCTAAGGTTGTCAGGTAGCTTTCTATTAGGATAATTACGAAAAGATGTCGAATTTATTGGTGATTATCTACTTTTAATTACAGCTGATTCTCGCTAAAATCTAAAATGCATTTATTAAGCGATTTAATGAGAAAATTAAAAAGTCGCTGTGGGCGGTTTCTGGCCTGGGTTTCATCATATGCCGTACACACGGTCGTATCACTAGGTATTTATATCGTAAAAACATATGGCCTGACCACGCCCGACGGTCATGAAACGACGAAACCACCAGGAGCCTTACCACAACCTTTTACGTAGCGAACCAATTCCGATGCAGATCAATTTAGAGTCAAGTATTGAATCGCTAATTTTCGTACCATGACCTTGTTAATACTAAACCTGAATTGAATCTTTCGTTCATAAAATGAATGAATGAAATTTGTCTCTGGTCCTGTTCTGCTTCTCAGTGTTAGAAAGAGACAACGCTATACGAATATCGCATATTGGATTTCATTCTCTCGATAGCGTTCTGAAATCAAACTCTGCGAACTTACGGAAAGTTACGGTTATTATATTATTTAATATTTAAGTATAAAAAAACTTAATTAATAATTATTAGTGCATAAAATAGTCACATATTGAATGAACGCGTCTTTATTTTAAATCTACTCGGTGATTTGAAGTATGAAATATTCCTATTTAACTATAAACAGGAAGACGTACAAATTTAAATAAGTTTTAGAACGTACCTGTCATATCAACGCGTTTGTTTATAATAGTTGTTTTGAAGTGATCACAGACATAGTAAAAAATATAGACAAAGTGCTGCGAATAAAAATAATGAAGCCAAAAAAAACTGATTCTTCGTGTACAACCAGCGCTCACGCACACACCATGCACCTGAAGGATATTTGCTTTTGCGATGTATACTGGACGATATGCCGCAACATGTGTAGTGAGAGAGAGTGAGCACGGTTTGAGGTACATGTGTGTGCGTGAGCGCTGGTTGTACAAGAAGGAGCATAGTTTTTTTGGCTTCACTAGATTGTTCGCAGCACTTCGTCTATATTTTTTACTATGTCTGTGGAAGTGATTTAGAAGTTGTTTATTCACTGACTGATTGTTTGCTTTATGTTATAGTTTTAACAATGGGGCTTACAATGGGGTTATTTGTCATGTGTAACTGGATGCGTAGCATCTCTACTTGGTCTGTGGTAACTGGTACCTACACACATATAGATCTTGTATTAACTTTTAATCGCCAAGCTTACATTAGTGGTGAAATATTTTAATAGTGTATCA
Organism: Asteroscopus sphinx; assembly: GCA_949699075.1. NCBI lineage: Eukaryota > Metazoa > Arthropoda > Insecta > Lepidoptera > Noctuidae > Asteroscopus > Asteroscopus sphinx. Next base: position 10,251,170 of record OX453006.1, on the reverse strand, counting down.
GTTATTAGTGAAACCACCCGCCGCAGCTATTTTTGGTCAACTCGAGTACCTATGGGAGTTAAATACAACTATGGGCTACAATAAATCGACCCAAGCCAAGGATTACGCAAGTTTTGGAAATGAGTAGCCCTAAGCTAGATTCCCCACAGTGATGGTAGTAAAGGATTGAAAAGTATGGTGCAAGGTACGTAGAGTTAAACCCATATTTATACGAGTGAGTTTGTTAGCTTGGTGAAATAGGTATGTTAACATAGTTAGTTGTACCCTTATTTTTCATGTTAGTCCTATTTTAATAATGTTATTGGTGTACAATAAAGAATATTCTATCTTATATCTATCTTTAACATAAGCAGTCCATTACTGTCCCACTGCTGGGTACTCTTCTTCTCTGAATGAGAAGGTTAAGGCCTTAACTGCAAGGCTATCACAATTTTTTTTAATATGATAAACATATTGTCATGAAAATATGGTTCAAACCTAAAACTTCACTGTATCTTTTCAAAAATTGAACAAGGATTTATTATTATTTGGTTTCATTTGGTACTTAGAATAATTAATTAAAAAATATATTATTTAATTTTAGGCACAGACTGGAATTACTACAAATAATATAAAAGCTTCTCTCCGCAAAAGACTGCAGGAGACCAGTCTGATGGCTCTGGATTGCTTGGAGTATGGATAGCCATTTCAAGAAGTAAGTTTAATTTATTTTACCATGCAACCCTTTAGATGTTATTATTAATTTTTTAAACTAAATTACTTAACTGTAATTAGAAGTTTTACTATTTCTGCCTTGGGATGACTGGTATAAAACTAATCCTGTCGTATTCCATGGACATTTTCTCATCCCAATCAGTCATCCTAACCTGTTTCGTTGTGATTGAGTTACAAACATCGTAACATTTGCATTATTAGTAAAAATAGGGTTCTGAGAATATTAATTTATTAAATGGATTAGCATAATATTTAAGATAAATTTATTGTTTTACAGATTAAGTATACACTCGAAGACAAAGAAAATGTGCTAAGAGACACCCAATGTCCTTCTGATGACACTTATTCCCTGGATATTCAAGTCTGTGTAGTGGCTCTCTGGTGTGCCGGGAGCTGCATTTGATTATTGATGTCATCGTAATAAGAATTTCCTGCAACATGTTACATTTATCTGTTATAAAAACAATTATATATTTATATGCGTCTTTATTTAGCACCTTTAGTTCACATTATAATATACAACGTGTTATTGAAACAACTGAAAACCTCTTAACCAATGATATTACATTCTTAAGGGGTTAATGTACTCATCAGTATGAACAACTTTTACTATGGGACCAAACCTGAAATCGTGAAAAAAAACAGCTGATCCCTACATTTTATCGATTCATGTGAACAAAAATGTAGGGGACACCTGATATTTTTTTCTTGATTTCAGGGTTGGTCCCTTAGTAAAAGTTGTTTATACTGATGAGTACAATGACCCCTTAAGAGGTTTTCAGTTATTTCAAGAACACGTTGTATATTACATCATAAGAAAGTAGGTACCTACTTATATATTCATTGATAAAATTATGTAGGTACACACAGAGAATTGTAATAGGTATCATATTGAATAAAGCACATAGGCACATTAATTTTTTTTTCTATTGTAGAAAATAATAATATATTATTAATGCCAAAAACCTATTTTGTTTTTTAGTAAACAATTGAAATTTTACTAATTGTATTTATTTTACCTACAAATCATAGCATCCATCATCTTGCCCGAACCTGGGTCATTGGCTAGCAACGCCCTTGATGTGATTACAATGTACTCTGTGATGTGCACTCATGTTTCCTTTTGGCCTTGGATGTGCCCTAGTTCCATAAAACAACAGAGCAGTCAATATTTGAAATAAATTGGTTTATTATTGGTATTTCATAAGTTATTCGTGGTTGTACCTATATATAATCCATATGGGTATTTAGAAGTAGACTAAGATAGGTTGACGTAGCAGGTTGTTAATATTGTATTATAATATCATGTTGTTCCTAAGTTTTTATTATTGTTACTGGTGTGTACACCTTTGTTGTAACAAATTATATCTATTATATTATTAGGTAGATAGTTATATTATGGCATATCTCCCCTACTTGGGGGTGGCCTATGTCCAGCAGTGGACGTCTTTTGGCTGAAATGATGATGATGATGATTATTAGGTAGATAATCTGTTTTTTTCATTACTTAATCCTATTAGACAATGCAATACATACCTATTTAATATTATTACTTAGATAGTTACATCTTTTCGGTAGTTTTTCGTTTTTTTACATAGGTATATGTATTATGAAGGAGAAGTCTTAAAAGAAGTTAAATATTTATGATTCTTACCTTTAAGAGGTCCCATAATGGTCTTAGTTCATTACACAGATCTAAGAAAAATAATTGTTTAGAAAGCCGGCTCCCATAATGAAGTCTTGTTCTTCCATTTGAACAATAAATCCGGCTGTTCCTTTATTTCCCATGTTTGATTGCAGCATGAAGTTCCTACTTTCCTCATTATTATCACACTCCATAAACTCAAATAAAATAGAATTGTCAGACATCTAAAATAATACAAAAGTATTTTTAGGAAAAGTCACTTTTAGGTAATTATCACAATAATTAATATCATACTTGGTTTTTTAATTTTATAATTAACATAAGACACGAATTACCTTTAAATTATTAAACTTTTACTTAACTTTGTTATACAATAACGAAAACTATTCACTTCTTACTAAGAAAATATCAACTTTAATTGAGTCGTATTATTTGACAGATAGCGAACCAGTTCAGACCGTGCAATCGAGGTCCCGGTACGAATAGAATGAACGAAAGCAAGATTTGCGACTCAGTTTAGACTTTGTTCTGGCTGATCCAAAAGTGTGAAAAGTGTCACGCGTATTCGATGTCAGGGTACGAAAAAGCAAAGCGTATCAATTTAGGTCCTCAATTGAATCGTAATAAGAGGTTGTGGTAGGGCTCCAGTGCTTATAAATCTTTCTCCTAAAGGTAAGCAAACGTGATTTCAAACAAATAACCTGTGGGTCAAACTTTTTAACCCCCGACGAAAAAGAGGGGTGTTATGTTTTTAACGTGTGTATCTATGTAGGTCCTACCTACTTATTTTTTGTATGATTTGGAGAGTAGGTATAGATAGTCCGTAAAAGTTTTTCACTGGTATACCTATAGGTACCTACCTACCTAGATACTTACTTAATAATTGATTTAAGGTCAATGATATTTACTTATGTAAAATCATTAGTGATGCAACGAATACTACTTTTACGAATACGAATACGAATACCAATTCTACTATTCGGCGAATACGAATACGAATACCTGTAGGCCTAGTACGAGTTTTACACTTACCGATCATTCATCATCATCATTTCAGCCGAAAGACGTCCACTGCTGGACATAGGCCTCTGTCGGTTACTTTCGTTCTCCTGCGAATCTCCTCATTTCTGATTCGATCACGCAGGGACACTCCGAGCATAGCCCTCTCCATTGCCCTTTGAGTGACTTTGAGCCTTCTTATGAGGCCCATTGTGAGCGACCACGTTTCAGTACCGTAAGTAATTACTGGCAACACACACTGGTCAAAGACTTTCGTCTTGAGACACTGCGGTATTTTGGACGAGAAGATATTGCGTAGCTTCCCGAACGCTGCCCAACCGAGTCGGATTCGATCCGCACTTACCGATACTTCCATCGAATTCGACGACTTTCATTCATTAATCAGTAGCGCCCCTGGCGGATACGAGGAGGAATTAGTAGTTTATGAATGAAAATCGACGAAAACTATGAAAGTATTATAAAGTGTCAAACTCGTACTAGGCCCCCTGATTCTACTATAGCTGCACGTAAAGACGTATTAGTCAAAGATCAACAGTTTAAAACGACTCTGCTCAATTTTAGTACCTACACAATTTGATGAAGCACAGTTAACTTACAGAAAAGTGTCTAGGGATCAAGTACACTTTAGATAGAGTATCGCCGCAATTTAGGATTATTATTTTAACTTTTTTGGACCGTTATTGATTCTTTTTAGTGAATTTCACTATTTGTATGAATCATTTTCTTTAAATTTTTATTAAAAATAGAAAATATTTCTATAAAAGTGTGTAATAGCGTTTTTACAAAACCGATACAATTTCTGAATCGGAACTGAAAAAAAATTGCATCGATATGGAGCGACGACATCATTTGACACGAGAAGAGATGCAAGCTGGTTCCAGGCAACGTACTGTGGCTGTCGCTCTTGTAACTACACCGAGCGTCATAAGCTGCCTCTGAACACGCTATCGTATCACGGGCAGCGTGGCCGAGCGACATGGACATCACCACTCGTAGACAGGTCCGGTACATCCAAAATATTGTTCGATGGAATCGTACCATGACCGCCATGATGTTGGCTACGAGGCTCCACAGCTCTTCAGGCTTGCTGATAAGCGACCACACTATCCGAACTCGCTTACGTGAAATACGTCTGTGTTCCCGAAGGCCGCTGAGAGTTCCACCTATAGCACCCCGCAATTGTAGGGCCCGGTTACAATGAAAGAAAGAAAGAAAAAATGGAATGGGCTCGTGAACATAGAAATTGGGAGGAAGAAGACTGGCGTTGTGTTTGCTTTTCCGATGAATCTTGTTTCGGTATGAGGCCGGATACAAGACGTACTCGAGTTAGGACCTCTGGACGTCAAGAACGTTTGAAATTTTGTTAGGAAGTTCATTCATATGGAGGGGGAATAATAATGGTTTGGGCCGGTATTTGGGTCGGTGGAAGAACCAATCTCATTTGGATCAGGGGTAACCTCCGAGGATTGTTTCAGACGTGATCATCCCTTTGCGAAGCACGTCCACACACGGCTAGAGTCGTAACACGGACTCTTTCCGATTCTCGCCTTAACGTTCTGCCGTGGCCTGCTCAATCGCCAGACCTCAACCCAATTGAGCACGTATGGGGTATGCTCCAAAGAAGAGCTCTGCCGAGTATGGATGCCGTGCATACCCCACAACAATTTTTTGACTAGTTAGAAAGAACGTGGGCCGCCATTCTTCAGTGATTTTAATGCACTTATTTTAAGCATGCCAAATCGCTGTGATTGTGTGATTCGTATCAATCGTGGAAAAACAGTTTTTTTTAAAATTCACAATAAAAATTTAAAAAATGATTCATCATTTTTGCCTTTTTTGCCGTTTAATTGACGACATTAACTTAGGTTAATTTCCCACAATTTGCAAAAAAAAAAATTTTTCTTAATTTTTACAAAATATAGGGATATTTTGTTAACTTAAACATAGGAAATTAAAGTAAGAAGCCAGTCTGGAAGACTAAATTTGGTAAATATTATTTGGATAATTTTTTATAGTTAAAAATGTACTTGATCCCTAGACACTTTTGATGTGTGTATATATATGCTTACTCCTACCTACCAAGCTAGTTTCACAAACAAAAACTAAAAAGTCGCCACAATTAGGTACTGACCATCTGTGGATGTAAACAAAAGATAAGAAAGTTTAATGTTTTTATGTATGCATCTTTGTCAACACTCGGAAGTCACAACGCAATATCTGCATGGGATTTCTGTTTTTTTTTTACGAATGTCATGAAGGTATTCGGCGAATACGAATATTCGTTAATTTGATGATATTCGGCGAATACGAATATTCGTTAATTTGATGATATTCGGCGAATACGAATATTCGTATTCGTATTCGTTGCATCACTAAAAATCATTGTTTAAGGTCTTATCAAATTTAGGTCTTTAGAGATTCGAAACAACTCATTTGGCAATGACATTTATTTTACAATCTTGTCGTAAAGAATCCCTGTCTAGATGCCATGGTGGGATATTGTCATTGTTCTAGCTAACTGTTATTTTCTAACGTTCCAGGCAGACTGATGCGGTGACACAATGGACGCGGCGGACAAGCGAATGCTGGAGCGAGAGGCGCTCCGCAATATGATTCAGCAGTGGAACGCCAATCGCCTTGATCTGTTCGCGCTAAGTGAACCCAATGAGGTAACATTGCATTATACACCTTATCATCTTCTTATGGTCCAAGTTCCTCTGTTAAGATAGTTGACCTTACGAGTTTTTAAAATATGATGTCCTATAACATTAATATTAATGATGAGATGACACCTATTTTTATGTCTAGTTGCAATAAAATTGCCTCTCTCATAGACAAATACCACCCGATTTTTATTAACGGCCTACAAGTGACTTATGCAAACACAGAATACCTTGGCATAACACTTGACGCAAAACTGCGCTGGAAATCTCACGTCAAAAAGAAAAGGAACGAACTCGGTATGCGATACAAAAATATGTATTGGTTACTCGGAAGGAAATCCTACCTATCAATACATAACAAATTATATTACTATACAAGCATTTTCATTTATTTTAATTTTTTTGTCAAACTTATGCCTTGCCTGAAATAAAGAAATTGTTTTTTTTTATTATTTTTTATTTACTCATACCGATTTGGACATACGCTATCCACCTTAGGGACTGTACTAAACGAAGTAATATTAAAATAATTCAGATTTTCCAGAAAAAAGTATTCAGGGATATTGTCAACGCTCCGTGGTATAAATGACTACCTCACCGTTGTTTGTCACCAACATAATTCAAAAAAGTATTCAGGGATATTGTCAACGCTCCGTGGTATAAATGACTACCTCACCGTTGTTTGTCACCAACATAATTCAAAAAAGTATTCAGGGATATTGTCAACGCTCCGTGGTATAAATGACTACCTCACCGTTGTTTGTCACCAACATAATTCAAAAATTAGCTGAAGCCCACGAACGTAGACTTCATCAACATGTGAAAGTCGAAGCCAAACAGCTGCTCGACAACACGGACATAGAAGAGAAAATGAATGAATGAATAAATGCGAAGACTGAAAAGAACTGAACCTTTTGAGTTATTGTAGTGAATAATAGTGAACAAACTAGTGAAAAAACTTTTTAACAAAAAATAAAACTGACTTCAAAAACCTTAACTAAAAAGTCATGTAAAATCGTGTATGTTCGGGATTATCGCGATAAAACATCGCGACAAAGCAACTTCGATGTATGTGGCCAGTGGCCATGCACATTCGCCGTAGGCCGAAGTCGAAGTTTTATCGCACGAATGTCTTCAGTCGCGATGTGTGCGGCCCTAGCATTAGGAACATGCAACGAACATTATTATTCGTTAGAAAACATAACACGTAGAATATTAAGTAAGATTAAAATTATATAATAGTCTTGTAGGCTAGATTGTAATGCATTATTAAGAACGGTGTTCTTTTTAATCTGGAAATCATTAGCAGCATCCACCTGTAAATTGATCTAATCCTTTAATCAGAAGGCCAATTCTCGTAATTAAAAATGTTTAAAATATTGTTCCAAACTAATCTCAATGCCTTAAATCTCAATCTCCTGAAAGTATATGTTCCTGTTTGCCGTTTGTTTGTGATACTTAGTTCATTTATGTAACCAATAAACGGCAAACAGAAACACCTACTGTCAGGAGATTGAGATTTAAAGCATTGAGATTCGTTTGGAACTGTATTTTAAACGTTTTTAATTACGAGAATTGGCCTTCAGGTCAGCTAGATAACAATATTTAAATAAACTGAACGAAGAACAAAACTTTACTGCCATTTTTAAATTTGTGGAGCGTGAGCCATGTAAATATCTTTGATAAATATTTTGCAGAGATAAAAGAGTCGGTGTACAACTATTATCGTTCATAGAACCCACCGAGATAACGTTTCCGTTTAATTAATTTAAATTACATTAACATTATGAATTGAATCTAACTCATGTTTATGTCTTTACAGAATCTGGAGTTCCACGGTGTGATGCGGTTCTATTTCCAAGATTCCGGTCAGAAGATAGCAACGAAATGTATAAGAGTCGCCTCCGACGCTACTGTGAGCGATGTCATAGGTGAGACATGTGCTGTAAGCGTCAGCGCATACCGATTGAGTGGCGGCGACGAGCAATTCACCGGTTGCAAAGCAAACCGACTCTTAAGCCGCATACTTGAGTTCATCAATGCCTGGTTGCGGCCAAGGCTTGTATAGTACTTTTCTCAAATAATGCGCCGAAATTCAAACGAAGTAGTACGCACGGCTACACATCAAGCTGTACAATTCCAGTACACGTTGTACTCGCATTGTACGGAAAGCAATGCGAGGTCAGCTTATACTGGAAAAATACAGCTTTATGTGTAGCCGTGTGTACCTATGTAAATTCTAGAATCAATGACGTACAACATTTAATTTTTGACGAATCAATATGTTGTTTCTTTTTAGGGTTCCGTACCCAAAGGGTACCAAACGGGACCCTATTACTATCGCTACGCTGTCCGTCCGTCCGTCCGTCTGTCTGTCACAGGGCTGTATCTTTGTAACGGTAATATAAAATTTAAAAACAAAAATAAAAATAAAAAATTTAAATTTAAATTTCTACTGGTTATCTAACCAGTTGAAATTTTCACAGAATATGTGTTACTATGGTGCCTATCACGACAAATACTAAAAATAAAAAAATCTAAAACCTTATACAAGAAACCTCGAAAAACATGCAATTTTTTCAACGTTTTTGTTCCTGCTCTATCTTCAAAACGGTAACACATACCAGCGTCAAACTTGGTCTTATTATAGTGCATACTATGTAGTTTATACAACAAATACTAAAAATAGACATATGTGGTGGTACCTCCGTAAGAAATAGATGCAAACATTTATATTTTGCGCACGGTGCGTTGATGTCTTTTGATGAACTCTCGTAAATTAAATCAGTTTCTATAGGGTATCAGGTCGATGGGTGGTACGGAACCTGGTCGTTGGGTGGTTCTGAGATATATTTAACCGATAATCTCACTGATGCATCACATGACACGTAAGTCTAGTTGAATCAAGCGTTAGGGTGTGTACAGAAGTGGCGATTGCGCTGCACGCGACTGCACGCGTGCACTAACTGCAACTGTTTGGTGCACCTTGAATATGGCGGCTGGAAAATGTGCCGCGTATGCGCATCTCGCGTGCAGCGCGCGAAAAGCGCGTGTGTGGCATATTCGCGGTGCATTCGCCAGATCTGTACACATCCTTATGGCAAGATGTATTGAAATAAAATGTCTTACTGTAAGATATTTTTTTTTTCATTATAGCTGCTGCCGTGTGTTACGGCTTTTATATACCAGCATACTTGATAATTATCGAGTCTGTACAACCGGATAACGGAGTTGATGACTTGCTATTACAAAATATCAAACAACTTGTGAGTAAGTTACTAACCTACATCTGCGGAATGTAAATCTCGCAGAAGTAGATTTTTTGCAGTATACAGATTAAAAGCATTGATCATTGGTCTTAGTAACAATAAAATAGACTACCTATTAACATATTACGTGGCTCTCATCAACTCAGCCTATCGCAGTCCACTGCTGGACATAGGCCTCTCCCAAGTTGCGCCACAACGCTCGGTCCTCTGCCTTCCGCATCCAGTCCCCCCCAGCCACGTTCTTTAGGTCGTCGGTCCACCTGGCTCTCATAAGCCCACAAAATGCCAAAATCAATCGAATGTATTTTTTTCTTATATTTGAGAGGGGACCTTTTAGCACCTAGTATGCCTTTTTTTACGTGGGGAAATCCTCGTGGACGCACTCCGCCCGGGGAAGGTGGGGCTAGTGTCGGACTCTTACCGACTAAAACCACCACAGTGTTCCTCTTCCAACCATTGGCCGGGGGCGTGGGAAACTTGTATTCGTCCAAACATCCCCGGCAGGTCCCGGCTCACCACTAGTAGGCGAGCGTCTTCTCCCCGTGCGGCATCAACATCGGCCGCACCCTTCTCTTGACAGGCGCGCGCGGAATACTACGCGCCACCGTCACGAGCCTTGAATGATCTGGCGGCGGGCTATCCCGAGTCCGCCGCCCGCAGGCCCACTCCTAGGGTGGTTGGAGGTCGGCGTACGCCCTCCTGCGACGCCCGGTCCGTCTCCTGCGGGTGGGAAGAGAGGTCGTTGCCTCTCGAACCCTCTCCGCCGCCTCCTTAGCGTGCATCACCTCGCAAAAGGAGACGACGCCCTCCCAAGCGTTCATGCTCCCGACCATAGACAACAATGGTCGGAAGCGAGAGATCGCTGCCGCCTACTGCAGTGATAAGGTCACGGCGCTGCGTGGCCCAAGCTGGGCATTCCGCCAGTGTGTGCTGCGCCGTATCCTCGAGGCAGCTCCCGCAGTGATGACACTCGGGAGTCGGCTCTCGGCCTATGCGACACAGATACTTCCCGAAGCAACCGTGCCCCGAGAGTATCTGCGTCAGCCGGTAGGTGAGGGTGCCATAGCCCCTCTCCAGCCACTCCTCCATGACGGGCCTTACCGCCGCTATTGCGGCGTACCCTGCGTTGGGTTGAGTAAGTCGCTCCTCCTATTCAGCCATTAGGATCTGACGGACCTCGCTCCGCTCAGGTCGGTCCTCACGCTGATGATACCCAAGCGCAAGGTCTCTCGCCTCCAGATCCCAGGGCATTGATCCGGCTAGAAGGCTCGCCGCCGCAAAGGAGACCGTACGATATCCCCGTATCACTCTGATGGCCATCGCACGCTGCGGCCTACGCAGCAGCGTGATATTGTCCGGCGTCAGAGTGTCCGCCCACACTGGAGCCTCATAAAGGGTCATGGACCGTACGATCCCCAGGTAGAGCCTCTGGCAGGAGGCATTTGGCCCTCCCAAGTTTGGCAGCAGCCGCGATAGCGCAGCCGCGGCCCCTAATAGCTTGGGTGCCAACCACTTAAAGTGCCACCACCTAGTATGTCTAGACATACCGGCTTCTTCTTAGTTTCATCTTGTTGTCATCTTGTATCTTCTTCTTCTATCGTGTCGACGTGAAATATACATAATGATCATAACTCATGCCGTGGGAAAGGTTAGCCAGTCAGCAGGTTGGTAGCAGGGCTGTCTGCCCAGGGTGCGCCGAACGATCAATTTAAATATCGTCATTCGTGGAGGTTCTTTTAATGCACCCATCCATTTTATGCCATCTTGTGTATTATACTTATACTCTTTATTTCTTAAATACATAATCAAATAAATATTATTAGGAAGATCTCCACATAATAGAAATTGGTACTTCTCTAAAGCCAGGTCTTTAGAGGGCTTTAGTGGTCAGGACCATTGCTGGTGGCTTGGGCCTGGTCCCCGATGCCAGTGGGCAATTAAAAAAAAATGCCTATATTAAATAATGTTTTTTATATGTATGTGTGGTATGTATAGTCAACCACACGTCAGTGATAAACGGTAACACTTGAATTACGAAAACCGCTCTTACTGCTTATGGCATAAAGTTGCTGTCAAGGTCAAACTGTTACCACTAACGTGTTGTTGACTGTACAATAAATAAAAGGAATAATCTAATCAATTATCTTTCCCGAACAGAGACGTTAATCGAGAAGTTCCGTCCGGACATGCGCATGCTGTCCCTCGGCTCGTACTCTTTGTGGGAGACGCACGGGCCGGACGACGAGAGGAAGCTGGAACCTCACGAGAAGCCCTTGCTGGTGCAGCTCAACTGGCATTCAGACGACAGGGAGGGACGCTTCCTACTTAAGTGCCTTAGCAACAGTGAGGTAACTAATGTAACATAACAGCACAAGACTTTGTTTTAAATTGCCCCTGACTAGGAATTCTCCTAGATAACGAGATTATTCGGAGAAGAACCGGAGTGACCGACATAGCTTGTAGGATCAGTAAGCTGAAGTGGCAGTGGGCTGGCCATGTCTGTCGAAGGACCGATGGCCGCTGGAGCAGACGAGTCCTTGAGTGGAGACCGCGAATCGGCAAACGCAGTGTAGGGCGCCCCCCCGACAGTTGGACCGACGACCTGAAGAACGTGGCTGGGGGACTGGATGCGGAAAGCAGAGGACCGAGTGTTGTGGCGCAACTTGGGAGAGGCCTATGTCCAGCAGTGGACTGCGATAGGCTGAGTTGATGAGGAATTCTCCTATATAGTGGGTGCATTTACAGACCTACTACCGAATAGTGTAACTCACTGCGGTAGTCATTATGTTGATTTCAATGTCGATAGCTCCGTATGGAGAATATCCAAACATCAAACTTACGTGCACGCAGTCAACGCAGCGCACTAAAAATCATGTATGTTTGTGATTTTGAAAAAAAAATGACTACCAGATAGTATTCATACATCGTACATTCTGTTACATGTTTTATCACGCATCCCTCGGGAACTGTTCATCTTCCCGGGATAAAAATTATCATTTCATCCACATCCGTTCAGCCCTTACAGCGTGATATAGTGACAAATATCCAAACAAACAAACTTTTACATTTATAATATTAGTAGGATAGAAGGATAGATTAGGGGCTGATATCTTGTTATTGGTTACAGAGTAACAATGACTTCTAAGACACCGGGATATACCTAGTTTAGTGGTCAGGCAACGACCATACAGCCCAATAGCCGCCGCCTAATGTTGAATATAGTGCGTACAATAAATTCTGCCACTAGTTAAGGCATACGGCTTTATGAGGCTACTGCAATCCGATTGGCCCTACCAAGGCGGCTATTGGCTAATCACTAACGCAACTGTTTTCACGGCTCATGTAAGTGGTCGAAACTCGAAATTGATTTGAAGATTTCAAGTGGCGAATAGTGGCGACCTACATTAGTGAAATTTCATAGATGTTTTGCAGACATCGGTCGCCTGTTATGAGGTGTCTGACCACTCAGTCAGGTCAGGGAACTCATGTCTGTGCTATTTATTTTAGCCTTTGTAACAAACGTGTATGTAATATATAATTATTTTTGGTTGTTGAATAAATAATTATTAATTAATTATTTATTATTTCGAAATCTTACAAATGATCCAAGCCTCTTTCTTGATATAAAGATCATATTATAAATGCGATAATTTTATGACCTTTATGTCAGTTTTAAACGTCAATTTAATTCGAGGAATTCTGGAATCAATTGCAGGATGGAAAAATGACGACGCCTATCCAACATTCCTAGCTCAATAAATATTCTAGGCTCTACGGTGACTGAGTGTTATCTTTCCGCTCAAAAATATTTCTCGCAATCACCAGTCTTGAGCATTTGCTCAGCATTACGCAATTCTAAGCAAAGAAACCTCCTTTGTAGGATGGGTCTATGTTAGTAACATAACATCACGCCTGTATTTCCCCGAAGGGGTAGGCAGAGGTGTATAGTACACCCACATTTCGCCAGTTATGTTATAGTCCCATGTAATAGGGGGCGAGCCTATGTCTATGTTAGTATTCTAACATATATACGTATTATTTCAGCTGTGACCTGCTGCTGATTTATTAGGTCAATTAGATGATCTTTTAGCGCCAAAGTGGCGAGAAATTTAATATTCATAGAATTTTTAGTTTATCTCCAACTTTTACACTGATCTTAAACTATATAAAAACGTGAAATGTTAAATGTATCATCCCGCGCTGATTAGCAATATATATAATGCGTATGCGTGTTGTATTACTCGATAGAAAATGTGCTATAAATTTGTCGTCATTTGTCAATACAATTGATTGGTTACCATTTAAAATACCAAACTTTTAGCAATGCTTAGCGTATTTGAACTACCGTTTGTTAAAGTGTCTAAAACAGGTGGTATGAGTTGTATACTGCGTCATTAAAAATACTAGCAAACTCATGGAGGCCATTTACTATCGTAAAAGGTAACAACTTATTCTTGCCAGAACTGCCTGTAACTTTTCAATAACCCTGTATCAGTTTCGAGAGGATGGTACTTTATTCCCTTGAAAATGACTCAATGATTTTTTGTTCTAACAGGTCCCATTGTCGGCTGTGAACGACAAAGGAGATCAAAACTTCAAGCGAAAACTATCGAAACGAGAGAAGAAAGAACTGAAGAAAAAAGAGAAACTATCTAGACTTAAATCCGACACTAACGATGAAAACAGACCTGTCGCCGAAAAACTTTATACAGGTGAGCACTGTGACGAATTTTTACTACTTTTTTATTTAAAACTTAATCTTAATTGGGGCTCTGCTTGCATACTAAGACAACAAAAAAAAAAAAAAAAAAAAAAAAAAAATATACGCGTCGAATTGAGAACCTCCTCCTTTTTTTCGTCGGTTAAAAATAAAGAATAATTCCTAAACTCAACCCACATATTTACAAAATCTGGTTTAATAATAGGTTTTGCTTAAGCCAGGCTTACACCTTTTTATGTATGGCGTGTCTAAACCTGCTCTAAGCTTTTGTAATAAGGGGGCATAAGCTAAGTAGTAAAATGTCGAACCCTGTACCTATACTGAATTGACAAGCGGTGAACATAGATAAAATGAAAGAGGTTAGTCAGGTTCGCAGCGAGTGGAAAGCTGTCGTCTTTGCCTACCTCAGTGGGAAACAGGCGTCATAGTATGTATGTATACTCGTCACAATAGAACTTTCCAAATCGCAGTGGCTTAGGGGGCGTTCAAGACCCCTACATCTTTCCTCAAATAATAATAAAATGTGTATTGAAAACTTTTAGGAAAATGTTATAAGCGAACAGATAAATAATCTTGTGTTTTATTGGATAGGTTAGAGATACGTTTGTGTGATTCACTTGTTTATGATTCATGTGGGAACGCGACTTGTTTCTTTTGTGCAGCAAGGACAATAAGCTAGTGACTAGTGACACATTGTCATTTATACAAACTGAATACTTAATTCGAAGTTACATTGCATCAGATGTGTTATAAAAAACATATTATATTATTAGTACCAATGATATTCACTAATTCATTATCCATGACCAGTGAACATAGAAACACTCCGGACGAGTTTCGGTTGACTATTATTCGGCCACCTTAGGTATATGCAGCTAGGTCAGTATCCTCTCCATAGCACAATTAGCTTCTCAAGCCAGGAAGGTCAGGTTACAGTCGCTTCGCGTTGAATTCGGACATTCAGCTGCATAGGTACTAGAAGTCCTCCACAGGCTCCACACAGTAGGTAGAATGAGATTAGTCGACCTAATCAGCATTTTTTTTATAGTTCGACTGTCTATCAATCATCGATCAACGGTTGAACAACTGTCGATCGATTGGTGTGAGCATTAGAGCCAGGGTCTATTCACGTTTAATGATATTCGATTAATGGACTGCGCACATTGGCGGAAGGCGGGGGAGAGCATGGAGGAGGATTCTCTATCCGCCAGCGCACACTGACAAGTAAAATCCTCTGCGATACCGCGAGCGTCCGCCAGCTTACCGGAGCATCCGCCGGTATGCCGCGGTATCCACCGAGTAGCCACCGCTCGCCGGGATTTGATTATTCCAGTCGAAAATGGCCTGGCAGAATCCAGCGCATACCGCTAACCGCTGCGGTATCCTCCAGCGTGCTCTTCGATGCTCCAGAGAAAACTGCTGCGATGCTCCGATGCCGATCACCGAGCATTGAAATATAATATACCTTATTTGGATTGGATAACTATTAAATTCAATTGATAAATTTAAAATCCTCTGCCGTCCCGTCCGCCATTCAGCGCAGACCATAATTATTACATTCATCACACAATTCCTACTCCGAACAACCATCATCATCATCCTCCTGCCCTTATCCCAATTTATTTGGGGTCGGCGCAGCATGATTTTCTTCCATACATCTCTATCAGCCGTCATCTCCGTGTTCACTTTCTTTTTATCCATATCATCTTTCACACAATCCATCCATATTTTCTTTGGTCTACCTCTTTTCTTATAGCCATCCACATTCATACACAAAACTTTTTTCGTAACATGTTCCTCATTTCCTACTCCGATCAACCATCGTTCCGATATTGAATGCGTTAGTCATGTTTTAACGATTATCTCTGTACTTCGGTCAATCGCATTCGACTTTATAACCGTAGTAGAAACATCTATAACAAGTATCATCATCATCATCATTTCAGCCGAAAGACGTCCACTGCTGGACATAGGCCGTATAACACGTCTAACACGTATAGGTCGTAACAAAAGCTCGTTCGTACATCGTCTTACGGAAATAGCCCCCTTTAGCCTGACTTACTTGCAGATAATTTACATATTTTTAACTGCTTCATTGCTTTTGTTTACTATACAGAACTGCCGGAGACGTCATTCATGCGCAGCATCAGTAACCCGGAGGCGGTGATGCGTCGCCGAAGACAACAGAAGCTGGGCCGCAAGCTGCAGCAATTCAAGTCCAAAGATGGGGGACCTGACACTGGTAATAACAACTATAACAAGAGTATCATCATCATCATCATTTCAGCCGAAAGACGTCTACTGGTGGACATAGGCCTCCCCCAAGCATATGTTGGGAGGATATGCAATAACCGCCACGTTTAGCAGGCGGGATGGCGATCGCAGTAGGTTGGTTAAATACTCAGAGAACGCTGCTGCCCATCCTCGGGTGAATTCCTTAGTCGCCTTTTACGACACCTTTGAGAAGATATAGGGTGGTGCTTTCTTTACGTTCTTTCAATTCTTTACGTCCGGCACCACACGGAATAGAGAATAATGGTACCATAATATAAGCAGAGGTATAGACTGTGCCACTTTCTCGTCAAAGACCATCTGATAAAAACCATTGACAGGAAAAATAAGGTTGATGCCTTGCACAGACCAGTAAACCTAAAGACGCCAATTAGCTGGATACCCGCGTTCACCAAGCTTATGCAGTAGCACTGCATAAGAGCCGTCCAGCCGCCAAGCGCAACATTTATTTGAGATGACCAATCATAAAAGTGGGCACTGACGATGTATCCATTCGGACGTCGTTTTAATGACGACAACGACATCCAAAAAAGCTTGACTTGTTCTAAAAATAACACACGTTTTCAACATCCACGGACAGATTTTGGAATATGGCCACGCCATTCGCGTGGTTGGAAGCATCGTCAGTGGCCACCTTTACACGCCGTCTGCCCCCTGTACCCTGCCAACATTTTACTATTGTGTTCTCATGCTAAACTTTGTTTATGTGGTGTCTTTAGGCTAACTGGTCTGTGGTGTCTTATTAACATACCCTACCGCCTCGATAAATAAATATTACTTGCCTTGGCCACACCTTGGCTATATTATCCCCGTCTCTGTCTTGAGTGACAGAAATAGTTCCTTGCCAAAGCATATGCTATGCAGCATCTATTTATCTCGGCCTTATACCTATTGGCTTTTGGTGATTTAAATGGGATGTTATCAAATAAAATTCGGGAACGAAGTTGCAAATAAGTGCGTCTGAACTGTTACTGTTATAACTTTTTCGGTCAATCCCTTGTACGATCAATGAATTAACTTATTTTATGTTTATTTGTTAGATCCATCTTTCTGTAATGTTCATCTGTTGTTTGTATCCATTTTCTTTTCTATCTTTTCTCTGCTGTCTGTGTTATTCAAAATTTTATACAAAAATTCTATATGTGGAAACTTGTAATTGGCCTTTTTCTACTGTATTTTACTTAATTACGACTCTGTATTAGCTGTAAGTTTGCCTAAAAATAATAAAATAAAATAAAAATAAAATAAAAAAATTAATGAGACGTGGAAATCTACATCAGCGCGTTTCAAAAATACGGCCCTTTGGAATTCATTGACGAAATACAACGTGTTATTGAAATAACTGAAAACCTCTTAAGGGGTCATTGTACTCATCAGTATAAACAACTTTAACTAAGGGACCAACACAGAAAATAGCGAAAAAACATTGCTGTTTGTGTTCCCTACATTTGTGTTCACATAAATCGAAAAATGTAAGGATCAGCTGATTTTTTTCTCGATTTCAGGGTTTGGTCCCAAAGTCAAAGTTGTTCATACTAATGAGTACAATGTCCCCTTAAGAGGTTTTCAGTTATTTCAATAACACTTTGTATACGTGTAATCAATTAACGTCGGTGAGACGAGGTGTTGCGTTACTGGATGCTGTTGTTTGTTGTTTAGCAAATAATTTGACTAAAGCGTCAAAACACCATGTTAATTAATTACCTTCTTACGAAATGGTATTTTTTTTTGCATTATAACTTTTTTGTATCTGACTCCATGAATCATATTTCTACAACTTCCATCACGAACTTGACATTTGAACTTGTCTTAACGTAGACTCGTTCGAAGCATCTGCTTCATGGTGACAGAAAAAAATTGTTCTTGGCACGCACAATATACAGCTTACGCGTGCTCAATTAATAACATGAACATCACACTTCATGCCTTGAATTCTATACACAGGGCAATGTGTCCAGTCAAGTTTGGTAAAGCAAAGGCCGACGCAACAGCCGTGTGTTTACACGAACCATCTCGTTTAAAAAAAAACTGGGTAGGCTGTATTTTGGACTTTAGCCGCCAGGGTTTGTTTCATGAATTTCCATGAGACTCACGTAACGACCACAAGGAAAGTCTGCTCTACTAAGATATATTTACTTCAACCTTGTAGCTTTTATAGTTTACTAGGTTTTAGCGATGTCGAATCCTAAGCCGAAGTGACACTCAACCCGAGATTAAAGTCATTCATATTCATGTCAATATATCCACACCTACTATCCTATGAAACCGTTTATATTAATAACTAGCTTTTACCCGCGGCTCCGCTCGCGTTAGATTCTGTTATCCCCCCGTGACGGATCCTGTTAATAATTAGGTGTTTTCCTGTAACTGTTACAAAACTGTCTGTTTGTTTGTTTATTCGAGCATCACGCAAAAACAACGGGACCTATTTTGTTTTTTTTTGTGTTTAGACTTGTAAACAGGTATGCATTTTATGAAAAAAGAAAACGATTCCTGTAGGATGAATTGAAGAACCACGGAGCGAAACCACGGGCAAAGTCCAGTCCAGTCCAGTCCGATCCAGTCCAATCCAGTCCGATACAGTCCGTTCCAATCCGATCCAGTCCGATCCAGACCGATCCAATCCGATCCAGTCTGATCCATTCCACTCGAATCCACTCCCCTACACACCAATCCGTACCTGTCTCACTCCCACTCCCACTCCCAATCCTATTTCCACTCCCAGTCCCGCTCCCAGTCCTACTCCCAGTCCCACTCCCACCCCCACGCCCACGCCTTCTCTCACTCACTCACACACTCACTCACTCATCCATCCATCGTACATAACTATCTGCTCGTACAAATGCGTAGAAGCTGTACCACGACCACGCCCACTCCCAGTCCCATGCCCACTCCCACTCATACTCCTACTCCCACTCACACTCACACGACCACGCCCTCTCTCACTCATCCATCCATCATACATTACTATCCGCTCGTGCTGCAAATGCGTCGAAGCTGTACCACGCCCACGCCCCACGCCCACTCCCAGTCACACGCCCAGTCCTACTCCCACGCCCATGCCCTCTCTCAGTCCCACGACTACGCCCACTCCCACGCCCACACCCTCTTCCAGCCCCACGCCTACTCCTCTCACTCACTAACTCACACACTAACTCATTCACTCCCTCACTCACTAACTCACTCACTCATCCAGCCATCGTACATTACTATCCGCTCGTGCAAATGCGTAGAAGCTGTACCACGCCCACTCCCAGTCACACGCCCACGCCCTCTCCTACTCCCACTCAAACGCCCACGTCCACTCCCACTCGCTCACTCACTCACTAACTCAATCACTCACTAACTCACTCACTCACTCATCCAACCATCGTACATTACTATCCGCTCGTGCAAATGCTTAGAAGCTGTACCACACCCACGCACAGTCTGTTATTTTGCCTTAGTTGCGGCCATGTCCATTTTATGTTTTTATTCGATAGCTATAGTAACGATAAAGGTTTGGCAGAAATACCTATAGTGTTTTTTTTTATAATTATAAAGTTATTAAGGTTTCATTGAAAAGTGAGAAAAACAAAATTAATTTTTATTTTCGAAAATTGTTGTAATACATATTTAGTTAGTCCTTTAAATAAAGTAACAGCATAATATATATTTAGATAAAAAAATGGGGCATCGTACCTTTGATATATTAGGAGATTTTTTACTTTTACCGATTAACACAAAACATTTTTTTTTCATGTTTTCTTATCACGGTCGCATCTTATTTTCATTTAAATATATGCGTAATGTTATTGTCAATAATACACTAAAATATGACATGCGTCAATAGCAGGAATACGAAGATAGAGAGTTTCTAAATATTTTTGAAATTTCTATGGAAATAGGGTTGTCGCAATTGAATAAATAAAAAAATAAAATAAAAGTGCCAGATATTTCCCAACTATTTAACTAAAAAAAAAAAAAAAAAAACATAACATAACATCACGCCTGTATTTCCCCGAAGGGGTAGGCAGAGGTGTGTAGTGTGTTAGTATTTAACTAACTTTGAGTAAACTCTTTCTCGTGTCTTTCTGTGTCTCTTTCTGGGTTTCTGTTGTCTGAAAACAATTACTATAATGTTCTCAATGCTCTAAGACTACAACGATACGTGACGCTAACCTAGCAGTCATCATCGGAGTTTGTCAAAACTTCTTGTGATGATAATACGAGTATATTATCATCAGAAGCGTCTGTTACCAATTCAGTATTAGGAATATCAGCAAAACTTTGCGGTAATGGATCATGGGTAATAATACACGCACACCGTAATTGTGAGCTGGTATTTGTGATGACATTAAAGACTTTTCCGTCAATTATGGTGAGGTATAATTTTGGATCTCCGAGTTCCTGTGTTCGTTGCTTCTTATTTTTTTTGTGGTTATACTTAGTAGTGTACTAAACATTTACACACAAAAATAAAATGCGACCATGTTAAGAATGACCATAAATAAAATTATTATGAAATCATGGAAAAAATAAAATTGACGCCTAGGAGAACGCATTTTTTTATGATAAAATAGATGTAATGATGCATTAAGTTAATGGCTAGCGTGCCATGAAACATTTATTGTAAAATGTTCATTATGAAAGCCTAAAACACGTTTCTATGGTTTCTATGGATTTTTCTCGATTTTCGAAATATTTTGAAAACTATGACACTTAAAACCACGGGGGTTTTAATAGAAGTTTTGTTTGGTTATTATCTTTCTAAAAGCCTCAAAAAATAAGGATGGCCGCAACTAAGGCAAAATAACAGACTGTGCCACGCCCAGTCGCTCGCCCACGCCCTCTCATAATCCCACTCAAACGCCCATGCCCCACGCCCACTCCAACTCCTACTCCCACTCAAACGCCCACGCCCATGCCCACTCCCGGTCCCACGCCGACTCCAGCGCCCACGCCGTCTCCCACTCACTCACTCACCCACGCACTCACTCACTTATCCAGCTATCGTACATTACTATCCGCTCGTGCAAATGCGTAGAAGCTGTACCACGCCCACTCTCAGGCACACGCCCACTCTCAGTCACACGCCCACGCCCACTCGTACACCCACTCAAACGCCCACGCCCATACCCATTACCAGTCCCACGCCCACTCACTCACTCACTAACTAACTCACTCACTAACTAACTCACTCACTAACTAACTCACTCACTAACTAACTCACTCATCCAGCCAGCGTACATTACTATCCGCTCGTGTAAATGCGTAGAAGCTGTACCACGCCTACGCCCCACGCACACTCCCAGTCATACGCCCACGCCCACTCCTACTCCCACTGAAACGCCAACGCCCTTGCCCACTCCCAATCCCACGCCCACTCTCACTCACTTACTAATTAACTCACTCCCTAACTGACTCACTCGCTCACTCATCCAGCCATCGTACTACATTACTATCTGCTCGTGCAAATGCGTAGAAGCTGTACCACGCCTACGCCCCACGCACACTCCCAGTCATACGCCCACGCCCACTCCTACTCCCACTGAAACGCCAACGCCCTTGCCCACTCCCAATCCCACGCCCACTCTCACTCACTTACTAATTAACTCACTCCCTAACTGACTCACTCGCTCACTCATCCAGCCATCGTACTACATTACTATCTGCTCGTGCAAATGCGTAGAAGCTGTATCACGCCCTCGCCCACTCCCAGTCACACGCCCACGCTCTCTCCTACTCCCACTCAAACGCCCACTCCCAGTCCCTCGCCCACTCCCACTCGCTCACTCAATCACTCACTAACTCACTCACTCACTCATCCAACCATCGTACATTACTATCCGCTCGTGCAAATGCGTAGAAGCTGTACCACACCCACGCCCAGTCGCTCGCCCACTCCCTCTCCTAATCCCACTCAAACGCCCATGCCCCACGCCCACGCCGACTCCAGCGCCCACGCCCACTCCCACTCTCTCACTCACTCACGCACTCACTCACTCATCCAGCTATCGTACATTACTATCCGCTCGTGCAAATGCGTAGAAGCTGTACCACGCCCACGCCCACTCTCAGGCACACGCCCACTCTCAGTCACACGCCCACGCCCACTCGTACACCCACTCAAACGCCCACGCCCATAGCCACTACCAGTCCCACGCCCACTCACTCACTCACTCATCCAGCCAGCGTACATAACTATCCGCTCGTGCAAATGCGTAGAAGCTGTACCACGCCCACGCCCCACGCACACTCCCAGTCATACGCCCACTCCTACTCCCACTGAAACGCCAACGCCCTTGCCCACTCCCAGTCCCACGCCCACGCCCACTAGTACACCCACTCAAACGCCCACGCCCATACCCACTACCAGTCCCACGCCCACTCACTCACTCACTAACTAACTCACTCACTCATCCAGCCAGCGTACATTACTATCCGCTCGTGCAAATGCGTAGAAGCTGTACCACGCCGTGCCGTGCCGTTGCCGTGTGGTATCCGGCAAATAAAAAGAATAGACCACCCCCCCTCTACCCATGGGTGTCGTAAAAGGCGACTAAGGGTTGAAACCAGGAGGATGGGCAGCAGCGTCCTTCTGTGCACTAACATCGTGCAACATCACCCACTGCGGTCACCAACCCGCCTGCCCAGCGTGGTGACTATGGGCATACATCCCAATGAACGCACAACCAAAAAAACGGCCCCCAGTTCCCGGTGGCCCTCTATTCCCGACTACGGTAGCGGTCGTGGTAACGGTGGGACGGGAGGTGCGAAGAATCCCCGGGTTACGGCAGGCTACCAAAACCGACGACTATATCTGGCAGCGTATAATGGACAAACGTTGAGACTGGACCATCACCTCGCCGAGCTTGAAGTAGAGTTAAGTCATATAAAATGGCATATACTGGGGTTATCCGAAGTCCGTAGAGAGGGGGAGGACACGATAACCCTGGAGTCAGGACACTTACTCTACTTCCGCGAAGGTGATCAGCTCTCCCAAGGTGGTGTTGGTTTTCTTGTCAATAAGGCCCTCGTGAACAACGTTGTGAAAATCGGTAGTGTGTTGACACGGGTAGCGTACCTTGTACTAAAGCTAAATGATAGGTACAAGCTGAAAATAGTGCAGGTATATGCGCCGACCTCGACACACTCTGACGATATAGCCGAAGCGATGTACGAAGACATAGCTAAGGCTATGAATAGTACCGCTAAGGCTCACTACAACGTTGTTATGGGGGACTTCAACGCTAAAGTGGGAGTACAAGAACGCGGCGAATCGAAAATCGGACCTTACGGTTTGGGGCGCAGAAACCACAGGGGCCAAATGTTGGTCAACTTCTTGGAGTCCAAGGGGCTCTTCTTGATGAACTCCTTCTTTAAGAAGTAGCCCCAAAGAAGATGGACCTGGAAAAGCCCCGATAAGGTGACAAGGAACGAGATAGACTTTATGATGACGGATATGAAGCACATATTTAGAGATGTCTCTGTGATCAATAGGTTCAACACCGGAAGCGATCACCGACTTATCCGAGGCACTCTAAATATCAATTTTAGAGCTGAAAGAACGCGCATGATTAAGTCTACTCTCCGACCTTCGCCGCTCCAAACCAGTTTGGGCTCCGAAAGGTTCCAAGCGGAACTTCAAAATCGATTCGACTCGCTGGAAACCACTGGCAATATTGAGGAGAAAACCAACACCATAGTCAAAACATTGCAGGAACTGTCTCGAAAATTCTTTCCGCCGCAGCGCAGATGCCCAAGCTTTCGACTGAGACTCTCGATCTGATGAGGAAAAGACGGGAAATGTCAGCCGCGCATTCGTTTTCATCAGATAATAGGTCCTTAAACCTACAGATTAGGAAGCTGATGCGACGTGACCTCCGCCGCTCCAACACCCGCGCCGTTGAGGCTGCGATTGAGCAAAATAGGGGGTCGAAAGTTTTCGCTCAGCAGCTAGGGAGGACCCATCTGATGAAACTGAAAGCCGCGGATGGCTAAATTGTCACCTCTAAGATCGAGATGCTTGATGAGGTCGAAAACTTCTATGGGCATTTGTATTCCACGAAAACGGCGAGACCAGCGTTTCCTAGCAATGACGACAAAAGAGCCCAGCTCACGCGCCATTACACCGAGGATCTTCCGGACGTTGACCAGGGCGAGATTAGGCCCTCGAGCAGCTTAAGAACAACAAAGCTCCGGGCGATGACGGCATTACTACTGAACTCCTAAAAGCAGGCGGGGCTCCGGTCCTGAAGGAGCTACAGAGTCTGTTTAATTCCGTCATCCAACAAGGCTCTACATTTGAGGCATGGAGCGGGAGTGCGGTGGTACTGTTCTTCAAAAAAGGGGATAAAACCCTTCTGAAGAACTACAGACCCATCTCACTCCTGAGTCATGTGTACAAGCTGTTCTCGAGGGTCATCACGAATCGTCTCGCCGGAAGACTCGACGAATTCCAGCCACCAGAGCAAGCTGGGTTTCGAAAAGGCTACAGCACCGTAGTCCACATCCATACTGTTCGGCAGATCATACAGAAGACTGAAGAGTACAATCAGCCGCTGTGTATGGCATTCGTGGACTACGAGAACGCCTTCGACTCTATCGAAACTTGGGCAGTTCTGGATGCTCTTCAGCGATGTCACATTGATGAGCGGTATATAGAGATGCTGAGATGCCTATACAACGTTGCTACCATGACTGTTCAGCTCCAGGACCAAAAGACGAAGCCAATCCAACTGCGCAGAGGGGCGAGACAAGGGGATGTAATATCCCCGAAATTGTTCACTAACGCGTTGGAGGACGTCTTCAAGACGCTGGACTGGACTGGACAGGGTATCAACGTTAACGGCGAGAACATCTCACATCTCCGTTTTGCCGATGACATCGCTGGAACAACTGGGCGAAATGCTGCACAGCTTAAACGGAGCCTCTCGACGTGTCGGTCTCGGCATGAATCTGGACAAGACTAAAGTCATGTTCAATATGCATGTCATGCCGAGGCCAATATTCGTCGAAGGGTCGGCACTCGAAGTTGTAACGGAATACGTCTACCTAGGGCAGGTAATTCAGCTTGGTAGACACAACTTCGAGAAAGAAGCCAACAGAAGGATCCGTCTGGGCTGGGCAGCATTTGGCAAACTTCGCCGAGTCTTCTCGTCGCCTATACCGCAAAGTTTGAAGACAAAGGTCTTCAACCAGTGCGTCCTGCCAGTCATGACTTACGGTGCCGAGACGTGGACACTGACAGTTGGGCTAGTCCACAAATTCAAAGTCGCTCAGCGAGCTATGGAGCGAGCTATGCTTGGAGTTTCTTTGAAGGATAAAATCCGTAACGAGATTATCCGGAGAAGAACCGGAGTGACCGACATAGCTTGTAGGATCAGTAAGCTGAAGTGGCAGTGGGCTGGCCATGTCTGTCGAAGGACCGATGGCCGTTGGAGCAGACGAGTCCTTGAGTGGAGACCGCGAATCGGCAAACGCAGCGTAGGGCGCCCCCCTGCCAGGTGGACCGACGACCTAAAGAACGTGGCTGGGGGGGACTGGATGCGGAAGGCAGAGGACCGAGCGTTGTGGCGCAACTTGGGAGAGGCCTATGTCCGGCAGTGGACTGCGATAGGCTGAGTTGATGATGATTGATGTACCACGCCCACGCCCCACGCACACTCCCAGTCATACGCCCACTCCTACTCCCACTGAAACGCCAACGCCCTTGGCCACTCCCAGTCCCACGCCCACGACCACTCCCAGTCCCACGCCCACTCCCACTCTCACTCACTTACTCATTCACTCACTCACTAACTGACTCACTCACTCATCCAGCCATCGTACATTACTATCCGCTCGTGCAAATGCGTAGAAGCTGTACCACGCCCACGCCCACTCCCAGTCACTCTTCTGCACCCTCCTACTCCAACTCAAACGCCCACGAAGAACCACGCCCACTCACACTCCTATTCCCACTCAAACGCCCACTCCCACTCACTCACTCACTCATCCAGCCATCGTACATTACTATCCGCTCGTGCAAATGCGTAGAAGCTGTACCACGCTCACTCCCTGTCACACACCTACTCCTACTCCCACTCAAACGCCAATGCCCATGCCCACTCCCACATCCACGCCCATGCCCACTCACACGCCCACGATCTCTCCCAGTCCCACGCCCACTCCTACTCCCACTCTCACTCACTAACTCATTCACTCACTCACTAACTCACTCATCCAGCCATCGTACATTACTATCCGCTCGTGCAAATACGTAGAAGCTGTACCACGCCCACGTCCACTCCCAGTCACTCGCCCACGCCCTCTCCTACTACCACTCAAACGCCCACGCCCATCCCCACTCCCAGAACCACGCACACTCACACTCCTACTCCCAATCAAACGCCCACGCCCACACCCACTCCCACTCCCACTCACTCAATCATCCAGCCATCGTACATTACTATCCGCTTGTGCAAATGCGTAGAAGCTGTACCACGCCCTCGCCCATACCCAGTCACACGCCCACGCCCACTCCTACTCCCACCCAAACGCCCATGCCTACTCCCAGTCCCACGCCCATACCCATTCACACGCCCACGACCACTCCCAGTCCCACGCCCTCTCCCAGTCCCACGACCTGTTCCACTCCCACTCACTCACTAACTCACTCACTCATCCAGCCATCGTACATTACTATCCGCTCGTGCAAATGCATAGAAGCTGTACCACGTCCACGCCCACTCTCAGTCTCACGCCCATTCCCAGTCCCACGCCCATTACCCCTCACTCACTAACTCGATCACTTACTCACTAACTCACACACTCACTCATCCAGCCAGCGTACATTACTATCCGCTCGTGCATATGCGTAGAAGCTGTACCACGCCCACGCCCCACGCACACTCCCAGTCATACGCCCACGCCCACTCCTACTCCCACTCAAACGCCAAAGCCCACTCACACGCCCACGCCCTCTCTCACTCATCCATCCATCATACATTACTATCCGCTCGTGCAAATGCGTCGAAGCTGTACCACGCCCACGCCCTCTCTCAGTCCCACGACTACGCCCACTCCCACGCCCACTTCCAGCCCCACGCCCACTCCTCTCACTCACTCACTCACGCACTCACTCACTCACGCACTCACTCACTCATCCAGCTATCGTACATTACTATCCGCTCGTGCAAATGCGTAGAAGCTGTACCACGCCCACGCCCACTCTTAGGCACACGCCCACTCTCAGTCACACGCCCACTCGTACACCCACTCAAACGCCCAGTCCCACGCCCACTCCCACGCCCACTCCCACTCGCTCACTCAATCACTCACTAACTCACTCACTCACTCACTCATCCAACCATCGTACATTACTATCCGCTCGTGCAAATGCGTAGAAGCAGGGGGTCTACTCCCGTTCGACGATATTCGATAAATCGTACGATTTATCGCACAATTTGCTACTCCGGTCAACCATCGTTCCCTTATCGCATGCGATGATCGTGTTTTGGCGTTTGTTTTTCTTATCTCCGGTAAATTGTATACGACTATGAACCGTAGTCTATCTTAATTGTGCCTTTTTCATGTGCCTATCTTTATTATGTAAGTATCAGTCGGAACGAAAGTTCGTACTTCGTTTGTCGTTCGCCCACGCCCTCTCCTAATCTCACTCAAACGCCCATGCCCCACGCCCACTCCAACTCCTACTCCCACTCAAACGCCCACGCCCATGCCCACTCCCGGTCCCACGCCGACTCCAGCGCCCACTCCCACTCTCTCACTCACTCATTCACTCACTCACTCACGCACTCACGCACTCACGCACTTACTCACTCATCCAGCTATCGTACATTACTATCCGCTCGTGCAAATGCGTAGAAGCTGTACCACGCCCACGCCCACTCTTAGGCACACGCCCACTCTCAGTCACACGCCCACGCCCACTCGTACACCCACTCAAATGCCCACGCCCATACCCACTACCAGTCCCACGCCCACTCACTCCCTCACTCACTAACTCACTCACTCACTCATCCAGCCATCGTACTACATTACTATCCGCTCGTGCAAATGCGTAGAAGCTGTATTACGCCCACGCCCGCTCCCAGTCTCTCGCCCGCACCCTCTCCTACTCCAACTCAAACGCCCACGCCCACCCCCACACCCAGAACCACGCCCATTCACACTACTACTCCCACTCAAACGCCCACGCCCCCTCCCACTCCCACTCACTCATCCAGCCATCGTACATTACTATCCGCTCGTGCAAATGCGTAGAACACGCCCACGCCCACTCAGTCTCACGCCCACTCGTACACCCACTCAAACGCCCACGCCCATACCCACTCTTAGTCCCACGCCCACGCCCACTCACTCACTCACTACCTAACTCGATCACATCTACTCACTAACTCACACACTCACTCATCCAGCCAGCGTACATTACTATCCGCTCGTGCAAATGCGTAGAAGTTGTACCACACCCACGCCCCACGCACACTCCCAGTCATACGCCCACGCCCACCCCTACTCCCACACAAACGCCAACGCCCATGCCCACTCCCAGTCCCACGCCCACTCACACGCCCATGACCACTCCCAGTCCCGCGCCCACTCCCACTTACTCATTCACTCACTCACTAACTGACTCACTCACTCACTCACTCATCCAGCCATCGTACATTACTATCCGCTCGTGCAAATGCGTAGAAGCTGTACCACGCCCACGCCCACTCCCAGTCACTCGCCCGCACCCTCTCCTACTCCAACTCAAACGCCCACGAAGAACCACGCCCACTCACACTCCTATTCCCACTCAAACGCCCACGCCCACTCCCACTCACTCATCCAGCCATCGTACATTACTATCCGCTCGTGCAAATGCGTAGAAGCTGTACCACGTCCACTCCCAGTCACACGCCCACTCCTACTCCCACTCAAACGCCAACGCCCATGCCCACTTCCACATCCACGCCCATGCCCACTCACACGCCCACGACCACTCCCAGTCCCACGCCCACTCCTACTCCCACTCTCACTCACTAACTCATTCACTCACTCACTAACTCACTCACTCATCCAGCCATCGTACATTACTATCCGTTCGTGCAAATGCGTAGAAGCTGTACCACGCCCACGCCCACTCCCAGTCACTCGCCCACGCCCTCCTACTACCCCTCAAACGCCCACGCCCATCCCCCACTCCCAGTCCCAAGCCCACTCACACTCCTACTCCCACTCAAACGCCCACACCCACGCCCACGCCCACTCCCACTCACTCACTTACTCACTCACTCATCCAGCCATCGTACATTACTATCCGCTCGTGCAAATAAATGCGTAAAAGCTTCGATCTGTCGGGTGAGGACGCAACCCACGAATTTTATTTTATTTCTTTTTCTTTCTTTCTTTCTCAAAACCATACCAGTTTTTAAGTCAGATCATTAGCTTTCAAACAAAAAAAGTTTCATCAAAATCGGTCCAGTAGTTTTAGCGTTATGCTGGAACAAACAAACAAACAGACGTTTACAATTTTATAATAGTTAAGATTATATCCCATCCTGTGTGTAATTAAATTGATATATAGAAGAAAAAAAAATTACGACTACTAAACCCTAGGCTGCCAACCAAGTCGATAGTAAGATGTGTGTGAACAAGTACTACTTATTAGTTATTAGACCCGTTGCGACCGATGCAGAAACATGAAGAGGCACTCTGAAGTTTTTAAATTTTGACAACTTGAATATTTGTTTATATGGTAACGGATTTGATTCCCGTATCGCGACAAATCTTAGGTATTTGTGTATGTAAGATACATACATACATACATAAACATCACGCCTGTATTCCCCGGAGGGTGAGGCAGAGGTGTATACTGTGTAGTACACTCACATTTCGCTGGTTATAAGTCCCATGTAATAGGGGGCGAGCCTATTGCCGTTAACCGGGCACAAACCTAGACTGCGGGCTGCTACTGAGAATTTCCTAATGAAAAAAACCCAATAACACTTTGCCAGACCCGGGAATCGAACCCAGGACCCCACGCTCAGCAGTCGCACTTGCAACCACTAGATCAACGAGACAGCATGTAAGACAATGGTGTCGATTCTCTTGATTACGAACTAAACTTATTTTAAACTATCACTCTAAAAATACAAGAAAGGGATGGCAACAATTTTGGAACTGTCAAATTAGTCGGAATTAAAATTTCCATACAAGTTTAGTCGTGATATCAGAACGCGCCCACGAAAAAAAACCCCGCCGCAAACATAACCTCCTCCTTTTTTTGAAGTCGGTTATTTTTAACCGACACAAAAATGTGACACGTAAACTATTTGGACAGTTCTAAATTTGTTGCCATCCCATTCTTGTATCTACTATTAGTAAAAGATAGCGATAGTTTAAAATAAGTTTAGTCCGTGAAAGAGAAATCGTCGACGGAGGATATAAAACATCTTCAAATAATACATGAAAAGATTTCTAACACATTTATGTCGCTTTAGGTGGTACCCTCAGGGTGTACGGTTCGATACTCCGGCCCGACGTGTCGTACGTAACGCTACTGCTTTCTGTCAACGATGCCGCTGCCACCGTCCTGCGGGAGACGCTCGACAAGTACGGCATGTCATATCAAGACCCGTCGCAGTTCTGCATAGTACAGGTAATTACTTAGTAGGATGTGTAAAGAGAGTACATCCAGTGCACCACATCAGAAGTCAGCATCTTGGAGGCCACGTCATCTCAAGTTGAGATCAAGTTGGGGACGAGGATGAGAATCTCGACGCAGGAGATCTGTATGTCGCAAAATTTGTATGGTGTATTGTATTTAGGCATGGGGTGGCGCGGTGGGGCTCGGGGTGTGCCACGCTCTGCGTTCCGTTCTACACAGCTGCACACACTTAGGCAGGCACACTAATTTCCACGTGTTACATTACGGACTGCAGCAATACAGCTGTTTTTATCATCATCATCATTTCAGCCGAAAGACGTCCATTGCTGGACATACGTGGGACACTCAGAAAGTTTTGCGAAACTAAAAAAAATTGTTCTATACGTACATATATTTTTATCAAATCTTTTATAAGTACTTTCCACCAGCCTCTATACAAAGATTCATGCGCCTAAACCAGTTTTCAAAACACTTTTTCCAGTCCGCCGCAGACACCTCGTTTACAGCCTGCTCGAACGCAGCCAGCGCATCTTCCGGCGACGAAAATTGTATCCCTTTGAGCTGATTTTTTATTTTTGGGAATAAAAAGAAGTCACACGGTGCTAGATCAGGGCTGTAAGGAGGGTGACCCAGGAGTTTGACTGGCGTGCTGTCCAGGAAGTCCCTCGTTTTGAGTGCGGTGTGCGCAGGTGCATTGTCGTGGTGGAGCAGTAGCCCGCGGAGCCCTGTGTTTGGTCGCTTGTTGCTTATAACAGAGAAAACTTCTGGCAAACATTTGGTAGTATACCATTCGGCATTAATGCTTCTTTGATCCCGTAAGGGAATTGATACCAAGTAGCCAGTCAAATTAAAAAAGCTAGCGATCAAAATCTTACCCCCGCTTCTAGATCGCTTCACTTTGGTAGGCGTTGGCTCATTTTGAAACACCCAAACAGTCGACTGGCGCTTGGTTTCTGGGTCGTATTGATAAATCCAGGACTCATCACCTGTAACGATGTCGTAAACACGCCGAGACGAGCCTGCTTCAAATTTGTTAAGCATATCACGGCACCATTCCACCCGGGCCTGCTTCTGAGCATCGGTGAGGTTGTGCGGCACCCAGCGTGATACTATCCTCCTCACGCGAAGATGGCTGTGTAGAATCTCGTGAACGCTTCCCGATCCAATCTTCAATATGTGTTGAATCTCCTGATATGTAATTCGCCTATTGTCTTGGATTAAATTTTTCACTGCTAGCACGTTTTCTTCGGTAACAGCCGTCAAAGGGCGACCGCTTCTTTCGTCATCCCCCAAAGTTGGTCGACCGCGCTTGAATTCGTTATACCAACGATACACGGTTGCCTTGGAAGGGCCTTCATCCATGAATGCCATTTGAAGTCTATCGTACGATTCATCCGGTTTCAGGCGACACTTGAAATCGTATAAAATCATAGCTCTAAAATGTTCCCGGCGCAGATCCATATTTCAGTGAGACACAATACTTTGAATTAACTCGCAAAAAATGTGGAGGGAAATTTTGAAATTGGAACTTACTTATTTTTACTTATAAATAATCACATTTTCGAAAAACATTATAACTGGCCAGTCTCCCATATATAAAAACTTTTTTTCGCAATACTTTCTGAGGGGCCTGGTAGGCAGGCATCGCCACAACGACCGATCCTGCGCTTCCCGCATCCTACGGATTCCTGCGACCACCACCACCACCACCACCACCAGGTCGTCGGTTCACCTTGTGGGGGGGGGGTCTACCCACGCTGCGCCTTCCAGTACGCGGTCGCCACTTCAGAACTAGCGATGGGTCATTAACGGTTTTCGTGTCAATGTAATGTAACAATTTTTTTCCAATAAATAACAGGTTGAAAAGGCTGTTAATTTTAACAGATTTGAAAATAGTTGTTTTTTTTTTGTTTAATAGGCTCGCCCACTATTACATGGGACTATAACATAACTGGCGAAATGTGGGTGTACTATACACCTCTGCCTACCCCTTCGGGGAAATACAGGCGTGATGTTATGTTATGTGTTGTTAATTTTTTTTTTTCAATTTTAACGTTTTTGCGTTTAATACAATTTCAGTTTTTATTATTATTAATGAACGTTATTCATACTGTAATAAAATTAAGTTGGTTTTTGGAAACAATTCGTTTGTGAATGCATAAGTTTTCGTACGTACGTTGTAACGTGTTCGTTTGTCAAATGCATAATTTTTTTTCAACCTGTTTTTTGAGCAATGGAAAACAGTTACTTAGTTTCTTGTGAAAAAGCCGTAAAAAAAGCCGTTCATTGATTCAATGCCCACCGCTATTCAGAACTGCGAGCAATGTGCCCACTGCCATTTAAGTTTGACTATTCTTCGGGCTATGTCGGTTACTTTCGTTCTCCTGCGAATCTCCTCATTTCTGATTCTATCACGCAGGGACACTCCGAGCATAGCCGTCCCCATCGCCCTTTGGGTGACTGAGCCTTCTTATCAGGCCCATTGTGAGCGACCACGTTTCAGTGCTGTACGTAAATACTGGCAACACACACTGGTCAAAGACTTTCGTCTTGAGATACTGCGGTATTTTGGACGAGAAGATATTGCGTAGCGTCCCGAACGCTGTTTAAACGAGTCGGATTTGGACGATAAGATATTGCGTAGCTTCCCGAACGCCAAACGCTGCCCATCCGAATCGGATTTTAATAGTTTCCAACAAAAAAATATTGTACAATGTTACTTAGTGCTTGCCTAGAATATGGCTTCGTGATGGATCTTTTTACACTGTAGCTGTAAATGTGTATGTATTAATTATTCGTTGTATAAAAAAACGCAAGTTGTTTAGAAAGAGAAACTCAGATCCTTAAGTGTAAATGACTAAAGTTTAAATTGTCATGGAAAGAAGAATTCGACGGCGAGCAGAATTCAAACCTGCAACCTTCTGGTTCAGTATTCCATCACCAGTCGTTGTAAGCTGCCGCGATCTCTGCTCGCAATGTCGAATTACATTTCCACATAGAATCAGTCTCATGGTGACGCTCGGTCTGCGAGGTTAAGGAGTTCCCTACAGCTCAGTGGCCTCCAGCAGTAAATAATTTAATAGTTTAAAAAACACTAGTTAACGCGCTTCTGCCCTATTTACACGTCAATATACACCGATTTTCGATAAATTTTGTAATCAGCTTTTCTAATGGGGGCGCCACTGGGCTGTAGGGAGTCCCTTAAGCAGTGTTTAGGCCTTGGATGGGTGGGTGAACATTCAAAAAATCCCTCCCGCCTTTGGAACAGAGGTTAAACCATCCGCACATACATTATATTATGATTGGTTTGAGTTTTCCTTATGATGATCGTTATGGGCAATCACAAGCTAAAAAATCTGGCAACGCAACGGTATAGTATTCCCCATAATTGGGTTACGGAGGTCAAATGTTAGCCGCCCGTATAAACATGAGATTCATATCTAGTTAGATGGAAAGCTGACCCTACATAATTGAGAAAAGGCTAAGCTGGTGACGGGAAATAATAACTTGATGTAACTTGACGAGTCACAAATAGAAGTTCAGAGCGATTAAGGATTGGACGTATTTTCGTTTTTGTTCGCTCGTAAATGCGCGCTATTGCGATTTGCGACACGCGTATCTCGTTCAGTTACCGGCACGTATCTAGAGCGCTCGCCGTTACCTGCGTAACAGATTTTTGGGTTTGTTTGATGGTATGAATATTTTTGACGTCTTTGATTTATTTCCTAATCTGTGTACACTAATTTCTCGGCAACTGATATTTTTTGCTGTAATTGCACAGTGCGCAAAATGATTCCCAGTCTTTGCCGAGTGCTCGAGATCCGTGCCGGCAACTGTACAAGCGGAGGCACGCTTAAATGCTCGTATACGCTCGTAACCGCGAAGAACGCCTCGCTCGGCTCATCGAAACTTCGCGTGAACACGCGCGTTCGCATATAAGCACGTATACAAGCGTGCAGAAACGAGCTAATACTCTCAATATCCTCCCGTTGATTATTTGAAAAGAGTAATATATCCATTAGATAGATCCAGAGAGTTTCTTGCTGGCTCTTCTCCATAGGACTAACTTTTTGGAACCGTGAAACTAGATTCATAAATAACGTTTTGAAAGTGCATTCACATGCTTAATCGAAATATAAAAAATTACTTTGACCCTTATCACGTCAGGCAGTGTCCCAGAACGTGTTAAGTACTTCTTTAAAAAAATTGTCTTTATCGTCGACTTGACAAACGCGAAACGGTCAAGTTTTTTTATTCACAAATGGGTTGAGGCACGTAACTAAACATGTTGTTTGTTTCTAGGAGGACAAAACCGACAACTCGGAATACATTTTGGAAGATGACGAATGTCCGCTCGCGCTGATGAATATGACAAGAAGTAAGTACCGCATGCTTAACCATGATTTAAAAAGATGAATATATCCACCTCAATCCCTTCAATCTACGCAGAGTCCTCAATTATATGTCCTAAGGCTAAAATGTTATAATTACCACGTTTCATCATCATCAGCCCATTCATGTCCCACCGCTGGGCACGGGCCTCTCTTCTCAGAATGAAAAGGTTAAGCCCTTAGTCCACCACGCTGGCCTTGGATAATAACTCTATAAATAATTTGACATTCGATTTTACCACAAATTCGTTTTTAAGAGTTTTGGCAACTCCTTTTGTCCAACTTATATTGTATAATTTCTAAAAGCTTAAAAATATTCGCTTCGTAAGCAATACTTCCTAAACGTGTGGTCTAGGCAAGCTGGAGAGAAGCGTTGTTTAGTTTTCTTGTTAAGTGAAAATGAGATGACAGCGCATGCAGCCACTTGACCCACATGTTGACATCACAGTAGAGAGAGACAAGATATTCTGGAAAAATACAACGTGAAACGAAAATGCGAAGTCTCAAAGCTTTGATGATATTGGTGGTACTTGTTTGTTTAGACATCCCAAGTTAATAGATGTTTGCTAGGTAGAATATTACTAGTTTGGTCCCTTATTAATTCATCATATTGCATCGTTGTGGTAAAATATTATTGTAAGAAATTGGATCTGGCTTCATTATCGTTATAAAATGTCAGCAAATCGTTTTTACAACTTATTAAACATTTCATTCGAACTCATCTTCCTGCCCTGGTCCCAAATTACTTGGGGTCGGCGCAATAAGGGTTCTTCCATTTTTGTCTATAATCCGTCATCTCATTCATGTTCATTCGAACTGACATACTACAAAAATCATGTCTTACTTGGTCTCGGGCCTGAAAGGTGAAAATGTGTATTAAATGTAGGTATGCCTGACCCTTCAATAATTCTTCACGCCTTTAATATTTAATTAACATAAAGGGACACCCTTTTATATTCAGGCCTATTCGCGCTGCGTGCCATATAAATATGGCACCATCGCATCACCTCCAGCGTATTACTAACTATATGGAGTTGTGAAAGAAGATGTAGTGACAAAGATTGAGAAAGGTATGTTAAGATGGTTTGAACATATAGAGAGGATGGACGAGAGGAGATTGGCGAAACAAGTATACGAAGCGAGTGTGGATGGAAGAGTTGGAAAGGGACGACCTCGGCGAACGTATCGCGATCAAATCACGGACGTTCTCAAAAAATGCCAGGTTAAGAGTTCTCTAAACCGACGAGCATGCATGACGAGGTTAATGGACGTAAATGAAGCGAAAGAGGTGTGTCAGGATCGTAGCAGGTGGAAATCTATAGTCTCTGCCTACCCCAATGGGAAACAGGCGTGATAATATGTATGTATGGAGTTTTTGTACAATAACGCTCAAATAATCGCCAATTTTTCAGCACTCTTACTCTGAAGCACTAGCTTGCAATATCGTTATATGAAAGATTGTAAGAAATTACCTACTGAACCGAATGAAGTATAATATTGGATTGGAGCACGTACATGTTTTATAGTTATGTCGGATATCGAGTAGATCTATGAAGTTGGAGGCCCGTCCCGTGTCATAACATAATGCAAATTATGTGGGAAGCTGACTTAACATACGAATATATTCTATAGTCGGATCCAAGCCTTCCGATCCAGATACCGGTTTTCATACTAGCTGGGTTGTAGTTGCGATAGCTATGCTGTATGAAATTCGATGCCGAGACACTATTGCTAATCCACAAGTTTAGCAATGGTATACAAAAGTACAGTAAACAAGCCTTAATTTTCTACAAAAAAAAATTGTATAACGAAAGACGGTCTTCAACTACCATCAAACAAGGTACTCATTTCAGGTTTCTGAAATGAGTACCAAGATTAGTTAGCCTGTTCAGCTAACGTGAATAAGATGATATCTATACGTACCTTTGCCTTTTTATTGAAAAAATCTATGTACACACGGCTACACATCAAGCTGTACAAAACCAGTAAAGGCTGACCTCGCGTTGTAAGGAAAACCTATACAATGCGAGGTCAGCTTATACTGGAAACGTACAGCTTGATGTGTAGCCGTGTGTACATAGGCACCTACTCTGTTGTTAAATAATTTTAGCAAATTCTTAAAACAAATCCTTGTAAAAAACTAACAAGAAAAGTTTGGAATTCTCTTGAAAAATGGTTTAGCGACATTCAATCGCGTCGTTGGCGCCAATGACATTTCGATCGTTCCCTTACATATCCGTGGCGACGAAATGGTTAAATCTTAGTTAGTAGAAACAAAGAAGCTTTGGTACTTTTCGTCCCAATATGAGTCAAATGGGCATAATATACCCATTATAAACAACTTTTTTTTTTAAACCACCTTTAATGGAATAAACGCAAGACCTCAGACACCCCAATAAACCAATTATAATAGGTATATATTATAAAATAGACTATCTGGTATTATTATATTTTTTTTTTCAAAATCACAAAATCACATGATTTAGGCATCAGCAATTTCCCGAGTTGGTTGTTGAGCTGCGGGATGCCTGACACACGGAAACCCATTTTGCTGGCCTTCTTGGAACTGTACTACCTACTCTGGATTCGCTGATAAGCCTGATATACTTATTTATCTACAGTATCCACAATAAATTTTGAAAAAAAAAGTTGGGTAAAATGTAACATGGTATAAAAACCATACTACATGGATTTTTATTCGCGCTGCTTTTATTCGCGCACTGAGATGCGATTTTTTATCGCCAGTGCGGGCACCTGCCTATGATTTTAGTGTTACAGATTGAGCGGTAAATAATCGCGCGAGTAATAAAAATCGCTTTGCGGGCTTGGCCTAATACAGTTCAGTATATTCTGTTTTTTCTCTCTTGTCTTAATTAGTAAACAACCTTGGCACGTCTCTTTATTCAAATAACTACTGATACAATAAAGTTCCTAGTTCTGCACATGTAATAAGGTAAAAGAAAATGTGTGCAATTGCTGATATTTAATAAATATTATTGACGAATTGCATTAAAAAGACATGCCAAGATTGTTTACTAAATAAGACAAGTAAGAAAAAACAGAGCTTACATTACAACACGACGAGACCCGCCGACGATACGCTTTAGTTCCGCCCGCTGTGGATTTGCAGCTTTAGTGTAGAGCAGCGTTTCTCAACAGTTTTTTAATGCCCTTTGAAAAGAAAAACGATTTTAATTTTAATTTTCATTGACTTTTTAAATTTATTTGTGTGGCCTGAAGACCCCTTGGGACATGCTCGCGGCCCCCCGCGGCTCCGTGGATAATAGGTTTGGAAAAACATTGGTGTAGTCTTAATTAAAGCCTTAAGCTATGTAAAGGCTTTGCAAGGTCTAATGATTCGACGACCTCTGTGGTCTAGTGGTTCGAGTGTCGGACTGCTGATCACGGTTCGATTCCCACAGGACACAAATATTTGTGTGATGAACATAAGTGTTTGTGTTGGTCTGGGTGTTTCTTATCTACTATCTATCTATCTATCTATACTATAATAAAACTGTAAAGGTCGAAAAGTCTGTACATTGAGTTTTTTTTCGCGAAAACCGGCTAGGGTGACTAGAAATAAGCTATAGAACACGAATCAATCGTTTAAAAAATTTATTTCTGTCTGTCTGTCTGTCTGTCTGTTTGTTACCTCATCACGTGAAAATGGCTGAACGGATCGTAATGAAACTTAGCATTTGTATTGGTATTAGTCTAACTTAAAATATAGGGTATGTTTTATCTGAATCGGTTGAGTAGATCCAGCGATACAGCTTGACCCCTCTATTGTATTAAGTTGCATACAAAGTAGAGGTCATGATTGTTGGTTGGTTGCAGGTTGCAGGTTCCTAAAAATACAACTGGATTCTATTAGTATTATAGAAAATATAGAATAACATAACATAGCCCATCACTGTCCCGCTGCTGGGCATGGCCCTGTTCTTGGAATGAGAAGAGTTAAGGAACTGGATATTGTTAGTGTAATAGATTATCATAACATAATCAGCTCATTACCTACTGCCTCACTGCTGGGCACGGACCTCTTCTCGGAACGAGAAGAGTTAAGAAACTAGAAAATATAGAATAACATAACGTAGTCAACCCATTACTGTCCCACTACTGGGTATGGCCCTCTTCTCAAAATGAGAAGAGTTAATGAACTGGATATTATTAGTATTCTAGAATAACATAACATTACCAGCCCATTACAGTCCCACTGCTGGACACGGGCCTCTTCTCAGCATAAGAAGAGATGTGGTTAGTGTTATAGAATAACATAATCAGCCCAATTACTTCCCACTGCTGGGCACGAGCGTCTTCTCAGAATGAGGGAGTTTAGGGCTAATTCCATGAAATTCCATCACCTTAGCCGGTTGGTTGTAAAAACAAAATATAGTATGGTCGGTAAATAGTGTAATCGTCTGTGTAGGCGCTTATATGTATATATTTGAAGATATTGTGTTCATAATTATGACACGATGTTATTTCCCGACATCCACGCGGACGGAGTCGCGGGCACAGCTAGTACTATTATAAAATTGTTAAATGTCAGTTGTCTGTTTGTTTGTTTGTTCCAGCATCATGCTAAAACTACTGGACCGATTTTGATGTTTTTTTTTTGTTTGAAAGCTGATGATCTGACTTAAAAACTGGTATGGGTTTTGAGATGAAAGAAAGAAAGAAAAAAAAGAAAAAAAATAATTCGTGGGTTGCGTACTCACCCGACAGATCGAAGCTTCTATGCATTTGCACGAGCGGATAGTAATGTACGATGGAGTGGAGTGGAGTGGACAGGGGATGGGACTGGGGATGGGACTGGGGACGGGACAGCGGACGGGACTGGGGACGGAACATGGGACGGGACATGGGACGGGACGGCACATGGGACTGGACATAGGATGGGACATGGGACATGGGATGGGACGATAGTGAGACAGTGGGACAGGATATGGGACATGGGACGATAGTGATAAAGTGAGATAGTGAGACAGTGGGAAAGTGGGACAGTGAGACAGTGGGCAGTGGGACAGTGGGATAGTGGGACAGTGGGACGGTGGGACAGTGGGACAGTGAACAGCGGGGCATCGAGGCAGTGGGGCAGCGGCAGTGGGGCAGCGGCAGTGGGGCAGCGTGGCAGTGGTGCAGCGGGGCAGTGGGGTACCGGGGCAGCGGGGCAGTGGGATAATGGGGCAGCGAGGCAGTGGGGTAGAAGGGCAGTGGGGCAGTATGATAGTGGGGCAGCGGGGCAGTGGGGTAGCGGGGCAGTGGGGCAATGGGATAGTGGGGCTGCGGGGCAGTGGGGATGCGGTGCAGTGGGCAGAGGGACCGTGGGGTACCGGGGCAGCGGGGCAGTGGGGTAGCGGGGCAGTGGGATAGTGGGGCAGCGGGGCAGTGTGGCAGCGGGGCAGTGTGGCAGCGGGGCAATGGGGTAGCGGGCAGCGGGGCAGTGGGGCAGCGGGGCTAGGGGGCAGCGGGACAGTGGACTGGAATGGACTGGACTGGACTGGACCGGACTGACGTGGGTTAGCAGAATTTAACGCGAGCGGAGCCGCGGGTAAAAGCTAGTGTATTATAAGTATGTATTTACAAAAAAATAAACTATATAAGTATAATATCCATTGTCTAGTACCCATAGTACAAGCTCTGCTTAGTTTGGGACTAGATGGTGCTGTGTAAAAATGTCCCAAAAGTAAATACTAAATACCAAAAGTAAATGATGATGATTAGCCAATAATCATTTCCGAAAGACCCGCCTCTTCACATGGATCCCATCAAATTCATTGGAATGTTATGCGGATGTAAATAAATAAATATTATATTGCGGGATTCCTGTTATGACGTACTGGCTTATTTTAATCTTAACTATTATAAAATTGTA
Organism: Asteroscopus sphinx; assembly: GCA_949699075.1. Classification (NCBI taxonomy): domain Eukaryota; kingdom Metazoa; phylum Arthropoda; class Insecta; order Lepidoptera; family Noctuidae; genus Asteroscopus; species Asteroscopus sphinx. The sequence goes on along the minus strand of OX453006.1, from coordinate 10,209,937 downwards.
AACGTCTGTTTGTTTGTTTGTTCCAGCATCACGCTAAAACTACTGGACCGATTTTGATGTTTTTTTTTTGTTTGAAAGCTGATGATCTGACTTAAAAACTGGTATGGGTTTTGAGAAAGAAAGAAAAAAAATAAAATTAATTCGTGGGTTGCGTACTCACCCGACAGATCGAAGCTTCTATGCATTAGCACGAGCGGATAGTAATGTACCAAGGAGTGGAGTGGAGTGAACAGGGGATGGAACTGGGGACGGGACTGGGGACGGGACAGGGGACGGAACATGGTACGGGAAATGGGACGGGACATGGGACAGGACAGTGGGACGGGACATGGGACGAGATATAGGACTGGACATAGGATGGGACATGGGATAGGACATGGGACATGATGACATGACATGATGATGATGATGATGACTGGACTGGACTGGACTGGACTGGACTGGACGACTGGACTGGACTGGACTGGAATGGAATGGACTGGACTGACATGGGTTAGCAGAATTTAACGCGAGCGGAGCCGCGGGTAAAAGCTAGTAAATAATAAGATTAGAGTTATTTCCATCACGGAACACCCCAATCAAATTAAATAGCAATTTATGTGTTGTCAAATACCCATTCTGGCCTAACTAGCTTCCATAGGTAGATACTACGAATCGATCTAATCAATTCTGTTTTTATTATCAGTCTCTCATATAACATTTTTTTTTAAATCTTATAGTAACAACACACTAATATTATAAATGCGAAAGTTTGTTTTGTTACTTCTTCACGCTGTAACGGCTGAACGGATTTGGATGAAATTTGGTATACAGATAGACCATAACTCGGATTAACATATAGGCTTTTTATCCCGGTAATATAAACAGTAAAGCTCAATAAACGACATGGAATTTTATTTGACGACAACCACTCGGCATAATATTATGTATCAGGATGTCATAAATAAACGTACTAATATATATTATGAAGATAAACAGCTCCGAGAGGTGCGCGATAAACGAAATCCACGCGGGCAAAGCCGCGGGCGACCTCTAGTAATTATCTGTTTTAGAGTGACCAAAAAGTCTAAAGAATTCACATTTACTGGGAGAGCAAAAGTTCAATATGAGCAAAAGTTAGTTCATTACTTAGTTAACTTTTGTCTCGTGGCAGACATCGAAATTGAATCTCACTGGATGTTCCATTTCGAGATGGAATTTGTCCCCTGTGTTGATTTGGGTTATTCCTGCTCTATCTGTCATATTTGATCCGAGTTCAGGTTGACTAAAATTGATGCATTGCGGCTAAATTAATTTACAAAGAGCTGTGTCTGGTGCATGTTTGCCTGGTATCCGGCGTGTATGCGAAATAACAGGAGAGTGAGTTCACTTTATTAAAACATATCGCACTATAGACAAAATCAACTAAAATATTTTGATAATATTAGTACTCTACTGTTCTGTTTCAAAAGGAACGTCTGACCACTATTAGGTGTCGTAGTCAAAAGTTCATGTTCTAACTAATGGGTTCCCATTGTCATAATAAATAATAATTATAAATTAAGTGCGCAAAATAGGTTGTCAAACATGTTAACTACCTATAATTTACATTTGCATATAGGGAAGGAGATGCAGTGTCGAAACTAGGGCGGGCCGCGGGGATGGCTGCCAGGGGCGCAAACCTCAAGGGGGTGCACTCGCAGACCCACAGCCTGCAGGCCTCTAGGGCAAGGGCACAATAAGAACTTACCCAAAACTAAAACACGACTTTATGCTTTTCCCTTCCTACAAAATAAGTTTTAGGGACGCGCAAAATTCTATTCATGCTCTGGGCGCGCTAGTAGTCATGACCTTAGCTACAACACTGAATAGAGGTATTCGGTCCTCAACTCCCAAAAAAGTAATAAACTAGAGAGACTTAATATAATAAATATGCTTTATAGGATGATGACGTCTAAATAAATGATACCTTATGATAGCAAACGTCCTTATTTACAGTGATCAAATAGAGCTTTTTATGGACATACATAACAGAATCGAATCCCCAACGGGAAATGAATGAGTAGGCCGCCGTAGCGAATTGTCCGATAACGCTTTTTCATCAATAAGCCCGACCCACAAAATTCTTTGGTGCAAACTAAATACATGCATAGGTAGGTAGAGCGCTGTATGCTTGATGGTAGGAACCAGTACTAAATTAAATTATTTTGGGTAAGATCGCTTTTATCTAAGACCTTATTACTCCATAAATTTATTTCTACGTTGAAATGCTCCTCAGACTCCGTTATTCGAGTAGATACCTACACAATCCTTGACAGAAATTATTTCGGAAGCCATCCTCTACTTCCGAGCATTAAAGTAAAGCGACCGATCGCTTTAGCTGGCTTGTTCGGCGAATCTGACATTCGTAGACCAAACCACTGCTGTCTCGCGTGCACTAGTACTGAAGCGTATAAATTTTAACTACCACTTAAAGTTGAAGGGTGACTAGAGTTAACGACCAAGTTGCTTGACTTAAAATAAATTGTGTATGGGTGATCCCAAACAATTCTCAACATCTTTAAAACTGGTTAACTCACAAGGCAACTGCATTTATTGATCAGAGTTTGGATGAAGTGGCTACATCTTGGAATTCATTTAGGTAGTTGTGCAATTATTTGATAGTTGCACCGTGTCGCAGTGTTGTATTTCCGCGAGAAGGTTCCTCTTGTGTCGGACAATGCTCGGCGCGGCTTACAATGGGAATACTTGAGAGGGAACGTGCGGGCGCAGGACGCGGCAGTCGCCTCGCAGACGCCGCGCCACGCGCCTCGCTTACCGCGCGCCTCGACATGGATTGGGGCCTCCGCCGTAAGTTCGCAACGACAAACTTTTTGTTCAAAATATGCAATGTGACCGCCGCCGGCTAGCTCCACCGCGGCTATCGCCGGCGCCGCAGACGCGATCGAAGCAGATAGTAAACAAACGCATGTGGCCGATAGAGTAGTCTGACCGGTGTGCCCACAGATGCCGGTCGACCGGCCGCCGGTGCCGGTATTTTTAACTCGTTTCGCGGTTCGATGTCCGTTTCTTCGTGGAATCGATATGCATAATACCGTCCTTGAAAGTCTCAACTTTTGCAAGAGTTAAATAGAGTTTATAGTTTCTCAAGAACCCAACAATCGATGTCTCACATACACATACATTCCGGTGCACGACTGTAAGTTGCAAACTTGTTTTGTCATTATGTAGTACTCGCAGCGTTTCCGTGTGATGCGGAAGTTCCAAACTTTCTAAATGATTTTTGCGGTCACCGATCAAAGCTTGCTAGTGTTTCTTTTGTCTTCAGGTAAACCAGTTTTATTTCGCCGAGAATGTCGCGATAAAGAGCACTTTTTATAGTCTGGTCATAAAGTGGTGTCATTCTTTCTATACGAGTAATTTGACCTTTAGCAATAGCTTTTATTAAGACCAATCCCTGAGGCGACTTGTTACAGTTGTTACTGAAGATAAACGATTGCGTGAACGTGCCGAGAGAAATGGCTGAGTTATGGACTATGGTGGTGGGGATTTCGCATGAATTTATGGCACATAAGAACAAATTACAGCATAAAGCTCCGAAAGCCGCACTAAAAATAAGAACCACTCTTAAAACATTACTAGTGCTATAAACTAATTCATGCTGCTATTTATTACAACAGTACGGGAACAGTAACTAGCAATTTATGGAAAAAAGAGTTCGGCGAAAGAGCGCTATTATACAAAGTTTATGGCGAACAACAACAAGAAATATAAGTAGTGGTTATTAAAAAACTACGAGTAATACGTGTATAGTTACCAAATTTACCATACTATTACCTTTACCTATTACATTATAAAATTTAAAGCAGTCATAGTATACGCCATTAAACGTTTTAGATACGTCCCTCAAAATTTCTGAAAATATAATTCTGTTTTGAATTTTGCTTCACATATAATCAGATAATCACATCAAATATCAAGTTTAGTTTGTCAAGTTAGTGTTAGGCCTTTGACCGTACACTATTTAATGCTATTTTATGTTCTGATGCAATCATTTATTTCTTCTGTATCGAGACTGATCTGCGTATTCAATCGTAGTCAAATAGGTACTATTCACAAACAGGGTGACTGGTTGAACGAGAGACTTTTTCAGTACTTGATTCTCGTTCCAAATAAGTCAAATAATAGTTATTTACTTTTTGAAGAAAAAAAAAAAAACAATCCATTTCATCAATAAATTACTGTGTCAGCAGTGTCCGTTCCGCGCTTACAAATCAATGTTGCATACGGTGAGGTGATGCACCTAGCACGGCAGTGTCCATCAGTTGGTTATTTCCACCCTCTCCGCCTTTTGTACTAGCTAGATAACCCTTAGACAGTCAGAGCTGGCGCGAGCATTTATACTCCTGTGTCTACGTGTGATTTATCATGGAAAAAAAAACCAGATTTTTTTTATTATGTTTATACCAAGGACATTAAAATATTTTCACGCACATTCTAGCACAATCTTTAAAAGGTACGTCTCTGGTTCATCCAGTATGCTATAGTTTATAGAGAAGAAAAAACATTACATTATCACTGCAACAAAGCGGCGTTAATCGATGTCTAGAAAACGGCTGATAAATACCGCCTAGTGAATTTCAAATCCTAAAACTTCAGCCTTTCAAAAATTTGCAGTCTTATCTTGGACCAATCATGTATAAAACTGTTCTAACAACTATCTGAATCAATAATAAGCAGTATTATCAATCTTATTGAACATAGGAGTAGTTTAGAACTCCCTTTGTTTTTGATCTCATATCATATAATTATTGTCAAGGTTATAAAACTGAACATACCTTGAAGAAGCTTAACATGTGCTTGTTAATTAGAATCAGATCATGTTTTCTGCTTGATGGATCAGAATACAAAGCGCATTAGATTTTATCACTGCCTTTGGCGCATCATGGTAAAGTAGGTCACAAATAATGGGAACCAATATCTATGCAAAACCTATTTCTGGGTATAACACCGTGTTTACCCATAACACTTCGTCTTTTACTTTATTTGCGCTATAAAATTGTAAATGTCAAGGTAGAAAGCACTTATCCTACAACTGCTCAATTAACCCAATAGAAACTGCGTCGAAGACGAATTGCTTGTGTTTAGCTCGGGAACAAACTTGCGGATAAAGTATATAATGTTGACTCCTCGCTCCCGCGCGTGCTTGCATACTTTGTAAGGCCATATCCTGTAATAAAATACCATGTAGCTACATACATGTACACTCCGCTACTTAGTTGTTAACTTAATTTTAGACTACGAACACAAGTTAAATGTCGCCATTCTTCTGTTTCTTTATTGCTGTTTTATCAGCTAAAGCGTTATTGTCCGCGCAATTTTTTTATTTTTCCGCGCGAACTCTATTACGGAACAATGACACTGTCTTGTCTCTATCTTAAATTGGACTTTGAAGTCCGCTGTAATAAAACTTTTATCAGATACCTAATTCTCTCCCGTAGATTTCATTTTACTGACGAAAGTCTCGATTTAATTTAAGGTAGGTACTTCATTAGAAGTTTTTACTTCGACGCGTTGATATTGGTACGGAATTCTATGTTGGAACCAAATTGGGAAATAACGAAAAGTATTTTTAGACTTACTGAAGTTTAGGTCCGAGAGGGCGTTGATTGACTTGGCAGGAAACTATCTACTAATACCCGCAGCCCAGACTAATTAGGATGTCGTATTTTAAACCAAGTCTGTGTTTCGAACTCCTCCTTGTACTGAGTATTACGGCAAGTTCACTGATGCTATTTTCAACAATAGGAAACGGAAAGGTGTAGAAATGATTATACCTTATCGATAAAAACTTACGGAAAACTTGCTTTTGAATATGATAGCTAAGATTTAAAGATTTTTTTAGCTAGAATTTATTTTCAACTATACCTATATAAACTTTACATCTATTAAGAATTTGTTCCGTACTTTACCAATGGATGAATAGAAATCGAGGGTTTTCACGATCTGAAAAGTGTTGTTAAAGGTCTTAAGCTTATATAAGTAGATTTTATCCCAGAGAGGGCCTCGGCAGTCAGACGTTTCCCCTGAGGGTTTACCTAAGCTATTTCGATCTTTCTTTCATGTATGTATGCAGAATGGTTCACAAACAAGAATTGAAATGCGAAATGTGAAACGATGTAAACTTGATTTAAGTACGAGTAAAATTTTCTAGGTATGTTTAATTTATTTTCTTTTCAGATGAGGCATTGATTTTTCCAACCTGTATATTGTACAGTGTGTAGTTTTAAAAGAAAACAGTTGAAAAATATGGAACAGAACTTCCTATCAGAAGACTGCTAATATTATATACTAGCTTTTACCCGCGGCTCCGCTCGCGTTAAATTCTGTTAACCCATGTCGTGACGGATCCTGTTAATAATTAGGTGTTTTCCTGTAACTATTACAAAACTGTAAATGTCTGTTTGTTTATTCATTCGAGAATCACTACAGGACCTATTTTTATATTTTTTGTGTTTTAGACTTGTAAACAAACAGGTACTTATGCATTTAATGAAAAAAAAAAAACCTGTAGGATCAATTGAAGAACCACGGAGCACCACGGGAAAAGTATATAGTTTGCCACCACAACTAACAACATCTTGTTGTATTTTTAGGAATTTGCCACCAACCAACAATCATGACCTCTACTTTGTATGCAACATAAAACAATTTATTTGAATAGAGTTCGTCGAGCCCTTGCATTTGAGTACCAACAGCGAGTGCCACCACATTCCCACCTCGTTCCACCACATTCCCATCTGGTTCGACATGATTCCCATCTCGTTCCACCTTATTCCCACCTCGTTCCATCACATTCCCACCTCGTTCCACCTCAATCCCACCTTTATCTCATTCCCACCTCCTTCAATTCATTCCCACTTCATCCATAACAATCCCACCAAATTCCCACCTCGTTCCACCTCATTCCCACCTCGTTCCATCACATTCCCACCTCGTTCCACCTCCATCCCACCTTTATCTCATTCCCACCTCCTTCAATTCATTCCCACTTCATCCATAACAATCCCGCCACATTCCCACTCATTCCCACCTCGCTCCACCTCATTCCCACCTCGTTGCACCATATTCCCACCTCGTTCCACCTCAATCCCACCCTTATCTCATTCCCAACTCCATCAATTCATTCCCACTTCATCCATAACAATCCCACCACATTCCCACTCATTTCCAACACATTCCCACTCATTCCCACCTCGTTCCACCTGATTCCCACCTCCTTCCATCTCATTCTCATCTCCTTCATCTCATTCCCACATCATTTTATCTCATTCCCACCTTCCACCTCAATCCCACCTCGTTCCACATCATTCCCACCTCCTTCATCTCATTGCCACATCATCCCCACCTCATTCCACATCATTCCCACCTCATTCCACATCATTCCCACCTCACTCCACATCATTCCCACATCGTTCCTACCACATTCCTACTCATTCCCACCTTGTTGCACCTCATTCCCACCTCGTTCCACCTCATTCTTACCTCCTTCCATCTCATTCCCTCCTCGTTCCACAACATTCCTACCTCCTTCATCTCATTCCCACCTTCATCTCGTTTCACATCATTCCCATCTCGTTCCCACCTCATTCCCAACGCTTTCCATCTCATTCCCACCTCCTTCCATCTCATTCCCACCACCTTCCATCTCATTCCCACCTCGTTCCATATCATTCCCACCTCGTTCCACATCATTCCCACCTCGTTTCACCTCATTCTACCTCGGTCTACCTCCTTCCACCACACGCTTGCAATTGCGTAGAAGCTTCGTAACTATCGCTGTCGCTGTCACCCGACTTACGCCACCAATTTATTATTTTCTTTTTTCTTTCTTTCTCAAAACTTTCAAACAAAAAAAAAGATCAAAATCGGTCCAGTAGTTTTAGCGTGATGCTGGAACAAACAAACAAACAAACAGACGCTTACAATTTTATAATAGTTAAGAAGAAGATGAATGAATGATTTATTTCTCGCCACAATATTAGTTATTACATTAGTTTTACATGGTATCAGAGTAAGTCATAAAAGTTAAAAATACTGTGGGAGACTGGTGCCTAAACTAAGCTCTTGGCCTGTATTTCAGGACACCAGGTCTCCACCCTTTAAATAAAGATTACATTTTTATTTTGCTATGTACTTGTACACTGACAGACTTAAACAAAATATAGCCTTCTTAATTGGACTAGTGACTCGGAGAGTAGAATACAAGAAAAAAATTAAATTAGGTAGAATTAGGTAAGTATTTAGTTTTATAATAGTTATAAGATTACACATATTTTAAATTTTCCTCTTCATAACTGTAACTTTCCCGCGACCTTCACCAGGTCGTCGGTCCATCTTGTTGTGGCCTTGCTGGATGCGGAAAGCGCAGGACTGGTCGTTGTGGCAATGCTTGGGGGAGGCCTATGCCCAGCAGTGGTCGTTTTTCGGCTGAAATGATAATGATGATAATGAAATATAACTTTAATTTGTTCATAGGAGCAACAATTATAGTAAAAGTGCATGAACTCAGAAGATTTTAAAACTCCGTCACGATATGACCGTAATATATAAGTTCGGTCATGAAAGCCATGCCGGGAACATTGTTCAATATTTATACCGTGGCCTTGTTGAATATTATTAACAACTCGGAGGTTCCAGCAAAGTATTCTTAAGAAGTTCAGAACTCAGAGGCTAAGCTACTAATTATAATTCCACTCTCGTCCTTATGAATCTCAGTTCCCACAACCTTGTTTTGTACTTTCATGCATAGTCAAGAGCTTCACAACTCACAACCGACTGCTGATTTTTTCAAATACTTCTTTCCATCGTTCGAAATTATTGTACGTCGGTAACGTAATTGCCGAGCCCTACTCGCAGTCGCAACACCACTACCGCGGTTTTCCCGTGTGTTATATTATGAGAGCACATGACGATTCGTTACACGTATAAAAAAGTGGTTTTCTTCCTTCACTTGTCACGTCACGTTAATATTTTCGTAAGGTCTCCGGCTTGACGAGGGACTTTGTGAGGAGTATCAACGCTCCGCTCCAGTGACTCCAAGCTAGTGCTAATATTCTTAAAGATATTACTATGAAAATATATTCAAAAATCTCATTTTTATTTTAAAACCCTCTTATGTTTAACATAATACCGTTGTTCGGATGTATGTCAATAATGATTACCTGTAACAAAAACGATCACGCTTCACGCCTGAGTTCCCTGAAGAGTTAAAAGAAAGAGGCGAATTACACTCTTAGTTCACCGTTGACGATATAAAGTCCCTTGGGAAACGTGACGAGCATTCGCCTGTGGATATTGGATACTTTCTATACATATAAATAGCTAAACCTAACTGTCGAACGTCTAAATAAAATTATACACATAACCATATCAAGCGGAAATGTTATACTAATGACAAGGTTAATTCTCATGTAAACGTTTAGGTCATGTGATTGCCATGGACTATGACAATAGATGCGGGAAGTTTGTCTTATCGCCACGCTTGACTACAAACTGTGATCTTGCTATGAAGTTATAAGTATGTATGAAAATGTAGATGGATGTGTGTTGTTTTCATTTAATCTGTCATTCGCATTCTACGACAACCTCAAGACGGGATAGTTTTCCGATTCATTACCGAACGAGCGACTAGCGATCATTTCAGTATATTACAATGTACTCTGTGCACTGCATGACTGTAATTTATACGTTGTTCCTGTTTACTACTATTTTCATGGTGTACAATAAAGTATATTCTATCTATCTATCTAAATGAGGGACATATTAAATAAAATAGTAGAATGTCCGTACAAATAATAATAATTATTTATTTATTTTAAAACCACAATAAATCACGCGTACAGGAGTCAAAATGTTCGTGCAAGCTCAGACTGCCTAGGGAAATAGCGTCCGAAGGACACTGCCGTGCGGCCATGCTAGGTGCATCACCTAACTGTATGGAACAATTGATTTGTAACCGTGGAAGTGTCCACAGTACATTTTTTATCTCGTATTGTATTTAATCTTACTTATTTATTTTTTATCGTTATTTACCAACATCACGCCGCACTGATCTACGTTATTGTGTCGACGCCGGCTGTCGCTGAAAACCAGCGCTGTGTCTTTGCTCCGTGCATGAGGCACAGCAATATGCTGAGCGGTGGGCGTTTTGCGAGGATGTGACGCATATCTTACCACACTTCTTGGCTCTGTACCTGTATTTGTTCTTTGTTCTTGAATTTTTTTTGGAAATTTTGTGCGTCACTTTTGTAGCAAATAAATATATTTTTCTTTCTTTCTTTCAGTAATTGATGAAATCGATTGGAAAAATATTTCATAAGTTAAGGTACGGTCGAACGCACGTCAGTGGAAACAGTTTGACATTGACAGCGCTTTTATTTCGGAAGCAGTAAGGGCGGTTTCCTATTTCAAGTGTTACCACTGTCATGCAGTCGACTGTACCATTTTTTATACATATTTGGAACGAGAATCAAGTACTGATAAACATCCTCGTTCAATAAGTCCCTCGTTCAACCAGTCAACCTGTATACTTAAGTAACAAAAAAGTCGTTTAAGGAATATAAGGGAAACGTCCCTTTTTTCGAGCTTCACTTTTATTGAACCCAACGAGGTTAATAACCCATAAACATTATATTGATTCCACTGCCACACGTACCCTCAATCAATATTTAGACTCGATCAGCATTGGCAGCGCTGTCTACACGATATATTTTGTTTGATCGGCTTTATTTTACTCCTTGACATTTTGAATGTTAAAATAAAGATAATCCCTAAGCTTGCATGCTAATGTCTATACAAAAATTTATTATGAAAGGTTTTTTTCTATTTCCAACTCTAATTATTATTTAGCGCACAAAATGTAAAAAAAAAACTGTCATAAAAGGGACACTGCAAGTTTTGAGAGCAGCGCCAAGGGGCGGATAATTACCCATACAAAGTACCTGTTTCCTCCATCATCAAGACACCTTCATTCAAATTTTAATTTAAAAACATTTACTTCAAAGGAAAACGTTCTTTGGTGATCCTGAAAATCAAAGGTTTACAGTTGCAATTCAAATTTATGGAAATGTTGCGATACCCTCGCTTTTAAAGCCTTTCATGAATCTTGTATTGAATCAAAATAAGTTCACTCTTTTATGATTTGAAATATTATTGCTATATCGACGTCACATTTCTTTTGTGTTCAGAATTATAATGAAGCTTGATGTTATTTGATCTTATTTTTATTTCGTGCTTTTAGAACGTAAAGTAAATCATTTAAATTTATTGTCAATGAAATAAAAAAGAAGCCCATCACCTTAGGTCTAAGTCCGTTCATATAAAAGTAAATTATTTTAAAATTTATTTTATGCTATTTAGTGTAGAATGCTACTTGTACAGCAGTTCCGATTTGCATCTTCCACTGAATAAGTCTTTTGTTTTCACTGCATCAAAACTAGAACAAGGCCTATTTCCTGAAAGGTTCATTGTAAGATAACAAGTAAGTTTCTACAGATACTATATATTTTCTTCTGAAATCTTTTACTTTCCTGATAGACCGGAAAATAAACCGCACTATTTGTAGTATAGTGTGAAATTCGTTATGGTGTTTTTAACAGTATGATAAAAAAAATGTTAAACGTTATTATCGGGCATATTATGAACATGAATCTTTGTTTACAAACTTCTTTAACCATTATAAATTGGATATATCGCTTTTTATTGCATAAAAACTTTTAGATTTGGGTACCTTTCCAAATTGTCCAAATATTAGAGTTTTTATCTGAAATGAAAAAATCGATATGGGAAAACCCCATAAAAATCACTGAATCGTTTTTAGGGTTCCGTACCCGAAGGGTGCCAAACGGGACCCTATTACTCGCTACGCTGTCCGTCCGTCCGTCTGTCTGTCACAGGGCTGTATCTTTGTAACGGTAATATATAACTCGTTGAAATTAATAATACTATGGTGCCTATCACGACAAATTCTAAAATAAAAAAAGTCTAAAATCACAGGGGGTCCCCAAACAAGAAACCTCGAAAAACATGCATTTTTAGGGTTTTTTCAGCGTTTTTGTTCCTGCTCTATCTTCAAAACGGTAATACTTACCTGCGTCAAACTTGGTCTGATTATAGTGCATACTATGCAGTTTAGCAACAAATACTAAAAATCGGGCAAACATAGACATATGTGGTGGTACCTGCCTAAGAAAGAGATCAGTTTGGTTGGTACGGAAAATTTATTGCGCGAGTCCGACTCGCACTTGGCCGGTTTTTAGTTCAAATCTGAGAGATGGTACACACGGCTACACATCAAGCTGTACATTTCCAGTATAAGCTGACCTCGCATTGTATAGGTTTTCCTTACAACGCGAGGTCAGCCTTTACTGGTTTTGTACAGCTTGATGTGTAGCCGTGTGTACCATCTTCTGCAGGCAGCGACAGATATAATAGGCAGGTAGGTATCCGGGATTACCACAGGGTTTTAGAGGAATGACATGAGCTTGGTAGACTACCACATTTCATGCAAATAAAATTATTTGATTTTATTTGTTTATTATTTTATATGAGAAAACGGCTAAAGAAGCGTATTGAATGCAGCAGTGATGTTAATTTATTATTAGCGAGATGTCCAAACAGATGATGTGTATTTTTAGACATAATTTACCTTAGATATATTATTGTTGATCCCGCATTGTCGGTCCACGGTACATATTCGAGCATGTGTCCGCCCGCCCTGCCCATACGCTCATTGTTGTTTACGCAAGGACCGTTGCCGACACTCGACGCCGCGACATTGCGTGCCGGCGACATCGTTCGTTGCCAGCATGTCATATATTGCTGCACCCACCTTCCGTTGATGCTATCATAGTATTTATATACACACATACCTCGACACAAGAACGTGTTGTACCGTGTATTATTCCGATTTGAATTACGCTATTTCTACATGCATGGTAATGCGTATGAGAACGAACAACATCGATAATACTTTGTGCGTTGAAAAATTCTCCTTGTCAATGTTTATTCATCATTTCAGCCGAAAGACGTCCACTACTGGACATAGGCCTCAATTGTCAATGTTTATTAGATAAGGCATAAACTACTCCATTTAGTCTGGTCGTATCGCAGTTAAAACATTAAACGTAATTTACACGTGGTTACCGTGTAAATTCGATACACTTAATTTTCATCACGAATTAACTGAAGAAAATATAGCTGGGGACGACCTCTTGCAATCGATGGTAAAAGTAAAATAAATCGTGTACATAACACTGAATCTGAAAGATGACAGCTTATTAACGTCCTGAATAACGCATATTGCGAAATAATCCAAATAATGTAATTTCAGGTCCATTTACTCAAATGAAAGGAAAAGGTGTGGAATGGATAATACTAATACTATACACATGTAGATTCGTGACCTTTTAGAAAATGAGGTTTTCTCCTATATGAACCCGACCGGCCCATATCATTTAGTTCGTAATGTAGAGTGGCATTTCGTCGGACCGATCGCTATCGGTCTGCTTTACTACAGTTATATACAAAGTGCTTCAAACTCAGCTCATACTATACTATTCGCTCTATACCCACAGCTCCAAACGGAAATGCCCATTGTTATGGCTGCGTCAAATCTACACTTAGACGTCCGTCAGCACAATAGATGAACTGGTTCAACGGTAACTGGTTCAGAATCAATTCAATCGATACCAAACTGAAAGAATTGATAATCTGAAATCAGCATTTAATGTCGAACCAAATGCCAGCGCAGTCAACATTTTAATTCTTAATTCTGAAACGTGAAATAAAATGGATTCGATCGTATCGGAGTGAGTTGTGTCGATTTGTTGACTATTATTATTTGAGAACCAGCAACAGGTGAGGCGATTACACAAATTTTGTGGGTCACGCAGGCACGCGACGTAGGTGACGAGCGACGTGACGACGATCCGCCAAGGAGCCAGCCGCCAGCCGCGCCCAATCTCAATACTGCTATGTCCTGACGTTACTGACGCCCGAGTGCCCTCGTGACTCGTCATCATGTGCCAACATAACATAACATCAAGCCTGTATTTCCCCGAAGGGGTAGGCAAAGGTGTATAGTACACCCACATTTCGTCATCATGTGCCATCTCTTGTTAATTAGTTTTGGGCCAAATAGGTCATCTCTCAATTACACGCCACGTCTTGTCATTTCGTAACATCAATTTTGACAATTTGTATCATAATTTCGTAAATTGATTACTAAAAATGTTTCGTAGTTTGTCTTAACACTTTTGACGTTTTAAACATTGGCAAGCTCTTGGACCCCTCTACTAAATTGGCCTAAAAGCTAATACCAATTAACTTTCACATTCAACAGCTCTTCGTGCCGCCTATTGTTTAAGTTCACGATGAATTATTAATTGCTGTGGAATTAATTATTGGGTTGGGTGGGACAAATTAATTACTTACACACCTGATTTAGCATGTCTCAGTTCTGTTCTTAAACGTCGAACCTATTCATGTATCACACCTTGTCTATACAAACAATGTGACATGTAATATTCTGGGTATCGTCGTTTAGTGGTCCCATAAAACTGGACAAAACCAATAAAGTAGTCCTTAGCCTGTATTGCATTATGGCTTAAGTGGCGGCTGGCTGGCACCGCACCGGTGGTACGTTATGTATGACGTAGTGGTGGTGTGGCACTCAGTCCAGTTACAATTAGACCGCCGGTCGGTTTGAACTTACTACGCGCTACGCTTTTATAGTATCCGGCCGGCAATGGCTAAAAAAAAGTCCTATCGCGCTCACAGATATGCTCTTCAGCAGATCCTTTAGTTCTCGTTTACGAAATGATAAAAAGGAAGTTGTGCTAGGTAATCGTTCTCAGGTTATAGTGTTCGTAATTTCCGTGTATGTACAAAGTTTAAATGTTTTGTGTTCAGTGTTCTATGTGCTATTGACAGTAATATACAATTTTTGACTGTAAATAAAATCCGAAAATGTAATGCCATATCAGAAAATCTAAATTAATAGTTTCTTGACCAACTTTGTATAGTTCAACGTAATTTATAGAATCCTACTTTTTTATAATAATGACGAAGAGAGGTTTTGCATCCAGCAGTAAAGTACTTATAGTTTAGAGCTTTATAGGATGCGGGCAAATTCCCGGCGGACGTCAATTTGGTGAAGATGCCGCAATTGACGTCTTGATGCGGACGACTAATACTAAACTGAACAAACCCTTTCATTATGAATTTAGAGCTCGTCAATAGATTATATTCCATTGCTCGATCGGTACATTGATTTTGCTATTCTACGAACCCAAGTGCATTGTTTATGTATGTGTATTATATTCCACAAACGGCCCCGTAGACCACATTTCCAATGTATATTTGAGCTCGAACAGAGCTTACTTCGCTAATATTGTGACTGTTGACCCGGTTCCAATTCAGATATCCATGTAAAACTTGTATGTAAGTTCTGTGTTGCTTGGGTAATGTGACTTATTTATTATGTTGGATCTGAGCTAGACATAGAAATTCAAAATTTCATGGAAGTACTTCTGTTGCCTGACAAATCGGTAAGTAGATGGCTGATTTTCATAAAATAAGTTTCCATTATCGGCATAGAGGCGCCCTCGAGTAATCACGAATTAGTTTCTTTGTTCCCATCGATCATTAGCTCGAAGGCGTCTGCTGTATGATTGATACTGTTTAATTTTGTATGTGTTGCGAATGACTGATGGTGAAGTCGTTTGTCGTCAAGGTAAAATTTCGTCAATACAAGTTTTACTTTGACGTAGCTAACTTAATTAGTCATGGTTAGATTGCTGTTTCAGTTACCTATAAGACTAGAAATATAACAGAAGTACATTATGATACATTATCCAATATGAACTATTTGCTCCATCTATATTACGTTTTCTTAAAGCTACGTAAATCAGTATCTTATGCAGCGGGCCTACGAAAGCTGTAGCTCGTAGCAACTCTCGTAGCTCCAGTAGAGCAACGGGACAATGTAGAAACTAATGATGTTGACACTAGAGGCGGCTTGTCTCACTCGTAGCACGTCTCCCCTTCCTTCCCGTGGACCCCCCGTCCCCCGCGCACCACGTCACACGCCTTCGAATGCACTTACCTAAACACGATGCCACTAAATGTAGCACTTCTGAAATATCCTCAAATTGTGTTAAGCCATTTTATCGTCTGTTTGTAAAGTGACATTAAGTTCACTGTGAGTACTTACGTTCCTACGAAGAATAAAATGGAGCACTTCATTTTACATGTACATACTGATATCTGAAATGAATTAGATTTCGTACAATCCACCTAGTTTTCTCTTCACTGTTATTTTAACTATGTTTTCCCACCCCACGTAATGTATCCGTCTCACTTTCTTTCTTCTCCGAAGTTGGGTTAATTATTTCTTTATTCGCTTAGCTAATGTTTGTTTTGTCTAATTGGGTAGCTTTTTGTTTACTGCATGTAATAGGAAAAATTAAAACATTTACAATATTATTTATCTTGCGGGTTTTCTTAATAGATGCCTCCAAATAATAAATCTGGTAAATAAACAGCATTTTCAACGAGTGTTCTAATAACATCACACAATACGTAGGTACAGTTATCCTAGTGTCAAGTGTGGTCATTAGGGCAATGTCCCTGAGGATCCATCGAGGTAACGGCCTGTAATGTTTGTACATTCATACATAAATTAACTTTCGACCACGAATACGTTCGTGGTAAACTTAATTAACTAGTTAATTAAAAGGAATAAGGCAATGTGTTTTGCACGTTGTTGCTAGTCTGGTTAAACAGTGGTTTGTAATACATAGCTAGGTTAAGGAATTGTTTTACATGAAACTTTTATTAGGTTAGTCCATAATGTTTCAGTAACGAGTAAACAGGTCGCTAATTGACTTCTTAAACCCCGATTCTAATTAAAGTAGCCTGATGGTTTCTGTGAAAAACTTTATCTTCAGCGGTCTTCTGTGGATAATGTAGTGGGCTGCAACATTACCTTATACAAATTTGCTAACCCTATAATTGATGTCTTATGTTGTAGCTGTTTATTATCCCTCAATAAATAAATAAAATAAAATAACCTATACCCAGCTTTTTACCGCAATGCTTAAAGCAAAGGCAAAGGAAAGCATACGACCTGTACAAAAAGAAATACCTAAGTAAGTAAGTAAAGAAATAAGTAGGTATGAAGTTTGGGAACACCAAAAAAATGCTTTGGCTCGTATACGTGTACCGAAATCAGTTATGAGATTTTCATCAACGGCTTATCCATTTGAAATTTTCGTTTGTTAAGTTTTACACCGTTATCATTCTGTGGAAAAAAACAATCGTTGTAGATAGCCTGTAACACTAAAAAAAAATCTACCTTTCGTTTTTGTTTGCTATTTCAAATGTAGGCTCGATAAACGAAATAAATCCTTAAAACAAGTTTTATTAAGAGTAATAATAACACTCCTTGTTTATTTAATAAGCTTCCAATTTAATTTATTTGGTCATACAATATTAGTGTTCTGACCGTGGGGTAGAAATCGTTGCGTGGCGTGAAATTGAGAGTATTTATATATGAATGCGAAATAACAGTCTGATGTGCTGAAGTTAAGGTCACTTGGGAACTCTGAAGCGTTTCTACAACGGTTTCTGGCGAAGAAAATAAGAATAACCATTATTCAGACTCTCCCTGAGGGTGTAGTTAGGGAGTAACTATAAGATACTACATAAAACAGAAAGACCAATATTGCGGACGAAGAGTGCGAATTTTAACCACTTCAAATACTGTCTGTAACACATTCTTACATTGGGAATATAGCTTAAGAACACAGAAAAAAAAGGCGTAGACAACGTAGATGCTAACAATTTGTGATCCGGGGCTATATCGATGTTGTCACATTTCCAGAACGCAAATGTAGGGGAATCGGAACCGTACCTGCGGCGATGTATGATCTCGCCGACTTGATGCTCAAGAGTGTAGATATTATAGTACTTGATATATATGTATGATGTCGCACTTAGTCGAGGTTTGGTCCAAAAATTGGATTTGAGAACAAAATTACTAAACCACTTCGTCAACTCCAACATCACTGCCCATTACTTTCACTTGTACGCACTTAAACGAGTTCGTTTACTAAGCCAATCATCAAGTAAGTAAATACTTACAACTAACATTACAAATTACATCGCTTTGTTGGCTTGAAGGTAGGTCAGGCATATTGACAATATTGTTTTACGTCAAGAGTTACTGTCAAATGCTACGTAGATTAAGCGTACAATATATTAATGCTCGATTTAGCTGAAGAGGACGGGGATTTATGAGGATAAATGAAGAAATTCAATTAGCTAAAAACAAGATCATATCTACGTACTTTAATAAAAGTCAATTTATACACCCAATAGCCTCCCACTTGCATTTATCAAAATAGTATTATTTATTTTTATATTAATTACACCAAATTCTTTCTTAAGTTCTTAACATAAAAACGGAAACTCGGGCCTTCGTCGTCAAGAATTATCTAGACTAGTGATAAATGGGTTTACATTTGGCACTCTACGACAACCGCCCACCACCCTGACCACCACAAAGACCCACTTTCCTCAGCTACTTCTATAAATTATGCAATTTAGAAAGCACCACTGTTTTTTTGTATCCACTTCCACATAACTGTGAAACTACTGAAGTTTACCAAACTATTAAGAGGGAACGCTTTGCTAAGAAAGCTAGTCTTTATTTTGCCCGCACGTACCTTCGTTCTGACTACGACGTTAGAATGTTTTACGTGACGCGATTCCTGAATATTTCTTCTGATTTTGTACACTGTATGATAGCCTGTACTGTAGTTTTATATCGGTATTGCCTGGTAACCGGGTTGCGGGCGGGGGTCTGATTGCAGTACTCCGTGTAAAATACTGATATTCAGCCGCTTCTGCTCCTCGATTCAGAACCACTCGATAGCCAGAAGGAAAGAAAGAAAGAAACATTTATTTGACACAAAGCACATAAGGATGGCTCATTCTTGTAATAAAAAACGTTCAAAATATAGTTTCAAACTAATCTCTGCTTTGAATCTCAGTCTCCTGAGAGTAGATGTTCCTGTTTGCCGTTTATTTGTGACACTTAGATGATTAATGTCACCAATAAACGGCAATCAGAAACATCTACTGTCAGGAGATTGTGATTTAAAGCATTAAGATTAGTTTTGAACTATATTTTGAACGTTTTTAGGGTTTCGTAGTCCTACAAGGAACCCTTATAGTTTCGTCATGTCCGTCCGTCCGTCTGTCCGACTGTCCTAATCCTTTACAGCTTAATAACTTCTACAGTTATAAACACAGTTTTACAGTTGTTAATGAAATTTTGTTAAAAAATGGTTTAGATTAGATCTCAATTTTAAAAGAATAAAAAAATCTTGATAACGTATGTTAGGGGTGGCGCCCATACATGTGAAATGGGGATGAAATTTTTTTATTCGCTGCACCCACTCTTGTGGGGTATCATTGAATAGGTCTACTAAAATGAAGGTAATGTTTCATACATAACTTTTTTATCAGGTATACCATCTGCGAAATACAGTTCGCCAAAGTGGCTTGCAATGTGTCCCCCCCCCTGCCATTTCTAAACTATGCAACGTAGAAACTTATAGTCTTCCACATTGATAGACCTTTATAAAAACTTTATTTTAAAATTATTTCGAGTATAATGTGATTATAAATTTTTGAGTTATAGTGAGAAAACTGAAAAATACTTAAGACGTCCTAGTTCATAGGTCCTTAGAGAAAAATGATCTTAGCAAATAATGCTCCTTTAGTTACTTTCTATTTAAAAAATCACAAAAAGAAACTTTGTGTTATATTGATATGACACATTTCTTCAATTTAGCTTCTTAAATTAGCTAGGTGCTAAGCTAGCTATTCTTAAATTAATTAGCTAGGTGGTTTTGCAAAAACTAAAATAGCAATGATTAATATTCGATTTGATTCGTTTGTAATTAGACCTACTTAAGGAAGCCTATAATACTGAGCATGGCCCGACATGCTCTTGGCCGGTTTTTTAATTACGAGAATTGGCCTTCAGTTGTCGACCAGTTTTGTTTGTTATTTCGTTTCGTCTAATGATTCACCCAACGAGAGAAAAAGAGATAACAAACAGAATCGGTCGACAAGTCGTTATCGTGTGGTTCTGCATCGGGAGCTGGTTAGACTGGAAGCTGATCCCAACGTTGTTTGAAAGAGACTAGGAGAAAAAACTATGTTAGTCTGTAGTTTTGTCTGCGCATCAATGTTGTTGCTTTAATAATATTGACTTAATTTGTGTGTCTTTGTCGTAGGCTCCATCATGTTCCATGTGCGGCGGCGGCCTGCGGACGTGCAGCCCCGGCGGCGCAAGAAGAAGGTAGGCTCGGGTACGGGTACCGCCGGCGGCCGGCCAGGAAACGAGCCCATGCTGGTAGAGATGGCACCCGACGCCACAGCGCTGGAAAATGGACGTCGACTCAGGATTACAGATGTTGTTGAGGTACGTTGAAACACATACAGAGTGTTTCCTAGGTCATGTAAATTCTGCAAACTAGCTAAGCACGCGATTTTGTTTGTCAATGCAATCTGGATCGACAAGATCGCTCTTGTGCGTAAAAAGGCCTCTGCGTGGCCAAAACCAATCATAGTAGCGAAAAATGAAGTTTTTATTTTCTACAAAAAAAGTTAATCTATATCAGCAGTAGATCTCGAGATTTGAAGTAATTACACTACTTAGAAACCACTTTAGAAACACCTTTTATAGTTCTCGCGTTTATAGTCTCGCGGTCGGCTTCCTTTCTAACAAAATGCTGCTGAATATAGCCCGACATACGAAATCTAACACACAAATCAGTACGCTGACTTTCAGCTAGGGATCAGGGCGAGACGGCTGCGGCGGCGTGCCGCGTCAATGTTATATCCCCTTTATTTATTTACCAACCAATTTATAGCGAGTGAGACTTGTAATAGACAAGCGGATAGACGTCAGCCCGCCGAACTTATAGCAAATCTGGTCTAGGACTGGGTTTATTGAGAAAAAGATTTAATGCTCAGACGCTAAGAAATCTTTTTACTTTTTTGTAATTTTAACTAGCCCTTTATTAAAACTACGACTTGTGACTGTCGTAAAAATAAACGATGTTTAAAAATTCTATGTTTAATGGCAATAGGCTCGCCCCCTATTACATGGGACTATAACATAACTGGCGAAATGTGGGTGTACTATTACACCTCTGCCTACCCCTTCGGGGAAATACAGGCGTGATGTTATGTTATGTTAAAAATTCTAATCTTGTGATTTTATTGAAGTATATTAATTTTCTACTGATTTTAAACCGCAATTGGTCAAGTAAAATAATGTAGTATTATATCCATTGTCTAGTATCATATCACAAGCTCTGCTTAGTTAGGGACTAGATGGTGCTGTGTAAAAATGTCCCAAAAATATTTATTTATTGTCTAGAAAGCTCTACTTAGTTTGGGACTGGATGGTGCTGTGTAAAAAAATCCCCAAAAATATTTATTTAAGTGAGTGTAGAGATATAAAAATATGCCTACGTGAGCCTGTCCCTAGGAAGGTAGTTCCATCGGGAACATATCGTTTTATAGTTGCAGCATAAAAATAACATGCAATTCTTTGATGCTCAGTATACGCGATATCGTGCTTTAATGATTTCATTCATACAATGTAAGAATAGATTATTCACAACCATTCAACCGAAAAATACCGACAATAACCGATTCAGAACTGACTCTTGTTAGCGTCGTAGTTTCGCGAGGGAATAGTCAGGTGTACTGACGATCGATGGCATATCAATGTCGCTCGGTCAAACACATATTATGATCTCATCATATTTTATATTCTGACAACATCCATTTAAAAAGGAATAACTCACTGGCACGGTGGAGCACGAGGCAAAATTAGTTTAATTGGTAACGAACTATAATTATGCTTTATAGAGCAATTAAAAATGAAAACTAAATTGTCAATTTGATAAATGTTTTGAGTTGCCGTAAGTTAAGCTACAGTTCGTAAACGTAAGTAGGTTCTTTATTTCATCGTAGCTCGTAACATTATCTAAAGCTAGGGTTTCTAAGGGGAGCGGTGCTATACAACAGACGGCCTTCGAAATAGTGACCAGATAATTATTATGTCAACTAAGAAATTGTAAACTGTCGACGGATTGTGAACGGACGATACGAATCAAAACAAAACGATCGATAGTTCGATAGTTTATAAGCTAACGATGTTGCACAGGACTTCCTTAGATAACGTAGGTGAGCACTGAAAAAGGATTTTTGTAGAATTTTTGAAAATTCATTCCCTAAAGGAATTAGATAGGGGTTGAAAGTTTGTATGAAAATCCGTCATTTTTGAAGTTAGATGTATGATGTAAGTTCGTATTTTTGTTTTCTGATAAATAAATTATATTTTTTTATTAATTAGTTTTCAACATATTTGGTTGAAAAAAAAAATACGTTTCCGTGTTTCTATAAAATTAACCCTTAAAACAGAGGTTGAAAATTTGTTTGGCAAATCTGTAGTTTTTTTATGAATATCCGTTATTTTTAATCTGTTATAATTCAACGCGTGCGAAGCCGCGGGTAAAAGCTATGTATTAGGTATTGAATTTTTTTATTGATTTGTGACTGTTCAGTGGTATAGGCATGGATAGAGATCAACGTCTTGTGTTACCAGATAGTACCTATTCATAATATTCTAATTGGGGTGTCTGAGGTTTTGTGTTTATTCTGTTACACGTTGTACATTCGACAACTTCTTTACCATTTGGGCAGTCAGCCCCGCTACCAACCTGCTGACTGGCTAATCTTTTGCCTACGGCATGAGCTATTATCATTATGTAGCTCATGTCGACACGATAGAAGAAGAAGACCATTTGGACTATGCTCACTTAGAAATCTCTTACTTAATACCAGTGCTTTGTAAAAAGCCACTAATACATATAACGCACGGTCTTCTCTACTAGCACAATTCAATTATGATATTAACGCTGCTCCAGTCTCTCAGCTTTATGAATTTAATAAACACCGCTTTTGCGTCAAAGTCAATTCGTAGGAATACGCTGAGTTCCTTGGCATATTTAAATAACGACATCCAGCTAATTCGTTTGTTTGGGAGGAGACGAGTAATATATTCATTCTTCGTGTAATATTTCGTATTATAATTAGGTAATCCAATAATTTTTCATAATATCAACCTCATTGTATATTTTGCAAAGATATAATCGGAGCTGGCCATTGATATAAATCCAGGAACTTAGGTTATTACATTTCGATTTAAAAAAAAGCGTTTATATTTCTAATTCCTAGACACTACTATTCGAAGAATTCTAGAACAAATCCAACTGATTCTCGAAAGTCTAGCTATTAAAGTAAATGTTTACACATGTATTTTTTTGTAATATGGTATGTATTCTAATAGTCGCAAGCACTGCTATTGAATGTTTTTTTTCTAAATTAAATCTTCGCCAGTTTTATTAGAATCTCTTGTCTGGCCATTCCCTGTAGCTGTCCGGTGTGTGGATGTGTGCACAGCGAATGGCAATAGGTTCGTGCTCTATTGTAAGAAACTCAAATATTATAGGTGCCCTTATATCTGTGAAGGTACCGCTTTACACGGTCTTCACCTTGACTGAGAAAACATGTAAGGCAAGATGCTGTATATTTGTGATTAAAAGATAACCAGTTCTATGCTAGTACGCTAGGCTGATAATTCATCATCATCATCAGCCTATATTAGTTCACTGCTGGACATAGGCATCTCCAATGGCACGTCACGTCACTGACATCGATCCTGGGCCACTTGCATCCAGTTGCTATCGACCAACTTGCCAATATTATCGCTCCACCGAGCCTGAGGGCGTCCTACACTACGTTTCCCGATTCGCAGTCACTACTCAAGAACACGTCTACCCCAACGGCCATCGGTTCTTCGGCTCATATGGCCGGCCAACTGCCACTTCAGCTTGCATATTCTGCAGGCTATGTTGACAACAACGACCATACAGCCCAATAGACGCCTAATGTTGAATATAATGCGTACAATTAATTCTGCCACTAGCTGAGGCGGGGTACTATAATCCGATTGGCCCTACCAAGGTGGCTATATTTTTGACGTCTCATGTAAGTGGCCGAAAGTGATTTGTAGATTTTAAGTGGCGAATAGTGGCGACCTACATTAGTGAAATTTCATAGATGTGTTGCAGACATCGGTCGCCTGTTATAAGGCGTCTATAGAGTGTATGGTCGATGGTCGACAACTTTTACTTTTTTTTTTTTTTTTTTAGTTCAATAAATGTTTTCTAACACCTTATTGTACCATGTTTGATGCAAATAAATACTATTCTATTATATTCTATTCTTTGGATCTATTGGATCACCTCGT
Organism: Asteroscopus sphinx; assembly: GCA_949699075.1. Lineage (NCBI taxonomy): Eukaryota > Metazoa > Arthropoda > Insecta > Lepidoptera > Noctuidae > Asteroscopus > Asteroscopus sphinx. Next base: position 10,185,492 of record OX453006.1, on the reverse strand, counting down.
TCCAGATTCGAACCTTCAAAGATACTCCGAGCAAAGCCCTTTCTATAGCACACTGAGCTACTTTGTGGACCAACCGGTGCATGTCCATGTCCACGTCTCGGCTCCGTAGGTCATGACAGTCAAGACGCACTGATTGAAGACCTTAGTCTTAAGGCTCTGTGGCAAGATATTAAATATACAGCCTTATTCTTGTTTATACTAAACCTCTTAAGGGGTCATTTTACTATTGGAACAACCCAACCTATGTACCATATTTCGTTAAAATTAATAAATTAATTGAATTGAATTACTCATAATAATTTCGCCCCCTATTATGTGGGACTATAACATAACTGGCGAAATGTGGGAGTACTATTACACTTCTGCCTGCCCCTTCGGGGAAGTACAGGCGTGATGTTATGTTATGTTACTCATAATTATGAACAACTTTTACTATGGGACCACATCTGAATTCTCGAAAAAAATAATCTGCTGATCCCTACATTTTGTCGATTGATGTGAACACAAATGTAGGGATCAGCTGATATATTTTTACACGATTTCAGGATTGGTCCAATAATAAAAATGGTTCATACTGATGAGTACCATGATCCCTTAAGAGGTTCAGTTATTTTAATAACACGTTGTATATTATTATGATTTAATTATGTAGGATTATAATTACTAATACTAATTACTATGAAAATGTGTTATAATAAAACAAAGTTTAACCGGATTAAATCGCGTATATTATTTAAATTGGTTTTTCTGACGTTTCGAAAGCTTTGCTGCGATCGTGATCGCAGGAAAACAAACAAACCCAAGACAAATCCAACCATTTTCTTCGATTTGATAAAAAACAAGTCCTGGCGAAGGAAAACCGCTATGTACCTAGAATGCTCCGTGAGGCTATTGAAATTAAAAAACACCCTTAATTTTAATAGAGAAGATAGTTGGCAGCTACTGTTTGGAACCCAGTTCTAAAAATAATCAAGTCCCAAACAGCACGCAACACTGTAAAAGACAATGACATTGTGAGTGATTACTGCGTGCATCGAAACGATTTTAATTAATAAAAATTGTACGGAAGTTTTTTTTTTTTTAGAAATATCTGTAAAGACGCTTGTCATCTTATTCCTGCTACCACGAACGCTTAAAAACGCGAAAACCAATTTAAATAATATTCGCGATTTAATCCGGTTAAACTTTGTTTTATTATAATGTGTAGTGATCGCGAAAACCTAAGAAATTATTATATGAAAATGTGTTTTGGCAGGTGGGTTCAGGCAACGGCACGAGTCTACAGCTGTACGGTCCTTCTATCCAGCCGCGGCACTGCGTGGTGGCGCCGGCGGAAGGCGGAGGCTACGCCGTCACGCCGCTGCACACCGACGCGCACGTCTATGTCAATGGACGCAGGATCATGCACTCGCAACGCTTACAAGTAAGTTGTAATAATGCAAGATAGATCAGACTACAAGCTAAGTATCTAATTTCAATATGGCCTAACTACTGGGGTTGACATTGAACATTGGGGTTGACACTGAAAATCAGCGCTGTGTTGTGATTCACGTTACAACACAGCATCATGCTGAGTGTCGACCTCTTTGCCGCAGCTACGACATGCAAAGTAGGTATCATACATTGATAAAATGATTCAAGAAATGTACTTAATTATGTTTTTTTATGTGCACCTACCGCATGTCGTCTTGTTGTGGCAATAAATTATTTCTCTTTCTTCTATCTGCATCTGTATGACCAAGAATCATATCATCATGCAGAATGTCCCATCGCAATTGAGGGAAAGTAGGAACGGTCGCATTGCACCACCCTATCTCTTCGCATGGGTGTCGTAAAAGGCGACTAAGGGATTCACCAGCGGATGGGCAGCAGCGTTCTCTAACGGCCGAAATTAATATCCAATCTATCCACAATGTACCTTACTAGAGATAGAAATTTGACATATTTTGTATGGAGCTTATGTCAAATTCCTATCTCCAGTAGGGCAAAACGTGGATAGATCGGATATTAATTTTAGCCGTAAGTATTTAACCAATCAACTGCGATCGCCAACCCGCCTGTCAAAAGTGGTGATTATGGCATATCCCCCCCTTGGGAGAGGCCTATGTCCAGCAGTGGACGTCTTTCGGCTGAAATGATAATGATGTAGAAGTACGGTCGACGGCACGTCAGTAGTAACAGTTTGACATAGACAGCGCCATTATTTTATAAGCAGTAGGGACGGTTTTCTAATTCAAGTGGTACCACTGAGGTGCAGTCAATATTACTTTAAATAAAATGAAGTCTCCTTTAATTAAAATTTCATTTTTCAATGTTTAATACTTTGAATACTTACCTTCCCTCCATTGCGATGCATTGCGATGGGACACACCTAATACAACCTTGTACTCATCATTATGAACAAAATAAATAAATATTCTTGAGACATTTTTACTCAGCACCATCTAGTCCCAAATTAAGCAGAGCTTGTACTATGGATACTAGACAATAGATATAATACTTATGTACTTTTTTTTTTGTAAATACATACTTATAATACATAAGAAACACCCAGACCAACACAAACACTTATTGTACATCACACAAATATTTGTGTCCTGTGGGAATCGAACCCACGACCTCGTGATTAGCAGTCCGACACTCGAACCACTAGACCACAGACGTCGTCAAATAATCAGTCAATAAATTATCTGTTCCCTATATTATGTCGATTTATGTTAACACAGATGTTCCCTACATCTGTGTTAACATCAGCAGAATTTTTTTCGCGATTTCAGGTTTGATCCCAAAGTAAGAGTTACTCATCATAACGAGAACAATGACACGTTGAGAGGTTTTGTATAAACTAAGAATAAGGGTGTATAATACACATGATTTTATTTAGTTATTAAAGTTTTATTATTGGTAAATAAATCTTGTCAGCCGTCAGTCTTACACGAAACGGTGATGGATTATATTATCAATAGTGCCAGTTTTGATGCCTATACAATACAAAATTTCCTCGAGAAGTCCCACAGGTCCAATTCTCACTAACGAGATGTCTATGCGACAGTTTTCGTAGTAAACTTTTAGCAAATCCCTATTGTCAGTTGATATGCAAAAGTAATCCCGAAACAAATTCTCCATTCCACGGAAGAAATTCTTTTTCGTAAATAAATCCTGGACTTTATAACGGAAATTATACTAAAGATATAAACTGTGGAAACAAAATTCGCACACGAGCTGGATTCAGGAAATTATACTTTTAATCTTAAAAGCACTTCTATTTTCATGCATTCGTTATTGTCTTTTAACTGTGCACTTATCAAAAAGTCGTCGTTTCCGTAGTAACCAGGATGTCTGGCACGAGTGCCGAGCTGTCTCGGCAAGCGGACCGTGTATTACTTCCAGCCAAAGCTTCGAAAATATACAATAATAATGTGTACCGCTTTATAACACACGAACGAACACATTGTTTGCATTGCTTAATGAAGCCAACGCTTGTGGAAATGAACGCGTTCTCATTCAGATTGGCTTTAATATGTAAATATCATAAATTATCGCTCAGGAAGAAAAACCATTGATGAAAAAAGCTCGTGATACTTGACAGGGATTTACCTCTCCCAATCTCAGTGTTCTCATTAATCAATCAGTAGAAGAGAAAAAAATAAATCAATTAAGACAGCATTTCCTTATAGATTATTATAGAATCGATGATCGGTAATGAGAGTAATTATTTGTTATCGTAACCTAGATACGACCTGCTAACATATTCCAGGAACGCGTCGAACTTATACATCAGGGCCAGTCACTTTTCCCCAGTTTATTTAAAATAGGTTACGGTCGATCTTTATTTGTAATACATTCATCAAAACGCCCACGTATTTAACAGCGATATTTACATTCTCGAACCAGAATGGTCATTCTTGTGTGAATGAGCCGCGTTAAATAACGTACGAAAGCTTTTTCTAGTGTTTTATGTAACTTTATTTTCATTAAAAAAGATATTCGGCTCTCACAAGAATCACGTGAATCCTTTCAAAATCAATATAGACAGAAAACCAGGCCACTTTTAACAACCACAAAGTCGTAGCACGTAGCCCTTTAAATATTTATAGAGTTCCTTAAGGTGTTCATTTAAAATGTATGGCTAAAGGACAAATTGAATATGGTTTGCAGGGTTGTTAAACTGAGATTTGTGCTCCAATTAATTGAAACTGTTTTCTCGCAGCACGGTTGCCTACTTAAATTCGGTCGAATTTCCACGTTCCGCTTCGTAGACCCGACACAGGAGAACCTCATTAATAGGAACCTCGCCCAATCACAACACTTCGGCTCCGGCTCAATATACGACAGGTGAGAACATTGCACATACATTAATCGCTCGTTTCTATATGTTGTGTATAGTTGCGCCCCATAGTTATACTTAGATTGACTCAAACATTAATGTTGATAATTAGTTTTCAAAATATCACCGCACAATTGCAACATTTAGTTATTACTTTTAATTTGAACTAATTCTATCAGTGTAAGTAAACCACGATCAGTCCCGTCGCTTATCTAATCACTTTCAAAGCTGTGTATTTTACGTTTTTTTCATCTGTCATTGTTTGTTTTCTTTTGCATGTTTCTGTCACTGGCTCACGAATATCCGCTTGTGTACGTTACCCTTACGTTAGATCACCGACTTCGCCCGGCGAGAACAGCGGCGCGATGTCCCCGACGTCCTTGACATCACACCAGCCCGACGCGCTCGACTCCAACGCGAACACGACAAACGACACAGAGTATCAGAGGACGATGAGTCCCGTGTCACATGACACGTACTACAGGGACGCCAACGACACCATACCGCCGTATAACAACAACAACAATAACAACTTGAAACTCGACAACGAGTCGCTCATAATGTCGCAACATCTTAACGACACGAAAGACGATTACGTAAAAGACGAACACTCGAGCTCAGTATACAACGACCAAGATCAGAGCACCAATGTAAATCGCACGTCGAGCTCTGTGCAGCAGTACAAAGACAATTATGAAACTACTTTCGACTTAGACGGCAACGTTGAAACAAAAAGTATCTGCAGCGCGAAAAGCGGGGGCTCTGGACACGACAACAGGTATTTAGTTATAATTGATATAACCATTAGGGTGGATGGATTGCTGTGAAACTGACTTTATGTTTCAGTTTATAAATTATGTACGAACTTGTTAGGACGGGGATTAAATAACGTCTCCCTTGATGTTGAATAATTATTAAAGAATTTACGTCCTTTCAGAAGTTTCCGTAACATTCAAGTTTGACGTAAACAGTTGTAGAATAAAGCCTGCTTAATGCTTATTTATGTTTTTGAAAGTCTCGCTTATTAAATTTTAATTATATCTGCTTATACCTGTTAAGGATCTTACCAATACCCTTTTAGACACCAACAAAGCAAGCAAGTTACATTTCAAGAAGTATTCTAATTTTGTCAAGGAAAGTTTGGAAGTGATATTAACAATAAAAGCTGTTACCGTCGCAAAGCATTTTTGTATACTAGTACAATTGTATGTGATGACGCAGGATGAGCGCGGGTATGAGCAGCGGCCGCGGCTGCCAGGAGGCGATCCTGCCGGCCGTGCTGGAGTTCCCGGAGGCGGGGCAGGCGCAGTTCCTCGCCGCCGTCATCTCGCGACTCGACCCGCACGCGCCCGCCTTCAAACTAGCGCCCGTGTACACGCTGTACTTGTGTGCCAGGTGAGATCATCGTCATCGTCTTTTATCATAAGCACGCAATATTAGTTCATGGAGTGTCACTTCGTGATCGAATCAGAAATGTGGAGATTCGCAGGAGAACGAAGGTAACTGACATACCCCGAAGAATTGCCAAACTTAAGTGGCAGAACGGATGGCCGATGGGGCTATAAAGTTCTGGAGTGGCGACCGCGTACTGAAAGGCGCAGCGTGGGTAGGCCCCCCACAAGGTGGACCGACAACCTGGTGAAGGTCGCGGGAATCCACTGGATGCGGAAAGCGCAGGACCGGTCGTTGTGGCGATGCTTGGGGAAGGTCTCTGTCCAGCAGTGGACGTCTTTCGGCTGAAATGATGATGATTAGTCATGGTGTGGAAAAAAAATTAGCCAGTCAGCAAGTTTTTAGTGGAGTAGACTGCCCAGAGTGCGCCAGACGGTCATTTATGTATCGTCATTCTCGTGGAAATGCACCCCTTCGGTACTAGTTATAATAATACAGCTTAACTCAGCCCCTGTCTTAATGGTGTTTTGAAAATATCATTCTATCAAGTAACTTCATTTAACAAAACAAAATAATTTCATGCGTATAATTTCTGCCTAACTTCTGGCCTTTTTTGAGCCGCAATATTTTTCTTGATTTCAAGTAATAACATAAATAAAATTGAGTCTCACTTCTCAATAGTATCATCAATGTGTCAAATGTTTTATTTAAGAACAGAGAACAGATACGTTGTTACGTTACGAGCCACATAAATCGTAGCACAACGGCACGTACATAAACCTCGGTACGACTTTATGACGTACCTACAATAAGCATAAAAGAAAATCAATTATTTTTATTCTGACTGCAAGAAATAAAAAAGTCTTGCTATAACCTGTGGCTTCCTTTGCGTGGAAAGTTCTTTTTTTTCCAAGATGAGAAGACCTATGTGGAGTATATGGCAATCCAGCAATCATACTACATCTACCTAATTTCAATTGTTACAACGAGATGAGTGCAAACATAAATTTACAAAAACTGTCCCATTTATAACATTACCGAGATAAATCCAATTTGCGGTACGATGTAATTTATAATGATTACGTGTGTTCAGATACCGCGCGTCGACGCATTACCGCCCAGAGTTGACGCCGACCGAGCGGGCCCACAAACTGACGGCTTTCCTACATCACGTCGCCACGCTCATACACGCCACCGTACAGGTAATTATCGCATTTAAATACACTAGTGTTTAAGGCACATATTCATGAGTTGGCTTAAAAAATTAGTTTTATTCAAGTAGACTAATTACAGGCGCTTATGTATAGTTGGTAAAACGTGTAGACGACGGCTCATCTGTTCCGGAAAGTGGTTACCGCCGCATAATATAAACCAACAAATGACAACAAAACTAAGACGATTGATAATGATTGCCAACCTTGGTGATAATCAGAAAGTTTGTCATGCCTATAATTTCATCAGCTTCATAACTCCATACACTTCAATCCGGTGATAGTACGTACTTCTCCGGACGAACTCTCACAAGGTTCTTTAATCTACTAGGACTGAAATACATGTTTCATCTGAAAAATGACTATGTGACGTTGGGTATACCCGAATGAAAAAAAAGGTGTACTAAATAATCAACCGATAAATGTATTCACTATTCTATTATCTATTTTATTCTAGCGTGACTGCTAAGCGATAGGTCTTGGGTTCAATTTCCGGGTCAGAAAAAAAGTCTTATTGAGATTTTCGGTCAAGAAAATTTCTCAGTAGCAGCCTGGAGTCAGGTAGTTGACGGTGCTACAACCCCGTGCCTCGGAGAGCACGTAAAGCAGTCGGTCCTGCGTCTGATCTCTTTCCGGTCGTGTCGGATTGCCGTCCTATTGGATTATGAGAGTGAGGGTGCACCTGTGTTTGGGCACACACTTGTGCACTATAATATGTTTCGCGCAGATGGCTAGTCTCCGTTGAGATTGACCACCGTGACCGAAATTCGGCCGGTAGGATATTAAATCAAATAAGAATAGACTATTCTGAAAACGTCTATTCAAATACTCGACACTACTTCCTTATTCAGAACGCGTCGATTTTCGTAATTACCACAACGCGTGGTTAAATATCTTAAAAGCCAAGATACAGATTTCGCTATGTAGGCTTTTGCATAATTTAAAACGCGTTGTGGCTATTTTATCAAGTGCTACGACACGAATTTCGCACAGTTGAAATTCTGAAGATACCAAAAAAAAATGTGGAATTTTTTTTTTGCTCAATGGGCATTTTTGGTTTTTTGGGCCTGACATATACAATAAAATAGCCTCCTAACCTTTGGATAACCTAATATTTTAAAGCTACATATCGTATATCTTTGAATTTTCAGGAGCGCTGCACCGACTCGGCAGCTCAAGCTTTCTGGATGACGAACGCAAGTGAACTGCTACATTTCCTGAAATACGACCGACACATATCATCGTTCTCCACACAAGCGCAAGAAGTACTCTCGTTAACTGTGCAGAACGCTTTCAGGTATTGAATTACTTATATGAACATTATTGGTCACGATCATCAGGATCACGAGTATCATGAGAACAGCTCGGATCTTGATTTACCAGGTTAGATTGCACGTCTGGATAAAATTGTGATTTTAAGTCAACTTGAGAATGCCTACGAAAAAGATGTTTGAAACTATTTGATAAATTTGTTTGCCTTTTATTCTGTTGTGTTAGTGTACATGGTGTCTAAATCCTTAACACGTCGAGTGTTAGTTTTCAGAAATTTAGACGCCTTCGCACAATAAATCGACTCAACACTGACTCGACTTTAACTACTCAAAGTAAAGTATTGGAATGTGAGCTTTATATCGTGCCACGTACATTACACTTTAGTTCCCAGAGGAGAGGCTTTCCTATTTCTAATATCCTTCTTTTTCTGTGTATCTGTTCTTAAAATAGGCTAGCCTTTGTTAAAAGATAACAGGCTAATCCCGCCATTTCTTTTACGTCTGTACTTGCCGTGTTGACGTCTGCCTTGTAGACCCATCGCGTCGTTAATTTAGCCCGATGGTTGTTTGACACGTTACAGAATAATCCTACTAATATTATAAAGGTGAAAGTTTGTGAAAATGTTTGGATGTCTATGACTCAATTACGCCTGATCTCTCTTTGAGCCCTGTGACAGACAGACGGACGGACGGACGAACGGACGGACGGACAGCGTAGCGAGAGTAATAGGGTCCCGTTTGGCACCCTTTGGGTACGGAATCCTAAAAACGAGTGTGCTTTAGAGCACACGACTGAGGTAAACTTTCACTAACTTATATCTCTCTCAATACTATTTCAATGAGAACACAAGAATGGCGGCACGGCGCGCGTACTTCTACGATCACACTTTTCGTAACGCATTCACCAGCTTACTCCCCACAGACCAGTAAGCCTAAAGACGCCGCATAAATAAAGTTTTGCATGCGATCACAGTCGTAAAATGATGGCGGGGTCCGGGGGGCGGACCACGCGTTATGATTGGTCGGCTCAAAAGTTCGGTGGTATGATTGGTGCCGCTCGCTGAGGGAGTGACGTTCCGATTGGCGGCGTGGCGTACGATATGCATTGGTACTGCATATGCGTTGTGACCGGGGATATCCGGCTAATCGACGTCTAGAGGCTTACTGGTCTGTGTTACTCCCCAAGTCAGGCGTGCGTAAAGAAGTTTTAGTTCAATAATAAAAGAGGTTAACGTTATGTTCGTCAGCAACCTGGTGACGTGTTTCCAAGAGGAGCTGTCCCGCGGGCTGGCGGCGCTGCGGGGCGCGGCGGCGGGCGACGCCACGGAGGCCACGGCGCCCGCGCTGCAGGCGCTGGCGGCCGCCATCGTGCTGCTGCGCCGCTGCCGCGTCAACGCCGCGCTCACCATACAACTGTTCTCGCATCTCTTCCACTACATCAATGCTGTTTGCTTCAACAAGGTATGTTGCTTTCAAACTTTCAGTTATGGCCAGCAGGGACGGCAGGGCAGGGGATTTTGCCACGGCATGCCGCCGCTACCGAGAACAACCCGCCGAATGCCGAGGAAATGCTGCGGCATCCGCTGCCAACTACGCAATGCATTCGAAAAGCGCTTACCGTCGCATGCAGTTGCAACGTGCCGTCGCGTCCCGTCCCGCGCAAGCCTTGGCGTCCCTCAGCCTGCGGGAATTTCTCAAGATAATGAAATTGTTCAATTAAAATATTATTATTTTCACACCAAAATATTTAAAAAAATAAAACAAGTTTCTAAAGCATCCATTATTATTAATGGATGCTTTAGAAACTTAGTTTTTTTCTAATTTAATATATATATATATATATTAAGCAAACTAGATTACAACCATCAAGCAAAAATTAAATCAATGTAGTAAAGCATCCATTGTAATTTTTGCAGTAAAGGTAATGATATTTTTATTGAATTATATATTTTTTTCCGGAGAAACACCCATGCCTTCGAGTCCCTAAGCATACCGTTGCAACGACCCGTTACCTCCCGTCCCATGCCTTGGCGTTCCTGAGCATGCCTTCGTGACCCTAAGCATGCCGTCGCATCCCGCCGCGGCACCCTCTAACGCGCTCTTCAATGCCGCGAAAGGAAATCCGAATGCCTTGGGGTCGATGTCTAAACATTGGAATCTGTATCGAGTTACCACTAGATACGTATGATATTACGTTGGGTAAAAATAAAATGCTTTGCCCTTCCATCTCCGGTGTGCCCTGGCTTTTACGGGACTAACTTCCTGAATCATGTAGATATCGAGGCACATCATCCAAAGGTTGTAACCTGACCCGTGTGTGTTCTGAAAAGAGTGTAACATAAAATTTCTTTGATTTGTACGTGATGTGCAGCTTCCTCAGCTAACCCAAAGGGCGCTAACTTCCAGGAAAATCTCGTGACTAGTTAAATGGCGCCGTTCGCATTATATAGTTTCGGGTTGTCGAACGAACTGGTTGGCACAAACATTCTGTCGGCTTGAACTTGAAATCTAAAAAATATACAAGGGCCGAGTTTGTCTTCATTTTGTATATTTATTTTCCACAGTTGGTAACCGAGCCGGGTATGGTGAGCGCTCGATGGGGCGCCGCACTGTCAGCGCGTCTCAAAGTACTGGCGGCGTGGGCGGAGCGGCAAGGACTCGAGCTAGCTGCAGAGTGCCACTTTGCGCGGATGAACCAGGCGGGTAAGTGCGAACCACCTGCCATGAACTAGTGTCTGCCATTTTTATCATAAAATCAGTAGTCAGACTTTCAACAAGAATGAATGAGAAACATCATCATAATTTCAGCTGAAATAAGTCCACTACTAGACATAGGCTACTCCCAAAAGGGGGATATACCATAACCGCCACATTTGGCAGGCGGGATGGCGATCGCTGTTGGCTTAATAAATACTCTGTGAGAGTGCTGCTGCCCATCCTCTAGTGAACCCCTTAGTCGCTTTTTACGACACCCACGAGAAGAGATGGGGTGTTGCTATTCTTTGTGTCTGGCACCACACGGAACAATGAGAAACAATTTATTATATTTATTTATTTTTATATTGTCACAAATAAAATCCAAGTTTAAAAAAACTAGTCTGAATTTGCAAGCGTCTTGGTAATTTACTGCTTATTTTCGTGTTTATGAGGTTTTAGATCTAATCAGTGTATATATTAATTACACCTGTCCATTTCGTGTATTCACATGATCTTAATCTGTTATTATTGCTTTCAGCGCGACTGATCCAAGGAGAATACCGTACAGCGGACGATGCAGTGGCATCGCTAAAGGCATGCTTCAAACTGAACTCTGTGCAGACGCGCGCGTTACTGGCCCCGCTCGCGGCGCCCGACGTGGTGGAGGCGGGCGTCGCGTACGTGCGCACGCACACCGACGAGCTGTACCGCGCCGACGGGCGAGACATACGACTGGAAGAGAGCGAATGGCTCGGAGCGGGGCTGCTGATACCCAGTGACGGGTTCAGTGCGGAAGTGGTGTGCGGGGTGCCGCCCGGGCTGGCGGAGTTCGTGGCGCCGCTGCAGCGCGGCGGGCTGTGCCGCCTGGCGCACCAGGCGCACGCGCTGGGCGTGTGGACCGTGTACATGAGCGGCCACGCGCCGCCCGCGCAGCGCCGCGCGCCGCACCCGCGCCTGCACATCATACAGCTCAACAAGAACTCCAACGGCATGGGACTCAGCATCGTGGCCGCCAAGGTAAGCTGCAGCTCGTTGCGCCGGTGCCGCGTGCCGCAGATCATACAGCTACATGATGGAACGAATTTGTAATGCCACATCTATCCATTTTTCCTATCGGTCGTATTTTTTTTTTAATTAGGTTTGCTATCTGGACGTTACGACATTACATACAATAATTAATCATGTGCGGAAAATCATGGTAGTCGAACGGCCTTCTAAGTGCGAACACGGCATGCATACGAATATCACACTCAAAATAATTACAATAAAACACAGACGTTACAATATAACACAGGATTACAACAAAGCAACAAACACTGAACAAACATTAACACAAAACGAAACAAGCAATTGATTACAATTTGGCGTTGTTTTTTTTTTTCATTAATCTAACTGATGCATTGAATGGATGTAAATCTTGACAGACATCATTAGTAGTAGTGCACATACGATATAATGGCGAATGTTGACCATAGTTATAGTTAGTACTTCGCAACGGTAGATTAAACAGTTTGAGATTGAGCAGTCGGCTTCCAACTCGGGGTACGCTTATCATTAACTTTTCCAGTATATCGGGACTATCCACTTTCCCGTACAAGATCTTATAGAGAAAGACGACATCAGCTACCTTACGTCTATGGGCAAGTCTATGGGAACATTATGTAATGTTCAAGCTTAGAATCGTAGGTGGTCAGTTTGCGACAGAGATTGTTGACGTAAGTAAGGTGGTATAAAAATCTCTTCTGAAGACTTTCGATTCTGGCTGCATGGATCGCATAAGATGGACTCCAATTTGGGCTGCAATACTCCAATAAGCTACGAACGTAACAGTTAAAGAGGATAATGGGAATTTCAGTGTCTTTAAAAGTCTTACCCCCAGTTTCTGGAAGGCTGATCAATTTGATCTATTGTCAAATCTAATGTCAGCTTCTGTGATTGGCCGGCGAAAAGGTTAACAACCAATCCCATCGCTTGACCTGAGATTTGACAGTCGATTAGTTAATTTTTGCGTTGATCAGCCTCCCAGAAACTGGGGGTATGTCAATGTCATGTTAGTTAGTAGTTATTGCGCACATAAAGCACTTACGGTCGCCATGGCAGTATTTTTTTAAATATTTTTGGGACATTTTACACAGCACCATCTAGTCCCAAACTAAGCAAGCAGAGCTTGTACAGTCCAACAAAGCAATTGGTATACAGGGTAGAGAGATATAAATGAAGTTTTCTCAGAAGATTATGGATGTTTTCGAGTGAAATATCATTTTAATAACGGACAAAGTTAAACTGTATTTATACAAAACCCTAATCAAACCATTCTATAATAACTTCCTGAGAAATCTTCATCTATATCTGGTGACCCTGTATACTAATTGCTTTGTTCGACTGTACTATGGATACAATGTCCGTGAAAATAAAAATGTTATGAAATTTCTAGTAATTAGTTTGACAATATTGGTGGCCTTGATACTCCTATACTTGAAAAGTCCCTCACTGAATATTATCTAATCAGGGTGCGGGGCAAACAAAGCTGGGCATATACATAAAGTCAGTGGTGCCGGGTGGAGCGGCGGCCGCGGATGGAAGACTCGCGGCCGGAGACCAGCTACTATCCGTTGACGGACAATCACTCGTCGGTATCACACAAGAGAAGGTACGTGAGGGATTTTATCATTTCTGTGTTTTTAATATTAAATAAGTTCTATTGGAAACTAGGTAACTTCCTTTCCTACTACTTTTGAATCGTAATCCAGTGCAATATACATAAAATATCAGTTATTACAAGCTTTTATTTAGCTTGCAATGTATGTATGTATGTAATTTGTTAGGATGGAATCTTGCAACTCAATTTTGAAGCAGATATCTTCAATCGATTGAGCTGAAATTTTGTATACACGTTTAGTTTGGATGACAATGTATGGTTAGCTGTGTGACGTCATTCTAAATCCAACATGGCGGAACACCCAAGATGGCGGACTAGTTATTTTTCATGCACTCTACATTATGGGTATCAAATGAAAGGGCTTGCTGAGAATAACTCGAAAAATAAAGTAACGTCACTCTAAATCCAATATGGCGGACTTCTAAAGATGGCGTTCTAAGTTTTTTATGCTTTCCTAGATTGAGCTGAAATTTTGTATACACGTTTAGTTTGGATGACAATGCATGGTTAGCTGTGTGACGTCATTCTAAATCCAACATGGCGGAACACCCAAGATGGCGGACTAGTTATTTTTCATGCACTCTACATTATGGGTATCAAATGAAAGGGCTTGCTGAGAATAACTCGAAAGATAAAGTGACGTCACTCTAAATCCAATATGGCGGACTTCTAAAGATGGTGGACTAAGTTTTTTTATGGTTTCCTACAATATGGGTACCAAATGAAAGGACTTGCTGAACGTACGAATGCGAGTTAAAGAACCTGTCCAGCTACAACTAAAAAATAAAAAATAAATTAAATGTAAAAAAAACTTTATTAAAAACAAGCTTTCATTTAAATGCGCTAAAAATAATAAAATAAACTTTTCCTTAGCCAACCTATATAGCCCAGCATAGCCATCTTACCTTAACAATATAAATAAATGATACACCGGTATTAAATGTCAGACACCACATTTGTATTGTTCGTGACGACTGTTAAATAAGCCACAACTTCGAACGTTAGAGCCGAGACACCGACGGGCAACATTTACTTAAGACGCTGACAACAGCCAAATACCCCAAATAGGCTTCTTTTAAAAACATTTTTAGCTGTATTTATTCAGTTTGTGGCAGTGAAAAAAAAAATGTTAATCTTGATCGTATTTTCTGAAACTGTATTGTGCCCAAAACACGTTTTCTTGAAGTTTTCTCGATAGAAAAGAATTGTAAACTAACCTCTTAAAACATGCTTTAAAGCAAACAATCTCTATTATTTACTAAATCTTAACTATTATAAAATTGTAAACGTCTGTTTGTTTGATTGTTTGTTTGTTTGTTTGTTTGTTCCAGCATCACGCTAAAACTACTGGACCGATTTTGATGATTTTTTTTTTGTTTGAAAGCTGATGATCTGACTTAAAAACTGGTATGGGTTTTGAGAAAGAAAGAAAGAAATAAAAAAAGAAAAATAATAATTCGTGGGTTGCGTACTCACCCGACAGATCGAAGCTTCTATGCATTTGCACGAGCGGATAGTAATGTACGATAAGTGGAGTGGAGTGGAGTGGACAGGGGATGGGACTGGGGATGGACTGGGGACGGGACTGGGGACGGGACAGGGGACGGGACTGGGGACGGGACATGGGACAGGACAATGGGACGGCACATGGTACTGGACATAGGATGGGACATGGGACGGGACGATAGTGATTAGTGATATAGTGGGACAGTGGGCCGTGGGACAGTGGGATAGTGGGACAGTACGACAGTGGCAGTGGGACGGTGGGACGGTGGGGCAGTGGGGCATCGGGTTACCGGGGCAGCGGTGCTGTGGGGCAGTGGGATAGCGGGGCAGCGGTGCAGTGGGGTAGCGGGGCAATGGGGCAGCGGGACAGTGGGGCAGCGGGGAAGTGGGGAAGCGGGGCAGTGGGGAAGCGGGGCAGTGGGGCAGCTGGGCAGGCAGTGGGGCAGCGGGGCAGGGGCGCAGTGGGGTAGCGGGGCAGGGTGGCAGTGGGATAGTGGGGCAGCGGGGCAGTGGGGTAGTGGGGCAGCGGGGCAGTGGGGGGCAGCGGCGCAGACAGTGAGACGGTGGGCCAGTGGGGCAGCGGTGCAGTGGGTTACCGGGGCAGTGTGGCAGCGGGGCAGTTGGGGGCAGCGGCGCAGACAGTGAGACGGTGGGCCAGTGGGGCAGCGGTGCAGTGGGTTACCGGGGCAGCGGGGCAGTGGGGCAGCGGGGCAGCGGGGCAGTGGCGCAGCGGGGCAGTGGGGAAGCGGGGCAGTGGGGGGCAGCGGGGCAGCGGGGGGCAGTGGGATAGTGGGGCAGCGGGGCAGTGGGGGCAGTGGGGTAGCGGGGCTGTGGGGCAGCTGAGCAGTGGGGTAGTGGGGCAGCGGGGCAGTGGGGCTGTGGGGAAGCGGGGCAGTGGGGTAGCGGGGCAATGGGGCAGCGGGGCAGTGGGGCAGAGGGATAGTGGGGCAGCGGGGCAGAGGGACAGCGGGACAGTGGACTGGACTGGAATGGACTGGACTGGACTGGACTGACGTGGGTTAGCAGAATTTAACGCGAGCGGAGCCGCGGGTAAAAGCTAGTATTATAAATAAAATTAAGAAAACATTTGAGAAAGACAATAATCTAAACATTTGTTGTTTCTGTTTTTCAAATAAGCTTTTAGTTTTTTATTAAAAAAATAAATTGTTAATTTTCATTCAAGTTGAGCGGCGTATCCGACGTCCCTCGGCTCGTTGCCTCTCTTTCAGTTCTGTACGAAACGACAGTGACCCCAGAGGTCTGATTTTTTAGGTGTTGTCAGCCTCTTAACCAAAACGTAATTTTAGCCTGAGACTTAATTAAAGGCAACTTAAACTACACAGGAGCTCAACGTTAGAGCCGAGACACCAACGGGCAACATTTACTTAACCAAAACGTAATTTTAGCAATGTTGCTGAGACTTAATTAAAGGCAACTTAAACTACACAGGAGCTCTATCAATTGTATAAACATGTTTAATAACATAACTGTAACTGTCATAGGCGGCAGAATACCTAGTACGTACTGGACCTACGGTGACCCTGGAGGTGGCCAAGCAAGGCGCCATGCTGCACGGCCTCGCCACGCTGCTGCACCAACCTGCATACAACCAACGACAAGGTATGTTATAGTCTGCCAAATTGTTATAGTGTTTAGCCTCTATGTGGCCCGCATTCATAATTCATATACATTTTGGATGTATGTATTCTAGCACTGGTAGTACGGGCCAAAATTAATAAACTATGTATCCACGATTTACCCTACTAGAGATAGAAATTTGACATAGAATGTATGGAGCTTATGTCAAATTTCTATTTCTAGTAGGGCAAATCGTAAAATTTTGACGTAAGCTCTATACATTTTATGTCAAATTTCTATCTCTAGTACGGTAAATCGTGGATGGATAGGATATTATTTTGGCCATTAAAAATACTTAATAAACGAAAATCTAACTATCAGAAGTGTTCTCCGTGTTAACTAATAACACCGGTTAACCCAAATGATTAACTAACTTGTGTGATCCTGTCATTTTTATGAGGATAATACATTGAAAAGAGAAAACTATGCATGCCTACCTCTATATAAAACATGACATACAAAAAGTTGTTATTATACTGACCAAATGTTAAGATAGATCAGCATCAGCCGGTTACAAAATGAGAAGCAAAATTATATTGATCGATAGAATGCAGTCTGTAGTGTAGGAACTGTTACAATGGTGATGTGGTTGTGGTTGGACAGTGGAGGAGGTGCAGTACGAGGACCCGTCGCGGCGCAACTCGGGCACCTTCACCAACCCGCACCCCGCGCTGCTGCGCCCCGCCTCGCCGCGCAGCGAGCTCGCCACCGCAGGCAATGCCCCCCTTACTGCCACTATACCGCACGCCCCACTCTCCGCACCCCGGTAACACGTCTCCATTACCGCGACACTCAGCTGTTTATGTCTTTTTTTTTGTTTTATGGCTTTCTACTTCTGCGCTGTCGGATTTTTTGTTTTGCAGTCTTCAATTACGACGCTACCGTGTAGTTGAATGTCCGTTATTGCAGGTTTATTTTTCGTTATTTGTTTCATTCCTTTTTTTCTCGCTTCATTAGCAACTACATATTTTAATGACAATTTGAGGTTTATTTAAGTATCCATTGCAGGCTATGGTCGTCGGCCGTGTCACAATCGATGTCATTTCCTGAGAGATGAGTCTACGGAATCGAGTACGGACGAGAGCGAGGAATGGCAACCTCATTATCACGGTTCAATCCCCAGGTTGATAGTAACGTTAGACAGGGAGAACAACCAGTTACAGGACGACTTGTCTCCGGACACGCCGGGCTGCCCCATCGAGCTGCGGAGCGACGCGCCGCCGCCGCGACCCATACCCGTGTTCACGTTCACGTGCGAAGACTTCGACGAACAACATCCCAGCGGCGACCCCACCACGCAGGCCGACGAGTCGCCGCAACACCCCATACGATACGACACTTCCCCGGAGGAGCCGCCGCCGATACCTGAGCCCCCCGCCAATTACGATCAGTCTAGTGATAACGGAGACTCTATTTGTTTACCACCACAGATGAAACCTATAGATACTAAGCTTACCCTAGATTTGTTCAATGCTCGCACTAGAGAAAACGAGTTTTATAGACGGAGATGTACTGGAATCGATGAGTGTGTGAGTGCATGCGAGTGCTGTCGCACGCCGCAACCAGAGACGCAGCAGATCCCTTACATCGATGAACCGAACTCGGAACCAGTGATATTCGAAAACGAAGGCCCTCCTGACAAGGTTGCTACGCCGAAAATAAGACGGATATTACCTTCTTTATCCCTCGATCAATCGGACTCTGAAAGAAAACCTGAAACTGCAGACGCAATTTGTCAAACGCCCTCTTCTCCGATGGATTGCGAAGTAAAAAGTCTAATATCGACTCCTAAAAGAAAACTTGAGCTTAATCTTGATATCAGGAAAGACTATGACCAAATGGAAAACGTTCAGACTAGACTTAAGAGAGCATTATTTAGCGTATCGACATCCTTTTCGGGTAAATCTGAAGACACCGAAATTCCGTCCACTTATTCTACGTCCGATTCTTTTGATGAGACAAAGAATAATGAATATGATGTCGGCACCATTAAACCTCAGACTCCTATCGAACCTGGTGCTAAACAAATATTAGATAGTGTTGACCGAAAGTCATGGAAATCTCCTGATGAATACAGACCCGCCTTTGGCAAAGTCAAAGAATTAACAAAACATTTCAACGACATAAATCTAAAGTATTGCGTAAAAAATTATAAACGAAATTGTCAGTCAAGTCCTAATCTCAGTATTCGCCATGATAAAACTACAAAGGCCCTTGAAACCCTTCCCGCGAGTGCTAGTCTCGCAGATATACAATACGAGTGCAACAAAACGGAGACGAGTGATGCTAAAATATGTGAGAAATTATCTGACGACGAGGTCAAAAGTATCCTCATTCAGTTGGAAGACTGGTCCAAATACGGTTCACGTGGCAGTGAGGACACGCTAGCTCATGGCAACGAATTCGAAATACCAAACTTACCTTCAGAAGACCACACTGACAACACTTCCAATGGGTACGTGTTTAATGAAATAATCGACAAAAAACCTAGACGAATTACGCTCGACAACATCAAGCTAAAGTCGAATCAGTCAAGTATGAACTCTGATCATGCAAAACAGAGCAAAGAGTCGCTCGTTATAAGTGAAAGTTCTGAGAAAGAGTGTTCGGATCGGCTACCTCGGATAGTGGCGATGATACCTCAGCCGGGGTCGTCCCTGCACGGCATGGGCGGCGGCGCGGCGCTGGCGGCCTCCTGCCCCGACATCAGCGCCGCACACCCCACGTGTAAGGCTCCCACACACGCATGACGATAGGTGTGTTATAGCTGGACGCACAACATTTATTTCCTTTACTACACTAGATATTTTTGTTTTGTAAATGCACAGATTACGTGATACAGGTTTGTGATTGGCTCCCAACGTTTCTCGCCCGGATCACGCAAATAAATGCAATGCTCGTCAATACGAAATTCATCTAGGTTGGAAATGATTGGCGAACTCTTTAGCCGCAGTACGTCACTCACCAAGTTGTGATATACATTTACAGGGTGCAAACAAGCATTACGTGCGTACACCGACCGATCAATGTACGAAGTTTAGTCTGTATGGAATGTAATCTGTGGTTAATGCATGGGTACTGTTGAGTTATTTTTTCGTCGTTTAAAGTCGTTCCTCGTTTATTTTGTAACATTTTAGTTCACTCGCACTAGTTCTCGTTTGATTTATTCTGAATTCTTCGTTTCTTTGTTACGTTATTTACATATATTTTAATATAGATGTAGTTTTAATTTTTTTTATTGATATAGCTGACTACTCGGACGAATAAAGAAGGGGGACAGAATCTCGCTAAACAAAGACTGGAAGCACTTAATTTTTTCCTAAACCCACCATAATTTCGAAAGCATTTTAACACACCAGATTTATAGTGTTATTTTATTTGTGACACTACAACAATGACCACCGTTACACTTTATTTTGTGCGTAATCGCGACTTTTTGGCATACTATGGATGTGAATGTGTGCGTGCGAGCTGGCATACGATGCTTCACTTATTGTTTAGCGAGGTTCCGTCCGCCTTTTTTATTCGTCCGAGGCTGACTAAATAACTATTAGACAGAGGTATTATAATTGTATGAATGTTGTAGCGGGCGCTGCGGGTGCTGCGGGCGGGGCCGTGCGGCGCGCGTCGGAGCGCGACCTGCCGGCGCGGCTGGCGGCCGAGGCGGGCGTCAAGCCCAGCAAGAGCACGCCCGCGCTGCACCACGTGGCCTCGCCGCCGCCGCACCACCACCCGCCCGCCAGGTACGTCTCGCCATGCTTTAATAACATGTTTTACTAGGTATTCTCTTCCCGCGATGCCTTGAAGCTATGTCACGATCAGTGTTGCCATTGATGGATATTTTCAATATATTTAAGGAGATTTTTGTTCATAATTAATCATCATCCTCCAAGTCTTCCCAATTACATTGGGGTCGGCTTCCAGTCTAGCCAGATGCGGCTGAACATCAGTATTTTACACGGAGCGACTGCCATCAGACCCCCGCAACCCAGTTACTGGGGTAATACTGACATGCGGAGGTTAGACCAGTTGTCAGACTTTCAGGCTTCTGACTACCCGTAACAACTGCCATAGATATTCGTATGACAAACCGGGACCGACAACTTAACGTGCTCTCCGAGGCACGGAGAGGTCTCGATGTGTAACGAAACGGTCACCCATCCACAGACTGACCGCGGCAAGTGCAAAATAAATCCCTAACTAGCTTTACTATTTGTTATCTTGTGTTATTCATCTAATTAGTTTTAAACGGAAACTGTATAAAATTACTAGATCAAAAGTGCTTCTTTATAGAAGCAAGTAAATGAAAAAATGCATTTCCCTCGCGTTATTTATTTACACAAAGTAGCAGCACATCAAACTGACAAGTGTCACGCTAAAGCCTGCTATTGGCTCCACAGCCGATGACGTAGTACGGAGGCAATCACGTGACCGAGCTGTCATGGGACGAGAGTACCTGGTGAAATATACCATGCGTCTCGCTGCTTGTTCTTGTTGCCATGACAAACTGTTGATGTACCCTTCAGGTACACCCCGGACACTCCATACAACGGCGTTGGTTTTACTCTTACATATAAACAGATGACGACTGTGTCAATTCAATTTGTAAACAATCTCTTCGAAAATTTTGTTAGTTATATAACAATGTAAATTATAAATATGTCATATCGCAATCGGATATTTTAAACAAGAACAAAGTAATCACGTATTGCGACGGTAAAATTATCCATAAATGTTAACAAAGTAAAACATAAAAGTTAACAAAAAAAAGCTATTGTTTTTGTCGTGTCTTGATGAAAACAAGCAACTAACCACAGCACAAGTACGTACCTAACTTTCATCTCGATTAATATAATTTTATCAGTATTTTCGCTACTTACACAAAAATAAATTAAAATACAAAGCGCACGTACGCACGGCTACAAATCAAGCTATACATTCCAGTATAAGCTGACCTCTGTTGTACTGAAAGCTTATACAATGCGAGGTCAGCTTATGTTGGATATGTATAGCTTGATGTGTAGCCATGTGTACAACTCAAGTGCAAACGAATCGCAACAAAATTTTAACTTGAAGTTTTACGGGCGGATTGTTAATGTAGGTAGGTACTTGTCCAATTTGAAAACCTGCCCGTAAAACTTCAAGTTAATATTTTGTTGCGATTCGTTTTGCCACTTTCCGTTGCCATTCGTTTTTCCACTTGTCCGTTGCGATTCGTTTTTCCACTTGTCCGTTGAAGTTTCACTTCTACTATGTGTCCCAGCACACATTTGGTTTTTTTTTTTTCATGTTTCGGGTGTTTTCGTTGATCGTATTTTCGGGACGTCGCGCCTTATCTTATGTGTCGTACTGTACTATTAGGCGGGCTCCACACGTTGGCCCGTAATTATGGGCAACGTTGGGGCGAGCGTTGGCCCACCATTATGTCTAGCGTCCACACGTTGGAGATAATGTTAGTTTAGTTCCTTCAGAGCCAATGTAAAGACGTCTGAAATAGATGTTGCACTGCGCACTTTAAGATTATTGAGTGCTTAAGAGCTGAACTGTCAATTAAAATAATAGTAAAACAATGGACGTCGTCTTTGAAAAATGTTGTGACAAACAAGAGAATATCATTATTATTTGTTACTAAACATAAGATTTTTTTATAAAATTTCTAGTACTATTGCGTCCATCCACGCGGATAACATTTTCAAGACGCGGTGACCGTAGGAACAAGCCCATTCGATGCACCTTACTGCATGAGTGCAGCAAGACTGAGCATACCGCCAACTTTGGTGCATAGTTCCTTTGATAAAACCGACACGCGATGGCTCAACGTTCGGGCCAACTCCATTTTCCCGATCCACACGTTGGCGAATAGCGTTGGCGCCAACGTTCGGGCCAACGTGTGGAGCCGGGGTTGTGTGTTCTGTGCTTCAGGCTATAATAAAATAATTGTGTGTATGTGCAGCGTGGCCGTGAGTCCGCCGGCGGCGAGCGGCGCAGCGGGCGCGTGGCCCAGCAAGTCGCGCAGCAGCCACAACTTGTCTGCGCCCGCGCCGCACGACGCCTTCTACCAGAACCTGTCCACCGTGCACTCGCAGCAACACGCCTTACAAGACAGGTATACCATGCGCCCCTTTGCTCGCAGAACGTCTACATTGTTAGATGATAAACAGTCTCAAAATTTCCAAATCGTAAAGCATTAAACCAAAAATATTTTTCTTTATACCTAATTATTGAAGTAAAACTTCTTTACGCACGCTTGACTTGGGGAGTAAGCTGGTGAATGCGTTACGAAAAGTGAGGTAAACGGAGGGGGTAGTGCGGGACGCGGGGAACGAGGCGCGCGCCATGACACAGCGCCGGCAGATGTACGCGCGCCTTGAGGGAGATATAAGTTAGTGAAGTTTTTCTTCAATTAGAAAGAATGAATAATGATTTATTGCCACAACAAGACGACATACGGTAGGTGCACATAAAAAATTACTTAAAACTACTTAATTAGACGTGGTTTGGGTCGGACATAGCAGTGATAGCCTAGTGGTTGAACGCTTGCCTTCCATGCCGGAGGGTGCGAGTTCGATCCCGGCCCGCACCTCTGACTTTTCGGATTCATGTGCGGATCAGAATTTGATTATCACTTGCTTTAAAAAAAAAAGGTAAAAAGGTGGCGTCGGTGTTGCGGCGCGTGCGAGGGAGCCCGAACAGTGTGCTGAGAATGATAGCAGATAGATACGATACCGTACTGTACTGCTCAGTAGGTTTACTGAACTCCATGTGTTCGGAGTAAAGTGAGCCTACTGTGCAGACGGAGTGTATTCTAGCATAATAATAAAATTGTGAATTGTGCCTGTGGACTAAGTTGTCTGATAATAAATGATTTTATTTATTATTTATTTAATGGTGAAGGAAAACATCGTGAGGAAACCTGCACACCTGAGAGCAGTGGCGGCTGCTGCCCGAGAGAACCGGTGGTGCACTGTACTGTTTTATTTAGTGTTATGATTTAAAATACAATAAAAATATTTGATACCAGTTTCCGTCCAAATCGACTCTCCACTAAAAATAGTGCAAGAAAAACAAAAGAACGCATTTAGTCGCTCACATCCACATAACCATTGCTTTTTAGTGTACATTTCACTTCTAAAACTTCTCGTAAATTCTAAATTAATTCTTCGTTATATCAAGGAATGGTCTAGGCGGTCCAGCTGATTTTATGTCCACTTTGTTTTGAAAACTTTTATTATTAAAGATAAAGATAAAGATACATTTATTTGCAAAAACATGTGTAGATAATAATACATGGTTGAGATGCTTATTAAAGATATAAATGATGGTTTGGATCAACATGTTTGACCATGACTGGTGTACAAATATAAAAAACATTAAATTAGTAATTGACAAAATTTCTATAATTTATGAAATAATTTAATAATAATAAGTCAATAGTATTTCAATAATTAATGAACAAAATAAAATTCAAGCATAAAAAGTAATAATAATAATAGTTTACGTTTGTCCATAAATTTGTATTTGTATTTTTTTTTTTTTGCACGAATAAAGGCTAGTTACTCCATAGTACTAATTATCTTCCGTCTCACGCGCCAGGTGACGTAGCTTCGCTTTTTAGAAGTTGTATGAGGGCTCTGCGTGCGCTCCGTGTTGCGCAAGGTTTGTTCGAGCGAAAATAAGTTTTAACGTCTTTAGTTCAGAGATTAAATTGATTTATCATTACTTCATAACTATCGTAACTCGTAAGTATAAAGAAGGTGCGTGATATTGATGTATTTATTAGATATTTTCAAATTCTTTTCAAAGGTATTATGAATTTATGAACTGGTAGTGCAGCGAACGAGTGCACTTAAGGGACAGCCGCCACTGCCTGAGAATGCTCCATACAGTTCTCGATGGTGTGTGTAGTCCACCAACCCGCACTAGGCCAGCGTGGTGGACTAAGGCCTTAACCTTCTCATACTGAGAAGAGGCCCGTGCCCAGCAGTGGAACAGTAATGGGCTGATTATGTTATGTTGCGTCGGACAATTTGCATTTTCATTTAGACTCATACCCGTTGAGCATTCATTGACATTCTGACAAATCTGCGTTGACAAACCCTTGTAGTGAGCCTACATATCATACGTGTGGCCGGGACGGAGCGTAGCCGCGCAACTAGCGACAACATCCCTGCGCCGAGTCATCTCAGATACTAAGCAGAAAGCCAAGGTGCAATAGTTATAACGCGCGCCGTGCCGACACAGCGCCGCGCCACTGGTTCGAATCATTGATTTATGCACTTACGGCGACCGGTAAGAATGAAACACCACGACGCACAAGATACCTTGAATATATAGGACAATTCACATCCAATATTCAACACATCACTGGCAAGGATAATCAAGTCGCAGACGCACTCTCACGGATAGAAGCAATAACTTGTCCAACTCCTATTGATTACGATCAGTTAGCAAGAAAACAATCCGAAGACAAAGAGTTGAAAATATTGAAAAATACTGGAAAATATATTTTCAAAAGTATCAAAGTACCAAACTCAACTACGCAGATTATGTGCGAGATGTCAACAAGTTCTTTTGCTCGTCCATATTTACCACCAGAATTCCGAAAAAGTGCATATCAAGCGATTCACGACCTTAGTCACCCCGGAATAAGTGCTACAAGGAAGTTAATCAACGCTCGCTATTTTTGGCCTTCAATGAATAGCGACGTAAACAACTGGACTCGAGCCTGCGACCCGTGCCAGCGAGCGAAAGTACAACAACACACGAAGTCACCTGTGGCCAGCTTCAAACAAACGAATCGACTGGAGCATGTTCACATCGACATTGTCGGCCCGTTACCTATATCAAACGGATACCGGTACTTGTTGACAATGATAGATCGGGCTACCAAATGGCCAGAAGCCTGTCCCATGGAAGAAATAACCGCAGAAAAGGTCGCTAGTACATTCTACGAATTTTGGATAGCTAGATTTGGTTGCCCAATAACGATAACCACCGATCAAGGGAGGCAATTTGAATCAGAATTATTCAAGAAGTTGAATAATCGCATGGGAATACATCGAACCCGGACCACTGCTTACCACCCGCAATGTAACGGGATGATAGAACGATGGCATCGAACACTCAAAACAGCACTCACTGCGAGACTTCATTCATCGACATGGTCACAAGAATTACCTACAGTGCTCTTAGGATTGCGAGCTTCGATTAAAGAAGATATTGATGCAAGCTCAGCCGAATTACTATATGGTCAAGCTTTGCGATTACCCGGAGAATTTTACTCGTATTCAAAGCCCAGCGTATCTTGAGGCGGCTGACCTAGGCCTAGCTGCGGAAGTTCAGGCTGCGAACACGTAATGTTCGGTTCATCCTGTGTGGTATCCCTGATGGCACGTATGGGCGTAACATAAGGTACGCCACATAGTCCAAACGACCCTGACGACGATATGGAGGCGTCCGATCCCACACGGGACAAACACGCCGACCGCATCGCCGGTGAGTCACGGGCTGAGATGCGAGGTGGTGCGGGTGACGCGTACGCGGCGGGCAAGGCTGCTCCAGCCGGTTGCCTCTTCATCCGCGTGGTCTGCTCCGGGGGGGTCCTCCTGGGAGGGGTCTTCTTAGTATCCAACGGGGCCGGGTTGCTCGACGCAGGCACACGTGTCCGCGGAGCAGCCTCGGTCGTGGAGGGCCGCGTCGCTCTCGCCGAGCTCGACACCGGCGCACGAGTCGTCGGTGGAGCAGGGTGAGGGGGGGCGCGGGATGTAGACGCAGGCGCGGGCGGGGGCGCGGGTTTAGCGCGACGCGCGGCCGCATCGGGTACCGGTACCTGCATTGGTACCGGACAGAACGTGGTTTGGTGGTGAGGTACCGCATGCTGGCGAGACGTCTTCGCCAGCAGAGCGGGCGCCGCTGGTGCGGCAGCTTGCGCTCGTGGTGGCACAGGTTCCGGGCTGGGCGAACGATGACGGAGCTCCGGCTCCATCGCCATCCGATCCATCCTCGGCATGCTTCTGGTCGGGTATATGGGGGGTTCCGGGTCCCCCGGGGGGGGCCGGGCACCCTGCCTGGGCATCGTCGGATGCGTGGCCTCCGCGACCGCTTCGGTATTGAATACCGGGCAGCTGCGGCAGCGCTCGCGCGAGCACTACGTCGGTCCGGGCGGGAACACACTCGCGAGTCTACTAAGCAGAAAGCCAAGGTGCAATAGTTATAACGCGGGCCGTGCCGACACAGCGCCGCGCCACTGGTTCGAATCGTTCGTAAACGTGGGTACACCTAAATCACGAACGATTTGATACCGCGCTGTGATTGGTTGTTCCTCGATTACTCTTCGATAAACTAGGCATCACTACCTACATATTAAATAAATGTTATGTATATTAGTAGACCTAAAGAGCGTGGCCGGGGGGGACTGGATGCGGAAGGCAGAGGATCGAGCGTTGTGGCGCAACTTGGGAGAGGCCTATGTCCAGCAGTGGACTGCGATAGGCTGAGTTGATTGATATTAGTAGGGACATTTTGAGAATAAAATTCATTCAGCAATCGTACACCAAGCGTTTACTTTCTCTCTTGCAAAAACCCCCAAACCCTATTAATGTTTGGTTGCACCCAACACCTAATATTTTGTGCACGCATACACTGGTGTTCACTTAAAACATTTGTAGAGCAAATGGAGTTGGACCGTTTATCATTTTGCGATTTGTACATTCTGCATCATCTAGTTACGTCAGAATTAGTGCATACTCAACTGCTCGTCAAAGTATTCTGTAAGACAAGTATTTTTATTAGAAATAACGTAATGAAATAGACAAGTAGTCTTTATTAATTTTTATACTGTTACTTTCCTCTTGGTGTACAGGGTATTATGCGGTATTATGAACTGTTAGAGCCATCATTGTTCCGTTGCGAGAGAGAAACAAATCTATATAGGACGTGTAGCGCCATCCCTCTCGCCCGGAAAATTTATGGTTCTAATTTCTAACACTTCATAATACTGCCCCAGTACACCAAGAGGAAAGAAACTGTATATAAATGAATACAAACATTAGCACAGCACAATTAATTGGTGGTCTTATCGCTAAAAGCAGCTTTTTCCAGACAACCACTGGACGGACTTGAATTGTGATTTCTTTTGTTCTTTTTATTAGATGGTCATCGCTGCGTAGTTCAACGGGCAGCAATCGACCACAATCGGCGCATTTCACGGCGGGTGGGCAGACTGAAGCGCCGGAATCGCCTTTACATCACCAGGTAATCAATCAATAAATAACTCAGCCTATCATAGCCCCAGTTTCTGGAAGGCTGATCAATTTGATCTATTGTCAAATCTAATGTCAGCTCCTGTGATTGGTCGGCAGAAATACTAACAACCAATCACATTGCTTGACCAGAGATTTGACAGCTGATTAGTTAATTTTTGTATTGATCAGCCTTTCGGAAACTGGGGGATAGTCTTCTTACCGATCGGGCTTTATTAAAATTTCAGAATACTTGGTACTCAGCCTTCGACATCCAGTTACCTGTCCTTTACTTTCTCTGACAAATATAAAGTAAATATAATTGTGAAATACATGAACCCTGAAAACAATACACTCCTTTTTTGTGCAGTCGTGTAAAAATATACTGCAATTTATATAAAATTTAAAGTCAATTGTCAACTTTGAAAATTTAATCTTGTTTTTACAAACTTTTATTTAACTTGCAATGTACCAGGCCCCTCAGAAAGTATTGCGAAAAAAAGTTTTTATATATGGGAGACTGGCCAGTTATAATGTTTTTCGAAAATATGATTATTTATAAGTAAAAATAAGTAAGTTCCAATTTCAAAATTTCCCTCCACATTTTTTGCGAGTTAATTCAAAGTATTGTGTCTCACTGAAATATGGATCTGCGCCGGGAACATTTTAGAGCTATGATTTTATACGATTTCAAGTGTCGCCTGAAACCGGATGAATCGTACGATAGACTTCAAATGGCATTCATGGATGAAGGCCCTTCCAAGGCAACCGTGTATCGTTGGTATAACGAATTCAAGCGCGGTCGACCAACTTTGGGGGATGACGAAAGAAGCGGTCGCCCTTTGACGGCTGTTACCGATGAAAACGTGCTAGCAGTGAAAAATTTAATCCAAGACAATAGGCGAATTACATATCAGGAGATTCAACACATATTGAAGATTGGATCGGGAAGCGTTCACGAGATTCTACACAGCCATCTTCGCGTGAGGAGGATAGTATCACGCTGGGTGCCGCACAACCTCACCGATGCTCAGAAGCAGGCCCGGGTGGAATGGTGCCGTGATATGCTTAACAAATTTGAAGCAAGCTCGTCTCGGCGTGTTTACGACATCGTTACAGGTGATGAGTCCTGGATTTATCAATACGACCCAGAAACCAAGCGCCAGTCGACTGTTTGGGTGTTTCAAAATGAGCCAACGCCTACCAAAGTGAAGCGATCTAGAAGCGGGGGTAAGATTTTGATCGCTAGCTTTTTTAATTTGACTGGCCACTTGGTATCAATTCCCTTACGGGATCAAAGAAGCATTAATGCCGAATGGTATACTACCAAATGTTTGCCAGAAGTTTTCTCTGTTATAAGCAACAAGCGACCAAACACAGGGCTCCGCGGGCTACTGCTCCACCACGACAATGCACCTGCGCACACCGCACTCAAAACGAGGGACTTCCTGGACAGCACGCCAGTCAAACTCCTGGGTCACCCTCCTTACAGCCCTGATCTAGCACCGTGTGACTTCTTTTTATTCCCAAAAATAAAAAATCAGCTCAAAGGGATACAATTTTCGTCGCCGGAAGATGCGCTGGCTGCGTTCGAGCAGGCTGTAAACGAGGTGTCTGCGGCGGACTGGAAAAAGTGTTTTGAAAACTGGTTTAGGCGCATGAATCTTTGTATAGAGGCTGGTGGAAAGTACTTTGAAAAGATTTGATAAAAATATATGTACGTATAGAACAATTTTTTTTAGTTTCGCAAAACTTTCTGAGTGTCCCACGTATGTATGTATGTAATTTGTTAGGGTGGAATCTTGCAACTCAATTTTGAAGCAGATATCTTCAACCTATTGAGCTGAATTTTTTGTAAATGATAAGCCAGTACAATAATATTTATACGTTGTGCAGCAGCAGAGCGCGCAGAGTGCGCGCGCGGCCAAACTAGCCGAGATGTCGGAGGAGGCGGCGCGGCGCCAGCACGCCTACCTCGCGCACCACAACCACCAGCATGCCATAGGTAACTACAATCATTACAAACTAGCCGAGATGTCGGAGGAGGCGGCGCGGCGCCAGCACGCCTACCTCGCGCACCACAACCACCAGCATGCCATAGGTAACTACAATCATTACAAACTAGCCGAGATGTCGGAGGAGGCGGCGCGGCGCCAGCACGCCTACCTCGCGCACCACAACCACCAGCATGCCATAGGTAACTACAATCATTACAAACTAGCCGAGATGTCGGAGGAGGCGGCGCGGCGCCAGCACGCCTACCTCGCGCACCACAACCACCAGCATGCCATAGGTAACTACAATCATTACAAACTAGCCGAGATGTCGGAGGAGGCGGCGCGGCGCCAGCACGCCTACCTCGCGCACCACAACCACCAGCATGCCATAGGTAACTACAATCATTACAAACTAGCCGAGATGTCGGAGGAGGCGGCGCGGCGCCAGCACGCCTACCTCGCGCACCACAACCACCAGCATGCCATAGGTAACTACAATCATTACAAACTAGCCGAGATGTCGGAGGAGGCGGCGCGGCGCCAGCACGCCTACCTCGCGCACCACAACCACCAGCATGCCATAGGTAACTACAATCATTACAAACTAGCCGAGATGTCGGAGGAGGCGGCGCGGCGCCAGCACGCCTACCTCGCGCACCACAACCACCAGCATGCCATAGGTAACTACAATCATTACAAACTAGCCGAGATGTCGGAGGAGGCGGCGCGGCGCCAGCACGCCTACCTCGCGCACCACAACCACCAGCATGCCATAGGTAACTACAATCATTACAAACTAGCCGAGATGTCGGAGGAGGCGGCGCGGCGCCAGCACGCCTACCTCGCGCACCACAACCACCAGCATGCCATAGGTAACTACAATCATTACAAACTAGCCGAGATGTCGGAGGAGGCGGCGCGGCGCCAGCACGCCTACCTCGCGCACCACAACCACCAGCATGCCATAGGTAACTACAATCATTACAAACTAGCCGAGATGTCGGAGGAGGCGGCGCGGCGCCAGCACGCCTACCTCGCGCACCACAACCACCAGCATGCCATAGGTAACTACAATCATTACAAACTAGCCGAGATGTCGGAGGAGGCGGCGCGGCGCCAGCACGCCTACCTCGCGCACCACAACCACCAGCATGCCATAGGTAACTACAATCATTACAAACTAGCCGAGATGTCGGAGGAGGCGGCGCGGCGCCAGCACGCCTACCTCGCGCACCACAACCACCAGCATGCCATAGGTAACTACAATCATTACAAACTAGCCGAGATGTCGGAGGAGGCGGCG
The DNA here is from genome assembly GCA_949699075.1 of Asteroscopus sphinx. Lineage (NCBI taxonomy): Eukaryota > Metazoa > Arthropoda > Insecta > Lepidoptera > Noctuidae > Asteroscopus > Asteroscopus sphinx. The sequence goes on along the minus strand of OX453006.1, from coordinate 10,154,251 downwards.
CGGCGCCAGCACGCCTACCTCGCGCACCACAACCACCAGCATGCCATAGGTAACTACAATCATTACAAACTAGCCGAGATGTCGGAGGAGGCGGCGCGGCGCCAGCACGCCTACCTCGCGCACCACAACCACCAGCATGCCATAGGTAACTACAATCATTACAAACTAGCCGAGATGTCGGAGGAGGCGGCGCGGCGCCAGCACGCCTACCTCGCGCACCACAACCACCAGCATGCCATAGGTAACTACAATCATTACAAACTAGCCGAGATGTCGGAGGAGGCGGCGCGGCGCCAGCACGCCTACCTCGCGCACCACAACCACCAGCATGCCATAGGTAACTACAATCATTACAAACTAGCCGAGATGTCGGAGGAGGCGGCGCGGCGCCAGCACGCCTACCTCGCGCACCACAACCACCAGCATGCCATAGGTAACTACAATCATTACAAACTAGCCGAGATGTCGGAGGAGGCGGCGCGGCGCCAGCACGCCTACCTCGCGCACCACAACCACCAGCATGCCATAGGTAACTACAATCATTACAAACTAGCCGAGATGTCGGAGGAGGCGGCGCGGCGCCAGCACGCCTACCTCGCGCACCACAACCACCAGCATGCCATAGGTAACTACAATCATTACAAACTAGCCGAGATGTCGGAGGAGGCGGCGCGGCGCCAGCACGCCTACCTCGCGCACCACAACCACCAGCATGCCATAGGTAACTACAATCATTACAAACTAGCCGAGATGTCGGAGGAGGCGGCGCGGCGCCAGCACGCCTACCTCGCGCACCACAACCACCAGCATGCCATAGGTAACTACAATCATTACAAACTAGCCGAGATGTCGGAGGAGGCGGCGCGGCGCCAGCACGCCTACCTCGCGCACCACAACCACCAGCATGCCATAGGTAACTACAATCATTACAAACTAGCCGAGATGTCGGAGGAGGCGGCGCGGCGCCAGCACGCCTACCTCGCGCACCACAACCACCAGCATGCCATAGGTAACTACAATCATTACAAACTAGCCGAGATGTCGGAGGAGGCGGCGCGGCGCCAGCACGCCTACCTCGCGCACCACAACCACCAGCATGCCATAGGTAACTACAATCATTACAAACTAGCCGAGATGTCGGAGGAGGCGGCGCGGCGCCAGCACGCCTACCTCGCGCACCACAACCACCAGCATGCCATAGGTAACTACAATCATTACAAACTAGCCGAGATGTCGGAGGAGGCGGCGCGGCGCCAGCACGCCTACCTCGCGCACCACAACCACCAGCATGCCATAGGTAACTACAATCATTACAAACTAGCCGAGATGTCGGAGGAGGCGGCGCGGCGCCAGCACGCCTACCTCGCGCACCACAACCACCAGCATGCCATAGGTAACTACAATCATTACAAACTAGCCGAGATGTCGGAGGAGGCGGCGCGGCGCCAGCACGCCTACCTCGCGCACCACAACCACCAGCATGCCATAGGTAACTACAATCATTACAAACTAGCCGAGATGTCGGAGGAGGCGGCGCGGCGCCAGCACGCCTACCTCGCGCACCACAACCACCAGCATGCCATAGGTAACTACAATCATTACAAACTAGCCGAGATGTCGGAGGAGGCGGCGCGGCGCCAGCACGCCTACCTCGCGCACCACAACCACCAGCATGCCATAGGTAACTACAATCATTACAAACTAGCCGAGATGTCGGAGGAGGCGGCGCGGCGCCAGCACGCCTACCTCGCGCACCACAACCACCAGCATGCCATAGGTAACTACAATCATTACAAACTAGCCGAGATGTCGGAGGAGGCGGCGCGGCGCCAGCACGCCTACCTCGCGCACCACAACCACCAGCATGCCATAGGTAACTACAATCATTACAAACTAGCCGAGATGTCGGAGGAGGCGGCGCGGCGCCAGCACGCCTACCTCGCGCACCACAACCACCAGCATGCCATAGGTAACTACAATCATTACAAACTAGCCGAGATGTCGGAGGAGGCGGCGCGGCGCCAGCACGCCTACCTCGCGCACCACAACCACCAGCATGCCATAGGTAACTACAATCATTACAAACTAGCCGAGATGTCGGAGGAGGCGGCGCGGCGCCAGCACGCCTACCTCGCGCACCACAACCACCAGCATGCCATAGGTAACTACAATCATTACAAACTAGCCGAGATGTCGGAGGAGGCGGCGCGGCGCCAGCACGCCTACCTCGCGCACCACAACCACCAGCATGCCATAGGTAACTACAATCATTACAAACTAGCCGAGATGTCGGAGGAGGCGGCGCGGCGCCAGCACGCCTACCTCGCGCACCACAACCACCAGCATGCCATAGGTAACTACAATCATTACAAACTAGCCGAGATGTCGGAGGAGGCGGCGCGGCGCCAGCACGCCTACCTCGCGCACCACAACCACCAGCATGCCATAGGTAACTACAATCATTACAAACTAGCCGAGATGTCGGAGGAGGCGGCGCGGCGCCAGCACGCCTACCTCGCGCACCACAACCACCAGCATGCCATAGGTAACTACAATCATTACAAACTAGCCGAGATGTCGGAGGAGGCGGCGCGGCGCCAGCACGCCTACCTCGCGCACCACAACCACCAGCATGCCATAGGTAACTACAATCATTACAAACTAGCCGAGATGTCGGAGGAGGCGGCGCGGCGCCAGCACGCCTACCTCGCGCACCACAACCACCAGCATGCCATAGGTAACTACAATCATTACAAACTAGCCGAGATGTCGGAGGAGGCGGCGCGGCGCCAGCACGCCTACCTCGCGCACCACAACCACCAGCATGCCATAGGTAACTACAATCATTACAAACTAGCCGAGATGTCGGAGGAGGCGGCGCGGCGCCAGCACGCCTACCTCGCGCACCACAACCACCAGCATGCCATAGGTAACTACAATCATTACAAACTAGCCGAGATGTCGGAGGAGGCGGCGCGGCGCCAGCACGCCTACCTCGCGCACCACAACCACCAGCATGCCATAGGTAACTACAATCATTACAAACTAGCCGAGATGTCGGAGGAGGCGGCGGTGTAACGCAAAGAAATACGCATGAATTCAATAGAAGATTCAACATCTCACTGTTTACTTGGTTTGTCTTTATAGTGTTTTTTCCTTTCAGTTTTACTCCCAGATGACATTACCCAATCAAATTTTTCATACGTTTTGGGCAAGTGCCGACGATTAATATTTTTACTTGGAAATTTGCTTCCTCTTCAGCCTCCGACCATTGCAGCACGGGTGCATTCCATTCTACTCTACTATAATATGCCTATAATATATGTATATATGCCTATGAAATATGGATTTCGAAGCATACTCATACAAATATTATATTGCCTAGATATTGATATTCTATGTTACGTTGACAGGTGAACCTCAGATGCACACGGGCCAAGGCCACTTCGGGCAGCAGTCTCCGCAGCTGCCGCACCCACTGCACCACTCGCAGCCGATGCTACACATGCACCACAACCAGAACCAGCCCCAGCACCAGATATACCACAACCAACACCACCCACCGCAGAGGTTAGTGTAAAAAAAATAGATTAGGAGTTAGTGTAAAAACTGTAATTAAAGGGCTAGCAGATCAGAGCCCCAAGTCTTGCGTTATAAAGATAATTGTCTGATTCGAGATAATCTGTAATTTTATATATCTACGAGGAATATCGTTGAACCACTATTTGTATGTCGAGTGCTGGGCGTAGACATATATCACTAACGTGACATTCTGATGATACAAAAATATTATTTCAATCGACATTCGCATTATTTTTTCGACATTGCATCAAGTTCGAGATAATTTCTACGACGCGAGAATCTCCCCCTGCTCGTAGTAGTTCGATACATTTAGTAAACACATCTCTTAAAATAATAATAAACTTGGTCACACTGTATATACGTTTCAATAGCGCGTGAACGTAAAAGTGGTCACTAGGTTAGCCAGAGCCGCAGCTAGACACGTCTACGTATTCAAAAAGTCGTTCATTCTCAACGTTGTTTGCAGGTACGAATGGATGCCGCCCGGCCCACCTTCACCACAAAGATCACAACCGCCGGTTGCTCCGAAACCTCAGGTAAATCTCGTGCCATTCAATTCGTCCTTATTCCGAAGGAAAGGTTTCCTTTTTTCTACTTCCTTGTAATTTTTTACACAAAATCAAACGAATTGTCGATTTCAGGGTGCGAGGCAACCGGAGACAGAACTAGAAGAGCAGCAACATCCACATCCACAGCCGCAACAACCACCTCCCAGTAGCGTGCAGCCCGAAGATGGTATGATCTATTTTTCAAATCCGTGATTCGTATTTTTATGTAGTTTCTTCTTCTAAATGGTGATTTATCGACCTTTACTGTATTTTTTTTTAATAGAGAACGTATAAGACCTAATAAAGCTGATTCGCAGTTAAAATCAACGACTAAAGTGTTTACTCCACTACATAACGACTGGTCTGCCCCGCCGTCGTTGTCGCGTCCATCGCTTTTTAGGTTGTAAAGCAAACCATTTTTTATTCCTAATGGGCTTGCGTTTGACCTCGAAACGCGCTAACAGCCCACCTGATGTTAAGCGGTTACCTTTGCCCATAACAACTGCAATACTACCCATGCTGTTGCTTAAATGGTTTTGCAAACTGAGACATGACGATGGAAAGTCACGATCATTGTTGCCATTGATTGATATCTTCAATATATTTAAGGAGATTTTTGTTCATAATGAATATAAAATAAATTCCTAACTATTTGTTATCTCGTGTTATTCATTTAATTAGTTGTTAAAGTAAACTGTATAAAATGACTAGTTCAAAACTGCTTCTTTATAGAGGCAAGTGAATGAAAAAATGCATTTTGCTCGGGTAATTTATTTACACAAAGTGGCAGCACATCAAACTGACAAGTGTCACGCTAACAGCCCGCTATTGGCTCCACAGCCGATGACGTAGTACGTAGGCAATCACGTGACCTAGCTGTCACGGGAAGAGAGTACCTGGTGAAACATCTTATGAATTCATCAATCTTTGTGATCGTTGACAGAGCGCTACGTGGCGAGCGCTGTAGAGCCGCCGGGCGTGTTGGTGTACGGGGCGGGCGGTGCGGGGGCGGCTGGGCGCGGCGCCGCGCCGCACAACCCGTGGCAGCGCGAGGAGCGCGAGCGGCAGCACGAGGCGCGTAGAGCTGCCGCGCGGGCACGCAGGTACCTCGACATATAATCATACCATTCATATACGGGACTTGTGAGATCTTGTGGACCCAGTTCTAACTCTAGCTTTAATTCAGAGATATGTAACATTATTGTAACACGTCCTTCAATATGGAGTTACCACGACCAAGCCTTACTCCCGACTGGTTCAAGCTCTGAACCAAATCGAGCTAATGTCAATTTCTAGAAAAATGCAGTACGATTTGACACTAACTAGAATTCAAATTCGATTGATACAGTGCTCGATACAGTCGGGAGTAAGGCCCCTGTGTGCAAAAAACCACTCGATAATCTAAACTGCCTTTATTTAATTGCACAATCAAAACATCCAAATATCAATTCCTCTAAACACGTTTTAAACTTTTAATCAAAGAACGTCCAAATCACAGGAAATCTCTCAAAACTCCAAATTGCATAAAGTCCAAGTTTCAGAATGACCAATTCGTTGTCAGTATTTTTTTCTTTTAGTCTTGTTCTTATGACGCCGAATGTAATTTATTGTAAATACAGTCAGTATTAAAATATCAGGACGAACCAGGACAAACAGACTATTCAAAATTATAAGAAAATTAAGCTATAACTCAATGACACAAGGGGTGTTTCATAATGAACACACTACACGTCAATTGTCATTCTGATATGAATTTTACCCCATTGATTGCGATAAAGTTAAATTTTTAGTTTTTCAGATAATTTTGAACAGTATATTCGTCCCGATATTAGACGCTGACTGTACGTGAGTCAAGAGCACTTAAGACATATCGACGTTTTGCGATTAAGACTTTCTATGACTGCGGGCATGTGCGTGTGTTACCAACTGCGATTTAGACGTTTTACTACTTGAATTTTATGCAATATGGACGTTTTAGGACTTATTCGTAATTTTTTAGATTTTTTCGTTCTGCGACTAAAGGAAATCATGCTGTCAATTATAACCAATTTCTTTAAGAAACTATTTTTAAATAACTTCTCACTGCAAAGTGCTAACTTAAAACTCAAAGTTGTAAACTCAAATATCACGTTTTCAGAGATGCAACGATCGCGCAGCTAATATCATTAGGAGCGGCGCGGACACCCGTACAGAATCAACAGTTACGCGCGCTGCAGCTCGAGCGAGACTTTGAACTGCGAGCACAACATGATCAGGTAATAACATGACCATATAGCCCTATCATCATCATCATTTCAGCCGAAAGACGTCCACTGCTAGACATAGGCCTCCCCCAAGCATCGCCACAACGACCGGCCCTGCGATTTCTGCATCCAGTGGATTCCCGCAACCTTCACCAGGTCGTTGGTCCTCTATACAGTCCAATAGACGCCTAATTTTGAATATAAAGCGTACAATAAATTTTGTCAACTAGCTGAGGTGGGGTACTGCAATCCGATTGGCCCTACCAAGACGTCTATTGGCTAATCACTAACGCGGAAGTTTTGCCGGCTCGCATAAGTCGTCGAAACTGATTTGAAGTTTTCAAGTGGCGACCTACTTCAGACCTATATCGTTGATGTGTTGACAGACATCGGTTGCCTGTAATGAGACGTCTATGGGGTGTATGGTCGATGGGTAAGAACGACGATAATCTGTACAAACAGAATAATACGTACAACACCAATATCTTACCTACTCGCCTTGTATTGTAACTGTTCGTTATTTCTCAATTTATAATCTTTCCAAGTTTTGAAAATGGGAAAAAGGATTCCTAAAAAAAAATAAGCTTGTCGGTTTTTGGGTTTTTATGTCTAGGAAGTTTTTTCCGTCATTTGTAGCGTCAGCGTTAGTTGTGCTCATGTAAAAACAAAACATCACTCAAATAGTTGACGTTACATTTCAGCAACGTTCTTTTATATGTTTAGTAATGTGTTAAGTCTAAAACCATTATTATCATTTCGATATGTCAGGAGGAAGGCAATGCAGCAGAAGGGTCAGAAGATACAGAAGAGCTGTTAGACGAGTCGGCTTTGTCGGTGAGCGCGGCGTCCCCACCCGCGTCCCCCGCGCCGCCACTGCTGGCGCTGCACCCGCCCAAATCCATACTCAAGACCAACACAAGGACAGAGATCACTAATGGATATGCTACTGAGCAGGTACTTATTTTTTTCCAGTTTGTTTTTCTGTATGTTTTCCGACAAAGAATATATCACTCCACTTAAATTTTCTCTTAGAGTGGAGAACCTCTAGTGGATGTCGTAAAAGCCACTCCCCCTTATTAAAAAAGCTTAGACCAGGTTTAGACCCTTGTTTAAACCGGGCTAACCGTCAAACTCCATACATAAAAAGTTGTTTAAGCCTGACTTAATTTATTTGGCGCCGACTCATAATTAGTTATTTACATTATAATAATGAAAATAATAATATCCTCCCGGCCGAATTTCGGTCACGGCGGCAAATCCCAATGGAGACTAGCCATGTGCGCGGGTATTATAGTGCACAAGTATGTGCGCAAACACAAGTGCACTCTCTATTCCCTCACTCACATTATTTTAGTTAGGAAAAGACCTTTATTTTATTTTTCGCTTTTCAGTTTCTGTTTTTGTCGGTTCAATTTTTCGTTAAAAAGTTTTATGCATTGAAAAGTACGAATTGACATTAGTCCAATGCCGATCGATCGAAATTATGCAAATGTAAGGCCACAGGTAAGCCTCTAGACGCCGATTATCCGGTTACCCCCAGTCGACTAGCATATGGAGTAGCACTGCATATCATACGCCCCGCCGCCAATCGGGACGTCACTCCGTCAGCGAGCGGCACCAATCATAGCACCGAACTTTTGATTCGACCAATCATAACGCGCCGTCCGCCCCCTGTCCCCCGCTAATATTTTGCGGTGTCTTGAGATTTACTGGTCTGTGTACAAAGTGTAAACATTTGACGACCTCTGTGGTCTAGTAGTGGCTCGAGTGTCGGACTGCTGATAACGATGTCGTGGGTTCAATTCCCACAGGACATAAATATTTGTGTGATGAACATAAGTGTTTGTTTTGGTCTGGGTATTGCTTACTGTGAGTTTGCACTGACGAAACATTCACATAAAAACATGTTGAAAAGTCAATTTTCTGTCAATGTATCGAATCGCGTTCGCATTATCACACAACTTATTGAAACGAAACATGTATGACATTTCATAGTCTATTGACATGTTTCACAATAAATTTCGAATCAAAATGTCTCGAGACAAATCTTGCAACTCATCGAAAGATGTCATTTAGGTCGTATTTTACAAACATGGAAATCATTAATAGATCTGTGGAAATCATTGTCATAGTTCGATAAACTTCAAAGCACAGATAATATAAAGTGTCTGCTTTCGGCCATACATGTTTACCGACCTCATTGGAAAACACAAAAAACGAGATTTATACAAGTTGCGAGACATGATTAAGCATCAGTGCGAACGTCAACCGTGACAAACATGTCAATGTATAAGTTTTTAGTCAGTGCAAACACAGCCAACAACAAATCTTGAAATCTGTCAAAGAATTTACCCAGTTTTCTGCAGTGCGAACGTAACAATCTACAAAACAAGTTGTGACATTAGTTTCATATGACAAGTTTCGAGACATTACATGTTAAATGTTTTTTGGTGCAAACCCACAGTTATGTATTATAAGTCTGTATTTACAAAAAAAAAGTATATAAGTATTATATCCATTGTCTAGAACCCATAGCACAAGCTCTGCTTAGTTGGGACTAGATGGTGCTGTGTAAACATGTCCCGAAAATATTTATTTATTTATTGTGCTAATGTCAATTCGTACTTTTGAATTCAAAATTTGCAATAAATTGGTTTGAAATTGAGTGTTTTTAGAATTAATTAAACCTTATAATAAAACAATTTTAACCGGATTATATCGCGTATATTATTTAGATTGGTTTCCTGACGTTTCTAAAGCTTTGCAGTGTTCGTGGTCGCAGGAAGACTAAGATGACAAGCGTCTTTACAGATATTTCTAAAAAATATATTTTAATCTACCGTACAATTTTTATTAATTAAAATCCTTTCGATGCACGCAGTAATCACTCACAGTGTCATTGTCTTTTACAGTGTTGCGTGCTGTTTGGGACTTTATTATTTTTAGAACTGGGTTCCAAACAGGTGGTAGCTGCCAACCATCTAAACCTAATAAAACCAAAACCAATAATAATAATAATAAAACCAATAATTCTTGGAATTAAACCTTATTAGAATTTAAATTGTGTATATGTATATTTTTAATCAAGAATACCTTCATCTTTTCTTGTCACTTTTAGACATTGGTATTGGATTGAAATTGTAATTATCTTCAAGAGTAACCCCTCTGGTCTGTGTGCAGGTTACATACGAGGAGAGTCGTGTTGCGGAGGTGAGCGCGGCCGTGAGTGGGCTCAGCGTGAGTGCGGCGCCGCCGCCGCCGGCGCGCGGCTCGTCCTTCGCGGTGATGGCGGAGCGCGCGCGCACGCTGTCGCCGCCGCGCCACGCCGACGCGCTCCTCCCCGCGCCGCCGCACCACCCCGCGCCGCAGTACGTACACACACCTGTCTAACTACTACATATGAGGAGAGTCGTGTTGCGGAGGTGAGCGCGGCCGTGAGTGGGCTCAGCGTGAGTGCGGCGCCGCCGCCGCCGGCGCGCGGCTCGTCCTTCGCGGTGATGGCGGAGCGCGCGCGCACGCTGTCGCCGCCGCGCCAAGCCGACGCGCTCCTCCCCGCGCCGCCGCACCACCCCGCGCCGCAGTACGTACACACACCTGTCTAACTACTACATATGAGGAGAGTCGTGTTGCGGAGGTGAGCGCGGCCGTGAGTGGGCTCAGCGTGAGTGCGGCGCCGCCGCCGCCGGCGCGCGGCTCGTCCTTCGCGGTGATGGCGGAGCGCGCGCGCACGCTGTCGCCGCCGCGCCACGCCGACGCGCTCCTCCCCGCGCCGCCGCACCACCCCGCGCCGCAGTACGTACACACACCTGTCTAACTACTACATACGAGGAGAGTCGTGTTGCGGAGGTGAGCGCGGCCGTGAGTGGGCTCAGCGTGAGTGCGGCGCCGCCGCCGCCGGCGCGCGGCTCGTCCTTCGCGGTGATGGCGGAGCGCGCGCGCACGCTGTCGCCGCCGCGCCACGCCGACGCGCTCCTCCCCGCGCCGCCGCCCCACCCCGCGCCGCAGTACGTACACACACCTGTCTAACTACTACATACCTAATGTAAAAATAACACGTGCGGTCATAGGACCCCCGTTAGAAACGAAGTTATCCTTAAAATACTATTATATATATTACTAGCTTTTACCCGCGGCTCCGCTCGCGTTAGATTCTGTTATCCCCCCGTGACGGATCCTGTTAATAATTAGGTGTTTTCCTGTAACTATTACAAAACTGTCTGTTTGTTTGTTTATTCGAGCATCACGCAAAAACAACGGGACCTATTTTGTTTTTTTTTGAGTTTAGACTTGTAAAGAGGTATGCATTTTATGAACAAAGAAAACGATTCCTGTAGGATGAATTGAAGAACCACGGAGCGAAACCACGGGCAAAGTCCAGTCCAGTCCAGTTCGATCCAGTCCGATACAGTACGTTCCAATCCGATCCAGACCGATCCAATCCGATCCAGTCTGATCCATTCCACTCTAATCCACTCCTCTCCACTCCAATCCGTCCCTGTCTCACTCCCACTCCCACTACCAATCCTATTTCCACTCCCAGTCCTACTCCCAGTCCCACTCCCTCTCCCACGCCCACGCCTACTCTCACTCACACACTCACTCACTCACTCATCCATCCATCGTACATTACTATCTGCTCGTACAAATGCGTAGAAGCTGTACCACGACCACGCCCACGTCCACTCCCAGTCCCATGCTCACTCCCACTCACACTCCTACTCCCACTCACACGCCACGCCCACGCCCTCTATCACTCTCACTCACTCACTCATCCATCCATCGTACATTACTATCCGCTCGTGCTGCAAATACGTCGAAGCTGTACCACGCCCGCGCCCCACGCCCGCTCCCAGTCACACGCCCACTCCTACTCCCACTCAAACGCCCACACCCATGCCCTCTCTCAGTCCCACGCCTACGCCCACGCCCATTTCCAGCCCCCCGCCCAGTCCTACTCTCACTCACTCACTCACACACTAACTCATTCACTCCCTCACTCACTCACTAACTGACTCACTCACTAACTGATTCCTCACTCACTCATTCATCCAGCCATCGTACATTACTATCCACTCGTGCAAATGCGTAGAAGCTGTACCACTCCCACGCCCTCTCCCAGTCACACGCCCACGCCCTCTTCTACTCCCACTCAAACGCCCACTCCCTGTCCCACGCCCACTACCACTCCCACTCTCGCTCACTCATCCACTAACTCATTCACTCACTCACTCATCCAACATCCAACCATCGTACATTACTATCCGCTCGTGCAAATGCGTAGAAACTGTACCTCACCCACGCCCAGTCGCTCGCCCACGCCCATACCCACTCCCAGACCCACGCCCTCGCCCTCTCACTCACTCACTTACTCACTAACTCACTTACTCACACACTAACTCATCCAGCCAGCGTTAAACTACCGCTACACCGTACCGTTAAACTATCGTTACTATCCGCTCGTGCAAATGCGTAGAAGCTGTACCACGCCCACGCCCCACGCACACTCCCAGTCATACGCCCACTCCTACTCCCACTCAAACGCCAACGCCCATACTCACTCCCATACCCACGCCCGCGCCCACTCACGCCCACGCCCACTCCCAGTCCCACTCTCGCTCACTCACTCACTCACTCATCCAGCCATCGTACATTACTATCCGCTCGTGCAGATGCGTAGAAGCTGTACCACGCCCACTCCCAGTCACTCGCCCGCACCCTCTCCTACTCCAACTCAAACGCCCACGCCCACCCCCACTCCCAGAACCACGCCCACTCACACGCCTTCTCCCACTCAAACGCCCACACCCTCTCCCACTCACTCACTCACTCACTCATCCAGCCATCGTACATTACTATCCGCTCGTGCAAATGCGTATAAGCTGTACCACGCCCACTCCCAGTCACACGCCCACGCCCACTCCCAGTCACACGCCCATGCCCACTCCCAGTCCCACGCCCATGCCCACGCCCACGACCACTCCCAGTCCCACGCTCACTCCCACTCTCACTCACTAACTTATTCACTCACTCACTCACGCACTAACTCACTCACTCACGCACTAACTCACTCACTCATCCAGCCATCGTACATTACTATCCGCTCGTGCAAATGCGTAGAAGCTGTACCACGCCCACTCCCAGTCACTCGCCCACGCCCTCTCCTACTCCCACTCAAACGCCCACGCCCATCCCCCACTCCCAGTCCCACGCCCACTCACACTCCTACTCCCACTCAAACGCCCCACGCCCACTCCCACTCACTCACTCACTCACTCACTCACTCACTCAGTCACTCATCCAGCCATCGTACATTACTATCCGCTCGTGCAAATGCGTAAAAGCTTCGATCTGTCGGGTGAGGACGCAAACGAATTTTCTTTTATTTCTTTCTTTCTCAAAACCCATACCAGTTTTTAAGTCAGATCATCAGCTTTCAAACAAAAAAGTTTCATCAAAATCGGTCCAGTAGTTTTAGCGTGATGCTGGAACAAACAAACAAACAGACGTTTACAATTTTATAATAGTTAAGATAAAAACTACGACTGGCTCGTTGGTCTAGAGGTCGCAAGCGCGACTGCTGAGCGTGGGGTCCTGGGTTCGATTCCCGGGTCGGGCAAAGTGTTATTGGGTATTTACATTAGGAAATTCTCAGTAGATTCCGGAGTATGGATTTGTGCCCGGTTAATGGCAATAGGCTCGCCCCGTATTACATGGGACTATAACATAACTGGCGGAATGTGGGTGTACTATACACCTCTGCCTACCCCTTCGGGGAAATACAGGCGTGATGTTATGTTGTTATGTTATAAAAACTATTATACAAGCATCGATGGCAGGAAACATCATGCGTTGGACTGAGATACCACAGGGTCCAGGTTTTGTGATAACTTCTCTCCAGTCTAGATAGATTGCGCGTACTGTACGCGATACGCACACTACCATTGTCGCGGCATCGCATTTTATGAATAAATATTAAGGGCTGTGTCTATGTTTTTCTATAATAATCTGTTTGCCCCTAAAAGAAACTAATGTTAACGAACGCACGTTGTTTAATGTTGTTTGTAGCGGTATCGTACTAAACTCCCAGCTCCTTGGTTTATTTGAACCGTCTGAGGGGGGCGTGTCCAATTAACGGATCGAACCTTGCTAATGAGTGTGCAGTTACATTCATAGTGTTAGGCGGGCTGCACACTACAACGTATACTGTATAATATCCGTGGTACAGTCAATACGATATGTTCCAAGCTTCATATAAAATGTGTTAATCCAGGTCTCCCGTGGGTAGCGGTCGCGACAAGCGTGTGTCGTTCCACGAGCGCGCCGCGCCGCCCGCCCCGCCGTCGTGCTCGCCGCCGCCGCTGCACGAGCCGCCCCCGCACCCCGCACCGCCCGCACACGCCGCACCGCCCGCACACCCCGCACCGCCCGCACACGCCGCGCCTCTCGCGCAGCCCGCGCCGCTCGCGCACCTCGTCAGAGAGGACCCCGACGTACGTACCTATCCCATAATAAACACTTACCCCCAATTTCTGGAAGGCTGACCAATCTAACAATCACAACACTTGACAGGGATTTGACAGCTGATAAAAAAAGTAACTAAATGGGAAACTAAAATGCCATTCAAAGCATTCAAACGAAGTGAACAAGCAATACATGGGCAGCCGACATAACAATGTCGAAGTTTATCCATTACTTTTACTTTTACAATTAAAACATATTATTTAATAAACGTATGTTACTAAGAAAGTGATGAATATGAATTTCATATTCATAGATGGAGAGGGAGTGGGAGTGGGAGACCAAAGAAAAGATGGATGGATGGATTGCGTGAACGATTAGGGTGAAAGGGTAGTAAATGACGGGATGACGGCTGATAGACAAAAATGGAAGAAGACACATTGCGCCGGCCTCAAGTAATTTGGGATCAGGGCAGGAAGATGTTGATAATCTAGACATAAACCACACAGGTATGTCATGTCATAACACACCTACAACACGTCATTTCTGAGAGAATTACTCCAGAAATCTTAATATAAAGTCCTACTAAAATCATCCACGCTACCGCTAACTACCGTTGAGCTGTAGAGCCGTCGTTCCCTGTTATAACCCGGTGGTGAGACGTAACTTGTGTTTGGTGTCCAGCGGTTCATCGAGGAGGCGGAGAGCATGCTGGCGGGGCCGGTGTCCCCGCAGGCGGCCGGCGGCGCCGCGCCCACACACACGCCCGGCGTCATCGGCTCGCAGGAGGTCTACAGGTACCACACTATGGCTGATGTTCATCCACGTTAATCCGGTAGTTGACTACAGTCAAAAATTACCAAAAATGTTTTATTATTTAAAAGAAGGTACAGAAAGGACAACATTGTAGAAGGAATAAACAAAATCCATAAAAAAATGGGAGAGATACACGCTTTTTAAGTTTTTGGAAGGGGCATTTTCTGTCCTTGTCGTGCGAAACGGACATTGTTCAGAGAGATGTCAAGTTACTATGAAGGTTTTGAACAATGACGTCATTCTTCAATAGTGCTGTCTCTGTCTTGTGAACAAATTTAAATCGGCTATAACTTGGACATTTTACTAAATATTTTATTGGATTTTTCACATTTTTATTAAAAAAGTTTCGAGATTTCTAATAAAGACTAATAAAAAAAAATTGTCACCTTCCTATTCTCTGGATCCCAATTCTCGGAATTAAAAACGTTCAAAATATAGTTCCAATTTAATAGAACGTTCCACAAGTACAGTCAAATTTCAATCACCTGATCACTACTTAAGGATAGAATCGTTACTTGAGTATCATACGGTAATTATACTTTTATTAACCGACGAAAAAAAGGAGGAGGTTCTCAATTCGACGTGTATACAACGTGTATCAGAAATGCGTGGTCATATTTTAAGAGCTCATTCAGGGCATAGCATAGGACAACTCTTACTATGGGACCAACCCTGAAATCCGAAAAAAATATCAGCTGTTCCCTACTAAATCATTGATGTCGCTCGACAAAATGTTAGGATCAGCTGATTTTTTTTCGCGATTTCATAGTTGGTCCCATAGTAAAAGTTGTTCGATAGCATCCCCTCAATAAGCTCTTTAAATATGACCACGCATTTCTGATACACGTTGTATATCTCTATATATATATATATATTTATTTATTTTTTATTTTTTTTATGTATGACCACGCATAACTTTTTACAGAGTGGTCCGATTTTGATGATTCTTTTTTAATGGATAGGGTATATCTCGAAGTTGGTCCCATTTAAATTTCAAAATCAAAATCCACCCCTAAGCGTAGTAAAACAGGGGATGAGTGTTTGTTTACCCACTGAATTCTTACCTGTTAACCGATTCTGTTGAAACTTGACATACATAAATATAGTTCTAGACAGTACGACATAATGGAGACTTGGATTTAGAGTTTAACCACAAAAAAATGAAAAATAAAACTTTTTGACAAAAAATTGAACCGACGAAAACAGAAACTGAAAAGCGAAAAATAACTAATTATGAGTCGGCGCCAAACAACCAATCAACGAAGATCATTAAATTACTTTAAATAAATAATAAAAACAACGTCACATCAAATACAACGTGAGATTTTAAACGATAAACAATAACTTTCCAAAAATGCGTTCTCCGCTCGGCCACTTCCAACTTACACGCACTATGCTTGTTAAAAGTTCGTTTGGCGCCGAACAGCTGAACTGTGATCAATAAATCTCTGCTTGAAGAATGTTCTAAAATTAAATCCCAACTCAAAACTAGTTTTAAATAGTGATCAATGCCTGAGGAACTTTGTGTAATACGGGCCTAAATCTCAATCTCCTCACAGTAGATGTTCCTGTTTGCCGTTATTTGTGACACTTCGGTCATTAATGTCACTAATAAACGGCAATCAGAAACATAACTGTCAGGAGATCGAGATTTAAAGCATTGCGTTAGTTTGGAACTATATATTGAACGTTTTTAATTACGAGAATTGGCCTTCTGATTAAACAACGAATTAGGTACTCGGAAAATGAACGAGAATGTTAGGTAATCGGCACTTTTACCAGAGAAAATCGTTGGTGAACTCTAGCCTAACCCAAATAACTACATCGCATCATATCTAACGTCAACTCTTTAGTCGCAATACGTTCAGATTTTCAAATGACAAACGGTCCCAAAACGTCCAATTCGAAAAATTAAACAGAACGTCCATATCTCGAAATGTCCTAAGTGCTCATACTCACAATGGGTGACCATGTAAAAAAATCTGCAATAAACAAAAGTACACAGGATGCAATGGGTCAGTGGGGAGAAATCTTAAACTATGAGCTACAATATTTTTTTCCGAGGAACCACGACTTCGACTTTAGAGAAATGAAAAACTACTTACAAAGATTTTCAAAAAACAGGTACATAGCGCGGGAATCAAACCCAGTAATATTACTTGAAAAAACTAGGCGTTTTATCGTGGTAATTAATAATCTATACAGACGGCCTTGATAAAATAACCAAGCGGTCACAGGATAGTTTCACTAAAATTATTGCTTTTGTGGGCGGGAGCGGCTCGTGGCAAATTATGGCACTTTATCAAAAAGAAAATGGTAGGTGTCTTACATCTCACACCTACATCTTTTTCTTTAAAAGAATGATTTAAAAAAATTATGAAACAGAAATAAAATTAAGTACATGTTAATGTTTTTTTAAATTAAATTCTATACGTTGTTCGCCGTCGATACTGTTGTTTACCGAGTTTACACCAAATAGCTAGTACTGTGTATGTACAGTACACGTGCACCGTGCACGGCCCCGCGCCCGCACATCGTGGCGCAGCGGGCGCGGGAGCGGCGCTCGTTGATCGCTATTATCACCAATCGCCATACAAATCTATCAGCTGTTTCACGCGCTGCGTACTCTCTCTGTCACACATAGGATTTCTGATGACTGATTGTCGCTTCACAGGAACAATATCGTAAGCGCAACTAATGACAAATCGATGAAGAGCTTGTTTTTTAATGTGATAACAAAACTTACATATATTTTGGTGTTTACATGCAAGTAGGTTAGGTTTTTTTTTTTTTTTTATGTATAAGGTCTTAATAGATAATTATTATTACCTTAATATAATTACGATCTAGTCTAGAAGACTAATAAGTAATTTTATATTAACTTAAACTGCTAGCTGATAATATTATTTCTAAGAATGTGCCCACTGGCACTAACAATGGTGATAGTCGCTTTAGCAGTAGCTTTTCGAACAATTTTGACATTATGGGTAGCAAGGAAATTGGTCGATACGATGTTGCTTCGCGAGGAGGCTTTCCCGGTTTTGCTATCATAATAACTTCCGCAACTTTCCACAAATTAGGCACATATTTTAATCTTAGTGCAGCATTTATGAGAGTTGTTAGTTTAACAATGGCTTTACGTGGTAAATTGTGCAGTATATCTTCTGTGATTAGGTCATATCCTGGTGATTTTCGGGGGTTAATATTTAGTTTAATTTCTCTGACAACTTCTTTTGGGGTTGTAAGCTTTATCTCTTCTTGCAGGATATCATCCTCAGAAATGTCATCGAAATGTCCTTCGTTTGGCTTGAATATATTTTCCAGGTGTTGCGCAAATCTTTTTGCCTTTTGTTCATTATTAATAGCCCATTTTGCGTTTTCTTCCTTGATAGGAGGAACTTGCAAAACAGGTCCACTCAATTTTTTTGTAGCTTTCCAGAGCGAGTAGTTTGTACTGAGATCATTGGTTAGCTTTCTAAGATCAGAGTTCATAGATGTGTCAATATAATCTTTGATTTCTCTCTGAAGTCTTTTAGTGAGATTATTTAGTAATCTTTTGTCTTCTGGAAATGGTCTGAGTTCATATCATACATTTCGTTAACATCTAGGTAGTTTGTTGATATAGTTTTGTACACAAAAAAGTCTATTAGGTCAGGTTTCCTTTGTGGATCGGTTGGCCAATAGGTTGGTTTTCCTGTGGATGCAAAATCACACTGCAACTCTTTTATTGCACTAAAGAGTTCTTTTCCTTTAGTGTTAGTGAGCCTAGAGCCGTGAATGTGCTTAGCGTTAAAATCACCCCCAATTATGAATCTTTCGCCGAATTTCTTGAAGAAAATTAAGTATTTCTCTTTTTTCAAGTTGTACCTCGGTGGGAAATATGCGGCTGCTATTGAAATAGAGTATCGCTTGGTTTTGACACGTACGGAAACAGCCTGAATTTCTGGCTCCTCGTATTTACATTCTTCTTGATGATAAAGATGTTCTTTTATTATGACTGCACTGCCACCGCTTGCAGTATTGTTTGGATGAAGTGCATGATATACCTTGTAACCTTTAAATTGTGTGTGAGATTGCTTAGTGAAGTGTGTTTCAGATATTAAACACAAGTCAATATTTTCTGTATGAAGGACTACTTCTAATTCTTTTTGATGCTGTAGCAGCCCATTAGCGTTCCATAACATAATGTTTAGTGTTCTGGTAATTTTTTTGTTGGATGAGCAGCATTCCTGGTGCTGTTTTCAATTTTTTGGAGGCGGACATCAAATGCAGACACGAGTCTTAAAATCTCGTCCAGTTTTCCGTCTAGAGCGTTTTCTGACAGTTTGTTATTAGTACTCACATTAGCATTATTTCCTGCTATGTGTGCGTAGCTGATGTTTTCACTGACCTGTTGGCTTTTTTTTGCAGCGGGTATCGTTTTGTTGGAAGGAGCAGGAACTATATGCTTCATAGGTGTAGTAGTTTTTTTCTCTCTTTTGTTTTTGATGTTTTGCATTTCTTTGGCAACCATACATCCTCTGTAGTTTGCAGGATGTGGTGCGCCACAATGCACACACTTTGGTTTTTCCTCTGTAGGTTTTTTGCAGTCTCGTGTTAGGTGTTTACCTGTGCATTTGACGCATCTTGGTTCCTTGGAGCAATACTTTTGTGTATGTCCATAAGCCTGACATCTCTTGCATTGAGGAATCAGTCTAGATGTTGTCAGGGGGTGCATTTCCACTTTGCATCCCAGTATTGATTTGATTTCATAGATCTTATTGATGTCCTCTTCATTTTTAAAAGTTAGCATAAACATATTGAGGGGTACCTTGTCTTTTCATCTCAGTTTATTTACAGCTTCTTCAATTTTGTAGCCTTTGCTTTGCAGGTCATTGACTATTCTACTTGGCTCACAGGTAAAGTGCAATTTCTTTACCATAACTCGTATAGGTCTTTCTTGTTTGTTTTCGTAAGAATGCCATAAGCAGTTGTTACGATTTAGAAGCTCTGTGATTGCCCTATACGACTCATCGTTTGAAGCATTTATTTTAACGGCTTCTCCATTCATCATTTTAACAGTAAATAAGTCTTCTGGTAGGTTTACAGACAGAAGATCATAAAAAGATTGATAATTTTTGACCCCATCTACTAGTATGCCTATACTAGTAGATGGGAGGTAGTGGTGTTTTCTTAACCTTTTCCTTCTCTTGATTTGGTACCTTGATAGTACTTTTTTCCTCTTCGATTATCCGAGTGGGGGATGTATTCAATTTTCGTTTTTTCCGGCCTTTCACTCTTATCCACTCAGTTTCTTTGGCAAGTTCCTCTTCATCTGTACTATATTCACAGACCAGTAAGCTACAAGACTCCGCATAAACAAAGTTTTGTATTCGAACGCAGTCGTAAAACGTTGGTGGGGTCAGGGGGGCGGACGGCGCGTTATGATTGGCCGGCTCAAAAGTTCGGTGGAATGATTCCTTATGATTGGTGCCGCTCGCTGACTGAGTGACGTTCCGATTGGCGGAGGGACGTATGATATGCAGTGGTAGAGCATATGCGTTGTGACCGGGGGTGTCCAGCTAACCGGCGTCTAGAGGCTTACTGGTCTATGACTATATTCAATACATGAAGTGGGCTTCTCTTTAGCGGTATTTGTATCCGCTATTTTATCGTCTATTAGCTTCTTCAGTTGTTGTTGAAGATTTTGTATTTTGGTTTCTAATTGCGTTACAATACCTTCAAGATTTTCTCGCTCGGTTTTTTCTTCTATGTAATATTGATGTAACAGGCGTTCTGTTTCAGTTTTGATCTGAATAGTACATTTAGAGACAGCCATAACTGCAGAGAGTACTTCGCCTTAATAAATGTTTATATATTTTTGCCGTGATACTTGAGGCCTTGTGTAATAACTAGGTCATTGCGGCCGGCCGCGACGCGACGCGACAGCGTTGTTTTGGTGTGTAAGCACTTTTCAATCACGCGAGCGCGACGTCTGCTCTCAGCGAGAATCGAACGACTATACGACGGATGGCAACACAAAAAACGACACTTCTATCGCACAGATATCATCCAATATAAGTTATGATACAAAATATATTTTTATGTAAAAAAACCGGCCAAGAGCATGTCGGGCCATGCTCAGTATTATAGGGTTCCTAATTACAAACGAATCAAATCGAATATTAATCAATGCTATTTTATTTTTTGCAACCAGCGCCACCTAGCGCTGAATTTAAGAAGCTAAATTTATGTGTGTCATATCAATATAACATAAAGTTACTTTTTGTGATTTTTTTAAATAGGTAGTAACTAAAGGAGCATTATTTGCTATGATAATTTTTCCCTAAGGTCTTTGCAGTTTTCTCACTATAACTCAAAATTTTATATTCACTCTTACTCACTCACTCACTTACTTTTATTTTATTAATTTTTTTTTTTTTTTTTCTTATTTTTATTCTAGAAATAATTTTAAAAGAAAGTTTTTATAAAGGTCTATCAATGTGGAAGATTATAAGTTTCTACGTTGCATAGCTTAGAAATGGCAGGGGGGAGGACACATTGCAAGCCACTTTGGCGGGCTGTATTTCGCAGATGGTACACCTGATAAAAAAGTTATGTATGAAACATTACCTTCATTTTAGTAGACCTATTCAATGATACCCCACACGAGGGGGTGCAGCGAAAAAAAATGTTTCACCCCCATTTCACATGTATGGGCACCACCCCTAAAATACGTAATCACGATTTTTTATTCTTTTAAAATTGAGATCCATATCTAGACTATTTTTTAACAACATTTCATTTACTTATGTTTATAACTGGAGAAGTTATTAAGCTGTAAAGGATTAGGACAGACGGACAGACGGACGGACATGACGAAACTATAAGGGTTCCTTGTAGGACTTCGGAACCCTAAAAAACGGTAAAGATAAATGACGTTTCGTGATTTTGACGTTTAAGTCCTATTATTTTACCAGTTGGACCATGGTATAATAAGATGTTTCACCAGGTATTCTCTTCCCGCGATGACAGCGCGATGCCTCCAAGCTACGTCACGATCAGTGTTGCCATTTATCGATATCTTCAATATAGTTAAGGAGATTTTTGTTAATAATGAATATAAAATAATTTCCTAACTAGCCTAACTGTTACCTCGTGTTATTCACCTAATTAGTTATTAAAGGAAACTGTATAAAATTACTAGTTCTAAAGTTATTCTTTATAGAAACAAGCAAATCAAATGAAAAAATGCATTTTCTCGGGTAATTTATTTGCACAAAGTGGCAGCACATCAAACTGACAAGTGTCACAATAACAGCCCGCTATTGGCTCCACAGCCGATGACGTAGTACGGAGGCAATCACGTGACCTAGCTGTCACAGGAAGAGAGTACCTGGTGAAACATCTTATTAAACCATGAGTTGGACGTTCTGCCACTATAGATCATCATCATTAGGGACGAACAAATTGAATTTGTCCGCGATGCTTTCATATGTGTGAAGCATCAGCCCCTACGCCTATGAGTCGCTACATGGATGTTGTGGGTTGCGCAGGGACCCGCGCACGCGCCGCCTGGCGGAGCAGCAGGCGCGCGCGTCGGCCGCGCCCGTGCCCGAGCAGCTGTCCTTCAAGGAGAAGATGAAGATGTTCGCGCTCGAGTCCGGGGAGGCCTCCACTCCCAAGGACAAGGTAACCCCGAGACACTGACACTACGCCGCACTCTACCATAACATTAGCTTTATTTTAACATTTCAACTACCTAGTGTACCACATCCGTATAGTCTTATGGCTCCTTCAAATTAAGCGCTGCTTCGAGCAACGACTGCTTTGAAGATGCCTTCCATTTTTTTAATAAGAATTACATAATTGTTTGAATTTGCATGGGTTTACATACACCCCAAATAAACGAGTCAATGTTATTTGCAGGTCAAAATATCACGCGCGCAGCGAGACATCGATGCGGTACATTAAACTGTATGATGACTATATTATATTAAACTTGTAACACATAATATTATAAACCTATATTTCGCGTGTAAATACTTTGTACAGTAAACCGCATATCGATGGTAACAAAACCAGTATACGCAAAGCCTGTCTTGTATCAAACTTACACTAAGCCAGTTCCGCTTATATTGGTTTTATTACCATTGGTATGCGGTTGACCGTACGTATAGGCGAACAGGGGGCCTAGTACGAGATTGACACTTACGAATACTTTTATAGTTTTCGTCGACTTTCATTCATAAATCAGTAGGTATGAAAGTCGTCAAAAACTATGAAAGTCGTCAAAAACTATGAAAGTATTCATAAGAGTCAAACTCGTACTAGGCCCCCTGAATAACTCCTTTATACGATTGAATAGTAATTGTAACGATACGTTGCAGTTTGTATTACAGTATTATATTAGAATATTTATATTCAATTCTAATAACCACATTGTGCAAGCGAAAATAATATTATTTTTGTTAGTCAACACTTTCAGCTTTTTGGCAACTTTTTTGCATCCATATTTTAACATGAAGTGATCAACATCCTGATCAGGAGGATGATTAAAACATAAAGTGAATATTATAATACATCCTAACATCAATTAATAATAACAATACTATTTTCGTTTGCTCACATAACAGTAGGAAATAATATAGAAAGTGATTTAATTCCGAACGAGCCGGGAGTTGTTTACACCTGTCGTGACTCGTGACAGAGGTCCACGAATTGCCTTCGATGAAACGTAGCACCAATTTGTATGTCAATCATAGAATCTAAGTGAGTTTTTTTTATTATATACGAGTATATTTTATGGTTATGTAATTTTGAATGATGTTTACAAGATGTCGCTTTAGCAGCTAGTGCAATGATATTATTATAATTCTATATTACGATGTATCAGACCATATTTAAATTTAGGGAATAATAAATTGGTTGAAGTACTCAAACAAAAATTATACTTTATTCATATTTTCGGTATTAAAGTTTGTGGTACATACAATATACATATTACCAACGGCACGTCCAATGTATGAACTAAAGTCGGAAATAGTGTGCCATTTTATTAGAATATTGTATTATGGATTTTTGCAGTTTATGTAAAAGTTTATTCTCAGGTAGGACCAATATGAAAATTGACATCGGTGGGTGCCTTTACGTGTACCTTAAAGGTAATATTACATATCCATCATATTTTTACACCATAAAAGTTAATGTACAGTCAACAAATCGGAATCATGACCCACGATAAGCTAAATATCCTACAGACATTCTAATACAATTGGGTTGAATTTCGCTTAAACAGATATTTCCCTGGCAACTGACTTGTTATCAATTTTGTTAGCTATTGACAGTTACAGAGTTACAGCTAGTTTACCAATAAAATTATTTTTCTAAATTTTATTCTTGACGTTTAACTCTAAATATTGTTATTTATTTATTTATCATTTATTGCGTGAAATATGGTACAGAGGATATTATAAATTAAATGTATGTTCCACACTCGGACGAATAAAAAAGGCGGACGGAATCTCGCTAAACAAAGACTGAAGCACTTCATTTTTTCTTGAACCCACTATAATTTTGAAAGCATTTTAACACACCAGATTTATACTGTTATTTTATTTATGACGCTACAACAATGACTACCGTAACACTAGATTTTTTGCGTAATCGCGGCTTTTTGGCATAGTATGGATGTGAATGTGTGCGTGCCGGCCCATACTTTTAAGCGAGCCGGCTTGCGATGGATGCTTCACTTATTGAATGGCGAGATTCCGTCTGCCTTTTTTATTCGTCCGAGGTTCCACATACTTAGCCGTTAAGAGTATTGTTTGACACCTTTTCATACTTGACATTTAATTATTTCTTAATTTTTATTTTTATTTTATTAATGGTCTGTAATCGAAAAAGTTAGTATAGGTTTCTTAAAAAATATAGTTGTTTGTAGGAAAACCACGTGAAACGACAGCTAATTCGAAATTCAAAACATAATTCCTGCTTTATCAAAAACATAATTTCCAATCCAATTATAAATCTATTGCATTGATAACAAAGCTTAAAATGGCACAGACCTCTGACCCGTTTTAATGCAGTTTCTGTAATATTCAAAATGTCCTAAGTGCAGCATAGAAGAAAACCTTACTGTTTTGACGATTTCTAACGAATTATCAGCTGAGTGGGTCATGATTCCGATTTGTTGACTGTACATTGTCATTGATAAATAATAGAAAAGGACATTGCTAGGAATAGCCTGAGTCTGTTACAAAGATAAAAAATATACGACAATAACATGCGTATTTTTTCATTACTTACTTACTATTCATCGTATTTAATGCGGACAGTACAATAAACAATTTTTATTTTAAAGAGTTAATCAACACAATAATAACGTGAGCGGCTATGATACCCCATTTGACTTACGGTTAAAATTAATATCCAATCTGTCCACGATTTACCCTACTAGAGATAGAAATTTGACATATTTTGTATGGAGCTTATGTCAAATTCCTATCTCTAGTAGGGTAAATCGTGGATAGATTGGATATTAATTTTGGCCGTTAATATTTTTGAGCAATCCCTTGTGGGTAATCTATGAATTTATAATGTATTACGTTAGCACCACTGTTAAAGATAGCAAATGATAGCCAACCTCTTTTTAGCTACTTTACATCTACAGGAATAGAAGAGTAAAACTGTTTAGTTGCTAGGCAACCACTTGTTTGACATAAGTTTTGTAAGCAAACATAACCTGAAAATACTTAATATTTTGATGAATAAACATCTGTGGAGTAATGTACGTTTATTAAAATAGATTTCAACACATTGCCTTCATAAACTTTTTTATAGTGAGCATCAACTTTTATTCGTAACTTCTAACGGCTGGGGCACTATGGAACTTTAGCAATGTCCTTTCGTAACTTCGTAACATTCCAAAGAACATATGTTTCTTTATTCTATTTTATATGTATGTTATAAAGCATTCCTATGAAACATGAATGTATTATGTGTGTTCCGCTATAGCGGCTGTTATTATAACGATATTATTTCAAAAATTGACCTGTTATTACAATTCGAATTTTAACAAAAAGCAATAAGATATTGTGAAGACTTTTTGTAAATACAATTAATAAAATGTATAGTCTAATTAAGCACGCGTTTGTGCCAAAATGTTCCATTGTAGCAAAACTGAATGGAATGGCGAAATATTTTTATTTAGCGGCAGCCAATCTACTATAATTGGGTACTTGACTACTAATAAAATTGTTATGTATTATCTTAAGTCGAAAAATTTATTTAAAAAATACGAATATCGAAACAGCGAAGGAGAAGCTTAACTAGCAATCTCAAGTTATAGTAGTTCTGTTTTTATTTACCAGAAAATATTAATGGACGTCAATCAGTATTAAATACACACGTGATTTTACATGCTCGGTTTTTCAGTCTAATAAAAATAATGGAAACGATCATAAAATGCATACCCACAATTTCTTTGGTCACAACACTATTATGAGTCGGCAACACATGCCACCTAATTACAAAATCGGGTCTAATAATAGGTTTTGCTTAAGCCAGGCTTAAACACCTTTTTATATATGCCACCTTATTACAAAATCGGGTTTAGCAATAGGCTTAGCCTAAGCCGGACTTAAAAGCCTTTTTTATTATGTATGGAGTTTGACGTTAGAACCGGTTTAAAGAAGGGTCTAAAACTGGTCCAAGCTTTTGTAATAAGGGGGATGGAGTTTGAAGTTAAACCCGGTTTTTGTAATAAGGGGGAATAAGTTTTGAAACTCCGAAAGCTATCAAGAGACACATGGTTGCTACTCATTACATTATTATGGTTAACATTTTTATAGCACCAATTTACTGTATATAACTTAGGTAGTGGAATCCTTGTGATTATGTTAAGGTTTTTGTACACCTGTTTGTATATGTAAATGTTTATTCGAAGATGAACGGTAGCAACTGTTTGATGACCAAGTCCAAGGGACGGGAGGCCTACGTGAGGGTAGAGTTAAATTAGTTCCTGGGAATTTAGTTACGTAGATTCCCAGTATTCACCCAACGATAGTCAATTAGAGAAAGATTGAGATTAATTTTAGAAAGGGTTTTAATGATTTTAAAGCTGTACTGTATATAATTATGCTTGAAAATGTCAACATAGATATCATTATGAATATTTAATTAACATAATTATGTAATTCGAATAATTATTATCATGCAAACTAATTATACTTGTTATTATCGGTAGCTATTGTACTTCCTTTCTTTTGAAAATAAATAAAGTAACATTGTTTCTGTGTTTTCTTTACTCGTTATTTTATTATTTTTCATTTACGCTTGCGAAGCGAAATCTTAAGATATAAATTGTTGAAAGCAAAAATCTCTCACGAGCAGAATTCGGACCTGCGACTCCTGACTCAGTACGCCATTGCTTTAGCCACTAAGCCCTAAACTACCGTGAACACTCGTGCTCCGTATACTCGTTAACCGTTTCAGATGGCCTTACTTGCATGGTGTGGCAGCTTCTCTTGTGTATTGCGTAATCTTCATCAGGTCATTACATAATCATCCTCAAATGGTGATCTAAGGCCTGTATTACAGAACGTTCCTCAAGCGTTGATCAGTGTTTAAAACTAGTTTTAGGCCCGTATTACAGAAGCTTCCTCAAGTACAGTTTAAACTCCAATCACCTGATCACTACTTAAGGATAGAATCGTTATTCGAGTATCGGCCTTTCGGTATTTGAGCAGAGATTTGATCTGTAATCACTCGTGTGGTCCAGATCACGCTTGAGTAGAGATTTCTATTCTATTTTAGGTTAAATTCGTGACAGGTGATTGAAGTTTAAACTGTACTTGAGGAACGTTCTGTAATACGGGCCTAAAAATCACACCATGCCTAAGCAGCCCAAATGTATATAAATATTTTTAGGGTAGGTAGAGCGCAGCGTGAGTTCATCTTTAGTAACCTCACGAATCCCACTAATACATAATTGCGAAAGTGTGTTTGTTGGTTTGTTCCTCTTACACGCATCAACGGACCAACGGATTGACGTGAGTTTTTGCGTAGAGATAATTGATGGGCCGGAGAGTAACATAGGCTACATATACAGGTGTCCCATTGCGAAAATGTGTTTGCTTTTTATCCTGGAAAAATGCATGGTTCCTGTGGGATAAAAACCACGGGAGCAAAGCCGCGTATAAAAGCTAGTTACCGTAAATCGGCCAAAATGTATATCCAATCTATCCACGATTTGCCCTACTAGAGATAGGAATTTGACATAAGCTCCATACAAAATATGTCAAATTTCTATCTCTAGTACGGTAAATCGTGGATAGATTAGATATTAATTTTGGCCATAAATGTATCGTTTTATAGTAAATCAAGTTTGCATGTTGCGTTGAAATTAACTTAAATGTTTACTTTTCCGTATAGGCGGTAAATTAATGGAATTATAATCAAAACATCATAGGTAGAGTAGACAGAATCTGAAATGCCTACTTTACTTTTGAACTACATAGGTCAGTATCGAAATAAAGGCAAAATAAATGAAAAATCCATTAATAGATTAACAGTGTTTATATTTGTTTTGAGGTTAATATTACGTGTGCCATGTGGCTTTAGGTACCTTTAGGAAAAAGCACTAAAAGGTTTTCTAAAACATTATCAACATCAGTTAACATGAGTTTTCATATCATAAAAGAAATGTTACAATGTTATTATATATACATAATATTTATTTGTGTTTCTATCCAGATCGATCCGCGCAATGGCATCTTTTACATGGACCAGACGTTAGTTTGTGCATTACAATTACAATATTACGTTATATCTAGAAATATAAAACTTTACAATATAGTGCAATTAATTAGAAACATTCAGAATGTAAAGGCGGTTTGTACCAAACAACTAAAATTATATTTTTTTCAACTAAAATATCAGTTTTAGTACGTAAAGGTGGATATTAATATTCCCTTATTTTCTGTGACGTAATTTGAAATGACAGTGAACTTTGGCATAATCTTCCACATTACTAATTTGGAAATGTGACTTAAAATTACAACTCCGCTAAAACTTGTAGTGTGGATTCTCTTCTATAATATTATTTTAATGTGGAAGATAAGGATCTTAAAATAATATATCTCAACACTTCTATAATATTATTTTAATGTGGAAGATAAGGATCTTAAAATAATATATCTCAACACTTCTATAATATTATTTTAATGTGGAAGATAAGGATCTTAAAATAATATATCTCAACACTTCTATAATATTATTTTAATGTGGAAGATAAGGATCTTAAAATAATATATCTCAACACTTCTATAATATTATTTTAATGTGGAAGATAAGGATCTTAAAATAATATATCTCAACACTTCTATAATATTATTTTAATGTGGAAGATAAGGATCTTAAAATAATATATCTCAACACTTCTATAATATTATTTTAATGTGGAAGATAAGGATCTTAAAATAATATATCTCAACACTTCTATAATATTATTTTAATGTGGAAGATAAGGATCTTAAAATAATATATCTCAACACTTCTATAATATTATTTTAATGTGGAAGATAAGGATCTTAAAATAATATATCTCAACACTTCTATAATATTATTTTAATGTGGAAGATAAGGATCTTAAAATAATATATCTCAACACTTCTATAATATTATTTTAATGTGGAAGATAAGGATCTTAAAATAATATATCTCAACACTTCTATAATATTATTTTAATGTGGAAGATAAGGATCTTAAAATAATATATCTCAACACTTCTATAATATTATTTTAATGTGGAAGATAAGGATCTTAAAATAATATATCTCAACACTTCTATAATATTATTTTAATGTGGAAGATAAGGATCTTAAAATAATATATCTCAACACTTCTATAATATTATTTTAATGTGGAAGATAAGGATCTTAAAATAATATATCTCAACACTTCTATAATATTATTTTAATGTGGAAGATAAGGATCTTAAAATAATATATCTCAACACTTCTATAATATTATTTTAATGTGGAAGATAAGGATCTTAAAATAATATATCTCAACACTTCTATAATATTATTTTAATGTGGAAGATAAGGATCTTAAAATAATATATCTCAACACTTCTATAATATTATTTTAATGTGGAAGATAAGGATCTTAAAATAATATATCTCAACACTTCTATAATATTATTTTAATGTGGAAGATAAGGATCTTAAAATAATATATCTCAACACTTCTATAATATTATTTTAATGTGGAAGATAAGGATCTTAAAATAATATATCTCAACACTTCTATAATATTATTTTAATGTGGAAGATAAGGATCTTAAAATAATATATCTCAACACTTCTATAATATTATTTTAATGTGGAAGATAAGGATCTTAAAATAATATATCTCAACACTTCTATAATATTATTTTAATGTGGAAGATAAGGATCTTAAAATAATATATCTCAACACTTCTATAATATTATTTTAATGTGGAAGATAAGGATCTTAAAATAATATATCTCAACACTTCTATAATATTATTTTAATGTGGAAGATAAGGATCTTAAAATAATATATCTCAACACTTCTATAATATTATTTTAATGTGGAAGATAAGGATCTTAAAATAATATATCTCAACACTTCTATAATATTATTTTAATGTGGAAGATAAGGATCTTAAAATAATATATCTCAACACTTCTATAATATTATTTTAATGTGGAAGATAAGGATCTTAAAATAATATATGTCAACACTTACATTACTTAGGAAAAGTAACAAAATGCTAGCTAATAATTGGTTTTAGGTCAAAACCTACATAATAAATTGGCATTCATGTTAAGGAAGCTGAATCTCAATTAAGTCTTAAATCTATTTAACAAATTCACATTGTAACAATTTACATTGTAACAATTTACATTGTAACAATTTACATTGTAACAATTTCTCTACATTCTCATAATCATAATTTACATTGTAACAATTTCTCTACATTCTCATAATCATAATTTAACATACTTAATATTAAAGCTTGCCGTTTATTTACATACTAAATGTTAAAACTCATGAAACTACGCAACTTATAGAAAAATATATAAGAATTACGTTTCATGTCAGTAAATGATAAATGCCAATGCAATGGAAACATCAATATAGTTTAGTTAAAAATATCACGTAGTCACTGTCTTTGCCTGGCTGTGAGGCGGAGGATTTGTATGCTGCGGGTAAAGCACGAACTCGCTAACAACTTTGAATTCCACACGAGCTCTTCTTGCCATTCCCCAAAATATCAATAATTACACTAGTAAATTTTAACTAATCAATCTATTTCTTACTTTTTTCAAATCCTCAAATGCATATTTGTGATGGTACTAAAATGATCAGCTTTTATGCGGAACCTGGTATCAAAAAGCGTTCATAACCTACTACTCGTCTGCTGTGAGAATGCCGAGGTCGACCGTAAAAAAATACGATTTACAGCGTTGCTATTGGTCAGTATTGTACTAGCCGGGCCTGGCCGGAGGTGCGGTACGAGGGCGCGGGAAGGAAAAACTGCATTCTCATAGCAGACAGGTAGTACTAAATTGTTAATCTACATAACAGCATAGTAGCGACATCTATCGCGCTACATGCGAACTACTACTGACGCACTTGACATCGGCGATACATGAATGAGATGACGTCATCAAATCCTGAATCGTGGAAGCACAGTAAACATAACATACCGTACGAAAACTACGTCCTTAACGCTCCGGATTGAATCACTCGCACAGACGCACGCCTCAACAAGAACCTAAGGGTGGTATGCCACTCGTGTTATTCCTTTGTCCAATGTGACCTTGATCAAAGAAATTGATTCATCAAATGTTGTATGTAAAAACAGTTATCGACAAATAAATTAGATTGGACAAAGAAATTTTAAGCGGACGTCACAGTGCTGTCAGTGCAAACAACCCGCTTAGGGGCCTTGTTGACGCGTGTGTCTGTGTGAGTGCGTCGTTTCGAGCGTTTGTACGTAGTTTCCGTACTATATGTTAAGTTTACTGTGCTGGAAGCAAGATGTGACGTGCAGTTAGCATAAAGCTGGCTATTCAATGCACTGCATTCAGGGCCCTGCTGGCAGAGCTTTGAGTAGCCAGCTTGAATAGAAACGCCCGATATCAACCATTGGGCTGCGGTCCGCCAGGAGACCATACATTACGTTCGCAACGTGTAATGCACGCAATTTTCACTATATCTCAATGACAAGATACTACTGAATGAACACAGCACACAACAACTGTCATTCTGACAGGAATTGTATCCCATTGAGATAAAGTTTAATTTTCTTAGTTGTTAAGATTGTTTGTTCGACTCGTATATTTTTGATACTGGACTGAACAGTGAAAATACATGCGACGGAATTGCGCGGCTCAGTACTGAGTACTTCACTTTCAGTGTCAAATAATGAAAATGTTAACACGTAGAGTTCGAGTTTTACCTGCAACGTGAGTGATTGTTATGGCATATTCAATATGCACCTAATTATTTATACTCATACACTTTTTTTATTTATATTCATACACTGTATCATAATAATCCATATAAAAATACCTAGTCATATAAAGACCTTATCAATCAAACTGTTACGTAGTAGGTGTGAACTTATATAAATAGATCCCACACTAGTCGTTACTGACCACTAAAATGCAACATTAATAACTCTTTTTTTCTGCTGCTATTCGATTTCTAAGAGAGTAAACAAACATAAAAATAAATCGAAATAGTCATTAATTCTATATTTCTATTCGTATAAAATATTTGTTAAGTTTCATTAGGGGAGACCCATGACAGACGCTCGAGTCTTGCGGGCACGAAGAGATCGCGCCAGCAGCAGTGGTCAGGAGTGTGGCGTTAAAAAATTGTAAATATAGTATTCATAGAACAATAGTTACGTTATACAATAATATCACACGCACGCTCGCGCACTCACTCTCATACTAATATAATATACATATATCAACAACAATGGAAGAGTTTTCAGAAGCCCCGTGACATTATATTTTTTTACAAAAAATGGACTTGATGTAAAATATTAATAGAACAATCATAAGTCCAATCTTAACAAATAATACCTTGTATTAAGTATGTTTTTGGATTGAATGCTGTGGCACAAGTGACGTGTAGTGACCTCCTACCTCCTACACGGCGCGTAACCCTCACAGAGGTTAAAATATTTATGGACAACACAACTCTTCGAACGATCCAACATTCTCAGAAAAAAAAAACGCTCCTTAAATAATACTTTGATGACCGTACAATTTTTATTAAATAACTCCGGCCTGACAAAATGCATAGCAAAACGGAAAATTCATCAGGAATGCATCTCAAGTCGTACATCCATATATAATAATTATGTCGAACTTATAAAATTGACTTATAAATATGTATAAAGTATATTTATACACTAATCCGACTCACTTACGACTAACGAATATAACCACACCCGGCACTGCGGCGGTGCCGCGGGCCGGCCGCTCTAACGTACCTACGACTGTCGCTACCGACGGTGAGAGAGTTCGCAGCGTGCTCGAACGATTATACATGTTTATGAAACGTGGTATCAAACAAGGTAGTACAGGGACGGGGCTCGCGGCGCCCGGCGCGGCGCCTCAGGCGGGCGGCTGGCGCGGCGTGAAGAACTGTCATTGCGGCGTGTGACGCGCCGCGCTCCAGCGGTCGAACTCGATGCCCGAGTCGGGGGACACGCCCTGCGGCGCCGCGCAGCCGCAGTCCGCGGCGCCCGGCGCCGGGGCGGCGCCCGGCTCACGCGCGCCCAGCTCCTGCAGCACCTGCGGGCGGCGCGGGTCAGACCTTACTTAGGGATGTCGGAAGTTAAAAAAAATATCGATATATCGATGTATCGATATTTATTAAAATATCAATATCGACGACGATATTTCGAAGAAAAAATATCGACATATCGGTAAAATTTTCAAAAGATTTTGCTTTTTTAAAATAATAGTGTGTTTAGCTCAATATTATCATTAGGTATTTTTATCAGTATTCCTTTTTATTAAGCAATAATTACAAAAATATCTTCTAATTAACTAATATTTTTATACCTATTTATTGTAAAATTAAAAAATTAAAATGAAAAATAATTGATTGCCTCAGCCACACAACATTTTTTACAAACTTAATTAAATTATACATGTAAGGCAATTTTTAAAGATCGCTAACAAGGATCTGCTGACCTCCAAACTAGGAAGTACCTGTATCTTGGAGGTCAGTAGGTTTTCCATTTCTTAGGCACTGCCTGTGTTTAACATATTATCAAATATAATAGGATGTAGTGCTGCTTTTTGGTACATGCAATAATAATTAATTATGATGATCTTTATCACGTAAGTAAAATATAAAAATTTAAGAAAATTAAAAAAAATATTAAATCTGTCAATAAAATTTATAAAAATTATCAAATGTTGCAGATATTAATTAAATGTGTTTATGTGGAGGGTATGTGAGGGTGTGTGTGTAATTATGTACTGTGAATTTGTGTTTACTGATATTTCATAAAGTCAACTCAAAAGGTATCAGGCAAACCAGTATTTGTCCGGTAGCGAAAATAGTTACTTTTTTCCGTTTGTTCCTATCCGTGAAGGTTTTGGATTCTAGTGACTTTAGTTACATAAATAAATAAAAAATATAGTTTTTGATACAATTTTCGATATTGGATATTTTGTATCGATATATCGGATCAAAATATATCGGCTAAAAATATCGATGTATCAAATTAAAAATATCGATACATCGGTATATCGATGCTTTTCCAACAAGCCTAACCTTACTCAGACTGGCGCTGTGCTCGTGCAGGCCCAGGTCGCGCTCGAAGGAGTGCAGCTGGCGCATGAAGTGGAAGTTGGGCGCGATGTCGGTCTTACGCGAGCGCACCAGCTCGAAGGCGTCGCGCAGGCTCAGGCGGTGGCGCTGCATGAGGTAGGCCAGCGTCACGGTGACGGAGCGCGACACGCCCGCCACGCAGTGCACCAGCACGCCGCAGCGCGCCGACATCGCCTCCTCTGCGGACACAACAATACAATCGCCCGGTGAAATTACAATCGTTCAGGGCCAGAATGTCCAACCGGTTTCAAAATGTACATTTCCCTAAATGTCATATTCCCGTAATGTCCAATTCCCTAAATGTCCAATCGCCGTAATGTCCAATTCCCTAAATGTCCAATCTTTGTTCAATAAATCCTCACCGCTTTTTTTAGACATGATTATAATTTTTTAGACTCGATGTTGATTATTTTATTATTTTGACATAAAATTATGTCAAAAATTGGTATTTCGGGTATGTTGTGGTTCTAAATTTGTTTATTATAAATAAAAAACATTTTGATTATTCATTACTTTGTTTTTATTGTCTGAAAAAAGTAAAAAAAGCGCTGTGAGGATTTATTGAACTAATTAACAACATTCTCAAACATTGGACATTTCGGGAATTGGACATTCTGGACCTGAACGATTACAATCATATGAGACTTTCCATCTTCATGTCTCAGTTTGGCGAACCGACTTGCGGTACCATTTAGGCAACAGCTGGTATTGAAGTTATGGGCAAAGGTAACCGCTTAACATCAGCGGTACTATTAACAAACGTTCGAAAAGTTTCCGTTTCCGAAGTGAAATTTGACCGGCAAACGAAACAAAACGACCACTTCCTGCCATCATGAACGCTGCAAAGCATTCGAAACGTCAGGAAAACCAATTTTAATAATAATACACGATATAATCCGGTTAAACTTGTTTTATTAAGAAACAAAACGATTTGAGAACCGAACGGATTCGGAAACGAAATGCTAAATTTACGGAAACCCGTGAGCCATTTGCTGTCGGAAAGCAATCGATGTAAAATTAAAGAACTATGAATAGTGTTTCCGAATCCGTTCGATTCTCAAATCGTTTAGTTTCATAATAAAGCAAGTTTAACCGGATTACATCGCTTATTATTATTAAAAGTGGTCGTTTTGTTTCGTTTTCCGGTCAAATTTCACTTCGGGAACGGAAACTTTTCGAACGTTTGTGAATAGTACCGCAGGTGGGCCTTTAGCTCGTTTCGCCATCCTATACTATAAAAAATATATATAAAAAGACATCACCGCTCAGCATGCGCACCAGACACATTCCGGCGCGTGTACTCAGCGCGCCGTCTAGGGCATGTTTATGGACAGCGCGGAGAATTCAAACGTATGGTCATTGGTCATGTATGAGAGCGTTCACGCAGAAGCGATCTTTTTATACATGCTGAAATTTTAATCGCTTCTTTCCCGAAAAGGGGTCATTGTACTCATCATTATGAACATCTTTTACTATGGGCCCAACCCTGAAATTGCGAAAAAAATATCAGATGGTCCCTACATTTATTTATTTAACAGATGCCTACTGTACTTACAGTTGCCCAGCACGTACAGCAGGCCAAGTCATAATTTAGTTATATTTATATTTAGTAATTTACATATATAATTCTTATAAGTCTAATAAGTTTATTTGTGTTCACTTAAATCGATAAAATGTAGGGACCACCTGATTTTTTTTCGCGTTTTCAGGGTTTGTCCCATAGTAAAAGTTGTTCATAATGATGAGTACAATGACCCCTTTTCGGGAAAGAAGCCACTAAAATTTCAGCATGTATGCAACGTTGCCCGCGGCGACGCTCGCTGCGTTGCAGAGAATGATTGCCATCGGCACATGTTTTTATATTTGCGCGTTTTTTTTTTCGAATGGACTCTCGCAGAATTGGTACCCAAAATAGATACTCTTTTTTTTTTTTTTTTTGACGGAGAAAATGCCTATCGCATATCACACCACCCGGGGAGGCGGTGCAGGTATGTGGGACTCGCACCCACTAAAAACTCCGCCGTGTGCCTACTCTCGCCTTGATTGGATGGGCCACGAGAACTGCATTGCATGGCATTCGCGACCCATCCAGCGCGGCCCATTTCAGGGCCTTCCACCTTTAACTTTAACTCTCTTTTAGCGATGTCCGGGCACACTTGGGACATCACTGCAGCTCGAGGGCCGTGCAATGCGGATGATAGACTCCCCAATCTATCACCCGCTGGCCTTTCTTAGGGCGGCATCAGGTCGTTGTAAAGCCGCCTGCGCCGTCCCGTCCTCTTGTGGCGGATCGGATCAGCGAGGGAGTCTTCCTCCCTGACCCGCCCCGCCGCTTCCTTCTGCGAGATGACATCCTCACAGAAGGACGCGACTGCATCCCAGGCCCCCCCATTGTCAGCCATGGCCCTGACCACGGCCGGCAGTGAGAGGTCTCCTCCAACTGCTGCAGTGAAAGCAAGGCGCTGCACCGCCCAAGCAGGACAGTGCGCCAAGGTATGAAAGGCCGTGTCCTCACTGCAGCCACACTGGTGGCACACGGGAGTAGCCTCCCGTCTCGCCACTTTGTGCAGGTATCTGCCGAAGCATCCATGCTCCGACAAAACCTGCACCAGACGGAAGGACAACGTCCCGTGTCGCCTCCGCACCCACTCCTCGAGAATCGGCTGGATAGCCCCCACGGTCCAGTGCCCGGCACTGGGCGTCTCCAGCCTCTCCCTCCACTGCTCCAGTACGACAGCTTGTGCCTCTCTGCGCCACGTCTTAACGACTTCAGGCAACGGGCGTTCACCACTTTCGGCCTGGTGGTCCACTCCTTTTTGGTAAATTTCGGCAAGCACTAGGGCCTCCAAGTCCCACGGGGGGGTACCCGGAAGTACGCACGCCGCTTCCGCAGATATTGTGCGGTATCCACGAACAACCCTGACTGAAAACACCCTAACTCAGCCATACTCAACCTTTTTTTTATAGGGGCCACAAACACGTTTCAGTCACGGTGTCGAGGGCCGCAAGCAAAAATTATTTAGGTCTTAATTAAAACATAATACCAAGTTAACGATGTAGTTACTTTATTAATGAGAAAAGAAGTTTTAACAAAGATGTTTATATGTTTTAATGCGATTTTTGATACTGTGAACACTTTTTCAAAACTTTATCAAGATCTGGCTTGTCGCTACATGCTATCCTGATAACATCATCCAGATGAGAATCTGTAAGTTTGTTTCTGTAAACGTTCTTTGTATATTTTATTTTTGAAAAAGACGATTCGCATACACACGTAGACCCAAAGAATGTTAGTAGGATTTGGGCACATCTTTGGACGCTTTTATATTTTTGGGGAACAAAAAATCGCTGATAGCGCTCGGCTCACACTCCCGTTCTGAAACTCCCACTCTCTGATGGGCGCGAAATTTAAAATTGTTTATATTAAATTTGTAACTTTAGATGGGCCAATCACAAAGGCCTGGCGGGCCGCAGGTTGAGTATAGCTGCCCTAACTGCTTAACCGGGCGGGTGGCGGAGAATCCCGTTAGGGACTCGAAAAAATTCCCTATATTTGCGCATGTGACGCCGCGGGCACCGTCGTCGCTGGTGCCTGGTATCGTCGCGGAAAACCGCGTGACGCTCCGCGCAATGCGCCGCGTATCGCGTGTCCATAAACGAGCCCTAGCAGATACATTAAGCGGATCCTAGTCCTAGATATGATTAGACGATAATGAATTATTGTTACCGATAAATCTTATGGCCTGTGGAAAGTGTACGGCGAGGTTTTGACTCCAGTGATCGGCGATGGGTATCTTCAAGTAATTGATGCCACAGCCTTCCGCTTCAAAAGTGTTAGGCAGGTCTGGGGTCACATTCAGCACATACTGTAAATACAAACAGTATATATTATTTTAGATGGTACGGTAAACCACACGTCAGTGGTAACGCTTAAATTACGAAAACCGCCCTTACTGCTTACGAAACAAAGAGGCTGTCAAGGTCAAAATGTTACCACCGACTTGCAAAAAAACAGACTAAAGACTAAAACAATCACAATAAAGTTTTTCTAACATAATTTAGAAAATATAAGGCGTAAAATTATTTGCTGAGGTCCTTTCAAACTTTCAATGAATATACTCATCATAACGAATAATTTTTACTATGCGAGCAACCCTGAAATCGCTAAAAAACAGCTTTTCCATAAAAGTCATCGATGTTACTCAGCAAAATATTAGAAAAATCTGGTTTTTTTTTCATATTGCTCCCATAGTAAATGATGTTCGTTATGATAAGTACATTCACCTCTTCAAAGTCAAAGTCAAAAGTTTTTGTTTCGAATAAGCATTTACATGCACTTTCAAAACGTTAATTATGAATCTAGTTTCACGGTTCCAAAAAATTGGTCCTACGGAGAAGAGCCGGCAAGAAACTCCATGGATATAATGGATATACTCATTTTATTAGTTTATATCAGAGTTTATTTAGAGTATATCACTCTTGAAATAACTACAGCTAATAATGTGGTTAAATCTTATAATAATATAAAAGTGCATCCCAGCAACTTGAGAAATCATCGAAAGAACACAACATGAAAACTTCATCCTTACACAGGTAAGGGTAATAATAATAATTAATAATAAAAAATAAAAATAAAATTATAATAATTTATCGCTGATTCACGTGTCTGTCACGAGAGACAGATGGAAGAATAACCGTATTAACTCCCAGCATTAAATAGGTACCCCAAGCCGATGACGAATAAAAATAAATAAATAAATATTCGGGACATTTTACACAGCAAACTAAGCAGAGCTTGTACTACGGGTACTAGACAATGGATATAATTTTCATATACTTTTTTTGTAAAGACATACTTAAAAAACATAAGAAACACCCAGACCAACACAAACACTTATGTTCATAAATATGTATTTGTGCACCTTGCACAATACCTGTTACCCAGGGTATCGACACCCTGTTTTTTGGGAGAAGCTTATATCTAGTACTTCTTACATTAGGCTACTAGCTGTACCTTAATATTATGCCTGGCGAGCGCGTCGCAGTCCTCGCTATTCATGGAGTTGCCGAGGTACAGGTTGGGCAGGATCTCGATGGGGAAGTCCTGCGGCACGTGCGTGTGCGTGTCCTCGCACTCGGAGGACGAGCCCGACGACAGCGCGTCCTCGCAGCCCGAGCCCGAGATGCGGAGCGACCTGAAACATTTACCATATTTATTGTATTTCCACATTTTGTTCAATAAATAAAGGAAGTAGTTGTACATAAAAAATAACCAGCGTAATAATCAATGACTAGCGATCTGCTTCGGAACCCAACAAATAGAATTTAACAGATAGCGGTTTATTTCCCAGTGGAGTCCATACTGTTCTTTGCAGACTATAGATTTACAGAATACCCACATAAAATAATGCGACGATAAATACATATAGCCTATCATCGGCCGCGAAGGCAACTGAGTTTCGCAACCAGTTGCGAAAGATGAATTTTTCTTCCTTCCCGACAACTAGGTACTACATATTTCTATGGGTACTAGATTAATAGGTTATAATTGCTGATACATAGACACCTAATAATAAATATCTACAAAAACATGGGTAGCGCTCTCATCCCCCGTAATCCGATACTCCACCTAATTCTTATGTATTATAAGTATGTATTTACGAAAAAAAGGTATATAAGTATTATATCCATTGTATTGTATAGTATCTATATCTTATATAGTGCTATGCACTGCTGAGTTTGGGATTAGTTTGGGTGCTGTGTAAAAATGTCCAAAATCTTTTTTATTATAATTAATTAACGCTATATGTATAATTAGCGGCATCAACATCAACACTTTCCAATGGGGTAAACAATTAAAAAGGTTGTTTATAAATAAAAGAATAGAATATCAAGCACGTGTTACTAGCACGGCTACGGCAGTAATCATAG
This sequence comes from Asteroscopus sphinx, assembly GCA_949699075.1. Classification (NCBI taxonomy): domain Eukaryota; kingdom Metazoa; phylum Arthropoda; class Insecta; order Lepidoptera; family Noctuidae; genus Asteroscopus; species Asteroscopus sphinx. The sequence goes on along the minus strand of OX453006.1, from coordinate 10,113,795 downwards.
CAGCAAGTAATATGTTCGGAGTAGCATGTCGTTTAATCATGACAAGAGCTTTTTAAAAGCCTTGGCGTGAGTGGCATTCATAAGTTTCATTAATCTTTAGTGAAACTGGCTGATATCGACCTTCAGGGCTGCGATATAAGTATAGTGTTGTTCCAGCGTGTTGCTGGCGCATTCAAGCGACTGCGAGCGTTGGTGGCTCTATGTGTGGGTTCAGGGCGGCGCGAGGCGGTATCGATCGCGGGGCTGCTCAATGGGGGAGGAGGCTCCGGGGGTTTACCATTCACCTGCCCCCGCAGCTCAATGGCCGCCCACGTAGCGCCGCGTCCTTACTCTCACCCCCCTGCCACCCCTCCCGCGCCCGTCGTACCCCGCACCCGCGGCTCCAACGCGTCTTCACCCACGCGACACTTCCAAATTCGCCCTCTGAATTGTCTTGCCGCCATTCATTTGCTGTTTGTGTCAAATTAGGCGAATGTGCGCCCGTCGTAGCTTCGTACGGCGTGCTGTTGATAACTTGACACCTACGCTACGATGCCAAATTATCAAAAAATCTGTGGTAATGTGGTAATATTGCCATATTAAGAAATTCTTATCCTCCAAATTGCTGTTACGCATGCCTATTCTGCGTCATATCTGAAGGTCAACAATATCTATGTATGATAAATTAAATAAGATTGTGGGTACATAACACGATCTCTACATTTAGTAAACATTATCAAACAACAACCTCAGATAAATAATATGTAATTAAACCAGTATCAATTTTTTTAAGAATTGGATCTCATTCATAGTCTTTGAAATAATTGATCTCATTCATTAGATATAAGAATTCAATGAAAGCTGAGCTTTACTTTAGTCCATTTGAGTTTTATAAAAAAATAATTTAGTACAATTAATTTATAAAACCATAACGAAAATAAAACTATTTATGTGATCCGTAATTTTTTTGGGTTCCGTAGTTTTAAACAAGAAAACCTGCCAGGGTTTCGCCATGTCATGACATGGCTGTGGAGTTGTTTGGCATAGTTATACATTCTCATGACGCTTACATAGTTTTATAAACTTTTTTTTTTAATATTAGGGGTTGTCTTAAAAACTCTTGAACCCTGTATATAAAGGGTTCCATTCCATTTACCAAATATTAAAGAGTAAAGTGGTCATTTTTGTTAGTTACGTGTCTCCACCTCCTATATGATAAACTTGGTAGTCAAACGTCGAAAGTAAAATAATATTATGTTTCGGACTTTGCCTAATCTGTCCTAGAAGCGACGGAAATGAGGTAGTCAAAGGACCGATTTGACTAAGAGGTTGGTTGAAAGTAGTTTTGTATACAATTCGCGCACCCTGACTGCACGTAGTCAGACTTTGTCCTACCGCTAGTGTTTTTTTTTTAATTTCGTGGAGCCAGAAGCTCGTGAAGGAGCTCCTGCGTGTAACGAGTGTGCGAGGGAAGCAAAGGGGCGACAAAGCGACTCTTCTAGCAGAGCAAACTCAGAAATACTTGCAAATGCTTGGGAATGGGGTTTGACTGTAACACCTATTATAGGTACCTAATTTAGTGACTAGTCAAACCCCGATTTCATCAAATTGAGTTTCGTCGTTTGACTGTCCCAGTTCGTCTCTCCTAGGATTAGACAAAAATTCGTTAGTCTAACGTCGAAACACACACTTGGTTTGGACTTTGACTTAGGCCCGTATTCCAGAACGATACTCAAGCGTTGATCACTGTTTAAAACTAGTTTTGAGTTGAGCTTTGATTTTAGAACGTCCCTCAAGCAGACATTTGTTGATCACAGTTCAGCTGAGTTTAGTTTCGTTTTATATTGTCACCTGTTTCGGTATTTGGGCAGAGATTTGATCTGTAATCACTCAAGCGTGGTCCAGACTACGCTTGAGTACAGATTTCTATTATATTTCAGGTCAAATTCGTGTGTTATGTTGTTGAATTAAAGTTTATAATTACCATTCTGGAATAAGACCGATACTCAAGTAACGTAGTGATCAGGTGATTGGAGTTTAAACTGTACTTGAGGAAGCTTCTGTAATACGGGCCTAAGACTTCTTGTCAGACCTGAGGATTGACTAGCCAAACTAAAGAGTGACGAAGCTTTGGTCTTTGACTATTTTAATAATATACACGGTTTCGGCGTTTTTTTTATTTCTGGGTTTCAAATCACGAGAAGAGGAATGTCACTTGACATGAAGATGGAATTTTCCAGCTATTCAACGTTTCCCATGGAGTTACAGGTTACAGCGATCTTTGAACGAGAATAAGGCGCCTATGAATGAATTTCATAATAAAGGTTAAACCGCACTTGCGATGCGCGGCGCGACACTGCAGCGGAGCGGCGCGGCACTTTGTAACCGCACTTAAGATGCGCGGCGCGGACTTTCTAAACGCACGCGGCATTTTTTTTGCAGTTGTTGGCCATCTGGTATAATTTTTCATCGTTCATCTTTGTAGGTTGCACGCTTTGACTACGGAAAGTAATTCCTTTCACAAAAGTTGAACGTGAACTGACCAAAGACAATGTGATAATTAGGAGAACTGACAAGCTGTCAAGATGACAACTGACAAGAGAATTCACATCGCAAATGCCGCGCCGCGCATTTCCGCCGACGCTAGCTATACCGCACCAAAGATAATATAATCACCCGCACTACAGCAGCAGCGGAGCGGCGCGCCGCGGCCGCGACAATATTTCTCCGGGAGCCAACTCTGCAGCGACGCGCCGCGTCGCTCGGCTGCCGCGACGCCGCGCCGTAGTGCGGTTAGGATCATACAATTAAATACAAAGAATATTTTTTGTGTCGCGCCGCTCCGCTGCAGTTTCGCGCCGCGTCGCGCAAGTGTGGTTTGTCCAGTACTGAAACATCGCGCCGCGCCGTTCCGCTGCCGCGACGTCGTAGTGCGGTTAGGGTCATACAAATGAATACAAAGAATACTTGTGGTGTCGCGTCGCTCCGCTGCAGTACCGCGCCGCGCATCTCAAGTGCGGTTTAACCTTAAATGTTTCATAAATACTGCTCTTGAATCGAGCGATGACGACAAAGATAAAACGTCCATCGTATTCTATCTGTTTGGTATTTAAAGGTGGTTTTGTATTTAATGAAGAATATATTCTTAATTACAATCACATGAGACTTTCCATCTTCATGTCTCAGTTTGGCGAACCGACTGCGGTACCTATGCCTAAATGGGCAACAGCCTAGGCGGCATTGCAGTTGGGGTGCATGCCAGAAAACCTCCACGTGTGTCTGACGGCTGCTTGTCCTTCTGTGTCCAGACATGACATGTAGACATGTCTGTCTAGAGGGAACGGCAGTTGTTGGGCCGGTCCACCCTGGGCACGGGCAATAAGTCTCCTTTGGATCGGGGGACCTTATTGCCTGTGGCGAATATTCTAGCACGGGAGGGGCCCGATGTGGTCCAATGGGAAGTTGCTCCGCGTGTCCCTCTGAGAAAGCAGAGGGCACTGTGGAGAAGCAGGGGCGGGCCCGGTGTGCACTCACCCTGCCACTGGGCAGGCAGCGGGGGGACTGTCCTTCCCTGCCCCCGTCGGTCTCGTTATCCCAAGAGTGCCTGCTGAGTAGTGTTCTCGCGCCTCTTGGAACCGAGGGTCTTGGCTTTACCACCCGGACCGCGAGGAAGAACACCTCTATAAAAATTACAGGAGGATGGGCCTGCGAGCAGCAGACTCGGGACTCGGGGTAGTCTGCTGCCCGACCAGCAGCTGGCGTAGTTGGCGCAGCTGGCGTAGCTGGTAAAGGCCCGTGGGCGAGGTGGCGTGCAGTGTTCCGTGTGCGCCACAGAGGAGGGTGCGGCCGTAGTCAGGCCGCACGGGGAGAAGGTGCTCGCCTGCTTGTGACGAGCCGGGACCTGTCGGGGGTGGTTGTGTGAATACTTACGGGTTCCCACACCCCCGGCTATGGTAGTTGAAGGAACACCATGGTGGTTTTAGTCGGTAAGAGTCCGACACTGGCTCCGCCTACCCCGGGCGGAGTGCGTCCATGAGGACTTCAGAACGGAAAAAAAAAAGACAAAGGTAACCGCTTAACATCAAGTGGGCCTTTAGCTCGTTTCGCCATCCTAAATGGTTCTTTTTAGGGTTCCGTAGTCCCGAGAGTTTTTATAAAGGTCTATCAATGTGGAAGATTATAAGTTTCTACGTTGCATAGCTTAGAAATGGCAGGGGGACACACATTGCAAGCCACTTTGGCGGGCTGTATTTCGCAGATGGTATACCTGATAAAAATGTTGTGTATGAAACATTACCTTCATTTTAGTAGACATGGTGCAGTGAAAAAAAATTTGTCATCCCCATTTCACATGTATGGGCGCCACCCCTAAAACACGTAATCAAGATTTTTTTATTCTTTTAGAATTGAGATCTATATCCAGACTATTTTTTTACATTTTATATTTGCTCTATCACTCAAAGGTTTGCTGGTAGAAAACTCAATTATGAGTTAAGCTCGCCTTTGTACATGTAACTTCAAAACTATTATGTATTGTTGTGATATTTTTTGTGTGCAATAAAGAATAAGAATAAGAACAAAATTTCATTTACTTATGTTTATAACTATAGAAGTTATTAAGTTGTAAAGGATTAGGACAGACGGACAGACGGACGGACATGACAAAACTATAAGGGTTCCTTGTAGGACTACGAAACCCTAAAAATACTGGATGCATGGCCCGCATTCCACAAATAAGGTCCAAACGTAAAAACACAGCATTGTTTTGGCGACTGGAAGGCGCACATTCCTTAACATAAAAACCGGCCAAGAGCATGTCGGGCCATGCTCAGTATTATAGGGTTCCTTAAGTAGGTGGTAGGTGTAATTACAAACGAATCAAATCGAATATTAATCATGGCTATTTTAGTTTTTGCAGTAATCGGCAGCATTCGCGACTCAGAGCGTGTTGTTAGTAGCGCCATCTAGCGATAAATTCAAGAAGCCAAATTTAAGAAGTGTGTCATGTCAAAGTTACTTTTTGTGATTTTTTCAAATAGAAAGTAACTAAAGGAGCATTATTTGCTAACATCATTTTTCTCTAAGGTCAATGACCTGTGTACTAGGACGTCTTAAGTATTTTTCAGTTTTCTCTCTATAACTCGAAAATTTATTATTACATTATACTCGAAATAATTTTAAAAGAGAGTTTTTACAAAGAAAGGTCTATCATTGTGGAAGATTCTACGTTGCATATTTCATAAGTTTCTACGTTGCATATTTTAGAAATGGCAGGGGGGGGACACATTGCAAGCCACTTTGCCGGGCTATATTTCGCAGATGGTACACCTGATAAAAAAGTGATGTATGAAACATTACCTTAATTTTAGTAGACCTATTCAATGATACCCAACGAGAGTGGGTGCAGCGAAAAAAAAATATTTCATCCCCATTTCACATGTATGGGCGCCACCCCTAAAATACGTAATTAAGACTTTTTTATTCTTTTTAAATTGAGATCTATATCTATACTATTTTTTAACAAAATTTCATTTACTTATGTTTATAACTGTAGAAGTTATTAAGCTGTAAAGGATTAGGACAGACGGATAGACGGACAGACGGACAGACGGACGGACATGTCGAAACTATAAGGGTTCCTTGTAGGACTACGGAACCCTAAAAAACGGCCACGTGGGTGTCTGACCACGCACAGAGTAGGGTTCCGTATCCAGTACAGGCTATACAGAATTCTTACAAGATATCAGATTCTGATTTCACAATCGATGTACCTATTTTCTAAACTAATTTTGGAGTCACTTTACGTACATTCTACGAACTTTTTACCAAATCAACTACCTACATGGCAAGTTTGTCGATTGTTGCTCGTATAAGTCGTATCGTATACTAGACAAGCTTACTCATCCGACTCATTGTGATAGTTTTGTTTTAAATTCGTTATATTTGCTAATATTCTGGATAGTTTTCAAGTGATTAATATAAACGGTTTCACTCACGTTATATCATCGGGTGTGCCCGACCGGTTTCGAGCTCGAACGGAGCCCTTAATCATGAGCTGGTTACGCGGCGGCGTCGCGTAACCAGCTCATGATTAAGGGCACACCCGATGATATAACGTGAGTGAAACCGTTTATATTAATCATTATGAATTTAACTCACGATAGTTATTATATAAAAATAGTTTTCAAGTGTTCTGGTTCTGTGATAAACAGAATTACAGCGGGCAGAAGTTAATAATAAAATATAAAAACAGATATTATTCACCTGCATGATTCAAGAAAGGAAATAAGAACAAACGACCAACGACTAATGTTATAAATACATCTGCTTAGTTTGGGACTAGATGGTGCTGTGGAAAATGTCCTAAAAATACTAAGCAGCACCTATGTACCAAATACTTTTGGTGCTGTCTCCTTTCGTATGTAACTCTATCTTGGTAAGATATATTTAAACATTTAACTGTGTATTGTTAGTAAAAGATAGAATAATTGAACCTGTTACTGAAAATAAATAATATTTGATTTGATTTGATATTATAAAACTTTCTACGCTTGTAGAATTGTTTTTATAAAAAATTCAGATACAAAAAAAAAAATCATAAGCCTATTAATCAACAATCAACAAAAACCGCAAAATAAAAGTATTTTTAATTAACGGCTGCCTTGCAATGGCTGAAATTGTCATGAACAAATATAATTTTGTAATAAAATATAGAATAATTTTGTAGGCGGTTCATCATCATCATCGTTTCAGCTGAAAGACGTCCACAGCTGGACAACGGCTTCCCCAAGCATCGCCATAACGACCGATGTACCGATAATCAATCTGGCACCGTTGATGAGACCGTAGTACAGCCCAAGTCTCGTTCGAATTGAAGGCTTTTTCGTAATCCACAAACGCTGAACAAAGTGTCAAGCAAGTTATACTCTTCGGTCTTCTGTATAACCTGCTGCAGCGTATGTATGTGGTCTAAGTTGCTAGTCTTTTCGGAATCCGGCTTGTTCGGGACGCTTGAAGTCGTCAAACCTGCGCGAAAGACGGTTCATAATGACTCTCGAAAACAGCTTGTAGACATGGCTCAGAAGTGAGATGGGCTTATAGTTCTTCAGTAGAGCATTATCGCACTTTTAAAGAAAAGTACCACCACACCTCTGCTCCATGCCTGTGGCGTTCTTCCCTCGAGAATTTCGGAATCAACCAACTTTTGAAGGGCCTTAAGGATCGGTTTTCCACCCGCCTTCAGGAGTTCGGCCATAATTTGCCATCACCATTATTGTTTTTGAGCTGCGTCAGAGCCATCCTAATCTCGTACAGGCTGACGTCCGAAATATCTTCGGTAGTGTCGGGTAAATCGAGCTCTTGGCTCGTTCGCCGGATTTGCAGCGGGTTTCCGGGTGGACGTGTGATAACTGTCCATAGAATATTTCGACCTCTCTCAAGAGCTCTGGCTTGGAGGATACGACTCTGCCATCGTCGGTCCTTAGTTTTGCAAGCTTTCCCTGCCCGATAGACAGGTCTCTTGCGAAGACTTAGTAGCCATCCCTGTTCGTCGCTATCGCGTCTTTAATACGTTCAGTATTAAATCGGCGTAGGTAACTTTTCAAGGACTTTGGGAGCTGTGTTGTATTGTGCCGTACGGCTTACTTAGACGCATTATTTGAGGACTGCAGAATCATTTCGCGTCTTTCCACCAACCATGAGCTCGAGAATGTGGTCAGAGAGCTTTTTGTTTCTATTTGTAAGACGGGTCTTAAAGACCCGACCGTATGGACAGTTTCTACAAACCCATCGCTATAATCGTCCACTGAGCTCCCTAGACATTCGAAACGATTCTGAAGTTCGAGCTGAAAGCTCTCGGGGTTTTGGATTTGGATCGGTGCTGGACGGAGCGTAGACTTCATCAGTCAGGCTTCGTGTACGCGGTTAATCCTAATAATTGATAAATAATTATTATGTAACTTTAGATGAGTAAGTAAGATAGGTATTCTAAATAGGAAGGTGTAACCTAACTTCATACCGTTCGTTTTTTTTGTAATTTATTGTATGAAAATATGAAATATGAATGGTGTAACGATCGGTCGGTCGCTACTTTACTTTTTTTGTAACTAGGTCTAAGTACTTAGACGTGTCTATGTTCGAAAGTCAGAAATTCAGTAGAGAAGAGTGTGAGTGATTTTGTATGGTTTCCTAAAACTAAGTTCTAAAACAATTAGAACTCGCGCCGATTTTACGCCGATACGCAGATCGGTGGCAGCGGCGTCAAAAAAACGTCGGCGGCGGCGGCGCGCCGGCGCGGCGCACACGTCTAACCCTAGTAGGGCAAATCGCGGATACATATGTAGGTTATTAATTTTGGCCGTAAAACTTGAGGGCAGATTTTGCTCAAAACTCTGCTAAAAGTTGTAATAGTGACGATAATAATCTGTACTAAAAGGTTTTTGATATATTATAAAATACAATGATGTAAGTACCTACACTACAGCTTCGAGTTATCGAGTCCATAACCAATCGTATTACAAAATTTAATAAAATTACGAAATTAATTATCTTCAATGAAAAGTGCGCGTCAAATAGGCACATGAGCCAATTTGGATCGGTGTCGCGTGAGTGGTCATCAAGATAATTATTAACAATCGGCAGTCAGTGGGCAGCATGTACTAAGAATTAAGGCCCGTACAAACCAAAAGCAGGTCAGTTGCAGCGCGGGGCATGAGCAGCGCGGCAGACGTCACACTAAAAGGTAGGCAGTTCTAGAGCGTTTTGACGGCGAGCCCGACATTAAGAACTGCTTTCAATATGACTTGTTGTGTCGGTTGTCAAACAATACACCTGCTTCGTAACCGCTTTGACGTCACATAGACGCGCCACCCTGTTCTACTCCGGTGTGGCCAGTTCGTATGGCGGCCTAGTGATACAACGCAACCGCACTGCTTCTGCCCGCGCGCCGCGCTGCTTTGTTTGTCGCTGGCGGGTCCAGAGCAGGATAGGAGCGGCGCGCCAGCGGACCCGCGCAAATATTTGGTGTGTCGTGTCGTGTTTCATATCTTTCCTTGTATTAAAACTTGCACGGGCCCGCTTTCAACCAGCGCTGCTACTGACCTGCTTTTGGTCTGTACGGGCCTTTAGTCGATTTAGAGGGCCCATAGTAGGTAGAGTGGAGCGCGTGGGCGCGCGTAGGCGACCACTAGCCGACACGTCCATTCAGGGGAGCTGCCGCACCCACGCGGCCGACGCCATTGCCATTCCGCCCGATCTCATCATGTTAACGATACACTTACACGTATTTTACGTATATGTGGGTGACAAGTGTCGATTGTGTACTCTATATTCTCGATGTACAGGTGTAAATGTCACTCCGCTAAAACAATGAACGTAAGCTGCTCATTTAAATTCGCACTTACTATACATGTGTAGTAGTGCATTGTGTAAGTGAAGGCGGCTGTCTCGGTTCCATGCTCCATGCGAATACAATTCGTATTTGAATGGTGGCGGGCGTGTGCGAGACGAACGCCGGAAGCCGTGACACGGTCGGCCGTGTTATTAATGAACGACTCCGATACGTATGGGCGGCCGCGCGACCGGTGCCTCCGCGAGCCGACCAAATAACGAACACGACCCAAGACGTCTTCGAGAGTCGGTCGGGTAACTGAGTGCACACGAGAGCCGGTGCGTGTGGGCGTAGGAGCGTGCGCTGCGCCGGCGCACAGGAATGCGGCTCGACGCACCCGCTGCCAATGACCGCCTGCAAGGGACGGTTTTTTTAAAGGCGGACTCGCTAGTTCCCATCCTGGCAGCAGTTTTAACGAGCTGTCTTGTCCGAACAAAGCTTGTTTACGTTATGTTTGACGATCTAAAGGGGAATACCCATTTTGGGCCCCTTGTGGACATTAATTTACAAGAAAATTATGTTGTACAATAATTTTGTTACCAAAAAATTCATATTTTTCATACATTTAAACGAGCGCCATGTACCTAATGTAATACATTATTATATAGGTATCAACAAAGTATTTAAAATCGTCAAAAAGTTACTTGTCAAAATGATGCCAGCATTTAAATTACATTTTAACTGCATTTTAAGTACCTATATTTATGACTTTTCTTTTAAGTAATTACGAATTGAATGGAATAGAATAGATATTTATTCGCAGGAACAGTTGTTTTACAAGGTCTTATAATATTATTGTCGATAGAATTATGTTCCACCTTTGAAAAAGGCAGGCAAATAAAATAAAAAATAAAATTGATTGTTTTTTTTTTTATTGCAATAAAATAACATAACTAAATACAGTAAGGCTTTGTTTAAACAATTTAGTTCAGAAACCAATAAATAGAAAAGGTAAACTTAAATAAAGCTGGGATATTTTACTCATGAATCATAGTAATAAAAAAATAGATGAGTCGATTTATTTTTCGCAATGAAATATTTTTGACATAGTATAATCCAATCAAATATCACCTTTATCATTTTACTTCTTGTTTACGCTCAACGTCTTTTTACAAAATTTTACACATAGAGGTGATTATAATACACATCTTTTTTTTTCTTTTTTTTTTGTCAACCTGTACTGTCCCACTGCTGGGCAAAAAGGTCTCCCTCATATTATCAGTAGCTTCTTCAGTCCAATTATTGAGAAACATATCCAGATCGTCCCGCCAGCGTTTCCTCGGCCTACCCCGGCGACGAATTGCTTCCTGAGGCACCCAATGTGTAGCGATCCTTGCCCACCTTTCTGGATGCATTCTGCTGATATGACACCTCTATGAGATTTTTTTTTTGTTCTGCTATAATTTTTACATCTTATAATTACACAATAAAGTATAATCTAATATTTAACGTAAGCATTCGAGACGTCATAGCGTCGCAGCGGGAAACGGGAAACTAAGGGCGATTAAGTTAATGTTGCGCACCTGCACGCGTGCGGTAGTCCTATGCCATTTCGTCTATGTTTTTTTTATTCCGTGTCCTGTTCCTGTATAATGTAATTATAACGTTGATTTGAATAATTTGATTTAAATCATTGATTTAAATCATTGATTTAAATCATTGATTGATTTAAAACTTGTTTTTTTTCTATAAAATTTCATTGATTTATTTAAATCATAATGTTATGGGACTTTAAAAGAAAAATTCATATAAAAATTATACAGTTTTTATTTTCTACTGAATAAAACGGCAATAGCAAACTACAAATAGTCGAGAAAATCGAGTTGGAAGATGCTTCAATTAGATGTTGAATTTACATTTCGGAACTGATTATAGACCACTAAAAAGTATTAGAAGTTTGATGAACTGTTTCTTATATTTCTGTACTTAATTAATACTGTCATACTAAGATTTACTTGTGTTTTTTTTTAATAATTTTAAACAAAGTTGCATAATAGTAAAACTTTTCGTAAAATATTCATAATAAGTGAATAAGTAAAAGTTAAGTTGATAGCAAACTACAAATAGTCGAGAAAATCGAGTTAGGAGATGCTTCAATTAGATGTTGAATTTACATTTCGGAACTGATTATAGACCACTAAAAAGTATTAGAAGTTTGATGAACTGTTTCTTATATTTCTGTACTTAATTAATACTGTCATACTAAGATTTACTTATGTTTTTTTTTAATACTTTTAAACAAAGTTGCATACTAGTAAAACTTTTCGTAAAATATTCATAATAAGTGAATAAGTAAAAGTTAAGTTAATAAGGAGTACTTAGTAGATAGGTCTTCTTCAAGTTTAGTTTTTTTATTTTGACTTAGTAATTTTTGTCATAAATATGGAAGATTCTATGTCAGTAGATAAACATTTATGAAAACCATTTAACAAATGATAGCTAGTTTTGGAGAAAAAAAACGTTTTTTAACTTATTTCGTTTTTTCTTCGGAACCATTGGGATTTTGTAGACAATATTTGGAATATTGTCAGTTAAGAGTGTGTATGTAAACAATAAAAATCAAATCAAGTTTAAATACTTCAAAGTCAAATAAAAAGTGAAAATGGAAACTAATAAATCAATGACTATTTTGTTTTTTTTTTTTTAAATAAAAAAAATCTGTCATAAACAAAAAAATCATATATAATAATACTGATTAAAAATCGCAATATAAAACTTAGTAACCTTCAACGGCCGTGACCGTGTACGGATTAATTCGTGAATGAACTCACGCGGAGCGAGGATTGCCTTGACGTCAACGATGACGTCACGTCACTGATAGCCTGCCGAGTGCCGCCTGCCGGTCACGACAACCAGGGTCTATGGATTTTATCATTCGAGCACAATGACATCACATCAATCTGAACAGAATTTACTGAAACAGACACAAAAATGTGCAACCGTGAAATCATTGCAAGATGCTTAGTTACGTTAGTCTTAATTACGTATTTTAGGGGTGGCGCCCATACATGTGAAATGGGGATGAAATTTTTTTTTTCGCTGCACCCCCTCTCTTTGGGTATCATTGAATAGGTCTACTAAAATGAAGGTAATGTTTCATACATCACTTTTTTATCAGGTGTACCATCTACGAAATATAGCCCGCCAAAGTGGCTTGCAATGTGTCCCCACCCTGCCATTTCTAAAATATGCAACGTAGAAACTTATGAAATATGCAACGTAGAATCTTCCACAATGATAGACCTTTGTAAAAACTCTCTTTTAAAATTATTTCGAGTATAATGTAATAATAAATTTTCGAGTTATAGAGAGAAAACTGAAAAATACTTAAGACCTTAGAGAAAAATGATGTTAGCAAATAATGCTCCTTTAGTTACTTTCTATTTGAAAAAATCACAAAAAGTAACTTTGACATGACACACTTCTTAAATTTGGCTTCTTGAATTTATCGCTAGATGGCGCTACTAACAACTCGCTCTGAGTCGCGAATGCTGCCGATTATTGCAAAAACTAAAATAGCCATGATTAATATTAGATTTGATTCGTTTGTAATTACACCTACTTAAGGAACCCTATAATACTGAGCATGGCCCGAAATGCTCTTGGCCGGTTTTTCTAAGTACGAAATGCAAAGATTGTTTTTATTTGCTTAAAAGGTCGAAGTACTGAAAAATGCGTACTTTTTACGTTTTTCCGATCTATTGTTTGTGACACCATTAATTAATCGCGTAAATCGGTAAATCGTCTTATTTAATTATTTTCCGGGAGATGTGCTTGGACCGCATTGAACCTTGGAATACTACAGACGGAGTTGCCCGGCGTAATAAGCCAATATGGGCGGCATTTAGTTGGATCGAATTGTGCGCGCAGATTTGTTATCTATGTGTTATAAATCTAAGTGAAAAACGTATAATTCTCACGAAGAGCTTTTTCGTGGTAAGCAGAGAATAGCAAACGGTAAGCAAACATAACATAACATCACGCCTGTATTTCCCGGAAGGGGTAGGCAGAGGTGTAATAGTACACCCACATTTCGCCAGTTATGTTATAGTCCCATGTAATAGGGGGCGAGCCTATTGCCATTGACCGGGCACAAATCCAGACTCCGGGCTGCTAATGAGAATTTCCTAATGAAAAACCCAATAACACTTTACCCGACCCGGGAATCGAACCTAGGACCCCACGCTCAGCAGTCGCGCTTGCAACCACTAGACCAACGAGGCAATCAAAGCAGGCAAAAAGGAAAAAAAAGCAGGTAAGCAAAGCCTACAATAAACACATAATTATTTATTTGAGAACCGTATTTATAACTGAAAGTAGGGGATTAGATTAGTCAACTTGTATTTGGAAACTATAACAAAACATAGTACGAAAATTTAATTAGATGAGCCACGGCATTTGTATAAAATTATTTATAAAATATGCGTCGGCGTAATCGTAATTATATTTAGTTGTTTTTCAGAACGTACAGTAGACCGCACGTCAGATTACGCCACCCTTACTGCTTACGAAATAAAGACGCTGTCAAGGTCAAACCGTTACGTGCGGTCTACTGTACAATGTTATAATTTTGTTATTTTTTATACTAATTAAAGAGGAAAGATTTGTTTGTTTGTTTGTAATCGATAAACTCTGAAACTATTGAACCGATTTTAATAATTCTTTCACCATTAGAAAGCTACTTTATCCAGAAGTATCATAGGTCCTAGGCTATATTTTATTTCAGTATACGCGGGCGAAGCCGCGGGCAAACTCTAGTCCAAAAAAAAAGGGCTTTCTTTTGACCTTGACCACTACCTCACCTGAAATGTTTGTTCTTAAAATGTTTATACTTTTATACAAAATTATATCGAACTTTGTTCCAAGTTAGACGAGTGGGTATAACCAAGGGCCTGCGTAATTCGTGCTTGTTTAGTGCGTCGGAAGCGGGAGCCAGCAGCCGGTGGCGGGCCCCGAAGCGGCCGTGACGCGTGGGCGTCGTTACATTTACACCATTAATTTGAATGTTCCTATTTATAGTTCTGTAACATTTCTGTAAGGTATTATATCGTGAAAGGTAGCAAACAACCCACGCTACGAGAGGCGGATTCTAGCAAATCACGGTTGAAGGAAAATAATATAATTAACGTAACTCTATTTAAATATATTCGTTGGTTTACGTCCTTTATTCTTAGATTATAGAATAATCTAAGCCTTTTATTTTACATCTATAGGCACAGAAGATATAGAGAAAGAGACTCATCGATTAACGCTCGCCACTTTGGTAAAAAAATTACATTTCAGTTTACTTTTTTTGTGTGTCCGGGGGAAAATCCTGCTTTCGCTTAAATATCCAGGGTTTTGGAAGTCTTTGTCCGGCGTCGGCAATTTAGGTCATGGCAGTCCTAGTTATCACTGTCATTGAGGGTCTGAGCTCCTAGCATGAGTGTAGTCATCGCCAAATTTTGTATGGGATTGTTTAGTTCCAAATTACGGTGGCGCTGGTCGATAACGCAAAAACTCGATGACTCTGTACGCGCTCTTGGGCGGAGTGAAGTTGTCACAAAACCATCACAGGAATAGTTTTATGGATGTCAGTTGGAGGCGGGAGGCTGGGAAACATGCGCAGTGCCTAACTTCACTTCGGCCCGGTAGCCAATTTAAATTGCGCGTACTGTAGTTATTGTGAACGTGTTTAGTTCATATTTGTTGATAACTACACGATAACGTTAACTACACGATATCGCAAAAACTTCAAGCTATGCTATTTTTTGATGATCACCGGCGTGGTCCACAGGAGTTCCCGGAGCTCCTCTATTTTGTGCTGAGGTCAGCCACCGTGTGGTTTTGGTCGGTAGGAGTCCGACATACTACATACCCTTCGCCATCCTCAGACGATGGGTATCCATAGCAAATTTCCATAGTTAGATCTAATCTTCACATTTTTTGTCGAGTTTTGGGAACATAGTGTAACGATGGTTAAAAATAAAAAGATTCGACATCTGCGACTTTATAATGCTTTATTATACAAATAACACGATATATAAAATAAAAATAAGGTATATTGTTAATATAAAAAATGATAAGTATATGTATAAATAGAGCGTTATAAAAAAATAGGTAGGTAGGTACCTACCTCAACGTTAGACAAAATGCGATTAGAAGAAATGTTTACTAAAAAACTGAACGATATGTTAAATGAAAATTATGTGAAGTATTTTTAGGCAAAGAACGTTATTGCTTATTAATTTTTTATTAGGAATAACAAACTACTTTTTAATATTCTATTCGGAAAAGTTTTTCTTTAGACCCTTTTCTGTCCACTATATTTTTTGCGATGGGTATTTTTATTGCATTACGCATACTCGACTTTCAAAGTAACCCATTTTTTACCGACTTCAAAAAAAGAAGGAGGTTCTCAATTCGATTGTATTTTTGTGAATATTGAGGTAAGACCGCGTCTTAAACTTAATAATAGATTATCTGTTATTATAGGTACCAAATGAGTGGCCCTGGTTTTTATTGTCATTACTTTTCAAATTTCGGAATGGTAACGCCAACTAAACTAGTGGAGATCTGAACCCTTTTCCTTCTGAGAAGAAGTCTCTGGCCAGCAATAGGCTGATTATAATATTTATGTAGCTTCTTCCTTAGAGTGGTCTGCTATGCTGTATGAGACAAGGAATGCTAAATTGAGTTTACGTTAGAATCAATACACTAATATTGTGAGTGATGTCGTGACAAGACGCCATTCAACATCGTCAGTTCATGTACCGAATAGTTACAATGATTTGAGCAGGGAAAAACCACGAAAAACCGAGCAGTGAGTGTAGTCAAGAGTAATGAACGGTGCGGGCGCCGCGCTTACCGCATGCGCGCTACACTGGCAGCATGAATGGAGCGCACTCCATTCAGCGCAAGCAAAGAGAATAAAACCATGTCATTGAGCGCAAGGCTTCGTTTCACCGCTTCTAATGCACTACGCCAATTATTACGTGTTTAGGTAACTGCACACTTACAGGCGGCGCCGCCCGGCGCGGCGCAGACGATGCGGCTCGCACCCACAGACAGTAAAAAATATAGATGAAGTGCTGCGAACAATCATAGTGAAGGCAACAAAACCGTGCTCCTTCGTGTACAAATCAGCACTCACGCACACACCATGCACCTAAAGGATATTTACTTTCGCGATGCTAACTGGACGATGTCACGACATGTGTACTGAGAGCGGTGAGCACGGTTTGAGGCGCATGTGTGTGCGTAAGCGCTGTTTGTACACGGAGGAGCACGGTTTTGTTGGCTTCTATATGGTTGTTCGCAGCACTTCGTCTATATTTGTTAGGTAGGGTCGTTTCGCCGATTTTCAGCCATTTAGTGGAGTTGTCAACTTAAAGGCAGCAGAAAAAAATATTGCCATTGTGCTAGCCTAGTACTATCAATGTTAATGTATAGCCTACATAGTGTAGTTTCAATTTTTATAATAACTTGGTGCATTGTTTAACATAATACTTTTTTTTATAATAATTTTTAATGTGAAAAATGGGCATTATGCTAGTTTTCGGCCACAAATTTCAGATTTCGGCCTACATGAATTTTAGTTTTCGGCCACTACTTTAGATGGAATAGAAAGGTGGTACAAATGATATATTTATTGTGAAATTATAATAAAAACTATTTCATTAATTAAATATAATTATTATCAATCGTACCTGTTTCATGAGATCATAAGTTTTTAGTTAATCTTACCAAATCACTTAGTTTCATACATTGATTCTAACTAGTCTTTATTAATTAAAATACAAATCATCTGATTTAGTATTTGCAGGGTATTTTCACTGTAAATATACTTTTCAGTCGCAGTCTCCAAACAATTATTGCTATTTAAAAAATAAGGTATTAAACAATAACTTCGAATATCATAATCAGTCATTTATCATAAAAATTAAGGTCATCATCATTTCAGCCGAAAGACTAAGACATTCACTGCTAGACATAGGCCTGCCCCAAGCATCGCCACAACGACCGGTCCTGCGCTTTCCGCATCCAGCTGATTCCCGTGACCTTCATTAAGTCGTCGGTCCACCTTGTGAGGCGCCTACCCATGCTGCGCCTTCCAGTACGCGGTCGCCACTCCAGAACTTTTCAGCCCCATCGGCCATCTGTTCTGCGAGCAATGTGCCCTGCCCACTGTCACTTATGTTTGGCAATTCTTACCTTCGTTCTACTGCAAATCTCCTCATTTTTGTTCGATTCGATCACGCAGGGATACTGAGCATAACCCTCTCTATTGCCCTTTGGGTGACTTTGAGCCTTCTTATCAGACCCATTATGAGCGACCATGTTTCAGTGCCGTAAACGGTTTGTTAGCACACTCTGGTCAAAGACTTTCGTCTTGAATCTAAGGAGAATTGAAGGAGATATTGCGTAGCTTCCTGAACGCTGCCTAAACGAGTCGGACTCGACAATTAACCTCTTTCTCGAAGTCGGACCTACCTAACTAGACAGTTTGTCCTAGGTATAAATAGTCGTCAACAACATCGAGTGTAGAGTCTCCAATATTTACGGGAATGGGTACTAACCTAACAATCCTAACATAACCTATATAACACAACCACCAACATACAGATAATCATAACCTAACAACAACACACATATAACCAGTAACCACATAACATAACCTACACACATGGCTTTAACACAGAACCTTTGAACGTAAGCTTTGTTTATGATGTTTATTTATTTCTACTGAAGTCATTGAGCATTGTTCTGAGGTCCTCCATAGTCTCAGCCATGACTACATTGACTACTATGTCGTCGGCAAACCGAAGATGAGTAATGTACTCGCCGTTCATGTAAATGCCTAGCCCTTTCCAGTCCAGAACCTTGAACACATCTTCCAATGCCGCAGTTAACAGTTTTGGAGAGATCACATCTCCCTGCCTCACACCTCTCTGCAGAAGGATAGGTTTCGACTTTCGAGGCTTGGTCCTGTCGTCTGCACTTCGATGTACCGATAGTCAATGTGGCACCGTTGAAGAGACTGTAGTACAACCCAAGTCTCGATCGAATCGAAGGCTTCCTCGCAGTCCACAAACGCTAAACAGAGAGGCAGGTTATATTCTTCGGTCTGCTGTTTACCGCAGCGTTTGTATCTGGTTTACGGTGCTAAAGCCTTTTCGGAATCCGGCTTGTTCAGGAGGCTAGAAGTCGTCAAATATACGCGCGAGACGGTTCGTAATGACTCTCGAAAACAGCTTGTAGACATGGCTCAGAAATGAGATGGGCCTATAGTTCTTCAGTAGAGCATTATAGCCCTTTTTGAAGAAGACCACCACACCTCTGCACCGTGCTGGTGGTGTTCTTCCCTCGAGCATGGCGGAATCAAACCACTTCTGAAGGGCCTTAAAGATCAGTTTTCCACCGCCTTCAAGAGTTCGCCGTTCACCCAGCTCCTTGTTGTTTTTGAGCTGTTTCAGAGCCATCCTAATCTCGTACAGGCTGACGTCCAATATGTCTTCAGAATAGTGTCGGATCAATCGAGCTCTTTGGTCTTTCGCCCGATTTGCAGCGGGTTTTCTTATTGACGTGTATAACTGTCCATAGAATTTCTCGACCTCTCTCAAGAGCTCTGATTTGGAGGATACGACTGCCATCCTTGGTCCTTTTGCTAGCTGGTTCTGCTCAAAAGACAGGTCTCTTGCGAAATTTTTTGAGCCCTCGTTCTTCTCTATCTCGTCTTTAATACGTTCAGTATAAAATCGGCGTAGGTCGCTTTTCAAGGACTTTGAGATCTTATATTGCGCCGCCGGTGCTCAGACGCATCATCTGAAGACAGCAAAATCATCTCGCGTCTTTCCTCCATGAGCTCGAGAGTATAGTCAGAGAGCTTTTTAACCGACTTCAAAAAAAGGAGGAGGTTATGTATTCGGCGGGTTTTTTTTCATGTGTGTACACCTATTACTCCGAGATTTATGGGCCGATTTACGTGGTTGTTTTTTTATTTGGTAGAGGAAGCCCGCGCGGTGGTCCCATATAAATTTTATTGACTTAGGTTGAGTAGTTTTTTAACCAGCTTCAATAAATCAGTTTATTTTAGCTTCGCCTATCTAGATGATCTGCTCATTGGTTCGTTTTTCTGAGTATTCTTGGCCGATATGCGTGTTTTTTGTCACGATAATGATTGGACGTTTGGAAGACATGAGCGAGACCTTTGCCCAGCACTGGGATAGCGAAGGTTAATAAAAAATATATTCTCAAATTGGTTATATAAACATTTATGAATCAACCCTCGCAATTTTCAACTAAAAAGTATGAAATAAAAACTTTTTGACAAAAAATAAAACCGACTTCAAAAACCTTACCTAAAAAGTAAAAAATAATCATTGTATGTATTTTAGAATCTTAACATAAACCAAAATTTTGAAGGCGACGCGTGATTTTCATGTACGTTCACATAAACTGTTTTTACTATAGATATTGCGCTCGTCTGTACATTACATGACGCAAAGGGTCAAACACGCGCCGCCTTCAAAATTTTGGTTTATGTTAAGATTCTAAAATACATACAATGATTATTTTTAACTTTTTAGCTAAGGTTTTTGAAGTCGGTTTTATTTTATGTCAAAAAGTTTTTATTGGTTCTATTTGTACGACGGGTCTTAAAGATCCTTGTTGTATCTTGAGTACCTATATGGTGCATTTTTTTTCTTTATTTCCTCAGGTTTTGAAGGAACCCTCTAAAAATATATTTAAACATCTTCTACCAAAAACTGTTCGTGAAGGACTAATTATTAATTGAAATGGTTGAAAACCAAAGCAGCATTCCGTTTTCGGCCACTCTCTCATTTCATACAATTTTATGTTGGCCGAAAACTGAATCATAATTATAGACTTATTCTAGTTTTCGGCCACTACCGAAATGCGTATTTTAGTTTCATCGTTAACCGTTATAAATTGCAGTATTTTGGTGGCTGAAAACTGCAAGCTAGTGTCTTCGCAAGCATATGATTCATTATAAATGAAGAGAAGACTAAAAGCGTGTAACTAAATAAATGAAAAAGACAAAAGTATCTAGGCTGAACGCGAGCTAGTTTTCGTCCACACGGCCGAAAACCAAACATTTGGAGAATTTTCCAAGTTACTTTCGGGCCACCTAAATTATTAACTTAGAAATCAAAATATTAAAATTATCAATGTGAAAATACAGTAATAAATTATATAAGCAGTGGAATATATGCACATTATAAGATAATCCTAGTAAATACAACACAAAACTTGCTTTTGAGTGGAACGCGCGCGCGCCGCGCGCTCTTTCCCACAGTCGTTGACAACTCCAGTGCTGGGGTTGAACTAAGCAATTAATTAGAATTCACGTGTTGTAGTTACCTGATCAAGTAATGTTAGAAGATATAATGCAACTATTTGCGGTTATATAAAACTTCATTTCGTGCGATAAAATGCATTAAAATTGTTATTAAATCGAATTTACTGATTCACCTGGGCCAAAAGGCTAAAAGGCCGAAATCCGGAGGTGGCCGGCTAACCGGCACGACCCTACTATGCCTGTCTGTGACCGCACGCAACTCGCAACCAACAACAAACCAACAAACTCAAGAACTCTTTTTATTCACCCGACTGCAATGCGTCAAATGCGTCAAAGGCGCTTTTTTTGCCCTGGCACGTTTTTTGGTTATTTTAGTGTAACTGACCTTTACGTTAACAGGTTAAGCAAAAGATCCATCGTTATCTTAAATAAAAAAAATAAAAAAGTTAAAATATCATTAAAAGGAAATCGATTTTAAATAAAAAGTAAACAAATCAATGTTATTCAGGTTATGCATTCTGCAACACAGGCAACGCGACGCAGTCATTCCCAAAAGTGTTCCCAAAGTGGGTTTCGTGGATCCCCTGGGTTCCGTTGAAGGGAAGCCAGCAGGGTTCCGCGAACAAAAAAAAACATTTAATTTACACAAATTGAGTTCCTTTAGTAAGGTAGTGTTGGTGTTACATAAAAGTTCCTAAATATCTACAACAATAATATTTAATAATGTTCTAATTTCTGTTGTTCACTGTCCTATCAACAACTACAACAAGGGTTGTTAATAAGGTTAAGGTTTGTTTAAAGATAGAAAACTCACTTTCCAACTGTAACATAAGTACCTACCTATTTGTTTGTGAAAAATAATAAACAATATAGGTACAGTGAGTCTCAATAAGATGGAAACACTTGACAAAATTCTAAAGCAAATTTTAGAAAAAAAATGTGAATTTAATAATTTAATTTTAAAACCAAGGTACATGTTTTTATTGATATCTATTAAGTTCACAATATTAAAAGATTTCAATCACTAATTCTTAAATTCCCAGATAATTATTGCAAAGATTTTACACCTTATTGAGGCTGACTGTACCCTCCTGAGGCTAGCTAGTGTCTGAGTTATAGCTTAGCTTCCACTTATTAACACACAGTAGTACTAAACGAAACTGTTCCAGCTGAACAAATCACTCATTCACATGAATGGAATATTTGACATTGACGAGTTCTACGCACGTGCAGATCTCAACCAGCCACGGGCTCACGGCTACGTGTGATAGGTACCTACCTACCTATTTACATTAGAATACATGTACATTATCACATATCGGCTGAGTAACAAAGAGCGGTAGGAAGGAACCAATGTTTGCACTTTATGACTAACATCCTCCGTCATCGCCACCGATACTGAGAATTCGGTTTCATGATTCGATCTGCTTGCAATGCGACCCACGCCACAGAATACAGATTACTTTGTTGTCGCTTCGGGACAGACATACCTATTTAATTATAAAATTTATTATTCTAATGTGATATTTAATTACTAAATTGTAATATTTATTTAAAACGTACTTTGATAGTCACCTAGTAAATAATGTTTGAATTGTAAAAGTATTAATGTTGACTATACTGGTGCCGCGCTGTCATTGGTCCGTTGCGAGCTTACGGGGCAATGGTGGGGCGACACTTTTATGATGATAATCGAGATTCGGGCAGTTCGTTTACGAATGGAGCGCAAGGAGCATCTCCTTGAGTTATAATAAAGCAGTGTACTCTTATATTTGAAATTGATAGATAAAGTAACAATTATGGTTTACGTGTGCATTTTGTTTTAAATAACGGCTAAGTATTCAGAGATTGGTATTCTACAGTTATCGATTGCTTGATTAAATAGATGTTGGATTTATTCTGTGTTTATTTGTAGAAGTCTCTTACATCAGAAGTGGTAGCAAAACACGCCCAGATGCCAAGAAGCTGCAAGAGCACTCGAAAAAAAAAAAGAGAGAGCCTCAACCACGAGCTGTTCGAGTAGCTCGTTTTCAAGCTCTAGCTTTTCCTCGTCATGCAGCAGCAGCTCTGATGGACACAGGCACAGGAAAAAGAGACGCACCAGGCGTGCGTCTCGCGCAGTAAGCCAAAATGTCATTTGATCGCTTCACGCGAATTTTGCGTAAATTGCTCATTGAAAAATCCTTTTACTCAGTCAATGAATATTTGGAAGATA
This sequence comes from Asteroscopus sphinx, assembly GCA_949699075.1. Taxonomy (NCBI): domain Eukaryota; kingdom Metazoa; phylum Arthropoda; class Insecta; order Lepidoptera; family Noctuidae; genus Asteroscopus; species Asteroscopus sphinx. Next base: position 10,090,911 of record OX453006.1, on the reverse strand, counting down.
AACATTTAATATACCTAGTAAATATAATTTTATTGTGAACACTAATAGTTGCATGTCATTATGTTATGACAAAATATGCTGAACTACCTACTAAATATATTTGTAACACCTACTGTAACCATATTTAAAAGCAAATAAATATTTGATTTGATTGAAACAAAAAAAGAAATCTTCAGTAATTCCAGAGTTTGACCCATTAGTGGACGATATTCAAACGTGGATAAATGTTGTAGAAGCCTATGCTCGTGCTTTCCGTTGGTCTGATCGTGTCCTACAGTGTCAAGCGTTTCAAAAATTACGTAATACTGCTAAAACATGGTATGACTCGCTTCAAAAAAATAAAACAAGTTGGACTACCTGGAAGTGGAAGGATTGGCGAAATACACTATTAGATTTGACTTTGTTAAAAGACTGGGTAAAAACGAAACCCTCAGACGGCCAGTCATTATGCGAATTTTATTTTGTACAAAACGGCAAAATTGACAAGATAAGATTATCATTTTCTGAACAAGATATTATTTCGGTAATAGTAGGATCAATTGACGATAAAAATATAAGCACTGCAGCAGATGCTGGTAACTTTAAGTACTGTGATCAATTGGCTTCATTTTTGCATGGGAAAATTCATGTTAACCTGGAACAAAAGACCTTTCGAAAACATAGCAACCTACATGGTAAAAATTCAACTCGTTTTCCCCACAGTAGTTTATATAAAAAGAAAGAAAGTTCTTCAAACTTTAATGGAGTACCAATGCATAATTAGTTCAGTTTTCAATGCTGGTATAAATATTACATGTTTTCGCTGTGGTGAGCCTGGTCACGAAAATACCAGTTGCAGTCAAAAGGATAGTGTGAAGTGTAATTCGTGTAATATTTTGGTCATTTGGAGCTTGCATGTAGGTTTAAACCTAAAATGAAATCTGAAACGAATAGTGAAGTCAAATTCATTATTGAACCGACTCCTAAGGATACATTTTATGAGAAAATGAAACTATCACAACGTCATCGTTGGCACGCGACTTAAACCTTACACTTTTCCAACTAAATAAACCGGATTTAAAATTGATTCTTGCTTTGAGGTCACACATGGGGTGCAGGTTGATATTATGGTTGATAAAGCCGAGCTTAATTTAGTATGTGTATATTTGTGATGAATTATTTATTTATTTAAACTTCATGCAACATGTGTACATAGGCGGACTTAATGCCTTAGGTATTTTCTCCCAGTCAACCTTAGGGTGATACAGAGATGACAAGCCGACTATTAGCTGGCTGTCCTATTTCAGTTACTAGGAATTTTACCGAGGATAAAATAATTATGTATGCACGTGTAGGAAATAGCCTATCCTTCTGTTTTATAAGTAACAACTATGTGGCGTTGATAGTCATCTATGTTCAATTCTGATTCCCTTGATCACATCTCTTTGTTAAATGAAATATTTGCTAGATATCGCCGGGTTGTTTCAGAAGATTTACAAACATTAGGACAGACTTTTTGGGTTGAGTTAGACATTGAATTAATAACCAATAAACTTGCTTATTGACGACCGTACCGTACGTCTGAATCCGAAAAGGCGGCTTCTAAGGAAATTATTGATGACCTATTAAAAAAGGCATAATTCGCAAAAGTAATTCCGCTTATGCCAGTCCGATTTTGTTAGTCGATCGATAAGCCTTCGGGCGAAAAACGTATGTGCATTGATTATACCTAGTTCTCTAAATAAAATTACTGTCAAAGAGAAATACCCAATGCCCATTCTAGAAAACCTTATAGACAAACTAAGAGGATGTAAATGCTATACATCCATTGATTTGTATATATATTTATTTTATTAAAAAATTGGCTACTATCAAATTAACGTTAGTGAAAATTCTATTCAGAAACTACATTTAGCACCTCTGATGGTCATTTTGAATACAAGAAGATGCCATTCGGGCTATGCAATGCACCGTCTGTATTCCAAAGGTTAATTAACATCCGTCACTATTTATAAGGATCCGATTTCAAAAGTAAAATATACAATAAATAAGCCAGACATACATTCTAAAATTGGTAGGTGTGCATAGTCAAGAGTTTACGTTCGAAATAATACACAAACCAGGAACTCAAATGCAACATGTTGACGCTTTGAGCCGGAATCCAGTCGATACAATTTCTACCCCCATATGTAATGAAAGTGTGTTAGCTTTTACCGAAGCAGATTAGTTATTGTCAGTTCAGTTACAAGTTCCAAGTATTTGCGCAATTAGCGAAATATTAGTCAGGTCAGGCCGAGCTAAATAAAATAAAAAAGGTGTATAATGACTATGACTTGTTAGATAATATATATTATAAGGTATATCGTCGGAATGAATATGATAGACGACGGGTCGTTCCTAAACGATGTAGTTGGCAAATAATTAGAGCTAATCATAATGACCTCTAGCATTTTGCCGTGGATAAGACAATTGAAAGAATAAAATCAATTTACTGGTTACCCAAAATTAAAAAAGTAGTATCCAAATATATAAAAAATTGTATAAACTGTATTTACTGTACTTTAGTGCAACTAGATTCTTAACGTTTTGAAAGTGTATGCAAATGCTTAATCGAAATGAAAACTTTTGAATTTGAATTTATTATAAAAATATCCCCGGCAAAGGTGAGGGCAAATTGTTTCCTATAGCTAAATATGCAAAGCCTTTTTTCACGCTGCACATAGACTACCTGGGTCCATTTGTAAAGACCAGACATAAAAATACCTACCTGTTGGTGACTGACTCCTTCACGAAATTTGTATTTATTTCACCTGTCCGGAACACAAAGTCAAGTTGTTATTAATGAGTTAGATAAAATATTTAACGTTTTTGGTAATCCGAAGCGTCTTATGTGACGCTGGAAGCTCTTTTACGTCCAAGTTATTCGTTAAGTACTGTCGGGATAAAAATATACGACAAAATGTCATAGCTACTGCTGTTCCACGCTCAAACGGTCAAGTGGAACGCTTTAATAGCACTATCCTTGACGCATTGAGAACCATTGGTGCTAACACAAGCTATGATAAATGGAACACATATTACCGGTATCCAAAAACCACTTCAGCCACTCCCAGTGAGGTGTTCTTTGGATACCGACTCCAAACTGATGCTTAAACGTAGTGATTTATATTCTCTTTGCTGATGCTGACATGTTGAGTTGATGCAGGAAGATCAATCTATTGACGTTACGTTATTAAGGAATAACGTCATTCAGGACAGTGCAGACAAACAAAAACAAGTTTTCGATTAAAAATGGAAAGAGGCTCACAGTTACAATGTCAACGATTTGGTGGTTATAAAAATTCCCAGTCAGTCAAATGCCGGGCAAAACACCAAACTGTTACCAGTTTTCAAAGGACCCTTTCAGGTGACTAAGTATTGGGTCATGATCGCGACAAGGTAAATAATATGCGTGGCGCTGAAAAGACAAGTGCTATGAGGAAACCACTTGTGCTGAAACTATGACGCCTTGGATCAATTAGGCACACCTGGAAATTGAAAGCTTGCAAGTGGCCTAAGATGTTGTCAGGTATTTATGGAACCTGGGTAATGATTTCATCTACATTGTCTGTCTTTTATGAAATTAATAACTATTATAATGTTATAAACCGTCTAGTGCATTTGCTTCAAACATATTATGGTATTTGGGTATTTGGTTACAGTATTTATTCGTGTAAAATAAATCTGTTACAAATGGATTTAAGGTTTGTAGTGATATGCAACTAGGGTTGGCCAAAGGCATCGCCTAGGGTAAGCTGCAAACTTTAAACTTATCAATAACTGACCGCTGATGGAACAGTTATAGATAGATCTAAATACCAATATATGTCATGAAAACAGGTCTTTTGAATTGAGGTCTTTCTTCGACTGACCGTTGATGGAACAGTGGAGTAGACGCTCAATTCAAATGTTGAGATTGGTAACTGCAACTACATTTAAAAGATGTCGTGACTTATTATTTATACTTTGTTCTCAGCAATTGCACCAGACTGGGACGCTATCCGGGGACGGATGCGTGAGCAGGACGGCCGGATGTTGTCGCTTCGGGACAGACATACCTATTTAATTATAAAATTTATTATTCTAATGTGATATTTAATTACTAAATTTTAATATTTATTTAAAACGTACTTTGTTAGTCACCTAGTAAATAATGTTTGAATTGTAAAAGTATTAATGTTGACTATACTGGTGCCGCGCTGTCATTGGTCCGTTGCGAGCTTGCGGGGCAATGGTGGGGCGACACTTTTATGATGATAATCGAGATTCGGGCAGTTCGTTTACGAATGGAGCGCAAGGAGCATCTCCTTGAGTTATAATAAAGCAGTGTACTCTTATATTTGAAATTGATAGATAAAGTAACAATTATGGTTTACGTGTGCATTTTGTTTTAAATAACGGCTAAGTATTCAGAGATTGGTATTCTACAGTTATCGATTGCTTGATTAAATAGATGTTGGATTTATTCTGTGTTTATTTGTAGAAGTCTCTTAAAACTTGATAGTTACTAGCCCACGCGTTGAATAAACTTCAAGTGAAATAAAGTACATTCAATTAAACATTGCTCACAAGATCTTATCGTAAGTAAAAATTATCAGCGTACTTAGTTTATAATTTCAGCATTCTTTATTCAATCATAATTACTCAAAGCTCAAAGCATAGTAACTTCTAGTAATACAGCTAGGGTTGCCAACATTTTTTGGGAAAATATATCTTTCAGGTTAAGTCATGAAAAATATAGTATATTCAAAGAAAATATAGGTAGTATTTTATGGAAATTAAAAAGTCGACATGTCTTGTTCTTTTCCATAAAATACAATATTTTCGGGGTTTTTTTGCGAAAATATGACTCTTTTCAGAGCATTTTAGGTTTTCATTTTTATTTACATACTTGCTATGCTATGGACTCTGGAGGTCTTAAAATGCACCCAAGTTAGGTACTTATAAAGTAAGTTATGGTTATAAAATGTTGAGTGGTGTTGCAGTTAGGACTGGGCGGCTGGCTAGTAAAAGCACTGGGTTCTCAAAAGCAATACAAAGAGGCATTTGGAAACTCGAAGCGTCAACCTACAAGAAAGTTAAAACCTATTTACCTGGTGGAAAATCAAAAGCACCATTGTAAGTTTGTAACATCCGACTGAAATATAGTATTTTTGCATACTATACAACGTGTTATTGAAATGTTTTCGCGATTTCAGGGTTGGTCCCATAGAAAAAGTTGTGGTTCAGTTATTTCAATAAAACGTTGTATACTTCTTCAACAGTATACAGTATGTCGGGCCAAAATATAGTAAAATACTATATTATATAGTACGGTTGGCAACCCTAAATACAGCCGCATCTTATTAACTTTCAGTCTATCCTCCATAGGTACACTTTCCTAAGCTATTAGAACCGTGTTGTAATAATGTTCAAAATGTAGCTACAAAACTAGTTTACAATTACTTCTCACGGGATCAGCTCATCAACAACATCATATTGAGAAAGTCCGTCGTATCGCATCCAGTCGCGCCGGAATCGGTTCGACCAACCATTTTTCCGTCGAAGCGAAAAACCTCACGCGCGCAAATCTCGTTCCCACGTGAGTTTCCCAGTTCTCTGAATTGAGTGAGGCAGCCAGTTCAGAATTACAATTCTAATTATTTCCTTGATATACTTGTATTATACAATCTAGTTTAATTATAACTATGATCTTAATACCTTAGAAATTACGACATGGCGTCATTTAGTTATGAAGGCAAACAAAGCCGTATGCGAGAGCGGAAAAGTGTAATGTGAAGGCATTGTGAAGGAAAAGTTTTCGCAGATTGTTCCCGATGGGAGACATTATAAGAGTTTTACACATACGCCTCTACTTCTAGACTGAGCCTTTGAGAATAAGCCCCTGAAGCTAAAGCTGTAAGTAGCTGAGTAGGTACAACACACGACGTCCATTACTGCGCTGTGTATACCCACGAGCCACGATAGATACCTATGCCTTGCTCCATTAAAATTCAAGAATGCGCGAGAGTAAAACCTTACAAAATAATTGTCTGACTGACGTGGAAAGAAGGTGCGGAAAAGCATTCTAAATAGATTAAGTAGGTACTCTATTTAGAAATTCAAGAGCCGATTTAGAAAATTTTAAAGAATATTTATACTAAATTACGTTTGTATTGGCATCATAAACGTGAACCTACATGGAATTTAAACCTAGTTATCAGCATAAAGGTATCAGGGGGCCGAGTTTAGGCGGGGGCCGACATTAGGGCACTTTACCCCTTTTTTTTTTTTTTTTTTTAGCGGAGAAAATGCCTGTGAAAATGTGGGGCTTGCACCCATTAAAAACTCCGCCGTGTGCCTACTTTCGCCTTGGGTGGATGGGCCACGAGAACTGCTACGCATGACTTTCGCGACCCATCCAGCGCGGCCCACTTATGGGCCTACATACTTTATTTTTACACACTCTTTTGGCGATGTCCGAGCACACCTGGTACATCACCACAACTCAAGGGCCGTGCAATGCGGACGATAGACTCCCCAATCTATCGCCCACTGGCTTTATTTAGGGTGGCATCAGATCGCCATATAGACGCCTGCGCCGCCCTGTCCGTCTGCGGCGGATCGGATCAGCGAGAGAGTCTTCCTCCCTGACCCGCTCCGCCGCTTCCTTCTGCGAGATAATCTCCTCGCAAAAGGATGCGACCGCCTCCCACGCCTCTTCACTGTCGGCCATGGCCTTGACCACGGCGGGCAGCGAGAGGTCTCCCCCGATTTCTGCCGTGAGAGCACGGCGCTGCACCACCCAGGCAGGACACTGCGCCAGAGTATGAAGGGCCGTGTCCTCACTACAGCCGCACTGGTGGCACGGGAGTAGCCTCCCGCCTCGCCACTTTGTGCAGGTATCTGCCAAAGCAACCATGCCCTGACAACACCTGCACCAGACGGAAGGACAACGTCCCGTGTCGCCTCCGCACCCACTCCTCCAGAATTGGCTGGATAGCCCCTACGGTCCAGAGACCGGCACTGGGCGTCTCCAGCCGCTCCTTCCACTGCACCAGTACGGCAGCCTGCGCCTCCCTGCGCCACGTCTTCACAACTTCAGGCGGCGGGCGTCTGCCACTTTCCGCCTGATGGTCCGCTCCGTTCCGATAGACTTCGGCAAGCATCTGAGCCTCCAAGTCCCACGGGGGTGTGCCTGCTAATGTACACGCCGCCTCTGCAGATATTGTGCGGTATCCGCGTATGACCCTGACTGCCATGACTCTCTGTGGTCTCCGCAGCAGAGCCTTGTTTTGGGCATTCAGGGACTCCGCCCACACCGGCGCCTCGTAGAGTGCCATTGAGCGCACCACCCCCGTATAAAGCCGTCGGCAGCTCACCCAGGTTCGGCAGTAGCCGGCTAAGGGCGGACGCTGAGGGCACTTTACCCTAGTATAGCATGGCGAAACGAGCTAAAGGCCCACCTGATGTTACGCGGTTACCTTTGGCCATAAAACTGCAATACCACCTAGGCTGTTGCCTAAATGGTACCGCAAGTCGGTTCGCCAAAATGACACATGAAGATGGAAAGTCTCATGTGATTGTAATTTCACCGGCACCCGTACCCTTCCTTCAGATCGAAACAGCAATGCATGCACACTGAGGTATCAGTGTGCAAGCATCAGTATTTGGCGGAGAAGTAGGTACGGTGGTAGTACTTCCCCGGACGAGCTCTTTCACAAAGGAGCTTTGCTACTACTATATTTTGTCGATTTATGTGAACACAAATGTAGAGAGCAGCTGATTTTTTTCGCGACTTCAGGGTTGGTCCCATAAAAAAAAAAATTGTAATGTTGTTCATACTGAAGAGTAGTGATGAGTACATTGAGAATGACTTCATGTTTTCAGTTATTTCGATTTCATGTTGTACCAGGCCCCTCAGAAAGTATTGCGAAAAAAAGTTTTTATATATGGGAGACTGGCCAGTTATAATGTTTTTCGAAAATATGATTATTTATAAGTAAAAATAAGTAAGTTCCAATTTCAAAATTTCCCTCCACATTTTTTGCGAGTTAATTCAAAGTATTGTGTCTCACTGAAATATGGATCTGCGCCGGGAACATTTTAGAGCTATGATTTTATACGATTTCAAGTGTCGCCTGAAACCGGATGAATCGTACGATAGACTTCAAATGGCATTCATGGATGAAGGCCCTTCCAAGGCAACCGTGTATCGTTGGTATAACGAATTCAAGCGCGGTCGACCAACTTTGGGGGATGACGAAAGAAGCGGTCGCCCTTTGACGGCTGTTACCGAAGAAAACGTGCTAGCAGTGAAAAATTTAATCCAAGACAATAGGCGAATTACATATCAGGAGATTCAACACATATTGAAGATTGGATCGGGAAGCGTTCACGAGATAGTACACAGCCATCTTCGCGTGAGGAGGATAGTATCACGCTGGGTGCCGCACAACCTCACCGATGCTCAGAAGCAGGCCCGGGTGGAATGGTGCCGTGATATGCTTAACAAATTTGAAGCAGGCTCGTCTCGGCGTGTTTACGACATCGTTACAGGTGATGAGTCCTGGATTTATCAATACGACCCAGAAACCAAGCGCCAGTCGACTGTTTGGGTGTTTCAAAATGAGCCAACGCCTACCAAAGTGAAGCGATCTAGAAGCGGGGGTAAGATTTTGATCGCTAGCTTTTTTAATTTGACTGGCCACTTGGTATCAATTCCCTTACGGGATCAAAGAAGCATTAATGCCGAATGGTATACTACCAAATGTTTGCCAGAAGTTTTCTCTGTTATAAGCAACAAGCGACCAAACACAGGGCTCCGCGGGCTACTGCTCCACCACGACAATGCACCTGCGCACACCGCACTCAAAACGAGGGACTTCCTGGACAGCACGCCAGTCAAACTCCTGGGTCACCCTCCTTACAGCCCTGATCTAGCACCGTGTGACTTCTTTTTATTCCCAAAATAAAAAATCAGCTCAAAGGGATACAATTTTCGTCGCCGGAAGATGCGCTGGCTGCGTTCGAGCAGGCTGTAAACGAGGTGTCTGCGGCGGACTGGAAAAAGTGTTTTGAAAACTGGTTTAGGCGCATGAATCTTTGTATAGAGGCTGGTGGAAAGTACTTTGAAAAGATTTGATAAAAATATATGTACGTATAGAACAATTTTTTTTAGTTTCGCAAAACTTTCTGAGTGTCCCACGTATGCTGTTGTATACATATAAGTATTAGCACAGATAATATATTAGTGAAACTGAAGTTCCAGTGCTAGAAATCACTAACGGCCAAAATTAATATCCAATCTATCCACGATTTGCCCTACTAGAGATAGGAATTTGACATAAGCTCCACACAAAATACGTCAAATTTCTATCTCTAGTAGGGCATATCGTGGTTAGATTGGATATTAATTTTGGCCGTAAAAGATGCGCTAGATTTTAAGAAGGATGATATGGGAGTTAAAACGTTGTCTATTATTGTCTGGTAACATTAAACAATAAAAATAAAAATAAAACAAAGATGTGTGAATACTAGTGAATAGTGAATACAGACCGAAGGCCCATGAGTGGTAGATGCGGCACGTGCTGGGCACCCGCCTCGCTGCACCACTCGGGGTACAACCGCCGGAACTCCGTGAAGTCTCCTGTTGACAAACAACATTTATTTTATTACATGAATGTTATATTCGTAAGCACCCTTATAGTTATAGCTCTTTGACACTAATATATGTCTATGGAAGAAGTCATATCGTGATTGTAGCTAGATTTCATGCCTTTGTTTACTTTGTGCATAAAGTTTGAGCTGTGTTAGTACAAGTTTTCAGTCATATCAGGCTTGCGTCCGCAACAAATATAATACAGAGAGTTTTTAACACAAGTGATTCCCAAATCAACGTCTATAGATACCAGGCCGAAGGATCACACAAGAGACTAGACTACTACCACAGTTTTGTTGATAAAACTTCGTACAACTGTGCAACTACGTCATATAGTACTCTGGTATAGTTCCCGGCACGAGACGTGAGCACAAATTGTACCAGTGTAGTAGTCTCTGTCGTCACTGTATTCTAGTATTCCGTTTTCTACATATATTCAATTATTTATTATCATGTAATTAAGCCAATGCAAGTGCCTGTTTCTGATTTGTTGTAGGTGTGAACAGAGATTCGACCACATACGCAGTGGAATCTGTGCTCACGACTCGTGCCGGCAACTATAGTATTCAATTCGTCATTTTCATTCCGAACATTATACAATAAGTAATTGTTAGCTGCAATTACTAGTTGCGCGTTAACTATCGGTGGAAAAGTGGAAATGTGTGTGGGTGGGGTGGGCCGTGGGCTCGTTAACTCAATTTCAACTTTATTTTCTTCATTCATTGTTCTGTCCATTAATATACTTCCACTCATGATGATGCACGTCTGACATTTACTATCGAAGTCAAGCCAGAAAATGTCTTTTATACGAGGTTAGAGCAATTAGGTACGCAGAGTATAATACATAAAGAGCGAACCTCAGTAAATATTATTATGTATTTCAATGACGTAATATTATTATTATTTTGTATGTTTTTTTTTTGAGACATTTTACACTGCACCATCATCTAGTCTCAAACTAAGCAGAGCTTGTACTATGGGTACTAGACAATGGATATAATACTTAAATACTTTTTTTTTGTAAATATATACTTATAATACATAAGAAACACCCAGACCAACACAAACACTTATGTTCATCACATAAATATTTGTGTCCTGTGGGAATCGAACCCACGACCTCATGATCAGCAGTCGGACACTCGAACCACTAGACCACAGACGCACAGTCTGTTATTTTGCCTTAGTTGCGGCCATGTCCATTTTATGTTTTTATTCGATAGCTATAGTAACGATAAAGGTTTGGCAGAAATACCTATAGTGTTTTTTTTTATAATTATAAAGTTATTAAGGTTTCATTGAAAAGTGAGAAAAACAAAATTAATTTTTATTTTCGAAAATTGTTGTAATACATATTTAGTTAGTCCTTTAAATAAAGTAACAGCATAATATATATTTAGATAAAAAAATGGGGCATCGTACCTTTGATATATTAGGAGATTTTTTACTTTTACCGATTAACACAAAACATTTTTTTTTCATGTTTTCTTATCACGGTCGCATCTTATTTTCATTTAAATATATGCGTAATGTTATTGTCAATAATACACTAAAATATGACATGCGTCAATAGCAGGAATACGAAGATAGAGAGTTTCTAAATATTTTTGAAATTTCTATGGAAATAGGGTTGTCGCAATTGAATAAATAAAAAAATAAAATAAAAGTGCCAGATATTTCCCAAGTATTTAACTAAAAAAAAAAAAAAAAAAACATAACATAACATCACGCCTGTATTTCCCCGAAGGGGTAGGCAGAGGTGTGTAGTGTGTTAGTATTTAACTAACTTTGAGTAAACTCTTTCTCGTGTCTTTCTGTGTCTCTTTCTGGGTTTCTGTTGTCTGAAAACAATTACTATAATGTTCTCAATGCTCTAAGACTACAACGATACGTGACGCTAACCTAGCAGTCATCATCGGAGTTTGTCAAAACTTCTTGTGATGATAATACGAGTATATTATCATCAGAAGCGTCTGTTACCAATTCAGTATTAGGAATATCAGCAAAACTTTGCGGTAATGGATCATGGGTAATAATACACGCACACCGTAATTGTGAGCTGGTATTTGTGATGACATTAAAGACTTTTCCGTCAATTATGGTGAGGTATAATTTTGGATCTCCGACAACGACATATCCAGCAAAAATTTCCGAATAAATTAGTGAAAGATTTTCAATTTCTTCTTCTACCCAGTTCCTTTCTTCCAGAATCAGATCTTTTGATTCTGATCTGTATTGTATTTTTATTGGTTGGCAAAATCTAAAAGATTGTGGATTTGGGTTTGACCATAAGACAAAACCATCAAGACTTTTTATGCGCAACGGAATGTAGGTAGTAGCAAAGAGGCAGTGTTCGTCATCAATTTTATCAGAAAACGTTTGCTTATATGTTGACTGTCCTGTGCTACCATCAAAACCCCATGAACCCTCAAAAACGCAGTGAAGTGTATCTAACTGTTTTTGATTGCAATATTCCGAAACCCTTTGGTCGCAAGAGTCAATGATTCGTCGAAACGTGTGCATAAGTAAATCATTTAAAGGTACTTTGGCTTCTCGTTCTGATATTTCAATTTCAACATCAAGATAACAATGTTTTTTAGCTTTTTGTATCTTATAATAGGCAGGGTAAATATTAAATCATCGAGATTTGGCACCTTGTTGCATGTAGATATAGTCCTCCACTGATAGTTTTATATCAATCATTAAACAAAGAGCTTCATCAGGAGAATAGGGTTTGGGTTCCGATTTTGACTTTATGGTTCCTGCGATTTTTTTAGGCCGAGTTGGACTTTTCAAGCATTCCTTTATTATAAACTCAAACTCCTGAGTAGAACTTTTATTTAGTTTTTCGCCGGTTTCGTCTGTTACTATTCTCGACATAACTTTAATTAGTTTTGAATGAGGTTCTCCGTCAAGCGATTCCTAAAGATCTTTACGTGCACGGCGCTTTTGGCGATCACTTAAATTTTCATAAAATGTAGATGTGGAACTGGATGAAGCATCAAAATTAGTTTCAGGTTTCGGATCTATTGAAGGTTAGTCAAAGCTACTAGTTCCCGAAGTCGAAGGATTACTTTGTAATAAATGTGTATTTGATGTGAAACTGGAATGAGCGCCAAAAGAAGTTTCAGGTATCGGGTCTTCCAAGTTCTTGGGGTCTTAAAGTTTTTTGTAAGGCATAGCTACTACTTCTCGAAGTTGAAGGATTATTTTGTAATAAAAAATGTGCCTCATCCAATTCTATAATATTTTGTTGTGGTAAAGGACTTTCCTCGATATTCACTTTTGGTATTTCAATATCAAAAATAGTGGAAAGCCAGTGTTTGTTTTTATTACAAAATCGTTTGAAATTCCGTTTACTACTGCAATATAAAGTTCCACATTTACTTAAAAAATTTGAAAGATTGTAATTAAATTCATTGTTTTGGCTATCGATATTGTTCGGAATTCCATTTGGATATAAAGCGTTTAACACGATTAGGCATCGTTCCTCTGAATTGAGATCCAAAGGTCTTTTATGAACCCCGTGCAAATGTGCCTTATCTACCAAAATTTTATAAATTCCCAATTTCGTGAGTGATTTCTTCAGATCCGTGTTCGTGCTTTCGTTGTTAGTCGTTGGAGTTGCCACTCGCTGACCAGCATGAGGGTTGGCGCCCTCATGCCCCCCTTGCATTAAGTCCTCTGGTCGGGGCCCAGAAGGACATCCCCCAGCAGGACGGGTCAGTACCTGCTGAGGCAAAGCAGTGCCATGGGTCTTTGACGGCTCCATGACACCTCACCCCCGCTTCTCCAGATATTATGTATGGAAATTGGGTTTTGACATTCTATCTAACGAGGGCGGACCCCTTCCCAATTCCACATAATATCCTTCATCGAAGATTCATTTTGATGTAAGTGCATGCACTTACAAAACAAAAAAGAATAATAAACAAGATTTGTTACATGATTTGTTAGTTACAGGTGAATCTAATAAAATCGTGTTTGTGAAGACATGATTAGACCAAGGATAATGCTTCAGAAATAGTAATAGGAAATTATAATAATTGAAGAAGCAAATTTATTCCGAGCGAAATTGGTCGTTTGTTAAAGGCGCCTACATTAGTTGACAACCCTAAATTAAAACTTTAAAAATGAATATCTCCGAGTTCCTGTGTTCGTTGCTTCTTATTTTTTTTGTGGTTATACTTAGTAGTGTACTAAACATTTACACACAAAAATAAAATGCGACCATGTTAAGAATGACCATAAATAAAATTATTATGAAATCATGGAAAAAATAAAATTGACGCCTAGGAGAACGCATTTTTTTATGATAAAATAGATGTAATGATGCATTAAGTTAATGGCTAGCGTGCCATGAAACATTTATTGTAAAATGTTCATTATGAAAGCCTAAAACACGTTTCTATGGTTTCTATGGATTTTTCTCGATTTTCGAAATATTTTGAAAACTATGACACTTAAAACCACGGGGGTTTTAATAGAAGTTTTGTTTGGTTATTATCTTTCTAAAAGCCTCAAAAAATAAGGATGGCCGCAACTAAGGCAAAATAACAGACTGTGAGACGTCGTCATTATTATTATATTCTTTTATGACATATTTTCTGAAGACAGACCTCTTGAGTTTTAGAAAATGTTTTTATTATTGTCGCAATTATCTCATCATCAACTCAGCCTATCGCAGTCCACCGCTGAACATAGGCCTCTTCCAAGTTGCGCCACAACACTCGGTCCTCTGCCTTCCGCATCCAGTGCCCCCCAGCCACGTTCTTTAGCTCATCGGAGCAACCGGCGCAGGTACGCTGCGTTTGCAGATTCGCGGTCTCCACACATAAAAGAAAAGATTCTAAATAGGAACTAGACGTAGGTATAGTTACTAACACAGTGGCGACAGGTGCGTCAAGGCGGCGACAACGCAGCGTTTCCGTCGCGTGTCGCGTTACTCGCGTTGGGCCGCTTCCTGCGTCCGCTGCTCAGCCCACAATTGTGATGCTAATATCGCTCCCATTATGTCCATCACATTCCTATAAGAGGTACCTATATCCAATAGTCACGAACTCACGACAGCGCATTATTATTTGACGCCCATTCAATATCCTTCGCACGATATCACGTCACATTGGACTATTGGACACAAATGACACAATGAATGGACGTTTGTTGGGATATTGCAGTTGTGGAAATCACGTAAATATTATTGAAGAAATAAGAAAAAAATCAGTAGTCAGGTAATGAAATAACAATACATAACATTCTACTGAGTAGGTATTGTAAAACTACACTTTGCCCGCGGCTTCGCCCGCTTTTAATTCGACTTATCACAGAAAGACTTATCGAGCATGCCTCGGGAACTGTTTATTTTCTTGGGATAAAAAGTAGGCTACCATATTATGTTAATCCGGGGTATGGTCTTGTGTTATTTGTCTATGGTCTATTTGTGTCCTAAAGTTCATCTGAATCCGTTCAGCCATTTCAGCGTGATCGAGTACCTAACAAACATCATTACAAACTCACATTTATAATATTGATAGGATATGTCTTCTGCTTGTCATTGAGCTATTTTACTACTCAATAGTGCTTGAAGTGCTTGTGTCTTATTTGTAGTATCTATCTACCAGGGTTGTTGCGAATATCAGCATCAGCATCCGCTGATCATCAGTAGAAGTGGGCGTTAAAACAAAAAGCGCTTAAACAAGTCTAATAAAAAAAAAAGCGTATAAGCACGCTTTGTGATTAAAGCAGATTTCGTTTAGACTTTTTCGTAAACCAAACATATGCTTTCAATAGTACGATTGAAATGTAACCTTACTTCTATGAAAATAAGACTCAATTTCAAAGTTGACTGGTGGTGGTTTGAAACCGGCAGAATTAAATTTTATTCGTTTACGTAAAATTTGTTTAGAGAAAGCACTTTTTTATTTTGTTGATTATTTTCGTATCGTTTAAACATTTTAAACGTTTTTGACCTTGAATTGCTTTTGCTTTGGCGCTTAGTTTATTTTTTGTCGTCAACGAGTGAATGCGTTTTTGAATGTTCTCCCTGGTAATTACGCGACGATTGTAGTTTGTTTGTATAGTTTTTAGTGAACTTTGTAAATAGTAAATAGAATAGTGTAATGTAGACAAATAAAAGTCAATTTTTTTAGAAGTGAAAAACGAAAAGCGGCAAAAGCGTAAAAAAATTCGTTGGCAGAAAAAAGCACAACGTTTAAACACGCTTACGATTTTAATCGTTTTTCCCAACTTTAATCATCAGCATCATTTTCAACATCAGCAAAAGCATCAGCATCCGCATTAAATGATGCTGATATTTATGCTGATGTTCATGTTGTAACGTGACCGAAGGGGGAGGGGCTTATGGCACATTTTTTTGTTTCGCTTGTGAGTTTTCACCGCTAGTATAGTTATTAATCTGAGGCTAGTATAACAAGTTTATGGTTTTGACCAATCATAGCACAGATTATTGTACTTCGGTGATTTTTAGCAAAACCAAAACAAGCTTGTCTATTACGACAAATGTCAACAGCTGACAGTACAGTAGAAAGAGGCGTTCTAGCAAAAAGGGCAATGTGGAGCTATTATAGTCAGCTAATAAAAACCCAAGGATGAAAATAATTTATGCTGGATTGCTTATGCTGAATAAAAATAATCAAGCTCTTCATTGACGAATGCAAATCATAAAAGAAGCATTAAGATAACAAGAGGAACTCTACATTTTTAAAAACAAAGAAATATTGGCATTTGCTTTAGCGCTGCTCTTTTGTGCGCTCAAAGTAGGTCCATCATTCATCATCATCATGTCAGCCGAAAGTCTTCCACTGCTGGACATAGGCTTCTCCAAGCAGTTTGGGGAAATATGCCATAATCGCCACGCTTGGCAGGCGGGTTGGAGATCGCAGTTGGTTGGTTAAATACTCAGAGAACGCTACTGCCCATCCTCTGGTGAATCCCTTAGTCGCCTTTTACGACACCCATGAGAAGATATAGGGTGGTGCAATTCTTTACGTCCGGCACCACACGGAATAAAGTAGGTCCAGTTTAAATAATTTCACTTACAAAAGGTTTCTTTCTTTATATGCAAAAACTTTGTATATTTATCTCTCGTTTGTTTAAGCATAGTGAAAGAAAGCTCAAATGCTTTTATATAAAAAGAAAAGCCTTAAAACTCCTTTTAAAATGAGCCTAAAATGGAGTAACGTTTTCGATAATCCAAAAAAAAAAATTGTGCTCGCTTCGCTCGCGCTGTTTGCAGGTTTCTTTACGGGTTTGTCTCGTCTCGTGTAGATTTTCAATGTTCATGTTATGTTTTTCATAATTTACCCGATTTTAGTTAATAATTCGTAAAGAAAAATGTAGGGTCGCGATTTTTTTTCCTAGGGCTCGATAAAAACATGAAAAAGTTTAGTTAGTTATATTATTTTGCCTTTATTTTTTAAATTTGTTTAATCACAGTAAAAGTTTTAAAAAGGCACTATTTTTAGCCTTTAACCAATATCAGATTTCTATTTAAAAAAAAAATAAAAAAAATATTCAAATACATTTTTATATAAATTCATAAGGATCAGTACACTTTTCCAATTCAAAAAAATCAGCATCAGCATCAGCATCAGCATCCGCTGTTGTGATAAAATTCTGGATCAGCAACAACCCTGGTAACAACCATAGTAGGTAGGTACATATTATTGATCTATTTAAAAAAACTTACGATAGAAGCTATCTTAGGTTTTTTTGGCTTGTTCATAGTTATACAACAGGAACACAGGTTGCCAACAAGGCACTCCTTGTTCTGAATTATGTCGGCTACCATGGTGCATGGTGACGTTGAGTATTAGATAAGGGGCAAGTATGTCAATTTGCCACTTCCACGTAAATATGGGCCATTAGGCAAGCTGCATGCCTAGCAGGCTGGCTGGCATCACGCAGCCGCGCGGCAGCGGGGGAGCGGGGCAGTCGGCCCGGCATTGATCCGGTGACTCAACGCGGCCCATTCATCCGCCGCACTCAATGAACCCGTCTACCCTCCTCCACGTCTCTAAACTCCCCCCCCCCACCACTTTCAACGCGCGTCCTCGGTAGCAAGGACTCCATAAAATTCGCCCCTCACCGCGCGAACCCAATCCTTCAGCCCGAGTACACCCACACAATATTAAACATGATCGCTTCGCACACATTTAGCACCCACTCCTGACCGCCTACTGATAGCCGTACCTACAACAAATAAAGTCTACCTAAAATGTAACTTTAATTTAAGTAATTTTAACCGATTATAATTGAACAAGCTGTAAAACATTAGCTAGAGACCTTGAAGAGGATAAAAATCCTGCAAATCCAATATACATTCAAGTACAAAAAAGATGAAGTAATAGTAATTTTATCGGTAACAACATAATAATATACATGGCACATAAGGCTGCTGGCGTGGCGTGGGAGGCAGGCGCGGCCTGCGTCCTTCAGCCACGTTTATCAACAACCTTGTGTGATTTTTTAAACCACAGTGGACTATTCAATACACTACCACTTGACTACCAAAGAATATCTAATACACTACATTAACTAGTGGTCTAGTGAGGAAATGTTTTAACGTGGAGCCGTTTTTCAGATAGGAACAGGAACTTTGGATGCCCACCAAATTGTTAATCTATGACCTAGAATATTTGTAAATACTCTGCTAAAAAGTTGTTTTCAACGCTTTGATTATACACATCTTTTCTTTGATCTGAGTTTCAACGACATCCCACAGGCAATAATAAAGAAAAAAAAGTTTTGCCCCCTCCTTGCTAGTATGGACCTTTGAAAATGGAATCTATGGAAGCGACATTATTGTCTATGCAATTTTACAGATAAGATATTTATAGTCTTCTCTCTTTAACATACGTACAACCACATGTGAAGGAAAGATACGACACTACTTTCATACGTCAGTTTTCCGTGACATGAATTACTGAGCGTGGCGATTATTTGAAAATCCGCCATTTTTTGTCTCGAGTTGTTGTGGTTAATAAAACCACAAAATCTACGAATTAAAACGTTTATTATCCATTTTAACCCAGGAATCATCACAATTTTTCTGAAACAACTCTATCGATAAGTACTACAATTATATTTTTGTAAAGAACAAGACTACTAGGCGGCCATAATATGTCTCGGACATTTCAAAAATCGACACGGTTTTTTTTCGTTTATGTCAAGTCCAATAGTTCCATAGTCAAAGGTATGGACTCTCAAATATTTTTTTTAAATATAATATTCGGCTTTGTCGACCACAGACCTATGAAATCTATGGACTAGAAATACTCTATTATTGTTTATGCTATGGACAACAAGTAATGAAAATCTAATGTGGAATATTATAAGATTACTTACATCACTTGCAATGGTCGCCACTTTACGGGCCCGGCTATTGTAAATATAGCAGACAGACATCTGTTTTATGCCACGCGTATTTCGTAGGTACGGTCGACCGCACGTCGGTGGTAACACTTTGACAATAGCAGCATCTTAATTTCGTAAGCAGTAAGGGCGGTTTTTGAACTGAAGTGTTACCACTGTCATGCAGTCGACTGTACCTATTTCTAGTCCATAGGTGTCATAGGTCAGTGGCCTCAGTGGGTAATGTAGGTAATGTATTATATTTAGAAACAAGAAAAGTCTTTATTCTAAATATAATACATATCTTTATGCTTAGCTTACTCCCTAATAATGGCCTGCGCAGTGCGCAGACTGGCGGCCGTGACGGCAGAGGATTTAAAATGTATCAATGAATTTAATAGTTATCCAATCGAAATAACTTGCAACTTGGGAGAGTCCTATGACCAGCAGTGGACTGCGATAGGCTGAGTTGATGATGATGTTGATGAATCGAAATAAGGTATATATTTCAATGCTTGGTGATCGGTCTCGGAGCATCGCAGCTTCGCAGCGCAGTTTTCTCTGGAGCATCGAAGAGTACGCTGGAGACGGGAGGCGGTGGTATGTGCCGGTGTGCGCTGGATTCTGCCAGGGCATTTTCAACTGCGCAGACTTTAATGGAATAATCAAATCCCGGCGAGCGGTGGCTACTCGGTGGATACCGCAGCATACCGGCGGATGCTCCGGTAAGCTGGCGGACGAGCGAGCGGTATCGCAGAGGATTTTACTTGTCCGTGTGCGCTGGCGGATAGAAGAATCCTCCTCGATGCTTTCCCTCGCCGTCCGCCAGTGTGCGCAGGCCATTAGAGTTCGTAACTTCGTCATATAAAATCACAATCGGATCGAACATAATACATACATATAACGTTATTGAGTGTTTTCGACAAAAAATGACCCTGTGACGATCCCGAAAAATAAAAGAAAGTGCGCGGCTACCCTGGTGTATGCTATTTGCCGAGAGTGGCCTGGAGGTCCAAACTCCAGAGCAGACTGGAGGAATGGCGGCAAAAACTAGAGAGCGTTGCCTTGAAAATTAGTAATAGCAAAACAGAGTACATACGATTTCGGCGGTACCTCCAGTCCTGTGCCTATAATTCTCTCCGGGATGTTTTTACCGATTTGCTTCGACTTTCCGTACCTCGGTTCACTCGTCCAAGGAGATGGTGAAGTGGACCGAGACGTTATGCACTGGATCAACTCGGGATGGAAGAAATGGCGACAGGTCACAGGAACAACTTATGACCCACGGATGCCCCTTAAATTATAGGGCAAATTTTACAAATCAGTTATAAGACCTATAGATCTGTATGGATCGGAGTGCTGGGCCATGAAGAAGACGGATGAAAGAAGATTACACGTAGCAGAGATGAGAATGTTGAGATGGATGTGTGGAGTGACAAGAATGGATAAAGTAAGAAAAGAATATATCCGAGGGAGTTTGAAAGTGGGGCCAGTAATAGAAAAGATAAAAGGAAATCGTTTGAGTTGGTATGGGCATCTGATGAGGAAGGATGAAACGCATGTTACTAAGAGAGTGATGAATATGAATGTTCATGGATGGAGAGGGAGACCAAAGATAGATGGATAGCGTGAAGAATGATATGTATGAAAAGGTAGTAAATGGTGAGATGACGGCTGATAGAGAAAAATGGAAGAAGAAGAAGACGTATTGCGCCGACCCTAAGTAATTTGGGACCAGGTCAGGAAGACGATGTGGGTGCCGTGGGTGGTGTGGTGTCACAGAACAAATGGTGTATTTCACAACTTTGTCTTAGATAGAACGGTTACAAGATTGCACTGGTTGTACAAAATGTACTTAAATGTAGCAACAAAAGCATTTGTCACTGATAATATCTGGCATCTTTAAATAGACTTTAATCAAGCAAGTTGGATCAATTTGAACCAATTTACTAAGGTTGGTGGGCGACTTATAAATATCATTGCACATCGGCCTCTATTGACTGCTCTTCGAGTTGGGTCAATTAAATACATTCACAGTGATCGTGACAAACAAGTCTTGGTAAACGAATGACATGAACATTTTAACCTTTTGCCATCACAGTTACAGCCAACACTAAACAAAACACAGCTTGCCTATAAATAAAGATGCAACAGATTCTGGGAATCATGTAGGCTTATGTTACCTGTGCTGCATATAATCTTTATTAATGGTTAAATTTAGAATTTTCAGTTAAGAAAACAATGGAGAAATAACACAGTAATAAATAAATAATAACGTTCGGCCAGGTTCTGGGAATGTAGCAGATTGACGTCACTCCAAACGATTTGATTCGGTTTCTTAGAATCGACGGGATTGGAGTTTTGGATTTCAAGGTGTTATCACAAAAATAGATCTTGTTGTACTTAGAAAAGTGTATCTGTAATTCTGTACTATGGCAATTAACTTTACATTATAGCCCACGCATTAAGGCTAGGCTCCCAAAATGAGGTGACTTTTTGAAAACATGTGAGTCGAACACATGCTTGATGAATGTCAAATTTACATAGGTATATGTTTTTTGAACCTTTATCTATAGTTTGATTAGACAGTTACATAATTAGTTGATTTTTGTTCGATACTTTTAAGTTTTCAAAATCATGCGTTTTTAGAGATGTTCCAAATATTTCTCCTTTATTAATTAAGTTAGCTGCATAAAATTTATGCATATAGGCAGATAATAAAGTTTACTAAAAACTGGCTACAGGAAATCTGTACAGATTGTTTAGTATTCTTGTAATAAAATGAAAACTGTTTTGAGACTTACGTCATTTACTTCCGTGTGTAAAACGCGCGGGAATGAATTTTTCGAAAATGTGTTCTATTGCAACTCGCATAAAATTTACGAGAGCGACCCGCAGTTGCGGGGTGTAAGGGGAGTGCGAGGGTGGGAATTGCGTTTTGGGAGCGTCCTCTTTTGAGTTGGCTACTAATACTACTATGTTAGCATAAAAGAGATAACATGAAACCTGTTTTGAATTACAATGAATCATCAGCTGTTAGAGATTTTAAGAAAACTGACTGTTTAAATTAGAATTTCTTACGGTACCTTACGGAATTCCATATGGGTTTATTTATCTACAGGTGACACATCAATTCTAAATGTAAAATTTGTCAGTATATAATTCTTCCTCAACCTAATAAGACCTGCAGTAGGCACAGGTTAGTTTATTCATAAAATAGTAGGAGTACCTACATGATATATGATATTTTCCAAATTGGTACCTATATGTATTACTGTAGGTAATTGACTAATAAAAGCAAAATATTTTTGTATGATGTCATTTTAATTTCCTGTTCATGGGTCTATAGGTATATAATCTATTTAATTTACTAGCGTAATAAATTATAAATAGCCAGGACATTTTGCACTAAATGACTGTCAGCTCGATTTCAAGTCGATAATATGAGTGTGGCGCCGACGACAGCCGGCCGCCCGATAGTGTTCCTATAATCAGCATATCAGAGCTACATAGCGCTGCACCCCGACCTCAAATCACATTATACACTTGTACACTGACGCTGATATCTAATTTATAACTAAACCATATTCAAATGTACAAGAGCGCTAACAATTGGTGACCTTTATGTGCTTTTACGGCGTATCAAGTTACCTTTTATTTTATTCGAAATCACTGTACCGAAACCGACATAAATAAAATCAGAATACAATACGCAGCACAAAATAGTAGGTAATCCACTGATTGGACATTACGTTACATCAGCACATAAAAACTGTCAATGCCAATGTTACGACTTCCAATGTACCTACTTGTTTATACACACTACGCTCCATTCAGTGTATTACGCTATACATTCATCAATGATAATAATATCCTATTCATTAATATTGCGTCGATCAACTCGCGTATCTAGACGTCCTCAGGATTTAGACTATAACCAAGTTGATAAATACAAAGAGTACACAACAAACAATTGTGTCAAAGTGGTTGAGTTAATTCCAACGAGATGCTCTTATAAGCGAGTACGCTTCCCTTTCCCATTTGGTTTTCCTCTATGAGCCATATAATATTCGCGCAGGCCGTTCACTCCTGCCAGTCAGATGCACCCGATTTCCTCTACGATTATAAATGTTAAGCCCCAAAGAGTTTACATTCAAAGCGGATCTCATAACATCCTGTTGTTCGCAAGCACGTGCCATTTATTTTACGATCGAGCTACTCCGTACTCAGACACTTATACGAAATGAGCAATTCACTGTCTAAATTATATAGATCAATGGAATATATAGTTTATTAGAAATATTATAGGTTATTAAAAAATGCCCAGTAAAAAGATATAAACAAGCCGGGTTGATTGCTTTAAATCACGATTTAAATAAAGTGATTTTTTTTATAAAAATCAGTGATTCAAATAAAACTTGATTTTTTTCCATAACATTTCATCGATTTATTTTAATCATAATGTTGAGACTAGAAAAGAAAAATTCATATTAAAAATTATACAGTTTTAATTTTTTACTGAATCTATATCTATACTATAATAAAACTGTAAAGGTCGAAAAGTCTGTACATTGAGTTTTTTTTCGCGAAAACCGGCTAGGGGGACTAGAAATAAGCTATAGAACGCGAAACAATCGTTTAAAAAATTTATGTCTGTCTGTCTGTTTGTTACCTCATCACGTGAAAACGGCTGAACGGATCGTAATGAAACTTAGCATTTGTATTGGTATTAGTCTAACTTAAAATATAGGGTATGTTTTATCTGAATCGGTTGAGTAGATCCAGCGATACAGCTTGACCCCTCTATTGTATTAAGTTGCATACAAAGTAGAGGTCATGATTGTTGGTTGGATGCAGGTTGCAGGTTCTTAAAAATACAACTGGATTCTATTAGTATTATAGAAAATATAGAATAACATAACATAGCCCATAACTGTCCCGCTGCTGGGCATGGCCCTCTTCTTGGAATGAGAAGAGTTAAGGAACTGGATATTGTTAGTGTAATAAATTATCATAACATAATCAGCTCATTACCTACTGCCCCACTGCTGGGCACGGACCTCTTCTCAGAACGAGAAGAGTTAAGAAACTAGAAAATATAGAATAACATAACGTAGTCAACCCATTACTGTCCCACTACTGGGTATGGCCCTCTTCTCAAAATGAGAAGAGTTAATGAACTGGATATTATTAGTATTCTAGAATAACATAACATTACCAGCCCATTACAGTCCCACTGCTGGACACGGGCCTCTTCTCAGCATAAGAAGAGATGTGGTTAGTGTTATAGAATAACATAATCAGCCCAATTACTTCCCACTGCTGGGCACGAGCGTCTTCTCAGAATGAGGGAGTTCAAGGCTAAATCCATGAAATTCCATCACCTTAGCCGGTTGGTTGTAAAAACAAAATATAGTATGGTCGGTAAATAGTGTAATCGTCTGTGTAGGCGCTTATATGTATATATTTGAAGATATTGTGTTCATAATTATGACACGATGTTATTTTCCGACATCCACGCGGACGGAGTCGCGGGCACAGCTATATTGAATAAAATGGCAATAGCAAACTACAAATAGTCACGAAAATCTAGTTAGGAGATGCTTCAATTAGATGTTGAATTTACTTTTCGGAATTGGATTATAGACCAGTGGAAATTCTTAGAAGTTTGAATGAACTGTTTCTTACATTTCTGTTCATAATTACTACTGGCATATCTACTAAGATTTACTTATGGTTTTTTTTTAATTCTTACAAGTTGCATACATAGTTACATACTAGTAAAACTTTTCGTAAAAATATAAATAAATAAATAAATATCTTCGGGACATTTTTACACAGCACCACCTAGTCCAAAACTAAGCAGAGCTTGTGGTATAGGTACTAGACAATGGATATAATACTTATATACTTTTTTTTTGTAAATACATACTTATAATACATAAGAAACAACCAGACCAACACAAACACTCATGTTCATCAGTGGCGGCTGTACCTTAAGTGCACTCGTGCGCTGCACTACCAGTTCATAAATTCATAATACCTTTAAAAAGAATCACAAAATATCTAAAACATTAATATTACGCACCTACTTTATACTTACGAATAGTTATGAAGTAACGACAAATCAATTTAATCTCTAAACTAAAGTTGCTAAGACTTATTTTCGCTCGAACAAAAAAGCCCCGTGCGCTTCGCGGAGCGCACGCAGAGCGCTCATACAACTTCTATGAAATACGAGCTACATCACCTGGCGCGTGAGACGGAAGATATTTAGTACATTTACTATGAAGTAACTAGCCTAGATTCGTGCGCCGCACGGCCCGAATATTACCGAGATTGACCGATCGTTGAGGGAATGCACTCGATGCTAGCCAATGCGAGCCGGCCGAAGGGCGGTAGGGGCGTTGCCCTCTCCTTGTCATAGTTCCCGCGCTCGTTTAAATTTCTCCTCGTTTTATTATTATTTATTGTTTTTACGTTACTTTGACTTTTTAATGGTGTAAAAATTAGCATTGACTTCAATGTTGACTGCTAAAGTAGTAGTATTTATTAAAAGCAACTTTTCAAAACAACTTTTCTTAATTTAAAAGTGAATTAAATAATAAAAAAACCGGCCAAGAGCATGTCGGGCCATGCTCAGTATTATAGGGTTCCTTAAGTAGGTGTAATTACAAACGAATCAAATCGAATATTAATCATGGCTATTTTAGTTTTTGCAATAATCGGCAGCATTCGCGACTCAGAGCGTGTTGTTAGTAGTGCCATCTAGCGATAAATTCAAGAAGCCAAATATAAGAAGAGTGTTCAAAGTTACTTTTTGTGATTTTTTCAAATAGAAAGTAGCTAAAGGAGCATTATTCGCTATGATCATTTTTCTCTAAGGTCAATGACCTTTGAACTAGGACGTTTTAAGTATTTTTAACCGACGAAAAAAAGGAGGAGGTTCTCAATTCGACGCGTATATTTTTTTTATGTGTGACCACGCATAACTTTTTACAGAGTGGTCCGATTTTGATGATTCTTTTTTTAATGGATAGGGTATATCTCGAAGTTGGTCCCATTTAAATTTCAAAATCAAAATCCACCCCTAAGGGTAGTAAAACAGGGGATGAGTGTTTGTTTACCCACTGAATTCTTACCTGTTAACCGATTCTGTTGAAACTTGACACACATAAATATAGTTCTAGACACTACGACATAATGGAGACCTGGAGTTAGATTTTAACCACAAAAAAATGAAAAATGAAACTTTTTAACAAAAAATTGAACCGACGAAAACAGAAACTGAAAAGCGAAAAATAACTAATTATGAGTCGGCGCCAAACAACCAATCAATGAAGATCATTAAATTACTTTAAATAAATAATAAAAACAACGTCACATCAAATACAACGTGAAATTTTCAACGATAAACAATAACTTTCCAAAAATGCGTTCTCCGCTCGGCCACTTGCAACTTACACGCACTTTGCTTGTTAAAAGTTCGTTTGGCGCCGACTCA
The DNA here is from genome assembly GCA_949699075.1 of Asteroscopus sphinx. Taxonomy (NCBI): domain Eukaryota; kingdom Metazoa; phylum Arthropoda; class Insecta; order Lepidoptera; family Noctuidae; genus Asteroscopus; species Asteroscopus sphinx. The sequence continues at coordinate 10,064,377 of OX453006.1, read as the reverse complement.
TAATTAGTTATTTTCCGCTTTTCAGTTTCTGTTTTCGTCGGTTCAATTTTTTGTTAAAAAGTTTTATTCAGTTTTCTCTCTATAACTCAAAAAAATATAATCACATTATACTCAAAATAATTTTAAAAGAGAGTTTTCACAAAGGTCTATCAATGTGGAAGATTATAAGTTTCTACATTGCATAGTTTAGAAATGGCAGGGGGGGGGGGACACATTGCAAGCCACTTTGGCGGGCTATATTTCGCAGATGGTACACCTGATAAAAACCGGCCAAGAGCATGTCGGGCCATGCTCAGTATTATAGGGTTCCATAAGTAGGTGTAATTACAAACGAATCAAATCGAGTATTAATCATGGCTATTTTAGTTTTTGAAATAATCGGCAGCATTCGCGACTCAGAGCGTGTTGTTAGTAGCGCCATCTAGCGATAAATTCAAGAAGCCAAATTTAAGAAGTGTGTTCATTTCAAAGTTACTTTTTGTGATTTTTTCAAATAGAAAGTAGCTAAAGGAGCATTATTTGCTATGATCATTTTTCTCTAAGGTCAATGACCTTTGAACTAGGACGTTTTAAGTATTTTTCAGTTTTCTCTCTATAACTCAAAAAATTATAATCACATTATACTCGAAATAATTTTAAAAGAGAGTTTTCATAAAGGTCTATCAATGTGGAAGATTATAAGTTTCTACATTTCATAGTTTAGAAATGGCAGGGGGGGGACACATTGCAAGCCACTTTGGCGGGCTATATTTCGCAGATGGTACACCTGATAAAAAAGTGGTGTATCAAACATTACCTTCATTTTAGTAGACCTATTCAATGATATCCCACACGAGGGGGTGCAGCGAAAAAAATTTTTTTTTCTCCATTTCACATGTATGGACGCCACCCCTAAAATACGCAAAAACGAATCTTTTATTCTTTTAAAATTGAGATCTATATGTAGACTATTTTTTAACAAAATTTCATTTACTTATGTTTATAACTGTAGAAGTTATTAAGCTGTAAAGGATTAGGACAGACGGACAGACGGACGGACATGACGAAACTATAAGGGTTCCTTGTAGGACTTCGGAACCCTAAAAAGTGGTGTATCAAACATTACCTTCATTTTAGTAGACCTATTCAATGATATCCCACACGAGGGGTGCAGCGAAAAAAAAATATTTTTCCCCATTTCCCATGTATGGACGCCACCCCTAAAATACGGAAAAACGATTTTTTTATTCTTTTAAAATTGAGATCTATATGTAGACTATTTTTTAACAAAATTTCATTTACTTATGTTTATAACTGTAGAAGTTATTAAGCTGTAAAGGATTAGGACAGACGGACAGACGGACGGACATGACGAAACTATAAGGGTTCCTTGTAGGACTTCGGAACCCTAAAAAGCGATAGTTGTGTGGATTTATTTTGTTTTCTTAGTACGTTTTTTAGAGTCGATTTGGACGGAAACTGGTATTAATGATTTTTATAGTGTTTTAAATCATATTTATTGTATCATTATTGTATTCTGTATTGTAAATAAAACAATACAGTGCACCACCGGTTCTCTGACCCAGCAGCCGCCACTGATGTTCATCACATAAATATTTGTGTCCTGTGGGAATCGAACCCACGACCTCGTGATCAGCAGTCCGACACTCGAACCACTAGACCACAGAGGTCGTCAATATTCATAGTAAGTGAATAAGTAAGAGTTTTAAGTAAATAAATAAGGAGTAGTAGGTAGGTCTTCTTCAAGTTTTGTTCTTTTAGCTAAACATAGTAATTTTTGACATAAATATGGAAGATTCTATGTCAGTAGATTAACATTTATGAAAACCGTTTACAAAATGATAACTAGTTTTGGAGAAAATAAATGTTTTTTTACTTATTTCTTTTTTCTTCGGTTTTATTTGGAATATTATCAGTTAGGAGTATGTAAATAATAAAAATCAAGTTTAAATACTGCAAGACTACCTCGTTGGTCTAGTGGTCGCAAGCGCGACTTCTGAGCGTGGGGTCCTGGATTCGATTCCTGGGTCGGGCAAAGTGTTATTGGGTTTTTTATTAGGAAATTCTCAGTAGCACCTCAGAGTCTGGATTTGTGCCTGGTTATTGGCAATAGGCTCACCCTCTATTACTTGGGACTTATAACATAACAACATAACTGGCGAAATGTGGGTGTACTTTGGCAATAGGCTCACCCTCTATTACTTGGGACTTATAACATAACAACATAACTGGCGAAATGTGGGTGTACTATTACACCTCTGCCTACCCCTTCGGGAAATACAGGCGTGATGTTATGTTAAGTTTAAATTTTTCAAAGACAAATAAAAATGTAATTAATCATAAACAAAAAAAACGGTCAAGTGCGAGTGAGACTCGGTTCCGGTACCACCATACCATTATCTGTAGTACCGCATGCATCGATCCGATACCCCAAAGAAACTGATTTAATTTATGAGAGTTCACCAAAGGTGCAGCACTACGAGTTGATGTCTTTCATATTTGCATCTCTATCTTACGCGGATACCACCACACGTCTGTTTGCCTTATTTTTACCCGACTGCGCCAGAAGGTGGGTTATGTTTTTCGAGTGTATGTATGTATGTATGTATATTTCTTTGGCACGCTCTGTGGCCTAAACGGCTTGATGGATTTGAGATTGAGAGGTGTCGTTAGATTCGTCTTAATTCTGAGAGCGACACTGGGTACTTCAAAATTTAAAAAATTAAAATGGCCGCTTTTTGGCGCCATATTACCTCTTCAAACATTTTTTTTTTCTGTCTAAAACTATCGAGTGGGGTATCAAAATAAAGGGTTTTATAAATGCTTTACAAAAATATATACAACTTATATGTTTAAATGTAATTTGGAATGAAAAATGCTAAAAAACAACAAAATATTCAACGTTAAAAATGAATTTGACTTTTCAAAAAAAACATTAATAGTATGATAAATAAAACATGACAAAACTAAAAAAAATTAAATAAAAAAATTAATTAACAAAAACAAAAAAACCCGACTGCGTGTAAAATTAACAGAAAAGATATAAACAAGACTTATCAACACGCAGGCGGAGGCTACCTATGAACTATTTATTTGTTTTTGTTAATTAATTTTTTTATTATTAATAATTAACCGACGAAAAATTAATTAACAAAAACAAAAAACCCGACTGCGTGTAAAAATAACAGAAAAGATATAAACAAGACTTATCAACACGCAGTCGGAGGCTACGTATGTTTTTGGTCATGAATTACATAATAGTTCATAGGTAGCCTCCGCCTGCGTGTTGATAAGTCTTGTTTATATCGTTTCTGTTATTTTTACACGCAGTCGGGTTTTTTGTTTTTGTTAATTATTATTTTTATTTTATTTTTTTTAGTTTTGTCATGTTTTATTTATCATACTATTAATGTTTTTTTTGAAAAGTCAAATTCGTTTTTAACGTTGAATATTTTGTTGTTTTTTAGCATTTTTCATTCCAAATTACATTTAAACATATAAGTTGTATATATTTTTGTAAAGCATTTATAAAACCCTTTATTTTAATACACCACTCTATAGTTTTTGACGAAAAAAAAAAATTTTTTTGAACAGGTAATATGGCGCCAAAAAGCGGCCATTTTTTTTTATTTTGATGTACCCAGTGTCACTCTCAGAATTAAGACGAATCTAACGACACCTCTCAATCTCAAATCCATCAAGCCGTTTAGGCCACAGAGCGTGCCAAAGAAATATACATACATATATACATACATACACTCGAAAAACATAACCCTCCTTCTGGCGCAGTCGGGTAAAAAAGGAGGAGGTTCTCAATTCGATGCGTATATTTTTTTATTTTTTTTATGTTTGACCACGCGTTACTTTTTACAGAGATGATGTCGAATAATGTTGATAGATTTCTTGGTGAAAATGAAGACAATAGGTAAAACTTGATCCGTTAGACTGCATTCTCAATATTATACAGGTCCGAACACTCCATTCTTTTCATAAATAGTTTATAGTTTACACACAAAGTTGAAATTAACAGGACGTGAGTGAAACGGGAACTTATTAATAAAATTGAGGTGCTCTTCCGTCGGACGAAGACCGAAAGTAGTAGCTCCACGCATCCGGCCCTGTTTGATCATCCAGTTTATAATTTATATCATGTCTGATAAATTATTATTATCCGTTGAAACTACGAAATATTTGATGGATGAAGTCATTCTATCCCTACAGTAGACATTATTTTAACTTCCAGTTTAGACTAATAGGTAGGTAGAATATTGATAAAACTTTTTTTTTTCTTGATTAAAAATCGTAAATCCGCGCACTCTAGGCACGACTTAGGGGAGAATCAAATTAACATTTTGATTGACTTTCGCTACCTACATAATAAACTATTTCGCAAGCGTGTCTGTTCATAGGTATACTTTCAGGCAAAGAGATTAAATATTTCACTAGTAAGTATTTTAATGTCTTTGCTTTCAGGCTTATTTTGGAGTAAGATTTACACCACCTCCTATAGCGTTTAATGTTAGAACTATACCTACCAATAAATACTTAATAGGGCATTTTTTGCAAAATAGACGAATCTACATGTGTGATCAGATCAGTGATCACAGATCACAAAATAGTAGTTTATGAAACTGTTGCATAACAGGGGTTATTAAAACACGAGTGTGTTTTAATATTATCACACGAGTGTTTTAATACCTAGTTATGTCAGTTTCATACACTATTTTATCTAAACTCATACAATTTTAAATAAAATACCAAATTATTTTATTATTTTAACGCATTATACGCATGCGAAGCGAATTCTAAAGATATAAATTGTGGAAAGAAAAAAACGCTCAGGAGCAGGATTCGAACCTGCGACTCCTGGCTCAGTACGCCAGTGCTTTAGCCACTAAGCTACCGTGAACACTGTGTGTGTGAGTGTTCACGGTAGCTTAGTGGCTAAAGCACTGGCGTACTGAGCCAGAAGTCGCAGGTTCGAATCCTGCTCGTGAGCGTTTTTTTTCTTTCCACAATTTATATCTTTAAAATACCAAAGTCAAAATCTTGGTAACATTGTTGTAGTTTTTCTTGATTTTCTGGTAAAAGATTGTTCGTCATTTACGTTGCTGCATCCAGAAATTCAGGCGGGGTCATATTCTCCTCAGTACAGTATCACTGCTGTAGTCAGATATTTTTGCCCAGAATAAAACTTTAGACATACAAAACCATAATAATAACGCGCGCCACTGCCTACTGGATTTGGTCATCGTTACTTGTAAATTTATTGTTATTGTTTACGTTATTATTATGGTTTTGTATGTCGAAAGTTTTATTCTGAGCAAAAATATCTGTCTACAGCAGTGATACTGAACTGAGGAGAATATGACCCCGCCTGAATTTCTGGATGCAGCAACGTAAATGACGAACAATCTTTTACCAGAGAAATCAAGAAAAACAACGACAATGTTACCAAGATTTTGACTTTGGTATTTTATTTAAAATTGTATGAGTGTAGATAAAATAGTGTATGAAACTGACATAATTAGGTATTAAAACACTCGTGTGATACTATTAAAACTCACACTCGTGTTTTAATAACCCCTATTATGCAACAGTTTCATAAACTACTATTTTCACCCTCTTGCTCGGAAATTGGTTCATTATTCAAAAAAAAGAATACAACAATCGGCTCTTTTCCGTACGCAACGAAATAACAGGCCGGTAATATCCAACAGGACAATAATAGAAATTGCTGGAAACTTTTAATTTTTTAATTTATGCTACCGAGGTTTTTAAGTACACACTTACATAAATTAGGTGTTTTTAGGTATAAAATATTTATATACAGACTGAATGCGCATTTTTTTTTTTTCAATACTTTGAAGATAGAACAGGTACCGCGCGCGGGCGGATTGGTGAGAATGAAAATGAGATACTGTTGAATTAATTTGTGTTGTGTTTCCTCGCAAATGAGAGAAAAGTACTATACAAGTCTCGGCCGAAATAGCAATTAACGGCATCGTTTAGTTAAAAAGGTCTCGGCTTGCGCCTCGTACTTCCAATATTACTCGGCCGTAAATTGCTTCATTTCAGGCCTCCATAGTAATGTACTATTACATGCCAGTAAATCCGCGGGCTTTTAGAGGTATAAATTAAAATTCGCATCCTGTTATTTAGGAACTACACATCTCATTCAGCCATTTTATCGTCAATGGTGTTGATTCTCTTGTTCACGAACTAAACTTATTTTAAACTATCGCTCTCTTTTGCTTATAGTAGATACAAGAAAGGGATAGTAACAATTTTAGTGCTGTCAAATTAGTTTACGTGTTATATTTCTTTGTATTTTAGTCGGCACGGTTTCCGACCTACGTGAACTTGGCACCCGACTTCGAAAAAATGTTTTTTTTTTTTAGTTTTTTTGAAAGATTTCGGTAAGTAGTGGATAGTAGTGACACTCACTTCGTAAGTAGTAGCGCCAAAAAAAAAAGTTATGACAAAAAATGAAAGAAATGGCAAAAAGTGATTTTTTCCGGCTGCATCTTACAGGTAAACGTAAGTAGTTGATTGTAGTGCAATTTAATTCGTTTGTAGTAAAATAGAAAAATTATAAAAAAAGAAATGAAACACGAGTAAATTATTTAGACGATATTTTCAACATAAATTCAATTTGAAAGCTTATACGATTACTACAAACGCTGAAAATGAATGGTAGACCTTCGTAGTGGTCAGTAGTTGATTGTAGTGCAATTTAATTCGTTTGTAGTAAAATAGAAAAATTATAAAAAAAGAAATGAAACGCGAGTACATTTTTTAGACGATATTTTTAACTTAATTCAATTTGAAAGCTTATACGATTACTACAAACGCTGAAAATGAATGGGAGACCTTCGTAGTGGTCAGTAGTTGATTCTAGTGCAATTTAATTCGTTTGTAGTAAAATAGAAAAATTAGAAAAAAATAAATGAAACGCGAGTAAATTATTTAGACGATATTTTCAACATAAATTCAATTTGAAAGCTTATACGATTACTACAAACGCTGAAAATGAATGGGAGACCTTCGTAGTGGCCAGTAGTTGATTGTAGTGCAATTTAATTCGTTTGTAGTAAAACAGAAAAATTAGAATAAAAGAAATGAAACGAGAGTACATTTTTTAGACGATATTTTCAACAAAAATTCAATTTGCAAACTTATAAGATTACTACAAATGCTGAAAATGACTGGGATACGTTCGTAGAGGTCAGTACTTGATTGTAGTGCAACTTAATTCGTTTGTAGTAAAATATAAAAATTAGAAAAAAAGAAATGAAACGAGAGTAAATTTTTTAGACGATATTTTCAACATAAATTCAATTTGAAAGCTTATACGATTACTACAAACGCTGAAAATGAATGGGAGACCTTCGTAGTGGCCAGTAGTTGATTGTAGTGCAATTTAATTAGTTTGTAGTAAAATAGAAAAATTATAAAAAAAGAAATGAAACGAGAGTATATTATTTAGACGATATTTTCAACAAAAATTCAATTAGCAAGCTTATACGATTACTACAAACGCTGAAAACGACTGGGGCACGTTCGTAGTGGTCAGTAGTTGATTGTAGTGCAATATAATTCGTTTGTAGTAAAATATAAAAATTTGAAAAAAAAAAGAAATGAAACGCGAGTACATTTTTTTGACGATATTTTTAACCTAATTTAATTTGAAAGCTTATACGATTACTACAAACGCTGAAAATGAATGGGAGACCTTCGTAGTGGTCAGTAGTTGATTCTAGTGCAATTTAATTCGTTTGTAGTAAAATAGAAAAATTAGAAAAAAATAAATGAAACGCGAGTAAATTATTTAGACGATATATTAAACATAAATTCAATTTGAAAGCTTATACCATTACTACAAACGCTGAAAATGAATGGGAGACCTTCGTAGTGGCCAGTAGTTGATTGTAGTGCAATTTAATTAGTTTGTAGTAAAATAGAAAAATTATAAAAAAAGAAATGAAACGAGAGTATATTATTTAGACGATATTTTCAACAAAAATTCAATTAGCAAGCTTATACGATTACTACAAACGCTGAAAACGACTGGGGCACGTTCGTAGTGGTCAGTAGTTGATTGTAGTGCAATATAATTCGTTTGTAGTAAAATATAAAAATTTGAAAAAAAAAAGAAATGAAACGCGAGTACATTTTTTTGACGATATTTTTAACTTAATTTAATTTGAAAGCTTATACGATTACTACAAACGCTGAAAATGAATGGGAGACCTTCGTAGTGGTCAGTAGTTGATTCTAGTGCAATTTAATTCGTTTGTAGTAAAATAGAAAAATATAAATGAAACGCGAGTAAATTATTTAGACGATATATTAAACATAAATTCAATTTGAAAGCTTATACCATTACTACAAACGCTGAAAATGAATGGAAGACCTTCGTAGTGGCCAGTAGTTGATTGTAGTGCAATTTAATTCGTTTGTAGTAAAATAGAAAATATAGAATAAAAGAAATGAAACGAGAGTAAATTTTTTAGACGATATTTTCAACAAAAATTCAATTTGCAAACTTATAAGATTACTAAAAACGCTGAAAATGACTGGGATACGTTCGTAGAGGTCAGTACTTGATTATAGTGCAATTTAATTCGTTTGTAGTAAAATAGAAAAATTAGAAAAAAAGAAATGAAACGAGAGTAAATTATTTAGACGATATTTTCAACATAAATTCAATTTGAAAGCTTATAAGATTACTACAAACGCTGAAAATGAATAGGAGACCTTCGTAGTGGCCAGTAGTTGATTGTAGTGCAATTTAATTAGTTTGTAGTAAAATAGAAAAATTATAAAAAAAGAAATGAAACGAGAGTAAATTATTTAGACGATATTTTCAACGAAAAATTAATTAGCAAGCTTATACGATTACTACAAACGCTGAAAATGACTGGGGCACGTTCGTAGAGGTCAGTAGTTGATTGTAGTGCAATTTAATTCGTTTGTAGTAAAATAGAAAAATTAGAAAAAAATAAATGAAACGCGAGTAAATTATTTAGACGATATATTAAACATAAATTCAATTTGAAAGCTTATACGATTACTACAAACGCTGAAAAAAAATGAATGGAAGACCTTCGTAGTGGCCAGTAGTTGATTGTAGTGCAATTTAATTCGTTTGTAGTAAAATAGAAAAATTAGAATAAAAGAAATGAAACGAGAGTAAATTTTTTAGACGATATTTTCAACAAAAATTCAATTTGCAAACTTATAAGATTACTAAAAACGCTGAAAATGACTGGGATACGTTCGTAGAGGTCAGTACTTGATTATAGTGCAATTTAATTCGTTTGTAGTAAAATAGAAAAATTAGAAAAAAAGAAATGAAACGCGAGTAAATTATTTACACGATATTTTCAACATAAATTCAATTTGAAAGCTTATAAGATTACTACAAACGCTGAAAATGAATGGGAGACCTTCGTAGTGGCCAGTAGTTGATTGTAGTGCAATTTAATTAGTTTGTGGTAAAATAGAAAAATTATAAAAAAAGAAATGAAACGAGAGTAAATTATTTAGACGATATTTTCAACAAAAAATTAATTAGCAAGCTTATACGATTACTACAAACGCTGAAAATGACTGGGGCACGTTCGTAGAGGTCAGTAGTTGATTGTAGTGCAATTTAATTCGTTTGTAGTAAAATAGAAAAATTAGAAAAAAAGAAATGAAACGCGAGTAAATTATTTAGACGATATTTTCAACATAAATTCAATTTGAAAGCTTATACGATTACTACAAACGCTGAAAATTAATGGGAGACCTTCGTAGAGGTCAGTACTTGATTGTAGTGCAACTTAATTCGTTTGTAGTCAAATATAAAAATTAGAAAAAAATTAATGATACGCGAGTAAATTATTTAGACCATATTTTCAACATAAATTCAATTTGAAAGCTTATACGATTACTACAAACACTGAAAATGACTGGGACACGTTCGTAGAGGTCAGTAGATGATTGTAGTGCAATTAAATTCGTTTGTAGTAAAATAGAAAAATTATAAAAAAAGAAATGAAACGAGAGTACATTATTACAAAAACCGGCCAAGAGCATGTCGGGCCATGCTCAGTATTATAGGGTTCCTTAAGTAGGTGTACAAACGAATCAAATCGAATATTAATCATGGCTATTTTAGTTTTTGCAATAATCGGCAGCATTCGCGACTCAGAGCGTGTTGTTAGTGGCGCCATCTAGCGATAAATTCAAGAAGCCAAATTTAAGAAGTCTGTCATGTCAAAGTTACTTTTTGTGATTTTTTCAAAAAGAAAGTAGCTAAAGAAGCATTATTTGCCATGATAATTTTTCTCTAAGGTCAATGACCTTTGAACTAGGACGTTTTAAGTATTTTTCAGTTTTCTGTCTATACCTCAAAAAATTATAATCACATTATACTCGAAATAATTTTAAAAGAGAGTTTTCAAAAGGCCTATCAATGTGGAAGATTATAAGTTTCTACGTTGCATAGTTTAGAAATGGCAAGGGGGGGATAAATTGCAAGCCACTTTGGCGGGCTATATTTCGCAGATGGTACACCTGATTAAAAAGTGATGTATGAAACATTACCTTCATTTTAGTAGACCTATTCAATGATACCCCACACGAGGGGGTGCAGCGAAAAAAATGTTTTCATCCCCATTTCACATGTATGGGCGCCACCCCTAAAGAACGTAAAAACTATTTTTTTATTCTTTTAAAATTGAGATTTATATGCAGACTATTTTTTAACAAAATTTCATTTACTTATGTTTATAACTGTAGAAGTTATTAAGCTGTAAAGGATTAGGACAGACGGACGGACATGACGAAACTATAAGGGTTCCTTGTAGGACTACGGAACCCTAAAAACAACCCCATACCAAAGGCAAACGAACCAGTATAAGCACGGCTAGTCTTTCATACCTGTAGGTATACGTGATCACATTTCAATACATTTCAGAACTATATTATATAAAAATTTATACATACATTTCATAATTATTTTATACAAACATTTATAATTCATAATTGCTTAAGAATACTATTAACTATCAATCTCGAGTTACTTATCGTCTCATATTGTTTCTTTTCATTCCGGTCGCTGATCCTTTCAATCTTGCCCCAGCCCCACTCATCTTAACGCTTCTGGGCTTATATCAGTAACCTTTTCGGAACTATATCGAGTCTGTGCGCAACTCATTCTGCATACTCTTAGCGCACCAAGGTTTTTCGAACTTTGTATAGTATACAGCGACAACAATAGTATACAACAATATTTACGAACTTAAATAATTACGTATTTGTGTAACGTTAGCGTTACGATCACTACCTAAGAGCAGCAGCAGCGCCCTATAATAACAAAGCAATCTGCGTTATACCGTGGTTATACCGTTGTTTTTTTTTTTTGCTTTCACCTAACATTTGAAATGCCTCGCGCGGCGGCGAATCCGCCTCATATTATTTTCGAAGCTTTAAAAAATCTGCGGTTCATCGATGATAAAGGTAATCTTTTGCCGTGGTGTAATGATGTTTGGCAAACAGCGACCGTTGCAATGAACGGTAAAATGTCGAAGGACTACCTTTATCTTTACTTATCCCAAAACAGGAACGATGTTTTTAATAAAAATACATGGGATTGAAACGTTGGAATCGACAAAATAAGACAGTTATGTTGACGACACGCCTGACGATTCACGACTGGATCCGAATTGGTCTATGGGCGAAACAGAGTGCTTGTTGCCTGCTTTACGCAAATACATCGATATTTCGAGAATTGAATGGGCTGCTTTCAAGTCTCGTGTTGTAGAATATAAGGAACGTGAATACGAGGTCCTCGTTATCGGTTGGGCGGACGCTCTCTACGATATTTTATGGACTCACCGAAAATTAATAGAAATCCAGGGGAGACGTTTCTGTCGGTTAAAGGCAGTTGCTCGGAATGCGGATCAAAAATTCACATCTATTGTCAGAGTGAACCAACCGATGACGGGACGACGTTACACGTTTCCACTTTTGATTCTCGTGGAGTAGCGCACCAGAAAAAACGACAATTAAGTGGAGAAAGACAATTGCGAATCGGCAAAGAGTTACAAGGCAAATCGACTTACGCTTGGCGACGTGATGAGGCAAATAGGTTGATGGAGTTCGAGGATGTTATTCCGGCTAACATACCTTCGGAAGAAGTTGTCCGTAAGGCAAAGCAGGAAGCTCGGGACAAGGATTTAGGCTTATTTAAAGTAAAATATCGTCTAAATAATTTACTCGCGTTTTATTTAATTTTTTCTAATTTTTCTATTTTAGTACAAATTAATTAAATTGCACTACAATCAACTACTGACCACTACGAAGGTCTCCCATTCATTTTCAGCGTTTGTAGTAATCGTATAAGCTTTCAAATTGAATGTATGTTGAAAATATCATCTAAATAATTTACTCGCGTTTCATTTATTTTTTTCAGATTTTTCTATTTTACTACAAAGGAATTAAATTGCACTACAATCAAGTACTGACCTCTACGAACGTATCCCAGTCATTTTCAGCGTTTGTAGTAATCTTATAAGTTTGCAAATTGAATTTTTGTTGAAAATATCGTCTAAAAAATTTACTCTCGTTGCATTTCTTTTTTTCTATTTTACTACAAACGAATTAAATTGCACTACAATCAACTACTGACCACTACAATGGTCTTCCATTCATTTTCAGCGTTTGTAGTAATCGCATAAGCTTTCAAATTGAATTTATGTTGAAAATATCGTCTAAATAATATACTCGCGTTTCATTTATTTTTTTCTAATTTTTCTATTTTACTACAAACGAATTAAATTGCACTACAATCAACTACTAACCACTACGAAGGTCTTCCATTAATTTTCAGCGTTTGTAGTAATCGTATAAGCTTTCAAATTGAATTTATGTTGAAAATATCGTCTAAATAATTTACTCGCGTTTCATTCATTTCTTTTTTTCAAATTTTTCTATTTTACTACAAACGAATTAAATTGCACTACAATCAACTACTAACATTTACCTGTAAGAAGCAGCCGGTAAAAAATTTTTTTTTTCGGGCCTGAGATTTTTAAATATTTTTTTCAAATTCTATTTTAAAAATTGCACTACAATCCACTACAACAAACGTTTTCCTATAAGATGCAGCTGGAAAAAATCACTTTTTGCCATTTCGGGGGATGTCATTTTTATTGAGGTCATAAATTTTCTTTTTGGCGCTTCTACTTACGAAGTGAGTGTCACTACTACCCACTACTTACCGAAATCTTCCAAAAAAAAAAAAAAAACAATTTTTCCGAAGTCGGGTGCCAAGTTCACATAGGTCACGTTCCGAGATCACGACTAAACTAGTATGGAAATTTTAATTCCGCCTGATTTGACAACTCTAAGATTGTTGCCATCCCTTTCTTGTTACTAGTATTAGCAAAAGAGAGCGATGGTTTAAAATTAGTTTAGTTTAACCATAAGTAAATCACACAGTATAAGTTAATTACAGTAGTAATTAAGTATAGAAATGTAGGAAACAGTTCCTTCAAACTTCTAATACTTTTTACTGGTCTATAATCAGTTCCGAAAAGTAAATTCAACATCTAATTGAAGCATCTCTTAACTCGATTTTCTTGACTATTTGTAGTTTGCTATTGCCATTTTATTCAATATTCAGTAAAAATAAAAACTGTATAATTTTTAACCGACGAAAAAAAGGAGGAGGTTCTCAATTCGACGCGTATATTTTTTGTTTTTTTTTTTTTTTTTTTTATGTATGACCACGCATAACTTTTTACAGAGTGGTCCGATTTTGATGATTCTTTTTTTAATGGATAGGGTATATCTCGAAGTTGGTCCCATTTAAATTTCAAAATCAAAATCCACCCCTAAGGGTAGTAAAACAGGGCATGAGTTTTTGTTAACCCACTGAATTCTTACCTGTTAACCGATTCTGTTGAAACTTGACACACATAAATATAGTTTTAGACACTACGACATAATGGAGACCTGGAGTTAGATTTAAACCACAAAAAAATGAAAAATAAAACTTTATAACAAAAAATTGAACCGACGAAAAGTGAAACTGAAAAGCGAAAAATAACTAATTATGAGTCGGCGCCAAACAACCAATCAACGAAGATCATTAAATTACTTTAAATAAATAGTAAAAAAAACGTCACATCAAATACAACGTGAAATTTTCAACGATAAACAATAACTTCCAAAAATGCGTTCTCCGCTCGGCCACTTGCAACTTACACGCACTTTGCTTGTTAAAAGTTCGTTTGGCGCCGACTCATAATTAGTTATTTTTCGCTTTTCAGTTTCACTTTTCGTCGGTTCAATTTTTTGTTAAAAAGTTTTATTTATATGAATTTTTCTTTTCTAGTCCCATAACATTATGATTAAAATAAATCAATGAAATTTTATGGAAAAAAATCAAGTTTGATTTTAATCAATCAACCCTGCATTATACTATAGTCAGTGCGCTAAAAAACTCTCTTTATTGTGTCCCGAACGCCTCAGATTACACCAGAAACCAACAGTTGTTGGTACAAATAAGCTCATTTGAGACTGTGCGGTGATTATAATCTAACGTCTCGCATTGAGGAGCACAATAAGTAGTCGACTTCCTCTCCCACGTTTTGAGGAGCGGATGCTTCGACTTGCGACCTCCGGCATTGCTCTTACGCCCCTCACACATATTGTAACATTTGTAACTAAATAAAACAGATTGAATCGAAAAAGTCGCATCTATCTAACTTATAGCAACTACCGGTTAATGCTGTTAGGTACTTAAGGATATCAGAGGCTTTATTATTCTTTTAAATTGCGAAATAAATCGATACAATCTTAATGAATGCCGAAGATGCGAGTTTTCTTCCGGTCAACAAAATCTAGATTACTAGTTTTCGATCAAATATACTTTTGATCGAAGACTGTGCCTACCTCACAGATAATATAATACTATACACCTACCTAATGTAAGTTTTTATTTGTTGGAGAAGCTTGTTAATTATGTGATATTATGCAGTAGTTCAGAGTCAGACAGACCAACTCTATACATTTTGGGTCATCCAAAAATATTAAATGTTTACTTTAGCGTGATGAGTATTATTCATCATTCGTACGTCGCTTTCGAATTCAAAAATAGATATCGAGAAGTTTTTGTCAATGAATGTTATGAAACGGTTCCCCGCGCTCTTGTGGCAACCGGTATTACGATACCATTAAGTTAGGTAATAAATTACTGAATGAATGCCGTCGTGAGGATAACATAACAAGGTGCTTGTTTGATATCCATTACGGTTAGAACTGTAACAAAATAACTTTGAATAAGCATACTAAAACCCTATGTTTTACTGCTTACCAATGGAGTAGAAAGTTACATTTAAAAAAATACATTTTCAACCCAAAATGTGTAAATGTTTACCAAAATTTGACACCCTATTTTATATTAAAACGTTACCTATACATTAGAGATGCGCAAAACAGTGCTTTAAAAAGTAATGTCATAGAGCATCACATTTCGTACCGAGTGATTACATTACACCATCACTCCGAACATCACTTGTGATGACGTGTCGTGCGGCCTACTACTCACTTGTGTGATATTGTAATGGATTCCATTACAATATCACACAAGTGGAAATTATAAATTATATCCATTAAATGGAATGCTTGGGTGCTTACATATAGCGAGTTATATAGTGATGTGACAACACTGACAACATAAAACTAATAGGTAAAGCGATACACCGCCGCCGCCGCCGCGCCGTAGTTTATTTTTCACAAGATTTTTTTTTTAGTTTCTTAATATAAAGTTCCTTCATACTTATACCCAATTAATGTTTGTATTTTTTGTGGAAAATAAATAATAATTACCCAACTTACGGGCTAATTAATTAGCTAATTCAAATTAAAGGGTATTCCAGGCTTAGGAATTAGGATTAGCAATATACATACATTATAATTAATGGTTGACCATGAATATTACGGTATTTATCTATATTTATTTTCAGCAAGTTTTATGATTTAAAACATTATGGAGAGCGGTGTTAAAATAAATGTAATCCTTATTTTGTGAGTTATAAGGTTCTAAATCAATGTTCAGTAAAACAACCGGCCGGCCACACGTGTTCGAGACCCAACCAGTGCCCCTAGTACGAGTTTCACAGTTTGCAAACACGATATCGAGTATCGTGTCATTTCATTCATAAATTAGTAGCGCCCCTAGCGGACTCGCAGAGGATCTAAAATCGGCAGTACAAGTCATTGCAATTTTTAGTTTTCGAAAACCTAAACTTTATTTCGAGAAATACTTTGTGTTTTGGCCAGTTTTGGCAGTATGAGTGCCAACTTTGACAAGTTGACGGCAGAATTATAAAACAAATTCGATGATTCGTTAGGTATTGTTACTCGCAAAATAAATTTCGTGAGAGCTTCATATTTTACGTAGCTTTGTTGTTTTTTATGCGACAAAATTTTACTGGGTGGCCTAGTAGACAGTACCTAAGTACATGCTGCAACTATTTCGATATTTTTAAAACTTTAAAATTTAATAAGAAAATCGAAATATTGATTACATTACATTTACATTTTTATTATTTATTCATCGTAATTTTTGATGGGAAATAACCTTCGCCTCTGGGTGAATAGAAAACAAACCTAGGTAGTCCTTTATGCTATATTTGCTTCATAATAATAATTTACTCTTAAATTATCGATTCTCGAGGAAATATTATAGCTTATAAAGCTAGGTTTATGTTTTCTATGGATATTTAGATATATTCCGATTTATTATTATTTGGTTGACGCGAATCATATTCCGAGCAATATAAAACTAGAATTATTTATAGCTACAATTGCAAAAAAAAGCAACGCAATTTGAATTTCGCGCGGTGCTGTGTGGTAATCACCACCTTTATCTATTAATTCGTAGACAGAGAATAGGAAAAAAATATTTCTACAATGATAGCTAGTAATATATAAGTCTATGGATTTCTAATTGATAATTCTAATCGTAATTGCATTCTCCATATTTACCTACGTATTGATTACATATTGGTCATTAAGACTTATTTTCAACAATAGGTAATAGTGGGTTTGGGATTATAGAAATAAGTCCAAAAACCCCATTGATGGGAAAATCAATGGGGATTTCTAGAACAATTATTTGAGCACGCTATGTTGAAGTGGCGTATCATTAATTGGTTCACGTCCTTACTATAGTCTCATCATCATTTCAGCCAAAAGACGTCCACTGCTGGACATTGGCCTCCCCCAAGTAGCTTGGGGGGAAATGCCATAATAGCCACGCTTGGCGATCGCAGTTGGTTAGTTAAATACTCAGAGAACGCTGCTGCCCGTCCTCTGGTGAATCCCTTAGTCGCCTTTTACTACACCCATGAGAAGATATAGGGTGGTGCAATTATTTACGTCTGACACCACACGGAACTACTATAGTCTATGTTAATCCAATTAAATAAAAAGGTAAACAAACCCCGTTACGGTAAAATTATCACATAAACACATTTTATCCGTATTTTGAAGGTTTCAACTTGATAGCTAATCACTTTTTCCAACAATATTATCATTATTAAATTGTTTTTGAAAATTCACTTGGTATGATGCTACACGAAAAACCACTTATAAAGTTCCAAAAGGTCCCAAAAAGCATATTCTATCTAACTCATTCAATGAATCAAATGAAATTATTTAATTAGTTAATTGATTTGTAATTGACACTACAATTGGACATCACTAAACACTGAATGGTTGGATTGATGACCCGTTTATTTACTTTTCTGTTGAATTGGATTGACATAGACTTTACCTTAGAGTGGCATGCCACTCGTTAAAATTTCTTTGTCCAATGTGACTTTAATCAAAGAAATTGGATGACTTTCATCAAATGTTGTGTGTAAAATTTATTATTAAAATATATTTTTTTTTTAATATTAAATATATATATAAATTAATTATTATTAAATATATTTATTTAATATTAAAATAAAAATTTTCATTAAATAAATTGGATTGGACCAAGAAATTGGACAAAGAAATTTGACCAGAGGCATACCACCCTTATTCGTAATTATGTTTGGGACATTAGAACACTACATAATAATATAATTTAATCAAAAACAATATAGGTAATTAGGTATTTAATTGTCTTCTGTAACTGTCTCTAGCTTGTCACTGGATTTCTATTTCTTGTAGCCTCTGAAGCTTATCACACGCGTAGGGGCAGGGCAAGCACGAATTTGGCGTAGTGTCTACTGAGTTTGCGTGGTGTTGAGGTCAAGATGCTCAAATTTTCACAAAAAGGAGTTGATAAGGTGCTTATCCAGGCTTGTTTCAATGTCCAAAACTGGAAAAAGTAAATAAAGAACATATTGTAGACGATACAGTTTGACATAAAAGAGTGCAAAATATGGGGGCACCACTAGTCATACATATAAATAAAACACTTGATACATAAATTACTTGTCTAGCAGAACTTTAAATTGTCATTTATTTTAAATTAATAAGTGTATTTAGACATTAAAAATTTGTTCCGTTTCTAGACAGACTTATTTGCCATATTATACCATACTAGCCATACTTTTTTTTTTTTTTTTTTTGTCGTTGAGAAATCCTCATGGACGCACTCCGCCCGGGGTAGGCGGAGCCAGTGTCGGACTCTTACCGACTAAAACCACCACGGTGTTCCTTCAACTACCTTAGCCGGGGGCGTGGGAACCCGTGAGTATTCACACAACCACCCCCGACAGGTCCTGGCCCGCCACAAGCAGGCGAGCCCCTTCTCCCCGTGCGGCCTAACGTCGGCCGCACCCTCCTAGGTGGCGCACACGGAACACTGCACGCCACTTCACCTCATGGGCCTTTACCAGCCGCGCCAACTACGCCGGCTGTGCCAGCTACGCCAGCTGCTGGTCGGGCAGCAGACTACCCCGAGTCTGCTGCTCGCAGGCCCTAACTCCCGTAATTTTTTATAGAGTTTTCTTCCTCGCGGTCCGGGCGGTGAAGCCAAGACCCTCGGTCCCAAGAGGCACGAGAACACTACTCAGCGGGCACTCCTGGGGTTACGAGATCGACGGGGGCAGGGAAAGACAGTCCCCCCGCTGCCTGCCCAGTGGCAGGGTGAGTGCACACCGGGTCCGCCCCTGCTCCTCCACTGTGCCCTCTGCTGATATCAGAGGGACACGTGGAGCAACTCCCTACTGGCCCAGAACGGGCCCCTCCCGTGCCAGAATACTCGCCACAGGCAATAAAATCCCCCGAAGGTTAATCCCTCGGCAGGATTTATTTGCCCGTGCCCAGGATGCACCGGCCAAACAACTGCCGATCCCTCCAGACGTGTCCAGAAGGACAAGCAGCCGTCAGGCACACGTGGAGGTTTTCTGGCCAGCACCCCATACTAGCCATACTGTGTTGTAGTTAGATGTATGTAAACATCTAACCACAAACAAGCACAATGTGACAGTGTGGGTGTGTCCTCCGTCAGGATTGAATTTTAATAAAATCAAAATTAATAGATCTCATCCAATTACAATACATATGCATTTCTAATATGGAATGGAATAATATGTAACTCATTAGTTCTGAAATACTAATAAAAATCATAGATTGGTGATTGTGGTGGAAAATTAATAAATACCTACTTACTGCGCTAAGCTTTGCTTTGACAACCACTGCATAGTTTTGGGTTTTTCAGATAACAGAGATGCTGTTTATTTGGTCATTTCAGTAGATCATCATTTTGTCATTTGAAGTGGGCCAGCCAGCTGAAGAGAACAATAGATTAGATTACAAAAACATTGTAAAAGATTCATCAACAAAATATCTACTTAGGTGCCCATACAACATCAACATAAAATTATAATTGTAAATAAGTGCTTTTACTACATAACATTATAATTCAGACTTAGTAGAAATAGAAGGCAAATTGTAGTGCATTTTACACTATACCTTTAAACATATGTACTATATACCTACTACATATTTAATAATATGTTACATGTTTTACTCTATATGACGGCTTATTCACTTTAACCAACTATGAACACAGCGCACACAATGTATGAAAAGATGCACTTATATTAGTAAATGGAGTATGTTAGGATTGTAGCATGTTATTCTATTGTATCTGCTTTTAAACATGGAAATATATGTCACATTATAGCATATCATTCTATTGTCTGCTTTTTAACATTGAAATAGTACAAAGTACATATAGATAAATGCTTTTTAAGTTACATGAACATAATTATATCATTACATAACAAAGTCACAGGGTTGTTATGATTGAATTAAATCGCCACAATAAAATTATTTCGAACATACAATTCCCATGTTTTCGTAAGATTCTAATGTAGGAAAAAACACTATTTATTGTAAACTTGTAGATTGTATTGTGTAGTAGTTAGTAGGTTGCGTGAAAGATCTTACCTTTTTCTATGTTTCGCCTTAATTAGATTAAATTCCCGTCGTATCAAAGTTTTAAAAGCAATAGCAAGTTCCTGTCACTTTTTCGTAACAATCATAGCCTCTTGTAGACTGGTATGGGTTATCGGCAGCCTCGGCAGGCTTATGTAAGATACACTGCACTTCTAAAAATAAGATTAAACATTAATTAACGCATATAAACTTTTAAAAAATCTTCTAAATTGATAATTTTCTTTGAAATGTTTACTAACCTCAAAATTGAACTGTTATTATTCCGGGCTAGTCATGGGCTAGTATATTCACGATAGGTAAATGTACATAATTATTAAACGGTAAAATTAGATGTTATTAATTAGGTAATTTCAATTTCATTAATTAATCTACATGCAAAACGTCAAACAGAATATTATTATTATTTATTTATTTCCACAAAAAAAAATACATACAACATACATACATTCATACATTAATGGCGGAAATCCATGAAATCCGTGGAATATATTTGTCTCCTTTTCTTGCAGGTGTGTAAGAGAGATAGAAATATATATTGTGATATTCGTTGATACGATTGACCTCGATTGACCCTTCTTTCGATATCGCTTACGGCCAAAATTAATATCCAATCTATCCACGATTTACCCTACTGGAGATAGAAATTTGACATATTTTGTATGGAGCTTATGTCAAATTGCTATCTTTAGTAGGGCAAATTGTGGATAGATTGGATATTAATTTTGGCAGTTAGACTACAATTGAAAAATTGATCTTGTACTACCGATTGCATCAAAACTATTTCGTGTGGCGTGCTCTCGGATAAAGTATTGGTAAATGTGATGTGTCAACTCGTACTAGACACACAGAGCTTGGCTTGCTCCCATAGAAATACACGAATTTTTACGACCCGTCCACTCGAAAACCGAACACTCCGAACAGCACGCTGCGCGTCATGTTTAATGTGATGTGGCAAGTGATGTGTAATGCCTAATTTTGTCATTTTGTCGAGTGATGTGTGATGCTACGGTACGCGGTCGAGTGATATCATGTGTGATGCATCAATGGCATCACTTACACATGTCTACTATACATATCAATAATAAATAATCTTACTTTTATATGTAATATCAATGCCGGCCACCAAAAATAATATAGTTTTCTCACAACTAATATGTTTATCAAAATTTTAACCCCAATTTATTCTGAAATGTTATATAAATATGACCCTTTGTTACTCTAATAAAATATATGCTTCTAAAAAGAGTTTGGTTTCCTCAAAAAGTTCATTTCGAGAATGGTAACAGGTTTATTATTGAAATTTGGGATTTGGTAATTGGTTTGATAAACTGTTTCTAAGTTTGCTCCGCTAGAATACTCACTTTGTTGTCCCTTCGCTTCCCTCGTACACTCGATCAGAGCTACGCTGTAGAGCTCCTTCACGATTTTCTGGCTCCACGAATTTAAATAACACTCTAGGGCAGGGTTGATAATAATCATGATTTTTTTGTTTATGACAGATTTTTTTTTATTTTTTTTACATTTTATTTGACTTTGAAGGATTTAAACTTGATTTTTTTAATTTACATACTCATAACTGATCATATTCCAAATATTGTCTGAAAAATCCCATTGGTACCGAAGAAAAAACGAAATAAGTAAAAAACATTTTATTTATCCAAAAATGTTTTAGGTATATGGTTTTCATAAATGAAAAACTTGAAGAAGGAAGACTACTCCTCATTTATTTAAAACTCTTAGTTATTCACCTATTATGAATATTTTTACAAAAAGTTTTACTAGTAAGTATATGCTGGTATGCAACTTTGCCAGGCTTAAAAAAACCATAAGTAAATCTTAGTATGACAGTAGTAGTTAAGTACAGAAATGTAGGAAACAGTTAATTCAAACTTCTAAGTCTTTTTACTGGTCTATAATCAGTTACAATAAATAAATTCAAGCACCTTCTAACTCGATTTTCTTAATGACTATTTGTAAGTTAGCTATTGCTATATATATTATTAGATATTTTTCTTTTCTAGTCCCATAACATAAATCAATGAAACTTTTTCAGTTATTTAAAATACTTCTTTGGTGGATGTATTTTAAACATTCGCTTTTTGGTGCACTTTTCTTTTTTAGTGTTCTTTGTCGTTTTAAGGGTAAAGTGTTTAGGAAGTCAAAACTTATTTTGATAAACAATATATTTGTTGCCTTTTATTATTTCTGTAGGTATTTTAATTTTACTTTTGAAATATTGGGCCACCCACACTAGGATTTCTTCTGAGTGTGTTTACAGACAATGCACAAACTTCTGTTGAAATTGATGTAAATCTGTGCTTGGATGATAATAGGGTTGTATTATAATATTTTATTAATTTGTATTGTAATATATTCAGGGTTGATTGATTTAAATCATGATTTAAATCAAGTTTTTAAGATTTTTTATAAATATCTGTGATTTAAATCAAACTTGATTTATTGCCATAAAATTTCATTGATTTATTTAAATCATAATGTTATGAGACTAGAAAAGAATAATTCATATTAAAAATTATACAGTTTTTATTTTCTACTGAATATTGAATAAAATAGCAATAGCAAACTACAATATTATCTGTGAAATAGTCAAGTAATTCGAGTTAGGAGATGCTTCAATTAGATGTTGAATTTACTTTTCGGAACTGATTTTAAACCACTAAAAAGTTTTTTAAGTTTGAATGAACTGTTTCCTACATTTCAGTACTTAATTACTACGGTCATACTAAGATTTACTTATGTTTTTTATAATTCTTACAAAGTTGCATACTAGTAAAACTTTTCGTAAAATTATTCATAATAAGTGAATAAGTAAGAGTTTTAAGTAAATAAGGAGTAGTAGGTCTTCTTCAAGTTTACTAAGTCAAGATAAAAAAACAATTTTTATCTTGACTTAGTAATTTTTGACATAAATATGGAAGATTCTATGTCAGTAGATTAACATTTATGAAAACCATTTCATCATCATTTCAGCCGAAAGACGTCCACTGCTGGACATAGGCCTCCCCCAAGCATCGCCACAACGACCGGTCCTGTGCCTTCCGCATCCAGCGGATTCCTTCACCAGGTCGTCGGTCCACCTTGTGGGGGGCCTACCCACGCTGCGCCTTCTAGTACGCGGTCGCCACTCCAGAACTTTACTGCCCCATCGGCCATCCGTTCTACGAGCAATGTGCCCCGCCCACTGCCACTTAAATTAGGCAATTCTTCGGGCTATGTCGGTTACTTTCGTTCTCCTGCGAATCTCCTCATTTCTGATTCGATCACGCAGGGACACTCCGAGCATAGCCCTCTCCATTGCCCTTTGAGTGACTTTGAGCCTTCTTATGAGGCCCATTGTGAGCGACCACGTTTCAGTACCGTAAGTAATTACTGGCAACACACACTGGTCAAAGACTTTCGTCTTGAGACACTGCGGTATTTTGGACGAGAAGATATTGCGTAGCTTCCCGAACACTGCCCAACCGAGTCGGATTCGACGATTGACCTCTTTCTCGAAGTTGGACTTACCTAGCTGGACAGTTTGTCCTAGGTATACATAATCGTCAACAACTTCGAGTGTAGATTCTCCGATGTTTACGGGAATGGGTGCTATATGGGAATTCGACATGAACTTTGTCTTGTCCATATTCATTTTAAGACCCACTCTATCAGAAGCTCTACTGAGGTCATCGAGCATTGTACCGAGGTCCTCCATGGTCTCAGCCATGACTACTATGTCGTCGGCAAACCGAAGGTGAGTGATGTACTCGCCGTTTATGTCAATGCCTAGCCCCTTCCAGTCCAGAACCTTGAAGACATCCTCCAATGCAGCAGTGAACAGTTTCGGAGAGATCACATCTCCCTGTCTCACACCTCGCTGCAGAAGGATAGGTTTCGAGGCTTGGTCCTGTAATGGGACTGACATAGTGGCGTTTTCATACAAAGACTTTAACACTTCGATGTACCGATAGTCAATCTGGCACCGTTGAAGAGACTGTAGTACCGCCCAAGTCTCGATCGAATCGAAGGCTTTCTCGTAGTCCACAAACGCTAAACAAAGAGGCAAGTTATACTCTTCGGTCTTCTGTATAACCTGCCGCAGCGTATGTATGTGGTCTACGGTGCTAAAGCCTTTTCGGAAACCGGCTTGTTCGGGAGGCTTGTTTACGATAATATTTCACTAAATTCCTTGATATACGATAATTTTAGAACATCAGTACGATAATCCACTTGTACTCATCTGGCAACCCTGATCCCCTAGTAGTCTGTGAGACTTTTTAGCGGGAAGTCAAAATAAGCGGAAGCTTTAAATTTTCTCTCCAATAATTTTAATTTTATTTTCGGATAATTAAGTAAGAAAGGAGTTTCTTTTAATCGATTTTGGTAAGTTTTTGCCCCAAAATGGGGTCGGACAGCGACGGGGATGGCGAGTCCTCAGATCGCAAAAGAAAAATGCCCAAGATTTCCGACATAACAGATGAGGAAAGGTATAAAATGTTTTTTAAAACTAATTATACTAGACTGTTTCTAGAAAATAACTCCAACGTTGACTACACAGTCTATGTTGACTCGAAAGAAAAAGAAAAACTTGGTAACAAAAACCCTATAAAACTTACCAAATTATTCACCGATAATGTGAAAGGAATAACAAGTGTATACCGCATAAATGCCTATAAAGTAGGCATTATTTTCAAAAAAGCAGCTGCAGCTAACAGCTTTCTAAAGTTAGATAACTTTTTAATGAAATATAAACTACGTGCCTTCATTCCTGCTCACTTGGTGGAGAAAGTGGGCATCATCAAATTTGTTCCCACTGACATGTCCAATGAGGAAATTTATAGAAATATTACATCCGATGCAGACGTCATATCAATAAAAAGATTTATGAAGAGGGATGCTGACCGAAAATTAGTTCCCTTGACAACAGTAGCTATCACTTTTTCTTCCACAACTTTGCCGAAATATGTTTTTATAAATTTATTTAGATATCAAGTAAATACTTACATTCCACCTCTGGTACAATGTTACAAATGTTTCAAATTCAATCATTCAGCAAAAATATGTAGAGGTGAACAGATGTGTTCTTCATGTGCTGGAAATCATTTATTCAAATTCATTTAAGTCAAAGAGGCAAATGTGTTAAATTTAAATGGGTACCTTCTCACTGTGGTATCTCTGGAAATGAAGTGGTGGACAGAGCAACTCAAGAATGTTTGTGATGAAGATCACTCTGTTTTACTTAAAGTTCCTTTTACAGATTATTATGAAAAGTTATCTAGGAACCTAAAAATACTGTGGCATGAATATTGGAAAATTAAAAGCACAGAGGTACTGCTTATTTCTAAAGAAAATTTCTTCTACAACACTCTGACCGTAAAATTTCTGAACAGATGTAAACACACTTATTTTGAAGAAAATTACAATAATTCTGTTTTTTCTCTCTTCTGTTATTTAGTAAACATCTTGGCACATCTCTTTATCCAAATAACTATGTATTGATAAAATATAATTACTAGTTCTGCACATGTAATTAGGTTAATAAATTA
Source organism: Asteroscopus sphinx (assembly GCA_949699075.1). Lineage (NCBI taxonomy): Eukaryota > Metazoa > Arthropoda > Insecta > Lepidoptera > Noctuidae > Asteroscopus > Asteroscopus sphinx. The sequence continues at coordinate 10,038,365 of OX453006.1, read as the reverse complement.
TAATAAAACAAAGTTTAACCGGATTAAATCGCGTATATTATTTAAATTGGTTTCCCTGACGTTCCGAAAGCTTTGCAGCATTTCGTAGTCGCAGGTAGACTAAGATGACAAGCGTCTTTACAAATATTTCTAAAAAAAATATATTTTAATCTACCGTACCATATTATTAATTAAAATCGTTTCGATGCACGCAGTAATCACTCAATATCATTATCTTTTACAGTGTTGCGTGCTGTTTGGGACTTGATTATTTTTAGGACTGGGTTCCAAACATGCATGCATCGAAACGATTTTAATTAATAATATGGTACGGTAGATTAAATTTTTTTTTTTTGAAATATTTGTAAAGACGCTTGTCATCTTAGTCTACCTGTGACCACAAAATGCTGCAAAGCTTTCGAAACGTCAGGGAAACCAATTTAAATAATATACGCGATTTAATCCGGTTAAACTTTGTTTTATTATAATGTGTAGTGATCGCGAAAACCTAAGAAGTTATTAGGTTAATAAATGTTATTTAGTGTGTGAAATTGTTAACATAATGTCTTTTGATAATTATTATTGAAGAATTGCATTAAAAAGGACAAGCCAAGTTTGTTTACATAATAAGACAAGTAAGAACAAACAGAGATTAAACACATTCCATGTAATAAAATAAAATCACCAAGCTCATCAAACATGGTTGTTATGAGCGTGTTTTTGTTAAATGGTACAATACCATGGCCATGTTCCATAGTAGATATATTATGTACTAAGTTAAGCCAGTGCATTGTGGTGCAATATAGGGCTGAAGGCTGCACCCACAATACATGTAGTATACAGGGCTAACTAATGTCATTAATTAATAACTACATGGTGGCACTCGTACCTTCAAGACAGACGACCTGCACGCCATCTTGCTTTAGCCTTCGGAGCAGGATTCCATGAACAGAGTCCGGGTCCCGAGGAACTCCGTCACCGTACAACACGAATATGCCCCGCGTTCGGCAATGCGAGATCCTCGCCTTCAGCTCCTTACACTGCACTGTAGACAAGAGCTCAATCTTGCCCGCTGCCAACCGTCGCAGCATTATACTCGGTATCGAGAAATTTACTGCGGAACGGATGTGAGACATTGAGTACTCGTTTGAACCGCGACAATCTATCAGCACAGTATCCCTCTCGTCAGATCGTAACTTCGCCAACAACCACTCCTTCGACACCAGGTCGCACTCACATTCAGAATCCGTAGGCATGTTGTAATTACAACGTTCTCTTTATGTTTACACGAGCCCTTTGCGACTTACAATCGCCTGTTGCACTAACACATGTAAAACTTATAAATTGAGTTCATAAACACCGACATTCTTATTATCATAGTAATTATCGAAACTTAATAAACTAAATCTATGATAAACAGAAGAAATCCATTTAAAATAAACACAACATTATCCCGTCTTCTACCGCGACAAAGATTAACCGACCGCGAGCACAGACTACCAGACTACTAGGAGGGGATACTCACAGACTACTTTTTTTTTTTTTTTTTTAATTTATTTAACGGCCATGGATACAAGTCCTTAAAGCCTAACTTAAATAGAAACATCAATTAGGTATTACAATTTTCCTACAGTATTAACAATAAATTTATATAAAGGTTTAAAATACGAAGATTCTGATAAAATTGTTTGCAATTCTTTCGGCACTTCTTTGTCACGTACACTCTGTAACTCAGAGACTAAAACTAAACGTTCAAAGTTAAACTTTTGACATTTCATTATTAAATGATCAAGGTCAGCGACCTCACCACCGTCACATTGATCACACTTTCCTTCAGGTATAATTTTAAGTCTTGCTAGATGAGCTGGAGTTTTACAATGGCCAAATCTTAATCGATTTATCGTAGTTATGAAATTTCTGCTATCAGCATCTTTGTTTTTATAATACCAGGGTCTTAGCGGCGGGACCTCCTGAATTTTTATGTACCATTTGCCTTTTTCTTGGCTTATAATTTTCCAATATTCATGCCACAGTATTTTTAGGTTCCTAGATAACTTTTCATAATAATCTGTAAAAGGAACTTTAAGTAAAACAGAGTGATCTTCATCACAAACTCCTCGAGTTGCTCTGTCCACCACTTAATTTCCAGAGATACCACAGTGAGAAGGTACCCATTTAAATTTAACACATTTGCCTCTTTGACTTAACTCTAATAAAGTTTGCCTAATGTTAAACAAAATAAAATTTAAATTATGTCTAAAAGAATTATTTTCTAAAGCTAACAAAACACTTTTACAATCTGATATAATTAAAATTTTAGAACTATTTACAGAATTTACATACAATAATGCTCTATAAATTGCGTAGCATTCAGCTGTAAAAATACTACAATTTGCGTCTAATTTAAAGCATTTAGTTTTTTTTACATGTGGATCATAATATGCTGAAGTAACTTTATCCAAAACTTTTGATCCATCTGTATACAATTTATAAACATTTGGTTGACTGTGTAGGTACTCTAAAAATTCAGACTGGCTAGAAACCTTTTCAAAATCAATGATAATTAAATCACCATTTAAACAGTTGAAATCAATTGAATATAATGGTAAAAATTTTGAGAAGTGTACATTATTGCTTATAGTTTTGATATATAACGTTATACATAAAACTTCTGGTAAATGTCCAGACACAAGCTGTTGAGCATTTATATTGACATTATTAGTTAAGGTCATTGGAAGGTCCTGTTTTGGTAAAATCCTGTTTAAAACAAATGAATTGTTAGTAGCCAGTAATTTAAGACAAAATTTTTCTGCAATCTGTAAACGTCTTAACTTTAGTGGTAGTATACCTGATTCAGATTCCATTGCATTTATTGGTGTTGAACACATGGCTCCAGTGATAATTCTAAGAGCTTTATTTTGTAAAATGTCCAGTTTTCTGAGATAGCTAATATTTGCATTCATATAAGCTAAAGAACTATAATCAAAATGGCTCCTAACAATACTCTTATATAGCATAGTCAAAATTTTTGGATCTGAACCCCAATGAATACCAGCTAAAGAACGTAAAATATTTAATCCTTTGCTGGCATTTCTTAAAATGTTGTTAATATGACTTTCAAAAGTTAATTTAATATCTAGACATATACCAAGAAATTTCTTTTCGTGTAACCAAATTAACAAATTATTATTAAAATAAATTGAAGGAATTTCATCAAGTTTAATGACTTTTTTGGTAAATAACATAGCACCACTTTTGCTGACATTAATATTTAGTTTTAAACTGTTGTAAAATCTATGTACTTGATGTAATCCCTTGTTCAAGTTACTTATGGCCTTATTTACATCTTTATTTACACTATAAACAACAATATCATCAGCAAACAATAAACACTTAACAGAGGGTTCCATTAAATATCCATTAATTTGTGAAGTATATAAATTATATAACAACGGAGAAATAGTAGAACCCTGCATTGTTCCTTTATACACATGCCTAGGTCCATGTAAAATATTATTATATTTAACATACATAACCCTATCATACAAAAAAGTGTATATCCATTTACAGACTTTCCCTGGTACACCAATATCACTTAGAATCTGAATAAGTATAGAAGGATTAACATTATCAAAAGCACCACTAACATCAAGAAAAGCACAGGCTGTATAAGTGTGGCTATGAAAGGATTTTTTGATATCTGATATAAAAGACATGAAATTTTCTGCTGCACTTTTACCTTTGCGGAAACCAAACTGTTGTTCAGGTAAGATGCTATGTTTTTCACTATAGTACTCTAATCTAAATTTTAGCATACTTTCAAATAATTTACCTAAACAGGATGACAGAGAAATTGGTCTGTATGAATTACAATCATTTTCAGGTTTTTCAGGCTTTAAAATTGGAATCACACACTGAGTTTTCCAAGAGTCTGGAACAGATTCTGATAACCATAACAAGTTGTAAATTTTAAGTAGTACTTGTTTTGCTTTAATATTGTAGCCTCCACCCGTTTTATTCCCACCTAATACTATGGCAATTGAATAAAACGAGTGTGCACCTTTAAAATTGTTTATTATAAAATTAAATAAATAAAAATTAATCTACGTAGGTATGCTGAGGCACACAAATTTGTGGGTCGTGGGTTAACAACTGTCTGCTGTCACCTCTGCAGGGATAGGTACTTCCCTGTGGATTCAGTTGGAGGCCCCTGGCCGGAGATGGTAGTCGGCCAATGATGTTTAAATGTACGGCGAGACGGTCCGACTTTCGTAGCAGAGCGAGGTTGCAATCTTGCCGTAGAACCTGGAATCCACCGTTCCAGTACATTAGAACTTGGCCTAATATCTTCCGTGCTGGGGTACCACCAACGTCAACAAGAAGAAAATACCTATTTAATTGTAGTAGTATTGACGTGGTGTTACTGACCAGAACGGAGTTTACATAATAAAATCAAGCTTGAGCAAAAAGGGGGAAAACAGTAAAATCAATAAGTAATAGTTGTGTTAAGAATTAAAATTACTAGGTACACTTTTTAAATATATGTAGGTAGGAGAAAAATAATTAGCATGATGCAACATTTTAGCAATATCTAAGAATGAAGCTAAATGATGCTTATTTACTGAGTTAATTGAAATAGGAAGCTGAAAGTGAATAATTAAACACAAAAACATAGTTACACAAAATGGTAATTAGTAAAATACGATGATATCTAAGGTTGTGAGTGATTTGTGTGCTATTTAAAACTTACCCTAAATCGGGATTACAGCAATATCACTTTATTATTAAATATGTAATATTTATTTATATTAATTTAAACACGTGTTTGCTAGGGCGCTTGACAGGTCGCGCGGACGCAAATTCATACGTGCACTTTCAAATCAGCCTAGAAGCGACTGCTGGAGGTGCGCGGGCGCTATCTCTTCATTCTATGCGAACACTCCTCTCACACGGACACGACAACACCGCGAGTTCTCGGCGCGTTCCGATATGCATACAATCAATAACGACGTATTCGTTTATTGTAAATATCAATTGTAATAGTATCTTAATTATTTCAGTAAACAAATAGTTTATTTATTTATTTTTATAATTATATTATTATTCTCCTTAAGAAACTGTGCCTTCTACCAATATAAATTATTAATCATGTAACGTTTCGTTACATTACCCGCCGGTCCCTCATAAGGATTTTATTCTTAAAATAAAATCCGCATCAAACGTTTGTTACCTTTCACTCATTCTTTCACTTCATTCATACCTCGGCGCTCAAAAACCTAACGTATAAAACATCACATATTATTTAAAAATATGCAACGTATCCCAACAAAATGAAATTCAAGTGTCCAGACTGGAATGGAGTCTTGAAGTCGTTTTTTAGTGTTGGGGAAATGTAGCGAGAGTTCATAATTTATTTATAAGTGGATATTTTCAAGTCCTTAATATGCCAAGAACCCAAATTTTTACCCGACATATCCTCTAAGACATACACAAGTGGTGATAGCTTTTGAATTATCCGGCACTTAATGTATTTAGGAGCTAATTTCTTGCTAAAGTGCTTGTCCTTATCACTCAGGACATAAGCGCGTTTGTACACGATATCACCAAAGTTAAACTCAAAAGCCTTACGCCTTAAATTATAATATGTCGTGTTTTTTATATGGGCGTGATACAAAGACTTTTGAACCTGATCAAAGATTGAACTTAGGCATCCAAGGTTCTCCGCATATACATCGCGAGGAAGAAACAGAACCTCATCTCCTAAGTCTGTATCAGCGTAATGGGAACCACATAATACTATTTCTCGTCCAAACACTAGAAAAGCAGGTGTAAATCCGGTAGCTTCATTTACTGAATTATTAATTGCGAATTGTACTTTCGGAATAAATATGTCCCATGATCGATGATCACCATCTACGAAAGTAGAAATACAAGTAATAATTGTTTTATTGTATCGCTCCACAGTATTAACCTGGGGCGTATACTTTGGTGAAAAGAATATATTTGGTATGTTATATTTTTTGAATAAATCATTAGTATGGCCACTAATAAATTGAGCACCGTTGTCCAGAAAAATACTTTGAGGAACACCATGAAATAAGAAAATTTGTTCTTCTAAAATTTTAACAATTATCTGTGACGTTGCTTTTTTTATTGGAAATATATGACAAAATTTTGAAAAACAGCAGGTAATTACTAGTATGTAACTATTTTGTTTCCGTGTGACAGGAAGAGGTCCCATTAAGTCGATGGATATCATTTGGTAAGGGCGAGAGCATTGCTTTGGGCGACCCATTTCACCAAGAGTAGCATGGTTTTGAGTTTTGTACTGAAGACAAGTACAACAAGATCCAACGTATTTAGCTACATCTCGATACATGCCCGGCCAGTAATACCTGAGAGCAATACGCCTATATGTTTTAAATATTCCCAAATGACCAGCAGTTGGTTCATTATGGTTTTCAATGGCGCTTGACAGGTCGCGCGGACGCAAATTCATACGTGCACTTTCAAATCAGCCTAGAAGCGACTGCTGGAGGTGCGCGGGCGCTATCTCTTCATTCTATGCGAACACTCCTCTCACACGGACACGACAACACCGCGAGTTCTCGGCGCGTTCCGATATGCATACAATCAATAACGACGTATTCGTTTATTGTAAATATCAATTGTAATAGTATCTTAATTATTTCAGTAAACAAATAGTTTATTTATTTATTTTTATAATTATATTATTATTCTCCTTAAGAAACTGTGCCTTCTACCAATATAAATTATTAATCATGTAACGTTTCGTTACAATATGAAGGTTACGAATTAATTTATAGGATATGTCATCAAGACCAGGAGTAGTGTCCTTTCTAGATTTAAGAGCAATTTCGAATTCACTTAAAGTGAAAGGTTCAGATAAAAAGAGACCTTCAGTGCTTCCAGCTAATTCAAAAATGTATTTTAACCTTATTGTGTCAATATCTTTTTCAGGTGGAGACAAAGGAGCATATTTTTCAAGAAAAGAGGGGATCCATTCATCATTTTTAGGAGGTTTTCTAAATGCCACGCGCTTAAATCTACGGATGTAGTTCCAAATCATGCTAACAGGTGTGTATCTATTGAATGCTTCACATAACAATCTCCAACCAAGTTTCTTTTTCTCACCAAGCAATTTCTTTTTTTTCGCATCAACCTTCTTATAATGTATATAATTATCTATTGTAGGATAGGATGTATAATTTATCCATGCTAATTTACTGTTATTGACTGCTGTGGAACATTCATTGTCCCACCAGGGAACTGGTTTTTTTATTTTATATGATGATTTATTCACAATTTTCGGAATATGCTGCATCTTAATATTATTCAGTATATCACAAAAGCTGTTATATAAATCAATTGAGCTATTTGTTGTAGAGTTTAAATGATCAAATGCTTTTTCACTTTCAGAGAAATAACTGGACCAGTTAGCTTGGCTATATATGAAGCGTTCAGATGGATAACCTTCCTCATACTTTTCTACAAAAGTCTGAATATTTACAATTGTTGGAAGGTGATAACTACCCATTGGATCGTCATACACTTTCCAGTCACATAGTGGAGCTAGAACAGGACTCACACAAGATATGTCTATAGCAGATGGATTATGATGAATATTGCCCACAGTGGTTGGAACCCCTGTATTTAAAATGCAAAGATCACACTCGTCTAATAAATTATAAACTTCATTACCTCTCGAATTCGATGACAAGCAACCAAATGCAAGATGATGTGCGTTCAAGTCACCTGATAGAATGATAGGCTTGGGCAAATCATCAATTATCTTTTTTAATTTTCTACATTTTAATCGACCTCTTGGAGGACTATAAGCACTAAGTAAAGACAAATTTCCTACACTAGTCTTGATGATAATAGCAACTGTTTGAAGATTATCATAATAAGGAGTATGAACCACTTTATATTTATAAGTATTTTTAGTTAAAATAGCGACCCCACCATAACCATTAGGACCATTCTGTTTTATTATATCATAGCCTGAAACACCGAAAGTACTCCCTTCTCTGAACCATGTTTCATTCAACAAACAAATATCTATATCATTATGAGAAAGGAAGTTAATTAATAATGGTTTTTTATTATTGGCACTCTGGATATTAAAATGCGCTATAGTGATGTATGACTTATTGTAAGAATTGTTATTAAATCTAATACTATCCATTAAAGCAAATTAGATAGAAAAACATCTTTTATTCTATTTAAAGTTATCGGCTCTGATCCAGTTGAATTGGCTAATGCTACTAAGGACTTAACTATAGCATTTAAAATAATTTCATTGTTAGCAATTTGTTCAATTTCATTTTTTTTGTCTACTACATTACTTTTTTTATTTACAAAAGTAGGATTTACAACATTGTCAGAATTATTTACAATTGTATTTACAGTTTTATGTGGAGACTTGGATTTTAAAGCAGGGAAATTATTATCGTCTTTAACTATAGAGGCAAATGTTTTCTGTTGGTTTAATATTAAATTACGTTTTTCTTCTAATTTCTTCAATTTAATTGGACAGTCCCGAGATATGGCAATGTGGGCCCCACCGCAGTTAATGCACAATAAGGTATCTACCAAACATTCCTTATATAAATGATTTCCAGCACATGAAGAACACATCTGTTCACCTCTACATATTTTTGCTGAATGATTGAATTTGAAACATTTGTAACATTGTACCAGAGGTGGAATGTAAGTATTTACTTGATATCTAAATAAATTTATAAAAACATATTTCGGCAAAGTTGTGGAAGAAAAAGTGATAGCTACTGTTGTCAAGGGAACTAATTTTCGGTCAGCATCCCTCTTCATAAATCTTTTTATTGATATGACGTCTGCATCGGATGTAATATTTCTATAAATTTCCTCATTGGACATGTCAGTGGGAACAAATTTGATGATGCCCACTTTCTCCACCAAGTGAGCAGGAATGAAGGCACGTAGTTTATATTTCATTAAAAAGTTATCTAACTTTAGAAAGCTGTTAGCTGCAGCTGCTTTTTTGAAAATAATGCCTACTTTATAGGCATTTATGCGGTATACACTTGTTATTCCTTTCACATTATCGGTGAATAATTTGGTAAGTTTTATAGGGTTTTTGTTACCAAGTTTTTCTTTTTCTTTCGAGTCAACATAGACTGTGTAGTCAACGTTGGAGTTATTTTCTAGAAACAGTCTAGTATAATTAGTTTTAAAAAACATTTTATACCTTTCCTCATCTGTTATGTCGGAAATCTTGGGCATTTTTCTTTTGCGATCTGAGGACTCGCCATCCCCGTCGCTGTCCGACCCCATTTTGGGGCAAAAACTTACCAAAATCGATTAAAAGAAACTCCTTTCTTACTTAATTATCCGAAAATAAAATTAAAATTATTGGAGAGAAAATTTAAAGTTTCCGCTTATTTTGACTTCCCGCCAAAAAGTCTCAGACTACTAGGGGATCAGGGTTGCCAGATGAGTACAAGTGGATTATCGTACTGATGTTCTAAAATTATCGTATATCAAGGAATTTAGTGAAATATTATCGTAAACAGTGCTGAGCTATGAACAAAAACAATGATTTTCAGCATCAAAATTATCGTATTTCTGCGTATTTCAATCAATTTTGTATCGTACCAGAGCCAAAATTATCGTATATTTACGATAATTATCGTACGTCTGGCAACGCTGTAGGGGATACGGGATCAGGGGTTGGCGGGAAAATTCGTAAAGATCATGTTGTGGATTTTGTATTATTTTCCAAAATTTGTGTTTCTTCGAGTGTTAATGTGTAGTAATGGTGGATTATTAAATGTTAAGTGCTCGTTAACGTGTACAAGTGTGGATAAATGGTACAAAGTTGAAAATCATGACTTTCGTATTATCTCATCATCCCCTCTCGGAAACCTAGTAAAGTTTCCATCACTTTACTAGGATACAAGTATAATATGTTCAATGATTACGACTGAAGGACATGTATCCATGGTCATGAATAAATTAAAAAAAAAAAAAAAAATACGGGATCAGGGTTGCCAGATGAATACAAGTGGATTATCGTACTGATGTTCTAAAATTATCGTATATCAAGGAATTTAGTGAAATATTATCGTAAACAGTGCTGAGCTACGAACAAATACAATGATTTTCAGCATCAAAATTATCGTATTTCTGCGTATTTCAATCAATTTAGTATCGTACCAGAGCCAAAATTATCGTATATTTACGATAATTTTATTATCGTACGTCTGGCAACGCTGTACGGGATACTACTCCGCGAGTAAAGCACAGACTGCCACAGAGAAAATAATCACTACGTTACACAGACTGCACAGAGTACTTTTTAATATATTGAGTTGAGTAGGGATGTCGATCTGAAATCGATTAATCGAAGTAACGATTTTTCTCACCTAAGGCCCGTATTCCAGAAGGATACTCAAGCGTTGATCTCTGTTTAAAACTAGTTTCAAGTTGAGCTTTGATTTTAGAACGTCCCTCAAGCAGAGATTTGTTGATCACAGTTCAGCTGAGTTTAGTTTCGTTTTATATTGTCACCTGTTTCGGTATTTGGGCAGATATTTGATCTGTAATCACTCAAGCGTGGTCCAGACTACGCTTGAGTAGAGATTTCTATTATATTTCAGGTGAAATTCGTGTGTTTTGTTGTTGAATTAAAGTTTATAATTACCGTTCTGGAATAAGACCGATACTCAAGTAACGATTCTATCCTTAAGTAGTGATCAGGTGATTGGAGTTTAAACTGTACTTGAGGAAGATTCTGTAATACGAGCCTTAAAGTTTTTAAATCGATATGCCGTTCTGAATCGAATCAGTGCATCGATATTTCACCCTTGAAAATCGCAATTCATTTTTTTTGGTAAAAACGATAAAATTATTTACAGTTAGTTGAAAGTACCCGTACTATTGCGGTGTGTAATGTCATCTCTCGGTTTATTTACGGCCAAAATTAACATAACACGTTGGTTAACAAGAGACAAAGAATAGATTCATAATTCAATAACGATTTACGGCCAAAATTAATATCCAATCTATCCACGATTTGCCCTACTAGAAATAGGAATTTGACATAAGCTCCATACAAAATATGTCAAATTTCTATCTCTAGTAGGGTAAATCGTGGATAGATTGGATATTAATTTTAGCCGTTAATCGCATGGCGCCGCCACGGGAAATCTTTAGATAGGTACCACTTAATACACAGATCAGATAATAGTAGCTAATAGTAAGTAAGTAGTAGTAATAGTAGACTTAATAGTTGTAATTAGTTGTTGTAACGAGATTATCCGGAGAATAACTGGAGTGACCGACATATCTTGTAGGATCAGTAAGCTGAAGTGGCAGTGGGCTGGCCATGTCTGTCGAAGGACCGATGGCCGTTGGAGCAGACGAGTCCTTGAGTGGAGACCGCGAATCGGCAAACGCAGCGTAGGGCGCCCCCCTGCCAGGTGGACCGACGACCTAAAGAACGTGGCTGGGGGGACTGGATGCGGAAGGCAGAGGACCGAGCGTTGTGGCGCAACTTGGGAGAGGCCTATGTCCAGCAGTGGACTGCGATAGGCTGAGTTGAGTTTACAGGCATATTTTATGGATGATAAAACAGAGATTGACGGAATCCTAACAAGGATAGAAAATTAGTTCCGATTATAATATATTCGCCAGACTGTATTTTATTATCTATGGTGACGCGCGCCTACTGGATTTGGTTGTCCTAACTTGATGCCTGAATTTCTGGATGCAGCAACGTAAATGACGAACAATCTTTTACCAGAAAAATCAAGAAAAACTACGACAATGTTACAAAGATTTTGACATTGGGATTTTATTTAAAATTGTATGAGTTTAGATAAAGTAGTGTATGAAACTGACATAACTAGGGATTAAAGCACTCGTGTTATACTGTTAAAAACCTCGCCTACGGCGCTTTCTTTTTGGACTTTTTTTTTGTTTTTAGTATTTGTCGTGATACACTTCATAGCAACACATATTCTGAAAAAATTTCAACCGGTTACCTATTACCGTTCAAAAGATACAGCCCTGTGACAGATAGACGGACGGACGGACGGACGGACAGCGTAGCGATAGTAATAGGGTCCCGTTTGGCACCCTTCGGGAACCCTAAAAAAGATGAAATAAATATTCTACGACAAATCACGCGTAGATATAGTAGTCAAAATGCTCGTGCAAGCTCTGACTGTTTAGGGGTCTGCTGTCTTGTACAAAAGACAAAGAGGGTGAAAATAGCCACCGATGGACACTGCCGTGCTAGGTGCTTCACCTCACTGCATGAAACTTTAATTTGAAATACATATTTGGAACGAGAATCAAGTTCAAAACATACTCCTTCAATAAGTCTCTCGTTCAACCAGCCAACCTGTAGTATTTATTTTTTCTTAATTTAAATTTGATAGCTCCATTCAGCCAGCGTTCAGCACGTTTTATTCATTTCTTGTACACAATTCGCGCTGGTTCTAAATTCAAAATGTTTTTACTCACTTGTGAGTAAAAGAGAGTTTTGCTCACTGTTATCGATGAATAAAATGCCCTTTTTCGAGTGGCAATGGTAAAGATGTTTTTTATGAAATCTATCTTTTAAACCTCGAATTTTTTGTGAAACGATACATCAGCTTACGATTCGAATCAATTTAGAAATCGTTTTTTTTCAGAAAGAATCACCATCCCTAATACTGAGTAAAGTAAGCACCAGGGTTGTTAAATCGAGTTGCTGAATTTTCCCCATATTCATATATTTTTTCCCCCAAAATGATACGTTTTACACATTAACTTTATAGTTTATATTTCAATGCGGATGGTAGATTAGGGTTTTTTTTCGCAATTTTGGGGAAAAACATCGGTCTTGGATATTGATGGGCATTTATCCGGATAAATACTAAAAATGGATAAATACTCATAAATATCCATTTTCACTCGAGTATTCATCCAAAACAGCGGATATATGCTATGCTTATTTTACACACAAAATAATTGGTTATTAAATGAAAATCTGAAGTGCCTTATTTTAATCAATTCTCTACACTATTACTTAAGTCGTAAATGTCGAAAAGTCTGTTTATTAGGTTTTTTTCGCGAAAACTAGCTACGGATCAATAGAACACGAATCAACCATTATTTTAAATCATGTCTGCCTATCTGTTTGTTATCTCAGCACGTGAGAACGGCTGAAAGGATCACGATGAAATTTTACAGTTGTTTTGGTATTAGCCTAACTTACGGTATATTCCACTTTGTTGTGTGGAAAAATTGAGGTATGTGGTAAATCCTGGAATACAGCTTGACCCCTCTATTGTATGAAGTAACATATTAAGTAAAGGGCACGATTGAAAGAAAAGAAAGAAACAAAAATGGTTTACTGTCTCAGTTAACGGCGCGCGCGTGGATTGTTGGTTGGTTACGGTTTCCTAAATATGCAACTAGTCCAGTTATCTAGTTGAACTAGATACCTATTATTATTGGGTTTTGTTTTCATTAAAATCAGCTAGAGGGATGAAAAATGAGAAATATAACACAAATCGACAATTTTTATAATTTATGTATTTCTGTGTGTTCGTACATCATGACGTAACAATGGCGGAACAGATCATAAAGAAATGTTGTACTTACATATGTATTAGCTTAACTTATAAAACTCAGGTGCGATTTATCTCAATCTGTTAGGTAAATCCAGGAATACAGCTTGACCTGTCTATTGTATGAAGTTGCATACGAAGTAGAGGGTATGATTGTTGGTTGGTTGCGGTTTCCTAAAAATACAACTAGTCTAGTTATCTAGTTGAACTAGATGTTGTTATTGCGTTTTATTTTCGTGAAACCCGGCTAGGGGCGATAAAAATGAGAAATATAACAAAAAGCATCAATTTTTGGAGGTATGCTTTATCTCAATTAGTTGAGTAGACCCAGAGATACGTCTTGAACCTTCTATTGTGGGCAGTCGCATAAAAATAATGGTCGTAATTTTGAAATAGTGTGCAAAGGAGAAATTATCTGAGACCTCCTTCACGCTTAAAGATTACGTACGCTAAAAAGGAGTACTTAGGTATTATTCATCTAAAATACTCATAAAAATCACAGATTGATCAGTCAAAGTAACCCATTGTAGTCAGAATCTGAATGTTATGGCCGGTTCACATTATTCCAGCAGCATTCCAATCCAGGTTTGGTTAATTTGGTGATATTAACATCCCCAATGCCGTTTCAACTGAATTTGTAGCTTTCTTTTTTCAATACAACCTTTCGAATAATTTCACTGCATCTTCCGGGTGTCTCGAGGTATTCAATGATATTCACAATATCTTGATTTGAGCGTTCTTTGCCTTTTGCAGTAGTTGGACAGAAATGTTCGTTGAAATCGTAAGACATGTGCGATAGCAACTCTATATAGTTTGTATATATCATGTTTATCAGATCTTTTGCATTTATTTTACCGGGATATTATGAAACTACCTACTAACTTACTCTGTGAATGTACTGGGGCCTCATAACGGAAGATTGTAGCCAGCCTGACTCAGTCTAACACAAAGAAAACCACCTAATTCATCTTCCTTGCCTTGCCTTCTGGCACCTGCTGCATATACATATATTATTGGGTGGAAGGGTGGTGCTACCTATTGCACCAAAGCTTGACGACCTAGTTTTGGAATAATTAACACTAAATATTGTAACTTCATATTTTGTATGTCATGGATTTCCGCAGAGCAACGCCTGATTCCATTCTTTATCAGAAGTTTGGAAGTTCATGGTGTACAACTATAGTGTTTAGTATAGTATCAATCACACACTCTTTAAAGTTCCAAACAGTTCCGAAATATGGCACACGGAGCATTTCCTTGCATTAATTTTTTTTTTTATTTTGACTGTCAAGCGGATCGTGCGTATCTATTTTCCAATGATTTCCATCCCTCAACAAAATAAAACTTAGAACTTGAAATTCCTAGGTAATAGTATGAAATTCTCGTTTCAAACCACTTTGCGACGCAAAGCTAAGTTCTAGGTATTACGGGGCGCGGGGGGTGGAAGAGCTAAGTAAGCAAAACCAGAAAAATATCTATCAGAGACGCATAAAATATATTTATCCACCATTTTGGAAAAATATCCGATAAATACGGGTAAAAACGAGTTTTTATCCATTTCTGATAAATATCCGAGTTTTTATCATTTTGATATTTATCCACTGCCCATCACTAGCTGTGGTCAATGTAGTATACGTACTATATCATATATCCACAGAGTACTTTTTAATCTTTGAAAATGGAGTTTTATCAAAATGGAAATCAAAGTTTTTAATATACTGAATATATATCATAATATGATATATATTTAGTATATTAAAAACTTTACACTCTGTAACAGATTAATAATAATATTATTATTAATCTGTTACAGAGTGTTGCCAACCCGTACGATAATTATGGGGGCATACGATAATTTAGCCATTGGTACGACATGTACGATAGCGATACACGTACGATAATTTTTAACATTGGATAAAAAAAATATCAATGCGCATAATACGCTAGCAAAACGTATACGTAAAAAAAAAAACACAAACAACACCAACAGCCAAGTTTCTCTCTCCCTCACTCATGTTATGTGTTTGCGTTTTTTATAAAAACTAGAAAACAATAGCAGCTCACTCAGCTCACTACTACGCTTTTTTATGGCTGAATCTTGAGAATGGGCGTATTCAGTTGATTCCCTTGGCATATTTTATTTTAGTGAATTTCTTACAAGTAATAATAAAACATGAAATTTAACTAAATTATAAACACATTAATCATTTTGGCACCAATTTTGGCCAAGCCGTTCCAAAGATATACCACGATTTGCAGTTTTATTAGGCAGGGGAATCAATAAAGACGACAGGGGAATCAAAACTTAAAATAAGTTGATTGAAATTTTGTTTATTATTAATTTATCATAGTAAATCAAGACCATTATTACATATTTTTATGGAATACTCTAAGGAACACTAAAAAAAACTACTACAACAACATAATTATGTATTTTCTGAGATTTTTGTTTTTCTCTAGAGAAAAAATAATAAATGAAAATGTAATTTTACTTACTTAAAATGTGACTTATAATAATTACTATTATCAATAAATAACTATGAACTATGAACTATGAAATTGTCTTAATTAAAAACCATCCTCTTTGCTCCATACATTGGCAATTTGGCACTTTTATTCGTAGGTACTTTTATGGTTGATAATAAAACACATGTTACAAAAAAAAACAATTGACTACAAAAAAACTTATCGAAAAAGCGACTACAGAGTGAAAAGTCATTTTAGTTTCGGAAGTCGGTGGGAAAAAAAGACAAACAAAACCCAAGACACCGACTTTTTAACACGCTTTTATTAGGTCGACCTGTAGGTATGTAACTAACTATGTAATGGAATCTAAGGTAACTAATTTAACCATTTTCCAAGGGTCGTAGCGTAATGAAAATTGGTAGCTGTATGTAGTTCTAATGACAATACAATAATATGGTACTGTCGAACTGATCTGATAATGGAGCCGGAAGATATGAACTGGAACTTCATGATGGAAAATCGTATCATAGCCGTTTTAATAATAATTTTTCACTTGGTAGTCGCTTTTTCGTTTTTTTTAGAACGCAGTCGCTTTTTCGTTTTTTTTTAGTACGCTCATCCATTCTGATCTCAATAAAATTTGAGATAGATATAATACGGGACTGTGTTTATGATAATTATAGAAAAACCGGCCAAGTGTGAGTCGAACTCACGCAGTAAGGGTTCTGTACCACCCATCGACCTGATACCCATAGAAACTGATTTAATTTACGAGAGTCCATCAAAATACATCAACGCACCGTCCACGAAATATGAATTTTTGCGTCTCTTTCTTACGCAGGTACCACAACATATGTCCATGTTTGCCCTATTTTTAGTATTTGTTGATAAACTGCATAGTATTCACTATATTCAAACCAAATTTAACGCTGGAATGTATTTCCGTTTAGAAGATAAGGCAGGAACAAAAACGTTGAAAAAAATGCATGTTTTTCGAGGATTCTTGTATGGGATATATATATCCCATTGGTTTTTAATTTTTTTCATTTTTAGTATTTGTCGTGATAGAAGTCATAGCAACACATATTCTGAGAAAATTTCAACCGGCTACCTATTACCATTCAAAAGATACAGCCTTGTGACAGACAGACGGAAGGACAGCGTAGCGAGAGTAACCTGGGACCCTAGTCCCGTTTGGCACCCTTAGGGTACGGAACACTAAAAAGGCACATGATATATTCATAATAACAGCCTCAGAAATGTTTAAGTCTACGCAAGCAATCCTCGCGAATATTTTTGTGTCGTAATATATTATTACTTTATATGACTTTTTATTAATGATTAAAAATTAATATTACTATGTATTTGAAAGAAACAATACTAATTGAAAGAAAACCTTTCTGTTTTTCAAGGTAAATTAGGAAAACGTTGATTACCCTGGCGCAAATACCAGGGGGATCAAGTCCAAGGGAATCAAAAAAAGTATGTTTTTCGTCGATTTTGCTTAAAATAATATGATTATAATAATAACAATTAAATGACCAAATAATGGTAACTTATGCGGTTCTATTTACTATACTAAACCATTTCTAAATGATCAAAAAGTAATTATAAATGTGGCCAGGGTAATCAATGACCCAGTGGAACAAAGTCAGGGGAATCAAATGTTTACCTTCGTATCTTTGAACTGGAGTAAGGAGAGGTTCTACCTTCTTCCACGATGTTCGAAGCGCGACTAGCACTCGCATATCGACATGGACGCAAACTTCTACATCGTTCTACTTGTGATATACGTGTAGTTTTGTGATGCGCCAGTGGAATCAACGTTTAGCCCTGGACAAACCTTAGATATCTAATAACTTAAATTAAAACTACGATAAACACACATACTATTTTTTTTTTCAATCTACAACTAATCCCCTAGCGGTTAGATCACATCAATAACTTAGTTTCCTTTCATAAGTCGGTGTTTTGAGGATAGTTTTCACAAAAAAAGTAGCGCGGACGCGCCGGGTATCAATTTTTAGGGCTTTGGATTTTTTTTTCGACTATATGTATCCAAATTAGGCACTATCACTATCGTGCCCCAGTTAGATACAGATTAAAGTAACCTAAAAAAAATTGTGTGGGTCCAAGTTTTAATACTACGGGTAGTATTTCCCTCCGGACAGCGCAAAATGAGCCTCTCAAGATTCACCCTTATATGGCCTGATTGCTAGGACCTTTTAGCTACATCTTTAGTAAAAAACTCCTTATTTAAAATGATGGTAAATTAAAAGTTTCTGAGGGATTGATCGTTGCCTCGTATAAGTCGTATGACTATCCAATGTTTTTCCAGAAAAGCGATTTTTTTAAATTATGTATGACTATTAGTGGTGCCCCTACACTGTGCAATTAATAAAAAGTAAGGCTTTAATAGCGTCCCTGAATTGCCTGTGCAACTGACTCAAGTTTATAGATGATAGACCGCCACTTATTTGTTTAAACAGTACCATATCTATACCCCCTGGAACGGGCCTACCCATCTTGAACCCTCCCTGCCATCCATATACTCCTACACTCTGCCTAAATATTGTTGTATTAAATTGTAAATGGTAAATTTGACGTAAAAAAGTGCACAAAGGACACCAAAGAGTGTCAACAAGTCGAAAAAGACTTTTTTTTCCAAAAACGGCAGTTAGGAACTATTAAAGTCAGCTAACAGCCTTTTATTTTTATCAGATTCCTCATTAACAAATACAAATAATAAGGTTTTGTTGCGTAAATAGAGTAAGAAAAGCCAAGTAAAGGAAAATAAAAGAGTTTTATGAGAAACAGAGATTACTTAAACCTGACATGAGTGTGTGAATCAGTAAATAAAATCAGCCCAAGGGCGGTATTAATTAAATCCAGTCATGCTGTAGATAAAGCCCAAAACTCCTTCAGAATACACTTAATCTTTTAGATTGATTCTGATGAATCTAATCTGCAGACGCTTCGCTCTTGCTACTGTGCTTTTGTCAATTGTTCCTTTATGAAAAACGCAATTAATTTAGGTGCAGTCCATAGAGCTTCAAATGGCAAGCATATGAAAAGACAAAGCCTAACGCTCCTTTTAAAACTCACTTAAAAAGCTCTGACGTTTTCAGTTTTCAGAAAACAAAAAAAAACGCGCTCACTCCACTTGCGCTGCTCTTTATTACCTACAGGAAATTCCTATACCCCCCTTCCCTAGGCCAAAATAAAGGTATAGTACGTCCGTATCTAAAACACAGAAAAATTTAAATTCTACTTTTAAAAACATTAAATTCGGTTTTAAGTCTGGGCTTTCTACGGAGACAGCCATTTTAAGTCTAAAGTAAACCGTCAAGTACTACACTGATAGGAAAACACCTGTGTTTGCCTGCTTCCTAGACTTGTCGAAGGCGCTCGACCTGGTTTCCTAGAACATCTTATGGTAAAAACTAAACAATACCTCTATGCCTAGTGAACTTGTTAACCTATTTAAATATTGGTATGAAAACCAGGTCAACGTGGTTCGTTGGACTGGTGCATATTCGGATCCGTATAGGTTGGAGTGTGGGGTGAGGCAGGGAGGGTTGACTTCACCTAAGTTCTTCAACTTATATGTAAATGCCCTTGTGGAGGAGCTCAGCAGCACACATGTGGGTTGTCATATTGATGGTGTATGTGTAAATAATATTAGTTACGCGGATGACATGGTGCTGCTCAGTGCTTTTGCATGCGGTTTGTCTAAGTTGCTGGCTATCTGTGAGCGATACGCACTAATTCACGGTCTTTCATATAACTCGAAGAAGAGTGAATGCATGGTCTTTCGACCCGGCGGCAGGTGTCCAGATAGTATACCACCTATCAAACTGTACGGTTCACTTAAGAGGTGAACCGTACAGTTGCATTCACTCTTCTTCGAGTTATATGAAAGACCGTGAATTAGTGCGTATCGCTCACAGATAGCCAGCAACTTAGACAAACCGCATGCAAAAGCACTCAGCAGCACCATGTCATCCGCGTAACTAATATTATTTACACATACACCATCAATATGACAACCCACATGTGTGCGTAGGGTTGAGAGTTTCAGATATCTTGGACACTTAGTTACCGCTGACTTGAAGGATGCAGACATAGAAAGGGAACGCAGGGCGCTGTCTGTTAGGTCGAATATGATCGCTCATAGGTTCGCTCGTTGTTCGGAGGATGTCAAAATCACTCTTTTCAGGGCATTTTGTATGTCCTTCTACACGAGTAGCCTATGGGTGGACTGTACGAAAAAACAGTACAGTGCCTTGCGTATTCAGTATATTAATGCTTTTAGGGTACTGCTTGGGCTGCCTCGGTTCTTCAGCGCGGATGTTTGCCGAATACCATGTGGACTGTTTCTACACAACCATGCGGAAGCGATGCACATCCTTGGTGGGCAGGGTCCGCGCCAGCTCCAACAGTATCTTCAAGTTATTTGCGGACAGATTTGACTGTCAGTAAAAGATAGTGATTGTATTTATTTTATATTTGATTATTTTGTTTTGAATTTAATTTATTTCCATGTTTGACTCTCTGACATGAATTATATAATTTTATTTTTATTTTATTAATTTTTTTTATTTTATTTATGAAAATGATTCAAATAATAATAATATGACAATTTATATCTTTGATTACAATTTATTTTATTTAATTTTTTGCAATGTTCATCTACCTTTACTATGATCCAATGTTGATTGAAATAAATGAATTTTAATTTAATTTTAATTTAATTACAACCGTCGTCGAAATCCCGCCAAAAAGTCAACTGACATTTTAAAAGTGGTAAAAAATAAACCTGACTTTACAGATTGTACGATAATTTTGTCGAAAAATGATAATTCCAACGCGAAAATGCGATAATTTGAACTTTTGGAGTTGGCAACTCTGTAGTCAATATCATTAATCTGTGGTCAATGTCAAAATAAATTCCGTAGTATCTCTAAGTAGTCTGTGGTGAGGAAGAGGGACACTGAAATACTGAATTTGCTTGACGCAATAAAAAAAATTATGCGTTTTTATTGAGTTTGTGAAAAAATAATAGCTTTTTATATTTCCAATACCTCTTAATGTAACACTTTTTGCTATGGAGGACATTTACGACGATTTAAACAACTATGATGATGTCAATCGTGTTCAGGAGGTATGGTGGTTTAGCGCCAAAACGTCCTGTCATAATAAACTAGAAATTTAGAAAATTAATACGTTTTCCTTTTATAGCTACGTAATGAAAACATGGAACTGAAAGTGAAGCTTGCGGAACATGCTGCTGCCATGGAAAAGCTACAAAAAGTAAGTATAAGCAATCTGTTGATTAAAGATGTTAGCTTCTAGCACCACCTGACTGACTATCTCAACGTTACTTGCTTCGTTTGATTCCTGTTCCTACACATGACATTATTATCAACTTTATTTCCATAACTATCTAGCTGCATATTCCTTTCATACCTGTGATTAATGAGGTACTATTCTCTAATAGCGCTGTAGTGTAATGTTTTTGGTCAGTCTAATAATACATAATGTGTGCTTATTGTCATATCCTATTGTGCCAACATTCAGTCAGCGTCGCCTTAGGGGCGTGTTCTTTTGTCGCCACAATATTCATATGCTGCTGGCCCAGTTTGCCACTTCAATTGAATTGTCTGTGGCATTATTGAGATCACTCAATGTGCAGGTGTATTGGACTAGTGGTTCGAGTGTCGGACTGCTGATAACGAGCGTGTGGGTTCGATTCCCACAGGACACAAATATTTGTGTGGAACATAAGTGTTTGTGTTGGGCTGGGTGTTGCTTATGTATTATAAGTATGTATTTACAACAACAAAAAATTTATATAAGTATTATATCCATTGTCTAGTACCCATAGCACAAGCTTTGCTTAGTTTGGGACTAGATTGTGCTGTGTAAAAATGTCACAAAAATATTTATTTATTTATTGTGCTAATCAAAGAATAAAACACATGAATGGATGACACATTGATATTCTAGCAAATATTGCAGGATTATGATACTTTAGAGATGGAGTTCAAGAAATTGGAGAATAATTACTCTTCTTTATTAAAAACTGCCCGATCAGAAATAGAGAGGAAGACTCAAAGGATTTCTCAACTTAATACTGAGTTAGTATACTTTTGATATTCTTGTTGGAAATAAGTATATTTTTTTAAGATAATAATAATATAACATAAAATAAAAGATTAATCAATAAGACCTTTCATCATCATCATCATTT
Source organism: Asteroscopus sphinx (assembly GCA_949699075.1). NCBI lineage: Eukaryota > Metazoa > Arthropoda > Insecta > Lepidoptera > Noctuidae > Asteroscopus > Asteroscopus sphinx. The sequence goes on along the minus strand of OX453006.1, from coordinate 10,016,045 downwards.
CAGCCGAAAGACGTCCACTGCTGGACATAGGCCTCCCCCAAGCATCGCCACAATGACTGGTCCTGAGCCTTCCGCATCCAGCGGATTCCCGCGACCTTCACCAGGTCGTCGGTCCACCTTGTGGGGGGCCTACCCACGCTGCGCTTTCCAGTACATGGTCGCCACTCCAGAACTTTACTGCCCCATCGGCCATCCGTTCTGCGAGCAATGTGCCCCGCCCACTGCCACTTAGTTTGGCAATTCTTCGGGCTATGTCGGTTACTTTCGTTCTTCTGCGAATCTCCTCATTTCTGATTCGATCATGCAGGGATACTCCGAGCATAGCCCTCTCCATTGCCCTTTGAGTGACTTTGAGCCTTCTTATGAGGCCCATTGTGAGCGACCACGTTTCAGTACCGTAAGTAATTACTGGCAACACACACTGGTCAATGACTTTCGTCTTGAGACACTGCGGTATTTTGGACGAGAATATATTGCGTAGCTTCCCGAACGAGTCGGATTCGACGATTGACCTCTTTCTCGAAGTTGGACTTACCTAGCTGGACAGTTTGTCCCAGGTATACATAATCGTCAACAACTTCGAGTGTAGATTCTCCGATGTTTACGGGAATGGGTGCTATATGGGAATTCGACATAACCTTTGTCTTCTCCATATTCATTTTAAGACCCACTCTATCAGAAGCTCTACTGAGGCCATCGAGCATTGTACCAAGGTCCTCCATGGTCTCAGCCATGACTACTATGTCGTCGGCAAACCGAAGGTGAGTGATGTACTCGCCGTTTATGTTAATGCCCAGCCCCTTCCAGTCCAGAACCTTGAAGACATCCTCCAATGCAGCAGTGAACAGTTTCGGAGAGATCACATCTCCCTGTCTCACATCTCGCTGCAGAAGGATAGGTTTCGAGGCTTGGTCCTGTAATCGGACTGACATAGTGGCGTTTTCATACACAGACTTTAACACTTCGATGTACCGATAGTCAATCTGGCACCGTTGAAGAGACTGTAGTACCGCCCAAGTCTCGATCGAATCGAAGGCTTTCTCGTAGTCCACAAACGCTAAACAAAGAGGCAAGTTATACTCTTCGGTCTTCTGTATAACCTGCCGCAGCGTATGTATGTGGTCTACGGTGCTAAAGCCTTTTCGGAAACCGGCTTGTTCGGGAGGCTGGAAGTCGTCAAACCTGCGCGAAAGACGGTTCGTAATGACTCTCGAAAACAGCTTGTAGACATGGCTCAGAAGTGAGATGGGCCTATAATTCTTCAGTAGAGCATTATCGCCCTTTTTGAAGAAGAGTACCACCACACCTCTGCTCCATGCCTGTGGCGTTCTTCCCTCGAGAATGACGGAATCAAACAGCTTCTGAAGGGCCTTAAGGATCGGTTTTCCACCCGCCTTCAGGAGTTCGGCTGTAATTCCGTCATCACCCGGTGCCTTGTTGGTTTTGAGCTGCTTCAGAGCCATCCTAATCTCGTACAGGCTGACGTCCGGGATATCTTCGGTATAGGGTCGGGTCAATCGAGCTCTTGGGTCGTTAGCCCGATTTACAGCGGGTCTCCGGGTGGACGTGTATAACTGTCCATTGAACTTCTCGACCTCCTTCAATAGCTCTGGCTTGGAGGATACGACTCTGCCATCGTCGGTCCTCAGTTTTGCAAGCTGGCTCTGCCCAATAGACAGGTCTCTTGCGAAGACTTTGGAGCCCTTGTTCTTCTCTATCGCGTCTTTAATACGTTCCGTATTAAATTGGCGTAGGTCACTTTTCAAGGACTTTGAGATCTGTCTATTGAGCTGCCGGTACTTAGTCGCATCATCTGAGGACTGCAGAATCATCTCGCGTCTTTCCGCCGTAAGCTCGAGAGTGTGGTCAGAGAGCTTTTTGTTTCTGTTTGTACGACGGGTCCTAAAGATCCTAGACCCGACCGTATGGACAGTTTCCACAAACCCATCGTTGTAATCGTCCACTGAGCTCCCTAGGCATTCGAAACGATTCTGAAGTTCGAGCTGATAGCTCTCGGGGTTTTGGATTTGGATCGGTGCTGGACGGAGCGTAGACTTCATCAGTCGAGATCTTTCCAGCTTGATGTTCAGATTCAATGTGCCTCTTACCAAACGGTGATCGCTTCCGGTTTTGGCCGCGTTGATCACAGAGACATCATTGAATATTTGCTTCTTCGTCGACATATGAAGTCAATCTCATTTTTTGTTATACCATCAGGGCCCAACCAGGTCCACTTCCTGTGCTCACGCTTTCTGAAGAAAGTGTTCATCATGTAGAGTCCCTCCTTCTCCATAAAGCCGGCCAGTAGATTACCCCGGTGGTTCCGATATCCATATCCAAATTGCCCCACTCGCAGCTCATCATCGTAGCGATTGCCCAGTTTCGCATTGAAGTCTCCCATGACAACAGTGAAGTGAGTTTTAGAGCCATGCATGGCTCTCGAGATATCCTCATACATGGTCTCCACCTCATCGTCGGGGTGATTCGAGGTCGGGGCGTATACCTGTATAACCTTCAACGAATACCTTTCGGTTATTCTGAGTATAAGGTACGCCACCCTGGTCGAAACACTCTCGATCTTCACTATGTTGTTAACAAGAGACTTGTGGACGATAAACCCGACACCGCTCTGGGAAAGTTGATCGCCCTCCCGGAAATAGAGCAAGTTACCGGATTTGAGGATTATCGTGTCCTCCCCCTCTCTTCGGACTTCAGATAACCCTACGATATCCCATCGTAAAATGCTCAATTCTTCCTCGAGTTCGACAAGCTTCTCGTCGGTCCGCAGTGTACCTGTGTTGTATGCTGCCAGGTCCAGTCTTTTTTTGTTATGGTAGCCGGATCTCTGCCGGGGATTCTTCGCACCCCCTGCCCCGCCGTTACCTAGGCCGCTACCGTAACCAGGGCTAGCGGGGCCGCCGGGGACTAGGGGCCGGTTTTTATTCGTGCTTTGCATGTTTGGGGGAATATGCCATAATCGCCACGCTTGGCAGGCGGGTTGGCGATCGCAGTTGGTTGGTTAGATACTCGGAGGACGCTGCTGCCCATCCTCTGGTGAATCCCTTAGTCGCCTTTTACGACACCCATGAGAATATATAGGGTGGTGAAATTCTTTGCGTCCGGCACCACACGGACGTAAGATAAGACCTTTAGTGAAATGAAATATTTTTGAACTGTTGTTTATTTTCAGAAAGGATATGATGGTATTGGAATCATTAAAGAATGGGAAGCATATAAGAAGGAATTTTAATAGAGGTGTGCAAAATACAAGCAACATAATTAATGACAAACCTTATAAAGGGAAAGGTAATAATAAAGTGAAAGAAGATGATGTCAAACCGAAGAATATTTATGCTAAGATTGAAAGGTAATTTGAAATGAATTTAATTTATCTTGTTTACTAGGAGTGGTGCTGATTTTAGTTGGGTCATTGGACTCTTACATTTGAACCTATACTCGAAATGTTTAGTTTATTAACTAAAGGCATGATGTCTTTTATCTTAATAAATATTTTTGTGTAAAATATAAATATTAGTGCAAGTTTTACATAAAAATAAAACTTGTATTATTTAGCAGAGACGATGCACAGCATCTGTGAGAGAGCGTTGTATACTTCCCGTTGTTGACAGCCAATCACGGCTCGTCTGACGTCATAACCTCATCCTATCAGCGCAAAGTTCCGGTAGTCACGTGGTCCCAGGTGCTCGGTCGCTAATGGCGAACGGTTTTACTTCATAGAAGTCTCTCACCAGGAGACCTTGAATGGATGCTGTGCATAGTCTCTGCTAAATAATACAAGTTTTATTTTCATGTAAAATTCTCACTTTTATTAGGCATGTGACGATGCACAGCATCTGTGAGAGACGTGTTTATAACTCCTGGTGACCACAACGACGCTATGTGAGAATATGGTAATATTTAGTTACTGAAAACAATAAAACCATAAGGTAACATTAATCAGGTAAACCCTAATAATAATACTTCATAATGTATAACGGAAATATTGTATTTTTTAGTATAGATCTATTGCGTGATGACTTGCATACTATTTTGGCTAACAAAACCCACAATGATCAAATTATGATAAATACAGTCTCATTTTTTTGTTTGTTTTTATACTGGTTCAAGATTCAAGAGACTGGTCTTGGACTTGGTGTTTCAACCAAACCTATATCCACAGATAACTATAAGCTACTATATAGTTATCTGTTTACAATCATATTATTGTTTCTGATTGTTAATATTTGGCAAAGGTATTTGGTCTGCACCAATTACCACGATAAATAATTTCTTAATGGTTTCCCATTTCGTACCAATTCAAAGAAGCTACAGCCGAACACACTTCCAGAGGACGCAGAAATACCTGCATCGTTCAATAAACTTTTACCTAATTTCCTGTAATAATCGGTGTTTACATGGGGCCTCGAATTGATACAAATAGGGAATCATTACACTCGGCTGTACGTCTCTGCCTATACAACTCTAAAACTTTTCTTTATCATCTTACTGGACATAATATATTCTCGTCAGCATGACAAGAAAGCTTCCAACCTGATTGCCTGTATGTAGCCGTATCCGTTTTGGACCCAAACACTGGATACAAGATAAAGTGATCCCCATGATCAATGTAGCAACTTGGGAAAACCCTTAGAAGGGCAAGATCATAGACACGTCGTCCAGACTGTCTGTCTGCGTCCAGGCAATCAGCTGATCTGGATCTCTCAAATATGGGGCTTCTCTGCTTTAGGATATTGGAGAGAGATCGCTTTGAGAATATGTTGTACTAAGAAATGAGAATACATACATGGGACTTATAACTTTCGAAATGTGGGTGTACTTACACCTCTGCCTACCCCTTCGGGGAACACTGGCGTGATGTTATGTTACGTTAAGAAATGAGAATTCAAGTTTTCGCTTCCCAATGTTCGTCCGAAAGTTAGAACTATCGATTTATGTTACAGTACTAGGATTCTAGGATCCGGCAGATGTCGTACTACCCGGAAAAGCAGCGCCACATATAATTAAAATCGACCCTGCCGTTTAGGGGAAGATCAGTGATATACCGATAGCAGCGCCACCTACCGAGTCCAATTGTGTTTTCAAACCATCCAGGAACCCATTGAAATATACACACAAAATTTCATCCAAATCGGTCCAGCCGTTTAGGAGGTTAACTGACAAACACACGTACAGAAGAATCATATATATTAAGAAGATAGTAGGATAAGCCAATCTCTCCTCAATCAATAGACATGCTTGACAAACTACTGCCATTTGGAATATTAAAGTCAAAGTTGTTATTTAGACACCATTTGACCCACTGAAACCGTGTAGGCCTATCAGTTCTTAGTGTGGATTCCTTCCAACTAGATCTCAGCAGGGACCCTCCAGCACCCGACGAACTACTTGTTATTTCGCTCCACCCGCTATCTTCCGAACATAGAGCTCCATGTATTGAACTCGAGGAGGTGGAAGATCCGTGCTCTAGTTTATTAGCACTCGAGCTAGGTTGTTGGTTTTAATGGGTCTGCCGAGCGTCCGACGTCGAAGATCCGAAAGCCACAAGGCTCTTCCACATTAGAGCCACTATTAGACAATCGCCTTGAGCTGAATTCAGATGGTGAAGTACCCGAGTTATTAAGCTTGGAGGTGGGAACACCCACGCAAGCTGGAATTGCCGTTGACGACTGAAGACGTTGCACAATTGGGCTGATGAGGCCAAACAATCTTTGGTAACATTTCTCCACAACCCTGGCGTCCTTGGTGGCAAAGAGATCTATCTGAGGAACTCTAAACCTGCGAAAACCATTCCTGAGAGCTGGTTGTAGCAGATACCACTCAGACGCCTAAAAGACTCAGAAGTTAGCAAGTCATGTAGAGTAGGGACGATCGTGTTCCACTTTCTTTTCGAATGTATGATATCGATTGTACGATTGCAGGCTCCGATGGCGAACGCGCAGGTGAGGACGGGATGTTTGACTGCTGCTATTATAGCAAATATTTCCTTTCGGTTGCAATGCCATTTCCGCTGGTCTGATCGCCATC